>OY728134.1:1079077562-1083877562 GCA_963277665.1 Viscum album | reverse complement strand
GAAGTTGATATCTCGACCCTTTGATTGAAATAGAACCTTTCAATTAAATTCCATGGACCTGGTGTAATGATGTGTTTATTTCTAGTATTCATAGAATTATGTATCATGCAAAATGTTGATGACAATATCATGAAACCTATTTGATGAGATATTGTGACAAAGTGATTATATTACACAATGAGTGTTCGTTTGTGGATGTCATTGTTGTGACTTTAAGTTCCTTGTCTTGGGTTCCTTGACCAATACTAGATATGACTCCTTGACTTTAGTAATGCCCGCATAATTCCAATGAGAAATAACCCTAGAGGGTCACACACTAAGGGTTTATTGTGGTCTTGGTTAAATTATTTTTGAATTTAATTAATAAATATTATTCTCAAAACAATGGAAAAATTTTATTCAATTAAATTCAAAAAGAATAAATTATTTATTTATATATTCGGGTGTTCAATAAATTGAAGTGGAGTTCGAGGGGACCAAGGCTTTTCTGATAGTAAAATAATTATTTTCATGATGATAAATAATTATTTAACTAGGTGGAACAAATTAAAATAATTCTGCTATTATTTTGTGATGTGTAATTTTATTTATAATTTTGTTTTGTACATGTCGGTGCACCATAAATAATGAAGAGGTATTATTATTAATAGAATGGATTTTATCTAAGGTTTTGAATTTATTTAATTTATGTTATGCAATTAAATATTGTAACAGAATCCCCATGTCAATAAAAATACACATGCGTCAATTGTGCCATGTACTAAACCGCACACCCAGTGAATTGAGAATTGTTGAGCTCAATAATTTATCTCTCAAATACTCTTCCATCCCATATAATAAACGTGAGACATTCATTTTGTCTAAAGATAAGGTTATCAAGAATGTCCAACAAAAGACACTCGCTTTTCCGCACTAGCACTCGGAGAACAAGCAGTGTCGATTGGAGTCCATTGGAGCACATGTGGATCACCGCTAGAGGGGTTCTAGTTTGGATCCTTGCAAGAAAAACAAGATAATTATGAAGGGTCATTCCAAATGATCAACATAATCAATGAATAAAATACTAAATATCTAGGTATTATTTTATTTTCGAAATTAATTAAATTTATTATAAACATGATGTGCAAGATCCTCTCTAAAGGTTTCAGGTCTATTCCTTTATATAAATATTGTATTATATTCCTCGGAGACTGGAGTTCATCTTTGTATTGATCCCAGAATAATCATAGATCATGGTAAAAATAAATGTTGGGATCTAGCCCAACCACCCTTCCGATACGCCCGGAACCATCATTATATGTTCCATGTATGTCATGAGCGAGTCATATTATTTTGAGGGGGCGATAGTCCACACATCCTCAAATGAAATAATTGAATTTAAACAGCATGAAAAGAATAATGGTATGTTATAAACAAAAAATAGAGAAACATAGATACAATATAAATATATTATCCATCATAATTTCCACCTTGATAGGTTTTAGTGGAAAATTGAACAATAATCGTTTCGTGAGGAAGTAGTTCTCCATACATAGAAACGATATGTTCATCACCCATTAAATGATGGTTTCTGTAACTGTAGGTCAAATACTTCTCAGAAAAAAATCCTTGTATGTTGAGGATACTATTTTTTATGTAATCATGGAATAATGAGAGTATAGTGAGTGGATAAGGAATATAAAGAAAAGGAGCTTGAGAGAAGACATTACCTCAAAATCGAGTAACTACTTTTGGATTGTCCCAAAAAGCATCCTTGAGTAGCCTTATGCATAAGTTAAGGCTTATAGGAGGAATGGAGGGATGTTGGGAGATTATTTGATCATAGTATGTCCAATCCAAAGGGATTTAGATGCGTAAGGAAGTGAATAGATGTGGTGTCCTTTTAAAAAAGGTAGAAGGGTCACTTTAGGAAAGTCTTGAAATATTTCATTAATATAATTAGAAATTCAGTTTCTAATAGCTCCAAAGTGATTTATTTTAATTCTATGATAAGGACAGCTATAAATCCTACCAACTAAAGAATTTTTAAAAAAATATCAAAAAAGCAACCTTATCTTTTAGTTTTAACCCATAGTTAAATAATTTAACTCTTACCATATCTTCTTGTATTTTTACACTAGATGTTTTATATAGTTAACATAATATTCCAAGAGAACCTCATGTGGATTATTTATATAATTTTAACACTATCCAATTTATTTGTATTAACCTTATATTTTTATGATTTTTATATCATTTAATAAAATAGTATTTATTTTCAAATCTCATTTATGTAAATTTTGACACAATTTAGTAATTGATTTTTGTTAAAGTAATAACAACTTAATTATTTCAAAAAATCATTAATTTATCCCTAAAATTAAAATTTAATAAAAAAATTTGGATGGAATAAAATGTTTCAATTTATATTTGTTGTTGCGATTAATATCATTTAATTTATTTTTCTATCAATAGATCATTTACTGCATCATCATTGTGTAACAATTAAATTCAATTATTAAATGTATAAAAATTTTAAATAAATAATCATGATGTAGATAAATTCCTTATATTTATAAATAATATTTATGGTCTAATTTATCTTATTTATACCCCCTATATTAAAAAAATTTTATTTATTAAAATTTGATTATGAAAATTTTGACTATTATTTAAATAAAATACAACAAATGTCTTAATCTAACAAGAGTGAATTGAAAAGGATCATATTTTAAACCTAAGGTTGATTTGGGTCAAAAGAAACATATCCAATGAACTTAGTTCACATTTTACGGTAATTTTATATTATTATAATTTTATTTTCAACCTTAATTACCATATTTACCTTTAAACATGTTATATAAAATTCAAAGGTAAATATTTACAAAAACAATTTGATCCAATTAGACCACCTTTTCACCCTGATTACAACCATGTATGTAGGATTTTAAAATTTTAATTCATAGAAGTGGTAAAATTATGTTTAATACTAATTTTCAATAGTGACAAGGAGGTGGGTAAAATAGACGTTCAAAGGGTCAATAAAATTATATATATATAATTCTGTTATAAAAATGATTCAAATGAATTACATTAGTATAATATATGTATTATATATAAATTTTTACATTAAATTAAATTTAAATTAACGTAGCAATTTGGATGAAAAAGTCAGTTTTTAACTACTATGTTGTATTTTTCACTTTTCCTCAAAAATAGAAACTTTTTAGAAAGATACCATAAAATTTTACCAAAGTAAATTTTGATGTCCTGATTCTAAATAAGAAGTTTATTTGGTCAAATGTAGAAAATAAAAGTGATAAAAATATGATTTAAAAGGGTTCTTCATCAAAATATGGTAAATGACCTTTTGAAAAATATTTAGATTTTTATCTTTAAAATTGGATTTATTCCGATTTTAAGACTCTAAAATTTATTAGATAAATGTAAAAACATTTAAAAAACATATATATTCATAATATAGTTACTTTTATTCATTCCCTATAATACAGTAGATAGGGTTTAACTACCATTTAAAATAATAATAATAATTTATTATTTTTTATATGACTCAGTCTTATGTGCAACGTAAGATTTCAGAGAAACCTGTTGTTGCGTATATATTACACTATCAGAGATAGTGTCCCTGTTAAGGGAAAAAATATATATAATTCATAAATATTAATAGATCTGAAAAAGTATTATTCTATAAGTACGTGGGATTTTACACTAATAATTATACAACATTTCATCAATAGTCAAAAAAGTGCATTTGGATGGAAGTATTTTGTAAAAATAATGAAGGTGAGAAATGTGGTTGGTCTTAGTGAACCAACCCTTCACATCCAACTCTTCAAATAATTCTTTGTGGTTATACTTTCATCACCTCTTTTACTAATTTCATTGTAGATAATTTCTTTTTCATCTTTAATATTTTCCGACATGGGCATCAACATCATTTTGAAACTAATTGCAACTCTTTGAGAATTCGGTGAAATATATATTTTTAAAATATATTTCATATTTTTGATACCTTTTATAACATGAAACACAATGTTTATCTTTTTTTTAACATAACACTAAGTTTACCAAGCATTAAATTTAACACTAAATTTAAATGAGTGGTGTGAAATTATTAAAATACTATTATATGATAGTTATCAACTACCTATTATGTTGATGGGAATGAATATGATTATATAAATTAAAAAAAATTATGGTTAACACATGTAAAAAAAATTAATTCATTGGTGACTAATTATTTACAAATTAAAATAGGATATATATATATATATATTCTAAAGTAAAAGAATCTTTTTTCTGAAAAAACATTTTTTTAGGAAAAATATGTTATACCTCTGAAGATTTCACAAAACAATTTGGGTTAATGATTTATATAAATGTATATATTATATATTCAATAATTTTTTAATCATTAATTTTATGTGTTTTCGAGACAATAGATAAGAATAAATTCAATTTTATGCTTTTAAATGTATTTGTCTAAAAATAGGTTCTTTACCTTTTTATGCATTTTTTTAGCAGTATATTTTTTAAAAAAATATAAAATTTAGTTAAAAAAGTATTCATTTTTGTAATCGGAATATACAAGTTATATTAGGGTGAGTTGTTGATATTTTTCAAAAAATATTAATTTTTTGATGTATATTGAGAAATACTGAATTGTAATTAAAAAAATTAATTTAAATTATTTATAACGTTAAATTAAATTTTAATTTTATTTTAAAGATATATTAGTTCAACTATATATCATTTAATCCAATTTATTTCATTCAAATCAATTTCATATTGAAATTGGACATAAAAATAATGTATAATTTTAAACATTTTTTCTTTGAAAACCTTTTTTTAGTCTCATCTTAGTGATTAATTTTAAATTAATTTTTTTCACCTATATAGATTTAATATGGAAAATGGGTTCCATATATTTAATAAGAATAATTTATATTATATAATATGATCAGATAACTTTTTTATCTAAATGAATTATAAAAACACTTAAAATTATTTATGGTGGTTAAGGAAAAATGGTTTTAACGAGGGTTAAACTAAAATGATAAGGGTCAAAATAAACTAAAAACATGTTCAATATATAGTTTATATCAAAATTTAGAACTCATAATGTCATATTCTAGAGAATACCATAATATATATCATTTATTTATAAGATAAATGTTTTTAAAACTTTTTCTTTTCTAAAAATAACATGTATTCTACTCACCACACTTATAAAGGGCCAACCAATCTTTTCTCTTCTTCACACCAGCAAACTATTTCCCATAAAAAAATACCTACAAAATAACTCCCAAAATTCCCTCCACTAATCATAAAATCATTATTTTGGGAATAAATCCTATCTATGAAATCTTTTTGTGGAAACCAAAGGAGGTTTCCCAAAGAAGAAGTAACATTTTTCAATGTGCATTTTTTTCTTTCTTAATATCCATAATTTATTAATAAACTATGATGATATAATAACATAAATATATTCTATAAACTAAGTTTAATTTATTTTAATTTTATGACATAAATCCATATTCACTTCCCTAAAATAATTTACAAAATCATTCTTCATGTGTATAGAAGACTACCGCCTCGTGAACCGATGTTATTCGTTTTTCTATTACCACCTATCACAGTTGGGTATAATGATGGATATAAAGTATATATATGGTATTCATATTATTATTATACCTTATGATTAATTATATAATATTTAAATTTTTTAATTTTCATTTCATAGGGGATACTATAACTTCACCTTTGTGTACAGTTGATTATCCCCTCGTGAAGCGATGTGATTTTTTTCAAAATTGATTTACATGATAGATATTATGGATAAATATATGTGATATACAATTCATAATTAATAAATACATGAAATATTATTATAAAATAATAAATCGTATTCTTTATTATCTTTTGACTCACTGGACTGTGATAGTCGTTTATGTTTGTATACACTACCACATTCAAAAAGCGATTGACTCTATTCTAATCACCACACTGCTTGGATGATATTTATAAGTTTATTCAAGGAAATAATATTTTATTTCTGATTTAATGGTCTTTATTAAAATATAATATATTAATTCTCTCCATCATATAATATTCTTTTAGAAATTGAAATGTTACTCATTCATACGTATAATCTACCGTGTTCATGATAGTAATGTGATTCATTTCTCAAAACTTTCTTTAATGATTGGTATTAAAAGTATAATTAATGTAAAAATATGTTAATTACTTAATTATTATTATTATTTAGATTATTTAAATATTATAAAAATAAGAGGACCAAAAATAATACAGGAAAACATATAGAAAAAACAATTTGGTTGCTACCCGAAACCTGACTTTAACCTAGAATTGTTCAAAAATAGGTAATATAAGGACATAAGAAAATAATATATAGTATGATATGTATAAATAAGTTCATATTATATATGTATAATAAAATTATATTTGTTATATAATAAGTTAGAATGTGTAGGAAGGAATTCAATACTTAATGTAAGAGATTCATAGTCTCTCTTTTATTTCTGGGAGACATTTGAAAATTCACCACTCATTTCATTTATGTGGTGTATATACCTAAAATTTAACATATTATATCTGGAATAATATTATTTTCACTAAACTTAATGTTTTTGTTTTTGTTATCCTTTATTGGGGACTACGATTGAAAAGATAACCAAGCGGTAAGGGATCTTTATCCCAATTTTCCATTTTTGAGACATATGTTATGTCATGCACCTATCTTCCTTTATGGGGTGTAAATTCGACCCCTTTGAAACATATTATCATTTATTTATTTATTTTCATGATAGTTCAAGTTCCATTCAACATTATTCTTTCATGGTTATTATGATTCAAATTTTTGGAATTGGTAAGGGTTTTACGTTACAATCTCATCGTTTATGGGTATTCCTCATGATTATGCTTCCAATAATGAAGTTGTGTGATCTATATATCATAAAATTAAGTTATTTTATTACCATATAGTTAATTATATATAATAAATGTTTTCCATTCATCTTTGTCTCTCTGTGGACTTAGGAGTTAAAATATTATTATATAAAAAATCAGGTTTACTCTTCTCTTCGGTCGAAAACCATTTTTCTTCCAAAACCATGTTTTATATAAATTTTGTCAAAAATGTTTTAAAAATATTAAAATAGTTTATTAATTATATTTTTAACCATATTTTTATTGATAAAATATTTTTTGAAAATATTCTTCAGGTCGTTTTCCAAACAACATGTATTCATCTTTTACCAAAAAAATGTGAAAAGGCTCATTATTTTTAACCTGCACGGTATGAAAATTATTTCTCACTATCAAGACCACACAATGATTTCATGATTCCCTTAAAATTTTTCAACTTTACTTTTAAATAAAATTTTTTACTTAGTATTTAGTAAATTTTTAGATATTAAATATATGATTTTAAAGTAAAAAAGGACTGTGATAATTTTTTAAAAAGTTTTTTTCAAAGTAGAAAGGTTAATTTCCACAAGAATTGTTGTAAATTATTTTAATTATTCTTTTATATTATTTCATAGTTTTTGAAGTTAATGAATTTTTTAATTTTATATTATTTTTAAAAATTTTCTTTAAAGGGAAAACTAATTTTTTCATAATGAAAATATTTAAATTAATTTTAAAATCTTCCATTATATGTTTTCACATTTATTTTCAATGAAAATGATTTAGAAAATATTATATAATATTTAGTTTTAAATATTCCTTTCCAAATGAGGGTTATTTTTCTCATGAAACATTCCAAGTGATTTTTATTTCAAAATAATTATCTGTCATAGATGACATCCTTTTATGTTAATTATGTTTTACTGGGGATATGAACCATGTATACCACTATTATTCTTTCTCAAAATGGGTAATGATTATTGTGAAATGATATTTATGAAACCTTACTAACTTCTATGGGTTATAAAATTATTGGAGTCTAATTAAACCCACTTATTTTCTTGGATTAGACTATGATATAATGAAGAAAAGATTATGAAACCTATCTCTTTTTAGCATGTTATGATATGAAGAAATGTTTATGAAACCCATTTAATTTCATGGGTTATGACATGATTAATATTTTATGATCTTTTGGAACACATACATATCATTTTATTTATATTATGGGTGGGACTTATATCTACCCTCAATGTGTTGGGTAATGTTTTATATCTCATGAGATAGATAGGACTGCAATGGGGGGTGAACCTAGTTCAGAAAGGGAAATTTTTTTCTATGATGGTCTTGGGATTGATCCTTGACTACTATTATGGTTTGAGGAGTGTACCCATCCCACAATGATATCCTTTGAAGTGACCCTTGAATAATTCGGAAATGATTTTTCTATGCTTATTTTTATGCCAAAATTCTATGTATTATTCCAGTGATATGATCTCATGGAATGTGTTCTTTCATTTCCTTATGATTCCTATCTTATGAACTGACAATCATTATTCCTTGATTCAATATTACGATCATTGATATATAGGTTTTGGTTTCAAAAAATTTATCTCATGCTCTCATAAACTTATATTCCTATTATGATTATGTATCTCCCTTTTATACCCATACTGAACATTTGAGATCACCCTTTATTTTGTTTCCTTTAACAAAGACATGATAATAGTTTTTAAGTAGGAATAAAAAAGTTTATGTTATTTATTAGAAACATTGAATATATTTCATGAATTAATAATATTTCTATGCATGTTTCCAAAATCACTAAGCTATTAATGTCCTTAATAGTGTGATTGTGTAATATAATTAACATTCATCTAAAAATATGTAATATTAATGTATATAAAGATTGCATCACAATACTTGGTATTATATAAAAGGGTTAATTAACCTTTGGAATCTAGGATGAGAAAACCTCTACAATATCCCTAGTTTTATTTCTGAGGACATGCTTAGGAATAAGTCTAAGGATAATTCTAAGGATGGTTAAAATTATATTAAATGTCCTATAATTTTGGAAAAGGATAGACAATGTGGTTTCAATAAAATCAAATTCTTATTTGGATTCTACAAGTGGATATGGCTCTAGAACAGAGCTAACTATGGGTAATTACTCTAAAAAGGTAGAACTAATCTATATTAGATCATCCCCTGGTGCATAATAAAAGGCCTTTATACACACCTAGTTTGACACTCCCAAGGGATATGATTTTAAAATTCACATACTCTTTGCGAACCATCATGAAGGATTTAAATAGATTATGACTCTTAATGACCATAGATAAACCAAATGTGTCATAGATTAAAAATAAGGTGTCATGATTTAGAAATCCTATAAGTTATTTTTTCATGATTATGAGGTTTCCAACTATTATATGTTTTTATCAAGTTATAATTTTTTTCAGTTAATAGACGAAACCATAAGGAATCATGTTATTATTGAATCTGAAGGAAAATTTGATGACTATGAGAATCCAAATTGGATGATAAATAGAGAGAAATATATTGTGATTATTCATAATCATCTATCATTATATCAGATTTAAAATGTGAACTTCAATTATATTCCTAACACATCGAATAAGTGGAATATGGAAATTTTTTAATTTCCATGTGGAAATCAATATAGAGGAAAGAAGATCCAACTTCATACACATTAATAAGGTGGGAAGAAGAACCTAGGAGAATATATCAATTTGAGGGGAAGATGTTACCTGTATAAAAAACGAATTTATTAAGTATAAAGGAGTTCAAGTTATTATATGTGGGGAACATTGGTGTTATCTAACCCAATTCCCTGATATAATAATAAAATTCAAGAAAATGGAAGGACCTATTCTACGTCAGACATTAAATCTGAAGTATTGATGTATTTATTTACAAGGGTTCAAAATTTTCGTAATACAAGTATTTTATAATGGTATTTTAGTAATAAGAGTCATTAAACATCTAAGGATTTCATTATTTTTGGAATAATATATGTCTCCATGTAATATTAACAAAATTGTTATGGATCCCATCATGGTTTTTTGAGTTTACGGTGATCATAAATTCAATGTCATGGAAACCCCTTTTGAGATTTTATATAATGGGAGTTTATCAAAATTAAGGATATTTTGAGATATATTTATGGAAATACAACTCTTTAGTTTATAGGAGGAAATTATTTTTATAGACATATGAATAAAAGTATTAGTATCCTGTAGGGTTTACCTTATCTTTTATGTTAAGTTAATTATGGGTTATTGCAATTTTGAAACATTTTTATTGTTTTTGGAAAAGGATAACCCATAATTGTGGTGAAAACATGTTGCATTATTCAAGGACATATTTCTTGAACCCCCAAAAATGGGAGACAATGGTATAACACCTACCATTCACTATCATGAATGATTATTTTTAGTGGGAAAAAATAAAGACAGATATTTCAATGAATGTGTCTTGATGCATAGTATTCCATCAAGTCATGGATGAGATGAAAAGTGTTAAAAGGATTTTATAAACATTATCCAACCAAAACATATATATAATGACATCACCATGTGTTTTTTCATAGGAATCCACCAAAAAATTCTACATAGGTCATAATCGAACTTCATATGAATTATGCACAATTTATCTCTATCAAAGATTATTTCACATTAGATATGCTTTTAAGGATATAAATCAATTAATTTTTAAGGATTTGATATAGTAAAACATTATATTCTATATGATGAAGATATAATGTTTACTTTGAGATTTTGGTGATGTATATAGAAATATCTTTATGAAGAGTTGATTTTTAGCATTACGTATCATCCTAAGATAGATGTTAGGTCAAAGAGAATGATTCAAATCCTAGAATATGTTATTAGATCTTGTTATATTTATTTAAAAGGTGGATATGAGGAAAAACATCTTTAATTTGAGTTTCCATGAAAAAATAGCTTTTACTCATGTGTTAATATGTATCCTTATAAATCCCTTTCTAGAGAGAATTTTATAGCTCCAATGTACAAAAATAATGTCCTAGAAAGAATTATATTTAGACTTGAAAAGGATGTCGATATGCTAGAGAAGTCTAGAACCACTCAACAACTCATAAGGACACCAAAGTTTTGAAATATGTTTTAGGTTGACAATCATCAATGCAATCTAGAATTTGATATTGGTGAGAAGGTGTTTTTATTAATTTCTATATTAAAGAAAGAATGGAAAACTAATCCCTAGGTATATCAGTAACTTTGAAATAATTGATCATATCGGGATAGTAGATGATTGTTTGGTTGTTCCACTGAATCGCTCTTAGGTTCCCAATATGTTCCATGTATCACTTTTGAGGAAGTACATATCAGATCCAGCATACATACTAAACATAGAGGCTTACCTCTAGAAATTGATATTTCTTAAGAGTAACAACTGATAGAGATTATGGGTCAAATTGGGAAAGTTATTAAAAACAAGACCAAGCACTTGGTCAATAGTTCTTGGTGAAACCACCAGCCAGAGGAAGATATGTGGGAACTTGATGACATAATGAGGCAGAATATTCCCCAGTTGTTGTTTCTAAAGTGACAAATGTCATGGGAGATATTCAATTTAAGGGCTCTAGAATATAATGCCCATAAATTTTGGTGAATTATATTTTTCCATTTATATTTAATATTTTACGTATTAGTCGTTACATAGAACATTTTTTTATCTTATGTTACAAAAAAACACTAATTTTAGCTTTCATTAAATAAAAAACTTCATTTAAATGAAACATGTCAAATTATTAAAATATTATTATACGATAGCTATCACCTAATGTTGGAATAATGAAATTAATATTACTAATTAAATTATGAAAATTTATGTAATAAACATGTACGTAAATTGAATTATTTAGTAACCAATAAATTAAAAATGAAAAAAAACTATTTTAAAATAAATTAAACCTTATTCTAAAAATGTATTTTATAAAAATTAACATGTTATATATAAATAACTTAATAAATCCATTTTTTTGTTTTATTTTACTAAAATATATAAATATTATATATTCAATCAATAGTTTAACATTAATCTTATGTTTTTTATATATAGGTTATATGAATAAATCCAATTTTACTCTTAAAAACTGTATTTTTCAAAAATGTTTCTTTTTCACCTTCATAAATTCATTGTTTTAAAAAAAAATTCTGAAATTTTAGAAACATTATTTAAAAAATAAATTTATCCAAAAAATCATTATTTAAAAATGTTTGTAGGCATATATATTTAGAGTTTTATGAAAATATATTTTTATAAATAATGAAAAATAATGAATTTGAATTGAAAAACTCCTTTTATTTTAATTTATATATTAAGATAAATTATATTTTAAATTAATTTTAAAGTGAAATTAGTTCAAATATATATATATATATATATTATTCCCATTTAGGTAATTTTAATCGAATTCATTTTGATATTAGATATATAAACTCTATAAAATTGTGAACATTTTCTCTCTAAAAACCTTCCTTCCTATCACGTCTACATTATTAATTTTAAATTAAAATTTTCCCATTATATGAATTTAATTTATAAATATTGATTCAATATTCGTAGTTATCTTAATTTATATTATATAACAATTTAAAATTAATTTTTGACCAAAAATAATAGTGAAAACAATAAAAATAATTACCCTTGCTAAGGTAAAAAATAGTTTTTCTAAGGGATTAAAGTAAAAATATGAGGATTCGAAGAACCTAAAAAAATTTCTAAAATATATTTTACGGAGATATTCTAACCATAGCATGTATGATTATTGATAATACATCATTTTGGATCCTTTTTGAATGCGAAAAAAGTGTGTACACCATTTTCATTTAATAAAACTACATTTGTTCCACAAAACTCCCTAATAAAATGTCATCCCTATCCTCTTCTATTTAAACCATAACACCATTTTATTGGCCAATAACTACCCAAAAAGCTTCGTAAATTCCATAGTATCATCCTAGTATCCATATTTTGGGTAAAATATTTAATAGGAAGGATTTTGGTGAAAAACTAAGGAGGTTACCAGAAGAAGTAATGTTCTTCAACAAGCTATTTTATTTTATTTTGCCATTAATCTCCTTGTATTATTTTTAAAAAATGATGATATAATTACCTCAGTATATTAAATACAATTATTTTTTTTACTAAGTTAATTAACTGAAATTATATCCACTTCAATCAAATTTATTATGAAATCATTGTTCCTATGTATGGTAGACCATAACCCCATGAACTGAGGACATTGGTTTTTTCCATTACAACCTCCCACGATTGTGTATGATGATGAATATAAAGTATATATATGATATTTGTAACATAATAATACTTTAATATTCATTATATAATATGTAAATTTTTTACATTCCATTTCATAGGGTATACTATAAAATCACTAGTGTGTATGGTAGCCTACCGCCTCGTGAAGCTATGTGATATGTTTTTCACAAACTCTTTATGTAGATGATAATAAGGATATGTGTGTGTGATATAAATGAAATAATTATTATATTAATTGAATATTCTTAATATATAATATATATTTTTATTTATTACATTTTTTCTCCCTGAAATATGATATATTCATTCGTGTACATGTGGACAACAACTATCACGAAGTAATGTGACTCGCTTTTAATCACCACACCAAATGGGTAATATTTATAAGTATATTTATAGACGTAATATGGTATTTATGATATTATTAACCCTATTTTAATATATTATATTACTTACCTCCTTTATATAAGAATATTTAAATAATCGAAACGTTAATTATGCATACGTATGACCTACCGTCTTAATGGTCATGACATATATCATTTCTAAATACTATATTTCATGATTGGAATTAAAAGTATAATTGATGTATAAATATAATAATTATTTCATTATAATTCTTATGAATATTATATTATAACGATCAAATTAAGAGGAATATTAATAAAAAATTAAAACATATATGAAAAAAACCACTTAATACAAAAAATATGTCTTTGACCAAGAATTTTATTTAAACAGGTAATAAAATGAAATACATAAATAATATATGGTATGGTATATATATATATTGTTTTCTATAATATGTGTGTAATAAACTCATATTTATTATATAGGAAATTCGAATTTTTATCCAGGAAGTCGAGATTTATATATGTGTAATAAACATATATGTGTCAAATAATATATGGTGTGGTAAGGGTCTCTCTTTTATTTCTAAGAGACATATGAAAATTCATCACTTATTTTATTTTCAGGGTATATATACTACCCCATGAAATGTTATAACATGAATTTTATTATTTTAATGATACTTAAGGCTTCATTTTATTTTATCGTTTATTAGGGATTATGATTCAAAATATTCCCAAGTGGTAATAGAATCCTTTTAAAATTTCCATTCTTTGAGGCATATATTATATTATGCACCTATTATCTTTTATGTGGAGTATATTCAAAACCTTTTACACATATTGTTATAAATATATTTAATATCATTATGTTCTATGTTTCCTTTAACATTAATCTTTTAGGGGTCTTATGATTCTAATATACCAAATTGGTATGATTTTTATGCTGTAATATCATAGTTTATTGGGATTACTCATGATTACGCTTCAAATAATGAAATTGAATAACATATCTCTCAGGAAACCCATAAAAATTATTCTCCACTAGTTATTTTTATTGATTCTATGTTTTCCATTCATTTTCCACTCTTTATTTACTAAATAAAAAAATAATTTTTTTAGAAAAATTAGCATTGTTTATCTTCTTGGTCGAAAACCCATTTTCTCCCAAAATAATGTTTTCTAATTTTTTTTTTCAAATTTTCAAATTTCTAATTAACTTTTTTACCCATTATTAAACTTTTACTAACTTTTTTTTAAATAATATTCTTTTCATTTTTTAACCAACCCTCATTTGGGTTTTTTAAAAAATTTGAAATTATTATTTGTTTTTAAAATGAATCACTCGAATAGTATTTCTCATTTTTATTACCACTCAATGATTTAATGATTACCTTTTATGTTTTCAAATATATTTTAAACAAAATTATTTCCTTAATATTTGAGAAATTTTATATTTTAAATAATTTTTTTCATAATATAAAAGGGATTCGGAAAATATTTGAAAAATTATTTTTGAGTTTAGAATTCCTAGTTTACTAAAGAAATGTTTTAAATGATTATTAAAGATTACTTTATATGTTTTCAAGGTTATATTAAATATCATGTATTTTTAAAATTTCATTTCATTGTTTTAAAGTAAATTTCCAAAATAAATGTTTTAAATTATTTTTAAAACTTCCTTTAGAAGTTTTCAAGTATATTTTGAAAGAAAAGTATTTCCAAAATATTTTATAATGTCTAGTTTAAAAAATTAATTTTCAAAGAAAGTTTATTTTCATCATGAATCATTCAAAGTGATTTTTCTTTCAAAACCATTCTCTGTAAAATATGAAATCCTTCAAGGTTACTTATGTTTTACTGGGGATATAATTCATTGAAATTATTCTAATTATTTCTCTGAATGGTTTATGTTTATGAAGATGTGATGTTTTTGAAACCAATTTATCTTATATAGGTTATACCATGATGGAACTATTATGAAACCAACTTATTTTCATTGGATATTCTATGATGAAATGATGAAAGGATTCTGAATAATTTTCCTTTTCTATAGGTTTTGACATGATGAAATTTTTATGAAACACATTTTATTTTATGGGTTTTGATATGATGAATGTTTTATAATCTTGTGGAATACATACATATATTTTTCATTATATGATAGGTGGTACTGATATCTTTCTCTAATGAATTTGATCAAGATTTATATATCATGAGATTTATGGGAATGGAATGAGGAGGGAACCAGTTTAGTAATGGAATTGTTTCCTAAATGATGGCCATGGGAGTGAACCTTGAAAAATATGGTTTTTTGGGGAGTGAATCCATTCCACTATGATAACCATTTAAGTTAGGCTTAAATATAATAGAAAACATTTTATATTTGTATGTATTGCCACAATACTGTGGGTCATTCCAATTTTATGGCCTCATGGCTCATGTTCTTTGATTACCTTAGGATTCATGTCTTATGAACTAAAAATCGTTATTCCATGAAATAAGAATATGATCTTTTTCAATTCATGGTATGGTTTTCAAATGTTATGATCAGGTAATTATACCCTTATTCTCATGTCATGATCACATATATCCATGTTTTAACATTCCTGGTCATTTGTGATCACCCTTTATTGTTTTTCATTTCCTAGGGTCATGGAGAAAGTTATTTGAGTAATATTAATTAAGGGGGTGATATTTATGGGATACAATTAAGATATTTCATGAATTAAGTAGATTATTTTCTAATAATCAAGAGGCACTAAACAATTATGGTCCTCTGGTGTCTGTTCATCTAATTTAATGTATATTGATCTAAAAATAAGTAATATCCATGTTTGAGAATCCAGGGTTGCTATATTAATCGATCTTTCTCAGGTTTTTTTCATCGATGCTTAATCACATCATCATAATTTATGATCCATCCACTATAATAGAGATATTATACTTATATTCCCCTATCACCTGGTGGTATTATTTTTTAAACCACTTGGGTATAATTTTTTCACATTCTCCTTGATATATGTTAGAGACACATCAAACATATTAATCTTTGTGAATCATTATTAATGTGTTTATCCATCATTCTTGTGGCGAGAGTAGCTCATGTTTTGTATTAATTACATACCCTATAACCATGGTTAGAATTAATAAAACAATTATCATTAAAATTTTCCATAAATATAAATTTCCTGGATGATATATTGTTGTAAAGGATTTCCATCCACACTTATGCCCTTATGCTTTTATAAACACATCTATTGTGTGTCTCATGATTCCATACTAGTATCATGTTATAAATATTTTTCTTTGAGAGATTTATCTTTTATATTTAGAATGAATAATCTTTTCATCCAATAATTTCATATTTTAAAACTATCTCTCTCCACTTTTTGGGGATTCCATAGGAGGGGTCTCCTTTATCATTTTTGAGCATATCAAATTTTTCTCAAACTCTTTAATATTCTTGAACCCTTAATTTAGTTGAGTAGCTATACTATTTAACCATGAGCTATATTCCATTCTATATTTCTTCCTCTCTTTAAATTGTGTTTTTATGGATAATTATTTATTTTAACTCTTTATCTATGACTATTTTTCTCACTCTATATGAATATAATTCTTATAGTTCAATTTGACCCATTTTCACCAATTTTTAGAATATATTATTTCAAAATAACCTATTATTTATTTATATTTTATTCTTTATTTACATATCATAAATAATTTAATGTTTCCCTATATAAATTATTTCATGTGGAAAAATATTTTCATGTGAGTATAAGATCATATTATGACCATGTTTCAAATTGATGAATTGATGAAATTTTCATTTATTCCTTAGTGTAATTTTTCCAACCACTCTTTATTAAGGTATTTGAATTTAAAACTTTATAAAAATAGTCCAAAACAATATTAAAAATAGTGATTCTGTATAAAATAGTAACACATACCTCATCAGAGATGTTATTATTCTCAGGTTTCCTCTTCATTTCCCCTCTCCATGTCCTTTAAAATAAGGTAGTTTTTATCCACCATTTATGGAAATACATCAATATCCATTAGTGATATAATTTTTCTATATATAACATCTAATATTTTCTATATATTTATTATATTAGGATAATGAGTGGTTTTCTTGTATAACTCTTCAGAAAATGATATATCCGTTATCTTTTTTTATCTTTTATCACTAACTATATCACTATTATAGTAAAATTATTATCTTTTAATATTGACTCAATGATCTTCCTTTTATAATACTATAAGAAAAAAACATTCTCTTTCGCAAACCATTTTACTTTATTCCACTAACAATAGGAAGCATCATCATTGATTCAATGATTGTAACAAGTCTAGAAAATAATATAAATATTACACACATAGTCAAAATCATTATGATATAATACCACTTTGATGGAACCATATTTAATATGTTCACCCGGAGAGTGGAGGTGAATTTGTGTGTTTCCCATTAAAAAAAAATCAATCGATCATTTTCACTCTTTTATCATATCTCTTTCTCTTTTTTCAAGGAACTCATTAAATCTTTCACTTATGATGAAACATTCACCTAAACAAAATGAAATAAAAAAATATAATGGAAAATGAGTATTATGATTTTACTTGGTTCCATGAAAATGGATATTTCTAGGGTGCACACATTGATGATGTTTACATTTGATAAATTACTCTATACTCAGATTTAGTGTATTGCAATTTGGATCATGGTCACTCCATGCTAAGGATCAGTGCCTATACAATGTTTAATGTTTGATCATCATGCATGGGTAATTACGTATCTTTATTCTCTCTTCACTACTATATTGATGTCTTGGTTATTTTATACACATTAGGGTATCATTAATAATTTCTAGACATGACGGTCTCCCCTAGACCATTATAGGTTGTTTTGAAACCTTGTATCATCCTGCCTAGATTTTATATTAATTTATTTTCTAATTCACTGTAATTTAAAATATACAAATCTTGGTGAGCCCAAATCATTGATTTCATGGTTGTATAATTATTTTTTATATTCAATTCAAGATGAGTTTTTCCTCTTCATGTGGGTATCGACTCATTTTCTTCCAAATAATTATACTAATGACCAACATCTTTTAGATGAATATTATATTATACTGGAATAATACTCTTTCAATATATCCTCTTATTCAACAGTTGAATATAGTAAATAAATTAAATATTCATATTATAACCGTTTTCCCTATAATTCTAATATGAAAAATTAAATTTTGATTTATCTCCCCACTATTCATTATTTATTCAAATATATATATAAACATTGTTTTATCCCAATCTTTATTCATCAACCAGATTTATAAGTTTTATGTATATTTATGGAGATAACATGATTTTTTATAGAGTCTTTGAAAATATCTAATTTGAATATAGGGATTGGGATTGAAATCATTATCATTAAATTTATAAGATCATTACTTGTGTCCACTAAATTAGAGTGACGAAACAATCCTCTTGAATTGAAATCATTTCTCTCAAATATCAACTCATATTTTCTAAATTTAATTTCAAGAAGTTCCATTTGATTATTTTGAACTATTTAATATTATAGAATCCAAAATATGTCATGTGACTCAAAATTTTGATAATATATTCCCCAAAAATTATCCTTGATTATAAATTCAATATAAATATAAATTTATATGTTTTACTCTATTATAATGTCCATATAAATCTATATTTAAATGCGTTTATATTTTAATTCAGATTCATCAATGATGTTTCAATATCATAGATGTATATATATTTAGAAGAAAATTTATATGTGTGTGTATTAACTATTTAATAGAAATTATAATTTATTCTCCATTTCCTAAAAAAACCCCTTAAATAATCCACTAACTATACTTCCTTTAAAAACATTACTAATTATATTTACATTTAAATCCATATACAATGTTTAAAATTTAAAATAAAAACATTATTTTTATTCCAAATATATATAACATTAAATATACCAATAAATCTATTTTATTCAATTTTCCATTGAAATTAAAATTTTTAATCCTATATAATATATCAAAAAGTATCCCAAAAAAATATAAATAATCTTTCATTTATTTATGAGTGAAAATCAATAATTAAATATCTGAGTAATTCCCATAGTCTATTCATGAGGTACAACACCTCTAAAATTCTCTGTAAATGGGTTTTTGAAAAAAATGATTTACTCTTATGTAGTAATATATACCACCAGAATTTAATCTTACATATGTTCTTGTACTTTTGTTTTAATCTCACATAATCCTTTATTTAATCTAATGTAAATCAGAAATATTATATATTAGTTTGAAAAAATGTTAATTACAGCCTACATAGCTCTTAATAAACTCCTGGATTATTTTTACGTTCCACTGGTTTAATATGACATGACCAGTTTATTATCTATGTTAATCTAACAAATTTATGAAAATAGTAGATATATCTTAATAAACTTGAGAAATTAATATTTAGTCTCACTCAACAACGAAATGTATGAATATATCTTACACAATATAATCTATATGGGGTTAATATAATATAGCCATCAGAAAATACATATTAATGTTACAAAATGTTGATACATGAATATATTTTTACTTATAATAATTTAAACTTTTATAACATTACACATCTCATAAAAATCTATTTGTTCCAATATAGGCATTGTATTTTTTGAAATATTTATATATACACATTGAGAAATTCTATTTAATCTTATGTAGGTCCCACATTTTTCAAATTTCATTCATGAATTCTTGAAATGTAATTAAACCCACTCCAAATCCATATTAAACAAAAATATGCTTAAATATTATCATTAAACATTATCAAATCCTACTCAATCCATTATTAATCAACCAGGATTCAAACATTTATTCCAAATCACCAAAAACTCTATCAAAACATCTATCACTTCATTAAGAGGAATGAAGATCCATAATTTGATATTTTTATAGGACTTTAGATCATCTAAATAAATACCCTATGTCTTTTTTGAGTACACATTAATATCCACACAAGAAAATATCCAGGTATCCCTTCCTTGATTCCATATTTGTTTATGTTTCCCAATTTTACAAGATAAGACAATACAAAGAAACTCTCATAAAGTAAGAATCTATGTAGTATAATAATACTAAACATCTCCATTCTCAATATATAAGGCCAAATATAATTCAATGTATCCTTTTTTCCTTACTTTCTCATTGTGCATTTAAATTTTTACTCATATTACCATTATTAATTTTATATTACACAAACATCCAATTCCATATTTACAGTTTCATGTCTTCTAGATTATTAATTTTTAAATAAGTTTAAAAAAATTCAAAGATATAAGATCTTTTTTAAGATCAAAAAATTATTTGTTAAGTTTAAAAATTGAATTAACAAATATTGGATTCTGAAAAAAATGATGTTGTTTAAAATAAACTTCCTCTATAATAAAACCATTTAGAAAAGTGGGTTTTAAATCCACCTAAAAAATATATAAATTTGTATAATATATATATGAAAGGAGGATACAAATTAATTCTAACCTAGCTACATGATGAAAAATCTATTCATAATATACTCCATCCTCTTTATTATAACCTTTATCTACAATCCTAGATTTATTCATATTAATCATCACTTGAACATCATGATTATTTCTAAAAAACTGTACAACACCTAAAATAGGATATTTTTGATGCCTCCCTATTAACTCCTATATATTATTCATTTTAAAATAATTGAATTTTACTTTCATAAATAAACCTTAAATATCTTCAACCATGTAATACTCTATAGTTTTTAGTTTAAACATAAATATTTTTGTATATAAGTCCGTGGTATTTTTATCACAACTTATAATCTTAAGATTATCATTCCAAGTACATATGATAGAATCTAATGGATGGTATCATAAGGTTTTAAGATATTTAGGTTGTATATTCATAGGTTATCTAGTTTCCTAATCATAAAAATATGTTTCAATAAGAAAATGTGTTATATACTCATTCTCTTTATTATTTATAAAATAATATTATTTTTAGTTATCAAATAAACAATATAAATAATAAATTAAATATATCTTGATGTCCCAAAGATTACATTTATCAAAAATCACATGAATAAATCCTTTGACTATAATCAAATTTTTATTAATAAAATTATACGCATTATATATTATTGAATAACTGAGGATGATGTCTCATTATATTTTAGAAGAAGTTTAAAAATATTATCATTTATATTTTGGGATATAAACATTGTATCAAATAATTATAAACTAGTAAACCACAAGATTCCTTCCATTATTTATCTCATAATTAGATAAAATTAATATAGTTATTATTTTTTTCCATTTATAAAATAGTTTACTTTAATCATAGCTTCATGTAAAAAAATATTCAGATAAGATATTTTCACATAATATCATTATATCTATTTCATGAAAAGTAATATTTACAATATCATTAAAACCCATCCTTTGAAATATTATAGGTGTAAATAATTTTTATTTAATACCAAGACCTATAGATAAAATAATTGAACTCATGACATTAAAAATCTTCTCCATTACAACCATTAAAAAAAATATTTTAGTATACTTTTCTCTATGATCATTTAAAACTTGATTTTTTCTGGGAAATTAAAATTCTTGATCTTAGTTAGTGTAAACAATTAAAAAATTTAATTCATTATGTTTTGGGATTTTTGGATATTTTCAGTTTTATTGGGGATGTATGAGGAAGTTTTTGGAGTTGTTGGAAGTTGTTTAAAGAGTTTTTGTGGTGGAATTTTTATGTTTAATGGTAGTTTAATGATTGATGAAATATCTATTGGATCGTGCATACATATTGTGTCACCTGAACAATTAGACAATGGGAACTTTATGGTATGCACATGATCTCAAGTACCATGTAGTTTATCCATTTAACCACCAATATATAGGAATACAAGACCATATGGTCGAAACACAGGCCTTGATATTCTTTAGTTAGGCCATGAAACCTTTAAAAAATTCCTTAATACTTTTTATTTTTCCAAAAAACAAACAAGATATTTTTAATTTATATTCATTTATAATAGTTCTCCTTCTGTTGGTGATTTTTGGTCAATTTGGGTGGATCTCTCTCCCTAAATTTCTTCTCCTTCAAATAATTGGAATCATTGGTTCTCAATAAATGGTATGTATCTCCTCAATTTTCTCTATTAAATTTCACTTTGGATCTTGGGTTTTGGATTTGGGTTTTTTCTAAGGCATTGGAAATCCCTCTCTATTTATGGGTCTTTTATTTTCTATGGCAATAAGAGGCTATTAGGTTCTAGGATATTAAGTTTGGTTACAAAATTTGGATTTATCATTCAATTTCTTCTACATTCTTCTATTCCTAAAATTTCTTAAGAATTATTTTTATTTTTAATTTAATTGAGTAATAATTTAAATAATTAATTATTTTAGTTAATTTGATTTTAAAATTAAAAAGAATTTTTCGTGATTTTTTTAGTGAAAAATGATAGGGTGAATTTTTTGGTGTGTTAGTGTCTCCAAAAAAATTGGGTGAGTTCTTAATTTGTGATTTGAAATGGGTTTGTTAATTGAATAGTTTATTGGCTTTGGGTTTTTGGTGATGATTTATTACAATATGTGTTTGAATTATTAATTGATATTTTTTTCTGAATTATGTTAATCTAGTGTAGTTAGAGTAGTGGTTTGTGAATTTATTTTCATGGTTGATATTATTTGCATTATGAATTGAGTTTTACAAAAAATATAATGTGGAGTTATGATATTTAATTAGTAGTGGATGTTTTTTTATTATTTTTAACATATTAATGTTACCAACTTCTATTGGGTGAGGCCTTATACATGAAATTGGATAACTCATAGATAGGTACAGGGACCTCATTAGTGTGGGTGATGTGAGTTTTTGGAAAACTACCACCTATGGATGAGGAACCTTTGGTAATTAATAGGTGATGTTCGGTTGTAGTCATTCCACTCAAAAAATAAAGGATACCCATTCTTTTTTATTTTTCATGGTCCAAGGGACCCTGTAGATTTTGTTTGTAGAAATAGGTGTTGTGTTTAGAGGTTTTGAATTATGATTCAGAATTAGTGTTTTTTGGTTTACTATAAAACTTTTTATTATTATTGGTTCAATTTATTATTATAGTTTTGTGATAATGTTATAAGGTTTGAATATTTTATAAATTGCATTTCTAGCTTTCTGGACTTTTTATCATGGTTGGGGTGTGTGGGGGAATCTAGGGGATATTTAATTTGGTCTAATACTCACCCCTTACAAGGTAATCTTTGTTCCCATGAAGATTATGTTGAAATGAGTTACTTGTTTTTTGGATTGTGGTTAGTTATATCAAATAGAGTAATTGAGGGTTTATAATGGTGACAAGTAGAGGATGTGACATCAGTAGTGGATGCATTGTTTTTATATAATTACAATGTACTATGGTGTATTGTATTCATAGAATTATTTTAATATTTTTGCGATATATGAATTACATTCATCGTATTTACACTATGTACTAATTTATAGGGATTTAGTTATTGTGTTAGTTCATTTTTCACAATATTCCCATTTGTGTAGATTATGTATTATTATTTATTTTGTTAAGCCATTGGTAGGCTAGAGATTATGTTATGGGACATGTAACATTATAACATGGATTGGGATTTCATTTGAGTTTATGAACTATGTAAAGATGTTAAAAATAGAATTAATTTAGTTTTCTTGTGGTCTTGTATGGTTCAAGATAAGATATTCCATAACTCATGCAATAACTAATTAAAATATCTGATCAGTATCTTTTGATTGATACTGGAGTTTCTGAGGTCGTTTTTGGAATTTTCTATATCCGTTTACTTAAAAACATTGCTTTTAGTTTTTTTTTCCATGGTTATTTCTCTTAGGAATAGTATATTGAGAACATATTTGTGTATCATACATCATATTGAACCAAGATAGAGATTACATGGCATACATTATACTATTTGTGATTTTTGTTATATTCTTTTATAAAACAAATTTAAAATATTTCAATAAATAGGTAATTATATTGGTTGACGAATTGTGAAAAAAAGGCTCGGATATGGTAAATTTCATTGGTTATAGTAAAAATGTTTTTTAAAAATCAGAGTCGGTGTAAGTTTATTGAAATGAATGTGAACTTTGAATTTTGA
The DNA here is from genome assembly GCA_963277665.1 of Viscum album. NCBI lineage: Eukaryota > Viridiplantae > Streptophyta > Magnoliopsida > Santalales > Viscaceae > Viscum > Viscum album. The sequence continues at coordinate 1,083,852,719 of OY728134.1, read as the reverse complement.
CATTTTTTTATTGACATGTTTTCTTGGTCGAATCATTAATATTATTGTATATTTCAATTTATATTATCTTGAAAAATAGTATCAAATATAGTAAATTTTATTATGATTCTATAAAATGGGATTCAAATAGAAAATTTTAAAAATCAACAAAGTGACTATATCATTAAGGGTAAACCATTCACTAAGTGTTGTCCTAATCAGATCAAATTTGGTAGTCCCTTTTAGGGGATGAGCATGCTTAATTTTGTGAGTTAATTTGTTTGAATTATAATTTTTCCTCATGAGTGTGTAAAATTCCCCTTTTATTTTAAAGTAGTTAAATGGTCCTTTTAATGAAGGAATGTTTTCATGTAAAAATATTCTGAGATATTTTTGGTTTTTAAGTTAAAAATAATAATTTGGAATTGAAATAAATTTGTTGGATGTTGGTTTCTAAAATAGAATGGGTGTTGGATTTTTATAATTGATTTAAAATAAATTAATTTTATGTATTTAGATGAGAAACATATATAAAAAATTAGTGATGGAATTTGACTTTATAATGGTGTAAAAAGTGTTTTAAACTAAAATTATAGGATCAAATTTTTTTAAAGAGTTTCATGATTTATTAGATTTTAATAAGAAAAAAGTTGGTTCTCAATATATTTTATTATTTTGAATAAGGATATAAAAGTTTATTTTCCCATTATTATGGGTTGAATTTATTGTTCAAAATTTTGGTCGAACTGTGTTAACTTTTTTAAAGGATATGTTTGAATTAGTTAAAATTTTGTGAGAAAATAGTAATTTTAAATATTTAAATGTTTTGTATGGTGGTTTTTTAAAATACAATAGTTTTCAATGTTTTAAATCTTGGAATATGAACATTAAAGGATTTGGGTCACACAAATCAATTTATAAGATATTTTAGATGCTTCTTAGAAATGGATTCTTATTAAAACTGGTTAATGGATTTAATATATTTTTATTTCCATTTAGTAACATTAAATTTGTTTATTTTTGTAAAACCCATGGCATGATATTTTTTATGAAATAGTTCTTTACAAATGGTTTGGTATCAGTATTATTATTTTTCAAATCATATTCATAGAAAATGTTTGATGTATTGAAAATAGTGAGAAAACGACATTAGATAAATTATTTTATGAAAACTTTTACCTAAAAAACCAAAAATAGTTTCATTATTAATTTAGTTTATAGTTTTATTTTTATTAAATATTTAATGGTATTAATGTAGTTTGGATGTTGTTACTTGGATCGAATGTTGTTATTTGGTAATAGGTAGGAGAACCTGATGTGGAGTGTCTTTTCTCCTTTGATGGATATTGATAGAGGGAAAATTATCTCTAGGTATAGAAGGTTAACTCAAGGAATTGTTTCTATGAATAAATTTATAATAAATCCATGTGTGATGTATGATATGGGATTACTATACTAATATATGTTGGATTGATGGGTAATTTAAAATTGGATAGTGGGTGATGACCAAGGGTTCAATTATGGATAAATTAGAAGAATCCCCTGTCCTATTATTAGTTATATGTATTATTTTATTTTCAGTTCCTTCAAAGAAAAGTTTTACACATTGAGTTGTTATGTGTAAATAGGTAATTTAATGAAGTTGATTTGAATATTGGGTTGTTATCAAGTGGTGTGTGCACATCCTCTATAGTTTTGATGTATTTTATGATTTTTTTTTTCATTTTCAAGTTATGCTGTTAAAGGCATAGTTAAATGAATGGGAGATCAATTGTAAAAAAACGACTTGAAATGATTATTTTATAATTAATATTATTTATAATGGATTTTATAATTTATTTTTTACATAATTTGTCTTTTAAATGATGTTAAGACACCAATTTGTGAATTTTCGTACATCAGTTTTAAAATAACCATTATAAAAAACATATTTTCATTATTTATTATAATAATAATCATTGTTTAAAATCCATAAAAAGATATAATGTATTTCCATGAATTTTGTTTTATTTTTGTTTCCTGATCCCAGTTATCTTCCTCTCCCAAACCAAACCTGGAACCTTATATCATCAATTATTTTACCTTACATTCTCTTTCATCCACCATCAGCTACCACCCCTAGCTTCTATTTCTAATATTTTTTGTTATCTCTTATAATTCACTGCAAATTAGATTATTCATTGAAAAAAATTTGAATTTTTATATTTTTTTTGAGTTTTTGTAGATGAATTTCTATAGCCCGTTCTCTTTCGGTTAGTATTTCTCTGTTATTTTGGTTTTTGAGGTTTTTGAATGGTAATATTAATGTATTTATATAATTGGTAGTTTTAGGGTTTTTAATTGTGTGTGTTGTTTGAATTCTTATATTTTTCTTCATCTGATTTAGTGATTTTGTTTTGTATTATTTTATCAAACTTTTTTTGTGATTTATTTTTTTATTCATTTTTCTATCATTTTTTTGTTGGTGAATTATTTTTTCATCATTTTATCGTTATCTAGTCTGATAAATATTTTTTCTTTCATTATAGATAAAGCATAGTGAGACCAGTATTGTATAAATGATGATTTATTTTTTAAAATATAATATACATTATTATATTAGTATTTTAAATTTTCTTATAATTATTTGAAAATTTTAATATAAAATTATTATCATATACTATTATTTTTTGTAAAACAATATTTCAATTTAAATTAAAAAACATTGTTAAATATAATTAATTCTTATTTTTTAATAGGAAATAATGAATCATAGTAGGATTATTGAATTGTGGACATGTTGGAAAATTGAGGAAGGGAAAACGTTTTCAGGAATTGACATGACTGGTCCTCTGAATATGTAATAGTTTTATCCGTCTAGGTACATTTAATTGAATTATTTCAGTATTGGAGGTGTTTCTATGGAGGAATTAGGAGTTATTGTGGTGGTTTCTGGTGTAGAAGAGCTATTTTAGAATATTTACATTGTGAATAGTTTAAACTATGTGAATTGGTGACTCACGATTTTTCATGCTTACTAGATTCATGACCCATGTGAGGGCTATGGAGAAATAATGAAACAGATTCACATCATGATTTTAGTACATGATGTGTAGTTAATTAAAGTCAAAATTTATGTGAATGATGGAGGTTGTTAGAAAAATGTGAATTCATGTCATGAATGGGTTAAACAATGTGATTTTTTTTATTCGAGGTCATTTTATAACCCTTTCAGTGAATTAATTTTCATTTTTCTATTCCTCTCTATCTCCCATTCTGGGTGAACACCGAGTGACCTGAGGATGCCTTCTAAAACACTTCTCCTTTAAATTGATCCATGGATTTTGGGGGATTCCCTTTGGTGAATCATGGTGATTTATCCTCTCTTTCATGTGGATTTTATACTATTCTTCATTAGAAATCTAATGTGGTTGTGAGATTTTGGTTTGGGGTGTGTATAGGTTGTATTTTTTACAACACTTTAGTGAAGTTTAGATTGATCGGAAAGTTATTTGAGTGTCTATAGTTTCAAGGAAATTTATTCTTTTCCCTATATCGCACATAGAGATCAAAAATCATCCATGACATAGGGGATCCTCATTCTCACCTCTTTATGTGTAATGTGTGAGATATGCATGTTTTGTCTTACCTTTGGTGGAATATTAAAGGTCACCATAATGAGATAATTAATTGGCAAGCCTAAAATTGATTAGAATGGAGATTTACTTCATTCATTACAACTTTAATGTATTTTGTTGATGATATTATGCATTTCTATTTGGAATTGTAAAAATAAACAATGTTTGGAGCATTGTTTGTGGATTAATGGTTTTAATGCAATTACCCTTGTTGTGTTTTTATGTGATCACACCCTAAATAAATGTCTATGGAACATATAATTGGATAATAAACTAGTTTCCCCTATATTTTATTTTTTCAGATAATAACAATTCTATTTAAAGATGTCTTTTGATAAAATACCTTCAATAATCCTGGAATCTTGTTTTTGATTTTGTTTTGTATAATTATTCTTGCAATGTTAACCCTAATTTATTGGGCTGTTGCATGGTGATGTTAGTGACCAGATGGGTTGTGTACTATGTCGAGCAGTGATGTGGTGGCCAGTTAATGACGATTTGATGTGGGTTTTTGTGTGATGTGGTGCCTAGTGGTTTTGGAATAATAGATGTGGTGTAGTGGATGTGGTGTGAAATGGCAGTGGTGAAGTGGTTGTGGTGCACATCGGTGTGCAGTGATGGTGGGGAAGTGGTGGTACTATAGTGTCTATGTTTATGATGTGTGGGCATAGTGTTATACGTAGGTTATGTTGTGAGATGTATTGGGTGATGTGATGTGACAACTGTGGTGGATGTGAGGTGTTATGGAGGTGGTTGTGTGAGTTGGACTAGTTGTATCATGGTGTGGCTGAGAGAGTTTCCTAGTTACCAATGGGATGAATTGTGATGGAAAAAAACAAAATAGTCTTGTAGATAAATAATATAAATTTCTAAAAGAAGTGTTGTAATTGGATAACTAAAATGAATAAACAAAATATTAGTGTAATTTTAAATCAAATGGCTAATGAAAATTGTGTAGAAACTTGTAACTGGATGTGAGAAAATTTGTTTGGACTATGTGGTGGTTGTATGGTGTTGCAAATAGTGGTGGTGGCTATTGTGAAAGTTAATGTGTGATATGATGGTGGTGATGTGTTGTGCTCTAATATAATTTATAAGAACACCTAGTTTTGGAATTATGTAATACCTATATACCATGTATGTTTACGTTATTTTATATGTGCCACAACCAAGTTGGATGAACAAACAAATGTTCACATGTGATGAGTTCTAGGTATTTTCGTCAATATCAAGGATGGTAGTGATACTGATGGATGACTACCAATCTCTCCAATAGTTCCTTTAATAGTATTGATATGGGTTGATTTTGTAGTTTTCCCAATACTAATTTGATGGTCTAGGTGTCGTTGGGTACGATGCAATGTGTTGGCCCTGGTATATACGGGTGAGACATGAAGTGTTATGATGTGATCACCACTGGAAATGGACATTTTCCCAGCGGTTCAAAACCGTTGGGAAAGCCTACAGAACCGTTGGTATATCGTATACCAACGGTTCTCCAAAACATTGGTAAGTAAGCCGTTGGGAAAGCTTTTCCCAATGGTTTTCACAGAACCGTTGGGATAGCTTAGAAAAATGAAGCTATCCCAATGGTTGTACCAAACGTTGGGATAGTTTTTCCAAATGGTTTGGCTTGAACCGTTGGGAAAAACAACAATAGGACTTATTACCCTTGGTTTAGAAACCGTTGGAAAAGGGTTTTTACCAATGGTTCTCTATGAACTGTTGGTAAAAACAATACTCTGAATCCTATGCCAATGGTTTGAAACTGTTGGCATAGCCTACGCTATGCAAATTGCACAGCAGCTTCCAATTCCCTCTCATTTAAAATTTTTGTACCTTCAATAATCAAATAACACAGACATATACAATTACTGTACCTGTAATAACCAACTAAAACATACATATGCAGAACAAATTCATACACATTTAACATATAATGCATCCTGGAACTATACACATCAAATATTAAATCAGAATTCATAATGTATTTATAAACATACATAATTCATTTAGAATTCAATTTAAAATTTAGATGAAAATTATATGTGGAATCTGGAATTCAATTCATAATTTGATCGGTTTTTCCTATACCATATTGTTTACTAGAAATTATGTTCATATTAAACAAAAATAAATACACCTAGAGTGATACCGGCCACACTATTCCTCGGATTGAGGCGAGGTTAACTCGTACACATCCCAAATGACCCATGGATCGGTGTCATAAAGTATCAACATATTCCAAAAGCATTTGGTTGGTATTCCGTATGTCAGTTGTTGTTTTCACTTAAAATGAAGTTCTTTTTAAATAAAAGAGAGACACTTTTAGTGGTGACGATCACACCGTGCATCAGATTGAGGCAGGGTTGACTCGTACATGCCACAAATGACCAATGGATCATTTTACTAAAGTATCAACACAATCAGAATCCATTTGGTTGGTTTTCCGTATGTACTTAAAATGTTATCCATTATAAACATAAGAGATACACTTTGGGTGGTGCCGACCACAATGCGACTTGGATTGAGGCACAATTGACTCGTACACATCACATATGACCCATGGATCATTGTCCTAATGTTTCAATAGATTCTGAATGCGTTTGGTCAGCTTTTCGTATGCCGGTTGTTCTTTTCACTTATAATCCTGTCCATTTTTAACAAAAGAGACCAAGTTAGAGTGGTACCAGCCACACCGCACCTCGGATTTAGATGGGGTTGACTCGTACAGATCTCAAATGACCCATGGATCATTTTCCTAAAGTATCAACACAATCCGAATGTGTTTGGTTAGTATTCCATATTCTAGTTGATGTTTTCACTTAAAATGATGTCCTTTTGAAACAAAAGAGAGACACTTTGAGTGGTACCAGCCACAACACACCTCAGATTAAGGCAGGGTTTATTTTTACACATCACATATGACCCATGGATCATTTTTCTAATGTATCAACACAATCACAATCCATTTGGTCAGTTTTCCGTATGTACTTAAAATGTTGTCCATTTTAATCAAAAGAGTTACACTTTGAGTGGTGTCAGACACACCATGCCTCGGATTGAGGCGGGGTTGACTCTTACACATCAAATATGACCCATGGATAGTTGTCCTAAAGCATCAACACATTCTGAATGTGTTTGGTCAGTTTTTCGTCTGTCAGTTGTTTGTTCACTTAAAATGATGTCCATTTTAAACAATAGAGAGACACTATGAATGGTGTTGGCCACACCACACCTCGGATTGAGGCAGGATTGACTCGTACATGTCACATATGACCCATGGATCATTTTTCTAATGTATCAGTACAATCAGAATATGTTTGGTCAGTTTTCCGTATGTCATTTGTTGTTTTCACTTATAATGAAGTACTTTTTAAATAAAAGAGAGACACTTTGAGTGGTACCAGCCACACCATGCCTCAAGTTGAGATGGGGTTGACTCGTACATGTCAAAAATTACCCATGGATCGTTGTTCTAAAGTATAAAAAAAACTGAATGTGTTTGGTGGGTTTTCTATATGTACTTAAAATGTTGTCCATTTTAAACATAAGAGAGACACTTTGGGTGGTGTCGTCCACACCGTGACTCGGATTGAGGTGAAGTTGACTCATACACGTCACATATGACCCACAGATCATTTTCCAAATGTTTCAACAGATTCTGAATGCGTTTTGTCAGTTTTTGGTATGCCAGTTGTTCTTTTCACTTAGAATCCTGTCCATTTTAAATAAAATATACACAATTAGAGTGGTACTAGCCACACCGCGCTTCATATTTAGACAAGTTTGACTCGTAAACCGCTCAAATGACCCATGGATCATTTTCCTAAATTATCAACACAATCTGAATGCGTTTGGTCAGTTTTCCGTATGTCAGTTGATGTTTTCACTTAAAATGATGTCCTTTTGAAAGAGAAGAGAGACACTTTGAGTGGTTCCAGCCACACCGTGTCCCAGATTGAGGTAGGGATGATTCGTGCACGTCACATATGAAATATTAATCATTGTTCTAAAGTATAAACTCAATCATAATCTGTTTGGTTAGTTTTCCATATGTACTTATAATGTTGTCCATTTTAAAAAAAAGAGAGAAACTTTGAGTGGTGTCGGCCACACCGTGCCTCGGATTGAGGCGGGCTTGACTTTTACATGTCAAATGGGACCCATGGATCGTTTTCCTAAATCATCAGCACATTCCTAATGCATTTGTTCAGTTTTTCATATGTCAGTTGTTGTTTTCACTTAAAATGATGTCCATTTTAAACCAAAGAGAGACACTATGAATGGTGTTGGCCACACTGCGCCTCGGATTGAGGCAGGGATGACTCGTACATGTCACATATGACCCACAGATCATTTTTCTAAATTATAAACACAATCATAATCCATTTGGTCAGTTTTCCGTATGTTAGTTGTTGTCTTCACTTAAAATAAAGTTCTTTTTAAATAAAAGAGAGACACTTTGAGTGTTTCTGGCTACACCACGCATCGGATTGAGGCGGGGTTGGCTCGTACACATCACATATGACCCATGGATCATTGTGCTAAAGTATCAATAGAAACCGAATTTGTTTGGCTGGTTTTTCATATGTACTTAAAATGTTGCCCATTTTAAATATAAGAGAGACACTTTGGGTGGTGCCGGCCACACTGCAACTCAAATTGATGTGTGGTTGACTCATAAACGTCACATATGACCCATGGATCATTTTCCTAAAGTTTCAATAGATTCATAATGCATTTGGTTGGTTTTTTGTATGCCATCTGTTCTTTTCACTTATAATCCTGTCCATTTTAAATAAAAGAGACACAGTTAGAGTGGTACAGGCCACACCACGCCTCGGAATTAGATGGGGTTGACTCGTACAAATCTCAAATGACTCTTGGATCATTATCTTAAAGTATCAACACAATCCAAATGCATTTGGTCAGTTTTCCGTATGCTAGTTGATATATTCACTTAAAATGATGTCCTTTTGAAACAAAAGAGAGACACATTGAGTGGTGATAGCCACGCAATGCCTCAGATTGAGGTGGGGTTGATTCGTACACATCACATATGACCCATGGGCCATTGTGCTAAAGTATCAACACAATAAGAATCTATTTGGTCAGTTTTCCATATGTACTTAAAATGTTGTCCATTTTAAACAAAAGAGAGACACTTTGAGTGGTGTCGCCCACACCGTGCCTTGGATTGAGGCGGGGTTGGCTCGTACACGTAAAATATGACCCATGGATCATTTTGCTAAAGCATCAACACATTCTGAATGCATTTGGACAGTTTTTCATATGTTAGTTGTTGTTTTCACTTAAAAAGATGTCCATTTTAAACAAAAGAGAGACACTATGAATGGTACTGGCCACACCACACCTCATATTGAGGTGGGGATGACTCGTACACGTCACATATGAACCATGGATCGTTTTTCTAAATTATCGACACAGGGTCGGTTTTTCATATGTTAGTTGTTGTTTTCACATTAAATGAAGTGATTTTTAAATAAAATAGAGACACTTTGAGTGGTTCCAGCCACACTGTGCCTCGGATTGAGGTGTGGTTGACTCGTACACGTCACATATTACCCATGGATCGTTTTTCTAAATTATCAACAGAAATCGAATGCGTTTGGTCAGTTTTCTGTAAGTACTTAAAATGTTGTCCATTGTAATCATAAGAGAGACACATTGGGTGGTGTCGGCCACACCGTGACTCATATTGAGGAGCGGTTGACTCATACACGTCACATATGACCCATGAATAGTTTTCCTAAATTTTCAGTAGATTCTAAATGCGTTTGGTCAGTTTTTCGTATTCTAGTTGCTCTTTTTACTTATAATCATGTCCATTTTAAAGAAAAGAGACACAGTTAGAGTGGTACCGGACACACCGTGACTCAGATTTAGACGGGGTTGACTCGTACACGTCTCAAATGAACCATGGATTTAGATGTGGTTTACTTGTACACATCTCAAAACAATGCAATGTGCCATCTCCCACTCTTCATGGCTTAGTGTCTTCTATGTATATGATCCAATAATTCCTCCTGTTTGAGGATGTGATGGAAAAAAAGGTTCAGTTTTCACATATTGTTCTTCTTGAGTTCTCATTGGACTGTTCATTCTTGTAGTAATATCAGTCAAATACATTGAGCAGAAATCTATACATTCTTGATCCAAGTAACCGTTCATGATAGAACCTTCGGGATGATTCATGTTTCGGACATAATACATTAATGTGTACATATTTCTTTCAGTTGGATACATCCAACGAAAAGAAACAGGTCCTACATGAAGTATTTCAGTGGGAATATGGACAGTCAGATGCAGCATGCATGTGAAAAATAATGGAAGAAATATTTTCCCCAACTCACACAAAATTAATGGTGCATCTGTCAACATTTTTTGCAAAAAATGACTTAGACAACTTCACAACACAATGATCTCTAAAAATGGCCCAACCGAATAAAATTCACTCTTACATTGTTGGAAAAATTATGATGTATTGATATTGGAAGCAAGTCATGTTGTATAATGTGATAATCATGAGTCTTCAAAGATTTTAGCTTCAACTCTCTTCTATTGACCCATTTACATATATTGCTTCAATAGCCATCAGAAACTATAATAGTCTCTAATACTTCTAGAAATTGTTTTTTCATAGGTGTCATCACATAAGAAGCACAAGGAAGTTTCCATTTATTTTCACTGATACGCACAGGATGCAATTCTGGTCTGGTGCCCCAATCCACCAAGTCACGCCGAGATCATAAATCATCTTTTATCTTCCTCTTGAAATTTATAAGAACCAAAAGAAACATTTCTAATATATTATTTTCAATGTGCATTACGTCTAAGCAATGACGTAACAAATTGGTTGACCAATAAGGAAAATCCAAAAAGATACTCCTCTTCCTCCAACTGTAATAGCTTTTAGTGGAAACATTTATTCTCTTTCTAGATTTCATTTGAACCTTCTTGAATGAAAAACTGAAATCTTTCAATTCATTAAGCACATCAATTCCAGACATACACTGAGGTTGATCATCGGTCTCTATGGTATTATCAAATCTTCGATGATTCATTCTTAATGGATGATCCTTTTGCATGAATCATCGATGCCCCATAAAACTGAAACTAAAATGATATTTCAGTCTTCTAGATCGTGTATTTTTCATACAAACTAGACATGACAATTTTCCCTTCATGCTCCATCCAGAAGTCATTGCATAAGCCGGAAAATCATTGATCATCCACATAAGTGAAGCACACATCTTAAATATGTCTTTCGAACATGCATCATATGTGCGCACACCAACATCCCAAAGAAGTTTCAACTCTTTTATTAAAGGTTGCATGTATACATAAATATCAATGTTGGGATCAGAAGAACTATATATGAGTATGGTCATGAAATTGAAAGGTTTTTTCATACACAACCATGGGGGAAGATTATAAATGTGTATAAAAACTGGTCATGTGTTGTGCGAAGTAAGTATCTTTCCAAATGGATTAAAAACATCGCATAAAATACCCAGCCTCAAATTATGCACGTCAGCTGTAAAATCAGGATATCGAGCATCAAATCGATGCCATGCAAATCCATATGCAAGATGAACCAACTCATCATTAGTCTTCTTTCTCTCAGTATCATGCCATCTCATTTTTGTTGATATGTCATCAAACATAATAAGATTATGGAGTCTAGGGATCAATGGAAAGTTCCACATTTTTTTCTTGTGGAATACGGGATGGTGTCACATCAGATTTTGACTTCCAGCGGGATGTGCCACATTTTATACAATCATTTCATTCAGTGGTTTCCTCCAAGAATAAACTGCAATATTTCGGGAAATCATGAATTTTGTTTCTTGAAATTCCAATTTCCTAAACTAACTTCCATGCCATATAGTGGTTTGAGGGAATATCTGCATCCCCTAGAAGTAAATCCTTCAAGAGGGTAAGAATGTAATTGATTGATGTATTAGAAATCTCATACATAGTTTTCCCATGAAACAATCAGATTAAAAATTCTAGCTTTTTCATTTTATCGCATTGTCGATATACTAGAGTCATGGCAGCATCATTCAATTTTTTCACCCTATCAATATCAACATTTTCACTAGATGCATCATCTATCCTCATATCAAAGTCTTCTTGAGTGGAAATATTTTATTTTTCATGATGAAAAATAAACAGAAACCAATCATCTAACAAATTCTCCATTCCAGTCCTTTAATTTCGATCATCACCAATTTTAGATTTCGTTTTCTCCCCATTGTGATACCACACAAAGTAGTTTCCCTGAAAACCATATTTGGATATGTGGTAGATGACTTCTTCATGGCTCAACCAAGGTATACCAACACAATTGGAACATGGGCAGTGTTTGCGACCACTATGTGAAGCATTGTGAAATGAAAAATCTATAAAGCTCTCCAAATTGTTTTGAAAATCTCTTGAGATCCGATCAGTTTCATACATCCAACTTCTGTCCATTATATAAAAAGAATTTATATAAGTCATTTTGTCATAAAAAATTCAATAGGATTGAACTTTAAAAGAAAATATATTTAAGTAAACGATAATGGAAGAAGTTTCTAGTCGACGTAGTGAACTATTAAAATAATGTAAAGAACAAGTACTCAAAAATTAAATTAAAATTTATTTATATTCATTTTCATTAGGCCTATAAGAGGCACATGCCTTAGGTCCCCTTATGTGTTATAGGAATCCCAAATCATTCAAAAATGTTCAATAACTCATTATTGGAAACTCTATGGCAATACCTTTCATTACCCAATTACTTCCCCAATTCAAGTGTACCCCATGGGTGAATCAATTTTAGGCTTCTACACTAATAGGTTGTTCATGGATTGTAAAAAGATTTAATTTCATAAATTATAGAGAAAAACATTTATTTTTAAATTTGAGATTAATAATAAAGCATTTCAATGATAACAACATTACTGAATTAAACTTGTGACTTATCTAACATTTTTATGGATGTCTACACATGCCAGCATGGCTAGTGAAAAGCACCCCACCCTAATAAAAGTGAGTATTGGACAATAAGGGCACATAATATACAACGTACAATGAGAACCATATTTAATTTACCCTAAAGTTATATTAGTACAGTCATCTTGGGGGAAATGGAATATATGATCTTGGTTAACTGATGATTTCAAAATCTCATATTCCATATGTTGGACACTATCTAAAGTATGAAATCATGTGAGGATGGGTATACATTATTCAATTTCTTACATGCTAGTGAGAAAGAAGTCTTGAATTAATGACTTCAGTTCCCTGGTAAAATGAGGGTAGAGGTTTCATAGGCTACATAAACAAAATGGTTAAATAAGGTTAGAGGTTGCATAAACTGTGCATGGTGGGAGAGTCTCAGCCGATTTAGAAACTAAAATAAATTCCATCATAGGTATGAATATGAAACATCAGCATCAAAAGAAACTCCAAATAAAAAATGTCTAAAAACATCAAACACATTTTATGTTATCCCACTAAAAAATGATCACAAATGTCTCTATACATTTTCATAATTCCAGAATTTATAGAGAGTTTATTGTTATGAGCTTCATCCACCTGCACACCCGTCCCACCCCACTTGGACAGCCATACCCCCACCCCACTTGGACAACCCAGCCCCCCCTCCCCCACTTGGACAACCCTACCCCCACCCCACTTGGACAAACCTACCCTCACCCCACATGGACAACCGAGCCCCCTCCCCCCTACTCCAATTGGACAGCACTGCCCCCACCCCACTTGGACAACCCAACCACCCCCACCCCACTTGGACAGCCCTACCCCCACCCCACTTGGACAAACATCCCCCCCACCCCACTTTGACAGCCCTACCCCCACCCCAGTTGGACAACACAACCCCCACCCCCACCCCACTTGGACATCCCTACCCCCACCCCACTTGGACAACCCAGCCCCCCCCCCCCACCCCACTTGGACAGCCCTACCCCCACCCCACTTGGACAACCCAACCCCCCCCCCCCCCCCACCCACCACACTTGGGCAGACCTACCCCCACCCCACTTGGAAAACCCAGCCCCCCCCCCACCTCACCCCACCTGGACACCCCTACCCCCCACACCCCACTTGGAAAACCCATCCCCACCCCACCCCACCTAGATAGCCCTACCATCACCCCACATGGACAACCCTTCCCCGCCCACCCTACCTAGACAACCCCTCCCCCACACTACCTGCACACCCTCCCAACCCCACTTGGAAAACCCTACTTGGACACCCTCCCCCACCCCACCTGCACACCCTCCCCCACCCTAAATAGCCCTACACCCACCCCACTTGGACAGCCCTACCCCCACCCCACATGGAAAATCCAGCCCCCCCACCCCACCTGGACAGCCCAACTGTCACCCTACTTGGACAACCCATACCCCCCACCCCACCTAGACATCCCCTCCCCCACCCCAAACAGCCCTACCCCCACCCCATCTGGACAACCCATCCCCTCCCCCACCCTACCAAGATAGCCCCTCCTCCACCCCTCCTGCACACCCTCCCCCACCCCAAATAGCCCTACCCCCACCCCATTTGGACAACCCAGCCCCTCCCCACCCTACCTAGATAGCCCCTCCCCCACCCCACTTGGAAAGCCCTCGACATCCTCCCCCACCCCATCTGCACACCCTCCCCCACCCCAAATTGAAACATAAATTCATCCAAATCAAAACATAAAACAAAAATTCACATATTCATAAATCCAAATCAAAACAAAAAACAAAAAATAGAGAATCATAACAACAAATCAAAGAGAGAACTTACTGACTTATTGATTTGCAGTGTAGAACAAGAAAAGTTTTGATTGAATATTATGGAAGGAGTTTTCGAAAGTGGGTAATGAGATAGCTTTGGGAGAGACAATGAGCTAGGGCAGTCACACACGGATAGGAAATTGGGGGTTCTATGTATTTGGAGGAAAATTCTCCCAATGATTTTAAAAAACCATTGGGAAAGGTATTCTTTACCAACAGTTTTGTATAACTATTGGTAAAGGATGTTAAAAATAGATATTTCCCAACAGTTTAAGGAAACCATTGGGAAAAACTGATCTAATGAGAGATTTCCGAACGGTTTCCTTAAACCGTTGGAAAAAATGAACTATGCCAACGATTTTCTCAAACTGTTGGCATGAAACTATTGGTATATCCCACCATTCCAGTAGTGGATATTCCTGGGTATTATGCATGGTATGAGGAGGAAGTTTTATGGCATCAAATTTTTCATACTATGCTACTTTGGTTGTGGTTGTGATGTGATGTGATGGACCAGGTATCAACAGGAAGGATTTGATGGGATTTTATTTGTGGTCTAGTAGTCTGCAAGAGGTACATGATGTGATGTGATATGTAGACTAAGTTTCTATGGGGTATATCATGTGATGCGATGTGTGGTACAAGTTTTCATGGGGTGGATATCATGTGATGTGTGGCGGAACATATTGAAGAGATGGGAGAATATGACTTTCAATTTTTGTGTATAGGAGTGGAAAATCAGCAGGGAAGAAAAATTGGTCTTCCATGATTTGTAATAATCTTGATCATATGTTATTATATTGGATACATGATTTGGTGAGTGGGCCATGGTGAGGTTGGGTTTTGATGGATGACGTGTATAGGTGTATTTTGGTTCATATTTTTTTTCATTGGTGTCTTAACGTTCTCTTTTCACATGTGCAATTGAGGCATAGGTTATTTCCTTATAAATATACCTTTTATACTCACCCTATGTATATAAACTATTTTTATTTTTCTAGGAGTAATTTTGGGATCATGTTGGAGATTACTATCTAGGATGGAATTTTTATTGAGTCACTATCTATGACATTAATTTTCTATATTTACTATAGATAATTTTATATGTATTTATTGTAATTTATTCATTCATTAGAGGATG
This sequence comes from Viscum album, assembly GCA_963277665.1. NCBI lineage: Eukaryota > Viridiplantae > Streptophyta > Magnoliopsida > Santalales > Viscaceae > Viscum > Viscum album. The sequence continues at coordinate 1,083,837,165 of OY728134.1, read as the reverse complement.
GTTTTTCAAATACACTTATATTGTTTGTAGGAGTTATCTGTTGGGTTTTTATCCTAACTCTAGATCGTGTTTCATTTATAGCAGTTAATTCCTCCCATACTTTGTGATGTATGTACCTTCAGTACTAGTTACCAACCCAGGGCCTAAAAGAGGTGGGACTCGATGGGTCATTATATCTCACCCCTTTTTTGGTATCATTGGAGGGATAGTTTCATGAATGAGTAGTATCAAAGGTTTCGTTGAGGGATAATATTGAGTTTGGAGTTAGATATAGTGACTTTTCAATGGGATGGTATGGAAGCAGAGGAAGTTGAACTTAGTGTGTGATATATCCTAGGGAAACTAGCTAGGATATACGATTTTTGTTACCCACTTACTCAAGTGAATAGACTCTAGTATTATAGAATTACCAAGTGTAGTGAAACGATTTTCAAGGTAGAGATATAGGGAAGTTAAATGAATCATTAATACCTGTGTTCATTTTTTGAATTGGATGTTTTGGGAAAATAATATGAATTAAATAAAAAATATTTGATAGAAAATCCATCCCCCCAGGATTAGGTAGTTCTCATTGTTTTAGGAATGGCTCGTGATCATCATCTAAGAGTGTTTAGGATGTTAGGGTTTAGAAGGAAAATCTAGTTGACAAGATAGAGGTGGATGAGGCTTGAAATCAAACTTTTCATTCCATCTACTAAAAATTTTGGGAATGTATGAGGGGATCATCTCAGATATAGAGATAGAGAGTTGCACAAAGGATATAGAGATCAATTTCAATCTAATACAACCCTAATATTATTTTTAGGTTCTTATTGAATTTAGTTAGATGTAGGGAGATACGTGTCAGTGGTTCCCACATTCTCATAGTGAACGTAAAGTGGAAGATGTTTTCTAAAAATACTTTCTGATGGAATTTTGGGTATATTTTCTTTCCTCATCAATGGAGGAATCCAAGATTCTATAGTCACTCTCTATTTAGTAGGGGTTTATGGGTGTGCGGGATCATGGGATCTGGTTAATGGAACTACTACATGTTTCTCTAGATGTTTTTCTAGATGAGGAGTTCCAAGTGTGGTGTCTGGAGGTGGCTTTGTGTCCATTGATTAGGTATTTGGTCACACCATTTATGCTCTCTATGTGTCTGGAGGTGCATAAAAATAAATAGTTTATCTAAAGGATTCATTCCATGGGGTTTTAGTGATACTAGGGTGTCCAAGAATTCATTTTGAGAAGAAGAGATTCATGATGTTTTTAATGGGTTTTTAGGATATCAAGGTTCCATTCAGTGGGGAACTATCCATGATATTTTCTTTCCAAAAATTAAGGTACATGTGGTTTTTTAATTCCTTACTATGGTTTTACATTATCATTATATATTTATTGGTGGTATGTGAACCACCAGGCTTGGTGCCTAATCTATTATGGAGGCCAGTTTTAAATTTTTGGTCAGGCCCCATTTCAGTAGAAGTAATTGCCTCAGAGGCAGTTTCAGTATAAAGGACTATAGTTTTTTGTTAAATAGTTGAGATAAGGTAGATTTATCAGAGGGATTATTCATGATGGTACGAATCCACGGGGACCTATGAAAAAGTGTTTCTATATAGTTCTACAACAAAGAGACATAGGAGTTGGGTGTGGTGAGATTCACATATAAGTGGAAGAAACACTAGTACAGATGGGACTTATTCGAGTTACGATTAGTTTATCTTCTACCCTGGTATATGGTTTGTATCATTCAGGAGCTTCATAGTCCTTGTTTTCTCTTATTTTGTACAATATTTGGGGAATGGACATGTAGAGGAATCTAGTTATCTTGGTGTTATTTAAACCAGTTCGAGGTCATACTTGTTTGTTTGATGTGTGCCAATGATGTAGATTGTTTATTGGGAAGCACAAGTTAGTGCGGAAATTATTTTTTTATGATATTTCAATATGATATTATACTTGGTATGAATATGTTGTATTTCATGTGTAAGACCAATGGCTTCTTTCATAGAAGAGTTTTGTTTTCCAATGTGGAGGGATAGTGAGTAGCATTTATTTATGAGAGAGGTTATCAGTTTGGTGGTAGGTAAGAAAGGACTCTTTTGTTACATTTGTTAGAGGTTTCAGTTCAATATCAAGTTAGCTGTTTTCCTAGGGTTTTGGAGGAGTTCCTAGATGTTTTCCCAATTGAGGTTTAGGTATTACCTCATCAAAGCGATGTTGACATTGGGATAGAGCTACAAATGGGAAACAATCTAATTTTAATGCCTCCCTATAGAATAGTGCATAAAGTGCTTCACAAGATGAGGTTTAAAATAAAAAATAAGAAGCATATGGGTTATATTCTACCTAGTGTGTCATCATGGGGTGCTCTAGTATTGTTCTCAAAGAAGGGAGATGGTAGTCTAAGGTTGTTTATTGACTACCCAAGGATAAACCAGGTGATGGTCAGGAACCATTACCCTCTTCCAAGGAATGATGATCAATTCAAATAGCTAATAAGATATGCCTAGTTCTCTATGATCGATCTGCGGTGTGGATATCACTGGTTGTCTTTGAAATATGAGGATGTACAGAGGACTTTATTTAGATTTAGGTATGGAAAATTTGAGTTTATGGTCATGAATTTTAGTTTTATGAATTCACTAGCCATGTTAATGGGGATAATTAACTCTATATTTCATGAGATCCTTGACTGGTTCATCATTGAATTAATAAATGACACCATGGTATACATGAAGTTATAGGTGGAGCCTATTGAGTATCTCAGAGTTGTTTTATTGGTCCTTCAACAGCACTATCTTTATAGGATATTTCCCAAGTGTGAGTTTTGGATGTTATAAGTGAATTTCCTGGGTAATCTGGTTTCTTGGTAGGGTCAGTCAGTGGACCCATAGAAGGTCTGGTGAGTTGTTTCATAGGAATAAACCAAGAAAATGGAAGAGGTTCTTAGTTTCCTTGGTCTCATGGGATATTATTGAATGTTTTTACCATATTTCTCTCAAGTTATATCCCCACTAATAGCATATACATAGATGGATCAAGGATTAGTGTGGATGAATTACTCCTAATAAATTTTTGGTAAGCAGAAGGATAAGTTGGTTAATACAACAGTGCATCAGTTTCATAAGGAGGTTTTGTTGTTTGAGGTTTTTTTCTAACACATCTCATCTTCTAATGGGATGCGTGTTGATGTAGTAGAGATTGGTGATCTCTTATGGGTCTAGGTAGTTAATTCCCCATGAGAAAAAATATTCCTCCCATGAGTTGGAGTTATTGGGAGTTTTATTTATGCTAATTTTGCAATTGCATTACCCCATCAATGATCATTTTTTTGGTTTTCATAAAAAATAAGATATTGAGATATGTTTTCTCATAATGTAATTTGAATATATACTAGATGAGGTGGTTTTAGTTTCATCACAATTATAATTTTTTTATCTCATACACATCAAGGATGGGTAATGTAGTTATTAATGTGTTGATTCAGAAGTCAACAGAAGATGTGGCTCGAGATTCTATAGATGTTGTGAAAGGAATAGAGGAACTTTCAGTAATTCTTGTTAATTTTTGGGATAGTAGTGGTTGAGGTTATTTTCATCAAATGATAGTGGATTCATCTTCGATGTATATTTACCCAGAAAAATGAACTTCTTTATCAAATCATTATCTCTAAATGGTTTCCAACGGGTTTGTATGGAACCAAAAACGCTCAATGGTTATTTATCCATAGGGACTTGATTTATAATGCTTAGTGCCTGTTAGGGATTTTAACCCATGATTCTTAAGAAGTCACTTTGGTAAAAAAAAATATGGGTGGTTAAGGCTCATCAAACCCTTTTAGGGGAATTTTTTTCCTACTCTAGCACTCTCTTATAGATTTAAGACATGTTCATGAATCCTTTTTTTATTTGCCAGGTATGACATGAGTTTCCCTTTAAATTTACCAATCAATTAATAGAATGTATGGAAATAAAATTCATCTATATGTATATGAGGGTCTTCATCAATGGAGACATATGTATATATCTGAGGTTCTCCTTCAATGGTATCCTCTTATATAAAATTTAGAGATTCTTTTGTTTTTATTATGTTGATGCTGGTTTTATAGCCACAAAGTGGGGAACTCTAGAATTTTTTGTCTTTCAGGTAGTTGATGGTAACTCTAGAGTTTATAATCATCAAGGGAGATGGAAGGTTACTATAGAGTTTATCATCATCTAGAGAGATAATAGGTTACTCTGGAGTATATCATCATCCAGGTAGATGGATGGTTACTCAATAGTTTATAATCATCTAGGGAGATAAAAGGTTACTCTGATGTTTATCTTCATCCAAGGATATGGGAGGGTACATTGGAGTTTATCATCATCCATGGATATAGAAGTATAATTTGATGTTTATCATCATCTAGAAAGACGAAAGGTTACTCTAGAGATTATCACAATCTAGGGAGACAGAAGGTTACTCTGTAGTTTGTCATCATCCATAGAGAAGGAAGGTTGTTTTGATATCGGGATCAAAACCATGGATGGTCTACCTACATATCCTTGTGAAAGGAATCAAAACCCATGTAGTTCAGTACTGCTTAATGGGTAACATCATACCTTTTAAGGTCATGTGATAAGAATCCAATTGTACTATTTAATGTCATGTGCTAAGAACATATAGGAGGAAGGTTCCTATTAAAATTTTGATATAGGGATTACCTTGAATGAGCCATGGAAAGCAATAATTGATATGAGCTTCCAAGTTGGATTAGACCCAACTAGGATTATGGTCCATAAAGGATAGGGTTAATTTGGGGTGTGGGTTTGGACTTTAGGGAGGATTCCTACATATCATGTTTGGATGGGAATAAAATCTATATAGTGTTTGATAAGTATTATAAGATAGTATAATCTTTTGGGAGAAGTAAGTTTTTGCTTACTCCTAAAGTGTATGCCTTTGAAACAGGGTCAATGAGGTATTTGTTAACTCATTGAGGTTTAATGGGGATTAATTTAAGGCTTACTCCTAAGCAAGATGCTTAGATTAAGAGAATTAAGATTTTCATTATCATGGATGAGATGATATGGAACTCTGGCCTTCGGAAGGCTTCCTACATATCCCAATTTTTGTGAGAATCATAGTTCTCTTAGTTTATAGGTTTTCCCAAACTTGGGATGTTCAAGTTCCTATTTGAGGAATGGGTGGCACGCTAGTCTTCTACAATTATGGTGGTTGGATGAATGGGTCATGCTAGTTTTGTTTTTTTAACACTTAAAGAACCTAAGTCTCAATATCCACTTTTAATTCCCTCCCTTTATGTGTTATGATACTACCTTAGAGGTTTCATAGGGCTTGGTCAAAGCATGAGGGTGATCAGAGCAACAATTGACCTTCAGGGAAATTCATCCATACAATTGAAGACACCAAGGGTCAATTTATAGGAAATTATGAGAACTTGGGTGAAATTGAATTTGTGCACAAGTGAGGTGGCATGCATGTAGGTTTCGTGCAGGTACCTTGCATGCAGGTGTTTTTGGTACATAGGTGAAATAGCTTCTTCATACCTTGGGGGTCATACCCTCGCACCCCGACTCAAGATCTATGTCAGCCTGGGGTCCTAGACATTCAATCTGGTGCAGTCTCTAGCATCACTAACCCACATAAAAATGGAATAGTTTCACCATAAACATTTTGAGATAGTTTGATGACATTTTTTTCGTGATGCTTGGAAATAAAATCTTCTATTTCTTTCAATAAAATATGTATTTCTACTCTAACTCAACATTTTGTTACTAAGTGAGGTTCACATATTAAATTTTTAGATAATTGAATGAAACCCATTTCATGGTGTCTATAATGTAGTAGGTGGATGATTCTCATGAGGAATACAAAGAGGAAGAGGTGATGTGTGATTTTGTTGTATGTGGTGATGCTTCTGGAGGATGTGTAGAGGATGATCAGAATCATGGGTTGAACTGTGGGTGATTTATCTCATAGGTGATGCATGAGGGAGCATTATTTGAGTTTGAAAACTCACTTTTATTATTTCATTTTGGGTTCAAAATACTTCTCGTGTCTTGAGAAAATTTTATTGGTGGATGGGGATGAAAAATTTAGTGGTAGAGTTTGATGAAGCATTTCTAGTTTTTCAGTATTTGAAAGTGGAGAGCTATTTTCAAGGAGTTTTTTATAGTCCATGTATATCCTCCAGTTTATATGGGAAGAAAACATGATGTACATTTTTTAGGTTACCCAAAACATTGGAAGGTTGTGATTAATGTTCTTTGATAGTGGACCGACAGACGAAATCAACTAACTTTATGGTGATTCGTGAGTTGAGTTCCAAAGATTTTTTTGCAAGGTAGTTCATGGATGATGTCGTTAGGATTTATAAGGTAACGAGGACCATCATATATGATTGGAATCATCATTTTAACTTTCATGTCTAGAGGGTATTACAACATTCTCCTGAGTCCCAATTTCATATTAACACTGCATTTCACCCTCATAGATATTGGAAGACATAACAGACCATCAAGATATTGTAGAATATGTTGCAGAAATTCATGTTGGACTTATTGGATCTTTGGTGTGACACATATATTTTTATTCAATTTTTATTCAGAAACATTTATCAGTCATCCATTTATATTACTTCATATAAGGTGTTTTATGGTTGATAATGTTGTTATTCATTGTGCTTGATAATGGTTTGTGAGTTGAATGTTCTTCATCCTGATGTGGTGATGATCATGGATGAGAAGATTTAGTTGGATCATCAGTATATGAGAGCGGTTTGGGACAATCATAAGGACTATTATGATCATAGGCATAGGTAGACATAGTTCATGGTTGGAGACAATCTATTCTAAAGAGTCTCCTCTGAGTATTGGCATCAGTGGTTTGGTAGAGGGAGTAAGCTTTCTCCCAATTTTGTTGGGCCCTTTGAGATTTTTTGGCATGTTGGTGTGGTTTCATATTGATTGGCATTACCACAATGGTTGGATATGGTCTTTAATGTCTTCCACATGTCTCAACTTCATTATTATCTTTCGGTGACACCCATATTATTGACTAGGGGGAGTAGGATATTGAGAACAACATGATTCCCATGGAGTGTCCTGTAGAGTTCCAAGATCATTGACAGAAGGTACAACTTGGATGAACCATTCCCTTAGTTTTAATGTTGTGGAGTCTTGGTTTCCAGGAGAAGAGTACTTTAGAGGGAGATATGCAGATGCATGCCCAGTACCCAGAGTTGTTTTCAGTTTTTCTTTTCCCAGATTTGTTTGATGATGTGATTATAGTATCTTGTTATCAAATGAGATGTGTTTTTTACTTGATAAATGATGTTTGATAATGTTAAATATGGATTATAAGGGGAGGACCTGATTCCTAATTGAGACACATTATAATATAATGTGATTAAACCATGTGGGTGAGTCATTTACTCCCATAGAATATAGTATCTTGACATGGAAGTTGGAATTCCTTGATTTTTGTGTTAATAATAGTGTTGTGTATTGGTAGTAGAGGATGTTTTTTTGGGACATGTGGCAGTTGTGTGATGGTTTTGTAGAAATACGGGGGAAATGTTTGGTACTATGTGAAATAGTATTACACCAAATGAGAGGTAGTGATCTTGCTATGTAGTGTCTTTTGCGGGTGTTTCAGTTGGTGTGTTTTCCTGGTGGTAATGTTATGGAGTAAGGAGATACTTTAAGGTATCTTGTGGGGTGGTTTTTTGGACCCCTATTATTTCACGAGTTTGGTTTTGATTCTTGGGGATGAGAATCATTTGAGAGTTATGTAATGTAATAGTATATCCCTTCCTAGTCTATTACATTTTTTATTTTGGGTCTCATAGGTGTTTCATACGAGGCTTAAGAAGTTTCATGTTGGTTAGAGGTGAAGTAGTGATTCTATATGATATTTTTTGGTTAATGGTTCACATGACCCGAATTGGTGATTCATAGATTTGGTAGATGACTGGTTTCACAGCCTGTATGTGGGATAAATGTAAATTGTGTAATGGATTGATGTCGTTCAAGTAGTAAAAAAGTGTACATATTTAAGGGTTGAGGGGATATGAATTTCATAGGAAGTTGGAAAAATTGGAATTCAATTCATGAATGATTCACAAGATGTGAAAGCATCGGGTTCAAGGTTATTTTTTATCCATTTTGGATGATTTATTTTCTTTCATCCATACCTCTCCCTCTCCCATTCCAAAGAAACCCTATGTTCCTAGAGGAGACATTATATCCCTCTTCTACCTTACTTCAACCATGATGTTCTGGTGGATTCCCCTATGTGATCCATGGTGCATTATCCACTCTTTCACACATTTTTTCTTAAATTATTCTTCATAAATCTACTATGATGGTGTGTTTTTTGGTTTTGGGCATGCGCGGGTTGCATTTTTGACAACCCTCTTGAGCAATGTAGGTTGATCCATGAGTTCCTTGTGTGGCGGTTATCTTAGGGAAGTTTCTTCTTCACCCTATAGTGAACAGTGAGATCAGGAATCCTCTACGAGTTAGAAGATCCTTGTTATCACTTGTTTATATGATATGTGTAAGATCTGCATTGTTTTTATAACCTTTTGGGAAATATTAAGTCATTATAATGAGATAATTAATTTGAATATATAATATTTATTGTAAAAGAAAGTTGTTCCATGATTTAATTCTCTTATGTATATTGTGGATGATATTTATCATGTATCTTTCCAATTCAAAAAATAAAGACTCTTGAAATCCATGTTTGCACCGTATTTTTTATGTTGTAATGACCGTTTCTCATATGAAATAGAATTCAAAGATTTGGATATTTTCCCAATAAATTATTTTCTCATATCTTATGGTTTTTGTGATAATACCTAATCTAATTAAACATGTAATGTTATTAAATCCCATAAATAATCATGGAAGTTGGTTTGGGATACTGTTGACTAACCTTTGTGCTTTTTGTGGTTACCCTACATGGTATGTGCTATTTCATGGTGATTTTAGTAACTCGATAGGTTTTTTATTACATAGGGAAGTGATGCAGTTGTTGTTTAACATCAATTCAATGTGGCATGTTGTACGATATGATGCATAGTGGTTGTGATGTAGTTATTGTTTTTGATATTATTCAAGCATGTTTCCTATTCTAAAAAATGCTATTGAGAGCCATGTTTTCACTATTTTTGTAGTGATGTAATGACCCTTGCTATGTTTTTGTGTGATCGCACCCGAAATAAAATGCTTAAATATGTATATTTGTATACTAAACAATTTTCCTATGTATTATCAATTGTGTGATAATACTAATGATAAATAAAGAGGTAATATGCTAAAACCCCATGAATAGTCATGGAAGATGGTTTGAGAAACTTTTGGGTAGCCATTGTGCTTGTTGTGTCTTCCCAAAGTGCTATGGGCTATTACGTGGTGATGTTAGCAAATGGTTAGGTTTTTTAGTAAACAGGGCAGTGATGCATTTGTAGGTTATCATCGATGCAATGTGGTAAGTTGTGTGATATGGTGCACAATTGTTATGATGTAGTCATTGTTCTATAGTTGTTGTGCTGCATTGGTTGTGAGGTAGTGGATGATGTGTGTAGTGGTTGTGGAATAGTGGTAGTGGAATAGTGGTTATGGAATTGTGGTTGTGGTGTAATGGTTATTTTTGTGATGTGTGGTGATAGCATTATACATCATTTGTATGGTGATATGGCTTTGTTAATGTAATGTCACAACGATGGTTGGTGTGTAGTGTTGTGGTTGTGGTTGTGTTATTTGGTCTAGTTGTAGCATTTAATCATTTTGACTGTTTACTAGTTATCTATAAGATGAAATGTGATGATAAATGAGACTAAATATGCTGGTAGATAAACGATCCATACAAGAAACCAATGTGTGGTAATTGGATAAATGAATTGAATAAACAATGAGTACTATAATGTGAAATGAAATGGATAATAAACAAATGTAGCGAAACCTATTAATGAATATGGAAATTGTTGTGTGGCCTGCGTGGCAGGACCATGGTGTTACATATAACTGTGGAATCAATTATGATGATTTATGTGTGGAACTATGTTAGGTCTTCTAGGGAAGTTTATTTGAACCCATGGGTTTGGTATCATGTTCTATTATTATACCATTTATATTTATGTTGTTTTATACATCCCCCACCTGAGTTGGATAACCTTACCAATTCTCCATGGTGATGAGTTCCTGTTGTTTTCCCCAATATCTAGGATGATAGTGGTTGAGATGGATGGATACCCCCTCTCCTCCACTCATCCTTTAGTAGTAGTGAAATAGGTTGGAATTGGAGATTAACTAGAAATGATGTGTTTTCCCATGTGTCTTTGGGTGGGATGAAATGTGTTGGACTATGTTTCTATTGGTGATACGTTATGTGTTATGATGTGATATGTGGTTGGAGTCATTCTTGGTAGTATGAGGGAACAAGAATGATATCCTTCACAATCCTGATACCCTACTGATCGGGTTCTGTTTTTGATGTGATGTGATGTCCCAGGTGTCTGAAGGTGGTATGTGATGTGATTTGATGTGGGCCCCATATTTTTGTGGAAATGATGTGATTTTTTGACCATATTTTTTTGTTCGCTAGGTGATGTGATTTGATGTGTGGCTGACGTTTCTATGGGATGTAAGTGCTATGATGTAGTGTCGCATTTATGGAAGGGATGGGAGCATAGAACGTTCAATGTTAGGGTTTGAGACAATCAAATAAGTGGAGAAGTGGCACTAGGATATGTTGATTTTAATATCTCAATGCTTTTTTTTATTATATTTGATTTCTAATTTAGTGAGTGAGGCATGGTGAGGATATGTTTGGTTAGATAAACTGTATATGTTCATATTGGTTCTGTTGTATGTTCATTTAATAATTAACATGCTCTTTTGACATGTTCACTTCAAGACTTAGTTAGGTCCATACTAAATATACATGTTCTACTCACCCTATGTATATAAATAGTTTTATAGTTTCATGGTGCACTTTAGGGATCAATATAATCCTTACAAGTTGGGTTGGAGTTTATGTTGATTCATTGCCATAGACTTTTCTTTTTGGTATTTACATTGGAGATTTTATATATATCATCTTTACTTTATTCATGCATTGATGGATGGTTTTTTAATTACATTTATATTATCTATTGGAGTTATTTATTGGTTTTTATCTGATCTCCTCGTCTTATTACATTTATAGAGGGTAATTCCTCTCATTATGTGAAATTTGTATACCCGTGTTGCTAGTCACCAACACAGTTCCTACTAGATGTGGGACTTAACGATCATTATCTCTCTTCTCTCATTGCAGTATATTTTGTTGGGGTCATGAAAGAGTGTTATCAGTGGTTTTATTTAGGGATCATATGGAGTTTATAGTTAGGTACATTGAGGCTTTCGAGGGGTTTTATGGTTATAGTCCTATTTGACCTTGGTGTGTGACATGGGCCAGAGAGATCAGTTAGTACATGGGATTTCAAAGCCCCCATGATCCAGTGCATGGAATCTTAGCTTATATAATGACAAATTGACATGAAACTATTTACATGTTAGAGACATTGGAGAGGTAAATTTATCCTGCTGAATTGTGTTCATATTTTAATTTTGTGTTTTGGGAAAATAAAATGAATTAAATAAATAATCTTGGATAAAAACACGATGCTCCTAAACTTAGGATGATCTCCTTTTTTCAGTAATGGATCTTGGTCATCATTGATGAGAGGTTTAGGTAGTTAAGTATTAGAATTATGGTCTGTTTTATCATTAGAGTGTTTACTTGACAAAGAATTATGAGGCATGACAGAGAGCATTGTGTACCAATCGGCAGTGGAGTTTGGGAAAGTATAAGGGGAGTTTATCTGATCTAGGGAAAGTGCACTATATTAAGGATCATGATATCACTTTGGGTATAATATGATAGTGAGTTGATTTTTGGGTATATTTCATAGTTATCTAGATGTGGGGATCAATGTGTCAATGGTTGACATTGTTTCATGGTAATCACATGGAGGTGGACGTAGTTTGGCCAGAATCACAAAGGGAGTTATATGTAGAGTTTCTATCATCAATGATGTGGGTATACAAGAGGTAATATAAACTCTCCATTAATTTGGTTACTATAATAGTTTGGGATATTGGGATTAGGTTCAAGGACCTCCTACACTTTTCTCATGATGTTTTCCATATGATGATTCCATAACACGACATCTGAAGGAGGCTTTGTGCTTAATTATCAGCTATGGAATCACTTAGTTTACAGTATTGATATATATAGAGGTTCAAAAAAAGGATGTGTTTATTTACTAATGTATTTCCTTGGGGTTTGATCCTCACTATGGTATCTAGTAGGATGTTTCAAGGATCGTCTATTTAGGAAGTGGCCTGTGGGAGTTTAGGCAGTAAGGGTTCCATTCTGTGGGGAACTGAACATGATAGTTTCTTTCATGAAGTTCAAGGGAAAATATTTTCCTAGTACCTTAATATGATTTTTCCATTTTCATGGAATATTGGAAGGATATATGGGCACCACAATAATAATTTTCCAATTTTTCAGGAAGTTCAGTTTTATTTGGGCGGATAGGCCCCTATTCAACAATAGTCATTCCCTTAAAGGTATCTAATGCTCTAGAGACCATTGGTTGTTATACAGATGCTAAGAGTACGAGTAGTTGGTAGAGGGAAGTTATGTGATTGTCCCTATACATATATAACTTGGATAGAGAGAGTCCATAGAGGTTATTAGCATAGATGCATAGGGATGTGGTGTGGTCCGATGCACTCATCAATGGAAACTCTACCAGGAAAACAAAGAAATTTTCACCGTACGATTTTTTTATCATCTATACTTGTGTGTTCTATTTTTTTAGGATATTTAAACTCATTTTACACTATTTATTTGGTTTATATATTGTTACTATATGTGGAGTGGTTTCTAGTTCCCTTGGTGTTATCTACGCAGGTTGGAGGTATGCCTTCATTGTTTGACGTGAGAAAGGGATGTATACTAGTGATGGGGAAAAACCAATTCGTGGGGGAAATAATATTATTGAAGCTGCATCGAAATAATATTATCATTTTATGGAATTGAATTTATTCTATGTGTGCATTCATCAACTTCTTTTAGAGAAGAGTTTCATTTTCCGATATGGAATTCGAGTGAGTGGCGTTCATTTGAAAGTGAGTTCATTGGTTGGGTGGTAGTATAGTGGAGCCTCCTTTTTCACGGTTGGATAATTTTCTAGTAGATTATTAGGTTCCGGGTATTCATAGGGTTTTGGAGGAGTTCTTATATTTTCCTCATAGGATGCTGTGATACTACCTCCTCAACACGATGTTGAGATTGTGATAGCTTGGGTGCACAAAAGGCCTAAGAATATTGATAATAATAATTATACTATTACTATTATTGTGAAATATTCCCTCAAACATTGAATCCATGTAATACATTTATTTGAAAAACCAACAGTGGCATAATGAAACTGAAATTAAGGTGTACATTTGAGGAAACATTTCAGGTATTTAATTCAGACTCATGGATCATTCCCACAAGACGTTATTCGAGCATAATGTGAGGAAATATGAATATTTCATTTGGTGTCTTACTTATGAAAATTCTATTCTCTGTATCTTTCTATAATGAACACAACGGTTCGATCTATATATTTTATTTCGGGATTGATACGTGGTCCCCACGAGGCACTATTCTTGTCCAATGATGTGAAATGCAGCTTCTTCACTGGGTGTCCAATTTAGAAAAATATATAGTCAAACATCTATAAGTTTACTCAAGGTTCGTAATGGAGTGATCCGTGAGGTTATCTGGGTCCATTTTTTGAGGCTTGTCAGTGAAATTTCTTTTAATCCCTTCGGACCAATGACGAGAATTGGGCGCTTGTCATCCATTTGACCAAATATATTGTGTACTTTGGGAATACAGGGGAATTCCTAGGGGTACATATCTTCAGGTTAGTACCCAGTTATGTATAGTTACATGGCTAGGTGATAAGGTAGGCTCACACATCTTGTGGACTCTATACATGTCGTGTACATTATTATGAATCTTCTACCTCTTGCATCTCCTTCTTTTATATTTGTATTTTGGCTAGCGAGTAGCAGACCCGGAGTGTTTTTTCATGTCAAACACGATTGTGACCCCAGTTGTGGATTTTGATATATTATGTGATATTTTCTAGGAATTAAATCTTTTGAGGAAACCTCGATGATGGTTATGATTAGGCATGACTACTAGAGACTTCGTTCAGAGTAGAAACCCCAATATGTGTGGGTGCGGGTTCTCTAAAGTTACATCTGATTGGAACCCCCTACCAGGTAGGCCGAAATTCCTTGATGGCCTATATTGAAACCACCTTGTGTACCAAGGTGTGGGTCCTCAACCGTTAGAGTGGAACACCCACATTGGAATAGGCAAGGGTCCTCTAACTTCTATGTAGAACACCCTTATCAGATATGGTGCAGATCCTTAACAGCCATGAAGGAACCCCCTATTGAACCAGGGTGTGTTTCCCCATGACACTATAGTGGACCCTCCCCCCCATCGGAATTGGAGTAGGTCCATTATGACTACTATCAGAGTGGAACCCCCCATTGGCATGGGCATGGGTCCTCTACGACTATCATCAGAGTGGAACCCCCTAATACACTAGGGTTAGGGTCTTCTACTTCGAGTATGTGACCACATGGTTATGGAACATAGTGAGGAGACATGGATTTCCATAGCGTTGGACTCGTGAGAATGTGGACTGTTTTCCCCAATGATATGTTTTTTTTATATAACCTAAAACCATGTGGGTGAGTTAGTGTTGCCCAAAGAAGATATTATCAGGGTCTGGTGATTGAGTTCCAAAGACTTGTGTGTTCAGGGAAGTTTCCTGAGATGATGGGTATCGTTTATGGACATACCATATAACTATTGGAGAATCTTCTTCTTGGGTTGAAATGTGAGTCGGATATCCCATTAAAATCTCATTTTGGAATCTTTAATAGAGCATATATATATATATATATATCCTATTTCACTACCCACTACATGGGTTTTGGTTACTCTCTTTTGATGAGAGGCCATGATTCACAAGTTATGCCACCTATTTTCCATCTCTAGCTTCTATTTGTTATATGAGTCTACTCTCCAACTATATGTAAAGAAGAAATGATTAATAGTTCACATCCTACACTTTTATAGCTTTTGTTGATTGGATGAGTTTACTTACACTATCTTGTTGGGTTGAGCTATATTATTTTATTGAACCTTGTTCGCTCTACTACTTTATTCTTCAATGTATTGCACACTGCTCCTCCTTCACCTTTTCAGGCTGTTGTAATAGTTTTTTATATGATCACCCCCTCAGGGTATTTTCCCAACATGTGTCGTGTCCTTTTTAGATAGAGGACAGGTCGGCCATGACTTCAGAGGAGCTTAGGGATATGTGGTACATTAGACCATGTACGATGTCTAAGGGTTAGAGATTAAGAGATGGGGTCTCTCAGTGTTTTACTTTTCCATTTTTTTATCCTATTGCGATATCTTTCTTATTGAGTTTGTATTTTTTTCTCCTTTTTTACTCAATATACATTATTTTACTCTTATATTCCATAGTTGTTATATACATGCATTGTTATCACTTTAGTTTTTTCACTATTTCTCTTTCCTTATTCTATATTTCATTGAGTTTTTTATGTGTGTGTGTGTATGGGTACATAAGAAAAGGAATCCCTATGTTTATTAGTGCCTTAGGAACTTGTCGCCACCCTGACCCATGGAGGAGAGCCTGCAGTAGTTGCGACTTTAGCTCGACATGGGTTAGGTTTTCGCAATGATCAAGGGTTACCAATTTAATTTTTTATATTATAGTGTCTTGTGGTTATGATCATTCTCTTTATTAGTAATAAAGAAAAATCATATGGTTGGGAGAATACTATAGATCGTTCAACTGCATGAAATATTTATTAGGAAAATTATGGTGAACATCTGTGGCGGTGTATTAGATTTACCTAGACAGTGGTGGTTGGGGTTTTTTTTAGGGATATTGGATGAAAGTGGACTATTTATATCTTTTTATATAAGTGAAATTATAGTGGGGTATCATTTTTAGAGATTTTTCATGTTCAATGTGTTAAGTAATGAACTGGTTGGAAATTTGAGGTTTGATAAGATTGTGGGATTTTTCTAATGGATTATCATTAATTATATCAAAGTATGATGATTTATTCTAAGGGAAAAAGATTTATACTATGGTAATATCATTGATAAATTATTTTGTGCAGTACTGAGTGAGTGGTGGTCTCATGCAGACTGATGATATCTACAATGGGAGTGTTATATTAGCATTGATATATCTCACGAACAACACTAAGATTAGAGTGTCTTCATTGAGTTGGTGGGTTTATTATGCACTATAATGTATTAGACATTGGGGTTTTAGAGGTAACCAATTAATTTTGGTAATGGTTATCTCATTTCATCAATATCGAGTATGGAATCTCAATAATTGATGAAATAACATAATTTAGGGGATCGATGAAATTTTTGAGTTATTGGAGTATGATGCATCTAGGATTTATGATTTCCAACTAATATATATATATATATATATATATATATATTCCATCACCACGACAATATAAGATCATAAATTGAGGCATGCATCCGATAATAGTATTCGATGTAGATCCTAGGCGATGTATAAGGATACTTATTGAGGATAAAAAGTGTCATAGTGTGGAGGTTATAAGACCCTATATCTTTAAAGGTATGGTTTTATTTAAAAAAATAGGCCATGTTTTTATATTCTTTAGATTTCTGAATAGTTATTAGTGATTTAAGGGTTCATTGTTGAGGAGTGTTCCATAGTGAGGATTTAACTTTTCAATAGGCCATAGATCATTCCACGACATGAGGAATTGTGGCTTAGCATAATGGTTTTGTATGATTATGTTTGATGGTGTCACTCCAAAACATGATTCATTGCATCATGAATCCCATAGTCATGTCACAATGGGTGGTTGTGGTTATTTAATTATTTTAATGATTTTGTCCTTACATCATGACACATATGGACATGTAATAATATTCCATTATTAAGTTGTTAGGATTCCCTATAATGGGGAATTTTGTCATTATTGGTAGATTCACATCAAAAAGAGATAATATTTCTTAATTTTTAAATATATTAAATATGAGACACCTTGATATTTTGGAGTTAAAATGAAAGAGAAGAGAGGGGACTTCACCCCTTTTCTACCTTTTCCCACTCCTTCTACTCCTATGACCCATAACAGGTTAAATATTTTTGATTTTCCAATAGATGTGACATCTTCCCTCTTATTATCCTATTTTTTTCTCCAATTACTCTGTTATGATTTCAGTGAATTAGATTTGCAATTTTAGAATTAATATCACCTAAGAATAGTGGAATTTGGTTAGAACAAATGGGATTTTATATGGCATGTATTAAGGATTCTCCAGGAGGTGATCACATATAGTGGAACATTATTTTATTAGAGGTAAGTTGGTGTGCTAATTTACTTTTCGATTTTATAAAATATTTATGTGATTGGATGTTAAAATGATCTGTGATTTTAGGTATTTTTTATGATAGGACCAACAGTATGGAGGGAGTTTTCTACCACTTGTTTTTTATGTTTCTTCCCTAGAAGGACTCATAAATAGTTTAACATGACTTGTTATTTAAAAAATTATATAATTAATTATGAAGATTAAATGTATCATATTTATACTATATTAAGGGTACTATTTGATGATTTTGTAGATCATGTTCAATTATGGGGTTTTATGATCTCTTGGCCAATGTTGGAGTGTGCTTTCATTAAGGGTTAAATTTATTCTTGGGGTGGATGGTCTATATTATAATATCTTTATATGATGACCCATATATTTCATGGATTATAAGTGTGGATAGGTGTTTGTGAGATGGACAAGAAGGAAATAAGGGTGAGATTAATTGTGTGAGGATAAGATAGTGTTATGGTCAGAGCATAATTGAATCCTTGAGTGTTAAGAATTAATCACATAACATACCTATATCTCTTCTGTAAGAGGCTTGGATAAAGTGAAATTGGATCCCAAGGGGGTGTTGACACTTGAAAAATTTATAATTAAGGTCTAGTTTTATATGGGATTCCCATTGGTAGTAAATTAAGGTCAGGATCCTATGTATTAACTTAGTAATTGCCTCAAAACATTCATACATTGGTGGGTAAGGGAGAAATGTCTGGTATTGGACCAAATGGGGTTTCGTTTATATCTAAGTGATAGGTAATAACTATCTAGATTTTGAATGGTTCTCAAAATAATATTTATTGAACACATAAACATTGAGGGTATTCTATCCTCATAAATATTCCCTGATACTTTGGTAATGGAAGAATGAGATGTGACCATATCCATAACTCAAGTGTTGATATTTTTATGGAATTCATGAGTGTTTATTTTATGATAAGAACCTGGGTATTGGTTGGTTATATTGTGATATATCATTTATGATGGAACATGGTATGATTAGTCCCCACAATCACATGTCTAGTATGAGATAGGTGAGTGTGTGGAACTTTAACCCTTTTTAGGGGGGCTTGACATAACATACTAATGTTGCATGTAAAATTTTATAGAGGTGGTTATCCGTGACTAAATGATATAAAACATTGTTATTTTATTGTTTTATTATTGAAAATTTTCAACTATAATATGGGTATTTATACTTTTAATGTAATGGGATGATGTTTAAAATGTGATTTTATTATAGTGAAAATGTTTTTCATTATTGGGATATGGTTCGATGTAAGGCCATTCGAGGGATGTTTTTTTGGAATATAGTCATATTTAATTGTTAATGGTGTATTTATTATTATGATGTTGGATTTAATTCCTATTTTAAGAAGTTTTTTGGTAAATAATTTGGTTTAATTTCAACCTAGGGAATTATATAGGAGTACGGATGGGTGTATTACCAACCTAAATCATGGATTGGAATGTCATCAGTTGTAATCCCAATTAGGTGTATTGACTAGAATGCAGTTTGGTGTAATTTCAACCTTATTGTATTATTTAGTAGATTGTTTTTTGGGGATGAAACCAGGCCACCCAAAACAAGAAAATGCATTTTCAATATACAATGGGGGAACATATCCCTAGAACATCCTAAACTAGAATGGATTGACCTTGACATCAATGCACTAGATCACTAAAATAAGAAACCTCACCCCAAACTACAACACTAATTTGACTGACACATGCACTCAAAAAATGAAAACATTAAAAAACATTACAAGGGAAAAAGTAAAGAATATATATTTTATAGTTCAGAAATTTTTTCCTACATCTATGGGAGAGCACTACATGATTTTTATTTCTATTGGATGTTATAAGAATTGTAATCACTTTTGAAAATTCATCCAATTTTATCAATGATCACTCATAAAATAAGTGAACATATAAAAGTGGCCCCATGAAATATTTTTAGTGGGTCCCAGCTAGTCATTTGGATACAATACATTATAATATTTAGGGAAGACTGGCCATTTTCCTTATAAACATCGAATGGAGTGTAGAAATATGGCCTTTGACCATTGATTTTCCTGGAATTTTTATGTTACCATTATGTTTGAGTAATTAATATTATTTATTCCATAATAACACTTGTGTTCTACACTTTTCCAAAAAAATCATGATGAATGAATCTTACATAACATTATCTTAATAATATTACATAATAAACCATTATTTCCATTGACCCATATTCTGGACAACTAAAGTCATTCACTCCTATCTACTAAAAATTACCAACTTCCAGTCCATGCTACATCTAAAATAAATTCACTAAAACTGTGAGAGAAATAGAAAAAAAAATTTCAAAAGATTCTATTTATGGTTATCAAAAATGAAACTGGAAATCAGAAATTAAATTCATAATAGTCCCCCACTTGATAAATACATTCAAGGAATCATGGAACCCATCAATGCTTAGTAAAAACATGTAACCCTTATTCTGTAGTAGCAACAATGTCTCTATCCATATTTCATTCTCCCATTTTCTCTTGATTTATAATGTTTCCTAATAAATTCTTGGGCTAGAAACATTTTGAACATTTCATCTAGATTGTATATTTTTTCTATGTTCTACAACTCTATCTCTCAATCCTGTAACATCTTCTGGTTCAAATGATATTTTAGGTTTATGTGTTTCAAACACGAATGAAACATTATGTTTGGTCTAAATATTTTAGACAATGACAATCACATAAAAACCCACCATAAAAACTCTTATTTATCTTCATCAATATACACATCAACCATATAAGTTCATTCCATACATTCTTTATGACAACATATTCTACTTCTATTTTGATAAATGATACCATTGGTTGTTGACTTACCATATTACTAAGTAGAATTCCTCCAAATATTAAAAAATTTATTGTTATACTCTTTTAGTTATTGGAATCACCAAAACTATGTGTATCTATATTCCCATATAATGGATCACTTATTTTAAAAAACTATCTTGTATGTTCTGATCCTTTGACGTAATAAACATAATGGCTTTTGAATGTTCTTTACCCATATTTTTCATGAACCAACTAATGAATCCAACTAAAAATTAAATTTCTATGCATGAAAATACAATGGAGTACAGTATGCTTCCAAACATTGATGAAAATAGAACATTCCCCATATAATTTTCCTTATATTAAATTTTCCTTACATTACCTTTTGATAGTTTGAAGTTTCATTCCAATGGAGTTGATAAAAAATTGTATATGGACATCCTAAATCATTTTATTATGTTATATATGTACTATATATAAGACCAAACCAAGATTATGGTTTTCTATTCTCTCCAAATCCTTATCCCCATGATTTTATTGTCCTCTATAATATATTTTTTCTCAAATATTTTAAAACAACTAATAAGTTCATGAATCCTCTTAATTTCCAGACCTATGAGGATCATTTCATCCTCATATAAGAGAAAAATAACAAAACTCTTATACTAAGGAAAATATTTATAGAATCTTTGATTGATGTTTCTCAGAATGAAAAATTTATCATTTTAAAAACATAGAACTTTTGGTTTCATTTACTTGATTCCTACTTCAATCTATACAGGATTTGTTTTAGTTTACACACAATATACTGATTCAAATTTACCAAAAAACCAACATGTTTTATCATGTATATTTCATCCTAAAAAAACCTATAAGAAATTTCATTTGGACATTCATCTCTTCCATATATAATATCCCATAAAAACCAACTTAGAACCATCTGAATAGTAGTTTGTTTAATTACATGTCAAAAAAAACTATAGAATCCCACTCTTTCTTTTTAATTAAATCCTTTAACCCCCTGTATTTATTTATATATCTTCTAAACATAATATTATTCTTTCAAATCAAAGACCCATTTATTGAAGAATTATTTCTTCTCATGTGGTTGTTTTGTTAGCTCCTAGGTTACATTTTAAATAAAATAATCTACCTCAACATTTATAGATCACTCTAAATTTTCAGAAATCATAGTGAATTATTAATTTATTTATGATCTTATGTTATCCTCCACACATTAAAATAATACTGTTCAAGTCAGTAATAAACACATGAAATAGTTTTATAACTCTATTATATCTAAAAAAATCATCCAATTTTTTGGATCTTTTAATAATAGAAACTCATAGAACTTCATCTTTTGGAACTCTAGGACATATCTCCACGTTCCAAGATCATTTAGGATCATCTTACACTATTATATCATTTGATAATTTCCCCCTAAACATTCTAAAAAATTTATCCTTTTAGAATGTTCATTTCGATCAACATAGATTTTGTCAATTAATTATTTGTTCTGAACTTATTTTCCAACCTTGTTTTGGTCTTTAAAGGATACATTATTATTCAGTAGAACATTATAACATATAACTATATTCATTGTAATCACACCAAATCCAAAAATCTAAATTTTTAATCACTATATCACATGAATAATTATGTATATGATAAATAATTCATATTGTACTAATCCTTGAAATTGATAAGGATATACACTAAACGTCTAAAAATTTAGAGGTGATTAACATCAAGTGGTTTCCTAGAACAAAATGAC
Source organism: Viscum album (assembly GCA_963277665.1). NCBI lineage: Eukaryota > Viridiplantae > Streptophyta > Magnoliopsida > Santalales > Viscaceae > Viscum > Viscum album. Next base: position 1,083,815,022 of record OY728134.1, on the reverse strand, counting down.
TCTAGAATATCCAACCCCAATGGCCATGATAGACTATTATTAAAAATGTATAATTTATAATTAAATAATTCTATCCATGTTTCCTTATATATTTTCGAATAAAATAATATGATTTATGAATTATTAATTAATATAAAATTAATCATATCAATGACTCCATTTTTTCTGGTGTATTGGATAAAGTCTTCACCATCTTGATTCCCTTTTTTTATTGAAGTTTTGGAAATCTCTGCTACTGTATCCACCACCTCTAGTAGACCATAAGAATTTAGTATTACTTTTGGTCTCTCATTATTCCTTATTCATCTATTAAAAAATAATTTGAACACATCAAACTTGTGTTCTAACAATGAAACCCACATTTCCCTAGTTTCATATTTAATAAATTTTAAAAATTATAAGGATCCTATATGATGATGAACTAGTTTAAAAAAGAAAACATTTTTATATAGAGTTGCAGAATTATGATACCTACAAATCCTTCTATTTATGTGGAATGACACAGTTGTCTACTTTTTTTATTACACAGATCACACAAATATTGAACTCTATGTGATCGATATTCATTGTATGCTTTCCTGACATAACTTACATGATATTTTAATATATATTTCCAAGATAGAGATTATACAACCTCAAACATTTAGGTGTTTATTCCCTGTAAATTTTCATGCTTTTTGATATTTTGGTCAGATAAAATGTACCATGCATTACTCCTATAGTCACAACCATGGAGCCCTATGTTATCATTCAAAAAAATATTCTTTAAAACTATTTTAAAACCCTCATAATCAACTTAACAATAATAAATTTGTTTCTTAAATATACCTATTATGTTTGAAATAAACTCGAACTCAAGAAATATTTTGTTTTTCATTAATACTATAAAGTATCTCTAACCCATGATCCTTATATCCTTTTCATCAGCTAAGTTCACCTTATTATAAATCCATGTCACAAAATACACAATTAATCCCATATATATCAAGGGTTGGAATGATACTTAATAATTAATGATAAATGGTTCCACCAAAATGTTGACACTCAATAACAAGATTCTATAACCATATATTCATTTAAAATAACTTGAACATTGGAATATTTCCTTATAATTTTCATCCTAGGATCCTTTAAAACCATCATTATATAACCTATAATACCATATTTACAACATATGGGGATGGTTTTTATTTATTTTTCTTTGAATCTTATCTCTGGAGTTATCTTCCAATTTTCATTAACATAAATTGTGATGATGTGATCGTCCCCAACCTACCACATTCATCACTATTCCTATTTGTTTTTAGTGTTACCTTTATCTAATCACTTAATTTAGAACTATATTTTTAGAATAATTAAAGAGGACTATTTTCATATATGATATTCTTATGATATTTATCGCCATGTAACATTCTAGAAGATATAATAATAATAATTTCACCCATTCATCTTATAAAAACGTGAAATCTATTACATTGGGGTAACATTAAATTAGGTAAAAGCCATTCATTATCTCTATTGAGGTCATAATCCCTTGAATGTTAATGTCTATGTTATATTTTCTTCACATCCTTAACAACTCAAGTGCCTTTCTAGAGATCATGTCCCATTTTTAATTCTTTGTAACTTCTAATTTGACCCCATCAAAAATAACATCAATGTCATTATAGATCAGAATATTTTTTGAGTTTCATCTTATAGAAGATAAAGTATTACACATAAATTTTTTTATATTTATACCATACATTCATACAATTTCATACTTTCTAATGTAATGATTTTAAATTAACTTATATAATTTAAAAATTGGAGATTTAAAATTTCTTGAGTGTTTCCAAGATATGAAACAGTCTTTGGTTCCAATTGTTGGGGGGAACCCTCACCACCTATCAATCAAATATACATCTAGATATTAAATTATTAGAAATAGGATTTTTAACATACCATATTAGAATAGATATCCCTCAGATTCAATGTAGGAAAATATAGGATGGATAAACCGTGCACCAAATCAACATACTTAGTTGACTGACACACCAACACAAACACTCAAAACATTCAAATAAAATAACATTAAAAAATAAAGGAAATATGGATTAAATGGTTTGGAAATTAATTATTTTATCCATGATAAAATACTTCTACATTTTCATTACCATCATAAGATATAATAATTACAATAACATTTGAAAATATTGCAAATTAGATCACTAGTCAGACATAACACAAGTTCACGTATTTATGTAGTCTCATGACACTTTTATAATTGGCCCAAGTTAGTCATCTGGTAAAAATACATTCTAATATTTAATGATAATCCCAAATAAATCATGGAAAATTCTAATCACCTATAGAAATATTTCATCTTACAGAAGATTTTTGGTGAAATTAGAAGTTATCCTTACCATTGAGAAAATTCACATACGTATCCTTTTATTACCCATACATTCAATTATTTTAAATCAAACTATAAGTAGTCAATGAAACATGAAAACATCATAATAATAATACATAAAAACTATAAATTCCATGCATCCATCATCTAGAAAATTATATATTTCACTCCTAGTAATTTTCAATTACAATCTTTTGGGATAACCTTCAACCACTAAAGATTCAATTACTGGTGTATTAACATTTGGGAAAAGTTATTTCAATGGCTTATCCATTTCGTAATTATAATTAGAACTTGAAATTAGAATTTAAATTACAAATATTTGTGTCTCATACAGATTGGGGGAATATATTTATAAACAATTTTGTGTAATCCCTTCCTTGGTGTATTATATAGTGTATCTTCGGGTGTAATATAAACTGGGGGTATTAATTTTTTGATGTAATTCCAACTAGAGGATATTATTTTTATGTGGTTATATTTATTTCTTAATCAGGATATTGATGGCAATTTAGTTAGATGGAATTCCAACTGAGGGAAAGAATTCATATGCAATAGGGTGTAACTCCAACTAGGTTTATTAGTTTGTATGGAGATGGGTGTGATTCCAATATTGGGGTATTATTCATTATGAATTTGGGTATAAATCCAACTAGGTTAATTAATAAATATTTTTTTAGTGTAATTCCATACTTTATGAAATGTTTCATGTATAGTATAGTGTAATGAAAATTAGGGTTTTGATTGATTTTTGGTTGGGGGAAATTCCAACCATTGCATATTTTTTAGTATATATTGTGTGTAATACCAATTGAGAGTATTGATTGAGATTTAGTTAGGTGTAATGAAAAACCTAGGGTATTTCTTATTTTTGGTTTCATAAAATACCTACCCGAAGCAATGTTTCGATTAAGGTTGGGTTACATTCTAACATTTACTAAAATTTCAGTGTGAGTTTTAGTTTATTCCTTATATGATATTTTTTATATGTCTTGAAATAGATTCCTCCAAATATTTTTGAGTTTTAGGTCTAATTGAATGCCACTTGTTATGATTGAGTATATAAAATGAGATATTCTACCCCTAGATATTGATATTTTTACCAAGTTGGATATACTACCACCCTAATATTGAGAGAGTTACTCACTATACAAACTACCCATTTTCGGTAGCACTTAGAAAAGGATGTAATAAAAAACTATCTAAAGAATGTTTGTGTATATTTTCATGGTTACTTTCTTAGTCATTATATATTAAAGGTGTATTTATTATGATATTTATGGATTCATTTTCATTTATTTAATTCAATAACATATAAATTTGTTTTTATTTGGGACACCATTGGTGGTGTCCTATTGGGTATTTTTGCACACACCCTACACAATAACCTTGGTGCATGTACAAGTGTTATAGATGGCATGGCGTTTCATGAAATGGACTAGAACATGGGGGGTTAGATAATAGAGTTCAATGGGGTTTTGGAGATAGTTCTAAGGAAACAATAACAGTAGTATAAGGTCTCGATTTTCTTTATTATTTTATAACCATCTTATATTTTAACAACCATTAGGGGATCGTGTGAGTTATATACCTATTGGACCTACATGTGTGACATCTATTATATCTTTATTACTGATATTTATTTACATTGTATGTCTTCCACTAAAAATCCACTAATTTACTTTATTGTTATAACTAATTTATCATGTTTATGTTATTTTTAAGTATTTTGAAATCATACTATTGGGTATAGTCACCCAACATAGTTCATTATACTAGTTTTACTAATCAGCACCCTCTAGCATATAAAGAGGTACAACATAAGTATGTAGTGCTCTGATTTGGTCATGGTTTGGGTGAATCAGAAACAAGATAATATAAAAAGAACCGCTAGAAGAATTTTTTTAAAAAATTACATAGTAAAAAATATTTATATTAATTGGTTGTTTATAGATATGTGGTATAGAGAGAAAGGAGTATATAGATCAATGGACTATAAGGTATTTTACTGAATTATAATATTCAATTATCATACACTGAACAATGTTTGGTATAGTATGGTTCAACCATTATATAACATGATACAGTCTAAGGACAAATATTTTGAGACCCTACTATATTAGATAGAGGAAATCAATTGGTGGTTGTTGTTATCATATGATAAGTTTTTATTCATGAATGGATCCACCATAACCCCCATCAATGCATCATCCTTCCAATTCTATGTTATAGCCTCCTCCCTATGTTCACATATTCTTATAATATATTTCATATGGTATTTCATCCAACTAATTTGTCTAGCCTCCTCTGACTAACCTTTCATATTGGAACACCTAGTCCAAATGGATAAGGGTGATATAAGAATAAAATGTTACCATGAGCTTCTGTTGATATGTCCCTTTCACACCACCTACTTTGGATCCCAAGGATAAATACAATACCAAGATAAACCCTCTCTTCCATGAATCAATAGGTTATTATTTCTAGTTGTATTTATTTTATGATCTTATAGTATAAAGAGAAGGTCTCAACTAAGTGATATTTTTTATTAATCTAAGTAATTTCATTGTGATGATATCCTTGTCTAGGATCGTCAAGTTATAAGGAAAGTATAAAGAGATAACCTCTGATTGGATATCCTCATGGAATCCATAATTTGAGTTTTACCCAAGATATAATCATCATAGATCAATTCATATGGGAACCTATAAAAATATTTGAAAGTATACATATAATTCTCTAATAATATATTTCCCTATTAATGGTTGAATAACACTATATAATGTACCATCCGTAAGTTATTTGAGTAATAACCCAACCTGAAAACCCATCAAAACTAATCCAATGATATGAAAAACCCTTCTCACAATTGGTAATATATCATTAATTAACAAATCATTAAGCACATAATAATATTTTCAACTAAAACAAACTCAACTCCTTTAGAATCATCACATGTTTTAGAAAAATTGGTGTGAGCTCTATTGCGTCATCTAAATCGTTTAGTTTATTCTAACCTTGGAATCTATGTTCACCATGCTATTAGAACTCATGGAGATACTTTAGTTGTTGATAACTATATCTCTCTATGGAAAGTTCTACTAAAACCCCCTCTGTTGGGGGTGGCCCTATAGGAACTAGTCCATGGGACACCTCTCTACAAAGCACATCTATGACATCATCCAAATCAATGGGAACATGGGTTTCCTAACACTTTATCTACCTAATCATTAGTTATCAATGTGGTGGACTATTATAAAAAATATTCACATTTTTAAGATCATATTTTACAATGTGAAATATTTAATATTTAATGTATTGGGTGTGATTTTTTCCATAATTTATAACCCAGAATATATAATCCATCACAAAAATTTATTCTGATCGACCATGATCTAAAAACTAAATGGTTTATGTATGAACCTCTATATAAAATGTATTAAATCTATATTAAATTAATTTTGTCACAATATATTCATATTCCACGATTAATAATTTTCTACCACCACACCCTTTTCTTTCTTTCCATGTGCTATCAAACTAAACCAAAATAATTTATACAATGTTTTTCTAATATTTTATAAACAAAACCCTATATGTTTCCAATCCAAACCACTCGTATTAAGAAAAATCTTGATATCAAAGAACTGTTACATGATACAAACCCACAAAAACCCAACCCATGTCATCAAAAGATTGGATAGCGTCACCCCATTCCCAACTCTGATAGAGAAGGATATAATAATAAACAACAAGAGGGCGTACACACATAACATGTGGCATTAAAAGGTGAAAACTGAAGACATTCACAAATATACACCATATATATATAATATTAAACTAATTAATATATAGTTAAATGTCAATTCATACATATATGACAATGAGGCAATAAAAAATTTATATAAAATATATGTCTCATAAATATTTAATATGTCATAAATATTAGACATATAACAACAACCTAATGATATTGTAGAATCATGGGATGGGTAACCAGAAACAACATATAGTTGTCAAACCTATTTTGTAACTCCCCCAATACCCCATCATTCATGATCACCTATTAAATTAATGTTGTCGACACAGTCACAATTATATCACCACACAAGTGGTTGTGTGGGGTTGACTTTAAAACCATTGAATAATATAAGAAGTTATAAGACACTATAAATCTAATCTCATGTGTGTCACGCACTGGATCTTTCCACCAATAATACTAACACCAAATCCAGCCCATGAAAAGGCCCAAAGAAAATTCCCTATCCCCATGGTATGGCACATGTGCCCGGGTATCATTAATTTAGGTTTGGGAACTATTTACCCGAGCATTAAAGCATAAAACATTAAAAACAATCAATAATGTGAATCTGATATTTGCATGCCCAACAAGTCGTAAAAAACTAGATCAGAATAAATGGATTTAAATATAGTACAAGTGGTCCAAATAAAAATAAAGACAGAAGCAAAAAATCCACAAAGACTCCACAAGACAAGGGGGATTGTCGCCCCTGAGTTATCTCCACAACACTGCATCGCAGGAGGGGTCTAACAACCAGAACCGCCTTCACCAGAGTCTTTCCCTTTTCCTAAGTCAATCATAACCACGTCTACATACACCAAAGGGGTTTAAATATGGTTTGAGACTAATCTTAATAGGATACCACCCACAGATTACAAAGAGAATGCAATAAAATGTGATTAAGCAAGTAGTTTTAATATTTAAAGAAAAGCAGTGATAAATTCCACAAAACATAACTTTCAATTGAAAACTATTATCAAACAAAAACATTCAGAATGTTGAAATATTTAAATAATACATGTTAGATGATATAATTAATATCCTAACACACCCTATGACTAGGTAAAATACCACAATTCCAATGGGAAACAAAACTGGGAACACCTATAGGCACTAGATTGTCTCAGGCCCTATATACCTCATACCTAGGTGTAAAGTAACCATAGAAAAATCAGTTATCATGCACGAACCACTATTAGGAAACATTCCAATAACCTATAGGTCTCCAATAATAATCTATAGAGTTTAGTTAGATTTTGTATTTATCCAAGTGCTATGGGGAACAAGGACAAAGCTCATCTGTTTCACTAGTCGTACTGGTACAAATCCTCCCACATAAGTACCCATCCTTCCCCCATTGTGCTCAAAAAATTTCAGCAAGATACATATATTAATTTTCATAAAAAAATCACTACAGGTCACATAAAAAATTAATGTACCTATACACACTTTATACAACTTAAAAGACAAAACAAAACACTTTTATTTTTATTAAAACAATTTCTCAAAAATCTGGTATTATTTTACACCAAAAACTCATTTGAATCCCCACTTTTCATATAATGTACATACTTAAAAGTCACAAAAACTGAAATTAAAACATAAATTCATTTCAAATGAATAATCAAAAGAATTTAATGGTAGCCCCATGTGAATTAAAATTGATATTTTTGTAAAACCTCAATTTTTACACAACCATGGCTCTTAAAGTTCACATGTTCCACAAGCAGCATAAAAACAAATTTTCGCAGCAACTGCAAAAGGGGATAAACATTTTAAATACTATTGTCAGATCTATTACATTTTTATAAAATCTAAAAGTTATTTATAAGGAATCCCTAATTGAACCGTTAGAATATTTCTTGGAAAACCCCCCCAATTTCACATAGAATTGGCACATAAAATTCTTTTGAATTAAAAACAAAACTAAAAATAGTTTTTTCAGAAATAATAAAATTAATTTTTCTTGAAAATATCATAAATTCCGAAATAAAATTCACATAAATATAATTGACATGGGAACACCAACCTGATTAGTGAAAACCCTTGAATCTTTTGGCGAAAATCAAGTCGCACCACTGCCACACCAAGAGATAATTAGATCAACCCTAAAACCATAATAATAGAATAAAATACCCCAAGGTTAAACCATAGGTTTTGAACACTAGACTTTTGTCAATTGGGACATCCAGGAAAAGATAATAAACTTCATGGAAATGGGAAGAACTAATAAGGAGAGATATTTACTTTAGATTCTTGAAGTTCCTCCACCAAATCCTCTATCAAAATGGAGTTCCAAAGATGTTTTCAGAAGCATTGGGGGATTACATGGTTGTTAGGATTGAAGAGGAGGAAGGGACAATTTTGGATAAATATTGGGAGTGAAAAAAGATCATTTAAAACATTTTTAATGACCTGGACATTGGAGCATTGTTTGTGTGAACGGTTTGGAACCTTGCACCTAAACCGTGCACCTTTTTTTATCCCCTAAAAACATTCCCAAAATCCACCAAATGTTTTAGGGGATTAGGGGGGACATAGGGTGATGTTTGGATAAAAATAAAATAAAACTAATTACTTATAATGAATAATTTTGTTGATACAATTATCCCCACCATGAAAACATTCTGTCCCGGAAAGTCAACTAGAGGCTTGATCGGAAAACAAGAATGGGTACTCATCCTCAACCCATTACATCCTATCCCAGGTCTTATGGGTATCACTACCATGATAAAAATGATCCCGGACTAGAGGAATAGATTTCCCTCAATGCACCTTCTCTTGGGAGTCCAATATTTTCACTGGCCGCTGAAAAACTGACAAGTCGGGCTCTATCTCCAATTCTTTCCAACACAACACATGGGATGGATCCGAGTTCTATTTCTTCAAATGGAAAACATGAAATACATCATGGATGGATGTCAATTGAAAATGTATATCCAACATATATTCCACTTATCCAATATACTCGGTGATCACAAAGGGCCCAACATACCACGACATTAGATTCCCTTACTTCCCCAATCGACAATGGCCCAAACGACGAGCCACATTAAAGAACATAGAGTCACCCATATAAAACTCTATGTATTGATGCCTCTGGTCAACATATGGTTTATGGTGACTCTTATCCGTCAATAAATGCTACCTAATCATCTTGACTTTCTCAAACGTCTCTTGCAATAGACACGACCCCAGAAGTGAGTTCACAACTACCCCATCCCAACATAGGGGGACAACATGGCCGACTATAGAGCACATCAAAAAGAGCCATTCGAGTCGAGGATTTGTAACTATTATTATCAAAAAACTAAACTAATTCCAAATGGATATCCCATGAACCGTTTTAAGTCTACGACACATGCAAGAAGGATTTCCTCCAAGATCTGATTCACATGCTCTGTCTGAACATTTGTTTGAGGGTGGTATGTCGTGCTCCTCTTAATCTGAGACCCCAAGGCCTTCTTAAGGCCTTCTTAGAATCAAGAAGTGATACATGTGTGTCTATTTGAGATAAATTCTGATGGAACTCCATGGTGTCTGAACAACTCATGAAGATACAAACGACTCAACTCATCCACTTTTGTTTTATCTTTGATCGGAATCAAGTGGACTGATTAGATCAGACAATCAATCACCAACCAAAAGAAATTATTACTTCGAGATGTACAAGGAAAGACAATAATGAAGTCCATGGAAACCTCTTCCTACTTCAATGTAGGAATGGATAATGGATGTCATAAACTGGAGGACCTTTGATGCTCTGGTTTCACCTGTTGGCATTTGTAGTATCTCAACACAATGAATGTTATGTCCCGTCGCATACCTCGCCACCAAAACTATCATCATATATAATAATAAATCGTGGAGGAACCAGGATGGACATTCCAATGAGACTGGTGGCTATCCTACATCACCACTTTGCAGAGAGATAACCACACTACTGAACAGTCCTTGAAGCATAAGATACCCTCGAGAGATGGCAACCAATCATAGGACATCTCCCCACCATAAAGAAAGAACCTCGTCCACTAAAAAATCTAATCACTAGGCTATTCCATCTGAATGAACTAAAATAGATAAGGAGTCATCTAGACACTCGCTAAGAATGCACCTCCATTGTGCTCCCTGGTCTCCACAAGAATCAGAGCAAAGAGCCCCCTCAAAGTCTACTCATCCCTGGACTTCCCCAAATCCTGCACTGGAACTCTTCTACTCAAGGTGTCGGCCTCCACATTACAATTTCCTAGCATATAGAAAATGTCAAAGTCCAACCCATTCAATTACTCGATCCAATGACACTATCTCAAGTTGAGGTCCTTCTGCGAGAATATATAGGCCAAGATTTTGTGATCAAAGTAATCCACAGACATCTCTGCAAAGAGGTAGATACGCCAAGTCATCAAAGAAGGAATCAGCGCTGCCAACTCCAAGTCATGTTTTGGGTAGTTCTTTTCATGTGGTCAGTGTTGGTGATAGCCATATGCCCCCATGTGATCATCCTGTATAGGAACACTCCCCAGACCCATACCTGAAGCATCACAATAGACCACATACCCCTTCCCGTATTCAGGAAAAATCCACACTAGGATGGTAGCTAACCGCTGCATCAGATCTTTGATGGCTGTCTGACATTTTGGGACCTATAAAAACATCACCCCTTTCGGGGTGAGAATGTTCATAAATGAAGCAAGTCGATAGAAATCCTGAAAAAACCTCATGTAATAACCAGCCTGGCCAAAGAAACTCCTTATCACGAACACATTCTTTGGTTCCTCCCATGATATAACTGCATTGATCTTCTTGTGGTCCACTGAAACCTCTTACTCAGAGATCACATGCCCCATAAAATTCACATCCTTGATCTAGGAAGTCCACTTTGACAACTTTTCACAGAGGCGGTGATCCTGTAAAATGCGGAAGACGATCCTCAAGTGATGTTTGTGTTCCTCATCAAAGCAATAGTATACTATAATTTCATCCACAAACACCACAAAAATGAATCGAGGTACTGATGGATATCACTATTCATGAGATCTATAAATATCACTGGAGCATTGGTCAATTGAAAGGGAATGACCAAAAACTCAATGTGGTTGTACCTGCTTGAGAAGGCTGTCTTTGGGATATTAACTTTATTCACACAGAGTCCATGGTATCCTAAACACAAGATTATTTTTTAAAACCAATATTCCCCCTTCAACTAGTTAACATATCATCTATTTTAGGCAAAGTGTAATTGTTCTTAATTGTTACCTTATTCAGATTCTGGTAGTCAATGCACAACCAGAGGGATCCGTCAGCCTTTTTCGCAAACAACATAGGAGTGGCCTAAGGAGTGAGGATCTGGAGAATGAATCATCATGATTATATGTCCTCCAGATGTATATTTAATTACCTCAGCTCAGTGGGGGTACATAAAATATTATGGAAGAGATATCAGCTAGGTTCCTGGTGCAAGATCAATTGAAAACTACACATCCGGCTACAGGGCCAAACCTGTAAATCATCTGGGAAAACCTCTGGAAACTCATTCACTACATAAGGTAGTTAACCTTTAGAGGAAATACCATAGTCCTATAGAGAAGGAGACAATAATTGGAATATAATACTTCCCAACTCTGGGAGTAGAGGTCTTGCGTGACCTGACTGAGGATCTTATTCTCCCCGAAAAACCTGATGACTCCCATGAGGTTCCATGAAACTCACTCACTACCTATAGAAATAAATGTGTGCCTAGAAGTGTATTATCCAATCCATGCCTAGTATTATGTCAAACAATTCCATATCAAAGACCAATTGGTCCCACTCCATCTCAACCCCTGACATAGAAAGAACACATGAGGGGCACCTAAGACCCAACTCCTTCTTCTTTCCCAGCGGCGTCACCAAATCCATCACAAAAGACAAAAACTCAGTTGGTAAATTCAGCGTACCCACACAACAGGTATAAATTAATGAAAAAGTGGCACCGATATCATAAACAGAAGAAACTTTAGAAGATGTGATCGAAATGGTACCTCAAACACTCAATTTTTCCTTCCTATAATCCATATGGGGACCGATACACTGTATGGAGATATCCAGTGTCTTCCTGAGGATGAATGCTAGTTTGTGGTTGTTCCCTACACTGGATATTCCTGGAAGATGAACCAGCCCTACCACCATGACCACCAAATTGAGATCCCCCAGTCCTCCACATCTCAGACTATGTTGGTACACCTCTTGAAGCCACTAACCATTCCCCACTCAGAAGAATATGTTCCACCCTACAAAATATTTATAAATTCCCCATGACTCCACATAAGTAACAGGGCATCGAAGGAAGTGGACATGCTAGTTGGATGTGCCCAGGCATCCCACATTGGTGGCACACTACCAATCTCCCATCAAAAGCTTTATACGAAAACTGCGTGGAAGAGTGGAATGATCTACCACCTTCTTTCTTCACATGTTACCGCTGCTTCCTTTTCATCTATGAGGAGCTTCCACTACCCACTGCTCATACTAAACCGAAGAAACCATCCATAACTTTCCTATCAATCATCACCATGTATGCCCGATCAACGACCTCATCATAGGTCATCATCTTAACCATGAACACCTGGTATCATATTAATCGTAGCAAGCCGTTTTGAAACCTCTAGGCCTTTTCATTATCATTAGAGATGATTTCAAGAGTATACCGAACAAACTCAATGAAATGGATGGGATACTCTATCACAGATAGATTCTCCTGAACAAGTTCCATGAACACTCAGGACCTAGCAAAAGCCCACACCTCAGGGCAGTACTGTTAGTTAATGTTAGCCTTGAAGTCTCCCCAGTGCATCTTCTCATTCTTCCCAGTCTGAAGACCCGATTCCCCCCACATGCGGTTGGTACTCTCCAACAGAAAGGAGTCAAACTTCACCCAAAGCTCCCTGGGTGAATCCAGGAACTCGAACAGGTGATCGATCTTTTCGATCCATTCTACTACTTGGTGGGATTCTATGCTGCCTTGAAGGTAGGAGGCTTATTTTTCATGAACATCAGGGAATTTTACTTTCTAGGACCTCTCTCATTCTCTCTAACTGAATATGTAAAAGGATCTGGTCCCTATCCTAGTACTTGTACATCCTAGACCATGACCTCAACTAGCCTCTGGTCAATTAGGGTGAGAGAAATCTCTCTTTCCTCCTCCTGTGGGTGCCTGGGAGATTTTCTGGGAGGCATGTTGCAAAAAAATGAAATAGTCACAAAGAAAATAGTCAATACCACAATTCTGAAAATTTAAATAAAATACATAAAATATAAATATTCTAATCACATTACAAGAAGAAAATAATGAACTATTTCACCCCGTTCGTTGTCCACGTGTGGTCTGCAGCCCACACATCTTATCTGGAATTGATGTCAATCAAAAAATACCAACATCTTATGGTGACTCATGTTCAGCCATGAGAGGTGCGGGCCAGGAAACTTACTCATGAACAAAACCCCAATCCCCAACAATCCTAGCTCTTGTCTGTCCCGACTCATCCAAAAATATTAATACAATCCAAAAACATTATCCTTCCTCTGATACAATTTTGTCACGCACCAGATCGGATTTCCACTAATACTGGCACTAAATCAATCCCATGACTAGTCCCAAAGGGCATTCCATATCATCAAATTACAGAAAAATTGCTAGGGTACCACTAATTTAGGTTTGGGAATAATTTACTCAAGTATGAAATCGTAACACATTAAAAAAAATCAATAATAGGAATTTGAAATTTCCATGCACCACAAGTCTTAACAAAACCAAATCACAATAAAATTCTTCAAATAATGTAAAAGTGGTCTAAATAAAAATAAATATATCATCAATACATCAAAAAATACTCCACATGACAAGGGGGTTGTCACCCCCGGGCCGTCTCCACAACACCGCACTACAGGAGGGGTCGAACAACCTGAACTGCCTTCAACCGAGCCTTTCCCTTTAACTGATTCAATCATATCGGAGTATACTTGCACCTAAGGGGTGTATGTAGGCTGTAATCCTATATCAAAAGGATACCACTGAAATATTCCAAAGAGTATGCCATAAAAGGTGATTAATCATGCAATATTAATATGTAATGAAAATCATTGATAAATTCCATGAAACATAACATTCAATTGAAAACTATTTTGAAACTAAAACCTTCAGAATGTAATAAATTTAAAAAATACATGTTATATACTTTAATTCAAATCCAAACAAAAACCTTATAACTAGGTAAAATACAACAAATCCAATGATCAACCAAACCGGGAACACCCCTAGGCACAAGATTGTCTCAGGCCCTATGTACCGCATACCTCGGAGTAAAGTAACAATAAATAAATATGTTATCGTGCATGATCCACTAGTAGGTAACATACCCATAACTTATTGGTCACAAATAATCATCCATATAGTTTAGTTAGAGTTTTAATTATCCAAATTCAATGTGAAACAAGGATAAAACCCACTTGGTTGACTAGACGTACTATTACAAATCCACCCACCTAGGTACCTGGGTATCCCCCTTTGTGCTCAATCAATTTCAGCAATATACATATATCCCTTTTAATATAAAACATCACTAATGGTCACATAAAATAGTAAATTAACTATACACTCTTTATACCACTTAAATAACACAACAAAAACACTTTTATTTTTAATAAAACAATTTCTCAAAAATCCTGCATTATTTTACACCCAAATCTCTTTGAAATCACCACATTGCATACCTTGTGAATAATTATATGTCACCAAAAAAGAAATTTCATCCCAAATATATTTCAAAGAAATAAAAAAAACAATTTTTGGGAAGCCCCATGTGAACAAAGAAATGATGGATTTGCAAAACCACCTTTTTCACACTACCATGGCACTTAAAGTTCACCTGTTCCACAAACACCAAAAAAACAAATTTTCAAAGCAACAAACAAAGGGGATAAAAAATAAAAATAGTATTTTTATCCCTATTAAAATTCTATAAATTCAATTAAGTATTTGTAAGGCATACCCAATTGAACCGTTGAAAGATTACTTGGAAAAACCCCCTGATTTGACATACAATTGGCACTTAAAATTCATTTGAATTAAATACACCACTAAAACCAATTTTCGAAGAAATAATAAAATTAAAAAATCATTAAAATATCATAAACATACCAATATAATTCATAGAAATTTCATACACATGGATTCACCTAAAAAATTAGTGAAAACCCACGAATCATTGCCTGAAAATCACGTTTCAGCACGGTCGCACCAAAAGGGACCTAAATCAAGCCTTAAACCACAATAATAGACCACAAAAACCCAAGGATAAACACAAGGTTCATAACAATAGCCTCAGTTCAACTTGTAATTCAAGGAAAGTAGATGAAGCATCATGGAATATGGAGGTACTGTGAAGGAGAGAAACATACTTGAAATTCATTGAAGTTCCTCCACCAAATACTTATTCAAAATGTAGTTCCAAAGCAGTTTTGAGAAGATTTTGGGGATTCCATGGATGTTAGGTTCATATAGGAGAAGGAAGCGGTGAATTAGGATAAATACTGGTAGGGAGAATAGGTCATTTAAAACACTTTTCATGACCTAGACATTGGAGCACAGTTTATGTGCACAGTTTGGAACCATGAACCAAAACCGTGCACCCTACTTTCTCCCCTCAAAACATGTCAAAAAGAAACCAAATATTGTGGGGATATAAGTAGTACTTAAGGGGGATGTTAGGATAAAAATAAAACAAAAATTATTACCTATAATAAATAATTTGTTTTCGAAAAATGTGTATTTAACAGTAAATAAAAAATATCTCACAAAATATATTCATATTTTCACAAAACATCAACCAAAAGGGGAAAACATGGGTTTTATAAGATGTAAATACATAATATTATAACTAATTTCTCAAATGGTGTTGAATTTGGTATTATTATGATGTTTATTTGCAAATAATTTTCTTGTACAACTCTTCCTATATTTTTGCGTCCTCTTTCTTGCCACCTATGGTTGGATTTCTTCGGAATCTAGTGCCAGTGCATCTGCAGTTCTTATCTAAGTGGATCCATTTATAGAGAAACATTTCTAGTTTATAGTTTCCCAGACCACCTCATTGGTGGTGTTCCCTCAGTGTGTCATTAGTTCAATCTTTCCTAGGTGACAATGGCTCATCCTCTCACCCTGTGTGTTTTATTCTAGGCTTATGTGGTTCCATTGGTCGTGGGAGTCACATGGAGCACTATGGGGTTCGGTTGGGATGGTCTAGGATGGTTGTGTAATGGTTTTCTTGGTATGTGAGTATGATGTTGCTATTTTTTAATTCAATTTATGCTGGTTATGCTTTGTGTCCCATAACTACACAGTTTAAGGGACTTAAAACCATTTATCCTATATGGGGTTTCTTCAGATGAGGTTCATAGGGTGTGTTTTTCATAATACTTTCATTCCAGATTTCAATGTTTGAGAGGGTATTATATTTCCATTAGTACCAAGACTGTGAATTCATGTACAGGATAGCTATTCAGGCAGTGATGAGAAAGTGGAAGTGTGTCATAATGTTTTTGATGCTGGGAAAGGGCTTTTATTTGTGGTCTTGAATGTGTTTTTTTCCTTGAACTCTTGGACCATGGAGGCATGGTTGTGTTTTAGGTCATTGATTTCATTTACATTTCCCACTTTTTCTTCAAATGTTCTTTTTAAATAAAAATTTAATTTCCAGTAACATGTTTGATTCACTTGTATACATGTTACTCACTATTGAAGTCTAAGAAATGAGCCTATGCCTAGGTCAACTACCACTATTACTAAACTTATAACCTGTAGTAGAGATTAAAAGTAATAAGTCACTAAAATCTAAAAAATTAATGAACTCGTATTGATTGATCATTGAAGTCCTTTTAAAACTTTTGGGTCTCATCTAGTTCTCTAAAAAACCATATTTAATGACAATGGAGGTTATATTTCTCTTGAATACATCCAATTTTAAAATATTCTTTTAGTCAAAGCATAATTTTTAATGCTCAAAATATTACAAATGATGGTTTCATTGTGTTCAACTCAAGAAAGTTAATACACCACAACTTCTTAAATTTTCATGAGTCACATTGACACTATTACAATGAATAAATGTTTACAATACCCATAATATCATTTAAAGGATATCAAATGACATTAATTTTATCATTATTGTAACTTATATGAATATGGAGTGAAATTTTCAATTTAAAATTCAAATGGATATATGGAAAATTCATACTAGATAAATTTAATTGAAAATAATAATATATTACATTTTAGAAACCTACAATGGGATAGGGTATGAGGGTCATGACATATCACAATGATAAGTGATAAGCCTCCCATTTGGGTCATCTCCCTCCTATTATGGCTTCAACCTAGTCAATTATCTAGGGATTTTAAAAAACAAGGTTTTGTTGATCCCATATTAGGGGACTTGACTCTTCCTTAGTTCCACATAGGGAACTGTATGCATCTCCTTTTTAAAAAATTTATATAATTTGTTAGGCCCACCAAATGGTTGTTTTCCAAAAATAACTAGGGTAGATATACTACCCCCACATTATTTTCGACTTTTATTGTTTCATTATAATGTGTGTATGTATGTGTATGAAAAATATATTTATAATATATTTAATTATTAACAAATAAGTTGTGTAATACATCCAATTCCTCCTGAAAGTTTAATATCCCTTTTTATGGGGAGTAAATGTTCCCACATCTAATATATAAAAGTTTTACACAATATTATTTTTATATATATTATAACAATATAATAAATTTTAGATTTAGCAATAAACATAATTTTGAGGTAGGGAGTCATTCCCTTCCATTATGATTTAAAACTATCCCTGGTCATCTAATGGATATCGTTCATTTATCTAAAATCTCATGATAATTATCCAATAATCTTTAAACTCTCTATGGAATGTTTAACCTAGATCTATTCTCAATATATTATGAATTATCATGGATATTGACCTCGATCCATTAAATGTTTTATGACCTATCCCCCTACATATCCTCTTCACTATGTTTCCTAAACCAAATAAAAATATGGTGGTGGCTATATCTTTATTCTTCAGCTCCACCCAACATTGGTAGGACACTTCATCAATGAAAATGAGTGTGTGAAGTAGCCATCATACATAAATGGGGTAATAATAAAGAAAAATAACAACAAAAATAATAATAATAATTATAAAAATAGTTTTCTAAATCTACATTTGTAACACAAATGAACCATGATTATCATATTTAAATTATATATATTATTATGATAAACAAATAATAATTTGATAAATATATAGAAACATAAAATTCATAAAAATATTATCTCCCACATCTCATTTGAATTCAACTCAAAATATAAAAGGTAAAAAGATCTTAACTTCCCATAAAAAAAGGAATAAAAAATAAAAAATAATTGAAATAATTAATTAATTAACTGATTCCCTGATTATATAAACTTGAAACTATTAAAATCCCAAACACATAAAATGTCACCAATAATGATAGAAATACACCTCTGTGAGAAATACCACTCTTAGGAAATTTTTAATCATTATATCTGTTAATAAATTATAAGAATTATTTTATTGGATCCACACTCTTGAAAATAATAATAATAATTATTATTTTAAATTATGTTTCTCCCTTATCATCCCTTTTAAATAAATTTTCCAAGAAAAAGGTAATAAGGATATTGTTATATAAAAAAGATATGATAAGAAAAAAATAGGCCAAATATTTAAATAAAAATATTAATTCAAAATAAAATATAATATTTAATATAATAATCAAGAAAATATAAATGCAATTAAAAATTTGGGGTAGAAGGTTTATAACCCATTTGGAAATAGATTTATAATTATTTTTTACATATTTACCTTTAACTTCACTTGGAAATACAAAAATACTAGATATGATGATAATGAATAAAATATACATGGTTATATTTAATAAAAATAGGGTTATATAGATTAGTGAAGATACAGTAGAACATAAAAGCGATGAATATGAGTCTTTCTTAATAATGGTTTAAGAGGGAGACCAATCAATTACTATAATAAATTTTTTTAGTTCTCCTACTCAATATCATTTCCTAACCTCATTCCTCCCTCCAAAATATTAAAAAATTTCCTCCTTTGGTCCATGATTCATAACGAAAAAGAATTTACTCTAAAAATGTTTCATGATTTGGTGATCTGTCATATTTTATGCCTAAAACTCCTCCTAATTATTTAAAATATATTAAAAATATACACATAACAAAAGCCATGGTTTCGTTTTATATACCACATCATGGTTTGATCTAGTTTAAACCATTACATATTTAAGGTCACTAATACATGATTTAATAATCAATAGTGTATGAATCATGATATAACATGTGACCCAAATTCCCTCTCCAAATATAAGATTCATGTTTTGATGGATTATCATGTGACAATAATTTATAGAGTTTATGAAACATCCTAAGATTTCATAGTAAGTTATTTTATTTAAATTCAATAGCTTATGCTACATGCAACACCGAGTTCGAGCTCACCCTCAAAAGAGGTTATGAACAGCATTAACTGGATTTAAAATTTTATATACTCCATATAATTTAATCATATGTATTATGTGTTTCTTAGACATATTATAAGAGAAAATTCAATTTTTCCGATAAAACATGTATTTTTCAATGAAAATCAATTTTACCACATATTAATGGAGAAGCCTTTTTAAATTCATTATCTGACACTTTTACAAATTCAATTTGACAAAATAAAATTCTTCTTTATAATCGGGACATCAAAATTTACTTTCGTTGAAATTTTGGTATTTTTCTAATAATATTCATTTTCCTATGAATAGTGAAAAAATACTGTATTTTAATTCAAAGCTACATTTTAATATAATTTATTTATAAGGCTATATTATATTTTAAAATGGTTTTTAAGTGTAATTAGATTATATTTTTACCCTTTAATCCAATTTGGTCATTGGAATTAATTTCACTTTTAAATTATACATAAACAAGTGTTTATATATAGATAATTATTGTTTCTTAAAAACACGCTATTTGTTTTGACAACGAAAATTAATTATAAATTAATTAATCCAACTTCTATGTTTTTAATTTGGTAAAATAGAAATCATTTTTGAATTCAGAATATAAAATATATCTTAGGCTATATTTTTTGGTATTTTTCTGAAAAAAATCAATTTTTGATGAATAGTTAAACCACAATGTAGTAGTTAGAAATTTGAATTTCTCATTTAAATAAAATTTTACCTCTTCTATTAGTAGAAATTAGAAAATATGAGAAACATGGATTTTATTAGTAAGTAAAATGTGGTTCAATAAGATGAAAATAATTTTTTGTGAATAATAACTTTTGACTTTTATTTACCGCGGTTAAAGTCAAATACGCTAATTCAATGTAAAAATAATATTATAATAAAACAAAATTAACTTAACACTTGTATTAACCTTATTGGATGACTAATGACAAACCATGGGCATCCTTGGGTCAATTTTGGGACCCCATGGAGCCACTTATGATTGATAATGAAACGTTAATTTAATTAACTTAAAGTAAAGGCTAAATTGACACAAACAAATATCTTTTAGTATATCAATTTTTACATGGGGTTATATAAGTCATATTTTTGACATTAAATATTAAATCGAAATCTAAAAATATTTCCAAAATTATGGTAATTTATTTAAAGTTTTTAGGCATCAATAAATTAAATTATTTATGATACAATAATGATGTAGTATTTATCTCATTAATAAATGATTTAAATAAATATGATTATTAATAATAAGAAAATATCCAAAACCTATCCAATTCTTATTGGATGATTTTATTTCGACCATGAGTCACTATATATTTGTCTTTAATTAGTTTTGGACTTTTAGAAATTAAATATCTCTTTATAATAAAATAATATTTTCACACTTTCCTAAAGAGCCCATCCTCCCCCTTATAATAGGACACCACATCTAACCCATTACACACACATCTCAAGCCCCTTGGCTCATCCAAACCCTAACAAAATAATCTCTCAAGATATCCCTATTCCTCCTAGAGGAATTACCTATGGCAGAAGGAACTTCAAGAAGTCCATTGGTTTCAAATCAAAGGATGTTACCCAAATTAAAGGTAACGCTTTCTCTTAAATTCTTTTGTTTTATTTTGTTTTATTTTACTTCTGCAACCCCCTAAAAACATTTTAATACTTTATTTTATAACAAAACCAGTATCTAATATATTCTTGTAGTTTTGTTTATGAAATTTATTATATCTACACTTACATACACCCCCATCTAATGGGTGAAGAACAGACTGTTTCTGTGGATGGAAAACTAACGCCTGACGAATCGATGATTGTACGATTATCTCCTACCACCTCTCATGGTGGCCAGTAATATGGAACTGTATTTATATATGATATATATATATATATTATGTTTAGGTCTTCTTTATTCTTCTTTATTTCACATTTATATAATTATTTTATGGTTTTCATTATGGGTAAAACGCGATAATTTCATTTAAGAAAGTGCGGACTATCACCCCCTCAAAATGAAATGACTCATTAATTCCATTTGTAGGATTTATAAAGGATGGAATTAACGATATTATATATGATATTATACTGGAATTATAATATACCATTGTGTAATTATTTTTTAATTCCATTAAAATACAAAATAGAAATGAAAGTAGCGTCCATGCGTACATACGGCTTACCGTCTCCATGAACGGTACATTTCATTTCTTATCTTCAAATGTTATGTACTGTTATAAATAGAGATATATATATAAAAGATAATATATATATATATATATGATATCTAAATCATGTATATCATTCTGAAGATAATGGACTTTTGACCACATGGAAAAATTGTAATTATAAAAAGTTCATTTTTGACAGAAGTTCCGAACAACGATAAAATATCCAATATGAACTCAAATAATTAAATAGTTGTTATAGATAGGTAATAAGAGATATAAATTGAATAATAAACATCAACTATTTTCTTAATCATGAAGAAAGTAACTTTTTTTATTATTCTAGATGAACAAGGAACATAAAAGGCAAGTAAGACTTGAGGTATGGGTTTTCTTATCTCACTTTTAATTCCGTGAGACTTCCATTGTTCACAACTTATTTATTTCATGTGGTGTATTTTGTACTGCCATTCGATATATATTATCATTATTCTATTTAAATTCATGTTATTCTGTGATTCATTTGGTGGTTATTAACTTTAGGTTATATGACTCGATTGATTACAACGAAGTAAGGTTTTTTCATCTCGCTTCTTATTCATGTGATATTTATGATATATTGGCCACTATTTCCTTTTGTGTGGTGTATGTACTATCCATGATTGTATTCATTATGTAATATAATTTAATTTATGGGTATTTAGATCATCATTTTATGACCATTATTTCATATGGTGTATTTTTCGTAAGTTACCAAATTGGTAATGGAATTTCAAATTTCAATTTCCGCTCATTCGTATTTACGCATTTTTCATTGATTGTTTTACTCCAAGATTATGTGGGGAATCACTATTTTTTATTTATGTAGTAATTTACACTATCCTTTGTGTGGATATACTCTTGATACACATAATCACTCCATTTAAAATTTCTCATGTCATTGATATGAACTTGATAAGAGTAATCATAACTCAATTTCAATTTATTGAGTTAAACATCCAAGTCATTGGTGTTGTTTTTACAAGAATATGTGCGAATGTCATATGATTTATTTACACTGAATAACCAATCATATTGAGTGTATTTATATTATTCACACAAAATTATGTCATTGATTCATCATTAACATAAGGATACATTTTTTATAAGGGACTTTATCTCGATTTACATTTCATTGAGACTTCTTTGTTGTTATGCACCAATTCACTTTTATATGGTCAATATATTATCCTTCGACATAGTATATCATTAAATCCATTATTATCATGAGGTTATAAAGTTTTTATTATCTTAATTTTTTGTATTCAAGTGTCTCTCATTTGGTCAGTAACTCTAACTAAAATATCATTTTAAATGTTTTAAAGATTTATTATTCTAAATCATTCTCATTAATATCCATGTTTTAAAAATGGTTTTAAGGATTTATTTCTATGGAAATTAAAGTTTTAAAATTAAAATTACTTTTAATAGTTCCTAATTTTTATGGGACACTTTGATTCATAAATCTATTTTTAAATGGCTTCTTGACAAATAGTGTGACTTTTACATGTTTTCAAGAAAAAGGGGGATATTTCTCTCAAATAATTATGATGATTATTTTCATCTATGTCAATATCCTTCATTATTATCGATTGAGGTAAATCTGTTATAATAGAATCTTCAATAATGTATTGAATGAGTTATATTTGACTATGGATGTGCCATTTTTAGACAATTCATGGTTTGTGGATAAAGTATTGACATTTTGTATGCTAGTTTTAATATGAATGTTTCTGTTATGTTCAAAAGTTTCATATGAGGAATGCATTGTACTTAGTAAGTGACAGGTGGAGCCCACTATAGCTCTTCAATGCATCAGTAGGACTCATGAGACAAACTAGTGTCTTGGCACAAGGCCTTGAAAAAATCTTATTTGTAGTCTTCACACAAGGCCTTGACTATGTGGTTATGATGTCCGACATTATGACTTCCATTATTATGAGATTAGATATTGATATTTCAGGTTGTTATTAGTCTTGTAGAATACCCATGAGTATGTTTTATTATGGAATTATTTACTCAGTTCATATTCCGGCCATAAAGTTCTCATGTTTATTATTCGTTAAGGCATTTGTTTTCAATTATTCATCATACCTAATGTTTTTGTTAGCTTCCACTTTATTTCTTACTCTTACTGAGCATATAAGCTCACCCTTTTACATGTTTCATTTTCCCATGATATTTAGAAGTTAGTTATGAGTGACATGCAGGAATAATCATGGAATATTGGGTGTTTCTAATGGATTAAATTAGTGTTGTTTTTTATGATGTAAGTTTGAGCTTATGTAATTTTCTTGTTTCCAATACAACTAAACAAATAGGCCTTTGGGACTTGATTCCTTGTAATCATGCCAATGTACTAAAATAATGCACCAGATCCTAGATTCTCAGGTCAGGGTGTTACAGTTGGTATCAGAGGATGTTTATTACAAACCTTGGAAACTAGATTTAGAAATACTATGATTAAAGAACATTTACCTATGATCGACTATGAGGATTAGTATTGAAGAACAACCAAAACTTTTAGTAATGTAAATATTTTTTGGGTTTTACAAGCAATACATCTTTGTCTAAATATTAGCTGGTAGAGGTGTCTCTGGCACAGATGTAGCTAGGGGTAAAACCTGAAAAAACTATTTTGAGCTAGACACGAACAAGAACTAGTGCACAACAACGGGCCTTGTTTCACTCCTGGTTACAACACTCCTGGTGGATTCTCTAAGGATAATTAACATTTTCATTACAAACTGATTTGATTTATTTTAATATAATATGAGAATAAATAACCTTGGTTAATCCTAGGGTGTTTTAGATTGAAAATAAGGTGTGATGATATTTTCAAAATTATTTTATGACTATTCTTACTCACACAATGCTTTCTAGTTTTAGTTAATGGATGGATTCAAAGGCATTCATAGTAACATTGAACATGATGTACAAGGTGGGAACAATGGTGGAAATGATAAATGAAATGGAATGTTGATAGGAGTAAAAGATATTGTCTTCAGGTCAAATCAGTTTTCCAAAAATATGATCAAAAACATATATATTAACCAACTCGCAGACTCAACAAAGAAGGGAAAGGTGTAGAAAGATAAGAGCTCCACCAGTGGAGACCATAGAGATAAGAAAGATCAATTTCCATCATGCTAGAAATGTGGAAGGAGACACCATGTAAAGTGCCTCAATAGAACAAATAAATGCTTTATGTGTGGGAAAGAAGGGCATGAAGTAAAGAATTACTGAGAAAAAATAAAGAGTACTATGGAAGAAAATAAAAATGATCCTAAGAATCCAATTAAAGTCATTTGTCATAAATGTAAGGGAAATTGGAATCACCCAAATCAATGCCCTATTCTATAGGATAATCTCTTGGTCAAGGAATAACCTATGTGGAAATAAATGGATGGAAAAATGTTTAAAGGTATTAGTGCTCTTTGTTGATGAGATTACTTTGGAAGACTTTTCTCTTATATGTGTGACCCTATAGTTTGTTATGTAAATATTCTATTCAAGGAATAATTACCTTTTATTTTGTGTATATAGTAATAAATAACCATTTTTGATTATATGACTCTTGAATTTGAGGCAATTACAGGTTATTAATTTTCGTGATGAAAATGCGAGGTGTGGCATAACATTGGTGGTTAAATTAAGTTATTATTATTTTGAGGAATCTTTCTCATTTAGGGGTTATTATAAAATATAGTTTTTGAAAAAGGAAAAAACACAGACTGAGTAACAACCCCTTTCATCGAACAAATCTATGGGAATTGAACCCACAACCAAAGTGCAACTGGGATTTATCACCTACCACTGGACCACGTGAATTCCCTGGTTAGAATGACAAATTCATTTTTAGTTAAATGATTTAATGGATCAAGAATATTTTGAAATTGGGAACTTATGATTTACCCTTAGTATAGGAGAATGATTTGGTGATTGAGTGATAAATGTTATTTTGGAAGATATTCACTCTTTTGGTAACACTGAATGCCTATGGAAAATAGAATACTATGGGATTTCATTTGAGAAGTAATGGTGGGTTTTATCTACGTTTTTGTTGTGGATTTATATCGTTTTGGGTTATTTATGGAAATGATTAACCTATCATAGATAATATGAGATTAGGTTAATTACTCTCAAGTATGTGAAATTAAGGGTAGTCGATGTTATTTGGAGATACAATTTAACGTGGAATACTACGTATGAAAAGTCTTCTATGTTTTGGGTTTCAATATTAGTTTGTATTATATTGAAAGATTTTATGGACAATTTTTTATTGAATGGTATTTATTGAACTTTGGGAATTGTTGGTTTAATTTTAGAAATTAAGATTATTATTACTTTCTCTAAAGGATTATCCTTTTTGGGTATCATCTGATCTTGTTCCAACCATTGTGATTTTTGTCAATCTCTAAAGACAAGAGAAATTTATATTTTATCCTTTATGTATCATGTGATTGCCTAGAAGTTGATTCTAGATTTTCAGGTTTGACCAAGTCATTCTCAATACTCATCGTTTGTAAAAAGAGATGAGTTAGTGGTAGGAATTTGTAATAGGATAAAACTATACTTAAAAATTAAGTATATCTCTTTAACTTATATTCAATCTCATAAATAAATTCCTCATCCATATGAAATGGAAAGTAAAACAAAAAAAATTTGTCTGTTTACTTTTCCTACTGGAAAACTAATGACTGTTTATCCCATAATAAAATTGTAGTTTCGTTGTTGTTAACATTCTTCTGCTCATGTTTTCTATCACTCTCCATCGTAATTTGACACATAGTTTATCTTACATATCCATGTTTTCGTATAGGGAATCCAAGTATGGGTTATCTCGGGTGACCTTGATACTTCTCTATATTTCTTTTAAAGTGATAGTTTTATTCACTCTTTTTCTAATGTGCGACATTCAATAAAGTTACCAATACCAATTTTAAAATTTCTAGGACACAATTTCAAATTGGGGGAATAATGTAACACCCCAATATTTCATAGTAAGTTATTTTCATTAAATTCGATAGCTTTTGCTACACACAACACCGAGTCCAAGTGCAGAACGACTTACCAAACTAGTCGTTCAAAAGCGATTATGAATAGTATTAATTGGAATTTTAATTTTATATACTCCATATAATTTTAACTTATGTATCATGCGTTTTTTAGACATATTATAAGAACAAATTCAATTTCTCAGATAAAAAATGTATTTTTCAAAAAAAATTAATTTTACCACTTTTTAATGGATAAACCTTTTTAAATCCAATATATGGCCCTTTTACATAATAAATTTGATAAAATAAAATTTTTCTTTGGAATTGGGACATCAAAATTTACATTGGATGAAATTTTGGTATTTTTCTAATAATATTCGTTTTATTATGAATAGTGAGAAATACTGTATTTTAATTCAAAACTGCCATTTAATATAATTTATTTATAAAGATGGATTATATCTTAAATTGCTTTTGAAGTGTAATTAGATTATATTTTAAAACCTTAATACAATTTTGGTCATTGGAATTAATTTCACGTTGAAATTATACATATACAAGTGTCAATTTTTTAATAGTTATTGTTTCTTAAAAACACGCTATTTGTTTTGACAACGAGAATTAATTTTAAATTAATTAATCTAACTTCTATGATTTGAATTTGGTAAAATTGAAATCATTTTTTTAATTCATAATATCAAATATATCTTAGGCATAATTTTTGGTATTTTTTTGAAAAACTTCAATTTTTGATGAACAGTTAATCCACTAAGTAGTTGTTAAAAATTCTAATTTTTCATTTAAAGGAAATTTCACCGCTTCTATGAATTGAATTTCAAAAATAATAGATGCATGATTTTTATTAGTAAGTAATATTTGGTTCAATAAGATGAAAATAATTTTTTGTGAATAGTAAATTTTGACTTTTATTTACCACGTTTAAAGGTAAATAGGGTAATTCAAGGTAAAAATAAATATTATAATAATACAAAATTACTATAAACCAAATCCAAACCTTATTGGATGAGTCATGACCGACAATGGGAATCCTTGGGTAGATTTTGGGACCCCATGGAGCAACCTAGGAATGACAATGACACTTTATTTTAATTAACTTAATGTAAAGGAAAAAAATGACATAAACAAATATCTTTTAGTAAATCAATTTTTACATTGGGTTATATAATTCATATTTTTGACTATAAATATTCCATTTAAATATAAAAAGATTTCCAAAATTATGGTAATTTATTTTTAATTTTTTGAAATAAAGTAAACTAAATTATTTATGATACAATAATGATGTAGTATTACATCATTAATAAATCATTTAAATAAATATGATTATTAATATTAAAATAATATCCCAAACCTATCCAATTATAATTGTATGATCTTATTTCTACCATGAGTCATATTATAATATAATTTAATTAGTTTTGGATCTTTATAAACTGAATATCACTATATAATAAAATAAAATTTTCCCACTTTCCTAAAGAGCCCCGCCTCCCCCTTATAAAAGGACACCATTTCTAACCCATTCCACAAACCTCTAAAGACCCTTGGATCATCCAAACCCTGACAAAATAATCTCCAAAGATCCCCTTATTCCTCATATAATACTTAACTTAGGATTAAGTCCTTCAATGATGTCCATTTGGTTCAATCCAAAGGAAGTTACCACAACTAAATGTAACGCTTTCTCTAAAATTAGTATTTTTTATTTTGTTTTATTTTACATCCCCAACCCGTAAAAACATTTTACTAATTTATTTTATAACAACACCAGTATCCTCAGTATTTTAGTATGTTTATATGATAAGTATTAAAACTACACTTACAAACACCTCCACCCAATAGGTGAAGAACATATTGTTTATGTGGATGGAAAACTAACGAATCACGAAGCGATGATTGTTCGATTATCTACGACCGCCTTCATGGTGGCCATTAATATGGAACTATATTCTTATATGATATATTTATATTATGTTAATGTTTTATTTATTCTTATGTGTTTTCCATTTACATCATTATTTTATGGTTTCCATTATGGGTAAAACGTGATAATTTCATTTAAAGAAGTGCGGACTACCACCCCCTCAAATTGATATGACTCGTTAATGCCTTATGTGGGACATATAGAGGATGGAATTAATGATATAATATATATTATATTATACTGGAATTATAATATACCTATTTATCATTTTTTTTAATTCCATTAAAATATAAAATAGAAATGAAATAAGCGTTGATGTGTACGTGCGGCGTACCGTCTCCATTAATGGTACATTTCATTTCTTATATCCAAATGTTATGTACTGTTATAAATATATATATATATATATATAATGGATATATATAATATATATATATGTGTGTGTGATATCTAAATCATGTATATCATTCTGGATATAATGGACTTTTGACCACATTGAAAAACTGTAATTACAAAAAATTCATTTTTGACTCAAGTTCCAAACATCGATAAAATATCCAATATGAACTCAAATAATTTACTAATTGTTATAGCAAAATAATAAGTGATATAAAAGATATAATATAATTTAAAAATGTTCTTAATCAAGTATAAATTATCTTAAGTTTATTATTCAGGAAGAAAAATGAACATACAAGGCAAGTCGGACTTGAGGTAAGGGGTTTCTTATCTCACTTTCAATTTCGTGAGATTTCCATTATCCGCCACTTATTTATTTCATGTTGTATATTTTGTACTTCTATTTGATATATATTATCATGATTCTCTTAGTATTTATTTTATTCTATGATTCATTTTGTGGTTATTAACTTTTGGTCATACGAATCGATTGATTACAACGAAGTAAGGGTTTTTCATCTCACCTTTTATTCTTGTGAGATTCATGCTATATTGGCCGCTATTTCCTTTTGTGTGGAATATGTACTGTCCATGATTGTATTAATTGTGTAATATAATTTAATTTAAGGGTATTTAAATCATCATTTTATGATAATTCTTTCATGGGGAATGTGTTTCGTAAGTTACCAAATCGTCAAGGTAATTTCAATTTTCAATTTCCACTCATTCAAATTTACGCATACTTCATTTATTATTTCACTCCAAGATAACATCAGGAATCACTATTTATTATTTATGTAGTAATTTATACTATAATTTGTGTGGATTTACTCTTGATACACATAATTACTCCATTGATAATTTCTCAAGTCATTGATATGATCATGATAATAGTAATCATAACTCAATTTCCATTCATTGAGTTAAACATCCGAGTCATTGGTGTTGTTTTTACAAGAATATGTGTGAATGTCCTATGATTGATTTAAACTGAATATCTAATCATATTTAGTGTATTTATATTTGTTACACGTAATTATTTCATTGATTCATCCTTAACCTGAGGATACAGTTTTTATAAGGGGCTTTATCTCGATTTAAATTTCATTGAGACTTCTTTGTTTTTATACACAAATTCATTTTTATATGGTGTATATACTTTCAATTGACATAGTATATCATGAAATCCATTATTATCATGTTTTTATAATGTTTTTATTATCTAAATTATTTGTATTCAAGCATCTCTCATTTGGTTATAAACTCTAACTAAAATATCCTTTTAAATGTTTTAAAGATTTATTATTCTAAATATTTCTTATTAATGTACATGTTTTAAAAATGCTTTTAAGGATTTATTTATATGGACATTAATGTTTTAAAATTAAAATTCCTTTTAAAACATTCAAAGTGGTATGAGATACTTTGATTCAAAAATCTATTTTTAAACGGATTCTTGACAAATAGTGCGACTTTTAAATGTTTTCAAGAAAAAGGGGGATATTTATCTCAAATAGTTTTGATTATTTTTTTCATCTATGTCAATATGCTTCATTATTTTTTAGTAAGTGACGGTTGGAGCCCACTATAGCTCTTCAACGCATCAACATGTCTAATGAGATGAACATGTGTCTTGGAACAAGGCCTTGACTATGTGGTTATGATGTCCGAAATTATTCATTCCATCATTATGAGATTAGATATTGATATTTCATGTGGTTATTCACCTAGTAGAATACCCAAGAATATGTTTTATTATGGTTTTTTTTACTCAACTCATATTCCTAACATAAAGTGCTCATGATTATTATTCATTAAGGCATGTGTTTTCAATTATACACCATATCTAATTTTTGTGTTATCTTCTGCTGTATTTCTTACTCTTACTGAGTATCTAAGATCACCCCTTTACATGTTTCATTTTACCAGGATATGAAGAAGTTAGTTATGAGTGACTTGTAGGAATAATCATGGAATCTTGGATGTTTCTAATGGAATAAATTAGTGTTGTTTTTCTTTTCAAGTTATAATTTTGAACATAAGTATGCTTCTTGTTTCCAAGAATACTAAACTGATCAGTCCTTCGGGACTTGATTCCTTGTAATCATTCCAATGTATTAAAATAATGCACCGGATCCTAGATTCTAGGGATGGGGCATTGCAGTTTCTAAAATCCTTGATTAAATTTTAAATAATAAATGGATTAATTAAAAATAAATTTATAATGGTTTATATTTCTTTGAAATTTTTGAGTAATGTTACATAAATTATTGAATTTTTTAAAATTCTTAGAATCTCAAGGAGTATCCTTTCTGGCTATAAGATGATTTTTAATCCATATATAGTTTTTTTATTTGATTTCCATTGTATATTGAATGATAATTCCATGAATATAATCTTACCAAACATGTCATATTTATTCATGACATTAATTAATGGTTCTTATAGACCATATGTTGAAGTAGGCCATTCCCATGTTTTGGCAGATTTATATATTTTGTGGAAACATTTGGTGTAAAATGTTAATTGGATTCTACATAGTTGTCACTATCAATATCATATTGAAGAAGGTTGGATAGATAAGATATTCTAAATAAATGTATGTTCCATTTATTTATATTATTTAGTTCAAACTTATATAAAATTATTTTGGAAAATATATTTTTCATTATTGACTCCCACAGTTTTTGGGATATCTTTTTTCACATCCAAAACCATTCAAAAACTTCCATCCCCCCCAGTGATCCAAATTTAATTTCCACAATAGAGGATTTACTTATAAAATATCCCTATATTACCTTTAAAAATGATTCATAAAAATAAGTTGATGAATATTACAAACAATATTACATAATAGAGTTGGGGAAGGAGGAGGATAGTGAATAAGAGATTAAATATGGGGAATAGATGGAGGGGAACCTCATATTGTGGAGTGTGTTTTCATATCCTAAAAAAGTAAAAACATTTGAGGTGGTGATAATATGAAAAATAAACAACTTAATATTAATTACTTGATCTTAATTCTCAATTAACATAGGGAGAGAATTTTTTTGAATTGTAGGTTAAAAAATAATAAAATTAAATTTTGGTACATCAACCTAAAACAAAACAGATTTTTAAACCCACTATAAAAAAAGAAAGGGTGATGTTTAAAGATATATATTTTACATTGTCTTATTTAATCAAGGTTTCATATCCTATCAAACTAAAACCATTTATATATCATTTAAGAGTATACCGTGGCTCAATAAGTGGGATATCTTAATGAATAATTTTATTAAAATATTTATAACGTAGTTAAGGAGAATACTAAAGAAATTATTGTATCATAAGCCCCTAATAAATAACACCTCAAAAAGAGTTAACTAAATTGTAATGTTATAATTATTAAAATAATAATATGGAATTCATAAATAAAATTTTGATCATTCAGTCTATTTTCATTTTTTTGTATAATTATATTTGTTTAATTTTTAAAAAAATAATTAATTATCATAGTTATTTATGATATTTTATAAACCATTTTTAAATCTAATGGGAATGAGAAAGATATGAAATTTTATCTTCTATTAATGTGTTTATATTTTAAAATAACTTATTATATTATAAAGGATGAAACATGATTTTGAACCATCTAATTTTAAAATCAGTTCGAGTAGTGAAATGGGTTTTTTAATTTATTATTGAACAACCCCCCATATCAATTCACTCTTTCAATTAAAAATAAATTTCATTTATAATAAATAATAAAATAATATTCCCAAATAGGTATTCGATTACTGAATAATCAAGGGACTTAAAAATATAATTTTCTATTATATTTTAATTTTCTAATTTTAAAATTTATACAATTTTTTATTCTTTAATTTAAAACAAAAATTGGGTAGAATTATTGGGTTATGTTTGGTGGTGTGATGCCATCTAGGAAACAGTTATGGTTAAATTTAGGATTAGTTTTTAATGTCATGTACTTGTTTTTAATTCTTCTCAAATATTATATGGTATTATAATGATATTGGGATTTTCAACGGTGTGCGATTTCGAGGCCCAAGGTGCCTAAAATAAATGTTGGAAATAAATTAAAATTTTAAAAAGTGTGTGATAGCGGTGTTCCTGAAAATGGAGAATGACATTTAAATGGTTGCACAGATCAAAAATACGAGGCAATCTTGCATTTAGAGAAGAACCTTTACCTTAGGAAATACCTAACATCGATCTGCATGGGACGACTACACAAGTTAATTTTTGGACATTTTAAAGAAAATATAATAAATATAATAGTTTATTTAATTTTAATGTTTCCATAATGCACTGATGCATTATATAGATTTAATTAACTGGAATCCCATAGTTTGGCTCATAACCCTAGAAGGTTTCCCTTGAATCTGATGGAGCTTTGTAGAAGAACCACCATAGTATATTTCTCGACAAACGAAGAAAAAAAACAACTCGTTGACATTGCATAGTAAGATTGGATCTCACCGATGATGGAAGAAAATTCACCTCTCATCAGAGATTGAGGTAGGGGTTATTATTTAAATTATTTTCCACATTCTTGAATTCAAATGATGAACGTGGATAAACCAACGAATTGGTTGACCCACAGATCGTTCTTTCTTGCGGGAGGGTCATTTATTAGGTTTATTTTGGATAATTAATCCATTCATGATTTTATTTTAATTTGATTTTCTCCATTGGATCCTTCTTACAGGAGAAGATTAATTCCATGACAATTGACAGTGGAGGTTCATTTCACAATTTTTTGGGAGGAACTATTCTTCCCCTTTTTACCTCACATTCTTCGCATTCATCAAGGAGTTATGAAAAACGGATTGTTGCACGTACGTTTTGAAATGAAACGATCCCAAATTGGAGATTTGATATTTTGACAACCAAGCTGATGTGCAATGAAAATGGCAGTGGATGAATTGAATCAGTACAAGAGAAATCATTATTCAATGGTACTTCATGCGGGTGGATCAAAACATGTTTTCAAGGATAATTGGAGTCTTGAAACCAAGGGAATATTATTTTTGGTGTCGGGGGAACTCGAACCATGAGTCTCATGGTGATCATACAGCTAGATATAGAGATATAAGATCACATGTAGTGTCTGATGAAGAACATGGGGTTCTAGAAAATCTTAATGAATGTGGGGTGTTCTCTGAAGAACACATTTTGTGGGAATCTCTTGGTGGAAGCTAGGTTTTCGTGTTGTAGGAAGTGATGAAACGGTGTGTGACAACTGTCACATAGCATTTGGGTTGTTATGTGGGACTCCATGTGTATCTCAGGCCATAAATTGAAAGGGCATAGTGCACACGGGATTTACTCCACCTCACATCCATTCCATGCCAGTTACTTAGGTTACCTCGTTTACTAGTACACAAATTGGAAGGCATGAGATGAAGCTTTATATAGGAACATGATGAGTACACATAGTGCCTCCCTGAATAATATGACACATCATGTCTTTTTCATACACACCGTGTATTTCTCTTTCTACAAGACACGCTATTCGACATGGACTGTTCTACATGAGCAGTATCAGAGGTCGTTGGACATGTCGTGTGACCTTTAAACACAATCTTCAATTTTATGTACATGGATTGGTCTTCTTATCCACTATTCCTTGTACATGTTTAGTTTGGGATAGTGCCCCTTTTCACATTCCCCTAAAGGTCATGTATCGTTTCCAACTACATGTGTATGATCTCTTCTGTTGGAATTTCAGGATAGAGTCAGAATCCATCTAAGGGGCCAGGATCGAGATCCTATACCCTTTATGGGACATAGGT
The DNA here is from genome assembly GCA_963277665.1 of Viscum album. Taxonomy (NCBI): domain Eukaryota; kingdom Viridiplantae; phylum Streptophyta; class Magnoliopsida; order Santalales; family Viscaceae; genus Viscum; species Viscum album. The sequence continues at coordinate 1,083,779,876 of OY728134.1, read as the reverse complement.
GAGGTTAGGTATCGACATGACCAATCCTACAGGATGTTGATCCTCAACCTACCAGGTCAATCTTGATGAGTTGTGGTATATACCAAGTCCTTAGAAGTGTTCTTCATATGTGTATCATGATCTTTCCCCTCTTAGGAGTGAGTTATCTTTGAATGAGTATATTTGTTCTATCTTCATATGTATCTATGAATCTTCTTCTCTTGTGACACTTCATGTTGAACATACTTCTCAAACGGATGTCATTATAGGTATCAGACTCATGGAGTGAGTTATCCTAGATTATCACTTCATGGAATCTTCAAACTGAATCCCTTTCATGGGTATGTGGTAATTGTGGCATTCCTCTAGACTATCAGTCAGGGTTTTGCATATATATGGATATGATTCCCTTGTTATATGTTTTTTAGAAATATATAGTGTAGACATGGTTTTACCTTTACTTTTTTTATTTATTTGTCATTTTTGGGGTCCTCTTTTGTGTGTTGTTCAAATCACCCCTCCATGGGCTTTGCCTGTATGTGTCATGTCTTTTGAAGAAGAGCATCCATTTGGCGGAGTCCGGGGTGGACCAACGATGGACCAAGCTTTGTGGGCTTCCTTATAGGCTAAGGTGTTCCTACGGCTACGAGTAGTTGTCCTATAAGCTACATTATTTATTACATATTTTACTATGTATTTTACAGAATCTTTATTTTGGTGGTCTTGATTTTTGGCTATGTTTAATTTCTGCACATTACCTTCCATTGTACTCTATTGGCTGAGTTTAGTTATATGCATAAATTTTGTTCCTTTGTGGTTTTATTACATTTTAGAATTTTTGGAATGGAGATGTGTGAGTGTGTACAGGTACTTTGGAAATGCCTTACATGTTAGTTATAGGCCTACTCGGTGCTAGTCACCATCCCCTAGAATATTGGAGGCATGCTTGGGGAGTCACAGCACAGACCCTAGTAGGATGGGGCGTGACATAGTTGTATTAGAGGTGGTAGATTCTACCTTATGAAAAAGAGTATATCAGATTGGTTTGGGGTGATAGTGTTAAGTGTTTCAAGCACAAATTTCTGGCCAGGGACTACAGTTATGGTTCAGGTGACCGACATATCCATACATTAGGAAATTGTTAACCTTATTTTCAACTCGGTACATTAGAACACTACATTCATGGAAATATTGGAATGTTACATGAATCATATAAGAATGGGTTTTGTTTTCCTCGACCTTTTGTGTTAAATATCTAGATATAATCTTTGACATGATACATGTTGTTTATTTACTTGATTCTTTGGTGAATCATACCCACAAGGATTTAGTGACTCAATTTCAATGATGAACCCCTCAGTGAAGAGGCTTTAATTCAAGAACTAGTTCCAAAGGAGTTACCTCCATGTGGTGAACCTGTTATTCCACCACTAGTAGAGGAGAACGTGGTACCTACAGTACTAAAAAATGAGAAGTGTAGGATGAGAAAGATTCATGAGTTTCAGATATAGAGACCCCTCAGGTTACGAGGCGAGTCTGACCCTCAGGCGGCTGAGGACTGGCTTGAGGTGGTGACTAGAGTTTTCTGTCTAGTGAGGTCATAAGTGGATTAGATGGTGATCCTGGGAGTGATCCTTCTCTAGGGTTATATGGGAAAATGGGTATGTTTGTCCATGAAAACTCACAATTAGGAGACTCCTTCATGGAAGAAGTTCTATCAACACTTTAGGGATGAGTTCTATCTAGTTATGCTGAGAGTCATGTGTGTCAATGAGATTCCTCAGCTATAGTAGGGTAGTTTAACAGTGGATTGATATTCATTGAGATTCACCAACCATACCAAGAACTCAATGTATAGGTTCTGGGATCAGTACATTATAGCTCAAACCATCGAGCGTTGTCTACGGCAGGACATCCAAGGATGTGTTATGTCTCTCTGTACTTCGACTTATGAAGAATTGTTCACGCGAGCTTTGGTGTTCGAGTTCTTCTTGGCTGAGTAGAGTTATCCAATCGCATTCAATAATAGGCTTACATGTACAGATACATCGTTTATAGGGAGTCGATGTTAGGCATAGGTATTACGATGTGGTAGACGTCACAAGAGGACCCAATATAGGGGATCTATAGTCCATAGCTCCCAAGATTGATTCAATAAACCTAGAAAGAGGTGATTCTACTCATGTGATTGAAAAGGAAATATCGGTAGAGACTATCCAAACCATCGAGCTACTAATAGGGAGGTGGTGGATGGACCATCAAGGTAGAGGCATTGAGTGGATCAAGCAAACCCACCATGAGGTGGATGTGAAAGTGGAGAAGGGAGAGCTGAAGGATGAGGAAGATTCTTTGACCTACTTACACCACAACCACAGGAGGCACGCACTAGGCTCATGGAACTGTTGGACAAGGGTGGGGGAAGCAACAAGTAGTTGAGGCGTAAGACTCAAGGACTCCAAGGATGATCTGAGGTATGATACGTGTCCTTTCAACCTTGACATCCACACGTATAGACACTAGTTCAAGTAATTCATTCATCACCACATGTCTTGTTTGAATCCTTGAGATTTTAGTAGAATTTTTAACTCATCCCTTATGCTTGGAGGCACTTACGATGTGAGACTTATTGATCACACATTATTCTTGATAGTGAGATATTAGCCTCTGAAGTGAGATTTCTGTTTGGATCCTCTTGGTGGAAGCATCAAGTCCCTATGACGTTATTCTCTATTTGGATTGGTTATCTTCGGTTCATGCTCAGCTTGACTTCTTTAGGTGAATAGTGTGGTGTGTCCACAGTGATGGAAGAAGGTTTTCCTTTTATGGTGAAAAGGAATCCCAAGTAGCATATAATGGGATCATGCATGGGAGGGTGCAGCTGATCACTCATGAGATGGATAGATTTACCCATGGAGTAACAGATTTTGTGACCCTTCAGTTCCCAGTGGTAGTGGTGGAGTATTAGTACGTCCTTCCAAAAGATGTTCCAAGATTACCTCCCCACCAGGAGATCAATTTCTACATCAATGTACACCCTGGGAAAACATTGATATCCTCACCAAAATATTGGATGGCTCTCGTAGAGCTTCTCATGCTTAGGGTACAGCTGGAGAATTTGTAGAGGAAGGGTTTCATAAATACAAATGTTTCACCTTAGGCAGCCTCGATTTTTTCAAGAAGGAAGATAGGATTTTGAAGTTGTTCATGGATTAATGGGGAATATAGTAGGTAATTGTGAAGAAAAATAATCCACTTCAAATTATTTATGACCTCTTTAATCATCTATGTGGGGGAAAGTAGTTCTCTATGGTTGACCTCTGATCGGGTTAGCACCAGTTATGAGTACGAGATGATGATATACCGAAGACATCTTTCAGAAGCTGCTAAATTCACAATGAGTACTTAGTGATTCTTTTTGGCATGAAGAATACCCCTATAGTGTTCATGGGACTTATTAACCAGATCTATATATAGACTGTTTCATAGTGGTCTTCATCGAAGTCGTCCTTCTGTACTCGGCATTAGAAAATGAGTAGAAGAGACACCTGTGGATGTTTCTAGAATATCTCCGAGAGCGCCATTATTATGGGAATCTATCGAAGTGCGTCTTCATGATACATGAGTTCCGATTTCTGGGAAATGTTATCTGAAAAGATGGAGTAGTAGTATACCCACCCAAGGTTGAGGTGGTGTTAGCGTAGGAGGCAACCTAGAGTGTAACAGAGCTGTGGAGCATCCTTGAGAAGGTGAGATACTCTGAGAGATTTATTCCTGATTTCTCCTAAATATCAGTACCAGTGATAGCTTTAACATGAAAGGGGAAGACATTCATATGGATGGAAAAGTGCTATCAGGATTTACAATAGTTGAGGTAGAGTTTGATGAGCACACCGATTTTGATATTTCTAGAAGTGGGTGTCAAGTATGTATTTTTATATGACGTATCAGGGACATGGCATGGATGTGTCCTAATAAAGAGATAGTTAGTGATTGATTGTGTTACATTTCATCTATGCCCTCATGATAAAAACTATGTGACCCGTGATCTTGATATCCTAGTGGTAGTCTTCATGTTGAAGATGTGGTGACACTATATGATGGGTGAATAGTTTATTGTCTACTCTTTCCACAAGAGTCTCAAGTACATCTTCTTGTAGAAGAATATAAATCAGAGGAAGATTTGAGTGATAGAGTTCCTCTAGTATTATGACTTCAATATCATCTATACTCTTATAATGGGAACATTGTGAAAGATTACCTCTTTTATAGATCATGTTCAAAGCTACTGAGCGATGCGTCAGAGAAGTTGTCCTCGCTACATTTATCCTTAGTGGATGGAGATGATGCAACTTATCTCTAGTTGATGGTTGTCACCCCTCCACACTGTTGGAGAATCAGGGAGGAACAACTAGGGGATATCTACTATGAGACCATACATGCTCAGTTATCCATAGGACAAGCTTCGTATGGATATTCTCAAGGTGGGGGAATGTCATCCATTTCAAATGATGCACAATTGTACCAGTGGAATTTTGGGAAGAGTTTATGAGAGAGTTACATAAATACCCATTGTAGGTACATCATGTAATGAAAAAATGTACAAAGGCCTCAGCATAAGTTATGGTGGATAGGTATGAAGAATGCAGTAGCAGAGTTTGTTTCACTATGCATTACATGATAGTAGGTGAAGGATGAGAACCAGGTGCCAACATGGTTATATCATCCCCTAGAAGTACTAGAGTGGAAGTGGGATGTAATTTCAATGTACATCATAACAGGCATACCACAAAAATCCAAGGGGATATGATTATTTCATTGATCGACTCACCATGTATGCCCTCCTCCAAGTTATTAGGGATTTGTGTTCTATAGAGAGCTTGGGAATCCTTTATGTGCAGGAGATAGTTTAGCTCCCTGGTGTCCCATTAACGATAGTCTCTGATCGTGCAGCTCATTTCACATAAAAATTATTTAAGGGATTTCCCGAGGCATTTGAGACCCAGCGACACTTGAGCACATCATTCCATCCCCAAACAGATGGCCAGACAGAGACAACCATTCAGTTTCTTGAGGATATTTTGCATCAATGTATCATATATTTTGGTCACAGTTTGGAGGACCACCTACCACTGGGGGATTTTTCATTAAACAATAGCTACCACTCCACCATCAGTATGGAATTGTTTGAGGATTTATATGGTCAACCTTACTGTTCAACACTTTGCAGGGCTGACCCTAGAGAGTCATCACCAATGGGTCCAGTTATGGTACAAGCTACCACTGAGAAGATGCGGATCATGCATGAGTGGATGAAGACTATAAAAATTTAGGAGAATTCTTATGATGACCTAAGAAATATACCTTTGGGGTTCGACGATGGAGACAATGTATTCCTTTGTGTCCCACCTTGATGAGGGTTGTGGAGATTTGACCAAAGCATCAAGTTGACATCAAGATTCATCGAATGATACACAGACACAGTATGTGTGGGTCCTTACATGGATCTCATCATCTATCTCAGATGATACACAGACATGGGGTGAAGTACATGACATGTACTCCACCACACAGCTAGACCAGGCCGGTTACATGGGTTACCCCATGTACCAGTACATGGGTTGGTAGACACCGAATGAAGTTGTGTACAGGCACATAGCCAGCATACATAGAGCAGACCTAACTAATAGTACACAGCGTGTCACATTCTTATACGTCAAGCATATCAATTTCTACATCACATTCTCTTCGCCTACGGGCTATTGTACATGGAAGTACCTGAGGACATATGACACAGTGTGTGACCATTCCACACAACATGTAATTTTCTGTACATGGATTTATCTTCATGTCCCCCATTACGTGGAAAAGATTCATTTGGTTTAATGCCCCCTTTCCTAATTCCTCAAAATTTCAGGTATCATTTCCACCCATAGGGGTATGATCCCTTTAGCAGGACATTCTGGATATAGTCAAAATCCCTCCGAGAGGCCCAGAGTGAGATCCTCTACCCACTATTGGCCCTCAGTAGAGTTGGGTATTGACTTGACCAATACTACAAGATGCCAATCATCTACTTAGCTAGTGAATATCGATGATTCATGGTATACTCAATGTCCCTATCAGTCATCGTCATCCATTTATCGTGATCCTTCCCCACTCATGGGTGAGTTCTCCTAGAACGAGTGTATTTGTTCTCTCTTTAGATATATCAGTGCCTCAATATCTCTTATAATTCTTCTTGATGGATTTCATCAGAGCTATCAGACTCGTGGAGTATGTTATCCCAGTTGAGCACTTTGTGGAATCTTTTGAATAAATACCTAGCATGGGTATGTGGTCTTTGTGACATACCTCTAGACTATGGGTCGGTGTTTTGAGTATGTCTAGATATGTTTCTCTGGATATACCTTCTGTAGACATATACTATGTACAATCGGTTTTATTTTCACTTTGTGTATTTTGTTGTGGCTTTTGGGGTACTCTACTATGTATTGTAATAATCACCCATACACGGGGTTTTCCTACACGTGTTGTGTCTTGTAAAGATGAGTGGACTTTTGAAAATGTCTAGGGAGGACAAGGACCAGACCGAGCTTTGTGAGCTTCCTTACAGGAAGAGGTGTTCCTAAAGATATTTGAAGAAGTCCCAGTGCCTATTTTCTTACAGATAGGTTGGAATTTATAGTTTTCAAACTCTTTCTTTTGATGGTCTTGTAATTTAGACCAGTTTACATTCTGCAATTTATGTTTCATTGTACTCTATTGGTTGAGTTTAGTTATATGCATGCATTTTTTCCATTAGTGGGTTTTTTACATTTCAGTGTTTTTGGGCATGGAGATGTGTGTGTGTGTATTGGTAAATAGTAAATGCCTCCCATGTTATTGATAGGTATACTCGATGCTAGTCACCATCCCCTGACATATTGGAGGCAGGCTTGGGGAGTTACAGCACGGACCCCATTTGGACAGGTCATAACAAGTATATCACTTTTAAGATTCTAAAGTAATTTGGGAGATAGGGGTGGAAATATGTATATTTGGAGAAAACATTTAGCCCAAAAAATATTTGCATGGTTATTAGTTATTTTATTATAACCATTTGGGATGTCTTTCTATCTACTATAGGAAATTACTACGGTTTAAGAATTTTTATATAACTGTGTGACTGTTCATCATAACGGTGTGGAAGTTTGTCTTGGTTCTAATAGCTATTTCATGACTTGTGAATGAATTTTCCAAGTATTATAGATATTTCTATGAAACGTTGTGACTTATTTTTAAAGTGATAGTTGAAACCACACTGTTATCATATGGTTTGTCTAACTTTATGGACTAACAATGTTACCTGAGATAAACTAGTTAAAATGGAAAAATACCCTTATTTTTTATTTTAAATCCAATTTACTCATAATCCCTCACTATTTTGATAAATTTCCTCTTTCAAACACTTGATAACTATCCCATATATCCTTTGTTGAATCTCCGTAGATAAATATGGTTCTCTTAAAGTTATGTTTTTTATGATTTTGTTCTCCTCCACTTTCTTGATCTACTTCTGATCTCTCATATTCTCCATGTCATGAAAACATATAGGGGGTTTCATTACCTAATATGTGGTTTATGGGTATATTTTATAGCTTTTTATCTTAGATATAGTATTTTGAGGGTCGTATCTCTTTTTTTCCCACCAATGATTTCAAAGAAAACATCTTTCTCTTTGTTGGTGAGGTTAATGTAACTATAAAACTATTTTATCACATGATTTACCAAATTTTAGTGACCCTATTTTTCTCTAATAAGATTTGAAATATATTAACAAATATTTTATGAGACATGCACTAAGATAGATGAGATTCTAAGGATAATTGATCCCATAATTGATATTATAAAAATATTAAATATATTAATATCTATCACATGAAAATTTTCAATAATAATGGAATAACTCTCAAATATTGTCTCAGATAAAAAATATGATACCATTTTTGATTTTAGAACAATTGTTTTACACCAGGTGATACCTTAAGTTGGTCAGCACCAGACGTCCAGTTGAGACATTCATGGGTGGATTTTTTTAAAAAATAAATAACTTATTTTATTTATTTTATTTTAAACACCCATGACCTAAAATACTCTGTGAATGCTTCATTATAAAAAATATACATGTTTATATTTTTAACCCCTAAAATAATTGAAAGTATCTATGAAGTTATTCACTAGTGGATCACTAATAGAGGATGATGATTGATCAGATGAAGGTGGGTTGAGAGTAAGTTGATGTATTGGGTTATATCCTTCACTTGTGACAGTGTTCTTCACCAATGATCGATCCAAATTTTGAGTTAACTCTCATTAATTTGGGAATTTCACCATTATCATTAAAATAATGAGAATTGATTGTATATGTTCTTCTAGTTCTATGTTTCTGCACCATTCAAATGATCCCTTATAACATATAAAACTATTAATTCATTTATTTTTTTAATACAATGTTCTCACTCTGGTTTCCCCGATCTATGACTGCTGGCCACGAATTCTTGGTAAATGATGTTTCTACCATTGTTCTTTTTAATTTCTCCCGACTGTTTTTCATGTTCTTCTTTATTTTCCTGCATGGCCATGACTAGATATTTTTGAGAACGTATGAGAAAGACCAATTCCTTGGATTGATGGTGGATGTGTACATAATAAAAAATTAGTGTTTTATAGGAATATTAGGAAGTATTATTGGTGTTTCATCATAGATCTAGTATCTAGAGTAGTGAAGGGAGGTCACTTGAGGAACTATGTGAAATGAGAGGCAACACAGTCTTCGATATGCTCACAAGAATCATATTTCTTGCTAATGGAGGAAATAAATTGCCAACTAGTGGCATGTTCCCTCGATTCTAGGTGGTCAAATAGCAAGATCCATGGTGAAAATGTCATATCTAGAAGACTTGTGAAAACATAAATTATTTCAATAAAAATGTAGACTATATTCCATGTATATTGGAAGAACACAATACTTCTAGCCCCCCATAATTTGTCTATAGGGCTTCGGGTGATGTTAAATATAAAACTCCGTATTGATATGCCTGCACGCCAACTTCCCCTTGTGGCCAATACATGAGCCTACACATGCCCAGGTCCACATGTGGAAGGACACTCTATATACTAGAGTACATGGGGATGGGAATAATTACACCAGTATGGAATGATATGCACGACCAGGACCCTAGGTGGTTATACACACCATGTATCTCAGGGGAAATTTCATTTACAAAGACATGTATTTCCAAGTGATGTTTAGGGAGAAAATGGATAGGCATAAGAGTGGGACCACATTCGGTATGGACCCCCTACACATCTTTTATTCCTATCAATATTTTACCTATTGTATCTCCCTTATTTTGAAACATTTTTTGTTCTATGAGTATCTTATCATAACTATAATTTCATGTGGAATGCGATACTGGCCATCAAAGTGGTTTATGAGATATGATTCAATATGTTCCATGTGTGGCTCTTATTCAGGTGTATTTTGATGATGTCAGTGATCAGGAGGGATCATCATATAGATGTTTTAGGTAGAAATCCCATGTGAAACAAGGGTGTGGGTTATCCATTATTTCATATAGATGTTAGGGTACTCCCTTGTTTCACCAGGTCATGGGTAATCCATAATATCATAAAGTCTTGGCTCATTACTCCCCTATCCAACTAGGGAGTGCTTACTTCGGGATATTGGATAGATATCAGTTTTAGTACTCTAATGTCACACCTAGGCATAGGTTCCCTGTTTCTTTATATTGGTAGCATCATTACTCCCCTTAAAAAATGGTATGGGTTCTCTACCAATAGATCAATACTCCCTCATCCCCGTGTTCTTTCGGGGTACGATTCCTCTATGAGATATGTGATCCCTCAGTTGTGGAGAATAGTTATATTTTTTGGGGACCTCGACTCATATTTTTGTGAGGTTTTTTTGATGTTGGGATTTGGTGATGGAATTTTGGTTCTATATGGTTACTCAATAACATTGGAAAGTTTGGGGATGGAGACCCCTTTATTTTTTTTGGGTTTTATTATGTGTATATATATGTGTATCTATTGAGTTTCAATTCCCTCTTACCTTTGGATGAGATGATTATTTTGGTATCTCTATGTCACTCCCTTTCGGTTTGGGGACATCCTATGGGTTATGTATATACTCACCTTTTCATGGGAATTTCCAACAGCTCCCATGTATTATATTGATGATAGATATATCGGCAGTGAATATAGTAGATCATAGTGATAATTGCGTGCATTGACTACATACAGTGGTTAGGGATTGATATCAGGAGCTTAGATATCTCATTTTTATTTATTAAAATTATTTCAATTTGGGAAATCATTTATAGTTGGGTGTATATTTGTCCACATTACAATTCATATTACATTCTCGTACTCTATTTTTTTCCATAGAGGTTATTATATGCAAGATTTTTACCCTATATGTAGCTATGTTTTATTTTATTCATCTATGATTATTCATGGAGATGGTTTGGTGTGTGCATACTGATACATTAGGAAAAGGAATCCCATTTTAGTAATTCCTTTTCATCACTTTTCTCCTGAATTTAGCATATGGAGACATGCTTGGGGTTATTAAGGCATGGCCATCCGTAGGCTCAGCCATCCCTGGTGGGTCAGGTCATTACATAATGTTATTGTAAATCCCTTTAATTTGTCTTATAAAATTGATTTGGTTGATATAAAATAATGTATGTTTATAAAATATCATATTGGGTGTCATGTAATGGTTTTTTCTTCAAAAATATTTTTATGCACATCATGTGTTTGATGAAATTCGTCAAATGTGGTTTTGAATCTAAAATGTATTTTCTGGCATGGGAGTTGTGATGATTCAATTTGGAAACTATTTTATAAAATTTTGAGCATTCTTATCGTTAAATTTAACTAAAAACAAAGAACATGGGAACTGTGGGTGTCTTAGGTTATAGACATATGGAAACTCTAATGGGTGAAGAATTACTCGGGGTTATGAATATGATATCGATAGATTGTGGAAGTACTTGATATCGGTTGGATAGTCATTATTCTTTCTTAGGGATCATATTTGTGTCCTATAATGTAGTCTCATTGGTGTTTTCCCAACATGTACTCAATATTATACATGATAGTGTTGTTTCATGTTTTACAGCTCCTATTTTTATCTTAGGTATGGTTTTTATTTTTGATCATTATTTATCCATCATGATCATTTTCAGAATTTTTTGTCTTTGAATATGGATTGTTTAAATGAAATTAAAATTACATTTAATGAAATTTTTTTCCAATGTAATTTTCCATATAAACTTTTTATTTTAATCTATAACTAATAGTTTAATGGAAATAGTTGTTGTAAAAATTCACTAGTGCGTTCCTTCTTAGCTTTAGTTATCATACGTTATTTTTACTATTATAAATTTTTAATCACGGTTTTGTAGGATATAGGTGAATTTAGGGGAATCAAATTTCATGGTATATCATGCTTGATATCACCTTTATAGTGTTTTGGGGTAGTGGTGAGGGAATGTCACAAGGAGACTTGGTATTAGCCTGGGGTTTTAATGGTTTTTGTTTAGCCTTTTAGATACTTTGATTTCTATCATTGTTGGGTATATTTTTTTATATGTTTCACTATGTTTATTTTTCTTTATATGATTATACATAATACATATTATGTTATCTTATAGGGTGAAATCATTCCCAATGTTTTATTTTTTGTTACCTGGGTTCTTGTCTCCAACCCATTGTGACTAGGGATGTTCTATGAGCCTTTTGTTGAGGAATATTAGGTGATTTCATGTTGAACTTGCTATATTTTTTTAAAAAATATAATATTATTCCATCTCTAAAAGTGAATTGGAAATCTCTGTGTTTGGTTTGGTTTTTGTTGGACTCAATCTAGGACTTTTTAGTTCCATATGGGTACATTATGTGTAGGTCTTATATCACCACCTTTAGTGATACCACTTGAGTTTCCATGGGCATCCAATATTTAATTTCCATGTTATTCTAGAATTGGGTTGTGATTAGAAATAGTAATAATGTTTTGATGTTGACTTGAGTTTCCTGAAAAATCATTCATTACTAAACAATAGATTTTTGAAATATAAAGGTAGTTTTGGTACACATGGAACATGGATATCAACCATGTGTCTAGGTGAAGCATGAATCCCCATCCTTTTACATTTTATAAAACCCGTGATTCTTATATTTTTTAAGTAGCTCTCACTAATGGGAAATGAAACAAGGTAGTTTTGGTAATATTTTTAATAATTATTTTTAATGTTATTTGTGACATTATTTTTTTAATTATAACAGGTTTTATGTCTATAAAATGAATTTCATAAATAATTTATATTTTCAAGTGATGTTTTAAGTATTTATTTTAAAATTGTACATGGTTTATAACTCATGTCTTTATAAATTGTTATGTATTAATTAAAACCAAGAAAAACTTTGTTTTTAAACTAGTTAGTCGTCTATGTGTGAGAATTTAAACACATGAATCATGACATTAAAAAGGATTAAATGTTCTGAAGGAAATATTTTATTAGTGTAAATTTTTAAATGGAGGTTTTTCATTTTTAATGGAAAAACTATATGGTTTATTTTAGATTGTAATCAATAATACAAAATTGTTTCTAATGTATAATTATAATTCAAAGATAATATTAGAAAAAATTCTGACGAAAACAAGTATTATAAATTTAATGGATCATGGAAATTTTTTTAGTTTTAATGGTGTTTTATCTTAAATAATTTCATACATGGATAATGTAATTAAACATAAAAATTATTCATTTTTAATGATTAGAATGAATGCTAACAGGTTTATTCTAATAATTGAAGAGTTTTTAAATGTTTCACATTTTTGATTTTTTCTACAATAATAAAAAATGTTTTCTTTTGAAATTGGGTATTTTTATAACTCCTTTTCAAATTGTGTTTTGAGGTTTTTCAAATGATTAGTTTTTATAAGATGTTTCTTCCCTTCAGGTTTGTTTATTTTGAAACCTATTTAAATTTTGTTTCTTACTTTGTTGGTTTCTATGTGTTTCCTCAACCTCAATTAGGTGTATAGGTTATATGATGTGCTTTAGTGGACATGAATAGGTGGGTTTCCCTATATTTTTGGCTTAGGTATGTCTTTTGGAGAGTTCATGATTTTATGTGAGAATATTTCTTCGAGATTGGGCTTCTACTCTAATAATTAACATTTCCCATGATCTGGATAGAGTGGAAAGTATTATCCTCTTTCTCTATGTTATTTGTATCCTTGATATAGAATGAGAAATTTAATGGTTCTTCTATATATATACTCAATCTACAGGAACATGGATATTACATAATTTTTCAAGAATATTCACCACATTAAAAAATTAAATACCTATAAAAAATAAAAGTTTAGTTTCATTTGAATCATGGGGAACAATAATTTTACAAAGTGTGAGATCTTCAATGGTAACCATAAATATCATACCATTTAGTAATAATCATTGGAAAATCCTACCTAAAAAAATTTATAACGAGGGGATGGATACATAAGAATGGGTGAGCTCTGATGCTAAGTAAATTTAATAACAAGAGATATGAAAACATAAAATGAACATAACTGTATGAAGACATGAGCATAACAATTTTAAGATCATACCCTGTATATCAATGATCATAATCATGAGTCATGGAATAAATGATGTCATATAATAAGAGACTAATCATTAAAGAATCAAGAGTGAAATCCTTTAGAGCATAGCATAGAAATAAGATGAGGAATTTTGGAGTATATATATGAATAGAAAATATTATGTCAATGCTGCATACCATGACCTTTATTATAGGTTATCCTTAGTTTGATAACATGTTTACCTACTTTGGGGTTCATATTACATCCCATGTACTATCTTGTTTCAGGGTTGGGATGTCATCCCATGTATCCTCTTGTTTTGAGCTAGTGATTCCCTCTATATGTACCTTCTTATTTCCTTCATGGGATTCCCTCCCATGTACCCTCTTGTAGGTGTGGAAGGAATAACCATGTACCCTTTGATCTCATAGAAAATTTATCATTATCCAATACATTAGAGGTAGATATACCCTTAACATAATTAAATCATATATATGTGGGCCATAAGAAAATGAAAATTCATCATATCATAACCCATGAGACAAAATTGGTATCTTATACATTTCATCACATCATAACCTATGGAAATTAAATAGATTTCATAATAATTTCATCATAGTAGAAATGCAAAAAGTGGTGTGTATCATAATCATTTTAACACGGCAGAGCTCATGCAAGGGAAATGGTTTTCCTAAACAACATGTCATATTGAACATACACCATTCAAATAAATAATAATAATGCTGCCCCTGGATCATATCCCTAATAAATCATAAATAATATCCATTGATTTATTCTTAGATGGAGTATGATTTTGAAAGATCACTTGAAACATTTCATAAGGCAAATAACATTTATATGAAAATCACTTTCATAAAAAATTACCAATTTTTTTTTATTTAAAATAACATGAAAAATTTATAAATAAATATTTGAAAATTAATTTTAAATTTTTCTTGATGAAAATATCATTTCTTATTTGGAAAAAGAATTTTAAATCGGAAATCCTTTTAGAAACATTTTTCTACGAACATTACCTTGAAAAATTATAAATAATGATTCGAAAATATTTTAAATTTTATTTTAAAACCTAAAAAATAAAATAATTTTCCTTGAAAGTGCTATTCTAATAATAGAAAAAAAATTAAAAATTATTTAGAAAAAATAGTTTTTGAATAAAATATATTTCCGACCGATGAAATAAACAATGTCTGATTTTATTAAAATAAATTACTAAAAATATTAAGTAAAAAAGAGTGTAACAATAGAACCATTACATGAATATATCATGAATAAAAATAGGAGTGGAAAATTAATGAAAATTATTGAGATATGGATTATAATATTTCATCAATGGGAATATAATCATAAACAATCTCGATAAATGATGTGATTCTAGAAATAATATCTTACCACTTTAGTAACTTTGAATCACAATACCCATGAAATAATAACAATAAATTAGTCATAAATTATCATTTAAATAATTATATTCATGATATAAAATTTCAAATTGGTAGTATATGCACATCATAAAAGAATATATGTATATAACATAACATGTGTCTCAAAGAATGAAAATTGAGATAAAATTGTCATACACCATTGGTAACATTGAATCCATAACCCCATGAAAGATAGATCCTCACATTTATATGTAAGATATTAAGTATAATAACCATAAATTATAATTATAGGAGGCATATAAACCACATAAAAAAGAAGTGTTGAATATATCTTGCGTCTCAAAAAAAGTGTAGCGGAAATCCATTACTACTTCGGTAACCTTTGAATCATGTGATATGAGAAAGAATAACATAAATTGAAAATTTTAATGTTGTTATATATATTAAATTCATGATATAATATTTAATATTATAGTATAAACACCATGGAATATAAATGATTGGTTTATATGTCATAATACTTGTAGAAATAAAAGTGAGACTAGAAATCCCCTTACCTTAAGCCATGACTTATATAGTACTCATTCAAACATCCTATATAATATGTATAAGATTATTATAAAACTATTAAAAACATATTTCTATATATATATATAATATCATATATTATTTACCTATAAATTTATATTTCCCATTTAGTAATAATTATATTTTTAAGTTATTATTGGAGAAATAACATCTTGGTTTTGCGTACATGTTTTGACATTTCAGTGTTGGTCCTCTTACTTATATCCTGATTTTTGAATTTTCAAATTGTGAACCATGAAATAAATATCATATATATTAATTATATAATTATTTATAATAAACTATAAAATATATAAATAGGAAATTAAATACACCATTCACAAAGATGGTAGATCGTACGTACCTATGAATGCCATTTCTATTTTCTTGAGTTTTTGAAAGAAATAAATGTAAATGAGACATATATATATATTATCATTAAATTATAAATATTATCTTATATATATAATATTTATATTAAACCCATCTTTAATTAATTCAATGCAATGTTTGAACTAATCACATCAATTCGTGAAGCAGTAGTCTTCTATACACTCGAACGATATGATCAAATTCCAAAAAAAAATTAAAGCATGAATGTATGTGCCATATAATAATAAATAATCATAAATAAATTATAAATATCATATATATCATATTTAAACAATAAATCCATCATTATTCCCAAACATGAGATGTGGTAATGGAAGAACAAATGACATCCTTTTTCATGGTTGCAGTCCGTCGTACACACAAACGATTATTGTGTATCCCATTAGATGGAAGTCTGTGAAGTTTTAGGTAAAAAAATTAATATAAAAAATATATGTTTCTTAATTATTTTGAGTTTATTATATAGTACTGATATAATAATAATTGATGGGCGTGGATAAAGAAACTAAAAAAAAATGCTCGTAGATTAATGTTATGTCTTCTTTGGGTATCTCCTTTTGGTTTTCACCAAAGGAAATCCTTGGTTGGATTTATTCCCAAAATAAGGATTCTAGGATTAAGTGAGTGATTTTTTATGTTTATTTGTTCTAGTTTTTTACGATAAAAATGGATTGAGAGGTGTGGAGAGAGGGGGTAGGTGGTGTCCTTTTATAAGGGGGTGAGTGGAAAACATCTAAATATTAAAATGGTAAACACTATTGGGACACCTCGCTAACATCATGTACCTCCAATAAAGAACCTATTTTGATAAAATAGGTTTTCATGGATAAATATGGCCCAAAATGTTTCTTTTCCAGTTTCTAGGTTATTTGAACCCTTAAGATAAAGATTAATCCCTCGGTAAACTCATTTTTCTCTTAATCACTATAATTAATTTTATTTGTTTTCAAAAATCATTTGGGGAAACAATTATGTTGACCATATTAGAATTTATATATTAATATAATTCCAAATATATAATCCATTTCTCTAAATTCCCATGGCATTATTTTCAAAAATTAATTTAAAATTAATCCTGTATTCGGGAACAAACAACGACATTTTAAAATGAAAATGTTCAAAACCATAAAGTGATTTTATATCCAATTTCAATGTAAAATTGATTATAATGACATAAATTGGATTTAATGATGTATAATTGGACTAATTATACATTAAAATAGATTAATATATAATTTAACTATATAAATATATTAAATGGAATGTTGGTATTCAATTGAAATTCCATTTTTCACTATTCATTAAAAATTTAAAATTCTCGAAAAATGACCCAAAATTCAACCTTAGATAATTTTGAAATTATAATTTTAAAATTAATTGGATTATTTCAAAATAAATTATAAAATTATCAAAATTTATTTTCAAAAAAATTGTGTCACAATAATGTAGAAAAACATTCTTTTAGAAAAATGCATTTTATGCTAAAAATTGGATTTATTATTATATGTTGTCTAGGAATCACATAAGATAAATTTTAAATAGTTTAATGAGTATATTTTATATTATTTTCAATAAATTAATTCATCAACTTTTTTTAATTTATTGAAATGAAACATGTTTTTGTATAGATAATATAGTTTTTCATAAATGAAATTTATTTATTTTTCAATTAGTTCTTACTTTCATTTATATTTAATTTAATCCCCAATAATTAGTTTTATAAACTGTAATAAACCGTATCTTCATAATTTAATTAATAATTTTCATTCCCCCAGTCTAACAACTAGGTGGTAACTATAATAAAATTTTAATAAAATTTTTCAAAAATATTTTTTAGTTTAATAGTAATTGGTCTTTCCTGTAAGAAAAGTTATCGAAGGGAATAAATATTTCATGAAATATAAGTTAAAATTATTTGTGTCAGTACTGCATTCCATATATGGTGTAGCATGAAATTAAATATTTCTAATAATTTGAATTTATTTTCAAAAAATAATCCATAAAATCCCAGGGTGTTACATTCAACCCCACTTAAAATGAATTTCTCTATTAAAATTCATCCTGGTCATCAATGTTTTAATAATTAAAACATCCATTCATTGAAAACCACATCGTAAAATAAATAATGAAACATACTTTAAAAAGGGGACGTTAGAAACATAATGATTACCCAAAGAAATTCATAACCTGGTTTCCACATACGAGAACATAGGTGGAAGGTGAATATTGTTACTTGGAAAAAACATAAATATTTATATAGAGTAACATATATCAATTATCATAAGAAACTGGGTGATCTAGAGAGGGTCATTTTTTATAAAACCCTAACCCATTTAGGAATGAAGAGGTTATTGATGTCATGAAATTGATGATAATTGGACAAAAATTTATTTTATGATTCTTTGCATAAATAGGATGAATTTTCACAAGAAGATATACATACTTTATTTAATTTCATTCCATATGTACAATCTTACCATTTGGTTGTGCCTTTCAAAATTTACACTTTATCCCTTACTCAATGAAATAAAGGTGATTTTTTCATTCCTAAATCATTGATAGATCATGGGCTCCATATATAGAATGATAATTAATTCCATATGTATTAAGATAACATCATAGGAGAATAGACTGCACAGGCTATCCAATACCCATAAATCCTTATATTTCTATATAATAATTTAATCTCTAAAACCTCATCTAACATTTAACATTAACCACTAATTAAATGGCTAACCATGTAACACTTTTGAAAGATTCAAATACAATAGTTTAGAAGTAAAGTCACTAAATTTATCAAAATTAGCTTAACATTGTTCCTCTATATATCATAAGGAAGCTCTTGTTTGTCACATACCAAAAATGTTAATACCTTAATAATGTACACTCTGAAACATGGTAATAACATGAATTACCATAAATCCTTATTGAAAACATGAATTATTCCTTAATCAAATATTATTGGATTTATTCCATAAATCTAAAAAATTGTAAACTTTATCAACGATAACATAAATCAATTTTTCCAAAAATTAATTTATCAGTTATTATGTCACAAATAATATCAAGTTTTCTTTATCCATATAAAAATCTCTTTACACATACTAAATGTCACTTTTAATCATCAGGAATATGTTAGTCATTATCTTTACATATTCATAAAATATAACCATTTCCTTAAATCACATTTTTGGGTTACTAGTTCCATTAATCATATTATTTAAAATTCTTAAAAAAATTATAATGAAAAAACCATATATATGTTATACCTCATATAATACAATATATGAAGTAACCACTAGAAAAATCACATATACACATGGTTTATAACCGTGAGTATAGCCCCTAAAACCATGGGTATAGGTTATAAGCACATTTCCATAAACTATGGTCTAGAGAGGCATCAGTAGAGAGTTATACCCATAGTATTATAAAAACAATGGGTATAGACCATGAGATTTCAGTAAAATCTGCGGTTTTATTTAAACCAAGAAAATATATATATAACCAGATCCTACAAAACCATGGGTATATATTGTCACATCATACATAATATACTCACCGTTATTGAGGTTTAGAACATAATATGGGCCACATGAATTCATCCATAAACATCATCCAACCCAACTCAAGCTACACTAATCCACCAAAAGTAACTATAACCGAAGTATTATTTATATGAAAAGATGAAAACTCATTATGAATCGCTTAATTCAACTAAAGTTGAAACAAGTCATCCTTAAATGATATAGGTTCCATAAAATCAGTATAAAAATTAGGTTTTAAAATACCAACAATGGAACACGTGTTCATTGTATGAGAATTATGAGGAATGGAATGAGTTGATTGGCCAAAATACTACTTCGAGGTAGGACCATTAGCAAGAGATTGTCCCAAATAATTCTCACCAAGTGGTTTTCCAAAAAACTATGCTAAGGTGGGATGAGCACTGAGAGACTCATTAAGGGAAATTGAAGAAATTAGAGGTGAACTAGGCTGAGGATCGTAGGATAAACTATTAGGCCACAAACCACAAATTTAAATTGTAGAACCTTGAAAATTGATAGATTTAGTGATGGGATATGAATAGTATATTAAAATAGTAATGTAATAAGATTTGAAAATAGTTTCATAAAAATTTGATATTGATAAATCCGGGTTCAAATGTTTAAAAGGAAACCATGATTCATCAAAGAAAACATTTGATGTGATGAAAACACTTCTATTTGGATCCAAACACTTGTATCCATTGAAGACACATTGTGTTTATTTTGTATTAGTTGTCAATGATGGATGAAATATACATGATCTCAATATGTGATGATGGTGAGATTCTGGGAAGAAATTTAGTGTCCCTATGATGGTTGATGAGATTAAATAGTGTTGTGAAGTCTTAATACAAAATTGTGTTGAGCTTTGAAAAATGAATGATGATTGGTAATTCATCTTAAATCATGGAAGTCGGTAGGTTCCCCTATGCTTTACATGATAGTGAAATGAAATTATGTTTTTCCATTGGAATAGATGAGATCTATTTTATAGAAATGAAAACAATTTCTTCCATTGTAATACCTAATATCAATCATCTAAAAAATTAGGATGAAGAAATTGGTTGGAGTTTATGGGAATAATTTGAGTTCATTGGGTTGATTTAATAGATTAGTTTTGACCAATGGTGTGTGGATGATGTTTATTAATTAATCTATATAAAGGTACTGTGAATAATCAATTTTGATTCTTTATGGAGTTGTATTGTATTGAAATATGGAAAAGTGCTGCTGAAATGGTTTCTGCGTTGTCTACAACATATCGAAAGTGAAGTTGGAGAATTTTGGCTTGATTTTCTCCCCTCAAACATTTCCAAAAAATTAACCATTTTTTAAAAGTTGAGGATGAAGACTTAGTTTATTTTGGGAATGGGGTTACATTATAAAGAAAAATAGGAAATATAAAATGTAGGGATGTACTCATCGAGACTCGAACTCGAGACCTCTCAAATACCCACAGGGACAGCTAGCACTGATCTGCACCCTAGGGGCCCATTTTTTATGATTAATAGAATATATTGTAATTTTTTCTACTTATATTGATCAAACATCTTCAATAATTCCATTAGGGGAATGAACTGTATGAAATTACTCAGATAACACAAATACAACCCCTAATAAATCATACTCAGTCCACCTGAGGACTTGTACACAATAAACAATCACTCATGAAGTTGTTTGATTGTTTTGGTATAAAACCAATGAAGTAAAATACTTTTGATGTTGTTTTTAAGATTCATATAATTCCTTGAATTTATTCTGAGTTGGTTTTACACATTGGATAATCCTCTAAGACGACCAGAGATGAGATCTATCAAATCCGAAATTTCTATGAAGGAGTTGAAAATTCACCAAGGACTCATACATTGAAATATATATGAGTCATTCAGATCAACATAAGAGTCATTGGGATTGACATAAGAATCATTTCTTAGATAGATCAAAAATATAGCAAAGGCATGAACCTTCCCTTGTGTGCATAATGATGTTTTTCTACCTATATAAGGATCAAATGAAGAACTGGCTGAAAACCCGTTAAGGATGATTTGGAAGATGGTATCATTTTTATAACTGTAAGGATCATTTGTCTTAATGAAGTGGAAGCTGAACCAAAATATGAAAATATCTGAGCCGATGTAAGAGTCAGGTATCCAAATAGAAATGTATGTGTGATTACATCTACCAAGGATCAACATAAGAGTATTTTCATTCACATAAGAGTCTAGACATCGATGCAAAGATCATATTTATTCCATCACTGGTTTGCTGTAGTATCCCAAAATGGGTTACTACAGTAACCCAAAATGGGTTTCTATAGTAACCAGAACTGTGTTTCTAGAAGCATTAATTCTAAAATCTATATATTACATAGAATTTGAAGAATTATAGAATTTATTGTCCCAAAGTTACAAGATGTGTTGTTGGTGAAAATATAAATTGAATCTAGAAGATGGTAAATGATGAAAACTGCATATTTGAAAGATATTTTGATGTGATGAAAGATTGAAGATACATTTTCAAAAGATGATTCAGAGACAAAAGTTGTTTTTTATCCAAAATATATAGTATCGATCACTACAATTAGAGGCATCAATGGAAGATAAATGATAAAACCTTGAAAAATTTCATAATAATTTACTAGAAGATAAAATATCTTAAGAATGTCGAATGAATAAACTTCTCATAATGATACATAAGATTAACAGTTTCATGCATAATAGGTTGGAAGATAATATGTATTTGTTACAATCTAAGTGATATATTTGGTTTATCTATTTGGAATAATTTTATGTTTCTTGAAAGATATTCTAGAAGTTACATAAGACAATTCTATACTGATCATTTAATGTAACAATTATCATGACTTTTTGAAAATAGTTCATGATTCATGTTCAGTATAGAAGTTGGATTTTTGATTTGATTGATCGAGAACTATCTGAATATTTTTAGTCTAAAACAAGAAAAAAACATTAGAGATAAAGAGTTTTGTATTTTAATCTACAACTTAAATAAATAGATGATAAGTATTCTCTTAGGGAATCATATAATAGAAATAAATTCAATAAGGTAAAGTAGAAATTGAAGAAGTAGATTTAGATGACTAGAAGTAGGAGAAGTTCTTAATGCTTTTTAGGCCCTCTCATGGTTCAGATATAGACTCTAATATAAGAATATGAGGATAGAATATGGTTTATGGGATATTCCCAAAAGCAGTCACAAGTGTCTTGGAATCAAGGAATCGACACTTAGGAACAATTTCAACCATAAAAAATCAATTAAAACAATAATAGAAAATAAATAAAATTTCATCACGAATCATATGTACATTGGATTTCCACACTAAAGGAAAATAAAATAAACAAAAATAAAACTGTAGAAAGGTATAAAATAATGAAACAGACTAATTAATCACTCTATTTCCCTGATCTCCCTCCCCTACAATGAAAACTGTGTAGCTTCCTCCAGTGCCTTTTTGTCCCCCTTCGAAGAATATAACTACCCTCCATCCGTAGAAAGCAGTAAAAGGCCTAGGTGGATGATTCGATAAAGAAAATAATATAAAAATATACTAGAACATACCTATATCTTGTTAAAATACAATTAAATTCAACAATTAAAGAACCACACCCCCAATGGGTCAAAACATGTTCCTTAAATCAATGAGGAAGCATATTTTATTGGAAGGACTGTTTAGAGGAAAAACAATTCGCATCATTCCACTTCCATGATATTATAGAAATATGCATGTAGAATAGAGAAAATGTCTACTACCATCAAGAAATAATTATCAGGAATCAATATAAAACATTTTATGAGTAAATAATAATAAAATACACTTTCTCGAACAACATATTAGTGGATGAATCACCAGAGAAAATAACCAATTTCATTAAATATGTGGAATGTAAACAAAACTACCTTAAATACCGAATAAGATGTTGGTATAGAAGAAAATATTGATTACATGATTAGTTCTATGTTAGAGGCCCAAATTGAATTGAATACCAAGTTAAATAGTGAATTTATAACTTTAATGAAAGATGATGGGATGTATGTGGATCCAAATGAGGAATCTCTCAACATAGAGAGTAAAACCTTTGATGTATTCAGGAAATTCAATATTATGGTTACTTATCATAAAAATAACAATGAGGGTATTGTATGAAAATTAATGTTGAATAAATACATATTATAGGATTATTAATGTGAAAATGGTGAAATAGATCTTCAAAAAAACTTCTAAGTGAAGGATTGATTATCAACCACATATAATATTTCATGGACATAAATTCTGGTTAAGCCTATACTTCAAATTATTCATAAACTATAATCATATCTCACCAAAAATGCCGGTCTTAATATAAATTCTGGACATTTATGGGGTAGAAAAAATGACGATAAACCATCTTCAACATTCACTAAATAAATAAGAATAAATGAAAAGGATTAAACGATCTCATATGGATAACATGAATATGAGCTTCATTAATGGTTAAGGAATTAGTTAGTGAACCAGCCATCATATTCTCTATTAAATGGTGCTCAATTAAAGTACGAGATTTTTGAACATCCTCACTAAAAAATAGGCATCTTCTATGATACTTTTTAAAATGATAAGAAATACTATTATTTTGAGACAATTACACAACACCCATATTTTGTACTATGTAACTAATAGTTTGGACATGTTTTCAATAGCATGAAACCCATACATTCACTTTTAAATTCAATAATTCCTAAAAATTGTATTCATAATAGGACACATGCCCTACTTATATGGAATAATTAGATATAGGTGTTTATTCGAAACTTTTCCAAGAATTATCTTCTATTAAATTAATAAAACTAATGTTGTGAGTATTTATTTATTATCATAGAACCATAAAAATCAAATTTAGATTAGTTATTACATGGAGTTTATTATACTTATTATATGTCAACATATAATCTTTATCATCCTATAAATATATCAAATGTAAAGACCCGTAAATTTCAAGGAAATTTATTTTTCTTGAATACTTTGGAATTTTACAAGTATGCAGTTTCTGACGGCACCTGATTCTGAGGCCCAGTTTGCCCAAAATAATTTTCTGAAGGTTAGATTGGGTACGTTCAGTAAACAAAGGTGTAGTTTTTCTATCTTTTAAACTGGGGATCGGAATTGAAATCTGAGGGCACCGAAGAACTCGTAGCACTGGTATTTTCTTAGTGGGACCTTTACCGCAGTTGCGTTTTATGCGGGTCGAAAGTTAATTTTTTTGGGGTTTAATCTTAAACTAAATAAAATTATGTGGTATACGACTTTATTTTTGAGTTGGTAATTTTCCTTCCAAGTGTGAATATTTTTGAGGTGGGGCCCACACGAGCCCCAACCTTCAACTCCCCATTAATTCCTTGTTGTTTCCATTGAAAATTCTTCCTTAATGGTAGAGCCTTACCACCTCCCTCTTCCCATTAAATGTGCCAAATCGTTTATTTAATGTCAGCATTAATTTAATGGCACCGCTATTGAATTAAAATGAATTGCATGGCAATTATATTAATTGGTGAGCCACCTTATTCATTTTGATTGGAGAAACAAATTTGGGAATGGGCTCTGGAGAATTAAGTAGAGGAGATCCTTCATTGATGAAGAACATCATTCTTCGAAGAAGAACACCCCCGGTGAAGAACGCGAAGAACACGAAGAACTTCTTCCTCGGACACACCTCGACGTCAAAGAGCCTATGTTGCCTACGACAAAAACCCTTCCTCTATCATTTACGGAAATACACCATTCTTCTACAACGCCCATCTACCGTGACGCTCGTCTTCCGCGGATGGCCGACGTACGAAAAGAACTTCGAGGTAGGGGAAATTTTGTACATTTCGTATAAGTGTTTTACACTCGAACATGGCGTTAGTTGTTGGGTGATGTATTGAACCACTAATGTTGCGGTTACAGACTAATGAACAAGTCCAGACCCATCTTTGATTTTTTCTTGATGTGCAGTATGTTTGGTGATGAAAAAACGGGACCGCAACAACAATTTGGAGCCGTCGAAGTGAAGTTCGGGCCCAAGACAACCTCCGGCACAGACCGAAGCAAAAACGGACCATTGGATTAACTCCGGTGGCTCGTGGAAGTCCACGATGGCACGGGTCACCGGCGTGGCACCGACGGCGGATGGAGGTGGCATTCGGCACCAGGCGGCCGCCTGGAAGCGGCGGCGCCCCAGCGCGCCGGTGACAGCAACCCGCTATGGCACCAGCCGTGGCAGCAAGCAGGGGGATCCCGCGGCCGCGCGGGATTCAGGAGGTCCAGCGGCGCCATCCTGGCGCCGCGTCCACAGAACAGCCCCCCCCCCCCCCCCCGCTCGGCGCTGGCTGAGCCAGTGCAACCCCCTGGCCGTGCCAGGTCAAGTCACGTGGATCGGGCCGTGCCCAACCAGGCAGGACCCGGAACCGGGTTAGGTCGACCCGTTTCGGACCAACCAAGGGGGGGTTGGTCCGGGTCGGACCGGGCCCAGACCCCCCACTTTAGACTGTTTTTCGGTCTTTTTCCCATAACATGATCTACGAACCTCCAATCGACACACCATCAGTTGCTTGGGAATCCTTGGATCGAGATGGTGGATTCGGGATATTACAATCGAGGATTAGGTGATGTTTGGGTATGTCCGGGTTGGTACGAACCCGAATCCAACTGGGCCCTTGGAGCGGAAATGCTTATAACTCAAGGACCGGACGTTCGATTGACGTACCGTCAACTACGTTGAATACCTTTGATGGGACGGTCATTTTGGACTACTCCACTTGAGGTTTGGATTCGGTTAGAGTATGGTCAGGTTAGTTTTAGGTTAAAAACCAACCAGGCCCTAGGAACGGAAATGCCAATAACTCTCAGACCGGGCGTCCGATTAACGCACCGTCTGTCGCGTTGGGTTTCATTTTATGAGACGGAACTTCAGGACACATAAAATCTAGACAATGTGATAGTTGATTTATCGAACCCTTGGATCGAGGAGCGGACCCTCCCGGAATTGGGTGTGTTGTGTGTGGGAACCCTAGAGCTGGATGCGACTGCATCGACAACCGTACTGGGATCCTGTGTGAGTTCGAAGATAGTGTCTACCATACTAGGATCCTCCATGGGTTCGACGGTGATGAAATCTGTACTGGAATCCTTTGTGGGTCCGACAGTGAAGACTACCATACTATTATCCTCCGTGGGTTCAGCAGTGATGGCTACTGTTCTTGTATCCTTTTTGGGTCCGGCAGTATTGACCTCTGTACTTGTATCATGTGCAGGTCTGGAAGAGTATCTGGTCTTGTATCCTATTTGGGTCTAACAACTTAGCTAGAATTGTATCTTGTGTGGGTCCAAAAGCTTAAATTAATCAGTGACTACATGTGATCATATCTATCGCTATACGAAATGATGTATACCTGTGTGAGTTGAGTCTTGACTTTCAATAATTATCATCGATATGATTGAATTCTTCCTGTGTGGACACGGTTGTACTTGGGCTCGGAAGCTGAAGCCAAACTATGATTTATAACTTAGGTATATGTATGGGCATATACCTAAGTAGAGTTGGTTGAAACTTCATGATTGAATCATTCCTCTTTGGTTTATCCATGGTGGATTCTGGGAGACCTTTAGGGGTCTCGGGGTCCCTACTGAGTATCGTATACTCACCCCTGCACAGGCTATGCCTGCACTACATTGTGTTGGATGTAGATGACAGATAGTACTGATCGTGGAGGAGTCTTGTGGAGCTAGACGGTACCCAGAGGTGGACCACCTAGTGAGGCGTGCACAAAGCGGACGGACGGACCCGAGGTGACGAGGAGACCATCTGTACCCACCCTTCAGGTGGGATTCCCGAAGGATGACTCAGTGTTGCTGATTGACTTTACTACTATTGTAATTTCCTTTCAATTGTACTGTACTTTCAGTTGGGTTTGTATACTAGCCAATTTACTTTCCAGCACTTACACTGTACTCAGTTTTACTTAGTGCTTACTTCACTGGCATACTCTGTTGTGTTCGTTTAATTTTATAAATGCAATGCATTCATCTTTTTCTAGGATTTATGCCTTTGGTTCTAGTCACCTGCCTCTGGCCTTTGGAAGGCGGTATTGGGGTAGTCACGGCATGTGCCCCAAGGATGGGTCATGAAAATTGGTATCAGAGGACTCGGTTCTACCGCAGAACTCAGGACTCTGATCTTTCCATTCTGTGAAGCAATAGTGTTAAGAGTATTGAGTGTGGTTTTTAGTCCAGGGAGTCCAGTGTTGGTGCGGTGGCTAACGTATCCATACACCAGGACCCTAATCACTGATTTCAGACTCAGTGCATGAAAATAATGATTGCGTGTGTGTTTACTTTCAAAAGTATTCTTGTGATTAGTTTTTTTTAGCTCACCAGGTATACTGTTTGACCTTGGCGCACCTGTTTCTTTTCAGGATTTCCCCATGAAGGCACCATCTAGGGTTCCTAGTTACGTGCGAGATGGCAGCCCACCGAGCGATGAGGCCTTGGTGCAGGGTCCCTTTACAGTGGAGGCACCAACAGTACCACTACCCGCTGAGCCACCGATTCTACCAGCCCCAGCAGTGGAGAGTGCATGCCGCTTGAGTGTGTTTCATGAGTTTCAACGACAGAGGCTGCCCAGGTTCCATGGAGAGGCGGACCCCCATGCAGCTGAGGATTGGATGGAGGCTATCGTTAGAGTCTTCAGATTGGTAGAGACACCAGCTGACATTATAGTGATCCTTTCTGTGAGTCTACTGCATGCAGCAGGAGGTAGATGGTGGAGCCTGATGCTACAGGTGCACGATGAGGCATCTCTGCTTTGGATAGTTTTTGAGAGTCTCTTCCACTCGGAGTTTTTTCTAGCCACCCTCCATGTGGTGCGCATTCAGGAGTTACTTCATCTGTAGTAGTGCAACATGATAGTAGCTCAGTACTCAGCAAGGTTTACTAACCTCTCACGCTACTCCACTGATATGGTACGGGTCCCGTTCTTTAGGTCCTGGACCTTCTAGCGGGGACTAGGGCACGAGATCAGGGCTTCGAATATTCCCCTCAGCATCTTGACGCAGGTAGGGGTGATGGAGTGAGCCCATTTAGTGGAGATCTTTCTCGTTGAGTAGCCACCAGCTGCGACACCCACCGCAGGATGGCAAAGAGCGGAGTCTTCTATAGCCGACAGCTGACAGAAGTCGCAAGGGTCCAAGTGGACCAGACCATCAGTTGGGCGACCTCAGGATACAGGTTCGGTTGAGTGGGGAACACGACACAGAGCCAACCTTACGAGGAGTAGACAGTGCTATACATGCAGTGGGCAGGGCCACATGGCTCTTGGCTGCCCGACCCTCCATGTAGAAGAGCATCAGATAGTGGAGGGACCTCCTAGGTAGAGTCATAGGTACGACTGTGGCAGTCCACAGGGAGTAGGAGAATGAGGCAGAGGAGCTGGCCGAGCAGTGGGTGGTGGATGACATTTCGAGGTTTCACCACCACCACCCCCAAGAGGTCCACCCCGACTACAGGGAGCTCGCAGACAGAGGCAAGATCAGTTCCAAGTACCGAAGGCTTACGACCATGGCGCACCTAAGATTATTAGAGGTGCTATCTATGTCTACTCCACCCTTACTGTAGTTCTTATAGACATAGGTGCGAGTAATTCTATTATTTCCGCTACCCATGTTCGGAGCTCGGAGATTCTGACGGAGTTGCTGGATCGATCCTTATGGATAGAGACTTCTACAGGAGAAGACTCGACGATTACGCACTGGTTCCGGAAATGTGAGCTTACTATAGGAGGCAAGAGCTTCAGCTAGGATCTTCTTGTAGCGGTGTCGAGGCCTTATGACGTCATCTTGGGTATGGATTGGTTATCTATAGTCCATGCCCAGATTGACTATTTTAGGCGCAAAGAGAAGTGTGTCCGCACGGATAGTACCAGTTTCACATTCACCGGCGAGAAGGAAACCTTCACAGCATAGGATGGACTTACGCAGAGGAGCGGGAAGCCGATCACACATCAGTGGGCTAGTCTCATCCTCAGAGCAGTTGACGTGTGGAGTCTAAGTATTCCTGTTGTGGTGGATCAGTATGTGGACATTTTCCCTGACGAAATTCCAGGGCTACCTCCTCGAAGAGAGGTAGATTTATACATAGACATGTACCCTGGGATAGCACTGATATCTACTCCAGCATATCAGATGGATCCTGCCAAGCTTTGTGAGCTACGGGTACTGCTGGAGGACTTCCAAGGGAAAGGATTTATCTGACCCAGTGAATCACCCTGGGATTCTTCGATTTTGTTGGCCAAGAAGGCGGATGGTAGCTTGATACTGTGTGTCGACTACCGTCGCCTAAACCAGGTGACTGTGAGGAACAGGTACCCCCTTCCTAGGATTGATGATCGCTTCGATCAGATCAAGGGGGCACGATGGTTCTCGAAGATAGACCTTAGGTCAGGATATCACAAGCTCATAGTTCAAGACGAGGATGTACAGAAGACAGCCTTCAGGTGTCGGTATGGCCACTACGAGTTATTGGTTATTCCCTTCGGTGTGACCAACGCTCCAGCAGTGTTTGTGGTCTCATTAACAGGATCATCCAACCTTACCTCGATCGGTTTTTTTTATTCTTAATTGATGACATTTTGATTTACTCGACCACTAAGGAGGAGATTTCCTACCACTTTAGGGTTGTACTGGATACAATCCGAGATCACCATCATTATGGTAAGCTCTCCAAATGCCAGTTATGGATTTTAGAGGTTCAATTCTTAGGGTATGTCATCTCAGATTTGGGATTTGCAGTGGATCCTGCGAAGATCGAGGCAGTACATGCTTGGGAGCCACCCAAGAGCATGATAGAGGTGCAGAGTTTCCTAGGTCTGGTTGGGTACTATAATAGATTTATGAGAGACTTGTCCATAGTTGCAGCACCACTTACGGCTTTGAAGAAGAAAGGGAGACACTTCCTGTGGTCAAACAGATGTCATTAAAGATTTCAGGAGATGCGGCGAAGATTGACCAGTGCACCCATCTTGAGGCTACCATAGGAGGGTGTAGGGTACGTAGTTTACTGCGATGCATCAGGGTCCATACATGGGTGTGTCCTGATGTATATGTGAGCAGTGATCGCTTACGATTCATGGCAGTTGAGGAAGCACGAGCAGAACTATGCTACCCAGTAACTGGAGTTAGCAGTAGTGGTCTTCACCCTGAAGATGCTGCAACACTATCTGATGGGTGAGCACTTAACAGTCTACTCTGACCACCAGAGTCTCAGGTACATCTTCTCGTAAAAGGACCTGAACCTGGGACAACGGTGATGGATTGAGTTCCTCCAGGACTATAACTTTGAGATAGTCTATACTCCTGGGAAGGGGAACGTTGTGGCTAATGCTCTCAGTAGGAGATCAGAAATTCAGCTACTTGGAGAGGCGATAGAACTGTTCTCCACTTTGCAGATCTCCTTAGTGGATAGAGATAGAGCAGCCTTTCTACAGTCCCTCACATTCACTCCTCCATTTCTTCATCGAGTCAGAGAGGCACAATGTGGGGACGTTTACTGTGAGGCGCGATGTGCACATATATCCTTAGTGCTGGCACCCAATGGATTTTCTGAAGGTGGGGAGCATGTCATCCTCTTCAGAAGACGTACCATGGTGCCAGTTTCACTGCAGGAGGAGGTGCTGAGGGATTTCAACACTTCCCCTTTAGCGTTACATCCAAGAGTGGCGAAGATGTATTAGGATCTCAGACAATAGCCCTGGTGGCCAGGTATGAAGAAGGCTGTAGTAGAGTTCGTTTCATGATGCCTCACTTGTCAGCAAGTGAAGGTGGAGCACCAGGTACCAACAGGCTTGGTATAACCCTTAGAGGTCCCGGAGTTGAAGTGGGATGGGATATCCATGGATTTCGTAACGGGGATTCCACGTACATCCAGAGGGAATGACTCCATATGGGTGATCATAGACCGACTCACCAAGTCGTCCCACTTTCTACCGATCAGAGAGAAGGGATCGGTATAGAGATTGGGATGCCTCTACGTTCAGGAGATCGTACGGCTTCATGGTGTGTCATCGTCTATAATTTCCGATTGAGACACTTGATTTACTTCCTGGCTTTGGAAGGGGTTGTAGGAGGAATTTGAGAAGGAGCTATGCCTGAGCACTGCCTTTCATCCATAGACGGATGGCCAGAAGAAGAGGACCATCCAGACTCTCGAGGACCTACTCCGTGCATGTGTCCTCAACTTTGGTCGTAGCTGGGAGGATCATTTTCCCTTATTAGAGTTTGCGTACAACAACAGCTACCACTCCACCATTGGGATGGAACCATATGAGGAACTATACAGCAGACCATGCAGATCACCTCTATGATGGACTTACCCTGGGGAGTCTTCACTTGCAGGACCAGAGATGGTTCAGGCTACAATGGAGAAGGTGCAGATCATCCAGGAGCAGATGAGTAATGCACAGAGCAGACATAAGTCTTATGCTGATAGGAGACGGAGATCACTGGAGTTCGAGGATGGCGACCAAGTTTTCTTACGGGTCTCACCTCGATGAGGACTATGAAGATTTGGGCGGGGAGTTAAGTTATCTCCAAACTTCATTGGGCCTTTCTAGGTCCCCAGTAGATTAGGTGAGGTGGCTTACCGCCTGGCCCTTCCACCTCAATTACACCGGATGCATGACGTCTTTCACATATCTCAGCTGAGGAGATACATGCACGACCCGAACCACATCATTGATCAAGTGGAGCTGGACATCGACGAAAGGGATAAATTCTCAGAGGTTCCGGTGGAGATCAACGATCGACAGGAGTGGGTCCTTTGTGGGTGGTCGATTCCTCTAGTGCTTGTTTGCTGACAGCACTGGAACTTTCAAGAGAGCCCATGGGAGCGGGGGCTCAGATGCATGCACAATACCCTCATTTGCTTCACTAGTTTATGTTGTAGCTTTATGGGGACGTAAAGCCCTGAAGTGAGAGTAATGTAAAGACCTGTAAATTTCAAGAAAATTTATTTTTCGTGAATTCTTCGAAATTTTACGAGTATGAGGTTTTTGACGGCACCTGATTCTGAGGCCCGTTGTGCCCAGAATAATTTTCTGAAATTTGTCTCGGGTACGTTCAGTAAATAAACGAGCAGTTTTTCTATCTTCTGAACAGTTGTTCGGAATTGAAATCTGAGGGCACCGATGAACTCGCAGCACCAGTATTTTCTTAATGGGACCTTTACCGAAGTTGCGTTTTATGTGGGTTGAAAGTTAATTTTTTGGGGTTTAATCATAAACTAAATAAAATTGTGTCCTACAAGATTTTATTTGTGAGTTGGTAATTTTCCTCCCATGTGGGGATATTTGTGAGGTGGGGCCCGCACGAGCCCTAACTTTTAACTCCCCATTAATTCCCGGATGTTCCCTTTGACAATTCCTCATTAATGGTGGATCCTTCCCACCTCCCTCTTCCCATTAAATGTTCCAAATCTTTTATTTAATGCCAGTGTTAATTTAATGGAACCGCTATTGAATTAATATGAATTGCATGTCAATTCTATTAATTGGTGAGCCACCTTATTCATTTTGCGTTGGCGAAACACATTTGGGAAGGGGCTCTGGAGAATTATAAAGAGGAGATCTTTCAACAACGAAGAACACCATTCTTCGACGAAGAACACCCCCAGTGAAGAATGTGAAGAACTTCATCCTCGGATTCACCTCGACGTCAAGGATCCTACGTCTCCTATGACAATGACCCTTCCTTCATCGTTGACGGAACGACACCGTTCTTCCGCGACTCCCATCTACCACGACGCTTGTCTTCCATGGATCGATGACGTATGACAAAAACTTCGAAGTAGGGGAAATTTTGTATATTTCATATACGTGTATTAAACTCGAACAGGGCGTTAGTTGTTGGGTGATGTTTTGAACCACTAACGCGGTGGGTACAGACTAACGAACAAGTCCGGACGCATCGCCGATTTTTTCTTGATGTGAGGTATGTATGGCGACGAAAAAACAGGACTGTAATGGCTATCTGGAGCAGTTGCAGTGGCGTTCGGGTCCTGAGATGACCACAGGCACAGACAGAAGCGAAAATGGACCACCAGATTGACTCTGACGGCACGCGGAAGTCCACAGTGGTGCGGGTCGCCGGTGTGGCGCAGCCGGAGACCAGAGGTGGAGGCCGGCACCGGCCGACCGCCTGAAAGCGGCAGCACCCCAGCGTGCCGTCGAAAGAAACCCCTTGCGGCATCGGCCGTGACGGCGAGAAGGGGGGTCCAGCAGCCGCGTAGGATCCGAGAGGTACATCGGCGCCAGCCGAGCGCCGCGTCCGCGGAACTAGCCCCCCCCACCCACCACCACCCGCTCGGCGCTAGCCGAGCTAGGGCACCCCCCCCCCCCCCCGGCCGGGCCGGGGCGGGTCCCGTGGACTCGGCCGCGCCCAGCTGGGCTGGACCCGGACCTAGGTCGGGTTGACCCGGTTTGGGACGAACCTCGGGGGGTTGGGTCGGGTCGGACCGGGCCCAGACCCCCCACTTCAGACCGTTTTTTGGTCCTTTACCCTTATCATGAGCTACGGACCTCCGATCGATGCACCATCAGTTGCATGGAAATAATTGGATCGAGATGGTAGTTTTGGTATATTACACTTGAGGTTTCAGAAAAGTTTGGGTATGGACAGGTTGGTTCGAACTTGAATCCAACCGGGCCCTTGGAGTAGAAAATGCTTATAACTTAAGGACCGGACATCCGATTGACGTACCATCAACTACGATGAATCCCTTTGATGGGATAGGCCTTTTGGCTTACTCCACCTGAGGTTTGGATGCAGCTGGAGTACGGTCGGGTTGGTTTTAGCTTAAAAACCAACTGGGCCCCTAGAACGGAAAAACAAATAACTCTCAGACCGGGCGTCCGATTGACGCACTGTCTATCGTGTTGGGTTTCTTTTGACGAGACAGTACTTCGAGATACATCAACTCTGGACTACATGACAGTTTTTGTATCGAACCCTTTTCTTGAGGAGTGGACCGTCCCTGAATCGAGCGTGCTGTGTGCAGGAACCCTAGAGCTGGTTGTGACTGCATCAACAACCTTATTGGGATCCTCTGTGGGTTTGACGACAACGTCTACCGTACTATGACCCTACGTGGGTTCGACGACGATGACATCTATACTGGAATCCTCCGTGGGTTCAACAGCGACGACTACCGTAATGGGATCCTCTATGGGTTCGACAACGATGGCTACTGTTCTTGTATCCTGTGTGGGTCCGACAGTATTGACCTCTGTACTTGTATCTTATGTGGGTCCTGTAGAGTAGGTGGTCTTGTATCGTGTGTGGGTCCGACAGCTTAGCTGGACTTGTATCCTGTGTGGGTCTAACAGCTTAGATGAATCAGTGACTACATCTAATCATCTCTATTTCTATATGAAAGGTGTATACCTGTGTGAGCTAATTATTGACTTTCAATCATTATCATCAATGTGATTGACTTCTTCATGTGTGGACTGGGTTGTACATGGTCTCGGGAGATGGAGTCGAACTGTGATTGATAACTTAGGTATATTTATGGGAATATACTAATGTAGAGTTGGTTGATACTTCGTGATTGTATATTTCCTTTGTGGTATATCTTTTGTGGATTCTGGGAGACCTTCGAGGGTATCAGGGTCCCTACTAAGTATCATATACTCACCCCTGCACAGGCTATGCCTTCACTACGTTGTGTTGGATGCAGATGATAGACAACACTGATCGTGGAGGAGTCTTGTGGAGCTAGATGGTACCAGGAGGTGGAACACCTAGTGAGGAATGCACGGAGCGGACGGACGGACCCGAGGTGCTGAGGAGACCATCTGTACCAACCCTTCAGGTGGGATTCCCGGAGGATGACTCGGTGTTGCTGCTTTACTTTACTGCTGTTGTACTATAGATTCAGTTGGGTGTGTATACTGGCCCATTTACTTTCCATAACATACTTTGTACTCAGTATTACTTAGTGCTTACTTGACTTGCGTACTCTGTTGTGTTCATTTACTTTTATAAAGGCAATGCCTTCCCCTTTTTCTGGGATTTACACCTTTGGTGCTAGTCACAAGCCCTTGGCCTATGGAAGGCTGGCTTGGGGTAGTCACGGCACGGGCCCTGTGGACGGGTCGTGACATCAATAATGTATTCAAAACATTCCAACGATCAAATCCTTGATGACTCATGTATTTTACTATAGTTCTAATAATCGAATCATTCTCAGGATGAGTATAATGAGGAGAAAATATCAAATCACCAAAAACAAAATCATATAATAAATTTTTAATTAATCTATTTTATTATCATTATTTAATGTATAATTTAAAAATATTATCATTTCTCAAAATTGGTGTAGTATTCGAGGATATAAAATTTGTGTTAAACTGATTGAGGATCATTTCAATTTATTTTTCTGTATGATAATACATGATTATCACATGACCTACCATTGTGAATTTGGATGCCTAAAACAACATAAGCATTGGAATGTATTTTTATATTAAAGTACTTCCTCAAAAATAGTTTTGTCCCACTACAAATTTTAACAAAACTACTAGCTAAAAATATTCCAGCAAAATAAGAAACATTAATTATAAATTTTTACTATATTTTAAATAAATTCACTACATTTATGATTATTTTGAATAAACAAAGTGATCTAAATCACTCTATAAATTCTAAAAATAAGTTATCACCTATTCAAAATTCAGATACCATTGTCCTGATGCATAATTTATCATATAAATGGATTTATTTATCATATAAACACAATTTCAGAAAATGGTTTAAATAAAATCATCATGATAAATCATATAATTTTTTTTACCAAAATCACCTTTCAAAAATGTTGTTTTAACAAACATTTGATGATACTATAAATAAATATTAGATACTACGAATATAATAACTAAAAATTTCTCTTCAGTAGAAACTAGTGAAAAACATTCTTGATAATAAATACCATCTCTTAGATTAAATACATTTAAATCAAACTTATATTTTTATCTCAAAATATTACCATTTCAATCACACTTGGTTTTAATAACACAATTTCATATAACATATTTAAATCTGTCTAATAATTCTTGAATATCCCATATTCTATTATGAGTCATATAAATCATCTCCTCGTGTATCTACTTTAATCATTATAATGTATCAAAACGAGAATCAACCTCTTTAAAAGTTACCAGATCATTTTTATTATTAAAATTAAATATTGTAGAGACCCGAAGCTTATCGTACATGAACATTTCATTACTTTTGCGGAATACTTAGTACATAACAAAAAACACACACACAAGGATCGTAATAGTTTAGTGTCTTTGGAAACTCGGAACGTAATCTTCTAATCGTGGTGAAAGATCTCCAATATCTCCCATAAAGATCTTCCTTTTTTTTACCTAAAACCTTTCTTTATATCCTGGGGAAAAGAACACATAAAAGGGTGATCTCAAATGCTCAGTAAGGGTAAAAAAAGAAAAATCAATCACATCATATTCATAAGAACATAACTTTTGGAAATCTTATCCTGCAAAAGAGAGAGAGCATAATTTCATAACATGGGATAAATCATAGTAATGAAATGTAATCCCAATAATCATAACTTAAAACATGAAACTTTGTGTCATACACACATAATCATAGAGAATCATTTCTTGTTAGTCAAGACTCATTGTCAAGACTATCTTAGTGCACAAAGTCCCTTTCTGAACCGAGCCACCCTCGTTTCAGTCCTGTTTCACTGAACCGGTATAACCTACCATTCCAGCCATGTCTATCTCATGAGACATAAAATCTTTACCCAATTCATTGGAGGGAGATATAGATCCCACCCATCTTATAATGAATCCTTTCTTATGTGTGCCACATAATCATAAATCATACATCATCGCATAACACATGTAACAAAAATGGGATTCATGAAACATCATGACATCATAAAACAAATCATATAAGGTAAATGAATTCATAAAAATAATTCCCTCAAAACATAAATCAAATCAATGTAATAATAGGGATAAAAACAGAACCCTATATTATCTTATATGGAAAATAATTTTGATAAAACACTTGAACTCCATTCTTGAGGAAAATATCCTTTCTTCTTCAAAAACACTTTTCTTTTCTTAACATGTCATACAATTATAAACTAAAAGAAGTTGATTAAAAATAAACTTGAAAACTTGTAAAGGAAGCTTCTTGGAAATAATGTTTTTAAAAATCCATTCATGCCATATAAGTTAAAAAAACATTCTTCGTACCTTTTTCGGAAAAGTCAAAAAGTACCTCGTACGAAAAAAAAACGACAAAAGATTCCTTTCATATTCTTTACTAAAAACTCCCCGAAGGGTAAAATTGGATTTAAACTATTGTAAGTGGATGTAAACAATATTACATATTGAGGGAACATGGATGTGGATGATAAAATACACCCTAGTAAATACCAAAGTATAAACAATCTCGGATAAAAATGAGATTGTGATATTTTCCTTACCTTAGGTCCGACTTGCTTTGTACGTGTCCGAACCTCCTGTATAATGATTTAAATCATGTTATT
This sequence comes from Viscum album, assembly GCA_963277665.1. Lineage (NCBI taxonomy): Eukaryota > Viridiplantae > Streptophyta > Magnoliopsida > Santalales > Viscaceae > Viscum > Viscum album. The sequence goes on along the minus strand of OY728134.1, from coordinate 1,083,741,710 downwards.
GACTTATTCCAGAATCATATTCATTGTTATTATATCATATATGGTCCACTTATGACTTTATATTACCCATTCTTTTGTAAATTCATGTTTAAGTAGCGTTTTGGGTAAAATCGTCTCATTTGTCGTTCGTGTTTTTAACTTGTAATTATTAATATGATTACTTGGATCATGACTACTTATATCCAGAATTTAAAACATGATTTATATATAATATATATTCAGAATATACATATATATATTTGATAAATGGAATGAGATACACCGTTCATGGAGACGGTAGTCTGTACGTACGCATGAACGCTGTTTTCGTTTCCTTATTGAATTGAATGGAATTAAGTAGATGACATACATATAAATATAAATAAATCCAGTATCGTTATTATTTCATATATTTTATTATTACTTATTATATATACTTTATAATCATCCATTAATGGTAAATCATTGAGAATGAATCTCATCGCGTCGTGGGGACGGTAGTCCGTACGTACGCACGAGCGATGATATCGTTCCCATGGTTGTGGAATTGTGTTGAAGTGTTTGTATACTATTTCAGTATAAATATCACTTTATAATAATAATATATAGTTACTCATTAAACCATTATACCCATCCAATTAAGTTGGTGGAGGAAAATATATTACACCACGGCGTGGAGACGGTATTCCGTACGTACGCATGCGTGGTGATTTCATTTTTCCGTAGGATGGATAGAAGGTTAATTAGAGTTGTTTCATATTTATAATAACATATCATTATATAAAAAATACTTATGTTATTACTTTATCATGAAACAACTAAAGAAGAAGAATTTGAAGAAGAAAGAAATTGAAAAAGATCGGTAATGGATATTACCTCTTTTTGACACGTCTTTTCTTAACCTCCACTTAAAGAATTAAGGATGATCTTTAAAGAAGACCAGGACCTCTAGGATGATACTAGGGAAGTGGAGAAGAGATTTTGGCAGGGGTTGGACGAGCTTTAAGGCTCAATGTTGTGTTAGAAGGAGAGGGAGGAGGTGCCCTTTTATAAGGGAGGGAGGGGCACCTTAGGAATATCTCAAAATATTATTTTATATTAAAGTCAAAATCGGTTTATAATGGTTCCAAAGGGTCTTATTTCGAAGCTAAAGTGGGGATGGGTCGAAATCCTATCAACCAATAGGATTTAGACAAGTTTAGTGTATTATTTTAACCTTATCAATTAGATTTAACTCTAAGTTAAATAATTTAACTTTTACCGTGTCTTTTTGTTTTCTTTCACTATATTGTTAATACACTTACTATAACATGACAAACGAACCCCAAATTGTTTATTATTAATATATATATCCTTATCTAAGTCATTTGGCCGAACCTTATATTTTTAGGAATAAAATAACAATTAATAATATAATATTTGATTTAAAAACTATTTTGTGTCAATTTTGACACTATTTGATATATGATTTTTTTGAAAGTCATACCAGAATTATATGTTCGAACCAAGTTGTTTAAATCAACACTAATATATCATAGTAACCTAGAAAATTAGTGGGATTCATAAAAAGTCTCAAATTACATTTATTTTGGTGTTTATAACATCAATTATGTCAATATTTCATTAATAAGATAATTACTGCATCATCAGTGTGTCATAAATAAATTAAATTATTTAATGTCTAAAAATTATAAATAAAATACCATTATGTGGGAAATCTTTTTATATTTCTAATGAAGATTTATAATCTAATTTATCTTATGTATAACCCTATATTAAAAATGTTTTAGTAAATAAACTTTGATTTTAACTCTTTTAACTCTTCTTTGAATTAAATAATAATAAATGTCCTAATCTAATCGAAGTGGGCCTAAATGATAATATTTTACACTTAAGGTTGTTTTTGGTCGGGATACACTTGTCCAATAGGATTAGGACATGTTTTAGGATAATATTAATATCATTCTTACCCTTAATTACCCTATTTACTTTTAACCATGGTAAATAAAAGTAAAAAGTTACTATTCACCAAAAATTATTTTCATCTCATTGAACCACATTTTACTTACTGACATCAACCGTGTCTCTTGGATTTTTGAAATTCCATTCACAGAAGCGGTAAAATTATGTTTTATGAAAAGTTCAGTTTTTTAACTACCACTTAGTAGTTTCACTATTCATCAAAAATTGATGTTTTTCAGAACAATGCCAAAATTTCATCCTAATCTATATTTCATATTCCGAATTCAAAAATGAAGTCTATTTTACCAAATTCATAATATAGAAGTTGCATTAATTAATTTTATAATTAAATCCCACTGTTAAAACAAATAGCATGTTTTTAAGAAACAATATCTATCAAAAGATTGACACTTGTTTATGTCTGGTTTAAATGTGAAATTACATCAAATGACCAACATTGTATTAAATTGTAAAAATATATTCTAAATATACTTTAAAACCACTCAAATTAATAATTTATCACTATTAATTATTTTGATTAAAAAATTTGTTTTTAATTATAATTTAGTAATTTTCACTATTCACCAGAATATGAAAGTTATCCGCAAAGTACCAAAATTTCACCTTAGGCTAAATTCGATACTCCGAATCCAAAAATGAAGTCCATTTTGAGAGACAAAATTTCTAAAATTTTAAAAGGTGGTTATTACTATTTATAACGGCTAGTTATAATAATATTATAATAGCATATCGTTGTTTAGTGAAACTCGGTATTGCGTACTACACACGCTATCGAGGAAGGTCGCGATTGCGTTTAATGCAAGGAATGTCAAGGATGTGTGTTGTGCAAGCTCCTTTTTGTGTAGCGTACAACACAAGACATTAATAAAATTAAAAAAGAATAGTTTTCATTAAATCTTGGGCTGTTACATTCTACCCCCCTTAAAAGGAATTTCGCCCTCGAAATTCATCGGGGTTATAAATAGTTTACTATTCTAAAGTTTCATTAATAGAAACCCACATCGTAAAAAGGAATACCAAAACATGGCTTTAAAAACTAAAGTATGAAATGTAACGATTACCCAAATAAACTAATCACTAGGTTTCCACATAGGTGAAAATATGGATATGGAAGAGAAATCTAACCATCATGTTCTGATGGAGAGTGGTAGAGAACATGGCTATGGAAAAGCCAGTAATCACAAATCCATAAATTTGTGACGATCTAAGGTACCATCTGATTAATCAGGTATAAGATCACTAGGACAACATTTTTGGTTTTCAAGATCATTTCCCTAAAGCTGAAAATTTTAATTAGAAAAAATACTTACTTTATTTTGTTACAATCTCACTGTTGTTCGTGCCTTGAACAATTTCCACTTCATCTCTTAAATAAATGAAGTTGAATTTGTTATTCGTGCAGTGTTAGCAGATCATGTGATAGAATGACGGGTCATTCCATCTGTCTCAAACAAAAGGTTACCAAAAATTATATACATAAGTCGATCTATAGTGAGATTAATAATATATGGTTCCTAAAATGGACTTATACTTCATATATCATACTGCTTAATATAATAAAACTAGTTTCTACTAAACAGGGACTTCCTGTAGGCCAGTGGTAGGCGATAAAGGCCAGTCGCACTTCGATTGTGGGTTCGATTTCCATAGCCTTGTCCGATGCGATGGGCTGTCGCCCGTCCTGCAGGTTGTCCTTTTTCTAAAACTCTATAACATCCCATCAATAATATCGAAAAAACTTCTATCCTTAAACAATACTAACTTATGTCCAACATAATCCATTCCAATCTTTAGGCTTATCCATAATACTGCAGTCCACTCTCATAACAATGTGAAAACGATTACCAGAGATTTAATACCATCGTTGATCCCCATATATCATAAGATATGTTTTTTTGGTCACATTCAAAGTCCTTAATCATGTATTTTCTTGAATACCTTAGTGAAAACATGAATGCAGTTAAAAGTTAACACTTTTCACATACCAAAATCCTCAAAATTCTATATACTCAAACCATGATATCACTTAGTCCTTATATCAATCATGAGCTCATGAATACTGTTAAACATTTCATTTTCTCGTTTTCCCTTCATTATGCGCATAATATCTCAATCACTTTGAATACCACATTAGACCAATACATAAATATTCCAATACTCCATGATACAACATTATTTTGGAATCCCATTACATAAAAACTTAATCATTCCACCACATCGTTGTCATATTCCACATTTCCAATAGTGATCGCATGTGACGTCCCTTTGTCCTTTGCCTTAAGCGTTTGCTCATGTCGATCATCACTGACCCTTGGATTAGGGCACTTATTAGCATAATGCCCCATTTCCTTGCACTTGAAGCATTGAAGTGTTGTTGGTGCATTCTCTGCAGTGTTTGCTTTATTTACATCATTAGAATCCCTTTTTCCATTACTTCGACACTCAGCTACTCGATGACCTTCTTTTCCACACTTAAAACATTTTCTAGTCCCTTTAAGACAATCTCCACCATGCTTCTTTCCACACTTTGTGCATAAGGAAACATTCATCTTCTTTTCACCATTATTCTGAGATTTCTCCTTGAACTCCATCTTTCGTTTCTTGTCAAAACCATGAGATGGATATGTAACACCAACTTCCATTTCTACCTTGATAGCACAACGCACAATTTCTTCATAGCTACTGAAGTCTCTTATAGCTAATGCCCTTCGAAGACTTGGTTTTAAGTCATTGAAAAATCGATCAACTTTACTTTTAGGTTGGATGATAATGCCAGATACATACCTTGAAAGTCTTGTAAAATTTGCTTCGTATATACCAACAGATTCATCATCCTTTTGCTTTAGTTCAAGAAACTCCTTCAACATCTTTGTTCGAAGAATACGAGGGAAGTACTTATTGAAAAATAAGTTCATGAACTCGTCCCATTCCATGGACTCAATTTCATCTCTTGGCCTCGTATTCTTGATAAGATTCCACCATTGATCAGCTTCACCTTCCAAACGATATACTACTAAGATGACTTTATCATGTTCAGAACATTGAAGAACTGAAAATATCTTTTCAGTGGTACAGATCCATTGTTCAGCAACAAGTGGATCGGAAGACCCACTAAAAGAAGGTGGACGTTGCCTCATGAAAGACTCAATATAATATTGTTCCCTTCTCTGCTCATTTGGAAGTCCAGAATGATTCATAGCTTGTGTAAGTATAGCAATAAGATTTTACACTCCATCTCCCATAACATTTGTTTGTTCAGGAGGACAATCATTGCATTGTCCATTGCATTGATCAACACAGTTCCTTCGGGTTCCAGCCATCGTCTAAAACCCAAAAAGAATAGTGTGAGAGGCAAAAATCATGCTAGGGAAAACAACATAATAAAGGGGGAGTACCTTCAATATCTAAGATCTTAGGTTTAATTCTATGATCGTTAGCGTAATTCTAGTACTATAACCTATACGTATACTTAACCTTAGGGACATCCCTAGACATACCTTAGAAATATCTCTAGGGATCTCACTAATTTTTTCGTATCCTAGTTTCCAAAGGTTGACTAAAACTTTCCTCTGATACCAACTGTAGAGACCCGAAGCTTATCATACATGAACATTTCATTACTTTTGCGGAATACTTAGTACATAACAAAAAACACACACACAAGGATCGTAATAGTTTAGTGTCTTTGGAAACTCGGAACGTAATCTTCTAATCGTGGTGAAAGATCTCCAATATATCCCATAAAGATCTTCCTTTTTTTTACCTAAAATCTTTCTTTATATCCTGTGGAACAGAAAACATAAAAGGGTGAGCTCAAATGCTCAGTAAGGGTAAACAAAAGAAAAATCAATCACATCATATTCATAAGAACATAACTTTTGGAAATCTTATCCTGCAAAAGAGAGAGAGCATAATTTCATAACATGGGATAAATCATAGTAGTGAAATGAAATCCCAATAATCATAAATTAAAACATGAAACTTTGTGGCATACACACATAATCATAGAGAATCATTTCTTGTTAGTCAAGACTCATTTTCAAGACTATCTTAGTGGACAAAGTCCCTTTCTGAACCGAGTCACCCTCGTTTCAGTCCTGTTTCACTGAACCGGTATAACCTACCATTCCAGCCATGTCTATCTCATGAGATATAAAATCTTTACCCAATGCATTGGAGGGAGATATAGGTCCCACCCATCTTATAATGAATCCTTTATTATGTGTGCCACATAATCATAAATCATACATCATCGCATAACACATGTAACAAAAATGGGATTCTTGAAACATCATGACATCATAAAACAAATCATATAAGGTAAATGTCTTCATAAAAATAATTCCCTCAAAACATAAATCAAATCAATGTAATAATAGGGATAAAAACAGAACCCTATATTATCTTAGATTTAAAATAATTTTGACAAAACACTTGAACTCCATTCTTGAGGAAAATATCCTTTCTTCTTCAAAAACACTTTTCTTTTCTTAACATTTCATAAAATTATAAACTAAAAGAAGTTGATTAAAAATAAACTTGAAAACTTTTAAAGGAAGCTTCTTGGAATTAATATTTTTAAAAATCCATTCATGCCATATAAGATAAAAAAACATTCTTCGTACCTTTGTCGGAAAAGTCAAAAAGTACCTCGTACGAAAAAAAATGACAAAAGATTCCTTTCATATTCTTTACTAAAAACTCACCGAAGGGTAAAATTGGATTTAAACTATTGTAAGTGGATGGAAACAATATTAAATATTGAGGGAACATGGATGTGGATGATAAAATACACCCCAGTAAATACCAAAGTATAAACAATCTCGGATAGAAATGAGATTGTGATATTTTCCTTACCTTATGTCCGACTTGCTTTGTACGTGTCCGAACCTCCTGTATAATGACTTAAATCTTGTTATTGAATTATTCCAGAATCATATTCATTGTTATTATATCATATATGGTCCACTTATGACTTTATATTACCCGTTCTTTTGTAAATTCATGTTAAAGTAGCGTTTTGGGTAAAATCGTCTCATTTGTCGTTCGTGTTTTTAACTTGTAATTATTAATATGATTACTTGGATCATGATTAATTATATCCAAAATGTAAAACATGATTTATATATAATATATATTCAGAATATACATATATATTTGATAAATGGAATGAGATACACCATTCATGGAGACGGTAGTCCGTACGTACACATGAACGCTGTTTTCGTTTCCTTATTGAATTGAATGGAATTAAGTAGATGACATACATATAAATATAAATAAATGCAGTATCATTATTATGTCATATATTTCATTATTACTTATTATATATACTTTATAATCATTCATGAATGGTAAATCATTGAGAATGAATCTCATCGCGTCGTGGAGACGGTAGTCCGTACGTACGCACGAGTGATGATATCGTTCCCATGGTTGTGGAATTGTGTTGAAGTGTTTGTATACTATTTCAGTATAAATATCACTTTATAATAATCATATATAGTTACTCATTAAACCATTATACCAATCCAATTAAGGTGGTGACGGAAAATAGATTACACCACGGCGTGGAGATGGTATTCCGTACGTACGCACGCGCGGTGATTTCCTTTTTCCGTAGGATGTATAGAAGGTTAATTAGAGTTGTTTCATATTTATAATAACATATCAGTATATAAGAAATACTGATGTTATTACTTTATCATGAAACAACTAAAGAAGAAGAAGTTGAAGAAGAAAGAAATTGAAAAAGATCGGTAATGGATATTACCTCTTTTTGACGCGCCTTTTCTTAACCTCCACTTAAAGAACTAAGGATGGACTTTAAAGAAGACCAGGACCTCTAGGATGATACTAGGAAAGTGTAGAAGAGATTTTGGCAGGGGTCGGCCGAGTTTGAAGGCTCAAAGTTGTGTGAGGAGGAGGGGGAGGAGGTTCCCTTTTATAAGGGAGGAGAGGGGCACCTTAGGAATATCTCAAAATATTATTTTATATTAAAGTCAAAATCGGTTTATAATGGTTCAAAAGGGTCTTATTTCGAAGCTAAAGTGGGGATGGGTCTAAATCCTATCAACCAATAGGATTTATATAAGTTTAGGGTATTATTTTAACCTTATCAATTAGATTTAATTCTAAGTTAAATAATTTAACATTTACCGTGTCTTTTTGTTTTCTTTCACTATATGGTTAATACACTTACTATAACATGCCAAACGAACCCCGAATTGTTTATTTTTAATATATATATCCTTATATAAGTCATTTCGCCGAACCTTAGATTTTTAGGAATAAAATAACAATTAATAATATAATATTTTATTTAAAAACTATTTTGTGTCAATTTTGACACTATTTGATATATGATTTTTGTGAAAGTCATAACAGAATTATATGTTCGAACCAAGTTGACTAAAGCAACACTAATATATCATATTAACCTAGAAAATTAGTGGGATTCATAAAAAGTCTCAAATTACATTTAGTTTGGTGTTTATAACATCAATTATGTCAATATTTCATTAATAAAATAATTACTGCATCATCATTGTGTCATAAATAAATTAACTTATTTAATGTCTAAAAATTATAAATAAAATACCATTATGTAGGAAATCTTTTTATCTTTCTAATGAATATTTATAATAGAAATTATCTTATGTATAACCCTATATTAAAAATGTTTTAGTATATAAACTTTGATTTTAACTCTTTTAACTCTTCTTTGAATTAAATAATAATAAATGTCCTAATCTAATCCAAGTGGGCCTAAATGATAATATTTTACACTTAAGGTTGTTTTTGGTCGAGATAAACTTGTCCAATAGTATTAGGACATGTGTTAGGGTAATATTAATATCATTCTTACCCTTAATTACCCTATTTACTTTTAACCGTGGTAAATAAAAGTAAAAAGTTACTATTCACCAAAAATTATTTTCATCTCATTGAACCACATTTTACTTACTGACATCAACCGTGTCTCTCGGATTTTTGAAATTCCATCACAGAAGCGGTAAAATTATGTTTTATGAAAAGTTCAGTTTTTTAACTACCACTTAGTAGTTTCACTATTCATCAAAAATTGATGTTTTTCAGAACAATGCAAAAATTTCATCCTAAGATATATTTCATATTCCGAATTCAAAAATGAAGTCTATTTTACCAAATTCATAACATAGAAGTTGCATTAATTAATTTTATAATTAAATCCCGCTGTTAAAACAAATAGCATGTTTTTAAGAAACAATATCTTTCAAAAGATTGACACTTGTTTATGTCTGGTTTAAATGTGAAATTACATCAAATGACCAACATTGTATTAAATTGTAAAAATATATTCTAAATATACTTTAAAACCACTCAAATTAATAATTTATCACTATTAATTATTTTGATTAAAAAATTTGTTTTTAATTATAATTTAGTATTTTTCACTATTTATCAGAATATGAAAGTTATCCGCAAAGTACCAAAATTTCACCTTAGGCTAAATTCGATACTCCGAATCCAAAAATGAAGTCCATTTTGAGAGCTAAAATTTCTAAAATTTTAAAAGGTGGTTATTACTATTTATAACGGCTAGTTATAATAATATTATAATAGCATATCGTTGTTTAGTGAAACTTGGTATTGCGTACTACACACGCTATCGAGAAAGGTTGCGATTGCGTGTAATGCAAGGCAAGTCAAGGATGTGTGTTGTGAAAGCTCCTTTTGGTGTAGCGTACAACACAAGACATTAATAAAATTAAAAAAAATAGTTTTCATAAAATCTCAGGCTGTTACAAATATAGTCTCTTAATGTTACACTATATAGTCATTAAGTCTAGAAGTCTTATAAATATTTTGATATCTCTTAAAGATAACATCATTAGTAAATTTAGAAAGTTCCTCATCACACAATGATAGTTTAATGACACTATCATATCCATCAATAATGGTTCAATCATCAGGAATATAGATGGGGATTGAAACATCACTATGAAATGAAGTATTTTACACCTAAAATTCAACACATTCCTCTTTAAAATTTATTAGGTGATAAGAATAATTAATACCATTTATATCATCCTCAATGAATATGGAATGATGAAATCCATTGATTCTCATAGAGTTCGATAGATAATAAAATATTATAGCTCTATAAACCTATAGTTTAGTTAATAAAGAAACACTTATAGTTTTAGTATCAAAATAAATATGTGGATATATCTGTAGCCCACCTTCTACTTGTGTATTTTTATTTCCATTTATCAAAGAATAAATTTCATATTTAAACATAAATAGAAAATATTAAACATGTTAATGTTGAGTAAATTAGGTAAACATACATTTTATTTTTTATTACCATGATGATGTTTCTATATATATCTTTTCTATACCACCATTAAAAGAGGATATTGTTAAACCCATGAAATTAGAGTCGACGCACGCAACTGACCATACAAAACATCAACATGTTTGATTAAGTAAAACCTCCATTGATAATCATGGTTTTACTATACTAGGATATCAATAGTCAAACATTCAATCTATTCACATGGTGTAACCTAGAACATATTATATTGGTCCATTTTTTATATAAGAAAAACAATCACATGTTGAGATGTTGGATGTTATTACCACTCGATTAGAAGTTGTTGATGTCTGGTGTGCACCAATATAGATAGGGAAGAAACCATATCATGATTGAGTTTACTATAATCCACGTATGTACAATTTTGAAAATGCCAGTTTATCAATATTTAATGGCATAAGAGATCTATAGAAACATCTAACTCATTTTTCATCCCGTCGTGGGTTGATATTAAGAAATATAGAACAATGAGAAGAAATTAAACATAGATATATCACACTGACTATAGAAGGTGTTGGGACTAATGTAACATCTAATTATACTACCAGACATTATTCATATGGAACATAATAAGTTGAAAGAAATCACCCAGAAAAACCCACCTAATGCACCAGAACGTATATGAAAACTGCACTTATGTCACCATGCTCAATCTCTAAAATTCAAACAACTCAAACAAGAACATCCAAATTAAAATGACTGAAAATTAATTTTTTTTTATTTCAAAAACTTTTGTAGAAAAAAGTGAGAAACCAAGCATCAACCACAATAAGAAAGATCATAGTCATTAAAGTAAAATTTATTCTTACCAAAATACTTTTCTCTAAAGAAGTTTCAGGAGATGGTGTATACCCGAGTGCTTTGATCTTCCTTTAACAACTATTTAAAAGCAAATTTCATCTTATCCTTGACATGAATGTACTCTTCAATGGTGATCTTCCCCTTGATAAATCCCCCAACCAAAATCAAGTCTGCATATCATTCCATGCATATTTCTCTTTAGTTAGAGCCAATTTTATTTACCTCCCCATCATTTTGGCCAATTCCTCTTTAGATGCATTGAGTAACATGACCTGCTCAACCACTTATTCATCCAAAATCATAATCTGAGCAATGTTTGGGACACAAAGACCTCATGGTTTCTATTGAATAATGACCTCACCATCCCTCTTGTTTTTATTTTCCTTTTTTACTCACCTAGTCAATGGGGGGTGGATGAGAGTAGTAATCCTTCCTACCCTTCCTCCTCCTGGTAACCCTATTTCCCCTCAGGCTTGGAGCTTCAATTGCAGAAAGGCTATAATAAAGATCATGGGGCTCATCTATATAAACCTTGTCATCTGATTCTACAATCCTAGATCCCAATCCATCTTGTTCAAGTCATTCAAATATATTTCTTAGCTGAATTGTAGACCAGTTCCTTTGAGCAGGACCCCCTAACATACCAATCTGGACATCCATGCCCCTGGCATACCCCTTAATACCTTAAAGCAGCATCCCACTGCATGATGTATCCACTTCCACATAAAAAATAGCAACAATGTCCTATTTTCCACTCACCACCTGAACCACAACAGTAACACACACAGTAATTTTCAGCTCACAAGGGTCAACCTCTATCCCAATAGAGCCCATGAACCCTCCGACATAGGCGTTTATAGGATCAAAAATACTGGAGGGGATACCCTAATCCTTTCTCAACCTATTAAAGATCTTATAAATCTTTAGGGTTTTCTAGAACTGCCACTTCATGTTTCCCGTTAACCACATCTATCCTACTCACATCTGCTAAGACACTTCCCATTAGTTCAACTTCCACATACTCCTCATTCCATGGATTTCTAGGATCTAGTGGATCCTGCTTCTATATTGATATTACAATAACCACCATATCAATAACACTATGATCCAAAGCCATCTTCCTTTCCTTCTTATTATTCACATCCCCTAGCTTTGCACTACACCTACAATCAGATATCGGACACCCCAAATTCCTACAAACTGAGCAGTAATCCACCCATGATTCGAAGACAACAACCAATTTGAAAATTTACCCATCACCAATGACAACCCAAACCCACTCCATTGGTGGTTTGGATACATCCACTTCCACACAAATATGAGGGTTAATCGGGTGGCTAACTGATTGTGTTCTACTGTTCGCACACAAGAACTGTCTGACCATATTCCCTAGTATTGACAACATAGTGTTATTTTGAGAAGGTAGTGGTAATTCCAAGAAGCTAATCCATAGAGGAATAGTGGGAAGTTCTTTTGTTATGTGATAATCAATATTCTAGTGGAAAATGATGAACCTACAACTGATGCATTTTTTTAGAGCACACGAAACAGTGTGAATCATGTCATCCTCCTTTGCATAGAGAATCATCATGTGACACTTGTAAAGAAGTACCAGGAACACTCGGTCATGAATCCCCTAGAAATCCAAGATGAACTGGTCGAAATCCTAATCTATAGGTCGTCTTTGTCAAAACTGAGCCACCACTATAAGTTTTAAGAGACCAGAATCTTCTAATTATTCCAAAATTGATAACGGTAGTTCTAGAACACCATTAAGCTAACCTAGCTTCTTCGGACTGGGCGAAATAGAAAAACCATCAGTCGATCTTCCGGATTCGAGAAGGTAGTGAAGCACTGAAATTGATCAAGAGTAGCATTCTCCCCCCTTTCGACTAGAAGGGGGAGGCCGAAGCCATCATCAACCATAGTTAGTGAATCATCGTCGAATGACGTGAGGTGAGATCCTTGATTTTCTGTACTTCTACTATTACATACAAATTAAAATGATTGAAAAAAAAGGTAAAAATTCAATATTTTTATGTTGTTCGGAAAAGAGTCTTAGTCCATGTGGGAACTCTAAATTTTTTTTATTAAATAATAAGAAAATGATTAATGTTTGGGATCCCTTCCCTACAAGTGATTCCAACCTAATAAATATAGTAGAGTATAAGAGGATCAATTAGTAGCAACCAACTTTTGATATTCATCATGAAAATTCAAAACCATCTTGATCTTTATGTATATCACCTCATTCATTAAAAAACACTCACATTCCCAAAACCATGCTTCGGTATAAAGCACCCACATCTAAAACTGTAGAATGTTATCACTTATGTTTGGAAAATTCTATCTTATGTATCTAAGAGTTAATTTCATAGAAATATTTTCCACCTATGAATATAGGCACATCAGATGATGTTAAGGGGTAACATTAGTTTTATCACAACTAACCAGTATCAACTAGTATTATATATTCTAGCCATCCTATATCTGGGAATATGGAAAAAAAATTGTTCTTATTTTCCACCTCCATAGAGTATCAAAATTTTGACTAAATTTTTAAATCCTTTTATTAGGACTAATTATTTGGATGGAAAATAGTTTTCAAAGACATGAATAAAAATCTATCACATGAAAATAATTTTCAGGCTTCACCACCAAGCCTTATCGAATCATATGAAAACCACCTTCCATTCTTAAGAATACTTTATATCTGCATGTCTATGCAACCAAGATTAGAGTCATCCTTCCCATTTTTTTTAAATAAATAAACATAACTTCCATTGTCAAAAATTAAAATTTACCATTTATGAATCAATAACCAACTAAAAAATGTTCCATCAAGATTGAATACATATCCCATAATGATCTTAATTATATTTGAATCTCCATAGATTTATGAGTTTTTAAAACATTACAAAGGTTTTTGATTTCTAATATAAGGATAAAATCTTTTAAACCCCTTGAAAAAATGGATGATCCACTTTACTACTTCCCCGTGATATCTTTTTGGACACTGTATAAATCTATTGACCACTCCCACTACTTGTACAATGACTGGTTTTGTATATACCATGGATGATATCATGATTCTAAATTATAATTCATAGTGAACCCTATCCTTTTACTCTATATCACCTTTCATTTGTTGTTCCTTCTATTTTCTCAATATAAAATGTGCATCTAGGGGTGTAGTTATTGGTTTCACCTCACTCATCATATTTTTTTTACAAAATCTCGATATAGTCATAAAAACATAGGAATAATGTTCTGTATGTTAATTCTCTCACAATCCATATCCATAACATCATTTTAGTTGGACCGAGATCCTTTTTCTCAAATCTTACAAACAATTACCCTTTCAGATCATTTAAAATATTCTTCACAAGACCATAAAGTTTTGAGAAAAAATGGAAAATAACCAATAATTATACACCATTCAGTAATAAAAATCATCCACCTTCTTTTAGATAAACATACACTTAGCCATAAAGGCATTGAAATTTTGGATCATCATACATCAAACCATAAAGATTATGATTTCACTTGAACAAAATGTTTTAGTACTGTTAATCCAATAAACCTTCTGGATACTCCATGTAATGGTCTTTATCAAATTCCCAATAATTAAATGTGATATTCACATCTAACTTATATAGATTAAGTCCATCCATTACAACCATGATGGTCACTATATAAATGGTCTTATTTTTTTCTATAGAAGAAACAATTTTCAAAAATCTACAACTTTATTTTTTTAAAACCCCTTCATGAATATCCTATTATAGTATCATTGTCTACCACCCACTAATTACATATATTGAAAAACCCATTTATTTTAAAGAACATTATTTTCAACATGCCTTTCCATTATATCCCATGTTCCAAACACATTTAAATGAGCAATCTCTTCCCACGTGGTTATGTCCCACTAATTAGATAATTTTGGATTCATATCCTCTTCTAATCTCTCATGTTCTTTATCATTATAAAAATAAAATAATATAGATCACTTCCATACATCTATACATTGTGATAAATCCTTACAGAACACCCATGTTATCCCAATGGATTTGTGGTTAGTGGATGTAGATGATGGTAAGCGAAGGTAAGGAGGTGTAGGCAGGGAAGCTTAGTTAGGCATGGATATGGAGGTAGGAAGGAAAAGGGAGGGAAGTGGGGTAAAGACGTGGAGGGTGGGATGTCGAGGTAGAGGTGGAATTCGGGAGGTTAAGGTGGAGATGGAGGTCGGGATGTCGACGTGGAGGAGGAGGTCATGAAGTTGTGGTAGAGGATGGGAGTTCGAGGTCAAGGAGGTGTCGGGGAGGGGTGGGGAGGCTGGGGAGGCCGGATCTCATAGGAGGGGATGATTAGGGCTCGTCGAAGTGGGAGGGGTAGTATGATCCAGAGTGAGGCCAGATATGGAAGGGGATATACCCACAGTTTTTTAAAAATCCATGTGTATATGTTATGTAAAATTCGATATACCAATAATTTTTCAAAACATCATGTGTAGATATGTTTGCTTAGAACCTATTTCCAATAGTGATTCCAATACATATATACCCTCATTCATCACACTTCTTCCCAAAATAATTTTCTAAGCTTCATCGTCTTATTCTTTAACATTTCATTCCTTTCACATGTGATCTCTAGTCTCTTCATCATCATCAATATAAGAATTACTCATACCACCTTATTGATTCTCTTCACAAGATTCCTCTTTAGTACATCAATTTTTAAAAGGCCCATACATGCCATATTTAGTTAATCCATCCATTGATAATTCATTTCAGAGATCAATATTCACATCCATTGTGTTAACTTGGCTTTTCATTTTCCATTTCCGGTTACATTATTTGTTTCCTTCTTTTACATAGTCAATAATTATTCCTAGTCCACTAATACATTAACATGGATGTTTCATCCCACATTCCTGACACGTAGATAACAAAATCTTATTTCATTTATAGTATCCACTAATTGAACTCTCAGTGAACTCCTTACATTAATTTTTCAGTGACTATAAGAGTTGGTTAACATATACATTGTTAATCATGTTCCACAAAAATAGATTATGAATAATCACAACATCCATCAGTATATTTTTCATCACATTTGATTTATTAAAAGAAAATTTTCGATCACACACATCATTATCATAGTTTATTCAGGTTACAAAAATCAAATAAAACGAAAATTCATAGTGTGAGCATCACTTTTCACTGCATAAAACCACATTATCATGAATAATCACTTATTAGATGTCTAAATCATGAATCCTTATTCATTAATATATGAAACTATAGGTTTATCTAACATTATTCATACTCATATTCTATTTAAATCCATCATGATGGTTCATAAATATTTTTTTAATTTCTAAACCATATCCCCCGAGAGTGTCAAACTAGGTGTGCAGTAGTGGTAGTTGTCACACACCAGTTCCTATTCAATTCAATTTCAATATGGTGCTTTGTAGTTTTTCCACTAGGTGTATATGTTCCCAATCCACATCCAATTATAGTATCTATAAAGAGATCTAATTTCTTGTAAACCACTCTCTCAATCCATTACCAAATTTCCATGAAATTTTCATAAACTTTGACTCATCATTAGACTTATCCATAGAGGCTCCCATAAACATATCCATAAAAATATCCCTAGGTATCTAACAAAATATTCCTCATTCTAGTTTCCAAAGGATGACTAAAACATCCATTTGATACCAACTATAGTGAACGAGTCTTACCATAGATGGATATTACATCATTTTATATTAATATTCAACACATTAAAAAAGTACATACCTAAGGATACTAATAGTTTAATATCTTTGGAAACTTGGAAAAACATTCTTATTTGGTGAGAGATATTTAATTTTTCACACAAATATCTCACCATTTTATACTCCTCATAGTAATATGTAACCAAAAACATTCATCACAACCTGGGGAAGGAAACATAAAAAATGGTGAGATTAGATGCTCAGTAACGGTAAACATAATATATATTCAATAATATCATAAAAATTAGGGTATGAGAACATGATCATAAGATTTGAAGATCATACCATGCATATCAGATATCATAATCCTATGTCTTGACATAAAGATTAAAATATCATAAGAAATGAATCATAAGGGAATAAAGAGCATAATCCATGAGACCATAGCACAAGAATAAGATGTGGAATTGTAGAATACATATAATTATATAAAATATTATGTCACGGATACCTAACTATACAGTTATAATGTGTTAGTCTTGGACTAATCGCTAATGTACATGCTTCGGGATTGGGATGACCTCATCACTACCCTCTTGTTTGGGACTTGGTTAGCCCTCTCATGTACCCTCTTGCTGTGATATTAGGATACCCTCTAATGTAACATCTTGTTATGGTCTTGTGATTCGATTACATGTACCCACTTGTTGTGGGATTGTTTTGGCCTCTTATATACCCTTTTGTCTCATATAACATTTTCCATTACCTAACATAGGTCCCACTAATCACATAATGAAATCATACATATATGTTCTATAAGATCAAAAATACTAATCATATCCTAAACCATGAAAAAAATGTGTATCATAAATATTTTATCATATCGTAACCTATGGAAAAGTGAAATATTTCATAGTCATTTCATCATATCATAACCCAAGAAATGAAGTAGGTTTCATAATATTCAGAATATGGTATAGCCTGTTGAAGAGAAATAGGTTTCATAAAATATTTTCATATTTAAAAAGCAATTAAATTAAATAATAGTAATTGTGTCTTGGGATCATATCCCTAACAAATCCTAAACTATATCAAATCATGTCATCTTATATGGAGTAGAATTTGGAAATATCACTTTCAACACTTCATAAATAAAATAACCATTTTTAAATCAATTTCATAAAACATTATCAAAATAATTTTCATCGAAAACAAAATTTCCAAATTATAAATAATTATCTCAGGATTAATTTAAAACATTTCATTAATAAAATATCTTTTTCAATTTAAAAACAATTTTTCAATCATAAAATCTTATGAAAACTTTTTCTTTGAAAATACTCATTCAAACATATAAAAGAAGATTTGAAAATCATTTTAATATCATGTTGATTAATTAAAAAAAATCATTTTCCCTAAAAATTAGAATAAAATATTATTTAAAAATATTTTTGAAAACATTATTAGAAGAGATTTTTTTGAATAAAACATGTTTCCAACCGAAGAGAGAAATTATTGTCTAATTTTATTTAAACAAATTATTAAATATATTAAACACCAAAGAATGTAATATTTATACCATTTCATGAAGTTATCAGGTATAAACATAGAATAATAAAATTATTGAGAGTTATTGAGATATTTTTCATACTATTTTATCAACATAAGTATAATCATAAACAATCCTAATAAATAATGAGAGAGTAGTAATAAACTCTTACTAGTTTAGTAACATTGAATCATAATATCCATGATATAATAACATTAAATGAATTTTAAAATATCATAAAAATAATTAGATTCATTATATCCCACATGATTGGGCTATTATATACAACTCTTAAAATAATATATTGAATAACATAACATGTGTCTCAAAGAAGGAAAATTTAGAAAAAATTCCCTTAATATTTTGGTAATTATGAAACTCATGCCCTATAAAAGAGAGATCCAAAAGTGGATATGTAAATAACATAAATTTTAATTATAATAACCGTAATGTAAATTTAGGGTTATTATATACTACATAGATGAAATATGTGGTGAATGTTTCATGTGTCTCACAAAAGTAAATAAATGATAGGAATATACCTTATTACTTGAGAAATATTCTAATCATCAGATTAGTGAATGAATAACATAAATTTAAATATTTTATATCATTAAATAAATTAGATGCATGATAAAACATGTAATAGTGATTTATATACATGACACAAAAGAAATGAGTGGTGAATATGGCGTAAGCCTCGCCTAAATAAAAGTGACACTAGATATCCCATTACCCTAAATCTTAACATCCATTGTACTCAACAAAACATTATTTATAATAAGAATATGTCTATAATAAAACAATAAAACCCATATTAATATATATAAATATATATATAATTCCATAGATTATTTAACTAGGACATTATATTACCTGTTTACTATCAATTCCATGTTTAAGTTATATTTTTGGTAATAACTGCTTTTTTTATTTATGTTTTGAATTTTTATTCTTGGTCTTGTTACATAGAACTTAGTTTAATCATTTATAGAGTGTAAAATAGAATATAAATATCATATATATTAATAATATATCTATTTATAATAATTTATAAAATATATAAATAGGAAATTAAATACATCCTTAATCGAGACGGTCGGTAGTATGTACGCATGAATGTTATTTCGATTTTTTTGTTATATTTAATGAAAGAAAAATAAATGATATATATATATATATATTATCATTATATTAGAACTATTATTTTTTAAATATTAAATATTTATATTAAAACCATCCTTAATAAATTACATGTATAGTGTTAGGGCCAATAGGGGCCTATATACCCTGAGAGGGGGGGGGGGTGAATCAGGGTATGAATATTCTTTTTCAATGTTCTTTCTGCCACACTGGATCTTGACCTCTTTGTTACAAGGGTCACTTTGTTTGCACTTTTGTGGTTACTGTGATCACTTGTCTCCTTTACCTGATGATGATGATTTGAATGCAATGCAGGGAAGTAAGTAGGCAGACAAAGAGATTTTTACTTGGTTCACCGCTAAGGGCTACGTCCAAGGAGCATACGCCGACAGGTTGCCGGTCGTACCAAGTCCACTAAACTTCACTAGCTGTGGATTACAATGTTCGGGCTAGATCACTTCTATGCCCAGGCTCACTGCCTATACAAGGTTTAGGGTCAGCTCACTGCTTTCCCAAGGGTCACTCCCTGTTTCTCTCTCTCTGGCTCACTGCCGGTGGAGAGGATCACCTTCTACCTCTTCCTAACCTCACTGCTCTTGGAAGGGAATCCACTCACAGTTTATAGACCTGTAGGTCTCTTCATTTCCAATAAAGAATGCATCTTTCTCTGTATGTAGATGCTCTGTTGAAGTTCAACTTTCACCCGTAGATGAATACCCCTTTGCCACTATCCACTGGGCAAACTACCTTTGGAAAGACCTTCGCAAAGCACCCGACAATGCGAGGCTCCCAATTTCGCAAAGCTCAAACAAGCCTTCGCGAAGCTCCTGCCTTTTCGCGAAGCTCACTCGCGAAGCTCCCTCGCGAAGCACTCTCGCGATGCTCAAGTCGTCGCAAAGCAAAGGCCCTCGCGAAGCTAAGTAAGACAACAAGGATCTCGCAGGTTTCGCGGAGCTACAATAGCCGCTGCGAAGCACCTCTTTCACGAAGCACACTGGCTCCGCGAACCACCTTCGCAAATCGAGAGCAAAGTATTTTCTCTGAAAATTATCTCTACTTCGCTCGAAGGGGTCGGCCTCTATTTATAGGTGATTCCACCGACCCTCATCCCTTCCATGCGAAGTCAACGCCACATCATCTCAAATCGCAAAGCTCCAAAGTTTCAGCCGGAATTCTGTCCAAATCGCGAAGCTCCACGACAATTTTCCATTCGCGGATCTTGACGTAATCGTGAAGAATCAACGTCAACTTACCTTCGCGGCTCACGCCTTCGCCGCGAAGCTCCCTCGCGAAGCCCAACATTTCTTCGCGCCTTCACCGCGAAGCTCCCTCGCGAAGCCCAACATTCCTTCGCGCCTTCGCCGCGAAGCTCTTCAGCCTCTGCCGTTCGCGAAGCTTGGCTTAATCATGAAGCACCACCACCTCCATTATTATGGTCTTCACGATTTCCAAACCATGAATCCTATCATCGCGAAATTCATGCCTTTTCCATAGGAAATTATGCTCTTCATGTAAATCCACTTTTCGTGATGCTTACCAAACTCCAAATTTTGGACCACAAAAATTTGGCAAACACTGGGAAACGGCGCCACCTTGTACTGCTCTTTTTGTACCGCCTCCAGATCGTCCTTTCCTTTGTCATAATTCTTTGTCAACAAGGATTGTCAACAACATCTTGGGAACTCAAAAAATATCCATGAAAACCTACTTTGTCAACAAACACAATCAACCCAAAAATACTGCAATGTTACGTTGAGGGATTTTTTCCCAACAATCTCCCCCTTTGGGTTTGTTGACAACTCTTCACAACTCTGCTCAAGATGATTTTCTGCACTTTGATACCTCACTGAGTCTTCTTCCAGCCGCTACCACCATTCGCCTCTTGCGATTCTGATAGCGTTCAAGGATTCACTTAACACGTACTCTAAGCCCACATGAGCACTGCTCGGCATGAGAAACAAGAGTAGTATGAAAAGTTCATCAATGAATCACTTCATGTCAGACCCCAATTGTCGATTACACCCTAATACCAATTCTTAAATTGATACCAATTGTTGAACCACACTGATACAAATTTGTGATAGCTGGACACCGTCTCACACCATTCCAACACCACTGTTCTTCTTTTATCACGATCCTCAGTTGTCGTGATTTCTATGCTTTGATCGATCACTTCTAGCATCGTCAGATTTCATACTCTCCCCCTTTCTCATTTCACCCCCTATCTGGATGCTCCACTGGTCAGCTTCTCCCCGTATCATTCTGGATTTTTCAAATTTCCACATTGTCTCCCCCTTGAACAATCACTATTTTCTCCCCCATTAACAAACACTTTTCTCCCCCTTTGTCAACGAACCCAAAGGTCACTCCGTTGAAGTCTGTAACATGGTAGAGAACACATATCAGCACATTAGGGAAAACACACCATACCTCGGGGAGAGGGGGGGGGGTCCCACATCCACACTATTTCAAGTGCGGGGAATCGACTGAACTCCCAGAGCCAGTCGATGCCTTTCAAATGCTTCCTTGGGTAAGGCCTTTGTCAGAATGTCTGCAACCTGTAGCGTTGTAGGCACATACTCCAACTTCACGATTCCCTGCTCAACCTTCTCCTTGATAAAATGATACTTAATCTCAATGTGCTTTGTCCTTGAATGATGGGAGGGATTTTTTCTAAGATTTATAGCACTTGATTTGTCGCACTGGATTCCGATCGGAGACTTCACTTCAACTCCCATATCTTCAAGCTGCTGCTTCATCCACAATAACTGTGTGCATGCTTGAGTGGCCGCAATATACTCAGCTTCTGCAGTGCTTAATGAAATGAAATCTTCCTTCCTTCTTACCCAAGAAATACACAATCCACCAAGATAGAATGCACCACCTAATGTTGATTTTCTATCATCTACTGGACCGGCCCAATCTGCATCAGTATATCCCAATAACTCTATCTGAGATTTGTCGTTGTATGTCAGGCCGAATTCCATCGTGCCCTTGATATACCAAATTATTCTTTTCACTGCGAGCATGTGGCTCTCCTTGGGATTACTTTGATATCTCGCTGCTTGGAATTTGGTGCAAATGTCTCATCACCATCTGTTCCCTCTATCTGGGAGTCTCATTTGCACATCAGTCGTGCTTTGTTCCGAATCATCGTTCCATATTCGTTCATCTTGTCTAAATAGACCCATTTTTTCATGATGAAGTTTTTATCATCTCACCTTGAAACAATCTCCCAGGTCTGATTCTTCTCAATTCTGACCTATCTCTTCATTCATAGCTCAAACCCAGTTTTCATTTCCATGTGCATCAGAAAAGCATTTCAGCTCAACCGGGGATATAAAAGATGTTTTCTGCAGTGATTCCATTCTCCTTGTCTGAACTGGAGCTGCCAAATCACCAATGATATTCTGCATGTCAATTTCAGCTCATCTCTTTGACTGTTGTGCAGATGAGGATTTTTCTTTTCTAAATCAGCATTAGTCACTTATTCTCCCCCTTTGTTGCTTTCCTCCTCATCACGTTTATCAGAAAATTTCTCACTATTTCATTGTTCATTGGAATCAGTCCTTTCAACTATTTCTCACAGCTTCTTGGTATCCTGAAAATAGTCCACTGATACCATAATGTTAGACCAAAATAAATAATCATTAAATGCTTGATCATTGCTACTTCTCCCATAGTACGTCTTATCTCAATAAACAACACCTGAGCTGGGTCATCCAATTATTTCCTTGATGGATCTGGAATCTGATTCTGTCATTAAATGCTCCCCCTTTGTTACACAACACTTCTATCTGGTAAGCCCAATGGTAGAGAGCCATAACCATTCTTCTCCATGTGCACCATTTGTTCTCATCTTCCACTCATATTTGAGCCGTTAACAAAATCTCTAAGCCTACTGAGTTGAAACTCGGTGTAGGAAACAAGAGAAAAAGTTAACAACACAATCACATTCTGTTGTGCTCTGTTGCTCCCTTTCTTCTTCAACTCTGGTACCTGATTTGAATCAATTGAAACTGTAGAGCATATCACATATCCACTTCACATCCTTAGATGCCACTTCCCCTTGGATCGTATCTCCCTAGAGCCTCAAACACATGAATCATCAGTTAATAGCATTTATATACATAGGGAGAGGGGATACTTCCGAAATCCTTAAGATGAGGATGATGGTTGATCCTGATGGGTCAACCCTTTTATTTTTTCTTGGAGGGAATCACACTCCTTTATTGCTTCCTCCAGCTGCGTAGCCAACTTCAACTGTTCTGGCCATATGACTAGGCATTCATTGCCCACATTTTGAGCCTTTTTCTGATAAGTAGATTTGGTAGGCTCGGCCTTTCTCATCGCCTGGGGTATAAACCCACTAGTACACATTTCCTTCTTTAAGGTTCTACTAAAATTCCATTTTGCTTGATTATTTCTCGGAGCAGGAATATCTTTTCCTTCCATCTTCCCTTGCTTCTTCCACCATTGCAAGGATCTTGCATCTTCTTCCAATTTTCATTGTGGAATACGTCCTGCGAATTTTTCATCACATTCTTTGTTCATCTTTCTTTTATCAGATGTCTAATTCACCACACTCCTTTTCACCAGTGGTGAGTCTTCCATTGAATGTTCATTCTCCTTTCTCACAACTGTAGCATCTCCACCCTTTTTCTTCCAGATTTGTTTATGTTCCCTCTGAGAGATATGTTGCGAGTGTGACAGAGGAGGTGACTAATACACCTTTCTCCCAGCTCCTTGTGATTCTCCTGAGGCTCTATGCCTATTATTTACCTTACCACTTTGTCTCCCAATGTAAGATTTCTCTTTATACATCACTAGAGTTAGGAATTTCTTTCTGGGCTCATTTTCCTTTCCTGCTTTCTTCTTGCTACACTCTCTGGCCAAATTCCCATGATCAGAACATATGAAACATTTTCTATTAAAGGCATACCTCATTTCATCACTTCTGTGCTGAGATGTTGATGAAACTTGTTTTATTCTTCTGGCATCGATCTCCTGAGCTTCCTGACACATACTCATGGTGTGTTCAATCCTTCCACAGTAATAGCATCTGATGAATATTCTCCTCTGAGAAACTCTTCTCTCTGATTTATCATGATTCTTCTTCTTATTCTTAGATTTAGCAATGTTTCTATTTTCACAGCCTGAAATGTATTCCTGAGCCTCTAAACAGAAGATTGATGTGTGGCCGTGAATCCTGCAGAAATAGCACACGTCATTACGTCTTTTTTTAATTGTCCTTTTAGGCCTATCTCCAGCACCTGCAGGAATTTTTCCATTTCTAGAACTGTGCACGGCTCTCTTTCTGTCATGCACTGGAGGGGATTCATCGAATCCAATACTAGATTTTCCGAAACTTGCTGGTCTTTGAGAAGAGAAAATATTCTCTTGTTTCTCTTCAGAAATAGCATACCTATTCTTCATTTTATCATCACTTGTCGAAGGATGATCAAATAGAAAGTGTAAGGCATCCTTAATTTTTGGAATTCCTTTAGCATTGTATTTTTCCACATCCTTCTTTACTGATTCTAGATCCTCTTCCAACTTTTTAATCTTCATCTCCCTTGATTCAAGTTGGACATCCAGTTCTTTCTTGAGAAGCTTCCTATTACTCACCTCATCTTCTAGTTCCTATGTGAGCTTTTCCACCATTGCAGTTTGCTTCACTACTTTTAATTTTTCCTCAGAAACAGATTTAGAGACAGATTCATTCTCTTGTTGTAGGATTCGATTCTTCTGAACTTCTTCAGAAAACTGTGCTGCTAGATCATCATTTCTAGCTTTCAGATTCTGTACTTCATCTGACTTTTTATTCTGTTCATAATCATCAGCCTTTTCTTTTGCTTTCATTTTAGCCATCTTTTGTAGTTCATTGGAATGAGAATCATTCTTCTCTGTTAGGTCATTAACTATGTCGATAAGTCTTTGATTTAAGCCTCTTAGCTTGTTGACCTCAATCTCCAATACTTTGATCTAGATATCTTTAGATTTGACTTCTTCGATGTTTCCAACGTCAATTGGAATATCAGGTTCTTCGATGCACTTGACATGATATTTCACTTTTCTATTCAATCCATCGATCTCCATTTTCTGTTCTTCAATCTTAATCTTATACTCACTAACCGATTCTGAGTTCTCTCGTGTTGATAACTTGAGTTTCTCAATTTCTTCCATCAACTCAGACTTTTCTTCTTCCTGCTGCTGCATATATAGTTTGGCATCCTGAACAACTTTGTTGGATTTCTTTGTTTTTTCTCTCCAAACATCTATCTCCTCAAGAGCAGCCTCCAACTCAGCTCGCATATCTATTCTTCCTTCAATTTCTTCTTCTGTTTCAGAATCACTATGATGCTCATGTACTTCACTTATTCCAACATCATGACTGAGTGAATCAATCTTTTCCCTGTCAGATTCATCCAGAACTTCCTTCAGTAAACTGTTTGATTCTTTTAATTGAATCACAATTTTTCCATACATACTTCCACACTGAGGAATACCACTTGACTTCTGCTTCTTCTTGGATGTTTTTCCCTTTTCCATGGCTCACTGAGATAAGAGAAAACTAATTCTTTAAGCACACAGATCGACTACACCAAGTCGGAGCAAACAAATCTGATAAAAGAAACCTATCCCTCTGATACCAATTGTTAGGGCCAATAGGGTCCTATATACCCTGAGAGGGGGGAGGGGTGAATCAGGGTATGGATATTCTTTTTCAATGTTCTTTCTGCCCCACTGGATCTTGACCTCTTTGTTACAAGGGTCACTTTGTTTGCACTTGTGTGGTTACTGTGATCACTTGTCTCCTTTACCTGATGATGATGCTTTAAATGCAATACAGGGAAGTAAGCAGGCATACACAGAGATTTTTACTTGGTTCACCGCTAAGGGCTACGTCCAAGGAGCATACGCCGACAGGTTTCCGGTCGTACCATGTCCACTAAACTTCACTAGATGTGGATTACAATGTTCGGGCTAGATCACTTCTATGCCTAGGCTCACTGCCTATACAAGGTTTAGGGTCAGCTCACTGCTTTCCTAAGGGTCACTCCCTATTTCTCTCTCTCTAGCTCACTGCCGGTGGAGAGGATCACCTTCTACCTCTTCCTAAGCTCACTACTCTTGGAAGGGTATCCAATCACAGTTTATAGACCTGTAGGTCTCTTCATTTCCAATAAGGAATGCATCTTTCTCTGTATGTAGATGCTCTGTTGAAGTTCAACTTTCAACCGTAGATGAATACCCCTTTGCCACTATCCACTGGGCAAACTACATTTGGAAAGACCATCGCAAAGCACCCTACAATGCGAGGCTCCGAATTTCGCGAAGCTCAAACAAGCCTTCGCGAAGCTCCCGCCTTTTCGCGAAGCTCACTCGCGAAGCTCCCTCGCGAAGCTCCCTCGCGAAGCACTCTTGCGATTCTCAAGCCGTCGCAAATCAACGGCCCTCGTGAAGCTAAGTAAGCCAATGCAGAGCTAGCAGGTTTCGCCGAGCTACAATAGCCGCCGCAAAGCACCTCTTTCGCGAAGCACACTGGCTCCACGAACCACCTTCGCAAATAGAGAGCAAAGTATTTTCTCTAAAAATTCTCTCTACTTCGCTCGAAGGGGTCGGCCTCTATTTATAGGTGATTCCACCGACCCTCGTCCCTTCCACGCAAAGTCAATGCCACGTCATCTCAAATCGCGAAGCTCCAAATTTTCAGCAGGAATTCAATCCAAATCGGGAAGCTCCACGGAAATTTTCCATTCGCGGAGCTTGACGTAATCGCGAAGAATCACCGTCAACTTAACTTCGCGACTCACGCCTTCACCATGAAGCTCCCTCGCGAAGCCCAACATTCCTTCACGCCTTCGCCGCGAAGCTCCCTCGCGAAGCCCAACATTCCTTCGCACCTTCACCGCGAAGCTCTTCAGCCTCTGCCGTTTGCGAAGCTTGACGTAATCGCGAAGCACCACCGCCACCATTCTTCTGGTCTTCGTGATTTCCAAACCATGAATTCTATCTTCACGAAATTCATGCCTTTGCCATATGAAATTATGATCTTCATGGAAATACACGTTTCGCGATGCTCACCAAACTCCAAATTTTGGACCCCAAAAATTTGGCAAACACTGGGAAACAGCGCCACCTTGTACTGCTCTTTTTGTACCGCCTCCAGATCGTCCTTTCCTTTGTCATCATTCTTTGTCAACAAGGATTGCCAACAACTTCTTGGGAACTCGACAAATATCCATGAAAACCTACTTTGTCAACAAACACAATCAACACAAAAATACTGCAATGTTACCTTGAGGGATTTTTGCCCAACATATAGCGTAAATGAATCACATCTCTTCGTGAGGCGGTGGTTCACTGTATACAGCAACGATGTTATCATATTCCCTTAAAATGGAAAGCCTGATGGAATGTGTTATTTAAAAATTAAATAATTTTAACTTCATTATCAATAGAACATATATAATATATAATATATAAATCCATCATTATTTCCAACCATTAATGGTTGTAATGGATTAATGGATGATATTGGTTCGCAATGCATTAGTCCTCCATGCACACGAATGAAGATTTTATATCTCATTTGATGGAAGTGTGTGATGTTTTAGGTCCAAACCATACCATAACAACATATAAATTTATTTTTTATAATTATGTTATTATATATGATTTATATAAGAATAATGGAAGAGTGTGGAGAAGTAAAAAAAATGCACATTTATGAAAAATACCTCTTCTTCTGGTATGTCTGTTTGGTTTGCACTAAAGGAATTTATTGTTGTATTTATTCTAAAGGATAGTCTTTTAGGATTAATGTAGTGAATTTTTGTGTTGATTTGTTAAGTTTTCTGGATGAAAAAATAATGTATTTATAGGTTTGAATATAGTGTAATAATTGGTGGCCATTATAAGGGAGGTGAGTGGAGAAGGTATAAATACCAAAAAGGTAAACACTATTGAGAGGTCTCCCTTACATAATGTGCCTCCAATAATAAAATATTTTATATAAAATAGTTTATATCGTCTAAATATGTCCATTAAATAGGTTTTAAAAATGTTTCTATGTCATTTTTTAGTTAATATAATGTTTAGTCTCATTGTAAACATATTTTTCTCGTAATCATTGTAATTAATTTTAAATGTTTTCACTAATCATTTTGGTAAAAAAACATTATATGAAATTATTAAACATTATAAAATGTTATGATTGAATATATTTATTCTATTTTTCCTAATTCGTATCACATAAGTTTCATAAATTAATTTAAAATTAATTTCATGGACGGGACAAAACAACATGTTTTAAGGTGAAAATGTTCAAAACCTTGAAAGGGTTTTGAAGCCAACTCCAATGGTAAATTGATTAAAATGAACTAAATTGAATTTATTGATGAAATATTGAACTAATTATACATTAAAATTTATTGAAATATAATTTCATTATATTAATAAATTAATTGAAAAGTCTATTTTAAATTAAAATTCTATATTTTTTTTTTTATTTATCAAAAAGTGAAACTACTCAGAAAGGGCCAAAAATTAACACTCATATAATTTTGATATAAGGATATGAAAAATGAAGTTTATTTTTTCAAATAAAATTAATTAGAGTCTCAAATTTTATTTATAAAGTAATTTCTCCATTAAAATGTGGTAAAAATACCTTTGAGAAAAATACATCTTTTTTTCCTAAAATTGGATTTATTCATATATCTTGCCTAGAAAACACATAATATGAATTTAAAATATTTTATTGACATATTGTATATAATTTTACTAAAAATAATTAATCAATACGTTTTTTTAATTTAATTATATTAGACATTTTTTTCATAGAAAAAATAGTTTTTGAAAAAGAACTTTCATTATTTTAAAATAGTTTTAATTTCATTTCTAATTAATTAATGTCAAAATAATTCATTTCATAAAAATAAATAAACCAAAATTTTATAATTTAGTAATTCTTATTCATACCTATCATTTTAATGATTAGGTGATATCTATAATAATATTTTAATAATATTATGAATATTATTTTGTAGTTTGGTAAAACCAGGTATTAGGTGTAACACAATCTCTCCATGGAACTTGGTATTGCATGTACCGTAAACTAAACTCAGTTTTCTATGTAATTAAAACCTAAATCGGTGTATAATGTAAGAAAATTCATCAAATAATTTTAATTTGATCGAAAAAATAATAATTCCCAAAAAAATGGGGTGCTACAAGTTGGGTAGTCATGTCGATAAGGACTCATCTTCTTTGTTTCATAGTGTTATTTTGGTGGATTGGAATCGTGAGTACATATTGTGATTTAGATGTTGGACATTTCAGATTCTAACTCTATTTTTTTAGAGATATTTCGGTATAGGGATATCCTTGTTTAATCATGATTTATGATAACATCTCTCGGCTACTCCAATGAGGGTAGTGGACACCTCATGTTTCTTAATGATCTATAGCTTCAATTCGCTTGATGATAGTTTATATTAGAGATAAAATTGGGGAAAATATTCTCCATTAGTTTTGTCTTGGAATCCTAACATGGAGATCCTTGGGTGTGTTCATGGGTAACTAAATTTGGTTTGGTGACCAAATTGACTAATGAATCCATCATAAATATTCATATTTTTAGTTGGATTTTGGGAACCACTAGGTTGAATCCTCTAAACATGAGTTATTGTGTGTCCAATCTCTGGATCTAAGACTAGAGGCATATCAGCTCTTATTTAGTAATTTTTTCATTTGAATCATCTCTTATTTATGAGAGATGTGGTTTATCTTTTGTTTTATTTTTTCTTCATAATGATTATTGGGCTCATTCGACCCAATAATATTTTGAACATTTTGTTGGGATAATGATTTTTCATAGTCTTGATCAATATTATTCTTACCTAGTTACATATTGGTAGAGTAAATAGGATTTCCATTTTTTGTAATAGAGAAATTGGGGGGTTTTATTTGAATGGAATTTGAACGCTCAATTATCTTGTTGATAATCTCTTGTATCAATGCAGTTTCTCATTTTCTATGCATTTTAAATTAATTCAAAATAGTGGACAGACACATGTTAGGTCTCTATTATCCATAAATACTTATGTTGGATAATCTAGAACCTTGTACTCCTTTGAACGTCTAGTACTAAGTTTATATTCATTATATTTTTGATTCATGTTAATATATGATGGGCCATTATTATGTTACCATTAATTCTTGGGAATAGAGTTGGTATATTTCTAGATGTCAAAAAAATGGGTGATAGAATACGGATCCCACTAGTTATTTTTCCATGGAAAGAGTCTATCTCATCGTGAGCTTGTTTTTAATGTAATTGTACATGACCTTGGAATTTGGTGACACTAACCATTCAGAAATAATTTTATGATATATTCATATCGTAAAAACCCAAATTTTAATTTTACATGACGTAATCTGATCCTCTAATAGAAAAACTAGGTTATATGATTTGAGATATTTTTTTAGGTTGTTTAAACTCTCAAAATATGTTGTTTGGTCACATACACCTTGAGTAGGTAAATACCAACGTTGTATATAAATAAATCAAAGTAGGAGGGATCCTTGGTGAACATATTTGTAAAAATTCTATGGGTTGTCATTTTGGATCTATTGTGCTTGTGGGGTTAGATTTTGAGTAAGCTAGTTCTTTCATGTTCAATTGTATTTTTCTTGATCATACAATGGGTTCCTGTTGGGATTATTTTAATTAAACTATTTATAATAGAGGGACCATGGGTTCTAGTTTTTTCTAATGAAGGTGCCTTGTGTCTTAAGATAAAATTAGTTGTTCTAGTGGATATATGTGATGGTATGATTGATCAATAATGTATGTATAGTTAGTCTGTAAAATCATTGTTAAATAGGATATGTCATGATCTGAGATAACATGTTTAATGGTGTCGAATAAGGTGATAACTTATAGAATTTATGTTAGGAGACCCTACTTATATGAATTGTGTAGTGGGACACCACAGACCTATTGAGTTTATTTTTCCTTATACATTCCATTAGGAAGACTTTATGGAGTACCCATAGACCTCAACATTTATCTACACTGTACTCCTTATAAACTAGAATATATCATTTAGTTAATCATTTACTGATTTATGAAATCATATTATGTATATTATTCTAAAGATATTGTTATGGTAGAAGAGATTAAATATTTATCTTTTCAAGGGGTTAAGAAAAAACACGGTGTGACTTAGTTTACTATTTATGGTAGATACTGATGCTTTGCATCTAAATTCATTAAGAGGTTACTAAATCTAATGGGTTCTCAGTTGAATTCATTCATGATGTTATAAGGCTTATATGTCTGATTTAATTGGATTTTGGGATTAGAATCTTCCCTAATATAATATTTCCTATCATTTTACTCAATAGACTCTGATTGAGGAGACACACATTAAAGTGTTTTATGGGCATCATTTTTAATCTACATGATGTCTCAAAAGGGTAATTGAATGTCCTCTGGTAGGACCAGGTATTGTCCATGTTTGATAGATATAGTGTAATTATCTTCTAAAATACTTCAAGTAGTTCTGAATCACTAGAAATGTTATGTTTGTCAGCATTTTTTTAAGTGAAGGTTTTAATTTGTGATAATTTTTCTTTTGGTTTTACCTTATTTTGGATGCCATTGTTTTGGAATGCATGGTTATATGGAACTAAGGTATTTTGGAACTTTTGAGATCATCAAATGACATGGAAAGTGGATTATTACATTGAATTTACATTTTTATTGATGTTGATTAATAACATGTTTCATGTCCCACAATTTTAAATTTATTAACTAAATCAATAATTTGTGATTTAATATGAGGATATTAGTCTCTATCCCAATACCTTTGTTGTTAACAAACCAGTTCTGGTTATAGATCCATTGGATAAGCTAATCCATGTTATAATGATTAATTTGGTCCATGAATATTTCTTGTTTGAACTGAATAGACACAATATGTGGCAATGGTAAGAAATTATGTTCCACCACTAGACTTATATATTTTTTAGTCTATAATCATAGTGATTTATACAAAAAAAAAATGTTCCATGGTGGAAAGAATTTTCATTCCCTTCGGGTAATAAGTATGTTTAATTTGGGGATTACTTAATCATTTTAGTGGTTCTAATGGATTTAATGAGTTAGAGGTCGAAAATTTAGTGAATTAGAGAAAGTATCCCATGTGAATGGTCTACACACAGCTAGTAGTAACCATGTGGTTGCTGTGTTGGATGACTCTATATGTTTTCAAGCTGATTCTAATGGTTTAGTAATAAAAATTATAATAGTGTGAGTTTCCATGAATACCCTATTGATGTGCGGGTTGAGACTAAAGATTGTTTCAATGATTGTTCGTGGTTTTGCAATTGTTTCAACTATTCCATATAAACTTTATAGGTCAGTACTCAAGGGATAGTTGAAACCATATAGTTATTGCATCGTTTTTTAGTCATCTGGACTAACCATGAGACCCTAACCAATATTATTGAAAATCATGTGTAAGTAAAATGACACAAAGGTAGTTTTGAATATAAAATAAATTTTCAATCATCTGAGTGGTGATACTTCACATGTGAAAATGTTTTATAAATTGTTGATCATGTTTCATTTGGATACTTCATGGAAACATAGTACATGGGAAACATGGGTGCATATATTTATGTAGATGTGCATACCTAAGTGAGTGTGGAATCATTAGGGGTTTTGATTATGATATTGATATACTACCTAAGAAATTAATATTAGTATAATCTATATTATATCTTATTATTATTATTTTTCATTTCCAGGTATGTATTCCCATAGTATTGATCACAACATTTTATTAGTTTTATACATGATAGTGTTGTTTCATATTTGATTCCTTGAATGTTTATCTCATGTATGGTTCTTCTTACTATATTCTATTTATCATTCATACTTATATTCATATTCTTCTAGATTTGAATTTTGATTTTTTTAATAAAAACAAAAGTATATTCTAAAAAAAGTTTTTCAAAATTAATTTTATGTGTAATAATATTTTTTTCAAGCTATAATTAACATTTCCATAGAGATAGACATTGTACCGATTCTTTTGTGGTATCCTACTAAGACATAGTTCCCACACACTAATTTTTCATCTGGGAATTAGTATTCATGGGTTTGAAGAATATAGTTAAATATATGGTTCATGCTCTATAGATACTTCTTGTTATTGATATAACTTTCATAGTGGTTTAGGATGGTAGTGAGGGATAGTAACATGGATACTTGGTTTTTGTTTAGTTTTGTTCTAGATTTGGTTTATCCATTTTTATTATTTAATATGTCTCATGGTTTTGTATCTTAATTTCTGCATTTTACTATGATTCTTTATCCTTTTATTGTTATACATACGACATAATTTTTTATCTTTCTAGGTGAAATTTTTTCTATGTTTTCTTGTTGATACACTATTGTTTTTCATCAGCCCATAGTGATCAGGAATTACCATTGGGCCTTGCACTAAGCCAGCTCAGGTGACATTTTAGGTTTAATTAGTTTGGTTCATTAAAGGTGGTGGGTTCAAATTCAATGGAACTTAAACATTTATTCAATTTTTTATAGGGGATATTTTATTTTAGCAATTTCCTCTTATTGTGTTATGAATAGATACATGATGAGAACAAAAATTGAATTATATAAGTGCATTATATATTTCAAAAAATTAATTTGATTAATAAAAATTAAATAATGTTAATTATGATAATTGTTTTATAGAAATTATTTACAAATTAATTTTTATTCATTATAATGATAAAAGGAATTACATGGAGTAATTTAAAATTTTTATAAATGTAGAATAATGTTTTATTTTATATTTAAAATAAATCTAAATATTAAAAAATGAATGAAAAATAAATAATATTACACTTTAATTTAACTTTTTTTATATAAACACATGAGTGTTTTGAAAAAATTAATATTTTAATATAATTATTTATATATTTACCTTCTAATACATACATTATAAATTTATGTATTTGGTCATAATAATGATACCTCAGGCTGATTAATGAGAAGGATTGAGGTTCATTCCTTGTTTTAATTATATGAGGGAATATATTAAAATATTATCACATATATTTTCATAAAAAATTATCTTCTGTTAAAATAATATCAAGGTGAAATTTATGATGTGAATTTTTTAATTGTGAGGCATTGTTCCTTTCAAACTACTCTTTAAAAAAATGAAATTGAAAAAAATGGTCTATGTGGGTTTGTTGTGATTAAATATAAACAAGAATATAAATTAATTGAATTATTAGTTTAAATAAAAAATTAAATACTAATTTTTCACTATTTGTAGGTGAAATTTTAGGTAAGTATATTAAAAATTATTTCAGATTACTTGAGAATCAGGAATTAAAAAAGTAATAGACTATGTAGACATAATATTTTTTCTTATAATTCTGAAACTTTATCCTTATGGGAAATTATTTTTTATCTTTTAAATTTGAAATTTAAATTCTTATGATTATTGAGATCATTTTCCCAATAATAATAATGAGATGTCAAATTATTTGGTTGTTTAATAAACTTAATGTTATTAGGATATAAAAATAGAGTTTTTTTATGAAAATTGAATACATTAATGTCTTTTTTTACTTTGTTTTGATCTATTTTGGTAGGGTAATGATAAATAAATGTTATAAGAATAGATAAATTTAATGAAGATGTGTAAAAAATAATTTTTTAATCATAAAAGTGTGGTTAATGTTGAACATAGTAAAAATACAGAAATGAAAATTTTAACATAATGAAATAAAACCCATGGTAAGAACCACAATGATTCTATGTAAGTATATTATGTAGAAGAAAAAATATGTAATTTATATCACAAGTTAAATTAAGAAATAAATAAATGTTGTTTTAAAGACTAAGTATTTTATGTCATGGTCAATAATAAACTAAATTCCTTCTAATGACCCAACTCAAGGGCATTTTGAGTGATAAAGATATGTAGTTTTACAATTTTTCAATGTTTTTACACGTGTAGATGTCAATTTGAATCTATGTATAGAAAAATGAAACATAAAATATAGAAAAAATGGGATATTTAATTCATCTATATAAGAAATTCATAAAATAATTTATGATCTTTTACTTTTTTGGATATTTTTAATATCAAGATCACGGATTGCAGATACGATTTTTATTAATTTTGTGACCAAAAATGTGAAAGGAATATATATTTAATATATATTATATTTTAAGGATAATTACTAAAAAAATTATATTTTTATTATAGAGTTAGTTCCTTTGTATTTATATAT
Source organism: Viscum album (assembly GCA_963277665.1). Classification (NCBI taxonomy): domain Eukaryota; kingdom Viridiplantae; phylum Streptophyta; class Magnoliopsida; order Santalales; family Viscaceae; genus Viscum; species Viscum album. The sequence goes on along the minus strand of OY728134.1, from coordinate 1,083,705,836 downwards.
GGATTTTTAACTTAATTATAAAAAACATTGATATATGTTTAATAATTTTTCTTACTAGATTTATTTTTTGAAGGTAATAAGAAAACCTTTTTAGGTTTTACTTCAATTTGATTTAGATAAGAAATGTTTTCTTATCATTAAATACCCATATAAGTGAATTTATCCCTAATTATAATTTATTTCATGTTAGTCATGTGTATATAAATCCATTTAAGGGTGTCAAGTGAGGAGTATAAAAATTATTACCAAACTTATTTTCTTTAATAATGTTCACTTGGAAATAAAATTATCAAAATTAATATCATTTTAAGATTAATAATTTTTAAAAATTATTATTATATTATTGAACATATTTTATAATGGGATAGGAGCTCAACATGGTCAATTTTTTGGCTCGAGAGAATAATTCATATTTATATTTTTCTAATATGATTTATTATTAATGTGCATGAAACAATTTTAATTATATTATCCATAGGATTTTAATTTCTTATGGTAGCATCAATAATGGTTTATCATGTAAATTTAATTAAATTTATAATCATAAAACTATTATTGTCAATAAATTTCCATGTGTATGAGACTATTTTATTTTTAATATATATCATTTTTTGAAACTAAATTATCTTTTTTTTATTATAAATAGTTTTCCTTCAATTTTGAACTTTTTTATTATAGTTTTTTCAAGTTTGTTTATATATTATTTTAGAAACTTTATTTAGAAATATTTGTATCTACAGAATGAGACTTATCTAATTTTTTATTTTTGGACCCACTAAAGTGCTAAATTGTTTAATTTATACTATTTAATGTCATTAGAAAAACATTTTATGATCCCGATAATTTTTGGTGGTGGTTTTGCTCTCAGGATGAATTTTGAAAAAATTCAAAGACTTTTAAATTTAATGGTATATTTAATCATTATGAAGTAAATAAATATTTATCACATTTAAATGGATATCAATATCTATTAACTGTTTTTACAAATGGGAATTTTTAACATTCATATGTGTTTGGGTTAAGGGGTTACAATAAGTAGATTTGTAACCTTTAGTTGGACTTCAGGATCTAGGTCGATTTTGTTTTCTAGTATTTAAAATTAATACAAGATAAATAATTCATTATGATATCAAAAGAATATTTTCCCCTCCCTTTTAAGGTCATTCGTCATTTGTAACATCTTACCAAGAGTTTTAGAGAGTAGTTGAATCAGAAATTATTCATTACGATGGATATTATACAAGATTGTGGAGCAGAGATGGGTTTTCATTACTGATCATGAATCATAATATTGATGAATAGATGGAAAATTTATAGTAATTAACTATGATTTAAGAAAAATAACCTTACAGCCATTCCCATTATTATTGTATGTGACAAAATGAAATTCAAACTATCAGAGATACATTTATAATCCCCCAAGATATATCACAGTGGATAACCTCCTTGTATCTATCAATAAAGTAGTGTCTTTGTCCTAGTGATTCTCCTAAAATAATTTCCTATTTTTATCATTAATGGAATAAGTAAAATAAACATAAAATATTTAAATAAAATCATTTCCAATAAATCTATTAGAACAAATAAAGTAAACATAAAATCACAAGGAAGATGAAAATTTATCAATAAGAACAAGGTCAATCCTAGGTCAATATACCTTTCTACCACATGTTATAGATCTACTAAATTACTAGATAATAAAAACATTATATCATATATTTAAGGGTCAATTTCTAGAGTCAGACAGCTCTCTCACCAAAAACATTAAGCACTCACGCAAGGAATGGATTCCAGTGCATGAAAAAACTCCCTACATTGGAAAGTAACACTTAATCAAATCAACGAAGTCTGGAATATCTTGTAGAAAAAGTTGATCATCAATATATCAATAAACACAAAAACTCTCATTAAGAATCATCCATGAAACTAAAATAATGAGTGGAAAATAATCAATGGGAATGTAGTAGTGATCACTTCTTCTGAGTGGTCGTACAACCACATATCTAAAGTAACTCCCCGATATTTTGTGAACATTTTCTTTCAAATAAATTTAATTTTTCAATATATTACATTAAAAACAAAACTAATTATATATTTCATTACATGAAACACTGGGTTTAGCTAGCCTTACACTGCAAACCGAGTTAAAACAAAAGGTGAAATACTTTTAAGATATTATTACTTAATATGATAGTTATCATTGTCACGACCCGTCCCCCAGGTCCCATATCGTGACTACCCCAAGCTCGCCTTCCATAGGCCAGGGGCTGGCGACTAGCACCAAAGGCATAATTCCCTAAAACTTGGAAGGAATTACCTTTATAAAACGTAAATACACACAACCAGAGCACAATTGCAAGCAAACACTAAGTAAAAATTTGTATAACAATAATACTAAAAGTAAAGTGGGTCCAGAAAAAAATCCAAAATGTAATGTACAAATACAACAGAAAACAAGTACAACTAAAAAAGGGACAAACAACAGAAAGGTGAAAGTAGATCCTAGATCATCCTCTAGGGTTCATACCTGATGGGTAGGTATAGATGGCCTCCACAACACTCCAGGTCTGTCAAACACCACCGTGTACCGATATGTCGTAAGGCCCTCCTCCGGGTACCGTCCAGTCTTGGCGCTCTCGACCTCCGTCAGCGCTGTCCGTCGTCTGCATCCAACACAACGTGGTGTGGGCATATCCCGTGTAGGGGTGAGTATAACGATACACAGTAGGGACCCCAAGAACCTCAAGGTATTACAAAATCCAACAAGGAAAAACCAAAAAGTACGAAATCAACAAATAACTATTACTTAGGTATATGTCCATACATATATCTAAGTTATCAAGTAACCCATCTCAATCATGAGGAAAACACATCGGTCATTGACATAGCTCAAAACATGATTTTTCATTATCAAAACCACGAATACTAGGGAAATACTCCTCTATCAAGTACAGTGGGCCTATCACGACACTATGGAACATCTCACTAACCTTGGACTACTGAGGTACTCCTCCTATCGGGTACTGTGTGTCTGCTGCCAACTACCTGGCGCTCCGTCTATTGTGCATCTGCCGGAAAATTCTGGGCGCTCCCCCTAATAGCCAACAGAGGTACTCCTCCAGTTGAGTACTACAGCTCTACATCCAACTACCAGGCACTCCGTCCGCCATGGGTCTTCCGCCAAATATAGGGCTCTCCCCACTGGGCTAGTCGAATCACTCCAAGTCGAATCAGTCCAATAGTCGTCAGGTCTACACCTACTAGGTCTCTGCACTCTGTCTGCTCATCTCCAGAATGATCTGCTCCACAAGCTACTATTTGATACTCCAAGTGTAAAAAAGTCTCATGTAGAAGTATCTCAAAGAACCTCCACGTCATAGGGGTCTCAACGCAACATACAACACATCAATCGGACGCCCAGTCCGTGAGTTGTTAGCATTTTAGTCTCGGGGGCCCGGTTGGCTTTGAGTACGAACCAACCTGACAGTGACTCAACTATACCCAGAACTCCAGTGGGGTATAATCAAAGGGACATGTATGCTCCAAGAATACCGTCCCTACAAATATTTAATCAAATGGATGCCCAGTGCCAAAGATATGGCCCAAGAAGGTAATGGGTCAGTAATGGGCCCAGGTCTGGTCTGACCCGGTATGGGTCGACCCGGTCAGACTCCCTGGGTCTGACCCGACCCATTGGGTGGGTCAGCCCGCAATGTTTTGACCTGGTCCACTGGGCCCGGCTCAGCGGACTGTGAGGGAGGTTTGGCCCAGTAGTCACCACGTAGGTGGCTCAGTGACTCGGCCGAGGAGACCGGGCTGGTTTAGCCAGCGACACTGTGTGGGACACTGCGGGTCGGCTCAGATGTACAGTGGCTGGGAGGCCAGCAAGCAGGCCACGAGGGGTGCGGGCCAGCCGACTCAGCACCGGGCAGGCCACAGGTGCACCGGGTAGGGGTCCAGGGCCCCGAGCAGTGCTCTTAGGTGCAGGTAGCACGCCGGGGAGCTGGGCTGGCCGCGGGAGGCCAGGTAGGGTGGAAAGGCCCCAGGCAGGGCAGTAGGGGGGCACAGGGGCATCGGGCAGGGCGTCAGGCAGTGCGGCAGGGGGGCTGCGGGGGTGCTGGGAAGTGTGCCAGTGAGCTGGAAGCACAGATGGGGGCCGAGGGGGCGCCGGGAAGGCTGTTGGCAGGGTGCGGGAGTGCTGGGAAGGCCACCGGCAGGGTGATGGGGCACCGGTCAGGCCGTCGGCAGTGTGTGGGTAGCGCACTGGGGCAGCGCGGTTCATGTAGGCCGTGGGTAGCACGACCCTTGTTCTCCATCTTCATTGTCATTTCCTTTTTGTCAGGTCGTCATCAACGAGCAAGAACAAACAAGGGGAGGGACGGACCATGTTCGTGCAGCCCGAGCCCTCCTCGTTATGGTGATATAAATTGGTGATTCATACCATATCTTTGTCCAACGAAGAACTAGTTTTATATTCAAATACAAAAAAACACAAAACTACCTACCTCTAATTTGGTGATCGACGACAGAGTCACCAAAGGCGGTCGTAGTACCGTCAAATTTGGAGGAAGAAGAGCTCGAAGAAGACAAGTCAAGATGACGTCGTCGGCGTTCTTTGTGGGCGGTAGTGCTTCCCTTTCTAGACCCGGTTGAAGAAGGATGAAGACGTTGTTCATCATTCTTTGTTCTTCGTGGGTGAAGGTTCTTCGTTGGAGGAATAATTCTCCAAGGGTTGGGCATCACGTCTCTTTACTAGTGTTTCGCCGCTTGAAGAAGTCATCCCAAACCCTTCCCCAATCTTTCAATATATAGGATAGGGAGGGTTTGTCTAAAATTATGTGGCCACGTAATTCAAATTTGGTGAATTAAAAGAGTGGTCCCACTTAATTAAATTAGTGGGATGTGTCATATTTAATTAGGTGGATTAGCAATAGGCTCTCCCTCATTAAATAGGGAGAGGTGGGAGGTTTTATCCTCCACCATTAATAGGGGTCGGGTGGTCCCCACCCCTATCATTTAATAGAGAGGTTATGGGTCTCGGGTTGTCCCCATGTCGTAACCTCTCGAGGGAGGTTATGTTCAGGTGGGATCCACAACCATATCCTCTCATGAGAGGTTAGGGTGTGGTGGCCCCCACTTCTAACCTACCCATGGAGGTTTTAACCACCCAAATAAAATAAAGTTGAAACTTTATTTTATTCAAAACAATTAAAACCTCCAAAAAACTAACTTCCAAACTCGTCAGAACGCAACAGTGGTGAGGGTCTCAATAAGCAATTATTGATGTTGTGAGTTAAAAGGTAACCTCGGATTTCAATTCCAAGCACTAGTTTAAACGTTATAAAATCTGGAACGTACGTTTACTGAACATACCTGAAAAAAACTTCAAACATTGATTCTGGACACACTGGGCCTCGGAATCAAGCGACGTCAGAAACTGCAGACTCGCAAAATTCCCATGTATAAAAACAATTCCACGGGAATTATGGGTATTTACATTCTCTTCACCTTAAGGATTTACATCCCCATAATCTACAACTCGAACTACGGGAACAAATGAGGGTACTGAGAACACATCTAAGCCTCCCGCTCCCATATACTCTCCTGGAGGTTCTCGTGCTGCCAGAGAATGCTCAACAGAGGTATTGACTGTCCATGTAGGACTCACTCCTGTAGATCCACGATCTCCACCGGGACCTCCATGAAAGTATCCTCATCATCGATGTACAGCTCTCCATGGTTGATGATGTGGGATGGGTCGTGCACGTATCTCCTCATCTGAGATACGTGGAAGACGTCGTGCACCCGATGTAGCTGAGGTGGAAGTGCAAAGTAGTAAGCTACCTCGCTTACTCTGCTGATGACCTGGAAAGGTCCGATGAAGAGAGGAGATAACTTATCACCTCAGTCAAATCTCCGCATACCTCATCAAGGTGAGACTCGTAGGAAGATGTGGTCACCATCCTCAAACTCTAGAGGTCTCCCTCTCCTGTCAGCATAAGACTTTGGCCTGCTCTGTGTAGTCTTCATCTGCTCCTAGATGATCTGCACCTTCTCCATGCTATCCTGCACCATCTCAGGTCCCACTAGTGGTGACTCCCCTGGGTCTGTCCAGCATAGTGGCGATCTGCAAGGCTGACCATACAAGGCCTCAAAAGGTGCCATACTGATGGTGGAGTGATAGTTGTTGTTGTAGTAAAACTCCACCAGTTGTAGGTGGTCCTCCCAGCTGCGACCAAAATCAAAGACTCAAGCATAGAGCATGTCCTCAAGGGTCTGGATGGTTCGCCTGGTCTAGCCATTCGTCTGACAATTGAATGCGGTGGTCAAGCGAAGTTGTGTCCTGAAAGCCTCCTGCAACCCCTTCCATATCCGAGAGGTAAACTGTGTGTCACGAGCGGAGACAATAGAAAATGTTACTCCATTAAAACGAACTATCTCATGCACATATAGGCATCCCAAGCTATCAACTGAGCCCTGATCTATGATCGGTAGGAAGTGGGCCAACTTGGTGTGTCGGTCAACGATCACCCAGATCGAGTCATGACTCCTCATTGTACGTGGAAGACCCGTAATGAAGTACATGGATATCCCATCCCACCTTCACTTTGGGACCTCTAAGGGTTGTACCAATCCTGCTAGTACCTGGTGATCCGCCTTCACATGCTGACAAGTGAGGCATTGTGAGAAAAACCCTGCAACCGCCTTCTTCATACCCAACCACCAGGGCTGTCATCCGAGGTCTTGGTACATCTTGGCCACTCTTATATGTACCACTAGAGGGGAAGTGTGGAACTCCATGAACACCTCCTCCTGAAGTGAAATTGGTACGAAGGTACGTCCTCTACAGAGGATGACATGCTCCCCACCTTCTGAAAATCCATCAGGTGCCTGCCCTGTGGATATCTGAACACGTCACGTCTCACAGTCAGCATCCCCATGTTGTGTCTCCCTGACTCGCTGAAGAAGTGTAGGAGTGACTATAAGAGACTGTAGATAGGAAACTATATCTCTATCCACAAAGGATATCTGTAAAGAAGCCAGCTGCTCTGTTGCCTCTCCTAGCTGTTGAATACTAGCCCTCCTGCTGAGTGAATCCGCAACACTGTTCCCCTTCCCAAGAGTATAGACTATATTAATGTCATAGTCCTGGAGGAACTCAAGCCATCGCCACTGACTCAGGTTCAGGTCCTTCTGAGAGAAGATATACCTGAGACTCTTGTGATCATAGTATATGTCAAAACGCTCGCCCATCATATAGTGCCACCACATCATTAAGGAGAAGACCACTGTTGCTAACTCCAGGTCATGGGTAGCGTAGTTCTGATCGTTATGTCTCAGCTACCGAGAACCATAAGTGATCACTGCTCTCTCATGCACCAAGACACACCTATGTCTGTTCCCTGATGCATCGTAGTAGACTACGTACCCAACACCTTCCTCTGGAAGCCTCAAGATGGGGGCACAGTCAGCCTCTGCCTCAACTCTTGAAAGCTCTAGTCACATCTCTCTGACCATACGATGGGTTGTCCCTTCTTCTTCAAGGATGATAGTGGTAATGAAACTCTGGAGAATTTTGGAACGAATCTCTGATAGTATCCACCCTAGACCAGGAAACTCCGTATCTCTGTCACACTCCTGGGTGGCTCCCAATAAAGTACCACCTCAATCTTTGCTGGATCCACTACAACTCCAGCCTCCGAGATGAAGTGTCCTAAAAATTGAACCTCTTGAATCCAAAATTGGCACTTTGAGGTCTTACAATAAAGATGGTGCTCTCGGAGTGTGTTCAGTACTACCTGCAAATGGTAGGTATGCTCCTCCTCAGTAGTCGAGTATATCAGTATGTTGTTGATGAAAAATATGACAAAGCGATCAAGGTAAGGCTGGAAGATCATGTTCATGAGACTCACGAACACTAATCGAACATTGGTTATGCCAAAGGGAATAACCAAGAAATGGTAGTGGCCATACAGACACCTTAAGGACGTCTTCTGCACATCTTTATCTCAAAATCTGAGCTGGTGATGGCCTGATATGTGGTCTATCTTCGAGAACCATCAAGATACATTGACCTGATCAAAGAGGTCATCAATCATTGGGAGTGGGTACTTGTTCCTCATGGTCACCTGGTTCAGGTGACGGTAGTCAACACAAATCCTGAAGCTCCCATCTTCCTACTTGGCACACAAAATCGGGCCTTCCTAGGGAGAAACACTGGGTCAGATGAATCCCTTCCCCTACAAGTCCTCTAGCTGTAGCCGCAGCTCATGATGCTCAGCAGAAGCCATCCGATATGCCGGAGTAGATATTGGTGTCGTCCCGGGGTATAGATCAATGTATAATTCCACATCTCTATGAGGAGTTAACCCCAGGACATTGTCGGGGAAAACATCCACATACTGATCCACCACCACCGGATAAGTCGAACTCTCCACATCAACTACTCCGAGGGAGAGGAAAGCCAACTGGTGAGTGATCAGCTACACCCTCCTCCAAGTAAGTCTGTCCTATGCTGCAATGGTTCCCTTAATTTTGGTGTAGATGAACCTAGTCCCATCTGTGCGGACACACAACACTCTGTTCCGAATACAGTCAATCTGAGTATGGACTGCAGATAACCAGTCCATACCCAAGATGATGTCTTAAGGCCTCGACGCCGCTATGAGGACATCCCAGCCGAAGTTCTCACCTTCAGAGTATGCTCACACTACCAGAAACAGTGCGTAATCATCGTGTCTGCTCCCATAGGAGTCTCTAGCCGTAAGGATCAAGCCAACGGCTCCGTCGGAATCTCCGAGCTCTGAATGAGGGAAGTGGAGATGAAGGAGTGACTGACACTTGTGTCTATAAGAACTGTAGCTAATGTGGAATAGACACAAATAGTACCTTGAATCATCCCCCTGGTGCCATGGTTGTATTCCTCAGCTACCTGAAGCTGAGCTCTCCCCTATCTGCCAGCTCCTTAAGGTTGGGGTGGTCCTCCTGGTGGTGGTGGCGGTAGCACCTCGTAATTTCGACCACCACCAGATGCACAACTCGTTACTCTGCCACGTCTGCCTACTCCCTACGGACCACCTCAATCAAATCTCTGCCTCTTCCAGGGAGGTCCCTCAATTGACTGTTGATCTTCTATGCGGCAGTTCGGATAGTCACGAGCCATGTGACCCTGTCAGCTGCAAGAGTAACACGCTCGCTCCTGGAATTTTTGGCTCTTTCTCCACTATGGGTTCCCCGCACAACCGATCATTTGTCACGCGGTCATGCACCTGCAGGTCTGTCCCTCTTGGACCTCTACGTCATCTGTCTACTGCCAGCTAAATAATACTGCACTGCATGCCGACTAATAGTGGGTCTCGCTGGTGGTGACTGCTCAACAGGGAAACTCTCTACTTGGAGGGATCACTTTAACACCCCTACCTACGTCAGAATGCTGAGGGAGATCATCGGAGCTCTGATCTCTCGCTTTAGCCCCGTATCAAAGGTACGGGCCCTAAACAATGGGTCGCGTACTATATCTGTGGAGTAGCGCGAGAGGTCGGTGAACCTCGCTGAGTACTGCGTTAATGTTATACTTCCATACTGCAGATGAGGTAGCTCTTGTATCCACACCGCACGAAGGTTGGCTAGAACAAACTCCTCCCGGAACAGGCTCTCAAAGTCTTCCCATAGAAGTGTCACCTCATTATGGGCCTGGATCATTAGGCTCCACCATCTTCCTACAGATGCCTAAAGGAGGATAGAAGCAAGGATCACAATGAAGTCTGATGTTTTCTCTACTAGCCTGAAGACTCTCGCCACAACCTCTATCTAATCCTTAGCCGCCTGTGGGTTTGTCTCTCCCCGGAACCTGGGTGGCCTCTGGTGCTGGAACTCATGCAACATGAGCAAGTGGCATGAATCGTCTACTATTGTGGTTGGGGGCATCAGTGGCCCAACGGGAAGTGGTACAGTTGGTGCCTCCGCCGGTAAAGGGCCCTGCAATGAAGCCTCGTCGCTCGGTGGGCTATTAGCGAGAACAAATCTCGTGGCTCTAATTGGTCGTTTGCGGGGATGCATCCTGAAAGAAACAGATGCGACACGGTCAAAGAATATACCTGGTGAGCTGACCTGGTTTGGGATGACTTAATGAAAACTTTTGAAAACACATACGCAATCAGTGTTTTCATGTACTAAGTCGGAAATCATTAGTCGGGGTCCTGGTGTACGGATATGTCGGCCGTCGCACCAACACTGGACTCCCTGAACTAAAAACCGCACTCGATACCCTTATCACTATTGCTTCACAGAAAAGGGAGATCAGAGTCCTATGTTCTATGGTATAACCGACTCCTCTAATACCAATTTGTCACGACTCATCCCCCGGGTCCCGTATAGTGACTACCCCAAGCCCACCTGCTATAGGCCATGGGCTGGGGACTAGCACCAAAGGTGTAATTCCCTAAAACTGGGAAGGTATTTCCTTCTTAAAACGTAAACACACACAACCAGAGTACAAGCGGAAGCAAAAAATAAGTAAAAATCTTTATAAAAAGAGTAATGAAAGTAAAGGGGGTCCAAAATACAAGCTCAACTGTAATTTACAAATATAATTGTAAACAAGTACAACTAAAAAAAGGGACAAACAACCGAAAGGTGAAAGCAGCTCCTGGATCATCCTTCGGGGTTCCTACCTGAAGGGTAGGTGTAGATGCCCTCCAAAAAACTCCACGTCTATCAGACTCCACCTTGTATTAATACATCGTAAGGTCCTTCTCCAGGTACCATCTAGTCATGTCGCTCTCGACCTCCGTCAGCGGTGTCCGTCGTCTGCATCCAACACAACGAGGTGCGGGCAAAGCCTGTGGAGGGGTGAGTATGATGATACTCAGTAGGAAACCCAAGACCCTCAAGGTCTCAAAAAATCCAATAATGATAAACCACAATGTATGAAATCAACGGATAACTTTTACTTAGGTATATGCCCATACATATACCTAAGTTATCACATAACCCATCACAATCATGAGGAAAACACAAAGGTCATTGACTCAGCTCAAACCTAGATTTTTCATTATCGAAACCACAGCTGTTGGGAAACTCCTCTTCTATCGTGTATAGTGGTCCTGTCGCGACTCTATGGTGCATCTCACTATCCTTGGACTACTGAGGTACTTCTCCTGTCGAGTACCGCGGGTCTGCTGCCAACTACCAGGCGCTCCGTCCGCTGTGGGTCAGCTGCCAAATACTGGTCGCTCCCCCTAATAGCCTAAAGAGGTACTCCTCCTGTTGTGTAATAAAGGTCTGATGCCAACTACCAGGACCTCCATCCACCATGGGTCTACCGCCAAATACCGGGCGCTCCCCACTAGGCTAGTCGAATCACTCCGAGTCGAATCGGTCAAGCAGCCGTCAGGTCTACAGTTAATAGGTCTCCGCACTCTATTTGCTCGTCACCAGAAGTATCCGCTACACAAGATACTAGTCGATACTCCAAATGTCACTAAGTCTCATGTAGAAGTATCTCAAAGTACAACCACGTCATAGGGATCTCAACACAACAGACGACGCGTCAATCGGACTCCCGGTTTGGGAGTTATTGGCATTTTAGTCTCGGGGGCCCGGTTGGATTCGTGTACGAACCAACATAATTGTGACTCAACTATACTCCAAACTCCAGTGGGGTATACTCCAAGGGATGGCTATGCTCCAAGAATACTAGCACCGCTGACGGTTCGTCAAACAGACGTCCGGTGCCAAATATATGGCCCAATAAGGTAATGAGTCAGTAATGGGCCTGAGTCCAGTCCGACCGAGTCTAGTTCGACTTGGTCAGAATCGATGGGTCTAACCCGGCCAATTGGGGTGGTCAGTCCACTAATTTTTGACACGGTTCGTTGGGCCCCGCCCAGCGGACCGCGAGGGCGGTTTGGCCTGGTAGTCGCCACGTAGGAAGCTCAGGGACTCATCCCAGGAGACTGGGCCAGTTTATCTAGTGACACTATGGGGGATACCACGGGTCAACTCAGAATGCTGGTGGCCATGAGGCCAGCTGGCAGTCCGGGTGCGGCGCGGGCAGGCCAGCTGGCCACCGGGCAGGCCGCGGGTGTATTGGGTAGGGGGCCAGGGGCCGGGCAGTGGGCTTGGGCACGGGCAACGCGCCGGGGCGCCGGGCGGGCCACGGTAGGGGGTCGCGGGATGCCGATCAGGGTGTCAGGTAGCATATCAGGGGGCCACGAGGGCATCGGGGCACTGTGCAGCGCGGCAGGGGGGCTGCAAGGTGCCGAGCAGCACGCCAGGGCACTAGGAAGTGGGTTATGGGGCCGCGGGGGCGCTGGGCAGGGCGTTGTGGCACCGAGCAGACCGTCAGTAGGGTGCAGGGGCACCGGGCAGGCTTTTGGCAGGGCGCGGGTAGCATGCCGGGGTGTTGCGGGGGCATCGCAGTTCTCGGAGGCCGCGTGTAGCGCAACCATTGATCGCCGTCTTCGTTGTCGCCGCCTCTTTTTCAGGTCGTCGTCATCGATCAAGAACACACAAGGGGAGACTGTGACCATTTTCATGCAGCTCGAGCCCTCCTCCTTACGGGGATTGAAATTGGTGAATAATACCATATATTTGTTCGAAAAATAACACGGTTTATATTCAAATATAAAATAACACAGAACTCCCTACCTCGAATTTTGGTGATCGAAGACGGAGTCGAGGAAGGCAGTTGTCGTTCCGTCAAAGTCGGAGGAAGAAGAGCTCGAAGAAGATGAGTCGAGATGATGTCGTCGGCGTTCTTCGTGGGCAGTAGTTCTTCCCTTCCTTACCCCGGTTGAAGAAGGATGAAGGCTGTGTTTGTCATTCATCGTTCTTTGTGGGCGACAGTTCTTCGTTGGAGGAATAATTCTCCAAGGGTTGGGTGTCGCGTCTCTTTTCCATCATTTCGCTTCTTGAAGAAGCCATCCCAAAACCTTCCCATAAGCTTTCTTTATATAGTAGAAGGAGGGTTTGTCTAAAATTACGTTGGAAAGTAATTTAAATTTAGTGAATTAAAAAATTAGGACCCACCGAATTAAATTCGTGAGAGGTGTCACATTTAATTAGGTGTATTGGCAAGAGGCACTCCCTCATTAATGAGGGAGAGGTGGGATTTTTTATCCTCCACCATTAATAGGGATCGGGTGGTCCCCACCCCTATCATTTAATACAGAAGTTATGGGTCTCAGGTGGTCCCCACATCGTAACCTCTCAAGGGAGGTTATGTGTAGGTGGACCCCATCACCATAACCTCCCATGGGAGGTTAGGGTGTGGTGGCCCCCACTTCCAACATCCCCTTGGAGTTTTTAAGCACCCAAATAATATAATGATAAAACTTTATTTTATTCAAATTAATTAAAAAACTCCATAAACTAACTTCCAAACTCGCCAGAATGCAACTACAGTGAAGGTATTAATAAGCAATTACCGATGATACGAGTTCAACGGTGCCCTCAGATTTAAATTCCGAGTACCGGTTCAGAAGTTATAAAATCCCGAACGTACGTTTACTAAACCTACCTGAAAAAAACATCATAAATTGATTCTGGGCACACCGGGGCTCGGAATCAAGAACCGTCACAAAATGTGGACTCGTAAAATTCCCATGTATTAAAAAGAATTGCACGGGAATTCCGGGTCTTTACAACCATCAAAATGCTAGAATAGTGGGTATGAGTTTGATTCAATTAATTGTGAAAATATATATTTTAAACACACACACATATATATATAACGAATTATTTTTTAATAAAAAATTAGAAATGAAAAAAGAATTTTAAAATAAAATAAATCATTTTCTGAAAAACTATTTTTATGTGCACGTGAATGTTTTATCACAATAAATCAAATAAATCACTTTGGATGAATTTTTTTAATTATATTTTTATATTATATCTCCAATAAAATGTTTTAAAATTTATATTATCTATATTATAGTCATGATATAAGGATCAATCAAATTATATGATTAAAAATTGTATTTTTCTAAAAACAATTTTATCACATTATATAGAATGTTTTTCAAAATTAATTTTTTACACTTTTATTTAATTTAATTTAGAGAAATAAGTTTTTTTTTGAAACATAATTTCAATATAATCTTAGGGGGAATTTTTATAATTTTTTGAGGGGATAAAGTTTTTGATGAATAGTGAAAAATAATTATTTTTATTTAGAATTATCATTTCTATTAAAGAATTTGAAAACATAAAAATTGTTTTAAAAGGGTTTTGAAAGTTATATAAGATAAATCATATTGTTTTTAACTTAACTTATTTCATTTGAATAAATTTCATATTGAATTTTTATATAAGAACTTTTAGAAATTTTAAATACTTTCTCTTTAGAAAATATGATTTTCATCATGTCTATGGGTTCATTTTAAAATTAAATTTTACCACTTATATGAATAGAATTTAATTAAATATATTCCTTATTTTAAAAAATAATAATTAATATTATATAATAATTTCACCTAATTTTTTAATGATAATTAGTTTTGAATACCATAAAAATTAATTACCACGATTAATGTTAAAAAAGGATTAATAGGGGCTACAATAATCATTTAAAGGGTAAAATGGCCTAATATCTTTTCAAACCCCATTTTACCGTCATATACATACATTATAACCTCTAAGATATTAAGATTTCCCATTTTTGAGCCTTATGTAATCTAAAAAATTGGCGTAAAATTTATTCTTTTTAAAAAATCATTGTGTATCCTATCCCCTACTTATAAAATACCACCCCTCTCCTCCACTCTTCACAATTCCAAAACCAATTTTTCCAATAATTCTAAAATACCATCTTCACATAACATAAAATATCATATTGGATTTTGTTATATTTGGAATCCCTCATAAAAATGCTTTAGGTATAAACATAAAGGGGTTGTTTGGGGAAGAGGTATATTCCTTAAACATACATTTTATTTTATTTATTCTTATAACTCCTTAAAATATTATTCAAATATAATTATATAACAACACTATTATATCAAATATATTGTGAAGTTAGTATATAAATTTAATAACCAATATCAACATTCTCTTCCACAAAAGGGGAAACAAAATTATAGATCATGTGTTCGGTGGTCTACCACCTAATG
Source organism: Viscum album (assembly GCA_963277665.1). Taxonomy (NCBI): domain Eukaryota; kingdom Viridiplantae; phylum Streptophyta; class Magnoliopsida; order Santalales; family Viscaceae; genus Viscum; species Viscum album. Next base: position 1,083,690,723 of record OY728134.1, on the reverse strand, counting down.
AACTGATGTTATTCATTATTTGTAAAAACCTCTCATGGATAGATATAGTTAAGGATTTAATGTTTATAAAAAATATTTATGATATTATTTAAAATTTTAATTTATAATTTCACACATAAATTTTCAAACCTCATCCTTGGATACTCATTTATTATATTCATTTCTTGGTCTTGGATCATTCCGATTGAGGGTCAGGTTGGGACTAGGTAAACAATTTTCAGTTCATGTAATTTGGGTGTATATTGGAGTATACACATGCACCTAATGGTTAGTGGAAACCATGAGGTTCATCCTATGTACCCATACAAAAATACCTAGAGGTGACCAAAAGATACCACACAGTTTGCGCACAGCAGCAAAAATCGTGCAGCATGGCCGTGCAGTAGGTCTATGTTTTTGGATAAACCTAGTACACTGCTTTTGCACAACTACAAAACTATGTGGGTTGGTAGTGCAGTGAGTTTCTACTTAGGCAGAGGCTACCTCATAGTTGGCTCCTAGTTTAGTAAACTATGCATCCAAATAATACAGTCATGCTAAATAATTAAAAACATAAAAACCCTATTCTACCATCCACTTATTTTATCCTAACCAAATCCCCCTCCCTCTTGGTTGGTTTTAGCACACAAAGTGGTCTCAACCCCCCTTATCCATGGCTCCCCTCCCACCATGGTGCTTCCACTTCTATTCAAATGTATTATTTTAGGGGTTTTGTCAATTTCTCATCTTCCACTCCCTTTCCCATCTCTGTTTCTTGCCACATCCTCCGTAAGACCTATCTTAACTGAAACCTATAAGTTAGGGTTGACATGTATGTATATTTTATTTGTGTGTATGGTGTGGGGTTTGTTCTCTAGGGTGAATTATTCCTCATCTGAGAGTTTTTTCTGATTCACATGCCACAAAGGTAGGTGTTTCCATGTTTTTCCTTTCCTATTCATCCTATTAATGATTGGGTTCCTCGTATAAATTTATAATCATGATGTATTCACATTTTGTACCTCTGTTTATTTTCCTGTAGTGTTTTTTGGCTAGTAGAAACTGCTAAAAATATATTTTGAATATATTCTTTAAACATGCTTATGTATTTATGCACTTTATTTGAATGGTATAATGTCAAATGTCATGTAAAAGTTAAATTGGGACTTTTATGACAATGGAATTTGTTATATTTTGTTAAATTAGTTTTTTTATATGAAATTAGAGGATGTGTAATTTGGATGACTTTTGTGGATTTAGAATTGTTGTGGAATTGATTTTTTAAATATTCTAATAGTTTTAAAAGGGTTCTTTATGATTAGGAAAATAAATGGGATTTTTAGGTTTTTATTTAAAAAAACAAGGTGACCTTGGAAATGTAAATGGTCGATTTTTGTGTGTCAGTGTTTGTTGGTACATCCATTTGTGTACCAAGTGCACACACTGATGGACACTCAAATTAATATGGAACATTTAAAACAAATTTTTTTGAACTCATGCTTCTCAAATGTTTTCCTTTATCTCAAAAGGGTTTGTGTAGTTCATTATAGGTCATGAAATTGGTTCCAAATGTGTTCTTCAAAACATGGGATGTTTGGAATTTTGGGACACAATTGGTCTCAAAATGGTTCAGGATACCATTAGGCATATTTAAATATGATATATGTTTCATCCTGTATTTGAAACTAATTGAGCTTTAAATGTAAAGGACTATTTTTAAAGGCTTGTGAAAGTGAAATTTCATATAGTTTGGAAATGGTTTTTGAAATGTTTTGGTAAATTCCTTTGGTTGTGTAATGATGAAGGCCCATTTGGAAAACTAGTATGTTTTAATAATGGTTTGAATGTTCATAAGATGTGGCGGCACGGTTGGCACATTTATGATGCGATATATATATATATATAATTATATAGTGGGAACCACAATATTAGGGATTTCCCTTTATGGGTTATCTCATAGGTGGTGTATATGTATGGGGTAGGCAAGTGTTGTGATAGCATGTATGACAAGTCACACAAGAGCGGGGTTCCAACATACATGGTATAATTTTACAGTAGGTCCTTGGGCAGATTTTAGAGTATCGAATGATGGTTTTTTTCCAGTGTGGATTAGATGGTTTGGTACTCATTAGATTTGTTAAAAGGATATGTGGGATGTTCTACTGGATTACTCTATTGAGGGAGGCCAGTTGGTTATAGACTATGGAGCTTCACCATATGCTGGTTGGTGGTTCTGAACAAATTATGTCCAAGGATCACTCTATATATGTTTAGGAAATTCCCATGGTTACAAACTATAATTTCTTGTATTTATTTTACTGCAATTGGTTTTCCATTTATACTTGTAGTTTACTTTTAACATAGCCCATTATCCCTTCTTTGTTTTTTGGTTCCTAAAATGATAGCTTCTTTGAGAATAGAATGTTTGTTATGTTATATATTATAAATTGAAAATTTTATTTATTTATTAAAATGTGAATACCCAATTATTTTGTAACTATATTATCAAACTAGTGTTAATGGATGATTTTCAAGGATAGAAACAGATAGATTCTTTGGTTGTTTCATATTTTTATGCTTAGCTTACACCCTACTTATTCCATTCAATGTTAGTAGACCCAAAATATTTTACTGTTCCTATTTCTTTTTAGGGTTCCTAGTTTGGGTGCTCATTGTTGGGGCAGGTTGGTTAGTGGATTGTGGTGAACATAATGTAACATGGAGATTGTGGTAGTGTGGCTCGGTTCCATTTTTGTTCTTTGTTTCTTATTTAGTTTATGCCTTGTTCAGTTTTTGTACCAGAATCAGTTTTATGTTTTTTTTTCATATTCAATTGTGGTTTATTATTCTGCTTGTTATGTTTTTTATCTCATATTGGATATTGGGTTTAAATCATTCCCACTTGGATTTAATGATGCTTATCACTAGTTTCCATCCTATGGGGATCGAGAATGCCCTTCAGGCCACTTCACAGACCAGGTTGGGTGTTGACTCGGATGGCATTAGGCATGGTTGATGAAAAAATGGTATTAGAGAAGCTCTTATTATTTGGAGTGTCCAGAAGACTGGGATTTGGATTTTCAAGACTCTAGTGGTAGGTATATGAACAGTTTCGTGAACTCTAACTCATTTAGATCCTCAAGTTACAAAGGGTAGTCTAGGATTTGAGTATTTTTTTTCATTGTTCTCTATTGGGGGTGATAATGGATGTGATCTTATGTTATGTCATGATCTCACCTGACGTAGTTCCCATGTGGATTATTATTAGAAATTTCAAGTACTTCCTAGTTGTTGACTCTTTCATGGTGCATGTTTCACTACCATGTTTCCTTGTAAATCATGACTACTAATTCCTCGTTCCATTGGTTTTTTGTGAGTGGTGTTTTGTCTTGGTCGTGGTTGGTGTAGGTGTGTTTCTAAAACTGAAAATTGTTTTTGAAATGAGAATTGTTTTTTAAATGGTCTTGAACTATTGAAATGGGTTTTAAAAGAAAATGTTTTGGATTGGAAATTTGGTGTGTTTTTGGGATTGGGAAATGTAAGAGTGATAGTAACCATCGATATTCCTTATGAATGTTTTCACATGTGAGGTTATGTTCATAGAAAGTGTGTGTTGGTACTTATGCGAAGAAACATATGAACACATGTGCGATGGTTCATGGGATTCCTTGGGAGGGTTATTGAAATTAAAAGATTATCCCTATCTATTTAAAGTAATTTTTGAAAGAGGAAAACAATTTGGGAAATTGGTATTTGTTTTAGAATGTGGGTTTGTTGTAAAAAGTGGCTCTTGAGTTTCGAATGTGTTATGGAAATAAATCGGTTTTGAAAATTGAAATTGAAATAAAATTTTGAAAAAAGTGTATTTTTTGTTCCATTTTCATGTATTTGACTTGGGATCATTTCATTTTGGATTGAGTAATTCCTTAAATTTTTTCATTTTGTTGATATTGGTTTTGGTTTTGTGATTCATGTTCTATTAGATATATGACACCCCAAAAGGTCCCCAAAGTATTTAATGAGTCTTTCATAGTTTTTAATTCTTCTCAAGTTTTTTCTATCCTTTATGGTGATCATGGTTCATTAGAGGTGGTGAAGGGGATTGAAATATTTGAAAGTGTCTCTAGGTGGTTAGGAACTCATGAGGTTGCATGAGTTATTACTGTTCTAGGGTTTTTCAAGGGTTCTACCTTAGATGAATGAGATATTTTTTTCCAACTACTAATGTAAGATGGGAGGACATGGGACGTTTTTAAGTCTCCCTTTCATCCTATGGTTTATACCTGAATAGTGTAATATGATGTAAAGGGAAGATCTCATGAGTATTCAACGATATCGAGGAACGGTGAAGACCTATGTTGACCATTTCAAGGATCTAGGTTCTTTTTATCCATATGTGGAATCACAGGTTCTATTAAATACATACCATTACATTAGTGGTATTATTATAGAGATAAAGGATTGAATCCTATCCTCCAAGTATATTCATTTTTAGAAGTCGGTGAATGATGCACTTTTAGCGGAGTTGGTTTATAAAGAACAGACAGTTTATAATCATGTGTCTCTTTTTTCTTATGATGGATTCCCATATGGTGATTAGTGCATATCAAATGAAATTAACCCTATGAAGTCTCCTTCATTGGTCCTGGCCTCCATTTCATTAGTCTCTTCTCTTGTCTGCCATCTGTTCACATGGTCCAGGCATTCGAAGTCATGTTGTCCCATCCTAATAAATAGGATCCATCATTGTGTCTATTTCATTCATCTCGAGCTGTTTTGTAGAAAGTGTCACTCAAAAAAGACATTTATATAGGAGGTTTCTATTACCTGACTATGATCCAGGAGATGCTCCAGTCATCAGGGGTCTAGCCATGGGCCTAGAAGTGAATCCTACACACATTCAGGAATTGTTCGGGGGGTGCGAATCCTTTGATTAGTTTTGTTCCCCGTGTTGGGGATTTAATATTTAAAGCTTCCCTAGTCTATTTTTTTGGCTATTTTTGTGTGTTCATCTTTCCATTATAAGAGCATGATGAACTCTTTTTTTCATGATTTACATTGTGTTGTTCATTTAAATGTGTCTATTAGAATTGATTGTTCTTATTTGACTATGTCTAGCCCGTATGTGGGTTGGTTTTTGTTTTACTATTGATCACTTATAAATTCCTGAGCTTTATAGAATTGAAGGATGGTGTTTCTGATTAATTTTTTTATGGAGATTAATTTCATTGTTCAACTTCTCATGGTGGTGGTTGTATTATATCATCATGATAAATTTATTATTTTAGAGGTGTTGTTGTTGTTTTCCCTTTTGTATAGGGTATTTCATTCTTTTAGTTATTTCCCTTTCTTTTGAGGTCCTAGATTTCATGGTTTTCTCATAGTGGATTTTCGATTTAAGTATTGGTAGTGTTGTTTGGGTTTTATTGTTCCCATACCCACGATTTCATGTGGTAGGAAGAACTATCTCGTGTTCTCCCCCCATTCTAATGTTGTGTTTTCTTCTCGATCGGTCGGGTGTGACTTGTGGTGTGATTACTTACCCCACGGTTTTTTCTTTCTCTCAGTTTTAAATGGGCATGGACTTGAGTTTTGGTTATCTATTGATTTGGTGACTTTTGGGGGGGGGGGAAGTGTATGTGGTGGGGAAATTTGTAACACACCATCCTTGTATACTCATTTATTTAATTATTTTCATGGTATTGGATCTTTACAGATGAGGTTTGGGTTTGGAACCAGTTAAATTTTTTGATTTTTTGGATGTTGGATGGATTTTGACCTTGGAATGGGCACTGCATAGTTAGTAGAAACCATTTGGTTTGGCCTAGGTACACATGTGACAAGACCTGGAGGTGACCAAAATCTAAAGAACAGTTTGTGCATAGTAGCTCAAACCGTGCATCCTGGTCATGTGACAAGTCTGGGTTAGCTATCACATAGTTTTCACACAGTCTCATAAACCGTGTGGTTTTTTCATGAGGTCAGTTCCTTCTCGTGAAGATTCTACCACACAGTTTAGTAAACTGTGTGGTCATTCGAGATCATTAAAACTATAAAACACTATTCTACCTTCCTCCTATTTTAACCTACCCCCACCTCTTAGTCAGTTTTGTCACATGAAGAGGTCACATGCACCCCTTCTCCTTAGATCCACCCACACCTTGGTGCCTCTCCTTTGATTTCATGGTCAGATTATAGAGGTTTTTCCATTTCACATCCTCATCGCTTTGATCCCTCTCTATTTTTATGCTCTTAATTGGTAAGCCCTCTCTTAGATGAACCCTAGATGTTAGGGTTGATGTGTAGCTCGATTTTCATTGTGTTTAGGGTGTTCGGTTTGATATTCAAGGTGTATTCTTTATTCTATGAGTGTTTCATGGAATTCACACAATATTTAGGTATGTGATTCCATTTTTTTCCTTTCTAATGAATCCCATTAATTTATGGGTTCAATGAATAAATTTATAATCAGGTTTCATGCACTTAGGGTACTTTTGTTTAGTTTTTTTGTTGATTAATTATTGGTAGAAATTTCATAAATATTTTCTTAAGTGGTTCCTCAAACACGCCAATGTATTTATTCACCTAATTTGTTTGGTAAAATGTAAAATGTTCTTTAAAATTTAAATCATGCCTTGTTGTGTCTCACAGACATTGTTATACTTTTGTAAATTAGTTCTGATATATGGGCATGGAATAATGTGTGATTTGGATGTCTTTTATGGATTTAGAATTATGGTGGAAATATTTTTGGAAAATATTATCTTGGTTTTGAATGTGTTTTTTATACTTTGGAAATCAAATAAGATTCTTGAGTTTGTATTAAAAAGAATTTGGTGACCTTTCAAAAGGAAATTGTCAATCTTTTTTTCCATTTTATGTTTTCACATCCATGTGTGCACACATGGGTGGGCACTAAAATAAATATATAAAATTCAAAACAATGTTTTCTCTAAATTCAGGATTCTAAAAGTTTTTCATGATCTTAAAAGGGTGTGTGTCGTTCATAATATGTCTCGAAATCAGTTCTAATTGTATTATTCAAAACTGGACCCATTTGGAATTTTGGGACATGTTTGGTCGCTAAATGGTTTTGGATCCCATTGGGCACCTTAAATATTTCATGTGTTTTCATCATGGATTTGAAAGTAATTAAGCATGAAATGTTAAGGCCCACTTGTAAAGGCTTGTGAGAGTGAAATTTCACATTATTTGAAAATGGTTTTTGACGTTTGAATGAATTTGGGTGTGTAAAGATGAAGGACAATTTGTCTAACTAGTATGTTTTAAGAAATGGTTGATTGTTCATATAATGTCATAGCCCAATGGGAACCTTGATGATGTGATATATATATATATATATATATTGAACCTCTATATAAGAGATATTACTTTATGGGTTATCATATAAGTGATGTACATGTATGGGGTACATAAGTGCGGTGACAAAAGGTAAGATGATTCACACATGGAAGGGCCTCCTACTTACCGAGTATACTTTTACCATGGGATTGAGGGAATATTTTAGAGTATTATGGGATGGTTTCCTTCCATCATCGATTAGATGGGTTGGTACCCCCTAGATTTATTGATATTCTAGGTGGGATGTGCCACTAGATTGGTCAATTGAGGGTTTCCATTTGGTTATTGATCAGGGAGCTTCACCATTCATAAGAAGGTGGTTCCGAACTATGTATGTCTAGTGATCACTCTAGGTATATTTATGAAATTCCCATGTTAACTAACAATAATTTCATGTTTTTTATTTTGTTTCACTTTGTTTTCTATTTATACTATTAGTTAAATTTCAGTATAGCCTGGTATCCCTTTTTTGGTTTTTCATTATTAAAATGTTGGTTTTTTTATAATAAAAAGGGTGTTGTGTTATATTTTAAAATGGAAAAAATGTGATTATTTATAAAAATTTAAAAATCGTTTTGCTAAATATATTTTCAAAATTGTGTTATTGGACTATTTTTGGGGAAGTGAATGCATGTATTATTTGGTGATTGATTACGGAGCAGCTTATCTCACACCCTACTTTCATCATTCAGCAATAAAATATCCATACTATTTTGAAGGTCATCATTCTTGTTCATGTTCTTGGTTTGTGTGCTGGTTGTTGGAGCATGTTGTTTGGTAGATTGAGGTGACCTAGAGATCATTGTATTGTGGATCAGTTCTAGATTTTTTCTCAGTGTTGTATTTAGATTTAGTTTTCTTTAGATATTGTATCTGAGTCAATTTTATATATTTTCTTGATATACTATTGTGTTTGGTTATTATGCTTGTTCATTTTTGTTTATATGATATTCATTTTTGGGCTGAAATCGTTCCCACTTGGACTCAATGCTGCTATAACTTGTTTCCACCTTGTGGTGATTGAGAATTACCTTCGGTCAATGTAACTGATTGGGTCAGGTTTTGGTTTAGATGGAATCTCATCCAATTCATGACATAAATTCTTACATTATAACCCATTGGAAAACAATTACGTCGCTGGTTTGTATGGTGGACTACTACCACCATAACCGTTGTGATGCGTGATCCCCATTTTAATTTTACTGGGATTGTTATAAGGATAGTTTGAATGAATATATATGATATTTTTTACATAATTATACATTTTTAACTACAATATCTCATATAAATTCTTAAATTTCATTCTGTGAGGGATACGATAACATTTCTTGGGAGTACGGTGGACCACCACCTCACAAAGCAATGAGATTCATTTTTCACTAATGATTTTCATTGAAGGTAATATGGATAAATTTAATAAATATATGTTATATATATTACATAAAAATGATTATATAAAGGTAATATATTATTTAAATTTCTCTTATCTCATTAATCATTAAAATGGAAGTAGTGTTCTTGTGTACGCACGAACTACCGTCTCTATGAACGGTGTGATTCATTTTCTATATTTAAATTTTATGGAATACTTTATGTACTTATATAATGTGTATATATGATATTTAAATCATTTTTAAAAATTATTTATATGATGTAACCATGATCAAAATTAATGTTTAGAAATACCAAATCAAATCATACAAGAAAAATAATGCATTTATTACCTGAAATGTGATTTTAACAAGTAGTTATTAATTAAATTGTAATAAAAGGACATAATTATATCATATATGGTATTATATATATATAATTATTGTTTTTTAATAGATTTATAATAATCTTGTATATATTTTACAATATTTTTTATTGTTTATGAAAGAATTCAAGACTTATAGTGATAGATTTTTGTCTCACTTTTCCTTCTTTGATTCATATGTTATGTTGCGCAGATATCTTCTTTTATGATGTGTATATACAAAACTATTGATATTTAATATCATGAATTTATTTATTCTCATTATATATTATGTTTCATTTGATTTTATTCTTTCATGACACTTATGATTCAATGTTATTAATGTGTTAAGGGTTTTATATTACAGTCTCATTATTTATTGGGATTGTTCCTGATTTTGTTTCCAATGATTCAATATTGTGATATATATATTAATAAACTCACACATTTTCTTCTAAAATTTTTATTTATAGATAATACATTTTCCTTTTCATTTTACCCTCCTGAATTATTAAAGAGATCAAGTTATTGTTTTTAAGAAAAATTGACTTTATTTCTCTTTTCTGTCAAAAAAACTTTTTCATCCGTATCCAGGTGTTCTATGAGTTTTTTAAAAAATCTACTTCAAATTCACCAAATTATTTATGAAATATTTTTTAACCCATTCTTTACCATTAAAAAATAAATAAAATTAATCGTCATGTCATTTTTGAAAACAAGGACCATTTGGTTTTTACCAAAAAAATGTGAATTTTTTTTATTTTAACATGTATGGCATGAACATGATTTCTACCATCATGAAAATTAATTTATTTGAAGATTATTTTATAGTATTTCAAGTTATTTTTAAATAAATGGATTACCATAATATTTTATTAATTTATTGTTTTAAAAATATTATTTTCAAATAAAGGTTATTTTCCTCATGAAATGATTTAAATGATATTTAAAGCTTCCATTATAAATATCCAATATTATTTTTAATTAAAATTATTTTAAAAATGTTTATGCATTAAATCAAATTTCATAGTGAATAGGATATTTTCTCTATGAAATATTTTAAATGATATTTAAAGCTTCCATTAAATGTTTTTGTGAATATTTTCAAATAAATGGACTTTAAAAATGTATTATGCTTAAAAATAGTTTTTCAATTTGAAAGTTATAATTTCTTCAAGAAATTATAAATGTATATTAAAATATATATTATACGTTTACAATTTTATTTTTATTGAAAAGAATTTTTAAAACGTTTTATTTTTGTAATGTTTGTCAAAGTGGGAAGCCTAGTTTCCTCAAGAAATGTTCCATGTGATCATTCAAAATAATTTTCCATTTAAGATGAAATAAATGGATGTAGAATAATATTTAATAGGAATATGATCCAGTGAAACCATTTTTATTATTTCTATAGATATTTTGTATTGATGATGATAAGATGTTAATGAAACCCATTTCTATTTGATAGTTTAAGCGATGATGAAATGTTTTGTGAATCCCATTTCATTTTATGGGTTGTGATATGATTAATGTAATAGGAATTCCATTTATTTTCTTGTGTTTTTGTATGATTAATTTTTTATAAACATGTTGCACAAATATTTATAATTTCTATTATGTTATGGGTGCAGCATATACCTTCTTCGATGAATTCAGTAAATATAGATATTTCATGAGATATATATGATGGGAATGTGGAGTGAACAAAGTTCAGTAATAGATTTGGTCTAAAATAAAAGTTGTAATAGTAAACCTTGACTACTATGATGGTTTAGGGAGTGGACCTATTCCACTATGATATTCTTGAAAATGATCCTTGAAAATTTTAGAAATGATTTTATTTACTTATGTGTATGCCACAATCCCATGTATTATGTAAATGTTATGCACTCATGGCCCATGTTCTTTAATTTACTTATGATTAATGTCTTATGAACTAACAATATTTATACCATGACTTATGATATTTATCTTTGATATGATAGGTATTCTTTTATTATGTTATGATCATGTTCTCAAGCTATTATGCTCATGTTTTGTTTATATATTTCCTATGTATACCATTACTGAGCATCTGAGATCTCCCTTTATTATGTTTACTTTTACAAGGTTATGATGAGTTGTATTATGTGTAATATTTCTAACAAGGGTAACTATTTAAGATAAACTAAGTGGGAGATGATGTTGAACTCTTATGACCTGGTTTTTTGTGTTTCAATTATTTCAAAGGCACTAACCATTATGACCCCCATATGTTTTGTTTTGTAATTAAATGAATATTTATCTAAAAAAAATTAATATCTATGTATGAATAAAAATCATTATATTTAATAACATAAGATAGTTTTATATAACATTTCTAAGTTAAGATGAGATAACATTAATAGAAAACCCATGGGATGAGTCTTCGTGTAGGATAACATCCCATAATTTACAAGGAAGTAAATTATGTGGTTTAACTAGAAATATATCCTGGTCCAGATACTACATGTTTAAGTAGATCTAGAATAGATTTACCTAAGGGTAATAACTCTGAAAAGGGGCATCGGGCTTGACTTGAGAATTACCTGGTACATAATAATGGCCCTTACTATTCACCTAGTTTGAAACTCCTGGGAGATATTAATTGGTTAATTATAATTTTCATTATGAGACATCATATAGGATTTTAATATATTATGACCATGAATGCCCTATGTTAATCCTAAGGGTTTATAGATCGAAGGGAATGAGTCATGATTTAGTCATGTTATAAATACCTTTTCATTATTATGTGGTTTGTAACAGCCCGAGATTTTATAAAAAAATATTCTTTTTAATTTCATTAATGTCTTGTGTTGTATGCTACACCAAGATTACCTTGCGCTATACGCAACACCGTATTAGCTTGCAGTATACGCAACACTATTCTTAGATCGTGTTACACACAATTTTGATAATAGTTATTCTACGCAACATTGAGTATATATATATATATATATTCAATGTATAAATGAAAAATGGTTGGATTATGTTATACGAAACAATGAAGGATTCTTGCACAGCATGCAACCCTGACTTGGCTTGCATTACACGCAATCACGACCTTCCTCGATAGCGTGTGTAGTACGCAATACCAAGTTTCACTAAAAAACGATATGCTATTAATATATTATTAAAACTAGCCGTTATGAATAGTAATAACCACCTTTTGAATTTTTAAAAATTTTATTTTTCAAAATGGACTTCATTTTTGGACTCGGAATATCGAAATTATCCTAGGGTGAAATTTTGGTATTTTTCTGAAAACTTTCAATTTTTGATGAATAGTAAAACTAGTAAGTGGCTGTTAAAAAACTGAATTTTTCATAAAACTTAATTTTACCGCTTCTGTGAGTGGAATTTCGAAAATCCGAGAGACACGGTTAATATCAAGGACTAAAATTTGGTTCAATGAGATGAAAATAATTTTTGATCAATAGTAACTTTTTACTTTTCTTTACCACGGTTAAAAGTAAATAGGGTAATTAAGGGTACAAATGATATTATTCTTATCCTAAAACATGTCCTAATTCTATTGGACAAGTGTAATTAGAGCAAAAACAACCTTAGGAATAAAATATGACCATTTAGGCCCACTTGTATTAGATTAGGACATTTATTATTAATTTATTTAAAGAAGGGTTAAAATAGTTAAAATCAAAGTTTAATAAGTAAATAATTTTTAATATGGGGTTATACAAAAGATAAATTCGACTATAAATATTAATTAGAAAGATAAAACGATTTACTATATAATGGTATTTTATTTGTAATTTTTAAAAATTAAATAATTTAATTTATTTATGACACAATGATGATGTAATAATTATCTTATTAATGAAATATTGACATAATTGATGTTACAAATACCCAAATAAATATAATTTGAGATTTTTTATGAACTAAACTACTTTTATAGGTTAATATGACATGTTAGTATTGATTTAATTAACTTTGGTCGAAGTAATCAGTCTGTTATGAGTTTCAAAAAAATCAACTATTGAATAGTGTCAAAATTGACATAAAATAGTTTTTAAAACAAATATTATATTATTAATTGTTATTTTATTCCTAAATATCTAAGGTTCGGCCAAATTACTTAGATAAGGTTACATATATTAATAAGACACAATTTGGGGGTATCTTGGATGTATATGGTAAGTTTATTAACTATATAATATAAAAATACAAAGTGACATGGTAAATGTCAATCTAATTAACTAAGAGTTAAAACTAAAAGATAAGGTTAATATAATGACCTAAACTTGTATAAATTAAATTTTATGAGAGGCTTTCGACCCATCCCCACCTTATCTCCGAAATAAATTAATTTGGAGCTATTTAAAACCGAACTTGACTTTATAATAAAATAATATTTTTAGTTATTCCAAAGGTGCCCCTCTCCTCCCTTATAAAAGGGCACCTCCTCCCCCTCTTCCTCACACCACTTTGAGCCTTCAAGATCGGAAAAACCCTGAAAATTTCTTCTCTCCACTTTCCTAGAAACATCTTAGAGGTTCTGGTCTTCTTCAAAGACCTATTTTAGTGCCCTAAAAGGAGGTCTCAAAGAAGCACTTCAAAGAAGAGGTAATGTCCATTGCCGATTCTTTCATCTTTATTTCTTCTTCCACTTATTCTTCATTAGTTGTTTCATTCTGAAGTAATAACATCAGTGTCACTCATATACTGATATGTTATTATAAGTATTAAACAACCCTATTTTACCATCTATCCATCCTACGGAAAAAGAAATCACCGCGCGTGCGTACATACGGAATACCGTCTCCACGCCATGGTGTAATCTATTTTCCACCACCACCTTACTTGGATGGGTATAATGGTGTAAATAATGACTATATATGACTATTATAAAGTGATATTGATTATGAAATAGTATAAATACACTCCAATACAATTTCACGATCATAGGAACGATATCATCACTCGTGTGTACGTACGGAATACCGTCTCCACGATGTGATGCTACTCGTTCTACATGATATTCATTTGATAATGATTATATAAATGAATTGAATTAATGAATATGATATATATTACACTAATACCATTCTGTAAATAAGTTATCTATAACCTAAAGAGAAGAATAAGAATTTATTCGACAAAACACGCATAAGAACAAAAAGTAATAAACACCCGAATAACAAGTAGTAATGAAATATTACTAATAATAAGATATGAATATGACCATATATGATATCATAAAATTATGTATGATTCTGTAATAAGTCAATAAAATTATTTAAATCATTATACAGGAGGTTCAGACACGTAGAAATCATATCGGAACAAAGGTAAGGGAAAATATCACAATCTCATTTTTATCCGAGATTGTTTATACTTTTGTATTTACTGGGGTGTATTTTATCATCCACATCCATGTTTCCTCAATATGTAATATTATTTCCATCCACCTAAATTTTTTTAAATCCATTTTTACCCTTTGGTGAGTTTATAGTAAAAGATTTGAAATGAATCTTTTGTCGTTTTTCATACGAGGTACTTTTGACTTTTCTGGAAAAAGTACGAAAAGAATGTTTTTTTAACTTATACGGAACGAACGGATTTTTACGGTTTTATAAAGCCTTGTTTTCATGAAGCTTCCTCGAAAATATTTCATGACTATTTTCAATAAAATCTCTTTCTTTTAAAATTGCATGATGTTTTGTGAAAAGAAATTGATTTTGAAGAAGAAAGGATATTTTCCTCAAGAATTCTTTTCAAGTGTTTTATCAAAATTATTTTCCATCTAAGATAACATAGGGTTCTGTTTCTATCCCTATTATTACATTGATTTGGTTATGTTGTGATGGAATTATTTTTATGAATTGCTTTATCTTATATGAATTGTTTTATGATGTCACGATGTTTACAAATCCCATTTTTATTACATGGGTTATGCTATGATGTATGGTTTATGATTTTGTGGTACAAATAAGAATGGTATCATTATGAGATGGGTGGGACCTATATCTCCCTCCAATGCATTGGTCAAAGATTTTATATCTCATGAGATAGACATGGCTGGAACGGTAGGTTATACCGGTTCAGGGAAACAGGACTGAAACGAGGGTGGCTCGGTTCAGAAATGGACTGTGTCCACTAAGATAGTCTTGGAAATGAGTCTTGACTAATAAGATATGAATCTCTATGATTATGTGTGTATGCCACAAAGTTTCATGTTTTATGTTATGATTATTGGGATTTCATTTCACTACTATGATTTGTCCCATGTTATGAAATTATGCTCTCTTTTTCACATTAAGATTTCCAAAATGTTATGTTCTTATGAAAATGATATGATTGATATTTCTTTTGATTACCCTTACTGAGCATTTGAGCTCACCCTTTTATGTTTTTTTCCCCAGGATATAAAGAAAGGTTTTAGGTAAAAAAAGGAAGATCTTTATGGGAGATGTTGAAGATCTTTCACCACGATTAGAAGATTATATTCCGAGTTTCCAAAGACACTAAACTATTACGATCCTAGTGTCTGTGTTTTTGTTATGTACTAAGTATTCTGCAAAAGTAATGTAATGTCCATGTACATCAAGCTTAGGGTCTCTACAGTTGGTATCAGAGGAAAGGTTTAGTCAACCTCTGGAAACTAGGATGCGAAAACTTTAGTGAGATCCCTAGAGATATTTCTGTGGTATGTATAGGGATGTCTCTAAGGTTAAGTATATGTATAGGTTATAGTCGTAGAATTGCGCTAACGATCTTAGAATTTAACCTAAGATGTTAGATATTGAGGGTTCTCCCCTTTACTATGTTTATTTCTCTAGAATGATTTTTTCCTCTCACAAGATTCTTTTTGTGTATTAGTTAATGGAGGGAACCAGAAGGAATTAGGTTAACATTGAATCCAATGGACAAATTGGTGACTATGAGCAACAAAATTGTGTAATTCTTAGAGAGAAAGATATTGCTATTATGCCGAATCAGTCATCACGATATATGATTAAAAAGGTGAAATTTAGTGGTATGCCTATTTCATCAAAGAAGAGGAAGATAAACTATTATGCATGTTCGCATGTTGAGGAGCATAAAGAAAGGAAGATTGAGATTTCTAAATATGGGAAGAAGAACCTTGAGGAATACCTCAAATGGAGGGACCGATGTTATCTGTGTGGAGAAAAGGGTCATAGAGTGACAGACTGTTATGGAGTTCAATGTCTTATTTGTGGAGAACATGGGCATTACCCAACTCAATGCCCTGACCTAAAAAGTTACTTCTAAATCAAGGAAGGACTTATTCCAGGACAATCATTGAAGTGGATGGACTGAAGTGTTTATGTATTGGTATTCAAGAATAATGTTGTTGAGGTACTTTTATGGTGTATTGAAATATTTATGTATTGGTTTATTGTGGTTTTCAATAATTTTAAGGTACCGGTAACCATGAAAAGTGATCGACATATTTTGGAAAGTAGATGATATGCGCATAATGAAGGGATAAGGAGAAAATGAAATGTTTGACAGTATTCATGAGCTCATGATTGATATAAGGACTAAGTGATATCATGATTAGAGTATATAGAATTTGGAGGATTTTGGTGTGTGGAAAGAGTTAACTTTTAACAGCATTCATGTTTTCACTAAGGTTCAATGGGTATTCATTTTTCAAGAGAATACATGATTAGGGCCTTCGAATGTTTGGAATGTGACCAACAAGAAATATCTCATGATATACAGGGATCAACGATGGTATTAACATGCTTGTTATATGAACTATTTGGTAATCGTTTTCACTATAATATGAGATTGGACAGCAGTATTATGGATAAGCCTAAAGATTGGAATAGACTATGTTGGACAGACGTTAGTATTGTTTAAGGATAAATGTTTTTTTGATATTATTGATCGGATGTTATAGTAATGTAGTTTTAGAAAAAGGACAACCTGCAGGACGGGCGACAACCCATTGAGTCAGACAAGGGTGTGGGAATCGAACCCACAATCGAAGTGCGACTGGCCTTTATCACCTACCACTGGCCTACAGGATGTCCCTGGTTAGTAGAAACTCGTTTTATTTTATTACGCGGTATAATATATGAAGTATAAGTTCATTTTTGGAATCGTATATGATTAACTTCACCATAGATGGTCTTATGTATTTTTGATAACTTTTGTAACCTTTTTTTGAGACAGATGGAATGACCCATCATTCTATCACATGATCTGCTAACACTTCACGAATGAAAAATCAAACTTCATGTCTTTAAGAGATGAAGTGGAAATTGTCCAAAGAATGACCAACAATGACACAGTACCAAAATCACGAAAGTATTTCTTCTAATTCCAATTTCATCAACTTTAGGGAAACGATCTTGAAAAACAAAATTGTTGTCCTAGTGCTCTTATATCTGATGAATCAGATGGTACCTTATATCTTCACAAATTTATGGCTATGTGATTGTTGTCTTTTTCATAGCCATGTTCTCTACCACTCTCCATCAGAACATGATGGTTAGATTTCTCTTCCATATCCATATTTTCACCTATGTGGAAACCCAGTGATTAGATTATTTGGGTAATCGTTACATTTCATACTTTAGTTTTTAAAGCCAAGTTTTGGTATTCTTTTTTACGATGTGGGTTTCTATTAAAGAAACTTTTGAGTAGTAAACCATTTATAACCCCGACGAATTTCGAGGGAGAAATTCATTTTAAGGGGGGTAGAATGTAACAGCCCAAGATTTTATAAAAAAATATTCTTTTTAATTTCATTAATGTCTTGTGTTTTATGCTACACCAAGATTACCTTGCGCTATACGCGACACCGTATTAGCTTGCAGTATAGGCAACACTATTCTTGGATCGTGTTACACACAATTTTGATAATAGTTTTTCTACGCAGCATTAAGTATATATATATATATATTCAATGTATAAATGAAATATGGTTGGATTATGTTATACAAAACAATGAAGGATTCTTGCACAGCACGCAACCCTGACTTGGCATGCATTGCACGCAATCATGATCTTTCTCGATAGCATGTGTAGTACGCAATACCAAGTTTCACTAAACAACGGTATGCTATTAAAATATTATTAAAACTAGCCGTTATGAATAGTAATCACCACTTTTTGAAATTATATAAATTTTATTTTAAAAAAGGGCTTCATTTCTGGACTCAGAATATCGAAATTAGCATTGGGTGAAATTTTGGTATTTTTTTGAAAACTTTCAATTTTTGATGAATAGTAAAACTACTAAGTGGCTGTTAAAAAACTGAATTTTTCATAAATCATAATTTTACCGCTTCTGTGAGTGGAATTTCGAAAATCCGAGAGACACGGTTAATATCAAGGACTAAAATGTGGTTCAATGAGATGAAAATAATTTTTTGTGAATAGTGACTTTTTACTTTTTTTTACCACGGTTAAAAGTAAATAGGGTAATTAAGTGTAAAAATGATATTATTATTATCCTAACACATGTCCTAATTCTATTGGAAAAGTGTAATTCGACCAAAAACAACCTTAGGAATAAAATATGACCATTTATGCACACTTGGATTAGATTAGGACAATTATTATTAATTTATTTAAAGAAGGGTTAAAATAGTTAAAATCAATGTTTAATAAGTAAATAATTTTTAATATGAGGTTATACATAAGATAAATTTGACTATAAATATTCATTATAAATATAAAACGATTTACTACATAATGGTATTTTATTCGTAATTTTTAGACATTAAATACATTAATTTATTTATGACACAACGATGATGCAGTAATTATCTTATTAATGAAATATTGACATAATTGACGTTATAAATACCAAAATAAATATAATTTGAGACTTTTTATGAACTAAAATAATTTTATAGGTTAATATGACATGTTAGGATTGATTTAATTAACTTTGGTCGAAGTAATCATTCTGTTATGAGTTTCAAAAAAATCAACTATTGAATAGTGTCAAAATTGACATAAAATTGTTTTTAAAACAAATATTATATTATTAATTGTTATTTTATTCCTAAAAATCTATGGTTCGGCCACATGACTTAGATAAGGTTATATATATTAATAAAACACAATTTGGGGGTCTCTTGGATGTATATGGTAAGTTTATTAACTATTTAATATAAAAATACAAAGTGACATGGTAAATGTCAATCGAATTAACTAAGAGTTAAAACTAAACGATAAGGTTAATATAATGACCTAAACTTGTATAAATTCTATTGGAGGAAATTATTTCGACCCATCCCCACCTTATATTCTAAATAACTCAATTTGGAGCTATTTAAAACCGAACTTGACTTTATAATAAAATAATATTTTTTGTTATTCCAAAGGTGCCCCTCTCCTCCCTTATAAAAGGGAACCTCCTCCCCCTCTTCCTCAAACCACTTTGAGCCTTCATGCTCGGCCAACCCCTGAAACTATCTTCTCTCCACTTCCCTAGAAACATCCTAGAGGTTCTGGTCTTCTTAAAAGACCTATTTTAGTGCCCTAAAATGAGGTCTCAAAGAAGCACTTCAAAGAAGAGGTAATGTCCATTACCGATTCATTCATCTTTATTTCTTCTTCCACTTCTTCTTCTTTAGTTTTTTCATTATGAAGTAATAACATCAGTATCACTTATATACTGATATGTTATTATAAGTATGAGACAACCCTATTTCACCATCTATCCATCCTACGGAAAAAGAAATCACCGCGCGTGCGTACGTACGGAATACCGTCTCCACGCCATGGTGTAATCTATTTTCCACCACCACCTTACTTTGATGGGTATAATGGTTTAAATAATGACTATATATGACTATTATAAAGTGATATTGATTCTGAAATAGTATACATACACTCCAATACAATTCCACGATCATAGGAACGATATCATCACTCGTGCGTACGTATGGAATACCGTCTCCGAGATGTGATGCGACTCGTTCTACATGATCTTCATTTCATAATGATTATATAAATGAATTGAATGAATGAATATGATATATATTACACTAATACCATTCTGGAAATGAGGTATCTATAACCTAAAGAGAAGAATAATAATTTATTCGACAAAACACGCATAAGAACAAAAAGTAATAAACACCCGAATAACAAGTAGTAATGAAATATTACTAATAATAAGCTAAGAATATGACCATATATGATATCATAAAAATAATTATGATTATTTAATAAGTCAATAACATTATTTAAATAATTATACAGGAGGTTCGGACACGTACGAAGCATATCGGACCAAAGGTAAGGGAAAATATCACAATCTCATTTTTATCCGAGATTGTTTGTACTTTGGTATTTACTGGGGTGTATTTTATCATCCACATACATGTTTCCTAAATATGTATTATTATTTCCATCCACCTACATTTTTTTAAATCCATTTTTACCCTTTTGTGAGTTTATAGTAAAAGATATGAAATGAATCTTTTGTCGTTTTTCGTACGAGGTACTTTTTGACTTTTCTGGCAAAAGTACGAAAAGAATGTTTTTTTTATCTTATACGGAACGAACAGATTTTTACGGTTTTATAAAGCCTTATTTTCATGAATATTCCTCCAAAATATTTCATGACTATTTTCAATAAAATCTCTTTCTTTTAAAATTTCATGACTTTTTGTGAAAAGAAATTGATTTTGAAGAAGAAAGGATATTTTCCTCAAGAATTCATTTCAAGTGTTTTATCAAAATTATGTTCCATCTAAGATAACATAGGGTTCTGTTTCTGTCCCTATTATTACATTGATTTGGTTATGTTGTGATGGAATTATTTTTATGAATTCCTTTATCTTATATGAATTGTTTTATGATTTCACGATGTTTACGAATCCCATTTTTATTACATGGGTTATGCTATGATGTATGGTTTATGATTTTGTGGCACACATAAGAATGGTATAATTATGAGATGGTTGGGACCTATATCTCCATCCAATGCATTGGGTAAATATTTTATATCTCATGAGATAGACATGGCTGGAATGGTAAGTTATACCGGTTCAGGGAAACAACACTGAAACGAGGGTGACTCGGTTCAGAAATGGACATTGTCCACTAAGATAGTCTTGGCAACGAGTCTTGACTAATAAGATATGATTCTATATGATTATGTGTGTATGATAGAAAGTTTCATGTTTTAAGTTATGATTATTGGGATTTCATTTCACTACTATGATTTATCCCATGTTATGAAATTATGCTCTCTTTTACAGGTTAAGATTTACAAAATGTTATGTTGTTATGAAAATGATATGATTGATATTTCTTTTATTTACCCTTACTGAGCATTTGAGCTCGCCTTTTTATGTTTTCTTTTCCCCAGGATATAAATAAAGGTTTTAGGTAAAAAAAGGAAGATCTTTATGGGAGATGTGGAAGATCTTTCACCACGATTAGACGATTATATTCCGAGTTTCCAAAGACACTAAACTATTACGATCCTTGTGTGTGTGTTTTTGTTATGTACTAAGTATTCTTTAAAATTAATGTAATGTCCATGTACGTCAAGCTTAGGGTCTCTACATGGTTCTCTTCTATTAATATTGTTTTTTATACTATACTTTTGTGTTTTAATAAATTGAGGTAACTAGAAGGAACTAGGTTAATATATAATATGATAGAAAATGTGTTAATGGGAAACCATGTGGGAAGATAACTAGATTGAAAGATATTTTGATTATTCTTAATTATTTATCATGATATATGATTAATAAAATTCACCTTATCCAACTCTCAGACTCACTGAAGAAGATACTGATAGTGTTCATTGAGAGTTATGGTGGTGGATACCACAAAGGAAAGATGATTCAGTTTCTTATAAGTCAAACATGTGGGATGAATAACATTATAGAATGTCTCAATGTAACTAGAATATGTTTTATATGTAGAGAATATGGTCACAAACTATGCGATTGTCTAGGAAAATTAAAATTCCAGTCAACAAAATAGATGAGAACAATGGATTCTCTATGGCATTATCAATGGTATAATTTTATAAATTTATAATGAAAGAAAATTATACAAATAAATTACCTAGTGGAAAGTCATAAGAAGAGGGTCAAAAAGGCTTATAAGTATAGGTTTTATTAATTATGATGAAGAGACTAAAAATAACATAGGAAATGAAGGAGGTATTATGTATTAAGAAGGTGATTCCATGTGAATGTTTTAAGAATAAAGTACCATTATTGAAGTGTTTATGTATAAGAATTCATAAATTATGAAATTTATATGATATTTTATGTAGTTGTTTTTCTATAAGGATTGGTAATAACATATTTAATGATACTGATATCCTTGAAAATTGAATTAATGGAAAGGTGATATTTTATGGAAAACACAAGATTAAGGAGAATATAAACACTAATATTTTCATAATGATGAGATAATGATATAGGGATAAATATATGATTTATGTGGATAGTGTAAATTGGATAGTATTGATGAACTTGGAACTAATTAATATTTTTTTGAAATATTGGAATATGTTATCATTGATGGATCTTATAAAATTTTTGGAATTATGTAATATATTAAATAATATGATGTTTTATTTAAGGAGTAAGGAATAATATATGTTTTCATTGAGGTTTTATGGTAATTATGGTTATTACCATGCATCAAGAGAATATATGATCAAGGTATTGAAAAATTTGTTATGTGACTATTAAGAGATACTTAATGATATTTTGGGGATTAATGTTATATTTATTTTAAAAAAAGTGGTTACCTTCATTATAAATTTTTAATTTTGGAAGTCTTAAAAGGAGAACCATTTAGGGAATGGTTTTAGTTGAAAATCGTTTAAGGTTCTATAGATTAATTTATTACTTAACTATATGAAGATTTATGCATATTACATAACCATTTCTAATAATTTTGTTATATAAGGAATGAATTGTCATTCTATTATAGATCTTATGATCTGTTAGTGCTTCCAGAATAACAAATTCTTCTTCAATTTTTTTAATAAGATTTGAATAGGATATTTATCATGAATAAATAAAAGGGTGAACTTTTTCTTATGATATAAAAGAAATCTAAGCAATAGGAATGTTAGTCTCTTTGAAATTTTTTATCGTATCAGGATTTTATCATATAAATTAGAATTTACAATAAAACTATCTCAAGTACATGATGTGTTCCATTTTCCTTTTCTAACCTCCCACTCAAATATGCTGAACTAAATGGTTATACCATTAGAGAGTAAACACTATTATAATCAATAACCAGTTTAGATTCTATATCATATAGAGAAAGTTCTAAAAAACAAGGCTACTCAACCAGTCAAACATTTCTGGTCAAACCACGAGCTTAAAGAATCTATGAAAAAACATAACGATGTGATGTGGAAAAAATATCTTCAGGATATTTTTCCAAAGTAATGAAATTTTAAGGGAGAAATTTATTTTAAGGGTGTTAAAATGAAACACACTATGATTTTAGGAAGTATTTTATTATTATTTTTTCTAGTAAATTAATATTTTTCAGTATAATAATTTATAATAATCACCATGTTAATCTTTCATTACACACAAAACTAATTTTATCTCCCATTACATGTAACATTGAGTTAAAAAAAGGTAACATACTATTAAAATATTTTATTATTATGATAGTTATCCCCTAAACGTTGTAATGGTGGGTTTGAATACGATTAAAAAAATTATGAAAATATATTGTTTATAGGTATATATAAAATGAATTGCATGGTTTTAAATTAATTATAAATGAAAATAAAAAAAAATTGAAAATAAATGAATTCATTTTCAGAAAAACTATTTTTATGCGCACAAATATGTTTTATATAAATAAATTAAAAAAATTTATTTTGATGAAATATTCTAAATACATGCATATATTATATATTAAATAAAATATTTTAACATTAAAATTATTATTTTTCTATGAATTATAAAATAATTAACTGAATTTTATGATTAAAACTATATTTTTCTAAAAAGTAGTTTAATCACAACTTCTCAATAAATTTTTAAAAATTTAACTTTTACAAATTTATAAAAAATATTTTTAAAAGTTAAATTAATTTTTTAAAAATCATGTAATATTTATCTTTTGGTGAATATTTATTATTTTATAATAAGATAATGTTTTTGATTGATAGTGGAAAATACTGGTTTTTATTATCAATTCTCATTTATTTTATAAAATTTAATTTTTTAAAAGTTGTTTTAATATGTTCTTAAAAGTAAAGTTATCTCAAATATAATATAATTAATACATTTTTTTTCATTTTAATCAATTTCATGTTTATTGTTTTTAAACTCTTTGAACTTTTGATGATTTTCTCTTTAGAAAACCCATATTTTTTATGTGCTTGGGGGTTTTATTAAAAATAACAAATTTTCACTTATATGAATAGAATTTTTAAAATTGTATTCCATATTAGGAATAACAATAATTAATATTATATTATATGTTCAGCTAAATTATGGACCTTAATGAATAGTAAAAACGAAAATAAATAATAACTACTGTTAACGTTAAAACAGGTTGGCCATATGGTTAAACTTATATGATAAGGGATAAAATGAAATTAAAACTTGTCCAAAATCAATTTTTTTCTAATTTATATCTTCTAACTTCTATTTTTTTTTTGAGAATCACCCTTTTTTTCTTTTTTCCATGTGAAAATTTTTTTTACACTTTATTCTTTCCAAAATTTCCATGCGTGTCCTCTCTCCTGCTTATAAAATTACAACCCCTATCCTCTTATATTCACAATTCCAAAACCATTTCATTTATAAAATACCTGACCAAATAAATTCATTAATCACGTCCCAACATCCAAGAGTCTTTATTTCTATTAGTAATCTCACCTTATAAGGCTCTAGGTGTAAATCTTAAGAGGTTCTTTGAGGATGATTTATAGTCATTAAACATACAATTTATTCTATTTATTCATATAAATCCTTAAAATATTATTGAAATAATAATATATAATAAAAATTTATCTAATTTTAATTTTAATTTTATTATTTTAATTTAATAACCTATATCTATCTCATTTTCCATTAAATGGGAAACAAAACAGTTGATTGTGTTTATGATGGACTACCGCCTCATGAACCGATGTTATTTTTTTCACCGTCACCTATCACAGATGTGTATAATTATGGATTTAATTTTTTATAATATATTTATAATATTATTATTCTTTTGAAATTATAATATCACCGATATCTTATTACTTTCCAAAGTATTTAAAAATAATAGCGTCGATCGTGTGTCCGGCAGACTACCACCTCGCAAACCAAAGTGATGTGTTTCTTCCATTTACATAATACTTGGATGGTAATAATAAAAGGTTTAATGAATATATAACAAATTTTAACATGATTATATATATTTAATTAATATATCACATATACCATTTTACCTTCCATTCTTTGGGGGATATGATACTGACAGTCCTGTGTACGGAAGACTACTGCCTCGTGAAGTGATCTGATTAACTTTTAACTAACGGAATTCATGGAAGGTATCAAGCATAAATTCAACAATTATATGAGATATATATTAAATAAAATATTTCTAAGAAGATAATATATTATTTTCCGTTCTTTCTTTTCATCTGTCGATTAAATTGAAACAATGTTCATACGTATGTGCGGCCTACGGTATCACTGAATTATCTGATTCGTTTTATATTTCTAATTTCATGTATTAAAATAATTAATATATAAATAATATATATTATATTTGTATCATGTTTATTTATATTTATATTATATAACCAATATTAAAATTGAAGGACATAAAATAAAAAAGGAAAATAAACTTGAAAAAAGCAGTTATCACCCGAAACGTGATTTTAACATGGGATTGCTAATAAATGAGTAACAAAAGGTCATAAGTAAATTATATATGAAATAATATATATAATTATTTTTTTATAAAATATTTTTAATAAAACTATATTTATTATTTAGTAAGTTCAAATGTGTACAAACTAAGTCCATACATAAGGTAGAGGATTTTTGTCTCAATTTTCCTTCTTCGAGAGATATGTTATGTTATGGACTTGTGTTATTTTATGAGGTGTATATATAGAAACGAAGAAATTTAATATCCATAATTTAATTATTTTCAGGATATTCTATGTTTCATTTATTTTTATTCTTCAGTGAGGATTACAATTAAGAGTTACCAAACTGGTAAGGGTT
Organism: Viscum album; assembly: GCA_963277665.1. Taxonomy (NCBI): domain Eukaryota; kingdom Viridiplantae; phylum Streptophyta; class Magnoliopsida; order Santalales; family Viscaceae; genus Viscum; species Viscum album. Next base: position 1,083,664,431 of record OY728134.1, on the reverse strand, counting down.
TTCTGTTATAATCTAATCATTTATCGAAATTGTTTTTTTTCTTCCATTTATAAAATATTAGGTTCTATCTCACAATAAAAACTTTTATTTTATTATCATGAGGTTATTTATATATAATAAATTATTTCTTTTAATTTTAATCATCAAAATTAATAAAGGGGTCAAAATAATATTTTAAGAAAAATTGTCGTTATTTCTCTCTTCAGTCCAAAATCATTTTTATTCCAAATAAGTGTTTTCTAATAATTTTATAAAAATGTTTTTAAGTTTACAATAATCATTTATAAAATATATTTGTACAAATTTTTTAAATTTTTGTAATGTTTTTTGAAAGGAATCATTATGTTTTCTTCCAAACAAGAGATGTTTCGATTTTACTAAAAATGTGAAATGAGTCCTTGTTTTAGTGAGTATGGAATGAAAATAATTTCCACCTTAATGACCATTATTTTATTTAAATATTTATTTATAATTTTTCAATTTTATTTTAAAATAAATTTATTTACATACTATTTTATGAATTTCTATTTTTAAAAACTCTTTTTCATTGAAAGGTTATATTCCTCAGAAAAATATTTTAAATGATCTTTATAGAATACGTTATATGTTTCATATTTTATTTTAAAATAAGAGAATTTAAAAAAAATATTATGTTTTTAAAAGTAAATTTCAAAGTGGAATAGCTATTTTCTCATGTGGTGTTTTTAATTTTCTTTAAATATTCTTTTATATGTTTCCATGGTTGGTTTGAAAGAAAAGGAATTTAAAAATGATTTATGTTTAAACAAGTGTTTTTCAAAGTGGAAAGGATATTTTCCTTTAGATATTTTTTAAATGGTCATTAAATATTTTTTATTAGTTTACAAGGTTATTTTTAAGTAAAATGATTTGGAAAATATTTTATGTTTTTAAAAAATTTAAGTAGAAATGATATTTTCATCAAAAAAATATTCAAATTGATCTTCCAAATATATTTTCCATCTAAGATAGAATCCATTGATATAATTAATGTTTTAGGATATTATAACATCCATATATATGATTTTCATTTTCTTATGGGTCGGACCTATACCTCCCTCTATTGTATAGGGTAAAGATCCATATCTTATGAGATAAAAAGGTATGTAATGGGGAGTGAACCTAGTTCATAAATGGTCATTATCCACTACAATACTCTTGGGAGTGAACATTGATTACTATGATTGTTTGGTGAGTAAACCAAATACACTATGATATCCATTTAAATAATCCTTCAATATTATATGAATGATTTTCTACACTAATATGTATTCAAAAATTTCATGTATTATTTCAAAGTTATATCCTCATGGATCATGTTCTATAATTTTCATATGATTCATGTCTTATGAATACGAAATATTTATAGATTACCCAATACATTAATATTTGATATGTAGGGTATGGTTTTCACATGTTATTATCTTGTTCTCATAACCTTATACTCACATTATATATATTAATTTTCTTGTTAACCCTTATTGAGCATCTAATTTCACCCTTTCTTAAGTTTATTTTTTCCATGTTTTTGATCATAGGTATTACATGTAAATGTCTAAGATGGGTTATAGTGATGGTTAAATATGTGGTAGATGATTTAGAACTCTTCTGAACCAGTTGTTTATGTTTCCATGTTTCCGAAGGCACTATACCTTTAAGATCCTCGAGTGAGTTGATAAGTTAAAATATAATATACATTTTACTATCATTTGATTAATAATTTTCCATGACTTATATAATTATTCAATTTGTATGTGTTAATTTTTTTCATGAATTAGGATAAAAAATTATAAATGGATAAAATGCATAGAAAGATAAAAATTTCCTATTATATGTCATGAAATATCATTACATGACATGTATTAGAGTTTCACAGTTTGCTGCAAGTCATGAATCAAGTCATGATGACAACCATGAACACTTCAATTGGAGAATCCATTACACGATTTGAGTTGGAAATACAAATTGTGAACCCTTTGAATGAAATTCCTGATCTGAAGACAAATCTTAGAGGATGATAAACGCTATGATTCTCAGATAAATGATTTTAAAGGAGTCAAGTCTTAAAATCTCAGACGAGATATGCTTAGGATACGTGTTGATTTAAAATCCATAGAGAAAAAATATGGATTACATATACATGATGTGAACCCCAATTAAAAATTGTGTATTATTCATCCAATATACACAACAGTAGGGCATTATATTTGTGGATCTCTAGAGTAGACATCCTTTATTATTTTCATTCATATCTTGTTCTCTTCTACATTCTCGACCCAAAAATCAAAATTTCATAAACTGTGTTTATTTTTTTACATTAATACAAGAACTTTGAATCGAATTCAAGGTAATTTTTCATTTTTTTCATCCCCAACGTAGGTTCTCTCATTGTTAGTTTGAGTAGGAAGCCATGACGAACAGTTTTTGCGATTATTCTCATACAAATATCAATTTATCTCATTGTTCATTTGAGAAGAAAGCCACAACAAACTATTAATGTTATTTTTCTAATCCTAATTTAAAGTAAGAATATAATTGAATTTTGTTTGATTAAAGTTATATATTTCTTAATCCTAGTTTCATGATTGTAATATTTGGTTATCTTAAATAATTTCAACCTTTTAATTTATTTATACTTGATCATTATTCTCATGTTAAGCATGATTTCAATTCCTCATTTATGTTTATTCAATCCTACCATGAGTGGCTAAAAAACCTATGGTAGGGATCGATAGTAGGGGTATCTGAACTCAATAAATATTTAATTATCAACTTGGTCAAGATTAGAAACAATTTTCTATTGAATTTATTCAAGTATCCATGACCACAAGGAATTAAAATAAATAATCATATCCTTTTTGGATTAGATTAGGCTATAACCAATAGACAAACATAGTTTATTCCTTTGATGCTAAGAATTAGGCAGTTAGGTTTTTACTATCTCTTGATCAGGGAATAGTTAAATCTTAGCTAGAACAAGTTGATTTGACCATAGTCAACTAGAGACCTCCAATTTCTTCACAGCCTAATCCTTATGATCCTAACAAGTTATAATTGAGATCATATTTTATACATTACACAAAAATTGATCATGACTGCTTACATATTCCTAAATCCAGTCCTCAACTCCATAGAAATAGTTTTCCCAAAATTAAGCCACATGTGAGGATTCCTTCCCCATAGGGTTCCAAGCCATAGGTTAAATTTTCTATCCATTTCCCATGGGATGGACCTCAAAATATCGTTATACTATATCTTAGTAGAAATTAATGTTTGGAAAAAAATATAATCTGACCAGAGCCCGCATAAATTAAACAACATGTGTGATCGCATCAAATTTTGGTGTTGTTTCTGGGGACTTGAGTTTGTTTTAAAAATATGAAACCTTCTAGAAAAGTCCTAGGATTACCTCCCCCTCATCCTATTTCTATCTTCTTTTCTTTCAAAGATTCCACTGAATCCCTGATCTTTTGGAATAGTTTATTCTATAGGGACCTTCAACTTTTTTAGGAGCCTTAAATCACAAGAACAATTATTATTTGATCTCGATATCAAATTGTATCTCTCTACACTCCACCAGTAAAACATGGTCAACCAAAATAATTCAACGGGACCTATCCCTCCTAACATGAAATAGTTAGTTCCTAGAGATCACCCAATAAAACAAGAGAAAACCAACGCGGGCTATGTCTTTCCATAAATATATGGTGTTACACTAAGAATCATGAGTCCTCTTATTCAAGTCCAATCTTTTGAAATAATACCTAGATTCATTCACATGATCAATAAAATTATCCAGTTTAGTATGATTTAGAGTTATGACCCCGATGAGAACATATCTAACTTCCTCGAAGTATGTGATACCTTTTTCAATAAGGTAGTGTCATCTAATTCTATTAGACACCACATATTTACCTTATATTTGCGAGACCAACCCAATGATTGGCTGAAGATTAAATCTCCTGATTCAATCAAGACATGGTATGATCTTGCCAAAAAGTATCAACATAAATAATTTCCACAAATATGCACATGGTAGCTAAAGAAAAACATTCAAAAAATTTCATAGATTTAGTGATAGTCTTCCTGGGAAGAATGGGATAGATTTAATGAACAGAGGAGGAAATTCCAGCACAATGGAAAAGACATGTGGATCAAACTCAAAACTTTCTATCAAGGTCTCTAACTAATCGCACACATTGTCATTGATGCTGCATACGATAGCAAACTTATCTTCCATAAACCTGAAGATGTAAGATATATTTTGGTTGAAGTATCGCATAATTTTAGCCTATGAAAGAGTGACCGTCGACCATATTGGCATGGTAACCTTCATGTTGATGAAAATACCAGACTAGTAGTGAAAATTGATGTGCTCACAAAAAATCTATATTCATTCCATCTACCTATTACACCACCCTATATTGCTCTTGTAATGGATATATTGTTCTGAAAAAGGTTTTTTTCATTGAACTAATACCAATATTTCAAGGAATGAGTTGAATAAAAATCTCAATATTGTATCTACATCAATTACAACCAGCAAAATCCACCATTTCAACTACACCTATAATATTCTAAAGAGAGATAAACTCTGTATCCCCCTAAAACAGCCAGGGATACTATCAACAGAGAAGTGTTCAAGAACCATTTCATAATCAAGGAACACCAGGGTACCCACACATGAACCAAGTGCCAAGAATATAGCAACAATAACAATAACAACCTTTCCCTCAGAGATTGCAATAATAGTTTCAATATTCTCAACCAATACATCAGTAGAAAACTCTTCCTCTACAAAATAAGATAGAAAATCTCATGGATTATTTTGTACAAAAATAAGAACAACAATGAATACTCAGGAAATGGATATGAAAAAAATACATGCTTCCCTGTGAAATCTCAAAGATCTGATGGGTCTGATATTAAAGACTCTTTTAAAGAGATTACTAGGTACCTCACACTGTAATATAAAGACATAACCAAGGGATGAATCTAATGATGTAGTGCTGGGATGTGGAAAAATTATGGATTTTCAAAAACTAGGTGAAATAAATGAATAAAAAACCAAGGAACCTACAAAGAATTCACTAGTAGGAGAAGAAAACATTGATGTCACAATTGAAGTAATACCCCAAGGGGTATCACTAGCCAAAAAACCCATACACATGGGAAAAAAAGAGTCACTCAATTTCCCCCCCACCATATGTTCCATTTTTCCCCCCAAAAATTGGATGATAAGGTAAAAAGGAGGCAATGTAAAAGATGTTCCTAGAAATGTTCAATCACATTCATATCAACATACTGTTTTAGAGGATATTTCCGAGATGTTGGTTTATGAAAAATTCCAAAATTGTATAATTTCCAAGAGAAGAAGAATAGAAGATATTGTTGGCCTATCACTGAATGAAGAATGATATATTGTTTTTCACCAAGAAATCTGACCAAATATGAGAGACCCCAAATTTTTTTAAATCCCATCTTCTCTTGGGGAGTATAATTTTGGATGATCTTTGTGTTATCGCTGAGAAAGTATCAGCCTAATTCCAATGAGTGTATTTTGAATGTTGGGACTTCAGGAACTCAAAACAACTATAGTAGCAGTATAACTTGTTGAATAATTAGTAAAATACCCTATAAGTGTTATCATGTATTTGTTAGTCAAAGTCGGAAAATTCATATTTTCAATATACCTTTTAGTTTTATAAATTGGAGAAGAAGGCGAAATCCCCATAATTATTGGAAGGCCATTCCTAGATAAAGGAAAGGATCTAATAGATGTAAACCAAGGGAAACTAATCTTTATTGACAGAAAATAACATGTAGTCTTCTGCCCCATCATATCTTCTAAAAAATAAGAGGATGCATTTGGTTGGAACTCCATCTTTCTTACCAAAGAATGAAATGAATATATGACCATAGAAGAATACAATGAGGAATCACCACAATATGAATAAGAAGAGTTTGATTTTGAGGAATTTAGCTTAAATGAACCACTAACAAGGGATACCTTCCCAAATTTCACCCCTCAATTATCCAACCACTGGCATTGGATTTGAATCCTCTACCTAGTACTCTTAAGTATTCATGATCAGGAGCTTCAACCTCTCTGCCAATAATCATTAACTCTGAACTATCTCGGTCATAAGAAGAAAAATTAATTGATGTCTTGAAAATACACAAGAATCCAATTACATGGGGAGTGGATGACATTGAAGGAATCAATCCTAATATATGCACCCAAAATATTCTTCTTGAATAAGATGAGAAACCCAAATTCCAACCCCAAAAGAAGATCCCACCACTAATGAAGGATGTTGTTTAAAATAATGTACTAAAACTTCTAGATGTCCAAATAATTTTTTCAATCACTACTTGTGAGAGTGTGATCCCACTATAAGTAGTTCCAAATAAATGTGGCTCAAAATGGAAAAAAATGATGAAAACAAATTTATCTCAACATGAACCGTCAATGGATGGAGATTTTTCATGGATTAAAAAAACATAAATGAGGAAACTTGGAAAGATCCTTTTCATTTTCCATTTATAAATAAAATGTTGGAAAAACTATCCAAAAATGAATTATGTTGTTTTCTGGATATATATTTATGAAACAATCATATTTCAATCAACCCAGCTAATTACTAAAAAAACATTCACATGTCCATTCAGCACTTTCACCTACATGCACATGGCATTCAATATGTGTAATGAATGAAAAACATTTCCAAGATACATGATTAATATTTTCAATGATATGGGATAGAAATTATTAAAAATATTCATGGATAACTAGTCAGTTTATGGAAGATCATTCTATGTTTGCCTATGGAATCATGAGTTAGTTATGTGAAACTGTGAAGAGAAATTTCTAGTTTTGTATTGGGAAAATTTCATTTTATGGTCCAAGGAGGCGTAGTCACCGTACATAAAATTTTCAAAGATAGCATAATATTACATCCGTATAAGATAAAAGTTATCAAATATATATATGAACCTTCATCATTTAATGATATTAGGAGATTTCAAGGCAACACTAGTTTCTAAAGGTGATTTTTGAAAGATTTTTCAAAAGTTTCCTTCCCTCTAACACACCTGTTGTCAAAGAATGTTCTATTTGAACTCACTAAATTTTTTTTGCTGGCATTCAATATTTTAAAGAACAGCCTGATAGAAACCCTTGTAATTATTTCACCTGACTTGGATAAAGTATTGGAATTGGTGTGTGATGCTGAAAAATTTTATATTGGCACTGTTATAGGAAAATTAATCAGTCACTTCTTCTTTCCAATTTAATTTTCCATCTACAGGCTGAATGAATCTCAATTTAAACATACAACTTCATGGGAAGATCTCTTGGAATTTGTATATGCGTTTGAAATATTCAGTTCTTATTCATTCTGGTCTAATGTTATTATACACGAAGATCATACTGCCCTTAGGTATTTAATGAAAAAAAGGATGTCAAACCATGGATGATTAAGTAGATCCTCATACTCCAAGAATATGATATTATCATCATAGATACAAAAATAATTAAAAATATGATTGCTGATCATCTAGCGTGAATTCCACTGCCACTCATCAAGGATGATGACAATATCGACATCGACGTCGATTTTTGTAATGACTGAATGTTTTATTAATAGAAAATACCTTCTTATAATTATGTCATATAATCATATGAAATCACATCATAATGAACTACTAAGAACTATGTGACCTTGAAAAATATTTTTCTCACTTCTATGATTTGAATTTTGAAAATATGACATACAGAGTTATGATTAGTAATATTTTTGGAGTCTAATGGAACAAACATAATTTTTGGTGAATAGTAACCTACCCTATTGAATAGTAACCAACCCTTAAGAAATGTAATATGATCATTATGAACAATAAATAATATAAAATAATAGGACCCTCACCCATGAATGAAAAAAATAAAATTTAGGAATCTTATAAGTGATAATATAATCATAGTAAACGTATTGGTATTTTTGTATGTCATAAATAATTAATTATAATTAATTAATTAATTTAAAAGAAAATTTATTTTCCTAAAAGGTGTTCATAAATTAAAAATTTTATGACTTCTGGTTTTGAGATAATTTTATAAGACCTTATGTAATTTTTGAATGCATTATAAAATCAGTTATTGTTTAAAAACTGTATTTTACATGAATGTTATTATTTTAATTAAGAATTAAATTAATCATATTTAGAAAATATTTTTCTATAAATAGAGTTAGTTTTTTGACTCTACATGTCAGAAAATTGTTAGGGTGAATATTGGGATTTTTCTAAAATATTTTAATTTTTATGAATAGTTAAATATGATTATTCAAAATAAATGCTAAAACCTCAACTTCTACATCATGCTTGAGCCATGAATGATGTAAAGAAAATTTGTTTCAAACTAACATGAACATATTACTTTTTTTGGTCATGAGAATCATAACTATTTCTTTTCTTATTGAAAAATAATAAACTAATAATAAGAATATAAAGAAAACCCTCCTCACCTCCACTATAAAGACCACACACATTCCCCTCTTCACTTCAATCCAATCAGGCCTTGTGCCTTCCCTAAATTATGTAAAAATTTCTCCCTAATATCGTCAACCTCTTACATCATCCCTTGGTCTCCTAAAAATATCAAATAATCTCCATTCAAGATGCTCTCAAAGGAGATAAACTCAAGTGGTAAATTCATCTTCCCGATTCATTTATTTTTGTTCCAACTTCTTTTCTTTTCATTTTTCTATCCACACCTCCCTTTACCCAAATGTAATGATAACTCAAGTAACATAAATTTTCTGGAATCATAGTATTTTAATGTGGTATTTTATCATAATCTCTCATTCCCCCTCCTTTTATATTATAAATGAAAACATTTTCGGAGACACATTGATTTATCACATTCTAGAATGACGGGATTTCAATTTTCATTACCATATTCTTGACTAGTCATGACACAATTTTAATGGTTGAATCAGATCATTATATATGTAGTTTATCTAATTTAAGGTTCACTAATCCCTATAAATTCATGATGTAAAATAATAATAAAAAACAAGTTAATTATGATAAAAATCTCCAAATTAATCCAACTGTTTATTGTTAATTTTTTATATAATGATTCACCTTCACTCCAAATAACCATATTAATTTTACAACCATGTAACATTATATATGATAAAAATAAAATATAACTTCAACTCTGGAAAACCAATCTTATCATACATTTGTGTCCAAACATGAATATAAGTGAACAGTTCATTAAAACAAAGGAAATAAACTGATCCAAACAATGAAATTAAACCTCATAACCAATCGAAAATGATATGAATGAACTCAAATTGGTTATATATAATAATTTATATGTAAAATAGGTTCTTTAATTATTAATTACTAAACTTAATATTATTATTCAGGTCATTAATATCAAGTGAAGAACACAATCGAACTTAAGGTAACAGATCCTCTCTTTCTCACATTTATTCAAGAATCTCATATATGAAATGCCATTTTATGTATAATTCTTAATGAAGGGGTATTAATTCAACCCTTCCCCATACATACCTAATGATGTATGAATGATGATAAATCCATTTTTCACTCATTAATACTTCCAAAATACACATGATACAATGCCAATATTCTGTAAGGGATTCTACCTGAACTGCCTATATTACATCGGGTTTCAATATATTTCTTTTTACCCAAATAAAGTTGTATTTTTTTTCATTTTAAAACAAATAAAAACTATTTATATGATCCAAAATAATGTATCAATGTTCATCCCTCATTCTCTTTCAGGGATAGAAATGCTTTTTAGTGATTCCCTCCCCGATACTTCCCAATAAGCAAACTCGTTTTAAGGGAACCTCTCAAAATTTTACCCAATTTTAGGTGCATAATATCATTTGATTTAAGTCACACTTGTTTTTATAAAATATGAATTTTATTATGAAAACCTTCTTGTTTCACTTATTTTTTCATATAAAATATTATTCCATTTTCAATTTTAAATTCTCTTAATTATTTTCTTTAAAACCAAACTAAAATGCTTTCTTGATAAGAATTTCCTAAATACTCTTCTTACATGTTCTCACTTTTATTTGACATCACATACCATGATATATATCTATTATACCTTATTAATTTAATTGTATGTTTTAATTCCTTTCTCTCATGGACACCTTTATGATCTACCCATTCATTATGCTTTATGACATGAATGTGATACCCATTTCACTTCATGGGTTCCCTTATGTTTATGCATGATTGATTATGTATTATTATTAATTTGGAAATAATATTCATTAATAAGATATGATGGGTGCACCGAGATAGAACTAAAATTCATTGGGTAAAATGTAGTCTCATGCGATGTTATGTGCAATGGTCTTGGTGGTTAGCCTTGAATCGTGCTACCATGTGCAACGGTCTTGGGGGTTAACCTTGGCTTGTGCTCCTTTATATGCAACAAGCATCGAATCATGCTAAATTCATTATTTATGTTCCTACCACATTACTATAAAATCATGTTTATATGATCCCATGTTTATATGCTATTATTCTTTATGCCATTTTATATCATTATGTCATGATCTCTAACCCTTGTACTAAACGATTATTCTTATGTTTAATCCTTTACTGGGATTTTAGATCATCCCTTTGTTCTTATAATCCCCAGGGTAACCTATGTATATGTATGGGATCAAAGTAATATAAGAGATCTTTATAAATATTAAATAAAAAAGTTGTTTTAGTCCCATGTTTTAATTTTTATGTACTTAGTCTTATAATACACTAGAATTCACAATCATTGTCTTGTACTATGATGATTAATTATGCTTAAAATCATGTAATGTTATGTGTAAAAGGATAGGGTCACTATAGTTGGTATCAGAGAATGGTGTAGTTATATTTAGTTATTAGGAATAGATAATTGTAGTAAGAACCTTATGGATGAGACTAAGTATAAGAAAACACCCCTAATTTTAGAAAGTATAGAGTATGTGGTATATCAAGAAATGACATCCCTATCAAGATATAAACAGGTAGATGTGGATCTTGCACATATGTATCAAGGTTAAAACCTAAAAACACCACATTGATCTAGACTCGAACAAGAACCGGTGCATGACAACTGGCATTGCTGCACTCTTTGTTTGACACTCTTGTGGGATATTATTTGATAAATTCATGATCTTGGCACAAAACATTACTGAGGGAATTAAAAAAACCCATAATAATATATGTTATGAAATAGATAAAGGAAAATATTGAATGAAACATAGGGAATCACGAGTTAGGATATACTTCTCCTTTAAAAGTTTATCCTCTTACGTTCAAAGTTTTATTTTTATTCTTAACAGTTACTTATTCAATCCCTTTAATAGTAAGTTCTTTTTATTAGCTAATGGAAGTAAATAAAAGAAAACGTGACAACAATAAATGTGATAGGGAATATGAAAATTTCTCTAATGATATTCCTGATATGATGGGAATGGGTTCTCAAAACATCATGAGAGTACTTTCTTAGCTCGCTCGTGTTGTGAATAATAACTTGAATCTTGTGGAACACCATCCTCAACCATGTAAAGATAAATTTTTCATTGAATCCTTCATGTGGAAAAGGCCTCCCATGTTTAGTGGGTCTTCTGATCCCCTCCTCACAGAAAAGTGGATTAACTCCATTGAAAATATATTTTATGTCCTCTAGTGATCAGAATAAGATAAGGTTGTACTGGCTGTCTATTATTATGATGCAGAAGTTGATCAGTGGTGGACACTTCTCAAGAATATTAAGCCCTAGGTGGAAATTGATTCAATTGATTGGGTGGAATTCAAGATAATGTTTTTAAATAAATAATTATCCCAAACACTCTATCATAATATAGAAAGAGAGTTCCTCAGACACAAGAAGAAGGAAGATGAGTCATTTTGTTTGTATGAAGAAAACAATACAAGGCTTGTAAACTATGCCTCTAGCTATGTTATGAATAGAAAAATCAATGTGGATTTCTTGTTTTTCTGATTAATGATGAGTCAGAAAAGTGCTGGCAATTTGATATTTTGATAGCTATGAAGATCTAGTCTATTGTGCCCTTATGGAAGAAATATAGATCAGAGACTCTCAGTGGTATCATGGTCCTGATAAAAAAAGAGGAAAATGGAATCTAATGTGGGTGGTCCTGCAAATAAATTATATTTTGTAAATAAGATCGATCATCGCAGGTGTAAATATTGTTGGGAGAATAATCATGGGAACTTTCTAAGGGGAACCATAAATTTCTTTAAATGTGGAAGGTTGGGACATCTGGCTTAAAACTACCGATGGGATATGAATAATCCCACTAATTTGGAAAAATAATGGATGGTTTGGATCAACACTCATCATGTAGTGTAGTGTTACAATTTCAAGGAGCAAGGGAATTATGAGAACAATTTCCCTAAGTCAAGGGTTTTCAGAAGTAATCAACAACAACCTCCAAGAAAAAAGGAAGCGCTTATGCTATCACGAATTCTGAGTTGGAGTTGTACAAAGATGTGGTGGTAGGTATGCAAGATATTCATTCAGGAATAGCGAATATATTATATTATTCTGGTTCTACACATTCTTACATATCTTGTATGTTTAGTAAAACTATTCAAAAACCACATAAAAATTTGAAGGATAAGTTATATGTGAGAAAAGTGAGTGGAAAAATTATTTCATACCTGGATTATAACTCCTCCCCAGTTAATGTTTTTTGACTGAACCTCCTAGAAAATCTCGTCATACTTCCTTTAATGGAGTTTGACACTATCTTAGGCATGGATTGGCTATCTTTATACAAATCCAATATCAACTATCGGGAAAGGGATATCACTCTCCATATCCCAAAGAATCATCCTATTCATTAAAATTGTATGGAGGAAAATAAATCTCCATTAGAATCATTGTATCAAGTTTGGATATTAATTTCTTATGAGCAAGCATGTCTAGATCAAATGATTGAGAAAAGGGAGAGAATCTTGCTTGAATACATGCCCATCATGAGGGATTACAATGATGTATTTCCCAAATATTATTCTAGTATTCCTTCTAACTGAGATGTTGAGTTTTCAATAGAACTTATTCCTGGATCTCTATCAATATCAAATACACCTTAGAGAATAGACACCATAGTGAGGGAAGAGTTGAAGAAGTAGTTATAGGAGAATCTGGAGAAGGTTTTTATATGCTCGATTGCTTTACCAAGGGGTTCACTAGCCCTCTTTTTCAAGAAGAAGGATGGATCAATGCACCTCTACATTGATTATCACAAGATCAATAAAATCACGATAAAGAACAAGGATCCTCTTCCACGAATAGATAACTTATTAGATCATCTTTGTGTGGCCAATTATTTATCTTAGGTGGACCTTCGGTCAGGATATCACCAATTAAAGGTGCGGAATGATGATAATCCTAAGACTTCCAATAAAATGAGGTATGGACACTATGAGTTCATAGTGATTCCCTTTGGACTCACTAAATCTATAGAAATTTTCATGGATTAAATGAACAGAGGCTTTACAGATTACCTCAAAAAATGTGTGGTAGCCTTTATCGATGATATTGTGATATACTCCAAGGGAATGGATGAACATGAGGTGAATTTGAATACTGTGTTAAAGAAATTGCAAAGGGAGAATAAATATTAAAAGTACGTTAAATGTGAGTTATAGATAGAGGATGTATCATTCTTGGGGAATGTTATCACTAGAAAATTAATATTTTTGGACCATTCTATGACCAAATGATTGAAGAGTGGCCCTGGCCCACATCTGCAAAAGAGATATGCAGCTTTATCGGTCATTTTAGGTTTTATTAATGATTTCTGAAGAATGTTTCTTGACTTTCAAACCCAATGACTAAGCTGACATGGATGGAAGTGAGGTTTTTCTAGACTCAATAACGTGATGACAGCTTTAAGGAGTTGAAAACAAGGCTAATCACTGTGCTAGTACTCGCACTCCTAAAAAGTGGATAAATCTTTGTGGTGTACAGTGATGCTTCAATGGAGGTCATAGGTGGTGTGTTGATGAAAAATGATAAATTTATATCCTACACCTCAGGTAATGTGAAAATATATGAACAAAACTATCCTACGCATTATCTAGAGTCAGCGGTTGTGATATTTGCATTAAAAATCTAGCGGTATTAACTCTATGGGGAGAAGTGTGAATATACATAATGATCATAAGTGTCTCAAATATATATTCACAGAAAAATATATTAATATATTCCAGTGAATATGAATAGAGTTCATCAATGATTATGACTGCTCAATCTACAACCACCTCATTAAGACAATGGAGGAGGTAGGTGTTCTATGTAGAAAGGATCTGGCATCTTTATCAATGATTAGAATTGAAAAGGACGCAATATCGGAGATTTTTATAGGATGGACAAGGGAATCATTAAGTTTGGAAGATCTTAAATCATTTATAAAATTATTTATCAACCATCCCTCATAATAAAAATAAATTATTCTCCAAGAAAATATGTAGAAATTTAGAAAATGGTGGAAGCCATTAAAAATAGGAAATCCCCATAGTTCAAGATTGATGAGGAAGGAGTTGTAATATTTGGGTCATGATTATGTGTACCATATAATCCAAAGATAAAGAAGGATCCTCTTATTGACACACATAGATCAACCTTCTCTATCAACCCAGGGAGCACACATATGTATATAGATATTTGAGGGAAATTTTGGTGGAATAATATGAAGAAAGATATTTCTGAGTATATATCAAAGTGCATGGTATGTCAAAAAGTGATGGTTGAAAGAAAAAATTCAAAGGGAATGATGAAACAATTAGTTATACCAACTTGGAAGTGGGAGAACATCACCATGGACTTTTTCATCAGACATCTAGGGACATCCAGATGAAACAATGCTATAATAGTCACTGTGGATCGTCTTACAAAGACAGCTAACTTAATCATAATTTGTGAGGACTTCTCATTGGATCAAAATTCATGAATATATATCAAATAGGTGGTAATTATTTGTGTAATACCAATATCTATTGTATCCGATTGTGATTTCAGATTTACCTTGAAGTTCTGGAATAGTCTCTGACATGATTTAAGCACTGAAATGCACTGCAGTATGGAATATCATCCTCAATCTGATGTAAAATCTGAGTGAACTATTCAAACACTAAAATTAACGTTGTGAGAATAATCTATAGACTTAAAAGTAGTATGGGACCATAATATTCCACCAGTTGAATTCTCCTACAACAATAGTTTCCACTCGAGCATCTAAATGAAACCATATGAATCCCTTTATGGGAAAAGGTTAAGAACACCACTCTGTAGGGATGATGTAAGTGAGTTTAAGTTTCTAGGACCTGAAATGGTCGAAGAAATGGTATAGAAGGTGAAAACAATTCAGCCACACATCAAGGTAACCCAAAGTCGACAAAATAGTTATACAGACAATAGTCAATGAGACTATGAGTTCAATGTTTGAGACTTGTTATTTCAACACTTATCTGCATGGAAGAAGGTCATGAGATTTGGGATGAATGGAAAGCTAAGTCTTAGGTACCCATGCCCCTTCTAGATTCATTGTCGTGCCAGGGTTGTGGCCTGTCAATAGGAACTTCCACCTACCATGTCTAATGTAAAAAATGTCTTTCATATATCCCTCTTAAGGAAGCACAAACCTGACCCATCACATGTACTCTCTTCATGTGTTGTATAGTTGGAGAATGATTTTTCTTACCAGGTTCTGCTAGTGAATATCTTAGATTGTAGAAATAATGTTCTATGTAAAAAAGACTACTCAAGAGTCAAACTACTATGGGGAAACCATAATTTTTAAGAAAAAACATGGGAATTGGAGGAAATGAATGAAAAGAACCTGCACCTGTTTATGGCTTAGAATGTAAAAAAATCGAGGTTGAAATTTTATAATGGAGGAATACTATAATGAACAAATGTTTTATCAATGAAAAATCTATTCTTATAATTATTTCATTTAATCACATGAAATCCCAAAACAATGAACTACAAATTAATATGGGACATTCAAAAATAATAGTCACTTCTATTATTTGAATTTCAAAAATATAACATATACGGTTGTGATAAGAAAGATGTCTCGAGTCTAATAAAACAAAATTAATTTTTGGTGAATAGTAACCTACCCTAAAGAATAGTAACCTGCCCTTATGAATAGTTATATGACCGTTATGAAGAGTAATTCATCTAAATGAATATTAACCTCACCCATGACTACATAAATAAAATATAAGCATCATAGAAATGAGAGTATGATAATAGAAAAAGTATTTTTATTTTTATAAGTCATAAATAATTAATTAAAATTAATTAATTAATTTATTATAAAATTTATTTTTTACAAAAGTTGTTCATAAATAAAAAAATTTATTTCTTCTTGTTTTAAAATAATTTTATAATACCTTATATAATTTCTAAATGCATTATAAAATCAGTTATAGTTTTAAAATATGTATTTTTCAAATAAATTATAATTTCAATAAAAAAATTAAATTAATAATTTTTAGAGAATTATTTTTGAAAAACTTACTTCATTTTTTGATTCCACACATCAAAAAATGGTTTTGGTGGATTTTTCGGATATTTCTAAACTACTGAAATTTTTTATGAATAGTTAAATATGATAATTCACAATAAATGCTAAAACATGAATTTACGCATCATGATTGAATCATGGATGATGTAAATGGAATTTGGTTCGAACTCACATTCATATATTACTATTTTTCTTTATAAGAATCATTACTATTTACTATCGTATGGATAAATAATAGTCTAATGATTAAAATATTAAGAAAACCCTATTCCCCTCCACTACAAAAACCATCAACACTCCCCTCTTCTCTTCACTCATCTCAAGCATGGTGACTTCCCTAAATTATACCAAAATACCTCCCCAAGCCCCTCCATCACTTCCATCAGCCCTTGGTTTGCACAAAATTCCTAATCCCCTCCCCTTAAGAGGCTTTCAAAGGAGAAAAACTCAACTGATAAATTCTTCTTTCCGATTCATTTATCTTCTTTCATGTTATTTTCGTTTCATTTTTCTTTCCTCACATCCCTTCAACCAAATGGTATGATAACTACAGTAACATAAATGTAGAGAAATTATATTATGATAATGGTATATTTTATCATAATCTCTCATTCCCACTACTTCAATACTAATAATGAAAACACATTCTCAGATGTGTTTATTTATCACATTCAAGGATGACGGGTTTTCAATTTACATTTCCATAATCTAAAATGGTCCTAAAAAAAATTTAATTGTTGAACCAGATTATAATAAATTTATTTTATCTCATTTAAGGTTCTGGAATCCATATAAATTCATTATTTAAACTAATAATACAAAACAAGTTAGTTGTGAGAAAAATCTCTAAATTAATCCAATTGTTTGTCATTAATGATTTATATAATGATACACCTTCACTCCAAATAACCAAATGAATTTTAGAACCTTGTTTTATTATGGATGTTAAATAATAAAATATAACTTAAATTATGGACAACCACTACCATCATACATGTGTATCCAAACACGAAAATAAGTGAACCAATCATAAAAACCAAGGAATCAAACAGACCCGAACAATGATATTGTACCTCATAATGAAACTAAAATGTTATGAATGAAATAAAAAAGGTTATAATAAATCATTTACATGAAAAATATTTTCTAAAATTATTAATTAGTTAACCTAGTTTTATTATTCAGATCCTAAATATCAAGTGGAGAATACCATCGGACTTAAGGTAAGGGAGCCTCTCTTTCTCACATTTATTAAAAAATATCCTCTATGTTATTCCAATTTATGTATAATTAAAAATTATGGGGTATGATTTCACACCTTCCCCATAATTCCCTCATGATTTATAAAATATGATAATTCCATTTCTCTCTCATTAATATCCCCCTATGTACACCCGATACCATGAACATATTCCGTATGGGATTCTACCTGAACAACCTTTATTCCTTCCGGTTTCTCTTTTATTTTTTTTACCGAATTGAATTTTTATTTTATTTTTTTTAAAACTTTTAAAAACTTATTAAATGCCCCAAACCCATGTTTCATGATCCATCAATCATTATCTTTCATGGATATACATTCTTTTAAGTGATTCCCTCCTCGATAGTTCCCAATAAGCAAACTCATTTTATGGGATCCTCTCAATTTTTACCCATTTTCAAGTACATTCTACCATTTTTTAAAGCTACATTTGTTTTTATAAAATCAGTATATTATTACAAAAACCATCTTGTTTCACTTCTGGTTATATATAAATTGTTATTACATTTTCATTTTTAAATGCTCTTAAGTATTTTCCTTCAAACAGCCCAAAAATGTTTCAATGCTATGAATTTCCTAAATACTCTTCATACATGTTTTCACTTATATTGGAAATCAATTACAAATATATATTCCAATTTTACCTCATTAATTTCCATGTATTTTTTAATTCTTTTCTATCGTGGATGCTTTTTTGATACGCCCATTAATTATGCTTTATGACATGAATGTGATAGACATTTCTCTTCATGGGTTCTCTTATGTTTATGTATGATTTATACGTACAATTATTTATGTTGAAATCATATTCATTAACATGTTAATATGTGTGTTCCTATATATAGATCCAATACTTTGGGTAAGGTTTTGTCTCATGAGATGATATTTTCAACGGTATTCAACGGTCTTAGAGGTTTACATTAACTCATGCTACGATGTGCAATGGTCATGGTGGGAAACATTGAATCATGATCCTCTATGTGAAAAAATCCTAGAACATTTCTAAATTCATGATTTATATTTCTTCTACATTACTATTAATTCATATTTATGTGATCTCATGTTTATATGTTATGATTCTATATATTATGTTATATTATTTTTTCATGATCTCTAACCCTTGGGATAAATCCTTATTCTTATGTTAAATCCCTTACTTGGATTTTATATCATCCATTTGTTATTGTGATCCCTATGGTACCCTATAAAGATATAAGGGCTCAATGAAATTTTGGAGATCTTTTTGAATATTAAATAAAGAATTTTTTATTCATACCATATTTTATGTTATATGTACCTAGTCTTTAACTACACTAGACTTCATGATCCTTTTCTTCTAATCTAATGATTAATTATTCTTAAAATCATTTAATGTTTTGTGTAAAAGGATAGTGTCTCTATAAATTTTCTAATTAAAACATTTTCAACATTAAGGTGTAACTATGTTATTCCAATATTTATGATTATATTTATATGGAATTTTTTCACCATGGCATCTCCTACCAGAGAAATAGAATATTTTTAGTTGAATCTACCCACTACTACTGGGATGAACTATTATTGTTCAAATATTGTGTTGATGGATTATTGAAAAATTTCCTTCTTGAAAAATAAATCCCAAAGGTGAAAGATATGTGTCATACATCACCAAATAGAGTACATCATGGACCTGATCTCACTGAATCAAATATTCAAAAATGTGAACTTTTCTGGACTATGCTACACTAATACATACATGAATTCTATAAAAGATGTGACAGGTTCTAGTGAACAGGGACCATTGGGAAAATAAATGAATTGACTCAAAACCCAATCATGGAAGTTTAAATATTCATCGTTTTGGGAGTAGACTTCATGGGAACATTTCTAAATTCACATGGAAAGTCCTAAATTCATATTTGTGTTAAATATGTCTTAAAATTGGTAGAAGATGAAAAAAAATCACATTAAATAGGAAATTTTTTCATTAATGTACTGAAATAGAATGTGTTCTCAAGGTTTGGATTTTCTAGATTACTAATTAGTGATCTAGGAACAAATTTTACCAACCAAGATAATAATGGATTATTGGAAAAATATGACAACCTCTATAACACATGAACTCCCTACCACCCACAAACATGTAGTTAGTTAGAATCTTAGAATAGGGAGATCAAACAAATCTTGGAAAAATAGTGAACATAAGTATAAGTGATTGGATTTTGAGACTAGATACTGCACTATGGGTGTACCGCATTGCGTTCAAAACACCCATTGGTAACACAATTTCTAACCAGTTTATGGGAAACTGTGACATCTCTGAGTTGAACTAGAGAATCTATCATAATAATCAATTATGAATCAAAATTTTGTTTCCCAAAACATTGTAGAGGCTCTAATTCTATATTTGGATGAATTTTATTAAATAATAAAATATTATTATTATAATTTGAAAATATACAAAGAAATAACTAAGAAATAGAATGATCAATTCATTGTAAGAAGCATATTTTTCCCATGAAACAAGGTTCTCTTATTCAATTTCTGATTTAAATTATTCCATGGGAAGATAAAATATAGATATTATGGACCTTTCTAAGTTGGTCATGTTTTTACCTAGGGGTCCATTGAAATCCATAAGGAAGATGGAATTCCATAAAAATTAGATGATCAAATGTTGAAAATATTTCAAGAACCCTTCCGTGAAGGTTGAATCATCATCCTTAAGTTCATCTGGGCCTTAAGAAATTCAATATCTTGATGTTAAAGGACGAATTTACTCATAGGAAACCCATGATATCTCATCTTATACTTTACTAGATTAGAATAGCATTTTAAAATCTTAAGATATGTTAGGATCTAAAGGTCAGTGTTTGAACAAAAGTTGGAAAAAAATTCAATTACACATCGTGTAACCCTGTTACATGATGTCTGCCTTTTCTAAAAAAAATTATATGAAACCTTGAATTACATGACATGAAACATAGTTACACATCATGTACTCCCTTAGAACAATTTTTTAAAAAATGGGTCATGATCCAAGGGTTTACGACCTGATGCCCCACCTCTCCCCTGACCCCCACCTTCCTCCAACCACCTTCCCTCCCATTCCATCCCTTCCAGTCATGCACCCCTACCCTTCACTCCCTATTGGTTTTTCACACCCCTATATTCTCTTATCCCTACAGGATGAACACCCCTCTCCCCCCATCACAACTTACACACCCCTCACTCTTCTCCTACTCTCTCGGCCAAACAAACCCAACCCCCTCCTTCACAACTGAGCACTCATACCCATCCATCCTTTATCTTGGAATGTAATGAACCAAAATAGTGAGACATGTACCTTTGGAGTCGATGTCTAATATTGATGATGATACACCAAAACAATGTCTCCAAAGCGTGGAACCTCCCACAACTTCACCACCTCGAGCACCATCTCCCATGCCTCCTGCAGTAGCCCATGTTGTGCCTTCCACTCAGGGTGACTCTTCAACTTGCTACAATGATTCATATGGAGATAAGAACCACTATATTCATCCCATTTTGGGCTTCTCAAACCCAAATTATCATGTCAACCTCAACCGGTTGTAGGTGAATCCCATGAGGTCAAATAAGACCCTCAACATGGTTATTCTCGCATGCCTAAACATCACTGATGAAATCCTAGACATCCTCTAACAACACCATATATATTCCATCATTGTAGCACATTAGAAAATATACCAAGAACTATTTAAGGATTTCCATTCTACATTCAAGGGTGTAGTGGATAGACTGTGATTCCATCTGAGTGAACAACGGTGTGGGATCTTATTTTCCAAATTCGGCATAGGCCTAGGTGTCTACATAGAGAATTTTTCTATATCTAATGTTTTTTGGTTACTTCAGATTGTGCCTCTACGTTTTTATTTGAGGTTACTATTGAAGATGATTTCACTATATTCTTAGATAGTTAATAACCCCTAGATCATCAAGTCTACTCAATTGCACAACCTAGCCCTTCGGATGCTTTATAGAGCATTGACCCATTCCTGGTTTTCCTGAGTAGAGTCCCATGGGAGACTGATCTAGGTCGATTTACTCATTTTGACAACATCCATGGGTGGCCCAACTGTTAGTATTGTTACCCAGTTTTCCTATTTCTACTGTTCTCACATAGAGTGGACCGAAGGTACACTATTGGGCGGCTCCTTCATCGCCCACTTGGCCCACCATCTTTTTGTTTTTTGATGCAGATCTTACCCTCAAATACCTTGGACAAATTTAGTCATTCAATTTTATAGTGTTTCAAAAGATTAAACTCTTGGTGAGGGATGATGACACTTACCAAATAGGCCCCAATCATACATGATTCATCTTCTCCAGCACAAGAGGCACCTCCAATAGACCTTTTACCTACTCCACCCACAACTTCCCCTCTAGCACCTCCCACCCATATCCCTACCTCTACCATTTACACATAAACTAATTATCCACCTAACTATCCCACCCTTCCATATCTATGGTAAATGTTTTTATGCATCTTGGAGAACCTATGATGGATTTCTTCCCATATAAACCTACCCTTCATTGAGCTTTCCAATTTACCCCCCCCCCCCCACCCTCATCATCACCATATTATACTGCAAACCCTCAAGCCTCCACTAGCACCTACTAACCACTTCTCTTCTACAACACCATCACGCCCCCACATCCCACACCGACCTTCCCTCTGATCCCTATTACCCTTCTACCCAGCATGAGTACATCGTCGAGCATGCCCACTGGTGAAAGGGGTCGACCACTTCCATATCCACTAAATTTTTATATGTTGATCTAGTTTTCAAACTCATTACCCTTATTATAATTAAAGCCTCTCCACCACCTACACATCCTATCTTACCAGAAACACTACTCTACACTTTGTAGTTGATCCACTAGCTCATGTTACCATCACTACCACTAATCCAGCTGGAAAATTACCACTACTACATCCATCTAATCATGAGTGGACTATAGTGGTGATTTTTTATTCTATCATCTTATATTATTTATACACATGGATCATTTTTTCTTTAGACTTTTGTTTCTGGAATTGATGTTTTTCTTCTTATGTTATTATTTGTATCCCAACATTTCATACTATTACACTTATTTATATATGGGAACTTATTTATTCCCACATTACTATGCTTAATTTTAATATCATTGAATTTTATGATATCCATTTCTAGATGCACTATTTCTTATATGATTTTTGAAGGACTAGTACTGCCATATCTTCTGGTTCGATGAGTGACTTAGCACATGGCTGAGGTCGTACATCAACTTCAGGAACTCTCACTGGAGATTCATGTACAGCAGCTACAACCACAAGCTAAAATACCTTTCCTTCCACATCTTATTAATAGATACAATAATCATGAATTCATCAATACTATCAAAATACCATGTGAGCCAGAAGACACTTCCCTGAGTAATTGTAGATTCCAGAGGAGACACTGAGCCGATAGACCACACAACATGATACAGTGATCCATCAGTCTGGGGGACAATGTTTTTTTAGTTATATAGGGGATAAATCCCAAATTTCATATATTTCCAACCTA
Source organism: Viscum album (assembly GCA_963277665.1). Taxonomy (NCBI): domain Eukaryota; kingdom Viridiplantae; phylum Streptophyta; class Magnoliopsida; order Santalales; family Viscaceae; genus Viscum; species Viscum album. The sequence continues at coordinate 1,083,640,969 of OY728134.1, read as the reverse complement.
TTAGTAGTCATTCTTCTAATGAGTCATCATGAGATTACTTGTAATATATCTGTTGCATTTAAATAAAATCAATTTCATTAGTATTCATACTATGCACCTACTTTTATTTATACCTTACAAATATTTCATACATGTGGAATAATATTTTATCTATTGCAATATTTTTTATAACCCTTTTTTGAGTATCCAAAAAAACAATCAAGACACCCATATACCCATATGCCATGAAACTTCATACAGAGAGCTCTTGATTTACTCAGTCTTAAAATTTTTAATTTCTATTTCATTTTTCTAATATTTATTTTCTATAACACTCCCAAAATACTTCCATGGATAGTGCAGACATTATCTCCTTCTATGTGTGGGGGAGATTTTCATAATATTCACTTTTGACACACTCAAATTTTTTCCCCTTCTCATATGTCTAAGAGATATTTTTCAAAATTTAAAGCATACTATAAAACTAAAAATCTTTTTATCCAATTGAATAAAACAAAAATTTTAGTTGGTAATTTTTAGAAATCCATGTTTCATTGCTGTTTATATTTTTCTAATGATTGATGAGAATATTGATTTAATTAAAATTTTAAATTTTTGGAATTAAAGTTAATTAACGTATTATGTTATTTTATAAACATAGTGATCACCAGTTTATATTTTTATTCTCTTTTATAAGATGATTTTTATCCTAAAATTTGATATTCTTTCCTAATAATATTTATTGAGTGATACTTGGGACATGTAAACCTTTTAGAAATTGCATTGATATCTTATTGATGCTATGAGAGAAAAAATTTAATTTTAAAATGATTTAGGCAGTCATTGTTAACCTACCTATTCCTAACACCCACTTTAAATTTTTCCCTATTTAACTCTATAGTTTCCATGAATGTCCTTTTAGGATTCATCTATTCCATGATTATTATCTCTTCATTCCTTGCTCTTTGTTTAATGCATGTCTTTACATTAAACAAGTGTGTGGGAAGCTTTTAGCCATCATGGGATGATTCTACTATAGAAATGTATTGTGTTTCTCATCATACCTTTTGATTGTGATCAATGGATACTTTTTATCATTTCACATATGTCCTGTTCCATTCAAAAAATAAAAGAAAAAGAAAAATTGAAATGGTTTTTTTATTACGAAGGTAAGAAAACACTATTTTCAGACCAATGAATCCCCTAAGATATCATATGTGGTTAGGGGATTGATGTTAGATGTAAACTAGGAATAACTTTTAAAAAATAAAAATACAAAATAAAAAGGGAGGATCTGAATACCCTTTCGTCCCTTATTTGACATATATATAGGTCCAACTTCAGCTGCTAGGAGTGTGGACTTTATTATATTTGGAGGAATCATTTTAATTTCATTCCATGAAATTCGTGAATTATAATCTAGATCCTACCCTCTTTTTTGATCTTGTTATTTGATTTTTTCCCTACATAACCATATCTTCAGAGTCATTATGACCTAATTGTGAAAGCCCTTGTGATTGATTTTGTATTTGTCTTTACAAAATGGAGATGATAGAACCAATGAAATCCTATGGCTAGGATCACATACTCAATTTTTGGGAATTACTATAGTTTCATTTCACCCTAATTGATAAGAGAAAATTAATTGGGATTTATTTTACATATGGGTATAGAATTAATGTAATAGTTAACAGATTGTAATTAAATGATTATGAATTTCTTCAAAGAACTGAGCTATTAGACATGACTAATTTTTTATACAGGGATGATTATAGTGAAATAATTCTTCTACTTACACTTAGTTTTATTTTTTTGGAGACAATGAATGTTTCCTACTATTAAAACAAATCACCTTTTTCAAAATCCCCGATCAAGTGTTTTTTCTTAAGGACAATCTATTAAACCAAATGTGGGGGGATTTGATAAGATGAAATATTATATACATTTTACATTAATTTTATTCCATATTTTAAATGATTTATATGATAATTAACTTGGTATGTGTCAATGTTTCTAGTAATTAGGCTTCCAATGTTTAAATGTAGAAAATGATGAAAAGAGAAAAATTGCCTATTACACATCATGAAACCTCATTACACGACGTGTAGTAGAGTTTCACAACATGATGCACGAAATGAAGAAACTCATGATGTTTGTTGTGAAAACATCATGTAGAGAATCAATTACATCACATAAGCTTCCAATGCACATCATGAACCCTCTGAATCTAATTCATGTCCTGAAGATAAACCATTGAGGAGGATACACGCCGTGAGCCTTAAATACATTATGTGAAAGGATTCAAATATTCGAATATCGGATGAGGTACATCTGAGATATGAATATAATCAAAATAAATAGAGTATGATACATATAAATATTACATGAATTGAATCCCAGTTACACCTCATGTAATATTTTTCTAATATATACAGCAGTAGAGAACTATATTTATAGAGCTCCAAATAAGATAGCCATTATTATTTTTCATTCCTCTCTTCTTCTATTCTACTTCCACAACCCTAAAATTGAATTAAATAGACTCTATTTATTGTTTTACTTTAATAAAATCATTTCCGATTGAATTCAAGGGCATTTTTCATTCTGTTTTATCACCATTTCAGTTTTGCTTCTTGTTTGTTCGATTAGAAAGCCACGATGAACCATTGGTGTGATTGTTATCATCCTAATTTTAATTCTGCTCATTGTTAATTTAAGTATCAAGCCACAAAAAACTATTGGTCCAATTTTTCTCATCCAAATTTCTAGTTATTAGATAATTGATTTTTTTTAATTAAGATCTACATTTCCCAATCCTGAAATCATGTTCATCAATTTTTTTTAGCTTAAATCAATATTTTTTTTAAACTATTTAAGCTCGATATTTTTTATCATGTTAAACATGATTTAAATTCTTCATTTATCTGAATTCAACCCTACTATGAGTGGCTAAACCACCTAGGATAAAGATATACAGTATGGGTATCTAAACTCAATAAAAATTTAATTCTCAACTCTGTAACCTTAACTATTATTATTTATAATGAATAACAATTGTCTATTCCAATGTTTCGAGAATCTATAACCACATGACATTCGAATGAAGGACCCTCACATAGCTGAAGTATATTAGAATAATACCTAGAGCCTAAAATATTTTCTTCCTTTAAATATAATGTTAATGAATCTAGTTTTTCACTATATCTATATCAAGGAATAGTTTTATATTATTTTGAACTAGTTGATTTTCCCATATTCAACTAGAGAACTTCACTAGCTTCATATCCTAAACCATAGGATTCTACAATGTTAGAACAGATATCAAATTTTCTACAGAACCCTAAAATTGATCTTGATCCCTTACTTATTCCTAAATTCAAACCACAACTACATATTAATAGTTTTCCCAAACTAAATATACTCATGAGGAATCATCAACTAATGGGTTTCAAGCCATTGGTTTCCTTTTCAAGCCATTTCCCCATGAGTTCAACCCTGTACTATAGTTATACTATGTCTTAGTAGAAAGTAAAATTTGGGAAACAATCAATTCTAATTTGACCGCAGCCCATGTGAATTAAACGACATGTGGGGGAGCGTTATGTGTGATTTTGTAATTTACTGAATATTCATCTTAAAAGGTGTAATATCATTGTATGAAATGCTCAGACCACTATATCTACTTACATTATCACATTAAAAAAATGTGAGAAGAATGTGATGATCAACATGATATTTGAATCTCTATGAATCCTTAAGATTCACTTCCCTAGTTCTAGACTCATAATTTACCCATTTATTTCATCATGTTTGGGATAACCACACATGGGATGAAATATTAACAACACCATATACTTACAAAATTATCAAAATTATAGAGAGATAAATTTTGGGGAACATAAAGTGAAATCCCATAAAGGGGGACTGTATAATCCAGAACTAAACACTTCATATTTTTCAAAAATGGATTATATAAATAGTTAAATCTAACTAGGAGGCAATGATATACACATATAAATCTCATATGTGATCTTTGTTAGATTTTATTGATTTCCCAGTGACTACAACCAGGATCATCTAACTGAATGTGATAGTACCATGTGAACTTGGATTCAAATTATTCACTCAATAAATTCAATCAATCTCAATAATATTCTCATAAACAGAATAATGAAATCATGATCTTCCCTTTATTCGAGTTTACTATCAGATTTTATGGATCCCATAAGTTAATTTCTATCTGAGTTAACATTGTTTAGCTTAAAATCAGTGGATGTATCCTTATGTAGAACCTAATACTTCCTCATGTCCCTTACGTAGTCCTATGAATTGTAGATATATCCTTAGGAATGTTGGAATCCAAAATGGTGCCACCACTTAGTCAATACATATTTTTAATTACCCTTATACATTTCACCAAAAAGTGATTCTTTCCTTACACAACTTCTCAAAAAATAATGAAAATAAAAATTTGTGAAAATTATCAATCAAAAATGATAATTTAGAAATAAAATTTATGATCAAAATATATTTTATCAATTATAAACTAAAAATTATAACAATTAATAATTAAATAATCTCACCTAAAACCTACAAAAATATATTTCCATTCAATGATCACTCTATGATAAAAAAGTTATTTCTCTTAAAATAATTTGAAAACTAAAAAAATCTTTTTATCATTAGATCACCAAAAAATACATTTTCATAGAAATATTCAATGAATATTACATTACATCATATTTCGACAATTATTCAATCATTTCTCACTTAAATCATAGATTCATCATTTAATATTACAATTATTACTCTATAATGATATGACAATAATATATCAAAGAAGACCACATTAAATTACCCCACACTTAAGACATTCCTTATCCACAGGAAGATTATTAGACAAATACAATGGAAAACATAAGTCTCAATTTTGAAAACCTCATGTTCCATAAATAATTGGTTTTCAAAAATATTTTCCCCTATGGACCAACTCAAACAATTAATGGGATTTACATTAATATATTACAATCTTTTTAGTGAAAATTAGGTTTCGTATATAAAAAAATGACTACAAATAAAATTCGTGGAATGTATTATATATATTTTATTTTTCATCCAACTAAATATACCAAACATCACTTTTCTTTATCGTGAAAAATTCACAAAAAATAGAAGCTTGGAATATTTTAGACACACCACTTTATGGGAAGGGATGAAGATTCTATGGAATGAATTAAACGATTAAATTGTAAATGAATAATGAATAGATAGCTCAACCTATATTATGTTTTTTCTTTCATAGACCTTTTGGATACATATTCTATAAGTCTAATATAAATCAAAAGGTTTTAAATATTGAAAAATTTAATACATTCTCATAAAATATTACCAAAATTAGTTTAGAAATAAAATTATTTTCCTAATTAAATCCATGGAGTAATATAGATTAACCCACTCAATGTGGAAAAAATAGAATTCAATTTTTGGAATATATAAGCGTTATTAGCCACTAAAAGAACTAAAGTTATCCTTGAAAATAATGAATTGGAAATAGTTTTTGTGTTTTCTTATGTCTATAGGATTGAAGTTAATCTAGGCACATTAAATACCCCGCCCCATATTTGAAACCCAACACTATACCTAATGAAATATATCAAGATGATAGAATAATAAAAAATTTGATCAGAATTATTTTTAAATGAAATAGTGAAATATATAATTTTATGGGTAACACGTAAGATCAAAAAAAATTTACCTCACAACTTAGATAATTCACAAGATACCTTCTTCCCACTACAAAAAATTAGATAATCTAAAGAATAATTTTCCAGATATGATGCATGGTGAATCATTATGTTCATCTATGACTTTAAATTAGGTACAACGATAATCATGCATGAAATTGTATTCATTCATCTAATCGAGTCATTAAAAATATAAATCGTGACAAAAATCCTTAAACAGTGGATTTAATCAGGCAAAGGGAACTATTAAAAATAATTTATTTCCCCCAAATTCACCAAACCATAAATAATAGATTAAATTATAATGGACAGTACTAAAATATCCAAAAATAAAATATTACTCCCTTTTGAGAATAAAATAAAAATTTATGTTCAGAAAATAAACTCCATATTTTCATTGATAAATGTCCTTTGTTTCTCAATAAATATTCATAAACAATAAAAATAGATCAACATTTGTATTAAATAGGGTAAGCATGAAAATACTATCAACAAAAGTTTTAGTGACGGAGTTTAGTCATGTAATCTTTAGCTTGAGACTCATATTTTATTTGATGAACAAGGAAATATTCTTTGATAAAATGGATAAAAATTCAATTTACCCTATTTATTGTTTCATGATTCATGGTCGTATGAGTGACTGCAAGGTCAATTGAGCTCATAATTGGTTCATTTATCCATTTAGTCGTTCCACATTCTTCATATGGTCAATCATATCGGGCATGTATCCAATTTCAATGGATCCCTATCAAATTTAACCTATGGAGTTATTAAATTTGAGGTTTAATGTGAATGATTTGTTATAGTGGAGTTTCATATGACGCATTCTGTCACTATGTGGTGACCTAGTGTTGTACTCCAAGAAGCTGAATGTTAGTCTGAGTTTGTTTATATGATATAGGATGTTGTACCAAGTAATGGTATAGAACCATTTCTTCTTCTTAGTATTGATGATCTATTCAAAAAAATCAGTAAATATATATGGTTTTATAAGATAAATATTAATTCTAGATATCAACAATTTATGGTGAAAGATGATGATTTTCAAAAAAAATTTATTAGATATAGGTATGAACACTTCATGTTTTTTGTAACGTCGTTTGATGTTACGAACACACTAGTCTTGTTCATTGGGATTTGGAACTATGTATTTTGTAAGTTCTTGGTCTGTTTTATCATTGTATTCATCAATTATCTCATGGTCTACTCGAGGTCATAGTTTGAGAATAAAGAGTGTCTCACATTTCTTTTGATGTCCCTTCAACACCAACAGCTTTATGGGCATTTTTCCAAGTGTGAGTTCCTGACATGAGAGGTGTGTTTCCTTGGACATGTGGTCCCTATTTAGGGTGTGGTGGTGGAATTTATGAATTTCTAGGAAGTTTTTTCTTGGGAACCACCCAAGAAAATGGCACTGGGTTTCAATTTCCTGGTCTCATGGGCTATTATCGTAGGTTTGTACCTGATTTATCTCGATTTGTAGATCAACTAACATTATTGACCTGGAAAGACTATGTTTTGTGTGAACATATCAATGCTAGAAATAATTTGGTTACCTAATGTAGAAGTTGGTCAGGGATCATGTGATTCATTTACTGGATGGGTGTGTGTTGTTGGATCTTTTCTGTGATGCATCATGACTAGGCTGGTAAGCATATTGATGCAGCCTAGGGTGGGGATATCTTATGGTCCTATATAGTTACTTCCCCAACAACATAGTTATAACACCAATAATCTGGAGTTTGTGTAAATTGTATTTTCTCTAAATTCTTGGTGTAATAACCTCATTGGTGAGTGTTTTTTGGATTTTTCATACCACAAGTGTTTGAGATATTTTTTCTCTAAAAAAGATCTAAATCTACACTAGAGGAGGTGGATGGATATTCTTCACTGTTATGATTTTTAGGTATCATGCACCCTAAGTAAGGTTAATGTAGTTTCCAATGTGTTGAGTTAGAATTCTTAAGAGGATGTGTCTTTAGAGTCCCTAGATGTTTGGAAAAGAACAATGTAGACCTTGAGAGAGTAGTTTCTGAGGTTGGGTTCATATGATCATAGTAGAGTCATCTTTTATGAAGCAGGTGGAGGAGTCTATGTGGGTATACTAAAAGGTGTAGGTGATGTGTGATTGTTCGAGCCATGGTGATGCTCTTAAGGTATGGTCAGAGGATGATTAGAAGTGGTATTTATTCAAGGGGGTGTTTTTTTTACATTTTCCATGTCTAAGGGAGTTCACTATGAGTTTCATATCTCACCTTTAGAGGGGAATCTTGGTGTGAGAATAGTGCATCATGGATTTAGTAGATAGCTTTAGTGGACGAGGATGAAATGTTCAGTGGTAGAATTTGTGAAAAAATTTCTGATTTTTCAGTAGGTGAAAGTGGAGAACGATGTTTCAGGAGGTCAGTTGACGTCCTTGGATATTCCCAAGTGGAAATTGGAGGGTATCTTGATGGAATTTGTTACATGATTTCCCGTAGATCAGGTAGGTTTTGTTATGGTTTTTCTGATAATATATTAACTAATAAAATCGATTTACTTCCTATCAATCCATGAGTAAACATTCATGGACGTTTTTGTAAGGTGTTATATGGATGATTTTGTGAGGATTAATTGGATACTATGTACCATCATATCTGATCAGGATCCTTATTTTACCATGTGAGTTGGAATGGGTAACAACATTCTTTTAGCTCCTAGTTGTGCCTTAGAACTTCTTTCCACCACCAGAGAGATGTGAAGATGGATCAGGCCATTAATACATTTTAGCATTTGTATAGGAATGCATGTTGTACTTTGGTGGATGTCTGGTATAACACTTGATTTTTTTTGATTTTACATTCAATGATGTATTTCACTCATCCACTAGCATGGATCTATCTTAGGTAATGTATAGGTGTCCATTTATTTCTCTATTATAATGTATGAGGTTTTATAGTCAGCAGTTCTTGGTACTAATGTGGTGTAGAGCATGAAAAAAAAGATCTTATAGGTTCTAGAGTGGATGTGGGTGGCACAATACAATTACAAGGCCTATGTTGATCATAATAGGAGGCCTCGAGAGTTTGAGGATAGAAACCAAGTGCAGTTGAGTGTCCCCCATCATTATGGGAAATATAGGTTTGGTAGGGGAGTAGGCTTTATCATAGGTAAATTGGGTGTTTTAATGTGTTGGGGTGTTATGGAATGGTGGAATATCATTTAGAATTTCCTCCTCAGTTGGAGGAAATCCGTGATGTCTTCCACATCTCTCATCTTTTTCGGTATCTTTATGATGGATCCTATCTTTTTGACTAGGGTGAAGTAAATATAGAGGATGATTTAATGTTCCTGGAGTAGTCAATAGGGATCTTTTACCATTGAGAGAAGGTGATTTATAGATGAACCATTCCCTTCGTTCATGAATTATAGAAGTATACTGTTCTGGAGGACAGTATTTGGGAGAAAGAGACGCATATTCATGACTAATACCTAAAGATATTATATGTTTTTATTTTAATTATTTTTAATGATTTGATTCATGGATCCTGTTATTATATGATATTTTTTGTTTCATTTGATTAATGATGTGTGATAATGTTTCTGACACTTGTAAAGGGGATTAATTGATTCTAAATTGTAAAGAATTATACTACAATGTGATTAAAATCATGAGGTATGGTAAGTGACACCTATATCAGATAGTATATTAAAAGGGATTATAGAATTCCTTGATTTTTTTGTTCGGAATAGTATTATGTGTTGGTTTGGTCCATTTTATTGTTTTCTGATGGTTTTTATGAAAGTTGGTTGTTGTGGATGAATCAAATGATGCATCACTGTGCTCAGGTAGAGGTGGTTATGTGTCTATGTAGTTTTGTTTCTTGGATGTTTTGTTTGGGTTGTTTGGATGGTGGTAATGAATAGGAGTAATGAGATCATTGAGTGGTATCTCACAGGATGGTTGTCCGGACCACTTTCTTTTCTTGAGCTTGGTTTAGATTTTCGAGAATGATAATCATTTGAGAGATATCTAATGTAATGGTTAATTACTTCTAGGTTGGATAATTTCAGGGTTTTGGTTATTATAGGTATTTTAGAGGAGGCCTAAGGATGTTGTTTGGTGGTTTGAGGTGAAACAAAGCTTCTTTGGGATATTCACATTCTAAAAGGTTTACATAACAAGAATTGGTGATTCATAGCTTGTGTAGTATGTTGGTTTCAGGCCTGTATGTGAGCTAATGGAAAACCATGATATCAATTCATGTAATGAAAGTATTACAAGTTTTATAATTAATTAAAGGATGAGGTGAAATTAATTTGTGAAGAAAGTGGAAAATGGGAATTCATGTCATGAATGGGTTACATGACATGAAAGTGTTAGGTTATAGGTTATTTTATACACCTTTTAGCTAAGATATTTTCATTTGGTTTTGCATTTCTCTCTCATTACATATAATCCCTAACCACCTTGAGGAGAACTTCTATACATATTCTCTCTTTCTTGGATCATTTGGATTTGGTGGATTCTATTTATCTATCCACGATGATTTCTCCTCTCTTTTTTGTAGGTTCACATCTGTAATTTTTCAAAAATCTGTTTTGGTGGTATTGTTTTGGTTTTAGGTGTTTATGGGTTGGAGTTTTTAAATACCTTTGGCATGGTGTGGTGGATTTGTGAGTTCATTATGCAGTGATGGATTCTGGGTAGTTTCTTCTTCACCCTATTATGTATAGCGAGATTAAGAAACATCCTTGATGTAGGGGGTCCTAACTCTCACATAATTATATGCTATGTGAGAGTTTTGTATGCTTTTTTTTACTTTTGGATGAATATTAAGGGTTGGTGTAATGAGTTAAATAATTCAAATTTCCAAAATTATTTGGAATGGGAGTTTCTACATGGATTACTTATTTGATTTATATTGATGATGAAATTATGCATTCCTTCAGTCAATTCTAAAAATAACAGTTGTTTGTAGCATTGGTTGTGATATATTTTTTACGGTGTAATGACCCATTATTTTTTGTTGTGTGATAACACCCTAATTAAAATGATGAGGAAGGTATATATGGATAATAATCTATTTTCCCATGATTTTGGTTTATGTGACAATACCCCTGCTAATTAAATATGTAGTGTGATAAAATCCACAGAATAATCGTGGAAGCATATTTTTGAGGTTTTTTATGTAAGGTTGTTCTTATTGTGTTTTATCTACGTGGTTTTGGATTCTGCACAATGATGTTAATGACTAGTTAGGTTGTGAAGTACAAATAGAAATGATGTGGTGGGTTTTTATCATGGATTCACTATGGGAAGTTTCATGATGTGATGCATTTTGATTTGGAAGAAGTGTCTATGGCGTAGTGGTTATGGCATAGTGATTGTGTTTCTCATTGGTTGTTGAACAATGGTTATGGTGTGTAGTGGTTGGGGTGTAGTTGTTGTGGTTTAGTGGTTGTGGTAGTGATGTGTTGTGATAAAATTATATGACTCTTGTGTTGTGAGATTGATTACATGATCTGACATGATAAATATGTTGGATGTGTGGTGTTGTGGTGGTGGTTGTTTGAGTAGGGCTAGTTGTATCAGGTCATGGCTAAGATAGTTTCTTATTTAGACATGGGATGAGTTTGGCCAATTGTATCATGGAATGGCTAAGATCATTTCATGGTTACACATGGGGAAAATGTGATGATAAATGATAATAATAAGTTGTAGGTAAATGAGAAGGATAGGAAACTGATGTGTGGTAATTGGGTTACTCAATTGCGTAAATGAATTTTTGGTGTAATGTGGAAATAAATGGATAACGAAATAATGTGAAAAAACCTATAACTAAAAGTGGGTAATATTGTGTGTCTTGTGTAGTGGTTGTGTGGTGTTGTATGTAATGGTGTAAGGAGTTGTGATGGTTAATGTGCGGTATAGTGGTGGTGATGTGTTGTGGTCTAGGGAAGTTTATGTGAACCCATAGGTTGGGTATTTGGTGATATCTATATACCATGTATGTTTAGGATATTTTATTTTAACCCCACTTAAGTTGGATGATCATAACAATGCTCAAAGGTGGTGATTTTGAGGTGTTTTCCCCGACATCTAGGATGGTATTGATAAGGATGGTCGACAACCCCCTCTCCACCACTCTTCATTCAGTAGTAGTGGTATGAGTTAGTGTAGCAGATTACTCAGTAGTGGTTTGGTTGACCATGTTTCTTTGGGTGGGATACAATGTGTTGGACCAGGTGTCTTTGGGAAATACATGATGCGGTGTAATATGATATTTTTGTGGATCATGCATGGTGGGAGGATGGAATGAGTTTTTTTCCTTCTCATTTAGATCACCCAAATTTTGTAGTTCTAGTTGTGATTTGATGTGACGTCTCAGCAGTCTATGGGTGCGATGTTATGTGATGTGATGTGTGGACCCAATGTCTGTAGTAGGGATGTGATATAATTTGTGGAATAGGTTTGTGTGGTAGGGATCTGATGCGATGTGATGTGTGACCTGAGTTTCTATGGGTGGGATGTTATGTGTTGTGGTATGTAAGGAAGGTATGTGAGAAAAAGATATTTTACAATTGGGTGTGAGAGTAGAAAATCAGTGGGTAAGAAGCAGTGGGTCTCCATTATTTTTTATAACTTCTATGAAATGTTATTATATTGGATGCGTTATTTAGTGATAGAGCGATGGTGAGGCTAGGTTTGGTTAGATAACATGTACATGTTCTTGTTAGTTATTCTATTTGTTCACCAGAACATTTGAGTTTTCTTTATACATGTGCACTTGAGGCCGTGGTTATTCCCCTACTAATTATTCCAATTATCCTTGTATATAAACTATTTTAGGTTCATTGGTTGAATTTGGGGACTGATATGGGAATTACGAGCTAGGTTGGAGTTGTTTTTTGAGTCACTTTCATAGACTTTTATTTTTGGTATTTACTTTTGAGTCTTTTATATGTATTAGTTTTACATTATTCGTGAATTGTGGGATCATTTTTATTTTACCTTTATATTATATAATAGGTTTTTTGGTAGGTTTTTATCCTATATCCTGATCTTGTTTCATTTATAGAGCATAATTTCCTATATAATATGATATTTTACCACCGTTAGTTCTAGTCTCTAACATGGGGCCTACTGGAGGTAGGACTCAAGGGTCATTATCTCTCCCCCCTCATCATGGTATATTTTGTGGGAGGGGGTTGTGAATAAATATATTATGAAAATTTATATTATAGAATCACAATAAAGGTTTACAAATTTAGGTTTTAATTTCAACCCTCATATTCAAGTCCACTATGGGTGTAAATATATTTTAGATAACGATGGACCAAATTGTGATCACATCCATAATAATCATTTTGTAAAGCATTTCCACTACCTTGTTCACCTCCCTATATATGTTTCTCATATTCATATAGAGTTATTATATGGATTTTATGAATTAAATCCACAAGGGTAGAACTTTTAATGGGAAATTTCATGATTTATTATTCAATGCCTCTAGAGCTAGTGTCAATTATGATTCAATCCGTAGGAGATTCCATCAATATAGAAAAAAATTATTACCTTCATCATTTACTATAACTCCACCTTATAAGCACTTCCATTTCCAATGAAATGGTAGAATAAACCATTTAAAAATATCTGGTGGTTATGAAAAACAAAGCCACACTCAATAGGGTTGCGTGTAGCTGATGTGGTATTGTCAGCATCAACCTTCATCCAAGATGGTATGTGGGGATCGATTGAATATTTTATAACACAATTGGTTTTTTATTCTTTCTCGAACAATAAAAATGTCCAATATATTTAAATAAAAAATTCCATTCATCATCGAACCTATTTTCATATTTATGGCCTCCTGTACATCCATTTGAATGGAAATAAGAAAAACATGAATGAAGTTATTTTGGTTCTTTAATGTAATCGAAATAATGGAATTCTAGATGAATGAAATCCATGATGCCACTTATTCATGGAGGTAGTTATGAATCCTTTCACAGAAATTGAAATTGGTATTGTTCTTTAGTTGGTCCACCAATTTTTTTCATAGGTGTAGATAGATAAAAAAGTGAATTTGAATATAGACGCTTAGTTTGGACATGAAATCAAACCTAATGAACATGTGATGCTGGTTTTCCTTAGCCTTCACTTAGAGATGTAATATGGGATCTGGTTGTAGCCTAGTTTTTTTGAACTATGAAAGTAGAGGTAATCCACATTTCCATATTCTCAAAAGTATAGAATTTTTTATAGTGTAATGAATTCATTTTAAATATTGTTAACTAGGTGGTATTATTCCTATAATAAGAACATTTTTTTCTTGTATCAATCTTGACTGTTTATCTTTCCAATAAGATTTGGTTTCCAAATGAGGGAATCTTTTTCAACAAAAAAACATGTATGTACCTCCAATATTTTGTAAGGATGGATAATTTAATTATTCTCTCCCACATTATGAATCAAATCATAAATTTACATTTGTTTCATATTTTATGTAACCACAATTGTCTCTTTCATAGGTATATCCAACTACATTGTACTCTAGTAATTAAAGTTATACTGCCTAAAAACCCATTTTTAGTAGACTTGAGTTAATGGTATTAAAATATAATAGATTCAAAAATAAATGACTCAAAATACCTTGTATATTCATTGTGTAAATTGAGAGTGAACCTATGATTATGTAATTTCATGGCCTTATCATGTGATGTAAGATTATTATTTATATGTTTTTCAAGGATTGTATCATTAGATTTATTTAAATCATGGATACCTATTCCACACATATAAATACTTTTGATGCATGCTTTCTATGAATCAAAATCTAAATTCATTCCAAAGATACATCATGTCTAAAAATAATTTATTTTTTATCTATAGAATATTACTTTGTTTACTAGGACATATATATGTTGATAACATATTGAAAAGACATATATTTGATAACTGAGTTGATGAGGCATACCCTCCTTGCATTGGGTATATTATTTCCTTTACACATAGCCATTTTATTTATGATCTTGCAAAAAAAATATCTGTTTTATAGCTCTTGAATTTCCCCTAGAATAATGAGACACCATGAAAAATAATGGGTAGGTATCCCCTAATCATAACAAGGATTTTAGAAATACTATTTTTTGGAGAATGAGATTCCATTACCAAAGAAAAATAAATATTTATTCAAAACCTATATATTTTCCCCACATATATTTATAGTGGATAAAGAAAATTTTGATTGAGGCCAGATTCCTCTTAGAATAATTCCCAAATAGGGGGATTTCATCTGTATATAGATGATGTAAAGAAAAATAGTTGTGTATTTAAACACTTAATTTCCTTTAAAATTTATCTTGAGTAATGTCATTACATAATTGGCTTGAGAAGCCTTCAAAAATAGAAAATATGAACCCTAAGAGAGGGTCTCATTATCCAAAACTCTTTTAACAATTGATCATTCTTTTTGGAAATATATTGATAAGAATTAATAGTATACTACTTATTAGGATAGTGGTGATCATATTGATTAAGTAATTATAAAACTCACACTTTCTAATGAAATTAAGAATGATTCCCAATTTTATTGTGCCAAAATCATATGACATATCAATGTTAGGGAAAATTTTCCCAAAAATCAATTTCATCCTCATAATGTTGATTTATTCTAAGGGAGTGTAAATGTATTTTTGGGTACTCTTTCCGGGGAAAAACCAAATTTATTCAGGGTGATAAAATTAAAAAATATCATCCCATCCTAATGGTTATAATTTAATAATAATAATAGAGATATTGTTTACAATTGTAACTAGTGTAATTTCCTTTATGACTATTGCATTTTCCATCATTGGAATAAGTGAAATCAAGCTAGATTGGATACCATTTGAAATTATGTTGAATGTTGGAATTAACTAACTATATCCATTACCTTAACATACATTTGTCTCAATTTAACATAGTTATTTAATCTCTTAATATGTATGGGCCTATAAAACATTACATGTTCATTGAGAAAATATAATATTTAATATCAACATCAAGAGGGGTAGAAGTTGATGTTTGGTTATGATTCTTTTTAATACAAGGATTAAATTTTTCTACAATCTAAGGTATATCACCATTACCATCAATAAATTAAATGATCAACAATTAATCCACTATAATATTTGAGATTTAATTCTTAGAGGTGTATCATTCATTAATATGAATGTAATTTGAACAACTTTTTCCCATTTTCTCCCGACGTAGGAGATAAAAGAGCTTAGAGATCATATTTCCATCATGAAGCCACTTGATATTATATTGATTACAAATTAGCTTTTCCGTGAGAGAAATAATATCTTAGAGCTTATAATGAAGTTATATTTCCTCTCTAGTAGGCATATTCAGATGATGATATCCATCCTAAAAAGAATCCAGATTATTTTTTACAACCTTAATGTGCATATCCATCCTATAAAATTATTTTTTCCCCACCCCTCAACATGTCATTTATTTTTGGAAATTTCTAGCCACAATATAGAGGTGGATTACATAAAAAATATTATTCCATCTAATGATATCCACTTCCCCACATACATGTATCATTATATAATAATGATTGAACTAAAAGGGTAAAGGGACCATCCTCACAGTGGTAACATGGAGCTCAAAATTGTGGAGATGTTATTAGAGTTAAATATGGAAATAATAAATTATGATAATTAGATAGGAGCACTTCTATCATTAAATTGATTGAAGCACATATCGAGTTTTATTTCCTACCATCAATTAATAATTTATCTCTCTTAGTAAAATTAGATCCCAAAATGGGGTTCTCAAAAATATTTTAGTTCCCAATGCAATAAGTGAAATTATCAGGTCAAATTTCTATGAAGCTTGATCCTAATTTTTAATTAGGCCTAAAAAAAGTGTTGATATCCCCTGTAAGAAAAAGGAATTGGATCCATTTGTCCATAAATCATGATAAAATCCCTCGGATGTTTATTTTGGAAGATGAAATCTTAATGAATTCTAGGATTATAACAATTCTAGACCATATATCTTCTCTATTTAGAAGGATTATGAAAAAAATGTTTATAGTTCATAAAAAAATTTGGTTTCTTTTCAAACCATATTTCAAATAACATATTTGGTTCATAAATTCCTACTAAAGTTGGATGGTTATTGACAAAAATGTTTGTAATTGATGAGACCATAAGAGTGTCCATAAGAACACAAGAGTTCTAGAATATAATCATCATTTCTTCAGGGATTCCATGTGCATATTTTGAGGCAATTTCTACTTTTCTGAATCAATACTTGGATTTTTTCCCTTTCCCATTACATTTTTTCTCATATTATATTTAAAAATAGTTGTTTTCCTTGAAGACTAAGATTATACTCTTTAATATAAGTTTCCATCACATTTATAAGGAGGATAGTCCTCATCATCATCAACCCAGTATTTTCCACTAAGTGGAGTGAACTTATTTTTAGAATTCATCACACAAAATGATGGATCATCACCAATAATCCTTTTGTTATCCATGTAAAAAGGATCTTCTGAAAAAGGGACTTCTCTGTTTTGATGATTGTAGAGGATATTCACTGGTATGACAACCTACTTCAAAATAGGGGAGGAAAAAACACCCAATATATCAATAAGATCAAAAATTTCATGATAATTTAAGGTTATAATTTGTGTGACCACCTTCTCATCAGCGAGGGAGGCACCAACTAACAAGGTGTCTAGAAAAAGTTCTCAAATTTTCATTTTATCTTTCTTTTTTTGTGGGTTTCAGAACTTGTCATTTTTGAATAAATTTCACACCATAACAACCTATTGATGGATTCAGGGCCCTAGGATCCATTACCTACAATACAAGAGGTGTGTTTTCTACTCCTTCAAAATTAACATTAACAGTATGGGAGACACCATTATTTTAGACTTCTTTTTCCCAAATATGAATAGTGTCTAGATTATGAGAAGAATTACTCAAGAAAAATAACTTGTTATCCTTTAAATAATTATTAGGATCAAAATACATGGGGATTTGATCAATAGATATAGAATCATTTTGATGAACAACTCCAAGTGGGAAATATTTTGTGGAGGGATCATGAACCTTATCTTTTCCATTACTATGTTTATTTTGGAAGATGGAATCTATATGAATTCTAGGATTAAAAACATTATAGACCATATATCTTCTATATTTAGAAGGATTGTGACTAAAATAGTTACATTTCATACAAAATATTGTTTTTTTTCAAACCATATCTCCAAAGTGAGACTATCCTCCATGTTTCTGGGGACCACCTCTTCCACCATAGGGTTCTCCATGCCATATTCTTCTAGAAGTCTATAAGAGTTTCAAAATATTAAATTATCAGTCTCCATGTATCTATGGATGGGGAAACTAACATAATAGTAAATATCAAATAGAATATGGGGCTTCCAATAAAGTTGATTCATTTTTATATGTAAATCCTTTATTGAGTTTCGGTGTCCTTCACATAAGTAGGATCTAAATTTAGATCCTGACCATGGATCCTAAAGAGTTCTAGAATTGTGGAGTTTGATACAATAAAAGAAAATTTCCTTTTCTAGTCATCTAATGGGAACACATTGTGGTAATAAACCCTCCATATGGTGGTTATCCATTATTCTTTGAATCCTTGGATCTTTGTGATTATTTTTGTAAGATCACCAAACAACCATAATTTCATAGTTATTAGTGTCAAAATAAAGTTAATTATAGAGAATTTATAGAGGTTAAGTGTTTTCCTGGTAGCTTCCTAAATGGGAGAGATAGGAAAAACAAACCCTATCTTGGTCACTCTTCTAGGATATGGAATGCTTAAGTCATAGATGGATTGAGTTACAATGGATTTCACAACCTTTTCAATGTACTTCTTTAGGAAAGAAGTATCTGGAGTTATCACTAGACAAATTGTATTCAGCTTTCTTGGTAAATATTGATTTAAGACCTCTTTTATCACAAAAAAAAATGTTTCATAAAATAGCTTGTCTTTACATTCATGCATGAAATGTTTATAAACATGTAATTTATTAAGAATATAAAACAAAAAAACATTTATTTATGAATTATTTTAATATGAGTTATAGTCATTTGATTTGGTATTGTGAAATTGGGATAAATTCAAGTTCTAAATATGATAGGTACTTTCATGATGATAATTCTAATCAAATTGAATAAATTATTCATGATATTAAAGTGGAGTAAGTTATGAAAACATTGTTGACTGAGCACCAATATGGTGATGTTGAAAAAACCAATGTACCTTCGTACTATGAAATGTATGATTTTATCAATATTGTTATGATTTGTTAAATCAAAATAAAGATATCAATGGAGAGATAAGGGTTTTACATAAATACTATATATATATAAATACATTCTTGATAAAGAAAATTATCTTCAAAATTATCATTAAAATGTGAAAAAATATTAAACCTAAAGGGATTGGGTTACAAGAAGAAGAAATAATTCCCCAATGACTATGTTCTATATAATAATTAATAAAATGTTCTATTAGAGTGTCCTGAATATGGGAATCATAGTATAAGTTGAAATAAAAAAATGGTTTGGTTGATCGATTTTTTTAATGAAAAATACTCTTACTAAGTCAATATGGTAGCTTCCTATAAGTCCTCATTTGAAAAATTTATTTATAAATTTAATTTAATAAAAAATGTTATGATTCTATGAATATTAGATAATATCTGAAGGAAAAACATTTTATCCAACTGATTGTCTGTTGTGGAATAAAATTGATAAACAATTTCATATATTAATAAAAAAAAGTTAGAAATATTTGGCTAAGACTGTGCATAGATGAAATGAATTAATATAAGAGGATTAGTTGAATTTTTCATGGCATTTTTTTTGAAATTTATAACATATCACTTGAATGCTTAATGATGTAGAAATATATCCTGTTTAGTTTAATTATTTCTGGAAGAAAATATCCTTAAAATAATTATGATGCTCTATTGTCCCCATTAATTGATGATTAAAACTGTTATGGTAGGAAGGTCTTTTATTGTATGATTCATATAAAAAGGAATATTTTAAATTGTGTATAGTGATTATGTTCTCTATAAATGACATCCCAGGGTAAAGAAATTTGGTGTATATTTTGTTAAGGGGCATAAAAGTTTTCTAATGTGGGAAGATGGTGCTTTATGTAAACAACTAAAACATGAGTTAATTACAATATATATTATTTAATGATGGTTTTTTTATTGACCACTATTATCCAATATTTAAAAATGGAACTCAGTGGATCAAAAGAATAAGATATTTATCAAAATCCATAATCAACTGATCAATGTTCTGTGAGGTTGAAAAAAATTGAGGTCATATTTGGAATGACACGGTGAACTGGTATTAATTTGAATATATTGAAGAAATGATTAAAATTTATTTATATTAAATATTAGAGATATCATCAATTCCAATATATCATTTATTTTATGTATGTTGATACGAATATATGTACATTTTTTTGGAACATTTTTTGAAAATAAAAGATATTAAGGATTGTTTGAATGAAATATTGGACATACCTTCAGTGTAAATATGTTTTGATTTGGCTCCCACTCATAAATTAAAATGAATATAAATTCAATGGGCCTTTTATAAATTATATAATATAGGGAAAATAATTTTTTTATCAATGCCTTCAATTTATAAAAGTACCTTAGGGTAATTCTATAAATGTCAACAAAATTCCTCTAAAGTATTTGATGCTAATGAGATTGGGAGATTATAACTGTAAGGACCCAAAAATTTGTTAATGAAAATTCCACTTGATCAAGTTAAATATATCATTATATAAAATGGTTATACAAAATATGCACTTCCTTGGTTTTATGTTTTTAGATTTCAAAATACTGTTATGAATTTTTACCATTGCTAATATAGTCGTTGAACATTGATCACATGATTATTATAAATATAGGGCTTTAACAAATCCAATTTACTAAGAAAAAGGATGTGATAGACTCATCCAGTAGACTTTCCCCATATGAATCCCATTTGATGGAGCTTGGAAAGGAGGTGGTGTTATTGGTATTCTCTCTTGACCAAGCCCAAGTTGAGCTGCAACACGTTAAGCTGGAACAAAACCGCCTATGGGAGAAGGGGATGTTGATAGAGATTTACACACAAGCGATGTTATCCGAGCCACCCCAAGAGTCCGTCACAAATAGAACACCATAAAGTTCAGTCTTATCTGGGTGTTATAAGGGGTTATGTAATAATACCCTAGCACTTTGATTTTGTACATTATTTTTGTATAGAGAATATACATTCATTTTATAGTTGTTAACTTGTAAATGTTTGTTTAAATAACATGTATTATTCTTAATTAATATTAAGTATAGAAATATATTTTTATTATTTAATGGATTTTGGAAGTAAATTTTTTTAATAAAATATTTTTAATAAATTAATTTTTAAATATAATTGATCGTATGATTTTTATGAATACAATTGAAATTTTTGTTAAGGTTTGAATGTTGTTTTTGTCAAAACCCTTTAATTTTTTATAAATGTTGGGTTTTATTTTAAATGTAAAAATTCAAATATTCAGAAAATTATTTACATAAAATGAATATTATTTTTGGAATCAGGAAGTCAAAATTATCCAATGGTGAATTTTTCATTATTTTCCGAGATTGGTGACTTTTTGGGTAAAAAAATTAAATATCATTTAATTATATAATGTGTTTTATGATGTCGTAATGACCCAATATTGATGTAATAAAATAATATAAGTAGGTTTTTATAAAACTATATGATTTACCATTAAACGAATGTTATTTTATGTTTATTTGATTTATTTTAGAAAGCCTTAGTGTACGCCCCAAGACTAATAAAACATTTTATCTTTTTAAAATGATTTGCTTCAGAGTGTGACTCACCTCCACATAAGAAATCCAAATATTTTTTGAGGTTCAGAAATTGGAATTTTAAAATATTATTTTCCACAACCCTTTGGAAAAAAATGGGTACAAACCATGGGATGGATTGTGTTTTGGTTAGTTTAATGTATCGGTCCAAAACCTAAATAATAAAGAATTCCTTCCCTTTCTCTGTACAAACCCACCCAGGCTACCACTTCCTATTCACTAAAATCCATTGGAACTCGAAAAACCTCTTCCCTTCTCTCTCTAAAATCCACCCATTTCTCCCCAAGCTCCCAATAATCTTCTCTCAATCCCCTCCCAATCTTTTGGGATCACACTTCCAAGTAAGGGATTTCTTTTTTTTTCTCATTTTTGTCAAAATTTCATTATGTTGTTATGAAATTTTATTTTCATTTCAAAATGTTGGGGTATGATTTCAAACCTCCCCCATACTTCCATATTTATTTTTTAATGATTATAGACCCATTTATCTCTCATTAATTTCTCCCAATGTACACACGTTACCATGCCAAAATTCTGTAAGGAATTTCTCTCACCTCATTTTCATTCAAAATATTCTTTTGTATTATGAATCTAAAATTCCATTACTTATGTTGGGAAATGTTTCTATATGACCAACTTACTGCCCATTTCATGTACATATGATGATACACCACTTTCTGTCTCGTCAACCATTTTTATGAATTCTTATGTCACGTCATTATGCTGCCAAAATTCCACTGTGATTTTCCAAAGCCAAAGTCATTGTGTTGTAAATACCATAACCATTACTATATCAAGGGTATCCACCTTTATGAACATTTATTTATTCATTATATTGTTTCATGTATGAATTCCACATTATTTTATCTTGAAATAAATGATGATCTTTAATGATTCCATGATTATGATCCATGTGGAACACTTATAAATGAAATGAATTGTTTATGAAGTGTGTGCCCTGACAAGACTCCAATGCATTGGATAAATATTAGTATCATGATACATCAAGTGTAATGAGGTTTTACTCATGATAATTTAATTTCAATGAGGTTATAATCATGTTCTATGACCAATGAGCCTTGGATCATGCTAATACCATGTTAAGTGTTGTTGCCACATTTCCATGTTATGATAATCATGCTATATCATTCCATTATGTTCATATTTCTTTTATGATCCATTGATATGTCTACTTCATAACATGTATTGTATTTTTCATGTTATGACTTGTATACTCACTTACCTAGATTTATATCTCACCCTTTATTATGCATGTCCTCTGGTTATCCCATGCAATGAAAAGTACGAAGGAATGTACTGGTCAAGTAATGGAAGTTTTCAATAATTATGTTGTGTTTCACATTTTAAGTCATTATGTAATGTTAATTAGCCCCAAATACAATATACCTATTAATATTATATGTTTTATCAAGTGATGGTTTTATGTAATAAATCATATTTTAGTGCGTAATAAAAAGAAGGGTTCTTATAGTAGGTATCAAGGGATAGGTTTAGTTATTTTTGGGATTTGGATTTGAAAACCCTAGTAAAAGCCTTAGGGATAAGACAAACTATAATAAAAACATTCATAAATTTTAGGGAGTATTGAGTAATTGTTTTATCAATAAAATACATCCTTTTCTGGATACTAGTAGGTAGAGGTGGATCGGGCATAGATGTACCCAGTAGTGAAAAATGTGAAAAGGAGTTTCGAGCTTCACCTGGGGTATCCTAGTACACGACAATGGGCCTTTCTGCACTCTTGGTTACGACACTCTTGGGGGATATGCTTTGGTAAATTCCCAATATTAGTATGAACCATTGTAAAGGGAATAAAAAATGCCCATATGGATATATTGTAACACCCCAAGCTTCTACGGTATGTTTCCCTTTGAATAATGTAATAGCATGTGTTGTACGCAACATCGAGTTTTAACACACACCACAACCGATCAAACTAGCCGTTATGAATAGTAATACCTACTTTTTGAAATTATATATATTTTATATTTCAAAATGTACTTCATTTTCGGATTCAGAATATCGAATTATCCTATGTTTAATTTTTGGTATTTTTCTTAGAACTTCCAATTTTTATGAATACTGAAAAATACTTAAAAACAACTTTTATAATCAAAATTATTTATAGTGATAAATTATATTATTTAATGGTTTTAAAGTATAATTAGAATTTATTTTAACATTTTATCCAATGGTGTTCATTATAATTAATTTCACTTTGATATTGGACATAAACAATTGTCAATATTTTGATATATATTGTTTCTTAAAAACACGCTATTTGTTGTGACAGCAGAAATTAATTATAAAATTTATTAATCCAAATTTAATGTTTGGAAGTTTTTAAAATAGACATCATTTTTTAATTCGGAATATCAATTATATCTTAGGGTGATGTTTTGTCATTGTTCTGAAAAACATCAATTTTTTATGAATAGTGAAACTACTAAGTGGTAGTTAAAATACTGAATTTTTCTTAAAACATAATTTTACCGCTTCTGTGATTGGAATTTTGAAAATCTGAGAGACATGGTTAATATAAAGGAGTAAAATTTTGTTCAATGAGATGAATATAATTTTTGGTGAATAGTAACTTTTTACTTTTATTTACCATGGTTAAAAGTAAATAGGGTAATTAAGGGTAAAAATGATATTAATATTACCCTAACACATGTCCTAATTCTATTGGAAAAGTGTATCTCGACCAAAAACATCCTTAGGAATAAAATATTATCATTTAGGTCCACTTGTATTAGATTGGGACATTTATTATTATTTAATTCAAAGAAGAGTTAAAAGAGTTAAAATCAATGTTTATTTACTAAAACATTTTTAATATAGGTTTATACATAAGATAAATTTGATTTTAAATATTCATTAGAAATATAAAACGATTTCTTACATAATGATATTTTATTTATAATTTTTTGATATTATATAATTTATTTTATTTATGACACAATGATGATGCAGTAATTACCATAATAGTGAAAAATTAAAATAATTGATATTATAAATTACCAAATAAATATAATTTTAGACTTTTAATGTATTGAACTAATTTTCTAGGATAATATGACAAATTAGGATTTATTTAATTGACTTTTTTTGAAGTAATCATTCTGTTATGATTTTCACAAAAATCAATTTTTGAATAGTTTCAAAATTTACGTAAAAGAGTTTTTAAAACAAATATTATATTTTTAATAGATATTAAATTCCTAAAAATCTAATGTTAGGAAAAAAGACTTATATCATGATAGGTGTCTCATTAATGGACCACTTTGGGGTTTCTTGGATGTATATAGTAAGTCTATTACCCATATAATATAAAAATACAAAGATACATTGTAAAAGTGAAACAAATTAACTAAGAGTTAATACTTAATGATAAGGTTAATATAGTAACCCAAACCTATCTAAATTATATTGGTTGAGTTTTCTTCTACCTATACCCACCTTAAAATTTAAATAATACAATTTGGATCCATTAGAAACCGAATATGAATTTATTATAAAATAATATTTCTAGCTTTTCCAAAGGTGCCCCTCACCCCTCTTATAAAAGGGAACTCTCCATTCTCATTAAATCACACCTTCAAAGACTTTTGGTTCGGCAAAACTCTACCCCAATACTCTATAAACTTCCTTCACTTCATCCTAGAGGCCTTCCTTTAGTCAGAAAGCCAACCTAAGAGCCCTTTTGATCAAATCAAAAAGAAAGAACACGAAGAAGAGTTAATGATTTCACCACCCTTTTCCAAGTTCCATTCTTCTTCCACTTCTTATTTCTTTGTTGTTACTATTCTAAAATAATACCTCCAGTATCTTATATATACTGTGATTTTATTATAAATATGGTACAACCATATTCCATATTCTATCCATCCTTTGAATAACATGTCCCCATACGTGCGTACGTACGGCTTACCGTCTCCACGTCGTGGTGTAATTGTTATTCAATAAATTATTATTTGGATGGGTGTAATAATGATGTATAAATCATGTAAATAATAAATATAACATTATAATGATTCTTTATATATTTTATACAATCCATTTATATATTATATTAATATCAAAATAATGATATTGTCCCTCGTGCGTATGTACGGACTACCGTCTCCACGAACGCGATGAGATTCATTCTCCATCGTATCAATTAAAGTATAATTATCATTTGATGATTTAAAAATAATTTTTAAGGACATGATATCATTCTGGATATGAATAAGATACAACCAATTCATAATAAACATGGCTTACATAACAAAACATATCAAATAAAACGAATAAGTTAACACCTGAAACGACGATTATACTAAGATATTATTAACAAATCAATGTTAAAAGATCATATATGATATCATATTCTGGTATAATTTAATAAAAAATATTTCCCTATTATAAAGGAGGTTAACCTACCCCAACGAAGGAAAATAACAAGGTAAGGGTTTATTTCCCAATCTCTTCATTATCTGAGGTTGTTTGTATGTAATAATCTAATGGGATCTCTTTATCATCCACATCCATGTTTCTTAAAAATGAATTTGAAAACATTTTTACTATTTACTAGAATATGGGTTAAAGTCATTTATACCCTTGTTTGAATTTTTATAAGAGGTTTATAAAGGAATCTTTCCATCATTTTCCAAACAAGGTGTTTTTTTAACATTTTCGACAAAATTAAGGTAAGAATGTTTTTTTAACTTATACGGAGGGTACGTCTATTTTCCGCCATTATAAAATCATCGAATCATCCCTTACAAGCTTATAAGAATATTTTCAAAGAAAATGGTTTATTTTATATATATATGACTCTTAGATGATTTCAAAATAGAATGAGAAATTTCTCTAAAAAGAGTTTTGATTTCATCTATGTCAACATCCTTCGATGGATTTTATGCTTATTTGAAGTTGATTTATTATGAAACAAAACTTCTATATTGTATTGAAGGTTTTGTGATATGTTTGACTGTGGATGTGTTATTTTTATACCATTCATGGTTTATGGATGAAGTATTTACATTTCGTATTCTACTTTTAATACGAGTGCTTATGTTATGTTTAAACCTTTTCATATTGGAATGCATTGGACTTAATATGTGACGGGTGGAGCCCGCTATAGCTCCTTGATGCATCGGTAGGTCACATGAGACAAAATAGTTTCTTGGAACAAGGCCTTGGATAAATCTTATTTGTAGTCTTGGCACGAAGCCTTGGATATGTGGTTATGGTAGTCTGGCATTATGCATTCCATCATTATGAAAGTGGTTATTGATATTGCAAGTGATTATTCGATTAGTAGAATAACCATGTGAATACGTAAATGGAATAATTTCATTTTATCTTTGCCATACTATGTTGAAGTTCATGTTTAAAAGGATTTTGTTTTAGTTATACATTTATTTAAATGTTTATTCTTATTTATGAATGTTTCCAAAATATTGTTATCCTTATTGGGCATTTGAGATCACCCATTTTCTATGTTTTATTTTTCCAAGGATGTGAAGAAGTAAATTATGAATGACCTGCAGGGATATTATGAGGGGATAATAGTGTGGACTATGGAGACAATATGTTGTTGTAGTAGTTTGTCACTTTATGATGTAATGTAAAACTTTATGAATATATCTAGTATTTCCAAGGCTACTAAACCAATCGGTCTTTTGAGATTTGATCTTTCTTGTTATCATGCCAATGTTATGTAATAATGCACCAACTCTGGGTAACTGGGGTCGGGGCGTTACAGCTGGTATCGGAGGAAGTTTAGTACAAACCTTGGAAGCTAGATTTAGATAAACTCTGATTAGAGAAAATAGACCAAAGATGGACTTTGAGGATTGGTATAGAAGAACTTCCTAGAATTCTGGTATAGTAGAGAATTTGTGAGTTTTCCGAGCAATACATCCCTGTCTGGATACGAGCAGGTAGAGGTGTCTCTTGCACAGATGTACCTAGGGGTAATACCCGAAAACACTTCTTTGAGCTAGACTCGAACGGGAACTGGTGCACGACAACTGGCCTTGCTGCACTCTTGGTAACGACACTCCTGGGGGATATGCTTAGGATAACTCTCATTTTCTTTACAAATCATTATGAAGGGTTTATGTGTATATACTTCCTCAAAGAAAACATTTTTTTATGATTATGGATTATATCCATAAACAGTTCAATTTATGTAAAGTGTTATGTATTTTGATTCATAAACTGATCTAGTTTATGCCATTGTTTAGAAATGGCGCCTAGTGGAAGAAATGGAAACTGTATCAATGAACACACTCCATGTAAGGATTGCCCTCCTGCTCAAGATAATTATAGTGGATCTGGTGATGCAACTAGTGCCGATCAACTAATCACCATACTGGGACAACTCACTCATGTTATGAATAATAACCTTACCCGTATGGAGCTCCCTGATCTACAGCATGGAGGATCAATGTTAGATCGCTTTATGAGGCAACAACCACCAATGTTCAATGGGAGTACAAATCCCTTAGTAGCTAATCAATGGATAAATTCTCTAGAGAAAATATTTTAGGCTTTTGGGAGTAGTGAAAGGGAAAAAGTTATCATGGAAGTTTACCGCCTCACCGGAGATGCTGATCAATGGTGGTCATTGATTCAAAACATGAAGGAAGATGATGAAGTATAAAATATGGAATGGAGGGAGTTCAAAGATCTGTTTTTAGAAAAATACTTTCCTCGTGACCATTGAGCAGATATGGAAAGACAATTTTTGAGTATGAGAAAAAAGGAGGATGAGAATGTTGCAAAGTATGAGGCGAACTTTACAAGGTTAGAAAGGTATGCTAGAGATTATATACGTAACCCAAGATGTATGATTGATCGTTTATTTGATGTGTTAAAACCATTTCTCTATCGAGCATTAGTCTCACAATCCTTCTCGTCGTACGAAGACATTGTCTCATGTGCTATCAAAACATAAAAGGAATTCTCTAAGTCTTATGACTTTAAAGCAAAGAAAGAGAAGAACTGATCTGCTGATCAATCTGGGAATGGAAATAAGGGGAAGAAGGGAAAGGTTGAATATCCATCCTGTGGTAAATGTGGGAAGAAACAACCCGATACTTTCTTGTAGGGAATGGGTGTCTGTTACAAGTGTGGTGAAAAAAGCCACCAAGCTCATGAATTCAAAGGGAAGAAGGAAGCTACCAAAGTTCAATGCTACAATTGCAGGGAGATGGGACATTATGAAAATGAATGTCCTAATAATCTGGATAACTTACCTCAAAAAAGGCCAAGGGATCAAGGCCAAGCTTATTCTATCACTACTGCTGAGGTAGAAGCTCCAAAAGACGTGGTGGCAGTTAATTTAATGGTTTTCTCAAGTTTAGAAAATGCATTATTTGATTCTGGATCATTGCATTGTTTCATATCTTCCCAGTTTGCTAAGAAAATTAGATATTTCAAATTTAACATAACAAGGGAGTTGTCAGTTAAAACTCCTAAGGGAAGTATCATTGCAACAATGTATTGTGAATCAGTCCCCATTAGAGCACATAAATGTTCTTTATCTGCTAATCTCATCGTCATACCTATGATTGAGTTTGATATAATCCTCTGTATGGATTGGATTTCGGACTATGATGTGAAGATTTATTGTAAGAAGAAAGAGGTTACAATTCTGGATGATGATGATAAGGAACACCTTATCTTTAGAGCAGAATCGTCACCACCAAATTCTTATCTTGATCCTCCCCCAGTAGCTCAACAAAATTCAATTATTGGGGAGGAAGAGAATGAAATTACTGTGGGTGGGGAAAGGAATGTTCAAATAGAGTATGTACCTGTTGTGAATGAATATGTAGATGTGTTTCCGAAAGATTTACCTGGACATCCTCTAGAACGAGAAGTTGAGTTTTCCATTTATTTAATTCCTAGATCAAGGCCTATATCAAAGACCCCTTATGGAATGGCCGCTGTAGAATTAGTTGAACTAAATAAATAACTAGAGGAATTGAGTAATAAGGGATTTATTCGCCCTAGTGTTTCTCCATGGGGAGCCCCTGTTCTTTTTGTTAAAAACATAGATGGATCTATGAGGTTATGTATCGACTATAGGGAGATTAATGCCATAACTATAAAGAACAAGTATCCCCTACCTCACATTGATGATTTATTTGACCAACTGCATGGAGATCAATACTTTTCAAAGATTGACCTTTGATTTGGATACCATCAGTTGTGTGTAAAGAAGGAAGACATTCCGAAGAGAGCATTTCGAACTAGGTATGGGCATTACGAGTTTACTGTAATGACCTTTGGATTGACTAATTCACCCTCTATATTCATGGATCTGATGAATAGAGTTTTCAAGGAATATCTCGATGAATTTTTGGTGGTATTTATTGATGATATCTTGGTATACTCTAAAATCTACGAGGATCATGAATGTCACTTGCGCATTATCCTGAAGACTCTGAGAAGACATTAATTATATGGGAAGTTTAGAAAGTGAGAATTCTAGCTTCAGGAGATTTCTTTTCATGGCCATATTGCCTCTAAATATGGAATCTTTGTTGATCCTTCTAATACCAAGGATATTAAAGAATGGCCAGCACCTACGAGTATAACTGAGGTACGTAGTTTTATTGGTTTGGCAGGTTATTATCGATGTTTCGTCCAGAATTTTTCCCAATTGGCAAACCCATTAAAGAAGCTCACATGTAAAGGGGTTAAATTTGTTTGGAAAAAAGTGTTTGAAGAATGTTTCGATGAACTGAATAGAGTATTAGTCAATTATACTATATTGACTCTACCATCGGGGGATGATGGGTTCGTTATTTATAGTGATGCATCGAAGAAAGGACATAGTTGTGTCCTTATGCAGAATTATAGGGTTATTGCCTATGCATCACGACAGTTGAAAATTCACGAGCAAAACCATCCTACTCATGATCTTGAGTTAGCAGCTGTGATCTTTGATTCGAATATATGGAGACACTACCTCTATGGTGAAAAATTTGAGATTTATACTGATCCCAAGAGTTTGAAGTATATTTTCTCACAAAAAAAACTCAACATGAGGAAAAGAAGATTGCTGGAATTACTCAAGGATTATGATTGTACGATACACTACCACCCGTGGAAAGCAAAAAAGGTGGCAGATGCTTTGAGCAGAAAATATCACGGAGTTTTGAACAATATGAGAATTGAAAGGGATCCAATTTTCATGGATCTAGTGTATATGGACATGGGAATAGCCAGGGAAGGTGAAACATCAATTCTTTTTCAAATGGTTGCCAAACCATATTTACTAGAAAGGATAAAGAGATCTCAGACCAATGATGAAGAATTTCAAAATAAGATTAAAGCTGTGAATGATGGTAGATTGAGAGACTTTGTGTGTAAAGAAGGAATTTTGAAATTTGGGAAGAGACTTTGTGTTCCCAATATACCTGATCTAAAAAGGGAATTGCTGGATGATGCTCATAGTTCCAATTTCTCTATACACCCTGGGAGCACCAAAATGTATAGAGATTTGAAGGAACATTTTTGGTGGGACAACATGAAGAGGGATATTGCTGATTTTGTGTCAAGATGTATGGTTTGTCATCAAGTGAAAGCTGGAAGGCAACAGCCTGGAAGAGTCATGCAACCTCTTCCCATAATGGAGTGGAAATGGGACACTATTATGATGGATTTTTTCATGGGTCTACCAAAGACTCCTAGAAGGAATGATGAAATATGGGTCATTGTTGATCGTCTTACCAAGTCAGAACATTTTCTTGCTATAAGAGAAGATCTACCACAGGAACGTCTAGCAAGACTATATATTAATGAAGTTGTGAGACTTCATGGAGTACCCCTATCGATTGTTTCATATCGTGATCCCCGTTTTACTTCAGGATTCTGGAAAAGTTTTCAGAAATCCTTGGATATTGAACTTCATTTGAGCACAGTCTACCACCCTCAAACAGATGGACAACCAGAAAAAACTATTCAAACCTTAGAAGACATGTTGAGATCCTACTCACTTGACTTTTAGGGTATGTGGGATCAATATTTACCTCTAGTAGAATTTTCCTATAACAATAGCTTCCATTAGAGTATTCATATGGAACCATATGAAGCGTTATATGGAAAGAGATGTCGCACACCAACCTGTTGGGATGACGTTGGTGAAAGAAAACATATAGTCCCAGAACTGGTGGAGGAAACGATGGAAAAGGTAAAGGTATTCCAAATCCATATCAACGCAGCTCAAATTAGGCAGAAGAGATATGTTGATAATCGAAGGAGGGATTTGGAATTTCAAGTCAGTGATCATGTTTTCTTGAAGGTATATCCAGGTAAGGGAGTCATACGTTTTGGTAAGAAAGGTAAATTGAGTCCCTGGTACATTGGACCTTTCAAATGTTTAGAACGAATTGGGGCTGTAGCTTGCCGATTGGCAATGCCGCCAAGTCTCTTCAAAGTTCACGATGTGTTCCACGTATCTCTATTGAGGAAATACCTTCCTGACCCGAAGCATGTACTCACCTATGAGGAATTAGAACTGGAACCCAATCTGTCTTATTGTGAAGAGCCCGTCAGGATTCTTGATACAAGAGAACAAGTACTGTGGAACTGGACGACTCGTCTGGTAAAAGTCTTGTGGAGAAACCATAAGATGGAAGAGGCAACATGGGAACCTGAGGAACATATGATGAAGAACCACCCAAGTCTTCTCATGCGGTAGTATTCTAGAAATTTATAGGACGAAATTATTTGAAGGAGGGGAGAATGTAACACCCCAAGATTCTACGGTACGTTTCCCTTTGAATAATGTAATAGCGTGTGTTGTACGCAACATCGAGTTCTAACACACACCCCAACCGATCAAACTACCCGTTATGAATAGTAATACCTACTTTTTGAAATTATATATATTTTATATTTCAAAATGTACTTCATTTTTTGATTCAGAATATCGAAATTATCCTAAGTTGAATTTTTTTTTCTGAGAACTTCCAATTTTTATGAATAGTGAAAAATACTTAAAAACAACTTTTTTAATCAAAATAATTTATAGTGATAAATAATATTATTTAGTGGTTTTAAAGTTTAATTAGAATAAGTTTTTACCATTTTATCCAATGGTGTTCATTATAATTAATTTCACTTTGAAATTGGACATAAACAATTGTCAATCTTTTGATATATATTGTTTCTTAAAAACACGCTATTTGTTGTGACAGCGAGAATTAATTATAAAATTAATTAATGCAAAACTTATGTTTGGAATTTTGTAAAATAGAAATCATTTTTGAATTCGGAATATCAATTATAGCTTAGTGTGAAATTTTTTCATTGTTCTGAAAAACTTCAATTTTTGATGAATAGTGATACTACTAAGTGGTAGTTAAAAAACTGAATTTTTCATAAAACATAATTTTACCGCTTCTGTGATTGGAATTTTGGACATCCGAGAGACACAGTTAATATCAAGTAGTAAAATGTGGTTCAATGAGATGAAAATAATTTTCGGTGAATAGTAACTTTTTACTTTTATTTACCACGGTTAAAAGTAAATAGGGTAATTAAGGGTAAAAATGATATTAATATTACCCTAACACATGTCCTAATTCTATTGGACAAGTGTATATCGACCAAAACCAACCTTAGGAATAAAATATTATCATTTTGGTCCACTTGGATTAGATTAGGACATTTATTGTTATTTAATTCAAAGAAGAGTTAAAAGAGTTAAAATCAATGTTTATTTACTAAAACATTTTTAATATAGGGTTATACATAAGATAAATTTGATTGTAAATATTCATTAGAAATATAAAACGATTTACTAAATAATTATATTTTATTTATAATTTTTAGATGTTATATAATTTAATTTATTTATGACACAATGATGATGCAGTAATTACCAGAACAGTGAAAATTAAAATAATTGATATTATAAATACACAAATAAATATAATTTTAGACTTTAAATGAATTAAACTAATTTTATAGGATAATATGAAATATTAGGATTGTTTTAATCGACTTTTTTATAAGTAATAATTCTATTATGATTTTAAAAAAAATCAATTATTGAATGGTGTCAAAATTAACATTAAAGAGTTTTTAAAACAAATATTATATTATTAATTGATATTAAATTCCTAAAATTCGAAGGTTCGGCCAAGAGACTTATATAATTATAGGTGTATCATTAATGGACCACTTGGGGGTATCTTGGATGTATATAGTATGTTTATTAACCATATGATATAAAAATACAAAGATACATTGTAAAAGTGAAACGAATTAACTAAGAGTTAATACTTCAATATAAGGCTAATATAGTAGACCAAACCTGTCTAAATTATATTTGTTGAGTGGTTTTAGACCTATCACCACCTTAAACTTTAAATAATATACTTTGGATCCATTAGAAACTGAATATGAATTTATTATAAAATAATATTTCTAGCTTTTCCAAAGGTGCCCCTCACCCCTCTTATAAAAGGGCACTCTCCCTTCTCATTAACTCACACCTTCAAAGCATTTTGGTTGGGCCAATATCTCCCCAAATACTCTCTCAACTTCCCTCAATTCATCCTATAGGCCTTACTTTAGTCATAAATCCAACCTAAGAGCCCTTTTGATCAAATCAAAAGGAAGAACCCGAAGAAGAGGTAATGATTTCACCACCATTTTCCATGTTCCTTTCTTCTTCCACTTCTTCTTTCTTTGTTATTACCGTTCTAAAATAATAACTCCAGTATCTTATATATAATGTGATGTTATTATAAATATGGTACAACCATATTCAGTATTCTATCCATAATTTAAATAATATGTCCCCATACATGCGTACGTACGGCTTACCGTCTCCACGTCGTGGTGTAATTGTTATTCAATAAATTATTATTTGGATGGGTATAATAATGATGTGTAAATAATGTAAATAATAAATATAACATGATAATGATTCTGTATATATGTTATACCATCCATTTATATATTATTTTAATATCAAAAGAATGATATTGTCGCTCGTGCGTACGTACGGACTACCGTCTCCACGAACGCAATGAGATTCATTCTCCATCGTATCCATTCAAGTATAATTATCATTTGACGATTTAAAAATAATGTTTAAGGAAATGATATCATTTTGGATATGAATAAGATACATCCTATCCATAACAAACATGGCTTACGTAACAAAACATATAAAAGAAAATGAGTAAGTTAACACCCAAAATGATGATAATACTAAGATATTATTAACAAATCAATGTTAAAAGATCATATATGATATCATATTCTTGTATAATTTAATAACAATTATTTATCCATTATACATGAGGTTTACCTACTTCAACCAAGTAAAGGTACAAGGTAAGGGTTTATTTCACAATCTCTTCATTATTCGAGTTTGTTTATATGTAATAATCTAATGGGATCTCTTTATCATCCACATCCATGTTTCTTAAAAATGAATTTCAAAATATTTTTACTATTTAATAGAATATGTGTTAAAGCCATTTATACCCTTGTTTTACTTTTTACAAGAGGTTTATAATGGAATCTTTCCGTCCTTTTCCAAACAAGGTCTTTTTTAACCTTTTCGACAAAATTAAGGTAAGAGTGTTTTTTTAACTTATACGGCGGGTGCAGATATTTTCTGCCGTTATAAAATCGTCAAAGCTTCCCTTACAAGCTTGTAATAATATATTGAAAGAAAATGTTTTATTTTATAAATATATTACTCTTAAATGATTTCAAAATATAAAGAGAAATTTCTCTAAAAAGAGTTTTGATTTCATCTATGTCAACATCCTTCGATGGATTTTACGCTTATTTGAAGTTTATTTATTATGAAACAAAAATTCAATATTGTATTGAAGGTTTTGTGATATTTTTGACTGTGGATGTGTTATTTTTATACCATTCATGGTTTATGGATGATGTATTTACATTTCGCACGCTATTTTTAATAAGAATGTTTATTTTATGTTAAAACTTTTTCATATGGGAATGCATTGGACTTAATATGTGACGGGTGGAGCCCGCTATATCTCCTTGATGCATCGGTAGGTCTAATGAGACAAACTAGTGTCTTGGCACAAGGCCTTGGAAAAATATTATTTGTATTCTTGGCACGTGGCCTTGGCTATGTGGTTATGATAGTCTGGCATTATGCATTCCATCATTATGAAAGTGGTTATTGATATTGCATGTGATTATTCAATTTGTAGAATATCCATGTGAATAAGTAAATGGAATTATTTCATTTTATTTTTTCCATACTATGTTGAAGTTCAAGTTTAAACGGCTTTTGTTTTAGTTATACATTGCCTTAAATGTTTATTATTATTTATGAACGCTTCCTCTATATTGTTATCCTTACTGGGCATTTGAGTTCACCCCTTTTCTATGTTTTATTTTTCCCAGGATGTGAAGAAGTCAATTATGAATGACCTGTAGGGATATTATGAGTGGATAATAGTGTGGACTATGAAGACAATATGTTTTTGTATTAGTTTTTCACTTTATGATGTAATGTAAAACTTTATGAATATATCTAGTGTTTCCAAGGCTACTAAACCAATCGGTCTTTTGAGATTTGATCTTTCTTGTTATCATTCCAATGTTATGTAATAATTCATACATTTTTATCTTTGGATTATCCTTTAAGTGTTACCCCTAACATTCCTGTTACTCCATCCAATGGCCAGTAATTTTAGGACTTGGGCTAACAACTAATGAGAAGATCAATGTGATGATAGTTTTAATGAGATACCCAATCCTATGGAAGAGGGAATCACATACTTTCTCAAGATACACTCTTAGTTAACTCAAGTTTTGAATAGAAACATGTGTCAAGAGGACCGTTCAGCCCCCCCCCCCCCCCCCCCGCCCCCTAAGAAAGAACAAGTTGAAATCAAGAGCTTCATGAGACAAAGGCCTCTTACTTATAATGGATTATCTGATCCCTTAATCACCAAACAATGGATCAACTCCATTGAAAAGATCTTCTCCACCGTTCAATGTTCTGAATAAGAGAAGGTACTTCTGGATACTTATCCTATTGAGGGTGAAGCTGATCAATGGTATACATTGATCAAAAATATGAAGCCTGTTTAGGATATCGAGGCGTTGTAATGGAAAGATTTCCAGAAAATTATTTTTGTAAAATATTTTCCTCACATCCTCCAACTTAATATGGAAAGGGAATTCCTTTCCATAAAAAAGATGATGAATCCATCATATTGTATGAGGTAAACATCAAAAGGCTTTCAAGATATTCCTTCGGCTTTTTCCTTACCCCTGAATGCAATGTTGACCACTTATTTGGTGGATTGAATTCTTGCCTATGGAAAGATATAGTGATCCATGACTTCGAGAGCTATGAGAAAATTTTCTGATGTTCCCTCAATGTTGAAATTGATATCAGCGAATCTTAGGGGTATCATGGGGATAAAAAGCATAAGGTGGACATAAATTATGGCAGTTTGATGGATAAATCCAATAGTGATGAGAAAATCCCACACCCCACATGACAAAGGTATGGAAAGAAGCACCCTGGAAATTTCCTGGAGTGGATGAGGAAATGAATTAGGTGTGAAAGAGAACGGAACATAGCAATTAATTGTTGACATGAAAAAACCTGTAGCTATGACAGAGGATAGGAACGCTCCGTTCGACCCTCAACGCATTGTTCATTTCTTCAACTACAAATAACCAATGAAACTTTTAAAATAGTTCCCTAATCCAAGGGGTTTTTGTGTCAACCAACAACCTTCATTGTAACTCCCTGAGATTTTATGAGAAAATTTTTATGTCTTAAGTTATATGAAACACCCAAGGAATCTTTCACAGCACACAATACGGACTTGTCTTGTATTACATGCAATCACGACCTTCCTCGATAGCGTGTGTAGTACACAATACCGGGTTTCACTAAACAATGATATATTATTATGAACTGCCGTTATGAATAGTATTAACTACATTTTGAATTTTTTTATTCATCTTACTCATTTTCTAGAACATGGTAAGAGAAAAAAATAAATTTTTCAGGTAAAATAAGTATTTTTCAAAAAATGCAGTTTTGCCGCCTTTTGATGGTGCACCAACATTAAATCTATTTTTTGACATGTTTATATGTTAAATTTGACAAAATAAAAATCTTCTTTTGAATTAGGGTATAAAAATTTACTTTGGATAAATTTTTTATATTTTTCTAAAAACTTTCATATTTTGATGAATAGTAAAAATATGCTAATTTTTAATTAAAAACAAATTTTTTAATTGAGATAATTTATATGGTTAAATTATAATATTTAATGGTTTTACTGTATAAATAGAATATATTTTTACCATTTAATATAATGTATGTCATTAGCATTAATTTCATATTGAATTCATAGGTAAAAACATTTCAATCTTTGGCAATGATTTAACTTCTAAAACCCATTTTCTTAACAACGGAATTTATTTTATATTAATTACTGAAAATTATATGTTTTGAATTTTGAAAAATGGATTCCATATTGGGAATCATTGGGTCCAAATTATGTTAATAGGATACTTTTTATTGGGCATTATGAATAGTAACTACGGTAAATTTTATTTACCATAGTTAAAGGTAAATCGAGTAATTAAGGGTAAATATAAGATTATAAAATTACCCTAACACCTACCAAAATCCTATTGGATGACCAAAAGTTGACCCATATCACCTAAGGGTCGGATTAGATTCATTTAATGTACTTTTGTCCATGAAAATAATTTAATTATTATTAAAACCAAAGAATGTGGCAACATGCCACATTCTTATATATTATAAGTATAATAATTTTAATTTAGTGATAAACATAATGAAACTTCGAACATGAATAATATACAGAATTTTAATACAATTATCTACATCATAGAAATTTATTTAAACTTTTTATGGATTAAATAATTATCATTAATTATGACACAATAGTGATGTTGAAATTATTTTATTAATTAAAATAAATGGTTTTAAAAAAATTAAAATAAATATTATATGAACTATTTAATGTGACCCACTAACTTTCAAGATACATATGACACTTTATGAATCTATTAAATCTTTTAGTTCGAACATATCTTCTGTATATATTTTATTTAAATTCAAATAAATGAATAATGTCAAAATTGACACTATTATTATTTTATAAAAATAACATATTATAAAATTGTTTAAAAATCACAAAAATATTTAAAAATTATATATTAAAATTTATATGGTCTTAAATGTAATAATGTGTCAAATTATGGAAAATTCAAAACACATATTCAATTATTTATAATAATTTAAAATTTAGAATATTATTACCACAAATAAAATTAAATTGATAAATAATGATAAATAAAGTTGATAATGTTTAAAATAAATTCCTAATAGGTCTAAATTTTATTGGTTGATAAGATTACAACCCTATCTCATCTAAACTTTGTATATGAGTCATTTGGGAAGTTTTTATGTGGGGTTGGGATTTATTATAAACTAATATTTCTTATATTTCCAAAGGTGCCCCTCTCCTCCTTTATAAAAGGGAACCTCCTCCCTCTCCTCCTCACACCAATTGAGCCTTCAAGATCGGCCAATACATGCCCATTTCACTTCCCCACTTCCCTAGAAACAGCCTAGAGGTCCTGGTCATCTTCAAAGACCAATTGTAGTGCCCTAAGAGGAGGTGTCAAAGAGGCACTTCAAAGAAGAGGTAATGTCCGTTACCGATTTTTTCAACTTTATTTCTTCTTCCACTTCTTCTTCTTTAGTTGTTTAATTATGAATTAATAACATAAGTATCACTAATATATAGATATGTCATTATAATTATGAAACAACCCTATTTCACCATTTATCCATCCTACGGAAAACAAAATCACCGTGCGTGCGTACGTACGGAATACCGTCTCCACGCCGTGGTGTAATATATTTTCCATCACCACCTTACTTGGATGGGTATAATGGTGAAAATAAATAACTATATTTTATTATTGTAAAGTGGTATTGATTCTGAAATAGTATACATACACTCCAATATAATTCCACGATCATGGGAACGATATCATCGCTTGTGCGTACGTACGTAATACCGTCTCCACGATGTGATGTTATACGTTCTATATGATCTTCATTGCATAATGATTATATAAATGGATTTAATGAATAAATATGATATATAGTACACTAGTACCATTCTGTAAATGAGGTATCTATAACCTACAGATAAGAATAATAATTTATTTGACAAAACACGCATAAGAACAAAAAGTAATAAACCCCCGAAAAACAAGTATTAATGAAATATTACTAATAAGAAGCTAAGAATATGACCATATATGATATCATAACAATGAGTATGATTCTGGAATAAGTCAATGACATTATTTAAATCATTATACAGGAGGTTTGGATACTTATGAAGCAAATCGGACATAAGGTAAGGGAAAATCTCACAATCTCATTTTTATCCGAGATTGCTTATACTTCAGAAATTACTGGGGAATATTTATCATCCACATCCATGTTTCCTCAATATGTTATATTTATATCCTTCGACAATTTTTTAAATCCAATTTTACCCTTCGGTGAGTTTTTAGTAAAAGATATGAAAGGAATCTTTTGACGTTTTTCATACACGGTACTTTTTGACTTTTCTGGCCAAAGTATGAGAAGAATGTTTTTTTAACTTATAAGGCATGAATGGATCATTAAAACATTATTTCAAAGAAGCTTAATTTACAAGTTTTCAAGTTTATTTTTAATAAACATCTTTTAGTTTAAAATTGTATGACATATTATGAAAGGAAAAATGTTTTTGATGTAGAAAGGAAATTTTCCTCAAGAATGGAGTTCAAGTGTTTTATCAAAATTATTTTCCATCTAAGATAATATGGGGTTGTTTATATACCCCTATTATTACATTGATTTAATTATGTTGTGATGGAATTATTTTTATGAATTCTTTTATCTTATATGAATTGTTTTACGATGTCACAATGTTTAATAATCCCATTTTTATTACATGGGTTATGCAATGATGTATGATGTATGATTTTGTGGCACACATAAGAATGGTATCATTATGAGATAGGTGGGAACTATATCTCCCTCCAATTCATTGGGTAAATATTTTATATCTCATGAGATAGACATGGCTGGAACGATAGGTTAAACCGATTCAGTGAAACAAGACTGAAACGAGGAGTGAACTCAGTTCAGAAATGGACTTTGTCCACTAAGATAGTCTTGGAAATGAGTCTTGACTAATAAGAAATGATTATCTATGATTATGTGTGTATTCCACAAAGTTTCATGTTTTATGTTATGATTATTGGGATTACATTTCACTACCATGATTTATCCCTTGTTATGAAATTATGATCTCTTTTGCAGGGTAAGATTTACAAAATGTTATGTTCTTATGAATTTGATGTGATTGATATTTCTTTTGTTTACCCTTACTGAGCATTTGATCTCACCCTTTTGTATGTTTTTTCCCCAGGTCAGGAAGAATGGTATTAAGTGAGATATGCCAAAAAGGGACTATAGATATGATGAAATAAATGGGAGACAGTGTAGATGCTTTATGAACCTGTTGTTTATGATTCCCAGTTTCTAAATACACTATACCTATATGGTCCTTTCATGGTTTTGTTATATGTTGTAATAAGTATGCTTAAATTTTAAAGTATTAACCATGTATTTAAAGTATGGGTTGCTATAGTTGGTATCGGAGGAAAGGTATAGTCAACCTTTGGAAACTAGGATGTGAAAGCCTTAGTAAGAAAACTAAGGATATGTCTATGCATAGAACACAATATTAGTGTTTTAAAAATGGCCATGAACAACCTATGATAAGACCGTAAGTGTGAAATTTTATTCTTGATTAGGTGGTTTTCCTATTATAATTAGTGTTGCTCACACTATTCTTCTTGGTTTTAGTCAATGGCTGGAACCTGATGAAACCGTGTTAATACGGAATGTGACGGGCAATGCAATGACTGTCCCCCTGAGCAGCCAAACTTTGTGGGTGCTGGAATGCAAAAATATTGTAGCCATGCTCACACAACTTTCTCAAGATATTAATCATGGAGGACTTCCAAGCGAGCAAAGGAAAGAGCAAAATTCTGTTAAATCCTTCATGAGGCAGCGTCCACCTTCATTTAGTAGGTCTTTTGATCCATTAGTGGCTGAACAATGGATCAGTACCACTGAAAAGATATTTTCAGTTCTTCAATGTTCTGAACATGATAAAGTCATCTTAGCAGTGTATCATTTGGAAGGTGATGCTGATCAATGGTGGAATCTTATTAAGAATACGAGGCAAAGGGATGAAATTGACTCAATGGAATGGGACGAGTTCAAGAACTTATTTTTCAATAAGTATTTCCCTCGTATTCTTCGAAAAAAGATAGAGAAGGAGTTTCTTGAACTAAAGAAAAAGGATGATGAATCCGTTGGTACCTACGAAGTAAATTTTACAAGACTTGCAAGGTACACTTCCGAAATTATTTTCCAACCCGAGAGTAAGATCGATCGATTCTTTAGTGGCTTCAAACCAAGTCTCCGAAGGGCGTTAGCCATAAGGGACTTTAATAGTTATGAGGAAATCGTTTGATGTGCTCTCAATGTTTAGATGGAGATTGGAGTAACTCATCAGTCATATGGGTTTGATAAAAAGAGGAAAATGGAATTCAAAGGAAAATATAAAGACCAAACTGAAATGAAGATGAGTTTTCCCTTATGCTCAAAGTGTGGAAAGAAACATGGAGGAAATTTTCTTAAGGGGACAAGAAAATGTTATAAGTGTGGAAAATAAGGTCATCAGGCAATTGAATGTCGAAATAATGGGAAGAAGATGTATAATGATGCAAACAAAGGAAGGGATACACAGAATAAACCTACTACACTTCAATGTTTCAAGTTCAAGGAGATGGGGCATTATGCCAATCAATGCCCAAATCCAAGGTTTGATGATGATGATCGGCGTCAACAAACTCTTAAGGCCAGAGCCAAAGGAAAGTCACATGCAATTACTATCGGTGATGTGGAGTACGACAACGATGTGGTGAGAGGTACACTTACCATCCACTCTAAAGTAGAAAATGATTTATTTGATTCTGGATCCACCCACTCTTTTATTTATGAAGAATTTTCTAAGGGTATCACAGTATTACCTCAACAATTAGATTTTGATTTGGCCGTGACAACTCCTAATGGCACAACAGTCGCATTAAAAGTTTACAATTCTTCTCCGATTGAAGTTTGTGGGAAAGTGCCTCCTACAAATCTTGTGATCCTTCCTATAGTGGAATTTGATGTGATTCTTGGCATGTATTGGCTTTCTTTATATGGAGCTCATATCAATTTCCTACGAAGGGAAGTCACATTTCATATTCCAGGTCAATCTATGATCATCTATCGATGGAAGTATGAACATAACCTTCCAGTGGAAATTTCATCCATCTTATGGGTCTTGATTCCTCTAAATGATGGTTATTTATCTCAAATGGTTGGAGAGAAACTCACAATTAATAATATTCCCATTGTACGGGATTTTTATGATGCCTTTATGGAGGAATTTTGAGGTCTTCCACCAAATCGTGAAGCTGAGTTTTCAATAGAACTCATACCAGGTGCTTTGCCTATCTCAAAGACACCTTATAGAATGGCTCCAATTGAGTTGTAGGAATTGAAGAAGCAACTCCAAGAGAATCTTGATAAATGATTCATACGCCCTAGTGCATCACCTTGGGGAGCACCTGTTCTGTTTGTTAAGAAGAAAGATGGATCAATGAGACTCTGCATTGATTATCGAGAACTTAACAAGATCACTATCAAAAACAAATATCCTCTCCCATGCACTGATGACCTATTTGACCAACCACGCGGAGCTCAATACTTTTCCAAGATTGATCTTCATTCAGGGTATCATCAATTAAGGGTCAAAAGGGAGGATATACCAAAGACGGCTTTTCGTACAGGGAATGGACACTATGAATTAATAGTGATGCCATTTGGTCTTACTAATTCCCCTGCTATCTTCATAGATCTGATGAATAGAGTATTTGGAGACTATCTTGATCAGTTTTTGGTAGTCTTTATAGATGATATTATTGAGCAAGGAAGAACATGAAAATCACTTGAGAATTGTATTAAAGACCCTGAGAAAGGAGAAGCTTTATGCCAAATTTACCAAGTGTGAATTTTGGCTTCAAAAAGTTGCATTCTGGGGTCACATAATCTCAAAAGAGGGGATATACATGGATCCTGCAAAAAGAGAGGTTATTGAAAGATGGTCGAGACAAACAATAGTAACTGAGATAGGAAGTTTTCTTGGTTTGACTGGATATTACCGACGTTTTGTGAATGATTTTTCAAGGTTATCTAACCCAATCATCAAGATGACTCGGAAAGGAGTTAAGTTTGTTTGGACAGAGGAATCTGAAGAAAATTTCAAAGAGCCAAAAAGAAGGTTAGCCATTGCACCTGTGCTCACACTACCTTGCAGTGGAGAAAGGTTTGTAATCTACAGTGATGCATCCAAAAGGGACTGGGGTGTGTTCTCATGAAAAATGATATGGTGATAGCTTATGCCTCACGATAGTTGAAAATCCATGACCAGAATTACCCAACTCATGATTTGGAGTTAGCTGCGGTAATATTTGCATTAATGATTTGGAGGCATTACCTTTATGGGGAAATGTGTGATATTTATACTGATCATAAAAGTTTAAATTATATTTCCACACAAAAG
Organism: Viscum album; assembly: GCA_963277665.1. Taxonomy (NCBI): domain Eukaryota; kingdom Viridiplantae; phylum Streptophyta; class Magnoliopsida; order Santalales; family Viscaceae; genus Viscum; species Viscum album. The sequence goes on along the minus strand of OY728134.1, from coordinate 1,083,596,551 downwards.
GAGCTGAATATGCGTCAAAGAAGATGGTTGGAGCTGATTAAGGATTACGACTGATCAATTCATTACCACCCTGGGAAAGCAAACAAGGTAGTAGATGCATTAAGTCGACAAGACCATGCTATCTTATCCATGATGAGTATCACAAAAGATCCAATTTTTATGGATTTACAAAGGATGGATCTTGGAATTATAATGGAAGGGAAGAAATCTTATCTTTCTCAAATGGATGTTCAACTATATATACAAGTGATGATTAAAGAGTCACGGAAAGAAGATGTAGAGTTACAAAAGAAGGTGAGAAATGTTCCTGAATTAAACCTTTATTGTAATGGGATAATAAGGTTCAGAAATCAGGTTTGTGTTCCTCCCATCCCAGAATTAATGAATGAGCTACTGGACGAGGCTCATAGTTCTTCATTCTCTATTCATCCTGGAATCACATAGACGTATAGGGACATGAAAGAGTACTTCTGGTGGGTTGGCATGAAAATATATGTTGTTGAATATGTCTCTCGATGCTTGGTTTGTAAGAAAGTTAAAGATGAGAGACAAAAGTCTAAGGGGATGTTACAACCATTACCCATACCAGAATAGAAATGGGAAAACATCACTATAGACTTTGTCACTGGACTTCCTAATACATCCAAAGGCAATAATGCTATCTGGGTTATAGTTGATCATCTTACGAAGTTGGCACACTTCATTTCTATTAGAGAATATTTTTCTATTGATCAGCTTTCCAGGATATATATAAAGGAATTGGTAAGATTTCATGGAGTACCACTTTCCATTATATCTGATCGGGATCTGAGGTTTACCTCAATGTTCTGGCGAAGTCTTCAGCATACTCTGGATACAGAGTTGAGTTTCAGCACTGCTTATCATCCTCAGACAGATGGTCAGTCTGAGAGGACAATTCAAACACTAGAAGATATGTTGAGAGCTTGCTCTATAGATTTCAAATGTTGTTGGGATCAACACCTACCTTTGGTGGAATTTTCTTATGATAATATCGTTCACTCCAGTATTCAGATGGATCCTTATGAAGATCTCTATGGAAAGAAATGCAGGACTCCAACTTGCTGGGATGAAGTCTGGGAAAGAAAGCTATTAGGACCTGGTCTTGTTAATGAAATGGCAGAAAAGTTCAGATCTATTCAACAACACGTAAGAGCAGCTCAGAGTCGACAAAAAATTTATGCCGACAACCGAAGAAAAGACCTAGATTTTGAAGTGGGTGATAAAGTGTTCTTACAAATATCTCCCTGGAAGAGGGTCGTGAGATTTGTAAAGAAGGGAAAGTTGAGACCTAGATATATCATTCCTTTCGAAATTTTGGATCGTGTTGGGAAGGTAGCTTACCGATTGGTGCTTCCACCAAATCTCTCTCAAGTTCACGATTTGTTCCATGTATCTCTCCTGAGAAAGTGCATACTTGATCCTTCACATGTACTCAGCTCAGAAGTTGTACCACTGGAGCAAGATCTTTCATATGAATAACAACCGATAGATATTCTGGATCGTAGCAAAAATGTACTACGGAACAAGACCACTTGCTTGGTGAAAGTTTTATGGAGGAACCACCAATTAAAAGAAGCTACATGGGAACTTGAGGATATGATGAGGGAGAGGTATCCTCATCTTTTTGTAATCAAGTGAAGAATTTCGAGGGAAAATTCATTTTAAGGGGGGTAGAATGTGAAAACCTGAGATTTTATGAGAAATGTTTTATGACTTATGTTATACGCAACACCCAAGGAATCTTTCACAGCACACAATACGGACTGGGCTTGCATTACACGCAATCGCGACCTTCCTCAATAGTGTGTGTATTACGCAATACCTAGTTTCACTAAAAAATGATATATTATTATGAACTAGCTATTATGAATAGTATTAATTACATTTTGTATTTTATTATTCATCTTACACATTTTCTAGGACATGGTAAGGGAAAAAAATAAATTTTTCCGGTAAAATAAGTATTTTTAAAAAAATCTAGTTTTGCCGCCTTTTGATGGCGCACCCACATTAAATCTATTTTTTAACATGTTTATAAGTTCAATTTCACAAAATAAAATTATTCTTTTGAATCAGCATATAAAACTTTACTTTGGATAAATTTTTGATATTTTTCTGATAACTTTCATATTTTGATGAATAGTAAAAATACGCTAATTGTTAATTAAAAAAAACTTTTTTCATTGAGATAATTTATATTGTTAAATTACAATATTGAATGGTTTAAAGTTATAAATAGAAAATATTTTTACCATTTAATATAATGTATTTCATTAGCATTAATTTCACATTGAATTCATAAGTAAAACCATTTCAATCTTTGGCACTGTTTTAACTTCTAAAACTTGTTTTCTTAATAGCGGGATTTATTTTAAATTAATTACTGCAACTTATATGTTTTGAATTTTGAAAAATTGATTCCATATTCGGAATTAGTGGGTCCAAATTATGTTAATAGGCTACTTTTTATTGGGCATTATGAATAGTAACTATGGTAAATTTTATTTACCATAGTTAAAGGTAAATCGGGTAATTAAGGGTAAATATAAGATTATAAAATTACCCTAACACCTTCCAAAATCCTATTGGATGACTAAAAGGTGACCCATATCACCTAAGGGTCGGATTAGATTCATTTAATGGTCTTTGTTCCATGAAAATAATTTAATTATTATTAAAACCAAAGACTGTGACAACGTGTCACTTTCTTAAATCTTATAAGTATAATAATTTTAATTTAGTGATAAATTTAATGAAACTTCAAACATGAATAGTCTCCAGAAATCTAATACCATTATCTACATCATATAAATTTATTTATAATTTTTAGGGATTAAATAATTATCATTAATTATGACACAATAGTGATGTTGAAATTATTTTATTAATTAAAATAAATGGTTTTAAAAATATTAAAATAAATATTATATGAACTATTTAATGTGCCCCACTAATTTTCTAGATACATATGACATTTTATGAATATATTAAAGCTTATAGTTTGAACATATCTTCTGTATATATTTTATTTAAATTCAAATAAATGAATAATGTCAAAATTGACACTATTGTTATTTTATAAAAATAACATATTATAAAATTGTTTAAAAATCACAAAAATATTTAAAAATTATAAATTAGAATTTATATGGTTGAAAATGTCATAAAGTTTCAAATTATGGAAAATTCACAACACGTATTTAATTATTTATAATAATTTAAAATTTAGAATATTATTACCACAAATAAAATTAAATTGATAAATAATAATAAATCAAGTTGATAATGTTTAAAATAAATTCCTAACATGTATAAATTTTATTGGTTGGTGAGAGTACAACCCTATATCATTTAATCTTCAGATATGAATCATTTTGGAAGTTTTTATGTGGGGATGGAATTTAATATAAACTAATATTTCTTATATTTCCAATGGTGCCCCTCTTCTCCCTTATAAAAGGGCACCTCCTACCTCTACTCCTCACACCAATTTGAGCCTTCATGCTTGGCCAATCCCTGCCCATTTCACTTCCCCACTTCCCTAGAAACATCCTAGAGGTCCTGGTCATCTTCAATGACCAATTGTAGTGCCCTAACAGGAGGTCTCAAAGAGGCGCTTCAAAGAAGAGGTAATGCCCGTTACCGATTATTTCAACTTTATTTCTTCTTCCACTTCTTATTATTTAGTAGTTTAATTATGAATTAATAACATCTGTATCACTCATATAATGATATGTTATTATCAGTATGAAACAACCCTATTTCACCATCTATCCATCCTACGGAAAACGAAATCACCGCGCGTTCGTACGTACGGAATACCGTCTCCACGCCGTGGTGTAATCTATTTTCCATCAAAACCTTACTTGGATGGGTATAATGGTGCAAATAAATAACTATATATTATTACTATAAAGTCGTATTGATTCTAAAATCATATACATACACTCCAATACAATTCCACGATCATGGGAACCATATCATCGCTCGTGCGTACGTATGGAATACCATCTCCACGATGTGATGTGATTCGTTCTACATGATCTTCATTGCATAAAGATTATATAAATGTATTTAATGAATAAATATGATATATAGTACACTAATACCATTCTGGAAATGAGGTATCTATAACCTAAAGAGAAGAATAATAATTTATTCGACAAAACACGCATAAGAACAAAAAGTAATAAACACCTGAATAACAAGTAGTAATGAAATATTACTAATAAGAAGCTAAGAATATGACCATATATGATATCATAACAATGATTATGATTCTGTAATAAGTCAATGACATTATATAAATCATTATACAGAAGTTTCAGACACTTACGAAGCAAATCGGACCTAAGGTAAGGGAAAATCTTACAATCTCATTTTTATCCGAGATTGTTTATACTTCAGAATTTACTGGGGAATATATATCATCCACATCCATGTTTCCTCAATATTTAATATTTATATCCTTATACAATTGTTTAAATATAATTTTACCCTTAGGTGAGTGTTTAGTAAAAGATATGAAAGGAATATTTTGTCATTTTTCGTACGTGATACTTTTTGACTTCTCCGGCCAAAGTACGAGAAAAATGTTTTTTTAACTTATACGACATGAATGGATTATTAAGACATTATTTCCAAGAAGCTTCTTTTACATGTTTTCATGTTTATTTTTAATCAACTTCTTTTAGTTTAAAATTTTATGACATGTTAAGAAAGGAAAAATGTTTTTGAAGTAGAAAGGATATTTTCCTCAAGAATGGAGTTCAAGTGTTTTATCAAAATTATTTTCCATCTAAGATAATATGGGGTTCTGTTTTTACCCCTATTATTACATTGATTTGATTAGGTTGTGATGGAATTATTTTTATGAATTCTTTACTCTTATATGAATTTTTTTATGATGTCACGATGTTTAAGAATCCCATTTTTATTACATGGGTTATGCACTGATGTATGATTTTTGATTTGGTGGCACACATAAGAATGGTATAATTATGAGATGGGTGGGACCTATATCTCCCTCCAATGCATTGGGTAGAGATTTTATATCTCATGAGATAGACATGGCTGGAACGGCAGGTTAAACCGGTTCAGTGAAACAGGACTAAAACGAGGAGTGAACTCAGTTAAAAAATAGAATTTGTCCACTAAGATAGTATTGGAAATGTGTCTTCACTAATAAGAAATGATTCTCTATGATTATTTATGTATGCCAAAAAGTTTCATATTTTATGTTATGATTATTGGGATTACATTTCACTACCATGATTTATCCCATCTTATGAAATTATGATCTCTTTTGCAGGGTGAGATTTCCAAAATGTTATGTTCTTATGAATTTTATGTGATTGATATTTCTTTTGTTTACCCTTACTGAGCATTTGAGATCACCATTTTTTATGTTTTCTTTCCCTAGGTCAGGAAGAATGGTATTAAGTAATATATGCCAATAAGAAACTATAGATATGATGAAATAAATGGGAGATGATGTAGATTCATTATAAACTAGTTTTTTATGTTTCCCAGGTTCTAAAGACACTATACCTATATGGTCCTTTCTTGGTTTTGTTATATGTTGTAATAAGTATGCTTCGGTTTTAAAGTATTAACCATGTATGTAAAGTATGGGTCGCTATATTCATGATAGAAAGGGTGAGATTTTTCCATCACCACCACCGAAGTGAACCCTGGCATTGAAATTGTGATAGGTATGCTAGTTATTAATTCAAGAATAGATAACATACATTTTTATTATGGTTATACACATTGTTTTATATCATGAATTTTTAGTAGAACAATCCCAACACCACCACAAATCCTGGAAGTAAATATGTAAGTGAGAATGAAAAATGGAGAAATCCTTACATCCCATGAATATAACTTCTCCCAAGTCAAAATCTAAGGACTGATCTTTCCATCAAACATCATCATACTCCCTCTAGTGTAATTTGATACAATTCATTTCATGGATTGGATTTCCTTATATAGATGAAACATAATTTTCCGTGAGAGGGAAATAACACTCTATATGGTGAGTCAACCCCCGATTCTGTACATGTGTGAGGAGGAGGATGAATCTTCCTTAGAACCATCATCTCAGACATGGATATTACTTACATATGTGCATGCGTATCTCACTCACATGACTGGGTCCATGGAAGAAATAATCATTGAAGACATACTTATTGTGAGTGAATTCGTTGAACTATTTCTAGAAGAGTTTCCTTGTCATCCTCCTATAAGAGATGTTGAATTATCAGTTAAACATATACCTGGAGCGTTGCAAATATCCAAGACTCCATATAGAAAGGCTGTTGTGGAGAATTAGGAGCTGGAGAAACAACTGTAGGAGAATCTGGATAAAGGGTTTATATCCCCAAGTGATTCACCATGGGGAGAACTAGTCCTCTTTGTTAAGAAGAAGGATGGGTCAATGTTCCTTTCCTTTGATTATCATGAGATCAAAAAAATCACAATAAAGAAAAAGTATCATCATCCACGAATTGATGAATTTTTCAATCAGCTACACGTAGCACAATACTTCTCCATTGTAGATTTTTGGTCAGGATATTACCAAGTAAGGGTGAAGAAGGAGGATATCCCCAAGACTGATTTTCATAAAAGGTCCAAGCACTATGAATTAATAGTAATGCCTTTTGGACTCACTAATTCTCCATAAATCTTTATGGACACAATGAATAGAGTCTTTAGAGACTACCTCGACAAAATTTTGGTAGCCTTTATAGATTATATTCTAATATACTCCAAAACCAAGGAGGAGCTTGAGGGGCATCTAAGCACTATACTAGAGACATTTTGAAAGGAGAAGATCTATGAAAAGTACATTAATGGTGATTTTTGGTTGAATGGGGTCTCATTCATGGGCCATATCATCACAAGCAATGAGATGTATATGGATCCATCCAAGGCAGCTGCAATTGAGGGATGGATGAAGCCAACATCGGTAATAGGTATGTGTAGCTTCTTGGGGTTAGCAGGATATTATTTCCAATTTGTTAGAAATTCCTCACAATTTTCAAACCCTCTTACCAAGCTAACTCTGAAGGGAGTCAAGTTTTCATGTAGTGATTAATGCGAAGAGAGCTTCAAGGATTGGAAAATGAGTATTATCACTGTGAATGTACTCACTTTACCCACAAGTGGAGAAATTTTTGTCATATTCAATGATGCTTCGAAGAAGGTCCTGGGATGTGTTTTGATGCAAAAGGACAAAGTCATTTCCTATGCTTCAAGGAAATGGAATTTTTAGGAGAAAAACTATCCAAAACATGATTTGGAGTTGGCTATAGTGAAATTATCTTTAAAAATTTTACGATATTATTTCTTTGGGGAGAAGTGTGAAAAATATACGGACTAAAAAAGCCTCAAGTATATATTCACATAGAAAGAGTTGAGCAAGCGCCAAACAATATGGTTAGATCTGATTAAAGACTATAAATGCTCAATCCATTACCACCCTGGGATGGTGAAAAGGTAGAAGATGCTCTAAGTAGAAAGGACCCAGTGATTTTATTAGTGATGAGAATTTAAAATGATCCAATCTTCTTAGATTTGATAAATATGGACATGGGAATCATAAAGAAGGGAACATCATAAATCCTTTCAAAAATGATTGCTCAACCATCTTTTTTGGAAAGGTTAATCTATGCTCAAAATAATGATGTGAAAATTAAGATGAATGTGAAAACTATTATCAAAAGGAAATCATCGGAGTTCAATGTCAATAAAGAAAGAATTTTGAGATTTGGTTCAAAACTATGTGTTCCATCGAATCTGGAGTTAAATAAGGTACATTTTGATGATAAAAATAGTTAAAATTTCTCCCTTCAACCATGAAATAGAAGGATGTATCAAGATCTTTCAGGGAATTTTTGGTGGGATAACATGAAGAAGGATATCGCTGAGAATACATCAAAGCTCCTCATATGTCAGCAAGTGAAGGTTAAGAGGAAGGATTCTAAGGGGATGATGAAACCATTACCCATAACAGAATGTAAGTGGGAGAACATCACCATGGAATATGTCACCATACATCCAAATAAATCCCAAAGAAACAATTCTATATTGGTTTTTGTGGATCATCTTACAAAGACTTCATACTTCATTTCAATTCCAGAGGATTTCTCTCTCGATCAACTGGAATGGATATACATCAAAGATGTTGTCAGGATGCATAGAGTACCAATATTTATTGTATCTGATTGAGATCCAAGATTCACTTATAAGTTTTGGAAGAGTCTTTAAGATGCTATGGATACTGAGATAAAATTCAGTAAGTTTTATCATCCTCAAACTGATGGCCAATTTGAGGGGACTACACAAAAACATGAGGACATGTTGAGAGCATGCTTAATGGACATAAAGGAATATGGGATCAATATAATCTTCTTGTTGAGTTCTCATATAATAAGAGTTTCCACTCAAGCATCCAAATGGACCCTTATGAATCCATATATAGGAAGAGGTGCATAACACTAGCATGTTGGGATGAAGTTGGGGAGAGAAAACTCCTAGGTCAAAAAATGGTAGAATAAATGGTGGAAAAGGTTAATACCATCAAACAACACATTAAAGCTACTCAAATTTAATAAAAGAGATATGCTAATAATCATCGACAATACCTAGAGTTTGATGTTAGAGACATGGTATTCCTATGCATATCACTATGGAAGAGAGTTATGAGATTTAGGAAGAAGGGAAAGCTTAGTCCAAGGTACATCATCCCTTTTAAGATCCTTGATCACATTAGAGTAGTGCCATATCGACTAGAACTCTAATAGAAACTATCTCAAATTCATGATGTGTTCCAGGTATAACTCATGAGGACGTACATACCTAACCCATCACATGTACTCAATCCAGTGGTGGTACCAATGGAGAATGACCTCTCCTATGAATAGAATTTGGTGAATATCTTCGATCGTAGATAAAAAGTTATATGAAATAAGACAATTCCCCTCATCAAGGTGTTGTGGAGAAACCAAAAGTATGAAGAATAAACATGGGAATTATAGGAAGTGATGAAGAAGAGTTACCCATATCTATTTTAGTGTCGGAAAAGGAAATTTTGAGGGAAAAATTTCTTAAGGGGGGAAGATTGTAACAACCCAAACTTTTGTAAATGAAAATTTATCCTGATCTAATTAAATGTCTAATTATGAAAAATGAATATATAAAATATTCACTTCTTTGGTTTTATGTTTTTGGATTTCAAAATATTGTTATGAATTGTTACCATTGCTAATATAGTCATTTAATAGTGACCACATGATTAGTATAAATATAGGGATTTAACATATCCAATTTACTTAGTCAAATGAATTGATGGCCTAATCTAGTAGACATTCACCGTATGAATCCCATTGGTCAAATCTTGGAAAGGAGTTTTAATCATTGGGATTATCTCTTGACCAATCCCGAGATTAGCATCAACACGTTAATCTCGAACGGAACCACCTACAGGAGAAGTGGAAGTTGGTAGAGATTAGCACCTGAGTGATGTTATTCAAGCCACCCCAAGAGCCCTTCATAATTGCACACCTTACTCTTTGGTCTTATGCGGGTGTTATAAGGGGTTATGTAACAAAACAATAACACTATTATTATGTACATTATTTTTCTCTAGAGAATATACATTTATTTTACTGTTGATTCCTTGTCCATGTTTTTTTAAAGAACATATAGTGTTTTTAAATAATATTCAATTAAGAAATATATTTTTATTAAATAATGAATATTATAATTGAATAATATTTAATAGAATCTTATTAATAAATTATTTCTTAAATAGAAATGATCTTATAATTTTGATGAATACAATTGATATTTTTATTATGGTTTGAAATCTATTTTTGTCAAAGCCTTGATTTTTTTATAAATGTCGGTTTTTATTTTAAATGTAAAAAATTCACATATATAGAAAATTATTTTGATAAAATGAATTTTATTTTTGTAATCAGGATGTCAAAATTATCCAATAGTGAATGTTTCTAAATTTTCTAAGATGGTTTAATTTTTGGGTAAAAAATTAAATACCGTTTAATTATATAATGTGTTTCATGACATCATAATGACCCAATAGTGATGTTATAAAATACTATAAGTGGGTTATTCGGAAAATATATGGTTTAACATTAAAAAAATGTGATTTTAGGTTTATTTTATTTAATTTACAAAGCCTTAGTGGACCCTTAAAGACTTACAAAACATTTTATCTTTTCAAAATTATTTCCTTGAGAGTGTGACTTACCTCCACATAAGAAAGCCTAATATTTTAATAATTTAGGCCATTAAAAATATAAAATATTGATTTCCACAACCATTTTCCAAAACAAATGGGCAAATACCAAGGTATGGTTTTTGGTTTTGGTTAGTTTAATGTGTAGGGTCCAAAACCTAACTAAAAAAGAATTCTTTCCATTTTCCTATATAAACCCACCCAAGATCCCACTTCCTCTACACTCAAAGCCTCTGGAGCTCAAAATAACTCTTCCATACACTCTCTATAATCCTCCCATGGTTCCTTAAGATCCCAATAAGCATCTCTCAAGACCTTCCTGAGCCTTTGGGATCACATTTTCATGTAAGGGATTTCTACCTTTCTCATTTTTGTCCAAATTTCAATTAATTTGTATGCCATTTTATTTTCATTTAAAAATGTTTTGATATGATTTATCACATCCACCATACTTCACTATTTATATATTAATGATTATAGACCCATTTATCTCTCATTAATTCCTCCCAATGTACACCTGTTACCATGCCAAAATTCCGTAAGGAATTTTTCCCTCCTCATTTTCATTTAAGGAATTATTTTGTATTCTGAATCTTAAATTCCATTACTTATGCTGGGACATGAATCTATATAACCCCCTTACTTCCCATTTAATTTAAATATAATGAGACATCCCTTTCCCTCTCATCAACCATTTTTATGAATTCTTATGTCACGCTGCTATGCTATCAAAATTGCACTTCGATTTTCCCAAGCAAAAGTCATTGTGTCGTAAATACCATTCCCATTTCCCTATGAGTTGTATTCACCTTTATACACATTTACTTAAGGATTATAGAGTTTCATATATTAATTACATATTACTTTATCAGGGAATAGATGTTGATCATTTATGATTCTGTGTTGTATGATTCATGTGCCACACATATGCATGAAATGAAATGTTTATGAAGGGTGTTCCCTGAAACAGCCCCGATACATTGGTTAAAGATTATTATCATGATACGTCAAGTGTAATGAGGGTTTAAACGTGCTAATTCATGTGAAATGAGGTTTTAATCAAGATCCTAGTGCAATGATCCTTGCCTCATGCTAATACCATTTTATGTGTTCTTGCCACATTTCAATGTTATGATAATCATGTTATATCTTGCCTTTATGTTAGTGTTACTTTTATACTACATTGATATGCCTACTTCCTAACATTTATTGTATTCTTCATGTTTTGCCTTTTTACTCCCTTATTGGGCTGTATTTATCACCATTTTCTTATGCATGTCCTCAGGTTATCCCATGCAATGCTAAGTACGAAGGAATATATTGGTCATGTAAAGGAAGTTTTCAATAATGATGTTATGTTTCACATTTTAAGTCATTATGTAATGTTCATAATCTCTGAATACACTAGACCTATCAATCTTCTATATTGTATCAAGTGATGTTTTTATGTAATAAATCATGTTTATGTGTGTAATAAAAAGTAGGGTTGTTACAATAATTATCATGTTATGATGCAACAAATCCTGCCAATTTCATTAAATGTAATTCTACCCATATATGTTAAACAAGATATCATAATGGTGAAATGATTTTGATAATTAAATTTATAATAATGTGGTTATTTTTAATTTATTGAAAATTTAATAGCGTGATGCAATAAATATTCTTTTTTAACTAGAAAATTAATTTACAAAAAAATATTTTGATATCATGGTACATTTAATGTTTTTTTTGTAACAGAAATAAATCATTGAGGTGTCATATAATTATATTTTATATATCCTTTTAATGATATTAAATGATATTTATGAGTTACGTTAAGAATCCATATCATTCAGAAGCGTCCATTATTGAGAATTATATTTCTCAGGATGCAACATAATTATATTACAAACTTCTTGTATATAGTTTCACATGTTAGTTTGCCTATTAATCACCATGAGTAAGTCATTTTACGGGGAATGGGATTATATATACGGAAAATAATTTCAGTGATAGGGGAAAATATAATTCTGGTACATTTATATTTCATGAAAAACACAAATGATGATTAGTTATATACAAAATCTCCTATTAACGAGTTAAAAAACATTATCCAAAGAATCAATCTATGTTGGTGATGAATGAAAACAAGAAAAGTTACATTGTTAGGTAGGTTTGATGCATAAAATATTGAGATGCTTAGAGGATATCCCAACATAAAATTTCATTATATGTTCTAGGAATTTAATTAATGGTAATATGTTCTATACAAAACATCGGGACAAAAGAAGTGAAAATCAGTATAATAGTGTATTGGGGTTTGTGGAAAAATTGTATCATTTCAGTAAAAAATAAAAAAACCCAATATCTGTATCAAATACATATTACAGAGTTATTGAAGTTATATGGGAGACTAATTGTACAAAATTTTATGCTACTACATCAAACTGTAAATGGGTTTTTGGTAAAAACCAGTGTTAAGCATGATGCAATTGGAATTCCACTAGTTGATGTGGATATACTAGAATAGAAAATGACACTTCTATTAGGTAAACCCATGAAATACAAATTTCCAATCTTTATGATCTATAAAATGTGTAGTTTCCTATCACTTATGAAGAAAAATATAGTATATGGTGATTAAAAATTTGATGACGAATAATTATTTGAGATCCATACTTTCATTGAATGATTGTTAGAATATATTGATGACCATGAAATAGATGTGGCGGTTTCCATTCATAATGATCATGAAAAGTCAATATGGGAATAATTACATTAGTAACATTCTTAAGATGACTCAATTTAAAACGTATTCATATTACATAATTTTACATGAATATTCATTACATCACACAATAAATCCCACACCCTGAACCTATAGGTTTCGGGTCATTAGATATTATATACATAAAAAATTTATTTTAAAAGCATTATTGAATATATAACATAAATATTTTCATGCATTAAACCCTTATAGACATATCATACACTATTCGCTTCTTCGTAATCTGGGGAATTCAATAATTAGAAAGGTTTAGTACATATTCTCAGTAAGGGGTGAACAGAAGGGAAATAAATCAAAGATCATAAGTTATCATAATATGATCCTATGGTTATGAGAAAATAATCAATATGAATTGAAAAAACCCTTATATAGTCATACCCACTAAAATTCTGATCATAAATCTATATAATGGTAAGAGTTTTCAGAAATACTAGTAGACGAGATATGGTAATTGTAGTTTATAATGTAAAACCTATAATGTCCATAAATAACTTATATAGGTTTATCATATGAAAATTTGGTCCAATCCCAAGTATATAAATTTTTATAATCAACGAATATAATGTTTACTTCAATCATGAACTGTGGAAAAATAACTTGTAAAAACAAGTAATGAAAATCCTATATAAAATATTTAAGAAAAACATATAGAAATTTTTATAAGAATAAGTCCACTATTTAAAAATAAGAGTTAAGTAAATAACCCTAAAATTTAGTATCCATGGTTTTAAGAAAACAATAAAAAAAATATTCCTTAAAAAAGAATCCCTCAATACAAATACATGTATAAAATCTATTTTTGTAGACTCAAGAACCATTAATATAGAATATTATAAGTCTATGTCTCCTATAAAAATAATACCTCGATTACAACAAACTTTTAAAAAATTAGAATCACAAACAAAATCATAAGGCATTAAAAAATATCCTCATATAGGATTCCTTAAGAAAATGACTCACTAAATAATTTCAATGAAGCATTATCGATGTAACAATATATCATAGAAATATTCACATAAACATTAGGTCAGAAGGAATGAAAATACTTCTTCCACCTTGAATATAGCCTCTATTTATATTAATTTATCAATAAATAATATCTAAAAATTTAATAGGTGGGTTGAATGGTATCAGGCTAAATTTTATTCCACTTGAAATGTTCTATATAGCTTCTTCCTCATATGGTCACTTTTTTAAAGAACAATTACATTTCTATAGGATTCCATATATTTGATTGATTTTTTCATCCTGAAGAATGGGGTTTATTTTTCAAGTAGATATTATTGATTTTAATTTGAGAAAAATATATATTCCTCCCACCAATAATGTTCTTCCATTATAATTTTTTTAAAAAATCATATTAGACTTAGATAAAATTTACCTATTGAACTATATTAATGCACATTCCAATAACACGGAAATTTATGTATAAAATATTTGAACATATGATGGTAATCTCCGTTCAATTTAATGAATTTTTATTTTTTGTAAAAAAAAATTCAATATAAAATCATAAATATTGGGATGTATAAAAGTTATTAAATATAAATTTTGAAATATATGGTTTGAGATTTTCAAAATTAGGATTGAAAGTGTTGGAAATAATCATTCAACACAACACTCCCCCATTTTTAAAAATAAAAAATTATAACTTTTAAGGACATAATATAATTTTTGAAAACATTGAATACTTACTCAGCATATCCTACAAGATATCTCCCTTTTACCATTAACTTATATGTTTATCTCTCACACATTGTTTTTAATTTTGAATCATCCTTCATAAACATTCTTCAAAAGATATAAATTTTCCACCATAATATAAAAACATTTATCCACCTTTTCAATTTTCAAAAAGAAAAATTTATAGGAGATATAATGTGACCTTAAATTTTATGGAATGAAAAATAAACATGAAACACTATATAATATATAATTAAAAATCACATTGAATAAATTCATCCATAATTTCATGAAGGATTTTTATACATAGTAATTAGAAAAATTAATTTAATAAATATGAAGAATAACATCCATACAAAAGATAAATTCTGAAAATTTAGTTTTTATTATTAAAAGGCATTCAAGAGATCCAAAAATATTAATTTTTTTGTAATGTTTCATTGTAAATATAATGACCCTGACCCTAGTAGCCTAGAGTCAGTGGTTACTTTATTAAATATTTTTAATATACAAGGAACCACATCTCGAAGGACTCAATAGTTTAGTAGTTACAAAAAATTGTATTCATAGGTGATCCTTAAATTATAGTTGAAAATATAAAATACGACATAGTGAATACCTTGAGAACACCATTTTTATTCTATATTAACCCTACATATCAATCATAATAAACATCTTTTTATCATGGTGAAAAATAAATCCTAAGAAATTGGTGAGCTCAGATGCATGTTAAGGGTATGTATAAAGAGGTAGCTATTATATGTATGTAATAACAGTTATGGTAGGGTAAATAACTAAATCACATTTCATTTAATCAATAACTTGAGAATCCCTGAATAAAATATGATCAAATAATGGAATATAAATAATCACATGAGCTTGAAAAATTAAAATTTGAAATTTCTACTAATCGAATAATAATAAGGAAATCAATAAATAATATCATAATGATGTAATCCATGATGTCAGATATCAACAATGATTCATCCAAGACACCATACATAAATTGGTAATACATCAACCAATACCCAATCTAGTGTGTCTCAAGAGAACTACCAATGCATCGAGGGGAAAGAGTGAGCCCACCCAAAACATAGTATGTCCAATGATTTCATCATATGAATTAATTAAAACATAATCTATACATACACTATCATATAAGAATAAAATAACTTTCCTCAATTAGTCAACATAATCAAAAATCATCTAGAGTAATATGGTAAATAGTATGTAAATATTACATTCACAATCAAACTGATGATAAACCATTGAAGAAATAATGATAAACAATATCATAATAGAAAAATCTCGATGAATCTTAATATTTAACAAAGGATGTTGACATTGATTAAAATACATTATTAATATCATTGAAAACTTCTTGTGGAAAATAAGTTTTTTTCATTGAAACAACATATTATTAAAAACATCCCAATTATAAAATAAAACATATTCAATGAAAATAATTTTATAAAATTTTAAAGGAAGAATAAAATAATTATTTTTTCATGAGGTCAAGAAAATATGATCATGATTTATAATTTAAAAAGACATTACTTTTGTATTTTTTTCCAGAAAAATCACAAAGTACCTCATTTGGAAAATGAAAAAAATATTCATTTCGAAGTGTTTTGAAATAATTCAAACATGTGTAAAAATGACATTAACCAATAATATGATAATATAAAAAAAATTGGAAAATATTTTTTCAAAAAATGGATATGAAATATAAATATTATCCATCGAATACTTAGACATAAACAATCCGGAATAATGATGATATTATGAAATAAATCCTTTCGACTTTATAGTTAGTCATATCATATTCCCCATGAAATAATAATGTTTAATAAAACATTAAATAACATCATAAGAAATAAATTCATTATATAACATGTCAAAGAGTAATTATATACATGTAATAAAAATTTTATAGGTGCATAACATCAAAATAAGACTCTATGAAAGAATATTGTGATGAAGCCCATTACAAAGATCATATCATTGATGTGAGTGTTAATAAAATGAATAAATTAAGTGAATTCGATATAATTCAGTATAAAATAATTGGAAATATAAATATTAGATAATGAAAAGTCATTTCACACATAATCATAGCATGATATATTCAGTAAAGTAGAAGTTTAACCAAATGAATGGAAATTGAGATAAGAAATCCCTTAACTAACACTTTAATTTCGTTTTGGGTACTTTAAACTCTAGTATAATGGTTAAAAGACTATTATTAATTTATTCTATTACTATATTCATATTTATAAAACCTTATATAAGCTCTTTATTACATCTTACAACCCGTTCATTAATAATAATTCATTTTTTTATTTTTTCGGGTGTATTTGATTCAGGGTTTTAGGGTTAGTTTACTTGTGTATAATTATGGATGTTCTTGTAAAATGGAAATAAAACTCTAGAATTAAAATAAAATAGTATTAATTCACAAAAAAATTATAATTATCCTATATATAATTTTTTTCTCTAACATGATTATGATTCATTTGATAAAAATTTGATGATAAATGTTTTGTTTTGTTGGTGGTTTTTATTACCATCACGAACTAGTTTCATTTTATTTAATATTACATCTATTTTTTTATAGAACATGAAACAGTATATAGTGTAATAATTAAATTATTATTTAACCATATTAATACTTTTATGACCGTCCTTGAAGGTGGTAATGGAAACCAAAAAAAAACATTATCCACATAGATGGTTAACTACCATAATTTGGACAATGATTTCATCTCATTTAGTAAGGACATATGGGAAAAGGGGTTGGTAGATGATATTTGGTGTCGTTCCAGCCAAAGTTTTACTTTCGGACTCCCAAATTGTTTTAAAAACTCTCACTATTAGTATTGTGTAGGAATGAGGCCGATCCACAAGCATAAATTAATGTTTTTTGTTTATTTAGTTATAATGAATTAATTGAAGGGTTTATGAATTAAGATTTTATATTTGAGGTTTATGATATTTATTATGAATGTCTGAGTGATTAATTATTCAAATTCTCTAACATTTTACTCTAAAAAACAAAAATATAGAAATCGTTTTAAACAATTGATGGAAGAAATGCATCGGGGCTGTGGGTGGTTATGAAGATCATCCAAAATAAATTGACTTATTATATTGTGTTGTTCATAATAACTCACTTATCTAGGTTTCCAAATTATCGTAACTCCCTTTATCTGATGAGTTTATATTAAGTTCTTAGAAATCAATTTATTAGTAAGAGAGTTGGTTTTTTAATAATGTTATGAAATAAAAACCCATTTAAGATGATGACTGCATAAAATAGTCATGATGTCACTTCATTGTGATCCTCCTTGAGATTTTTGGAAACTCTTTTCTTCATCTAATATGGGGTTTCCTGGGTGATAATAAAAGAGATTACCAAACAAATTATGATAGGTTGCATGAAACAACACCAAAATAACAAGAAAGATCAATTATTAATTAATCTACATTATCCACGACCTTAACACATATAGGGGATTAATTGATCATTGTATAAATAATGATAAACAAGCTCTTAATATCTGAAGTATTCATTAAAGTAATTAAAATAATGACAAATGCCAAGAAACCATAATATAAATCAACAAAAAATTCCTAAAATGAGTTCCATACACTCTTCTACCCATATGGATTCATTTGTATGATTCTCCTCCTACAAAAATAGCCGCCCTTACATTAATTGGCCATACCCCACAATCTAAGGGTGGTTAGGGGACCAAATCCATAGTCAAACGATGTGTAGGAGGGGTATATGAGAAAGGGGTGGAATATTATTGAACTTTTCATAGTTAAGGTGCACAGTTTGGTAAATCATGCAAAAAATATGCTTAAGGTTATTTCTTGAATAAATGAGGCCCGTGGTTTCTTGGTTTGGTCCACATGGTTTTCAAACTGTGTGGAGACCATGTGGAAACCCTCATCCTCCAAACTAGCACACCTCGCATAGTTTCCTAGAGGATCCACACTGTTTGGTAAACTGTGAAAAGGCCTTGTGGGAGGTTTTTTCTAGGTTCCATAAGCACTTCATGGTGATCAGGATTGGGGTGCGCAGTTTTGGTGACTCAGTAGTAGCATTCACCTTGGATAAATTGTCCAAATGCCTCTGATTTCCATCTGAATTTCATAGTAAGGAAAAATCTTATAATTCGCTCCTTTGAGGACTAAATTACACTTATCAAGACATTTTTAGGTTTTATAATCATCATAATTTATCTAAAAAATCATTTTAAATTTGCATAAAATAATGGAATTACCTTATTCACGTGACTAGAACAAACTCCCTCACACTTGATCAGTTTTTATCATCCAACAAGTACATAAACAATCATCTCAAAGGGGTTACCAATGAAATAAGTTAAAATTTCACAAGTTAGATCAACTAAATGAATATTTATTTGGGAGTATTTGTTTTGAAATTCCAACATGAATTATACCCAAATAACAAAAAGTTAATGTTGTCCACCATGGTTAGCTGAATACGAAACCTCTAAATATTTATTCCTAAATCGTTGTTGTTTAAAATTAAAATTGTCCTTCTTCATTCAAATAATTATCCAACCTGCATTTCCATCTCATCATACACCTTGGTTGGTTATGAAAATATTTCATCGACACCAAATGGAAGGCTACAAAATTTGTTGGTCACACAAACTCATTGAATTGCAACTTTCAAAAAATAATGAACGATCATCAAAAAATATGGGCATGATTTTATGTATCTCAAATCATTTTCATTGGGCTGAGATAATAGAATTAAAATCTGATCAAAAATTTTCATTTCTAATCATGATGAATTTCAGGGGATAGTCAAGAATACATGATATCAAAACTGTGTAATAACCACTAGTACAACGTCAACAATTTCCATACTTCACTTCCATTTATGCATAAATCGATTTCCATTTTAAGGGGTACCATTTTTAGATTACCACATCACAATATTAATTTAAAAATAATAATCTATATATGAATATCTCAAGGTTTCTCCCTAAGTGTTACAATGTTTTTTCATATCCATAATTATATTATCAATCTAGATATTTGAGGGATTTGAAAACTATTTCTCCAAAATCTATTTTTATCTAGTTGATATACAAGTGTGTCACAAATAATAGACCTTTATAAAACCCATAAGAGAAGCATGTAATCCGAGGTATTAATAAGGCAATGACCAAGTGGGGTTCCATAAGAGGGAACCCTCCCCCAAACATAAAACCAAGCACTGTACCCCATAAACATAGGAAGGTGGAGAAGGGTGGGAAATGAAATTGCATGCAAGTGGAGGTAGAAACTATAAAAGGGAATAAAATTTAAATCAGAACAGAGAGAACTCCCTAATAGATATTTCTGCTAAAGGCCATTAGTTGGTGTCTGGGAGCCCGCCATGCCAAAAAGTGGATTCATTCTAGAAATTATGACCCTCCTGCTAACTTAACAATGAAATAAGAAAAAGTGATGTAGAAAAAATTGAGTAGTATCAAGTAAACTAAAACATATGTACATAATAACACCTTTTAAGAAAAATACAACAACATCCAAAAAGAATGAAAGAAAGTCAAAAAGGATCAAATAGAAATTTTAGCAGAATATTTAAAATAATTAGTGCCACCCCATGGAGGGGTCACTGCCATATGGATCTTGGAATTGAGTGCAGGTTGCCTCAGACCAGGAGGGATCTATTTGAGCTGGATCAGTATCCATCCCTTCAGGGGGAGGTTCAAATGATGGGTGTGCTAGGGGTGGATCCCTATGTATGATCTTAGTAAAAAATAGAATCTACATACATGTATTAGGATGGGTGATGGATAGGCAAGGGATATAAAAGATTAGGTTTAGGGAGATCGTGCATGCTGATTCCCGCCACCTGTCACCAAGTGGCCTCAATATGCCAATCAAACCTAGCATATGAATCGTTCTACCACTTCCAAGTGAGATCCGGGTCTTCATATGGGTTTCCCACAATATTTGGATACATAGAATAGGTGGAGTGGAATGGTGATAGGTATCAATTTGAGAGGAGGTTAGTGCGGTATGATGGGAATGGGACTAATATTGTGTTTCCATACATTGGATTTTAAATTGATAACAATATCTATGATATTAGAGAATTTTCATGTGACAGACCATGGTGTGGTCAAACAAGGGAGGCCCAAGAAGTTCCATAAAATTAGTGGCTTTAAGCTCAACATCGAGGTGGTCAACAAGAAGTGAGATTTAAGGGAACCCAAAAATGTGTCATTTTTTTCTTAGTGAATATATGTTGAAGGTATTGGGTGAAATCATAGGATATATTAATTAGGGTCCCCATAATTATGGAATATACGAGGAATGGTTCTTAAAGACTGATATTACCCTCGTTGTATAATTAGGCAGTGAAACATATGGTATGGATCCAATGGAGTAGTTGACGCATGAGCTTTGTTATTCAGGTGGCCTTAGTTGTTTATGGGAGATGGGGAGGATTGGGTTGGGAAATAGAAGCCATGAATTCCCTGGACGTGTCTGGGTCACATTCCTAGGCTGCTATGGATTATTCAATATTCTGTATATATTCCTAATCATAAATTCCTACAAAGGTGGAATACTCTCTAATCCAAAAACTATATTGGTTTTTTATTATGTGGAATGAAACATCACTTAGTTCCTTGGACAAATTACCTTGGTCACTAGTGGTGTACCATTCATGGAACTATAAAGTGGCAGAGAATTCCAGCACTAACTCTTTTTAGGTGTTTTGTTGAATAGAATGTGTTTCTGTAAGGAATCCTTGGGTGATAAAGCGTTATAGTTATTCTGTAATACCCAAGGCCTTGAGATGTTCTAGGGAAAGTGGTGATGGGTGTTATCCTTGTGAGTGACTAACACATAGTAACAATTTTTTTACTCTTTCAATCGAATCATAAGGTGTAGTCCTAATGGATTGGTAGAGCTAGAATCATGATAATGTTTGTAGGAATCCAAGGTAGTTGGTGGGTTGTCCTGCTGGTAATGAGAAATAACACGTATAAATTTCTCTAGGGAAAAAATTATAGGTTTAACATTGAATGGTTAATATGAAAAAACCAAAATAACTTATGGAAAATAAAAAAATTGGAAAATTATATTATGAATTTTGGGGGCTTCGAAAACTTAATGTTTGTGAATGAGTTTGGTAAAAATATTGACAAATAATGGATGGGAAAAGGGTAATTGAACCAAAAATGGAAATGAAAAAGAAAAATTGAATGGGGGTGGGTAAAATCATGCAATACCTATCACTAGGGAGGGAAGATAGGGAAAAGGGGATAAAGAAGGAGAAGAGGAAGATGAGGAGACAAGGGAACATACCTGGGAGAAAGATTCAATGGAATAATAAGGAAGGAAGAAAGGTCTTGAGGTTGAAGGAGATAGAGAGGAATATGGTGTGCACGACTGGGAGGAGTAGGTCTGGTGAGTTGGTGTGTTTGGAAATTGGGGGAATGTTTTCAGGGGTAAAAACCTGGTTATTTTTAAAGGAAAAATAATTTCATGGGTGGTTCTATATGGTTTATGAAATCATGTGGAAACCAAGTGTAGTGCCACTAGAATGTTGTCTCTTTCCCACACGTTTGAGGCACATGGTTTTAGAAACTGTGTTCAAAATATGTAGTGCCTCTGTTAATAAATTGTTTTGAATTTTTTCCATTTGAGTAAAATTATACCCCTTTAAAAACTAAAACATTTTTCCCCCAATTATTTTTAGAAGATTATTTTATATTTCCATAGGATATTTTGGTTTATAATAAAAAAAATTCAATAATATATCTATCACATTGCATTTATCCTAAAACTAAAACACAAAAAAAAATCAAAACACACAAACATGTTCCCCTAAGCACACAAAAATAAACAATTATTTTGATAAAAATTTTAAAATACCAGGTTAACTCAAATTCGGTGCTATTTTTAAAGTCTCGAGCTCAAAATACATGGGCCTCTTGTCAACTGAATTTCATAGTGGAGATTGTTACCACTATGTCCTGTATTTGAAAATCAATTTTTAGATGTTGTTCGTTCACCTTACACGTTTTTCAGTCTTCTCCCGAAACATCCACCACACCATGGTGAAAAAATTTACCTTCTTTGTAAGGTCCTAATCAAAATAAATTTAGATTTCCGAGAAACAATATTAACCATGAGTTGAATATAAATACCTAATCATCAGGATAGAAGGTTTTTTGATATATTAGGAAATCATGAACTGGCTTCATCTTCACTTTGTAATGCTTGGAATTTTCATACCTATCCAGTTGTATTTCATTAAGCTCTGAAAATTGGATCTTATGATTATCTTCAGTGGATTTCAAATCATAATTAAATGATTTTACTACCTAATATTCCATATTCTTGAGTTCTAAAGGTAAATTATAGGTCTTTCCAAAGACCAATTTTTAATCGGGACATTCCCTATGGAGTTTCTAAAGTTGTATGGCGTGCTGATAGATCTTTGTCTTGCTTCTTAGACCAATATATCCTTGATGCTCCAACTGTCTTGTCTATATTTTTTTAGGTTTATGGTTAGAAATTTCAACATGACCAGTCGATTATAAGTGGTATGTTGTTCCCATTAGTTAATTGATCCTACAGTTTGTGATAACATTCCTCATCTTATAATTAACAAAAAAAATTCCCCAATCACTGATAAGTACATGGGGAACACAAAACCTACTTAAATCATTCTTCATAAAAATGAAAATTACTACCTTTGTTTTGTCGTGCGTTGTGGAAAAAGGTTCCACCCATTAAGACACATAGTCCACACAAACCAAAATTTATGTATTCCCATGTGATGGGGGAAATATACCCAGCAATTCAATACACCATATGTTGAATACTTCGACATCAAGGATGGGGTGTTGAGGAATTTTAGATCTGCTCCCAATATTACCAGTCCTCTGGAATTTATCAAAGAGTGCGACAATGTTCGGGGTATCATTATGCATTTTTGGCTAGAAAATATATATTATAGAATATTAGAGATGGTATGGTATGGCTGGTGATTCCCCCCATCTAGATCTGAGTGAAAAAAATATAATTCCATTGAATTCATCCTCTAGTATATAGTGGTGAATCACCCCATCTCCACATGAGAAAAAGAGCAGTAGTTCTTCCCAAAAATATATTTTTTACTTCTAACTAGAACAGCTTACTTTACTGGAAATTGAGATCAGGGTGGAGAAGTCCCATTACGAAATAATTATCGATTTCAGCAAACCATTAATGAGGTGTGGTTACTACTAAAAATATGTCCTCATATGGAAATTATTCCATGATTTCTCTGTTAACTTATTTTTCCAAATGAAGTAATTCCATGAGGGAAAGATGTTAAGAAACTATGTTTTCACTCCCTTTATTTTCATGAATATCCAAATTAATATATTTGAGAAGAATCACCCAAAGAATGAGTTGTATATTTTCATCTCACTTGTTCAAAAATTATTTGATTGCTTCATGGTCAATATAAATAATGACATTATATAGATCTAGATATTATTGGAATCTATTGAATGAAAAAACCACAGCCTAAATATCATTATCAATGGTAGTGTAGTTGATTTGTGATTCGTTTAAGGCTTTTCTTTCACAGTAAATAGGCTTGAATATGTGATCCAACCACTTCCCATGAACTAATCCAAAAACTCAATCACCCATGTCAAACATAATTTCAAAATTATCATCCCATTTTAGAGAAATCATGATTGGGGCTTTGACCAATATCTACTTTAGGAGCTGAAAGGCTATAATGCATGTTTCATTGAATTTAAAGAAATAATTCTTAGAAAGGAGATAAGTCAGTGTTTGTGATATATTTAAAAATTCATGCACAACTAATCTATAAAAGAAAACATTTCCAAGAAAGCTATGTAATTCTCAGACAGTAGTTGGAATGGGTAGGTGTGATATAACTTCAATCTTTGTTGGATCTACTTCAATTCCATTCTCATAGATTTGGTGGCCTAAGACAATTTCATTATGCACCATAAAATGGAATTTCTCCCAATTCAAGATAAGATTTTTTTGCTTGTGCTTATTTAAGATTATTCTTAAATTCTTCAAACATGTGTTGAATGACATTCTATAGAAATAGAAATCAACCATGAAAACTTCTAGAATCTTTTCCACCATGTCATGGAGGATATCCAACATGCACTATTGGAAGGTTGATGGAGCATTAACACTCCAAAAGACATAAAACAATACATAAATGTTTTATATGGGCATGTGACAGTGATTTTCTCATGATCTTCATGGGTAATATAAAAATCATTATACCTTGAGTAACCATATAAAAAATAATACAATCTGTACCCCACCGAGTGCTCCAAAATTTGATCCATGAATGGATGTGGGAAGTGATCCTTATAGTGATTCCTCCATTTTTGGGAACCACTTGCAATGGATTCACCTATGGGATGTCAGAAATTGGGTTTATAATACAACAATCCAAATTCTTGATTTCATATTTATTCATAACCTCTATCATTGGATGGTTTAACCATCACTGTAATTGTTGAGAGGGATTATCTCCTTCCTCAAGTAGCACCAGGTGTGTGAAAATGGTTGGACTGATATCCTTAAGGTCAGCAACCATCCAAAAAATAACTTTTTACTTCCTCTTAGAACCTATAAATGTTTATTCTCTTGATCTTGTATGAGAAGAACATTGATAATTACTTAAAGAATGTTCTTGTTTCCCAAGAACCCATATTTTAAAGAGGATAGGAGAGTTTTTAATTCAAGATATGGGGATTTAAGAACTGATGGCACAATTTTCCTACCTCATCACTCTATAAGATATCTAGATCCACTACTCGATACTAATAATGACTGCCTTATACTATATTATACTTCAATTACCATGGTTCGTGTTCAAGAATGATTTCTTATAAAACCTGTTCATCAAAAGTATAACAACATCCCATGTCACCCTCTATATTGAGGGAATAATCTTCAACTATAGTTAATTCACAATAGTCCTCATACTCTATGAATGATTCTTGCTTTATAGCTTTGTGGATGTCGTCATATTCTCTTTCATCGCCTATTTTGGAAATCTATTCACTTTGGGGAATGTCTATCAACACTTTTCTGGTTGAAAAAAAGGTATCCCCAAAATCAGCGGTACCTCTACATATTCCTCCATATCAAATATGATGAAATTAACAAAAATAATCAACTTCCCCACTTTGACTAGCACCACCACAAGTAGCCCATTTAGATAGTTAATGGTGAAATTAGCTAATTGCACCACCACATGAGTATATTTTAAAACGTTTAGCCCAAAATTTTTAAAAACTCTAAATTAAATCAGATTGACACTAGACCCAAAGTTGCAATTGGGTTTTCCAAACTCACAAGACACAATTGTTCATGGGATATTAAAAAATATAGAATCATGATGTTTTATAAGAATGTATTGTTGAAAAACTACTGATCATTCCTTATTGAGAGTAATGGTTCCCAAATCCTCTATCATCCATTTATTTGATAGGATTTCCTTTATGTGCTTTCTATAGGTGCGAATTGGAGTTAATGCCTCATTGAATGGAATTTTAATATGAAGTATCATAAAAACCTCCATGAATCTTCCAAACTATTGGTCCAATTTTCTTTTCTTCATCTATTATGGAAATATAAAGGTTTTTTTTATAATTCTTTACCATGACGTTCTTCATTATCATGCATTGTCCCCTTCATTTTTTATGTCTCGTTAGGTAAGGGAATATCCTATATTTCGTCTTATTTATCTAAAGTGGGTGCGGGTTTATCTTGTTTTTCTGGTTCGCCTTTCTTTATAGTCACTTGTTGAGGAATATCCTTCCCACTTCTTAGAGTGATAGCATTAGCCTCCTCCCTGGGTCTTTTATCTGAATTAACTAATAGTGTGTTGGGTTCCATTGTGGATCATTGATTGGACAATTGTACAATCTGATTATAAATACACTTAATTGATGTATCTTTGTTTTAGAATCTCGTTTTTTGTTGTGGTAATGAATTTAGACATAATATCCTTTAACATTGATGTTTATTCTTGTTGGGGATGATGATGAACAACTTTATTTTGATTTGGTTTTCATGGAGGTTGTGTAGGATGATGGTTTTGATACCCTTGTTATTGATACCAGACTTGTTGGTATTTATTTCCCTATTTTTGTCTCGAATACGAATTTAAATATTGTTGTTTCCCATAACAGGGTGGATTTTGAGGTTGTGGCTAAGAATTGTGTTTCTATTGTCCCAAACCCATATTAAAATTATATTAGAATCTAGTTTTTGGTATTTAGGGTACATATTGGGCCCTTTGTTCTAGGAAAAATAACTAAATACACTTTCCTGTGGGCTAATTCTTAATCTCCAATATTCAACCATGATGTGGTTGTTTCCACATTTGCTTCAAGATGGATAATTGATTACTTGATCATGTGAAGGTATTTTCAAATTCAAATCATCAATTTTCATTTATATGGCATCATGTTGAGAAGAAATAATCATAGTGAAATCAATATTTTTCATGCCTCTCTTCTGATTCCCCCTCTTAGAATTAAATTTGAAGCTATTTTCTTATATATCCTTCAGAAGGTTAAAGAGTTCTTCAGGAAATTTTCCCATTTCTATTCCCCCAGTAGATGCATCCACCATAAATTTGGTGTTCGTCATGAGACCCCTATATAAGGTTTGAAATTACATCCAAAGTGGGAGTCCATGATGAGAACATTTCAACAAAATTTCCTTGAAATGTTCCTAAGACTCATATAAAGATTCTGACTCATGCTAATAGTAATTGTGGATCTCATTTCTTAATGTCACCATATTTGAGGGAAGAAATTATTTGAAAACAAATTGTGATCTAAGGTGTCCCAAGTGAGGATGTATTGTTGATGCAGCACTTTAATCAAATCTTTTTCATTGTACCTTAATGATATGGGACGAAGATGGAGGTGAATTGCATCCTCTGACACTTTGTTGTAACAAAACATGTTGCATATCTTTAAAAAAATTGATATATAGTAAATTGGATCTTTACTAGGTAAAACTAAAAATTTAACTATATTCTAAATAAGCTTCATAATGGATGGTTTAATCTAGAAATTTTGTGACTTCAATGATTGTCTAACAATTCCTGTATCTGCCTCCTGAATTTATGGAAAATCGTACTCCATAAGGGTAAGACTTAGAGGAATTTGTTCTAGATGATATGGAGGCATAAAATATTGTTCTACGGAAAAATGGGGCCTCTGATTCAGATTCACGAATGTAAGACACATTTGTGGAAGATATTTATGCCACTATGCTATCCATATTTTGACTAAAATTGATATGGTTGTCTTTTATGGTTCTTGAGCACAAACTCCATACAGTTGACCAGGGGATTTGCGTTCGGTTCACCATCAGCGGTGACCTATTGGTTTTTATTTCCACAAAGTGAAAATGTATTTCCAAAACCATGGAGAACATATAGATCTTCCTCTTTTAAATTTTCCATGGGATCATTCTATTTGTGTTCTCCCATAAGTGCTCGATGTCACCTGGATATTTTTTGTATAATTTTGGGGTAAAATAAGAGTGTTTCTACTAACTCATCACTATTGGAGTGAGTGATCCAGCAACTCATACAACTATAGTACTTCACAAAAAAAAATGTCCCACAAAATGTAAAAGGGAAAAAAAGTAACCAAAAATAGAAATGGGATTAAGAGCATAATTCATAGAATTTATGATTTTTTTAACTTAATAAATAAAAACACCATGTGAAAAAACACTGTTTAACAACTCCCCATAAAAATTTCATTAATTTGGTTTCATTCTATCAAAAGTTTTACTTTTGGAATCCCAAATTGATTTACCCACTCTCACAGCTTCTATATTGTAATAATGAGGTCAATTCACAGATAAATATTCAATCATTTTATTTCTTGAGTTGTAATTATTTAAATGATGTTTTTCAGAATTAAGAGTAGATATTTGAGGTTTGTGATATTTTTTATGAATGGTTGAGTGATTAATTATTCAAATTCTCTAAAATTTGACTTTTAAATAGTAAATCAAATAAATTTTTTTTAAACAATTCATCAATGAAATTTGTCTGGGATGTTGATGGTAATGAAGATCATCAAAAATTAATTGACTTATTGTGCTGTGTTATTCATAATAACTCACATATCTTGGTTTCACAGATATTAGAACTCCATTGGTATGGTGAGTTCCAATTATATTATTATAAATTATTTTCTTGTTCTGAGAATTGATTTGTTAATAAAATTATGAAATAAAATACCTTTTTAGAAAATGAGTGCATCCAATGGTCATGAGATAACTTTCTCATAATCCTTAGGTAGATCTACAGAAACTCCATTCCGGATTTGATACAAATTTCCCATCAAGATAAAGAAAGATATTACAAGAGAAAATTATGATAGGTAGGATGAAAGAAAACAAACATAATAAGAAATTTCAATTACCAATGTATCTATATTATCCACATCCCCAATGCATAAAAATAATTAGTTAATCATTTTCTAAATAATGAAAAACCGGTTCTTGATTCCTGAATTATTTATTATTGTTGAGAAAATAATGATGAATGCCAAGTAACCACCTGAGTGGTCTCCCAATAATTTATAAAATTAGTTTCAAGATCTCTTTTTCCCAAATGGATACCATCAGATGATCCTCCACCTCTATAAATTGTCCCCCTTACATTAATTGGTTGTCCCCCACAATCCGTGGTTGGTTAGGGGTCCAAATACCAAGTCAAATAATGGGTAGGAGGTGTAGATGACAATTTGGTTGGATCCTGTAAACCTTCACAAACAAAATTAGAAAATTGGCTTATTTCCACAGTTGAAAATTATGGCAATGGGGCCAAAAACCGTGGTCAAACTCTACAGCCAAGATTTCTTTCAACCCTGGATGATATCACCATTGTAATAAGTGGTCTATTACCATTGTTTTAAAAACTATTCCAATAGGTCTCATCATTATCAACCATGGTATTATCCCAAAAATAACATATCACTGGCATGATTTGATCTTTGTACCTCACCCATAGGATCTAGTCGCATAACCACTACACCACACCGAGATTCAGTTATATATATATAATATGTTATATATATTATAAAAATCTATGGTGATAGAATAAAATCTGTAGAAATAGATCTTACCACTCTATTTACATTGGAAATTTTTTCTCCCGCACAAGGGAGGGAAACCTATAGTCACGGTTTTGCAAACAGTGGCTTTTTGGGTGGGCTCTAACCACAGTTTTCGTAAAACTGGGGCTATATCTCTTTGAAAAATGGACTATATCCATGGTTTTTAAACCCATGGATATAGGAAACATAACTATGGATATAGGTCCATGGAAATATCCCAAGTTTGTACTTGTGATATTTAAGGTGCACAGTTTGGTAAACCATGTGCAAAGCGTGTGTAAGGTTCTATCATGGTAAAATTTGGTTCATGGTTTCTTGGTCTGGTTTAAAAAATTTGAAAACCATATGGAGACCATGGGGAAACCTATACCTCCAAACTAGAATACCCCACATGGTTTCCTATAAGATCTTCAGGGTTTGTTAAACTGTGTGGTAGGTTCTATCTTGGTTTTATAAGCTCTACATGGTCATCGGGGTTGGGGTGCTCGTTTTGGGTGACATAGCTGTAGCGTTCAACGTGGGAAAAAGGGTCCAACTACCTAAAATTTCCATCTAAATCACATGGTTATTCCATATATTCTAATCCATTAATTTTATAACTAAATTAAACCTATCAAGACATGCTTAGGTTGTAAAATCCTAACAATTTATCCAAACAATAATTTTCAATATGCATAAAAGAATGGAAATTCCTTATGAGCATTAGGGCATCAATATTCCATTATAAATATAAAAATATAGTATATATTTTATAATACTATTATTTTTCATTTATTGAGGAATTTTTTGAAGATATGGTAGAATAATAAAATAAATTAAGAGTAGTTTTTAGATAATGTAACCTATTGAGTATCACCTCCTTGAAAGATCCCTTACAGAACCTTGAATTATTCTTTGGGTGAAACCAGAAGAACATGTATGTGAAGAGAGTGTGGAGGAGATGTTTTTTTAGAGATTTTAATTTCTTGACGGATTTCGAGGATAAATGGGATGGTGAGTGTGGTATTTATACTTGAGGAGGGGTGGTTTAAGTGATTAAATAATTATTATTTTATATATTAATCCAACCACATTTAGGAGGGATTAAATCCAAATAATAATGAGGGTATTACTGTTTTTAATATATTTAAGTTCAATAAATACATAAAACATCCATTTAATTTTGTATTTTTTAATTTAGTTTATGATTTTACCTTTTAACTGTAACATGCTGCATTATTTTACTTATAAGACAGTAAATCTTTTTTCCCATGGTAAACTTTTTTTTGACTAAAAATGAAAATGACATTATAAAATAATTTGTACCTCATGATTCCAAATATGCAATCCATTTTACATTATTAAATTTATAAAAGTGAAAAAAATCATTTCTATATATGTTACATGTATGAGTCATAAAAATAATATTTTAACATTAAAATCACAATTTTCAAAATTATTATCCATGTGTTTATAAATGTATGTATTATGTAATTACATAGATATATTTTTATCAATAATAAGTTTTAATAAATTTTAAATAATCATCATATAGTAATTGTTTCATAATCCTTTTTGTATTTCATAAAAATACTTTTTAAAAATTTTACACCAAAATATTTTTTTTAGAAAATTTGAAACAAAATACCACAATAAAATTTGTACATGCTGAATAAAAAAATGATTTTTATATTATCCAATTAATTCTATAAATATGATAATTTAAAATTTTATCTAAAACTCATTATATATTGAAATTTAGAAAATTCATCGAAAAATAAACATTCTGAGCATTATAAAAATTACTTAGGAAAACGTTAAAATATATTACCTTGTAAAATGTGCATTGCAATAATATTTCATGAAATTAAGTTTTATATAAAACATATACATTTACAATAAAACAAATGTTTTATTTAATATTTTCATATTCTCCTAAAATAAAACAATTTTGAATATACCTTTAAATAATCTCTATGATCATTTAAATGTGTCAATGTATCCCACAACAACAATGACCAACTGTTTTATAGACCAATGGTCATAATATAGATCAAATATATTAGATTTATAAATAAATTATTATTTTATTGTTTCCCAAAAATAAAAAATCATACTTACTCTTTATCATTAACTCCAATTCAAAATAGAGTTCAATATAATTTCCAAAAATTAATATTGTATTACTAACTCTAGTTTTCCTTATTATAACATTGTTCATGGACGGGATTATTCTCTAGGATCAACGAGACCCAAATTTTAGTTTTTTTAATTTATTTGTTCCCTTTTTTTCTTCCCATTATAATAATTGGATTAATAATTGGAATTTTTATAAACTGAATATACCATTTTTAAATAAAATAATAAAGTGTTTTTAGTTTCCTAGTAAGTGTCTTATATCCTTTTTTACTACGTCTGGTTGTAAAATTTCATCTCAACCATTGATATAAAAAGTTAATATAAAATTTAAATTGTTTTTATATTATCATTACTTTTTTATTATAATATAAATATTTTATTAATTATATAAATTATTTCTCATGGAATTACATTCTCCCCCCTGAGAGAAATTTCATCCACTTAATTTGAAATTGCACTTAAAAATTCAAAGGTTGATATTTTAAAATTTTGTTGTGGAAACTCGCTTCATAAAAATGGATAAATAAACATTCTCTTAAAATTAGGGAATGTAAAATCTAAATATCACCACCAAACTAGGATTTTGAATATGAGATCATTAGTGGAAAGTGAAAATATAGACATGGAAGTGAAATATATCTATCATGTTCTGATAGAGTGGTAAAAAATATGATCATGAAATAGTTAACCATTAAAAAACAATAAAACTATGATCAAATAAAATAATATTGATTTCATCATATTAAAATTAAATAGATAAATTATTTTTAAATCATTTTCCAATAGTCGAGGAATTATTTTACTATAAAGGTAAATCACTCAAGAAAATAAAATTACTTTATTTAATTCCATGTCATAAGAATAATCGTATCATTTGGTTGTTCATAGATCTATCCCCACATCATTTCATACAAATGGATATGTATATTAATGATGAATTTTCTTTTATTGAATCACCTTTTTAGGAATCCTATGATCTACAAGTCATTACTTCAACCACTAAATATTTTCTAAAACCAAAATGGTTAGCACATTTTATCCATCCTGACAAAACATAATTTAACCACAAACAATAATATCCAATAATAAACTTAATCCATTCCACAAGTTTTCATTCATAATGATCCTCCATAATATTATCAATAGTATTAAAAATTTAAAAAAACTTATGACTAAGGTCACTAAATCAACTTATTATTAATCCCCAATAAAGTATATAATAATGTCACATGTCAATACCTTGATCACATATTTTCCAAACTCCTGGTAATAACATAAATCACCATAAAACCATAACTAAAACAAGAATTATTCCATATTCCATAAATATAAAATAGATTTTCAGATATATTCCTTTAATAAAAACATAAAGTATACTCTATAAAAATAACAAAAACCACCAAATCACTTAACAATTTCATGGTCACCAATGATATACCATAATTATATCTTTATTATTATCTCAACATCGAGAAAATATTAAGGGTTGTATTTTCTAAGATCATGTGTTTTTAAAAGAAGTTATACTTTCCACTCTATCCCTTTTCTTTGTACCATTAGACACATGCTTTGAAATCCTTTAAGAAATAGAACTGCAGTACAATCCTTAATAATTTCTAAAATATCATTAATATAATAGTTCTATAAAATATCTTTTAGATATAACTACATTATTAAAACATTATATAGGAATCATCTTCTTATTCCTCAATACCCCATTACTTTCATTTTTCATTTGTATTCTCTTTATCATTTGTAATATTACCATTACTTGTACAACCATAACAAGATTTCAACTTAGGAAATCTATTTTCACAATTCTGATACATTCCAAATTTAATACAAACAACTATTGATGGTTCCTTTGGGATAACACTATTCTCATCTATTTCATTAATAAAATATTTTATAATTCTTAGAAATTACTTTCTTTCTGTCCTTTTCCACACCCAATATATTTTTATGTTCTTCTAATAAATTCACTTGGTTGCTTCTTCTCACATTATTTATATATAGGAAAATGAATCTTCATTACTCCATAGTATCCACCACCTGATCCCGCAGTGATATCTATCCTTCTCTTCTTTCGTGGATCTAAGAGTTGGTTTTGGTGCATGTTGTCAATCATAAATCTTAATAATTGGTTAGGCATAATCACAATATTCATTACTCTAATAATTATCCCATTCATTTTCCTTAAAACACATTGTCTATCACATTCATCATTAACACAGTTCCTATTAGTTTTATCCATTGACTAAATACAATAAGCACACTGTGAAAGAAACTATCATAGTTATTAATTTATGAATCATTTGTAGAATCTCTAAATAATGAATCTCAAAAAACATTCCCCAATCAGTAAACAAAATCACAATCCATGTAGAGTAATATGGGGAATGGTATCTAAATATTACATTGCAACTCAAATAGATCACAAAACATTAAATAAAATTATAGTAGATGATATAATAAGATATTATCTTCAATGAAGCAAAATATTCAACAATATATTTTGACGTAGATAAATATACATTACTAAGATCATTTAAAAATTATAGAGGAAATATCTTTTACTTAGTCATTAAAATATCTTATTTTTAAAAAAATTCACAATTATAAAAAAAATATTTTGTTTAAAAATAACCATATAAGCATGTAAAGATATATTAAAATAATTAATACATGTTGATGGAGATAGAACCTTCTCATGTAAAATAAGTTACAAAATATTCCTTCTATATTTTTTGTCATAAAAGTCAAAAATTATAACCTTTGAAAAACAACAAAAGTATTAAATTAAAAATGTTTCGAAATAGGTCAAACATGTAGTAAAGGAATTAAAATAATTTTTGGTTAATAATAAAAATATTTTTTAACATATTTTTATGAAACATGGGTATGTAAGAGAAATATTCCTCAAACAAATATTAATAATAATCAATCCTGAATAATAATGAGATTTTGAAAGAAACCCTTACCAATTTGTAATCATTCAATTCATATAATCCATGAAAGAAGAAAATTTAATAAAACATTATATTTCAGGAGAATAAATAAATTAATGATATAATAATTAAATGGGAAATTATACACACCTCATAAAATATTATAGGTGCATTACATCAAAATATGACTCAATGAAAGAAAATTGAGATGATGTCCCTTAAAAGTTTCATATTATTGAGGTGGTCATTAATCAAATTAATTGTTTATTCTTATAAAAAATAAATAATCCAAAAATTTTTTTAAGTAAAAAGTAATATAATAAAAATTCATTTCACACATAACCTTATCATGTCATAATCAATGAAGTAGAAGTTTAATCCAATGAATGTAAATTTAGTTAAGAAATGCCTTATATCATGCTTCCCTTATGTTTTTCAAACTTAAACTTCAGGTATAATGGTTTAGAGAATGTTATTAATTTATTAAATAACTATATTCATATTTATAATACCATATATTATCCTTTTATAACATCTTACCACTCGTTCAATAATAATATTTCATTATTGTCATTGTTTAGGGTGTTTTTGTTTCATGGTTTCATAGTCGATTCAGTTGTGTATAATTATGGATGTTCATGTCAAATGGAAATTAAACTTAATGAGTTAAATAAAATTTTATTATTGAAAATATATAATTCTAAATGGTTCCATATATCATTTTTTCCCACATGAGGATTATTCATTTCAGAAAAGTTATTCATACATGTTTAGTTTATTTTGGTGGTTTTTCCAAACATCACGAACTAGTTTCATTTTTTTTTGAATATTATGTACATATATTATGTATAGAGCATGAAATAGGTTATAATATACCTATTTAAATCTTATTAGAATAGTTTAATGCTTTTATGACTAGAATTTATGGTGGTAATGAAGAATGAAAAATCATTATACAAAGAGACGATTAACCGCCATAATTTGGACAATAGTTTTGTTTCTTTGAATTAGATGAGATGAGAAAATATGTTGGTATAATATATTCCATTATAAATACAAAATTAACTTATATACATTATAATAAAGTTTTTTTTCTTTTATATATTAATGTGGTGAAGTGAAGGTAGAAGATGAAAATAAATTAAGAGAGGTTGTTTGAGAAACTTACCTCTTGCATATCACCCTCCCCCCTGAAGGAACCCTGAAGAAATTTAGAGTCGGTATTTGTGTGAGACCAAGAGAACATGGAAATGGGGAGAGTTATTAGTAGGTATTTTGGTATCTTATAATCTTTTGTGTATAATGGGGATTGTGAGGGTGGTATTTATGCTTGAGGAGAGGTGGTTTTATGTTATTACATAATTATTATTTTATATTTAAATCAAACCACATTGGGTGGAAATAATTCTGAAGAATTTGGATGAAAATTAATGTTCTAGATAATATCTATGGGTTATCCACATATAAACCAATCATTTAATGTTTTAGTTTATTTATTTCAATGTTATACCTTTTAACATCAACCTGTTACATCCTTTGACCTATGATGTGGTAAATATTTTTGACTGTGGTCATTGTTTTATGCCTAAAACTGAAAATGACCTTATAAAATAATTTATACATCATGATTAAAAATATGGAATCCATTTTACTTTATTAAATAAAAAATGTACAAAAATCAATTCTAAATATGTTTCATGTATAACTCATAAAAACAATGTTTTAATTGGTTGAAGTCGTGTTTGTCAAAATTGTTAATCATGTGTTTCTAAATGTAAAAACTTATATATTATTTAAATCCTTGAATACATTTTTATCAATAATAGGGGTTAATAAATTTTAATTCATGATCATTTATTAATTATTTTATAAGATTTATGCTATTTTTTAAAATCATTATATTATCTTTTTAAACTAAAAATAATCTTTCGATGAAAATTTACAAAAAAATACCCAAAAATAATTTTGAGTTGATGATTTAAAATATTAATATTATGTTTTCTATATAAATCTATAAATATGATATTTAAAACCATTTAACTAAATATCCTTATTTATTGAAATTTAGAAATTTCATTATAAAATAAACTTTCTTACCAACATAATGATTATTTTGGAATTAGTTTAAATATATTATCATGTAAACCATATTATATAAGATTATTTAATCAAAGTAAATTTTATATAAAAATCTTATATTTTCTATAAAATACATTTTTAATAGAATATTTTTATATTCTCCCAAAATAATTCAATTTTAAATATATCATTAAATAATCAAGATGATCATTTAAATGTGTCAATGTATCCAACAACAATAATGACTAACTATTTTATTGACTAATGTTCATAATACAGGTAGAAATTATTAGTTTAAAAACAAAAATGATGATGATTATATTTCCCTATGAAGACATAATTATTATTACTATTCATAATTCACATCAATTCAGATCAGAGTTAAATATAATTTATAAAATAAATATTATATTAAAATTACCAATTCATTACTATGACACTATTTATGGGTGGGATAAATCTAGGGGATTGAGGTGACCTAAATTTTTATTTTTTACTTTATTTATTCTCTATTAGTATTACCATTATAATTTTTGGATTAATAATACGAATTGGTTTGGACTCAATGTTCCATTCTTATATAAAGTAATAAAGTGTTGTTAGTTTTCTAGTATGTGACTTCTATCCATTTATTATCCCTGGTCATAAAAGTTCATTTTATCCTATAATGACTTTTTTTGTGAAATGTAAAAATATTTCTATTTTCTCATAAAATATTTATTGTCAAATAAATGATATATTAATAAAATAAAGGAATTTTTAAGTCATTACAATAACCAGCTTCATTCTTATTAGAATATTCTTGATATTTTTCTGACTATTCTACAAAAACCTTCATTTTCTTCAATTATTCTTCAAAATAATGAACATTATTAAATTCTACTTAATTATTTTCTAGAGAATAAACTATTCACTTATTTAAGGATACTAATATTCTAATTATTTTCTTCTATCGTTTCATAGAAATTCATCATCTTTGTGAATAATATTAAATTTTAGATTATTTAATTCCCTTGAAGTCTCACAAACCTCTAAATTGATAGGAATTTTATATTTGGATAGTGGATTTTTTCTTTTCCTTTTTCATGAATTTATTTATTATAAAACTTGATATCCCCTTCAATATAAATAATCCATATGACAATCTCTTTCTTCTTTTACTCTAGTTTTGTTCCTCCTTTGAAATCATTATCCCAGCCTCATTCTTATTTATAATTTATGAATGATATTTCAAAGAAATATAATTTTATAAAAGATCAATATCCCCTTGAATGTACTTAAACCTATATTTTTTTCATGGAAAATAGCCATAATTATAAAAATATGATGAATTAATTCATTGAAGTAATTCATTCTCTTATCTAAAAATTTATATTATTTCTTTTATTAGATGTTATAGAATCCAAAATATATATATGAAACTAATGGCTATTGTGTAAAATAGGGATATACTCCAATATTTAATCATATGATTTATTTTCAATAAAATTTGTTCCTTTAATGCTTTCTTTGGACAGACATTTGTCTAATGTTTGATTGCTATATTTATTTTGTTATATTTTAAGGATTCTTCCTCATCTATATAACTTACTAAAACATCATTGAAAGACTAAGAAGATAATGATGATGACTATGATTATGATTTTTAATCAATGTAAAAATATGATTCTTCTCTCATACCACTTCAGACTTTTTCTTTAGTCATCTCTTTCATATAATAAGATTCACCTCTTCTTAGTGAGTAGATTGACCATTATCTTCCTTCTCCTTTCTTATTACTTTTTTAACTCCAACTTTAGCATCATGTTAATGATATATTTTAATTAAACTTCTTTTCCTTCTCTTTTATCAAATGAAAAGGTTTTAATTGAATATTATTGTGGTTGATTGGAAAAAGGTTCATATTGTAGATCATAGAAATAAAATATACCCTTTATTTAAATTTCAAAATTTTATTTAATTATATTAATTCATTTTAAGAAATATTTAGAAACCATTACATTTCTTTATTTCTAATACCACCTCTTCTTATTTTCATCTTATTAGAGATTCTAATATTTTTTTACCCATATAATCCAAGGCCTTGTCCTTATCCAAAAAATAATATAGATCACCAGGAATCTTATCATCTTTGAATTTCATTAAATATAAAATGGATTCAACATAAATTTGTTTTTTCCTTTTTCCATGTAAAATAGTATTTTATTGAATAGACATACATTTATCTACTTTTTTTTATATATTTTGAACATCAATAGTGATATAATTTTTGTTAGATTTCTCAATAAACTTTTCTATAGGGGGATAATGCATAATTATTTTTATATTAAGTGTCTACTCACCAATATAGGAAAAAACTTCTCTAAATTGTGTTTCCTCATTTTTAATCTTCAAAACATCAATGATGTTCACCAAAATATTGATTTTAAAAATTGGATAATGATTAATTTTCAACTTAATTAAACTGGATTATACTTATTAAATAACATTAAATATATAATTCACAAGATTTTATTTTCTCATATTACTCAAAAAATTGATAACATAAAAATCTTCTACATTAATAATATCCATATCCTATTTTGTTGGAATAAGGGATTTTTTTACCAAAAGATCCATGATCCTTGATTCTGGAGAGAGAGGGTGTACTTTACCATAATTTTTATATGAATAAAACATGGATACTTCAACCTTATATTTCTAAAAACTCTGTTACATATCTGGAAACTATTGAGTAAAAATATTTTCTTTTGATTCCAAAGGAATCAGAACTAAATAAATATTTTTTTTGGATATAAAAATTATATTAATTTTCAAAAAAATTAATGATTATAACCATTATACCATAAAAATAATTAAAATCAGTGTTTGAATAAATGTTTTTCACAATTTTAATATATTGAAGATCAAATTCATATTTCTAAACTACCAAATATTTCCATATTTGAAAGACTATAATAGATTTTAGGAATGAATCATACTTTTCAGAAAAGATTATTTCATTCAATCATCCGCTAACTACTATTCTTTTGGATAAATCATATTATGAATCCATTTTATTAATCAAGAAAACTAAATAAATCCATTGAACTATAAAATATCAGACAAGGGAGAATCAGAAAATCGAGATCTCTTCCCTACTTTAGCTGGTGAAGACTGAGGGGTGGACCACTACACATTATATATAATAAAGGAAGGAAATTTCCCATCTTCTTCAGATCAAATTAAATTTATTGAAAACCTCATTGAGATGAATGGTTAAAAATTTTTGATTTACAAAAAAAATCAAAATTATTGAAATTTCATTATATTTTATATATGTTTTAATCATCAATGATTATGATGAAACCTATATTATTTTAAAATGTTTAAAAATAATATAAATTACATATGAAAAAACAAAATATTGGAGTATCAAATTATTTATAAATTACCTCTCATAGAATGATTTTTATAAACATTCATACAAATGATTTAATTGAACCTCTTGGATTTTTTGAAAATGAAAAATATAACAGAAATGTTTTCTTGAAATTTTTAAAAAAGTTTTTGTGAGTAAAAAGAATTAAGATTTTTTTTTAAAATATAAATTGTTTGGAAGAAATTATTAATACAAATATTTCTGATAAATATTTTAAAAAAATGTTTATCTGATCCGATTTTTGATAAATGTATGACGAGAAAACAAAATTTTTGAAAATTTCAAAAAACTTTTTTAGAAATTATATTATTAAAACATTAATCATGAGTGATATTATGGGTTTTAAATAATTATATGAAAATTTTTTATCACAAAAAAATTATATTTATACTAAAACTCATGAAAAAGTCATTGACTGTGTTGCATTCACAATACTTGTACACAAAAACATTCATCTACAACATATTCAGCATCGATAGTAGAAGGTGATAATAATGGTAATTTATTTACAAGATAAAGAAACCAAATCCTCTCCTAAGAAATGAAAACTTTCATATACAATTTTTCTATCAAGTTTACATACACCAAAGTTATCATCTAGATAAAATTTTAATTTGTAATATTTTTCATAGGAAACAAATAAGTCAAGTACTATAGTTCCATTAAGGTTACCAAGAACTTGTTTCCCAGCATTTTGGTGGTATTATATTTGAATTTCATAGTGTCAGATACATAAGGATACAAAAAACATTAACTCATAAATAGTTAAAAAACCAAAATTATATTGTTTTACAAATTTGTATAGATCGCATGATTTTGAATAATTAAACCTAATCTCATATATACCTCTAACTATTCCTTTCATAGAATGTTTTGATAAGGTTATAACATTATATTTTCCTAATATTCAATTATATTACCATTATTGATCCTCCATTTTACTATGTCATGGTATATATCAGCTTCTAAGGACTTCTATGTTTATATTTGAATCATTCTCATGACAATCAGTAGAAAAATGAAATTTACCTCTTGAACATTGAATATTATATTTTTCATTATTGATGTTCACAAAATATATATCATAAAAAAATTGACATATACTTGTAAGTTAAACTTATTTCCTATAGAAAATAAAACATTAAAAATTTATGGATTTCCAAGAATAAAAATATTTTCTATACCATGTGTTTCACAATGGGAATTATCTCTAAATGTGACTTTTCCACCATTCATGCTGATAATTTTGGAGATATTTTTTATTCCTGATTACTGTTTAGGAATACTAACTATCCATATATGATATATTATTGTTATTGGTACTCTTATTATATTTATTAAACAATAGAGTTATAATTTATGTACCTTTACTTTCATGGGTACAATATTTTTAGAAAACAAATATTAAGAACCCTTGTGTTTTCAAATTTATTGTGAAAAATAGTTGTAAATTCATTAAAAAAATAAAGTGTGTGTAATCCAAAATATTAAACATAATTAAAAGGACAATTATTTTTCTAGTTTCCATAACATTGACACTTTCTAAAAAATGATGAAATCCTATGTTCAAAAAAGTTAATTTGAAAATGTTGTTTTAAGTTTGTAAAAACCATCATTGAAATAATTATATGCGGATTAATTTGACTTTAGATATTATCAAAATGTTCCTTGACAAAAAAAATATATATGAGTATTTTAAGACAAATAAAATCAGAATTCAGTTGCACAACTAAATCTCTATTTTCATTATTAGATGTACGACTAGTTTTTATATTTAATTAATTTATAAAATTAGTAATATATACTGTACATTTTTAAATTCTAAATTTTTATTTAGAATGTTCTTCATTATTATTTTCATAGTTTAATAATACATTACTATTTTTTAACAAATTATTAAATCTTGAAACTTATTCAAAACATAGTAAAGTACCTTCTTCTTTAGATAATGAATCTTTTTTTTCTTCTAAATATATACATTAAAATCATCCTCAAAATAAAAATATATTTTAATTAAGTTAAAATTGTTAAGAGATTCAGTATATACATTTTCCATTAACATTTTTTAGTCTTTGTAATTCTATAATATAATCAAATAATCATATAATTATAACATTCTTCTAAAGATCATTCTAAATAATTATAAGAGACACTATAACTCTATATGTAAAATTTTTTTTGTAATCTATTATTTTTCTTATTTGTAAAACATCATCACATTTATATCCCTCTTATCATTATTTTTCATCTTAGGATAATCTATCTTAAATGGATCAATGATTTTTTACTCAATGAAAATAATTTCATAAGAGTTGTTATTCACATTTATATATTTAGAACTTTTCTTGTATTTGTAAAAATTGTACTTTGTGCCAAAAGAATTTACTCATTCACATAGAAATATTATAAAGTTCATTCTCACTTAGTTCTGAAGAAATACGTTATATCTCATCTTTTACTTTCTTCTTATTTCAAGATTTAGAAACTCCTTTAGTTAATCTGACTATTTTTAATAGCTATTAAAGTAGAGGAAAAATACACTTTATTATTCATTTAATATTTTTCAGCATCCCTCCTTAATCTTCTCTCATATTTCATGAGATTAATGAAAATATCATCTATGATCAACATAGTGAGGTTCTTTGTATCCTGAAGAGATGTCTCATTGAATTCCTACACATTGTTCATAATATCAATAACATTCTTAACCAAATTCTTATATTTAAAATCCTTATCACTAAGGTATTTTAGACTATTAATGATTTTCATAAAAATTTTATACAATTTTC
Organism: Viscum album; assembly: GCA_963277665.1. Taxonomy (NCBI): domain Eukaryota; kingdom Viridiplantae; phylum Streptophyta; class Magnoliopsida; order Santalales; family Viscaceae; genus Viscum; species Viscum album. Next base: position 1,083,553,246 of record OY728134.1, on the reverse strand, counting down.
AATAGATTCCCTAGAATAAAAATCAAAGACTTCGTAATCATCTATGATCTCAATTATTTATATTTCAAAAAAATTGGATGATCCAAGGTGAGTAACTTCTAGTATCTTCCAAATACTATTAGTAGCTTCACATGAGTAAATATGACTATATATACTTCATATGATTGATCATAAAAAATTAATTCCAATATAGTAATTTAATTTACACTCATCCTTCTTATATTATATGAATTTTGTAACATCTTTATCAATTATTTTATAAGTTTTAGTCATTATCATAAAGTTATAAACTCTAGTATTTATGATGAATGCCTTTATTCGAATTCTTCAACATTCAATATTAGAATAATCATATATTTTTTATTCTATGATTGATATTTTCTAAATTCCCAACATTTAAACCTTATAAAGAAATAATTTCTAAAAAATAAATTTTAGTATAGAAAATTTTATAACAAAAATTTATAACAATGATTATAAAAATAGTTCTTTGTCTATAAACATATAAATCTTCTCTCGTACAAAATGTGGGATCATAAAAGTATACAAAAACACTACAAGAGGGGGTTGATTTATTTATTAGAAAATTAAAAATAAAATTTCCATAACCACCTTATGTAGGTTTATGAGAAAATATTTTTTTGATCTAAGGATTGGAAAATTTTATAATCAAATAACATAAAATTTACTTATATCAAGAACGGTGGAAAAAACAACTTGTAAAAACATGTAATAGAAATCATATAAAAAGTATGTAAGAAAAAAATACATTAAAATTTATAAGAATAACTATACACTTTAACCATAAGTGTTAATGAAGTCAATAAACCTTACATTAGGTATCCACATCTTTCAAAAGATTGTAAAGTTATATCTTCCTTAAACAAGGAATCCCTCTATACAATGATCAGTAAAAACCCAATTTAAATATCCTTGGGACCCCTAGTTTGGAAAGATTAAAAATCTAGGTCTTCTTTAACCATGTATTCCATTGATCTCACCAAATCAGTCAAATAATTACATACATATAAATTATTAATTAATTTAAAAATATCATCACAACGGATTCCTTAATGAAAACACTGACTAGAGAATTACAATTAAAATCTATCAAAGTAAAAAACATGGTATAAAAAGATTTACATTAACATGAGATTTTCAGCGATAAAAAAGATTCCTCTTCCCCAAATTTATTTCATCCCACCTTGAAACCCACTTAGTGGTGACCCAAGATAGTGTCCAAGAGTCCTCAAGTGCACCTCCCAATAAGCTAGAGGCTGATGACCAACAGTGAGGGACATGAGTGTTTCAATTGTTATACTATAACCTCATCAGATAGAGTGTATTACAACAATAACCTGTTTATATAAGTAGTGAAAATATATAAGGAAAAGTATTAGTGGTATAATAAATGAATATAATCCAAGAAAAACATTCAACAAGTTAAATCATTATTATATATAGATAAAAAAATTTAACGATCATGTGGCTATAAAAAAAATAAAGGGGACATGGTATAGGGGATAGGGACTATAAAACTAGATATAAAAAAAATCAAAAATGAAAAAATAACTTCCCAATAGAATCCAGATCATAGGATCAATCCTCTACACCAATACGCTATCTTCAAACTCAGAATCAATCACTAAAAATTGGATGCTTCCCCTTATTTATACTTTAAATCATGAAGTATTCTTGGGAACCAAAGGAAACCAAAGAACAGTGTGAGATATACTCTATAGGATATCACCAATCGTGTCTAGATCACTCCAGTTTGTGAAAAATAAAAAGGGGAGTGCGACAAAAATCATAATGCAAGGAAATACATAAATCAATATTATTGTCTAGTTTCCACCCAGATACCCAATAGCCTCTAACTACTTTAGCATAAGACAAATTTATCTATACTAAGGAACCTATACATAGTGATAAGGTGTGTATATGGGTCACCATAAATAATGCATCATGTGTGGACCAACCCCAAGCTTGTGATTTTTCTTGGAAGATGTGTACCAATGACATCAATAAAAAAGTATTAAAATTCTAGGTAAAGGAATCCTAAGTAAGAAATGCATCTATAAAATCCAATATGGAATCTTGATCCCATCCAATATGATCCATAATGGAATCCCAAGGGTCTCTGTAGGAGCTATAAAAAATAACCAAAACCATAGATCCCATCTTAGGCGACCCATAAAAGGTGTCCCTTGCATCACTCTCAACATGGTGTAAGAATGAACCTCAGAGAACATCCCAGGTATCTCACAGAGTGGCTCGAGAATCACTTAAGGAATATTATAACCATATTTCCTATGATCCTTCCCACAACGCCTCCACCAATGAACCAATGTCACTTAGGGGTATAAATAATCCACCCAGAGAGCCCGTACAAGGCAATCCAAGTGTCACTACCACCACATCCGATAGTTCTAATACCAAGCATGGCGAGTCTATCCATGACATCATTATGTCGGAAAACATGATATCTCTCAACCAATAAGGACATAATTCATAGCATTCATGATCCCATGTCATCAATAAGGAATTTTATGTACAACAAGATAAATATACTAGCTAATCCATTTTATTCCGGCCTATAAACTATAGCATAAAGAAATAAGCACATGGAATGAGGCAATGAGCGTGGAACATAAGGTAAACGCATGGAATAAAGTGTAGTTCATAAATCATATGATATAGATACTAAAAATCAAAGTCATGTAAAACCATTCATCTTAGTTCAATTGATCAATTTAAGTAATTCATAATAAATGAAACACAGTTCAAAAGCAATTACACAATATGAGGTAATGGAAATTAGGAATTTAAAAGAAAAGAACAGCAATTGGGGTGTCCTACCTCAAGGTAAACAACCAACTGTGTTTATTCACCACTATCTTGGATCATATAGACATATGAAAAAGAATGTTATTTAATTAATTCAAAATTTAAGAGGCACCTCCTGAAGATTATGGAATTCAGAAAAATGGTTCACCATATGGGAAGTAATGAAACAATGTGAATGGATCCAGACCAGCTATATTAGGTTCGTAGAAGACTATTTGTCTGTTGTCAACCATTGAATTGAGATATAACGGAAGATGTCAAATAAATCATCAAATTTCCAAAAAATGGGGCTAACAAGGTTAGAAAATATATTGATACAAGGTAGGAGTGAAAATAATAATAGAAAAAATATGAGCTTAGAGCCTAGTTCAAGATTTCCAATGCACCCAATAATGTACAATTTGGATGAAATATGATAGAGATATCAAAATTCCTAGATTGGATTTGGAGGGGAGATCCTATGGAAGCTAATGTTGAATAAAGATGTAGGTTGAGGGTTTTTGGATTGAAACATAACTAGGGAAAACCCAACATTTCCCCTTTAATTATTGGGTTTCACGGTTTTCCAAATCGTGTGCCAACCGTACACCGATTTCTACTTATGGAGGGACCCCTCTCGGGCTAGGTGCACTGTTTGGCTTACTGCCCACAAGCCATGCAAAGATCATTGTCCCAAAAACCTATTCAACCTATGTGGGAATGTGCAGAGGCTCGCATGGTTACATAAAATCATGCATCCCCCTACTCCCTTCTGTCACACCCCTACACAATTAGGGAAACCATTATATTTGGGTTTCATGGTTTTTTCTAATATTGCAGCCCAACTTGATTCTCTAAAATCATGGACTTTGTGCTCTGAATAATCCTCGGACACCCATGTGACCTCTGAGACACCACTAGGTAACATTAGAATGTCTAAAATAAGAAATTAATGTTGTAAATAGTGGTTCCAACCTTTGAGAAAATTTGGGATGTTATAATAACCCCTCCTTGAGACAAAATATCTTCAAGTTTTCCTTCTAAGAGTGAAAAAATATCTTCAGATAAAAGTTCTAGAATCTATGCACCTAGATCAGCCTCCCACTCATATGTCTTTTCATGTACACATTAGCGCTTCTATATCACCTATATCATAGGAACTGACCTACCTCAAGGCTCCATCATTCTCCTGTCAATGATTTTTAACTCCTCAAAGGACACATCTGCTTCCAAAAATATATCATCAAGGTAAAATGAATGAGTTAGATCAGTATGAACTGATGAAGCTGTTATATGTGGAAGATATCATTCCTGGAATGGTACCTCTGAGGTAACGATAACTAATAGGTTACCATCTCAACTCTCTAAAAGATCTAAAAAGTCTCATCATATTGAGGTGATAACATACCCTATCATTGAATTTATATATGAACCAATCTAGGTGATACATGAAGAAAGACTCGATGTCCCACCTCAAACTCTAAGGGTTGATAGTAATGGTTGGTATAAAACTTCTTCCGAGACTAAGATGTTTCCATACACTTCTAAATTATCTGTACTTTCTTTGTTATATCATGAATAATATGAGGACTCGGTAGTGTTGCTTCACCTACCTCTAAACAACACATTGGTGAAAGAATCAACCTACCATAAAGGTCCTCATCGGGAACAATCTGAATAATTTCCATAAAGATGCTAATGTAATCCAACTCAATTAGAGGTATTTTCCTCTACCATGAAACTCCAATATCCAGTATGCATGCTTGAAGCATATCCTCTAACAACCGTATTTTTTACCTGGACTTCCCATTGTTCTGAGGGTAAAAAGTGGTACTCAAGAGCACCTGTGAACCAAGTGCATTCCACATCCCCTTCTGAAATCATGATGTAAACTGAACATCTTGATCTGATACAATAAAATGGGGAACACCATGAAGTCACACTATCTCCCAAATATAAATCCTTCCAAGATCATCAAGTGAGAAGATCTTCTGGATTGTTAGGAAGTGTGTGAACATGGTAAAATTTTCAATGATTATCCATACTGCATCACTACCTTAAGGGGATCTCAACAATCCCATCACAAAATTAATTGTGATATCCTTCCATATACAGTCAAGAATGGATAAATTCTATAAAATTCCCACAGGTCACTAGTTCACAAACTTCAGATGTGACAATTGGAGTAATAAGTGATAAAAACTACTATTTTTTCCTTATACTTGGCCACCAATACTGATGGTGTACATCTTGGTAAATCATAGTAATCTTGGGGTGAAATTCCCCAAAAAAGGGATTTCTAGATAAACTATTCTTATGTATCAGAAGGAAACCAAAAACTCACACAGAAGGGATGGATCTCATTATCATCAACAACCCAACTAAGAGGTGGGTTCTCACATGAGATTCTATCCCTTAGAACAAATCCTTTGGGATTAGAAATATATCTCATCTACACTCACCTGAGAAGAGAGGATATCACTGCTAGTTCTTATAAAACATAATGGTAGTGTTATTCTTAAACCACTAGCTGCATCTCATAAAATAGATCCATCAACATCCACTCACTAGTGGCCTCCTAGATGACCTTTTTCTGAGTATTTTTCCACAAGGAATCATCCATGGTATTTCCAATCCTCGGTGTGTAAACAAGATCAATGTAGAAGGACTACAGGTATTCTCCCAACCTTCACTCCCTCATATTCATGACTCAGTGCATGGAAATGTATTTGAGACTTTTTTGATTCTTGTAAACGATTAAACACTCACCCACTAGATAGTGATTCCACCAATGTAAACCATGGACCACGATGGCTAGCTTGAGGTTTTTCATAGGGTTGTTATTCTCATTAGGTCTTAGTTGGTAAGACTTTTACACCACAACCTTATCTCCCTACATCAGCACTACAATTAGGCTGATTCTTGAAGCATCATAGTAAAAATTATAGCCTCTTCCAAATCAAGAAGAATCAAGATCAATGCTGAAGTCAGTTTACCCTTAACCTTCTGAAAAGCGGTCTTGCAAGCTTCAAAAAAATACAAAATTCATCCCCTTCTTAGTCAATCCCATAAGTGGAACTAATAATAAGAACAAATCCTAAATTATTCATCTATATTAGCCAACACGATCCATGAAACTTCATATATTAAACACATTCATTGGATCTTCCGAAGAAACCATGGTGCACACCTTCTCTAGGTCTATAAATACAGCTACATCTGAAATGATATGTCCCATGAATTAAACCTTGTTGATCCATAAAGTGGAATTTATTGAGCCTAGAATATATCTAGTTCCCTCTTAGTATATTCAATAAGATCTCAATATTCTTATCATGGTTGCGTATAGTGATTAAATGCACTAAGATGTAATATACAAAAATTACCATGATCGAATCTAGGTATAGGTGGAAGATCTAATTAATCAAATCCATATAGACTGTTGACGTGATTTTTAGGCTGATAGACATAACCAACTACACATTAATGTTATACCTACTCTGGAATGCTATATGTGGTATGTATGATGGCCTCACACGAACATGATGGTAGCCCAGCCTTAGTTTGATCATAGATAAAACTATCACACCTTAGAGTTGGTTGAAGAGGTCATCAATATAAGGTAGTGATTACCGGTTATTCACTGTAATCTTATTCATAATCGGTAATCCATGCACAAGCTAAGGGTACCATTAAATTTTTTGAAAAAACGGATAGGTGAACCCCATGGGTTGATATGTTTTAGATAACACACTTTGCCTCTATATTCTCAAGCTTCTAATTGAGTTCCTAGAGATCTATAGATGTCATCATATAGGGAGGAATGGATACAAGTGTCACACCTACCACTAGTTTGATGTTCAAATCTACCTATCTCATCCGAGTTAAGCTAAATAAATCATCACGAAAGGCATCACTGAAATGTTCCACAACAAGATTAAATCCCACAAGCTATATTCTCTGATCACTCATAAAGAGGCTTTCCAACTGGGATGTAACTCCACAAATCCCTTTACATTTAGCTCTAGATTGATCTTCTGAGATATCTCATTCACCCTTATTAGTATACATGATTCCTTTGGGTGATCTAAATGAAACATATCATTGATAGTAATTAACATGGGTGTAATAAGGCACTAGCCAGTCTATACCGATAATAAAATTGAATCAGATGATCTTGATGGTGAAAAAATTATATAATAAGTGGTACCCACCTATCTCAAGGGGGAACTCCTTGAACTTGAATATTCCCTCTAATATGTACCCTAGCTGGGTATCAGGTTTCAAAGCATAGTTGGAATACTCTATTTCAAGGCTAAGACTTTCTATAGTTACAGTAGATATAAAGGAGTGTGATGTGGCATTATCAAAAATGAAAGAAACTACAGTTGAGGCTACCAGAATATTTCCATGTATAGTAGAAACCCCCAAACTATTCAAATGTAGTATATGATGCACTTTATAGATATGGACAAAACTGTGGCCCAAAGATGCAGCCTAACTCACCTGAGCAGGTACATATTCCGGATCTGAGGCTTTGAGGATTGACTACCTTAGCCATGACCACCCATCACCTTATCTACTAGTGGATGAAAAGTATCTAGCATGACAAGGAGTTTCATATCATATTACTAAAAGAGTTGTAGATATGGGTCTTTGTTCAATTGACTTTGGAGAAAAAGATAGACAGAAGTTTTGAAGTTTATCCATCCTACTATAAGCTCGACTGTCAACTGGTTTCCTCGAACAATGGCGATTTTTATGGGTTTTCGTGATTCATTGGTGACACACCATATTACTATTGGTGTGTTCCACCTTTCTAGTACATTCCTTGCATGGACCATTGAAACAGTGCTTCCTACTACAAGATAAACCATTACCCTACCTTGAAACCGACCAACCATGGCTCACATTTCCAGTCTCCCTTAGGGTTTGTTTTGTAAAGTGGTCCAATTTCACTATCTCATAAATGGTCAGCTTGTATAATATTTTTACCTTCGATCAAACAACATATACATGAAATTCATGAAATCACCTTATAATTATCATGTAGAGACACGAAGCATGACGTACATGAACATTAAATTACTTTTTCAGAATACTTAGTACATAACCAAAACACACACACAAGGACCGTAATAGTTTAGTGTCTTTGGAAACTTGGAATGTAATCTTCTAATCGTGGTGAAATATATTCAACATCTCCCATAAACATCTTCCCTTTTTTTCTTACCTAAAACCTTTCTTTATATCCTGGGGAAAAGAAAACATAAAAAGGTTGATCTCAAATTCTCAGTAAGGGTAAGCATGGATAAAATAAAACATACCATATACATTTGAACTGAAAAACATGAACATAATGTTTAAACATCAAAAGCTTGAGCAATGACATAAAACATGGAAGTACGAAAGGCATAGATCATAATGAAACATTAAGAATGATAAAATAGCATGGGAATAAAACATGTAATTGTGGAAACCATTAAGCACATGATATGATTTCCATAGTAGCCAAGGCATTGCTGCAAAGACCATCTTAGTGGACAAAGTCCCTTTCTGAATCTAGTTCACTCCTCATTCCAGTCCTGTATTACTGAACCGATTTAACTAGCCGTTCCAGCCATGTCTATCTCATGAGATATAAATCTTTACCCAATGAATTGGAGGGAGATATGGGTCCCACCCATCTCATAGTGAAATCATTCTAACTTGTTCCACAAAATAAACTTAAAACATTCATCATAACCCAAAGAATAAAATGGGTTTCATAAACATCATCCCATCATTTCATAATCCATATAAACAATATGGATATAATTTCATAATAAGAAAAGTGAAACCATGTAAATAAAAGAGACATTATACTTAAAACATACACATATGAAATAATTTCATTTTAGATGGAAATTGGTTTTGATAAAACACTTGAAATGAATTCTTGAAGAAAATATCCTTTCTTCTTTAAAATCATTTTATTTTCACAAAATGTCATGAATTTTTAAAAGAAAAGGATTTTCTTGAAAATAGTCATGAAATATTTTTGAGGAAGCTTCATGAAAATATGGCTTTATAAAACCGTAAAAATCCTTTCAAGCCGTATAATTTAAAAAAACATTTTTCTCGTACTTTTGTCAGAAAAGTCAAAAAGTACCTCGTACGAAAAACGAGAAAAGATTCCTTTCATATCTTTTACTAAAAACAAAAAAAAGGTAAAATTGGATTTAAACAATTGTATGTGGATGGATTTAATATTACATATTTTGGAAACATGGATGTCGATGATAAAATACACCCCAGTAATTTCTGAAGTATAAACAATCTCGGATAAAAATGAGATTGTGATATTTCCATTACCTTAAGTCCGATTTGCTTTGTAAGTGTCCGAACCTCCTGTATAATGATTTAAATAATGTCATTGACTTATTATAGAATCATATTCATTGTTATTATATCATATATGGTTCACTTATGACTTTATATTACCCGTTTTTGGTAAATTCATGTTAAAGAAGCGTTTGGGGTAAAATCGTCTCATTTTTTGTTCGTGTTTTAACTTGTAATTATTCATATGATTACATAGATCATGATTACTTACATCCAGAATGTAAAACATGATTTATATATAATATATATTCAGAATATACATATATATAATAGATCGATAAATGGAAAGAAATACACCGTTCATGGAGACGGTAGGCCGTACGTATGCATGAACGCTGTTTTCGTTTCCTTATTGAAATGAATGGAATTAAGTAGAAGACATACATATATATATATACATAAATCCAGTATCATTATGATGTAATATATTTCATGATTACTTATTACATACTTTATAATCATTCATGAATGATTAATCATTGAGAATGATTCTCAACACGTCGTGGAGACGGTATTCCGTACGTACGCACGCGCGGTGATTTTGTTTTCCGTAGGATGGATAAGAGCTTAAATAGGGTTGTTTAATATTTATAATAACATATTAGTATATGAGGGATACTTATGTTATTACCTAATAATGATTCAACCTAAGAAGAAGAAGTGGAAGAAGAAATAAAGTTGAAAGAATTGATAAAGAACATTACCTCTTCTTTGAAGCGCCTCACTGAGTCCTCCTCTTAGGGCACTAAAATTGGCCTTTGAAGAAGACCAGGACCTCTAGGATGTTTCTAGGGAATTGTAGAAGAGAATTTTTCAGGGTTTGGCTGAGCTTGAATGCTCAAAGTGGTGTGAGTAAGAGAGGGATGAGGTGCCCTTTTATAAGGGAGGAGAGGGGCTCCTTTGGAAAAACTAAAATTATTATTTTATTATAAATCCAAATTCGGTTTTAAATAGCTTAAAATTGATTTATTTAGAAGCTAAGGTGGGGATGGGTTGAAAGCCTATCATCCAATATAATTTAGACAAGTTTAGGTTCCTATTTTATCATTATCATTTAGATTTAACATTAAGTTAAATAATATTACTTTTACCGTGTCTTCTTGTGTTCTTATACTATAAGGTTAATAAACATACTATAAGCAGCCAAACGAACCCCAAGTTGTTTATTATTAATATATATAACCTTATATAAGTCATTTTGCTGATACATAGATATTTAGGAAAAAAAATGACAATTAATAATATAATATTTGTTTTAAAAACTATTTTATGTCAATTTTGACACTATTTAGTAATTGATTTTTTTAAACTCATAACATAATTATTAGTTAGAAAAAAGTTAATTAAATAAATACTAACATGTTATATTAACCTATAAAATTAGTTTAATTCATAAAATGTCCCAAATTACATTTATTTGTGTATTTATAACATCAATTATGTCAATATTTCATAAATAAGATAATTACTGCATCATCTTTGTGTCATAAATAAACTAACATATTTAAAGTCTAAAAATTACAAATAAAATATAATTATGTAGGAAATCGTTTTATATTTCTAATTAATATTTATAGTCGAATTTATCATATTTATAACACTATATTAAAAATTATATACTTATTAAACATTGATTTTAACTATTTTAACCCTTCTTTAAATAAATTAATAATATATGTCCTAATCTAATCCAAGTGGGCCTAAATGGTCATAGTTTATTACTAAGGTTGTTTTTGGTCAAATTACACTTATCTAATAGAATTAGGACATGTGTTAGGGTAATAATAATATCATTTTTACCCATAATTACCCTATTTACTTTTAACCGTGGTAAAAAAAGTAAAAAGTTACTATTCACCAAAAATTATTTTCATCTAATTGAACCACATTTTACTTACTGACATCAACCGTGTCTCTAGACTTTTTGAAATTCCATTCACAGAAGCGGTAAAATTACATTTTATGAAAAATTCATTTTTTTTAACTACCACTTAGTGGTTTCACTATTAATCAAGAAATGAATGTTTTCAGAAAAATACCAAAAATTAGGCCAAAGCTATATTTGATATTATAAACTCAAAAATGATGTCTATTTTACCAAATTCAAAACATATCAGTTTCATTAATTAATTTAAAAATTAATTCTTATTGTCAAAATAAAAAGCGTGTTCTTAAGAGATAATAACTATCAAAAGATTGACACTTGTTTATGTCTGGTTTAAATGTGAAATTACATCCAATGACCAAAATTGTATTAAATTGTAAAAATATATTCTAAATATACTTTGAAACCACTCAAATTAATCATTTATCACTATTAATTATATCCATTAAAAAGGTTGTTTTTAATTAAAATTTATAATTTTCACTATTCATCAGAAAATTAAATTTATCTGAAAAGTACCAAAATTTCACCCTAAGATAATTTCGATATTCCGAATCCAAAAATGAAGTCCATTTTGAAAACTAAAATTTACAAAATTTCAAAAAGTGGTTATTACTATTCATAACGGCTAGTTTTAATAATATTTTAATAGCTTATCGTTGTTTAGTGAGACTCATTATTGCATACTACACACGCTATCGAGGAAGGTCGTGATTGCGTGTAATGCAAGGCAAGTCAAGGATGCGTGTTGTGCAAGCTCCTTTTGGTGTAGCGTACAACACAAGACATTAATGAAATTAAATAGAATATTTTTTATAAAATCTTGAGGTGTTAGATTCTACCCCCCTTAAAATGAATTTCGCCCTCGAAATTCGTCAGGGTTATAAATGGTTTACTACTCAAAGTTTCTTTAATAGAAACCCACATCTTAAAAAGGAATACCAAAACCAATCTTTAAAAACAAAAGTATGAAACGTAACGGTTACCCAAATAAACTAATCACTGGGTTCCCACATAGGTGAAAATATGGATATGGAAGAGAAATCTAACCATTATGTTCTGATAGAGAGTGGTAGAGAACATGGATATGAAAAATCTAACAATCACAAAGCCATATATTTTTGATGATCTAAGGTACAATCTAATTCATCGGATATAAGGTCACCAAAACAACATCTTTGGTTTTTAAGATCATTTCCCTAAAGTTGATGAATTAAAAGAAATACTTACATGATTTTGGTACAATCTCACTTTTGTTCATGAATTGAACAATTTACACTTCATCCCTTAATGAAATGAAGTTGAATTTGTCATTCGAGATGTGTTAGAAGATTATGTGATTGAATGATGGGTCATTCCATCTGTATCAAACAAAAGGTTAGAAAAGTTATCAAAAATACATAAGTCCATCTATATTGATATTAATCATATATGGTTTCTAAAATGGACTTATACTTCATATATCATAATGATTAATATAATAAAACTAGTTTCTACTAAACAGGGACTTCATGTAGGCCAGTGGTAGGCTATAAAGGCCAGTTGCACTTCGGTTGTGGGTTCGATTCCCACAGCCTTCTCCGACGTGATGGGTTGTCGCCCGTCCTGAAGGATGTCCTTTTTCTAAAACTATATTACTATAAAATCCCATCAGTAATATCAAAGAAAGTTCTATCTTTAAACAATACTATCATATGTCCAACATAATCCATTCCAATCTTTCGGCTTATCTAAAATACTTCGGTCCAAGCTCATAGTATAAAGGAAACGATTACTTGAAATGTCATCAACCAAGCATGTGAATACCATCATTTATCCCCCATATATCTTGTTGGTCACATTCCAATCATGTGAATACCTTAAGCATGTATTCTCTTGAAAAATGAATACCCATTAAACCTTAGTGAAAACATGAATGCTGTCAAAAGTTAACTCTTTCCACATACCAAAATCCAAAAATTCTATATAGTCAAACCATGATATAACCTTCTCCTTATATCAGTCATGAGCTCATGAATACTATCAAACATTTAATTTTCTCCTTACCCCTTCATTATGCACATATCATCTATATTCCAAAAATATCTCAATCACTTTCCATGGTTACCGGTACCATAAAATTATTGAAAACCACAATAGACTAATACATAAACATTCCAATATTCCACGATACTATATACATAATTATTTTGGAATCCCATTACATAAACACTTAATCATTCCACCACATATTTGTCATATTCAACATCACCAATAGTGATCGCATGTGACTTCCCTTTCTCCATTGCCTTAAGTGGTTGCTCATGTCAATCATCACTAACCCTTGGATAAGGGAATTTATTAGCACAATGCCACATTTCCTTGCACTTGAAGCATTGAAGTGTTGGTGGAGCGTTCTCTATAGTATTTTCTTTATTCACATCATTAGAAACCCTATTCCCATTACTTCGACACTCAGCTGCTCGATGACCATCTTTTCCACACATAAAACATTTTCTAGTCCCTTTAAGACAATCTCCACCATGCTTCTTTCCACACTTTGAGAATAAGGAAACATTCATCTTCTTTTCACCATTATTCTGAGATTTCTCCTTGAACTCCATCTTTTGTTTCTTGTCAAAACTATGAGATGGATAAGTAACAACAAATTCCATTTCTACCTTGATAGCACAACGCACAATTTCTTCATAGCTACTGAAGTCTCTTATATCTAATGCCCTTTGAAGATTTGGTTTTAAGCCACTGAAGAATCGATCAACTTTACTTTCAGGTTGGATGATAAATCCAGATGCATACCTTGCAAGCCTTGTATAATTCGCTTCGTATATTCCAACAGATTCATCATCCTTTTGATTTAGTTCCAGAAACTCCTTCTCCATCTTTGTTCGAATAATAAGAGGAAAGTACTTATTGAAAACTATGTTCTTGAACTCGTCCCATTCCATGGACTCAATTTCATCTCTTGGCCTCGTATTTTTGATAAGATTCCACCATTGATCAGCTTCACCTTCCAAACGATATACTGCTAAGATGACTTTATCATGTTCATAACATTGAAGAACTGAAAATATCTTTTCAGTGGTAATGATCCATTGTTCAGCAACAAGTGGATCAGAAGACCCACTGAAAGAAGGTGGACGTTTCCTCATGAAGGACTCAATAGAATATTGTTCCCTTCTCTGCTCATTTGGAAGTCCAGAATGATTCATAGATTGTGTAAGTATAGCAATAAGATTTTTCACTCCATCTCCCATAACATTTGTTTGTTCAGCAGGAAAATCATTGCATTGTCCATTACATTGATCAACACAGTTCTTTCGGGTTCTATCCATCGTCTAAAACCCAAAAAGAATAGTGTGAGAGGTAAAAATCACTCTAGGGAAAACAATATAATAAAGGGGGAGTAACTTCAATATCTAACAACTTAGGTTTAATTATAATATGGTTAGCGCAATTCTAGGACTATAACGTATACTTAACCTTAGGGACATCCCTAGACATACCATAGAAATATCTATAGAGATCTTACTAAATTTCTCGCATCCACGTTTCCAAAGGTTGACTAAACCTTTCCTATGATACCAAATGTAGAGACCCGAAGCTTGACGTACATGAACATTAAATTACTTTTGAGGAATACTTAGTACATAACAAAAACACACACACAAGGTCCGTAATAGTTTAGTGTCTTTGGAAACTTGGAACGTAATCTTCTAATCTTGGTGAAAGATCTTCAACATCTCCCATAAAGATCTTCCCCTTTTTTTCTTACCTAAAAACTTTCATTATATCCTGGGGAAAAGAAAACATAAAAATGGTGAGCTCAAATGCTCAGTAAGGGTAAGCATGGATAAAATAAAACATACCATATACATTTGAACTGAAAAACATGAAAATAATGTTTAAATATCAAAAGCTGGAGCAATGACATAAAACATGGAAGTACACAAGGAATAGATCATAATGAAACATTAATAATGATAAAATAGCATGGGAATAAAACATGTAATTGTGGAAACCATTAAGAACATGATATGATTTCCATAGTAGCCAAGGAATTGCAGCCAAGACCATCTTTGTGGACAAAGTCCCTTTCTGAATCGAGTTCACTCCTCGTTCCAGTCATGTATTACTGAACCGGTTTAACTTATCATTCCAGCCATGTCTATCTCATGAGATATAAATCTTTACCCAATGAATTGGAGGGAGATATATGTCCCACCCATCTCATAGTGAAATCATTCTTACTTGTGTCAAAAAATAAACTTAAAACATTCACCATAACCCAAAGAATAAAATGGGTTTCATAAACATCATCCCATCACTTCATAATCCATATAAAACAAATGGATATAATTTCATAATAAGAAAAGTGAAACCATGTAAATAAAAGATACATTATACTTAGAACATACACATATGAAATAATTTCATTTTAGATGGAAAATGGTTTTGATAAAACACTTGAAATGAATTCTTGAGGAAAATATCCTTTCTTCTTTAAAATCATTTTCTTTTCACAAAATGTCATGAATTTTTAAAAGAAAAGGATTTTCTTGAAAATATTCATGAAATTTTTTTGAGGAAGCTTAATGAAAATATGGCGTTATAAAACCGTAAAAATCTTTTCTTGCCGTATAAGTTAAAAAAACATTCTTCTCATACTTTTGTCGGAAAAGTCAAAAAGTACCTCGTACGAAAAACGAGAAAAGATTCCTTTCATATCTTTTACTAAAAGCTCAAAAAGGGTAAAATTGGATTTAAACAACTGTAGGTGGATGGAAATAATATTACATATTTTGGAAACATGGATGTGGATGATAAAATACACCCCAGTAATTTCTGAAATATAAACAATCTCAGATAAAAATGAGGTTGTGATACTTCCCTTTCCTTAGGTCCGATTTGATTCATAAGTGTCCGAACCTCCTGTATAATGATTTAAATAATGTCATTGACTTATTCCAGAATCATATTCATTGTTATTATATCATATATGGTTCACTTATGACTTTATATTACCCGTTCTTTGGTAAATTCATGTTAAAGTAGTGTTTTGGGTAAAATCGTCTCATTTGTCGTTCGTGTTTTAACTTGTAATTATTCATATGATTACTTAGATCATGATTACATACATCCAGAATGTAAAACATGATTAATATATAATATATATTCAGAATATAAATAAATATAATAGATCGATAAATGGAAAGAAATACACCGTTCATGGAGACGGTAGGTCGTACGTACGCACGAATGCTGTTTTCATTTCCTTATTGAATTTAATGGAATTAAGTAGATGATATATATATATATATATAAATAAATCCGGTATCATTATTATGTCATATATTTCATGATTACTTATTATATATACTTTATAATCATTCATGAATGGTTAATCATTCAGAATGAATCTCATCGCGTCGTGGAGACGGTATTCCGTACGTACACACGCGCGGTGATTTCGTTTTCTGTAGGATGGATAAGAGGTGAAATAGGGTTGTTTCATATTTATAATAACATATAATTATATGAGGGATAATTATGTTATTACCTCATAATGAAACAACCTAAGAAGAAGAAGTGGAAGAAGAAATAAAGTTGAAAGAATTGATAACGGACATTACCACTTTTTTGAAGCGCCTCTTTGAGTCCTCCTCTTAGGGCACTAAAATTGGTCTTTGAAGAATACCAGGACCTCTAGGATGTTTCTATGGAATTGTAGAAGATAATTTGGTAGGGTTTGACCAAGCTTGAAGGCTCAAAGTGTTGTGAGTAAGAGAGGGAGGAGGTGCCCTTTTATAAGGGAGGATAGGGGCTCCTTTGGAAAAACTAAAAATATTATTTTATTATAAAGCCAAATTCGGTTTTAAATAGCTCGAAATTGATTTATTTAGAATTTAAGTTGGTTATGGGTCGAAAGAATCTCATCCAATAGAATTTAGACAAGTTTAGGTTCCTATTTTATCCTTATCATTTAGATTTAACATTAAGTTAAATAATTTTACTTTTACCGTGTCTTCTTCTGTTCTTATACTATAAGGTTAATAAACTTACTATAAGCAGCCAAACGAACCCCAAGTTGTTTATTATGAATATATATAACCTTATATAAGTCATTTGGATGAAATTTAGATTTTTAGGAAAAAAATAACAATTAATAATATAATAGTTTTTTTAAAAACTATTTTATGTCAATTTTGACACTATTTAGTAATTAATTTTTTTGAAAATCATATCAGAATTATTAGTTCAAAAAAAGTTAATTAAATAAATACTAACATGTTATATTAACCTATTAAATTAGTGGAATTCATAAAAAGTCTCAAATTACATTTATTGGGTTTTTATAACATCAATTATGTCAATATTTCATTAATAAGATAATTACTGCATCATCTCTATGTCATAAATAAACTAACCTATTTAATGTCTAAAAATTAAAAATAAAATATAATTATGTAGGAAATCTTTTTATATTTCTAATGAATATTTATAGTCAAATTTATCCTATGTATCACACTATATTAAAAATTATATACTTATTAAACATTGATTTTAACTATTTTAACCCTTCTTTAAATAAATTAATAATATATGTCCTAATCTAATCCAAGTGGGCCTAAATGGTCATAGTTTATTTCTAAGGTTGTTTTTGGTCGAATTACACTTATCCAATAGAATTACGACATGTTTTACGGTAATAATAATATCATTTTTACCCTTAATTACCCTATTTACTTTTAACTGTGGTAAAAAAAAGTAAAAAGTTACTATTCACCGAAAATTATTTTCATCTCATTGAACCACATTTTAATTACTTACATCAACCGTGTCTCTCGGATTTATGAAATTCCATTCAGAGAAGCGGTAAAATTACGTTTTATGAAAAATTCATTTTTTTTAACTACCACTTAGTGGTTTCACTATTCATCAAAAAATGATAGTTTCTAGAAAAATACCAAAAATTAGGCCTAAGATATATTTGAAATTATGAACTCAAAAATTATTTCTATTTTACCAAATTCAAAACATATTATTGCATTAATTAATTTAAAAATTAATTCCCGTCGTCAAAACAAATAGCGTGTTCTTAAGAGAAAATAACTATAAAAAGTTTGACACTTGATTATGTCTGGTTTAAATGTGAAATTACATCCAATGGCCAACATTGTATTAAATTGTAAAAATATATTCTAAATACACTTTAAAACCACTCAAATTAATAATTTAGAACTATTAATTATTTCGATTAAAATGGTTGTTTTTAATTAAAATATAGTAATTTTCACTATTCATCAAAAAATTAAAGGAATCCGAAAAGTACCAAACTTTCACCATAAGATAATTTCGATATTCCGAATCCAAAAATGAAGTCCATTTTGAAAAATAAAATTTAAAAAATTTCAAAAAGTGGTTATAACAATTCATAACGTCTAGTTTTAATAATATTTTAATAGCTTATCGTTGTTTAGTGAAACTCATTATTGCGTACTACACACGTTATCGAGGAAGGTCGTGATTGCGTGTAATGCAAGGCAAGTCAAGGATGCATGTTGTGCAAGATCCTTTTGGTGTAGCGTAAAAGACAAGACATTAATGAAATTAAAAATAATAGTTTTCATAAAATCTCGGGGTGTTACACATCAACTCATAACCGGTCAGAGTCAGAGCAAAATGCTAAAGCTCAGTGAAGTGAGAAGAATACTCAAACACAGTCATTAAATCCTATTAAATATGCATAAAAATTATATCATAGTATTCTATCAACATCATCAAAATTAAATGATCATATAAGGATTTCTAGCAGTCTACCAGACAATACTCTAATGACACTCAGCTAGAGAAATTACATCCCACCAACACATGGTGGAGTCATGTAGCATGTCGGAAGAGATTTTGGCCCTTTACATTTGAGGTATCTCAAGATGGTAAATGATTGAAACCATGATATATATCCTTGAATCAATATTATAAGGTCCACCATACCTTGAAAATGTGGGAGGATTCTTCTACTGAAACTCCTATGTTAGATCTTCCATAGTAGGGGCATGCCAAGGAACACTCTAAATAGACAACATGAATTGGAAGAAACTATCATAAAAATGTGCATCAGTACTTAGTAGAATATCAATAGAAGGTTCCTTAGGTGGAACTGTAGGACTTACTGTAGGTTTCTTAGGGCCCACATCCTCTGGAACATGCTCATCACCACTCTCTTCGTGTATGATGTGAAGACATCCTGAGGGAATAACTCTACTATTTCCAATAGAACTACTCAGATAAGATTTTTAACTAGAAGTAAAAATGATAATAAGAAAATATAGGTATAATACCATCCTTTAAGTGAGTCACAACACTCAAATAGCTCCTGTATCTAGGTATAGGTGATAATAAAATATTATAGAAGAATCAAACGATACAAAGCCTACTTCCCACTACTTTGGTCGGGTCAGGTACAACATCTCATCCAACACAATAGAGTTTTTAGTATATGGAGTTTAATATGACAGGTATAGAGCGAAAACCCCTATAATTTTAATTTGGACTTCCACATAGTGTTAACCATTTCATTAAAAAATTTAATTTACTTAAATAAATCTTTATTTATCTATATAATTGTATCTCAATAGAGTAAATTTGTTCAATAATTCCAAATTTATAAAGGTTAATATTCTTTTTAAATGTATTTGGTATGTCAAGTAACTATGATATGGAATGTATGTATGATATCAGTATATAACTGTTCATTCATAGTGATTTGATTGATTTTACTACCAGCCCCAATTTATAAATGTTCTTGTTTTATAAATTTCAGTTTTCATCCATCAATCAAATCAACTAATAAGGAAAAATGGTCAATTAAGGCTCCTTTACCAATCTATGAGGGAAAACACTGTTTAGATCAATTCTAGAACTTTAATTAAATGAATTACTTCATCCAATAGAAACACTATCACACTAAAATGAATAATAGATAAGTAACCACAACAAACACATGAAATACAATAAATTCACATAGGAAAAAAGATATGGTTTACATAATTCATGACATTTAAGTTCTATGGTACCAAGTATGATGCATTCTTAGATAATCCTTCATATAATCATCCCATGGTAAATAAATATTATTATAATAACATCAATATTAACAATATCAAAAAAACATGTGCTTCACCCAATAGTGAAAACAAATCAATATTAATAGTGCAACCAACAAAACTGATAACCCATCCCATGTAATTTGGGTTTCCCCTATACGTTGGTAAGATACTCTCAGGAATAAGCTCATTGAAAAATTATATTTCATCATAGCCTCCTATATAATACCCAAAAAGTAAGACAAAATTAAAAATGAAGTCTTTAATAAGACTTTATAACATCCCACCTCGGAATACACGTAGCGGTGCCAGGATATGTTGGACCAGAAGACCTCAAGCGCACCTACATGTACTCTAGAGGTTGCTGACTAGTAGCGAGGGCCTAGGTTATGTCTATGGGAGACTGCCCCATCATGATTTAGAGTGTAGCATAATGATAACCAATTCTCAGAAATATTGAAAATAGATATGATAAATCAAAATTATAATAATAAATGAATAACGTCCATGAAAAATAAACAACAAACAGAAATAGTGTAATAAATAGGTAAAAAATGATAATGATCATGTAGTTATACAAAAAGAAATGGATCAGGATAAGGGGGAGAAGGCTTATACCACATTCTATACAAAAAAATGACAAAATAAACAACTACTAGAATCCAAAGAATAAGCTCACTCCTCTTCACCCATACTTAATCCTAGAATATAGAATGAAGCATCAGAAGTCGGCCGCATCCCTTTATATATATCTAAAATCATGATGTCTACTTGGGTACGAAAGATTTCCCAAGAAGTGTGTGATATATACTCAGTAGGACACCACCAAAAATGTTTAGATAAATAAAAATTGAACAATATAAAATGAGCAGTGTGCCAAAAATAATAATACAAGTTAATAAATAAATAAAAAAATATTACTTTATAGGATCCACCCAGATACTCAACAGCCACAATCTTATTTTAACTAATATTGATGTATATGTACAAAGGACTTGTACAATGTCATAAGGTGTATACATA
This sequence comes from Viscum album, assembly GCA_963277665.1. Taxonomy (NCBI): domain Eukaryota; kingdom Viridiplantae; phylum Streptophyta; class Magnoliopsida; order Santalales; family Viscaceae; genus Viscum; species Viscum album. The sequence goes on along the minus strand of OY728134.1, from coordinate 1,083,532,024 downwards.
CGTCACCATAAATTATGTATCAAGTGTGCACTGACCCCAAGCTTGTGATTTGGGTTGGTATTCATGTCCCTATGACATCAATAAAGAAATCATAAATTTAACAGTAAAGGAATCACATGTAAAATAAGAAAACCATCAATAAAATCTATTATATAATTATAAGACCATCCAAGTTGATCCATAAATGACTCCAAAGGGTCCCTGTATGAGCTCCAAAAAATACCCAATAACACGGATCTCATTCAAGGCGAGTCGTAAATTGTGTCCCATGTATCACTCTCTGCATGGTTTTAAAATAAAACTCATATCCCATCCCATGTATCTCGTATTGGGGATTGAGTGTCAACCAAGGCACGGTATAACCATCTTGCCTACAAGAACATCCACGAAGCCTCCCATAAAGAACAAGTGTAACTGATGGGTATAAATAATTCACCAGAATATCCCATAAAAGGAAAGACAAGTGTCACTCTCGACACATCCAATAGTTCCAATATAAAGCACGAAAAGTCTATCCATGACGTTGTTACATCTGAACTCATTTTTTGTCCTAGTATATAAGTATAACAAACATAACATTCATTATCCCATGTCATCAATAAGGCAATGTATTTTGTACAAGATAAACATGATATCATGTCCATTTTTTTCAATCCAATCCACTATGGAATAAATAAATAAGAATAAGTCACAATGCAATGAGCATATAAAATAAGGTATAGACAAGGCATAAAGTTAAAAACATGAATCATAATGAATTGGTGATATTTATAAAGCATAAGAATAGTTATTAAAGGCCTAATTGAGAGCCTACCATTCAAATTAGATCAATTCTTCAATTTAAGGAATTCTTAAAAAGAGAAACCCACCTCAAGAGGCATCACACCATATGAGGTAAATGTAATTAGGAATTTAATGGAAAGGAACACCTATCAGGGTGGCTTATGTAATGGATAAAAACCAACCATGTTGATTCACCACTAGCTAGGATCATATATACATAGTAAAACTGTTAAATTAAATTTATTCAACATTGATGAGGCATCTCCAGAAGAGTCTGGCATGTAGCATAATGGATCACCATATGGGATGCAACAAAACATATGGGAAGATACTGGACAACCTACCTTAGGTACGTAGAATACCACTCATCCATTTTCAACCCTTGAATCGATCAAGAATAGATGATATCACCGAAATCATCAAATTCCATGAAAATGGGGAAAATGAGGTCACCTTAAAATAGTACAACATTTCTTCTTAGAGGGACCTCACATGGGCTAGGGGAATGGTTTGACCAACCATGGACAAGTCGTGTGAATCTCACTTTTCAAAAACCCTATGCAACCCGCACGGGTGTTCACCTAGGATAACATTGTTATTGAAAATCATATGGCCCCCTATTCCAATCTATCACACCCTTGTATTGTTAGGAAAACTGTTTTGGTTGGGTGGCATGGATTGTCCATACTTTGTAGCCTAGTCTGCTTCTCCAAAATCTTGGTTTGTGCAATTTGAACAAGACCTAGATATCCTCGTGTCCTTTGTGGCTCCATTTGGTATAATTACAAGGTCCAAACTAATAAATTAAAGCTAAAAACAATGTATCATGCCTTTTAGAAAAGCTGGGATGTTATATAATTCAGCTTCTATTTATAATAAGTTATCTGAAGGTCATATCTACATATCTCAGAGGTGGATGAAATGGACTCAGATGAACATTTCCTTCTCATTGAACCTTATACACAACTTCTACATTTAATGGTTACTTTGATAGAGAACTATTATAGTGAATTAGGATTTCATTTGGTAGAATGAATTTTATTCATCCAAAGGAATGAAATATCATTGTATGTTAAATTTTATAAATGTTTTTCTAGAATGAATGTCTTCCTTCAACTAATGAAGTTCTTCTAGTAGACTCTATAAATTATTATCTAATGATACATAGTTATACATTTTATTTTGGAGTTTATAAATCTCTATTCAAATAACTCTAAAATTGTTTGTACATAATATTTGTATGAATGATGGTAATGTCTATTTGATTTAATTAATTTATACATCTGGTAAAATATTTTTTCTATAATGTTTTTTAGAAATACTAGTGTGCATAAATGATAGTGAAGTATAAATTTTTAAGCGAGTGGTTTGTGATTTTCAAACTTATGACATTAGTAGTTGAAAGAAACATAAGACTCATCAAAAACATGAGTAATGATATAAGGTTTTTGGAATAACATAAGACAAGGGTCACAAAATTGTGGAAACATGGTTAAATTATCATGATCCACAGAAGCATAACATATGAATATTTTGTAAAAGAGAAATTTGGAATAAAAATGTGGGATATAAATAAGCGTGTAAAATCATTGAGTATCACTATTAAGACCATCATCACAAAGTAAATAGAGTCGCATAGTGCATTGGGTATACACCCCAATATCTATAATTTTAGATCAAAATATAAAATTCTTTACCCAATTCAATGGAGGGTTATTTAATTTCAGTCCCACCCATAACATTGTCAATAAAATCCCATAGGGGTGATTCATTACTCCTTATTCCTTGTAATATCATGATATAATGATTTAACTATTTAATTGGAGGGTCATGTTATTACAGTCCCACACATTACATAAAGAAAATAATACATATGATTTCCATATGAACATTAAAACATTCCTATTTTCATTATATAATTATTATCATATTAGGAAGAAACATGTCTCGTGAATATTATAATAAAAATTGATCATAATTAATTCGTAGAAAAAAGGTGGATGCTATATTTATATAATGTAACTTATAAATCAGAAAGAATATTAAGGGATATATCCATACATGATAAAAACTTCATAAAATAACTAGGTAAATACATTAAAAAAAGATATTTTAATTTATTTTTGACAAATTTAATTTTTTATAAAAAAGATATTTTATAGAATTACTTTTAAAATTATGAAAAAAATATCTATTAATTTATCATTCCATTATTTAAAAAATTTAATTTTTAGAAAAAATGAAATATAAATTACCTTGTAGACCCATAATATTTAATAGAATATGATTTATTCATGAAATAAAAAAAAATTAAAGGAAAATGAATTAATGTGAAAAACATTTCAAAAAATATATAACTTTCATACTTTAGTAAAGAAAGTCCAGATGATAAAAATACCAATGTAGAAAGATTTAAAGCAATATTCCATTTATTAAATTTTAAATAAACTCAAGGTCAATATAAAATTTTCTTGAAAATCATATAATTAAATAGTAATTCATTTTTAAACCAAAATAATAAATAAAAGTGGGGAGAAATATTCTCATGTGAAAATATGATTTATGGTTCACTCCAATTACATGAAACTATTCAGTTTAATTGTGAACCAAAGGGAGTTAAAATGCTATGAAATTATATAGACCTCATAAATAACATTAGGAAAATTAAATATGTGGGGGTTTAGAGAAAATGACCATAAAAGTTAACCAAATATAAATTTGGACATAAAAAATCATGATTTCAAAGTGAGATTGGAATGAAACCCTTAACTTCACTTATAAAATCCATGAAATAAATTTCACAACATGTATAATAAAGATAAATATCTTAACAAATTATTTTAGACCTTTTTCATTTATATTAACTTTTATACCATTAAATTATAATAATTGTTTACACATATATTTTTTATTTATTATTTATTTTCATCTTTAGATGTTATTAATTTTGATTTTTTTGTTCTTATTTTATACTGGATATGTTTGTCCTTATCAATTGATAAAAAAATTCATAATTATAGTTGTTTTTATGGATATTTAATAATTGTGTTTTAAAAATTTATTCACTCCCATGGTATTTTTATGGCTCTTATGGGTGTGGTTCATGAGAATAAAATCCATGATGGTTATATTTCTGTAAATTTTCTGATAACCACTAGTTACATTATAACGACCATTTTTTATGTGAGACTTCATGAAAAATAATACAAAAATAAATGAATCCTTAATATCATATATTACTTATATTAATATCTTGATACATATTCATGATGAAAATGATAATTTTGGTATAGTATAAATCTCATAGGTGGTCGAACTAAGCCAAAAAACATGTTATACAATGTAATGATTATTAGTTTATAGTAATTTAATACTGGTATAATTATAATTGAAGCATAATGTTTTTTATTAAACATCATTATAGAGGAGAATGAAATTTATAGAGGGTTGAGTTGAGAAGGTAATTAATTTTTTGGGGAATAACATAGATACTTGATTAATTTTCTCATTCTCAAAACAAGTTCCTTTAGAATGCACGATTTAGGCCTCCTTCATGAGATGAGAAAAAACCCAATATCTAAGAAGGTATTAATAGATGAAAAAATAGGGATTTAATCCAGGACCAAAGTATAAGTGTAAATTAGAATGGGTGGATTAATTCTCATTTTATCAATGAAAATGAGGGGGATTTGTAATGAAATATAAGGGTGGTGAAAGGAAAAGATGGAATTTCATGGGAGGTAAGTGAGTTGGTACGACGGGATAGTGGATCTCTACCAATGTACCTATAACAATGGTTTTAAAAAACTAATGGTATACCCTATTTATGGGAAGGAAATACCAAGAATTTAATATTACTATTGGTACAAATTATTCTGTAACAACCGTTTTTAAAACCATTGGAATAGATTAAGGATATATAAATAGATTTTAAAAACACTTATTATAGAATTCCCCACATAACCAAGCTTCACAACCTCCCCTCCTCCTATCTCACTCCCATTAATATTGAACCCTTTGATCAGTCCATCAGTTTTCTTCCACATTCACAACCATCTATCCCCTTTCTTCTTTTATGTCCAGTCTTCTTGAATATCAAATTGGTGTGTCCCATATCATTCATCACTTTTGTCAACCATTGTCTTCATTTTTTTATGGTAAATAGCACTAACCTATATTATTTTATGTTAGGATAGATCCATATTCATTGAGTGAGGTTTATTTATAATAATTTTTTTATTGTATTTCATAATAAATATAATTGTAGGTGATGTATTTTTTTAATTCAGTTACTCATTACATATATGTAAATCTCTTATAAACCATTTATTTTTTCTAAATAATAGGAAAAATTATAATGATTTATTATTTTATAATGTTTCTAAATATATTAAGTTATTTTGAAATTGTTCATTTTAATGTTTTCTTCTAATAATTTAAAATATTCATTTCAGTTATTTAGCATGCTTGGATTTAAACTTTAATATATGGTTTGAATATATACATTGGTTTTTTTCATGAAAGGTTGAATATGGACATATATTTCTTTTTTATAATAAAATAAATATTAAATTATTATAATTATGTGGGAAACATATTTATATAGAGGATAATTTCTTATCTTTTGTTATGTCTTATATGATTTTTTTCTAAGCCTTATTCTTTATGGAAGTTGTTTTTAGTAATGATGTATTTATGTATGGGATATTTGGTATTTATGAAAAAATATAGAGAGGGGTATAAACAAGAATTTATTTCAATCATATTCCATAATTTATCAAAGTGGTTTAAATAAAATGAACACGTCTTATTTCTTTTAATATATTTTGTATTTGGCTTAAATCTTATTTCATTACTTTTATGACATTACAATTGGTGTAAAATAATTTATTCACATCATATATGCTTTATGTTTTTAGTATACATTAATTATAAATTTATAATTAAATGAATAATTATTTTCAAATTCAAGAAATTAAAAACATTGAAGATTTATGAAGGAAGTGGGTTTCTGATAATAATCACGGTATTTGAGAGATAGAAATTCCACATCTAGAGTATATTGTGATTATTATATTTCCAATCTATATTTTAATAACATATAATATAATGTAGTTAATTTTTCTTAAAATTGTTTAATGAAAAACCAACAACAAAGATCAAATTATTCTCTAAAAACTATAGTGGAAATGGTGCTCAGTCTGATGATTTGTGGGGGTGGTACTAGAGCGACTCACACCACTCATCATACATGATCATACCCATACCTTTCATTAGATATACCGTGTAGAAAGAATTATTTTCCAACAGTTCCATTAGAGGCACCTAGGATATTTAGACTTCCTTTATAATCACCACCATTTTCATTTGATCCTCTTCATATTTGTTTTCATTTTATAATGATGGCTCCCACTCCACATTCATATTATCACTTTATAAATTTGTCTATTACGAATTCGTTTCCTATTACATCCTTCTATTTATTCTTTTTTAATATTTCTCCTTTAGCTTCTTCTCCCACAAATTTTGACACTCGTGATCAGACATTATAACCCACTAGCACTATATAGGTTGATGATTCTTCATAGTACATGCTTCCAAGAGTACCCATTGATCAACCTTGCTTATGTATATTTATTGAATCCTAGTAAATTTTTTCACCATAATATATTTTCATTATAAGATATATTAATATAATATTTTTCTTTTATTCATTCACAACTGTGTTCGACACTATAAGGAGGCATGTGAGTATATGCAAGAATGAGGTCTGGAACTACCACACATAGTTGATATTTGAGTACAATGAAGATAATCAAGTAGCTGGTAAAATATAGTGTTAATAGATGAGTTTTTTGGAAACACTTCCTAAATACTCTGGTATCATTCTCATCAAGTCATTATCATAGACACAACTTGAAAATGAAGTGATGGAAATCCTTAGGCTTAAATATGGGTAAGAAATTTAATTAGGTTTAATTTTATATTATTAATGTATTTATATAAATTAATATTTTCATAGCATATTTGTTATAATTTTCTCATTGGTGAGGCTATGATAACTCCATGAATGATGGAATTAGGTGACTTATAGAGAGAATATAATAATGAGTTGATTAATTCTTGGGTTTCACGATTGGGAATGGATTTAGAAGCTATAAAGTTCATTAATGAGTGTCCAACAACACATTATATTGAAATTATTACTCATTTAAAGAGTAATAAGTTTAATGCATTAATACAATTTGAGGGTTTTTTGTTAAAATTATGATTATTTTCATTCATACTCTATTTTTTATTATTGAATTTTTTTTGAATCATTATAAATAAATTTGAAAATATGGATGATATGAAGTATGGCCACACTTTAGGGAAGATGAAGATTATAGTACATGGTTGGAATAAGGTATTTTTTCGACACATGCATTTAATTAGGTTGAAATTATGAAAATTTGTATTCATTGTCATCTTAATATTAAGTGAATTTTTATACAATTTAATTAGCTGATTGATCTTTCATTCTTGTTGAATTATATTTAGGAAATTTTATAAAATTTCTAATAGATCAAAAAACATTTTAATACGAATTGTGTAGTGAACGCTATTTTTAAATAACAGAAGCACACATAATATAGAAAATTTATGTAGGGTTGAAATTATTTTTTAACATCAGTCAATATTTAAAAAATCTAAACAACTGATTCATACATTTCCATAGATGAATTAAATGCAGATAAACTTCTATGATTTTTAATGCAACAAATGGTATGAAATAACGAGATCTATAACTTCATCAATCATTAATAAAAATGAAATATATTCTTGAAAAATGATTATCTATTAAGACATTATAGAATATCGATAAAATTTAATTTATTCATTTTAATTTGATTTATTATAGTTTCACAAATTTTAGAATAATAAAATAAATTTCTAAAAAATTAAATTAAATTTTTCATTGTTATTTTCAATTAAATCTGGGTTAGAATGACATAATGTTTTAAAAAATATAGTATTATTGACTACGTTTTTCCGTCATTAAATGTCATTTCATAGGGTCGTATTGAACATTGAAGGATATGTGCCTGGAGAAAAATTGTTTTTCTCCTAAAGAAAAAATAAATATAGAAGTGTAATAAATCAAAAAAAACTCAACAAAATATTATTTTCTTTAATTTGGTGATTTCAAATTTTAATATCTATTTTTCAAATACAAAGTTCATTTATATTTTCAACAGTGTTCTCTAGATGACGTTGATGAGAAGGAAGCTCAAAATATTGGGGTAAATGATCATTTTACAAGGTATTAGGGTATAAGAATTATGGTAGAGTATATTTTCAAACAGGGAAGAGTATTATTTCCATAATATATTTTCCCACATCAGGTTCCAGTTCTAGTAGAACTGAGTTGGAAAAAACTCACACAGAGGTAGCACAATTCTATAAAAAGGTATAAAAGGCCAAAAACGTATTCATGAAGGAGAATGTATGAAGTTAAAATTCCTATGATCAAATTATGAATGTAATGTAAACATTATGTCCATATCTTAACATGGATACTACAATGGTTATTGATGTATTATTTTCAATTATTTGTTCATTATCTGACACATCAGGGAATAGTGATGATGGTCTTAGTGGTGATTGAGATAATGAATTTTCTTGGGACTGTGATGACAATGATAGTGATGGAAATGAAAACAATGGTGATAATAGTGATTTCAATAATGTAAATGAAGGAAATGGAGATAGTGATGGTGATGGTGAGGGTGATGTTGATGAGGACAATGGGGATGATGGTGATAATGATATTAGTTGTGATGAGAGGGAGATTGATCCTAAAATATTTTGACTGATACTTGTGACACATGATGCTTTATGAATTAATGTGAATTTATATATTTTATATTTAAAATGTTTAATATAAATTGTTGAATGTGTTAGATTTTTTTATTTTCATTTATTTTAAATGTATTTATGTAAATGGTTGTGTAAATTATAAATTTTTGAAGGTATTAAATTAATATACATGCTATCTTATGACACATTCTATTGGGTTTTGATGTATTATAATTAGATTCATTAAATGTGTATTGATCCATGATTTTTCAACAATGGGTGTAGTTGTTTGGGGTGGTGTAGGTTTTTGGGGTGTGTGATGGTTCTAGGAAGATATGGAGGTTCTCCTTACTCTCTAGGTGAAGGAAGTATATACCAATAGATTATTAACCCTTTAGTATGGGTTAAATTTAATTCACCCATACCAACAGATTTTAAAAACCATGCGTATATATACATATACATATAATTTTAAAAAACTTTTTTTGTATTATCATCAAATAACATCAATAGACTTCCCTCTTCCCCTCCTCCCCTAATCTTTCTACCTTGATCAATATCCTCCCTTCCCTTCCCCTAGAAATCTCCCATCATTCACTGATTTTTTTATTTCATTCTTCTTCACAATCAAATAATTATTCTCTATATACATAATCTCTTTTTTGAAGAATCATTTTCATTTTTTATCTATGTATCAAAACATAACTGAGATCATTTTACATAACAATTCATCATGATTCTTTAAATAAAGGTTTTTTTATTCTTTTAATGTATGACATAAAACTTGTTATTGTAGTAGATATATAAGTTTTTTATTTAGTTATTCACTATATATAATTTAATTCAATATTTGTTTTGTAATATATATTAAACAATTATGTAAATAATCATTGTAGTGATATTTTTTTCTTATTAAAATATTATGGGGTTGTGAAATTATTCAATATTTTTTTTCATAATTGAATGATCAAGTTTTTTGAATAATTAATTTCAATGCAATAGTATGTATTAATTACTGCATATTCCATTCTTGATACTTTATTTTAGTTGTTAGTCATATTTATATATTATAACTTAAGTATTCTCTTATTATTTTTTAGGATACCTAATTGTGTGGTGTCATTAATTTTATATTAAAATTTTTATTTGGATTATCTTACTTGGAAGAATCATTTAAAGCATATATCATTTCCCTTATTCTTTTTTTACCTATTGAGTAGTATGATTATTGAAATTTCATATTAAAATTGGCATTAATTTAAATTTTATTTATTATTTATTATTTTAATATTAATAAAATTTCATTCATATAATAAAATAGATATATTTTGGATGTATCATACCAACCGGATGTCAACTGAGTTTCAAAAAAAAATTGATTTATTTTAAGATTTTTATTTTATAATTCTTAATGTGGAGGCCTTATTTATTGTCTGTGTTATTATTTTATTTCAATACCATGGTTATGTTTTGTATAATATTTATATAATTAAAAAAAATGGATTTCAAACAAACTATTATGTTTTGTATCATAATTGAGATATGAGAAAATATTTAATTATTCGTGAAAGGAATGAAAGGAGTGGTATGGATAAATTGATATTTTTTTTGTTTCTATTTGTGCATCCTCATAAGAAAGATAGTATGCCATTTTATTAATACAATGATATCAACACACATGAAGAAACTAATTTGAATGATGATGTTGATGAAGTGAAATAATTAAATCATGATTCCAAGACTCTTGTATATCTGGAATGTAATTTGATGAAAAAATTAAAACTTTTTTTAAAAACATGTATAATTTGGTTTTAAGTTAAAATTTCTAAAATATGATTTAAAAAATGAAATTATTATTTTCAAACATGTTTAAAACACTTATTTAAAAAAATTAACTGTGTTCTTACAACTATTTTAAACCTGGTGTATACAAGAGGATGTTTTGAAATTTTATATTTATTATTTTAATTCTAATTTGAATTAATACTCTTTAAAAAAAATTATTAGAAAATTTACATTTAATTCATATGAATATTATGAAATCTATGAAATAAATTAAAAGGAAGTGATTATTTGATAATGATTGATGACTCCACAAACTAGGGTTGGCTCCTCTTATTCCCTTAGTGAGTATAATAATTGAAACTTATTTCTTATGCATTACTTTTAATGTCATTTTACAATAATTTTTCATTTTATTTTAGGGATATTTAGGTGATCCATATTTTTCCTCTTCTCATCATAAAATTATGGTCTAGTTGCATGGAAAATCGTGTGAGGGTGCTATGAGACTCCAACTGGATGAGAGGCATCATGCACTTTTTATGGCCTATTGAGTCTTGTTAAGAAATAAATGAAACTAAAAGAAATGTAACATTTATTTTATGAAAAAAAAAGAAATTCATCAAAATCAATGTAATATAATAATAAATTAAGTAACCAAATAATCCATCCTATTATAAATATAATAGTAACCACTAAAACTAAATATAATTAATCCCAATCGAACAAAATAATCATTATGTAATAAAAACCAAACCAATTCTATCCAATAAAGCCCACATTAAACTGAGTTCGACAAAACCAAACCATATATAAATTTTTTTTGAACTCAACTAAATATTTCTTAATAAAATTAAATGGAATAATATTAAATCATAGATAAACAACTCTATGATCCATTTTTGAATAGAAATTACACCTTGTTGAAAGGTGAATTCCCAACTAGCCCAAAATATGTTCAATAGGAATTCCCTTATTGAACACTTTCTAAGTGGTAAGTGGAATATTTATATGAATGTGTCTATTATAATTTATAAATTTCTATAAAAACAATCTTCTAATATCATGGTACATCATTGTGATACCATGATATATAACCTAACATTAATGATGGAATCTCTTCATAACATCATTCCTAAATAAACTAAAAACAATAATTCCTTGAAAAAATAGTTAAATATTATATCTTTAACATCTTGTTAATGATATCCTTGCTTTAAAAAGTGTTTTAAATTAAATTACACTCATCATTATATTATTTTAAATCCATAAAAAACTCTAAAAATTTATATTCCACATTTATAAGTGATTAAAATACAATGTTCCCATTTTTCAACATCTCTAAATGGTTATCAAAAAATTTAAAAATAATTTTATATTTCCCTAAAAAATTATTCACTACTTCAGTTGGATTATTCCTACCCAAGGCATTGGTTATGGTATTCCCCATTTAAATAGTATATTTGTGTTCAATGTCAAAGGTTTAAAGGACATTACCCAGCTTCCTTGACTCAAGTTGAGATTTTATAATGCAAAGTTTTTTTAAACTCTTATGATTTGAATACGCTATGAACTAATCAATGAATCAATAATTCCACTAATTCTTAAATCCATAAACTATAATGAATACATACATATTAAATGTAGGATATTTCCATTCATGAAATTTCAATTATATCGGTTCATATGTACTGAATTTATATCCTTGCATAAGGTGACGACCAAAAAATGTTCTATATATATCACAATATATCACATAGATTACACCATACCTAATTTAAATAATTAATGATGTTAATGTATTTCTTCTCTTAAATGTTTCTAATATGTTTCAACGCATCTAATCTTATATGAAATTTAATCCTTTATAAATAAATTTATTCATTGGATAATCTGTAATGTATTATACACAAATAGTCCTTCAATTATACCAAACTAGTCCTAGAAAAAATTATACAACAATGATATTATTGGGACCTTCCATGAAATCATAACTTTTATCATTTTAGGGTATAGAAAAATTCCTTTAACAGATACAATACTCACCAAAACGTCACCCTTGAATCAAAAATATATGTTTTTTGAGATTCACCTATAAATTATGCTTCAAGAATATTGTAAAAAAATCACATATTTCACAAAATATAGTGATTTTATCTATATTATTTAGCAGTGGTATCATTCCATCCTTATTGTGATGTAATGGATCAATATTTTCATCATTTTTCTTCATTAATTATTTTTTTTGATTTCATTAGTATTTCTACTTGTATGTTCATAGGTGTCAGATATTCAGTTGATTTTTCCATCATTGTTGGACTGGTATTCCCTCAATAATTCATCTGATACCTCTTGAATCACATGTTAATTATTATGTCTTGTGTTTCTTATTATTTATTAATAATATTGTTCAAGATCTATTTTTATACAAATTCTATTCATTTTACTTTTATAGTTTTCAAGTATATTTGGTTTAGTTTTAGTCATTAGTGTTAGCTTTTTTTTTCTCTAAGTTTAGATGTTGTAGTAATAATGGAATATAGACATTAGTGGTGGCTTATCAGGCTATATGTGGTGTCTATTTATGGGGTTGAAGGAAATATTATTATCATGGAATCTACATTGATTTTGATTATGGGTTCCTCAATGATCCATGATTAGGTGGTGCCCTATATATTTTTATTCAGGATATTTGAGGTTAACTGATAAATAGTTATAATCATCACATGATTTAATTTCTATAAATAAATTCCAAACCTTTAGAAAATTTTGGAAATCTTGGAAAATAAACTTGGTTCCACATAAGGTGAAATTCTAGGCCACATAAATCCCTTTTTATTTATTTCTTATAAAAACATAATCAATTCACAAAATATCAATAGTGGTTTATGGTAATTAAATAATATAATTAGATTCATTCCCTGAAAAAGATCAACAAATAACCCCACATATCTCTTTAGAGGTTATGTTAGTAAATCCTTTAGAAATATTTTATATTAACATTGAACTGCCAAAGGTGTTTTTTTCTATTATGTATATAGATTCAATTACAATACCTAATAATTTGCCTTATAGGAATCGAATATCTTGAACAACCAATCCACTTCTAATATCATTAACATCCCATTCACTATAAATTGTTTGGGAAACATTATCTTATGAAATAAATATAACTCATAGACTATAAAAATTGATCAAAGTATTATAAAATATAATATATATTATATTTATAATTAGATTATATGTTATAATCTATATGACTACAAATATCGTACGAATTACACAGGATTTATATATATCATTAATAATGTTTACTGAGACCATTAATGAATAATCTCTATACAAAGTGTTTTAAGCAACATGGTTTGAGGAATTAACTCCACACATTATCAAATTTTATATACTAGTAATATTGAGATAAATTAATTTGATTCCTTGGTATCCAAAATTGATTAAATAATTTTATAAACCATAAAAATAGTTCCTTAAATACATTATGAACTTAATAAAATATCAAAAAAACTTATCTACATACCAAGATGAAAATATTCATCCATATTCTATATAAAGTATGAGAAACTATTCATATTGGGGTCCTCCCACTCTACCATTAATCCTTAATATTTATTCCCTCATTAAATCCCTTGTTTTTCTTGATACCTTCACTTAATTGAAAGCAATTATTCTACCCACAATGAAAATCACTAACAAAATTTTTTTTAGTAATCCTCCCTCAAAAAAAGAATGGTTGAAGCAAAACATTTCACTAAGTCATTCTCCACCCAACCCCTCAATATTCAATGAAATATAGTGTAATATTTCTTAAAAAAACATGTAGTTTTATTTATATTAGTAATTCATTCCATTATACATTTTTCATGAAAACCCCCATTCCCTATTTTGATATGGTGGGAATCACTCTCTCTCTGAGTTGATGTTATGTCATATTTTTCCATTACCGTATTACAAACTACATAAATAAAATTGATTATTCATACTAGGATAATCCATGATTAGGTATTTGGATGATGTATTATATCAAACCTTCTAGATATTATCATCACTTTTTTTTAACTCTAATACAATATAAATAGGAACAAAATTCTACTGTATAGTCAATTTCTATAAATTTACTTTTATCTATATTCCAAAAAACCTTTGAAAATGTGGAAACAAATTGCATAGTATTATTGTAATCATCAAACAACTTGTGGAAACCATTCTAGTCCATATATTTATGCAACCCCATATCAATTTACATCTCACATCATTTCCTTATTTATCATTAAATTTATTTTTTCCCCAACCAATACATTAAAATATCTTTGCTCTATAGAAATTTAATTATATGATTTAACTTCTCTAATAAATAAATTTTCTATTGGTTATCTACATAAAATCTAAATATAATGATATTTTAATTTATATACACTATGTACCGATCAACATATATTATCCTATCTTGAATTTTTTGGGGTGGAAAAAGTGGTAATATTTTCCCATGAAAAATGGTTACTAAATACACAGCTAAAAGCTATAGAGGATAAAATATATAAGATAAGGGACATGTGATCGCAATATTTGACACCACTAATTGTTTTATAGAATCTAACCGATGCTCCATTGATGAGAACTGATAGATGGGTATATTTTAGTAAATTAAAATTAGTGTTAAGGAATTTTTGGCAGAAGAAATAATGAGCAAGGATATCTGAAATTTTTTCCACAAGGTAGTATCAAAGTCATTATAAAATGATTCCATATGTATTATAGTTTCAGTTTTTGAGTTTAATTTTTTTGAATTTATGATTCTTATAAAAAACATGAATGCCTTCACCTAGGGCTCGAGGGCCCCAATAATAATGAATAAAAGAGTGGAAACTGTGATGTGTAAGCCAAATATCTTACAATTTGAATTTTTTAGATAAGAAATCATAGTTAGAGAAAATTTTATTGAGAATGGGAATGTGATCCATGGATTTAATGTATAAATAAAGGTCCATCTCATCCTCAAAGCTATTATAATGGACCTGGGGTACAATTTATCAATATAATATCCTTCGAAATACCCCATTGGACCTAGTTCTAGGACATATGAACTGATTGTAAATACAATGGGGTTCAATGATGTATTTTTAGTTAATAAAAAAATATATTTTTCCCTAGCATGGAAGTTGAATTAATAGAGCCATTAATTTCTATAACTATAAGAAATGCTAAAATAATCTCCAATGATCGAATTAAATTTGGAATCAATATTAATATCTGTGATAGACAATACTAGAGTTATTTTCTTGCATAGCTATTGTAAACTGAAAAAATGATACTCCGTTGTAAATTTATTACATTGAATAAAATATTTCAAAGATACCATTAAATTATTCAATTCAAAATGTTTTAGAAATACCTACCTTTTTTAAATCAAAAAATAATTGCATCATAATAATCAACAAAATTATTAATCATCACCAATATTCATATATAACACTACCCATTCATATATAAAAATTCCTCCTCCACCCAATTCTCCAAACAACCAAAATAATTTTATTTTAAATTTATCATTAAAAATATATTTATAAATTCCCACAGACACATCCCTAACATGATATTGTAGTCAAATGTCCCTCCACCAAAGGATTTGGTCTCAATCTCAATAAGGTGACTCAAAGGGAATTTTATAGGTTTTAGAACCTGTATATTTCATTTATATCCTTATTTTACCACTTGTATAATATAAATGATGAAAATGTAAACATAAAATATTAGTTTAATTGCACTCTATTATTTTTGGAAGTTAATCATTTATTATTTATTCATTTCTTTCAAACCTATTTAAATATACATTGTTCACCCTTGTTGGTTTTACACTATATATATGAACTATTATTTTTTAATTTTCACTTAAATATTTCTGTAATCTAGAAACAAATTATTATAATTTTGAAAATAACATCAATAATGAATTCATAATTTTTTTATGGAATGGAAAAAATGCATGGTAATAATGATAATGATATTAATTAATTATCGTACACCATATACAATAATATTATCAAGTAAGATTCCATAAATTGAAAATAAATTATATTATATTAAACTACTTTTCTTTTATAATGGAAATTACTTCACTCTTCTATATCTTATCTAATAATTTGAATGTGGAGTTTGACCATTCCACTACATTGAAGTAGTTTTTGAACCATGGGATTGACAAACACAAAACTATTATATGGAAATTATGACCATTGACTATAAAATATGATATATCTCCCAAATATTTTGGGTATCTACAAAAACATCCACTTGACCAAATTTCAGGGAAGAACTAGGTAACATATCACTTTTTATTGTATTTTCTTCATGTTTATAGTTTATTAATTTTTTCCTTGTATATTTTCATCAGAGCGTTTATATAATATGATAATGTATATAATTGGATTTATATAGTCCCCCATTCGATTTTGTAATTCTTTATATCTCAAGAGGGTATTATACCTAGGCTTGTTGTAGTAAAATTCTTTAATTATGCTATGATGTTTTGGTAGTGTGACAAGACTTATGTTTATGATTACTTGGCAGTGAGTGTTGAGATTTATTTAAAACATATTTTTAGTGAACTAAGACCTATTTTTATGGTTACATTTCATATATGTGTGACATATTATTTTGTTTCAAAGGATTACCATGTTCTAGTGACATCTTGTATCTTTTTCTGTATTTATATCTTAGGGTTTATGATCCATCCATTTATTGATTCAATGAAATTATTACTGATTCTCTTGGTATATCAGCCCATTATTATCTATTTTTCAACCTCAATGTGATTTATATGATGCATCTGGTGATTGTAATAGAATTACTAGTGGCGGTCAAGGTGAAGACACTCATGGTTATTATGATGAAGATGACGGTGAAGAAGAGAATTTTGGATATGATGTTTCTGATGCAGGTGATAATTAGGATTTCATTGGTGGTTATAAGGGATATATTGTTCCCCTTTTTTTGTTTTTATAGTAATGTGAAAAATGTGTGGATATTATTTAATGACTAAAACAGATCAAGTTTATGTACTTTATATGTATGATATAGTGTTATAAATGTTTTTAATACTATTGATATAATAATCTGTTAGTTAAATGAAATATATACAACATAAGTACTGCATTGATTATGTACTATGGTTGGTATTTTTTTTATTGTTTGTGGTATTGATTGTGCAAAGCTACTAGATATGACTTTTTTCTAGATGGGGAAAGAAACCTATACAATCTGTTTTCAAAACCATTGTTATACATATGTACCAACATTTTAGATTAAACGATTAGAACAAAAAATTTCCCATGTTATATACAAAATGTTTTATTAAAAACTGTTGGTATAGATCAATCTAAATGGCTAAATACCTCACAATTCCTAGAATCATTTGTATAGGCCATACCAACAGTTCTATGGCATATACTATCCATTTAAAACTATTAGTATTGGGTAATTTTCATGCATTGTAGGTATGGAAATGACATTGAGACAAGTAATATTGAATCTAAAACCTAAAAAAGAACTTCTATAATGTGAAAATAACATGTTAGTTGCTTAAAATTCAATACATTTTAATTTACCACAATTTTATCATATTTACATCTTTTTATCATGTTTAATTATTTACCCTATAAAATATTTGTTTTCAAAAAATATATGATTTACCCTCTTACCAAATATCAACGTGAAAATTTCAAATTTTAGCTTCATTTCCTAAATATGATAAATTTTTCTTTTAAATGATACCATAAAATATATACAAAAAATATTTTTATAGAAAATTTTACTTTTTTAACTTGAAGTGTTTTTAATATTATTTCACATCAATTATCAGTAAAATTGGTTTTAATATATTT
Source organism: Viscum album (assembly GCA_963277665.1). NCBI lineage: Eukaryota > Viridiplantae > Streptophyta > Magnoliopsida > Santalales > Viscaceae > Viscum > Viscum album. The sequence goes on along the minus strand of OY728134.1, from coordinate 1,083,513,725 downwards.
GTTTATAAATAATATTTTATGAGAATATTACTTTTATAGTGACCAAATTAATTGAATAAGAAATAATAAACAATATTTAGAAAAAAAATTTATTTGATAAAACTATTGTTTTATCGTTAAATTATTTTTATCATATCCTATTACAATTATTTTTCATATAATCATTCAATATTATCAATATATATTGTATGATACTCATTATTTAAATTTGAAATATATCAAATCATACTTTGATAATAATAATAATATGGAAAATACATATTTTTAATAAAATATTTTAATTAATTATTTCTATTTCATTCCATATTATTATTTATTTTTGAATAATAATACTTTAAATTTGTTACTATAATATATTAAACATCAAATTATTTATTAGATATTAGTATATAGACCAACCATATATCTAACGACCATATGTCCAACTACCATATGTCTAATGACCATATATATAACAATCATATAACATTAATATATATATTGAATACATTAAAAATCATTCATTCAATTTTTAATAATTAATTATTAAAATGTTTAATGACTTTATAATGGTTTTCCTTACTTACATAGTTATAATCATAGGTATGGTCTTGAATTCAAATAATGATGAAAAGGATTTCATGTTCATGGAATTTTTAATTTCAAGGCGTTTAATACCTCTTGTAGTTGTCTTAATGATGTTTTTTGTTATAATAACACAATGTATAAATTTTTCTAATTCATTAAAACGTTTATCTAAAAATATATATCATTGTTTATTTTAGTTTAGTTTTGTATGTGAAACAAGTTGGTTGATATAGTGTTTATTTAATGAATAATACATAATAAAATCTTGGGGTATTATTTTATACCCCCTAAAAAGAATTTGGGCCTTTATTATTTTTAATTAAATTGATAAAATGAGAATTATCCTTGTTAAATTAATATTTTTGTTCCCATGTAACTTCCTCAAACATATGACTCCCCTAGAGAAAAGTAACTAGATTTGTGCTACTATTTCATAGTATTTTATCCCTATAATAAAATGTTTCTTCTGTTTATTCCTCCTGAGAGATACCATCTTCTATTTTCACTAAATTGAATTTAGTGCATATCAATATTCAAGTATATACTTCTTCAAAAGTGATACATGGAACCCATCATGAACTTAATAGAGGTTTGGTATAAGTGCATGATGATATGTTACCTTCCCCACATTATTGATGATTCTAAAGAGAATAATGTATCAATGACTCAACATTACCTTATTCCAAAAAAAACATTATTATATGGTTATATTCAAATGAATACCTTATCTCTAACTTCAAACTCAAAATATCACAATTGATTATCTTGAGAGCTCCTTTGTCAATTGTGTGCAGTTTTAATGTGTCACTGAATAATTTGAATATTTATAAAATTATTAAAAATGATATAGTTCTTGAATTATATTATATTCCAACTTCATTAGAACATTATGCAGTGAACAACCCCTTTCCATACAGATCTTTGTATAGTTTCATCTGAATGCTAAAATGGAAATTGTTGTTATTTGAGAACTCTACCATGGGAAGATGTCGATCCGACCCACTTTTATAATCCTTGGATCATAATATTATCATAACATACAATGATTAGTGGTCTTTTATGATTCACCATTAGTCTAAGGATGATAAGTATTGACGATAATTATCCCCATATCTAATTCATATAGTAGACATCTCTCAAATAGTGAGGTAACTATCAGATCCTGATCCAATATAGTGGAATGTGTTACTCTATGTATCCTTAGAACTTCCTTTATTTAAATCATGCCAATTTGATCAAAAGGTAAATAGTCACAAATATAAATTAAATACACTAAATTTATTAGGTGGTCAAGTATAACCCAAATGGTATTATGGCCTTTGAAAGTAATTGTAAGACCCCCAATGAAAACTAAGGTGATGTTCTCCCATTTCTATACTGGTATGGGTAATTTTAGTATTATTTCCTTAGACGTATGATTTTTATCCTTAACCTATATGAAAACTAAGAATCTTGATATATTCTATGCAATCACCCTCTTGATGTTGTCCCAACAGAAGTGATTCTTGGAATATATATACAACTTTGTGCTTAAGAGATGGATAGAGGATGATGAGTTATATGAAATCATCTGATAGATCATTTTTTAATTCTAGTGCTAATTTTACATATATTCATCTCTTAAATCTTATAATTCAATGATTGTTATCTTTGAACTTTAGAATATTGCTTACCTTCCTCTATTTCTTAGTATACTCTTTCATTTAATTCTTGATATTATATAGTTGTATGATTGATGAGTCATTTGGGAAATATAGGATTTCTACTAATACCTTATGAATTAAGGTTCCAAATTTCTAAAATACATGAGTATTGGGACCCTTTCCATCCTCATCATGGATAACATAGCATTATCCTTTCAATTTATATATCATAATTTTCACTAAAAAAAATTCCTCCATATCATCAAGGGAATGTGTCTGTTTCATTCTCTAAATCCTTTTTTGGTTAATTTTTCTCATGAACATTAATTTGATGTGAGTAATATGAAACCAAAATTAAATTTTGATTAATGAAAAATCTTAGTCCCATAATTGATGTATTGATTAATATAACAAACCCTTCTCCACTATATGGAATTATGAGTATAGGTTCAGTTACCTACTTTCTCTGAAGATACATAGAGTTTTCTTCACAATCATTTCATCAAAGGAACTTGAATTTCTTATGAGTTTTCATGATTATTTTATTTGATATTCATGATAAATTTCATAAAAATAATCCATAATATCTATTAAATCCAAGAAAACTATTTATCTCTATTTTTTTGGTTGGTCTAGGTTATTCCTTAATCACATATATCATTGAAGTATCCTCAAATATATCCTATCATATTGTTATATGATCAAAGAATAATAATTTATATAGTCATAATTAATAATTTCTAATATTTTTCATATATTTTCTCCATTATTAGGATCTTCAACCCAATACAAAAGTGACATCTACTCACTTACTTACTAATGTAATATATGTGAATTTAATATATAAATACTTTCACAAATTGATTGATTTAATATCTAAATACTTTATTCATTATATCCTTGAAGATAAAAGGGGAATGTATATGTTTGAATTTGATAACTGTGAGATCATACAACCCATAAGTTGTATTAAAGACTATCTTGGGTACTTCATCTCTTTTCAATTTTAATTTATGATATCTAGACCAAAGGTCAATATTTTATAATTAATGATCTCCTCATATTTGAACAAAAAGTCATCAATAAGGATTATATGATATGTTTACTTGATCTTGGTCATTTTAATTTCAAGATAATAAATGAAGAGATACATTTATATGCATTTACCATTAACAAATAGGACTAGTGTACAACATGATAATGTATTTGAACATATAAAATCTTTATCCATTTTTTCATAGTGTCTCTTATTTATTTCCTCTAGTTTAATTAGGTCCAATCAATATGGATTTCCTTATAGAGACATAACACCATGTAAGAACTATTATTGAATACTCAACCTCATTATATGATGGGATATCAAGTAATTCTTTACGAGTTATATTTATATATTCCTATAAAATTGGAAAATGTTTTTTAGTGAGATTCTCCCTAATAATTTGATACATGTATCACTAATTATTGGTTATTAAGAACCATATTAAGAAATATTTTACCCACGATATTCCACCTTCATTAATTCATCGATATTTTATCATGGGGTGACTTGGGTATGAAACAATAATTCTTTATAAAAATAAACTATATGATATCTATGTTGGGAGAGCTAATACATCCCCAAAATCACTCAAATTCTATTAAGGGAAGAATATGTATACATAAATTAATTATCTTCTATAATACCTCAATATGAGAAGAGTTATAGATTTCATATAAAATTATCATATCCTTAGGATTTTTCATTGATAATTAGATATATATCCATTCTGGTGGTGATTTTATTCCCCTAGAAAAAATTCACAACAAAAATGAGTTTGTTGAACCAGAAGATAATTGAAAATTCATAGTTCTAGATTGAATGATGATTATACCTACCCCACATTTTCTATGACCCAATTCAACATTTTTTATTGCATCATTTTCCCTTTATACCTTGGTCTAAGAGGCTTCTTTCAATGGTTGTAAACATTAACACTTGGATTTGTGGATTTTTTAGAATAATGTTCTTACTAAATAGAATTAAAGAATATGAATGTGAAGGTGTATTAGATTGAGTTTCATTTTTATCCATTTCATTGGATTGAATCTTTATATATCTTTGAAATTAATGTTCTCAATGAAATTTTCTTCCAAATTTGATTCATTTACTTATCCCTTTAAGGAAATTTCCTCCATACCTCTTCACAAATTTTTAATAAGTCTAAAAATTAATTTTTTTCATCTTTTGGTTTTATCATTTGTGTAACACGCAAATCCTCTACGGTACGCTTCTCTTGGAATAATGTGATAGCGTGTGTTGTACGCAACATCAAATTCTAACACACCACAACCAATCAAACTAGCTATTATGAATAGTAATACCTACTTTTTGAAATTATATATATTTTATATTTCAAAATGGACTTCATTTTTGGATTCAGAATATCGAAATTATCCTAAGTTGAATTTTTGGTATTTTTTTGAGAACTTCCAATTTTTATAAATAGTGAAAATACTAAAAAAAAACTTTTTTAATCAAAATAATTTATAGTGATAAATTATATTATTTAGTGGTTTTAAATTATAATTAGAATATATTTTTACCATTTTATCCAATGGTGTTCATTAGAATTAATTTCACTTTGAAATTGGACATAAACAATTGTCAATCTTTTGATATATATTGTTTCTTAAAAACACGATATTTGTTGTAACAGTGGGAATTAATTATAAAATTAATTAATGCAACTTATATGTTTGGAATTTTTTAAAATAGACATCATTTTTGAATTTGAAATATCAATTATAGCTTAGGGTGAAATTTTGGCATTGTTCAGAAAAACTTCAATTTTTTATGAATAGTGAAACCACTATGTAGTAGTTAAAAAACCGAATTTTTCTTAAAACTTAATTTTAACGCTTTTGTGATTGGGATTTCAAAAATCCTAGAGACACGGTTAATATCAATTAGTAAAATGTGGTTCAATGAGATGAAAATAATTTTTGGTGAATAGTAACTTTTTACTTTTATTTACCACGGTTAAAAGTAAATATGGTAATTAAGGGTAAAAATGATATTAATATTACCCTAACACATGTCCTAATTCTATTGGAAAACTGTATCTCGACCAAAAACAACCTCAGGAATAAAATATTATCATTTAGGTCCACTTGGATTAGATTAGGACATTTATTATTATTTAATTTAAAGAAGAGTTAAAAGAATTAAAATCAATGTTTATTTACTAAAACATTTTTAATATTGGGTTATACATAAGATAATTTTGATTGTATTAAGTAATTAGAAATATGAAAAAATTTCCTACATAATGATATTTTATTTATAATTTTTAGATATTATATAATTTAATTTATATATGACACAATTATGATGCAGTAATTACCATAATAGTAATAAATTCAAATAATTGATATTATAAATACCCAAATAAATATAATTTGAGACTTTTAATGAATTAAACTAATTTTCTAGGATAATATGACATAATATTATTGATGTAATTGACTTTTATCTATGTAATCATTCTGTTAATATTTTTAGAAAAATCAATTATTGAATAGTGTCAAAATTGACATAAAAGAGTTTTTAAAACAAATATTATATTATTAATTGATATTAAATTATTAAAAACCTAAGGTTCGGCCAGGAGACTTATATCATGATAGGTATCTCATTTATGGACTACTTGGGGGTCACTTGGATGTATATAGTATGTTTATTAACCACATAATATAAAAATACAAAGAGACATTGTAAAAGTGAAACAAATTAACTAGGAGTTAATACTTAATTATAAGGTTAATATAGTAACCCAAACCTGTCTAAATTATATTGGTTGAGTGGTTTTCGACCTATCCCCACCTTAACCTTTAAATAATCCACTTTAGAGCCATTAGAAACCGAATATGAATTTATTATAAAATAATATTTCTAGCTTTTCCAAAGGTGCCCCTCACCCCTCTTATAAAAGGGCACTCTCCCTTCTCATTAACGCAAACCTTCAAAGCCTTTTGGTTCGGCCCACCTCTGCCAAAATACTCTCTAAACTTCCCTCACTTCATCCTAGAGGCCTTCCTTTAGTTAGAAAGCCAACCTAAGAGCCCTTTTGATCAAATCAAAAGGAAGAACACGAAGAAGAGGTAATGATTTCACCACCCTTTTCCAAGTTCCTTTCTTCTTCCACTTCTTCCTTCTTTGTTATTACCATTCTAAAATAATAACTCCAGTATCATATATATACTGTGATTTTATTATAAATATGGTACAACCATATTCAGTATTCAATCCATCCTTTGAATAACATGTCACCATATGTGCGTACGTACGGCTTACCGTCTCCACGTCGTGGTGTAATTGTTATTCAATAAATTATTATTTGGATGGGTATAATAATGATGTGTAACTCATGTAAATAATAAATATAACATGATAATGAATCTGTATATATGTTATACCATCCATTTATATATTATTTTAATATCAAAAGAATGATATTGCCGCTTGTGCGTACGTACGGACTACCGTCTCCGCGAGCGTGATGAGATTCATTCTCCATCGTATCCATTCAAGTATAATTATCATTTGATGATTTAAAAATATTGTTTAAGGAATTAATATCATTCTGGATATGAATAAGATACATCCTATCCATAAAAAATATGGCTTACGTAACAAAACATATCAAAGAAAACGAGTAAGTTAACACCCGAAACGATGATAATACTAAGATATTATTAACAAATCAATGTTCAAAGATCATATATGATATAATATTCTATTATAACTTAATAAAAATTATTTCACCATTATACAAGAGGTTAACATACCCCAACCAAGGAAAAGTACAAGGTAAGGGTTTATTTTGCAATCTCTTCATTATCCGAGGTTGTTTATACATAATAATCAACTAGGATCCCTTTATCATCCACATTCATGTTTCTTAAAAATGTATTTCAAACATTTTTACTATTTACTAGAATATGGGTTAAAGTCATTTATACCGTTGTTTTAATTTTTATAAGAGGTTTATAAAGGAATCTTTCTGTTGTTTTACAAACAAGGTTCTTTTTAATCTTTTCGACAAAATTAAGGTAAGAATGTTTTTTTTATCTTATATGAAGGGTGCGACTATTTTCCGCCATTATAAAATCATCGAAGATTCCCTTACAAGCTTATAAAAATATTTTTAAAGAAAATGTTTTATTTTATAAATATATGACTCTTAAATGATTTCAAAATAGAAAGATATTTTTCCCTAAAAAGAGTTTTGATTTCATCTATTTCAACATCCTTTGATGGATTTTTCGCTTATTTGAAGTTGATTTATTATGAAAAAAAACTTCTATATTTTATTGAAAGTTTTGTGATATGTTTTACTATGGATGTGTTATTTTTATACCATTCATGGTTTATGGATGAAGTATTTACATTTTGTATTCTAGTTTTAATACTAATTTTTATGTTATGTTTAAGCATTTTCATATAGGAATGCATTGGACTTAATATGTGACGGGTGAAGCCCGCTATAGCTCCTCGATGCATCGGCAGGTCTGATTAGACAAACTAGTGTCTTGGCACAAGGCCTTGGCAAAATCTTATTTGTAGTCTTGGCATGAGGCCTTGGCTATGTGGTTATGATAGTCTGACATTATGCATTCCATCATTATGAAAGTGGTTATTGATATTGCATGTGGTTATTCGATTAGTAGAATATCCATGTGAATAAGTAAATGACATTATTTCATTTTATTTTTGCCATACTATGTTGAAGTTCAAGTTTAAAAGGCTTTTGTTTTCATTATACACCACCTTAAATGTTTATTCTTATTTATGAAAGTTTCCACTATATTGTTATCCTTACTGGTAATTTGAGCTCACCGCTTTTCTATGTTTTATTTTTCCTAGGATGTGAAGAAGTAAATTATGAAGGACCTGCAGGGATATTATGAGGGGATAATAGTGTGGATTATGGAGACAATATGTTTTTGTTGTAGTTTTTATTTTTATGTTGTAATTTAAGACTTATGAATAAATCTAGTGTTTCCAAGGCTACTAAACCCATCGGTCTTTCGAGAATTGATCTTTCTTATGATCATGACAATGTTATGTAATAACGCACCGACTCTAGGTAACTGGGTTCGGGGCGTTACAGTTGGTATCAGAGGAAGTTTAGTACAAACCTTGGAAGCTAGATTTAGATAAACTCTGATTAGAGCACATAAACCTAAGATGGACTTTGAGGATTAGTATAGAAGAACTTCTTAGAATTTTGGTATTCTAAAGATATTGTGAGTTTTCCGAGAAATACATCCCTGTCTGGATACGATCAGGTAGAGGCGGCTCTGGCACAGATATACCCTGGGGTAAAACCTGAAAGCACCACTTTGAGCTAGACTCAAACGAGAACTGGTGCACGACAGCGGGCATTTCTGCACTCTTGGTTACGACACTCCCAGGGGATATGCTAAGGATAACTCTCATTTTCGTTACAAATCATTATGAATGGTTTATGAGTATATACTTCCTCAATGAAATTTTTTTATGATTATGGATTATATCCATAAATAGTTCAATTTATGTTAATTGTTATGTATTTTGATTCATAAACTGATCTAGTTTATGCCATTGTTTAGAAATGGCGCCTAGTGGAATAAATGGAAACTGTATCAGTGCACGCACTCCATGTAGGGATTTACCTCCTGCTGAAGATAATTATAGTGGAGTTGGTGATGCAACTAGTTCCGATCAGCTAATCATCATACTGGGACAACTCACTCAGGTTATGAATAATAACCTTACCCGTATGGAGAACCCTGATCTGCAGCGTGGAGTATCAATGATATATCACTTTATGATGCAACAACCACCAATGTTCAATGGGAGTACAAATCCCTTAGTAGCTCAGCAATGGATAAATTCTCTAGAGAAAATATTTCAGGCTTTGGGGAGTAGTGAAAGGGTAAAAGTTATCATGGCAGTTTACCGCCTCACCGGAGATGCGGATCAATGGTGGTCATTGATTCAAATCATAAAGGAAGATGATGAAGTATCAAATATGGAATGGAAGGAGTTCAAAGATCTATTTTTAGAAAAATACATTCCTTGTGACCATCGAGCAGATATGGAAAGGAATGTTCTGAGTCTGAGACAAAAGGAGGATGAGAATGTTCCAAAGTATGGGACTAACTTTGCAAGGTTAGCAAGGTATGCTGGAGATTATATACGTAACCCAAGAATTAAGATTTATCGTTTATTTGATAGGTTAAAACCATTTCTCCATCGAGAATTAGTCTCACAATCCTTCTCGTCGTACGACGACATTGTCTCATGTGCTATCAAAATAGAAAAGGAATTTTCTAAGTCTTATGACTTTTAAGCAAAGCAAGAGAAGAAGAGATCTGTAGATTAATTTGGGAATGGAAATAAGGGGAATAAGGGAAAGGTTGAATATCCATCCTATGGTAAATGTGGGAAGAAACACCCCGGTACTTGCTTGAAGGGAATGGGTGTCTGTTACAAGTGTGGTGAAAAAGGCGACCAAGCTCATGAATGCAAATGGAAGAAGGAAGCTACCAGTGTTCAATGCTAAAATTGAAGGGATATGGGACATTATGAAAATGAATGTCCTAATCGTCCGGGGAAATTACCTCAGAAAAGGCCAAGGGATCAAGGCCAAGCTTATGCTATCACTACTATTGAGGTAGAAGCTCTAAAAGACGTGGTGACATGTAATTTAATGGTTTCCTCAAGTTTAGAAAATGCATTATTTGATTCTGGATCATCACATTGTTTCAAATCTTCCTAGTTTTCTAAGAAAATTAGATATTTCCAATTTGACTTAACGAGGGAGTTGTCAGTTAAAATCTTCTAAGGGATGTATCATTGCAATGAAGTTTTGTGAATCAGTCCCCATTAGAGTACATAAATGTTCTTTATCTTCTAATCTCATCGTCATACCTATGATTTAGTCTGATATAATCCTTGGTATGGATTGTATTTCGGACTATGATGTGAAGATTTATTGTAAGAAGAAAGAGGTTACGATTCTTGATGATGATGATAAGGAACACCTTATCTTTAGAGCAGAATCATCACCACCTAATTCTTATCTAGATCCACCCCCAGTAGATCAACTAAATTCAATTATTGGGGAGGAAGAGAATGAAATTACTGTGGGTGAGGAAAGAAATGTTAAAATAGAGGATGTACCTATTGTGAAAGAATATGTAGATGTTTTTCTGAAAGATTTACCTGGACATCCTCCAGAACGAGAAGTTGAGTTTTCCACTGATTTAATTCATGGATTAAGGCCTATATTGAAGACCCCTTATAGAATGGACACTGTAGAATTAATTGAACTAAATAAACAACTAGATTAATTGAGTAATAAGGGATTTATTCTCCCTAGTGTTTCTCCATGGGGAGCCCCTGTTCTTTTTGTTAAAAAGAAATATGGATCTATGAAGTTATGTATCGACTATAGGGAGATTAATGCCATAACAATAAATAACAAGTATCTCCTACCTCACATTGATGATTTATTTGACCAACTGCATGGAGCTCAATACTTTTCAAAGATTGACCTTCGATCTGGATACCATCAGTTGTGTGTAAAGAAGGAAGACAATCCTAAGACAACTTTTCGAACTAGGTATGGGCATTACGAGTTTACTGTAATGGACTTTGGATTGACTAATGCACCCTGTGTATTCATGGATCTGATGAATAGAGTTTTCAAGTAATATCTCGAAGAATTTGTGGTGGTATTTATTGATGATATCTTGGTATAATCTGAAAGCTACGAGGATCATGAGAGTAACTTGCGCATTATCCTGAAGACTCTGAGAAGACATGAATTATATGGGAAGTCTATCAAGTGTGAATTCTGGCTTCATGAGATTTCTTTTCTTGGACATATTCTCTCTAAAGATGGAATCTCTATTGATCCTTCTAAAACCAAGGCAATCCAAGAATGGCCAGCGCCTATGAGTATAACTGAGGTACGCAGTTTTATTGGTTTGGAAGGTTATTATCGACGTTTCATCCAGAATTTTGACCGATTGGCAAACCCATTAACGAAGCTCACACGTAAAGGGGTTAAATTTGTTTGAAAAAAAGAGTGTGAATAATGTTTCAAAGTACTGAAGAGAAGATTAGGCAATGCTCCTATATTGACTCTACCATCGGGGAATGATGGGTTCGTTATTTATAGTGATGCATCGAAGAAAGGACTTGGTTGTGTCCTTATGCAGAATGACAGGGTTATTGACTATGCATCACAATAGTTGAAAATTCATGAGCAGAACTATACTACTCATGATCATTAGTTAACAACTGTGATCTTTGCTTTGAAGATATGGAGGCACTACCTCTATGGTGAAAAATGTGAGATTTATAGTGATCACAAGAGTTTGAAGTATATTTTCTCACAAAAAGAACTCAACATGAGGAAAAGGAGATGGCTTGAATTACTCAAGGATTATGATTGTACGATACACTACCACCTGGGGAAAGCAAACAAGGTGGCAGATGATTTGAGAAGAAAATATCATGGAGTTTTGAACAATATGATAATTGAAAGGGATCCAATTTTCATGGATCTAGTGAAGATGGACATGGGAATAACCAAGGATAGTGAAACATCAATTCTTTTTCAAATGGTTGCCAAAACAACTTTACTAGAATGGATTAAGAGTTCTCAGACCGAAGATGAAGATTTTCAAAAGAAGATTAAAGCTGTGAATGATGGGAGATTGAGAGACTTTGTGTATGAAGAAGGAATTTTGAAATTCGGGAAGAGGCTTTGTGTTCCCGATATACCTTATCTAAAAAGGGAATTATTGGATGATGCTCATAGTTCCAATTTCTCTATACACCTTGGGAGCACCAAAATGTATAGATATTTCATGGAACATTTTTGGTGGGACAACATGAAGAGGTAGATTGCTGATTTTGTGTCAAGATGTATGGTTTGTCAATAAGTGAAAGCTGGAAGGCAACAGCCTGGTAGAGTATTGCAGCCTCTTCCTATACCGTAGTGGAAATGGGACAATATTATGATGGACTTTATCATGGGGATACCATAGACTCCTAGAAGGAATGATGAAATATGGGTTATTGTTGATCGTCTTACCAATTCAGCACATTTTCTTGCTATAAGAGAAGATCTAACACTGGAACATCCAGCAAGACTATACATTAATGAAGTTGTGAGACTTCATGGAGTACCCCTATCGATTGTTTCTGATCGTGATCCCCGTTTTATTTCATGATTCTGGAAAAGTCTCCAGAAAGCCTTGGATACTGAACTTCATTTGAGCACTGCCTACCACCCTCAAATAGACAGACAATCAGAATGAACTATTCAAACCTTAGAAGACATGTTGAGATCCTTCTCACTTGACTTTCAGGGTATGTGGGATCAATATTTACCTCTGGTAGAATTTTCCTATAACAATAGCTTCCATTCGAGTATTCATATGGCACCATATGAAGCGTTATACGGAAAGAGATGTCGTACACCAACCTATTGGGATGACGTTGGTGAAAGAAAAACTTGTAGGCCCAGAACTGGTGGAGGAAACGATGGAAAATGTGAAGGTAATCCAAAATCACATCAAAGCAGCTCAAAGTAGGCAGAAGAGCTATGCTTACAATCGAAGGAAGGATTTGGAATTTCATGTCGGTGATCATGTTTTCCTGAAGGTATCTCCATGGAAGGGAGTCATACGTTTTGATAAGAAATGTAAATTGAGTCCCAAGTAAATCCCACCTTTTGAAATTCTAGAATGAATTGTAGTTGTAGCTTACCGATTGGCAATGCCGCCAAGTCTCTCCAAAGTTCACGATGTGTTCCACGTATCTCTATTGAGGAAATACATGCCTGACCCAATGCATGTACTCACGTATGAGGAATTAGAACTGGAACCCGATCTGTCTTATTGCGAAGAGCTCGTCAAGATTCTTGATACGAGAGAACAAGTACTGAGAAAACAGACGACTCGTCTGGTAAAAGTCTTGTAGAGAAACCATAAGATGGAAGAGGAAACGTGGGAACCCGAGGAACTTATGATGAAGAACCACCCGAGTCTTTTCACGCCGTAGTATTCTAGAAATTTTGAGGATGAAATTATTTGAAGGAGGGGATAATGTAACACCCCAAGCTTCTACGGTACGCTTCTCTTAGAATAATGTGATAGCGTGTGTTGTACGCAACATCGAGTTCTAACACACCACAACCAATAAAACTAGCCATTATGAATAGTAATACCTACTTTTTGAGATTATATATATTTTATATTTCAAAATGGACTTCATTTTTGGATTCAGAATATCGAAATTATCCTAAGTTGAATTTTTGGTATTTTTCTGAGAACTTCCAATTTTTATGAATAGTGAAAATACATAAAAACAACTTTTTTAATCAAAATAATTTATAGTGATAAATTATATTATTTAGTGGTTTTAATGTATAATTAGAATATATTTTTACCATTTTATCCAATGGTGTTCATTATTATTAATTTCACTTTAAAATTGGACACAAACAATTGTCAATCTTTTGAAATATATTGTTTCTTAAAAACACGCTATTTGTTGTAACAACGAGAATTAATTATAAAATTAATTAATGCAACTTATATGTTTGGAATTTTATAAAATAGACATCATTTTTCTATTTGGAATATCATTTATAGCTTAGGGTAAAATTTTGGCATCGTTTAGAAAAACTTCAATTTTTGATGAATAGTGAAACCACTAAGTGGTAGTTAAAAACTGAATTTTTCATAAAACATAATTTTACCGCTTCTGTGATTGGAATTTCGAAAATCTGAGAGACACGGTTAATATCAATGAGTAAAATGTGGTTCAATGAGATGAAAATAATTTTTGGTGAATAGTAACTTTTTACTTTTATTTACAACGGTTAAAAGTAAATAGGGTAATTAAGGGTAAATATTATATTAATATTACCCTAACACATGTCCTAATTCTATTGGAAAAGTTTATCTCGACCATAAAAATCCTTAGGAATAAAATATTATCATTTAGGTCCACTTGGTTTAGATTAGGACATTTATTATTATTTAATTCAAAGAAGAGTTAAAAGAGTTAAAATCAATGTTTATTTACTAAAACATTTTTAATATAGGGTTATACATAAGATAAATTTGATTGTAAATATTAATTAGAAAGATAAAATGATTTCCTAGATAATTATAGTTTATTTATAATTTTTAGATATTATATAATTTAATTTATATATGACACAATGATGATGCAGTAATTACCATAATATTGAAAAATTAAAATAATTTATATTATAAATACCCAAATAAATATAATTAGAGACTTCTAATGAATTAAACTAATTTTATAAGATAATATGACATATTTGGATTGATTTAATTTACTTTTTTAGATGTAATCATTCTGTTATGAGTTTTTAAAAAATCAATTATTGAATAGTGTCAAAATTGGTATAAAAGAGTTTTTAAAACAAATATTATATTATTAATTGATATTAAATTCCTAAAAATCTAAAGTTAGTCCAGAAGACTTATATCATGATAGGTGTCTCATTAATGGACCACATGGGGGTCTATTGGATGTATATAGTATGTTTATTAACCATATAATATAAAAATACAAAGAGACATTGTAAAAGTGAAACAAATTAACTAGGAGTTAATACTTAATTATAAGGTTAATATATTAACCCAAACCTGTCTATATTCTATTGGTTGAGTGGTTTACAACCTATCCCCACCTTAACCTTTAAATAATCCACTTTGGAGCCATTATAAACCGAATATGAATTTATTATAAAATAATATTTCTAGCTTTTCCAAAGATGCCCCTCACCCCTCTTATAAAAGGGCACTCTCCCTTATCATTAACTCACACCTTCAAAGCCTTTTGGTTCGATCAACCTCTGCCCAAATACTCTCTCAACTTCCCACGCTTCATCCTAGAGGCCTTCCTTTAGTCAGAAATCCAACCTACGAGCCCTTTTGATCAAATCAAAAGGAAGAACCTGAAGAAGAGGTAATGATTTCACCACCCTTTTCCAAGTTCCTTTCTTCTTCCACTTCTTCCTTATTTGTTATTACCATTCTAAAATAATAACTCCAGTATATTATATATACTATGATTTTATTATAAATATGGTACAACCATATTCAGTATTCTATCCATCGTTTGAATAACATTTCACCATACGTGCGTACGTACGACTTTCCGTCTCCACGTCGTGGTGTAATTGTTATTCAATAAATTATTATTTGGATGGGTATAATAATGATGTGTAACACATGAAAATAATAAATATAAGATGATAATGATTCTGTATATATGTTATACCATCCATTTATATATTATTTTTATATCAAAATAATGATATTGTCGCTCGTGCGTACGTACGGACCATCGTCTACACGAACGCGATGAGATTCATTCTCCATCGTATCCATTCAAGTATAATTATCATTTGATGATTTAAATATAATGTTTAATGACTTGATATCATTCTGCATATGAATTAGATACATCCTATCCATAAAAAACATGGCTTATGTAACAAAACATATCAAACAAAATGAGTAAGTTAACACCTGAAACGACGATAATACTAAGATATTATTAACAAATCAATGTTAAAAGATCATATATGATATAATATTCTTGTATAATTTAATAAAAATTATTTCACCATTATATAGGAGGTTAACCTACCCCAACCAAGGAAAAGTACAAGGTAAGGGTTTATTTCACAATCTGTTCATTATCTGAGGTTGTTTATACGTAATAATCTACTGGGATCTCTTTATCATCCACATCCATGTTTCTTAATAATGTATTTCAAAACATTTTTACTATTTACTAGAATATGGGTTAAAGTCATTTATACCCTTTTTTGAATTTTTATAAGAGGTTTATAAAGGAATCTTTCCGTTGTTTTCCAAACAAGGTGTTTTTTAACCTTTTCGACAAAATTGAGGTAAGAATGTTTTTTTTAACATATATGGAAGGTGCGGCTATTTTCCGCCATTATAAAATCGTCAAAGCTTCCCTTACAATATTATAAGAATATTTTTAAATAAAATGTTTTATTTTATAAATATATTACTCTTAAATTATTTTAAAATAGAAAGAGATTTTTCTCTAAAAAGAGTTTTGATTTCATCTATGTCAACATCCGTTGATGGATTTTACGCTTATTTGAAGTTGATTTATTATGAAACAAAACATCTATATTGTATTGAAGGTTTTGTGATAAGTTTGACTATGGATGTGTTATTTTTATACCATTCATGGTTTATGGATGAAGTATTTACATTTCGTATGCTAGTTTTAATACGAATGTTTATGTTATGTTTAAACCTTTTCATATGGGAATACATTGGACCTAATATGTGACGGGTGGAGCCAGCTATTGCTCCTCGACGCATCGGTAGGTCACATGATACAAACTACTATCTTGGCACAAGGCCTTGGAAAAATCTTATTTGTAGTCTTGGCACGAGGCCTTGGCTATGTGGTTATGATAGCCTGGCATTATGAATTCTATCATTATTAAAGTGGTTATGGATATTGCATGTGATTATTCAATTAGTATAATATCCATGTAAATAAGTAAATGGAATTATTTCATTTTATTTTTTCCATACTATGTTGAATTTCAAGTTTAAAAGGCTTTTGTTTTAGTTATACACTGCCTTAAATGTTTATTCTTATTTATGAATGTTTCTACTAAATTGTTATCCTTACTGGGAATTTGAGCTCACCCCTTCTCAATGTTTTATTTTTCCCAGGATGTGAATAAGTAAATTATGAATGACCTGTAGAGATATTATGAGGGGATAATAGTGTGGATTATGGAGACAATATGTTGTTGTTGTACATTTTATTTTTATAATTTAATTTAAGACTTACGAATATATCTAGTGTTTCCAAGGCTACTAAACCCATCGGTATTTCGAGATTTGATCTTTCTTGTGATCATGCCAATGTTATGTAATAATGCACCGAAACTGGGTAACTGGGGTCAGGGCGTTACTATTTGAGTTTACTTGAGACTCCATTTATTATCCTTATTCATAAAACTGAGAGAATATTATGAGTTTTCAATCAACATTTATACCTTGAGGGAATATAGAATAATGTTTTCACATCTAACGAAGTCACTTTTAGCCAACACCTTTTAAATAACTGGTTTTAAGTCACTAATAAAGTGATGAATTTTAAATTTAGAATTAATTATTAAATATAAGAATAAATTTCATTTCTTGTGAATAATATCTTATACGAACCAATAGATTCATCATTTTTTTTCATTGAAGCACGCCTATCGTGGGGAATGTCAAAAAAATATTTTAATTACCTAATAATAGTATAGTAGTTAACTCATGGTAGTCTCCTAAATAAAAGTTCACAAAAACAAGGTTGTCAGCTTTTATTTGTTTTCTGAAAACAATTAGTTTTAAATAATTTTGAATGAAGTGATTAAAAGAATGAAGGGTCCTGAAAATAACATTTATATTCCTAATGCATCATAGAGGACAACCAGGGACATCTCAATAGAGGAGTGTCTTAGTCTATTCAACCACTAATTTATAATTCACCTAATAAAAATCATTTTGTGTTTTTTATTATTTATTAAAAAAATGGTTTTAGTTTTTTAAAAATATGAAATTAAATTAAATAATTCATAATTAAAATATATATGAAGATGCAGACAGAATTTATATTATAAAGAAAGATCCTGGTCTGGGGTTTGATAACAGAGGTTTATTCATTATTTATGTATTGTTTCAATTAAATTTGATAATTATTTTGATGAAATATCATTAAGGAATTGCATTCCTTTGATATATTATGTGCGTGATTTTCGTATGCCTTTGGTGAACCAAACTACAAATCCTCCAACATTCATATAGGATAACACCTCAAATGAGAATTAAATTCCTAAAAGACTTGGCTCCACTATATGTTGTTTCATCCCTTTAAGAAACCCCAACTCCACCGTCTGAATGTTTTTACCAAGATAAGAGAGGGGAAATTAATTAATCAATGAAAAGGAATGGAATTAGAAATAATGTCCTGATGTATTATCACAACACCCTAGAAATACTTTTTCATCCATGACATGTAGATTTTAAACATGTTTATTTGAAGAAAAATAATAAAGAATCCTGAGAAACATCCCCTAAGGCCACACCTTGAGATATTCACATTCCATTGAAAAGTAAAAAGAGATCATTATTGAAATATATAATATAGAGAATAAGATTAGTGTTTTAAGAGAAAATGGGATGTAATAATAAAGGGAAACACTTTAACTAAAATACTAATGCAGGTTACATGAGAAAATAAAACAATAAATAATATAAAATAAAAAAAAAGTTGTAAAGTATGGTGATCATCTAGAGCATCCCTCTTCGGTAGATATTCTATTCAATCCACATAAAGGCCATTATTTATATAAATTTAATTTGATTTATTACATCATAAATAAATATTAATGTATTTTTAAATATAATGGGTCATCATCGGTTGATATTTTGATTCCAGAATATGTACTTTAAAAGGTTGCATGTGGTAGTCCCTAGTTTTTATCAAATCAATGAATTTTTTCTTATATACAGTTGTTAGAAAATTTCATTCTTGTTTTCTCCCTGAATTTAATCTTTATATATAATATATAGAATAAATTATATCCCAAATACTCCATAATTTTATTCTAGTTGAATGCTTCTTGAATCTTCTTTCAATGTTGAGCGTTCATTGGCCCTCTTAATGAGTGAATAAATCCTTTAAAATTAATTTATGAATGAATCAATGTATCCTATTTAGAATACATTTATAATCACCTAAAATGATGGTGTGTAGGATGATTTATTACTCATTTCTAGATGTGGGGACCACTCTATCTGCCTGAATGTTTTTTCAAAATGATTGATTTTTTTAGGCCTAAAGATTTTCAAATCAGATACTGGTCTAAAAGAAAAATTTGGAGACCATAAATCAAGGAAACCTAAAAAAGAATCAGTATAATTTTAATTATAATTTTTAATTTATTCTGAAAATACCAAAGTGATTAAAGTCTTCTAAATTTGTAGAATTAATAATTTTTCTCATTTTAGCTCAAAACACTACACAAATCCAAAATTGGTAAAAATAAGCTCAAATTGATTAATTTTGAGGTTTTAAATAATTTATATACTTATTAAAATTGATGCAAATATTATCTTTATCATTCATCTTTAAGAATTTTCTTGTAATTTTAATGAGTAGAGTCTAAGGAATGTATTTACTAAAAAATACCTTCTTAAACTCATCACATTCCATAGAGTCAATTTATTTCTATTTAATCAAGTTCATAATGAGAATCTTCTATTTTTTATCTTATCCTTCCAAATTATAAACAACATAAAAAATTTCACTCTCTTTACACTAGATGATGGAAAATATTACTTATATTATATAGAATTATTTCATGATAATAAGTTTATTGGAAAACCAAATAAACAAGTTTGAATTTTTTTACATGAAGGACTTAATGAAGAGTTTTCCATTCCTTGTTGTGTTTAGTATTTAGATGTGATTTTTATAATTTTTCATAGATTTATAGAGTTGGGTGAAAATTTCCATGATATGTTTCACAATATCACTTATCTCATTTCGGTTCTCATTGGGATATTCTTTGTATAATATTTGACAATCTTTTCTCACTAAATTAATATGAGCTCAAACCATTTTCTAAAACTAAAAAATTTAGTGAGAGTATCATGAAACAATAATTAGGGTAATATACTATATGAAAAGGATGATAAATCCAAATATTTCCTAAATTATGACACTTTTTTTCAAGTTATGACAATTTAGGTTCATCAAACATCACTTTTGGTTCATCATAGGTAGTTTTAGGTTCTATACTTTTATTCTACATAAACTAATCCTAAAAACATAACTAAACCCTTCTTAGATACCAATTTAGCTAACCCAAGAACAATATACATTCATATTACATCTTTTTACATGATTATTTATTACATATCACAATATATCACACACCCAAAACTTCTAGGTTTTGTGACTTTGGGGATTAGAAACATAACAAAGTTATTTTAAAAAAATTATTTAAAATCTACCACAAATATTCTTAACACATGAAACCGTTAAAGACATATCATACAATATTCCCTTATTCATAACGCCATGAATGTAAACATATTATAGAGTGTTCTTGAGCATCGCTAAGTGGTTAATAAAAGTTATTTCAATCAATTATCATAAGTGAGAATATGATGAACATATATGCAAGGTAAGTAAATTCAGGTATTAGAAAATAACATAATGGAATCATATCAAATAAAACATTGATGATAAATAATGATTCATTGAATAATGATTCTATAAAAACACATGACATGAGTAATTTATGTGAGGAAACATATTCCAATAATCATGAGCTATTAAAAAATAACATATGAATATTTAATTACATAGAAATGTTGTATTTGAATTTTGAATATATATATATATATATGCATGTAAAATAATTCCATATATTGGGGATCACATCCAAGAACATCATTATATTATGGAATGATTTCCAAATTGGATTTGGATTTATCCATAATCCTTATCTTGTAAACTCATGAGGTATAAATCATTACCCAATGCATTAGAAGGATGTGTAATTTCTAGACATTATGATACCATTCAGGTCACTAGTATGTTTTATTTTGATATTTATCTGTTTATCTATTTATTAATAGAGTTTCCCAATGTTTTTTAAATAATAAAATATTTTTTCTTAAAATATACCCTATCAGTTGGTAACATACGGTTTTTCTAATCGTAAGACTAGCCTAGCAAGTTGATATTTGGGGGACAATGGGGTTTCATACAGTTTGAGAATAGTTTTTATATAATACTTTATATATACATCACAGATCATACATATTTTCTTTATAGATATATTGGCTCCCACATTGTTGGCTCATGAGTTTTCTAGTAGTGTGGTGTGTCCAATTCATTAAAAAGTGGGTTTTTGATAAATTTTCACTTTCCGTTATTAATGGATTCTCCCTCATTCCTCTCTCTAATTACATGCATCCACTATCCCCACACAATAGATCATCTCACCTCTTCTTTTAGTGTATTATTCGTGGATCTTTAGTTTTCCTTCTCATGGTAATCTCGATTTCATTATGAGTTTTTCTCCTTTCACTATTATCTGAATTTATTCTTACATTTCAAAAGAATATAGAAAACCTAGCTAGAATTATATCCAAATAAAGGGTTGTTGATATAGTGTTTCCAATTTTCCATTATCAGTTAGATTCTTGATTGTAACACCATGAGATTTTAATAATATTGTTTTGATACAAATTCAATTTCTTTTATGGCTTTCTTTACACGCAGCACAAAGTTTTAATGAACCATGATATATTATTACTATTATTATTTAAAAAAGACCATTAGAATTTAACTTGTATTTTTAAAATTAAATAGAAATAATTACATTTTAAAAAATAATTATAAATTTTTTCGATAAAGAAAATATTTTTACAATTAATTAATTAATTTTTAGTAAAATCAGTATATGCCTTGAAAATATGATTTCTCAAAAAATGATTTGTATTACTTTTTGAGAAAAAAATATAAAATTATTTTTTGAAAATTTTGTGAAATTTATTTAATAAAAATAACTTCATTTAATTGAATCAAATTTTAAAATTATTTTATGATGAATTTTTTAGAATTCTCGGAGAAGATAAATTTTTTGTTGAATAGTGGAAAATAATTATTTTAAAAAAATGCTTTATCGTTTAAATAATTTACAAAGTTATATATTATTTAAAAATGTTTTAAAATTATTATTATATTTAATATGTTATTAATAATCCAATTTATTACATTATAATCAATTTCACATTGAATATTGATATTAAAACTTTCTATACTTATGAAATCTGTCTCTTTAGAAACCAACTTTTTCATTATGTATATGGGTTTAATTTTAAATTAAATTTTGACAGTTGTAAGAATTGAATTTGAAAAAATTGATTCTTAATTTTGAATAATAATAATTAATATTATATAATAACATAAAAAAAATATAAAATGAAAAGTAAAAAAGAGTAAAAATTAATTACAGTGATTAAGGTTCAAACAAGTTTACTTGGGGTTATACAACAACCATAATGGTTGAAATAACCTAATAACATGTATAAATCCTATTTTACGGAAATTAGTTTACCTTATCACATATAAGGTTCTATAATTTCCATTTTGGATCCCTATGTAATGTTTAAAATGTGGGTACACCATTTACATTTGAAAAATTCCAAGTGTATCTACTCCCCAACTTATAAAAGGGAACCCCTCTACTCTCCTCTTCACACATCCAAAAATATTTTATTCTGAAAATAACTTCCCAAATAACTTCCATAAATCCTTAAAAACAAACTATAGGCCTAATTTTTGTTATTAAAAGCTCATATTAAGTCTTTTGTAGCTATATTATGGAGGTTGTCTGAAGAAGAGGTAACGTTCTTAACCGATCATTTTTTTTAATTCATCTTCGACCTCCATAAAATATTCTTCAAACATGATTATATAATAAAAATGGAATCTCAAATATAAAAATATTATATTATGTAAATTTAACATCTTATATGTATCTCATCATCCATCAAATAGGAAATGAAACCATCATTCGTGTGTACGATATACTACCACCTCACGAACTAATGTAATTTATGTTTTGTCATCTCCTCTAACAGGTGTATATAATGATGGATTTAAATTAATTATCTAATATTTATGGAATAATAACAATTAAGAAGTTATTATATCTCATACAACTTCTTAATTTTTATTCCATGGTAATATGATAATGTCAATCTTGTGTACGGTGGACTATTTCCATAAAAAGTGATATGATACATTTTTCATTGAATATTTTCATTAATGGTAACAAGGATAGGTTTAAAAATTATTTTTTATATATAAAATTAAAATATCTCTAGAAATATTTCATATTATTTACTTCTATTCCTTCTATCGAGAATATGGAAACAACCTCCATGCGTATGTACGGTCGTCTGTTGCCATATATGGTGTAATTCCTTTTCAATACCTAGATTTTATGGATAAATCTATAAAAATATTTAATTAATAAATATGATATTTATTTCATTTTTAACGTTATGGATATTTTTTAACCATGATCAATGTAAATAGACCAAAAATACAAATTCCAAACTTACATGTAAAAAAGAAAAGTAGTTATTACCGAAAATTTTATTTTAACAAGGAATTGTTAATAAATATGTAATAAAAGGTGATATGTAAATAATATATGATTTGATATATATAAGTACCAATCATCAATTTAGGTATAAAAAACAATATTTATTATATACCAGTTTAAAAAAAATTTGATGGAAGTCGAGGCATAAGGTAATGGATTTTTTCTCAATTTTATTTTTGTGGGAAACATGCCTTATATCCTACATTTTTATTTTTTGTGGTGTATATACTAACCATGAATGTTTTTTATGGTTATTATTAAGAAAAATATTGGATATATATCTACAAAATGTTATTTTTTTCATGTGTAATACGATTCAACTGATACCAAATTGGTAAACGTTTTATGTTACAATCTCATTGTTTATGAGGATTGTTTCTGATTATGATTCCAATGATTATATTTTTTGATCTAGAACTAAAAAATTCATTATATTTATAATAATATAGTTATTTCATGAAAGTAAATGTTTTAATTTCATTTCAATCTCTTCATGTACTCAATATTCAAATATTATTTTTTTACAAAAAATGATATTATTTATCTCTTTAGTTGGAATTCCTTCTTATTCTATGTCTACAGTTTCTAAAGAAGTTTCAAACAATGTTTTAAATAATATCTAGTAAATTATTAAATAAATTTGATTATTTTTTAACTATTTAAAAAAAATTAAATGGTATCTTCTTGCTTTTTTCTGAATGATGTGCTCTTTCAATTTTTACTGAAAATCTAAAAGGAATTATTATTTTAAGATGTATGACCTGAATGGAAGTTTTCTGTGTCATGATGACATAATAAATTTTATGATTCCAACATATGATTAATATAATATTTTAAATTAAATGAATTTTAATAAATTTCGATGAACCTTTAGTTTTAAGATGGATATTTTCAAGTGAAAATGTTATTTTCCATAGGAAATGTTCCATGTTATAGTTCAAAATAATTTTTAATCTAAGATGAAATAATTTTATGTTATTTAATATTTACTAGGGATATTATACAAGGTTACCATTTCTATTCGTTCCTTGTGTGGTTTATGTGTATGATTACATGTTGTTTATGAAACTCATTCCTTATCCAAGGGTTCTCTTCTGATGAAATGAGGAAATGTTTATTAAACATGTTTCCCCACTGGTTATGATGTGATCACATTTTAATGAAACCAAATTCATTTAATGGTTTATGATACGAAAAATGTTTATGATCTTGTGGCATATGTATGAATGATTTTTTTATCTGATGGTTGTGAATTATATCTCCCTCCAATGCATTGGGTAAATATTGATATCTAATTAGACAAATTGGACTGTAATGGGGATTATTCCCAACTCAAAAAGGTAATTTTTCAACATTGATATTTTTGGGATTAAACCATGACTACAATGATTATTTGGGGAGTGAACCCATTCCAATATTATAGTTTCATCAATGAGCATTGACTACTAAATAAATATTTTTCTATGATTATGTGTATTTCAAAAACATATGTATTATTTCAATGTTATTATCTTATAGATTATGTTATTTTATTCAATTGTGATTCATGTTTTATTAATTTTCATTATTTATTCCATGAATCATGTTTATAATTAATTATATACAAGGTATTTTTTAAATAATATTATTAGGTTCGTATAACCTTATTCTCTTATTATGTTTATATATTCCTTTTCCCCTTACTAAGAATTTGAGGTTACCCTTTATTATGATTCCATTCCACAGGTTATGAAGAAATGTTTTATGTGTGATATGTATAATAAGGGTGATAGTTATGAAGAACTCAGTATGAAATAATATATCTGACATATAAAACAGTTTTTTAGGTATCCGATCTTCCAAAGTAATTTGACTTAAATATTATATAATTGATCATTTTTTTATATAATGAATATTCATCTATTAAGATTTTATAAATATGTCTGAAAATTATGGGTGAATATAGTTGGTATTAAAGAAATGGTTTATTATATCCTTGGAATATACAATGAGAAAATTTTATTGAGAACTATTATGATATGTTTAAGTATATAAAAGTAACTTGGAAATTTGGTAAATGACAGGGAGAGTGGTTTCTGATAAGTTACACTACTGTATAGATACTATAAGTGGATCCGGATCTGGAATAGTTGTACATATCGGTAATTACATTGAAAAATGGTGCATTGAGTTGGACTTAATCATCAACAGGTGTAAGACAATGGGCCTTGCATTATACTTGGTTTGTTGCTCCCAGAGTATATGAATTGGATATTCCACATCACTTTAAAAACACGATTAATTATAAATAGATGATACCATGAATAACTAATGTAAAACCTATGGTTCCAAATATTGAAATTGAGTAATTATTTAGATGTTCTAAAAATATTTTTTAATATTTATGTGGTTTACCACTATGAATATTGTTTCATAAACTCGGATTTTTGGTTTTACACAATGGATTAACCTAAAGGAACCATGTTAATGATGAGTGTGGTGGATAATGTAGTGATTATCCTCTTTTGTAACCAAATTTTATGGGATATGGAGGGAAAATATCATTTTTATGCTAAAAAAAATTTCCCATTATGTGAATAATTCTAAATTTCCAAATGATCAAATCAGAGAACATTGTTATATTGAGTCCTTTATTGGGAAACATCGACCTTATTTTAGTGGTTCTTTTGATACACTAGTTATTAACTAATGGATCAGTACTAATGAAAATATAGTTTCCAATATCGAGTGTTCAGATCTTGGAAAATTATTTTTGGATATATATCATTCAAATGTCAAATTAGATCAATAGTTTATTATTATCTAGAATACAATTCAATAAGATGAAATTGAATCCATAAAATAGGATGAGTTTTAGATCTTATTATTCAATAGGTAATTTCCTCTTATTCTTATTATGAAACAAGAAAAGGAATTCCATAAGTTAAAGAAGATGTATGATGAATCTATTGGTACCTATGAGGTGAATTTTACCAGACTTTTGAGGTGTGCCTATGGTACTATCATCCAAACTAAAATTAAGGTTGATCAATGCTTCAATGACATAAAACCAAGAATTTGAAATGAATTTTCTATATGGGTATTCTGTAGTAATGATGAAACCGGTCATTTTTCTACCAAGGTAGAAATATAAATTGGACTTATCCACCAATCACATAGTTTTAATAAGCAAGAAAAGATTTGGTTAAAAGGAAATACTAAAAAACAAGGAGAAAATAATATGTTATTTCCTTGGTGGTCAAATTGTGGAAGGAGAAATGGATGAAATTTTATTAACGGGGAATGTAAAAGTTATAAGTGTGGAAAGGAATGTTATTGAGAAATTGATTTTTGATGTTATAAGAAAAAGTTAGATTATGAAACAAATACAGTGAAAGATCTATAGAATTCACCACCCACACTATGCTATTAAAAATGCATAGATTCAAAAGTAAATCAAATGAGTTCACTATTTCAGATGAGGGGTGAAATAAAAACATAGTTGTAGGGTCCTGAAAACTCCGCAAAGGGAAATAAAGTTGTCCAAAAATTTAATGTAGGAATAGGAAGCTTATTCCATTGAAAATTTCAGAGTAAGATTGAAGAATTATAAGTTAGTAATGTGACCAAAGAGGTCTACGTACAAAGGTCTGGGAATGTGTTGTGGATTTTAGTACCCATGAACCTACCATTACGTTGATAGCCCATGAAATGATAGCCTGTGAGGTGTTGACTAGAAAACTAGTCAGTTTCCAGAAAAAATGAAGAAAGGAACTGATCCCACACAAACCATGTTGTTGGTGGAATGGAGGAGGAGGAATTCCACTCGCAAATTGGTCCCCTGTGAACTGCATCATTAGAAAAAATGGGACAGAGTGGTATGACCCTGCATATTGTCCCCACAGAATCAGTAGTTTGCGAACAAGGCAAGGTCATCGATGTCCAATGAACTACATCATTCCTGGGATTAAGGTGGTGATTTCCACCACTGTGAACCATGGCCCTGCATACCATAGTTGACCGAGTCATCCACAAGCTAGTTGATTACTTCATTGGCCTCTACAAATGGGGCTACAGAACCCAAAGATACAACTTCCCAAAAACACTATAAAAGGACCACCGTGGGATATGGAAAGTAGATGGGTTAAAGGAAAGAAAAAAGAGAGGTTATTGATTCATGGAGAAGGAGAGAATTTCCATATGGAATAATTCAACGTATAATGACCGATGAAGTGTGGATCACGAACCACTTTATACCATGTATAAACACACCATGAACCATAAAGTGGAATAAATAATAATAATTGGTGAATAGAAAACCATGTTCCCTTCACAGATGAACTTCACGTGAACTGTAGGACCAAAGTCACCTCTTTGATCTGGTGTACTCCATAGCACATCACTATATGGATGAATCCCTGCTCTGTGTAGTGCTCTGCTACATGGATGGAATCCATCCCCGCATAGAACCCCACTATGCGAATGGAACCTAGGGTTAGGTACCACCCTAGTATGTGGATCATGTTCAGATTCATGTACAACCATTGTACACGAACCACTCCTAGGTTTTCATACCACTTCAGTATCCAGATGACCCATCCACCCACATAGCCCTATGGAATGTGGAGAGACCCCCATCCCACATGTGATAATGGTATGTATAATGGGGTATCTTTGAGAATTCCACATTCGGGTTCTGATCATGTCCTTCCCTTCCCATATCTTCCTCTATATCCCCTCCACCTACCAGTCCAATTTCATTAGGCCAAAGCCACTTCCAAATCCACTGGACCCATATGATCAGACCTTGATGTGCATCAACACATCCTTATATGTTTACATATACATGGTAAGTGGAGTCACGAAGGTAGTCCCCACAATGGTACAGACCCCTAGAATGTTCCTATGTTTACATTCCTATTGTAACATGAGGCCCAAACTTGTGACACTAATGAGAACCTTCTTGTTCTAGGGATCAAGGGTGATAACTATCCATTCCCTTAAATTATGTTCAATGATAAGTCAATGTGATTACACTTGCATTTCTTTTTTATGGGGATGAATACTCTTCCCCTTTCCCAAAACCCATTTTTTGGGACCTCCCACTCATGTAAGTCCCTAGACTTCTAGTAGAAGGTGGAGCTCTTCTCCCTCTTAATCTCAGCCCCAAATGAGTCTCGATAGATCACAAAACTTTAATATCATGGATATTAACATGGGTGAGGGTTGGAACATCTACGGACCCTTTCCCTCTCTCGTTGGGCTCATTACCATAGCCTCTTAAACTATCTTTCTCCTCCTTTTCCATCATTGGAAAAAGGAAAGGTGTGTGGTTTACTAGATCTACTACATCTTCTTGTTTCTCACACTGAGGATGACTCACGTGGGATTCGAGGTTAAAGGTTTCTGTCGTGATTGCACCATCCATGTCTAATGAACTATGAGAACTCGGATTCCTGCCCCAACCAGAATACCTAGGAATCCTGCTTAAAGCTCGAGCTCAATGGATATTCTTCTATAGATCCAGTCCCATCAAAATCCACCTAATTCAAAGCGCCGCCTTCTGGGAGTAATCCCCAATTCAATGAACTATGAGAACTGTGGTTCTTGCTCCAACCAGGATATATAGGATGCCTGATTAAGTCTCGAGCCCAAGGGATGTTATCCTTAGGAGCCAGTCCCAACAAGATCCCCCCAATTTAAGGGGCCTCTCCCAAGGTGTATGGCCCAAGTTAATGAACTATGAGAACATAGATTCCAGCTCCAACCAGGATACGTAAGACACCTACTTAATTCCCGATCTCAAAGGGGTGTCATTCACACATGCTAACCCCAATCATGTCCCACATAGTAGGGAATCTTATTTTGGACTAATTCATAATTCAATTATCACAATTGGGACTCCCTTACAATGTAATCCCCAACCATTCCCCCTTTAGGAGAAGCTTATATGAGTAAGTCCCATCTACTATAACTATATGGAATTTGATTTCCAACCAAATAGGATACATAGGAAACCACTATGGTGTTCAAGCCCAATACTTCATGGACCTTATATGTCCCATCATTATCATCATCATGTTGGTTCACCCTTTTTCTCATCCCATGATGTTAAACTCCAAGGGTTACTAAACCACATGATCTTCATTCCCTAACCAACTAGTAGGTTCGCCTTCACCCCAAAGTCTACATATTTTCTAGTTATCTCCCGCAGACTCAACGTAACAACCCTAATAAATCTTGACTAGGAAACTTATGCATAGACGTCTTCGATGCATGATTTTAAACATCATGGATTGGTCCTTGTCACACAACCGTAAAAGTTGATGTGTCCAGTTAAGTGACACTGAACTATGTGGGATCTGATTCCTCTCATGAGTATATGTACGATGCCCAACTTATGGTTCCAACCCCAACATCAGAACAATTCTCATCCACCCTCTATGATAAATTCTAGAGCACCTAGTAGTATTTATTATGTTAGTGTTGTCTCATAAAATTCGAATCCATGTGTCTGTATGGTTAATATTTCAACCTAGGGGTAGCCCATGGATACATTTTTGGAAATATCCAAGTATTCAAGAATATATGAATATTGCTTAAATATACTATAGAGTCCCGAACTAATCAATAATCCCCCCAAAAGGGTGTTATGAGCCCAACCTCCCATCATCTCAACTGATGGTGTCCATAAGTGTTGTTGGCCAATTTGTCATCTAATGAGCATCTTCCTTTGGAATATAGGTCAATTAATCATGGGTATAAGGTTCATTGGTTGTTTCTGGATCCACAAATATACCCTCTAGAGACCATCCAAGGACATCATACCCAACTTTGGATGATTTCACAAAAACTTATCCCCTTATAATCACCTACAAGGACCGTTCAATTATGGTATCTCTTATGTAACATAAATGGGATACACAACCCAGTTCTTGTGGGATCAGTTCCATCCACACAAAAGGTTTTATGAAATGAATTTGGAAAACATATAAAATGGTGAACCTAACATCAAATTCTCTATAATAAAAAACAAATTGTTATTATCAGTCAAATCATATTTTTTCCCCAAATACCCACCTTGTGTCAAAACACAAATAGTGAACCCAACATGAATCCTTCACCACGAAGGAGGTGTTATCCCACCACAAGCCCCTTTCTTCCAAAGAAGATGAGGGCCAAGAAAGATTTTCAGAAACTCATGGGTCCATGAGATGCTACATTGACAATGTTTTTTTTGTTTTTACATGTGGAATATATTGTAGGGATTTATAAAACTCTCTTTATTCCAAATAAGTTCTCAACAAATTGCTCAGACATGTGTGTCAGCATCCACACAGGTGATCGTATCCCTTAAAAACAAGACTCCATCACCTACCTGGTGTATTAAATGTTGGGTTTCAAACATGTTGATCAAATAGTACTATAAAAATAGCACTCTTCTCATGGTGTATCTGACCAGGGAGTCCCTCTATTCAGTGAAAACATTATAACCACCTCTCCAGCCATGGCCGACACCCCAACACAGGACGTCCCCACTTTCCATCTCAAATTGCATCGAGAGCCTATTCCCAGAACATGATATCGAGTAACTCCCTTATCTCAGGGAGGAAGATGAAGACAAAACTGAGGAATTAATCCCAACTAAACAGGAACCCCTCATGAGGGCTCTTACCAGAGGACACTGCCACCAGCATCGTAAAATCCAATGTCCTCACTCTAAAGAGGGTCTCATGACAAGGGAACCTGTCAAAGTCCAATGGACATGGACCCCTTGGGATACCTGTCGAGGGTAGAGAATGCACAATTTTATGCAGGTCATCAACCTATTTCCTAAAGAAGAGATCTGTCATTCAAATACGGTGGTGCGCAATGGGCATATATACAATCTGGCTCCCTCTACTAAAGCCCCCCAAATAAATGCGATAAAAATATATGATTTGACACATATTCCTACTCAGTCATATGAATCCCACCATAGATATATGGGGGAAGATCAAGAGAAAATTCACATTTCTTCTAGTGATCGCTAGTACCAATGCACAGATAGAGTGGAAAGTTATAGGAAAAAGGGAAATTCCCACCGATGAACAAGAATACCATCATCCAAATAGGATGGTACCTAACTATAAACCGGCCCAAATCCCTATTGATACAACTCAATCGCTCTATCTAAATTAGGTGGAAAACTATGGATAGTCATACAATATGACTTAGGCATATGAGTCCCACCAATCAAGCACGGTGGACGTTATTTGGAAAATGAAAATACTTGACAACCACAACAAAGACCACTAGTCAAATATATTGGAAAGTAAATATGAGTAAAGTTGAATTCTTGGATGCATACAAATACCACCAACCAAATATGGTGGAATGTAGAGAAGATAGTTAGTGGGAGACTTTTTGCTATATCCTGGCACAGGAGAACCACTGGTACCCACTAGAAACCGATGGAGAATTAGAATAGGCACAAAATCCTACTCCAACTTCGAAATGGGAATTCATACATGTTCCAACCAAATATATATCTCAACACATCTTGGACATGATGGAGGATCAGACATCAATTCTAGACTAAATCATCTAGACATGTCAAAATGTCATTGCATCAGCAAAAAATGTGAGGCGTCGAGCCCATGACAAGTTCTCCTTAGGTTGGGTGATCTGTCCAAAAAAATATTATAATCACTCCAAAGTATACATGCATCCCTGATCCAGTCCCATAGGGTTAATGGACATATTTCATGATACAAGGACAATATGATCGGGAATAAATACCCATTCCAATTGGGAGATGTTGGTCCATTGTGGTGGACACTCCATGTCAAGAATATATCCCTTCTAGAACACAAGATGTCTAATGGTGTATCCCAGCAGCATCACAAGAACCATCTAAATAGGGACCCATATATGAAGGTTGTTATCAATATTAGGTGGCCCCAATTTTATTTCAAGAGAGTTTCAAAAAGGTAAATGTGCCAAAGACAATGGGAAAATGAAGGGCATACTCATGATTCTACTATATTGGAAGATGGAATTCTTGACATTGTCAAACATATATCGATAGAGTCTCAAGATCATGTTAGTGCATTACCAAATTATGGAAGTGTCAGTAGAAGTTTTGAAAGTCCTCCCCACAATATTGAAACAAGAAGCTATGAAGGTCCTCCCTAAAGCACCCAATGGGGCTTACTCCATGGGCTAGATATGATCGATCATGAGAGACTATCTCCTGATGCGTGTCACGGTAGTCATCCCATTAACTAGAAGATAGAACAAAAAAAGGTCCTCTCCTTGTCTTTGTCCAACCTGATTGTTCTCCCAAGGGTATACTCTATAGATATGTGTCTCCCTATAGTTGGAAATAAAGCTTTGATGGTTGTCCTCCCCAAAATAGCAGTCACTGTGAAGGACCTCCATGTAGTGACATTAGGAAACAGGAAGATCCTCCCCTCATTATAGTACATCCTAAAGGTTCTCCCTATAAATTTCACTACAAATACTCTCCCTATATATAGATCTATAATAGTAGTCCTCAATATAATCGAATTAATGTTGAAGGACATCCCTTCAATGACACCTAGCAGCAATAAGTCCCCCCCCCCCTGTTGTAGTCCACCCTGAAGGCCCTCCCCAAGGTATATATCATATGGATTCCCCTTGAGGTTATACATTAAGCTAAAATGGTAGAACTCACCATTCCTGTACTAACTACAAAGGTCCTCCCTGTAGTCAAAATCCACATCAGTAAGAAGGTTCTCCCCTCACCGGATCAAAAACAATAAAACTCTCATATGTCGATGTGCCTGGAAATATGGAGTACAACATGTTTGATACTCTTTCCATGACATGAAATATCCCTTCTCAAGCAGAAGACTACTTTATTCCATGCTCATCTTTAGAGACACCCCCGTACCATACACATGTCAATGAGACACCCACCATCCCCAATGCATGGAACAAAATCATTAAGAAGTAGTCAAGTAGGGAAGACCAAGTAGTGGAGTCCCTAGTGGAACAACAACAAGAAATGTTTCTTGTCAAAAGACAACTATCTAAGTATTACATACTAGTGACGTATTCTCCCATAGCCACTACTTAATTCAGCATTCCATGAGAGTTGTTAGAATAATTTATGCATAACATTCGTCTCAATATATAGACAAGTTTCCGCTAGTTAAAGAAATGTTTCTTCCTTATGAAGGTTATACAGACCATGTTAATTTCCTCAGGTAGCTTTATTGTCAAATTTACCTAGAAGACCTTATGTCTGTTTGGAGACCACAATAAGAATGTCAAAAGAAAGACCTTGAGGTGGCCTGCCTCCAGGTTTTTCACAAGTTGTAATGACTTATCAGAAATGCCTTGTCTGGTATTTATATCTTGGGATGGGGAGAACATGGATCTCTACACTTCACCCCACTTTATGTCCAGAAAAAATCACTCGAAGTGAAATCCTCCAATTTCATCACATCCAAATAGAATCCAATTGAAATCACTACTCTGGAATGGTAGAGTTCTCAGCAAGAACCGACCTTGAGTAAGACTTAGAAGCGTTAGGACCGATGAGAGAAATCCATCAAAAATCTCCTAACCCAGGCTAAAATAAATATCCAACAAGATTCTCACCTAAGGGAAGCCAATAAATGATAATTAATCATGTCCTTGGAGGAAAGTAACTCATGTGAAAACTCGACACAATATCCAGATCACTCCCATATAGTAATGCATGAAATCAAGAAGGGGGAAATAGTAGCAGAAACTGCTATAGTACGGGACCAGCCCAAGCCCGTAGGGATGGGGGATTATTTAACACAAATTTACTCCATAAGACCATCAATTATAGACTGTGGTACATGAATCTAAGAATAAGAGAAACCCTAGCCTGCGGGGCTGGGGAATTTTTACCTCAAATCCCCACCCAGTGGACATCTGCCTTCTCACGTTTTGGGTGAACAATGAATAGAGGGGTTACCCATTCTATCTCGCCTCGTGACTCATGTCCACTTGGAAAAATGCATTCTTTGAGGTTATATCAAGCCTCCCTTTGAGTCATGATTCGCATAGAAACTCAAAGAAAATCACAAAATAATAGGAGAAGATCCAACAAAGGATGCATGAAACTATCCTACCATTCCACGCCTAGTATTCCACCCCCAATGTTGTATGAAAAAGTTAACATTTTGGAAGTCAACCCCATGGAACTCATGAAAGATAATATAAATTTTTAAGAAGTAAGAGAAGATGAATCCCCCCAAAACTGGTCTTTGATTAGCCTGGAGGTGTGAACACTAGAAACCAAAGAGTTTACCTAAATCTGGGCTCTCCATCAGCCAATCCATTTTTACCATCCTTGAGAATTCACGACAAAAAGAAGAATAAGATCATGTTCCATGACCCACCTCCTCCTATACAGGATACTGCATCCTTGACACTCGAGGAGAGATTCACATGATAGGAGGAATAAATGAAAGAGCTGAGGAAAATTAACGTAGAGCTCATTCAAGTAAGTTATCCTACTGGATATATTCCTCAAGTAGAGAGTCATAACACACATCCAACAGAGGTTCCTCTACCACAGGCCCCCTCTGGATAAATTATATTAGGCCTAAATGCTAATAAAATCTAACACCAAGGCCATTAGTCTATCTAAATCCATCACCTAAAGGATACCAATATTTTCTTCCACTCAGGAAGCATCTTGAACAAATTCAACCAAATCCAAAAATGATTCCCCCAAGTCGGGTATTCACTTCCAGCTCTAGCAGTGCCATCACACCCACTCTTTCCCCCTATTGCACCATCCCATGCTCAAGATTTGTAATATATACAACAAGGGCTCTTGAACACCATTTAGCAATTGACCACTCTACTGGAATCAATGAAAGGGTGGTGCACTCTGACACTTCCATAATAGAAACCATACCCAAACTGGGTGAGAAACATTCCGACACCACCAAATTTTTGGAACCTCGTCTTCCTGGTGTTCAATGGATCAGGTGATCCGAAATATCATCTGATACATTGTGCATCATGTTATGATCTTATGATGGGCACCTTAGTGTAAGGAGAATTAGTGAAGCTCAGATGCTTTATGAAAACCATGCAGGGGTCAGCCTTTGTGTGGTATACATGTCTGTCGGCCAATTCAATCAGAGGATTGGAAGACCGCTAGTTTTGGTTTCTCTTCCAGTTCAGTTCAAAATTTCCAATGACAACAAGGAGTGATCTCATTATAAGGTCCTAAAAATATCTTAAAGGGAAGTAAATACACCAACAAGCACTTTTCAGATAGAAAAAAATATTCCTACAAGTCTAGTAAGGAAAATGGATGCAAATTAGATTGAAAATTTTAAGAAGAAACTTAAATAAATCATGTTTTTCAATGATTTTTAGAGAACCATTAACCATCACCGGGAAAGGATTGTGGGAGCATAAACCACAAACCATCAGTATATAGAAGGACCAGAGAGATGTTGTCCCATGGGGGAAATGGCCAGTAAACCTAGGATTTCATAACTGTGTTGTTGGCGGTATCAAATGGAGAAATTCTTGCCTTATACCATCTTGAGAACTAAGAAGTTCACAGGTGAAGAAAGATGGAAGGGTAATGTGAAACATGTCTAATGCACCACAACCTCCAAAAACCCTGGTTTTCTAAGACTTCACAAATTGAATTAAATCTTCAGGGGAATCCGCAAATAGTGTCTCATGCCCACATATATGATTTCCCCATTGCACTATAAAAGGACCACAGGAGGAACTAAAAATTTATAAGGACAAGAGAAGATATTAAGAGAGAGGATGGGGCTATGAATTTGGATATTTTAGTGACATACAGAGAAGTCTTTGACTTCAGTCTCGAATCATCAATGAAATGTGAACTAGAAACCACTTATTTTTCATGTATAAAAGGTCGTATACCATAGAAATAGGGAAACTAATAAAAATGGTAAATTGAGAACCAAAATGGTGAAACATTGAACCTTAAATCCCTTGTTTATGAACTTACCATGAACCCTAGGCTCCAAGAACCTTCTTCAATCAGGTGCTCTGTATAGCACACCACTATGCAGACCAGACCCTGTGTTGCGTATTGCATTAGTACACTGATGGAATTTGGGACTGCATGGCCTACCACATCACAGAACACATCCAGGTATGTATACCATTTTAGAATATCGAACATATTTTGATCCACATAACATTTCAGTACGCGGGCGACCCCTCTAACTTCGTGGCAGTACTCCATACATGGCTACCCCCATTCCACATGAGAAATAACTGCACAAAATGGGGTGTCTTTAGGAGTCCTTCCTCCTAGATTCAATCATGCCTATCCCTTACTGCCAAGTCCTCTATAGCTTCCCTGCTAACCTGTCCACTGGCATCTGGCCAAAACCTCCTCCAAAGCCACCAGACTCGTATGATCAGATAATCAAGAATACAAGCACACCATCCTGAGTTTACATACCCAAGTTAAGAGGAGTCACGAAATCTATCCCCATAATGATTTGGACCATTATAATGTCTGTAAGTCTACATTCCTAATGTAACTTGGGATCCGTCCATTGGATGATGACGTGAGCCACCCCGTTCTAGGTATTAACAGTAATCACTGGTAGTTACCTTATATGAGTGCCGATTAAAAATGAGGAGATCACTATTTTGTTTCCTTTAGTAAGGAATAATGCTCCCCCCCTTTCCCATAACATACCCCAGAGAACTCCCACTGATCTAATCCCCTATCCTTATACGATACGTACCTGATAACTTTCACTACGAGTCCACATTGAATGGTTCATT
Organism: Viscum album; assembly: GCA_963277665.1. NCBI lineage: Eukaryota > Viridiplantae > Streptophyta > Magnoliopsida > Santalales > Viscaceae > Viscum > Viscum album. The sequence goes on along the minus strand of OY728134.1, from coordinate 1,083,476,401 downwards.
GCTCCATGACCTCGTCTACTATCACATTGACCCAACAGAATTCCAAGATAAATTAATTAGTCCTGGGTATGAAAATAAAAGTGGAGACCAAGTGGGGGAGTTTACACCATCAATGCTCTTTCCCTCTACCTTTAGGTTTGTAGCTGCAACCTCTTCCGCTGCCATCCTCCTCCTTTTTCACTAGTGGAAAAAGGAAAGTGTGTGGTTTTCTAGAATTGTGTCTACCTATTTTTTCCCACACAAAGCATGACTCATGTGTTCTAAGAGGTTATCTATGATAGTCTTTATCCACATCATTATGAATTATGAGAAATCTAATTCAAGCCCTAACTAGGACATGTAGGATGGATGTTTGAAGGCCTGAGCTCAAAATGGTAGCTTCCATGTGTAAGCCCTAATCAAGTCTATAAACTACGAGAACTTGGATTCCTACCCAAAACAGGATATATTGGATGCATTTCTGAAGGCCTGATCTCAAATGGGTAGCTTCTAGAGGTAATCCCCAATTATATCCCCAACAAAAGGAAACCCTCCTTAGGAGTAAGCCACGATTCATATTTTTCATGAAAGGCTTCCATATTGGTGTAAGTCCTAACTGTGTCTCTTCAAGTGGAAAACATCAAAGCATAAGTCGCAAAATATTTTGAATTAAATGGACTTTGAATCCCCATTGATCAGAATACGTCAGAATCTTCTTTAAGGTTCAAGTCTAACCCTCAAGTTAACCTTGGTTCTTTCTGGCCCTCTGGTAGGGTTTCAACAACCCAAGAGATCACCTATCTCATGGGCACTTCAGTACACCCATGAAAAAGTGCCACAAAAATCCTGACTAGGTATCTTTCGCCTAAACATCTTATCCTCACGATGTCAAACTGCATGAATGGTTCCTCGTCACACGACCTTAAAATGTGATGTGTCTAGTTAAGTGACAACAAACTATATGGGCTCTGATTCCTATTATAAGGATACATAGGAATTCCATCTTATGGGTTTGAAACCAACATCATTGTAGCTCCCATCCCCCCTAGATTTCGATAAACTTCAGAGCGCCTCATCTAATGGCTCACACCAACATTGTCTCAATAATTCCTAACTGATGCATATCCATGATTGATTTTGAAACCTAGTGGTAACCCATTGATACACTCTTCAAGAATAAACCAAGGATTCACAAACATTTGAACATGGATTAAATATATATGAGAATCACTGAGTGGGAAATAATTTCCCCCAAAATGGTGTGATGATCGTGACCTCCCATCCTCTTGACCAATGGAGTCCTCAAGTGTTATTGGCAAAAACAACCAACAAGATCCTGTCTTTGGAAAGTAGGTTCATGAATTATTGATAAAAGGGTCATTGGGTATTTCTGTCTCCATGGATAAACTCACCAGAGACCATCTGAGGAAATCATATCCTATGTTGACTGATTTCACAAATACTCAACCCCCTACAATCACCCATCGGGACCATTCGATTAGGGCTCCACCTTCATAATACAAAAGGGATAAACTGCCCAGTCCCAGTGGGGCCAATCCAATTCCCCCAAAAAGGATAATGATATGAATCATTTAAAAAAAATGGTGAACCCAGCGTGAAACTTTATACAATAAAATATCAGTGATGATTCTCATCGGATCATTTTTTCCCCCAAACACTCACCTCGGGTCGAAACAAAAATGGTGAACTTGATGTGAGTCTTTCTATAATAACAGAAAAGTAAAGTTTCTTTTTGGACCATTTTGTTTCACCCCAATTGCTCACCTGGGTTTGAAACAAAAATGGTGAACCCGATGTGAGTCCTTAACCAAGGTGGCGGTATTACCCCACTCAAGTCCCTTTGCCTCATAAATGGAAGGGGGACAAGCCAAATCATCAATTGGTCATGTGATAATGATATGAAACTTTTATGGGATTGTTTTGTTTTTATATTTCATATATATATATATATTATAGGTTCCCAGAGCGACTTTCAGTCCAAATTGAATTGTGATCACTGATTTAGACATGCTCATTGACGACCACACAAACAGTTTGGTCCATAATGAAGAACAAGAATCCCCCTCCAACACATCATCTTGAATGTTGGTTGTCGAACACACTGATCAGAGAGTACCAATGAAACGATACTCTCCCCATAGTGTAGGCTACAAGACAGACTCTCCAATTTCAAAAAGCTCCCCAATCGCTGCCCCAATAGTGGTCGGCACCCAAGCACAAGGTGGACCCTTTTCCATATCCAGCCACTTTGAGAGCCTATCCTCAGAGTGTGACAATGAATACCACTCTTATCATATAGAGGCAGGTGAGTTCGAGAGTGTTGACTTCATCTCAGCTACACATGGGTCTTACTCAAGGGCCCCTACTAGAGAGTGTCTCCACTAATGTTGGGTGACCAAGTATCCTCCCTCTAAATATGATCTCATTCTGAGGGTACCTACTTATGTTCTAAGGGTACGGGTCCCTCAGGCCACCCGCTGAGGACAACAAATGTATAATCAGGATATGGTAATCACCCACCCCTGAGGAGGAGATCTTCCACACAAACATGGAGGTATGAAATTGGTAGACATACAAACCTTCCCCCTCTCCTAAATATCACCACAGAAAAATATCATAAATCTATGAGATAATGCATTTATCCTTATGCTCTCACGAATACCACCATGGAAATAGGGTGGAACGATACGAGAAAATGCACATTCCTGTTAGTTCTCGTCGGTCCCACCATGTAGATAGAGTGGAAAATTATAGGCAGATGCAAATATCTATCGATGCACAAGTATCCTGTCATCCAAATAGGATGGAAACTAGCTATACGCATTCAAAAATTCTTGTTGATGCGTAACGAAATAGCCATCCAAATAGGTTGAAAAAGAAATATGAGTAGAGTCAAATTCATGTGGATATAGAAACATCCCGTGAGGAAAATACAGCACAAAACAAGAAGATGAAAACTCCTGCTCATAAATATGAATCCCACCCGTCAAATATAGTTGAAATCAGAGAAACAAGTTAGGGATAGTTACCAACAGTAGACGACCCTAATTTCCTTCAAGAGACTTCCCAAAAATTAAATTCACCAAAGGAAACTATAAAATGAGGAGCATATTCATAAATCGGCTCTATTGGAAGATACAGTTCTTAATGAAATCGAGTATATATCAATAGAGACTCAAGATCCAATCAGTCCATTACCAAATTATGTAAGTGGTAGTAGCAGTTGTGAAGGAATCCCCGTTATATTGCTAATAACTTCTTGAAGGCCCACCCCAGATCCCCTATGAGTGCTTACTCTGTGGGCTAGAAATGATCGGTAATGAGATCTTATATACTGATTCATGCCAGGGTAGACCTCCCATTGATCAAAAGATAAAATAGAATGAAGCCCCCCCTTACTTTCCTCAGCCCTGATGGTCCTCCCTAGGGTATATGCTATAGATATGCATATCCCTATAGTCAAACATCAAATCATGATGGAATCCCTCGCTATGATGGTAGCCACTATGAAGGACCTCCCAAAATGGAAGTCTCTATGAAGGCCCTCCCTGTAGTGACAACAAGAAATGAGAAGATCCTACCATCATTGGAGCTCATCATGAAATCCCTCCCTAGGATGCGAACTACTGATATTCGTCCAGAATCCAGGGATATGATGTTAGTACTCACCATTATAGTAGTCATTGTGAATGTCCCCCACCCCCTCAATGACATCAACAAGTAAGAAGGTCCTCTCCTCGTTGAATTCTGCCCTGAAAAAACTCCCCAGGTTATAAGCCATAGGGATATTCTCTATAGTCGTACATCAAGTTGAAATGGTATCCCTCACCATTGTAGCATCAGTTTTGAATGTCCTCCTCATAGTCAAACTCATCAGCAGAATGGAGTCCCTCCCCTAACCAAATCAAATGTGAGAATGCCCTCATATTCCAAGGCATTTAGCAATATAGATTCAGATATATCAGACACTCAATCTGTGATGAGCGACATCCTTTCTCAATGAGAAGATGACCTGGGTCCATGCTCATCTTCTGAGCCACACCCGTGCCGATCATATATCAATTAGGCTCTCACTAGCCCTACTACATGGGATGAAGAGATTAAGAAGAATCCAAGCTGTGCAGTTTAAGTGGAAAATTACCTAGAGGAACAAAAATCAGAGTATTCTAAAGAAGAGGTTTCCACCCACATGAGTCCCTAATAAGAAGAATAAGAATAAGGTAGTATACAACCCACCTTCTCCTCCTAAAAATGAAATGGATCCCCCCACACTTGGGGAGAGATTCTCCTTCTAAGTGGAGTAAATGAAAGAGTTGAGGAGAATGAATGATGACTTTCTCTGAGAAAGCCGTCATATTGGGTATGTCCCCCAGGTGGAGTTTCAACACATACTTCTGTCATAAGTTCCTCTTCCCTATGGGATCATTATGAAAATTTATACTAGGACCATATGTTTATCTAATATAGCTCTAGGACCAACAGTTTATCTGAATCCTTCCATGAAAGTATTTTGATATTTCCCTCCACTTGGGAATCATTCAGAGCATATTCAGGTGAACCCAAAAAGGATTCACATGGCTGGGTATCCACCCAAAGTTTTTCATAGTGCCTATACATCTGGTTTTTTTCTCCTATTACACCCACCCATGATCAATTTCAACAAGACATGCATCAAGGTCTCATGAATACCATAGAGTAACTGATATATCGACTAAAATCCTTGGAGGGGTGGTGCGCTCTGATACCACTATAGAGGAAGCCTTACCTTGACAATGTGAGTAGAATTCTGTCATCTCCAAACTTCGAAAACCATGTATTTTTAGTATTCAATAAGTCAGGTGTCCTGAAGAAGCTTCTAATGCATTATGACTCGTACTACGACCCCATGATGGAAACCCCAGAGCAACAAGTGGTAGTGAATCTCTGATGCTTCATGTGAACCATGAAAGGTTTACCCTTTGTATGATACACTAGTTTTTTTGGAAAACTCGATCACAGGTTGGGAGGACCTCTGACGGTAGTTCCTCTTACAGTTCAATACCACATTTCCTAAGACAATAGCTAGTGATCTCATGAACTGCATGAAGTGGGAGAATGAGAGAGTTTCAGAATTCATTGTCGGATGGAATGGTATGAATTACTCCTTAAACCGGTCACTCCCCCAAGATAAGATGATTTCTATGTGCATCAACAATCTCTAAAATGAGATGTGAACACTGCTCATTCCTGTGAAGTAAACAAGTCAGTTTGGATAATTCTATGCCATTTCTCAAATGATTGAAGAATCCTTGTAGTTTGAAAATATCAAGTCCCTAGTGGCCCCATCGGCCCAAGAAAATAGAGGAGGGAGATCTGAATTGGATTTCATTATTCTTAATCCATCCCCCTCCACCGGCTCCAGCCCCAATCAAAAGACCCCCACCGAATCTTGTAGGGCCTGCTGGGTGCCAAAAACCACCCTCACCTCAACAAGATGAGATAAAGGATCTTAGAAAAACCAATTTTAGGAACAAATAAAAAACGTCTACTCGTTATGAGAGGACCAATTCCATGGAATCTTCATAGCCGCCATGAATTGCAACTTGATCTAGATACCATAACCAAAGAGAGCCGATTAGGTAGGCCTTGATGATCAGCCAAATTATTGTCCCTTCCATTGGATATTAGTACACACCATCCATAAATGCTTTGTCTTCTAGGATATCCTAAAAAAGATATTAAACTCTGGACAAGTTAAGTTGGGACCACCACTAACACAGGTAGCATATGTTTCCACCTTAGACAAAAATAAGGGAGGGGAGTGGTAAGAAGTAATTAGAAAGAAGGAGCATAAGTTTGATAGATGGATTATATAGAATATAGTCAACTGAGCTCTCGGAATACTTCAAGCACAGTTGAAACAATCAATTATTTCTCCAATAGCTCCTGATACAACCTAGGCAATATCTTCGGCCCTGTAACCCTTCAAGGGATATTAATCTACAAAACAATCTGGTCAGAAAAGAAGAAAGCATGACCGAGGAGATAAGACTGCACCAAAGTTGATACTAATTTGTTGCTCTTAGACTTATTTCTTGAAGTCCTGAGGTCATGGGAACTACCCCGAAAAATGCAACAATCCGCACCACCCTGCCAAATAGAACAATGGGAACCATCCTGCTAAATGAAACAACTTGAGGAAGATGATGAGGTAGAGTCATCATCTGATGAAGAATTGATTTTGGATCCTTTGGCTCCATCAATATTATCCACCTAAATGATTTCTACCCCGATGATGAGTACAGTTATCAACCTGAATTCCCTTCACCCAATATGGGAGCTGGGGAAAGGGGCTGTAGAAGCCACAGAGATTATGGGAGGTGTGACCATGATAGAAATAAAATTTTGAGCTGCACCCCCTCCCGAACTGTCAATATTACATAAAATAATGGAATAGTTCTCTAGTGGAAACAATAGGAATAGGATAATTCATATCCCACCGGGAGAAGATCTGGACTAATTATCCTCGAGTACCCATTAGAAGAAGAACAGATGTCTGGTCATCCAAGGAATGTATAAAGACTAGTCCAGCCAAACATGGAAAGTACAACAACGCCATCATCTCTTGTCATAGAGGCCAGACCATATACATCTAATGTTAATGCTCTCAATGTGCCTGTGAAAGATAATCCCCAAGCTAGGTAGTGTAGGCCTTTGGATCAGAAATATGATATTATAAAGCATATAGCCTATGTAACAGCCAAGATCCCACTACTGGACACCATGAATCTATTAGAAAATCACTGGGGAGTTCTTATATAATCTTTGCTATGTCCCCACATGTTTCAGGCAGAAGTAGAAGCCACTTAAGTCTATCGGACAAAGACCAAACCTATGGAATTATGCATTGTTATTTTCTTCACATATCAAGAAAAAGACTTCATCATGAAAATTCACATTGAAATGCATGGCCGATTGTCGCCTATCGACCGATCAAGGTTCCAGTGCTCTGCTAATGTGTATAGCAGCACTCGGGTCGAATCCTCGACGATGATACTTTGTAATAATCATTTGTTTTTAGTTGATTTTATTTTGATTAGGGGGTTTTTTTGCAGAGCATAATTGAAATGATTGATTGACTATAATTGATTTAACAAGTCGATAAATATTGGGGTGAGTTCATTATTAGGGATTTAATCTTGTGATATCCTTCATCTTTGCTTTATATTGCATTTAAATTAACTCCAACTTCAGAAGTTGAAGTCAATTAGAATTCCAAAGTGTTAAAGATTTAATCCAAGCCTCAATATAACTAGGATTCTAATCTCAATCATTAATTATTTATGCTAGTGTATTTATGGTTCCAATAATCCATATAAACCACATGTTAAAAGAAATATTTCATTAATCCATGACATATTAAGTCCAACATACACAATGTTAAATTAACGAATACTCATCGAGAAAATACTCTTAATCACTTAACATTCCTAAATTTTGACAAACCACAATGAGATATTTACTCATCCATTTGGGTGTTTAATAGTCTGGTTATAATAATTATGATGATAAATTAATAATAGAAGAAAAGGAAAGGGATTAGAAAAGAGTTGTATGTTGAACACACACACACGAACAATGATGAAAATTAAAAACGGATTTTCGATGGAATGAGGAAGAAAAAGATGGGAAGGGGATTGAAGAGACCCATGCTTGACGTACATGGACATTAAATTACTTTTTCGGAATACCTAATACATAACAAAAACAAACACCAAAGGACCGTAATAGTTTTTTGTCTTTGGAAACTCATAATATAATCTTCTAATCTTAGTGAAAGATCTTCAACATCTCCTATAAAGATCTTCCCTTTTTTTCATACCTAAAACCTTTTTTTATATCCAGTGAAAAGAAAACATATAAAGGGTGATCTCAAATGCCCATTAAGGGTAAGCATAGAGAAATAAAATAGACCATATACAATTGAACTTCAAAACATCAACATAAAGTTTACACATAAAAATCTTGAGTTGTGAAATAAATCTTATTATTACGTAAGGAATAGGTCATAAAGGAACATCAATCATGATAATATAGATTGGAAATAAAACTTATAATTATGGAAAAACATTAAGCACATGATATGATTTCCATAGTATCCAAGGCATTGCTACCTAGACCATCTTAGTGGACAAAATCCCTTATTGAACCGAGTTCACTCCTCGTTCTAATCTTGTATCACTAAATCGGATTAACTTGCTATTCCAGCCATGTCTATATCATGTTATATAAATCTATACCCAATGCATTAGAGGGATATATAGGTCCCACCCATCTCATAATGAAATCATTCTTACTTGTGCCACAAAATAAACAAAAATCATTCATCATATCCCAAATAATAAAATGGGTTTTATAAACGTCATCCCATTATAACATAATACATATAAAAAAATGGATATAATTTGATCATAAGAAATGTGAAACCATGTAAATCAAAGTGACATTATACTTGAAACATACACATATGAAATAATTTCATCGTATATGTAAAATAGTTTTGACAAAACACTTGAAATGAATTTTTGAAGAAAATATACTTTCTTCTTCAAAATCATTTTCTTTTCACAAAATGACAGCAGTTTTAAGAGAAAGTATTTTGTTGAAAATAATCATGAAATATTCCACAGAAATCTTCATGGAAATAAGGCATTATAAAACTGTAAGAATCTGTTCATGTCGTATAAGTAAAAAAAACATTCTCATTGTACTATTGTAGGAAAAGTCAAAAGGTACCTCGTATGGTAAAGAAAAGAAATATTCCTTCCACACGATGTGGTAAAAGTAAAAAAGGGTAAAAATGACTTTAAACATACATGGAAGAAAAGTAAACATTTTATGAAAACATTTTGAGAACATATGGACATGGATGATAAACATAACTGCAGTAAATACTTACGAATAAACCATCTCAGATAAGAATGAGATGGAATAATTATCCCTTACCTTATGTCCAATTTCTTCCATATGTGTCCGAGACTCCTGTATAGTGGGTTTAAAAATATTATTAACTTGTAACATAACCATAATAATATTTATGATATCATATATGATTCACTTATGACTTTATATTATCCGTTCATTTGTCAATTCTATGTTAAATAAGCGTTTTGGGTAAAATTGTTTCATTTATTGTCCGTGTTTTGACTTGTAATTATTAATATGATTACTTAGATCATGATTACTTAATTCCAGAATATAAAACATGATTTATATATAATATATATTCATAATATACATATATATAATATATTGATAAATGGAAATAAATACATCGTTCATGGAGACGGTAGGTCGTATGTACGCATGAACACTGTTTTCGTTTCCGTATTGAATTGAATGGAATTAATTATATGACATGAATATATATATATATATATATACATAAATCCAGTATAATTATTATTTTATATATTTCATGATTACTTATTATATATACTTTATAATCATTCTTTAATTGTTAACATGGAAAATGAATCTCATTGCGTCGTGGAGACGGTAATCCGTACGTACGCACGAGCGATGATATCATTCCCACATTTATTGAATGTAATTGTAGTGGACGATATAATATCATAGAATAGGTATGATGTTATAATAATCATATATAGTTATTCTTTAAACCATTATACCAATCCAAGTAAGGTGGTGGTGGAAATATTTATTACACCACGGTGTGGAGACGGTATTCCGTACGTACGCACGCGCAGAGATTTCATTTTCCGTAGGATGGATAAAAGGTGAAGTAGGGTTTTTTCATATTTATAATAACATATCAGTATATAATTAATACTGATGTTATTATTTATAATTAAAAAACTAAATAAGAGAAAGTAGAAGAATAAACAAACTTGAAAGAGTCGATAGAAGAGATTACCTCTTCCTCGACGCACCTCCCTTAAACTTCTTCTTAGAAAACTAGATTTGGTCTATTGAGAAGACCATAACCTCTATGATATAACTAGAGAGACTGAAAAGAGTTATTGTTAGGGTTTTTCTGAGCTTCAAGGCTCAAAAGGGTGTAACGAGGAGAGGGAGGAGGTTCCCTTTTACAAGGGAGGAGAGGGACACTTTAGAAAAAACTTAAAATATTATTTTTATAATAAAGTCATATTGGGTTTTTTAATAGCTCCAAATTAATTTATTTAAAATATAATATGGGTATGGGTATAAATAATCTCAACTAATAGGTTTTATACAAGATTAGGTTACTATTTGAAACTTATCATTTAGATTTAACTCTATGTCATATAATTTAACTTTTACCGTGTCTTCTTCTTTTCTTACACAATATGGTTAATAAACATACTATAACAAGCCAAAAGAACCCCAAGTGGTTCATTATTAATATATATAACATTATCTAAGTCATTTGGCCGAACCTTATATTTTTTGGAATAAAATAACAATTAATAATACAATATTTGTTTTAAAAACAATTTTACTTCAATTTTGACACTATTTGGTAATTGATTTTTTTTGAAACTCATAATAGCATGATTAGTTCAAAAAACGTTAATCAAATCAATACTAACATATCATATTAAATTATAAAATTGGTGTAATTCATAAAAAGTCTCAATTTTCATTTATTTGGGTATTCATAATAACAATTCTGTTAATATTTCATTAATAAGGTAATTACTGCATCATCATTGTGTCATAAATAAATTAAATTATTTAATTTCCAAAATTTATAAATAAAATTTCATTATATAGTAAATATTCTTATCTTTATAATCAATATTTATAGTCGAATTTATCTTATTTATGACCCCATATTAAAAAAGTTTTAGTTATTAAGCTTTGATTTTAACTCTTTTAACTATTCTTTAAATAAAATAATAATAAGTGTCCTAATCTAGTCCAAGTGGCCCTAAATGGTCATAGTTTATTCCTAAGGTTGTTTTTGGTCGAATTAAAATTATCCAATAGAATTAGGACATGTGTTAGGGTAATAATAATATCATTTTTACCTTTAATTACCCTATTTACTTTTAACAATGGTAAATAAAAGTTAAAAGATACTATTCACCAAAAATTATTTTTACCTTATTGAACCTCATTTTACTCCTTGATATTAACTGTGTCTCTCAGATTTTTGAAATTAAACTCATAGAAGCGGTAATATTAAGTTTTATAAACAATTGCAAATGCTCCCAAGAGGTGGGTAAAAGACGGTGAAAAGTTCAATAAAAGTTTTCTATATCTAAAGTTATTATAAAATGACTCCAATGAATTATATTGAACTTATATTGGTATTATGTATCAATTTTGACATAAAATAAAATTTAATAAAATTAATAATTATTTAAATAAAAAGTCGGTTTTTAAATAGTAACCCAGTGTTTTCACTATTCATCAAAAATTGAAAGTTTTCATAAAAATACCAAAAATTCACCCTAGCCTAATTTCAATATTCTGAATCCAAAAATGAAGTCCATTTTAAAAGATAAAATTTATAAAATTTCAAAAATTAGGTGTTACTGTTCATAACGGCCAGTTCATAATAATATTATAATAATATCTCGTTTAGTGAAACTCGGCATTGCGTACCACACACGCTATCGAAGAAGGTCTTGATTGCATGTAATGAAATCCATGTCTGGGCTACGTGTAGTGAAATCTCTATTTGGTGTTGCGTATAACATAACCAAAACTTTTTTCGTTTATAGATTAAACGAAATCTATACTTAATGTTGCATAGAATAATTTCCATATAATGAACTTGAAATTGTGTGTAATAGGAGCCAAAAATAGTGTTGCGTATAATGAAATCTAATACGGTGTTGCGTATAGTACAAGATAATCTTGGTGTAGTGTATAATAGAAGACATCAAATAAATTAGAAATAATATATCTCATAAAATCTCGGGGTGTTACATTCTACCCCCCTTAAAAAGAATTTCACCCTTGAAATTTGTTGGGGTTATAAATAATTTACAACATGAAAGTTTCGTTTTTAAAAACCCACATAGTAAAAGGAATAGTAAAACATAATTTTAAAAAGTATAGTAAGAAATGTAACGGTTACCCAGATTAACTCATCAATGGGTTTCGACATAGGAGAACATAGGTGGAAATATGGATATGGAAGAAAAATATAACCATAAAGTTCTGATGGAGAGTGGTAGAGAACATGGCTATGAAAAATCCAGCAATCACAAAGCCAAAAATTTGTGGTGATTTAAGGTACCATCTGATTCATTGGATATAAGTACAAAAGGAGAACATTTTTTGTTTTCAAGATCATTGCCCTAAATTTGAAGAATTGTTGAATTAAAAGAAATAGCTCTGGAATGCTGCATGAGAATTGAAAAGTCCAAAAGGCATTCTTCTATATGCATATGTTCCAAAGGGGAAGGTGAAAGTAGTCTTTTCTTGGTCATGATGTGCGATTGGGATTTTGAAGTAGCTGGTGTATCCATCAAGAAAGCAATAGTGTGACTTTCCAGCTAATCATTCCAGCATTTGATCAAGGAATGGTAGAGGGTAGTGATATTTTCTTGTTTCAACATTCAATTTCATATAGTTGATGCACACACATCATTTGTTTTTCACTTGAGTTGTGACTACCTCTCCATGTTCATTTGTTACAACAATTATCCCTCCCTTCTTAGGTACATCTTGAATTGGACTGCCCCAGTAACTATCAGAAATTGGGTAGATAATACCAGCATGAAGAACCTTGGTGATCTCTTCCCTAACTACCTCAAGGATGAGTGGATTAAGTCTTATTTGTGGTTGTCTAATTTGTTTGGATGATTCCTCAAGATGGATGTGATGCATGAAAAGAGTAGGGTTGATTCCATGTATTTCATATAGGGTCCACCCTAAGTCCTTTTTGTTTTCCTCTAACACTTGAACATGTTTGGACACCTTAGTTTCGGTAAGTGAAGAATAGATAATGAAGGGATAATAGTGATCATGGAAAAAGAATGCATATTTTAGGTGTTCAGGAAAAGGTTTCAGATCAGTATCATCTTTTATTTGTGGGTTAGAAAACTTTGGAATAGAGGAAGGGAATTCAGTTGCTTCAGATTCATTCTCCATATTACTTTCTTAGGTTGAGTAGTAGAGATCAGAGTTGATGTGGGATTCAATAGGGTTTTCAAGTTCCTCTAGATTGATGGAGTCTATGAATGAGAGGTCCACATCAACTTCACCATTTATTACTTGGTTAATCATGGTGAAGATTTTACAAGATTCTTTGTCATTTGAACATGAATAAAATGGTAGATTGGGGTTCGATTGACTCTTATAATTGTCTTCAGAAGAACAGATTGAGAATGAAGACTGATCCTCAGATGGGTATCACATGGCATGGAAAATGTTGAACTTGACCACTTGGTCACTAAATTCCATTGATAAGATGCTTGAATGGACATCAATCTTGGTTCTCACAGTCACGGGGAATGGTCTTCCTAGAATTAGGGGAGATAGAGAAGGTTTCGTCTCACCTCCCATGTTAAGGACATCGAAATCAGCAGAGAAGATAAGATCATTGACTCGGAAAAGGACATTCTCAATTATACCCTCAGGACTAGCAGTGCATTGATTGGCTAACTAAATGACAACACCCGTTGGATGTAAGGGACCAAGACCAAGGTTGGAGAATATGGATTTGGGCATGACATTAATTGAGGCTCCTAAGTGTATGAGTGCATCATCGAAGTTAGAACTTCCAATTTCACATGGAACCGTAAATGTGCCTGGATCTTTGCACATTATACGAATATACTGTTGGGTGGAAACATTTTCAAAGGTCCTAAGCTTCCTCTTGTGGGTGAAAAAATCCTCTAGAAACTTGGAATACTTAGGAATTTGTTTTATGGCATCTAAAAGATTAATGTTGACTTCAACACATATAAACATGTCAAAAATTTCAGGATCAGGTTCAAATAACTTCTATTTCTTAGAGACATCGTGCGGAAAAGGAATTGGATTCCTAAGTGGAATGGAAGGAGGTGAGGGGATGGATTCAAATTCCTTTTCATGTTTCTTTTTATTTTCATTTTCTAGGTCATCATTCAAAGGAGGGTTGTAGGACTTATCATGAGGCATAACAATTTTCTTTCCCGATCAAAGTGCAATTGTACTAACATTACCCTTGGGGTTGGGTAATGGTTGAGCTGGAAGTTGGGAAGAATAGGATGGTTGCTGCTGACTAAGGTGGGATGCAAGTTGACCAATTTGGGTTTCAATGTTCTTCAGACTAGAACATGTCAAGGAGGAATGATCTTCAACAACACATTCCCATGGATTCTTGGAAGAAGAGGCTTGTCACGGATTGGGATTACCTAGATTTTGGTTCTTGGGAAAGCGATTGTATTGGTTTTGTAATTGGGAAGGCTCACTAGGATAATGGAATCTAGGAAGAGGATTGTTCATTTGAGGTTGAGGAACAAAAGGATAAGTTTGTTGGAAGTTACCAACACCATGACTATATTGGAAGTAGTTTGGGTTTTGAGCAGGGAATTGAGGGAGATGAGATATGGGATTACCATACTTATGGCCTCGGTTATAGGATGAAGATAACGGCTCAGAGTGGGGTGGGTTGATGTTTCTAACAAACTGACCTGATAGTTGAGGGTTTTTGTTACGCTGAACATATGCTGCATTGAGCTCCATTGGTCCAGATGAATCATATTGATCCTCCTAAAGTTGTGTTCATGTGTCAGTTGGATGAGATGGAGAGTTTCATATTCCACAGTTTTTGACAGGTCCATGAAACATTGATTGCGAAGAAGACAAGGTTGGGGATTTGGTAGCCATAGCTAGTTGTCGCACAACACCTGTAAGTTCACACATCCACTTGGTCATCTTATTCGGATCAATTGATTGATTATCTTGGGCTTGTTTGACCGGAACATGTGCTCGAGTATGGAATTGTTGTGTGTTTTCATCCATGTTACTTATGAGATATCATGCTGCTACAGGATTTTTATCAACAAGAGCACCACCACTTGCGACATTAATGAGAGTTCTCTCTATATCCAATAACCCCTCATAGAAGTATTGGATCAAGAGTTGGTCAGGTATTTGGTGGTGTGGGAAGGTTTCAACAAGCTTTTTGAACCTCTCCCGGTATTCATGGAGTCATTCACTTGGGAACTGATGGATACCACTTATTTCCTTTCGGATAGAAGTAGTACGAGAAACAGCAAAAAATTTCTCTAAGAAGAGTCGCTTCATGTCATTCCATGTGGTTATGAAACCCAAAGGTAGGTAGTAAAGACATGACTTAGAAGTGTCAGCTAGGGATAAAGGGAATGATCGAAGTTTTATTTGTTCTTTAGAAACCCCTTGAGGCTACATGGTAGAGCACACTACTTTGAACTCCTTAAGGTGGAGATGTGGATCCTCACCAGCTAGCCCGTGGAAATGAGGGAGAAGATGAATCAACCCATATATGAGTTCGAAGTCAGCCTCTATGTTTGGATATTTAATACCAAGAGGTTGGTAATTCATATCTGGGGCAGAAAGTTCTTAAAGGGTTTGTTCCCTAGGATTGTCCATTTCTAATTCAACTCGTTGGACAAGGACTGGTTCTTGAATTATTTGATTATCTCTTATGTTCCTCCAAAGTTGGCAAAGTGTTCACTCAATTTCAGGGTCAAACAAATCCGAGGGATTTTTTGGGAGGGTATGGGGCATTCAGAGAGATTTTCGAAGAAAGTGGAAGACGAGTTTTTATTTGTATTTTTTTCAGTTTATGATTTTTATGAGAAGATGGGTTTTCCTTTGTGTTTTTTTTGAAATATTTTTTGAAATTTTGTTTTTTTTTGTTTTATAATAACTAGAAAATAATGACTACTTAAAGAAACATCCACATAAATGGATCTATTTGAAATGCACGGTCGATTGTCGCCTATTGACCGGTCAAGGTTCCGGTGCTCTGTTAATGTGTATAGCAGCACTCAAGTTGAATCCTCGGCGATGATAGTTTGTAATAGTCTTTTGTTTTTAGTTGATTGTATTTTGATTAGGGGAGTTTGTTTGCAGATCTTAATTGAAATGATTGATTGACTATAATTGGTTTAACAAATTGATAAATATGTGGGTGAGTTCATTATTAGGGAGTTATTCTTGTGATATCCTTGGGTGTTGCTTTATATTGCATTTAAATTAACATCAACTTCACAAGTTGACGTCAATTAGAATTCCTAAGTGTTAAAGCATTATTCCAAGACTTAACTTAACTATGATTATAATCTAAATTTGTAATTGTTTATGGTAGTGTATTTATGGTTCCAATAATTCATGGAAACCACATGTTAAACAAAATTTGTCATTAATCCATGACATTTCTAAGTCCTACATACACAATGTTGATTTAACGAATACTCATTGAGAAAATACTCTCAATCACTTAACATCCCTATATTTTGACTCACCCCAATGAGATATTTACTCAGACATTTGGGTTTTTAATATTCTGTTTATATTAATTATGATTATAAATTAATAATATAGGAAAAATAAAGGGATTAGAAAAGAGTGGTACGTCGAACACACACACACGAACAATGATGATAATTAAAAACGGATTTTTGATTGAATGAGGAAGAAAAAGATGGGAAGGGGATTCAACTAAATTTAAAATATTTTAAGAACATTAATATTAAACTACATTATGTGGATGAGAATAAGAGATATTGAAGAAGAAATTTCCATTAAAACAGAATTACAAAAGAAAGGACTTACAAAATTACAACAATGAAGAACATAAAAGTAAATGAAAACAATGAGAGGAGGAAAGGTATCTCAAATGAAAACATGAGTATTTCAGGTCCTCCAAAGCTTTTTTAAAGTCTTTGGTCATTACAATATGATATCCTATCTTCTGAAATGCCAACCCCTTTCCAGGAGAGGAGAGGGATGTATTTATAGCCCAAGGAAGTGGACTGTTTGCATTCCCAATTTGTCTCATCCACTTGGATCGACGATTTGGACATCCAGACAGCCTAATCTCGAGATATCTCTTTCTTTAAAGTTTTATATAATATTTTTGTCTGACCTCTCTCAAAATTTAGAGTCATTTGGACTTATGAAGACAACGTTATGGCTAGTTGATTAAACAAAGTTAAAATGTCCATTTCAATCCATGATTTTTCGATGGCCAAACTGTGAATGGATATTGGAATTGCAATATTCCTTTCAATACGAATTATTTATTCAGGATAATCGACCTCCTATATCTCCTCTTTCACACTACAAAATTTCAGATTTATTTGATGAATAGATCAAGAGATATGTCATTAATACTATACTGATTTTAATTCCCATCCAGAATGGTGGGATGGATTTTAATGCTTCATTTGGGCCCCTTGTTCTTAGATTTGGGCCCTGAAAGTTTTATCCATGATTCCTTTGGATAATCACGAACAAATGGTGGAGTTGTACAAAATATGGGCTTGTAAAGTGAGACCTATAACCCAATCATCATGGTTGGTATAGATTCCTCACAAATTCTTTGGGTCATCTTGTGTGATCCATTGAGCCTTCAAATGGCCTAATTAGCCCATTATTCTTTCTAATGATATGTGATAAATTGAATAAAAAATCCTAAAAAACAAGAACCACACTATTTGAATTAGTAGGGTGATAGCTATAAATAAAATAGTAAATTGACTCAATTGGACTACTTTTAAAAATGCTCAAAAAGTATACTTAGTATTAAAACATTTATAGTTCACACATATTAGGAACATTTCATATAAATTAAGAAAAGGGAGTATATAATAAGTCATGAAAATATTAATAACCTCACACATCAAACCCTTTTATATGTATGGGAAGGTGAATGATTTGGATTTCATAAAATTCTTCATCGACAATGGTTCTGGAGTTAATCTTCTCCCATCATGATCACTTCGTCGGTTGGGCTATAATGAGGATGATATGAGGCCCTACACCATAATTTTCTGGTCTATGAAAAAATCGAGAAAAAAAATTTAGGACTAATCAATCTTGAGACCCAATTTGGTGCTCTCGTATCCCCCTGAGAATGTCTGGTGGTTTAACAAAATACGGCCTTCAACATCGTATCGGGAAGTCCCGACTACATCAATGCACATCAATTCCATCCTCTTACCATCAGTGCCTCAAATACATTGTTAATGGGAATAGTGGGACACTACATGCTGATAAGGCCCCATTTGACTTTTTTGAGTCATATTATATCGATTTAGTGTTCTAAGATCTAAAGAGGAAGCTAACCTTGGTTGGTGGCATAGATTGTGCTTCCTCCCCAAATGGTTTATAAATGGACCCCGTTAACCCCATAAAATAGCTCGAGGTGGATTACATACTATCCATCAACCGGATTGAGTGCGTAGGACCAAATCTGGACAAATATTCAATGGTCCTCATGATTTCAGTCATGACCACTGATTATAATAATGTTTAAAGGCCCATGGATTTATGATAATAGGTTCAGTACTCAGACAAAAATTACCTTAGAACATTCGTATGGCTCTAGATAGTTCATGGTTTACTCACTATGCTATAAGAGGATGTATTGTCACCAAAATAAGGTGAGAACACTACTCCAACCCACTGAATCCTCCTTATAAGATTCTTAATAGTGATCTGGGACAAAAGAAGCTATTATAGATTCCATAAATTAGAATTTTGATTCCTCTCCCAATGCTAGAGAGTTCATCTCAAGAATTGGATCTATAGTAGAAGAGGAAGATGATGATGATGGGGATTTAGAAGAATAAGAAGAATACGAAGAAGAAGAAGAAGACCTTTGGGATTCCCATCCGTCATTCGAAGAGTGTGTCTCCACCACAATTGATGAACTTTGGGAAATAAACTTGGGGAATAAAGGAGACCCATGACCCACTCTGATTAGCATAGACATGTCTTCCAAAGAGCAAGAAGTTTACACCTCCTTCCTAAAGCAAAATCGATTTTTCTTCTCCTAGAATTACACAGAAATTCTAGGTCTCAACCTATAGGTGAACACCCACCACCTTGGCCTTCCATAGAATCATCACAATTACAAGAAAGCTACTAGAAGAACACACCTGACCCATGATGCAAAAATAGAGGATGAAGATGAAGAGATAATTAGAGACAACTTCATTCAGGAGGTTCAATATTCCATCTGGATAGAAAAAATAGTCCCTGTAAAGATGAAGGATGGACTAATCAGAGCCAGAATTGACTTTAAGTATCTCAATTGACACTTCCTAAAAGATGACTTCCCAGTCCTGATCACAGAATTACTGATTGATTTGATTGCCGGATATGTGGCCCTCTCCTTCATGGATGGAAATTTTGGACATAACTAGATCTGAGTGGTCCAAAAAAATGAGGAATCCACAGCCTTAAGTGGCCCCTAGTAGTATTTTTCTACAAAGTAATTCCCTTTGGTTTGAAAAATTCAGGTGCCACATATTAGCATGCCATGCATCGCATTTTCAAGCCCTTCCTAGGACAATTCATGGAATGCAATCTGGATGACCTGGTGGTTAAGTCACGACTACGCTCAGACCACCTGTTAGAACTTGAAACCATCTTCAATAAGTTGTGACAACATAGTCTAATGATGAATCCTTTAAATATTTCATTCAACGTTACCTCAGGGAAATTCCTCAAATTCATTATATGCCATCATGGAATCGATGTCCATCCTGAGAAGACGAAGGCCATCCCTGGAATGTCACCACCTAAAAAACTCACCATATTGAGAGGTCTCTAGGGGCACCTGGCCTACATTCGATGCTTCATAGCCAACCATGTAGGTAAGTGTTTGAATTTCACTAGGTTAATGAAGAAAGGGGTCGCCTTCTAGTGGGATGATGATTGTCAAGAAGCATTCAAAAATCAAAAAAAGTATCTCTTAAGCCCACCAGTTCTAATTCCACTAGTTGAGGGAAGACCACTCATTTTGTACATAACCACCTTGGAAAGTTCTCTGGGAGATTTCCTTACATAAAAGAATGATGTTGGCAATGAGAATAGTCATTATTATCTCATTCGAACAATGATCGATGTTGAGACTTGTTATTCAAATATTGAGAAAAGTTTTCTTGCATTATTATTTGTAATTAAGAAGATCAAGTATTACCTTCAGCACCATGAGGTCCTCCTGGTCTCCCGCTATAATCCCCTCAAGTATATCCTCAATCGTCTAATGTTAACTGTATGCCTATCATGATGGGTGGTCATCTTATAGTAGTTTGACATATGGAGAGATACCTAGAACACTATTAAAGGAAAAGCATTATCATATTACCTAGAAGAGCACCATTTGGAAGAAATGACCCCAATTGATAATGGAATTCATGATGAAGTAGTGTTCTCTTCCCAAGAGGACCCCCAAACATGGGAAATGTAGTTCGATGGTGCATCTAGAATCCCGATAAGAAAAAGGATGGATGGCCCCAAGATCAGTAAAGTGGGGTTGGGAGTTATAATCATATATCCAGAATATTCCATATTGACTTACTCTTTCCTGATATCAAAGGGGTCCACAAATTATCATGTAGAATATCTGGATCTCAAGGAAGGAATAAAGCTAGCACTTCAATCACAAGTCGAGTGCCAAAAGATAAAAGGTGATTCAGAGCTAGTCATTAAGAACTTCAATAGTAACTATGTAATCAAGAAGTAGGTATTGGTTCCTTTAATGAAATATGTTTGAGAGATGATGGAAGAATTCCAATCAGAACCAACAATAAATTATGTCCCTCACTCACAAAATTCTCAAGCCGATGCATTATAAAATGCCACCACAGCCCTGGATGATCCATATTGGGATGAGATTTTCATAAACATTACCCACCATCGGATGGTCTTGACGTTCATTCAGGACGTCATGGAAGAAATTGATGAGATTATCCCTTCCTTATGCCTTATAGTCACACCACCAATTAGATGAGTCCCATTTCAAATTTCCTCTAGAGGGGGGAAAATCTTACCAGATAGGAATGGAAGAGAACAGATCCAGAGGTGGGCAGTCAATTTTTTTCTATACGATGGTGAAAACCAGGAAATGGTTCTCTATAAGAAGTGCCTTGAGGGAGTCATTATTAGGTGCATTGATGGAGAAGAGACTGATGTTGTGATGAAATAAGTGCACTATAGAACATGTGGAGAACACCAATCAGTATCCATGCCCTCCCATAAAAGTCTAAGGCTTGGATACTATTGGACCACTTTGATGCTGAATTGTTCCATGTTCACCAGGAACTGGCATCCCTTCCATGTTCATTCCAATTTCCTTCCCCAACCCCTAAGACTACTTAAAATATCTAATTACTCCTATCCACTTTTCGTATGGTGGATGGATTTCATGGGACCATATCCTCCTACCATAGCCAAACAATCAACGTTCATTCTCATAGAAACAGACTTCTTTTCCAAATAGTCTAAAGCTATACCCCTTAAAGAGGTTAGGGTAAGAAGCATTGTTAGATTTGGTAAAGCCAACATCATTACTAGATTTGGTGTCCCTCATACAATACAGATGAAAAATGGCACCAATTTTTGATGTATTGAGTTGGAAAAGTTATACTAGGAGTATAGAATCAAATCCGACCATTCGTACTGGTATCATGTAGTGGCCAACAGAAAAATAGAGGCATTGAAAAAGACCCTTTCCAACATACTCCAGAAAATGGTGGAAAAATACAAGAAATCATGCCCGGAGAATATCTTCCATGCACTGTGGGATTACCGAACCAGGAACTACACTGCCACCCAAGCTACCTCATTCCCATTAATTAATCGGACAGAGGTAGTTCTTCCCATTAAAGTTCAATTATCATCACTTTAGGTTGAGTTAAATGATCAACTATCTGAGAACAAGAAATATCAATAATAGTTCGGTGAGATGGAGTAGTTAGATGAGAAAGGTTGTATACCTTTCACCTTTTGGAAATCTACCAGAATTAGATAGCACGAGCCTTCAACAAAAAGGTTCTCCTTTATTCTTCCCTCCAAGGAGAAATGGTGTTAGCCTATAGAACCCAAATGATACTCAGGAATAATCCCTCAAACATGGAGCCAAAATTGGAGGGACCATATGTTATACACAAGGTCAACTCCAATGAAGCATATTCCTTGATTTAAATGGATGAGAATCTAATCACTACACCTACCAATGCACAGTACTTGACGAAATACTTCATGTATCCAGGGTGAAAAATCATCATGGTAACATGCTGTAAAACGATAGGATCATAGTCATCCCCACCGCATGATATTAAAATATAAAGAAAAAAACATCCTTTTTACATGATGATAAACTGTATGAAGAAAACCTTTCCATTCATGACGAGCAAAAAAATCATCCTGGTCACATGACATAAAATTTCTTGATCATAGTATTCCTCACCGCATGATGTTAAACTACAAGGGAAAAATGTCCTTTCTGTAAGATGATAAACTACAAGACTAAAACCTTTTGCATTCATGATGACTGAAAAAATCACCTAGGTTACATGACATAAAACTGCATGATCAAAGTCACCCTCAACACATGACGTTAAGCTGTAGGTCCAAAAACATACTTTCTACAAGACGATAAATTGCACGATAAAAACCATTCCATTCACGATGAGTGAAAAAATCATCCTAGTCACATGACGTAAAACTACATGATCAGAGTCATAATCATCACATGACATTAAACTACATTTCACAAAACATCCTTTCAACACGATGATAAACTACATGACTAAAACCATTCCATTCACGATGAGTGAAAAAAATCGTCCTAGTCACATGACAGAAAACTGCATGATCATCTTCATCATTGCTGCATGACATTAAACTGCATACCATCATTATCCTTAACATAAGATGTTAAACTTCATGGTAGGTATTATGTTCCAGCTACAAAGATTTTATATATAAGTAAAATTCACATGAGGAATGAAAGAAATGTCCTCCCCTTCTATGAAAATCTTAGATTGACACAAGAAGGGAATTCTAGACTACATGTGTCTTGATTATCATTCATCAGAGGGATAATTAGTGATGCCTCAACCCTAGATCTTGGCCCATCCATCACATGACACATAATTCATCTGTTATATAATCTGTCACCTTATACTACAAGGGAAATTATTATCTCTCTATATTTCTCACATCAAGTATAACTCAATTGAGACTAGGATTGGTAGTAAGGGTCCACTTTAGTAAAAAAATTATAGAGAAATATTATATTACCTTCACCCATAGAGGATGAAAACAAATATTATTCCTGAGTCAGATCAGTACATAGAGAATATTGTGTATAGAACTACATGTGGCTTGATTCCTACCCTTACATGATATGTAATGATTCCTAGATTTTACATCCTGGCCCAACCACCAATCAAGAGAAAAAAATTCCCTCTCATTTCTATGCACATGGACTAGACCTCTATAGGGAACATCTAGAACTATGTTTGGCTTGATTACTACCTTCATATGATATGTAATGATGTTGGGATACTCTCTCTCAGTCCAGAAATTAACACCAGATAAATATTCCCCACTCCCTATGTATGAATCAACATTATACAGGGAGAATATTCTAGAACTACATGTGGTTTGATTCCTTTCCTGGTAGGATACGTAGTGATGCCGAGATCCTACATCCTGGTTCAGCTGCCACAAAGAATTCCCTTCTCCCCTATGCATGGGACAAACCCATGCAGGTAATTTGATCCAATAATCACCATCATAGTAAAATGATTCCCCCTTCTTGTGTATGGACCATACCTATGTACGGAGGGAATCTATAGAACTATATACTGATTGATTCCAATCTCAATGGGATATGTAGGGATTCCTTGACTCAAAGGTCATGGCCCAGCCACCACATGATGTGAAATGCCTCTGTTATATCCTCCATTGCTTTTGTACGGTAGGGGTAATCCTTGTTACTCCTTTTTTCTCTCACTTAGTATAAATCATGTGAGATTAGGAATGATGGTAAGTGATTTCCTCTATCGAAAAGGAATAAATGGATTTGAAGAACCCATCAGCCTGAAAGAGTGATATAACTCCCCATATTTTTCCTCATGCACAAACACGATTAGAATTGTAAGGGGATTTTAAAACTACATGTGGATTAATTCTTATTCAATAATGGGATACATAGTAAAACTAGGATTTTAGGCTCTGGTCTATCTGCCAATGTTAGATAAAAACACTCTTCTTCCATATGAGTGGGCCCGAACGGTGCAAGGGGACATGTTCTCTAGAACTATGTATTCCTTTATTCCTACCTCACTATGATATGTAATGACACCCCGATACCATATCATGGTTTAGTAATCATTTAAAATTATTTTCCCCTCCCCATGCATGGAATAGACCATAACAAGGAGGATATATCTAGAAAAACATGAGTCTTGATTTATTCCCATGCAGGATATTTAGTGACCCCAAGATTCTATACCGTAGCCCATCCACCATTATAAAAAATAAAATTCCACTTTTCCCCTACGAATAGATCAAACATGAAAAGAAGAGTCCAGATAAAGTGCTCATTTTATGACATTATACTATAATTCATCTCAAAAACTATGTATGAATTGATTTTTGGCATGATGAGATTCGTGGTGACACTTAAGTTGAAAGTTCTAGGTTTTGCAACACAAAATAAGGGAACATGCCCCCAATTTCCCGCATGTTACGTATCATACTATGAAATAGATAGTTTTAACTCCTATAGAAAAAAGTTGTCAAAATATTATTCCCCCCATTTGTATGAGCTAGATCATTGTTGGGAGTTTAATATTTAATATATATTTATGGTCTGAGTATTTTATACATACCTAGGGACACCTTTTCCATTTACCAAACTCCATGCCCTGGGAAATCGTGGATCTTCATAATCATCCATGTCCATCAGAAATGGAAGTCCAGTGTCTAGAAGACACCTTCGTTTGACAACACACATCATATCCTGGTGGCTCTGCATATGTCCCCTAAAAAATATTTGTCAACCAAAGTCAAATTTTTCCTCAGGAGAGTCCTTTCCTACCTCCGTATGCCAAATGGATTCCAAGTCCCATGCCATTCCTCATGATCTGAGGTCCCCTTGGACCATTGTATACACTTTCTACCACCATTAATGTATAATGTATTCCAGAATATCCTAACATTGATTGAACCATAATTATTTATGGTTTTTGTGAAAATCTTCCTCACTGCATGAGGTTAAACTAAAAGTCAAAAAAACATCCTTACCACACGACCATAAACTACAAAGCCAAAATTTTCATGGTTGCATGACATTAAATTACACTACACAAGTCAAATGATTATATTCTTATCCTGGATCGGACTCATCAATATGCGTGAATTTAATCCTGGTACAGGCAAAAAAAATGTGCCCACTTTTTTCTAGTTTTCTCGGTAAAGTTCAACATGAAGTTATACCCTTCATGTTCAAGTGAACCCCCTATCTTAAATCAAACTCTGTATTCAAAAAGGTATGAATCCCCATAATCCTCCACAACCATCAGAAATGGAAGGCCAGTGTCATGTGGACACTTTTGTTTGAATATTCACATTATGCCCTGGTGGATCTGCATATGTTGTCTACAAAATATCCATCCACCAAGGGAAAATTCTTCCTTAGGAGATTCAATTCCTATTTTTGTATTCCCATATGAAATTTATGTCCTACATCACTCCCCATATTCAGAAACCCCATGGATTATGGTTTACAAATTTCCCCTTTCAAATGCCTAAAGATGAAAATCATTTCTAGTTGAACTGATGAATCATTTACTCTCTCTTGTATAGAGTAAAATGATCTCTCATAACAAGTTTCAAATTTCCCGGTTGTATGATGTTAAAATGTAACATGCACCGTCTTTTCTTTACACAATCCAAATTCATGTGGGGTGGTTTCTTAATCAAAGACGATATAAATGTTATTGTTGCTTTGATACATCACTCCCTTAATGGGCCAGCATTATGGTCCTCAAGCCACAAAACAAATCCAAAATTCCAATAAATCTCATGGGACATATAAGATGAATGGTCAGTGATCTACATAGACTTATATTTATCTATGTAAAAAATTCCATAGTGTCTCTGCATAAGTTTCCTACAAAATGCTTGTTAACCAAAGACAAATTTGTCCCCAAGAGAGTCCATTACTACCTCCATATGCCTAAAATGGATCACATGCCACATATATATCCAAAACAAATGAAAGTCAGGGTCATGAAAAATGCCTCATTTACATCTGAAAGTTATTAGGACAATCTATGCTGATGAATCCCAAACCTGAGCCCTTGCCCCACCAATTCTGGTCAAATTTGTTTGACCTAAAACTTCAGTAATTATAGCCTAGTTTGCATGATTATAAACTGTTGATTAAAGAGACACAATACTTTCCAGAGTGAGAAACCCACAAAGGGAACCCCTGGATAAAAGTCAAGTATCATCTCACTAAACCTATAATATGTATTTTTTGGGATAAAATGTTGAGAAATACAATATTCAAAAGAGGCATAAAGCATGTTACATTAAAAACCAACAAAGGGAAGACTATGAAAAAGTCATGTTATGCTCACTAATCCTGTACCAAATTAGGATTAGGAAAACATTAGGTCACTAATTAAAAAGGCACAATGTTTGTGAGGTTTTCCAGGTAACCCCAGCTACATACATACTACGCTCGCTGAGCCCCTTGACTCAAGCAAAAATTAGGGCATGATTTTTTTATTTCAAGTTTACTTATTTTGAATTACAATTCAGGTTATATTTAATTGAAATGATGTTTATATAGTGAGTTTTTATTGATTGATATTGTAGAAAAAATTGGGTGGAGGAGCATAGGGAAGAAAAAATAGTTCTATTGTAATCCATAGAGATATGGTGGGAATCCACAATCTGGAGCCTCTACTTGTGAGTGGGACATGATCATTACAAGAGATGTTCAATAGACTCACAAATTTGTATCAACAATTTATTTTATTCCTTAATGGCCTGATGAAGTTTTAACAAGTTCACGGTCTTTGCCTTCACACCTACCTGTAGTGCCTATGCATCCCTCACTACCTCAAGGCAATCCCTTTATCCTTCTTCCACCTATTTTCATCCCTTCTTAATGGTGACCATGACATAGGCCCGTTCCTACATTAGTCACTCAAAAATTCGTCTCTATGGGTCCACTTCATGGTCATGTTTTTCTACTAAGTAATCTTGCTTTTTGAGATCATTTTGTAGCCTCTCTGCCACTCCTTCTTGATAGGCGAATTCATCAATAAGAATTTTCCTCATGGAATCAAGATGAGTAGTCGACTCTGTATCCAACATTTTATATTCATGCATGTGAGTCACCTCCCTAGCAGCAACCACATGTCTCACTATACCATAAATGCCATGATAGTTGAATCTACCGAACCCTAGGACCACAAACTGGTGGTGTGATTTTGATAACTTCATCGGTATCCCAGCCAATGGATTCTGAGAGACTAATCTCTAAAAGTTATTCATTGACTTTTGGTGAAAGGGAAGAAGGTTGAACGAGCCTTCTTAGTTAGTCTCAGAGTCAATCCTTGATAATGAAATATACTCCAGGATGAACGTCACAAGAGATGGACTTGATTCAATGGGTAAATCATGGCTCGACCCCTCAGAAACCTAGCCTCTGATAAGTATAATGGAGTGAAGAGTGGAATAGTACACTGTAATGGATAACACCTATGGTTTCTATTCTTAATGTAGAGGAAATATGGGTAAGTATTCACAACTCCTGAATCAAAAAAATGGGATCAAAATACTGGAGAACAAACCACTATCTATCGAAGCCTCAATACCTCCCACCTCTTTCGCAACTTCACTTCATTGAAAATGTGGGACCATGTATTCAATCAACAACAACACCCCATTTTAATTCAAGGGAATACATGGCCCGCGGCCATGCCTAACAAGACCATAAACCTCCAGGACATCCCCTACAAGTTTTCTCAGTGATATCTGGCTGGAAGGGATGACCAGTCTGGAAAAGGGTACTGGTCTTGAGATTCTGGGAGTTGTGACTACAACTTTATTCAAAGTTGGAGAAAAAGTCACAATAGCCTGCTCCATGTTTTCGAGAGTTGGGACAATAACCTACCCTATGGTTTTGAATTCTAAAGAGTTAGATTTTTCATGTATAAGTAGAGCATAAATCTATAAAGGGAAGTCCTCAATAGGGGAAAGGTCCATTTGATCGAAAATGATTGGAACCTCAAGACTTGAAGTCCCTCCAATATCCTATGGATCTTGGGTATCTCCACTTGATCCATCCCCTACCATAATGGTTGTCATATCTTTCTCCATGGGAATAGGCTCAACGTGTTCAATTGAGGCATAAACAGTGGGATGTACCTATATCATAGAGGGAGAGATTGTTTGATTAGGAGAAGGATTGCCCAAAGGGTCAACAATACCCCTAGACTCCTCAGTTAGTCCTATTTCTTGGATTTAGTCCATCACAATTACTAGCGTATCTTCCTCTACCATCAAGGGAACATGATCCAAAGATTCTTTAACAAATTCAACTATGTTATTGATGGGATCTGCATCAAAATATGCACGTAATAGCGAGTCAGCAAGATAAGGGCAGTCATTCCAACAACAAGGTGAATAGACAATTACATGTAATTCCCTTGATAGTGAATCTTGATAGTTGGAATTCCTATTTTCATTTCTTGGTCTGTCATGGAGATTCTTCCTAAATAAGAGCACCAAGGGGATCTGGAGGAGGAAATGACCTAGAAGGGTCTACGATGACTTCATCTATATGATCTCAGGCTCTATGAGATCCTTCCACATCACCCCCCATAGTCAGATGGGTACACTCCCCAACTACAGTTCCACTAGGGGTATAAACATGGGGAAGAACCATTTCCCAAGACCCTGTAATCTCTTTATAAGATAAAGGAAAAACGGGAATTTATCATCCCCACAATGAATAAAATTAAATTAGAGGTTTTTGGATAGAAAACCTCTCTTTCAATACTCATTGGTCACGTGAGTACTACCATTAATGCTACTAATTTGAACTGGTAAATCCTTCCTTTAGCGGTGTGAAGGCATTTTTCCATCTCATTCAAATGAGCAGCCAACTCATCTGACTCTTCTTTAGCAGAAATACTTGTAGGGGTAATAGCCCCTCTAAAAAATGGAAGGTCTAAGCATTCTTCATGAAGTATCCTCCAAATATCTTCATTAGAATTTCTCACCCTAAAATCATCCCAAACCCACTAAGAGTTCAGAAAAGTGGTTGTAGTATGGATGGATAGTGCTGGATGGTTGGACTGAGGATGTGAGGTAGACCTCATTAGCTAGAGATACTTCCTATGACTTTCTGTAGTCCTGGGACCTTTAGGGACTGAACACTTCCTAGGATTCAGGTAATGGTGGGATACCTTTCCTGATCTAGAAATAGTAGGAAAATTATCAAATATCATCACCACCTGAATGGTGGCTATCATCACTATTTTCCTCATCACTATCTAATAGAAACATGGAAGTTGCCTTATGTGAGTACTTATGGTGACTATTCTAGGCATGGATCAGATTTTCTAGATATAGAAGATAGCATTCATCCCTCTCATACTCCTCATCATAAGAAATTTTGAAGGGTTCGGACATGTAAACAATGCCTGTAAGGGAAACCTCCACATCCTGGAGGAACTTACATAAGGCATAGGGAGATTGATTATGAAATTATTGGTGACTCTTCAAGATGTTCCTTTGCCTCTAGGACACTGGAAAATTAGCCTTAGGTTGGATGGATGGTTGACTCCCAGCAGAAGCATTGGAAGCTCGTTCGACTGACTGTAAAGTCACAACCTTGACATTCATGACCTTCCTCATTGGAGAATCGATGGAATTTCAAAGGATGTTTCATGGCATAGAGTTCCTGAAAAATTCATTTTTATTCTCTTCCCCTTTGCCAATAATTCCATAGAGGTTATTAAAATAGGAACCAGATCAGCTAATTGGACATCTGGATATGTTTTAACCTAGGCCTCAACATAAATTATCGTGAGGAAGGGTACAAAATCCCTAGAGTCTAGAATTCTAACATTGAACTGGGTGTCCTCCATGGTAAACATCAGCCACAATCGACGTGATATCGTGAGATGTTTCTCTTGACATGCAATATTTATAGTGGTGGGACACAACCTTTGAACACAATTAAATTGAAGACTAAATCTACAAGGTGTATACCCCTAGAATATAAGCTCCCCTCTAATGTGGGAAACCAAGACCCCTTATCTCAAATAAAAAAAATTGTCCTTAATTAAAAAGTCTTTGGATTCATCATTCACAATAGTACTAGTAGGGGAATCATAAGGATGATAATAAAAATGTTCACGGACATTGAGATAATCCATTATGGCTCACCCATTATTTTCTGTCTACCCCTCTTTCTTATCTTGTAACGTAGAAGCCATCAGCATAACCCTATGGGTGCTCTGAAGATACAGTTGGAGGATGGAATGCAGAATCGGTAAGAAATTGACAAAGGTATAACCTCATATGTGGTCTCTTATCCATCCCTAAAGGATTTGTATGGGAACAATCATCTGGTAAGTTGGCCTCCCTACACTAATCCCACCCAATAAGCGATAAATCTTATCCAGCACTGGAATAGCCAAGAATTATTCATTTACCAGTGGCCAGCTGAGTGACCATGATAAAATTTGACACTATCACACCACCGGATTCCTGTAATGGTAAGATCCATCCACTCAAGAACATGGCCAAGACGGCTTCAAGTCAAAATAATTAGTTAGCATCAGGGAAAATCTCCCATCCCCATTCATGAAGTTTCCCCTCTTCAAATGTGGTCTAATAGGTACCCACTCATCTTCTGGTTTACTTTGTATAGAAGGAATTGGGTCTGCATGGATGGGGAACAAGACCATTTTTCCTATAAAATAAACCTAACCACTCAATGAAAGGAATTTCCAACTTCTAACAAGCATCGACTACCATTAAAAGTTTATTATCCTAAACAATGGGGTTCTTGGCCAAAGGAGGAGTCCTCTACTTGTTGTTCCAAATGGAAGAAAGAGGTAGGAATTCATCATACATGTACCTAATAATAGGGACTCTTGAAATTATCCAGATGTCCCAAAGGATAATTTCGACCTTCACATGGGTCAAATAGAAAGTATTAGTGTCTGGATCCACCGGCTCAAGAGCTGTGAAATAAGGGCACTAGTTCGATGAGTGTGTATTTGAGACACCCAGGAAACCTTGTATAATCACACATCCTATAGCTCATTTAGAAAGTCTTCATAGCTCTGGTAGATCCAGGAAGGACACCCCTAGTCTATGATAAATGAGAGTCCAAAATGAAGGTCCTGATTGGATGACCAACCCTATTTTTTCACTCGTTGTGGCCTTTTTAACAATGTTTTGAAAACAGTGGGCCATTTTCTCTAGATTCCATTGCACCTCCCTTATGGTTTGAGGTGTGTAGCTCATAAGGGACCCATAAGTGATATCTCTATGAAGGTATCATTATATGGAAGTGATCGTGGCCTTTGGGATAGAGGATTTACTTATCTAGTAAGCGGGTTGATCAGCCAGATTTGGTGCTGGAATCGACATGTTGGATAGTAGACCAAATCCATAAGTAGTAAGAATGTCTAAAGCTAGAAACTCCCTTTCACTCATAGTAATCATATATTCTAGAGACTGATATAGTGGGGCATCTATAATTTTGTCATAAACTGATTCTACCATTTTATTAAATCTTTCATCAGTAGTAGAAAGAGGGGCAGCAGTGAAAACCTCAGTAGGAACAACGACATTGGCAGTAGTATAAGGAATAGACATTTTAGTCTACATGACAAACAAATCACAAGAAATAAAGTCAGTATAATAGAAAATGTTTTTTACATAAGTCCAAAAATGAAAAATGGCCAAGCCAGTATGCAGAGGAAAACCCTCCACGTACCATATCCCAAAAACATTACGTGGAAAGCATTTTTTGCACACTGAATCAGTGCGTAGAAGGCTCGTGAGGCATGGGACCATGTGGCATTGGCCAGCGAACTATGTGTTTCATGGAATAGAAATTTTTTTATCAAGACTCACTATGTGGATGATCAATTTCACAAGTTCAAAGTGTTTTATAGTAGATAATTGGATTTGTTTTAAACTTCAATTCATTTATTTAAAGCTTGGTGTGTGGAAAAAGAAAATAGTGTAGAATTTTTATATCTGGAAGTTCGATATTAATTTTGAAATTTAATCATGTGGTTTGAAGACTGGAAATTGGATCAAGAGAAAGGGGAAACATGGAATATTTCAGTTCATTGAATGTAAGGAACGATTAAGAAGCACAATTTTCATAGAGTAGTTGATATGCTAAAGCAATGGAAGCTGATGAGAGGTCGAGAGCCCTTATAGCCAAGAGAAATGGTAAAAGAAAAATGACCAAGAACCCTATATAAAGGTGTTTCCCCCCAACCGGGCCTACCTGTTCTACCCCAAAACACTTCAGTTCAGGATCGCCTCTATATCAGAAAAACATCAGCTTTGTTCCGATCAGACCCCATTCTGATTGGGGAATTTGTAGGGTTGTGAAAACATTGCAAAGGGAAGTAAATACTACCACAAAAAATTTTTATATTAAAAAAAATAATCCTACAATTTTGGTAAGGAAAATGGATACAAATTGGATTAAAAATATTAGGATAACATTAAAGAAATCTATTTTTGCAATGGTTTTTAGTGTACAACGTACCTTCACCAAGAAAGGTTCATGGGGAGAATAAATTTTGAACCATTAGTATGCGGAAGGTCCCACAAGATATTAGCCCACTGGGAGATGGCCAGAAAACCATGGATTCCATAAACTGTGTCATTGGAGGTATCGAATGGAGAAATTCCATTTGTATACCATTCTGCGAACTAATCTATTTGTAGTTGAAGAATGTTGGTAGGGTTCTGCGAACCATGTCTCAAAAACCATAGAATCCGTAAACCCCGGTTGACTGAGTCTTCTGTGGGTTGAATTATATCTTAATGGGTTTCCAAAAAAAGTGTCGCATTCCCACAGATATGATTTCCCCAATGCCTTTTAAAAAGACAATAAGAGGAACTAAAAAGGTGTGATGAGGAGAGAAGAGATGAAGAGAGATGACGAGGATTTGACAATGGATATTTTTGAGACATATGGATAAGACTTTGAATTCGGTCTCAAATCATTGAAGAAGTGAGAACCACGAACCACCTCCTATGTAGGTATAAACAGTTGCATACCATAAAATTAAGGAACCTAAAAAAATGGTAACCCATGAACCAAAATAGTGAAAACACGAACCATAAATCCCTCGCATATGAACTTCCCTTTAACTATAGGCTCCAAGACCCTTATTCAATTCACAGCTCTGCAGAGTGCATTGCTATGCAGACCATACCATACACCATGTACTGCATCAGTACATAGATGGAATTTGGGACTGCATGGACTACTACATCATGGACCACATCTAGGTCCACATACCATTTTGTTATGTGTAACATATTCTGATCTCCATACCATTTCAGTACGCAGACAACCCCTACCGACATGGCAGTATTCCATGCAGGGCTGCCCTAATCCCACATGATAAAATAGTATATGAAATGGGTTTTCTTCATGTTCCCTTCCTCCTATATCCAATAATTACCCTAAATAACCATCTTGTCCTACATAGCTCCTCAATGAACTTTCCCACTGGCATCAGGACAAAGCCTCCTCCAATGGCACCGGACCCGTATGATCATTTCATTAGACGCACCTATGTTCCTTTCTGAGTTTACATTCCCTAGGTAAGTCAAGTCATAAAAGTTATCCCCACAAAATTTTGGATCACCATAATGTCTTTAAGTATACATTCCCAAATTATACTTGGGTATGACCTTGGGAAGCTGATGTGAGCCTCCCCATTCTAGGGATTGAGGGTAATCACTGGGTCATTCCCTTTGATGAGTTCAAGTGAAAAAATGATGAGATAACTCTTCCCTTCCCCTTTAGTTTGGATTAAAATCCCCCCCCCTTTCTCAGAACCATCCCCAACGCACTCCCACTGAGGTAGTTCCCTAGCCTTATAAGATACAGAACTGATGACATTAAATACCAGTCACATTGAAAGGTTCATTTCTCTATGCCCTTTTCTACAATTGACTTGACCCAAGGGATTTACCGTATAAAATAACTAGATCTGGGTATGAAAATAAAGGGGAGACCATGTGATGGAGTTGGAATCGCCAATTCTCTTTCCCTCTCCCTTTGCGTTCGTATTTGTGTCCTCTTCCACCTCCATCATCCTCTTTTTCCACAAGCATAAAAATTAAAGTGTGTGGTCTACCATAATTGCGGCTTCCTTTTATTTATCACATCAAGCATGAATCATGTGGGATTAGAGGTTAGATATGGCTGTCGGCACCCACATCATTATGAACAATGATATCTCTGATTCCTATCCTAACTAGGACACATATGATGCATTTCTGGAGGCCTGAATCAAATGGCCATCCTCAATGTGTAAGCCCCAATCAAGTCTATGAACTGCACGAACTTTGATTCCTACCCTAACCAGGTTATGTAGGATGTATGTCTGAAGGCTCGAGCTCAAACAAGCGTTGTCTCAACAATTATTGACCCTTTCATATCCATGCTTGATTTTACAACCAAGGGGTAACCCATGGATACACTCTTCGAGGGTTAACCAAGGATTCACGAACATATGAACATGGATTAAATCAATAATATAGTCCTTGAGTAGGCAATATTCTCTCTAAAAGGGTGTGATGAGACAGACCTCTCATCCTCTCAACTAATGGAGTCCTTAAGTGTTGTTGTCCAAACCATCCAACAAGAACATGCCTTTGGAATGTAGGTCCATGAATCATGGATACATGGGATTTTGGGTGTTTCTAGCTTAAAAAATAAACCCATTAGAGACCATCTGAGGAAATCATATCCTAAGTGGATGGGTTTCACAAATACTCAACCCCTGGAAATCGCCCATTAGGAAAATTCAAATGTGTAACCTCCTTCATAATACAAAAAGGAAAAAACCACCCAGTCCCTAGGGTTAAATCCAATTCCCCCTAAATGTATAATGATGTGAATCGGGTCGGAAAAAAATGGTGAACCCAACACAAAACTTGTTACAATAACAAATGAGTGGCAATTCTCACCAAATCATTTTTTTATCCCCAAAATGCTCACCACCAGTCGAAAAAAATGGTGAACATGACATGAAACTCTATATAATAATAGACAAGTGATGGTTCTCATTGGATGATTTTGATTTCCCCCAAATGCTAACATTGGGTCGAAACACTCATGAACTACAAACGTGGGAAAATGAGAGAGTTTTGGACTAAATTTCCAGATGGAAAGGTCTAACTTACTCCCAGAATTGGCCACTCCCCCAAGATGAGATGTTAATGATGTGCATTGATAACCTCTATGATGATCTGTGAACACCACTCATTCCAGGGAAATATACAAGTGGATTTTGATATTTCTCTGCCATTTTCTAGAGGATAGAAGACTCCTTGTTATGGACTAATCTAAAGTCTTGGGCAGCCCCATAGTCCCCAGGTAAAATAGTAGGGAGTGATGAAGAATCATTCATTATTCCTAAGACACCCCCTCCACTGGCTCAAGCTCCAAGACCCCCACCTAATCATGTAGGACCTCCTGGATGCTAAAAACCACCTCCTCCTTGAAAAGAAGATCGAGGGGGGTGTGGACACAATTCATGGAATGGAGAAAAAATTATTACTCATTACAAGATTATCATGTTCATGGATACTTCTTATCATCCATGAAATTCAAATTTATCTAGCTACCAGATACAAAGAGGGATGATGAAGCAGGTCTTGACAGTCGCCCAGATTAATGTCCCTATCACCAAATACTGGGACACACCATTTAAGAGTGTTTCATCTTCAAAGATATCTTGAAAAGAATTATTGGTAAATGAAAATTAAATATGGGACCACAACCAACACATGTGGTGTATGTTTCCACCGCTTACCCCGAAGAAGAAATGGTAGAAAGTCATTAACTAGAAAGAGAAAAAGTTTGATTGTCTGATGACTTAAAAGATAGACAACCGATCCCACATAATACTCCAAGTGTAGTTTAAATGAACAATTATGCCTCCAATATCCCCTGATGTAACACAACCGACATCCTCGGCCCCAAAGTTTACTAAATATCGAGAAGTAATGGAATGAGTACAAGAAGATGAACCTATGCCAAGGGAAATACTGGATATGACACTCTCAGATTTCTTTCCAATGAATCTAAATCAGTGGGAAATGCCCCCACTAAACAGCCCAACGGCCACCGCCCTACCAAATGGATCAACAAACACCGCCCTGATAAATGGAACAATGGGTACCACCCTTCCAAGTGGTTCAATAGACACAACCCCACCAAACAGCTCCATCACAAGAAGTCAATCAAGTAGATCCGTTATCAGATCAGGAACTGATTTTCAGATTTATCAATTCCATCCCCTTGCTGGATACCTTCATTAATGATGAATATTGTTATGAACCTAAGTCCCCCCCCCACCCAATTGGGGGATTGGAGGAATAATCCTCATAAGCTGAGGTCACCTAGGAAGGAATAGTCATGGTTGAAACTGGATTTATATCCGCACATCTGCTCAAACTATCAATACCGCGGAAACTTGTAGAAGATCCCCTTAGCAGATCCGACAGGAACAAGAAATTTTTCTACCCATTCTAGAAGAAACTTCAGCCCAATCATCCTCCATCAGTAGATGAAAATGTGTATGATTTCCTAAAGTATATCTTCATACCTTCCCCGCCAAATCCGTAGAGTATAGAAGTTCCATCATCTTCTGTTTTAGAGTTTAGACCATCTACACCCAAGGATCAAACCTCTAAAGAACCTAAAAAAGAGGATCCCAAAGTAGGGAAGTGTCGGACTTTATCCTAGAAATATGATATCCTAAAATATATAGCCTCGGTACTAGCACTGATGTCAATCCTGGTTGCACTAATTGTGTCAGAAGATCTGAGGGAATCTCTCATAGAGGCTTTGCTGAGTCCCCAAGAGTTTGGGGATAAATAGGCCACTGCTAAAGTCTATCAGAATGAGAATATTCCTACATAATTCCATGAAGTCATTTCCTTCTAGAAACAAGATGAAGACACAATCATTCAGGGTAATATTGAACCCCTATCTGTGTTTGGCCAGATAAATTGTTTTGATATTCGAAATATTTTCATCGACAAGAGATCATGTTTTAATCTCATCCCATTGCGGACACTTCGCCAGTTGGGATGAAATGAAGAGAGTCTAACACCATACACCACAAACCTATTGGGATAAAATAAAATAGGACAGAATCCATTGGTCAAAATTAATCTCAAAACCTGTCTTGGAAACCTCATGGATGACTCATAATTTTCGGTGGCCTGAAAAAATACGGCCATCAATGTCCTGCTAGGAAGGACCTGACTGCATTAACACACTACAATTCTCTTATTACACCATCAGTGCGGTAAAAAATACATTAATGGAAATAATGGGACATTTCATGTTCAAAAGTCCCCATTTTAATCCTACAAATACATCAATACAGGATTCTATCAACTGAATGGAAAGAAGCTTTTAGCTGATGGCATTGATTCGTTCTCTTCCCCAAACAGACTGGAAATTTCCCCTTTTGACCCTCTCAAGATTCTCGATGAGGAATATGTACTCCCCATAAATTATGTGGAGTGCATGAGTCCTATCTCGGACACAGATTTAATCATATTCATGATCTCATTCATGAATACTGAGCTTGATAATGTTGAAAAGTTTAGTTGACCTTAGAATGATGGTGAATGATCAAATAAAAATTCCATCAACCTATTCTCATGGCTCCAAATAAATCCTTCCCTACTCATTAAGGTAGAAAAGAATTTATCCCCACTAAAAGAGAGTGAGGACACTCCTCCGCCCCTCAATCCATCCTTTCCAAAGAATTCCCTACAATCTATCAGGACAGAAGAAGTCGTATCAGCCTCCAAATACAAGAATTATAACCCCTCTCCCAATTTTGAAGAGTTCATCCCAAGAAGTTTCTCCCCATCAGAAAATGAAGAGTATAATGTGGAAGAGGAAGAATAAGATATTAGATATGGACATCCTACATTCAAAGAGGGCGTCTCCACCACCATTGATGAACTCAGGTAAACAAACCTGGGTACCGAAGAAGACCCATTACCAACCCTAATTAGTATGGAAATGTATTCTGAAGAGAAATAAGTATAAACCTACTTTTTTAGGAAAAATAGATATTTTTTCACCTATAACTATGAAAAGATTCCATGCCTCAATCTCGAGGTTGCCACTCACCACTTGGGCCTGCTAGGGGACCATCATGGTTATAAGAAGACCACCAGAAGGACTCAGCCGACAAAAACTGCCAAAATAGAGGCTAATGTCGATAGTATAATTAGATCTAACTTTATCTAGGAGGTCCAATATTCTATTTGGTTGGAAAATATAGTCCCCATTAAAAACAACAATTGGAAAACCAAATATTGTATTGATTTTAAGGATCTCAACTGGCACAACCCGAAAGATTATTTCTCATTCCCGATCACTAAATTACTGATCGATGCAACTACTGGATATGAGGCTCTCTCCTTCATGGATGACTATTAAGGGTATAACAAAATCTGGATATCATAAGAAGATGAGTAAGCCACTACCTTTAGGATCTCCCATGGAGTATTTTTCTACATGGAAATGCCCATCGGGTTGAAAAATGCTAGCACCACATATCAATGCATCTTGCATTGCAACTTCAAACCCTTCTTTGAGAAGTTCGATGATTTCTATGAGGATGATTTGGTGGTTAATTCAAAACAAATAATGGAACACGTGTCAGATCATGAGATAATTTTCAACAAATTGTGATAGCATAGTATAAAGATGAACCCCTTGAAATGAACTTTTAGTATCACCTTAGGTAAATTCATTAGCTTCATCATACACCATCATGGAATCAATGTCGACCCTAAGAAGAAAAAGGATATCCTTGGCATGTCACCTCCTCAAAACCACAGTGAGTTAAGAGGACTCCAAGTGAATGTAGCCTACATTTGGCGATTCATAGCCAACCATGTAGGAAAATATTTTCCATTCACCAGGATAATGAAAAATGGGATTTCATATCAATGGACTAATGATTCTTAGGAAGCATTCGACATTATCAATAGACATCTCTAAATCCCAGCATAGATAATGCCTCTTGTCGAAGGAAGACCACTCATCTTGTATTTAACCACATTGGAGTGATCCCTAAGTGACTTACTCACACCGAAGAATGATGTTGGCAGTGAGAATAGTCTCTATTGTCTCAACCAATCTATGATTGATGCTAATACTCGATATTCAAACATCGAGAAGATTTATGTGGTATTGATCTTCACAGTCTAGAAGCTGAGGCATTACAAGCAGCACCTTGAGGTCCACCTGGTCTCTCAAAGATATCTTCTCAATTATTTTCTTAGACATCCAATGTTGACTAGATTCTTGGCATGATGAGCAGTCATCTTGCAGCAATTTGATATACGGTTCATAACCCAAAAATCCAACAAAGGCCAGGTGTTAGCTGATTTCCTGGCAGAGCATCCCTCAGTAAACATGACTCAATTGGATGCTGAGCTAACTGATGAAGAAGTGTTCTCTATTCAATAAAATTCCCAATCATGGGATATGAATTTTGATGGCACATCTAGAAGTCCAATAGGAAAAATAATGGAAGATCCTAGGCTCGACAATGTGGGGTTAGGAGTCTTACTAGTGTCTCTATGAAAGTTATTCATATTTTATTCCTTCCTACTATCAGAAGGATTCCCAAAAAATGAAGTGGAATACCAGGCCCTCATTGTGGGCCTAGAACTAGCACTCCAAGAGCATGCTAAAAAACTAAAATTAAAAGGGGACTACGAATTAGTATTCATGAAATTCAATGGTGACTATGTTATCAAGAAATAGAATTTGATCCCTTTGATAAACCATGTTTGTGAAGAGATGGCAGAATTGCCATCAGATCTGAGACTGACTTATGTCCCTCAATCGCAAAATGTGAAAGATGGTGTATTAGAAAATGCAGCCACAACTCTGGCCTATCTGGATCTGAATGAAACAGTCATCATCATTTTTCACCTTCATATGTTTTTTCCATATGTTCAAGAAAAGATGGAAGAAATCAATGAGATTAGTCCCATATCTGAGCCGTACGGTCACACCGTCAGTTGGATGGATCCCATTGTGAAATATATCTAAAGAGGATAAATCCCACTAGATAGGAATGATATAGAATATATTTGAATATGAGAAGTCAATTTCATTTTCTACGAAGTTGCAATTCAACAAAAGGTTATTTACATATGAGGCCTTGATGGGGTTCTTCTCAGTTGCGTTGATGGATAAGAGACCACTTTCATTATGAAAAAGGTGTATGTTGGTACTTATGGAGAACACCAATCATCATCTAAGATCTCTCACCAAATTCTAAGGCTTGGATACTCTTGGCCCACCATGATGCCAGATTGTGCATATTTCACCAAAAGGTTCCATTCTTTCCAAATCCATTCCAATTTCTTCCATCAACACCCAGAGTTGTTTCATAAAACTAGGTACTACTCGACATTATCCATATGGGGAATGGACATAGTGGGACCATATCATCCCACAAAAACCATGAAATTTATGTTTATTCTCATAGCAGCTGATTTCTTTTCCAAATGGGTAGAATTTTTACCCCTTAATGAATTTGGGGAAAAAAATTTATCGCTTTGTGAAAGCAAATATCATCATTTGGTTTGGTGTCCCTTATACAATACTAATAGAAAATGATACAAATTTCGTATCTTCTTAATTGTAAAAACTATACCTCGATTATGACTTCAAGGACAACCATTCATCCTACTACCACGCAGTAGCCAACAGGTAGATTGAGGCCTTCAATAAGGCTCTATCTAACATAATCCAAAATATGGTAGACAAGGAAAATAAATTGTTGATGTATAATCTCATCTATGATCTAAGGGATTACTATACCATAACCTAGAACACCACTCAATAAACCCATTACTAATTATTATATGGGATGGAGGCGGTTCTTCCAATCAAAATTCAACTTCCTTCGCTCCATGTCATTGTCTGTGATTAGCTATCTCCACATGAGCAATCTCAAAAATGGTTTGATGATCTAGAGTAGTTAAATGATAAAATATTATACAACTTGAACCATTTTAAAGTCTAATAAAAATATATTTCATGAGCCTTCAAGAAAAATGATCACATACTGTGTTTCCTCAAAGGAGAAATCATGTTGGTCCTCATAACCCCGATGAAACTCATGAGAAAAACTCCAAAGTTGGAGCCAAAATGGGAAGGACTATATTCACTACATAAGGTCTTATCCAATGGAGCATATTCAATGATTTCAAAATATAGATAGCTCACCATATCAGCAACCAATTAAATATTTCAAAATAAATATTTCATGTATCCAAAATCACGACAACAATGTCCTTTGCACATGATGTTAATCTATACAGAAGTCATCATGATCGCATGATGTAAAACTATATGATGAAGTTGTACATGATGCACAATGTTAATCTACTTATCATCTTCATCCTTATAATATAATGTTAAATTTCATAGCCCCAAAAATGTTCTCACTTGAGAGGATGTCACCACGGCATTAGTCACCTACCACGTCGCGTCATAGAATTATGTACGGATTGATTCCCATTTTCTAATGGGATAAATAATGACACAAATATATTACATATTGGGCCAGCTACCATCAAAAGAAAAAAATGATGACCCCCACCCCCCTCCCGTGCACGGGTCAGACCAGTACAGGGAGCATATTATTTTAGAACTATATACAGCTTGATTCCCATCTTCTGAGGGGATATGTAGAGATTCCTCGATCCTAGATCTTTGTCCAGCCACCCCATGGTAACAAAATTCCTTTATTTTACACTCAACTACCTCTACATCATGAGAAGATACCCCATCTATTTCATATTTCCCACACCGATCATAGCTTATGTGAGCTTAAGAATTGTGGTAAAGGATTCCCCCAAGACAAATAGAGTGTACAGGTGCACTGAATGCCCATTGAAATGGGTTTAAAATTCCCTCTCCATATGTATGATGCAAATCTATATGGGGAGGTATCTTGAGAACTACGTGTGTCTTGATTCCTTATCTCGTAGGATACATAGTGATACATGGATCTTTTCCCTTGGTCCATCCCCAGTAAATAAAGATGCCCCTTTCCTTGCATATGGGTTATACCTATACAGGAACCCCTTACTAGAAATACATGTGTCCCGATTCATACCCCTGTAGGATACATTGTGACAGCTGAATAATTCACCCTGATCCAGCCACCATCAAACAAATAAATATGTAAATTTCCCCCCCTCTATGTAGGGATCCAACCAACATAAATAGTTTCTAGAAATATTTGTGGCTTGATTCCTTCCTTCGAAGGATATGTAGTGCCGCACTGATTCTTTTTCCTAGCCCAACCACCACTAAAAAGAAAAAGGAACCCCCTTTCCCTGTATGTGGATTAGACCAATGCAGGGAGTTTCTTTATGGAGCCAAATATAGGTTGATTCATAACCCTATAAGATATGTAAAAAGCACCCAAAACATTATACTTAGTCTTGGATGCAGTGAAATATTGAAGGAAAATA
This sequence comes from Viscum album, assembly GCA_963277665.1. Classification (NCBI taxonomy): domain Eukaryota; kingdom Viridiplantae; phylum Streptophyta; class Magnoliopsida; order Santalales; family Viscaceae; genus Viscum; species Viscum album. Next base: position 1,083,433,615 of record OY728134.1, on the reverse strand, counting down.
CCACAATGTTTCTTTATGATTCTCCTATGTGGAAGAGTGATCCCATTCCATCCCTTTGTTTCTCACACTGGGTACTGATCATATGAGCCTAGGGGTTTCAATATAGTATTCCTTGCAATAATATCGATACAATATGACCAAATTCTTTATTGTAAGACATAAAATTGAATAGACCAGAGTCCCTACCACATAACTTAAAATTACATGGACCAAAGTCCTTATCGCAAGTCATTAAACTACATGGTTCCCCAAATCTACATTTTCTTGATTCCTGCCCTCCCAGGATATGTATGGACACCTGGGTTCCACGTACCTAAGTCTAGCCTTGAAAAATGGGAAAACACAAATGCACCCATTTCAATTGCAAGAATGTGAAGCTAGGTGAGAGATTCCAAAACATGTTCCTTGCAGTAAGAATGTATTCAAGAAGCATTCTCCTGTATAGATGATTCATATATTTATGACTAATTTCGGCCTAAACATCCCCCATGTACCTGGGTACATCCTTTTCATACATAAAACTCCATGACCTGAGAAACTTCATATCCCCATACTCATTCACAACCATTAGAAATGGACGTCCAGTGTTCAGCGAACACCTATTCTTGACTATGCATATCATTCCCGGACAGATCTTCACAAGTGGTCCACAAAATGGCCTATCAACCAAATTCAAATTCATCCCCAATATATTCTTTTCCATCCTCCACATAACCAATGGATTCCAATATATGTATCATTCCTTCTTATTCTAGGGTCCCTAGGGTCATTGTTTAAACATTATTTACCCCCTCCATATTTGGGGCATGTTAGAATATCCTAACCTGATCAGCCCATGTCTAATCATGATTTCATAGAAAACTTTTCCCCACAACATGATATTAAATTGTTCTTCCAATGTTATTTCTATAAGGCCCAAAATTTCAAGGACCCATAATGGCTATCTCATTCATGTCAAGTGATCCATTTTCCTAACCGCATGACATTAAACTACATGGCCCAGTGATGTTCTCATCTGAGAGGAATTTTCTTTTGGAACTGGCCACCTACCATGCCACGACCTATATGAGGCATCCAATCAATCACATGGGAACAGAAATCTTATAGTAAAAATGCCTCCCTTCCCACATGCCATGGGGTAGAACTATGCAGGTTACCTTCTATAATAAACTATGTATGGTATGATTCTTATCATACCATGGGATATGTAGCGTCACCTAGGTCCTATTAGGTCCAGTAGTGGAACACATAAGATGTCACATTCTCTGTATACAGACTAAGTCAAGACAGAGGGCTCCCAAAGTGGTCTTATTCATGAGACCATTTGAAGAAAAAACATGTACCCCCTTTCACACAAAGTCACCAATGTCTTAACCACACGACGATTAATTACACGATGTAATGTTCTAGCTTCACTATGATAAATTAAACACTATCACATTGAGTGCAAAATGATCATTTCAAAGATTTTATCATCCCTTATTGGTGAGTTGAAACCCTTACCACTCCTTGATTCTCACAATGGGTATAACCCAAGTGAGCATAGGAATGTCAGCATGGGACCCCCCATAAACCAATAGCAATTCAATCCCCAAAGGTTGCTCCTAACCATACAACCTTAAACTGTGAAGCAACACAAGTATAGCTAAAGTGCCCCTACACTACATGTGGACCATACCTAAATGGGGAGTCTAATTATTTAGCACCTGGACCTAAAAACCTAGGTCCATCCCCAACAAAGGAGATCAAAAGTCCCACCCAATATGAGAGCAAGATCCATGAAGGGAGATCCCTAATTCTGTGGATAATCACAACCTTATTGTTCCTAATATGTCAAGACACACCATTTCCATCTATCAAAACGTCATTAATTGAGTGATGTAGGATCTTCATAATCATACACAATCATAGGAAATGGATAGCCAGTGTCCTAGGGACACGTTTTCCTTACAACGCATATCATTCCCTGGTGGATCTGCATAAGTGGTCCAAAATAACTCCCCATCAACCAAGCACAAATTCATCCCTAGGAGATACTTTTCCTACTTACATATTATCAATGGATTCCAAGCCCCATGTCATTTCTATTAATCAGGGATCACTCGAAACTGTAGCTTACATCTTAATTCCTACTCATGTCCTATACATGTCAGAATATTTTGGCTCGATTATCCTCCAATTACTTAGGGATTATTTATTTTTCCCTAATTGAATGACATTAAAACTGTATGATTCCTATGAAAATCAATTATCATTCTAAGGACACAATCCACTGGAGAATTTATTCCCCTCATGATCATATTCATGAAACAAATCCTCATAATAAATCCCAATATGAGTCCCATCTCATTGGAAAGCTTGTATGGAAATCAAAAAAACCCCAACCCATAGGTGTGAATTAGGTCCACTTATTGTAAAACCAAAGAACTAGATTTCAGGTCCATCAATGAAATAGAATTGTCCCATCCTGGCCTACGCAAGGGTCAGACCTGCATAAGGAACCATCCCATATGAATGAGATATTAATACCTCCACTTATTCCAAGTATCCCAGTAAAGGATTTACTTGAGATACACCCATTCATGTTTATTAACCCCCCCTGTTAAAAATAATACTCTATTTTCAAAGAGGTATGAATCCCCATAATCCACCATGGCCATTGGAAATGGATGGTTAGTGTCCTACAGACACCTTTGTTTGACTAAGAACAGCATTCCCTTAAAGCTCGTCATAAATGAATCCCACAAATAGGAATGTTATCCAATAGAAAATTTTTCCTCATGAGAGGCATTTTCATCATTCTATATTCCCCTATGACATTCATGTCCCACCTTAATCCCCCGATTTGGAAACCATCTGGATTACAACTTACATGTTTCCCCTTTTCAATGAATAAAAATGAAAAACATTTTCTGTCAAACTATTGTGAAAAAAATGAATCATTTAGCCTCCCCTAGTCCAAAGAAAAATTATTTCATAAAAAATCTCAAATTGTCTAGCCGTACGATGCTAAACTACACCATACTCCATCCCTTCATTACACAAGTCAAATTTACATGGGAGAAGTTTCTCATCCAAAGATGATACAAATGCCCCTATTACTTTTAGACGTTATTCTGTCAATTAAACACCCAATTTTTTAATCAATAGTTAAAAAAACCAAAGTTCTATAAATATTATTTTGTGGAAACCAGAAGTGGACGACAAGTGTCCTATAGACACCTTTTTTTAACTATGCACATCATTCCTCGGGGGATCTGTATAAATAATTCCCACAAACAGGCCTATTTACCAAAGTAAAATTCATCCCTAAGAGTGGAAATTCCTATCTCTATATTCTCATGGATTCCATGCACCATATCATGTATCACATCCAGAACATCACAACGTTAGGGTCAAGAAAAATCCATCACACATGTATGAATGTTATTTGGGAATCCTCGGATAATGAGTCCTAAATTGGGGGGCCAACCCATAATTTTGGGTCAAATATTTTTGATATAACACATCAGTAATGATATTCCTAACTGGAAAGACATTAAACTATCCATAAAAAAGAGACACTGAGCTTGTTAGTTTGAAAACCCAGAAAGGGGGGCCTAACCAAAAGTCAAGTTATGTCAACTAAGCTCGTACCATAACAGGATTCTAGAAAAATTAAGGTCATAAAAAAAGGACACAAATTTTGTAGGGTTTCTCATGTTACCCTATCAATATTGAAACTTCTGTCATTGAGTCCCTTGGCTCAATGAAATTAGATCATGATTTGATTACTCCACTTATCTGTGATTGTAACTCATATTAACATTTGTTTGAGATTATTTTTCAAATTTAGTCAATTATAAATGTTTGATATTGAAAAAAAAGATAACAGAGAAATAATGGAGAGAAAAATCCATTCATTTGATGAAGGTATGGAGGGTATCCAAATATCTGAACCTCTCCATATGGGCAATACATGATCGTTACAAAAGAAGTTTAGCAGATTAAAATATTTTTATCAATGATTGATTCAACTCTTAAATGCCTGAAGAAGCCTTAAACGAGTCACAGTCATAGCCTCCACACCTGGATGAAATTCCCCATCCTCCCTTACTACTTTGAGGAAAGTCCTTTCTCCTTCCTCAACTCACTGATGTCTCTCCTCAACAGCAGCCACGACATGGGAATTCTCCAGCTTAAGTCATTATAGATCTCTACTCCACTACTCCACTTCTTGATCAATATTCCCTTATAAGTATCTGTGCTTCATGAGTTCTCTCTAATGCCTCACAACTGCTCCATCATGATTAGAATCTTCATTCATGATAATTTTTCTGGCTGCAACAAGGTGTTCCAGAGACTCTATAGTAGAAATGTGAGACTAGAGCACTCCATATCATTCCAAGTCCATGATCACCTTCCTCACAATCCCATAAAATTCATGGTAATCAAATCTTAAAAACCCCAAAACCAATAACTGGTGATGTAACTTCAGAAACATCACTGGAATGTCGACAATTTGTGTTTGATACATTAATCAGCAAATGTTTCTCCATTCCCTTTGGCGACCGGGTCGAAGGTTCGAATGGCCCTCTTGATTAGTCTTGGAATTTCTCCTGGATGAAAAAATATATTTATGAATGAACATTACTAGGAAGGGACTTTATTTGTTGGTTGTAGCCTGACTGTATCCCTCAACAGTCTCATCCCTAAAGGATCTGATAGAGGGAAAGATTTAAGCATCTACCATAAACTCTAGTGCTTGTAGTTGCGATCCTAAATTTAGAAATAATGAAAGTAAACACCCTTGATCCAAAATGGGGGGGTATGACTGTATGAGGATTGAGAAACTATAATCCACATTTCAAATATTTGATGCCTCTAATCTCCATGTTGATATTGTTCCCCAGTAAATATGATACTAAATCCTTAATAAGAATCTTAGTCCTGGGGAAAGTCAAAGGCATATGTGGTTTTGGGTCATACCCAACCAGACTAGTCACCTCTAGACCGGCCTCTAGAAGGTCACATATAGAGATCAGTCTCATAGGAATAATAATCCTAGAAATAGGTGTGATGGTTGACCCTAAAATTATGGGGATCGGGATCACTGGGACTCCTGTGATTGGTGAGAAAGGAACGATGACTCGTTCCAAAAAATTTTGGGAGTTGGGATTGTAGCTTCCCTAGTGGTTGTAGCTTCTAGGGGACCAAGATCAGTATGATTGATTGGGGCATAAACATCCAAAGGTGTTCCCTCCATGTGGTTGAGGTCCATATGATCTAGGGGGTTGACTCCTCAAGACATGGGGCCCCTATGATAGCTTAAGACAATAGTGGTTTTCACCTAATTCATATACTACTATGTAATTCATCATGTCCTCCTCTATGGTGATAGGATCAACATGTTCTGTTGGTATTTCAGATTCAAAATTCTCCTCCATTATTGGGAAAAGTATTTTTGATCTAGGTAATGTACATCCATAGGATTAGGAAGAACCCTAGAGTCCTTGACTGGTATTATATCTCAAACCTGCTCATCCACAATTGTTGGTGGTCATTCTCCTACCATAGAAGGAACACAAGCCATATATGCTCGGGAAAATGCCACATTATTTCTTATTGGTCTTGCATCAAAATGTTCATGTGATAATTGGTTAACAAGATAAAAGTACATGGAATAACAAATAAATGGAAAGACATGTCAGTTACTTGTAATTACCTTCTTAATGCATCTCTATAGTTGTGATGCATGTCATAATTTCTTGTTATTCCATGGGGATGGTTCTCAGATGGGAATATCCAGTGATACTGGGAGAGGAAACTCCCTATAAGGTTCTGAAAAGACTACCTCCATATGTACCATAGCACCGAGGGATCCTTATGTAGCTATCCATACATATAAAGAGGCACATTCTTCAACTAATGTTCTTGTAGGGAGTATACGAGAGAAAGAAATATCCCCTAAGACTCCTAAGGTATCTAAGTAAGTGGAGAGGAAAGGGTTTAGAACCTTCACAATAAATGAAATTAAAGTTTGGGATAAAATATGGAACAACCTCTCCTCTGATATTGATTGGTTGTGAGAGTCTCACCATCCACAGCACCCAATCAGACTATTAATGACTATCTTTTGGAGCATAGAGGCACATTTCCATCTCGTTCAGGTATGCAACCACCTCATCTAGTGTTTCCCCAGTGGGAAAAAATTTCGGGGAAATGGCTTCCCCAAAATGAAAAAGATAAAAAATAACCCTTGAAGAAGTTTCCAAATGTCTTCATTGGAAGCACTCACTATCAAGTCATCCCGAACACACCAGGAGTACAGAAATGCAGCCATAATAGGGATAGATAGTGCTAGAGGATAAGCCCGGGGTAGCGAAGAAAGTATCATCTATCATAGTTTCTTCCTAGGTGCCTTCGCTATCATATGATCCTCCAAATATTAATCCTTATGAGCCTTCAGGCACGATCAAGGATCTTACCCTGCTCTATCCATAGTATTAAAATCTGTAATCTCATCATCCTTTGAAGAGTGATCTCCATCATCACCTTCTTCGTTAGGCTCCTGCCTCCGCATAAAAATTACTCAATGAGAGTATTTTTAATGAGTTTTTCAAGCATGGATCAGAGTTTTGAGGTCCTAAAGGTAACAATTTTCCCTCTCAAGTTCTTCATCATAAAAAATTTTAGCTAGTGTTGTCAATAATCCAAGATCATTAAGGGGAACCTCTCTCTCATGGAGAATCTACCATAAGGCATAGGGGTGATCTCAAAAAGCTTGGTTATTTATTAGGATATCCCAATATATCCAGGCCACCATCAAATTATCCTCAGAAGGGACTGATCATTGATCTTCAATGGTAGCCTCAACCTCTCAGTAGGTCACACCCCAAGGTCTCAAGACCTTCCTTGGGGGAGGACTGATAGGCTTCCGAAGAACATTCCCTGATCAAGACTTAGTATAATCATCCTTTTCCTTCCCCTACAACATAGCCTCAGACACCTTGGGGGTCATAACTATGGGAACTAGACCTGAAAAATGGTCATTCAGATATGATTAAGCCTAGGCCTTAGCCTAACCTATTGTAAGAAAACATATAGAACCCTCAAAATCTGGAATCTTGATTTTCCACTAACAATCCTTCCTGGTGAACTACAGCTACAACTTGTGGGCTATCATTGGATGTTCGTTCTGATGGACATTATTGAAGGAAGGGGGACACAATATCTAAACACAGTCAAACTGACATCTAAATATGCAAGGCACGTATCCAACACAGGTAAGCTCCCCAATAATATGGGAAACAAATAAACCATCCCTCAAAGAAAAGAGATATCCTTGGTTGGAAAAGCCTTTTGAGTTAGTATTCAAAATGGTACGAGTGGGAGAATCATAAGGACAACAGATAAAGTGATAAAAGAAATTGATACGAGCCATTATTTCCCACTCATTCTTCTTAGTCTAGTCTTCTTGTTTATCCTAGAAGACCCGGTCTGCTGGCATGACCCCACTGGTACTATAAAGATATGGCTGGATAATAGAGTGAGTAATTGAAAGGGAATTGATAAATGTGTAGCCTCCTATGTGGGATCCTATCCAATTTAAGAGGATTTTTAATGGCCTAATCATCTTATTATAAGGCCTTCCCTCGCTAACCTAGACTATTAAGTAGTAAGGTTTGGAAAATATCACAATGTCTAGGTTGATCCATTTTTCGATGGCCAACTGAGTTACCGTGATGAAATTTGTGACTCTTACACTACCAAAGTCTTTCATTGGTAAAATCAAGCTACTCAAAAACATGGCCAAGAATGTTTCCAACCGAAACAAATGGTCCATATATGAAACGATTTCCCATCCCCATTTGCAAATCTTTCCCTCCTACAAGACAGGCCAGTAGGCACCTGCTCGCCTTCGAGTTTCCTTGGACAGACAAGACCTAGGCCTGTACACATCAGTATCCTAGACACTTTTCATCGAAAATAAATTAATCCACTTCGAGAAAGAAATTTCATGATTTAGGAAGGAGTCACCGCCCTTCAGAATTTTCTTTTCATGTGAAATGATCATTTTAGCCAGAGGACTCCTCTCTTCATTTCCCCGGATGGTAGCAGGAGGTAGAAACTTTTGTATATATCCTAGACAATAGGGACCTCAAAAATCATCCAAAAGTCCCAGAGACAAATACCGACCTCCCCCTCGGCAAAATGAATGGTACTGTTATCTAGAATACATCTAATAAGAAGTTTTGAAATGATGGAACAGTTCCGATGAATGTAGGTCTATGATACCCAGACATCCTTATATAAACCCATGGCCTACAATTCAACCAAAAATTCTTCACAACTCTGATGAACCCTGAATATTCATCACCAATTAAAGAAAAATGAATCCCCAGAATGAAGGTCCCTATTTGATGACAATCCTTTTTTCTCATTTTATATTTCCCTTTGTGCGATGCTTTGGTAGCAATGATCCATTTCATCTAGCTTCTGTCATGCTTCCTTTAGAGTCTGAGGAGTATAGTTCAATAAGAAGACGGGGGTGGTATCATTCAGTATGAATATTCCTCTCGACATGAAATAAGCCATAGGAATGGTTCTATTGATTATCCGGGTAGCAGGTTGGTCGTCCAAATGTGGTTTTAGAATAGATGCTTCAGATAGTAGACCAAATGCCTAAATGGCCATTCGGTTTGTAACACCCCGAGATTTTATGAGATATATTATTTTTAATTTCTTTGATCTTCTATTATACACTACACCAAGATTAGCTTGTACTATATGCAACACCACATTAGCTTGTAGTATACGCAACACTATTCTTGGCTTGCATTACACGCAATCGTGACCTACTTAGATAGCGTGTGTAGTACGCAATATCGGGTTTCACTAAACAATGATATATTGTTATAATATTATTATGGACTAGCCGTTATGAATAGTATTAACTAAATTTTAAATTTTATAACATTATTATTCATCTTACACATTTTCTAGAATATGGTATGAAAGAAAAATAAAATTTTCTTGTACAATAAGTATTATTCAAAAATTGCAGTTTTCCCGCCTTTTGATGGCGCACCCTCCTAAAATCTAGTTTTTGACATGTCTATAAGTTCAATTTTACAAAATAAAATTCTTTTTTGGAATTAGGATATAAAAATTTACTTTGGATAAATTTTTCATATTATTCTGATAACTTTCATATTTTAATGAATAGTAAAAACACGCTATATTTTAATTAAAAACAACTTTTTCCATCATAATAATTTATATGGATATATTATCTTATTAATTGGTTTTAAAGTGTAATTGGAATATATTTTTACCATTTAATCCAATGTTGTTCATTGGAATTAATTTCACTTTGAAATAAGATATAAACAATTATCAATCTTTTGATAGTTTTTGTTTCTTAAAAACACGCTATTTGTTTTGATGAAGGGAATTAATTTTAAAATTAATTAATTCCACTTATATGTTTTTAATTTTTCAAAATAGACATCAATTTTGAATTCAGAATATCAAATAATTCTTAGGCTGAATTTTTGCTATTTTTCTGAAAAACTTCAATTTTCGATGAATAGTGAAACCACTTTGTGGTAGTTAAAAAACTGACTTTTTCATTTAAATGAAATTTTACCACTTCTGTGAATTGAATTTTGAAAATCCAAGATACACAGTTAATATCAAGGACTAAAATGTGGTTCAATTAGATGAAAATAATATTTGGTGAATAGTAACTTTTTACTTTTATTACCACGACTAAAAGTAAATAGGGTAATTAAAGGTACAAATGATATTAATATTACCCTAACACATGTCCTAATTCTATTAGATAAATATAATCAGACAAAAAACAAACTTAGGAATAAAATATGACCATTTAGGTCCACTTGTATTAGATCAGGACATTTATTATTAATTTATTTAAAGAAGGGTTAAAATAGTTAAAATCAATGTTTAATAACTAATTCATTTTTAATATATGGATATACATAAGATAAATTCGACTATAAATATTCCTTAGAAATATAAAACGACTTCCTACCTAATGGTATTTTATTTATATTTTTTAGACATTAAATAATGTATGTTATTTATGACACAACGGTGATGCAGTAATTACCTAAATAATGAAATATTAAAATAATTGATATTATAAATACCCAACTAAATGTAATTTGAGACTTTTTATTAATTAAACTAATTTTATAGGTTAATATGACATGTTATTATTGATTTAATTAACCTTTTTTGAACTAATAATTCTGTTATGAGTTTCACAAAAATCAATTACCAAATAGTGTCAAAATTGACATAAAATAGATTTTAAAACAAATATTATATTATTAATTGTTATTTTATTCCATAAAAATCTATGGTTCGGCCAAATGACTTATATAAGGATATATATATTAATAATAAACAAATTGGGGTTCGTTTTCCTTCATATAGTACGTTTATTAACCATATAGTGTAAGAAAACAAGAATACACAGTAAGAGTAAAATTATTAAACTTAAAGTTAAATCTAAATGATAAGGTCAAAATAGAATCCTAAACATGTCTAAATTCTATTAGATGAGAGTATTTCAACCCATCCCCACCTTATCTTCGAAATAAATTAATTTTTATCTATTAAAAACAGAATATTACTTTATAATAAAATAATATTTTTAGTTTTTTCAAAGGTGCCCCTCTCCTCCCTTATAAAAGGGAACTCCTTCCCTCTTCTCTTCACACCATTTTGAGCCTTTATTCTCTGCCAAACCCTACTAATTTATCTTATCCACTTCCCTAGGAACATCCTCGAGGTTTTGGTTTTCTTAAAAGACCATCTTTAGTGCCCTAAGAGGAGGTTAAGAAGAGGCGCTTCAAAGAAGAGGTAATGTCCATTACCGATTGTTTCTACTTTCTTTCTTCTTCTACTTCTTCTTATTTAGTTGTTTCATTATGAAGTAATAAAATAAGTGTAACTAATATAATGATATGTTATTAAAATTATTAAACAACCTTATTTCACCATCTATCCATCCTACAGAAAACGAAATCACCGCGCGTGCATACGTGCGGAATACCGTCTCCACGCCGTGGTGTAATCTGTTTTCGACCACCACCTTACTTGGATGGGTATAATGGTGTAAATAAATAACTATGTATGATTATTTTAAAGTGATATTGATTCTTAAATATTATACATACACTTCAATACAATTACACAATCATGGGAATGATATCATCGCTCATGCGTACATTCAGACTACCGTCTCCACGACGCAATGAGATTCCTTCTCTATGTTAACCATTCATGAATGATTATAAAGTATATATAATAAGTAATAATAAAATATATGACATAATAATGATAATTAATTTATGTATATATATATGTATTTCATCTACTTAATTCTATTCAATTCAATAAGGAAATGAAAACAACATTCATGTGTACGTACGGCATGCCGTCTCCATAAACGGTGTATTTCATTCCATTTATCGATCTATCATATATATATGTATATGCTTAATATATATTACATTTAAATTATGTTTTACATTCTAGAATTAAATAAATCAGTATATAATTAATAATATCACAAAAAACAAGTCCAAACATGTACGATAAATAAAACGCTTTTACCCAAAACGCTGCTTTAACATGGAACTTACAAAAGAACGGGTAATATAAAGTCATAATTAAACCATATATGATATCATAAAAATGAATATGATTTTTTAATAAGTCAATGACATTATTTAAATCATTATACAGGAGGTTCGGATACGTACGAAGCATATCAGACCTAAAGTAAGGGATAATTATTCCAATCTCATTCTTATACGAGATTGTTTATTCATAAGTATTTACTGGGCTAATATTCATCATCCATGTCCCTGTTTTCTAAAAATGTTTTCATGTATGTTTAAAGTTATTTTTACCCATTTTTTACTTCTACTACATGGTATGTAATTAATCTTTCTTTTTTTACGTTACGAGGTACTTTTTTGACTTTTCCGGCAAAAGTACGAGAAGAATGTTATTTTTAACTTATACGGTGTGAACGGGTTTTTTCAGTTTCGTAATGCCTCATTTTCATGAAGTTTACTCTAAAAGATTTTATGACTATTTTCAACAAAATAATTGTATTTTAAAATTTAATGTAATTTTTTGAAAAGAAAATGATTTTGAAGAAGAAAGGATATTTTCCACAAGAATTCATTTCAAATGTTTTATCAAAACCATTTCCCATCTAATGCGAAATTATTTTATATGTGTATGTTTCAAGTTTAATGTCTCTATGATTTACATGGTTTCACTTTTCTTATGATTAAATGTCAATTTGTTTTTATATAGATTATGAGATGATGGGATGATATTTATGAAACCAATTTTATTCTTTGGGTGATGATGAATGTTTTATGTTTATTTTGTGGCACAAGTAAGAATGATTTAATTATGAGATGGGTGGGGCCTATATCTCCCTCCAATTCATTGGGTAAATATTTCTATCTCATGAAATAGACATGGATGTAATGATAAGTTAATCCGGTTCAGTGATACAGGACTTGAACGAGGAGTGAACTCGATTCAGAAAGGGACTTTGTCCACTAAGATGGTCTTGGCAGCAATGCCTTGGTTACTACGGAAATCATAAAAAATACTGAATGCTTTCCACAATTACATGATTTATTCCCATTCTATTTAATCAATATTGATGATCCTTTATGATATATTCCTTCAATACTTTCAATATTTATGTCCTTGATCAGGATTTTGATTTTTACATTTTATGTTCATGATTTTGCCTTCAAATGTTTATGGATTGTTTTATGTTCTCTATGCTTACCCTTACTGAGCATTTCAGCTCACCCTTTTTATGTTTTCTTTTCCCCAAGATATAAAGAAAAGTTTTAGGTAAGAAAAAAAAGGTTAAGATATTTATGGGAGAAGTTTACGATCTTTCACCATGATTAGAAGATTAAATTCTGAGTTTCCAAAGACACTAAGCTATTACGGTCCTTGTGTGTCTGTGTTTGTTATGTATAAAGTATTCCATAAAAGTAATGTAATGTCCATGTACGTCAAGATTTGGGTCTCTACAGTTGGTATCAGTGGAAAGGTTTAGTTATCCTTTAGAAACTAGGATGCGAAAACTTTAGTGAGATCCCTAGAGATATTTCTAAGGTATGTCTAGGGATGTCCCTAAGGTTAAGTATACATATAAGTTATAGTCCTAGAATTGCGCTAATGATCTTCTAATTAAACCTAAGATGTTAGATATTAAAGGTAATCAACCTTTATTATGTTGTTTTCCTAATATGATTTTTTCCTCTTACACTATTCCTTTTGGGTTTTAGAAAATGGCTAGAAACAGGAAGATTCACGATAATGGAGGATATGATGGACAATGGAATGATATTATTCCTGAGAAACCAAATGAAATTTGATCTGGAGGTCCACATATTGTTATTATTCCTAATCAGAAATCTCATAATATGATAAATTATCTCAACTTTGGTAAGTTTCCTGACTCATCTAATAAGAGAAAGATTGAGTTTCATGATGATCACAGAGGAAAGAAAGTTCACTTCCCCTCATGTAAATCATGTGGGAAGAGGCATCTGGGAGAATGTTTCAAAGGAACTGGAAGATTCTTTGGGTGTGGAAAAGAAGGACACAAAGCCAGTAATTGCAAAGGAAAAGGTTTAGTTAACACCATGGATAAGGATAATGGTATTTCTAAGACATCAACAACAGTTAAATGTTTTAAATGTGGAATGTACGGGAATTATGCAAACCAATTCCCTAAGGGAAAATCTCATGAAGAGAATCAACATGGTCATATGGGTAGTATTTATATAGATGATGATGAGGAGACTACAAATGATATATGAGATGAAAGAAGTGTTGAAGATCAGTCAGTTGTTTAAGAACGTAGTGGAATGATTGTATGTTTATCAAGAGTTATGTTGTATAGTTAATGGTACTATGGAATAAAGAATCATCTAAGGATTGTTACAATATTGTTTTTTCATAAAGTATTTGAATGTATATGGTGAATGGTACCGGTAACCATGAATGGTTATTCAGATATTATATGATATGCGCATAATGAAGGGATAAGAATATAATGAGATGTTTGATTGTATTCATGATCTAATGACTCATATAAGGACTAAGTGATATTATGGTTTGAGTATATAGAATTTTTGGGATTTTGGTATGTGGAAAGTGTTAAAATTTTACAACATTCATGTTTTCACTAAGTTTCAATGGGTATTCATTCTTCAAGAGAATACATTATTAAGGTATTCACATGTTTGTAATTTGACCAACAAGATATATCTTACGATATATGGGGGATAAATGACGGCATTCGCGTGATTGTTATGTGAAATTTCAAGTAATAATTTTCTTTATACTATGAGCTTGGACCAATGTATTTTAGATAAGCCTAAAGATTGGAATGGATTATGTTGGACATAAATTAGTATTGTCTAAGGATAGAACTTTTTCAATATTATTAATGGGATGTTATAGTAATGTAGTTTTAGAAAAAGGACAACCTACAGGATGGGAGATAGCCCATCGCATTGGACAAGGCTGTGGGAATCGAACCCAAAACCGAAGTGCGATTGGCCTTTATCGCCTACCACTGGCCTACAGGAAGTCCCTGGTTAGTAGAAACTAGTTTTATTTTATTAAGCGGTGTGATATATGAAGTATAAGTTAATTTTTGGAATTGTATATGATTAACCTTACCATAGATGGACTTATGTATATTTGATAACTTTTTCTAACCTCTTGTTTGAAACAGATGGAATGACCCAACATTCTATCACATGATCTGTTAACTCTTCACGAATAACAAATTAAACTTCATTACTTTAAGAGATGAAGTTGAAATTGTTCAAAGCACGAACAATACTGAGATTGTACCAAAATCAAGAAAGTATTTATTCTAATTCAAATTTTTCAACTTTAGGGAAATGATATTGAAAACCAAAAATGTTTTCCTAGTGCTCTTATATCTGATGAGTCAGATGGTACATTATATCATCAAAAATTTATGACTTTGTGATTGATGGCTTTTTCATATCCATCTTCTCTACCACTCTCCATCAGAACTTGATGGTTAGATTTTTCTTCCATATCCATATTTTCACCTATGTTCTCCTATATGAAAACCCAGTGATGAGTTACTTTGGGTAATCGTTACATTTCATACTTTAGTTTTTAAATTTAAGTTTTAGTATTCCTTTTTACGATGTGGGTTTCTATGAGTAGTAAACGATTTATAACCCCAATGAATTTCGAGGACGAAATTCATTTTAAGGGGGGTAGAATGTAACACCCCGATATTTTATGAGATATATTATTTTTAATTTTTTTGATCTTCAATTATGAACTACACCAAGATTTTCTTGTACTATACGCAATACCGCATTGTCTTGTAGTATACACAACACTATTCTTGGCGTGCATTACATGCAATCGCGACCTACCTAGATAGCGTGTGTAGTATGCAATACCGAGTTTCACTAAAAAATGATATATTGTTATAATATTATTAGGGACTAGACGTTATGAATATTATTAACAACATTTTTAATTTTATAACATTATTATTCATCTTACACATTTTCTAGAATATGGTATGAGAACAAAATAAATGTTTTGTGTAAAATATGTATTTTTCAAAAATTGAAGTTTTCCAGCCTTTTAATGGTGCACCCACCTTAAATATTGTTTTTGAAATGTCTATAAGTTCAATTTGACAAAATAAAATTCTTCTTTGGAATCAGGATATAAAAATTTACTTTGGATAAATGTTTCATATTATTCTGATAACTTGCATATTTTAATGAATAGTAAAAACACGCTATATTTTAATTAAAAACAACTTTTTTCATCGCAATAATTTATATGGCTAGATTGTCTTTTTAATTGGTTTTAAAGTGTAATTAGAATATATTTCTACCATTTAATCCAATGTTGTTCATTGGAATTAATTTCACTTTGAAATTGGATATAAACAATTACCAATACTTTGAATGTTTTTGTTTCTTAAAAACACGCTATTAGTTTTGATAATGAGAATTAATTTTAAAATTAATTAATGCCAATTATATGTTTTGAATTTGGAAAAATAGACAGAAATTTTGAATTCAGAATACCAAATAATGCTTAGGCTGAATTTTATGTATTTTTCTGAAAAACTTTAATTTTTGATGAATAGTGAAACCACTTAGTGGTAGTTAAAACACTTACGTTTTCATTTAAATGAAATTTTACCACTTATTTGAATTGAATTTCAAAAATATGAGAGACACGGTTAATATCAAGGACTAAAATTTTGTTCAATGAGATGAAAATAATTTTTGGTGAATAGTAACTTTTTACTTTTATTTACCACGTTTAAAAGTAAATATGGTAATTAAGGGTACAAATGATATTAATATTACCCTAAAACATGTCCTAATTCTATTGGATAAGTATAATTCGAACAAAAACAACCTTAGGAATAAAATATGACCATTTAGGTCAACTTGGATTAGATTAGGACATTTATTATTAATTTATTTAACAAAGGGTTAAAATAGTTAAAATCAATGTTTAATAACTAATTCATTTTTAATATGGGGATATACATAAGATAAATTCGACTATAAAAATTCATTAGAAAGCTAGAACTATTTCCTACATAAAGGTATTTTATTTATAATTTTTAGACATTAAATAAGTTAAGTTATTGATGACACAATGGTGATGCAGTAATTACCTAAATAATGAAATATTAAAATAATTGATATTATAAATACCCAAATAAATGAAATTTGAGACTTTTTATTAATTTAACTAATTTTATAGCTTAATATGGAATGTTATTATTGATTTAATTAACACTTTTTGAACTAATCATTCTGTTATGATTTTCACAAAAATCAATTACCAAATAGTGTCAAAATTGACATAAAATAGTTTTTAAAAACAATATTATATTATTAATTGTTATTTTATTCCTAAAAATCTATGTTTCGGCCACATGACTTAGATAAAGTTATATATATTATTAATAAGCAACTTGGGGTTCGTTTGGATTGTTATTGTATGTTTATTAACAGTATAGTGTAAGAAAACAAGAAGACACTGTAAAAGTAAAATTATTTAACTTAAAGTTAAATCTAAATGATAAGGATAAAATAGAAACCTAAACCTGTCTAAATTATATTGGATTATATTATTTCAACCCATACCCACCTTATCTTTAAACTAAATTAATTTAGAGCTATTAAAAACGGAATATGACCTTAAAATAAAAGAATATTTTTAGTTTTTTCAAAGGTGCCCCTCTCCTCCCTTATAAAAGGGAATCCCTTCCCTCTTCTCTTCACACCATTTTGAGCCTTGATTCTCGGCCAAACACTGAAAATTTCACTTCTCCACTTCCCTAGGAACATCCTAGAGGTTCTGTTCTTCTTAAAAGACCATTTTTAGTGTCCTAAGAGGAGGCTAAGAAGAGGTGCTTCAAAGAAGAGGTAATGTCCGTTACCGATTCTTTCAACTTTATTTCTTCTTCTACTTATTCTTCTTTAGTTGTTTCATTATGAAGTAATAACATAAGTGTCACTAATATAATGATATGTTATTATAAGTATGAAACAACCCTATTTCACCATCTATCCAACCTACGGAAAACGAAATCACCGCGCGTGCGTACGTACGGAATATCGTCTCCACGCCGTGGTGTAATCTGTTTTCGACCACCACCTTACTTGGATGGGTATAATGGTGTAAATAAATAACTATATATGATTATTGTAATGTTATATTGATTATGAAATATTATACATACACTTCAAAACAATTACATTATCATGGGAATGATATCATCGCTCGTGCGTACATTCGGACTACCGTCTCCACGACGCGATGAGATTCATTCTCCTTGTTAAACATTCATGAATGATTATAAATTATATATAATAAGTAATCATGAAATATATGACATAATAATGAAAATTTATTTATGTATATATATATGTATTTCATCTACTTAATTACTTTCAATTCAACAAGGAAACGAAAACAGCGTTCATGCGTACGTACGACCTACCGTCTCCAAGAACGGTGTATTTCATTCCATTTATAGATCTATCATATATATATGTATATTATGAATATATATTACATATAAATCATATTTTACATTCTTGAATTAATTAAATCATGTTATAATTAATAATATCAAGAACTACAAGTCCAAACACGTACGATAAATAAAACAATTTTACCCAAAACGCTGCTTTAACATGGAACTTACAAAAGAATGGGTAATATAAAGTCATAAGTGAACCATATATGATATCATAAAAATGAATATGAATTTTTAATAAGTCAATGACATTATTTAAATCATTATACTGGAGGATCGGATACGTACGAAGAATATCAGACCTAAATTAAGGGATAATTATTCCAATCTCATTCTTATCCGAGATTTTTTATTCATTAGTATTTACTAGGGTTATATTTATCATAGATGTCCCTGTTTTATAAAAATGGTTTAATGTATGTTTAAAGTCATTTTTACTCATTTTTGACTTTTATTACATGGTATGTAATGAATCTTTCTTTTGTTTACGTTACGAGGTACTTTTTTGACTTTTCTGGCAAAAGTACGAGAATAATGTTATTTTTAACTTATACGGTGTGAACAGATTTTTTCTGTTTCATAATGCCTCATTTTCATGAAGCTTACTCTAAAAGATTTTATGACTATTTTCAATAAAATACTTTTATTTTAAAATTTAATGGGATTTTGTGAAAAGAAAATAATTTTGATGAAGAAAGGTTATTTTCCTCAAGAATTCATTTCAAATGTTTTATCAAAACCATTTTCCATCTAACATGACATTATTTCATATGTGTCTGTTTCAAGTTTAATGTCTCTATGATTTACATGGTTTCACTTTTCTTATGATGAAATGTCCATTTGTTTTATATGGATTAGGAGATAATGGGATGATGTTTATGAAACCCATTTTATTCTTTGGGTGATGATGAATGTTTTATGTTTATTTTATGGAACAAGTAAGAATGATTTCATTATGAGATGGGTGGGACCTATATCGCCCTCCAATTCATTGGGTAAAGATTTCTATCTCATGGGATAGACATGGCTAGAATGGTATGTTAATCTAGTTCAGTGATACAGGACTGGAATGAGGAGTGAACTCGATTCAGAAAGGGATATTGTCCACTAAGATGGTCTTGGCAGCAATGCCTTAGCTACTATAGAAATCATAACAAGTACTGAATGGTTGCCACAATTACATGACTTATTACCCTTATATTTTATCAATATTGATGTTCCTTTATGATATATCCCTTACGTACTTCCAAGATTTATGTCCTTGCTCAAGATTTTGATGTTTAGATTTTCTGTTCAAGCTTTTGCATTCAAATGTTTATGGATTGTTTTATGTTCTCTATGATTACCATTACTGATTATTTGAGCTCACACAATTTATGTTTTATTTTCCCCAGGATATAAATAATGGTTTTAGGAAAGAAAAAAAAGCGGAAGATATTTATTGGAGAAGTTGAAGATCTTTCACCATGATTAGAAGATTAAATTCTGAGTTTTCAAAGACACTAAACTATTACGGTCCTTGTGTGTCTGTGTTTGTTATGTATAAAGTATTCCGAAAAAGTAATGTAATGTCCTTGTATGTCAACCTTTGGGTCTCTACATGGTTTGTGATTGAATATTACCTCTAGGTCACGGTAAGAAGATTCATTAAGGACTGATGCAGCGGGGTGATGAAAATTTTGTCACCAATAGAGTCCACTATACTCTTATTTCATTTGTCGGTAGTTGAAAGGGGAACAATGGAAGCCTCATCAAGAACAACAGCATCAGAAGAATCTTGAGGATGAGACCTCTCTTATCCAACATTAAAATACAATGTATCAAGGTCATTACAACAAAATCATTTGGAATAAAGAAAATAATTGTAAAGATACTGCAAAAAGCCTTCATGGTAAGTTGTTTGAGTAATGAACACCAGAAACAGTTCAAGTACTGCATTCACTACGAACCGATGGTTTGAGGAATGCTCGATAAGACACTGGACCTTGAAGCGATGGTCAGGAAACATAATGGTTAATGGACTAGGTGATTTGTATATAGAACCTCACTATGTGGTCATCTCAAGTGAAGACTTAAAATTTAATGTTTGAAATTCATGTTTAGGTCACAGATTTAAAGTTTAGTTCACAGATGAGAACAACTATGAAGGTTTTAAGTTCACAAATTCAAAGGATGTTTTGTGGCTTAAGAAACTATGAGGAGTTCAATGTTTGGATAAGGCAATGTGTGGTTCATGGTTAGAGTTTTTCGCAAATGAGTCATTACATGGAAGATTGGAAATCCGAGAGAAAATGTGGGGTGATTTTTTCCGAGAAAGTCAAAAAAATGAAAAATGACCTGGTCCCCCCTATATATAGGCATGATCCTCTTATCGGGTCCACTTTTCAACCACAAACTAGTTCTATTTCGGATCACTTTCTACATTATAATACCATCCTTTTCATGCGGATCGGACCCCATTCTGATGGGGGGAATTTTTAGGGTCCTAAAAACTCTATAAATGGAAAGAAAATACTCCAAAATTTTAATAAAGGAATAGGAAGGATATTCCATTGAAAATTTGAGAGGATAATTAAAGAATCTGAAGTTGGAAAAGGGACCAAAGTGGTCCACATACTGTGTTCTGGGAATGGTACATGGATGGTAGTGCCCAGGAACCTACTAGTACATGGACAACCAAGGAAATGATGGCCTATGAGGTGTTTTCCAGCGAACAAGGTAGTTCAAAAAATAAACTAGGAATGACACTGGTACC
Organism: Viscum album; assembly: GCA_963277665.1. NCBI lineage: Eukaryota > Viridiplantae > Streptophyta > Magnoliopsida > Santalales > Viscaceae > Viscum > Viscum album. The sequence continues at coordinate 1,083,412,712 of OY728134.1, read as the reverse complement.
CTATTAACCACATTATTGGATGAATGGAGGTGGAGAAATCCCACCAGGGAACAGGTCCCCAGTGAACCCTGTCATTGATCAAAACCTAATAGAGATGTACGTGCCCACATATCATCCATGTGGACTAAGTAGTTCGCAGAAGAGGCCAATCCGGAGACATCCCATGAAATACGTAATTCCCAGGATCGAGGCATTGATTTCCACCACCACAAACTGCAACCTCACATACCTCCATTAATCAAGTCATCTGTGGTCTGGGATATGTCTTCATGGGCCTCTGCAAATGGTGTTTCATGACCCAAAGATACAGCTTCTCTGGAACTCTATAAAAGGAATAGCTAGGGATCTGGAAAGAATATGGGTTATAGGAGAGAAAGAAAATGGGTTATTAATTCTTGGTTAATGAGAGAATATGCAGATGGAAGACTTAAATGGAGAAAAAATAATGAATTGTGGATTGGGAACCACTTTCCATTAGATATAAACCCTCCATGACCCATAAAAAGGATTTAATAATAATAATTGGAAAATCGAAAACCATGTACCATTCGTAATTGAACATCCTAAAAACCACAATACCAATTCCTCCTCTTCGATCCGGCGTATCGCATAGAACATCACTATGTTGATGAAGCTCTTCCATGTGTATCACTCTACTACGCGGATGGAATCCCGCACTGTATAGAACCCTGCTATGAAAACGGAACTTGCGACTACGTACCACCCTTATACGCAGATCATGTCCATATCTGCATACCACCATGTACACAGACCACTCGTAGGTATACGTACCACTTTGGAATGAAGACAAGACATCCCCCCACATAGCACTATTTTATGCCGAGCGACCCCCATCCCGTATGAGAAAACGGTATGCAGAATGGTGAATCCTTGAGCATTCCACATTCTAGTTCTGATCATGTCCTTCTATTCCCGTCTCTTCCTCCATAGCCCCTCCTCCTACTAGTCAAACAGAATTAGACCAAAGCCTCTACGAAATATATAAGACCTATAAGATCAAACCTTATGAGTAAACAACCCACCCTTCTTTAGTTTACATACCCACGGTAAGTGGGGTCATTAAGGTAGTCCCCACAATGGTACGGACCCCAAGAATATTCCTATGTTTACATTCACATGGTAACTCGGGGCCCAACCTTGGGATGCAAACTATAACCTTCCCATTCTAGCGAACAAGAGTGATGAAATTCCTTTCCCTTCAATGAGGGATAGTGATAAGTCATGGAGATTGCAATCTCATTTAATTTTTACAATGAGCAATACTCCTCCCCTTTCAAAGAACCCATTTCAAGGAACTCACACTAAGGTAAGTCCCTAGTATTCTTGCGGGAGGTGGTGCTCTTCTCCCTCTTAACCTCGGCCCTAGATGTGTCTAGATACTTCATTATATGTGAATATCCTGGATATTAACACAAGTGAGGGTTGGAACATCTAAGTCCCCTTTCTGTCTGTTATTGGCCTCATGGACATGGCCTCTTTCATCGTCGTCCTCCTCCTTTTCCATTAGCAGAAAAAGGAAAGGTGTGTGTTTTTCATGATCTACCACTTCCTCTTGTTTCTCAAACTGATAATGACTCACATGGGATTATAGATTAAAGGTGCTCACAGTAACCGCACCATCCTTGTCCAATGAACTACAAGATCTTTGATTCCTTCTCTAACCAGAATATGTAGGACGCCTGCATATGGTCCGATCTCAAGGGATGTTCTCCTTAGAAGCCAGGCCCAAAAAAATTCCCCCAATTCAAAGGGCCTCCTCATAGGTGTAATCCCCAAGTCAATGTACGGCAAGAACTCTGATTCCTTCTCCAAATAGTATACATAGGAAACCTTCTTAATTACCAAGATCAAGGGATGTTTTCCTTAGGATCCATTCCCAACAAACCCCACCCCCCCCCCCCAATTCAATGGGCCTCTCCTAGGTATAAGACCCAAGTTAATTAACTATGAAATCACTGATTCCTGCTCCAAAAAAAGACATGTAGGATGCCTTCTTCAGGCTCAAGATCAAAAGGGTGCCATTCCCGTAGCCTAACCCCAGTCATGTCCCCCAGAAAAGGGCATCCTCTTTTAAAGTAACTCATGATTCAATTATAACAAATGGGTATCCTCTATAGTGTAATCCCAAACCATTTCCCCTTTATGAGAAGCTTCTATGTGTTAGTCTCATCTACCATAACTATGTGGACTTTGATTCTCAACCAGCTGGGATACAAATAAAACCTTCCTGGGGTTCAATCCCGATACTTCACATACCTTATTGTTCTCATCATCCTCATTTTGGTTTTCCCTTATTCTCATCCAATGATGTTAAACTACAAGGGTTACTGAACCACGTGACCCTAGATCCCTAACCAACTTATAGGGTCACCTTCACCTAGAACTCTATATCTCTTCTGAGTATCTAAGGATACATTGGTGTAAGTCCCATACTATATCATTTCTAGGCACCTTTGGCATATATTTCTTTTCCTCATGATGTTAAACTGCATGGATGGGTCCTTGTCACATAACCTTAAAAGGTAATGTTTCTAGTTAAGTGACACTAAACTTCATGGGATCTGATTCCTCTCATGAGGATACGTAGGAAGCCAATCTCATGGGTCTGACCCCAACATCGGAACACTTACTATCACCCTTGAATGATTATAAACACCAGATCACCTAGTCATATGGATTAAGTCGGTTTTGTCTCATCAATTCTCGATCGATGTATATATATGGTTAGTCTTGAAACCTAGGGCTAGAACACAGACATATGCTTCATAAAAGACTAAGGATTCAAGAACATATGAACATTTATTAAAACTATTAGAGACTCCCAGAATAATAAATAATTCATCCCAAAAGGGTGTGGTGAGCTTGACCTCTCATCCTCTCGACCAATGGAGTCCTTAAGTGTTGTTGGACATGTCGCAATCCAAAGAGTGATTTCCTTTGGAAATCAGGTCCATGAATCATGGATAAAAGGGTCATTGGGTGTTTCTAGCTCCATGAATAAACCCACTAGAGGCCATCCAAGGACATAATACCCAATGTGGGCCGATTGAAAAATAACTTAACCTCATACAGTCGCCCGTAATGACCATTGAATTGTGGAATCTTCTTTGCTGCATAAAGGTGATACACTGAATAGTCCCCATGGGATCACTTCCATCCACCCAAAGGGTTTAATGACATGAATTGGAAAAAAATAGAAATGGAAAACTTGGCATTAAATTATCTATAGTAATAGATAAATGGTTATTATTGGTCAAACCATATCACTTTCCCTAAACGCCCACATCGGGTTGAAGCAATGGTAAAAAGTACACATACAATCCACTCTAGAACTTATAATAGCTTATTTTAATCTAGATATACCAACTCTTTCATATATGAAGATTTTTATTAAGGTATCAAAATTCGACCACAATTATTATATGTTGATTTATCCCTTAAAAACCATAATGGCATGATGTTCACATCTTAGGTCTATGATTCATCCCCAATTGAAGTTTTGTAGGAACATGCTTCTTTAAAATCATTTTATTATTAATAAAATTGTATTTTGTGTCATCTTAGACATGTATTTTCATTCAATATGTAAATCCCATATCAATTTTTAGGGAAAATAAGTAACATTTGATATTCCAACCCAACCAACAATAATATATCAATTTGATGATGAACATGAAATTCTGATGAAGATCACATCCCCTGTATAGGTCTTGATTGACATTCAATGGTGTTATTTATCTTAAATGGTTGAGGAGAAACTCAATATTGATTATATTATTATTTTACATGAGTTTCATGATGTCTCTCTAGAATATTTTCCTATTATTCTACCAAAACATTAAGTTGATTTCTAAATATAACTCATACATGGTTGTACACTTTTTTCAAGGAATCCCTATAGAGTGGACCTAATTGAGTTGCAAGAATTGAAGAAGAAATACTAGGAGAATCACGAAAAGGGATTAATTTATCTAAGTTTGTCACCTAATAATGAACATGTTCCATTGTTTATGTATAAAGATAGATATACGAGACTATGTATTGATTAAAATGAACTAAAAACGATCATAATCCAAAACATGTATCTTCTACCCCATATTAAAGAAATGTTTACACAAATATGGTGAGATCAAAAATTTTCTAAGATTGATATTTATTTTGGATATTATCAATTTTTGGTCATGAATGAGGATATACTCAAGACATCATTCCATACAAGTTATGGAAAGTATGAGTACATATTGATTCCATTTGATCTTTCTAATTTCTATCCTTCATTGTGTATTTAATGAATAAATTCATTAGATAACACTTTATATAGTTGGTGGTAGTGTTTATAGAATATATTATTATTTATTAATAGAGTAAAGAGTTGCATTAAGATCCCATGATAATTAAACTAAACACCCAAATAAAGGATAAACTATAAGAAATATTTACAAAGTGTGAGTTTTTTCAAAAAAATGATTCTTTTTCTAAGTCATATAATATCAAGAGAGGGTATACCGGCCTATCCATCAAATATGGAGGCTATTGAGCATCAAATTAGATAAACCATAGTGACCAAGATTTGTAGTATTCTTGGTTTAGATTGATATTATCTATGATTTTTGGAGAATTTCTTCGGTCTATCTAATCTACTCAGAATGTTAAATTGGAATGGATCTAAGTTCCTATAAGTGGATGAATCTGGAGGAAATTTCAATGAACTGAAGATATGATTAGTAATCACACCTATTATTACATTAACCTACCATAGATAAGGGTTTTTAATATATAGTGATTCATCCATGAAGGTATGAGTATGTGTTCTTATGTAAAATGATATGGTTATAGATTTTTCCTCATGAAAATTGATAGCCTAGGAGAAAAATTACCCAAATGAATATTTTGAGTTCGCTGAGGTGATTTTTTCATAAATGAAATCGATGCATTATCATTATGGAGAAATATGTGATATATATATTGATAATAAATGTTTAAATTATATATTCAGACATAAATATTGGAACATGTATCTAAAGAAACAATTATAACTTATCTAAAATCATAATTGTTCAATACATTTCAACCTTAAAAAAGAAAACTAGGTGGTATATAATTTGAGTAAAAATGATAATGCTAGATTATCCATAATTAGGATAAAAAAATATAAAATATTTCTGGAATTTCAATTAATGGATCTTGAAATCGTGAAGGAAGGGGAGAAATATTATCTTTTACAAATAAGTGGTCAAACATCTATACATGTGAGGATAATAGAGGTTCATATGGATGATATGTGATGAAAAAAAAGTTGAGAAATTTCAATGAGTTTAACCTTGATCAGGATGGAATTATAAGGTTCTAGAACCATAAATGAGTTTTGTCTATAAATATTTTAATAAATATGTGTTATATTAATCTCGTAATTATTTTTTCTTTATTAATATTACAATTACAAAGATATATAAATATATAAAATAATATTTCAATTTATATGGAATGAAGGGAGATATTGTAGAGTTTGTATCTCAGAACATGTTTTGTAGAAATGTGAATTGTAAGAGAAAGAATCCCATGGGGATGTTTCAACCATTACCCATACCATAATGGAAATTAAAAAACATCTCCATGGTTTTTTTATAGAATCCCCAAAACATCAAAATGGAATAATGCTATATGGTTTATAGTTGATCAACTTACAATGTATTAACACTTAATCACTGTAATAGATTACTAATTTATTGATATACTTCCAAGGATATACATTAAATGAGTGTTAAGGTTGCAATGAGTACCACAGTCTACTATATGTTATTTGTATATGAGATTTTCCTAGAAGTTCTAGCGAAGTATTCATGAATATATTGATATAAAGTTGAGTTTCAGAATTGTGTATCATCCTCTAATATATAGAAAATATGATATAATGATTAAAATCCTATAGGATATATAGAGATCATATTCTATGTATTTATAAGGTGGTTGGTACCAACACCTTCATCTATTAAAGTGTTCCTACAATAATATATTTACCTCAATTATTCAGAACTCTCTTTATGAAACCCACTAGAGAAAGAAGTATAGAACACCAACATACATGGATGAAGTTGGAGAAATAAAGCTATTGGGACACGATCACGATAATAAAATGATAGATATAGTTAGATTCATTGGAAAAATCAATAGGGTAGAACAATGCTGGTAGAAACGTTATGATGAAAATCTCTTATGTGATATGGATTTTTAGTTGGTGACAAGGTTTTTCTATGAATTTCATCATAGAAGAAGGTAATTAGATTTATAAAGAAGGGGAATTTGGGACCTTAGTATATCAGTCAATTTTAAATTCTTGATTGTATGAGGACTGTAGCTTGTCTCTTAGGGAATACACCCAACTTCTATTAGGTTCCCGATGTATAACATATATCTATCCGAAGGAATTATATACATGAACTATCTCTTGTACAAAACTCATAGGTTATACCCTTGGAGTATGATATTTCTTCTGAGGAACAACTATTGGAGATTTTGGATCATATAGAGATAGTTCGTTGAAATGTAAACACTCACATGTTCAATGTTTTATGATGAAACCATCTGATTTAAGAAGCTACACGGGATCCTGAGAATGTAATGAGGTAGAAGTATCTATAGTTTCTTGTACCAATGAGAATAATTTTTTATATTGAAATTATTTTCAATGCTGTTGGAATTTACAACATGATATTTAATGAATTTATTTTCAAATAAATTTAATTTCATAGATTTCTTACATTACACACATTTTCATGTTTTATGGAACTGTGATATACTATTAATATTATAATTTAAACTTGATCATCCTAACTTAGTAATTAAATTTGTTTGTATTAATAGGAATAACAAAATTTTAAAGTTAAATATAAAGGTTTCATATAATTAAAGCATATTTATAAATAAGTACTCAATTTTTAGTAATGTCTTTATGTGCTTCAAAAATACTTTTTTTTCTAAGAAAAAGTTTTGTATTTATTTACATGAACAAATAATAAATTTGTTTTTTGAAAATTTTATGAAATTTATATAAAAATATTAAATTCATTTTTGGTACCAAATTTTCAAAAATAGATTAGGGCAAATTTTTTGGAATTTTCTGAAAAGATAAATTGTTCAATGAATAATGAAAATATATATTTTTATGTAAAAATTCCTTCTCGTTTAAATAATTTAAAACATTCCATCATATTTAAAAAAAATTAAAATTAAAATTATTATATTTTAGTTTTTATTAAACCAATTTAGGTCACTATAATCAAATTATTTATTAATTTTGATATTAAAACAATCAATACTTATGAATCATTTTTCTTTGGAAAACTTATTTCTCATCAGATTTGCTGGTTTAATTTGAAATTATATTTTCCCACTAATATGAATTAAATTTTAAAAAAAATATTGAATATTTGGTTCATAATAACTAAAATTATATAATATTATGAACTAAATTTTTGGTCCAAATTATTAGTAAGAACAAAAAAAATTAATGACCATGGTTAAGGTTAAAATGAGTTTATGAGGGGTTTAAACTATAAAGATAAGGGTTACAATGACCTAAACACCAGTAAAATTTCTATTAAATGGACATATTTTGACCTTATCACATATAATTCTTGATAATTTCTCATTTTAGATCATTTTGTATCATTTTGTAATGTTGAAAACATGCGTACACATTTTACTTTTCAAAACATCTAAGTGTGTCCTCTCCCCCACTTATAATATGGTAACCCCTCTCCTTCACCCTTTTAACTTTTGAAACCATTTGATTCATCCTATACCTTTCCGAATATATTCCTTGATTTCCTCCCCACGTCTAAGTGGACTTGTTTTACTATTAAAATATCATAAGAAATATTTTGGTGCCAACTAAAGGAGGTTTTCTGAAAAGAGGTTACGTTCATAACTAAGCATTTTTATTTTATTTCCACTTACAACTCCTTAAAATAATATTAAACTATTATGATATATTAATATAAGTATCTCCCATATAATAATATTTCATAATTTTAAGGGAATAACATACAACTCTCTCCACTCCAATCAAATGGGAAACGAAATCACCATTCTTGTGTACGATAGACTACCACCTTGCGAACCGATATAATTAATTTTCCATCACACCAATCACTGGTGGATATAATGATGGATTTAACTTATTTATATGAATCTTATGAAATAATTATACTTATCTAGTTATAATATTTCATACTCATTCTTATATTTTATTTTTTGTGGTATGATAATATAGCTTGTGTGTACATCGGACTACCTCCTCGTGAAGCTACTTGAATTTTTCTTCGCTTATAATTTATATTAAATGTAATAATGATGGATTTAATGAAAATAAGTGATAGATATGGAATAAAAATGAATCTTTATAAGTGATATATTATTCAATTTTATTTTTATCCTTCTGTTTATAAAATGGAAACAACCGTAATGCATACGTACTACCTATCGTCTCTATGAATTATGCAATTAATTTTATATATCTAATTTTAAGAATTACACTAAATAAATATGTAATTAATATATATATATATATATATGATATTTTTATCCTGGTTATAGTTCTAGTAATTATGGAACCACAATCAATGTAAATGGACTTAAAATACCAAATCAATATATACATGAAAATCAAAGCTTTTATTAACCAATATATGATTTCAATAAAGAGATTTTAATAAATGGATAATAAAATTTTATAAATAAATAATATATGGTATTATATATTTATATTTATTATACTAGACTATATATATAATAAATGTATATTTATTATACCTAATATCCTAACAAGTACGAAGGAAGTCAGGACTTAAGGTAAGGGATTTTTTTCACTTTTATTTCAGTGGGACACATGACTTAATTAACACTTGATTATTTTGTGTGTTGTATATAATTCCCATGAATTAATATTTTTATTCCTCTAATAAAAATTTTGCGAAATAAATATTCATTTAGTTTTCATTCATTATTTTGTCTTAGGATTCAAAATATACCAAAGTGGTAAAGCTTTTATATTACAATCTCATTTTTATTGGGGTAATTTATGATTATGCTTCTAGTGATGAGGTATTTCGATTTACCTATCAAGAAACACATGAATTTTATTATACTATATTTTCTAATTAAAATATATTTTCTTACTTCATTTTCCTCTCATTAGGTACTTATGATTCTAAAATAATTTTTTAATAAGACTTGACATATTTATCTCTTTGGCCAAGAAAAGTTTTCTTCTATTTCCATGTTCTCTAAAAACAATTTATGGATGGTTTTTAATAATTTGAAATGATTGAAAAAAGAAATTGTACCCATTTTTTTAACTTTTTTTAAATGATTTAAAAGGAATATTCTTTTCATTTTCTGAAAATTGTAATTTTTTACTTTTTATTCAAAATAGTAAAGGAATTTTTGTTCTAACATGTATAACATGGAATGTATTTTTCAACATCATGGATGTAAAATATTTTAAATAATACATTATAATTTTTAAATATTATTTTATTAGAAAAGTATTTTCACAATTATTTGTGAACTTTTATTTCTTAAAGCTTGATTTCATGTGAAAAGATTATTTTCTAGAAGAAATTATCCTAGTTAGAGGTTAACCTCATTTTTATTTTCAAATGACATTCAATGATGTTACAAAATCTTTACTAGGAATATAATCTAATTATACCATCCATAGTATTTCACTAGATCATTTATGTTTATTTTAAAAATATATTTATGAAACCTATTCATTTTTTATGATTTATGCTATTATGAAATGATGAAATTTCTTAAAAACTCATTTATTTTCCATTGGTTATGATATTATGAAATGTGTATGAAACCCAATTATTTTCATGGGCTAAGATAAGATTAATTATTTTTTATAATTTAGAGCACATATTTTCTATTTCCATTATGTAATATGTGAGATTAGTATCTTTCATTAATGAATTGGTTAATGATATATATCTCATGGGATAAAAAAACTAGAATAGGGAGTGGGCTGTATTTAGTAAGGAAATATTTCCACTATGATAGTATTGGGAGTGAACCATGGATACTTCAATGGTTTAGGGAGTGAACCCAATCTAATATGATAGTTTTTATAATGATTATTGAATAATAAGGAAATTTTTTTATATACTTATTTGTATACCACAAATTTATGTCTTCTGATAATGTTATTTTCCCATGGATCATGTAATTTGATTCTATTTTGATTCATGTATTATGAACAACCATGATTTATGCCATGACTAAAGTTTATGATCTATGATATGTAGGGTATATTTTTAAAATGTTATTCTCATATTAGCATCCCATTATTCTCCTATGATGTTGATATATCCCTTGTTTACCGTTATTGGGATTATAAACTCACCCTTTGTATGCTTCCTTTCCCAAGATTATGAAGAAATGTCTTATATATTCTATTTAGAAGAAGAATTATAGTTATAAATAACTTATTGGGAGATGATATAGCTCACCTATAAACGAGTTGTTTATGTATGTGACAATCCAAAGGCACTAGATACAAATTATTATTGCATGTATCATTATGTTATGTAATGAATATTCATCTATTAAGCTATAATATATCTGTATGAAAATAAAGATCACTATAGTGATGAACTTACTTACATGATTCAAGTTTTTGTTATCAATGATAATAAGTTCCAATTTAGTTTCCACAATATGTCTCTTTTTAAGGGTGATTTTCTTTGTATTTTCATTTAATCTTGATTTACCATGGGTTTTTATTTAATTTACATCTATTTGTGTTATTATTGATGGTTAATTAATTCTTGTGGTGGTTTTTGGATTTTGGGGTAATTTGATTATTAAAATAATATTTTTAAAGGTACTTTTATTTATTTCCCACTATGAGTTTGAGAAAATAGATCAAATAGATTTTATGGTCTTTTAATGGATTTAAAATAAAGGTTTTTAAAAAAATTACATTAGTGGAGTCATTTTATTTAGATGGTAATGTTGGTTTATTAAATTGTCTTTTGAAATGACTTATGTTATTCGAACAATGTGATGTTCTGTCTGTTTGACAATGAGTGGAACATGGTAAACCTTGGGTGTGTGTGAATGATTTAGAAATCTTTATTTCTATTCATGCGAAGGAGGGATCCATTAAGATAAATAATGAGGTATCTTCCAAATGTAACCATATGGACTGAGAGGGGCCATGGGATTATTATTGTGCCTATAGATGACTAAGAGAGATTCCAAAAATTTTATACATTCTTAGTTGGATATAAAACTATTATTTGGAGCATGTCACTCCAAAACCTTATGGATAGAGACCATATTGAATACTTATTTTTCCACATCAGTTTTTATATTCCTTGTACATGATGATTGTGCCTTGGTTGGTTGATATGTTTTTTTCTCTCATGGTCCATTATTTTATTATATAACGGGGGTTATTCTTATGCTCATGTTGATTATATGTGGGGTTGTGTGGATCACATTTGGATGGGTGGATTCATTTCATTAGTTATGCATTGTATCCATGATTTTGAAAGGATGGTCTGTTTTTTGACAAAAATAAATGGGAAATAAAAAGTAGTATATTAAATTGAACTTGTTTTAAAATGAAAAATTGGTTTTGAAAAAAAAAATATTAGTATTATTTTTTTCATGGGTGAATTCCTTACATATATTTAGGGTGGTATCCAATAGGGTGTTATGCCTCAAACCCATCATATTCCTTAGGGTGTATACAAACATTTTTTTACAGGAAATAGGTAAGGGTGAGAGAGTAATATAGCTCAATGGACCTTCTTGATTATCGATGTATGTAGTGTTTTGGGGATATAATATATGTAGTCTTAGAGATATTATATCTTATAGATGTTATTTGATATTTTTTAATTCAGATATTATGTATTAAACCATGGGGTCTATATAAATTTTTTTGGTTCTTTCTTATTAATATCTTAGGTATATGATTATTATGACTCGTGCTGCGATGATGCTATAATAACTACTATTTTTCATTTCTGCACTCACTCTTTTGAATATTTATAATTATTATATCTATTGACTCTTTTTAGTGGTTAGTGTGGCCATCGAATTCGTATATAAATAATTTTTATTTTTTCCAATGGAGAAACCATTTTCAAGAGGTTATATATGATGTCTTGCCGCTTTTTTCTAGCATGTGGTGAACAAGAATTCACATTGGTTCTTGTAGAAAGTAGTCCCATGTGACTGGTCAGGTTGGATGGTGATGTTTTATTACAAAATTTTATCGTAGGATCTAGTTAATTGAGGTTTAGTGGTAGATTTGGTATAAGATTATTGGGGATTGGGAGGTTGGTGAAGAGGAGTTCCTGGTTAACTCTTCCTCATACCCAACCTCATGTTTCTATGGGATTTCAATATTTTTTTTGTAATTTGATGCCGATTGTGGTTTTTATTGATGATATTTAACTCTTTTCATCATTTTTTATGGTTTGTGTGAAGAAACCATGAGTAGTTTTGCGAAATATTTAGTTTTTGTAGTGAAACTTGGGTGGATAATAGTGGAGAATAGTTTAGGATCATGGTTAGTAGTAACTATGTGAGGCCCTTATGTCTAACTCTAGGATCTTCTAATGTTGTTTCACATAATTGTATCAATATTTTTCTAACCATTTTTACAACACATACATATTATAAATTTGTTTTTTATTTTCATTTTTCCCTCTTCTTCAAATCAATTTGTTACTTATATTGATTTTTTTGTATTTAAACCACTTATAATGGTTTCTTGTTCTTGTAATGATATATATTGAGAATTTATTGTGTTTTTATTTAGTTTTAATCTTCTATTTTTAATAAAATTCTACTCATAAATACATTTTATAGATTGAGGGAGGGTGTTTTGTAGCATGTTTCATAGGAGAATCATCTAATTTAACATACCTCAGTGGAGTCAATTATATATATTATATATTATTTTGGTAAATATGGAGATAGAGTCTAGGTCTAGATTATAGAATATTCTCAATAGTTCATTATGTATAATCCATAATTTTTCTTGGTCATAGTGGTACCCATGAGTCTATGAAATGGTTTGAATGGATCTAGTGTATCATAAATTTTATAAAGTCCCCGAAGACCCAAAATGTAGGATTCATCACTTAAATTATGTAATGAAATAGTATGTTATGGTGGGAATCTATAGCGAAATCAATTAAGAAATATGATCTCCACTGGGTACCTTTAAAAATTAACAATTTTATCCAAAGACACAAAAGGTGGAAAAGGATTGTGATTTGGTGATGCTAGATCAAGGACGATAACAAGTGATAGAATATACAATTCGATTGGTCGTGTTAGTTCATTTCCCTTATGATCTCCTCTCGAATGACTATATTAAGGGAATTCATTTAAAATTGGGATTTAAGTATGAGATCAAATCAATTATTGTCATATTTTTCATACAAAATTATATAGATGTGGTGAATAATGTGGCTATGGATGGGGAAAACATAGTATGGGTAGATAGGACTATATGGAATTTCTTCAATAGTGGGTGGTAGCTATAGTAATAATTCTAGTTAGAAAAGGAAGTAGTATGAACATCATAATGGATGTTGAAAGAGTAATAAAAATCCATTAGTTGGGAATTAATGGATTCTTCTAGGAATAAGCTATTTTCTTTCTATCAGTGTCAGTTTTTTTTCATTTTACACATGATTTCACAGAGGTTCTGATGATTCACCACCTATGTGGCCACCTAGGTCATCCTCAACACATCTGTTGGTATTACCATTGGGTAATTGGTGTTAGTTATTCATTATTAAGAAGTTGAATATGGATTTCTGATGATTCTATGGGTATTGGATATCACCCTCAGTCTAAAGGGTAATCTTATGATGATAATAATTCCTAGGGTTGGTCTGATCCAAGATGTTTTTATGTAGTATATGTATTACATAAGGAACCTATTGTTGGGCCAACCACCATGGGTGGTACATTTTTTATTGATTAATCTATGTCTTTAGACTTTTTGAATATGGTCCCTTCCCATTAATTTATATTTATAAAGTTCCTTGATACATTGGGTATTTGATAAGAGTTAATTCGAGTTTTCATTCATCGTCTTATCCTCTGGGGATGGCGGAAAGTTTGATGTTCCTAGGGTTTCACGTTTTAGATGATCATTTTGAGGTCTTGTGGGATGTACTAGTATTTTATCCTAACATTTTCAATCAATCATATCTATGGATTAGATGATCAATTTAAAAGCTCAGATTGAGTGTTATTATTGTATGGTCTAGTTTCTATCTCCTAACAAGAGAACTCATGTCTTTCGCGGTGAGTGGTATCTATTTTCCGGGAGGGTTGTATCCATTTTTTCTAATGTGTGATCAAACTCATATTATATTCAATTTTTTCCTTTCATTTTTTAGGACTTGGTTTAGATAGTATACTTCTTGTGGTTGTGAATTCTTACTTTGAGATTTTTTTGGATTATTTTGTTGGGTTTCCACCCCAACAAGAGGTTGATATTATAATTGATCTAATCCCAATGATGACCACCATTTCCATTTCATCATACTGGATGGATCCTACCAATTTAAAGGAGTTAATGGTTTATCTAAATTTCATTCAAAGTAAAGGATTTATTCATCCCATCATGTCACCATGGTAATCGCCAATGTTTTTTATAATGAAGGAAAATGGAAGTATCTTACTTTTCATAGAGTATCTCAAGGGGAATCAAGTGACCGTTAATAATTAATACCCATTTTATAGTATTGATGATATTTTTTACCAACTCAAGGGATCTTAGGGGTTTTCAAAGATCATCATAATATAGTGGAATCCTCTATTAAGGGTCTCAGAAGATGAATTTCCTAATACTACCTTCAAGAGATGGTTTGTATACATTGAGTATTTTGTTATGTCAATTGGTCTTACTGATTCATCTATATTATTTATGGAATTTATGAACCAGATCATCTTTTTTTGACTCCTTAATCATGTATGTCGATGTCATATTGGTGTATTTCATGATAGAGGAGGAAAATGGAGACCATCTGAGTGTTTTAAGGAACTTTTAGAGAGAATCATCTATAATAAAAGTTATCAAACTAAATATTCTCTATCAAATAGGTTAATTTTTAAGTCCATTTGATTTCTAGAATGGGGTTTCCATGGACCTAGAAAATATAAAACAATTAATTTCTTTAGAGTGTCCCAAGAATTTATTTTCGAGCATGATATTTTTAGGATTTCTTAGGTATTACAAGCTCATTTTTTATGTATACTCCAAGATATCTTTTCACTTGATAGTGTTAACTCATAAATGGGTGATTGTTTAATGGAGTGAAAAGTCTATGTGTTCTTTTGAGGAGTTGTGGGTTCTCTTGATATCTCCACCAGTCTTGATTCTTCCCGATCATAGAAAGGGGAATGAATTGTATTTTGACTCTCCATTGGTTGGGTTATGGTGTGATTTGATATATGAGGGTCATGTTATGTCATATGGTTGTTTCCCTATACACCTACCCAACATATAACCTAGAGTTGGAAGGTGTGATGAACACATTGAAATCGTGGGTCCATTAACTATTTTAGGAGCAGTTTACAACTTATTATCATCATAAGAGCTCGAAGTATATTTTCACATAGACGGACATGAATTTGAAGTATATAAATTTGGATAAGTATCTATTTACATTTTATTTTGATATTTATTATGCACATAGAAAGGTTAATGTGTTCACTAATTCCTTTTTTATTAAGTTATAAATCCACACAATCAAAGAATAAGTAGACGAATAATGTTCATTAGGTTTTTTTGAAGATCTGTATCTATAGTTTTTAGAGGCTATAAAGTGGGTATCCTTTTATAGAATTTGGGTACCATCATATATTTTTGAATAGGTCTGTTGTGAGTGGACATCCAAACCCACCTTCCAGTATATTAATATATTTTTAAATGATGGGGAACCATCATGTGATTGGTCTCAATCTTACAAAGTTACTCTAGTCTTTAGGATTCATCTAGTTATTCCCCAAAATTTGAGGTTGGTGGTGATACAAGAGGAGAATTAATATGTTTGGGATATTCACATGGGGATAAACAAGATGTTTTTTACTTGGAGTATTCAATACTAGTGGCATGGGATGATAGTTTTGGATATTTATTTTGTATCATAATGTTTCAGCTTCTAAAGGATCAAAGTGGGGTATCAAAGGCCCATTGGGGTTCTTCATCATTTTCTTATTTATTTATGGATAAGGGATAATAGCTATTTTGGTTTTTTGATTTATTTTCCTTTTACTCCTAGTGGGAATGATTTTGTTTGTTTAATTACAATTTTTTTTGACTATGTCAAACCACTTTCCTCCTATTAGGGTTTCGACTAAGGTAAAGGAACATGGGAACTTTTTTTTACAGGATATCATTAATGTTCCTAAGGTGAATTTAGTGATAGTTTCTGATCAATATTATTGTTTTACATTTCATCAATTAAAGGGTCAATAGGAGGCCATGTGAACCCTTATTAAGTTGAGAATAACTTATCACCTGTAGATGGATGGGAATACTGAGTGGGATATTAATAATCATGAGGATATGATTCATATTTGGGTCCTTGACTTCAAGATTTCATGGGAGGGTTACTTGTAATTGGTTTAATTTTCTTAATATATTTTTAACCATGAAATAAATGGGATATCCAATTTTGAGGATTTTTATGGGAGATAGTGTAGGTCCTCATCATGTAGGACTAGGGTAGGAGAGCATACCTTGTTTGGAGCAAGGTTCATCCAAGAGATGACAAAAAAGTTTAGTGATTTGAATGAGATTATTGATAGATCAATGTCCCCATAAATATTATATTGAACTTTTTAATCACTCTCATTTGTTTGAGTTTTGTGTTCATGTGTTTCTTTTCGTATCCATTCGACTATGAAATCATCTCTAGGGAAAGAAGGGGATGTTGGTGGTGCACATGTAATTCTATTTTAGATCATGGATTATCTTGGGAAGGCTACCTATCAGTTAGATTTTCTAACATTGTTGACATTGATTCATGATGTGTTCCATGTATCCTAGTTCGATAAGTACCATCTAGACTCATATCATGTGGTTATGTTGGAGTATTTAGATTTAACTCTTGAAAAAACTATTTTTGATAATACTTTCCATATCTTGAATTATTATAATAGGGTTATCCAATGTAATTTAACATTTTTAGTATGTGTGATTCATTATTATTGTAATGATATCGATTATATTTTGGAGCATGAAGATTCTCTGAGGGAAAAATGACCTCACAAATTTATGTTGAGAATCATTGAGGATTTTCTTAGGATAGAAAGTTGCATGGTGAAGATAACTATTAAAATCAAGAAGTCACTAGTATTATTTATTTTTATATTTAATTTTTATCTATTTTTATGTGATTTTCCTATGGGTTTGAGTCTTAATACCTTGATGTTTAATGAAACTAGACCCACTGCACAGTCACTACATGGTTTTTTGTAACCGTGTCCCTTACTATGTGAGGGTGATGTTTGGGGGAAAATGGGTTTTTTCATTACTTCATAAAACTTTTCCTAAATATAAAAAATTCTTTAGAAACTATGTGGCCTATGTTTTGGGATTTAGTGGATCCAGAACTATTGGTGCATGATTTATCTAACTATGATGTCAAACCATTCATAGTGTCTACTTCATTAAAAACGTGGGTTTCAAGCATTTTTTTCATTCAATTTTTTTGTTCTACAAATTTATTTCTCTACCCACTTGCATGATTCCATCACATCATGCCTTGGATCTTCTTCACTTTCATTATTGGGGGGGGGGGTATTCTAGGATTCTTTGTGTTCTAGATGGAGATATATTCAATTTATTCTTGTATTTTCTTTATTTCCCCCCTTATCTTTGGATTTTATTTCATTTATTTGTTATTTTTAAATCATATCATATGTTTTGCCTAAAACAAGATTTGATAATGGGGGTTTCAGATTTTTTATTTGTGTTTTGGGTGTGTTAGGACCTCTATTTATTTATTCAAGTGGTTATCATTTATGGTGATACGATATGGTTCATTTTATAGTATGTGCGTATATTTAAAGGTACTTTTTAATAGATTTTCATTAAATATTGATTTCACTTGGTTCATATTTATTATAATTCCCATAATTAGTTTTATTATTGACAATAAATCCATACTTCTGGTGATTATTGTATTTGTTTTGAAATTTGATGATTTAATGTGGCTTTTCAAATGGAGTTGGATTTAATGCAGTCCAAGTGTTTACGAAAAGGTATAAATATGAATATATAGTTTTTGAATTGAATTTAATTGTGGTTTTATAATTATTTTACCATCGAGAAGGCGTTTTACTTAAACTGAAAATTTGGTTTAGTAAATCATATTTTGAAGTGGATTATATGATAGGAACTTTTTGATGTTTTTTTGTTCAGTTTTGAGTAGCACATGGAGAACCGTGATTGTGTGTAGGGGAACTAAGGAAACATTTGGCAGGAATTACAAGGGAGATACTAAAGGGTTCTATATAGAATAATAGTGCCCATGGTATTATTGTTTGTACTGGGGAAGACCGGGATATATTCCAAACATGATAAACTATATTTACAATCTAGAAACCCATTTTTTACAATTTGTTTCACAAAACACTTAGGGTTAGATCCCATAGTGCATACTGCTTAGAGCTTGTTGGATTTTATATGATTCATACAAGAATATAGTGAATTTTTTAATTTAAAAATTTTATGATTATTCCAAGGATCAATTATTTCAAAATATGATGGGTTTTTTATTTTTATGCTCATGTTGATTCCTTGTGTGTGTGTGTTGTAAATATCATCCCAGGAGGATTCATTTCATCACATGATCTTTGTATCCCATTATTTTAAAATTTTATTTGGGTGAGGGAACTAAATTGGTTTCTATTGAATTTTTATTAATTTATTTTTTTATTAAAATGAGAAAATGGTTAGTAAAAACAATGTTTTCAATCTAAATTTTATTTTTTTCATGGTTAAAGTCCTTACATAGATTCATGGAAGAGTACTATTGGATGTTATTCCCCAAACCCTGCATATGTATTTGGATGTATACAATCCTTGTTTTATTGGAAATATGTATTATAAAGGAAGACATGTATTTTTGTGGCCCTTCTTGATTACTGAGGGTTGTGGGGGGGTTCAAGATGGGGTTGATGTGGTCACATTGGGATTAAATATTATAGAGAAGTTTAGGTATTTTGTGTCATTGAAATGATACATATTTACCCTCATGGTGTTTTCACATTTTTTGATTTTTTATATAGATGTCATATTTATATTCCTGTTATGACAGGGGATTCAATGAAGTTAGGATAACTGATGTTTCCCATTGTTTCATTCACTAGGTTTTATATTTGTAATAGTTATATCATTTTATCTAATTTAGTGGTTTGTGTGGCCATAAAATTCATGGATGGATCATGATGATTTATTTATAAGGGATAAACCATTATCAATTAGTTAAATATGATTTCATGGATCATGTCTCCGACCTTTGGAGATCAGGAATTCACTTCGAACCTTGTGGTGAGATAGATAAGGAGATGGGTTGGGTTGACCTGAGCCTATTCAATACAGCACACCCATCACTTAGTGGAAAATATTCCTTAGGGAATTGGGTTTAATCTCAATTCCATGTTGTATGATGTTATAATTCATATCCAATTTATTATAAGGATGTAAAATTCTAGGCCACCCATCACATAATAAAGAAAATACATATTATTTCAACATGAACATGAAAACATTAATTATTTCTTATTTTTTAATTTACCTATTTGAAAGAAACATAATTCTTGAAAATTTCATTAAACAATATCATAAGAATTGAAGAGAAAAAGTGTATAATATCCTTATAAAATATCCTTATTAAAGTGTATGAAATGTTAAAATATGTATATATTAATTTTAAAAAATAAAATGAAATAGAAAAATGATATGAAAATTCCAGAGAAAAAGATATTATTTTTTTAAAAAAAATTAAATAAAAAAATTTATTAAAAAATATAATATAAATTACTTTTTAAATCTTTGAAAACTAGTAGATAAATCATTGTAATTAAAATTTAAAAATATGGTGGGAAAATGTGTTTGTGTAGAAACTGTTAAAAAAGGTTACATTTTTACTTTTGTAATGAATGTAACGATGATAGAAAATGACTCATTCCAAAAACATTAAAAAGACATTCCTATAATTATAATGTAAATAAATTTATGGATTGGCATAAAATTTCCTTAATCATTCATAAAATTATGTAAAAATATATTTATAAAACAATATAAATAATATTGACATATAGGATAAAAATTCTCGATTGAAAAGATGTGATAAGTTAAACTCTACATACAAGAAACCTTTTAGTTGAATTGTGGACCAAAGGAATGTGAAATAGTGAGGAAAAATTTAAACCCTAAAAATGACCATAGTATAAGAATACTGATAAGGTTTTAGAAAAAAATAATATAGAATACATCCAAATTATTACTTATTCATAAATAATCATGATTTGAATGTGAAATTGGAAAGAAAACCATCCCTTCACTCGTGACATTCATAAAGATTATTAACCTACTGTATAATAAATAAAAATATCTTAATCACATATATTTGAAATTTATTCATATCTAATACCTATTCTAAGATTAAATTATAAGCATTTTCTATATATATATTATTTATTTATTTATTTATTTTAATCATTGGATGCTAGTAATTTTAATTAATTCATACCTGTTTCGTAATGGTGATGTCAATCCTTGATTATTGAAAAATAGTTCAAAATTAAAAGATATGTAAAGTTAGTGTAGTCATTTTTTTCAATAATTTATTCATTCCCATTTTAATTTTATGTATGTTATGGGTATGGTTTACCAGAATGGAATCCATGATGGGAATGGTTCAAGTATGTTTCCAATAACATGTTACATTATAATGACCATTAATTTTTTATATCAAACATTAAGATCAATGTTAATTACATAAGTTAATTCATAATATCTAATATTACCATTATTAATGTATTGATAATTATTCATTTTGAAAATGATTATATATTAATAAAATCATCCATGTAGGTGGTAGAATTAATATAAAGAATAACATGATATACAATTTAAATGAGTAGTAGTTTAGAGTAATATAATATTGACTGATAATTATAATCTTTTATTACTAATAGAGACAAAAAATAAAGGAAAATAAGAAAGAAAAGTTCATGGGTTACCTAAATGATGTAGGAAGAGGGAATCCCCTTGAACAATCATAGAACAATCAATAGGAAGTGAACATGTGCTAGAAACATATCAGCATCCTATCATATTGATTGCCTTTAAAAGTAAGGGAATACTCCATCATATTACCTTAAATCTAGATATAATGAACCAATATATTTTAATGAATGAGGTACCTCCAATAATAGATCAAATATAAAATATTCCAAGGAAATTAAAATTTACCATTCAGGGAATTGATCCTAATAGTGGAATCTAATTCAATTTATGAAAGATGAATAAATCTTGCCTTAAAAATATTAAGTCCTTGACACAACACTAGTTCCCTAGCCACCACTGAATTACCCTTCCAAAATTATGTACAAAAATCCACAATAATTGAGCCAAACTCATCATGAATAGAACCACCATAGTTCATGACCCCTTGTACCCAAGTTCCATCTGTATTTAATTTAAACCCATGAACAGTTGTATGCTATCACACCCAAATTCTAGAAAACCTCCACCTAGTAAGAGACCCATTCGTTAGAGTTGTATAATAATTTTATAATTTTTAATTAATAAAAATTATGGTTATATAACATCATTACAGTGGAAAATTATATTTATAGAGAGTTTAGGTAATAAGGAAATTGAAAATTTTGGAGAAAAAGTTAGGTAATCACTTGATAAATTATCCCATTCATGAAACATATTACTTAAAAATAAAGGATATAGGCCTCCTAATTAGAACCATAATCCGCCCAATTTTCTGTAAGACTTCTCGATAGGATAAATGGATTGGTATTTAATTGTGGATATATGTGGTTTTTAATGGGTGTAAGAGAGATCCTTTTATAATTGAAAATACAAGACATTTTTATAGAAGCATAAGTTATGTGAATGGTAAAAATGGAATCACATAACAATTACTATGTTAGGTAAGGAAATGTTGGTGATAATATTGAGTCCCCAACTAAACATAGGACATCTATAATTTCTAAATATCATGTTAATTAAAAATCATCCAATTTAATTTACCTATTTTTTCATATTTACCTCTTTTACCTTGTTTAATTATTTACTATGTATATTAGTTTACTAAAATTATAAGATGACTATGTTAAAAAAATCAACATGATGATCCTAAAATTTAACTCCATTTAATTTAATTAAATTTTTTAATATTATATTTTTATCTTTTAAATAAATTCATTGAATATATAGAATCATTTTTTTTATAAAAAAATAACTTTTTAAACATTATATATTTATAATATTATTTTATATTAATTTCAAATCAACTATGTTTTAATATATTATTTATAGATTAAACATTCCTAGAATAACCATTGATAAATTTAATTAATTATGATTTAAATAAAAAATCCAAGAAAAAATATTTCATTGATAAATTTTTATTATAAAATGATTTTAATCACAACCTATTAAAATTGGTTATCTTTAAATCATTGAATATTATCAACCAATTTAGTATGAAAATCATTATTTTAATTTTAAACATGTAAAATCATTCAATAAATATAATAATAAGGAACAATATGGGAAATATATTAGAGTGAGCATCCCCATCGAATAAAATATTAAAAAAGGGAGGTTGGGTATAAAAGAAACTTTTTCTAGGAGAGTATACACACCCCTTAAAAATGAAAGATATAAATAAATAGGATCTTAAAATAAGTGGAATGTTCAAGAACTCCTTGATGATGAAATGCTTTCTTTAAGAGAGTGTTTATAACCATATTAGATTTATTATAGAGATGTGTAATAAAAATATACACCCTAATAATCTATGTTAGGAACTATTTATAGGTATAAAAGAGTTTCAACAGTACCTTATGAGAGCTATTCATAACCATATTAACAAAAACTAGGATGTTTATCTAAATATAGAGTCTATCCCATTGTAAGTTGCATCTATACCACAACAAATGGATGACATACCATTCCTTGGCCTCTAGTAATTTATAGGAGATCAGGAATTAAGAAAAATCACCTTTGAAAATGAAATGAATGGTCCTTAAAATAACCCATTAACCTATAAATCAAGTTAAACCAATATATATCCATCAATATTCACCTTTATCATGGAAGGTATAAGTGGAATCCACGTGATATATGTATACGGTATATTTTTCTTGATAATGTAATAAACAGTAAGTGTTATAAAAATAATTAGGTAAAGTATGAAATTATCTATCAAACCTATTTGTACATTGCAAGAAACATAGATTTTTCTAATGATAGAAGAATTTTACAATTGAATACAAAGCGTTTTCCCATAAAAAAATACTTTCTCACCATCCATAAGTATTTGAATCACACTGACACAAGATCTAATAATAGGTTCTAAAGTCATAAACTCATAGAAAAATATGAAATAGTTTGAATAAACATATTCAAATTAGCTCCAACATGAAAATAAAAAAAATTGGGAATAAAATTCCACAATTTTTTAGAAATTTCATGTTAATAGAAAATGTTGTTTCAATTTCTATATTTTTCATACATAGCAGGAGAACTAAAATGATTTGAAGGCCAACTTTATAAATTGAATCATCCTATGGGAATATATTTTGAAAACCTTTATATAAAATATAATTTTGATATGGTGAAATTTAATATTTCTGGAATGATTTAATCTAATTGTAGTTATATATGTATTTAATTATAATTATTATTAATATAAAATTCATTGAAAAAAATCCTATTTTTATTAAAATATTTTAATTATTAATTTTTATTTCATTCAAGAGTAATTTATTATTTCAGATTTATATTAATTTTATTTCATTACTAATAATTACACAACTTCACCCTGCTTATTGGACACCATTATATATAATGACCATATATCCAATGACCATACATTTAATGTTCATATGTATAATTATAAAAATATATATATATTTCCTTACAAATAATTAAAAATAGTCATTATATTAATTTAATTCATTATAAATGTTTCTATCACATTTAAAATTTCTATCATTATTTCCAAATTTATAATCTAAGGAATTATATTTAATGAATACCATGATAAAATGGATTTCATATTCATTGTCTTTTTATTTACTTATTGTTATATTCCTTATGTAGTTTTCTTAGTGATGGTTCATATGATAATATCAAATGTATTAATGTATATTTTCATTTTAATATTTTATATTTAAAAAATATATCATTTTTCTTTTTCAATCAATATTTAATGAGACAGAAGATGTTCAAGAAAGCATTTATATAAGGCAGAACACATACTAAAATATCAGGATATTTGTAACACCCGGATATTTTAAAATAGGAACAAAATTTTTGAAAGTGCATGTGACAAAAAACACCAAGAATTAAAGATAATGTAAACCCAAATACTTTATGATTTTTTTTGTATTAAAATAAATTCACTCTCTT
The DNA here is from genome assembly GCA_963277665.1 of Viscum album. NCBI lineage: Eukaryota > Viridiplantae > Streptophyta > Magnoliopsida > Santalales > Viscaceae > Viscum > Viscum album. Next base: position 1,083,387,973 of record OY728134.1, on the reverse strand, counting down.
TGATATCTTAAAATGTATGAAACACTGAGTTAAAATAAAATATGACACATTTTTAAAAAATTATTCAATAAACATGACTATTAAAAAATAGATGTTAAGATGGAGGGTATGAATATCAACAAAATTATGAAACTTTCATGTTTTACACATGTATAATATAAATTAATCTATTATATATTTATTAGAAATAAAATATCAACTAATTGAAAGAAAAAGAAATGTTTTCTTAAATATAGTTTTTCTTGAAAGGCAGATTAGTCGTTCCCTATGGAAAAAATTTGAAATTAATTTTTACCACTATTAGCAAATTTATTTGAAAAAATAAAATTTATTTTTGAATTCATCATATAAAAATTGTATTAGGGTGAGTTTTGGGGATTTTTCTATGAAGTTTCATATTATGATTAATAGTGAAAAATACTGAATTTTATTTGAAAAATTCTTTTTTATTTAAATTTTTATTTAATTTAAATTATATTTTTAATTTGTTTTAAAAAACCTATTTCAATTATATATATAATAAACCATTTTATCCCATTTTATTCATTTTCATTATTAATTTTGATATAAAAATATTTAAATTTTTGACCGTTTTCTTTAAAAATACGCTTCTTTATCACATCAGCAGGATTAATTGAAAAATAAATCTTTCCACCTATGTAAACGAAATTCAGAAAAATGGATTTCATATTTTTAATCATAATAAATTTTTTTATATTATAAAATAAAATTATTTTTTAAAATATTGGTTTATAATAATTAATAAAAACATTTACCACAGTTAAGGTAAAAATAGGTTTTTCATATGGTTAAAATAAAAATTATAAGGGTAAAAATAACCAAAACAATTATATAAAATATATTATATGGTAATATTTGGGCCTTATAATGTATAATTTTAGATAACAATTCATTTTAGAGCATTTATAATGTGAAAAAATTTAGTAAAACGTTTTTATAAAAAATTACTATTGTTCAACTCATCATACTTTTAAAAGGTCACCCCCCCCCCCCCACTCTTGTTTTATTTACACCATAAAACCGATTTTTACTGACAATATGTTCCCAAATAACAAAAAAACATCTCCATTATAATTATAGAGTGATTATTTTGGGTAAAATATAACCTATGAATAATGTTAGAGCTAACCTGCGGAGGTTACCAAAAGAATATGAAATGATCATCAATGAGGGTTTATTACTTTATTTCTTCCTCAACCTCCTTATATTCTAATTAAATCATGATTATATAATAACCTCATTATATTTTATATATTAAAATGATTTAAATTTACAGTAATGACCAAAAATTGTCCCCAGTTCCATCAAATGGGTTACGAAATCATCATTCGTGTGTATGACAGACTACCACCTCGTAAATCGATGTCATTCCTTTTTCCATGGCCACCTCTCATGATTAGTTATGAAGAAGGATATAAAGTATTAAAATGATATTTATAAAATAATTATACCTATATAGTGATAATATCATATATACCTTTTTTTACATTACATTCCATTGGGTATATGATTGTGTCACTCTTGTGTACGGTGAACTACAACCTCACAAAGTTTTGTAATTAATTTTTCATTAACACGTCACATGGAAGGTAATAAGTATAAATTTGATGCATATATGTGATATAAATGATATAATTATTATATTGATGAAAATTTTATCATTATTAAAATGCTATAAATCATTTTATTTCTTACCTTTTCACTCGCTGAATGATGATCCCATCGTTCGTGTATGTGTGGACTACCACATTCACAAAGTGATGTGACTCTATATTCATTACTAAAAACATAGATGATATATATAATTATATTTAAATAAATAATATTATATTTGTGATATTATTATAAATATAAAATGATAAAATATTTTTACCTTCTTTCCATAATCATCGTCGATAAATGGAAATGTTACCCATGCATACGTACAGCCTACCATCTCCATGATCATAATGTACTTAATTTCCAAAAATCATCATTAAATATTGGTATTAAAATTATAATTTATATATAAATATGATTATTATATTATGATTATTATTTTTTTAATGTTTAAATAATTACCACTTAGACCAATTGTCATCATTCGATGTCATTTTTTGACACATATGTCAAATATAATAGAAACATTGAACATAAACATAATTGATTAATTAACTATATATAATATGGTAAAAAGTGAAATAAATAAAATAATAATTGTGAATATTTAAAAAAAAATATAAATTAACATTCATTTATTATTCAGAAGGATAAAGAATGTAGGTGGTGAGTTGGACTCATTGTGAGGGACTTCATCTCAATTTCCCTTCATTGAGGCATATTTTATTATTTTGCACTTAATTTATTTTATATATCAAAAATACATCCCATTTTACATGTAATATCTTGAATAATTCATAATGCAGGGTATTTCATTTTTAAATTGTAATTATTTCATCCAAGGGGGTTTTCTTGAAAATTATCAAGTGGTAAAATTTATTGTATAATCTCATTTTATTTAGTGATTGTTAACTTTCTCTAGAAATAATCACTTTGATATGATCATTTTTCATTGGAAATTACATTTCTCAAAAATATTCATATTCCTGTATGATGTATATGATTATTTCATAAATTTTATACCATTTGTACATATGGTATTTACTTTAAAAAATTATTTGATTAACTAAAAAAATATTATTAATTATGTATCCTTTACTCAGTATGGATATTTTATAATAAGAAGTATTGTTCATGAATTAAACTGGTTATTTAATACATGAGGAATGCTTTGTAAAAGAAGATATGGATGTATCCCAGTTATAGATAGCCCCTCGATACACCAACATGTCTCATGAGACAAATAATTTGGCCAAATAAAACGGGTTTCTACCTATAGTATTGAACCTTCTAGAGGAATGATCTTGATGGTAGATTTATCATGACTCCAGAGTTCATTAATTTTAATAATTAAGAATTTCCTTCATTGAAAATAAAATTATTATTATTATCTATTATTATTTTTATATGATATTATATATAGATGAATTTAATTCTTAGTTATTGATTAAATGTCATATGTTATCATTTATTTAACTTTCCATATTGATTATGCTTTATCTTATAATGATATGAAAGTTATTTAAATGGAATGTGGGTTATTTCTTTTAAATTTACATTTTTATTAGGATTATTGATTAATGATATCATTTATTTTATTTAGTAATTGCTGATAATTTGATTTCACCCTTTATTTCTTTCCATTACCCGAGATATGATAAATAATTCTTGGATTGATTTTATATATTTCAATTGTTTCCAATTTCAATGATTTGTATTTTATATCCCTATGAAAAATTGGTATCATATATGTATCTAGTTATTTAAAACTACTAAAATGATCAGTCCTTCAATATTTGATGCCTTGCATCAATGCCAATATTATAAAGTAGACACCATATCCAGGTTACTGGAGTCGATGTTTTTACAATTTATATCAAATGAAGTTTCATAACTCCATGTTAAATAGATTTTGGGAAACATATATTAGGTGGGAACCCCTATAAAATATATTGAGGATAGGTATATAAGAATATCCTAATGTTTTATAAGAACAATATTAAGGGGTTTTTCTTAGCAAATACATACTTGACATAATGATCACATTGTGCATAAAAATTGGCTTTAGTATACACCTGGTTTGACACATCGGTGGGATATTCTTGGGTTAATTCACATCTTCTTTGAAAAACATTATAAAGGATTTGAAAATATTTTTATTTGAAAACATTCCAAATGTAACCGTGTTTATTTTTATTCGATTAGATAGACCAAAAATTTTCAATTTATGTTTAGTGTTTCACTAGTTTGGGGATTATACATTATGTTTTGATAACGTTATGATATAATATTGTCCATTACATCATCTATAAATGTAACTTGGTAGAAGAAATATGAAACACATTAATGCATATAATCGTGAGAGTAATAGGGATCATTTTATTGATGTTCTCAAGAAAATACTTCAAATAAAGCTAGAATCCCAAACATTTTCATCATATAAGTATATAGTATAATGTGCTAAAAATATATATAATGAATTATATATGTATTATTTATTTAAAGGGAAGAAATAGAGGAAGAGTATGGTAATGAAAAAGACTAATAAATTAAAGAAGTAATGAAAGATTTTACAATATTTAGTAATTTTTGTAGGAATCACCTTAGTACATGTTTAAAAGTAAAATAAGTTTTCTAAAAATATGGAATAAAAAGCCTCAATGCTCATTATTTCAAGGGAAGTAAATTTTTTTCTACTGTTCAATTCTTCAACTATAAGGATATAGTGAACTTTGAAAATTATTTCCCATTGCATCAATGGAATTTTACTAAAAATAAATTATTATATCATGGTTATGATTATGCTATTACCGTAGAAGAAGTGGAATGATTAATATATTTGGGTTTAGATTCCATAATTATGTTATTTCATCATTTTATAAATGGTATTTGGGTTATAATAATTATAAAAAGGATAAGGAATTTACTATAGTATATTTTCTTTAAGGAATTGAAACTGTATATTGAGTGGTACCGATGAACAATAAACATGATTCATTGGAAAGTTAAACTCATTGGAAAAAAATTATTGATGGAAATATAACTGTTAATATTCTCTTAATATTGAGATGATTATGCTCGGAAAAAGATATAATTTGTATGGTAATATAAATTGGATAATACCAACTACCATGGAACTAATTAAAAATTTGTTTAAAAGTTGGGTTATACAATCACATATTGAGTTTATAACATTTTTTTATTTAGGTAATATATCTAATAATCATTTTTTACTTATGTAATAAGGAATAATGAATGTTTAATGTTAATTTAGGTGATTCCCATATTTATAAAGAACACATGATTGTTGTATTCACATGTTTGGTATGTGATGATTAGGTGCTACATCATTTGTTTGGGGGTTTAATGATAAGTACATTTGTGAAATTTAGTGAAGTTATTTATAATGTTTTGGATAATAATATTTTTGAAGAATCATAAGGATAACCATTTATGAAATGGTTTAATTTGAACATTGGATAATGTTTTAAAGATCAATATATTACATCGCCATATTAAGATTTATGCATATTGGATAACCTGTGAAAGTTAAAATTCATTTCATAGTGTAAAAGGTTATGTATAAATTGATCAGGTCACAACCAAATGATGTGATTTTTCTTATGAAAGGGGATTAAATCAAGAAAGTATAAATTCCCAAGAAAATTTATATATATCAGGAAAAGGATTATAAAATAAAATGCTATCTTATTATTATTATTTATGATTATATGATTAACCTTTTTCATGCCTATTTGATTTATGGTTTTTTGGTTTTTGATTTTCCCATGAACATTAAATTTCTTGTGATCAGTGATCTTTGTCACTCTCTGTCTTTATTTGGATATTATGTGTTTCATCTATGTCATGATTTTCACTTCGCACCTATTTTCTAGAATTTTGAAACCTATTAGGTGTTATTCTAGATTGACATTAAAATATATATTTGTCTCTTATCAAGAAGTTATTTCATAATACCTTTTTATGAGTTGGGTTTCCAACAAAGTAATTTTCAAATTTAAAACCCCTGACTACAAAAATCATGGTTAAATTGTAAGGATGTAATTTATTTAGGGGTAAAATGTAAAAACTTGAGATTTTAAATTAAGAACATCATGTTCGATAGTATATGTAACACTGAAAACAAATATTATAAGATAACATAAAAATATAATAATTTATGATATATTACTATTTAAATAAATTCAATCTCTTTAGTAGTTTGTGATGCACACAACACCGGGTTTAAATGAAACTCGACAAACTATTAAAATAGTGTTCAATTAAATTACCCTTATAACCTATACCTTATGTTGGTGGGTATGAATAATAATAACTAAATTATAAAATTTATATTTTTAAATCTTGTATAATTTTAATTCAAGGGATATATATGGATCATAAATAAAATGGAAACCATTTGAATGCGAATAAAACGTTTTCTGAGAAACTGTATTTTTAAGAAAGGAAGATTAGTTGTGCATTGTTAACATAATTTAAAATTTATTTTTTCCAATTTTAGATAAATATTTCTAAAAAATAAACAAAATTTTTGAAATCATAATATCATAATTATATGAGGGTGAATTTTTTGTAACCTTCTATGATGTTTAGTTTTTCAATAAATAGTGAAAGATAACAAATTTTAATTCAAACCAAAATTTTAATTTAAATTGCTTATAAAGTCAAATTATATTTGTAATTTGTTTAAAAAAAATTCGTTCAAGTTTATATATATTAATCCATTTTTTTATAATAATTATTTTCATGTTCAATTTGGAAATAAATACTTTGTAAATGTTTGACCATTTTCTCTTTTAAAACCCGCGCTCTCTTCGCGTCTTTGGGATTAATTTTAAAATATATATTTGTACTTATATTAATTGATTTATTAAAAAAATTAATATTTATAGACATAATAATTTATATTATTTAATAATTTAATTTTAATTTTTTACCAAAATGAATAGTAAAAGGAGTAAAAAAAACATTACTCAGTTAAGGTAAATATTTGTTTACTACAAGGTTTAACTAAAAACTTAAGGAATAATAAAACAAAAAAACTTATATGAAATATATTTTATGGATATATAGAAACCTTATCATGTCTATGTATCTATAATATCACATTTTATACTCTTGTGGCATGTGAAAAATGTGGGTAGATGTTTTTCTTTTGGAAAATTACAAAAGTATCACTCACCAAACTAGTAAAAGGACACCAATTGTCCTCTCTTATTCACACCTTCAATACTTGTTGGTTATAAAAAATATCCTCCCAAAAATTAAAATATTTCCACTTACCATAGTATTAAAATTCCACGTCACTCATGTGTTTAAAAGATTACCACCTCATAAAAAATTATGATTTTTCACTAAAACATCACATGAAAGGTAATAAGGAATAATTTAATGATTATATGTAATATAAATGACATTATTTTGATATTAATGATATATTTATAATTATGAAAATATAATATATAATTTTATTTCTTAACTTTTTATACATTGAATGATGTTAATATCATTTGTGTACATGTTGAATATCACCTTCATGAAGCGATGTGACTCTATTTTCATCACCAACCCAGATAAATGTTATATATATATATATATGTACATTTAAATAAATAATATGTTACTTATTATATTATTATCATTATGTAATGATAAAATATTTTTTACCTCCTTTTGACAATGAACGTTGAAAAATGGAAACGTCACTCATGCATACATACGGCCTACCATCTCCATGATCATAACATAATTAATTCCACAAAACCATAATTCAGTTTTAGTTTTAAAATAATAATTTATGTATAAATATGATATTTATTTCATACCCATTATTCTATATAGGTTGAAATAACGACTTCTTAGTCCAATAGTAATCATCCCAAGTCCTTTCTGACACATAAGTCAAATATCATTAAAACGCCTGATGTTAATATAATTGATTAAGTAATTGTATATATCATGAGAATATGTGAAATAAAAGGAATAGAAAACATGAAAAATTTTCATAATAAAGAAAATAATTAAAATAATTTTATTATTTAGGAAGATAAATAATGTATGTGATGAGTCGAACTTGAGGAAAGAGACTTCATCTCAATTTCCCTTCATTAAGGCATATTTTATCATTATGAACCTAATTTATTTTATATGATGTACATAATACCCCTTTTACATGTTATATCATGAATAATCCATAATTCATGGTATTCTATGTGTCAATTTGAGTTATTTCATCTAAGGGAATTTGACTTGAAAATTACCAAGTAGTAATATTTATTGTATAATCTCACTTTCTTTTGTGATTATTAACTTTATAATGAAACAATAAATTTCTTGTGATAATTTTTCATTGGAAATTAATTTTATAATAAATATACATATTCTTGTATGAGGGATATTATTATTACCTAAATTACACACCAATTTTAGGTATAGTTTTTTACTTTGATAGTTATTTGACTAATTCGGGAAATATTGATAAATATGTATCTTTTACTCAATATAGATATTTTATGACAAGGAACGTTATTCATGAATGAAATTTATTATTTGATAAATTTGAATGCTTTTGAAATGTAGATATAAGTGGGACCTTGTTATATATATCACCTCGATGCATTGACAGGTCTCATGAAAAAAATCAGTTGGACAAATTAAATGGATTTCTATCTATATTTTTAAACCATCTTGAGAAAAGACCATGAAGGAATAGGTATCATGATTCATTATAACATGAAATCCTATAATTAAGAATTTCCTTCATTTAGAATACAACTATTATTATTATCCATGAGATTTTCACTATGATATATCTATAGATTCATTTTATTCTCCATTATTGATTAAATGGAATGTGTTTTCAATTTTTTACCTTACCATATTTATTTTCCGTTATCTTATCATGATATTCATGATATTTAAATGGAATGTGTATTATGTTATTTACCTTTCCATTTTTATTATGAGTATTTATTTATGATATCTTTCGATGTACTAAACCCTTAATGAGCATTTAAGATTAGCCTTATTTGGTTTCCATTCCTTATGATAAAAAAGAAGAATTATCCGAATGGGTTCAAGTGTGCCCAATGTTTCTATGATTTATATTTCATATCCCTATGTAAAATGGGTATCATGTATGTATCTAGTGCCCTAAAATATCTATATCGATTGGTCCTTTGGGATTTGATGCCTTTCATCTATGACAATGTAATAAAGAAGACATCGGGTCTAGGTTATTGGAGTCGGGGTTGTTATGATGTAACATGAATACAATTATTAGTGTTATATATTTATTTCATAATTAAATATTCAAAAAAATTAATAGTTGATATTTTTTTTTTATTTTTTTTGTGTTTCATATATTCAAAAATACGATAATCTTTTGTTTAGTACTCAAAAATTCATTACATATACAAAATAATTAGGTAGGATATTTTTATCACTTAAAATATTAAATTATTTATAATTTATTATATCATTAAAATATCATTTCTCATTAATTATTGCATCATCTTGACCACATATTAGTTAACTAATTTAATGATTGTGATAAAATTGGGTTTAGTTATATTTATTTTTGTTTTTATTATTTTCCCGTTGTAATTATATTGTATATAAAATTGTTCTATTCGTATAAAGATTTACTTATTTTTTTATTTTATATATATTATTTCATGTATTATAAATTTTTTCTACTAGTTTTATTCATTTCAACAAATATTCTATCGAATATGATAAAAAGTGACTTCTTTTTAGAGTAGTTTTATTTGAATCATTTTATAATTATTATTCAATTTTATAAGTAAAAATTGGATTTTAATAATTTTTACTTAATCTATTTATTTCTATATGATTTTAGCTGTCAAAAATATTATCTTAATTTTTTAGCATTGTAGTTAACTAGTCTAATAATGTGATAAAAATTTCCATTAGTTCAGTTTTGTTTAATTTTTTCACATTTTCTAAATGTTTTTCAATTTTAAATGTAATACTTGGATTTGTATAATCTTTTAATTTTTTTTCTTTTATCCATATTTTACCATGTATCATAAATTATGTAAGGATTTTTATTATCATTTTAGTTAATTTTTTATTGAATATGATGAAGATGTTTTCCGTTTAGTCTGTATCATTTTTAAAAATTTATTTAATTTTATATTTAATAGTTGAATTTATATAATCCTTTAATAACTGGTTGTTAATTTGATTTATAGTATTATATTGGGTTAAATACCTAAGTCCTGTTGATCTTATCGGGGGGATTATTGGGAATGTATAGCTTATTCAAGGAACCATAATAAAATAACTGGAAGGAGGGACACTTGATGTTCATCTAAGTATTGTCATGGTAGAAAAAAAATTATCAGGCATGTAGGTTTACTAGAAGTTGGAAAACTTCTAATGGTCTTTAGAAAGATAGTCAGTTCATTGGTTGATGGTTTTGAATAATCTACCATCTATAATGGATAAAGTGGTGTAATATTATAAATAATGGTTTATTCAATTGATAGTTGACCCCAAATTTCAAATGGATAAGTAACAGGTTTAAACTGATGATGATAGCTATTAATTAGAGGCATGACTAGTTCATGAGGGTCGTACTTTTATCTTGAATAATCACTAGATCCTTAGCTCCAGTTATTTTAAATCCTCTGTATATCCTAAAATATATAAGGTTATCATCATCATATAATGCATATAGAAATAAACTATGAACTACATAAATCATGTGCCTCATCATTATCTTATATAATTTATTTGAATGTTTGTAAGTATGGTTTTTGGAATCTATATGTGGTGAACTTTATTAGTGATTAATAGGATGAAATATAAAACCTAGTTCTGGTTATCTATGTTTTGGGTATGTTTTGGTGGTTTGATTATGGGGAAAAAAATTTATATGGGTGAGGTTTTAGAGAATGTGAGTACTATCATCCATTGATCATATGGAGTTTTACTCTTCTCCAACAACTTTTATCAATGGCCTTGATCCATCAGAATGAGAAAATCAGGTATCATTTTCATATTCTTAAGATTAATATTGTTTTCATTTTGATATACTTTCATTAGAATATATTAGAATGGAATATGGAAAGGATCACATTATTAAGTTCGATATAACTAACTATGGCATCTAGAATATGTATATAGAAGAAAATCTAATGTACAAGGATATAAAACTTCTATTGGTTGGAGATAATTCAGAGATAATGTAGAATAGCGAGGAAGAAAACATGGATAGAAAGACTCTCTATTTAGGGAGGATGTTGTTCACATGGAAAGTGGCCTTCAATATTTAGGAGAAGACGACTATAACTAATCTTATAGAACTCTTGGTGGAAATGTACAAAATTTTAAAAACTTAAATAAGTTGTTCTTAATTTGAATTCACATTAGAATGGGTTTATCAAGAGGTTGGTCATTGAATTATTATTTTAATGACTTTAACATGATCATAAGTCATCATCAAGGAGTTAAAGTCACTTTCATATATGATGTATGAGAAAGATTACTAATTTTATAATTACTAGAATCATGGGATTTCATGGTTACTAAGGTGGGAAATTATTTTAGAGGTACTGATATAAAATTTTAATAAATATTGAATGTGATTCACATTAAGGAACACTTGATAAGGGAGTTCTATATACCTTCTATAAATACATTGAATGATGATGAAAGGGGAAACTACCCTTAGAGAAGGAATCATCGATTACAAAAAGATAAATGTAGGAATAAAGGCCATAAACGTATATTATATCCTTTCTCTCATAATAAAATCATGGAAAATATGAACTTTTTTCCTGAAATTAAAGAATTCATAAGGATTGTGTCAAGAAAACTTCAAAAAGATCAATGTCTATTATCATTATAGAAGATGGTAGTTACCTACTTCTCAGCACCATTTTCCTAGTGGATTTATGTGTTGTTAACATAAAAGAATCCTTCCATTCTATAAATGATCATATGTCAATGGTTCACTAAGAATATAGATTCTTTAAAAAAAATTATTTGGTGGATGATGAATATTTGGAATTATTTAGAAAGGTATATTTAAAAAATCGAAAATAATGGTTGTTTTCTTCACCTGAATAAGGTGAATCACATTACTTATATCACGAGGAATCTCATATTAGTGGAGTATCTAGATGATGTAGGCTATGAAACGACCTTATCAATTGGTTTTTTTCAAAGATAATCCTATATCATTTGTTTTGAATGGAGTAATGGATGAGATACCTTATCTAACCAGAAGTTCACATGGAAGTGAAAGGGAGGGAAGTGAAACCTCAAAAGATCTATATGGTTTTCATTGTATACATATCCACAATAGTGTGAATAAAATTATGGTTTTTTCTGGGAAATGCATTTTAAATATCGATCACACAACCATGATAAATTTCCAGAGTTGTTTAATCCGAAAGAAAAAGAAGGATTTATTCATCTTGTCTGGCTAGAATCCTAGAACCTAGAACCTTCCACTCATTCACTCAAATGACTAGAGTCCTACACTAGTTTTATTTCATACAAGATCCCTTTAATTATTCATATTCATCTATGATGATGCAATAAAAGTATTTTCATATTTATTTAAAAATAATTCTAATTTCATAGTTCTTTTTTTCACTGGACAATAATTGATGAATTAGAAATTCATTGAATTTAAAGTGTACCAATTCTTATAAAAGTAGAGAGTAATTCCAAAGAATATTCTAGAACTTATTTTTAAATAAGGGTATTATTCCCCGTAGAGTAGTTCCTAGAAATCGATATTATAATTAAGTGGTAGAAAGAAGGAACACAACATTGACAGAGATGTTAAGTTAAATGTGGGTGCACTCTATAATTCCCAGTTCCATATGGATGGAAACAATTGATATGGTCATATACTTGGCTAATATGAATCCACCACCTTATATGGAAAAAATTATACTATAAGGGATATGTTCTAGTAAAACACCATAGTTTTTACACCTGAAAATATTTATATTTATATCATATTCCTTGATGAATGAAAATTATTTAAATAAGCTAGAGGATAAGTCGAAAGATAAATTTCTCAAATTCTATGTAAATAATGATTTTTTTTCAGACTATTTGATGATGAAAATCACGTAGTATTCTAAAGTCAAAATGTTCTTATTAATGTGAAGATCCAATGGAGGGTTTGGAATTTGGATGAATTTGAAGTTGAGGTAAATAAGTTAATTTTTTATTTTCAAGTGGATTTAGTTAAAAGAAATAGAAAATCACAAGATCATGTGATACTAGATGTTAATAGAAGAGTTGAAAATGTTCAACCAATGAAATATGTGCCAGAATGGTTATGGGTTTTTAATGTCAAAGGGAGCGTTATGGATGTTGAGTGGTTTATATTTGGTTAATTGTAAATATTATTAGCAAAAAAATAATTGTCTGAAGTAGAGGAAATAAAATAATATATATTGAAATGAATAGTCTAGAGATATGGGGTTGATAGAAACTTCTTCATTCTAATAGATACTAGGGAACCCAAGTATCTAAATGAGATGGTGATGTTTAGTGAGTTGAAGTAGTGGGAGTCACCCAAAATAAATAAATAAATTCCCATAAGTTTATTAAGGCTTGGAATTTTTAATAACATGTGAATTGAAAGTGATAAATATAAAAAAAATGATTTTTACAATTGAAGGAAGAAGATAACAGAAGGAAAATATGCAAGGTGTGACTTGTGGGGAAATGATTCCAATTGATGGATGGAATCAATTTCATATAAATTTTTTCTCCAGGAGTTAATAATAAATCCATTTTGATGAGGATAATAGTTATTTCTTCTGATGAAAAACACATGGAGTAGTTGAATATTAAGACTACCTTGCATCATTAGTATTTTTAAGAGGACATAAACTTGAAGAATTCCATAGGTTTTGAAAACCATCATAAGGAAAGAATTATTTTTATGTTGAATTGAAGACTCTATGACCTAAAGTTGGTACATTATTAGTAGAACAAGATTTTCAATACATTCATAAACTAGAAAGGTTGTGTGAAATGTGAGAACAATTATTATTGTCATCAGAATATATGGGATGATAAAACTCATATTATATTCCTACAATATGTGGAAGAAATGTAGATAGTAGTGCTAGAGTGTTCACCAATTCAAGAGATAAAGAGTAATATGTAAAAAAAATTATTTGATGGATCATATTCAATCAAATAAAATATATGGGATAATGATAGAGAGGAATTGAGAATCATATACTCTTGTGTTATCCCAAAATGAGTACATTAATAATATCATTAATAAACATGGTTTGACTAGATGTAAATCTATCTCAACCAACCTTTTTTGACCCCTCATGTTAAAAAATCCCCAAACACTAACATTATAAGATAATAACTGATACATAGACAAATTGATATATACATCATTTTGGGATTCTTGATGTTTCTATTGATATATAGTTGGATGGAAATTACCTCTATTGTTGGAGTTATAATTTGGTTTATGTAAAAACCTAGAAGGGAAAATTAGGAATACATGAAGTATAAATTATGATATGTAAATGGATTAATATATAAATCACTTCTCTTTACTAATAATTATCCATTAAAATAATTTGTAGATGTGGACTTTAATAGGGATATATACACATAAAAGAGAACAATGAGATCCATGTTTACATTTGTTTAAATTATGGTCAATAGTATATCTCAATTGTAGCTTGTGGTTATAATAACTACAATAGAATAAGATTAAATATCATTTATAGAATCTATAATTGAGTTACTCTAGTAAATGTGATTACTAAAAGATATCGGAAGGTCATCACAAGAAGGAATGTTATTCTATGATATCTAGAGTGTAATTCATCTTGATTGAAATCCAATATTTCATGCAATAACAAAAAACATTGATATGAAATTACATTTAATCAAGAATATACTTGAGGAAAAATTGTTAGATATATAGAATAGAGTAGGGAATGAAATTCCATAAGAGATTTTCATGAATATTTTAGTCATTGATTATATGAGGAAACATTATTCCAAAATATGACTTTGGTTAATATAGTAGAATGTATAGAACCATGTATTTATATAAAAAGAATGAGTTTTTTGCCAAAGTGCTATTGGATTTCAAGGAGAGTTAACTTGAATAAATATTCAAGTGTGAGATTTTTGAGAATGTGATACTTGTTCAAGAAATTATACTCAGCTTATTGGAATGAGAGACACCAAATGTTTATCTTAATCCTATAAAAGTAGGATCAACAAGGTATTCAAAATCCAGGTAAGGTTATCAAATGATTGCAAAAATTCGATGGTCTTTGGAAAGATGGTTATCTCAATGGTTAATGGTTGTGCACAGTCCAATAATTATAGAGGTTGTGTTGGAGAAATCTTATAAGTAATGATGAAGTGAAAAAATGGATGACCTCAAATGATAAATGGTAGTGAAACCATTTTTATTGGATGATTACCTATATATATAATAGGCGAGATCTCTTTTTGATGGTATCTTATACTTACATTTATGATAATCACTATCTCCTTAGACGGATTGATTTTTAGTAATTTGATATTTTATTAAAATAAAATGTATGTTGGGTTCTCCCATATATGTAGGATAAAATTATGAAGGAAATAAATATTTTTAATCCTATAAAACATTTCTTATATATTTGAATGTTTCTGAGTTAGGTAACTTTAAGATGTTAGTTATGTGACTTAGTGGTTGTAATTAGGGTGTTGGGTACATCCATGTTGTTGTTCTCTAAGATATTATATGCTTTGGTGGTTTTATTTCCTAGGTAAGAACCATCAGTGTGTCATATATTCTAGATAACATGAGTTGTATTATTCATTTATTGTATGGGAATGCACTCTTCCCTAATAAGACCTTCTACATTCTTCTAATAATGAGGTTGCGTATTTTGCTTCATAGAATTATCTTACTTATAAAGGGAAAGAGATGGAATATATGGTTTCAATATAGGGTAGTGTATATTTACCTAAACCATCACTTTCTCAATGTAAATAGTGCATAAAATCATTCATGATTAATGGTAATGGTAATCTAACATGTCAAAATTTGATGTAATTTATATGTTTCATGGCTATTGAAGCTTGATAAAAAATAATAATTTTTTTTGATTAGAGAAGTGTAGACTAAACGATAGAAGCTCAGCTATGTGAGACCATTTTTGTAAGATCATGTATTATTATTTTTATTTTTACGATGACATTTTTTTATTAATATATATCCATTTTTTCCCATTATAGGAGATATGATTGACCTAATACTAATGAAATTAGAATGCGATTAAAATATTTTTCTATTCATAGAGGGGCAGATTTTAAATCAAAAATATATTTGGATATATTTATGGGGGAATTCAAAATGATAATTTGTGTAAAATATTTTGTTCTTGAGTTAAATGTATATGGATAAAATTATTGAATATAGGTAGAAAAAATAATTTTTTGTAAGTAAAATGTTAACTATTTGAGGTTATTTTTTTATAATAACTATAAATAATAATATTAATGATTTTGAAATATGATTTACCGAATTTAAGAAGATATCATTAGTATATCCTAGTGAAGAACATTTACTCTCATACATTAACTCATTAGGTGTATCAATTTAATTTAGAAAAACTAATGGCTAGAATGTTTTGATAATCAAAGTTGAGTATTTGGGAACTATAGAGACTTCCCCTCCTTCACCCCAGCTAGATATGAAAAAAAATGTCCCAGATGAAGAAAAATAAAATAAATCATACAAAAGATAAGGATAAAACTAATAATAGTTCAAGAATTTGTTTAGGTTTTTTAGAAACTATTTATATTTTTTAGTTCACTAATACATTTTTTAAATATTATTTTTAGAAAGACCTTGATGAGAAGATAAAACAAGGAACTTTCACAAACTTTGGTACCAATGATATTTTGGATACTGTATTATGAAATGAATAACATCTAGGATATATAAGAGGATACATGGTGGGTGTATCTTTTAAACAAATTTCAGTTATTATGGTACTTTATAGAGAGGGAATGTATTTAATGGAATGATTGAATCTTTATAATACAATAATTAGTAGACATGTGGGATGATGGATGATAATATTAGATCACTGATGTAGTTAATGTTTGTAGACATGTAGATATATTTTTAATCTTCTAATCTCACCCCTCCACTTTCTCCTGCATATAACACTCTTCCAAAGACACCCATACTCTATGGTCTATATTTTGAGGATCCCAATATAAAATTCTATCAAATGATATCATACATAATATCGGGGATACATTAAATAATCAGTATATAGAGATGGATCATCTAATTGTATAGTAAAGGATATTATAGAAGCATCTTCTAGAGTATTATTCCGTTCTGATGGGGTTTCTATAGTGGGAAAATGTTTCTGGCATTTTTTATTTTGGATTTTACAACTATATTAAAACATACAACTATAGAATGAAATGATTATATTTTTTATATAATATTTATTTTAATTTTTTTAATATCATAATATATATATATTCTATGAATAAATTAAATTTAAATAAATAATGCATAATATTTTGAAACATATTGTGGGACATTTGAATTCACTTAACACTTTATTAAATAAACATATAAATAATCATCATATTCATTTATACAATTGGTTGTTTAAGAGATGAAAATAATTAATGATGTTTTTGGGCAGGATTATATACTAATGATTGGAAAAATATATTTTTTAGAGATTTTAGCTGAAGATATTTTGGACCCCATAGTGATGGAAGTCATTTCCATTAATTTAGACAATCATATTCCATTAAATTATATATATTTGACATTAATTACTATGTATATTTTTTAATTAGGTATCTTTTTACACTCTTTATTCACTATGATGTGAAATCAATTTATGGATTTATAGTTCCCAAAATAATTTCTCTAGTAATGATAACTTTATTCAATGTAAAGGTATAATATGTTTCTTAATTTTTTTAGAATAAATCACTCAAGTACTGAATTCTTCCTTATCTTTATAGTTATAAGGCATATATTTCATACAGTGAAATTTCTTCAAATTAAGGAACAATTCTCTATATATATTTATCTTACAAGCCATAATAGTTTGTCTATTTTTTACATAATAAAAAATGAATACATATATGATCTATACATGGAGATGAGTTAGGAAAAATTTTAGATATATTTGAGAAGTAATTTAATAACTTCTTATTTTATTTCATACTTATCATTTTCAAATTAAGAATAGAGGAACGAAAACCATCTAGTTATTTGACAAGGAAATAACATCTATTATATGCATACAATGATGACTTATTTTTCATGAACTAAAATTTATTAGATACATAAAATTTTATTTTCAATTTATTCATACCTTTTGAAATAGAGTTTTAATCATTAAAAAGGCTTAGTAAAGTGTGGGTATTATATTGGTAGATTTAGGTGGTAAATAATTACAACTCGAAAAATTATAGAATTTAATAATGTATTTTATCATTACTTTTCCTTTTATTTATCATATCATTATTTTTGAGATATAATACTGAATAGTTTGTTTTTAAATTTTATATTTTTAAGGATCCTTTCCCATATAATGAAAATGAGATAAATCATTTATATGGATTATGGACTGATTATTTTACAAAAAATGATTCATTTTTTTTTCTCTATATATTTTTAATGTAGATTTAATATTTTAACTATGCAATTGTAATGTTATAATAATTGTAAAAGTTTTTTGATTAACAATAGAATTATACTGGAATTTTTTCCAATACATTACTATTGTTTCATATACTTTTTATATATACCATGTTTAGGTATGGAATTTTTATATATATATTTTTAAAAACATATATTATTATATTTGTTATTTTTATAAAATATTTAAAAAATGTTTTCTATGTCATTTATAAAATAACTAATTTGGATTTTATCTTTTAACATTAATTATATAATATAAATTATATTAAAATCTATCACACATGTCATTTATTTTATAGCCAATATGGAAATCCCCTTGAATTTTTATGTTAAGTGGGTTTTAAATGTTGGTTATTATCATAACTAGCATTGAAATTTTTTTAAATGAATTAAAATAACCAAATTAAAAAGATATTTATAATTTATCTTAAACTAGAAGAAATTGTTAACCAAATAATAAATAATATAAACCAATGTAAAAAAACTATTTTCTATATGTGATGTGGTTTCCTTTTTAATTTTTTTACCCTAGGTTGGAAATAAATTAAGGAGTTGGTTGATAGTTTTTTCAAAGGGTTTTCATGTTGAGATAATGGTATTGTAATATTTTACTATAGAAATAAGTTATTTGTAGGTGAAGTAGAATTAGAGCAGTGTACTTAATGGATTGAGGCAAGGAATGTGGATGAATAATTGGACATGATAGATAATGAATAATGTATTAGTAGTTAACAAGTTTGTGGATATAAAAATAATATTATTATTCATAGAGGAGACTATTTTTTGGGAACTAAATATTAGTGGTCATGTTTATAAAATATTTATAGTAGTTTGAGGGAATAATAGTGCATGAATGTTCAATTTGTATTTAATACATTATATAGGGATAGTTGGTGTATGTTTTTAATTTTAAAGAATTTTTTTATTTTAAGAATTTATAGAGGAATCTCAATTCCAAAGGTATTTTTTTTAAAACCTCACCTAATGGACACTCCCCCCCACCCACCCACTACCTGGTAAGCAGCTATCACCAGATCCCTCTTTAGGTGGAATTGATCCTCCATTTTTGTTTCTAAAGGATCATGTTAAGGATCTCTAATATAAGGTTCTAGGCCGCAGTATGAACCCCCTCTCCTTAAAATAGGTCCAAGATAGAAAAATGACACCTATGTTCGTGCTTGGCCTCTCGATGATCCCTGGTATTTATCTAGAGAACAAGGAACTAGAGGTCATTTATTGTAGTTTAGCCTTTTCCATGTTTAAAATTGAGTTTTTTTCAAGAAAAGACTATCTATGATGAAATATTATAGATAAATTATTATTGGATCATCCCACCTTACAATTTTTTTTAATGATTTATTGTCTCCTAGGATCTATCCTCTCTAGTGTCATTTCTTTTGCTAAATCATCTTTATTTGTTCATATATATTTTCTCTATAGATAATTGTGTTTCAACATGGTCCAAGCAGTCTAGGAACTAAGGAATATGGAATTTTCTATTGTATTAGTGGTTTATAGTGCATTATGTGGAGAGATACCCCAAGACTAATATTTCCTTGATTCATCTTGTGGGATTTCCTTTCCAACCCATAACCATATAACTTTGAAAGGGTATTAGTGATTCAATAGAAAATTTTCTACATGTGGATAAAGGTATATTGAGTATTCAATACACTATAGTGGCTAATATTTTTATTGATATGGATGTATCCCAACCTTTACCATAATATATATTTATGTTGGAAGGTGATTTTATCTTTTCTAGAAACACATATTCATTTTCTCTAAGGTGGTTAAATTGGTAGAGCTCTACCTCCATAGTTACATAATTTTTCCTATATGTTACAAATTCCTGGGTGGTTTGAAATTAGGCTTCTGGGGTTTTAGTTCTAGGGTTGGATTCCGTGGTAGTATTTAACCTAGATGGCCCTCACTAAGGTACACCAGTAATTCCATGATCGTGATCATTTCTAGTGCATGATCATGTGGTTCACTCGACTCCAGCGGCCTTCCCAAACTCTCTTATATTATAGGATTATCATTGGTTTTATTTTTTCCATTATTATTTAGATTCCCTAGTTAGTGTCTCCCTAAGGAAAATCATAATAAGATAGTCTCTTCAGCTCCCCAAGTTAAAGGAATTTCAAAAGATTGATTTTTTAGTCACGAAAATGATTTTGAATGTAGAGGAATAGGCATTTTATTTGATATGTATCTCTCTTTGGATGCTCCTGTACAATAATATTTTCATTCACATGTTTATCATGGATATTTTTCTACCTTATAGGTTCCTCTAGAACCATATTTATGGGTAGTTTATACTTTATTTTCTCATAGTGATGACACTTTTCCCAAATCAATTATTACAGAGATTTTATTTAATAAGGATCACTCCATAGAATATCCTATACTTGATGAAATCCATATATTTTGGGACTAAAGTTGGATCTAAATATGGTATTGAAAGTTTTCCCTCCATGGTGATTTCCCTAGTTTAATATTATCTATATATTTTTGCTACAGGTATGCATGGGCTCATTTGTCACTATTACACCAACCCTTTTGAAGAACTAGACTAGGTTAGTACATATCATACTGATATCTCTCCATCCCTAGAAGCTATCCAGGGAGGATAAATAATCCCCTTCCATATCTACAGACATGGTGATAAGATCCATATCAAAATCTCATGGGTGTGGTAAATATTATAGCCTCACTGTTCTAGAGTACAAATACCCAATGGATTCCCTTTTTTCTTCCTTTGGATTTTGATGTAAATTTTAAATTTTGGTTTGATTGGGTCCTTTTCTTTGAGTTAAATCCTTTATAAAGATTTTAAACTTAATAATTTTTCTCTTATAACCATTGTTAATACCAAACACATTATTGAATCCAATATCGATATAATGTCAAAACGTCTCCTAGATTTTTGTTTGAAACGAGTGGAGGATACCCAGGGAGGTAAAAGATGACTCTTTTATAAATAGAATTTGATTTTCAATTCATGAGAACCAAAATACTATAATTAAATCTGTCCCTATAGGTGAGGAAATCTATTAGGGTATCATTAATCTCAACTAAAATATTTCCAATACACTTTATATTTTCTTAGGTCTATTTTATATTTTTATGGGATATCATCATTGAAATGGTTATTGAATCTTTGTTGGACTGCAACTTAGAGAGAACATTCCCTTGACTCAGATATGATACACCACTCATTCTTATTACCATGTTCAAACACCTGATCACTATTGAACATTAATAGAAGATCAGTATGTGTAACATATCCTATAATGTCATTGTTAGGATCAAAAATGAAAAATATCCCTTATCATTCCCAACTAAATATCATAAGAATAACACATCTTTTTTATAAGATGAAACAGATATGTTTCCATTGGATTATCAAAAGCGGTGATGTAATACCTTGATTGAAAAATCTATTTATAAAAACATCATAGTCAAAATTGAGATATAAAAAGATTATTATTGAATGGGATGAAATTAGGTTTTATTGGACCTGAGGAGTTGTGGTTTCCCAAAGAAAATTTGTGACATATTATTTTTCGACTACTCATCCTTTCGGTTCTCAATAACTCCTATTGGTATGAATTGTTTCTTATGAACATTGACTCATGACCTTTATTATGGAGATCATATTTATATAAGTATCTTTAATCTATTATATTAATTACTTAGTAAGAACATAAAAATAGTAGTTTCTATTAGGTTGGTTATTCCTTTTAGAGGTAAATATAGTTTCATAGGTATGTTGAAACCTTTTTGAAGATTATGTAATATTTATACACAATAGTTGGCAATAGTCCATTCAATTATTCTTGGGAATAATTAATACTAATTGTTTTTAAAATTAAAAACATATCTGTTTTGATAAAATGTTACTATTTATCCTCAATAGTTTATCTACTAGACTTTCTTATCTAATTAAAATATGAATTAGTTTTTTTCAAAATGAACCTTTGTTAAGGCCAATAAGGGCCTATGTACCCTGAGAGGGGGGGGGGGGTGAATCAGGGTATGGATATTCTTTTCAAAATACTTCCTGCCCCACTGGATCTTGACCTCTTTGTTACAAGGGTCACTTTGTTTGCTCTTGTGTGTATACTATGCTCAGTTCTTTTCAAGTTTATCTGATGATAATGCTCTGAGTGCAATGCAGAGAAGCGACCAGGCAGACACAGCGATTTTTACTTGGTTCACCACTAAGGGCTACGTCCAAGGAGCATACGCCGACAAGTTGCCGGTTCGTACCAAGATCCACTAACTTCACTAGCTGTGGTTTACAATGTTCGGGCTAGATCACTTCTATGCCCAGGCTCACTGCCTTTACAATGTTTAGGGTCAGCTCACTGCTTTCCCAAGGGTCACTCCCTGTTTCTCTCTCTCTGGCTTACTGCCGGTGGAGAGGATCACCTTCTTCCTCTTCCTGAGCTCACTGCTCTTGGATGGAATCCACTCACAGTTTATAGACCTGTAGGTCTCTTCATTTCCATTAAGGAATGCATCTTTCTCTGTATGTAGATGCTCTGTTGATGTTCAACTTTCACCCGTAGATGAATACCTCTTTGCCTCTAAACACTGGGCAATTCACTTTGGAAAGACCTTCGCAAAGCACCCTTCAATGCGAGGCTCCCAATTTCACGAAGCTCAAACAAGCCTTCGCGAAGCTCCTGCCTTTTCGCGAAGCTCACTCGCGAAGCTCCTTCGCGAAGCACTCTCGCGATGCTCAAGCCGTCGCAAAGCAACGACCCTCGCGAAGCTAAGTAAGCCAACGCGGAGCTCGCAGGTTTCGCGGAGCTACAATAGCCGCCGCGAAGCACCTTTTTCGCGAAGCACACTGGCTCCGCGAACCACCTTCGCAAATCGAGAGCAAAGTATTTTCTCTGAAAATTCTATCTACTTCGCCTGAAGGGGTCGGCCTCTATTTATAGGCGATTCCACCGACCCTCGTCCCTTCCGCGCGAAGTCAACGCCACGTCATCTCAAATCGCGAAGCTCCAAAGTTTCTGTCGGAATTCTGTCCAAATCGCGAAGCTCTACGGAAATCTTCCGTTCGCGGAGCTTGACGTAGTCGCGATGAATCACCGTCAACTTACCTTCGCGGCTCGCGCCTTCGCCGCGAAGCTCCCTCGCGAAGCCCAACATTCCTTCGCGCCTTCTCCGCGATGTTCTCTCGCAAAGCCCTTCTCCGCCGCGATGCGCTTCAGCCTCTGCCATTCGCGAAGCTTGACGTAATCGCGAAGCATCACCGCCTCCATTCTTCTGGTCTTCGCGATTTCCAAACCATGCATCCTATCTTCGCGAAATTCATGCCTTTGCCATATTAAATTGTGCTCTTCATTGAAATCCTCTTTTCGCGATGCTCACCAAACTCCAAATTTTGGACCCCAAAAATTTGGCAAACACTGGAAAACGGCGCCACCTTGTACTGCTCTTTTGTACCGCCTCCAGATTGTCCTTTCCTTTGTCATAGTTCTTTGTCAACATGTAATGTCAACAACTTCTCGGGAACTCGACAAATATCCATGAAAACCTGCTTTGTCAACAAACACAATCAACCCAAAAATACTTCAATGTTACCTTGAGGGATTTTTGCCCAACAATCTCCCCCTTTGGGTTTGTTGACAACTCTTCACAATTTTGCTCAGGATGATTTTCTGCACTGTGATACCTCACTGAGTCTTCTTCCAGCTGCTACCACCATTCGCCTCTTCCGATTGTGATAGTGTTCAAGGATTCACTTAACACGTACTCTAAGCCCACATGAGCAATGCTCGGCGTGAGAAACAAGAGTAGTATGAAAAGTTCATCAATGAATCACTTCATGTCAGACCCCAATTGTCGATTCCACCCTGATACCAATTCTTTTAAAAAAAGTTGTTGAACCACACTGATACCAATTGGTGAATTCTTAAGTTGATACCAATTGTTGATAGCTGGACACCGTCTCACACCATTCCAACACCACTGTTCTGCTTTTATCACGATCATTAGCTGTCGTGATTTCTATGATTTGATCGATCACGTCTAGCATCGTCAGATTTACAAATCTCTCCCCCTTTCTCATTGCTCCCCCTTTCTGGCTGCTCCACCTGTCAGCTTCTCCCCGTATCAATTATGATTTATCAAATCTCCGCACTATTTTCTCTCTTGAACTAACACTTTTCTCCCCCTTTGTCAAGCACTTGTCAAGCACTTTTCTCCCCCTTTGGCAACGAACCCAAAGGTCACGCCTTTGTAGTCTGTAACATAGTAGAGAACACATATCAGCGCATTAGGGAAAAACACACCATACCTCGGGGAGAGGGGGGGGGTCCCGCGTCCACACTATTTCAAGTGCGAGGAATCGACTGAACTCCCAGAGCTAGTCGATGCCTCTCAAAAGCTTCCTTGGGTAAGGCCTTTGACAGAATGTCTGCAACCTGTAGCTCTGTAGGCACATACTCCAACTTCACGATGCCCTGCTCAACCTTCTCCTTGATGAAATGATACTTGATCTCAATGTGCTTTGTCCTGGAATGATGGACAGGATTTTTGCTAAGATTTATAGCACTTGAGTTGTCACACTAGATTCCGATCGGAGACTTCACTTCAACTCCCATATCTTCAAGCTGCTGCTTCATCCACAATAATTGTGTGCATGCTTGAGTGGCCGCTATATACTCAGCTTCTGCGGTGCTCAATGAAATGCAATCTTGTTTCTTGCTTAGCCAAGAAATACACAATTCACCAAGATAGAATGCACCACCTGACGTTGATTTTCTATCATCTGCTGAACCGGCCCTGTCTGCATCAGTATATCCCAATAACTCTTTCTGAGATTTTTTGTTGTAGGTCAAGCCAAAGTCCACCGTGCCCTTGATATACCGAAGTATTCTTTTCACTGCAATCATGTGACTTTCCTTGGGATTACTCTGATATCTCACTGCTTGGCATGTGGCGAAAACAATATCAGGCCTTGTTGCGGTTAAGTACAACAGACTTCCAATGATTTGCCTGTATTCTGTGATATTAACTGCCCTGCCACTGTCATCTTTTGATGATTTCATCCAGGTAGAAACCGGAGTCTTCATCTCCTTGGAATTTTCCATTCCAAATTATTCCAAAGCATTCTTGGCATACTCGGATTCAGAAATTAATGTTCTATTCCTTCCTTGTGTAATTATGCTTTATCTGATCTTCCAAATATGATGTCTTCTTCCTTGACCAGCCTCACCATCCTTTGATTACTATTGTTGTTGAAATAAAGATTGTAATCAAATCCCCCACACTGAAAACCAATCTTCTTCAAATACTGATATAGCCTTCAGTACCATTCTCTTGGGGTGTATGCTTTGCACACCAGTCGTGCTTTGTTTCGAATCATTGTGCCATCTTCGTTTGTCTTGTCTAAATAGACCCATTTTGTCCTGATGACGTTTTTATCATCTGGCCTCAAAACAATTTCCCAGGTCTGATTCTTCTCAATTCTGACCTATCTATTCATTCATGGCATGATCCCAGTTTTCATCTTCAGCTGCATCAGCAAAGCATTTCGACTCAACCTGAGATAGTAATGATGTCTGCTGTAGTGATTTCATTCTCTTTGTCTGAACTGGATCTCACTGATTACTGATGATAGTCTGCCTGTCAATTTCAGCTCGATTCTTTGTATTTTGTGCAGATAAGGATTTTACATCCTTGTACTCATCATCAGTATCTTATTCTGAGTCACCCTCAGCCACTTCTTCTCCCCCTGTGTTGCTTTCTTCCTCAACACTTTCGTCAGGAAATTGTTCACTGACTCATTTTTCAGTGGCTTCATTTCTTTCAGCTACTTTTCGCAGCTTCTTGGTATCCTGAAAAACAGTCAGCTGATACCACAATGTTAGATCAAAATAAATAAGCATGAAATGCTTGATCACTGCTGCTTCTCTCATAGTATGTCTTCTCTCGATAGACAACTCTTGAGCTGGGTCATCCAATTATTTCCTTGATGGATCTCGCAGCTTCTTGGTATTTTCCTCCTGCATCATTCGTTCTCATCTTCCAATCAGATTTGAGCCACTAACAAAATCTCTAAGCCTACGGAGTTGAAACTCGTTGTAGGAAACAAGAGATAAAGTTAATAACACAATCACTTCCTATTGTGCTCTGTTTCTCTCCTTCTTCTTCAACTCTAGTATCTGATTTGAATCAATTGAAACTCTAGAGCATATCATTTCTCCACTTCGCATCCTTAGATGCCACTTCCCCTTGGATTGTATCTCCCTAAAACCTGAAACACAAGAATCATCAGTTAATAGCATTTATATACATAGGGAGAGGGGAGTCTTCCAAATTCTTCAAGATGAGGATTGTGGTTGATCCTGATGGGTCAACCCTTTGATTCTTTCTTGAAGAGTATCACACTCTTTCCTTGCTTCTTCTAGCTGCCTAGCCAACTTCAACTGTTCTGGCCATATGACTAGGCATTCTTTTCTCACATTTTGACCCTTTTTCTGATATGAAGATTCTGTAGTTTTGGCATTTCTCACAATCTGGGGTTTAGACCAACTGGTACACATTTTGGTCTTTGATGTTCTACTGAAATTCCATTTCCCTTGATTGTTTCTCGGTGCAGGAATCTCCTTTCTTGTCATCTTCCTCGTCTTCTTTGTCCATTGCAGGGATCTGCCTTTTTCTTCCACTTCTCGTTGCGGGGCGAATTTTGCAATGCATTCTTTGCTTATCTGCCTTTTATCAGATTTATGAGTCGCCACCCTATTTTGCATTGGTGGTGGGTCCTCCATTGAACGTTCATTCTTCTTTATCACAACAGGAGTAGATCTCCCCTTAATCTTCCAGGTTTGTTCACATTCTCTCCTTGAGAGTTGTGGTGAGCACGATAGAGGAGGTGACTGATACAACTTTCGTTCAGCTCCATGTGATTTCCCTGAGGCTTTAAGCCTATTCTTCTCCTTACAACTTTGTCTCCCAGTACAGTCTTCTTTCTTGTACACTTCTTGTGGTGGAGATCTCTTTTCTTGTTCCTTTCCCTTTCCTGCTTTCTTCTTACTGCAATGTCTCGCCATGTGCCCATAGTGAGAACATATAAAACATTTTCCCTCAAAGGCATACCTCATTTCATCATCTCTCTGCTGAGATGTTGATGCCCCTTGATTTCTTCTTTTGATATTGGGCTCCTGAGCTTCCTGACACATACTCATTGTGTGTCCCATTCTTCCGCAGTAATAGCATCTAACATATGCTTTCCTCTGAGAGACTCCTCTCTCTGATTTCTCATGATGCTTCTTCTTATTCTCAGATTTAGTAATGTCTCTATTTTCACACCCTGAGATGTAT
This sequence comes from Viscum album, assembly GCA_963277665.1. Taxonomy (NCBI): domain Eukaryota; kingdom Viridiplantae; phylum Streptophyta; class Magnoliopsida; order Santalales; family Viscaceae; genus Viscum; species Viscum album. Next base: position 1,083,360,261 of record OY728134.1, on the reverse strand, counting down.
TCCAGAGCCTCTGAACAGAATCTTGATGTGTGGCCATGAATCCCACAAAAATAGCACATGTCATCAATACTTTTTGTATATGTCCTTTTAGGCCTATCTCCAGCACCTATAGGATTTCTTTCCCATCTAGAACTGTTCATAGCTCTCTTTCTATCTTGCACGGGAGGGGACTCATCAAATCCGATACCAGCTTTTCCGAAACTTGCTGGTCTTTGAGCTGAGAAAATATTCTGTTGTTTCTCTTCAGAAATAGCATACCTATTCTTCATTTTATCATCAGTTGTCGAAGGATGATCAAATAGCAAGTGTAAGGCATCCTTCATTTTTGGCATTCCTTTAGCATTAGATTTTTCCACATCCTTCTTTACTAATTCTAGATCCTCTTCCAACTTTTTAATCTTCGTCTCCCTTGATTCAAGTTGGACATCTAGTTCTTTCTTGAGAAGCTTCCCATTACTCACCTCATCTTCTAGTTCCTGTGTGAGCTTTTCCACCATTGCACTTTTCTTCACTACTTTTAATTTTTCCTCAGAAACAGATTTAGAGACAGATTCATTCTCTTGTTGAAGGCTTCGATTGTTCTGAACTTCTTCAGACAACTGTGCTGCTAGATCATCATTTCTAGCTTTCAGATTCTGTACTTCATCTGACTTTTGATTCTCTTCATAATCATCATCCTTTTGTTTTCCTTTCATTGTAGCCAGCTTATGTAATACCTCACCTTGAGAATCATTCTTCTTTGTTAGGTCAGTAACTATATCGATAAGCGTTTGATTTAAGCCTCTTAGCTTGTTGACCTCAGTTTCCAGAGCATTGATCTGTATGCCTTTAGATTTAATTTCTTCAGTGGATTTCTGATCCAATTCTTTAGTCCCATGGACAACTTCCACCTTTTTGTTCAGGCCATCGATCTCTCTTTTCTGTTCTTCAACCTTCAGCTTATACTTACTAACGGATTCTGAGTTCTCTGATGTTGATAAATTAAGTTTCTGAATTTCTTCCATCAGCTCAGATTTCTCTTCTTCCTGCTGCTGCATATAGAGTTTGGCATCGCAAACAATTTTGTTAGCTTTCTTGGTTTTGGCCCTCCAAACATCTATCTCTTCCAGAGCAGCCTCCAACTCAGCTCGCATATCAATTCTTCCTTCAATTTCTTCTTCTTCATCGTCAGTGGTTCCAACGTCACTTGGAAAGTCAGGTTCTTCACTCATTCCGTCAACAACTTTGAATGAGTAAGTATTTTTGTTGTATGATTTATCCAAATCATTTTTCTGTTCACTACATGATTCCTTCAGTAAGCTATTTGATTCTTTTAATTGAATCACACTTTTTCCAAAAACACTTCCACACTGAGGGATACCACCTGACTTCTGATTCTTCTTTTAAGATTTTCTTTTCCCCATGGAAGACCGATATAAGTGAAAACAATATCTTCAACTACACAGAAAGACTACACCAAGTCCAAGCAAACAAATCTGATAAAAGCAACCTTTCCTCTGATACCAATTGTTAAGGCCAATAAGGGCCTATGTACCCTGAGAGGGGGGGTGAATCAGGGTATGGATATTCTTTTCAAAATACTTCCTGCCCCACTGGATCTTGACCTCTTTGTTACAAGGGTCACTTTGTTTGCTCTTGTGTGTATACTATGCTCAGTTCTTTTCAAGTTTATCTGATGATAATGCTCTGAGTGCAATGCAGAGAAGCGACCAGGCAGACACAGCGATTTTTACTTGGTTCACCACTAAGGGCTACGTCCAAGGAGCATACGCCGACAAGTTTCCGGTTCGTACCAAGATCCACTAACTTCACTAGCTGTGGTTTACAATGTTCGGGCTAGATCACTTCTATGCCCAGGCTCACTGCCTTTACAATGTTTAGGGTCAGCTCACTGCTTTCCCAAGGTTCACTCCCTGTTTCTCTCTCTCTGGCTTACTGCCGGTGGAGAGGATCACCTTCTTCCTCTTCCTGAGCTCACTGCTCTTGGATGGAATCCACTCACAGTTTATAGACCTGTAGGTCTCTTCATTTCCATTAAGGAATGCATCTTTATCTGTATGTAGATGCTCTGTTGATGTTCAACTTTCACCCGTAGATGAATACCTCTTTGCCTCTAAACACTGGGCAATTCACTTTGGAAAGACCTTCGCAAAGCACCATTCAATGCGAGGCTCCCAATTTCGCGAAGCTCAAACAAGCCTTCGCGAAGCTCCTGCCTTTTCGCGAAGCTCACTCGCGAAGCTCCTTCGCGAAGCACTCTCGCGATGCTCAAGCCGTCGCAAAGCAACGACCCTCGCGAAGCTAAGTAAGCCAACGCGGAGCTCGCAGGTTTCACGGAGCTACAATAGCCGCCGCGAAGCACCTTTTTCGCGAAGCACACTGGCTCCGCGAACCACCTTCGCAAATCGAGAGCAAAGTATTTTCTCTGAAAATTCTCTCTACTTCGCCTGAAGGGGTCGGCCTCTATTTATAGGCGATTCCACCGACCCTCGTCCCTTCCGCGCGAAGTCAACGCCACGTCATCTCAAATCGCGAAGCTCCAAAGTTTCTGTCGGAATTCTGTCCAAATCGCGAAGCTCTACGGCAATCTTCCGTTCGCGGAGCTTGACGTAGTCGCGATGAATCACCGTCAACTTACCTTCGCGGCTCGCGCCTTCGCCGCGAAGCTCCCTCGCGAAGCCCAACATTCCTTCGCGCCTTCTCCGCGATGTTCTCTCGCAAAGCCCTTCTCCGCCGCGATGCGCTTCAGCCTCTGCCATTCGCGAAGCTTGACGTAATCGCGAAGCATCACCGCCTCCATTCTTCTGGTCTTCACGATTTCCAAACCATGCATCCTATCTTCGCGAAATTCATGCCTTTGCCATATTAAATTGTGCTCTTCATTGAAATCCTCTTTTCGCGATGCTCACCAAACTCCAAATTTTGGACCCCAAAAATTTGGCAAACACTGGAAAACGGCGCCACCTTGTACTGCTCTTTTGTACCGCCTCCAGATTGTCCTTTCCTTTTTCATAGTTCTTTGTCAACATGTAATGTCAACAACTTCTCGGGAACTCGACAAATATCCATGAAAACCTACTTTGTCAACAAACACAATCAACCCAAAAATACTTCAATGTTACCTTGAGGGATTTTTGCCCAACACCCTTCCTATAATATACCTTACAGATCTATTAGATAATGGGATGATTCAGGTATACCACTTCAATAGTTTTATGTAAAGGATCAAATTTCGTATTATAAATAAGAGAGTCTAGTTTCTATCATTTGGAGGAAGGGCCACTCTCATTAGCAATGTTGTTTCTTCAATGCCAATCAAGTATTGTTAATTATTAGGGTTTATCAAAATTTCATCAAGAATATAAAAACAAAACTCAATATATTTGTATTAGACTCTCACAAATAGGGATCATAACACAAGGAAAATTGTCCATAGTTTTTGTAACCCTTGTAAGAAGGTACTATCAATATTTGAAGGGTTGAGGATTGTATGAAGGGAATGAAAAGAAAAATAATGTGGGTGTATGGTAGGGTAGTTTCTATAGATAAAACACCTTGTGGAAATATATAATAAGATTCATGATGCTTTATACAATGGGTTTGCTGTGTAATATCACCTATTCTATAACCTTCAAGGTATCCATCAATCCCTTCTTCAAAATGTTGAGATGGGTCATTGAGTATCTTATATGTTAATTGAGGATAATAGTTTGTTTGGACATTATCTTTTTTTACATGGGTGATCGTATCATAGAATGAGTTTCCATAATGTTTTAGAGAACTCAAGATATATTCTAAATCAAGGATAAAATGTGTTACTTTCCAACATTATGTTGGTTGGAGAGGCATATCACTATTCTTTTACTCCTTCCAGTTTATGTTTGTTATATGCATCATACTATCATAAATTCATTATTATATAGTGAGTCTTGAAACTCTATACTATGTATTTATGGATTAAAATAATATAATCAACATAGAAAATCATATTATGAAATTCTAGGAATAGAGATATCCCCATATAAAATATAATAAAACAACAAGGTATCCATTTTTACTAGAAATGAACATGTTATGTTAACTCTAAAATGGAAATATAAGATTGTCTTTTATTTTAAGGATAATGGGAATATTTCATTTTAAATTCCCTTCAGATATATCTAGGTATCTCTAATTATTTTTAGTTATCTTGATTATTTTATGTTTTCTTGGTTTTATAATGTGGGCATTCTATTTTGTGACGTTGGGATCACAATGTGTTTTTATTAGATCTTGGGTTATATGGGATACATGAAATGAGGTCAACAATATGATTCTTATGATATAAATATTCACTTGAAAAATAATGTTTTAATCTTGATCATTAATCTATGTTCACTATGTACATGAATTAATTATACTTTATAGATCATTTTTCCTTAGGTATCCCATTCGAAGACATGAATAGTCAAACTAGTGTAGACATATTGGGTGTCTTAAAAGGTGCATATTTCTAGATTTAGACATAATATCAACAAGAAATAGTACAATGTATCTTTCATTCGGTAGGTCTCATTCACGATGCTTATTACTCAGTGGTATTGGAATTCAACGCCTTCTATGGGGAAGGTAATTAACTCATCAGAGAATCCCATGATATTCTATGTATCATTATTATTTACAAAATCTATAACATATTACACTCATATGTGGAATCAGATGCAACACAACATGTTATTTATTTTCTAGTCCTCTCTCATATCCATTAGATAATGAATTATTTCCTAAGGGAATGTAAATGGTTAATAAGACTTATTGCGGTTATTTTTTACACCTACCATGAGGGAAACTAGGAAGTTAAACTCTTAAAATCCAAATATAATTTAGAGGGTACTCTTCAACTATATTAAATCATGGGATCCATTCCCCTATAATCCAAAAACATTATTGATAGGGATTCCCATGGTCTCTCCCACTTCAGACCCTCCTCAAACATTACTTTATAATTTCATTCCCTCTTAACAAATATTATTTTTATGTGTGTAGATAGTTAAATGATATATGATTGTAAGATAATAGTTTGTGACGTAATGTACCATTGATTGGTTAAAGACATGTTTTTTGGTAGGCTTAGGTGATATTGATATGATGGAGATACTAGGGTACCTATGAGGAAAATGGATTACCCATAGGATTTTGGTTTTATGTTTCTAATATTTTTGGTTCATTTTTAGAATTGTTTATACAAAAGATAGGTTATTTGAAGGAAGGTTTGGTCACTTCCTGTAAGTGCCCATATTTTGAAATAAAAAATTATAGTGAAATGAAAATATTTAACCTTTAATCATCTAAAAAGTTCCATTATATGGTTTTAATTATGGAAATGTATTTTTATATTTAGAAATTTTAATGGTAAATGAAAATAAGTGCTCTGGGTTAGTGGATAAATAGTATAAATATCTTGGAGTTACCATCATTTTTTATTATGTACTATATGATTTCATTATTATGGATGTTTTATAAATGAATCATGAGGACATATGGGATACTATTTTGTAGGATTTAATAATGAGATCATGGTGATATTGGAGAACTTTTCTCAGATTTATTTATTATAGTTCCACTGTGGGATCACATTATAAAGAGGGTTCTTTTTTATTGTATATTAATTGTGGGGAAAGACATTTTTTATAGCCTTTGGTGCATATGAATTGATATGGGGTGGAATGTTTTCGAATAATTGTGGTTGATAACACCATGGAGTAGTATGCTTTTTAGTGTTCTTATATTTATCATAGGTAGGAATATTTTAGATGTACAATATTGGATACATTTTTTACTGCAAATAGAGGTTCGTGAAGGTGGGTATCACCTTGATGGTTATTATACAAAATGAATGAAATTTGAATCTTTCCATTTTATCAAAATATTTAGGGATTCAAATAATTATAGTTGGGAAACATTTCATTAATGGTTTTTTTTGTGATTTTTTGAGGGATGGTCTTGTATATGAAAATTTATGGTTGAATAAATTATTAGGAGGGTAGAATTATAAGACTTGGTTTTTTGGTGGAAAAGGAAATGATTATGAATAATTTAGTTTATACCATTGTAAAATTCATTTGAGGGTATTTTATATTCATTATAAGTGTTTGGATGTTTTGGGGACATGTGTAAATATTTTTAGAGGGGTTGGTAGGGGTTTACATATTATGAAAGGTGGAATTTAGTGTCTAGGGGGAGTTTGTTAAGTCCATAAGGGGCCATATACACTAAGAGTGGGTTGAATCACGGTATGGATATTCTTTTAAAACCTATTCCTGCCGCACTAGATCTTGAACTATTTATTATAAGGGTCACTCTATTTTCACTTAAGTGGTTATACAGATCATATTATTTCATTATTTATTTGATGATGATGCTTTGAATGTAATGCAGAAAAGTAAGCATAAATACACACATAATTTTACTTGGTTCATCCTCACTGGGCTAAGTCCAACAAGCATACAAAAACGATGAGCTAATGTTCCAAATCCACTAAAGATCACTACCAAATTACAATGTTCAGGCTATATCTTATGTACCTAGGCTCACTACCATTACAAGCTTTAGGTTATGATCACTTAATTCCCATGTCTCGCTCCCTATGTCTCTTTCTCTATCTCAGTTTTGGTGGAAAGGATCACCATCTTCCTCTTCCTTCGATCACTGCTCTTGGAAGGGATTCACACAATGTTTATGGACTTGTAGATCCCATAATTATCACTAATGAATTAATCCACCAGTATATGTAGATTCTATATTTAATTATAAATTTCATCCACCAATGAATACCACTTTTCCATTGAACTCTATGTAATCTCTTTTTAACTACTTTCCCAAAGCACACTACCTTCATGATGCTCCCTATTTTGCGATGATGAAACCAGCCTTCGTAAAGTACACCTCCTTTCATGAAGCTCACTATTTTTTATAGCTCAAACTATCCTTTTTTAATCTCTTTCCTTTTCACAAATCTCACTAAGCCTTTTTGAAGCCCACCTCTTTTTCAAATCTTAAACTATCCTTTACGAATTCCCTTACTTTCATGAAGCTCATTGCCTTCACGAACCTCCTTCACGATTATAGAGACCTAATATTTTCATTGAGCCTCTAGACTCTTCCCAAGGTGGGTAAATACATATTTATAGGCATCTCACACACACTCTATAACCTTATGCACCACTTCATCACCACATTATCCCCTTTCACAGAGCTCTAATTTTAAAACTGAAATACTCTCTTTTGCACGAAGCTCCGTAGAAATTTTCAGTTCTCAATGCTTATTGTAATGGTAGAGAATTCTATAAAATCATTTTTATTACCACAATTATCCTTTTCCCTTAATCCATAGAGTTTACATCAAAACCTTTTCACTTCCACAAAGCTCCACTCATAGTGCTCCTCACCTTCGCCGTTCGTGATGCTCATCGTAGGCGCAAAGATCACCATCAGAATTCCTTATGTCTTTGAAAAATCCACTTCCAGAATCCCATATTTTCTAAACTCATTAATTATCCAAACATTTATTACATCTTCTAGGAAATACATATTTCACAATGCTATCCCAACTCTAAATTTGGGACCACAAAAATTTGACAAACACTGTGAAACAGTGCCACCTTGTATCTGTTCTTTTTGTACTACCTCCCGATCTTTCATTAATTTTTCATTATTATTTTTCTACAAGGACTGTCAGTAATATATTTGGGACTCAAAAATTCACCATGGAATCCTTGTTTTTCAACAAACACAACCAATCCAAAAATAATACAATTATACCTTGAGGTATTTTTTCTAACATATTTTCGTGGTCGGTGCGTGATACTAGGGATCCTAAAAATATGACATTAATCCTGGATGCTTAGCTATATTACTAATATGTTAAGATGGTTAAATGGTTTAGAGTGGGTATGGGAGAATATAATAGTTAAAAAATTAAAGGAACAAATCAATGTAAATTTATCATAGTCAAGCATAAATGAATTAAGGATTCAAGAGTTAAAGTAGTGAATAATAAAAAGATATAGTAGTTGAATTTTTTTTTCTAATTTCTATCAAAGGGATCCTAGTATCTTATTCAAACCCCTATACCACCTGAGAGGTATGTTATACACTAAAACCTAAATTTTTAAGGTTGTTCACAACCCAAGTATATCCTAACCTTTATACTAGAGGTGTAACCACAAACATAACATTTAATTTTAAAGGGGAGTCACAACCTATTACAAAAAAACAAAATTATCCTAGATTCTCAAAAAAAGAATAAATCTTAAATGTGTTTATAACCAAATAAGAAATCTATATCTATAAGTAAATTTATAAAATAAAATCATTTTATCAAAGGTGAAGAAGATAGAAATAATTATATACATACTCAAAGAGATTAGGTTAGAATAAGTTAATATAGAATAGTTTAAGAACAATAACTTGTCTTGGAGTAAAATATTAAATCATCTCTAAAAGTTAGTAAGGATTTTACATTTGAGTTATTCTTTTAAATTTTTCCAGTTGTTATCCAAATTAATCACATGGGATAAAAAATGGTATCAATTATGCAATAATTTTTCCCTATCGTTGAATTGATGTTGTTGCTTATCCTCTAGTGCATGTAGATTTGATTCCATTGATATAAGAACTTTTAATTACTGCACAACCATCAACAGTTGTTAGAAAAATAAAAAATGATAATAATGATAATACTATAATTATAACAAAAAATATTAGTCAATTCTTAATGATAACGAACTACTTCACATTTTTCTAATTCGTTAAAAAACATTTTTACTGGTTAAGAAACTTTGATCTATCCTCTACACTAATTGGTCAATGAGATTCCAAAAATATAAAATATTAGATTCCTTCTATGAATTTTGAAAGTTACTTTCCAAAAATATGGAGAGAATAAGTCATAGATAATATTTTCATGAAAATAATAATTTGAAATGCATAAAAAATATAATTTCATTATAAAATTATTGGGAATAACCAATAAAACATAAAATCGATAAAAGTTTAAATTATATGAACATAGAAATAATTTGAAATCAATTTTATTATGTAGGATATATGAATTCCTAAATTTTATTCATCTATAAGATATAAAATTGCATAATATATAAATTTCCATAAAAATTAAAAATCATGTAAGATACTGACTTTCACAAGAAAAAAGTTTATATATTCATGAATTTATCTTTGAGTCATATAAAACAGTGTATGTGTCATTTTAGATTATGGGTTTGAATATTTTGATACATAATAAAAATAAATTCATACCTGTGTATGAATAATTTTCCTAAGATTCAGTATGTATTGAGTATGAGTCATTTGACTCCATTTATGTGTATATATGACCTATGTTCGATTTATTCAACTATGAATATGTGTCAATATACCATTTTTAAATATATTCCGGAAAATAAAATTCATATGATTCATTTTAGCACTCATACTAAATTGGATTTTTTTCAAGAACTAGTTTATAAGAAACATGAAAAATGTATAGATAAAATAATGAAAACAATTTAAGACTAATAAATCAATATGAAAAATATTACGTTGTTACATAATGAAAAAGTGATTGTAGAATGATTTTAAATAACATAAAAAGTATCTTAAAAATATGATATGGTTAAACAATATTAACTATAATAAATAAATACGTAAACAATACTATGATAAATTATAATTATCCAATTATGAAATTAATAAATACAAACTTTGTGAGGGATTGTAATTATCAAAACATAAACAATTTATGTGGTGAGAATCCACACAATAATCACATGATTTTTGATAAATTACCAAACTAAAAATTTACTTAAAAATTACTCATTTATTTTTATAACTTATTAAAAAGATCAAATAATAATAAAGTGTTAACCAATCATAAAGGAAAATTAACCCTATTTTTAAAAACATGAATAATCTGGGAGTAAAATTAGTAAGATTTAAATTAAAATATAAATATATATTTTTAGTAGCATATTTGAATAGAATAAGAAGAAATAATTTTAATATTGATTCTAATGAATATTCTTGAAATTTCAATATATTTAAACACTAGAAGGAAAAAATAATAAATCCCCCTAATTGATGAATATAAAATATAAAGACAGAAATAGTAATAACATTAAAAAAGATTCAAATTCATTCCAAAGTATATAAAACAATGTGTGTAAAATATTTTGAACAACCCATGTATGTAAATAGATACTATAGAGGTTCCACATAACAATTTAAGACATTAAATGAATTGTATTTATATATACAATGAATTTGATTATAAAAAATGATTAATGAAAAAACTAGTAAACCATATGATATGACATATTTAATTTGCTCATTTACTAAGTATAAATATATCAATATAAAATATTTATCATGCCAAATTTAAACTTTATTTTCTCAAAAATAAAAGAATTAATGTATTAGTAAAAAATATTCCAACTTCATTTCTACATAATTAAATTTGAAAATAATATTACATTTTTTACAGCAATCTTAAATAAAATTATATCTTACATCAATATTCTAGGTTAGATAATGTTGTAAAGTATTTATAGAAAATATAAATAGTTATCATATGATCATATTAAAAAGGAAACCCATAAAAATGAAAACATAAATCGGATAAAAAAATTAATCTAAAAATATTATGAGAAACATCTTGCAACAACAATATATTCAGATTCCTTTATAAATAAAAGAACCAAATTTTATTATCTATAACTACAACATACTATAAATTTACCTATAAAATTACATATACTTGAGGTAAATTTTCTTCCAATTTTTCATCCACCAATATCATAATTTTAAAAACTAATTAAATTAAAAGAATTTATTGAATGATAAAATATACTAAGAATAAAAGATCATTTAATAAATTTAATAATTTTCTGACAACCCTTTAAAGGAATTTCTTTAGGATCAGATTAAAATCTATTAATTAAGAAAATATTAAACATCAAAGCAATGGTGTATCACTTATTTTACTTTAATCAAGGCCAAATATCTTAATTTATTCTTTATCATATTTATAATTCTTATGAAACATTACATTATTCCATTGAAAAAATTGATGCCCTGTGTATAATTTTAATTATTCTTTAGACTCATATAAAATACTAAAGTCATTACATATGAAAATTAAATATATAGTAGTTAAAATAAAGATCCAAAAATAATAGCATCAATATAAATTTGAACAATTATAATATCATTAATATATATTTTAACAAACAAAAGTTGGATCTACTTTACCTTTTATAATGAAATTTTATAATTGAAGTTGAGATAGTTTATCATAATAACATCGTGGGTCTTTCTTATGGAAAAATAGTGATTTATAATGTTTTGAAACATAATTGAGGTTTTTTTCATGTTCTAAACAAAGATATTATTTTACATAAATATCCCCTAAAATAATTCTATTAAAAATCACATTCCACTTCCATTTGATGAAGCATAAAAAATAGAAAAGGAATGATCTGAAAAAGTTATAATAGAATCTAATATCAAAATAAGAGAAAAGGATTCAACTAAATCAAATCCATCCTTTTGAAAATATTCTAAAGAAACTAATATTGATTTATTTAAAATGATTTTACCTGATTCATTGAGTGTAGTTATAAATATACACATATTACCAATAATTTGAGAATATGTTTACAAAAAATTAATTTGAATTTTTAATTTCAAAAAAACTATTAATGTTCATCTTGTGTCGCCAAACACAGTTAGAATTGTGAAAAAATTCAAAAATACAATTATGAAAATGTAATTTTTTTAGCATAGCTAGTTTAAAATTTATAAGAGATATTATAGTTTAAACTGTATAATCAAAATATCAAATATCCTAATCTATATGGGGGATCTTATTGAGTTTCTCCAATCCAGTGATTATATTATAGAGAAGGAAACTCCCCCTCAAATAGTGCATTGAATTTAGTATATTAGACTTCTCTTGAATAAAATTTTATGTTTTATTATTTAATTTAATCAACAATTAAATTATTCCATATTAATTAGTTTTCATAAATCATAAGATGAATCAATTCATCAAAACCCATATATATTTTATAAAACATCCTATAATATAAAATTTTGTTTCATTAGTCTAATAAAATTTATTTATTATATTTAATATTAGACTCATCTAAGTAATTTTTTTGTTATGAATAATGAATTTACAACCAAATGATTTAAATTATCCATTTATAGGATTATTCTATTTATATTATTCATAAAATGTTTATTTATAATTATTATCACAATATTTCTATTATAAATTTAAGAAGGATTAAAAATATTCTAAACAAAAAAAATATTTTGGTAAATTATAATCATTTTACATGGTTGTATCCATTTTATTTAGGGTTCAATTATTTCATCCAATAACTCCATTTTGTGGGTTAATTTAAGGTGTATTAAATTTTTAGAATAACTATTCATTAAAAGAAAGATAAACATCGTGATTTTGAAATATATCTCCTCTAACACTAAGAATAGAAATAACCATTAAAATTTTTAATTTTCAACTAAATTAAAAAAATAAGTAAACATTGTTAGAGTTTAATTTAAAGTGAATGAAACAATACACATGTAAATCTCCTAAAATCATCTACAATAACTAAAGAAATTTTCTTTCATCCAGGAATCTTAGTATGAGTTAGACCCATAAAATAAAGGTGAACTAATTGTAGAGGTATATTAGATCTTATGTAGTTAATAGTTATGATGAATATTTATGTTTTTTACATTTTATAGAAAATTAACATACATAAAACATTTCATTCATCAAATTTGGTAACCATAGAACACTATAGTATTGGGATATTTTGTATAATAGCATCAAGTTTACATGACCAAGTTGTATATGAAAAATTACACAATCATTATGAACAATTTTCAAATACATTACATATTTAACTATTAGATTACAAAGATTAATAGTATAATTATTTTATTTTTATTTAGCATAAAATAATAATGAATCAGCCTTATAAAGTAAACATTTATCGTTTGGAATTTAAATTTTATACAATCGTTATATATTTGGGGTATTATTTTTAGGTTTTTTCATAATCTATCAATATATAAAACTTTAGAAATAATAGTAGAATTATAAATATGAATTTTTCACAAACCCTTTAACCTTGAATTTAGAGTTATCTATAAAATTAAAACTTTCACTAACACATTTTTTTATAAAAATGATTAATTATAGTCCTATGATCATATGCATTGAGAATCCAATATAAATGTACTATATTTCATTCATGTGACTTATAAGGAATTTATCCTGAAAATCAATTAATAAACAATTTCTGGTATCCACACGATTTTGGGTCCAATTGGGTTAGTCCGAAATTTCTTAGGTACCAAAAAAGATTTTAAAAAAGTATTATAAGGTACTCTTAAAGATAATGATTTGGAAATATGGATTTTTTTGAATATCGAATATTATAGAAATCATTGTGGTCATTCATTATTATAATGTCTTTTCATTATACATATTAAACAATAGATATTGAAACACTTCCCTATAAACATTTCATAAATTTTTTATATACATGGGAAAATATTATATTACATAAAATATCATTTTTATTTTTATTCATATTATATAAAGAAATCATCTTATCATAGATATTTATTCCTTGAAATAAAGTAGATAAATATTTCTCAAAACATTCAATTTCTTCTTTTTTTCTTTTCATTTAATATCTGAAAATATTTCATCACTTGAAAAAAATATTAAATGTGGATTAAATATTTATAGGTTTCCCATATTCGTTAAAAATATCTTCTTTTACTTAACAAATTTCTCATTATTTACATTAAGTTAATTTTATAAATTATAATCTCTAAGAATATATTTTCCTGTTCAAGTAATCTCTTTATTTAATTCATTAATAGTTGGTTTGGTAAAATTAGAATAACCATATTTAAATATTGAATAAAAACTAGAATCAATTACCTCATTCATTTATTCCATGAAACACATGGTATCCAATTACATTTCATTTAAATATTATTCTCTTGAATAATATTATTTATTATAGTTCGAAGATGAATTTAAACAATTTTTGTATATATTTTTTCTTCTTATCGTTATCAATATTTTTCATTTTAGAGTAGTATTGATTATTGTTACCTTTCTTTCTACACTCAAAAAATTAACATATGAAGAAGTATAATAAAATTTATTTTTACCTTTCTTTCCACATTTGTGATTTTCTTATTAAAAGTTTTCTAGATCATATTTTGAGATCATTATAATTTGTTTTTTTATAAATTATGGAAAACACTACACCATATATTATTTATCCCTTCCTTGATGTTCATAATCAAAATATTTCAAAGAAAAAATATTAAAAAAATTAAAATTTATACATTTAATTATTATAATATCCACTTTATATTTTTTCTTCAATTATAGTTCATAATAAAGATGCAAACCAATGGTTTCATCAAGATTGTATTCATTTAGATTATTTCATTCATCAATTTAAACCTTCTTAGAATATAACTTCTTTGGTAGAGCTCCCAAGAGTATTTAAAAAAAATATTACTTAAGGTTTCTCCAAGTCTATTTATTCATTTAATAGTTCTCGAAAACCAATTAAACATTTATCTAGAAATATCAAATTGACCAATCCTAAAATCATGATATTTAACTTGAAGAATTCCATGATTTTTCCATTATCTACATATCTGAGAAAAGGTGGGTATCTGGAAAAATTTTAAAAATAATGAGTATTTTTAAATGAAAAAGAATATATCTGAAAAAAATTATAATAATAGAAAAGTAAATAATATTCACAACACTATAGTTTAAATCAGTTTATAAGAATCACTTCCTGTAAGGTTATCTAGTTAGGAATTGTTTATCTTATAAGGTTTTGACATGGAAGTCAAATGACCAATATTTGGAATCTAAAGATAAGAGTCCATAAATGAATTCAAATATCCATATTCTATATCATTAGTATAAAGTGTCCTATATGGAATCAATTAATCACTAGTATGTTATTATCATATTTAAGAAGTTTTTCTTTAGAATGTGAGGTTTAAGAAGTGGGTAGCCCATAAAATTTAAAATCAATAGATCTTAATATCTAAATGGGATAAGATTATACACCAAATATATTTTCCTTATTAAGATGTCCAAATGGTTTAGGGGGGATATACATATTTGAAAAATATAAACGAATTGATAAATGTAAATATATTAAATTTAAAAATGAATGAATTTAAGCATTCTAGGGTCAAATAATTCAAGTGTTAAAGTAAAAAAATTACAATGATAGTGAAAATGAAATTTTTATAGTAGTTATAATCAATTTGATCCTATATCTACTCTTGACACACCTATACTCCTTGAGAGTTATGTTATATAATAAAACCAGACTTTTGAAGGGGATTCCCAACTCAATTACAACCTACCTTCTCTAGCCGAGGAAAACCTATGCATGAGAGACTAAATCTTAAAGATGAGTCACAAACACTTACAACATATGATTTTTAACCCAGATTCATAAAAAAAATATACCTTTTTCAAGGTTATAAAACCTAAAAATAAATATAATTTTGTAATGTAAAAACATAAAAAAAAACTTTTTTTACACATGTGAAGAAGATAGAAAGAATTGAGTATTGAATAAAATAGAACAGGTTGAAATATGTAGGTGTAGAATAGCTGAATCACACCAATTGGTCTTTGAAAAAAAGACCATACCTTCTCTCCAAGGTATGAATAATTATAAAATTGTGGTCTTTTATGAGATTCATCTGGCTCGTATAAAAATTGTTTTCACTTGATCAAAATGATTTTTAATGGAACATTACCACTTTAGTTTATAATCATATCGATGTTCTTGATCATTGTAAAATTATTGTAGCTTCAGTTCCCTTTAAATAAGAATATTCTATGAGAAAGAACCTTCTATAAAATTTATAATAATTTAAAATTATAGTGATGATAATTTTATAATTATTTCCATAATTATCATTCATGTTTTAATGATAACCGTCTTCTTCAGAGTCATCATATGTGTTAAATTAATCTATGAATATTAATAAACATTGATCTATAAATTAAGATAATTGTTCAATGAGATCCAATAAATATATAATTTTTATTTACCTCAATAAAATATGAATGTAATTTCCTAAAAATAGGATTTGAATCATTCAAGAATAATATTTTTAAACAAATAATAATTTAAAATAAAAACAAAAATATTTTAATATCTAAAAAAATAATTAAAAAGTTAAAAATAAAAAATAAAAAACTTAAATAATAAAAAACTTATAAAAAATTATAAATCACATATATCAATCACATTATATATATATATATATATTCATAAGATTTAGTTTTATCAGATGATTGGAAATCACGTATGATAAATTTTTCATAATATTAGAAAACCCCATAATATAAAAAAATTAAAATATAATGCACATATTAGGGAATTTATAGATGAGTTATATATAATAGAGCACAAGTAAATTTTTAATCTGTGTATGAATCATTTAAAAAATAATAAGAATTAATTTATACCTCTGTATGTGTCATTTTTGTAAGAATTTTTGTGACTAGCATACGAGTGATTCGACTATATATATGTGATGATATGACCAATGTATGAGTCATTCAAAAATGTGGATGTTTCAATAAAAAATATATAAAAATTAGGTAAGCATACTTCTTATGATTAATTTAAAAAACATACGAAATTGAATTATTCTCCAATATTAGTTCCGAAAGAAACATGGAATTTTTTTTGAACAAATACAAAATTATTAATCAATAAAAAAATTGTAAGATACAACTTAATATAATAGTAATTAAAGAATTATTATGTATAATATACAAATTAATATCAAAAAATTATACTATTAAACAATAATAACTACAATAATAACTATAATAATGAAATATGAGAACAATGTTGTAAGAAATTATGATTATCCATTTATGAAATTAATAAATGAAAATATTTTGAGGAATTGTAATTATTATAGAAAGGTATAAACGATACAATAAACAATATAGGGGACTAAATAGTTTGTTAATTATCCCTTGGAAAATGTAGTTGGGTATTATAGCCTTTTATTTAGGGTATTTGTGACTTCATGGTTCATTCACAACCCCTGGGACTATGAATTATACTTTTTGAATCCTCTAAAATGATTCCCCAAACTTGTAATTTTTTTACACATAACCTTACAAAAACATCTTATTTCAACTCATATATGAGATATCTCCTTATATGGGTGACTTGTTTGTGACTTTGGTGGATATATACTACAATACATCAGACTCAATTGTAGAAGGAAAACATGATATCCTGGACTATAAAACTCAAAAAGGAAATTATTTTTCAATATACATATAAGATTAATTCCTAAATTCTAAAATTTGATTTTTAAAATATAAAATTAGTTTTTTAATTTTTCCTAAATACGTTATATTAAGATGAAATATATGTTTTTTTTCCAGAAAGATTGATTTTTAGGTGAATAGTAAAAATATCATTTTGGTAAAAACCAAGAAACTTATGACGTGACTAGGATGTCAGAATAAAATAATATTCAAATATATATAAATATATCCATATATACATGTGTGGGTGTGTGTATTGATGGAATAAAATTTTAATTTTAAAATATTATTTGAACTTATAAATCCTATGTCTAATATTTTTAGAATGAATTATAATGCTACTTTATAAAAATGGTTCTCAATCTTATATTTCAATCATGAATTTTGAAGGTGAGGAATAGTATTGTATTTACATTAAAGACTCATAAAATTAATTTTTTATGTTATAATTAAATTTATTTCATTAAAATCAATAAAAAATATTATTATTTTTATATATATTTTTGAAACTAAAAACATGATTTTTCTAAAAACTGTTTTACAAAATTAGGTGTTTTTGTTTTATAAATAACCATTCACACCATGAGAAATTTTATTTGATAAATTTATTTTTAAATATTAATTCTGAAGGATCAAATTAGGTAAAAGGGAAAATAATAATTTTTTTCATTAAAATTAGTAACTAATGTTATAAATTAATTACTAAGGAAAAACAAAATAAGGGTAAAAGTTCAGCGGCAAAAATTTAAAATTCATAAAATTGTAAATTATGTATAAAAATTGAGTTTATAAATTTATTTTATACCCACACAAATTTTACCATAAATTATTTCCAAATTTTGGCCTTTTACTCTTCAATAGTAACATTACATTATTGAAAAGTAAAGGGTTACTCCCAAAACAACCCTTTCATTCCCTTAAAAAAGAGTGACACTTTAATATATTCAAGACTCAAAAATCATCATGTTTTTATCAAAACTATACAGTTTTACGTTTCATATAATCATCTCTCATTTTAAAAATATTTTGGAATGACATATTTATCATAAGGCCTTTATTTCAAATTATAATTCAAAATAATATTCAAGTCCCTGACCTGAGTATTATCAAATACTTATCTTGTCATATTAATTATATTCTTTAACATTTACTCAAAAAAATAATATAATTATATTATTACCATATATAGAGTTTATATTTACTATATTAAGGGTGTTATCATTATCTATACATCTATCTCTTCCACTAAGAAAAACAAAATCGCCATTCATGCATATGTGTGGCTACCGCCACCATGAGAAACAAAATTCCTTTTTTATCACCACCCATCGTGAATGGATCCTAGAATAGATATAATGAATAAATATTATTTTTATGATATCATTAAGTCTCTTTTATGACTAGTTGGATAATCTATAAATTATGTGATCAATACACATTCGTCTTTAATTTAATCATTTAAAAATATGTGTGTGAAGAGGAAAACATTTTATTCAAATTATGTAATATTTTTATATATGTAACTTATTTTTATACATACTATATAATTATGATATATCACACTAATAAACACTAAATAATTTCATTATGATTATGATATATTGATATTGCATTAAAAAAACCTCATAATCATTCATTATGTAAAGGTATGTTCATGTTTGGGTCAATTTTAGAACCTACATGAAAATTACTATGCACTTATATCATGGATGAATATTGGTACTTAATTACTTTTATAATATAATATAAATGTGTAAATAATTAATTTATATTTATTTTAGACATGTTTTATCAATATTCAATTCATTAATAAATAAAACAGTACTCCATTTTCAGGATTCAGAAAAATATGCTTCTTATCCATTTCATCTTCAAGGATAAAGAATAAAAAAATAATCAATGGAATATGAAGAATAATAAATATTTATAAATCATTACTAGAAATAAAATTAATTACCTGTTAATTATAATGGTTTGAAGAAAAAATTATACATGAACCACTATTATTATACTAGTAGAAATGGTCAAAACTATAAACACCTTATATGGAAAATATGTGTAATTTATGTTGAGAATGACTATATATAAAGATTATAAATTAAAATGGATATGATTTGGATATTTAATTAAATGATGAAGATAGATATTTTTGTGATATCAGAGGTCAATTTACATTTTTAAAATTCAATATAATTAGTAATGGTTTTCCATCTCAAATTCCTCTCTTTGAGGCATGTTTTATATTATGAAACTAATTTTCATTATATAGTGTATATACCTCCTATATGAGATGTTATATCATGAAATGAAATTTATTCGTGATATTTTATGATCTATTTGATATCCTCCCTTTGATTTGGTTATGATTGAATTAGTACCCAATATGTAAGAGGGGTTTTCGATCTCAATTATCATTCTTTGAGACTCTTGTAATTTTCCCACCAATTACCTTTTATGTGGTGCATACATTTACATATATGACTTGTTAACATATTAAACATGTAATATATGGTATTTAAATTCTATATTGTTGTCCATTGCACATATTATTTTTATTCAATAGTTACAAAATGTTGTGAAAATCAAAATTTTACCGGGCATAAATAATATACTAAATTTTGGAAAACTAAATGTTTGTGTACCTTCTTATAAAATTAATACATATCTAGATACTGGTTAGTAGATGTGACTATTCCATATATTAACCTAATATAAATAACTCTAATAAGTTTTTCTTGAGAACTAACTCAATCATCTCCTTGATACAAATTGATTGGTCATACATCTGCACACCTAGATAGTCACACATGGGGGATACAATTTTGAATATTCACACACTCCATATGAACTATGATGACGGTTTTCCAACCATTTCCCTGGTCTCATACAAATATTAACAATTTAAACCAATTATTATCTTCCATGGACAACCTATCACCTTGAAAGTCCCATCAACACTATATTTCATTGATAATGATACTTCTTGTTACTTTGGGGAATACCCCACATTTTCGAAATTAATTATGGTGTGTTATCATAGGTATCAAAATTATTTTATTAAATGGGGAAGTACTTTTTTATATATTTATCAAAATATGGATATTCAAGTTTTTTTTTCAACAATAGGTTCCTTATAGAATGGTATGAAATGTCTTACTGACTCTTACATTGAATGCATTGGATTTAATCAATTGACGGGTGGAGACCAAAATTATATAAAACGTTGATTCATTTTCATGTGTCATGATATAAAATATATTAGGTTTTGGTTTATACCTCTCCCCATTTTAGTATAATGTCTTTTTTATCATTACAATTCTCTGAAATATGTAGAATGATATATTTGAGCAACTTAAAACCATCATTTGATTCAGCAGACACTGGCGAGAATCCCAAGGGAACCATGCCGAAGATTGGTTGCATGCGTGCAAGACTATAATCTACATGGAAAGGTCTAAGGTTCCCAACATGATATAAAATTCCCTCTTTTACCCTATCCTCCCAAAAAAGGCCAACTCAGATATATGAAAGAAGATAGAATGACACGCAAAAAGGTTGGCCTGAGAGTAAACCTCATACGCGCAAAATGTGAAGTTAACCAATTACATTCACACCAACCTTCTTACATGCTACTGCCATGATTTTAACCTATAAATAGATTTTTACCCCCCAACCTTCAGGTTAATACTCTGGAAGTTGGAAAATATCTCTCGCGCACATAAGATGACCACTTCCATCAGTGCGTTCAATTCATGAATTCAAGGTATAGGATCTTAGGCGATAGGTCTTCCAGGGGGCCCCCTTTGGGTGGGCCCAAAGGGTATTGACCCTCAACCATTTTATTTTTTTCAAGGAAAGTGTGCATAAAAGATCCATCTTGCATTAAAGGCTTGTCCTTGTGCACTTAATCATTCTCCCAAACCCCCTCATCTTTCATGTAAGTATTGTGTGCACCCTTTCCTATAGACTCCATTGGTTTTACATTTCCCAAGGCACCAATATTGAGTTCCACTTACATGAAACATCCAAATGTTTCACACACCTCCTTCATGTATCCCTCTAGGCTTGTGCGTAGTGATTTCTTGGTCACCCAAATGGTGCTTAATGTAGTCTTCCTCTACCTAATTCTTCAACGTATATGTATGATAAGAGTTACTACTTCTTTGCATAGATACGCTAAGATGGACCCCTCGATTTACCACTCCTCCACCTCACTCCCGTTGGGAATATATTGTGAATTCCCTTCCTCAAGTGCATGTTGGCATGAGTTATTTAAGTCCAAGGGATGAGGAGTGAGTACTTGCCCTCCAAGAATCTAGACATTAAACTGCCAAGCACCAACGTCCAAAACACATAACGTTAAACTATGGTTTCCACTTATGTGATCAGTCCGAGCAGAACAGAAAAGGGTATGGACACTATTTCCCTCTTACCCTCTCTCTCCCTTTGCACCTTGTTTCCATGTGTGCCTCAGGCAGTCTCCATGTAATCCCTAACAGACCTTGATAGGGTACACTGTGTTTGACTTGAATGGAATGAGATATCCCTTTCACGGAGTTAGGTCACCCTCATACAACTAGACAACATCCTAATGCATCCCTCTAGGAGTAAGTCTCAATCTCCAACTCCCTGGGTTGCCTAAGTATGTAATCCCCACATCACCTCCCATGGCCACATCTTTTGTGACACGATCGTTAGGTCCACTGTTACCTCTTGTTTCTCACACTGAACATGAATCACATAGACCAATAGTTTTATAGTGACCATGACATCCTCTTTGGGATGATATCCATGCATAAGCCCCATTCCCCTCAGTACTGAACTACATAGACTTTGATCCCTATATTCAACACATGGTATGTAGGAATCCTTTTCTAGGATCAAGCCACAAAATCTATCAGTTCCATCTATTCCATTTAAGTTCACTCTTCATTACCACTGATGTTAAACTATATTCACCTACCAAAATACAATTGTTTTGATCCATGAATTCTATAAAAGTTAGGTATGAGACATCTATAAGGTTCAGTGAAAACCAACGGTAAACTCTGGTGTTCCCTCCTAGGGGCGTACTCTCCTAATGTGACATCCTTATTTTTTGGGACACATATCCCGGATCTTCCTCCCTAAGTTCTTTTGATCCATCCATTTGGGCCTTTAATCATGTTTAATACCTAGCATGTCTCTGGGTCTTTTTAAATGTGTATGCCCTGATTCTATGCCTCCCCTCTTAACCTGTGTGGACATTGATCCATGCCTTCTACACAAGGTACGTAGGAAGCCTCTTTAAGATTAAATCCCATAATCCATTTACATCCTAGTTTTCCCATGGGTCACTATGTCTTGGGAGGATCATGACCAAACCCATGGTTACACATCCTTTGGGTCCCTATCTATGTGCTCTATTTCTCACTGTTCACCACCTCAGGTGACCCGTTTCCCCATATAGAACTATGTGGACTTTTATTCCCAACTATTTGGAAATGTATGAAACCACCTTGAGGTTCAATCCCAACACAGTAAACATCACATCAGTTCCATCTCATTCATCCTCATCCATCGACACTTCTTCCACATCCACCTTGATTTAACCTAAGCCTCCACATACTGGTGAACTCACTCCATTCATATGGGCATCTAACCATGTGTAATCCCCACATGGTCCACATTAATTCAACCAAGAGTTTTCCTCTTGGATGGGAAACAAGCCATGTGTAAGCCCCAAATAACCCCTTCAAACTATGTGGGTTTTTATCCCTATATTATAAATAGTGTATATAGGATGCCTCCATGAGGTTCAATCCCATCAAATGGTAAACCTTGGTGTCCCGCTCATTGGGGGTAAAATCCTGGATCCACCCTTAGTGGGTTCTAGATAAGATTTCATGGTGTGAGTTCTTCCCTTTATGGGACACGCTATCTCGGGTCCTCCCTCATTGGGTGTTCCGATCCATCTATCTCGTAAGCCTTCTGGGTGCTTCCTCCTAGGTATTTACTTGTCTGATTGACTTTTATAATTGTTTTGATTAGTATCATCCATCTTTGCAAGATGTTTAACCCACATCATACCTTTTGTTAAACATGGGAAGTCTAAAAAAAACCTCAGAGACAAGCCTTTGGAATAAGATACCCCATAATCGAAAAGGGATGCCTCGAGATTCTTCTCCCTCAAAAGCCCTCTAGTAAAGAAGAATTCGTGTGTACTAATGTTCTAGTGTAATTACTTGATAGTGATGCCCAATATGACTACTCACTTGACTGAAGGCTACTTCCCTGACATGAAAATTTGGAATGTCCTGATAGAAGTAGCATAATTAATAGGCATCCATGAATTTATGGCACTAGAAGGAGTTTCAAGAACAACATATTAATATATAATGGAGACTCAGAGTAGGCAATGAATTCTGAGGAAAAATCCATTGAAGGAGAGACCAACATCCCATCATCCAGTTTCGATCAAGGAGAAAGCATCTCTGAATAAGTGATGTGTGAAACCCACCTTTGGAAAGTATGAATGTGGGGTACAATGCACCACTAGAAAATGTTAAGATGCTCAAATCATGGGCCCAGGTGAAATATTAGAACATAGAAATGGTGAACCTGATGTGAATCTTTTCTACATCAACCAAGGAGATTAGTAGCATTCGAGACACCAGTAGATAAGCATGTCACTGGATCCAACTATCCGGATCTAGACCCCACCATGAAAATAGTGGGCCAAGCATGGAACTCACCAAAATTTGGGGTGATTATTCATTGGGAATTCTAGTCTATAACATAATTAGTATGGATTATTTTATCCATCTATTGAAGACTGAACAACACTAGGGCATAGGGAACTACTTTCATACTATCCATACTAATATCTGAATATTCCTGCTTTGTCGGACCAAATCTATAGGATACCAGTCACCTCCCACCCATAGATGTAGGGGAAGGAGAAATACCAATACAAAAAATCCGGTATGGCTCCACCTCTTCCACGACATCATCCACAACCATGGATACTAGGTTCCCACACCCTGTATCACCTTCAAAAATTATCCAGAGAAGGGTGATAGACACTCTCATCCAACAGTACGAATAGGAGGGGACATTTCCACGAGGGATATGGCCTGCTATGATCTGTATGCTTTTATTCCTCACCACCCCCCCAAGGGACATGCAAGGAGCCGATGCTCCCCACTCCGACATTCAAATGTTTTGGGAGCCTCTCCCTAAAATGCTCTCATAATTCACTCCCCTACACCAATGAGGTAAAGGACATCTGAATCATCCCAGCTACAACAACCGCACGGGATCTATGGATGAGGGCTCCCACAAGGTAATTTCAATGCCGCCATACAACTCCATAGGTTGAGGAATAGGTGGTCTCTAACCCATCTATGCTGACCCCAATATGGATGAAACGATTCCAATGTTGGGCACAAGATCAGGAAGATGACCATTAGTGGGAATCATATTCTATAGTTTTAGTGGCCCATGCCTCCCCTGATGAATTTTATCTATTCCCTACTACTGCAGATTAGGGACCCACCATTGTATGATTAGGAGAAAGACCCCAGCCGCCCCATTGGTAGGTTTGGTTGACTCTTTCCATCACCATTATGATCAACAGCCATAACGTGCCAACCCATGACATTGTGATCTAGTATGGAGGTCCTCTCCATACCATAACCATCTAGAGTGGAGATCCTTAAATATCTATAACCTCAAATGGAGTTCCTCCCCATGTTTCTAGAATCAGTCCAAGTGGAGGTCCTCCCCATCTTGTTGACATCGATCATGGAGGTCCTCCCCATGTTCTCACTCACTCTAGCAGAGTTCATTCTCATCCCAATGTCCATCAATGAAAAGGCCCTCCCTACTTCATCGATGGTCGACACAGAGGTCCTCCCTATATCCAATTCAATTAGTACAATGGCCATCCTCATGCTACCACTTCAAACCGGCGTAGAGGTCCTCCCCGCACCACATGTGGCTGACATGAAGGCCCTCTCCATGTCCTCATCAACTCCAGTAGAGTCCCTCCCTAATCCATCACTCCAAACCATGAAGGTTCCCCCCCAACATCTGGAACATTCCATTTTAGTTGATTTTTTAAAAAACCAAAATGCCCGTGGGAACAAAAAATAAAGTAGGAAAATAAAAATTTCAAAATTCAAAACACCGCCACAGTCATGTATTTATCCTTCATCATGATCACCACTGATGTCGTCACCATTCTAACACCACCATCAACATCGAAAACCTCATGCCACCCCATATCATTAGAGTTATCCATCCGTCAGAGTTCACCCTCACCACCATAAACCAAACCACCACCACAGAGGATCCAAACACATATCAACTCCACCAAAAATAGCTATTCACCATCGTAGATTGGAAATAGTCGTAACTAAAACCAAAAATGATAATCACATTTCAAAACAATGAACAAATCTGATAAACCAGAAACATCACCATGAGTGAAGCCAATGCCAACACTGAAAGTCTCCGCCGTCAAAGGAATAATGCCAGGAACAAAGGCCACCTAACCACACATTCAAAAATCCTCGTTTTTACCTCTTCTCTAGGTGTGGTTTGGAGAGAAGAAGACGAACATGAGCCCAGAGCAGGTAATAAAGAGGCCTAGGGATCCACAAAAATACATCGACGAAGAGCTAGAAAACCAGTACAAAAAAATGATATAGTGCCGACTTAGTTACTACCTTTCAACCCGTCGATCACCGAACCACAAATCCCAAAACCCCAATGTTACCTTTACTCCATATCTGACTTGGAGAGGCATAGAGTATCATGAGTTTAGAGAAGTTTGAGCGGCCAAGGCTTTAATGACAAATGACATTCTTCAGGATCTGAAACCACCTTCAAATAAGCCATCGACGTCGTCAACTCGAAAGGGAACCAGAGTGCCTTCGCCTTAGTGGATGCAAGGAACATGACCAAAGGGAAGGCAAAAACTGGTTGTAAACTGCCGTGAAAATCCAGAATGAACTCCTCGCCACCATGAATCAAGCCGAGCAGACCGAAACACCATTTCCAAAAACACTAGACGTTGACGCCCTTGCCATTGAGAAGAAGCCAAAGGCCGTCCTGGATCTGAAATGCCGGAATCATATAGATCAGATTCCTCACTATCATATGAACTCGACCCATTCGAATCGTGCTTCTGAACCCTAGATGCGCCGCCACAAGAAGAATAGAGATTCGTAGCCGAAGCCGCGACAACCACCCCCCCACCCCCCGCACATCCACTAACCATTAAATAGGTCTTCCACATACATAATCTCACCAAAAAGGAGTCCATCCATGTGTCCCATTATACATCTTCCCATCTGCTCCTCATACCACACCTCATCAGAGTGGAGTTCCTCCCCACTCTTACATCTATCATGGAGGTCCTTCCCAGGTCCTCATTAGCACTCAGAGTGGAGTCCCTCCCCACTCGTTTTAGCCCCAATGGAGGTCCTCCCCACTCCGACGACAATAGGTAAGGTGGTACTCCTTGTATCCCATAAAACCCAGGAGGATATCCTCCCAGCTTTATCACTAACCCACATGGAGTTCCTCCTAGTGTTGGAGATTTACCCTTCCTTGAAGAGCCATCTGAGGGTAAAAGGTTGAACTATCACCACTGAGGGAAGTACGTCATGAAATTCTATTACACTGTCAATAAAATTTTCTTTTCAGATTATGAAGTGGAATGTGACTCAATAATGGATCCTTCACGCCCATCATTAGTATTATACTCTAAGGAAGGAAGCAGTTGTGTCAGATTCATCCTTCCAGAATGTGAAATTCACTAGATCCCCAAATACCCTCCATAGGTTCATGTAGTACGAGGAATATTTGGATCCTTTCCAGGGTATTTCCATGAATTCCTCTATTTCATCACTAGGATCATTCTTTACCTCAACATGAGATCATAGAGAGTTTTTTTGGGGATTCTTAGATGATGAGAAATGGGAAGAACCACCACCAATAGTCATCTCCTTTCATAGGAAGTGATGGTATGCACCCCATTTTAGAGGGACATGATGATGTGGTTATTACCTCCCCAAGGGATGGTCTAGTATGTTGCATCTTGTTACCTCAAACAACATTCTCTCCACCAACCGTTACTCTATGACAATGGTCCAAATTAGTACCATTCCCAATCCCTCAACCACCCCTAGTTGAATAATGGGGAAACCAAGGGATAGATCCCACTTCATAAAGAAGAATATTATAGGACATTCTCACAATGGACCAATTTCCCAAGGTATTATGGATGATTGCTACTCCAGACTTCTATATTCTAAAGTTTCTCACTCAAGATGAAGTAACATGTTTCGTATAAACCCTAGGAATGATGCAATTATATCATTGTTGTAATTTATTGGCGTATCCAAAAAGTTAAAAATATTATGACAACATCCGACAGGAATGTTGCATGGTCGAGTTAGTTGTGCTTCTCATGGATCATCACGCTTCATAGTTCAGTAATCACCAGATCCTCAAACAATAATGCATCCAAATCTCCACTATTCTTCACATAGTTATTGAGGAGGTGTCTCCACACATCCAAATATATGGATAGGGGAAATTTGTTTCTCTCCAATTCATCCCAATCCTACAATAGCAGGACCTACCTTGAGATATTTAGGATATGCCTCTAGGTTCATCATGTTAAACATGGTTACCGAAATATATACCTGGAAGATGGAATTGGTGAAGGGTATGGAGAGGATGACCTACTACCTAGGGTAGCACAACACACGGCAAACCATGCAGGTTTCCACACTCATCAGCAAAGGCAGTTGCATGGCCTTGAGATCCTTCTGAGTCATCGCTTCTCGATTTGGACTCCAATAAGGGAAAAGGGAAATATGTTACTGTTAATCCCTCTGACCCATCTGGTTTGACACAAAAGATAGAGGATGACCTCAACACGGTTGTGTTCCTCTGACAACTCACAGAATTGAAAAATCTCATTGATAAACTCCTAACCGAGTGCATTATGAAATGGAGCCTAGATTACAATGATCCTCAGTATGATATCATCCATCCCTCACTAGGGAAGAAGGGGTAGGCACAGGTTCTCCTCAACGAACTATCTCCCATTTATCTCGAAAACCATGTATATCTGGATAGGGTAGAGGCCATAGTTAATTTAAAACAGCCAAGGTATGCATCACCCAACCTGCATGAACCGCGTGGGAACCCTCCTCGGGACTCGGCTCAGGTTCCCTCAATTTCTATAGAGGTTATTCCTCCAAAATCTCCTCAGGTCATTCCACAAGTTGCTTCATGAGCGGTTGAGCCATCTTATCTTATTGAAGAATCTATTAATGTACTGGTGGTTAGAAATACTCACCAACATAGGAATACCTACCAGGATGATCTTATGGCCACACTCATTTCCCATATCGAGGGCCTCGAAACCTGATAGGTGGAAATCCCACCTAATAGAATTCCATATCCGGTATGGGAAGATGATATTACAGCACCCCCGGACTTCATGAATCGTACCATTTCCCCTTTTAATGTGTTGGGAGATCTATTGTAGCATCTAAACCACATTATTTCAAGGTCTGGACCCATTATAGGAACTCCAGGGGAGTAAGAAGCCGCCAAGATCCAGTGCTTCATACAAACATAAGAAGTATATATATTCTTCATGTATAAACAGATAATCATCATGAATGTATCTGGTTGGGAAGATATCCACAGGATCTTTCTTTATCAGTTTATAGCAACCACTAAAAAGACAACTATTGCTGACCTCTTGAAGTGAAACAAAATGTTGGATGAGTGAGTTGCAAACAATGTCACTGGGTGGAAGGGCCTCATGTATTCACTTGATATGTCATAGACTCAAGAACAGTTGCTGATTATGTGCATGGAGAACGTAATGATTGAATCGGTTCCCCCTATCACTCAAAATTTCCTAGGTGGGTTTCTAGATTTCAATAATAAGTCTTAGAGCCTAGAGGAATTCATGAAGCCTATTAAGATGTCATGATTATTTCCTCCCAAAACTTCTAAAATAAGACCATCTAAGGTTGATACCGATATCATCGCACGGGTAGAGGCTCATAAG
The DNA here is from genome assembly GCA_963277665.1 of Viscum album. Lineage (NCBI taxonomy): Eukaryota > Viridiplantae > Streptophyta > Magnoliopsida > Santalales > Viscaceae > Viscum > Viscum album. The sequence continues at coordinate 1,083,330,757 of OY728134.1, read as the reverse complement.
ACACTGGAGATTTTACATGTAGACACACATATATATAATTACCAAGGGAAATAGACTTAGGATCATCATTTCCTTCCTCATAATTGGTAGGTTCCTCCACATAATGTACCACCACTTCATAAGTGAGACAATCAAGTTCCACCTCCTCATTAGGCCCCATCCCCTCATCAGATCCAGGCTCCTAGGGTTCTTTTCCTATAAAACCGAAACAGATACTACTTGTTTGAAGAATCTCAAGTCCCTAGTTATTTTTGGAGTGCTTTGTATTAGGGAATCATGAGGTTTCTAGAATTTTGGCGGCTCTAAGAGGATGATCTCATTGATCGCCCTTACTACATCCCCAATCACCTTTTCCATGTACATACCCTCAAATGGTTTTATGTGTTTATGGATTGGTTCCTAGACCAAATTGATAAAAATAGAGTCAGGTTGGGTCCTACTCCATCAAAGGTGGTGTGTGTTTCCAAAAAACTTAATAATGATAGTACTAGTGAATGGAAATAGGTCTCCAGTCATGGGTCTCCGAATTATGGAAATTGGTTGGCATGCAAGGCAGTTGTTCATAGAAATGGTATCATTTGTTCCAATTTGAATCATCCAGATCCTTCCAATGTCTCCAAACCTCCTCCATCTACCATTTCTATATCCACATCTCATTCTTCTCTTTCTTTAAAGAGCTATCACCAATGGTGCAAGGAAAAGTAAATCCCCCTACCAGTTCTGAAGCCATATTTTACTCTAAGAGACATCATGTCCCCAGATATGGTAGTCACCCCCAGAATTTACCCAACAATAAAGGATTCATTGGGTGATGATAATGAATATGCCTCCGGGAATATCGTCGAACGGGTGAACCCTTACATGGTTTCCGGTGATGGGGAGTGTCATCCAGGTCCTCATAACGTCCCTAGTTGATGCCATTGACAATGAGGTTTTGGGTATGTGAATTGTTGGAATACATAGGTCAACACTTCTAGTCATGTTTTTCATGCTACAAAGATGAGATAGCAGGTTCATCACAGAGCTTGGCATGTAAATGCCTCTCATCCTGCCTCATCAGATTCATTTAAACTACAGTTTGTGCAACTATATCAAGAATATCCTTCGTGAACACATCACAATCAACTATGTTCAAATGTGTTCAAACACCAGTCATATGATAGTTATCCAGTAGTCATTTTTCCTGGTTCAACTAGTGAGCAATAGGATATTCACATCACCAGCTAGAATCCACCTATTCGTCCAACATCGACTGGCATACCGCCCCCTACAGAGAAACCTCCAGCTAGTATAAATGTACGACTATCACAGAAGTATGATGTTATTAGGTAGTTTTCCATCATCCCTACAAAGATATCAGTCCTAGAGTCTCTCTTCCAATTAGAAGATATGTGTGAATCCCTCAGAGAGGCCTTAATAATCCCCCTCTAGTTCCAAAAAGAAAAATCGGCTTCATAAGCCTTCCATGTTGAGGATGTCAAACATGTATAATGTCAAGAAATCATCCATTTCTTAGTAGAAGATGAAGGCTCTCCCATGTAGGGGAATATCCACCTAATCTACATCGATGGTCAGTTAAATGGCATGGAATTCTGTTGTTTTCTTATCGACGCTTCTTCTTATATTAACCTCATCCTGACTCGCCAATTCTGCAAGCTGGAACTGACTGAAGAAGATCTGATCCCCCTGACCTGAAAATTCAATGTTTTGATAGGACAAAGAAAACATCTTGTTGAATGAACTGTATGAGGACCCAATTTGGTGTTCTGATTTTTGGCACTAATTTCATGGTTGTCTCATAGGACACCACCTACAACACATTGATGGGTAGACCCTGGCTCTATCTGCTTGTCGCAGTTCCCTTCTTATATCACCAATGAATCAAGTACTCCCTTATTGGTCAATTGGGTGTTATCCAAGGTGATGTGTCCCCCATTTCCACTTGTAAAGACTTATACCTAGATGCCGACTATTACAGGAGTAAGGAAAATAAATTCAGGCTAATGAGGTTGAGCACATTGCCATTGTGGCCTTTACATGGAATGATTTGGATGATGATTTTATATTCCCAATTACCCAGTTAGAGGCCAAAACCCCAAATATGGGACACTAATTTGTTTTCTCAAGAAGGACTGGAAAGAACATTCCCAAGTATAAGGAATTATGAAAGATCACATCGTACTCCAACATGAATCCGGCCTGAGTGATACCAGACCCCTTACCCTTGTGAGATATCGAGATGTTAACCCCATGGAAATAGTAGTACTCTATACCAGTTTATTCCATAGATCCCAGTTGAACTAACTCAAGATGATATTCCACCGCTTTTTTTGTATTATCGAGAATGATCCCTTCGGTAGAATTCTTGATAGCATCTGGTGGATAGCTTTTTTCACTATGATTTCAGCAGTGAAAGGGTCTCCGAATGGGGATTTCACCATGGCCTATTCCAGAACTAGTATTCTCTTAAGATCAGATAACTCAGAAGAGTTTCCTCTTACCTATAATCCTCTCACCTCTAACGATGAAGAGTATTTGAAATAAGCTCCTCCCACATTTGAATAAGGCATCTCCACCACCATCGATGAGTTGGAACATGTGAATCTTGAGACCAAGGTAGACTTGAGATAAACACTGATCACTGTAGTTATGCCTACGAAAGAGAAATAGAAATATGTGGATTTACTAAATTAACATATAGAGGTATTTTCCTAGAGTTATGATGAGACTCTTAGTCTACATACTTATATCATTGTCCATCGCCTTTATCTCAAAACAAGTCATCATGAGTTCAATCATCATCCCAGGATGATGAACCCCTCTCACAGTGCCATATTCAAGGCCAAGGATGATAATATTTTCAAATAAAACTTCTTCAAGGATGTCTGGTATCCTAGATCGTTGGATGATATCGTTCTAGTTAGGAAGAAGAAAAGATAGATCATAGTCTGTATTGACTTCTGAGATCTCAATCACAACTGTCTGAATGAAGATTTTCCCCTTATGTGACGAAGCTATTGATTGAATCCATCGTTGTATTATAGGCCCTCTCCTTTATGGATTGATAATCTAAGTATAACCTAATCTCGATGGCCCCTGGGGATGAAGAGTCAACTGCCTTCAATGCACAACAAGGTAACTTTTTTAATAAGGTAATTCCTTTCGGTCTGAAGAATTAATGAGCCACCTTTCAACATGTCATGAACTTCATATTCAAGACAATCCTTGAGACATTAGTGGAATTCTATGTGGATGATTTGGCTATCAAATCCCACCAGCGTAAGAACCATCTCATAAATTTTGAGAAATTGTTTAGATTCTCCAACTCCGCTAGCTAATGATTAACCCTTTGATGTTTTCATTCAGGGTTACCTCTGGAAATTTAATTGGAGTTGTCATCAAATACAGAGGTATCAATATTGGTCCAAATTAAATCAAGGTTATTAGTTAGATTTCTAATCTGAGAATCCTTCGGGATCTCTAAGGCTTTCAAGGATACGTATACTATATACATCAATTCATAGAAAAATATGGCTAGGAAGGGTAATCTCTTTCCACAATTCATGAATAAATGTTCCACCTATCAATGGGATGAAGAGTGACAAACCTCTTTTGAGGAGATTAAGCAGTACCTTCTATAGCCTATGTTTCTAATGCCACCCATCTCCACGAAGTCATTGGTCCTTTATGTGACCACCCTGGAATGATCCCTAGACACCCTTCTATCATATAAGAACAATGAAGTGACATATAATAATTTTTACTATCTCATCCCCACGATTTTCTATGTAGAGAACAGATATTCCTCTATCGAGAAGAGTTACCTTGCTCAAGTTTTTGCAGTGAAGAAATTGTGGAACTATTTTCAGCAACAAAATATACATAAACTATATTTCATGGATCCTCTAATCTATATTCTGAACCAAAATATGTTGAAAGGATGTCTAGCTTAGTGGTTAGTGATCCTATAGTAGTTCGACATAAGGTTAATTCCATAGAATGTTGTCAAAGGTTGGGTGATGGATTATTTTCTAGTTGCCCATCCATCCCCCACAGGGAAGTCTCTAGATCTTGAATTCCCAGATGAGGCCATCCACTCATTGGATCAAGTTGTTCCATGTTGGAATATGCACTTCGATGGTGCCTCACAGATCTCGAATGAAAAAAGGCGCAATGATCCAGGACTCAATAGATAGGGCATAAGTATCATCTTCATCATTCCTATACAGGTTATCTTTCCCTATTTGTTCATGTCGTCAAAAGGTTTCAACAATAATGAGGTGGAGTATCGGGCCCTAATAACTTGTGTTGAGCTATCCCTTGAGATTTATTTTCCCCACCTTTATGTAAAGGAGGACTCCGAGTTGGTAATTAAGAAGATCAACAGTGACTACGTCCTCAAGAATCAAGGGATCATGCCCCTATTAGATTATGATGTCATTCTAATAGCCCCATTCCATTTTGGACTGGGAGGTCACTCATTTTCCTCAGTCACATAATGGTCGAGACAATTACATAGCCAACCTTGCTGTATCTCTTTCAGAGTATATCTATGATGACGTAATTATCTATATGGAACATAGAAGGGTCATCGATCTGATCACTATGGACAATGATGACAACCAGCAGGTAATCCATATTACCATCAGTGTTTCCACACAGAGACCCCCATGTCCCACTCCCTCAATATAAGAGATCCCTTATTGGACCACTCCTTTTGTTGAGTACCTCCAACACGGAAATATCATGAAGGACAGAGCTGAGCATGAGATAATTCATCAGCCTGCAGTGCAGGTCACCCTCCAAAGTTATCCCAACCTTGAGAAGATCATCTAAAAATGTGGTTTTAATGGAATTATCCTACACTGCATTCAAGTATATGAGACACACTAGGTTATGTAATAACTTCATGTCGGTTCCAATTGATCTCATCAAGAAGGGTTAAAACTCTCCCACCAAATCTGAAGGTTAGGCTACTTATAGTACACCATGGTTCGAGACTGTATTGAGTTCACCAAGAGGTGTCACGAGTGTAAAATCAATTAAAATATTGTGAATCAACCACCAGAACCACACTATAATACCAAGTATTCTTAGCCCTTTACAGTCTGGGGACATAGTGTTGTGGGGCCACATCCACCAGAAACAACTCTCCAGTGTTGGTTCATTCTGACCGTGACGAATTTTTTCTCCAAATGGGAATAAGTGATTCCGATCAAGGAAGTCAAGGCCCATTATATCATTGAGTTCTTATGTTCCAACATCATTAATTGATTCAAAGTCCCTCACACTATTATCATCGATAACAAAACCAATTTTCGAGTAGTTGAACTGATGAAATTGAACACCAAGTAAAACATATGGTCCAACCATAATTCTAATTTTTGTGCCCAAGAAAATGGTAAGATTGAGGCGTTCAACAAGACCCTCTCTAAAATTTTTCAAAATATGGTTTGTCAGGATAAGATGAGTTGGATATAAAATCTCCCCAATTCCCTCTGGTCTTACCGGACTATGACTCATTATTTTACCAAGGTGACCCCATATTACTTGGTGTATGGAACAGAGGTGATCCTTCTGATCAAGATTTAGTTGTAGTTTCTTCGTACAGCTGTCTATGCTCAATAGATATCAGATAGAGTTGAATAAGTCCATCAAGATGAGTTAGAATCCCTTGATTAGAACATGATTAAGGCCTTATATAACTTTGAGAGGCACTATAATAAGATAACCAGATCATTCATTAAGAAATTTCATCTCCACGCCTTCCTTCAAGGTGACACGGTATTGGCCCTAAGGACACCAATGATACCTAGAAGGAAGCCACCAATGTTGGATCCCAAATGGGAAAGACCCTATATTATTCATATGGTTTAGACCAATGGTGCATACTCTTTGGTCACCATGGATGGTGAGCAGATTATACCCCTACCAATTCAAAGTTCCTCAAGAAGTACTTTCCATTGGAACCCATTTTTGCATCCCACACGACGTTAAACTATAAGCTCATCCTGCATTATGTTAGGCTTCAAGTACATTCTAAATGATGTTAAACTGCAAGAAAATTTTTCCATGTCATTAATTATGTTAAAATACATAGAGAATCCTTATCTTCTTTACAACATGATGTCAAACTGCACAAAATTCATCATCTCACTTGATGATAAACTGTATCGCTTTGCCTGCATGTCCCAAGCTCTATGACCTTAAACTAAGATCACTTTTGACCAAGTAATATGATGTTAACCAATTGTTTCATGCCTACAGTATATTAAGTTTCATAGAATTTATGGTCCTTCCTACATGACCTTAAAAGAAACTATCCCTTTTTCTGGCATGACACTAAACTGCCCCATCCCACGTGACATTAAAATGTTCATTCATCCTTACCACCTTACGTTAAACTACACAGCATCCAAGAACTACATATGATTTTATTCCTATATTTATGGGATATGTAGGAACACCTAGAAATTGGTTCCTTAGGTTCTTCCTCAGGTACTACAAATACTATCATCTTTCCAGCCTCTTGACCTCAGACTCTTGGAATCATGTGGCGTGGTGGAGACCTCTTTGGTCCTAATTCATAATGGGGTTGCAATGGTTTTACAACATATCCCTCTTATAAATCTCCCCCTACACATGTATTTACTACATGACTTTAATGAATGGAATTCCAGAACTGCATATGGCTAGATTCTAATCATTAGGGGATACGTAGGAATTCCCAGACATTTTGTCTTTAAGACCATCCCCAAGTTTCTCAACCTTTACGACCATTTTATCCTTAACTTATAGTCTTAGTTCAATGACTTTAATATAAGATTTATCATATCCCACATGAAATTAAACTTATATTTCCTTCCAAATAATGTTAAACTGCATAGCATTTATGGTCCTTTTAGCATGACCATAAAAGGAACGTTTCCCTTTTTCATGCATGATATTAAACTACTACTTTTTCTTCACTGCATAACACTAAACTGGACAACACTCAATAACTATGTACGACTTGATTTACATCCCTATGGGATATGTAAGAATTCCTAGATAGTTTATCTATTGGCCTAATTGTAATCTCTTTCTTTCGACCCCTTTGTCCTGACTCTTCTCTTGAAAGTGTGTGGTGTGGTGTGGAATTCTATTTTCCTCATTCCTTTTAGGTTTATTTTTACCACTCCATGTGCATCAACATTGGAACATTATTTTCCCCCATTTCCCTAGACCCGCAACAATAAATTATTTCACAGCCCATATCATTACTGCATGATGTTAAACTGCACGGCATTCCAGAACTAAATATGGCTTGATTCCCATCCTTATATGATATGTAGTAATTCTTGGACATTTGGTCTTTGGGTCTAGCCCTAGGTTCTTTCATCCTTTTGGGCCCCTTCTTTTTAGTTATCTCCTAGGATCGTGGATGGTGTGGTGTGGACTTCTCTTTTCCTCATTCACATTGGGTTAGTTTTCCATGCCATACACATCCCATTTGCGATACCTATACCCCAAGTGTCTGTACCGCATGAAATTGAACTTCACGACATTTGAGAACTAAATGTGGCCTGATTATTATCCTTATGAGATATGTAGGAACTCCAGAATATTTTTCATTTGGGTCCAGCCCCAAGTTCATCAACCTATGTTTTTTCTTTCCTCCACTCGTCTTCTTGAGTCAGTCTTCCTTAATTGAATCCCTCAACTTCTATTATTCCTCATTAATGTGATCAGATGCACTGTAGTGTAGATATTAGATTATTTTATTATACATAGAAATTCTATAATTCTATCTCCATGATTCATATGTCCCTTTATTTGGGTCTTCATCATATTTCAGGTCTAAAGGGGCTACCAAAATATATGGATGATTGGCCTCGTGGCTCACAAACTATCTTTGGCCAATGTCCTAGAATATTTTAAATGGAATTTTGAGACAACTCCCACGTTTCAAATATGGTCTCTGGAGAACCCTCTGGCGCTTGTTCCCATCCCATGTTACATTATATGGATGTTGTGTTTCAAATATGGTCAGCAGTTGTCCTTCATTGTTACACCAACCTCATTACATCCCAAATATCAGATGTTATGATTCACACCCCTTTCCAAATCATTATGTCTAGAAGGAACATCAATACCATCAGTGTTATTCCTCTGTGCACCATTGTGCATTCAGTGGGTGGACCAGCAACGTGGGGTCATCTTTGACTCCACACCTCTATTCCCCTGCCATGTGCTTCCATGTGTCATAATGATCTTCTCCACCCCTTGTTTCCTACACCAAGAATGGATCACATGGGATTAGGGGTCTTTCTAATGTTTATATCTACATGAAAGAATTGTACAACCTTACAGTCTGAACTCTATGACCTTAAACGTGGAGTTTGTCTCAAGGTCCAAGCATCGTGACCTTAAACTATGTGAACATTCCCTAAGGAATGTGTGGTGTGGTGTGGATCTCTATGGTCCACATTCACATTGGGTTGCCTCATGGTTCCATTCTATACATTCCCTATTTGGAAGTATCATCTTATGGTTTGAGAACTATGACCATAAACTAAGATCCTTAGCGTCCTAGTTGCACAATGATAAACTACATAATAGATATCATCATAATTATGTGATGTTAAACAATGCATTCTACATATAGTCTATATGTTGATAAACTACACAACACTACGATGTCTTCACCTGAGAATACATTTCCCCTTTGGCATTATCAATCTTCCATGCCATCTTCAAGGACTATGTGTGGCTTGATTCCCACCCTTGTGGGTTACGTAGTGAATCTCGAACATCTTTTCCCCCGTAAAAATTGAAAATTCATAAACTTTTTCACCCCCTTCTTGGTATATGGGGTTCTCCTCAATCATGGTGCCACACTGCGCATCCTTACGTCTCATGGTCTAAACTCTACGACATTAAACTACGATTTTTAGTGTCCCATTTCACATGAAAATAACATGTGTAATAGGCTCTATTTTTATTATTTCATATGATATTCCCCCCTTTGGTATTGACCATTTTCCATGCCACCTTTCCGAACTATGTGTGGATTGATTCCCGCCCTTGTGGGATACATAGTGACGCACGGGTATTTTGTCCTCGGGCCTATTTTTAGATCATGAGCTTATATTTTTGTCACATTGGAATATTTTATCATTTGAAAATGTTTGGTGTTGTGAGACCTCCTTGTTCCCTATTCACATTAGGTTATTTACCACACCACGCACTTCCCACTTAGGATTCAAATGTCTTAGTCACACAGTGGTAAACCGCATAACATCTTTTTCCCCTCCGCATGGCGTTAAACTGCATAGGTTTGTCCCATGAACAAGAAATTAAACTAAGAACCCATGGTCCACACTCTATGACCTTAAACTAAGAGCTTGAAGTCCAAGAAACATAACCATTAATCTATTCACAACACCCCTTGGGAACTTGACCCTTGAAGACAGATCTGGTCTCGTCAGAGGATAAATTCCCTCACATCATCTCCACACTTCATGAATCCCCTTATTTGGGTTCCTATCATCCTTCATGTATGAAGGGACCCTAAAATGGCATGGATTCTTGGCCTTATGGCTCGCCTACTTTCTTGAGACAATTTATTGAATGATTTTGAAATGCATTTTGAGAAATATCCTGTGATTTGAATATAGTCAGAGGCCAACCCTCAAGTGCTTGTTTTCATTCTAGGTTAGACAACATGGATGTTTTGTTTAAAACAAAGTCAACAACTATCCTACAATATTACTCCACCCGCATTATGTCCCAAATATCGGACATTGTGATTCACAGTTTCCTTCCCTTATATTCTTATGGGTCTCCAAAACCCCTAGTGTTGTTCATTCATGCATCCATGTGCGTTGAGTTTCAATATTGGCCTGGTACAGATTTTTCCACTTGAAATTTATTTTTTATTATTATGTACTTGAATATTCTCACATGATGGGGAAATCGAGATATTTCTCCTTGTTTCCCACACCGATCTTATCTCTCATGATCTTAGGCATTTTGGTAGGATCATACCCACATAGAAAGTTGTGCAACCATATGGTTAAAGTTATACGACCTTAAACTAAGATCATCTTCATCTTAGCGATATGACATTAAACTATGTTTCCCCATCCCAAATGATGATACAATATTTTTTCCTTTTTTATGGCATTAAAATGAATGGTTCGGTCCTATCATATCACCTTAATCAATGACATCATCATCCTTGACATATGATCAAAAACCTCACAACATTGTGGCGTTCGCAATTGAAAGGACATCACCCTTAGTACAAGTTATCCACCATGCCACTTTTCAAGACCTACACATGGATTGATTTCCATAGAGACACTCAAACTTTACATCCTAGGATAGTATCTCAAAATAAGAATGAAAATGGAAAAAGAACAAACAAGAAATATCAAATGCCTCTTCTCTCTAGGCAAGGGTTAGACCTGCATGGTGAAATTTACATTCAATAACTGTGGGTGGCTTGATTACCATCCTCATGGTATACATATTGTCACCTATATTATAGGTCTTAGGTCCATCCACAACATTATTTCCCCTCTTCATGTTGGGTCATCTTTTTTTTACCACATGATGTTAAATTGAATGGGATTCTTGATTCCCCTCCTTATGGGATAAGTAGTGACACACATGCACTATATCTTTGGGCCCATCTGCATACTCTTGGGTATAAACTCTAAGATATTAGAATAATATCCGATTTCCTCAACACATAACATTAAAATATTAACCAACCCTAAACAAGGTCAATATTACCCATAATAATTATAGTATGCTTCATATTCTTCCATAGAGAGGATTTCCCCCACTAGTGTTGGTCTCTCACCACATAGTGTTCCCAGAACTATGTGCGTCTTGATTTCCATCCTTATGGGATATGTAGTAACACCTGAGCATTTTGTCTTGGACCCAACCAATGGTTCACTAATCATTCTGGCCCTTTGATCCTAGTTACAGTCCAAAATCCATGACCTTAAACTATAAGCCTCATAGGAATATGTGGTATGATGATTGATTGTGGGTCTCTTTGGTCTTCATTTGTTTCGGGTTTTATCCCTCACTGCATCATATATGCTTCCATTCCCATCTGTTCCTTGGTATGTCTATGGTGCGAAAGCCTCTTTTGACTCATTCATGTTGGGTTAATCTTCTCCACTCCATTAAAACATTATATGAATAAACATCATAGTCTATGTAACATCGATTTAAACTGTTGGAAAGGATCCATGGAGTATGACCATAAACTATGTACAATGCCTTGTTTATATGACATTAAACTATGCCATGCATCGTCCTCACTGTATGACATTAAACTATATGTCCATCATCCTCATCTTCATGATGTGAAAATACAATGAATGACATGTCATCACCTAAGAGGTCCTCTCCCATAGTTATGATCATCTATATCATTTTTTTCCTCTTTAGATATCACTAGATATCTAATTTGATTTTTCCCCTAGAGGATATGTTTGATCAATGTTCATACCGATGCGCTCACACCAATGTGATTTCATAATTGTGGCATAATTCCAAGAGTGTTGGAATCATTTCAAACATCCCATCACTCCACCGCCATGGTTTGTGTGCCCTCTATTTGGATCCTCATTCTCTTTCACATCTGAGGGAACCCCCAAATAGCCTTGTACCATGCCACTTCATCTCACCTATAATCCTTGTCCAATGTTCAGTAAGATATTGGATGACATTTCATGTTTGGCCATATTTTTTTAATATAGTAAGTGGTTGTCCCCCATTTTTTAGTCCCCATTTCAAAATAATGATATAGATTCAATGTTTTTAATACTGTCATCATTTATCTCATATAGTTTTTCTATTGCCACTATGTTATGAATTCTAGGTATTTTGATTCACACTTCTCATTCCCCTTTTTTTTATTGATTCTAATGCCCCTAAATTATCCCACTTGTGTACTAGAGAATGATAGGAAAGGAATGTTGACTGCTCCGGGAACCCGATTCTCTAGTGAAGCCTCTATCAAATCTAATACTATAGGTGGTCACTCAATAATAGAAGACCCCAAGTATTTTTTGGTTAGCCGGCACTATCATACCAAAGTTGATAAATAAGGTGATCATCCCTTCTTTCTCACACCGGGTATGACCCAAATTAGATTAGGGATTGAATATTAGATTCTTCATAGTTATGATCGATCTATAGTAATTAAAATAGGAAATAAATATTTCCATGAATGAATTTTAAAATAAGAAAACAAGAATGGAATTATTTTTCTTGAGTTTAGAAAAAACACAACCCTTAAGGATATACCCCTTCGATGGACTGTTTCAGTACCGCCACTTTCTAGCACATGGCTTCCAGATTCGATTTTTTTCCCGAGCTCCCTCCCCACATTAAATTCATACAGATAATCTCATCAACCCTAATCTACATTCATCTTCATTGAGTTTAGAGTTCATCCATTTGACAACTCGCCTACACTAGCTAGTCCTAGGATTCCACTAGTTGAGTCCTCAATCGTTTGATGAGTATTGATTAATTTGTGACAAATGTAAAACATTCATCCATCTGATCATCAATTTTTTATATTTCCTATTGGGTTTCATGGAAATTCTAGATATTTTCAGACTTTTTATAGCACCAGGAAGCATCTAGGTGTCGGCTTCTCTCCCACATCTTCTCAGCAAGATGGTTGCATATCATCATATGGAGGTGGCGAGCATCCACCCCTCTGGCATAGAGAAAGTGCATCCTAGTGCGATGTGACTCCATTAGAATCATATATTATTCCATTGAGATATTAAGTAATCATTTGATATACTTCCATGCCATGTTTCATGTCATGTAGCTCTCCTCAATTGTGTTAGGGTCAGAATTTTCCATCTCTTCAGGGTGTACAAGTTAGTATTCAAGAAATATGGCTAGAATTTTAGCGGAAAGGTATTCCTCTAACATCTTTTTTTAGGGAATGGGCTCTATGAAATGTGGGTGAACCTATTCACTAATTTATTCATTAGAAACTTCACCCTCACTAGAACCAATCTATTCTCTCTCAATGTAATTGGATGTTCTCACAATATCCTACTCCATGGGTTCCAAGGCCAGATAAAATTGAATGGATGGTTTCTCACATATAGGTACAGTTTCCAATTTATCTCCCTGATATGTCCCATACTCATCAGTTAGTTGGGAATATAGAATTATGATCACCGCATTGAGAATTTATACATTGGACAATTTGATTATCAGATACAAAATGTGGTCTTGGGAAAATGAATACTTACAATAGCTAAGTGTAGCTAAGTAAAGTGCCTAAGTCACTGTAGGAGCTTCCACTATGGGAGACCCCTCAGTTCTAGTTAACTCAATGATTGGTGTGAGTTACTTGTGAAAATAAGGGACAGTCTAGGATCTTGAGGTCGTTACTCTACCCCCTTCCGCTGATTCACCTCTAGCCACTTCAGTTGTAATTGAAATTTCACCTTGCTCAGCCCCAGATGTGGGTTCAAGGAGACATCTTCCCATGTATATCAACATATTTTCACACCTTGCAGCGGGAGATACCTTATCATAATCACCAATGTGTTCCTAAACATGACAAAGTTTGGTTAGTGGATCCAAGTTATGAAAAGAGAAGGGACCAAGAGAGATGGGATTTGAGACTTACCTTGAGACGTTCGACCAGTTCCTTATCAGAGCCTTCAATTTTACTGCTCTCAGTTTGAATCCTCTAAAGGGTTGTCGTATCTTGAGATCCCTCACCTCTAGTCTCCCCGACCTCGGCTTACTCTTATTCTAATTTTACTTCTTCCTTATCTTCCCCTACTTCTTCTTCTTCATCTTCCTCAACATCATCATCCTCGGATGGCATTTCTTTTTGTTCATGCTCTTGACAGAGCATTGATTTAACTAAGATATGTGGTTCTTTATACCACCCGTGTTGGAATTAATAGACATATATTACTATTTGGTATGCGTGTTGATGATGAATGATCAGCCTTTCCACTACCTGAATATTCCAAACTTCTAGAAGATTAAGCCCAGTGTGCACTGTTTTTTGCGACTGGTCTTCATTTGATTGTGATTATTGTAGCACTATTCAATAAAACTATAGGGCTAGGAAAATGAAATTGGAATTCAGCTGTAGAAGATGTCTCAGTTACTTCCCAAGAGCTTCCATAGCTAGCCCACAAGGTCACATATGGGACCACATCCCTTCAGAAGGGAAAGGCATGATTGAACCATGTAATTCTCATGCTATCAAGGTTCCATCTCGTGATGTCCCAAACTACTTGTCTTACCTCTAGTCTTGATTCCCCAGAAACACCTCTCTTACTCTCTCATTGTCTGATCTCCACACTTTCCACCTTTATTTTATGAATGTAATTTTGCAGAATTACTTTTGGATACATTGCCACATAGTGGCCATCATATTCTGTTGATAGCCCAACTTCAACATCAGTAAGGGGAGTGATATTTTTTCACAAAATCCAAAATTTATAAACAAAAGAAACAATTGGAGAAGTATTTAAGGGTGTTTATCCTCTTAAACCTTTGTATATACTTTCTTCGACAATATATGTAGACTATCAAGCTATCTGAAAAAATGTGGTGGAAAATTAGGTTCGAAAAAGATCTTGTTGTTGATATGGTATATTAGTACGTTACCCTTGATACTCAGTAGATATTCCCTACGTTCTAACAGACCTTGAAGGTCATCCACTATCTACCTGAACAGGGAATAGAATGGGTGAAAATTGAAGTTCACATGATTTCTAATCTGGATCTTGATCCCTTCCTCATTGAGAGTTTTGGGTCAAACCCAATCAATATTTATTAAGGATGGTGGCAGGTTGTTTCCTGGATGATGGATGGAATTTAGGAAATCATACACACCAAATTATTTTGAAACCCAGCCATAAAGAATTTGGAATGGTCCCTAGATTTTCCTGGGTGTACCTCCTCTCAAAATGTGCCCCAGGAAACTGTACAACCTTTCTAATACAAGCACTCCCAGATTAACCTTGTTGTGGGTTTCCATGATCCCTTCCATCACCAACATCCCTAGACAAACCCCTATCCTCATTTCCCTCACTAATAGCATCAACCCAAGGAAGCATGGAAAGAAATCTATCATACATGTTTATCCCAACATTCATCCACACTAAGGCCCCATGATTGATATTTTTCTGCCTCCAGGACCACCCAATATGATCCAAACTTTCCCCTTTGTGAAGCCTTTGGGAACTATTTCCCTCGGCCTATAATCCTCACCCCCTTATCCCTATGGAGGAATAGAATGAACCATGCTGGGTAGGATATTTACTTTTGGATGAAGTTAGTATTTGGACTCACCTTCACCAGATACAATAAATACCATTTCATAATGGGGATTCATGCACTGTCTCCCAAGATATTCTCAATTAGTATCATATTGAAGTCCCTCCATAGGAATTATGATGATATATTGGATATAACAAAGATTAATCCCAACCTCCCCATGGTGGAGGTGGAATGTATTTGTGTCAGGTGACCACTGACTGAATAGCTCTAGTACCAAGTCCTGCTAGCGGTAGAAATAAAATTGCGATGTCTTCATGGATTCAAAGAGCCTAAAGTTGATCTTCCCAAAATTCATTTCATGTTTGGTGAACTCAATACACAAATTCCCATTCACTCTTTAAATTCTCATTAGACCTCATGTCCCAGTCCTAATATCCCTTACTCTCATTAGTGATGCTTCTCCGAAAGGTGCTTTCATAGTGGGCAGGAAATTCATTAGCAGCCGGTTCACCCCCATGGTTGTCCTAGTTTTCGGGTTCAATACATAAACAACCATATCATGCGTATCCCTGTAATGGTATCCATTTTTCGTGATGTTGAACAATGGAAGGCTATCTTCACGCGTGACCCACGACCACAGAGAGTCAGTCTCGAAGCACGACATGGCCACTTCTTCCAAAATGTCATGGTTCTATAGTGAGAGGCTATATCTCAAGATGTAATTTGTCTAAGTATGTTCCATCATTCCTAATAGCATTTGATTGTCTGATAATATCCTTATCACATGAGGAATTTGATGTTCTGTGATCATATTGACCCTCCATGCAGCTGAGGAAGCCTCCCTCTCAGCAGTGGTTTGTTCGTCGGCCATCTCGGTCAAGCCGTGAATAAAAAAAGGGCATAGTGTAAAATATATGGGTATGATTATAAAAAAAAGAAGTATGTGAAAAATATTGGATGAGGGCTATGAAACAAATTCTACTATGGTTGAAGTGTGCATGATCCAGCGACTGCACATAAGGCACAGACTGAATTTGGGTTCTTTCGTATAAAAATGAGAAACATACACTCACGAGAGTAAATATATTTTTATATGAAACTTCATGGTACTGTACATTGCCTCCCCCCCCCACATGTTTTTAGGTGTGGGACATGTCTTCCACTCACATGAAAGGTTCCATACATTCCAGATTTGTCATTTTGTAAGCACATTCTTAAATGCATTTTTCTCTTCAGTGTTCGCCTCAAAACCAAACCTTATGGTCCCCTTTTAGCTCATATTCTGTGGAGGAATCTGTAGGTGATGAATTTTTCTAATACCTAAAGAAAGACATATTTGAGAAAATCATATCCATCATTTGATTCAGTAAAAAATTCTATGAATCCCAAGGCAACTATGCCCAAGATTGGTTGCCTTCACAAAAGACTAGAATCTTTGAACAAAGTCCTTACATTCACAATGTGATGTTAAAGAGACTCTTTTACCATGGATTCCTAAAAAAAGGTCAAGCCAGAAGTGTAGAATAAATATAATGGTGTGAAAAAATAGATATCTTGTACGTAAACCTCTTACGCACCCAATTCGACATCAATCGGCCGCATTCACACCGACCTTCTTAAACACTCCCACTATGATTTTTTCCTATAAATAGAGGGGTTCCGCCTCCCTTTAGGGTAATACTCAAGAAGTTTAACTTTCACTCTCATGCCTGTAATATGACCCCTTTTGTGACCGCACACAAGTCATGGCTTCAAGGTATAGGATCTTTCATGAAAGGTCCCCCATGGGACCCCTTTTGGGTGGGACCACAATGGCTTGACCCTCATCCATTTCCTTTTTCTGCAAGGCATGTGTGCAAAAAAAAACCCATCTTGCATGCAATTATTGTCCTTAGGAAGTGCCTCTTTCACCCAAATCCCATAATCTTGCATGAAACTCTCTAATATTGTGTGAACCCCTTCTTATATACTCCATGGGCTTTCCTTATCCTAAGGAACCATGTTTGATCTCCTATTGCATGAAACATCTGCATCTTGTGTGCACCTTCTATGTACAGACCTCTAGGCTTGCACATAGTGATTTCCTCGTCCCCCAAGCAATTCTTAATGTTGTGTTTCCCTACCTAATGCTTCTTTACATAAGTACTCTAATAGCTATTTCTTTTTTTCATATCTATGCTAACATGGCCCACTCGATTGAACACTCCCCCACATCACTCCCATTGGGAATTTCCTTTTTTCCTTCCCCTACCCAAGTGTGGGTTGGTACTAGTTATTCAAGTCCAAGGGGTGAGGAGTGATCCCTCATCATCCGAGCTACAGGACGTTAAAATTCCAAGAACCAACATCCTCACCACATGATGTTAAACTATGGTTTTCACATGCATGAATATTTTGAGAGGAATATAAAGGGGTATGGGAACCGACACCCTCTTACCCTCTCTCTCCCTTTGTAATTTGTATCCATGTGCACCTCGAGCAGTCTCCACATATTCCATGACACACCTTGATAGGGGTCCCTGTGTACAACTGGCATAGAATGAGATCTTCTTCTCATAGAATCAGATCATCCTCGTACAACATGAAATCATCCATGGGATTTCCTCTAGGAGTAAGTCCCAATCTTTATCTACTTTATTTTACATAGTGTGTAATCCCTACATCTCCTCTCATGTCCAAATATTTCGCAACACGATCATCAACTCCCCTGTTACGTCATGTTTCTCACATCGAGCATGAATCATATGGGATTAGAGTTTGACAGTGACTATGAAATACTCTTTAGGCCACTAATCATGCATAATACACATGCCCATTATTGTTGAAATATGTTGTATTTGATACTATCTTCTACACAGGGTACATATGAAGTTTCTCCAAGGTTTAAGCCCCATAATATATCAGTTCTACATGTTCCACATTAGTTAACTCTTTGTCCAGCATGACATTAAACTGTATGCCCCTACTTAACTATACTTTTTTTGATCTCTAAATTTTATATAGGGTATATAAGATACCTCCATGAGGTTCAATCTTAGCCAATGGTAAACTCTGTTTCTCCCTCAGAGGGATGTACTCCACTGATGTGAAATCATCCCTTTTTGGGTAAGATCTCCCAGATCAACCACCCTAGGGTATTTTGATCCATCTATTTGGGCCACTAACTATGTGTAATCCACAACATGTCTCTGAGATACTAGTCATGTGTACACCCAAATTCTATTCATAATTTCCTTTACTACATGGTCTCTGATCCATACCTTATACGTAGGGTACGTAGGATACCACATTGAGGATCAATCCTATCATCTATTTCCATTCTTAATTTTTTTCCAGGTCGCTATATCTTGGGAGGATCATGCCTCAACTCCTTGCTATACATCCTTTGGGTATATATCCATGCACTATATTTCTCGTGGTTAACCTCCTTAGGTTTCCCATTACCCCATCTAGAACGATGTGAACTTTGATTCCCATCTACTAAGATACATAGGAAATCTTTCTGAGGTTCAATCCAAAAAAGTCATCTTCATGTTGGTTCCATCTCATTAATCCTTATATTTTGAAAAATCCTCCACATCCATCCTAGTTTTACCCTAGCTGAAACATCCTAGTGAACTCATGCCATTCATGCAGGTAGCTAACCATGTGTATCCTCACACAATTCACATTCATTCAACCAACAGCATCCCTCTTGTGACAAGCAGCTTGCCATGTGTAAGACCCAGATCTCCCCCCTTCGAACAATGTGAATTTTGATCTGTGTCGTCTAAAAAAGCTACGTAGGATTCTAATATGAGGTTCAATCCCATCTAATGGTAAACCTTGGTTACCCCATAATTTGGGTTCACATCCCAAATCCACCCTCAGTTGTGTCTATATAATCTTTCATGGTGTGAGTTATTCCCTTTATGGAACACTGCATCTCAGGTCCTCCTTCAATTGGAGTTCTGATCTATCCATTCGGTAGATCATCCAGGTCCTCCCTCCTGGGGATGTAACTATCTGATCTACTTTCATAAGTGTTCTAATAAGTTTAATCTATCTCTGCAAGACATTAAAACTATGATATACCCTATGTTAAATTTGGGAAGTTTAGGAAAACCTTAGAGACATGCCTTCAACATATGATACACCGAAATCAATGTGGGTTGCCTCATGTTTCTGTGCCCTCAATAATTCAACTGATAAGGGAGAATTCAAGTATACCAATGTTCCAATGTCTAGACATGATAGTGATGTTCGATGTTACTACTCTCTTGACTGAAGGTTGCTTCCCTAAATTGACACTTTGGAAGGTCCTGACAGAAGCAACGTAATTTACTGGTTTCTACAAAGAGATGGGATCGGGAGGAGTTTCACAATCAACGTCTTAATCTATTAGTGAGGCTCGGACATGGAAATAAATTTTGAGGAGGAATCCATAGAAGGATAGACCGATATCCCATCATCCCATTTCGATCAAGTAGAAAAAAATCTCTGAAGAAGTGATGAGTACCACCCACCTTTGGAATGTTGGAATATGTGATTCAATGCATCACCAGAGAATGACAACACACTTTGGAGGTGTGATCAACGAAAGAACTAGAAACAATCTTGTAACATAGACTTGGCAATATGTTTTGATGTATAACATTATGCATTCTATCAGTATGATATGTATTCTTATTGTTATCTATGTTTTCATTTATTTTCATTGAGACAAAATTCCCTAAGATTCATAAGATTATGGATCTATGTTGTTTTTTTATTCCTCCCATAACACCAATTCCATTTTTTTGTTATGATAGAATTTGATTTATGCCACTCCTAACTGAGAATCTAAGCACACCCTTATTTTATTTCCTTTCCCTAGGAAACCTAGTTTAGAATTTTAGGTTATATTCAAATATATTTTGAAATTTCTCATATTGTTCTTGAAATATGTTCATGTTCTATATTATTTTTTTCATATGTAATGTATGTGTGTATCTAGTATTCCAAGAATACAACATTTTTTATCCAATGGGAACTCTTTTACTGTGTACCAATAATGTAATATAACTATAGGATCAAGGTTTTTGGGGTTTAGGATGTTATAGTTGGAATAAAAGAAATTTTATTAGGAAAATATGTGAAAATATTTATAGAAACCTAGTAAGATTGCACATGTTATATGAAAAACATCAAGATCCCTAACTAACACAATAGAAAACATAATAGGAATTGTATTTCAGATTTCAATATTATTATCTAATTAAGTATATTTGAATACATAAGGATACCATATAGTAAAATAAGATTACAATATATAAATGGTGTATAAAATGTATTATTTTCAAGGGACAGACATAATATCCAAATTCATTTATAGACCCACCCCCAGTAGATCTCCTTAATGAAATTTTTTAAAGATTGGAAGGTTAAGGGAAATCCATAGTTAAGGATGATATCCTATGAATAGAGGATATACACATAGTACAAAAATTACTTAATGTTTGTACAGAATAATTACATATTATTCTACTAATGAGTGAAGTTGATCTCTCCATTTAACTAATTCCCGATGAAATACCATTAACTAAATCTTTAAATAGAATTAGACTGGTGGAGTTGGGGGTGTTGAAGAGTAGCTGAAGTAGTTTTGTGTTAAGGGATTTATATAACCATCTGTTTCACCAAGGGGATTCCTTATTTAATCATGAAAAATATGGATGTTTCAATGAGATCATGCATCTATTATAGGGAAATAAATGCCATTATTATATATAATAAGTATATATTACCATGAATTCATGACTTAACTAATAAAATTCAAGGGGCCCAATACTTTTCAAAGATTGATCGTCAAACTGGTTATCCTAAACTAAGGGTGAATAAGGATGATATATGAAATATGACATTTGAAATATGGTATGGACATTATGAGTTTATGGTAATTACTTTTGAATTGATTAATATACCATCTGTTTATATTGGTCTGATGAATAAATAATTGAAGGATTGTGTTGATAACTTTTTTGTGGTATTATTTGATGATATAATGATTTACTCTAGGATATATGTAGATAATTAGATTCATCTATAAATAATTCTAGAGACCATCAGAAAAAATAATTATGTGAGAAGTATAGTAATTATGACTTTTGGATCAATGAAGTCTCTTATTTGGGACATATTATGTCCAAGTATAGAATATTTTTTGAACCTTAAATGGAAAAGGAAGTTAAATAATGTCCTAAACTAATGAATATAAGAAATATCGAAATTTACCTATGTTTAGAGGGTTATTATCTGATGTTAGTTCATGATTTATCATAATGGGATTACCTGTTAACCCAATTAACATGTAATGGGGTTAAATTCACATGATTAGTGGAATATGGGGAAATTTTTGAAGAACTAAAGAGGAGACTAAGAAATGAAACAATTTTAACTCTAGAATAAGTTAAGGAAATATTTTTAATATATATTGATTAATCATAGAGAGAATTTGTTCTATAATTATGCATAATGATAGGGTGACTTTATAAGCATCAAGAGAACTGAAAATACATCAACAAAACTATCCAACACCTAACGTTGATTTGGTAGATGTAATATTTTCATTGAGAATATGAATAAATTAACTATATAGTTAAATATATAAAATATATTATAACCACATGATTTTGAATTATATCTTGTCTCATAAAAAGATTAACATGGGGAAAAGAAGATGGTTGGAACTACTCAAGGAATATTATTACTCGATATACTACTACCATGGGACATAAAACAAGGTGGATGATGCGTTGATTATGAGGTTATACATAGTAATGACCCTTAATATTATCAATAAGGATAATATATATAGATATCTAGTAAAGATGAATATGGTTATTTTTAGTTAAATGGTTCCATCATTCCTTCTGCAATAAATTTCTAAAGCATCCAAACTAGAAAAAACAAAATAAAATTCCCAATAGGATGATGGGGACATACAAAGGAATATTAAAGAATTAAATTATGGAAAATTAATAGTATTATTCTATATAGAATTATTTTCAATGTTTGGAAAGTGGTTATAATATATCCATACCATAGTTGAAGAGAGAACTTCTAGATAAAGCATGTCAATCACATTCTTATTTATATCATGGCACCAAAAATATATATAGGTATTTAAGAGAACATTTTTGGTGGGATGGTATGATGCAAAAAATTGTAAAATATGTGTATTGTTTCATAGTATACTTGTAGGTAAAGTATTAAAGACAACAACCTAAGGGATTCATAAAACCACTATATACACCTATAAAGATGTTGGAAATTGTTATAATATAATGTTTCACTAGATTCCCAAATACTCCAAGTAATTATGATTCTATGTGGATCATTATTGATCATCTTACTAATCCTTGTCTTTCTAAAGTGATAAGGTAAGATCTAACCATTGAGCACCTCTAATAGATCCATATTAATGAAATCATAAGTATATATATCGATCCATAATCAATTGTATTTGATCATGACCCTCAATTCACATCGAAATTATA
Source organism: Viscum album (assembly GCA_963277665.1). NCBI lineage: Eukaryota > Viridiplantae > Streptophyta > Magnoliopsida > Santalales > Viscaceae > Viscum > Viscum album. The sequence goes on along the minus strand of OY728134.1, from coordinate 1,083,307,952 downwards.
GAGGATTCTTTAAGGGGTTCACAATATTAATATTCATTTATGAACCACCTATCATCCAAAAACTAATGGTCAATATGAAAGGACTACCCAAACATTTGAAGAAATTCTAAGATAATGATCTCATGACTTCCAAGGTATGTGGGATCAGTAAATGTCCTTGGTATAATTTATATACAATAATATATCAATTAATGCATGCACATCACACTATATAAAGCATTGTATAGGAAATGGAATTGTAATCCCATATATTGTCAATAAGTTCGAGAATGAAAGATAGATGTAAAAGATATTGGAGAGTATATTTTCATTGATTTATGAAATATTTAGGATCAAATTAAATCATCATAGAGTAGAAAAAAGTTATATGCTGATAATGATAGGAAATAAAAGAAATTTGAAGTGTAAAATCATGAATTATTGAAGGTTTCTCAATATAAGGGAGTTGTAAGATTTTGTAAAAATGGGAAGTTAATCACTATGAAAATTATTCCTTTTGAAATACATGAATGAATTGGAGTTGTATATTACCTATAGGCCATGCATCCCAACCTTTTTAAAGTAAAATACATCTCAAATGTGTCAATAATAAAGAAACACATGAAATATCTGATGAATGTGATCACATATGAGGGAATTGAAATAGATCATGAATTGTCGTATAATTAAGATCCTATCCAGATTCATGACACTGGTGAGAATGTGTTGCGGAATTGGAAAAACTTTATTGGGGATAGTCCTTTACCGAAATAACAATGAAGATGAGGAAACCTAATATCATAATGAATAATTGAGTAAGTAGTTTCAAAATTTAAAAAATGAATGATATATACTCCAATTTTGAGGATGAAATATTTTATGGGGGTATGTAATACCTAAGACCCTATTGTGTAATATAAAGACCATATCCAAAACTATTACAATCTGAAGATAAATTATTCATCAGTATATTTAAATATTTAATTCTTGAATTTTGGAATTTAATTAGAAAAAATAATCATCATTTTTTAATCCTTCATAAAGATATTATATTATGAAATAAAATTTTTATTTTTCCAAAATATTTATATTTATGAGAATAGTGGAAATAATATTTTTTTATTAAACTACATCACTAATGAAATCCCTAAGATGTAATAATAACCAAAAACTCAAAAAAAATATGTAATTAAATATATTTTTATGTAATAAAATTATTCAGTTTTAAATAATATTTGAGCTTATAAATTACATATCAAACATTTTTAGAACTAATTAAAATGTTACCTTAATAAAAACTATTTACAGGCTTCCCTTTTAATCATTTATTTTCTAGACGAGATTTGGTATCATATTTCCTTGAAAGGCTTATAAATTTTATTTATTTTATAATAAATCATTTTATTTCAATAAAATAATATTATAAGATAATTTATCTTATATATAATTGTAATTCATAAAAAATTATTTTTCTAAAAAATTTTATTTATGCAATTAAATGTATTTATTTTAAAATTAGCATTCCTCGACATTAAAAACATGATTTGGTAAAATTATTTTAAAGCATATAGAAAAAATTATATAAAATGTAAAATAATAAATTTTTTCATTAAAATTATTTACTAATTTTAAAAAATAATTATTATGGTAAAATCAAATATCAGAAATATATCTATAGTTTAATGAATGAATCTCAAATACACTCAAAGTTATCTCAGAAAAGAGTGGATGAGTTTATTTTTTCCAAAATCACTTTAACATAATCCTTTTTACATTTTGTTCTCATTTAACTTTTAATAGTAAGTTATAGTTTTAAATCTATAAGGGTTAGTTCCAAAACTACCCTTCCATACACTTTTAAGAGGGTAACACATCCTCCGCTTCTAGACTCACCCATAATTATAATTTATTCACAAAAATATAAAAAATATTTCCTTCTAGAACCATATCTCACTTTATAAAGTACCTATTTCCATTTTTTACCATAAGGATTTCATTTCCAAGGTGAATTACAAGGAAATTTCAAGTACCCTACATGAGTATTATCAAATACTTAGCTTTATATCCTAATTTTATTTATTAAAATATATTATAGACACTATAATATAATAAAATTAGTTTCATTTATAAAATATAATTTTACTATAAAAATGATATTATCATTATATATTCATCTGTATCATCTATTAAGAAAAATTAAATCATTGTTCGTGTGTATGTGGAGACTACAACCTCCTCAAGCAATGAAGTTCATTTTTCATCACAACCAATAATTGATGGTTAATGGAATGGATTTTATGTGGAAATATCCTATGAAAAATTATATAACCTATTAATGATATGATAAATAAATGATCATCATTAATTCCACTTTAAAAAAACAATCATACGAAGATGAAAACATTTTATGAAAATTTTGTGATATTTTAATATCCATTAAATATTTATATAAAAAACTTATTATTATAATTTATAAAACTAATAAAAATAAAAAATAACATTATGATTCATAGAAAATTATATTACAAAAAAACCACTATATAATCATTCATTAAATCTAGGTATGTTCTTGTTTGGGCCAGTTTAACCCGTAACAAGAAAAAAACTATGAATTTATAACATGAATGTATAAGGGAACATAATTAATGGTATAAAATAATAAAATTTTCTTAAATAATGTTTTTATATTGATTATGGAGATTTTATATTAGTAATTAATTAATTAAATAAGAAAACACCATTCGATAACCAAGAGTGACTGAAACATATTTTTTATTGATTTTATATTCAATGATAAAGTCTAAAACAAACATGAAAGAAATTTCTAACATAATTAGTAATTATATATCATACCTAATAGAAACATTAGTGACCATGTATTGATGATATTTTTAATAAAAATGAATACGATTATCACTTTTATGAAATGAATATAATCCATCAAAACTATAAACTTGTGATATAGAAAATAGGTATATTTTATATCAATAATCATGATATATGAAGTATTTAAATGTAAATGGTTATGTGTGTGGTTATAAATTATTTTTTTGGATAGATATGTTTGTGATACATGATTTAAAAGTAGATTCATGGATTTCCAGAAAAGTGGTAGGGGTTTTTCGCCTGAAAATCCATTCTTTGAGATATGTTTTTTATTATTAACTTAACTTACATTATGTGCTGTATATAATACATATTTGAGATGTAATATAATGAAATAAATTTTAATCATTGAACAATATGAACTATTTTAGACCCTCTCATTCACTTGGTTTTGATAAAATATCAACCCAAGCCATAAATGGTTTTTTTTTTCATTTTATTTTTCAATATTTAGGGATAATGTTATATTAAACACAAATTTCTTTTTGTGTGGTAAATAATTTTACATGAAATAATAATTAAAATACTAATGAAATTTAATAAATCTAAATTTATATATTTCTAGTTCTATATAACAACCCATACTTTTTATACATAGATATTGCATCTAAATAGAAGAATATTCATTACAAAACATAGAAAACCTATGCTAGAACCATATAGTATTATTGTATTTAAAAACATTAGAAACATAACTAAATGGTTCATAAAAAATCTACATTGTATCCCACTTATTCCTTTGTAACTAGAACCCATTTGACACATCTTACTTAATAACTTTCTTCATATCCTGGGGAAAAGAAACAGAAGATAGGGTGATCTTAGATGCTCAGTAAGTGTAAATAAGGGAGATATCAATTATATCATATTCATAAGACATAATAACGTAATAAAAACATATTAAAATTATATCCTTCATATCTAATATCATGATATTATTTCTTGGGATAAATCATAGATGTTCATGAAAAATAAAAAAACATATTTCACAAGATCATAACATAACACATGAAATTATAGAATACACGTAAGCATAAAAATCATTTAAATTTTAGTCAAGGATCACTTCCAAGACCATCATATAGGAAACATTCCCTACTAAACCAAGTTCAATCCCAATTCTAGCCATGTATTACTGAACCAATTCTACTTCTATTCCAATCTTATATTACTTAATAGGGTTCACTTCTCATTCCAATCCTTTCTATCTCTTGAGATATAAATAATTACCCAATGAATTTTCGTTAGATATAGGTCCCACCCATAAAATAATTAAAAACATACATATTTTTTCAACAAGAACATAAATCATTCAATATATTAGTACCCATAAAATTAAATGGGTTTTATAAATATCATTTCATCATAACATCACCCACAAAAAAGAAATATGTTTTGTAAATATCATTCCATCAATAACATAAACCAACAGTATGAATAATAGGGACAATATCCTTGTAAAAAATACCTATTAAAGCATAAGTAACATCAAATAATGTTATCCTAGAAGTAAAATAATCTAGGCATATTAATTGAAAATACTTCTTGAGTAAAATATTCTTTATTCTTTGAAAATGTTTCCATTTCATAAAAATATGTGAATGTTTAAAAGAAAAACTTTTCTATAAAAATAAAAATGTATGATTTTAAGGAAATATTTAATTAATTATGTATTTATGAAATTAGAAAAATAATTTCATTCCATATAAGTTTAATAAATCCTTCCTCTCATACTTTTGCAGGAAATGTCAAAAAATACCTCATTAATAAAATAAAAAATAATAATATGTTCAAAGAATTTAGTAAGAATTCACATATGGGTAAAAATAAATTTAACAATTGTATAATAATAGTATCAATATATTGGAAAACATTTTTTAGAGATACGTACGTGTATGATAAATATTCCCAAGAAGATACTTATGAATAAAAATCTTGAATAATATTGAGATTGTGAAATTAACCCTTACCCTGGTCTAATTTTATGCATGTTTTGTCATATAAGTCCTAATTATTCTTTATAGGATATAGTTACATCATTTAAAAAATTAAATTAAGGAATTATATATAATATTTAATCATTATATTCAATTATATAATCATTATTGGAGGTTAAATATAGAAAATTAATCACATCACGTCGTGGAGATGGTAGGTCGCACTCACGCACGGGCGATGGTAACATTCCCATAATAGTAAAAGGGTAAAGAAGTGGATGGTAAGTATTTTTTCTATAATAAATATAATGTTAAAATTATTATATATATATATTATTTACATCATTATACCCATCCAAAAAAATTTTTGATCAAAAATAGATTACACCATGATGTGGAGATGGTAAGCTATACCTACACACACACTACTTTTGTTTTTTGTAGGATGGATAAAAGGTGGAATATGGTTTTTACATAATTGTAATAAAATATTAGTATATTGATAATATTGTATTTATTACTTTATAATGGAAACAAAACATCAATATAATGTAGAAGAATAAATAATCTTGAAAGGGTCAGTAAAGACGATCACCTCTTCTTTGGAGAACGTTCTTTAGATCTCCTCTTAGTCACAATAGGGTTGGACTCCTGAGATGACCTGAAGCTATATAATCAGCATATTGAGTGTGAGAAGAGAAATTGGTAGGTTCTGGTCAATATTAAAGGCTCAATGTGATTTGAATAAATGAAGAAGGAGGCACCATTTCATAATTGAGGTGAGGGGAACATTTAGAATTGTCTCAAAATATTAATTTATAACAAATCTAGTCTCAATCCAAATACCTCCAAAAGGCCATTTATTCAAATATAATATGATATAATGAGACCTTATCATCAACCAATATATTTTTGATATTTTTTGGTATTATTTTAAACTTTCTCATTTTGATTAACAGTTAATTAAACTATTGAATTTATACTATGGTAACAGATTTTGAAATTTTAAAAGTTAGTAAATTTTTCATGATTTTAATTCAATAATAAATGAAAATTTTAAAAAAATATACCATATTATAATTTATGTTGTATTTTTAAATTTGTTTTATGACTTCTAAGTAATTTAATAATATATTATTTTGATAAAATATCATTAGTGTCAATTTTTACACTATTCATTAGATGGACATTAAAAAATATCAAGATAACAAGTTAACTTTGAAAATAATATTTTAATATATCCCTAAGAGGTCAAGGTCATATATTAAATTCTTATTTCATACAAAGTATCTAAAATTTTATTTATTTTAACATTTTTAGTAATATTTATTTTATATTTCTATTAATAACCTAATTTCTAAATCAGTGTTGTGTAATTATTTAATAAAATTCTTTATTAACTATTTTTTAAAATACCATTATGAATATAAATATTTTATATTTTTGAATAAAAATTATATTTGAATATAAATTTTGTCTAATATTATATAAAAATGATATAGTATTTAAAATATAAATGTAACATCTTTAAATTTTTTTAAATAAAATATTATAAATTATATAACTTTATCTATGTGACCCAAGAAGTTAAAGGATAAATTTATTTCATGAAAATATGTTTATTATGTTAAAAATGTATATTTATATTCATTCATAACATAAATTTTTTCCCATGTGGTCACAAAATGTATTTTAAAGACCTTGAAGGCGACATTTTTCGACTTTCTATGATTTAAATATTATATAAGTCATTTTCAAAGAAAATTATACATTAATAAAATTAATTTCGATCCTTATGTGGAATAGTTATAAGTTTTTTCATCTAATAAAATTATTCATGTGTTAGATTTATATTATAGTCCTTATATTTTTGTTTTTATCCTAAATTAATCAATTTACCCTTTACCATGGTAACAAAAGTTACCAAGGTTACAATTCATATTGGAAAAAAATAAAAGAGACCTATAAAATAAATTTTGAACTTATAAATCCATATTTATAATCCAATTTTAAAGATTCTAACCATAGAAGTTTCATAATTTCATTTAATATAAAACTGGTAAAATTCCATAAAAAATGTATTTTTGTAAAAATTCACTTTTAAAACCTAAAATGTTTTTAGAATAAATTTGTGTATAATACTATTCTCAAAAACTATAGATATATTAATTAAAATAGAAATTAACTAATTAAAATTTAAAACAAATCCAAATCATAATTTCAAATAGTAAATACTTAAAAATAAAATAAAGATTTCAATAAAAATTATTATTTTAAAATTCCTTAAACAAAATTCAAAAAAATAATTTTAATAAAAAAATTACATGATAATTAAAAAATTAATTTTTTTCAAATTCATTTCTAGAACTTCTAAAAATTAATAAAAAAGAAAAACTCATTCTTGAAGAAAAGTAATTTTTAAAAAGTAAAGTGTTTCTTAAAAATTGTGTGATCATCTTCTAAGAACATACCAATACATTCGTATTGAGTTAGACCTTTATCATTATTTCATAAATTATTTATTAACTTTTATTCTTGAAAATTTAATGACTAGTTTATTAGAGTCATTTTATACAAATTGTGTCTTGTGGTTTGTATAAACTCATGGTTGCGTGCAACACAAGCTATTGTAAAATTAAAATTATTTAAAGAGAAATATTTATTAAAATATAGGGGTGTAACATTATACCTAATTAAAATTAATTTCACCATCAAAATTCATCATTTTTATTCAAATAGATGAGGATACCTCTACCTCATTGCATCCTCAGGTTCCCACATAGCTTCTTCAAATTGGTGGTTCTTCCATAAAACATTAACCAAGAGAGGGGTCTTATTTCATATCAATTTCTCCCTATAATCTAGAATCACTATCAGTTATTATTCATAATTAATACCATTCTCTAGTTGTATGAATTATGATTTTATTACATGTTAAGGATTAAGTATGTACTTTATCAAGATAGATACATAGAACACATCATGAACTTGGGAGAGATTTGGTGGAAGCACCAATCGATATGCTAGCTTCCCAACATGATCCATAATTTCAAAACGTTTGATATACCTAGGTATTAGTTTTCCCTTCTTCCCAGAACACATATCTCTCTTCAAGGGATATATTCAGAGAAATACATTTTCATCAACTCTAAACTCTCAATCTTTTTGGTCAATTGTGACTATAAATTTTTTGTTGACTCTAAGTTACTCTTATGTGCTATTGAATATATCTAATCTTATCTACCATTTCTTCAACTAGATCAGGTCCTAATAGATTTATTTCCCCAACTTCATTCCAGTATGTTGGAGTTCTTTACTTCTTACCAAATCGATCTTTATAGGTATCCATATAAATAATGAAGTAAAAAAGATATAGTTTTAGGAAAATTCTACCAAAGGTTGTTGTTGATCCCATTCATATTTTAAATACATAGAGAAAGATCTCAACATTTCTTCTAGTGTTTTAATTATCCACACATACTAACCATCTGTGTGAGTACGATAAGAAATGTTGAAACATAACTCTGTATCCAAAGAATACTAAAGACTTCTCCAGAACATCAAGGTAAATCTTAGATCCCGATCAAATATAATAGAAATTTGTACTCCATGAAATCTTAACACTTCCTTGAAATATATTCTTTCAACCTAATCAATATAGAAGACTTCCATGATATAAATGAAGTGTGTCGACTTTGTAAGGTGATAAGCTATAACCCATATAGAATTATGGACTTTATATGTTTTGGGAATTCAGATGACAAATTCCATGGTGATATTTTTCCATTTCCATTCTAGTATAGGTAAGGGTTGTATAATCCCCTTAGACTTTTATCTCTCAACCATAACTTGATGACAAACCAAGCACTAAGACACATATTCTGCAATATCTATTTTCATTCCATCCCACCAAAAATACTATTTCAGTTACCTATAAATCCTTGTGCATCTTTGATGAATTGATAATGAGGAAAAATGATCCTTATAAAACATATCCTTCTTTAATTATGGTATGGAAGGAATATAAACATAGATTATAAACCTTATTATTCCAAATCCATCCATTGAAAATCCATAAATATAAGATCTTTCATGATCCTCATTATAAATAGGATAGCATCGTCATTTTGACTCAAAGCATATTCCACCTTGTTCTCTTTTCTAGTGTGGTAATTTATTGATTAGTCGTAATCTTTCATCAACTCCAACCATATTCTTAATCACATATTCAAATACTTTTTGAGTGAAAATATATTGTAATATTTTATGATAGGTTTATATGTCATGTATTTCTCTATAAAGATAATTCCTCCATATATTTAATGGAAAAAATTTCACAACTAACTCTAAATCATGAGTTGAATAGTTCTTCTAATGGATTTTCAATTTTTTTGAAGCATAATTTATTACCATATCATTTTTCAGGAGAACACATTATGGAACCTTATTTGATACATCACTGTAGATTAGAAAACCTTCTCCACTACATGGTATTGTTAGCCCAAATGCACTGACTAACCTTATTTTTTGCTCCTTGAAATTATCTTCATAGTCTTTCATTCATATGAACTTAACTCCTTTCTGAGTCAACTTGGTGAGTTCATTAGATAATCTTGGGAAATATTTCATAAAACATTGATGATATCATGACAAACCAAGAAAACGTCATATCATAGTTATCATTTTTGGTCTAGGATAATGTTAAATAACTTCTGTCTATTCATGATCCATATATATCCTGTCACTTTTGATAATGTGACCCAAAAATGAAACTTTCTAAAGCCAAAATTCACATTAGGAAAATTTTCATAAACCTTCTTTTTCTCAGGTTATTTAGTTCAATACTAATGTGATATTCATGTTTTTACCTACTAATAGAATATATAATAATATCATCTATAAAGATTACCACAAACTGATCAAGATAGTATCTAAATACTCTATTCATTAAATCCATGAATATAGTGGTGGAATTAGTAAGACCAAAATGCATCACTATAAATTTAAAGTGTCCATAACTTTTATGAAATTCCTTCTCTGATATATCCTCCTTCTTGACCCGTAATTGATGATATACATAATGAATAAAAATATAATAAAAGTAATGTGGTCCTTGTAGTTATTAAAATAAGTCATCAATATGGGGGAGTGGATATTTTTTCTTCCTAGCGATCTTGTTACGTTCTCGATAATCAATGAAGAGTATAATTGTTCCATATTTATTCTTAACAAATAGAACGGGTGCACCCTAAGGTGATGTACTAGGGAATATGAATCCATTTTCAAGATTTTATTGGATTTTCTTATTCAAATTTTGAAACATAATTTCTTTCACTCTATAAGGAGTCTCTAAAAAAGGCACAACACACTGTATAGTCTCTTTTGAAAACTAAACTTCACGATTCTGTAGAATACGTAGAAATTATTCCAGAAGTACATTAACAAACTCATGTAAAATAGGTGTGTCCTTAATGGTGTGTTTCTCCCCAACCATCTGAGATAGATAACCTTTATTTATTGGTATTAATACCCACAAGATGGGATTAATTCCCACTAGAAGTTCCTATTCATCCTTGCATCGATAGATGGTTATAGATTCATTCCGAAAGTGAAATGTAACTTCCCTACATTGAAAGTTGATATGATCAACATATAAAGAATTCAAATACATGCTAAGAATCACATATAATTAAACTAAATAAAGGATCATCATATTTTTAGGAAGCACTTTCCCACAAACCTCAACTAGAGAAGAGTTATAAACTTATGATTTGACCCTTCTTCCATCATGAGTTTTCACAGATAAATAAATCTTTAACTATTGAGTTAGTATGGAGATAACCTTATAAAATTATTTAGAAATAAAAGAGTGAGTAGGTATGAAATAAAATAAAACAATAGTTAATTTAGATTGGATGGTAAGTGTACCTTTAACCACTTCATTGCCATGCTCCACATTGCCAATAGTGATTTCATGTGATTTTTATTTTTATTTGGCCTTAAGAGGATTCTGTTGTCAATAATCATCGATAGAACTTGGATTTGGGAATTTTTTAGCATAATGACCATTTTCCTTACACTTTTAACACTAGAGTGTGGGAGGTGAATTCTGTGTATCCTTTTCCTTATTTGAATTATTAGTTATCTTTTTCCCAACACTTAGAAGTGAATTTCCCAGTGACCATATATCCCATGATCAAAACATTTACTAATACCTTTAATAAATTTTACCCTATGTTTCTTTCCATACTTTGAGCATAAAATAACAGTCATGTTCTTTTCAATATGGTTTTTATATTTTTCCTTGAATTCCATTTTCTCTTCTTATCAAACCCATAAGATTTATGGGTGAATATAATTTCCGTCTCAACCTTGAGACACATTGTAAAATTTACTCATAGATACTAAAGTCCCTTATGGATAATCTCCATCACATATTTGGTTTTAATCCTGGGTAGAATTGATCAATCTTACTCTCAGGTTTAATTCTTATTCCAGAAGCATACCATGAACGTCTTGTAAAATTTTATTCATAGGTACCAATGGAGTCATCAACCTTTTTCTTATGCTCAAGGAACTACATCTTCAACTTCATCCAAATAATGAAATGAGATTATTTATTTAAAAATATGTTTATGAACTCATCTCATTATATAAAGTCAATTTCATCTCTTTTACATGTATTCTTGATGAGATTCCACCATTGATCGGATTCACCTTCCGAATGATATACTTCCAAAATTATTTTCTAATGATATGAACATTGTAAAACTAAAAATATATTTTTAGTGGTATTGATCCATTGTTTAGCCATTATTGGATAAGAAGACCCACTGAATGAAGGTGGAATCTTACTTATAATGGACTCAATAGAATTTTGTTCTCTCCATTAATAATTTAGAATACATGCATCATTCATAGATTAGGAATGTTCTATGACCATAAAAATTAGATTTTTCATTCTAGATTCCAAAACAATCATTTTATTTTGAGGAAAATAATTACATTTCCCATAGAATTTAGTATTAACGTGGTTACTTTGGGTTCCATCCATTGACTAAAACAAAAAATCATTATGTGAGCAACACAAATCATAATGGTAAAACTATAAAATCAAGGGAAATTTATGGAACCTTACGATAAATTCCTAGGTTACTCATGATCATTACCAAACACTATGATTATATACTATACTTATACATATCCTTTGGTTTCTAACTAATTACTAAGGTTTTAACATCCAAGTTTATAATGGTTAACTAAACCATTCTCTAATACCAACTATAATGGCTCATACATTTCAAAAATAGGTATTACATCAAATTAGTTTATTATTAATTATATGACATAGAAAACCCATACCAAAACTGACTTGGTTTAGTGTCTATGGAAACTAGGAATCATAAACAACTGGTCTATAAAACATCTATATCATCTCCCACTTATTCCTTCATAACTAGTATACCTTTTGAATTATCTTACTTAATACCTTTCTTTATATCTTGGGGAAAAGAAACATAATAAAGGTTGAGCTTAAATTCATTTAACGGTAAACACAGGAGATATCAAATATATCATAGTCATAAGAGATAAGAAAGTAAGAAAAACATTTGATAATTATATCCTTCATGCCAAAGAACAAGATATCATGTCATGGGATAAATCATAAAAGTTCATAAAAAATCAAAGAACATATTTCATGAGATCATAACATAAGACATGAAATTATGGAATACATATAAGCATATAAAATCATTTCCATATTAGTCAAGGATCACTTCCAACACCATCATCATGGAAAAAATAATTTACTAAACAGAGGTCACTTCCTATTCCAGCCATATATTATAGAACCGAGTTTACTCCCATTCCAGTCATGTATTACTAAATCGAGTTCAATTCCTATTCCATTCTTATCTATCTCGTGAGATATAAATCTATACCCAATGCATTGGAGGAAGATATAGGTCCCACCCATTACATAATAAAAACCATATATATGTGTGCCACGTGAACATAAATATTTCATTATACCAGAATCCCTAAAAATAAATTGGTTTCATAAACATCATTTCATCATAAAATAACCCACAAAAAAGAAATGGGTCTCATAAATTTCATTCTATCATAAAAATTAACCAACCACATGAATAACAGGGAGAGTATCCTAGAAATAAATACCCATTAAAACATAAGTAACATCAATGAATGTTATCATGGATGTAAAATAATCTTGTGATATTTATTGGAAATAATTCTTGAGTAAAATATCCTTTATTCTTTGAAAAAATTTATTTTTCATAAAATATCATGAAATTTGAAAAGAAAACCATTTCACTGAAAATAACATTGTAATATTGTAAGGAAGCTTCAAGGAATTAAGTAATCATACAATTATAGAATTCTGTTCATGCTATATGAGATAAATAAAAATTTCCCTCACACTTTTTCTAAAAATTTCAAAAAAAAATTAACTAGTTAGGAAAATGAAAAAATGATTCTATTCAAACTGTTTAATAAGATATCCCAAAAAATTATATGAATTTAACAATTCTAGAATAATAGGAAAAATATTTTGGAAAATATTTTTATGAATAATGGAAATGGGAGATAAATATTACCTAGTAGATACTTACATATAAATAATCTGGAATAATAATGATATTGTGAAATTAACTCTTACCATAGGTTTGATTTCCTTCATTAAAATCAAAAACTCAAGTATAAAAAAATTAAATAATCTTATTAAATTATTACAGTACCATATTAGTGTTTATAATATTATATATAATCATATTATAATCCATTTGTTAATAATATTTTATTATTAATCTTCTATCAGGGGTTAACTTCTTCATTTTAATATTCATGTTTTGTCATATAAGTCCCAATTCATGTGCATAAGATATAGATAAATCATATAAAAAATAATATTAAGGTAATATATATCAAATTTATTCATTATATAAATTTATATAATCATTATTTAATATTGAATATGGAAAATGATTTTCATCACTTCTTGGATACTGTAGACTATATACATGCGCGGGCTATAGTATTATTCCCTTAATAGTAAATGGGTAGGGAAGTGAATGATATATATTTTTTGTTTAATAATAGATATCGTGTTATAATAATTATATATATATATATATACTATTTCCATTATTATACCCATCCCAATAATGTGGTGAGAAAAACATATTACACCATGGTGTGGAGACGGTAAGCAGTACATACGCACATGCGGTGCTTTTGTTTTTTATAGGATTGATAGAAGGTGGAATATGGTAGTTCCATAATCATAATAAAAATCTCAAAATATATATGATACTTGATTTATTACTTTATTATGAAAAAACACATGAATCAGAATTATAATAATAAATAATCTTGAAAGAGTCGGTAAAGATGATTACCTATTCTTTAAAGATATTCTTTTTGATCTCCTCGTAGGAACACTTGGGATGGTATTTTGAGAATACTAGAACCTCTAGAATGTGTATCGGGAATTTTAGAATAGAAATTGTTATGGGATGGTTGATATTTAAGGATCAATGTGACGTGAAGAAGTGAGGGATGATGTACCCTTTAATAATTAAGGTGAGGGGCACTTTTGCAATTTTCTCAAAATATAATATTATATAAAATACTATATCAATAAAAACACATAAAAAAGGAATTTTATTAGATTAAAATATTATATAAGGTTTTAATATCATAAAATAATATATTTTAGAAAATTTTTGGTATTATTTTGAACCTTTTCATTTTGATTAATCCTTAGTTAACTAATTTAATTTTATCTAAGGTAAACGAATTTTTAATATAAAAAGGTGGTAAATTTTATTTATGTGATGAAAATTAAATCATAAATTAGACATTTATAAAATTTTATATCACATTAAAAAATTTATTTTTAAATATTTTTTACAATTTTTAATCAATTTCAGAAAATATTATTTTGAAAAAAATACCATTAGTATCCATTTTGACACTATTTATTACATGGTTTTGTAAAAATATCAACCTAACAAGTTAACTTTGAAATAAATATTTTATTATATACCTAATATTTATATTTAATCAATAAAAAATTTATCAAATTATTTATCTCAAATTTTATTTATTTTTATATTTTTAGTAACATTTATTTGAAAATTTCATTAATAAAATAACACTACATCAGTTTGTGTAATTTTTTATTATAATTAACTGTTCACTAAAAATTAAAAATAAAATACCATAAAAATGATAAATATTATATATTTCATAAGAATAGTTATAGTCAAATATATCTTTTGTGTAACCCTATATAAAAAATGAGATAGTATTTAAAACATGAACGTGATCTTAAAATTTTTAGTAAATAAAATATTATAAATAACATAATTTAATCTAAGTGACCGAAAAAGTAAAATAAAATATTTATATATTGAAAATATGTTTATTAATTTAAAAATTTACAATTATATTCATTCATTACATAATTTTTTCCCCATGAGGACACATATGGGATATTAAAGACAAAGAAAGTGACATTTTGCGACTTTCATTGATTTAAAAATTATTGAAGTCATTTTTATGGAAACATTTCTATTAAAAAACTATATTTAGATACTTATGTGTTAAGGGTTGATATTTATTCATCCAATAAAAATTCATAATTTTTTAGAGCCATTTTATGGTCTTTATAATTTTATTTTTAACCAAAATTTCTCAATTTTCCTTTCACCGTGGAAACAAAATTTACCAAGGTTATTATTCATATTTGTAAAAAAGAGACCTATATAAAAATTTTGGACCTTATGAATCAAAAATTGGCTCCATTTTTCAAAATTAAAGACACTAAAGTTTATGAATTTAATTTAATATAAAACTGGTAGAATCCAATGAAAACGGTATTTTAGAAAAAATTCCCTTTTAAAACATTAAATGTTTTTATAATAAATTCATTTATAAAATCATTTTAGAAAACCATAATTATATTATTTTAAATTAAAATGAACTAATTAAAATTTATATCTTATAAAAACATAATATTACCTTATAAATATGTCAAAAGACCTATTTTTAATAAAAATTATTATTTTCACAATTCATTAAAAAATAAATGTTTTTAGAAAAAAATAAATTCTAAGAAAATTATAAAATTATGAACTAAAAAATTAAATTCATTTTTTGAAATCCATTTTATATAACATCTAAAAATTAATAAGAATAATTAAAACTCATTTTTGAAGAAAATATATTATTTGATGAATATAGTGATTTTACTAAATATTGTGTGATTGTTTTATAAGAACATACCAATAAATTCATATAAAGTTGTACCATTATATTTTTTTCATAAATTATTTATTAAAATTTATTCCCTCTAATTTAATGGCTCGGTTATAATAGTTAGTTTATACTAATATTGTATCGTGGATTGTTTAAACTCAATATTACATTCAACACAAACTATTGAAGAATGAAAATTATTTATAGATAAATATTTATTAAAATATCGGGTTGAGAAACCCTATATCATATTATTCTGATTAAATAGGTATGAAAACATTATGAAAATATATATTTTCCATGGTGGGAAAACCTTCATAAGTTTAAGAAATTTTCAAGTGTGGGTATTTTCCTAGAAAATACATTCATGTCTAGAAAATGGTAAGTGGATATGGTTGTCGAGAAGATTCACCTATAGTTAATCACCTTAAAAATATTTTTTTGATAATTAACTCAATCATCACCCAGGTGCATGATGGGTAGGTAGAAGACTATGCACCTGGATAGACACTCCTAGGGGATACTCTTTGGAATATTCACACACACTTTATAAACCATGATTGTAAAGACCCGAATCTTGATGTACATGAATATTACATTACATTTGCGGAATACTTAATACATAATAAAAACAAACACTCAAGGACCGTAATAGTTTAGTGTCTTTGGAAACTCGGAATAAAATCTTCTAATCGTGGTGAAAGATCTTCAACATCTCCCAATAAAGTTCTTCCCTTTTTTTTCTTACCTAAAACCTTTCTTTATATCCTGTGAAAAAAAAATAAAAGGGTGAGCTCAAATGCTCATTAAGGGTAATCAAAAGAAATATCAATCACATCATATACATAAGAACATAACTTTTGGAAATCTTATCCTGCAAAAGAGATCATACTATCATAACATGGGATAAATCATAGAAGTGAAATGTAATCCCAATAATCATAACTTAAAACCTGAAATTTTTTTTCATACACACATAATCATAGAAAATCATTTCTTATTAGTCAAGACAAATTTCCAAGACTATCTTAGTGGAGAAAGTCCATTTCTGAACCAAGTCACCCTCGTTTCAGTCCTGTTTCACTAAACCGGTATAACCTACCATTCCAGCCATGTCTATCTCATGAGATATAATATCTTACCCAATGCATTGGAGGGAGATATAGGTACCACCCATCTCATAATGATACCATTCTTATGTGTGCCACAAAATCTTAAATCATACATCATTGCATAACCCATGTAATAAAAATGGGATTCTTAAACAACATGACATCATAAAACAATTCATATAAGGTAAAGGAATTCATAAAAATAATTCCATCACAACATAATCAAATCAATGTAATAATAGGGATTGAAACAGAACCATATATTATCTTAGATGGAAAATAATTTTGATAAAACACTTGAACTCCATTCTTGAGGAAAATATCCTTTCTATTTCAAAAACACCATTCCTTTATTAACATGTCATACAATTCTAAACTAAAAGAATTTGATTAAAAATAAACTTGAAAAATTGTAAAGGAAGCTTCTTGGAAATAATGTTTTAAAAATCCATTTATGTCGTATAAGTTAAAAAACATTCTTTGTACTTTTGTCAGAAAAGTCAAAAAGTACCTTGTACGAAAAACGACAAAAGATTCCTTTCATATCCTTTACTAAAAACTCACCGAAGGGTAAAATAGGATTTAAAAAATTGTAGGTTGATTTAAATAATATTACATATTTAGGAAACATGGATGAGTATGATAAAATACACCCTAGTAAATTTCAAAGTATAAACAATCTCGGATAAAAATGAGATTGGGAAATTTCCCTTACCTTTGGTCCGATATGCTTTGTACGTGTCCGAACCTCCTGTATAATGATTTAAATAATGTTATTGACTTATTCCAGAATCATACTTATTTTTTATGATATCATATATGGTCATATTCTTAGCTTCTCAGTAGTAATATTTCATTACTACTTGTTATTCGGGTGTTTATTACTTAAAGTTCTTATGCGTGTTTGTCGAATAAATTCTTATTCTTCTCTTTAGGTTATAGATAAATCATTTACAAAATGGTATTAGTGTAATATATATCATATTCATTCGTTCAACTCATTTATATAATCATTATGAAATGAAGATCATGTAGAACGAGTCGCATCACATCGTGGAGACGGTATTCCGTACGTACGCACGAGTGATGATATCATTCCTATGATCGTGGAATTGTATTTTAGTGTATGTATACTATTTCATAATCAATATCACTTTATAATAGTCATATATAGTCATTATTTACACCATTATACCCATCCAAGTAAGGTGGTGGTGGAAAATAGATTACACCACGGCGTGGAGACGGTATTCCGTACGTACGCACGCGTGGTGATTTCATTTTCCGTAGAATGGATAGATAGTGAAATAGGGTTGTTTCATACTTATAATAAAATATCTATATATGAGTGATACTGATGTTATTACTTCATAATGAAAAAACTAAATAAGAAAAAGTGGAAGAAGAAATAAAGATGAAAGAATCGGTAACGAACATTACCTCTTCTTTGAAGTGCTTCTTTGAGACCTCCATTTAGGGCACTAAAATAGGTCTTTGAAGAAGATAAGAACCTATAGGATGTTTCTAGGGAAGTGGAGGGAAGAAATTGGCAGGGGTTTGGCCGGGCTTGAAGGCTCAAAGTGATGTGAGGAAGAGGGGGAGGAGGTGCCCTTTTATAAGGGAGGAGAGGGGCACCTTTGGAATAACTAAAACTATTATTTTATTATAAAGTCAAATTCGGTTTTAAATAGCTCCAAATTGATTTATTTATAAGATAAGGTGGGTATGGGTCTAAATCCTATAATCCAATAGAATTTAGATAAGTTTAGGTTCCTATATTAACCTTATCTTTTAGTTTTAACTCTTAGTTAATTAGATTGACATTTACCATGTCACTTTGTATTTTTATATTATATAGTTAATAAACTTACCATATACATACAAGCGACCCCCAAGTTTTGTTTTATTAATATATATTACCTTATCTATGTCCTTTGTAGGAACCTTATATTTTTAGGAATAAAAGAACATTTAATAAAATAATATTTGTTTTAAAAACTATTTTATGTCAATTTTGACACTATTTAGTAATTGATTTTTGTGAAAATCATAACAGAATGATTACTTCAACCAAAGTTAATTAAATAAATCCTAACATGTCCTATTAACCTATAAAATTAGTTTAATTCACAAAAAGTCTCAAATTATATTTATTTGGGTATTTATAACATCAATTATGTCAATATTTCATTAATAAGATAATTACTTCATCATCGTTGTGTCATAAATAAATTAAATTATTTAATGTCTAAAAATTAAAAATAAAATACCATTATGTAGGAAATATTTCTATATTTCCAATGAATATTTATAGTCGAATTTATCTTATGTATAACCTTATATTAAAAATGATTTAGTTATTTAAATTTGATTTTAACTATTTTAACCCTTCTTTAAATAAACTAATAATAAATGTCCTAATCTAATCCAAGTGGGCCTAAATGGTCATATTTTATTCCTAAGGTTGTTTTTGGTCGAATTACACTTGTACAATAGAATTAGGACATGTGTTAGGGTAATAATAATATCATTTTTACCCTTAATTACCCTATTTACTTTTAACCGTGGTAAAAAAAAGTAAAAAGTTATTATTCACCAAAAATTATTTTCATCTAATTGAACCACATTTTAGCCCTTGATATTAACTGTTTCTCTCGGATATTCTAAATTCCACTCACAGAAGCGGTAAAATTATGTTTTATGAAAAATTCAGTTTTTTAACTACCACTTAGTGGTTTCACTATTCATCAAAAAATGAAAGTTTCCATAAAAATACCAAAAATTAGTCCTAAGATATATTTGATATTGTGAACTCAAAAATGATGTCTATTTTACCAAATTCAAAACATATCAGTTGCATTAATTAATTTAAAAATTAATTCCCGTCGTCA
Source organism: Viscum album (assembly GCA_963277665.1). Classification (NCBI taxonomy): domain Eukaryota; kingdom Viridiplantae; phylum Streptophyta; class Magnoliopsida; order Santalales; family Viscaceae; genus Viscum; species Viscum album. The sequence continues at coordinate 1,083,287,861 of OY728134.1, read as the reverse complement.
AAACAAATAGCGTGTTCTTAAGAGATAATAACTATCAAAAGATTGACACTTGTTTATGAGTGGTTTAATGTGAAATTACATCCAATGACCAAAATTGTATTAAATTGTATAAATAAATTCTAAATATACTTTAAAATCACTCAAATTAATAATTTATCACTATTAATTATTTTGATTAAAAAAGTTGTTTTTAATTATAATTTAGTAATTTTCACTATTCATCAGAATATGACAGTTATCCAAAAAGTACCAAAATTTCACCTTAGGCTAAATTCGATACTACGAATCCAAAAAGAAGTCCATTTTGAGAGCTAAAATTTCTAAAATTTTAAAAGGTGGTTATTACTATTCATAACAACTAGTTTTAATAATATTTTAATAGCATATCGTTGTTGAGTGAAACTCGGTATTGCGTATTACACACGCTATCGAGGAAGGTCGCGATTGCGTGTAAAGCAAGGCAAGTCAAGGATGTGTGTTGAGAAAGATCCTTTTGGTGTATCTTACAACCCAAGATATTAATGAAATTAAAAAGAATATTTTTTTATAAAATCTCGGGCTGTTACATTCTACCCCCCTTAAAATTAATTTCGCCCTCAAAATTTGTCGGGGTTATAAATGGTTTACTACTCGAAAGTTTATTTAATAGAAACCCACATCATAAAAAGGAATACCAAAACATGGCTTTAAAAACTAAAGTATGAAATGTAATGATTACCCAAATAAACTAATCACTGAGTTTCCACATAGGTGAAAATATGGATATGGAAGAGAAATCTAACCATCATGTTTTGATGGAGAGTGGTAGAGAACCTGGCTATGGAAAAGCCAGCAATCACAAAGCCATAAATTTGTGACGATCTAAGGTACCATCTGATTCATCAGATATAAGAGCACTAGGCCAACATTTTTAGTTTTCAAGATCATTTCCCTAAAGTTGATGAAATTGGAATTAGAAGAAACACTTTCGTGATTTTGGTATAGTCTCACCGTTTGTCGTTCTTTGGACAATTTCCACTTCATCTTTTAAATAAATGAAGTTGAATTTGACATTCGTGATGTGTTAGTAGATCATGTGATAGATTGATGGGTCATTCTATCTGTCTCAAACAAAAGGTTAGAAAAGTTATCAAAAAATACATAAGTCCTTCTATAGTGAGATTAATCATATATAGTTCCTAAAATGGACTTATAATTCATATATCATACTTCTTAATATAATAAAACTAGTTACTACTAAATAGGGACTTCCTATAGGCCAGTGGTAGGCGATAAAGGCCAGTCGCACTTCGGTTGTGGGTTCGATTCCCACAGCCTTGTCCGACGCGATGGGTTGTCGCCCATCCTGCAGGTTGTCCATTTTATAAATCTATATTACTATAACATCCCATCAAAAATATCAAAACAAATTTATCCTTAAACAATACTAACTTATGTCCAACATAATCCATTCCAATCTTTAGGCTTATCTAAAATACTTCGGTCCAAGCTCATAGTATAAAGAAAATGATCATGTGAATGCCATCATTTATCCCCCATATATCATAAGATATATCTTGTTGGTCAAATTAAAAACATGTGAATACCTTAATCATGTATTCTCTTGAATAATGAATACCCATTGAACCTTATTGAAAACATGAATGCTGTTAAAAGTTAACTCTTTCCACATACCAAAATCCTCAAAATTCTATATACCCAAACCATGATATAACCTTCTCCTTATATCATTCATGAGCTCATGAATACTATCAAACATTTAATTTTCTCCTTATCCCTTCATTATGCGCATATCATCTACATTCCAAAAATATATGAATAACATTTCATGGATACTGGTACCATTAATCATACACTTTCAAAACTCAAGGAAAGGAAACAGTGTAACAATACTTAGATGTCTCTTTATTCCATAGTACCGTGAGATTAATTATACAACATTACACATTATAAACATGTAATCATTCCACTACATTCTTAAACCATTGACCGAGCTTCAACAATTATTTCATCTCACATATCATTTGTAGTCTCTTCATCATCATCAACATAAATACTACCCATACGATCATACTGATTCTCTTTATGAGACTTTCCCTTAGGGAATTGGTTTACATAGTGCCCGTACATTCCACATTTAAAAAATTTAACCATTGTTGATTTCGTAGCAATACCATTATCCTCGTCCCTGGTGTTAACTGAACCTTTTCCTTTGCACTTACTAGCCTTTTGTCCTTCTTTTCCACACCCAAAGCATCTTCCAGTTCCTTTGAAACATTCTCCTTGATTCCTCTTCCCACATGATTTACATAGGGGAAATTGAACTTTCTTTCCTCTATGATCATCTTGAAACTCCATCTCTCTCTTATTAGCCGAGTCAGGAAACTTACCAAATTTTACTTTATTGATCATATTATGAGATTGCTAATTCGGCATAATAATGATGTTTGGACTTCCAAATCCCATTTTATTTGGTTTCTCATGAAGAATATCATTCCATTGTCCATCATATCCTCCATTATCCTGAATCATCTTGTTTCCGGCCATTTTCTAAAACCCAAAAAGAATATTGTGAGAGGAAAAAATCATAATAATGGGGGAGTAACTTCAATATCTAACATCTTTGGTTTAATCTAATATTGTTACCATAGTTCTAGAACTATATCCTATACGTATACTTATCCTTAGGGGCATCCCTAGACATACCTTAGAAATATCTCTATGGATCTCACTAACGTTTTTGCATCCTAGTTTCCAAAGGTTGACTAAACCATTCCTCTGATACCAACTGTAGAGACCCGAATCTTGACGTACATGAATATTACATTACGTTTGCGGAATACTTAATACATAAGAAAAATAAACACACAAGGACCGTAATAGTTTAGTGTCTTTGGAAACTCGGAATAAAATCTTCTAATAATGGTGAAAGATCCTCAACATATCCCAATAAAGATCTTCCCTTTTTTTCTTACCTAAAACCTTTATTTATATCCTAGGAAAAAAAACATAAAAGGGTGAGCTCAAATTCTCAATAAGGGTAAACAAAAGAAATTTCAATCACATCATATACATAAGAACATAACTTTTGGAAATCTTATCCTGCAAAAGTGATCATAATATCATAACATGGGATAAATCATAAAAGTGAAATGTAATCCCAATAATCATAACTTAAAACCTGAAACTTTGTGTCATACACACATAATCATAGAGAATCAATTCTTATTAGTCAAGACTCATTTCCAAGACTATCTTAGTGGACAAATTCCATTTCTAAACCGAGTCACCCTCGATTCAGCCCTGTTTCACTGAACCGGTATAACCTACCATTCCAGCCGTGTTTATCTCATCAGATATAAAATCTATACCCAATGCATTGGAGGGAGATATAGGTCCCACCCATCTCATAATGATACCATTCTTATGTGTGCCACAAAATCTTAAATCATACATCATTGCATAACCCATGTAATAAAAATGGGATTCTTTTTTTTCTTACCTAAAACCTTTCTTTATATCCTGGAAAAAAACATAAAAGGGTGAGCCCAAATGCTCAGTAAGGGTAAACAAAATAAATATCAATCACATCATATACTTAAGAACATAACTTTTGGAAATCTTATCCTGCAAAACAGATCATAATATCATAACATGGGATAAATCATAGAAGTGAAATTTAATCCCAATAATCATAACATAAAACCTAAAACTTTGTGGCATACACACATAATCATATAGAATCATTTCTTATTAGTCAAGACTCATTGCCAAGACTATCTTAGTGGACTAAGTCCATTTCTGAACCGAGTCACCCTCGTTTCAGTCCAGTTTCACTGAACCGGTATAACCTACCATTCCAGCCATGTATATCTCATGAGATATAAAATCTTTACCCAATGCATTGGAGGGAGATATAGGTCCCACCCATATCATAATGATACCATTCTTATGTGTGCCACAAAATATTAAATCATACATCCTTGCATAACCCATGTAATAAAAATGGGAATCTTAAACATCGTGACATCATAAAAAAATTCATATAAGATAAAGGAATTCATAAATATAATTCCATCACAATATAATCAAATCAATGTAAAAATAGGGATAGAAACAGAACCATATATTATCTTATATGGAAAATAATTTTGATAAAACACTTGAACTCCATTCTTGAGGAAAATATCCTTTCTACTTCAAAAAAAAATTCCTTTCATAATATGTCATACAATTCTAAACTAAAAGAAGTTGATTAAAAATAAACTTGAAAACTTGTAAAGTAAGCTTCTTGGAAATAATGTTTTAAAAATCTATTTATGCCGTATAAGTTAAAAAAAACATTCTTCATACTTTTGTCAGAAAATTCAAAAAGTACCTTGTACGAAAAATGACAAAAGATTCCTTTCATATCATTTACTAAAAACTCACCGAAGGGTAAAATAGGATTTAAAAAATTGTAGGTGGATGGAAATAATATTAAATATTGAGGAAACATGGATGAGGATGATAAAAGACACCCCAGTAAATTTCAAAGTATAAACAATCTCGGATAAAAATGAGATTGTGATATTTCCCTTACCTTTGGTCCGATATGATTTGTACGTGTCCGAACCTCCTGTATAATGATTTAAATAATGTTATTGACTTATTCCAGAATCATAATTATTTTTATGATATCATATATGGTCATATTCTTAGCTTCTTAGTAGTAATATTTCATTACTACTTGTTATTCGGGTGTTTATTACATTTTGTTCTTATGCGTGTTTGTCGAATAAATTCTTATTCTTCTATTTAGGTTATAGATACCTCATTTCCAAAATGGTATTAGTTTAATATATATCATATTCATTCATTCAATTCATTTATATAATCATTATTAAATGAAGATCATGTAGAACGAGTCGCATCACATCGTGGAGACGGTATTTCGTACGTACGCACGAGTGATGATATCGTTCCTATGATCGTGGAATTGTATTGGAGTGTATGTATACTATTTAAGAATCAATATCACTTTATAATAGTTATATATAGTCATTATTTACACCATTATACCCATCCAAGTAAGGTGATGGTGGAAAATAGATTACACCATGGCGTGGAGACGGTATTCTGTACGTACGCACGCGTGGTGATTTCATTTTCCGTAGGATGGATAGATGGTGAAATAGGGTTGTTTCATACTTATAATAACATATCCGTATATGAGTGAGACTGATTTTATTACTTCATAATGAAACAAATACAGAAGAAGAAGTGGAACAAGAAATAAAGATGAAAGAATCGGTAACAGACATTACCTCTTCTTTGAAGTGCTTCTTTGAGACCTCCTTTTAGGGCACTAAAATAGGTCATTGAAGAAGACCATAACCTCTAGGATGTTTCTAGGGAAGTGGAGAGAAGAAATTTTCAGGGTTTTTCTGGGCTTGAAGACTCAATGTGGTGTGAGGAAGACAGGGAGGAGGTGCCCTTTTATAACGGAGGAGAGGGGCACCTTTGGAATAACTAAAACTATTATTTTATTATAAAGTCAAATTCGGTTTTAAATAGCTAAAAATTGATTTATTTCGAAGATAAGGTGGGTATGGGTCTAAATCCTCTCATCCAATAGAATTTAGACAAGTTTAGGTTCCTATATTAACCTTATCTTTTAGTTTTAACTCTTAGTTAATTATATTGACATTTACCATGTCACTTTGTATTTTTATATTATATAGTTAATAAACATACCATATACATCCAAGAGACCCCCAAGTTGTCTTTTATTAATATATATAACCGTATTTAAGTCATTTGGTCGAACATTAGATTTTTAGTAATAAAATAACAATTAATAATATAATATTTGGTTTAAAAACTATTTTATGTCAATTTTGACACTATTTAGTAATTGGTTTTTGTGAAAATTATAACAGAATGATTACTTCGACCAAAGTTAATTAAATCAATACTAACATGTAATATTAACCTATAAAATTAGTTTAATTCATAAAAAGTCTCAAATTATATTTATTTGGGTATTTATAACATCAATTATGTCAATATTTCATTAATAAGATAATTACTACATCATCGTTGTTTCATAAATAAATTAAATTATTTAATGTCTAAAAATTAGAAATAAAATACCATTATGTAGGAAATATTTTTATCTTTCTAATGAATATTTATAGTCTAATTTATCTTAGGTATAACCTTATATTAAAAATGATTTAGTTATAAAACTTTGATTTTAACTATTTTAACCCTTCTTTAAATAAATTAATGATAAATGTCCTAATCTAATCCAAGTGGGCCTAAATGTTCATATTTTATTCATAAGGTTGTTTTTGGTCGAATTACACTTGTCCAATAGAATTAGGACATGTGTTAGGGTAATAATAATATCATTTTTACCCTTAATTACCCTATTTACTTTTAACCGTGGTAAAAAAAAGTAAAAAGTTACTATTCACCAAAAATTATTTTCATCTCATTGAACAACATTTTAGTCCTTGATATTAACCGTGTCTCTCGGATTTTAAAAATTCCACTCACAGAAGCGGTAAAATTAAGTTTTATAAAAAATTCAATTTTTTAACTACCACTTAGTGGTTTCACTATTCATCAAAAAATGAAAATTTCCAGAAAAATACCAAAAATTAAGCCTAAGATATATTTGATATTATGAACTCAAAAATGATGTCTATTTTACCAAATTCAAAACATATCAGTTGAATTAATTAATTTAAAAATTAATTCCCGTCGTCAAAACAAATAGCGTGTTCTTAAGAGATAATAACTATCAAAAGATTGACACTTGTTTATGACTGGTTTAAATGTGAAATTACATCCAATGACCAACATTGTATTAAATTGTAAAAATTTATTTTAAATGTACTTTAAAATCAATCAAATTAATAATTTATCACTATTAATTATTTCGATTAAAAAAGTTGTTTTTAATTATAATTTAGTAATTTTCACTATTCATCAGAATATGAGAGTTATCCGAAAAGTACCAAAATTTCACCTTAGGCTAAATTCAATACTCCGAATCCAAAAATGAAGTCCATTTTGAGAGATAAAATTTCTAAAATTTTAAAAGGTTGTTATTACTATTCATAACGGCTAGTTTTAATAATATTTCAATAGCATATCGTTGTTTAGTGAAACTCGGTATTGAGTACTACACACGCTATCGAGGAAGGTCGCGATTTTGTGTAATGCAAGGCAATTCAAGGATGTGTGTTGAGAAAGCTCCTTTTGGTGTAGCGTAAAATACAAGACATTAATGAAATTAAAATGAATATTTTTTTATAAAATCTCAGGTTGTTACAATGATGATGGATTTTTTCTAAAATGACCCTGGTCTCTAACCAATGAAAATTATTGAACCCAATTACTATCTTCCATGGATAAAACAACAGATTTATTTTACTCTCTCCACTATATTTTATTAATAAGGGTACTTCCTTTTATATTGATGAATACCTAATATTAGTGAAGTTGAATAAGGAATATTCTCCAAGATACTCATATTATTCTATTAATTGAGGAAATATTTATTTTTTATTTCTCATTATACTAATAGACTTGATTTAATTTAAATATAGGTTCTTTATGGAATTTATTATATAAATTTTTGACTCTTATACTAAATGTATTGGACATAATCAAGTGACGGGTGGGACCAAGAATTATATAGCCCCATGATGCATCGATAGGTCTAATGATACAAAATAGACCAGGTTTTGTTTTATACATCTCCCAATATTAGTATATTTCTTCAGAAAAAGTCCATAAAAATATGTTTTAAGGTCCAAAATAATTCATTCCATAAATATTAGATCAATGATTATTGATATCCATGATTTCATTTATTATCATTGATATAGCATTCCCTCAATTTCAGTTGATTATAACATCATATTGTTTATTCATTCCTTCCATATCACTTATGTGAGGATTATATTATTATATCTTATGTGGTATTCTATTATTTACTAAGCATTAAAGCATATCCTTATTTTTTTCTTTCTATAAGAAACCTTAAGGATACCTCTATTAAATTTTATAGGATATGATAGAATGGATAATATTGTTCTCACAATATGTTCATGTTATATCATATGTTTTAAAATGTGTTTTATGTATGTGTCCTTTCTTCAATGGTTTATAATATGTAATATTTTATAGATACTATATTATTTTACACCAATAATGTAATATAACTGTGGAATCTTGGTTTCTAGATTCTAGGACGTTACATATACCTTTAGATTTATTCTCTATCACATCATTTGTTATTTGGCGGGTGGATTGAAGGTATACTACTCATTTATCTTCCTTTATTCCATTTCTAGTTGGATCATATAGATCCCACCTTTTGTATGAGTTGTATTTTTTCAATTAGTGTTAATGAAATAAAAAAATCATTGATTTCAATGTGTTGGATATTTTATAAAGAATAAGTTTCTTGAATGTTCAATTAGTGGATTTAGTATTGGTAATAATGCTTATTTAAATTGTATAAATACATAAATAATAATGGATATTTAATGTCTTATTATCCTAATTAAAATATAGATTCTATTATGGTATTTAGAAGATATGAATACTATTCATTAGTTTAAAGGTTAATATTCATTGAATAATTTGAGTTTACTTTATAAAATTGATGATCTAATCCTAAAGTCACAAACAAGTGCCTAATATTTAGGGAATCGAATTTTATTTCATCATTATGAAGTTTCCTTAAGGATTTTCCTTAGAATGATTTTGAATATATTATTACTAGACATATAAGGTGGATCCAAATAGATGGAGAAGTATGTGAATAAAAGAAGAAGAAAATGAGACCTGATGCACTGATGATAGAGGATAGTATACTAAGTTGAACAGATATAGTCTATTAGACCATGGTAATCAGATGAACAGTTTCTACTAACATAATTAGATGGAGTGTAAATTGGATGGAGTTTTATAAAGTCATCATATAGTCCATTGGATGAATCTTTCATATTTTATCAAATATATTATATTTTAATGACCAAGACGTGTATTGAAAATGGATATAATAATTATTGGTATATCATCAAATGAATATTCATAGTAATATCCGGATGATGAAAATGAAATTAGTAGATAAAAAGTACGTGGAAATAACTTTTTTACCAATTACAATCATGGTTATACCAAAAAGACAATGATCAGGAAAATTATATCAGATATTTCTAAGTGTCTTTTCTTTCATTGATCACGCATCATGATTCCTTGCATCCTTGATTCCAGATGAAATTAAGAATAAGCTAAAGTCTTTCAATGAGAGTTAAACTTTATTATATAATATGAGGATAATGTGGTGTAGCTATTCAATTTTCAATTCATGAAGATATTAAGTTATAGTATAACTCAGTGGAGCTATTATTCACAAATATTGTGAAGTGATGGGTAAATGTGTTTGAAGATATGTGAAAATTCAATCAGAAAGACTTATACAATGAGTAATATGAAAAGTGAATTTGGTGAAATGAATGAACAAATAAAGTGTTTTTAAGGTAATAGCTGATGAAAGGAAGTATGAAATCTATCATACATACTAGGTAAGAAATAGAGTAGGCTCTATTAGACATAATGTTTAAGATGACAGGACAATGTTCTTATATAAAATCAATCAGAGAGTGAGAAAATGTGATTATCATTTAATGAAGATATTTTTAAATGATTAGAGAGAAGTTTCAAGTCACCAGATAGAGAAGATTTAAAAAATATATGAAATTGATGTTTTGAGTAAAGTCCATTTGATAGAAAATTTTTGAGGAAGTGATATTTAAGGAATGAATATGAAGATCACTGAATGATGAGCTCCTGTGATGTCATCAGATATATTTTCCTGATAACAAAAATCAGATAAAATTCTCTATATGACTGTTCAAAGTAATTTTTTTCATTGTATCGAATGATGTCATCGGACTAAGTCAATCAAATGAATTCTTATAGGTTAACTAGACAAATATTATTAATTGAAGTTCATCGATTTGATATTTATAAGAAAATATAATGGATGAATGTTTTTTAATTCCTTCCATAAGCTAGAGAAAGAATCTAACAATATATTTCTATGATTTTCCCCATATGTTTTCATGGAACACTAGAAAATTTTTCACTGAATAGAAGATGGGTTTGGAAGTTGTATCAGATTAAATGTTTGGAGATATTTACAATGTTTTGACAAAATCCTTAATTATAGTGATGTAGATTTGATCTATAAATGTATTTATAATCATAATGGAAGTTTTTTATTCTAGCTGAGAATTTATGAAAGTTGAAGAAGAACATTTAGATCAAGACCTATGTAATTCTCCAATAAAAATGGTTTGACTCATATTATTTAGGAAGCCTGATAGTGGTTATTTAATGAACGAGATGAGTGAGAGATTAAAATTTTGAAGTGGGAAGATCAAACTTGAGTGAGTTTCATTCATTAATTTTATGGATAAATTATTCCTATATAAAGAGAAGTTGATTGATTTTTAATTGGTGGTTTGAGTTTTGTGTTATGAGTGATTTGGAATTTTTGTGTAATGATAAAGTATTATTATTCCATGAATAATTGATATCCAAAAAACATGAGAGTAATTATAATTTGGGTCAAACAAATAAAATAAGAGGAAATAGATGGAGAAAGGGTTAACAAATGGAGTAAGTTTACCCAATAGAGAAATCATGAACTGATTCAAGAATGGAAGAAGTAATACTAGATAGATATTTCCTATCAAGTGGTATAAATTTACATGTACCAATAGAGTGGAAGGAATCGAAAGAGAAATATAACTAGAAGAACATGTACTAAATAAAGTTAAGAAGAATTGATTAGAAAAACTATCAACAATATATCACTATCATAATGACATACCATACAAATACTATCAGATGAAGAAGAGTCACAAGAAAAACAATGTTCTAGATGAAATTAAAGACAAATTAAAGAACAACATTTTTTCTACTAAGATTAAAAGTATATTATTTCTCACTATTTTAAAAGTGATAGAATAAGGAAGAGAATAATAAATCAGAATTATGATATCCAACAAAATTCTCAATATATTGAAGTCGTTCCTAGTGTTATAAAGTTACTGAGGAAGTTGGATACAATCTACACAGGTTGTATAAAGATCCAGTGAGGAGCTATAAGTTGGATTAGTTTATCTCTATTACATTGATTAAATACTATTTCCATCCCCTCTTAATGTGTATAGAACCAAACTTAGGATAAGTATTATTTTTTATCAACAGAACATTATACAGGTATCTCATTATAGTAGAGAATTAATGTACTTTTCATCACCATAAAATTCAAGTACAAGATACTCTTATTTAGTAGTGAACCTTCAAAAAATATTATGTACCAAAGCTTTAATTTTATTCATATACTAATATACATGAAGTAAAATAGAATGAAAGAATAAATATCCTAACAGTTCTAAAATGAAAATGGATAGAAATTTATAATTGGATAAAAATCTCCCATACCTGATTCACCACCAACCTCTTAGTGTTGATTATTTCCTAAATTGTTCCATTAAATTAGTATAAAAGGGTTAGTTCACATTTATTGTATTCTCTAAATTTAATTTATTCTATTATGATTATTTAATTTTATTTATGGTATTAACAATGAAGTATAGTTTTGGTTACTATTTAATTATCTTTGCGAAGAATTTTATTTCTATCAAGACCTTGATGATCAGGAGAATTAAAGAGACAAGAAAGCTAAAGAATATATCAATATTTCCTAAAGGATATGATTTATTAGTTTCTCCATTCCTTAATATCAATGAACATATATCTACTTAGGAAATTAAATAACATATGGTTTTACTTACAACCAAGTAGAAGGACAGCATCCCTTCCTCAAGTGAATCTATAAGGTTAAATTATCATATGATATGTAAAAATAATTATTAAAATTGTATTCAAATAGAATAATATTTTATTAGTTTTAATAATGATCTATAAATAACCATTCAAAAGATATCTTTTAGTATATGGAAATATATTCAGTAATGCATTCCCAAAGAAACAACCACTCTTATTTGTGGTCTCTTTAAAAGTATGCAGGAAGAGATCACCCAGCTAGAATAAGAATCATATATTATGGATAAGTATTTAGAAGATAATGATTAATGATTTATAATTCTCTCTTTGTAGGGTGTTTCCATTGAGACAAGAAAATAAGATCTTGAAACTAGTTACTCATAATTTAAAAGAATATGGATCAAGGATGTTAACGAGAAATATAGAGTCATTAAAACACTAGAATAAATGATATGTTCACATTAAGAAAAGATAATAAATATCATTGATTTCAAGGATCCAGAATTAGAAGTAAAATATAACAATATTAAGAAACATGAAACTTTGTTACCACAAAAAAGTTAATCTATATGAATATGAAGTTGAAATAATGAAGAAGGTTGTGAATAGAAATTGAATTTGATTGAAGATGAGAAAAATACCCTCAATCTGAGAAGTCTATATTTGGAATTCAATCTTGTTAATATTGAGAAGTCAAATATTGAGTCTTCAGAAAATGAAGACTGACTTTTTGCTTATACACAATGCTTGTTGGAGGACTTTAATATTAAAATCCCTCCAACATGTGACAAGAGCACCAAGGCATAATTTAATGAGCTATCTCAGTTATTTATGATTATATAGGTTCCATCCATACCCTCTAATATTGTTAATATGAATCTATATTCATGAATAGTGTGGTATGGGAAGCAAATCTTCACATATACAGATGAATAAGGACGATTGAAACACTTCCACTATGACTAGAGTGGGTTGGAAAAAGATTATGGAATATTTTTCCCCATTTTGAGACCAAAATATTTTAGAGAAGAACTAATGACATCATATAATTAATATAATAATATCAAGTTTGTCAGTAAATATACGTTCCAAAATAGATTTAGGAATTGCGCATTGGATTGTAGCTATAATTCTCAAAATGATAAAGAACAAAGGAACCCCATTATAAGAGGGATAAATCCAAAGATAAATTAGAAAAAAATATATTTAAATAATAATATATATACATCAAATAGATTTGTAATTCCTTAAAATATATGTGATTTATTCATAAATATTAGTCACAAGGTTGTTACATGACGATCTCAACATGTTTCAAAAGTTGATAAGAACATAAGACCACAAAATTTGGTTTAGAAAGAAGAATCATCCATAAGAAGTAAGAAGAAAAATATAGTAAAAAAATAAAACCAATAAGATTTTGTGTAGTAAATATTGCATGAACTTGGATTACAAATCCAATAGGTTGAATAAAATTGAATCATCTAAAATAACTAATAAGAAGAACATCACTAAAAATATGATATGTGTTAAACCCAAACATTCCACCAATATTCTTAATGATATGTTAGTTATATTTATAGAATATACGCATATAAATTTTAAAATTGAAGAAGAAAAATCATAGGATAGTACAAAAGTAAACAAAAATATTCCACATGACGAAATTTAAGTAACTGAGTGGTTTTAGAAAATAGGGAAATATTTTTTTAAAGAAGTTCTAAGTGGGGGGTGACAAAAAGATAGAGATATTACAAAATTTTATTTATCCATTCTACTATAATAGGAAGAAATCCCTAAAAGGTTTAAGAGAGAATCATCTATGAAGTTTGTTAAGAAGAAATTTCATCTACACTAAGCCAAAGATAATGTTGGATGATCTATATTTCCCCAAGATAAATCAAAACGAACGTTCAGATGTAAAATCTTATAGACTGAAGGTTATGGAGAATCTTTGTTGAGAAAACTATCTCAACCTCCTAGTTAAAATAAATAAATCAAAGAAAATAAGTCTTATTCTATTAATTATTATGTATTTTATTTATAATTTCATAACAGTTAACTAAATATAAGGGATAATCTCAAGAGGACAACCTAATATTGTGAAATTATTATCACCCTAAGATATAATTAATTATGTATTTTTTCATCCTAGAATGTTTTATATGTTGGTTTACTGAAAATATTATAAGGGGATCATCCTTGATGAAATTAAATTTATTGTTTTTAATACATGATATCAAAGGGAAATAATTTCCCATATTAATAGGATCCAATATTTTGAATTCTAAAAAATTTATTTAAAAAGACCATACATGTTAAAAATATAGATGTTTTAAAAATTCTATACAACCACATAAAACATATCCATTTTTTGTGATTTCACAATTTAATGTTTCAAAATAAAATATATTTAAGAGAGTAATATTTATGAATATATTAAGGAATGTATACCTGAGGGGGATACAAGTGAAGTATAATAAAGTTTATATCAAAATCATTAATTCATATAAATTTGATTATTATAGAATGTCCCTAAAGTAGTGTCATTAAATACGGTACGTTGTTTCTATATCTCATCCTTGTTAACATAAATATAAATAATAACACAAAGGGTTAGAATTTCAATTATTCAAGGAGAAAAGAAATATTGAGATACAAAAAGTACTCTATAGACACATATACATCTAGTTGTAATTGAATGTTTTTAATATATTTTATGAAGTGGGTAAAAGAGTTTCATGGTCATCTATATTACATGTGTTTCATATCTCAATTTGTATCATCACTATGAAATAAAAGTGTAAAATAGTTCACATTTATATGAGTTCTAATTCAAATAGGTATAGAGATCAATTAGTAAGGGAATTATTTTTTGACTAAATCAAATCCCCTTGTTTTATATACAGGGAATGAATCATGTAGACATAGAGTGAAGTGATAGATGAAACATTTTATAGAAATTAATTGATAACTCTTCTAATTAACATTTTATTTATTTTAAATAAGGGGTAGATAAAGTTAAATGAATGGAAGTTTGGAAAATTAAATCATTTGGAATGTTTGAGAATACATGGAGAGAAAGATTCACATATTAACCTATTCATTTAGAAAATACTTTGATGGAATTTCTAGAAAATAAAAATGGGAGAATAAAGATCCCACTCTTTGTCTAAGTTGTATTTGTATAAAATGGTTATTTATAGATTTCAATGAAGTAATAAATATTTCATTAATGTTAATATGTTGAAGAAGTTATAAAGAAGTAACTACTACAAACTTCAATTGAATTATTCAGGATTGGTAATGAAGATATTACAGCTTGGAAAAACGAATGATGAAAAAAGGAAGAACTCACATATTATTATCTCATGGAAACAAATTACCTATATTTAGGGGAGATATATATTATTAATTATTTGAAACACGAATGTTTTTTAAAGACATTGATTTTACATTAGATGTTTGATTCGATGATCCTAATGTCAAAAACAAGTTCTTGATATTTAGAGAGTCATGTTTGGTATAAACATTATAATGTTTTCATAAGAAGTTTCCAAAAAGATTATTATTAGATGGAGAGGGAAGATATAAATGGAAAGATAATTATTTGAAGAAAAAAATAAAAAAAATCACAATAATAGACATTAAAGGTAGATGTTGGTGTACCAAGGTGATCGGACAAAGTTGGTCCAACTAAGGTAATTGGGGGAATGTTTTTGAGTAGTTCCATCAAAATGAGGGTCTAATGGAAGGAATTTTATAAAGCCATCATAAAGTCCATGAGATGAATATTTCCTAAGTCATATAACGTATCTCATTAGATTAATCAATATATAAAGTCTAAACATACATAGGAATTACTGGGAGATCCCTAAATGAACGTCCCCATTAACGTTAAACTAAAGTTAATGAACTAATTTAATAAAACAAATGGTGTAAATAAATGTTTAAAAAATTACAAAAATGGATATATTAGATAGATAAAGATAGGAAAAACTATATCAATAATTCTAATAGAAATGTTATTTATTTTCTAAATAGAATAGTTCATTATGGTTATGATTCAAAATGAGATTTAGGATAAGATAAAAGTGTTTGAAATGGATCTAAAGCAGCATATGTCCATATGTGAGATTGGGGTGCAACTATAAAACGTTCAATTCATAAATATATTTACTAGTAGTGGAAAAATAGGGAACTATGGTTCTAAAACATTATTAAGTCATGAATTAATGTGCATGATGATATGTGTGAAGTCAATTGGATGGACTTATAAAATGTTTACAAGGAATATTGAATTATTTAAAATGAACAAATAAAGAAAGTGTTGATGTGCTTATAGCTAATTAATGGATGTATGAATTCAATCATATATACTTAGTGAGACATCAAGTAGACTATATTATATAGAAGGTTTTAGATGATCAGATGACTTTTTTCCTAAAAAATTATTTAGATAGAGAAAACATGGGATGATCATCTAATAAAAAGACTACAGAATGATCAAATAAGAGTCTCTGAGTCACCAGATAGAGAATAATTTTCAAATCTTAAGAAAATAATATTCTGAATAAGTTCCATCTGATTGAAATTTTATTATGAAGAGAAATTTGAGAAAGGAATATGAATATCATCGAATGATATGCACTTGTGAAGTAATAAGACGTATGTTCTAATGAATAATAATCAGACAAATTCCCCTGTATGAAATATTGGAGGATTTTTTCGTGTCAAAATAGTTCATCAGAATGATTCCATCATGTAATTTTTTATAGGGACATTAGAAAATTATTCTTAAATGATGTTCATCGGGAAAAGGATTATTAGTAAAATTAATGGATGTATGTTTTAAAAATCATTTCATTCGTAAGTGAAAGAATCTTTTGAAATATTTTTGTTGTGTTTCCACTATGTTTTTATAGAATATTAGATGATGTTTCGTAAAAATATGAAGTCTTAAGATGTTGTACTGGATGGAATGTTCAATTTCATTTAAAAAGTTTTCATAATTTCATTAATTGTGGTGATAAGAATATGATCATTTAATATTTCTACAATCATTATGAAATTTTGTGATTCTATTAAGTATTTTTGGAAATTTGAAGAAAAAAATGATTATGAGATCTAAGGATGTTTTCTATGATGATGGGTTGAATCCTATATTCTAAAAAATTTAAAGGTGATAAGATGGAGAAAGAGTCCAGTAGCAGATTCAAATTCAAAAGTCGGATGTTCAAATTTTAGTGTTCTTTTTTCCCTATTATTGAAGACAAATTATACCTATATAAAGGGTAGTTTATGTGCTAAGATGTGTCTTATTGAATAATATATTTAGAGTGAGATCACAACTATGCATAATTTTCAATAATTAATGAAACATGAGGAAGTGACAATAGAAAATCTTGAGATTATTTTTCATTGAGGTTGAAGCTTCAGATGAAGAGGTGATAGATGGAACAATGGTTTCTAGATAGATAAAACGAACCGACTAGAGAAATCAAGTACTAGTTGAAGAAGGTAAGAAGTGATGAAGACATGACATATGGAACAATGGGTACTAGATAGATAAAATACACCGACTGGAGAAATCAAGCACCGGTTGAAGAAGGTAAGATGTGATGAAGAGATACAACATATAGATTTCCCAAATAGTGTTATTGGATGTATAGGACCCGAAAATAGTGGAAGTTATCAGATGGTGTGTGTGCATCAGATGAATAGGTACCAAAGGAAGGGAGTAAAAAGTGATCCGAAAAAATATCACCAGAATATCATCATAGGATGGATAGACTGGAAGTAAAGTATCAAACAAATAATATTAAATGGACAAAAAATGTTCTTGATGGGATTGAAAAAAAAGGTAATATAATAATAATTTTTTATACTAAGAATATAATGATTTTCTTGATTTCTGTTGTGAAAGTAATAGAATATGAAGGAGAATAAAAAATAGCACTATGATCCAATATATGTATCAATAAGTGGAAGACATTCTTATCTTTATAAAGTAACTAAATAATTTATAGGCTGACTATACATGCATTGTAATGAACAAGCAAAGAGTATCAAGTTAGACAATGTCATAATTAGTCTAGGAATTTAGGATTATTTATAACCCACCCCCATAAATCATAGGTAACGATATTAGTCTAAGGATTGATTTTAAGACAGGGCATTGAAAATAGGTATCTCATTATAATGGGTAATCCATGTACTGGTCATGACCAACACAATAAGGGCTAGATACACTTATTGAGTAGTGAGCCTTTTAAAATAGCATGTTTTATCTTTCACGTTTTTTTATATAAATTCATATGATAAGGAAAAGAAAATAGATGAATCATGATCCTAAAAGGTTTAAGAGGTAAATCAATAAAATTATAATCAGATAGAATGTCACAAACACTAATTCACCTTTATCTTATTGTTAATTATATCCAAAGGTGGTCCAATTTTTTCATTGGTTTTGGATTTTTGATTTTGCTAAGTCTTGTAGAATCCATTTTAATTGATAATGACTTAGTTTCTTTATCATCACTTGACTCACTGGAGGCCTAATTGGGTTATAGTAAGTTGATTATTCCACCTCATTCCTCTGATGAATTGGTCAAGGGTTAGTAAAAAGCAACATGTAGCCATATCAAACACTATATAAATACATATCTATAATTACCATATAAGAGACACATATATCCAATATAAAGAATAACTAGAAACACAAGAATAATATATATATGATCAACAAAACTGTTTACAATACATTCATGAGAAATTAAATTCAATCATGATTCCACATAGTAAAATAACAAAAAGGAATTTTAAATAAAGGGAGATTTCGAATTAAAATTGTTTAAGACTCATGGATTATCCACCTTTCTACATGTACTCTTGGATTTATCTTCATCCAAAATGGCCAGTTCAACCATCATAAAAAACACTGCTCTTAAAAAGTCACCATGCATCATCTTTAAATAGACCACACCGACTCCATTCCACCCAATTAAATTCTGAACACATCATCTTCAAAATAGAAACACTATATATTAGTAAAAATACCCTAAAATTGTGAGTATAAACATAAAAATTAGGATTCCCTAAAATAAAAAATGAAATGAAAAAAAAATTAATCTCAAACTCTAAGACAAGTAGCTAGATCAAAGTAAAACAATGAAAGAATCCATATATTCTTGAACACTATAACTCATATGCATGAAATGAAGTCCTAGTCATCTTAAATCTAATTGTTGAAGGTTTTACCTCTTAAAAAACTAGAAACACAAAAAGAATTAAAAATTCCATAGAGTCCAATATTGATAACCCAACTGTACATATGATCTTCAATGAAAACCATGGGTGATTGAGTATTCGCAATTTTTAGAGTACCCATTCTACTCTATTATTCTTCTATAGCACCACTATAATCCACTAAAGGGGTGGATTCCTTACTAAAGTACACACATTAATTAATGGGTTACCAAACCTTATCATTTGACATTACCATTACACCATTATATAAATTAATAGGGTTCCTACACCTTCAAAAATCACAGATACCAGTCAATGGTGTACTAATCCCAACTATAATAACTACCCATGTATGTTCAACCCACATCACCTCACATAAATTATAAAAATGGACCCACTCCTCATCTATCATTCACATAAAATGAGGGAGTACCCTACTCTATGGGTAGAAGACTCATTACTAGAGGATATAGGAAAGTAATAAACTTTACATACCATGTGGGGGACCCTCACTATGGAATAAGCTCAATACTAGGGGAGTACCAACCTCAAGAATGATCTGATCAATGTTCATGATCCCCATTGTCGGACCAAAACTTCTAAAAAACTGAATTTCATGTATCACCTAATGTCTCTCCCATGAATCTTAAAATAAATTATCCATCTTCTCCTACATGGAAAATTTATAAGGTTATAAAACTCATGCATCTTTTTCTGGACCTGGAGAAAGGATATATGAAAAACCACTATGGTTGGAAAAGTAACTTATACTTACTATAATTTTACATGACATTTAGCTCCTCATAGAATATTTTTTTTACAAACTCCACATATGATTGTAATAGACTATCCATACAATGTTTAGGATAGGGTACAACATATGTTGGACTTGAAGGATAAAAAGAGTGAATCACCCCATCCATTCCATATAAGGTTTAGAATACATATAATTTCATATATGGTGCCTAGAATGTTGTCTCAGATAACTCACATCATATGTATAACTATGGATTATAAGTCATGTAATTCCAAAGTTATACAATTTGTAGTCCTCACCCACATAGTGCATATGGCCAAATGGTTACCTAGGAATGTACACCCTATACACAGCATGTTGGATGGAATGGTTAACATGGAATGTGAATTGTATCTAGGGAGTTTGATATATATCTTTATCCAAATCCCTATCCTATGTATCTACATGTGTAAAAAATGTGTTTTCATCTAAACTACATGCCATGTAGTAATGTTCTTCTACCAAAATTTTAAACATTCACAAATATTCACCATTTTTATTTCCCTCACTTTAGATCAAGCTTATTTTTTTCTAAAAACCTCATCCATGTATGTAGTGCCTCAAATAAAGAATTTATAGACATCTCTTTTCATCAACACTTTTCCAAATTACTCTACACAAACCCACAATGCCCAATTTCATTACTTCCTCTCTGGTATCCAAACCATAATGCCCTTATTTATCAACCATCATCATATGATCCTCTTTCATGACATTATCCTTAATTTAAAATGCAAATAAATCAACGTCAACATAGGATTTTTATCATGCAATGATCCATACTAATAATTATCAAACCTCTGACTATAATAAAGGATAATAATGAAGTAAAGAATAATAGTGGAGGGAAATCAAAAGTTCATCATATAAGGGATTTAATAGTGTCCATTTCAAATTTGTACGAACAATTATTGGGTAAAACATTCATATACCATGAAAGGGAAACATACAAACATGTTTTTAAGGACAATTTAATGAAAAAAATGAATAATTATAGATCATATTTTTAAGAAACAACTTAAGAAAAATCCTTCAAAATAAAAATAATGACGATCAGTCGTATTTAGAAATTAAAAATCACTTCTTTTTGAAAAAAAATTCATAGTCACTGTGGAGATATACATATCAGTGTAATGAAACTTGTCTTGATTCTTGGTTTATTCTTTCCCATATTCAAAAGACCTCATGCCCTATCTTAATCTAAGGTTCTTGTTAATAAATAGTGTGTCTAACCATATAGAGAACTCATAATGGTGTGATTTAGGGTAATTTTAGGGTTCAAGACACCAAAATCTGCAACAAATTAAATATTATTGAATAAATAACACCCATGTCGGTCTACTCCTAGAGGCCTTGGGGAAAAACAAATTACATCATCCTTTGGGGAAAATCCCATTATCGACATAAAATTGGTTTCATTTTTGCCTTATGATACTCAATTTAGGATATATAATTTATTCATCATAAATTAATGCACACTAACTAAAAATATTATTTTTTATATTTTATTTTGGAGCATTAACAGTGCTCAAAACCTCAAAATAGCTCATCTAACAACCGAAAACATATTATGGGAATATTAAAAAGCTTTGAATGAAAGCATTAAGTGTTTTTAATATATGACCATGTATGATTGCAAGATAAATATTCATTTAAATGGTTAATTTTTAGAAATCCCATGAAATTTAACTTTCTTAGAAATTCACTATAACTCATCTTGAAGGAATATACCTCACCTAGTGTTCAATAGGACTTTTAATTTTTTAGGTTTTATGATGGGGAAATTTTACCATTTTACCCATAGAGAGGTCTTATGACATAGAAACCTCAAAATAGAGTTAATTATTTATCATCAAAAACCTTGGTCACTGCATCCTTCCCACCATTAAAACATTTTCAACCTCAAAATGTAAGCAACTAGAGTCATTTAATAAGGGGTCACACAAAATAAGCTTTTATGTAAAACATTCCACCTTAAATAGAATAGATCTTCCTACATGTGTATTTCCTTTGACAAAATCAACACACTATTTCCTAGCAAGAGAAATCAATTTCTGGTCACCAAGTTAGTCTGCTCTAGATTATTTCAAAACGACACCTAAGAAGAAACAAAAGCCTAATATATTTGAGTAATTACAAGACTTATTAACGAAAGGTCACCCAAAAATTAAGAATGAAACTAAATCACAATCCAATAATATCCTCCTTAGAATGTTTCAACAAAATGGTTATCTTTTGCATGAGAACTTTACTTCAAACCTAAAAAGGTAATCCTTGATTATTATTCTAGAATCCATCACTAATAGATTTACAAATATTTTAGACAGAAAATAGAAGAGTTTCAAGGATACATAATCCTATAGACCTATTTCAATTTCTCCATCATCTCCTTCATACAATGCATTTACATCAATGTCTCTAGCATATGAAAAAAGGATGCATCCGACTTTTTTTCAACCACTTTTCAAAAATTTGTGAGATTCTTTGTTCCGTATCATAATCTCCAACAAGATCACATCCACTATCGGAGATATATTGGTTATTTTCTCATGAATATTTCATGAAATATGCCAACAAGAACATTCAAAAAAACACCTTTCATAATAAAACTAGTCAACACCACACTACTACCCATTTAGTGGCTCAATATTACATAATCCAAAGTGGAGGGTTCAGGTTTTTTAGATTACCATGCCCTATCAGTTCTACAACCAAGGATAACACCAAGAAAAACACAAGGGACCATGAACAAAAAAATTAAAATAAAACTTCCTCTTATACTACATAAAAAGAGTTTCCTTATGATGGGTACACCCATAATGATCTATTTGACATACCATAAAGGGGGGAGCACATTACTATGGTGGTATCCACTCAAGATGGTTATCCCAATATTTTAAAAAAAATTGAAATAAAAAAACTACTATAAATATGTGTAAGTTGTATATTTTTTCCCAACCTTCAGAAAATAACATTAGTTCCATCCCCTTAGAACACCTAGTCACACAGGACCTCCAAGTCAAAATCACAACCATAAGCCTATATTATCAAAGGGAATAATTAGGGGCCACTACCATATATCAATGGTGTGAAAAATATCCCTCTATGTATAATAATTAGTGACTTAGAATAAATATACTCTAGTACCTTCTCAATCATCTAGACATAGAGTCCTCTTCCACGGGTTTGAACTGCTACACCACTATGATCTCATTTTCCACAATAACATCAACTTCATGAAGACAAACTAATAGTCCAATAATACAATACTCACATTAAAATTGGTTAATATACGATGAACACTCCAATTGTAAGGCTGTGGAAAATACCAAA
Source organism: Viscum album (assembly GCA_963277665.1). NCBI lineage: Eukaryota > Viridiplantae > Streptophyta > Magnoliopsida > Santalales > Viscaceae > Viscum > Viscum album. The sequence continues at coordinate 1,083,264,619 of OY728134.1, read as the reverse complement.
TTCCAATGATGATCCATCATAAACCATCTGAAAGAAATGTATAAATTATATATACACCATAAATTCCACAATGGTGTTAATCATTCCTATTTTAAATACTATAATCTCGTCTCTAGAATTTGGGAAGATGAATACATGAGGCTCATATTAAGTTATATATAAGGATTGAACATATAAATGATTTATTTATATATCCATGTTCATGGGAAGTTAATTATCATCCTTGAACATAGCACATAAATATATTCTTACCATATGATAGAGAGTTGATAAAAACTTATTGAAGGTGGAATCCACTCGCCACATTGAAGGGGATCCCGTATAGTTTTAGGGGTGGACCGCATCTCACATACACAAATGTGTATCACTACACATTATTATAACTGATATCCAATCCATAACTAGTTAGGTACCATTTTTTCTCATATATTCCATGAATGAATCTCTTTAAATACCTATTCCTATACTAAGGATTAAAATACTTTACCAGAGGTGGTGTACGAATGATGGTCACAATCAGTGGAAACTATCTTACTGACAATCATCATAGTAGAATAACCATGGTAATCTCAGACTCCTAAACATAAAATAAATATATAATAACATTAATATATTCTATCTTGTATGAGTGTTTATGAAGAGAGGACATAAATAATAATATGAACCACACCTAGAGATGTCTGTTCATAGTCATCCATTATGAGACACTCCCCATGAATTTGATTTTTAGTACCACATCCCTCAAATAAATTAATAGAAAGTTATAATATTAGGAGAGGAATGTATTATTGCCTATACCCATATACTCCTACACAACTCCATCTAAAACCAATACCAACTAGGATACTCCCTTTAACATAAAAAACCCAAATTGCATCCCTATCATTGAGATGGATATTCATTCATAGAACCATTATAACTATCTTTAGGCAAAGCAATAACCTACTTTTAATACTAAGTTGCATCCCTTTCAACAATCCCCAACATTCAATAGTCTTTTGTGGGTCTCCAATATTGGTGGTATTGTATGAAAACACCTCCACATCTTAGAAAGTATTTCCATAGAGTCTCTAATCAATCACATGATCTCAAACAATTCTATAATTAAGAATTTTCAATGATTAATTTAAGTGTTATCTAAGCCTCATCATATATTCAAATATTATTTTCATTCCTTCCAGAGGTCCCAATGTCCTTTTATAAAAATCCACCCCAAAAGGCTAAAACACTAACAATGATAGTGTAGTCTATTAATGAGTTTGAAAAAAATCATCAACTAATGGCTCATTATGTATTTTAGAGAGATTAATGAATGAATATTAATATATTTATCAAGAGTACGAACCAAATATAAATTAATGTCTTGTAATATAGAAATAAAGTCCATCATCCATAGACTATTCTCTCTGAAAAAACCCATAGGGACTATGTCATCAAACACATGAATATTTCCCAAGCTATAGGTATTATCATTTAACATAGTGATAAATACCATACACTTGATAAAAGAAATATTTACTAATTTAAAATGGAAGAGAAACATCCTCATATCCTAATGTTAGAATATCTCTCAATCGTGTCCTAAAAACAAATGCCCCGCTAGTCACTAATTATTTCAGAGAGTCCAAACTACATTAATGATCTCCTCATGACCCTTCCACTACACCCATATTGAAATTAAATGGGTATCACCCTTTATATGGATAGATAAAACAACATGTACTTTATAATGTATATATATATATATATATGAGCTAACACATGAAGGCAATGAATGATCACAACTGGCCACTATATTATGTATATAAAAACTACCTTTCACACCATAATGATTTTTAATAGCTTTAGTTATACTAGTAAGATTTAGATTTTGTGATAAAGGATATGTTTTACACCACATATACAGTGGTCTTCCTATTCTAATAACTAAACTCAATTCCCCTTTATCAAAACTACCCTAAATTCCCAAACTAGTACCCACATGAATTCTAACTCTAAAATCCATCCCTATGATTCATCCACTTTGATAAAAATCAATCATGTTCCAAACCAACATGGCCCCAACTAGGTTGATAGTAAGTTTCGTACACACCCAAGTCTCCCTCTAATAGATTACGGGCTGGTGACAATCACTTAGTAGGTATATCTCACAATATAAGAGGACATAGCCTATATCAACCTACAATAGAAACATATATCCAAAAAATAAAATAACTAGAAACACCAGTATAATATATATATATATATATATATATCTGTGTGTGTGAGTGTGATCAAATGAACTATACAAAATACTTTCATTTGACATAGGCATAATTCTACAAAATCAAATACCAAGATAAAACTATACATCCTACATGAATTTGAATTTGATAAGTGTAAGACTCTAGGATGTTCCTCATCACTATGTGTACTCCCAGATCGATCTATAGCCTCAATAGTCCCCAAAACCACCATGAACATCCATGTTCATCATATGTCACCAACTGTCAACTTTGATCAATACACATTGAATCCATGTCCAGTAAGGCCATCTACAAACCCCACCACATCTGCATATACAAAAAATGTGTGGGAAAAAAATCCTAGGAAGGGGTGAGTATAAAATTTTCAAGTAGTATTACCCCAAAAAAATATTGATGAAATGAAATATGTTAGCTCAAACATTGAAACATGTAGGTATCTAGAAGTAATACTTTGAAAGAATTAAAAAACTATCAACCACTATAAATTATAGGGTTAAAATGAACTAAAAGTTATTTTAACACTAATTCTTTAAGCCCATATGTCATGAAAAACTACAATTTCTTAGAGTTTAAATTATAACCCATAGTCAAAAGTCAATATCCCAACTGTATATTGGATCTCAAAGGCATCCTGAGGATTCATGAGGAGTCATAAGTCTCAATGTACCTTGTCATTTCTAATTTTCTTCCACACCACCACTAGAATACCTAAAGGGAATCTTTCACCTTGATGATATAGACATATGAATTGAGGTGTACCATTAATTAATATCCACTATTATTGTTCCATCATTCTAGAAACTAATAAGGTAACCCATAACCTAACCAATGATATATTTTGGTCAAGGGTTCACAAACCCATACTATCATAAATACCTAGCTATGATAAAACCAACATCACCTATAAGATATTATAATGTAGAACCCAATTCACATCGATTGATTCACATAAAACAAGAGAGTACCTAACTTTGTAGTTAAGGGTCCCATTCCTTGAGTATACAGGAAACTACTATACTCTAGTAGTCAGTTGGGCGACTAGTGCATTGTAAAAGAGTAAATATCATTTGAGGGTATAACTATCCATAATAGATGACTCAAACCCCATATACACTCTTTGATGTGTATGTACTATCTGTATAGATAGATTACTTGGGCTTAGAGTATATAGGGGACTAATCAGCCCCATACTTAATATAGGGGATCTAAGACCTGACATAAGCTCACTAACAAAAAATTACCAACCCCATAAATGCTATGATCCCCTTACATGATCCCCATAATCATCCCTAAAAATATAAATAAACTAAACTACACATATCAATTCACATATCACCCATGATTCTAAATAAAAACACATCGTCACATCCTACCTAATGAAATGGTCAAGATAAATAACTCACCATCCAAATATGAGACATAAGGAAGAAGATATAAAAAAACAATAAGGTTGGTATAGTAAAATAAATGTACTATAATGGGACATATATTGTATCCCCACAACTATTATATGGTCGTGTTATACGTCTCAACCTTGAGAGTATATTTTTACCTATATATAATATACCATATGGTATATGAAGTATGATATTGGATGGGTTCTCAGTGTTTACTATGACAACCTATGTCATGTAAGGGTTAAAATATATGATGTTCCCTATAGGTTTTATGATGTGTGAAATTAGTTGACTCACTCAACATGTATAACTGTGGAGGACAGGAAATGAAAGAAAAAAGTTATAAGACATGTGGTCCAAACCCACATGGAATGTTTAGCCAAAAAAACCCATGAATGTAATCCACATGGGACAGCTAGGGGAAGATGATATGTATAGTACGAAGGAAGGATTTTTATATTTTTCTTAATACAAAACTCTATCCACTATAACTAGGTAGGTTCCCAATATGTGTTGATCTGAACTACACATCATGTTTTCATATTCTCCACCCAAAATTTATAGCATGGAAAAATATTCACCACTATCACTGATCTAAAATCCAAACAAGTTCAAAGATTCAATAAAATCATATTCCATGGATTAGGTACATCTAATGGTTTATTTCTATCAATCTCTTTCAGAAAATAGAGTTTTTAATCATTTCATACAGACCCCCAATGCCTGAATTCATCATTTTCATTAAGATATCCATACCAAAATACCTCAAATTATTCACTATCACTATATGATCATCCATTATGATATTATCATAACCTTTTAACCCAGATCCCTCACTCATCATCTGAAATTTCAATTTCATGATGGTTCAATCCAAGAATTTTTGAACCACCAACCATAAAGAAGTCCAATGATGAATGTGTAAATAAAAATTAGGGGAAATAAAAAAGATAAAAAACAAATAAACTAATTATGGCCATTAAAGATCCAAACCATCGATATTTGAGGGTTAAATTTATTGAACCAGAAAAGGCAGTACAAAGTGTTGTGTTATAGACCAATTTATAGAAAAATAAAAATAAACAAGGCTATGATTTTGAGAAGAATATAAAGAATAATTTTATAGTATTAAAATATAAAAACAAATAAATATAGAAATAAAAAACCACCACTATATAGCACAATGACCATCGCTTCTACAATTAATAGTCTCCATAGAAATATGATAATTGATATTTCAAATTTAGTCTCGATTTGAGGTCGATCACTTCCTATTATAGAAGTATCATTTTCCCTTTCTTGATTTAGAGTTTGTATCAAGAAATAGTGTATCTAACCATAGAGAGAAATCATAATGGGAGGTTTTATAGAGTAATTCAAGTGTTCTAACCACCAAAACCCACATCAAATTAGAAAATATTAAACAAATTACACCAATAATTTTCTACCTTGAAATCCCTTGGAGTGAAATCAATTTACATCATATTTAGTTCAAACCCCATTTCTAGAAACAATTATAGTGTTCATTATTAAATCTAGTTTTTTATTAAGATTTTATAAATTCATTAATAATTCATGAAAGTTGATGGAAATTAATATATTTTTAAAAATAAATATTTTTTGTGCCTCCACTATGAAAAACCATGTCTTTTATACATTTTATTTCATGATTTATTACATAAAGATATACATAATACAATCCTAGAAGATTGAGAGGGCTATTGTGTATGGAATATTAGATACCTATAATAGTAACATAAAATGGTGATACAATGACATTATTTAAAACTCCTTAACAACATTCTAAAATTCCATTGCTATTCTAAAAATGTACTTGATAACCAAGGGACATACTTAAGAAAGAGGTGATCTATATAAACTAATAATGGAATAATCAAAGAATAACATGATGAAAGTAATAAATGTGGATAAATAATTATATCATGGTGAAATAAATGGGAATTGAATAAAAAACATTAACATTGAATCATGATATAGGATGATAAGAGCATGGTAATATCGAAAAATTATAAAAACATAAAACATGACATCGTAAGCATAAGTCAAGGGTAACAGTTGAGACAACATTACATAGTGTGATTTGGATAAAATACCATGAAAAATACATGTAATTACCATAAATTATACATGGTATCTCATGAAATAATAATACTTACCCAATGAATTGGAGGGATATATAATTTCAAGTCCATCCATCCAATTCATATCATGTATATGCATTTGTGTGCCATGTAGATCCTACAGCATAAGAACAAATTTCATAACATTTAATATCTTGATTTTTTAGTGGGGGTTATGTAAATATAAGTGAATAATAAATTAAGGATAGGATCATCTAAGTGAATACCCTTGAGTGTAAATGTGGATGGGTATTCAATTCACAAATGTTTGTTATGGAAAATCACAGGACAATTTCAGCAACATAATGAGTGTACATAAAGATTCATGGAAGGGATTAATGAGGGTGAAGGATGCACTATAAATAATTTTAAATAATTATTATATTAAAAAGGAATGTGTAAAAAAATATTTCATCATGAGAGATTAGAAATGAGAAGAGGAATAATATAGAGAAAGTTCATGAAAAAAGAGGAGGAGAGGATCCCTTACCTTAAGCGGTAAAATATAAAATCATGGGAGGTGATTCTTAAGAGATTGATAAAACCATGGGAGAGATTTTGGGAGGTTTAAGGAGATAAAATTCATGATCAATGATTTTGATTAAAAAGGAGTTGGAGGTTGGGTGGGTATTCAAATAAAAAGAGATGAGAATACTTTATTAATTTCTAAGCATTGGTTTTGGACTCTATATAAAAAAACAAAATCCAAAATATTACAATGGTTTTCTCATGGTTTCATACAAATTTGAGTGTTTTTAATTATTTTATATGTATTTGAACCGAACTTATTAAAATAATACCCCAGGTGATGTAGCATTTAGTTATGTTCATAAAGAAATGATTTTAAAATAATAAAATATAATATTTGATTTGCTGGATTCATTAGAGGACTATAAAACCAATAAAATAACATAAAAACACATTATTTTGTAGTTCAAAATATATATTTGGTCATGGAATCCATTTTATATGATTTATTAAATCCCATTTTGTCTATTATGATATCATAATATATATTTCATATTTATACCGTATTTATTTTTTACCGAAAATTTTGGTTGTCCTGAAAAATAAAGAAAAATTATCCATCAGAAAATTTTCACATTATAATTTAAAAAATGATAATTATTTTTACAATATAATTTTAAAAATGATAATTTACACTTTTAAATAAAAATACTTATTTATTGGAAAATACTAGTTTTAATTACAATAAGTACTTTCTGGCTATTATAAAAGTTAAATTGGACATCATTAAATTTAATTATCATTTATAATTGAATAAATATTATTTAATAAGTATTTTTATTTATAATAATATTTATTTAAAAAATTCATGAATTTATAAAAAAAATTTATTAATCGAACTTATATATTTCTCAAAAATATAATTTCAATTTCTGCATATCAAAAGCCAAATTTTTATCAAACTCATTTATTATTTATAATGTAATAATAAAAGAGATAAATATTTTCATTATTTTAATTGAAATAAAATATAAAAATTCATACTGTTATGTTCTAGATATATAACCCCTTATTACACTAGCATATACCATGAGGGTAGGGTGTGCGATGGTGATACTTTTTTGGGGTGGTTCAATGAACATGGTTTAGGCCACGATCCTGATAATCATGGACATCCCTTATAAAAATTTTCAATCAAGTTTCAATTATTGGATCCATTCTTGTACTTGGTCAAGGGTAAATCTTGGTAATTCTATTTCCCTTTGAAGCTCTGATAAATGGGCTTCCTAAGGTACCATCCTATTGGTCAAGGCCATTGCTTTTTCATTTTGTGTTAATTGGAATTTTTTATAACACTTAATATATATTAATATTAATTGTTACTAAATAATAGATATATTATCAAAAATTATGATGCTTAATAATTTATTAAATCTTACAGGAAATAAACGTCCAAAATAAACAAAGTAGTGCATGTATTTTCTATTACTTCCTTACATAATAATGAATTTATCCATTCAAAAGATATATTCATTTATAAAATTTTGTTTCATTAAATTCATCCCCCTTCATAAATTTCCCCCTCAAAGTTTCAATTCATGCATTAAAATAGATGAGGGTACTTCTGTTTCATCGCATATTCTAGTTTCCAACTCTCATCCCCAAACATGTGGTTCTACCAAAGTACATTGATCAGATGAGTTATCTTGATTCATAAAACATTGTCTCTACGATCTAGGATATTCATTGACTAATATTCATATGAAAGATTGTTCTCCAAGGGTACAAAATGAGATTTAGTACATGTGAATTTTTTATGTACTTATTCAATAGGGATACAAGGAGCACACCATGTGCTTTAGATAGGATAAGTAGGAGTACTAGTCAATATACCATAGCTCTAATCCAATAAATTTTATAAAAGGTGTATATGTATCTATTACTAAGAATTTCCTTAATACCAAACCTGGTGAGTTTCTCCCATGGTGATATATAGAAGAACTATTTATCTCTTTCCTTGAACTGCATGCCACATTGATGATTTTCCGCATTTCATTTTTTCCATATTTTTTTTGATTAAATAAGATTATAAATAGTTTAATTTTTTATTTCAACTCTGGGATCAGATAATGTCTCATCATCTTCCACTCTTTAAATTCATTATAACATGTTATAGTCCCACACCAATTCACATATAGATCCTCAAAATGTGTTATTTTAATGATAGTATGGAAACAATTTTTATATAGGAACTCCACTAGGGGATGATGTTGATATCAATATACATGGAAATCCATTCAACGTGATATTAGAATATTCACTAGAGTTCGAATGGTTCTCTATGACTTTCCTTCTGTTTGAGTGTAATAAGAAGTACTAAAACACAAATCTATATCCAACACTTGTAGAATAATTCTTTATATCCTCTATGTAAACCTCATATTTTGAACATATATAATGGGGAGTTGCAGTTTATGTTGTATTACCACTTACATTATATATAACACATCATGTTGGTCCAGAGAGAAATCTTCATTGATTGCAATGAAATGAACATGATTTTTATGGTGATCAACTGCCATTCATATTGTGTTGCATCCTTTAGATGTATTGGAGAGTCTTACAACAAAATCGATGGTTATGTTTTCCCATTTCCATACTGGTATGGGAAATGATTTCATTATACCCTTATACTTCTACCATTTAACATTGAATTTTAGTCATTCAAAGAATCGAGAGACATATTTTCCTATCACCCTCTTAATTTTCTCTCACTATAATTTTTTTCTTCAAATATTAATAAATCTTATTTCTTCCTATATTAATAGATAGGGATGATCTATACGCATCATCCATAAGATCCCTCTTCATATATAATTTTTATGGGACATATATTTAGGTTCAAAACTTTATAACTCCATATTTATAAAATTTATACTCCATAATATTCACTACCTTTTTATGTAGCTCCTCATTATCTTTTTGGACCTCCTTGATAACCTCAATAATGGAAGGTTGATTATTAATTTGAGAAATGTAGGATGTATACAATTTTATTATTCCCATTTATATCCTTTTCAAATAAAAACATATTTGATCTCCTTAAATCATAATCATGGATTCAGTTAAAGGATTCTTTCTACTCAGAGCATCTTCAAATTTGTTCTCCTTCTAATTATGGTAATGGTTTAAACAATCATTGTCCATAATCATATATCACCACATTAATTTTATCATATTGATATCATTTTTTTGTGAATATATACATGGATATTTTATAATTTTATATATGTCACACTTCTTCCCCTAGAGATAACATCTCTAAATATTTAATGTGATGATAACTATAGTTAAATATAGATCATTGGTTGGGAAGTTCCACTAATAGATATTTAATTGGAATGAGGCATAGTATATCTCTTTGTCGTATGAAATGATCACACAAATAAATATATTTTTTAATGCATTAATATAGATCATGAATCCTTCCCAATTTTTTTGGTAATGTGAGAACAAGTTCAATGATTAGACTCTTATTTATCTCTTTATGTTATCCTAGAATTCATCAATCCAAAAGAAATAATTACTCCTATAAAGACACAAACATCACATATATATATAAATATATATATTTTAAATCATAATGGGTGAATATTCATTACATAACATAATTATGTATGCTAGAATCATATAGGTATAGGGCATTTGTAAACATGGATACATAAAAAAACTAGTTCATAGGTGAATTACATCATCTCCCATTAAGTTATACATAACTAGAACCCTTATTATACATATAATATATAATAAAATTATTCAAAAAATGGGGATAGAAAACATAATAAAGGGTGGTATCATATTCTCAGTAAGGGTAAACAAGGTAGATATCAATATTATATGATCCTAAGGGTATGATAACATGAGAATAACATTTTTAACTATACCTTAAATAATATTGATCATATAATTGAGTCATGGAATAAATCATAGTAATTAATAAGACAAGAATTACAAAGGATTCAAGTAACATAATATAAGAGAGTATAAAATTTAAATATATTTATATAATTCTCATAATCATAGAAATAATTTACTTTTTAGTCTAGGATTATTTCCAAGAATATCATAGTGTAATGGGTTCACTCCCTAAATCATCATAGTAGTCAAGGTTCACTCATAAGAATATCATAATGGATAAATTCCCTCGCTAAAATATGTTCACTCCCCATTATATTCATGTTTATCTCAATTTATTCCAAACATTACCCAATTCATAGGATGGATATGTAGGCACCACTATTCCATGCTTATAAAGTGACAACCGTCCTTGGTTATAACAAAACCACTATCCTTTGTTATAATGTAACAACCATCCTTGGTTATAATGTAGCCACCATCCTTAGATATAATTTAACCAACATCATATATTTAAAACTATACATATGTGTTCCACAAGATCATAAAACATTCATCTTATCATTACTCAAAAAAAATAAATGGGTTTCACAAGCATTTTATTATAGAATAACCTAAGGAATGGAAACGTGATTCATAAACTTTTAATCATTTCATCATAGAATAACCTATGGAAAATGAAAAAGATTTATATTAAATTCAATTATAAAAAACCATCCATATAAAAAATAAGTATTATGTAATTTGGTCATATCCATTGTGAAACTTATGTAACATCACACAAAACCTTTATTGAGGAAATTAATATTTTATCCTTGAAATTTGTTATTTTAAATATATAAAAAATCCCAAATTTTAAATAAAAAACTCACTATAAATATCCTTTTATGTTTTTTAATGAATATTTAAATCTTTGAGAGGTCATGATGGTGAAAAATAATTTTCATGTCGTATATGTTAAAAAAAATATTTTATTCGCATTTTTGGTGAAAACTCAGAAGTACCTTATTCAAAAAATGACAAGATGATTCATTTTAAACTATTTTTAGAAAATTAAAATATGGTTAAAACTTAATTAAAACAAAATTAATAATATTCTCTAAAACATTTTTAGTAAAATCATGGATATGGAAGAAAAATGGTTTTCGACCGAAGATAAAAAGCTTCCTTTTTTGTTTAAAATTTACTTTTTGATCCTTGAGTACATAAAGAGGGTAAAATGAAGGGGGATTTTTATTTTAATATAATTACTGCAGTATATGAAAATTCATGTTATTCTTGAAACATATATCATAATATATTATCATTGTAAGTATAATCATTAACAATTCATATAAAAAAGGATATTGTATCATAAAGCTATTACCACTTTGGTATCTTTTTAATTATAATCCCCATGAATGAAATAATATTATTTGGATATTTATATCACATAAATTTCATCATAATAATCATAATATACTTTAAGGTTCAGTATATAGGTCACACAAAAGAATAAAGTAGTTTATAAGGCATCTGTCCCACATAAGTAAAAGTTAGACGAAAATCCCTTACCATAAGTCTCAACTAAATTCATGAACATAACAACCTCCTGTATAATAAATATAGGTTTTTAAACATATATTACAGAACCATAATCATATAAATCACAACATATAAGATTTACCTATAACCAGTTATTACCTATTTATTAATAAGTCCTTCTTAAAATTCCACTTCGAGAAATAAATACCTTTTTCATGTAAGTTTTGATTTGGTATTTTAGGTCCTTTTACATTGATCAACGTTAAATAATAACCATAATTTTAATCATGATATAAATATAACATATATTAATTACATATGTATTTGAAGTAATCCATTAATGTTAGTATTAGAAAATGAATTACATCATTCAAGGATACGGTAGGCCATACGTACACATGAGTGGTGTTTCCATCTTCTTGATGGATGGAATAAAAGAATGTTAAATAATATATCTTATTTATAGATAAATTATGATTTCATATATGTCCCATATATTATTTAAGTTTATCTTTATTACCATCCATGTAAATCATAAGTGAAAAATAAATCGCATCTCTTTGTGAGGCGGTAGTCCGTCACACACATGGGCATCGTTATCAAATTACCACCGAATGGGAAGTAAGAAAATATATGTAAATTCATAATTAAATAAGTATAATTATTTCATAAATATCATATACATATGTTATATCCATCATTATAACAAGTAATTATAGGTTCTGATAGAAAACAAATTACATTTTCCCGCAAGTTGATAGTACACCGTACACATGATCGATGGTTTCATTTCGAATTTAATATAAAGGGGGTGGGTATAGGATATTCCATTACCATAATAAAATCCCATTATATGGTAGATACTGGTGTAATTATATCATCATAGTTTTGTAATATTTGAAATCAGAGGAATAAGCAATAAATCAAAAACTAACATTTAAGAATTATAACTCTTATTCAAATAAGTTGTTTAGGTTTATACCAAAAGTCTTCTTAAGAGTATTTCCTAAAAAAATATTTCCTCTCAGATATTGGTATCAAATTACTAAATATATTTGGGTGAGTAATATCCTGAACAAAGGGTTTTAGATGTGGGTAAGGATAAGAACTACATATAGGGAAAACTTTCTTGTGAGGTTATCGGGGGCCGCTCCCTATGGAGTCGGCTCAATAAGGTGAAGTATGGATTTGGACATGCGAGAATGGAAGATCAAATTCCTACTTGTGGAACTCTCTATGCATCCATATTCTCATGATTCAAGACTATTCCTAGTGGATCATGGTTCAAGGTGACATCAATTTTTGGCAATTCAACTGGGGGTGGTTTGTTGGATTTCCCAGGTTTCCTTGTACCAAACATTTCCTTTATGGGGGCCAGATCTCACCCCCATTCATTCAAGAGATCCTCAAACCCACCCAAAAGGATTTTTTTGGTAGAATTAGGCTGGATGATTCCCCTGATCAGTGAATTTACATGGGAACCACTAATGGTAGATTCACCACCAATTCCTAAAAAGAGCCTATACTCTCAGAGTCTTCAAGTGACACATTGGGAAGGTGTCTCTAGTGCAAGGATATACCAACCAAATTCAACTTCATACTATGTAGAATTTTTCATCATGTGATTCCTACATCACTGGTGGTTAAATTCAAGGGTGTGCATCTTGCCTCTAAGTGAAACTGGTATCTATATCCTTTAGAGGATTCCATGCTTCACCTATTCTTCTAAAGAGGAGGGGGGATTGATATGGAGGGAGATTGGAATGATCATGTCTCCTACACCAAAGGTGGAATCCATTTATTTTTTTTCAAAAATGGTTTTCATTTGTAACATAATCATGTAAGAGAAGGCTCGGATGATCCTTCACATGGTAGGGTGTTGGTACATCTGGAAGGTGTGAAATCATGCCCAGAGTGCTCCTTATATCTCTGTACCAACTCTGGTGGTGAGGACTAGATGACTCATGGTGTATTCAGTAGGTCTCCTCATGTATCGGGAGGAGGTACCCTCCCTCAGGCATTATTTCCCTAGAAACTTCTCCTCATGCCCGTCCAAACCAAGACAGATGGTTCATTGGGTTCGTTGGTCCCCTCCTGCCAATGGTCTCATGATCAACATTGATTGGACATCCATCCATGGATGCATGCATGGTGTGGGTGTGGTTTGTGACACTAATAGATCGGTTATATTTTCCTTTAGCACCTTTTATGGGGATGTTAACTCACTAAGGGTGGAGGAAATGTCCATGCTTAATGCCTTATCTCTATGTAGATCAAAGAACATCATTTGATCTACTATGGAAATATAATCCAAGATTATTTGGGGCTCCATCATCGATGTATCATCTTCTCCATGGAAAATAACATACTTGATCTATTATTTGAAGGCCATTCTCTCCAACGACATGGAGATCCCACATACGTCGCATGAAGGCAATCAAGTGGTAGATTACTTGGCTTCTATAGCTACTTAGGAATGCCCCCTTATTGAGTTGTGTACCTTATGTTCCCTTCCCCCAGACATTATGACCCATGTTATCATTGATTTCCTTTGGATTCATTTCTTTAGACCACCTTGATATTCTATTTCATTTTTCTTCAATAAAAAAATTAAAATATTTAGTTGGCATTAATTGGGGGAGAGGACACACTTTGAATTTTTGAAAATCAAATGGTGTACAAAAATTGTAAGCATTCCAAAAGTCTTTAAAATGGATCATTATACAATATTAGATGTGATAAGATCTAAATATTTCTTTAAAAATGGAGTTATACAAGTTTTTAGGTCATTATTTTTCTTTTCTTTTCAGTTTAACCCCCAATAAACTCGTTTTAACCTTAACTATAAAAATTAATTTTTACAATTTTCACTATTAATTTTGACCAAAAAATAATTTAAACTTATCATAAAAATTAATAACTCTAGTTCCACATATAGAATCCATTCTTATAAATTTCATTCATATATTTATAAAATATTAATTTAAACTTAAACCCACGTATGAGATGAAGATGAGGGTTTCCAAAAATAAAATTTTCATAAGTATAGAAATTTATAATATAAATATTTTCTATTAAATTGATTAAAATTATATAAATTATATTACTAAATATATAGTTTAACTTATTTAACATTTAAATATTTTTTAAACAATATGTAGCTCTATAAATTCTTTAAACTACAAGGGAGTTTTTAATAAAAACCCATATTTTTCCCTATTCACAGAAAAATTAATCTTTTTAGAAAATTATCATAAATTCACCCTAATCTAATTTTGAAATTTGGATTCAAAAAAATGTAAATTAATTTTTTAAGAAAAATATTCTAAAGGTAATAAAAATTTATTATATTATTTTTTCACAAAAAAGGAACATAAATCATTTTTTGAGAAAAATCATATTTTTCAAACAAACAATGACTTCACTAAGAATTTTGTGCATATTTATAAATAGATTTTTTTTATTTAATAAAATTTTATTTAATCTTAAAAAAATTATTATTCATATAGAAAACTTTAACTTCTAGGTTATAAAGGTGAAATTTAAATATTTTTTTTAATAATATTTCATGATTCATTTAAACTCGATGATGTGTGTAACACAAACTATTGATGAAATTAAATGTATTCAGAAAAAAAATTATTAGGGTGTTACATTATACCCCCTTAAAATGAATTTTTTTCCTCGAAATTCTATTACATTTGTTTAAAATAATTGAGGATCCTTTTGTCTCATTATATCATCAGGTTCCAATGTAGCTTCCTCAAGGTGGTGGTTTCACCACAAAACTTTGACCAAGTGGGTAGTCCAGTTTCATTGAACTTTATATATAAGATCCACAATCTCAACCATTTTTTCTTCATAAGAAAAATCATTATATAGTTTTATGACCTTTGAGTTTAGTTCATGTGAAGGATTAGGTATGTAATTCCTTAATAAAGATACATAGAACACATCATCTATATTAGAGAGGTCTGGTGGAAGTGATAATTGATAAGCTACCATCATGATGCAATCAAGAATTTCAGTATAAAAAAATATACCTAGTTAATAATTTCATACTATTTTTTAATCATATTACCTCCTTCCATGGATATATTCTTAAAAACAGCTTGTCACTAAATTCAAATTTTAGATCAAATTGTTAATTGTCAGTAAAAACATTCTACTGAATTTTCTCTACCATTATGTGTTACGAAATGGATATAACATTCTGCATAATTTCCGCATCTAACATAGGTCCTAATATATTTATTTATCCAAATACATTCCACCTTGTTGGATTTATACACTTATTTCATTATAAGTCTTTATATAGTGTAATATAAATTATTGAGTGAAAGCTATTTTTGTAAAAAAACTCAAATAGAGGTAGGTGTTGATCCACCAATAGTTGAAATCCATAGAACAATATCCCAACATATCATCTAGGGTTTAAATTATTTTCTCATATTAAACATCTATTTGAGGATGGTATATAGTTATCACACTTAATGTTATATCCAAATCCTTTTCATGTCTTCACCATAACATCAAGGTAATCCTTGGATCCTGATCAGATAAAATTGAATGTGGTACTCCATGAAACCTTACCACATCCTTAATGTATATCATGTATATATTATCCAAATAGAAATATTCTATAATAGAAATTAAGTGTTTCAACCCTATATAGTGACCAAATACTTATCATATATCATTATAACCTTTAGAAGTTTTGCAGAGTCTGAACACAAAGCCCATGGTGATGTTTTCTAATTCCATTATAGTATGGGTAATGGTTTTAAAATCCCCTGAAAATTTTGTCTCCCATCCTAACTTTATAACATCCCAACCACCAATATAAAAGTTATATAATATCTCTATTCATTACATCATACCAAAAATACTCAGAAAGATCTTTTTACTTCAAGGATGAATAAATAATGAAGTACAATGTGATTCATCTAAAATAACTTTCTTCAAAACTGGTATGTATAGAGAACATACACGGATTCTAAAAATTATCATTTCATCATGACCAAGGTTAAACTATGGACCATTTCTATCCTTAAACTTTAAATATATTGTTTCTGATGCTTTCTACGGGGCGCGCGCATCCGTCTGTGAGGACGCGCAGCTGTTGCCCCGCATTCCCTCTTTCCAAAGGCGGGCGGAATCCACTCCTTATTCTGAGACGTCTTCTCCTTGATCGATACCAGGAAGATGGGATGATGGTTCTTCCTTCCTCGGATTCCTCCCTGGAACTCTTCACCTAGTCCAGGTCTCCCTCATAGATTTAATATGTTGTTCATGAAACTCTTCCCAATTCCATGTTTCCATGGACGCCGGTTAATTACACTGCTTCAATCAGGACATTCCAAAGGGTCTGGTCAGGGCAGCAACCTTCAGTTGGGAGAGTATTCACATCGAGGCATTAGTAGCATGTCTGAACACAAGGGAATTGGCGTGTCTGTCTTTTGTCCCTTGTCATAGGGCTTCTCGAGGGCGTGGAAGCCTGAGGAATCCCACATCGAGCACAGGGAATCATATGCCATACGCATGTATCTGAGGGTTTCCTTAGCTTCCAATGTTTATCACAGGGTATGCCGCAGGTTTAACGTCTAGCGGAGATGAGTTGGCCTGATCAGAACACTAGCTCGAGTGGATCAGATTGAGGAATACCCCTTGAAGGGATACCGATATCGGGGTCACCTCGTGGGTGGCATCCCAGATGCTATGGAGGGGAGTGGCGTGGCATGATCTCACCGGGATGTGGCGGCCCAGGTAAGAATTAGGGTGGATGATGGATGGATGGATGGATGAAGTGGAGGCGAATCAAATGGGACCATCACAAGGGTCATAGTAAAGTTGGGCTTGAGCCTCAATGAGACCTCCTACGTATCCCCGTGGTAGGGAATGAAATTCCGCGTAGTTCGGGATTGTACCGGTGAACTGACGTGAAGGAGGACCTTGGCCCGATGGTGTTGTCAGCGAACCAACGTGGATGTATACCTTGGTCCGATGGGCATCGTCAGCGAACCGACGTGAATGGGGACATTGGTCTGATGGTGTGGGTCTTACACACTAGGCTACCCATGTTTTAGTGGACCGACACGAATGAAGTCATAATGACCAACGGTTGGTGGACTTGAACCTCAAGAAGGCTTCTTACGTACCATTCCTTAACATGGATCAAATTCCTCATAGTTTAGAAGAAAACGGGGGGGCTTGGCACACAGACAAGGATACGGTCTGGGCCAATGATTGTTGGGCTTTAACCTCATGAAGGCTTCCTACGTACCATGCCTTGACATGGGTCAAAGTCCTCGTAGTTCAGATGAGATTTGGAATACAGTTTAAAGTTATGTGGGACGGGGGTGAACCGACGTGAATGGGGTCGGAACGACCGGGTGATGTGCTTGAACCTCATGAAGGCTTCCTACGTACCATGCCATGACATGGATCAAAGACTTCATAGTTCAGGTGGTGGTTTTCATCAGCGAACTGATGTGGAGGTGAACCCGTGGGTCCATTGGTGGTCGGCTTGAACCTTGTGAGGCTTCCTACGTACCATGTCGTGACATGGATCAAACTCCTCGTAGGATGGGAGAAAATGGTGGGTGTCAGTGAACCAATGCGAAGAAAGGACCTTGGTCTGATTGGAGATGGGCTTGAACCTCAGGGAGGCTTCCTATGTACCGTGCCTTTACATGGATCAATGTCCTCATAGTTCAGGTTGGTCACAATGGCTTGCTGTCGGACCGGAATGTAGTTTAACATCATACTGGACGAGGTTGGGACCTGACGTGAATGAATGACGGGCAGTGGGCTTGAACCTCGTGGAGGCTTCTTACGTACCATGACTTGAAATGGATCAAATACCTCACAGTTCAAATGGATGTGCAGTTTAACATCATGTTGCATAGGTGGTAATAAAGTTTAACATCATGCTGGACGAGGGCATACAGTTTGACGTCATGTTGGATGAGGACATACAGTTTAACGTCATGCTGTATGAGGGCCTACAGTTTAACTTCATGATGGACAAGGGCATACAGTTTAACGTCATGATGGATGAGGTATTGTCATTTCCAATGCTTACTCTAAGCCCACGTGATTCGTTCTTGGTGTAAGAAACAAGAGGCATCAGAGACCTGACGATCACGTCGTGAAGGGTGTGTCTGTGAGAAACGAATAGGGGATTACGCGTTAGACGGACCATGGTGCTAGGACTTACTCCAGGATGGAGGCCCGAAGTGCGGTAAAGCACAGCGGGAGAGGGATTTGGGACCAAAGATGGAAGGTGCCTCATTCCCTATCATGCCCTCCACTAGCCTTGGCAGGGGATGTATGGAGGTGCATGAGTGCTACCTTCCGCAAGAGAGGATGGGGGCTTACACCAAGGTGATTTCCCTTCTCCCATGGACATACGGCACTCCGATAAGGAGGATATCATCCCATGTGAGGGTGATTTCATTCCCATGGAGAAGAGTGGCGTAAAGAATGACCGAGCTAGGGGGACCCTACGTGCGAGGAACGAGGTCGGATCACAGTTTAACGTCATGTGTTGAGGACAAGGTGTTTGGCAGTTTAACGTCCTGCAGCTCGGACGAGGTGGGTTTACTCCGCACCCCTAGAACTTACATGACGGGTACCCTCTGCTCCTTGGGGGAGGGAAGGTATTGGCAAGGCCATGGTAAAGGGGGTCGCAGATCGAACCATCAAGTGGTCCACGTTATCATGGCTATGCAAAGAAGCAATATCCATTAGCATGCCTATGTGAAGAAGCATCAGGAGAAGAAATGCTACGAGTGGTGTTTTCCATGGGAATTTGAAATCACATCGTGCAAACCTAGAGGGTCACATGAAAAGAGGAATTTCCAAGAAAAGGAGTATGCTTCGTGAAGTGGAGCGCCTTGGCCTTAGCATGGGGCAGGGGTGTGAATAGGAGGTGCTTCGCGAAGTGGAATAGTATTCGTGGAGAACTGCCTCACGAAGTAGAGGTGCCTCGCGAAGCAAGGTGCTGTGAAGCAGTGTCCTTCATGATTTACAACGACCCTGCCTTGGGATGTGGATCACTAGTACTGGATGGGTGTTTTGTGAAGCATAAATGCTCCGCGGAAACCCGAGTTCCCTTGGGAATCCCCTTCCTTTGCGAATGCCCTTAGGCTTCGCGAAGGGAATCCCTCTTGGAAGAGGGGCTCAAAACGAGACAAGGCGAAGGCATCTCACGAAGTAAAAATACCTCGCGAAGCTCATGATTCCCAGGGCGAATGGTGCTTCGCGATTTGGGTGTTGAGAAGCCGAATGGTCAGATTGTCTGTCTTTTGGAATCAGGGGGAGCCCAGTATTTATAGGCAAGGGGCACCGTGAAGCAGAGCTCACGCGGCGCGAAGGGGCGGCGGGTGCTTCGCAGCGGGCTCACGAACGTCAGGGCAGTCGTGGAGCGGTACCGCCTCATTTGCTTCACAGCGAGCTCACGAACATCAGGGCATTTGTGGAGCGGTATCACCTCCTTTGATTCGTGGTGGCCGCATTTCTCGGGGGAGCTCCGCGTCAGGGATTTGAGAGGTAGTGTGCGGGCTTCTTTTCCTTCTTCCCTTTGCATTCAATATTTTGGGGCCAACAAATTCCCCCCCTCATACTTGGAGTCGCGGAGGGATCAAGGGTCGAAGTCTGAGGGAAAATCGTCAAACTTATCGGCGGTTTGCGATGTGGACTCGTGAAGGGGCGCTCAGTTATGAGAGCGGTTGCGCGGTTCGGACGTGCCATGATGCTCTGCACGGGCGGGACGTGCTAAGAAGCTCCAGGGTCACCGCCTATAAATAGGGGGGCTGACCTCTCTTTTGTCCTCTCGTGACTTTTGTCCTTTTGTGCTCTCGACTTCGCAAAGCTCCGCGGACTCCACGTCTGCTCTCTGCGAATCGAGTGTCGCAGTGAACCGCGAGTCTCCGACTCTGCGACCGTGCCCATTGAACATCCGCTTGTAGGACTAGGCCAGGCTTCGCGTCTTGGTTTTTTGCCTGAGCTTTGCAAGAGCTCTTCGCAAGCAACCTTCATGACCCGACCTGAAATTTTTTGGAGTTCTGAAACCGAAATGGCCCATCGAGAAGCTGTGTTGGGGGTGCTTGCAGACGCCTCCCGGAGGGATGAAATGGATAATTGTCTGGGCCCTGGGGAGATGGTCTGAAGTAACTCGGACCACAATTCATTGATAGCACTGTTTTCAAAGAGTCAGAAGAACTATTCGTAGTGCAAGAAGCTACCCTTGAATGGCTTCGGGCTGAGGGATGATGTCTTCATTCTTCAGGCGAGTAGGGACGAACCAGCTTGCTAGTTCAGGAGCACACCATGCCAGTGCCAGTGCTTCAGGGCTGCCGATGGTCATGCGGGGAAGAACTTCACAGCCATCACCACCGACTGTCTTTACAAACATGTGAACAATATTGACAAGAATCCACAGTAACTGGAGACATCCCCTCCTCTGTACGGCACCATACTGAAGGCGGATTTGCAGGATTCGAAGAAAGGGTGGTCCAATGAGTGGGACCTGCACCAGGGCGGCAACTTCACCAACGAATGGGCATGGGCCTACTGGGTATGTGCCTCATGCGAGGAGTTTGGGGTCAAGCTGAGGAGAGTGGGTTTATATGAGGTGGCATGGGACTCCCAATTCCACATTTACCCACCGAAACAGCTGATGCCAGAGCTGCTGAGCAGATGGTCGTCAAGGACCAATACTTTTCACCTGCATCATGGGGAGGTGGGAATCATTCTATGGGATTTACTCCAGATTTTGAGGGTTCCAATCTTGGGGGCCCTATATGATGAGTTCCTCCCCGTCATGGGCGCGTGGGAGGATCCGGAGCAGATACCGTGACTGGCATCGGTACTGATGGAACTGGTCCCTGGAGAGGACATGGACGCAGTGAGAGATGTCCACTTTAAGAAGTGGTTCGAGCGGTTCCTGAACATCCCGGAGAATCGAGATTTCCATCCGAGGCCTTGAACTTGTCTGAAGGTGGTTCAACAGGGCAAGGAGCACTCGTATTGGCGGGTCATGGAAAACAACCAATGGAAGACTTGGGATTTCAGTGTTAACACTGAATAGTAGCCGATAGTCAGACTGGCGGTGTTCATCGCGGCCCTTATCTGCAGTTGGATCCTACAAGTGTGGGATACAAGCATGGGGGTGCGGCCCAGCTCATTCATCATGGAGTCTATGTTGGCCATGGGGCAGCGGGTCAATCTGGGGATTCCAATTCTCACCAAGTTGTACAGGATGTTGCGGCATGTTAGCGAGGGCAAGAAGCCACCAAGGATATGAGGGCCCTTCCACCTTCTGTATGGGTGGATTTCGGAGCACATCAGGGGGATCTATGAGTATCCAAACACTATTTCGCCTCGAGGATTAAACTTTCACCCCTCCATTCTGAATAAGGTTGGGAGCTTCCCATTAAAACTAACTGTACTGATGGTGCTGAACCGGGTGTGGAGGGTGGATGAGTTTAACTTCCACCTGTTTCAATTGCCGACAGGGGTACACACTGACGACGGGCAGGGAACGTAAAAGCACTGGGCTTATCTCCTGGCCTTTCGAGGTGGAGTTTTGGTGGAACAAGTGGATCGTGAGCTGCTCTGTGAACCGTACACCCTGTATCGGTTTGCGAGGCAGTTTTGGTGCCTCCAGCAGCTGACCCCGCAGGTCTACAGGGAGGTGCGTCACGAGGAGCACCCGTGTGTGATAAGGAAGTTGTGGATCATGTTCACACGAGGAGACGGGAAGAAGCAAATTTCATTGCCTCCATCCACCACCGCTTTCAGATTGGTGAGGGAGCATGCCATCAGCTGGGAGGCTGCTTATCCGAGGGAGATGCTGAGGCAGCCAACCGTTCGGGTTGGTGATGGAGGGCCTCCCCTATCTCGAGGTCAGGGTTGGAGGGCAGCAAGGGCCTCTCACGGTGGTGGGGCTGTCGTGGCTGCGAGACCTGCACCGGCCAAGGGTGTGGTAGAACCGACAGATCTGGTGATTCTAGTGGATCAGGGCCATTCGGAGGGGCAACCACCGAGGGGATTCCGCAGGATATCCTCTCAGGCTTCAGGGAAGTGGTTGCGTCATATTGACATGCCAAAGGATGTCGTCTTCCCAAAGGCCTGGGATATTTGGGATGTCAACCAGCAACACCTCAGTCTGCCCGAGATGTGGGAACTCGTGAACCATCGCGGGATGGTTTTGCCAGGTATAGGCCCAGTTCGGGCTAGTTTCATGGCCTCTCCGGCGGAGGTGGAGCAATATTTGGTGGAGATTGAGGACTACGTTCACTATAGTGGTGTCCCACACCCAATGATAAACCGGGTGAGGGTACTGCAAGATTGGGCAGTTCCGCCACAGCAATCAGCTGCCGATCTGAGGGAGCGCTTCCCCCTGCTAGAATAATTAGAGGACTCCTCTCTGGAGGATGAGGCTGGCGGAGGGAGCCCGTTGGAGGAGGGAGAAGTCGGAGACCAAGACTCATATTCTAATGATTTCGCAAAGGCTCTCAAGGTAGCATTCCGAGCTTCTCCCCTCATGGTCCGTTCTCAGGCCATCATGTATTTCTTACTGATTTTTGAACCATGCAGGAGAAACATTTACGTAGGCCTCGCTCTCGCCCCTTGGCGGGTGATGATGCAGGACCTTCAGAACCCGCGCCTACAGCTGCGTCTAGTTCTGCATCTGGTGGGGCCAGAGAACCCAAGGTGGCTCCTCCAGAATCTCCATACCATCCAAAAGTATACAGAAGTCCACGCCTTAGGTCCCCATCAGCATCGACTCAAGAGCAGCACCAGGAGTTTGATCTCTGTAAGTTTCCTCTATTGGATTCATTTCTATCATATGTAGATTGTTCCAACAAATGTTTATGTCCCTCTCTGTCGTACTGTTCTCCGACTGGTGTGGGCTGTTGCGGTAAGGTTGTTCGGTATGTCTGGTGGCATCCCTCCTAGGGGCATGCCGGTGATGGTGGAGATAGTCCCCCCACCTACCCGAGCTGCAGCACACACAATCATTGGTGGGACCACCAGCATGGTCATGACCAAGGTTATTGAGATGGAGTCCAACGACGAGGATCAATCGACCGACCCAAGTCCAGTCACACCTACTCCAGTGCCAAATTTCACGCCGGATTCAACGCCAGATACAAATCTTGCTGAGGTCTTCTTGCGGGCGTATCCTGTGAACGAGCCTGCCAATCGTGCAGACTGGGATGAAACGACCTCCGACAAAGAAGACAGCATCATAGTCTACCGCCGATCATGGAAGCTAATCACGCGCTTCATCAAGGACACCTCCAAGATATATGGCTAAATGAAATGGATAGAATTTGCTTGCAGCTGCGTGAACTGTGCACTGGGGGAGTGGATTACCAACGTCCTCATGCACTAATCTGAGATCTCATGGCTGAAAAGATCCAGGGGTATGATCACGGGCTTAGCGTGGGCTAACAGCGGAGGAAGACGACAAACATCAAGAATCTCTAAGAGGTTGAAAGTGAGGTCCAATAGTTGCAAGCCCGGGCAGATGAGCACTTAGACTCTCTTAATACACAATCTGAGCTGATCTCATGGTTGAAGGCCCAATTGGATGAGGTAGAAGTGCATATGAGCCAGGCTTCTGGAAAGATGGTTGCCATTTAGGCTGGCATAGAGAGGTCCAGGGCCAAGGCTGACGAACTGTGCCCCGCCGCTGCTGAGGAGGAGCAGGAGCTGAGTCAGTGGCAACAATTCTTGGACGCCACAAGAAAAAGGGTGGAAGAGCTGCAAATCTCTTTTGAAGTGGTCAACCCGTCCATGGGGGGAGTCGACCCCCGGGTACTGTAACAAATTACAAACCTTTTAATGGTACTTTTGTGCTTCAATTTTTCTTCTATAGAATGTCGTAGCATGCACGATTTCCACTGTTTGCATTGGTTCATTACATCCCTACAATGTTTGTGGGATGTCCGATGACAATTCCCCAAGCTCACGTGGGTCAAGCCTGATGTGAGAAACAGAAGATAGTTTCCTCATTGTCCCACCAAACATAATAGTGGAAACCAAGCTTCGGGAATCTTGGGTTTGGATAACCAGTCCAGATTTCTGAAAGATGGGAGAGGTCTGGCCGGAGAAGGAAGTTCTCAAAACAGCCAAATTACCGTTTCTTCAGCATGCTCTTATGCACGAATGGTACAATGCCAGGGGCACTGAAATCGGTCCGAACAGATGGAAATTGGAAGTGTGAATCACTATACCCAAGATTTGGAACACCGTGGGCATGGAATGACAATAAAGGACAAATGTTAACCGTGGAGGAGAAATTATATCCTTACTGCGTTAGCCTGAAATGGGGACAACAAATGAGGGTCGACCGTTGACCATGTTCGAAACACGGGACCAGGTCACAAATTTTGTTGATCAATCTTTCGGGACATTGTCCCAGGACATTAAGCAGACCCTATATCGAGAATCTATACTGTTAGGGGGTCCTTCCATACATGGCCAGTCTTTTAGAACATTGGCCCAGGACGGTAGGCGAGCTGATACGGCATGGGACCAGGCCATTAGGGGGTCCCTTCAGACATGAAAGGGGAAGAGGGTCTGAATAAGGGGCACACAAAGCGTGGAATATGGAGTGATGTTTTTCCCGAAGAGAATCCAACACTCATGTAATTACACCACTGTGGTGGGAGTACGCCAGATGAAAGCATCGATTTGGTTATGGATCCTTCCTTCTTTAGGACAAGGCCTCTCTGGCCAAGGGGTATGTCGCTTCCCAATGGGATCTTGGGGCATCCTGAACTTGTTCAGGGTAGAATCATAGTTACATGGTCCTCTATGAGGGGTCCGTCCGGGGTGCCGGAAAGGAGAAGGATAGGATTAATGATTCCTATGGGGTAGACCCTAGGAAAAATATCGAGGTGTCTCTATGTATCCCATGAGGGTGGGAATCAAGCCACACATAGTTCTGTAAGCGCAGTTTAACGTCATGAAGGACGATGAGAAGCTTGGTCGTGTTGGTACACATCTTGCCAAAACAACTAAGCCCACGTGAGTCATGCTTGATGTGGGAAACAAGAAGTTGTGGTTGGACTTTCCCGACATAAAAAGGGGGAAGGTTAGGGTGAGGGGACGCTCGGTGAATACGGGCCCCTTAACACTAACATGACCATGTGGCACACCTTGATTCAAGAAGCGATAGTGTCGAGTATGTTGGAATCCCACTTGAACATGAGGAAGTGGAAATGTGTGAATCATGATGCTCGAGATTTGGATCACAATGACGACAGCGTGACGATAGAGGATAACTGTTAACCATGGCAGAAACGCACCATCCATATCGTGTTAGCCTATAATGGGGATATTCAAATGAGGGTCGACCGTTGACCATGTTCGAAACATGGGACCATGTCACAAATATTGTCAGAGATCCATAGGGACGTTGGCCCGGAACGATCGGAGGGCCCTCTGGTCCAGCATTCATGGAGAGCCCTTAAGCCTAGTATCCATGTCGTCTGAGGGTACTTTTGGATGTGGAATAGGATGAGGATCCAAATAGATATCTCACGAAGCTTGGTCATGGGACGAGGGGAATGTCCCTATGAAAATCCCACACTTCGGGCTCTTTGTCAAAACGCATCTGAATACGACAACGATATGTATTAGATAGAGGGATCCGAGTCCTTTCCCATAGGGAGATCTTATTTTAGGGTTGCATAATTTGTACCATGGGTGGGAAGAAGCACAGGAGACACGTGACAGGTATTTATGAAAACCTGACGTGGATGAGGACATAAGCCCTACTTACCATGTGTTCTCTAGGGAGTGCTCGAGTCGAGGTACCGAACATGAAAGTTAGGATGGGCCCGCTGGAAAGATCTCAGGCGCTCCTACGTATCCCATGAGGATGGTAATCAAGCCATACGTAGTTCTGAAGGGTGTCACGGTAAGGTACTAGTGCCAGGGAAAAAGGGAAGTGCGGGCATAGCCCTTGCACAAAAAAGGAGAAGAATTTGATAAATCTTCTTTTTCCTTTAAGGTGAGTGTTTTTTTTGTTAAGCGACAAGCCTAGGGTAGTAGGCCCTGGTGTCGCCACAAGAATAAAGCTATGATGGGGCGTTGAAAAATGGCATGACACGTGACCAATACCCAACGTGATTTACTCTACAACGAGGTTATCACAATGTAGTGTTGTTTTTCATTGTGCGACCAGGACAATAATGTCACAGTTTAGGGTCGTATGATAGGACCAAGCATGAATTTTAACGTCATGCAGCGCAGACGTAGCAGAGATGATGCTAGGAGGGGAATGTGTATGGTGTCGTGCGGCATAACCGACGTGAAGGAGGACATGATCCCTCATCACACCACGCAGTCCCGTAGTCAGGGTCCCGAAGGCAGGATGCAGAACTCAAGATGGACCCAAAGACAGAAGGTTTGGGCGTTCTTACGTATCCCATGAGGACAGGTATCATGCCAGATGTAGTTCTGGGGAGATCTTAGTTTATGGTCCTTAGAGCTCGGACCATGAGTGGATGAAAACTTTCCAGGTAAGCGCAGACCTCAACCCGACCCCTAAGCCCACGTGAGTTAAAATCGGTGCGGTAAACAAGGGGGGAAGATCCTTATCGCAATACCTGAAACATCCATCAAGGGTAAGTTGGTGAAGAGCCTTGAAGGACACCTTTGACACAGCTTTGTTCCCCTAACGCGTAGATGTGCACGGAGGAATAGTACCAAGAGTCTCGAAACTCCACTTGGACATGATGAGAATGGACAGGGATGTGAATCGTGTAACCGACATTTTAAGCTTAATGGGGTAGGCATGTCGATAGAGGATAACCATTAACCGTGGTAGAAAAACAGCCTCCATATCGCATTAGCCTGAGGTGGGAACAACAAACGAGCATCGACCACTGACCATATTCACAACGCAGGATTTTTATCAATTTGTTGTCTGAAACCCTCAGGGTTGTTGGCCTGTAATAGTAGGAGAGCCCTTGGTCATGGTATTTAGTTAGTTATGGGGGGTCCCTCCGGGTGTGAAAGATGATGGAAGCCCAGATGAAGGGATAAACAAATCCTGGAAAGTGGGTGCGGACGTGTCCGAGTAAAGTCTGACATTTCAGGTAATAAACAGGAGTACCCTTAGGCACATTGGTGAACCGTCAGAAAGGGTAGACGAAACATCTTGGGAAGGAGAGGTACATGGCGTGGTCATTACAAGACTGACATGAATGAGGAAATAATCCCAGAACACACCATATAATACCTTCATGGATTATGAGTAGGCCAAGGGGCCAAGGTGGGATGTAGGTTTTTGAAGATATGGGGCTAGAACCGAAGCTTAGACATTCGGGTGGTCCTAAGTATCCAATAAGGATGGGAATCAAGACACACGTAGTTCTGAAGGGATGCCCAGGGGGAAGAATATCCTAACAAAGACATGTACGGCGTGGCGGGTAATGAGGACATAATTCCACACCATACCGTATAGTTCTGTAGGAAAGAATCTGGCCTAGGGGGCCCAAAAAGGCCAAGGAGCCTGAGGGTTGGCCTCGGAGAGAGAGGCCTGAGGCTGGACCTTGGTCAGGGTGGCCTGAGTAACATGTAGTTTAACGTCTTGCAGCAAGGACGGGGGCCGTGGGCCATGAGAGGTCGATGGGATTGAGGTTAGGCATCAGTCAGGGAGACCTAACCAATTTGCAGTTTAACATCTTGCAATGAGGACGGGGTAAAAAGATAATTGTATCTTGTCCAAGGATGTGTACGGCATGGCTAGTAACCCGTCGTGGAAGAGGACATAATCCTACAACACGTCGTACATCCCTTATAAGAGAACCAGGGCCGTAGGCCCGACCGCAGGCACCACCCGGATGGAAGTTTGTCTCTTTGGGATGGGGCAGAACGAATCACTGAACTCGATGTTTGGGACATCTTGGGGTGGACCCGAAGATCCAGGACACTGTAGACCATGATCGAAACACAGCGTCCCTATGGTGGCCTGATATGGGAGCAACAGATGAGTGTTGACTGTTGACCAAATTCACAATGCGGGACTTTTATCGGCTTGTTACTCGAAAACCCCCAGGGGGCGTTGGCCTGTATCGGTAGGGGATCCCTTCGGAATGGTATCCAGGCCATTCTTGGGGGTCCCTTTGGGTGAGGAAAGTGATGGAATCCCAGTCAAGGAGTGGGTTAGGAATAGTTGTACCCATCCATGAAAGAGGAAAACATCTCCGGGGGGGACGTACAGTCGGGTTGAGGCTTGTTCGACGTGAGTTGGGGAAAAAGTGTGCATCATGCCGTATGTCTTGACCCAAGGGGAAGATTTTGGATTTTGGGCTGGTCAAACAGACGAAATTTCTGGGCGTTCCTATGTATCCCATTAGGATGGGAATCAAGCCATACATAGTTCTTGAAGGCCATCCAGTTTAACGTCGTGCGATAAGGACGTGGAAGAATAGAAGAACGGGAGTGGCCACACGGTGCAAACCTTATAATCCTTGTATGAGCGAGGCTAAGAAAGGCCACTCATCGTCATGAAAGGATCCTCTTGGAAACTATACCCAGGGGGGACAGTTAAAGAGAAGAGCTCGGGGCTGGGATCAAGACGAGATGTCTGAGCATTCCTACATATCCCATTAGGTTGGGAATCAATCCATATGTAGTTCTTGAAGCGCAGTTTAATGTCATTCTGGATGAGAGGTCTTTCTCATTTGGGGATATGTACAGTACGACAGGAAACCCGACGTGAATGAGGACGTATCCCACACCACACCGTACAATCCCATAAGGGAGCCTGAGTCGACGAAAGCCAAGGGGCCTGAGGCTGAGCCTCGGTCAGGGAGGCCTGACAGGCTTGCAGTTTAACGCCTAACAGTAAGGATGAGGGCCAGCGGCCCGAAGAGGCCTAGGGGCCTGAGGCTAAGCCTCGGTCAGGGAGGCTTGAACGGCTTGCAGTTTAACGTCTTACAGTAAGGATGAGGGAGATCTTAGTTTAAGGACATAGAGCTCAGACCATTTTGTAGTTTATCATATTTTAGGATGATGATGTAGTTTAGGGTCTTGCGGGATCGTAACGTGATGTTTAGGGTCGTACAGGACCGTAACTTTCAGTTTAGGGTCATGCGGGACCGTAACATGCAGTCTAGGGTCATGTGGGACCGTACAGTTTAAGGTCGTGCAGGACTAGAGATGCTTAGGCAAAGTATCGGTTGAGGAACTTGGAATTAGTGGGAGGAGTTACGCGCTCACCATCCATGCTCACCAAGGAGTATGCTCCGTTGGGGTAAACCTTATGGATGACATAAGGTTCTTCCCATTTGGGCTCTAGTTTGGGCGGTTTCCTACCAGGTATCATTGGGGCTCGAAGGGACAACACTAGGTCGCCCTGCAGAAAAGTGTGAAGGCGAACCTTCTTGTTGAATGCTCTGGCTATCTTATTCTGATGCCTTTCTAGATTATGCAGGGCATGAATCTTGTTCTCATCCAATGCTTCCAATTCAGCTAGATGGATTTCAGCCACCTTATCTGGTGCCTGCTGGTCATAGACTGCAGTACGTAACGATGGAAGCTGGATCTCAATGGGTAGGACAGCCTCATCCCCATACACTAGGGAATATGGGGTCACCTGATTGTAATTGCGAGTCGTCATCTGATAAGCCCATAGGGCATTGGGGATCTTGTCCGTCCAACTTTTTTTATTCTGACCAACCATTTTATGTAGAATGTTAGAGAGGGTTTTGTTGAACGCCTCGATTTGTCCATTTTCCTTTGCGTGATAGTGAGAGGTATGTCTCGAACAGATATTGTACTTGGCGTACAATTTCTTCAGGTCGGCTGCTCAGAAGTTGGTGACGTTATCGGTGAGGATAGTGTGAGGGACCTCAAACTACTGGATGATATTGGAGCTCACAAAGTCAACGATGGAACGGGCCTTGACCTCTTTGAGTGGAACTGCCTCTGTCCGCATAGAGAAGAAAAATGTAGTAGTTAGGATGAACCTACACAGGCGAGCTGTTGCCGGTGGATATGGTCCCACTACATCGAGTCCCCACACCGCAAATGGCCAAGAGTACTTGGTGGAGTGGAGGGGATCCGGCGTCCGATGTAGGAAGTTGGCATGAATTTGAAACACATGGAATCTCTTGGAAAACACGATACAATCATGGATCATAGAGGTCTAGAAGTACCCCAACCTCCGGATTTGATGGGACAGCTTTGGCCCAGCTTGGTGGGCACCACAGGAACTAGCGTAAACCTATTGAATAACCTGAGAAATCTCAACTCCTTGAATGCAACGGAGGAGAACACCATCGAACCTCCTCTTATAGAGGATCTTCTCAAGACTGGGACCGCTCTGGAGGGTAAATTGCAGCGCACAGCATCGGATTCACTCGCGCTCGGCCCGGTCGTCCGGGAGGCAACCATTTTAGAGATACTCGACCTAAGGTACCCTCTAGTCAGGAGTGGCCTCAACCGTTGTGTCTGACGAACCTGGGACCCCTGACGTAGAAGGTCTAGCAGTGAGATGACTTACCCGTAGGCCATCATTGTCCTCTAGGGTGACGGGGGAAATGAATCTCCGGTGTGCCACATGTATGATCAAATCATCTTGCTCAGGTTCTACGAGCGACGCAGCTAAGCCATCCAAAGTGTCAGCTCGACCATTCTGTGACCGAGGGACATGGGTAACCTCTGATCGATAAGGTAACTAGGCCATTAGATGGAGGGTGAACTCCAGAAATGGCACAAGATCCGGATTCCTGATGACATAGTTGCCATTGACCTGCTCGATTACCAGCTCAGAATATTCTTTCACATATAGATGGGGCACATCGATCTCGAGGGCCAACTTGAGGCCATCGATAAGAGCCTGGTACTCTGCCTTGTTGTTGGTATAGCCTTCTGAAAACAGGAACGAGTATGGCAGGACAACATGTGTCGGGGTGATGAAGACGATACCCATACCCACTCTATTGAGCTTAGGATCATTGAGCCTCCAACCGGTGGGGCTCCAGGAGGCACCGTCGAAGTGAATTTACAAACATGAGATGACATGATCAACTGAGAGGATTGTCTCATCAAGAAAATCTAGGTCTAGGGATTGATCCACTGAGGTTGGATGGGTAGCTAAAAAGTCTTCCAATGCATGCCCCTTGATGGCCTTCTGAGGCACGAACCTGATGCCAAACGTTTAGAGGATCACCGCCCACCGCGCTAATCAGCCCGTCAACATGGGCAGTTCAAGATGTACTTCAGTGGGTCTACCCGACAGACCAACTGTACCTCATGGTGCTACTGGTAATGCCGCAACTTCTGTATGGAAAAAAGAAGCGCAAGGAATCTCTTTTCGATAAGGGAGTATCTGATCTCCGTATTGAGAACCATGCGGCTGAGATAGTAGAGACTATTCTCTGTACCCTCATTATTCTTCTGGGTGAAAAGTGCACCGAGGTACCATTCCAGGGTGGTCACGTAAAGGACCAGCGGCTTTCCGAAGAAGGGTGGCATCAAAACTAGAGTTTGGAGGAGATACTACTTGATTTCTTCGAAGGCGGTCTGAGACTCTTCATCCCATTCGTAGGCGGCGTCTTTCTTCATGAGCAGGGAAAAGGGCTTACACTTGCTGGCCAGATTTGCGATGAATTGGCGTATATAGGCTAAGAGGCCTTGGAGACCTCAAAGTTCTCAAATATTTCTCAGGGGAGGCATTTGGCTGATGGCCTTGATCTTCTCTAGGTCGATCTCAATGCGCCGGTATCTCACAACAAAGCCAAGAAACTTCCAATAGGTGACCCCAAAGGCACACTTTAACGGGTTCATCTTTAGGTGGCAGGAATAGAGGAAATGGAACACTTTCTCAAGGTCTTTGAGATGGTCCTGGTGCTGGTGAGATTTGACCACTAGATCATCCACGTTGCATTCCACCAGCATCCCGAGAATTGGCCTGAATATGCAATGCATGGACCGCTGATAAGTGGCACCTCCATTTTTCAGGCCGAAGGGCATAACCTGGTAACAAAAAGTACCTTGGGGAGCCCTGAAGGCAGTGGACTCCTCGTCCTTGGGGTCCATCCGGATCTGGTTGTACCCGGAATACCCATCCATAAAAGAGAGAGCTTCGAAGCCGGCCGTGGAATCAATCAATAACTCGGTCTCCGGGAGGGGAAATTCATCCTTTGGGCAGTGGTGATTGAGATAGTGGAAGTCAATGAAGACTCTGATCTGTCCGTTCTTCTTCTTGACTGGCACAATGTTGGAAAGCCACTTGGGATAATGGACTTCCTTGAAAAAGCTGGCTTTGTTAATCTTGTCAACATCGGCCTCAACCATGGCACCATGAGAAGAGTGCATCTTTCTGGGAGGCTGCTTAAACCAATGATTGTTTGACGG
Source organism: Viscum album (assembly GCA_963277665.1). Classification (NCBI taxonomy): domain Eukaryota; kingdom Viridiplantae; phylum Streptophyta; class Magnoliopsida; order Santalales; family Viscaceae; genus Viscum; species Viscum album. Next base: position 1,083,231,535 of record OY728134.1, on the reverse strand, counting down.
GAGGACCAGGCGGTGAATGGATACCTGAGGATCTAGTCCTGGCATCTAGTCGTAACTCCAGGTAATCACATCACGGTGTTGTTTGAGAAATTCTATGTACCACTGCTGGTCATCGGGAGACATGGGTGCACTGATCAATGTGGGTCTCGGATCTGACTCCCTACCAAGGTTCACCTATACCACTTCATCAACTGTGGTAGAAACAACTTCCTCAATGATGGGGGGAGCATCCTCCAGATCTTCCTTTCCACCCGTGGAGGGATTTCCCGCAAGGGGTGATTCTTCTGAGCTATCAAACCCCGACATGCAGCTGGTGCCAGCTTGGATAGCAGTGGTCATCATATCAGGAGACACATGTGCCACTGAGACCATAGCAATGAAGGCAGTCGATCCTATCCCATCTGGACTTCAGCCTAAGGGGCCAAGTTTGATGACATCAAAGCAGTGGTGACACATCGACCCGAGTCGGTTGATTCCAGCCCAGCGGAAGAGACACGTATGACGTCCTGTCATTTTCATAAGCTTGACATTCTGATACCGCGTAGGGTTAAGAGGTTTAGGGATCACCTGAACCTGGTTGGTGTAGGAGTACGAGGTGATTTTCTGCCGTCACTTGGACATGGGAACACACCTTCCTTTCGTACCTGACACAATAAAACACTGCCACATGTCGGGGGTCGTAGCCTCCAATCGGTGGATTGGGAAGATGTAGGCGTCATCCAGGCCTGCCCAGGGATCACTTGTGACAGGGGCGTGTTCATCCTCACTTTCTAGGATTTTCTTATCCTTTCTCTTTTAATAGTCGGCGTCCAGATAGCGGGCTTCACAAGAGGCGAAAGGAGACGTATCTCCTTAGAGCACACATACTCGATCATTGAGGGAGTATTTGAGGCATTGGTGATACGACGAAGGGACCGCTGCGTGTAGATGGAGCCATGGCTTTCCCATCACTGCGTTGTAGGTGGTGTCCTAGGAGACAACCATGAACTCAGTGTTGGCAATTACGCCACCGAAATGGGTCTTCAGGCGGATCTTGACGACTAGGGATTGTTTGGTCCTATCGTATCCCTATATTCTGAGGTCGGAGGTAGTTAAATCATCTTCCGAAAAACCCATCTTTCACAGTGTCCAAGTCGATATTAGGTTGATCCCAGAACCTGTGTCAACGAGGCAGCGGCAAACTTCCATGTCATTGAACTAGCCAGTAACGTATAGTGGGCGAATATTCCAATGTATGGAAGGGTCTTCATCTTCACTGGAGAACGAGATAACTTCCTGGCATTCTGTGTTCTCTATTGCCTCAGCATGGATGGCTTCCACAGCTGCAACCTTCGTCTCAAACTGAAGGGGGCTCCTTTGGGCCTCAGCAAGTGCTTCGCGCATTTCATATGATAGGAGAAGGGAATCAATGATAGAAAGCCTTGCGAGAATTCTTTCCAGGTGATTCAGGATATCATACTTTCGTGCCAAGCACGAGCCTTTGCTTACACGAGGTCGTTCTGTAGTTGGAGGCATAGCGGGTCCTACCGGTTGAACCGGCGGCTGGATAGTACTGGGTACTTCCCGCTACCTACTAGTTGAAGCCTGGAGAGTAGCCTTTTGATTAGAATTGGACAACAGATATTGGCCTGTAGCCGGGAAAGACTGACCGCGATACAGACGAGGCAGCTCTGCCTGATCTAGTAACACAAACGACGGTGGAGGTAGATCTGAGGGCATCATATGAGGTAGTGCATGCTGGGCTCTGCATTGAGCATGCTGTCTGGTTTCAGTAGCGTACACGTCTTGACTAAAATCGCCCGCTGACATGCCTTGAGAACCTATGTGGTTGCGGTTCCGCTGATGTTGGCATCGGCTGGGGACGTTGGGGAGGTTCGCCTAGAGTTCCCCCTTATCGGGAGCCATATAGGGATTTACCAGCTCCACGGTGTTAACCGAAGTGTACCCCTAGTTGTCGCTCGATGAGTCATCCACCACCGGGAGGATTCTAGGAGGAATCCCCATTTAAGGGGGCATAAAGTCTCCAAGAGTGCGGGATGATGATGGCATAGGTGGAGCGTGTTGCTTCTTCTTGCGTCATTGCTGCTTTCCATTTTGGGAAGAGGTCGGTTGTGATGACGATGAAGAGGTACTGGATACTTCCTCAGAAGGATCCGGCTGATTCAGGCGTGCTCGAATGATACCATGGGCACAGGCGATGGTTTATTGAGCCATCCAGTCGTCGTATTTCTGGAACCCACGGCTGGGGACCTGCTTCCACTCGCCTTCGCTGTCGCTACTGATCTCTAACCTTACGAAGACACCCGCTACTTGTGTCGGTGATGGCCCCAACCTGACTATGTAGTTGTCAAACTGGTCTTGAATCCAGTCTTTAAACACATAGCATTGCGTGAGGGTGTGCCCGAGAATCCGATGATAGGGATAGTAGTTTGGGTGATCGGTGAGATTTGCCTCTGTCGGCCTTCTGCACTCGGGTAAGTGCACAATCCCTTGCTCTAGAACACTTCGGAAGTAACTAGGGAACTGATTCTCATTGAACGAGTAAGTATGGTGCCTTATTTCCGAATAGGGGGCCCAGGGATCTTGGACCTGATGAGGGGCCGGAGGGGCCTTCTGAGGAGGCGGTTCCTGATTGTCTCGCCTAGGTGGTGGTGGCACATTGCATGGGGGAACCTGTCGATTATGAGGCAGTGGCTGCTGGGCAAGAGCATGCACTTGAGGTGGAGGTCCTATGCGGGGTTGTGGGGCCAGTTGTAACACCCCATGTTTCCACGGTACGTTTCCCTTCGAATAATGCAATGGTGTGCATTGTACGCAACTTCGAGATTTTAACACACTACAACCAATCAAACTAGCCGTTATGAATAGTAATACCTACTTTTTGAAATTTTATAAATTCTATATCTCAAAATGGACTTCATTTTTGGATTTGGAATATCTAAATTAGCCTAGGTTGAAATTTTGGTACTTTTCGGATAACTTTCATATTTTGATGAATAGTGAAAATTACTAAATTTTAATTAAAAACAACTTTTTTAATAAAAATAATTATTAGTGATAAATTATGAATTTGAGTGGTTTTAAAGTATATTTAGAATAGGGTTTTACCATGTAATACAATGTTGGTCATTGAACATAATTTCACATTTAAACCAGACATAAACAAGTGCCAATCTTTTGATAGTTATTATCTCTTAAAAACACGCTTTTTGTTTTAACAACGGGAATTAATTTTAAATTAATTTCTGCGACTTCTGTGTTTTGAATTTGGAAAAATGGATTCCATATTTGGAATCAGGATTTTTAAATTGTGTAAATAGGTAACTTTTTTTTTAGACATTTTGGATAATTACTTCGGTAAATATTTTATTTACCATGGTTAATGGGTAAATCTGGTAAACAAGGGTTAGAAAATAATATTATAATAATACTAAATTACCCTAAAACGTGTCTTAACCCTATTTGATAATACATTTTCGACCATGGGCATCTTTGGGTCGATTTTGGGACCCCATGGATCCACTTGTAAGTGATAATGACACTTTATTTTAAATTAAGTTAAAATGAATACAAAAATGACACAAGCATATATCTTTTAGAAAATAAATTGTTACATAGGGTTATATATGTTGGATTTTAGAATATAAATATTCATTAGAAATATAAAAATATTTCATACATAATGATAGTTTATTTATAATTTTTAGCCATTAAATAAGTTATTTTATTTATGACACAATGGTGATGCAGTAATTACCATAATAGTGAAAAATTAGAATAATTGATATTATAAATACCCAAATAAATATATTTTGGGACTTTTATTGAATTAAACTAATTTTTTAGGTTAATATGACATATTATTATTTATTTAATTAACATTGTTCGAAGTAATCATTATTTTTTGTGTTTCACAAAAATCAACTATTGAATAGTGTCAAAATTGACATAAAAGAGTTTTTAAAACAAATATTATATTATTAATTGACATTAAATTTTTAAAAATCTAAGGTTCGGCCAAGAGACTTATATCATGATAGTTATATCATTAATTAACCACTTGGGGGTCTCTTGGATTAATATAGTAAGTTTATTAACTATATAATATAAAAATACAAAGTGACATGGTAAATGTTAATCTAATTAACTAAGAGTTAAAACTAAAAGATAAGGTTAATATAGTGACCCAAACCTGTCTAAATTCTATTGGCTGAATGGTTTTCGACATATCCCCACCTTAACCTTTTAATAATCAACTTTGGATCCATTAGAAACCGAATATGAATTTATTATAAATTAATAATTCTAGCTTTTCCAAAGGTGCCCCTCATCCCTCTTATAAAAGGGCACTCCTACTTCCCATTTCTTCACATCTTCAAAGACTTTTAGTTCGGCCAAACCCTACCCAAATACTCTCTAAACTTCCCTCAATACAACCTAGAGGCCTTAGTTTGATCAGAAATCCAACTTAATTATCCCTTTTGATCAAATCAAAAGGAAGAACCCGAAGAAGAGGTAATGTTTTTACCACCCATTTTCATGTTCCTTTCTTCTTCCACTTCTTATTTATTTGTTATTACCATTATAAAATAATAACTACAGTATCATATATATACTTTGATGTTATTATAAATATGTTACAACCATATTCAGTATTCTATCCATTCTTTGAATAACATGTCACCATACGTGCGTACGTACGGCTTACCGTCTCCACGTCGTGGTGTAATTGTTATTCAATATATTATTATTTGGATGGGTATAATAATGATGTGTAACTCATTTAAATAATAAATATAACATGATAATGATTCTGTATATATGATATACCATCCAATTATATATTATTTCAATATCAAAAGAATGATATCGTCGCTCGTGCGTACGTACGGACTACCATCTCCACGAACGCGATGAGATTCATTCTCCATCATATTCATTCAAATATAATTATAATTTGATGATTTAAAAATAGTATCTAAGGACTTGATATCATTCTAGATATGAATAATATACATCCCATTAATAACTAATATGGCTCACATAACAAATAATATAAAGTAAAATGAACCCGTTAACACCCGAAATGACGATAATTCTAAGATATTATTAACAAACCAATGTTAAAAGATAATATATGATATCATATTAAAGTAAATGATTCTTTTATAATTAAATAACAATTATTTCACCATTATAAAGGATGTTAACTTACCTTCGACCAAGGAAAAAGTACAAAGTAAGGGGTTTCTTATCTCACTTTTAATTCCGTGAGAATTCCATTATTCACCACTTATTTATTGCATGTGGTGTATGCGTACTGCACATGATTGTATTAATTCTGTAACATACTTTAATTTATGGGTATTTACATCATCAAGGTATGATCCTTCTTTCATGGGTGTATTTTTCGTAAGTTACCTAATCGATAAGGGAATTTGAAATTTCAATTCCCACTCATTTGGCTTTATGCATATTTCATTGATTATATTACCCCAAGATTATGTGTGGAATAACTATTCATTTGACTATGTCATAATTTCCACTCCCCTTCTTGTGTATATACTTTTGATACACATAATCACTCCATTGATAATTTCTCAAGTCATTGATATGAATTTGATTAGAATAATTTTAACTCATTCTCCATTTGTTGAGTTAAACATCCAATTCGTTGGTGTTGTTTTGACAAGAATATGTGTGAATGTCCTTTGATTGTTTTACACTATATATCCAATCATATTTAGTGTATTTATATTTGTCACACATAATTATGTCGTTGATTTATCCTTAACCTAAGGATACATCCTTTATGAGAGATTTCATCTCAATTTAAATTCCATTGAGACTTCTTTGTTGTTATACACCAAATCACTTTTATGTGGTGTATATAATGTACTTTGACATAGTATATAATGAATCCCTTTATTCTCATGATATTACAAAGTTTTGATTACCTCAATTATTTGTATTCAAGTGTCTCTCTTTTTGTTAGAATCTCTAACTAAAATACCATTTTTAAATGTTTTAAAGACTTATTCATCTAAATCATTCAAATTAAAGTCCATGTTTTAAAAATTATTTTAAGGATTTATTTATATGGAAATTAAAGTTTTAAAATTAAAACTCATTTTAAAAAGTTTCAAAGTGGTATGGGACACTTTGATTCAAAAATCTATTTTTAAATGGCTTCTTGACAAATAGTGTGACTTTTAAATGATTTCAAGAAAAAGGGGGATATTTCTCTCAAATAGTTTTGATGATTATTTTCATCTATCTCAACATCCTTCATTATTATTTATTGAGGTTAATGTGATACAATACAATCTCCATATTGCATCAAATGAGTTATGTTTGACTGTGGATGTGCTATTTTTATACCATTCATGGTTTGTGGTTAAAGTATTGACATTTCGTATGCTAGTTTTAATACGAATGTTTATGTTATGTTTAAACCTGTTCATATGAGGAATGTATTGGTCTTAATAAGTGACGGGTGGAGCCCGCTATAGCTCCTTGATGCATCGGTAGGTCTCATGAGACAAACTAGTGTCTTGGCACAAGGCCTTGGAAAAATCTTATTTGTATTCTTGGCATGAGGCCTTGGCTATTTGGTTATGATAGTCTGGCATTATGCATTCCATCATTATGAAAGTTGTTATTGATATTGCATGGGATTGTTCGACTAGTAGAATATCCATGTGAATAAGTAAATGGCATTATTTCATTTTATATTTTCCATATTATGTTGAAGTTCATGTTTAAAAGGCTTTTGTTTTAGTTATAAATTTCCTTAAGTGTTTATGCTTATCTATGAAAGCTTCTGCTATAATGTTATCCTTACTGAGCATCTGAGCTCAACCCTTTCAATGTTTTATTTTTCCAAGGATTGTGAAGAAGTAAATTATGAATGACCTGCAGGGATAGTATGAGTGTGGACTATGAAGACTATGTTGTTTTTGTTTTTAGTTTATGATGTAATGTAAACTTTACTAATGTATCTAGTTATTCCAAGTCTACTAAACTAATCGGTCTTTCGAGACTTGATCTTTCTTGTGATCATGCCAATGTTATGTAATAATGCACCGACTCTGGTTAACTGGGGTCGGGGAATTACAGTTGGTATCAGAGGAAGTTTAGTACAATCCTTGGAAGCTAGATTTAGATAAACTCTGATTAGAGTGCGTAGACCTAAGATGAACTTTGAGGATTAGTATAGAAGAACTTTCTAGAATTTTGGTATTGTAGAGATTTTGTGAGTTTTCAGAGCAATACATCCCCGTCTGGATATGAGGAGGTAGAGGCGGCTCTGGCACAGATGTACCTAGGGGTAAAACCCGAAAACACCACTTTGAGCTAGACTCGAACGGGAACTAGTGCATGACAACGGGCCTTGTTTCACTCTTGGTTACAACACTCCCGGGGGATATGCTTAGGATAATTTACATTTTCTTTACAAACCGATTTAAGTAATATATATAAGATGAGAGTAAATGACCTTGGTTAATCCTAATATGTTTCAAATTGAGAATATGGTGACATGTTAATCTCTAAATTATTTTACAACTACTGTTACTCACACAATGCTTTATGGTTTTAGTCAATGGATGGATTCCAAGGAAGTCGTAGTGACTTTGAGAATGATGTACAAGGTGGGAACGGTGGTGGCAATGAGCAACAAAATGGAATGTTGATAGGCGTAAAAGATATCGTCTTTATGCCAAATCAGTTTTCCAAAAATATGATCAACAACATATATATTAACCAACTCCCAGACTCAACAAGGAAGAGAAAGGTGATGAATGATAAGAGCTCCAGCAATGGAGACCATGGAGAAAAGAACCCTCAATTTTCATCATGCAGGAAATGTGGAAAAAGACACCCAGGAAAGTGTCTCAATTGGACAACGAAATGCTTTACGTGCGGGAAGGAAGGACATAAAGTGAAGAATTTCCGAAGAAAAATGAAGAGTACTATGGAAGAAGATAAAAATGGTCCCAAGAGTCCATTTATAGTCATTTGCCGTAAATGTAGGAGACCTGGCCATTACCCAAGTGAATGTCCTATTCTATAGGATATTTTCTTGGTCAAAGAAGAAGCTATGTGGAAATAAATGATTGGAGAAATGTTTAAAAAGTACTAGCGCTCCTTGTTGATGGGTTTGCTTTGGAATAATTTTCTCTTGTATTTGTAAACCCGCAGTTTGCCATGTGATAATGATAGTTCAGGAAGAATTGTCTCTTCTCTTGTGGATATAGGTATAAATAACCATTTGGTTTTATATGATCATTGGGGTTTGAGAGAATTATATGTTATTATAATTTGGGATGAAAATGCAAGGTATGATATAACATTTGTGGTTAAATTATGTTATTTTGAGGAATTTATCTCATTTTGGTAATATTATAAAATATAGTTTTTGAAAAAGGACAACACGTAGACCGTGTGACAACCCGTCTGTAAAGACCCGCAAATTTCAAGGAAATTTTTTTCTTAATTTTCTTTGGAATTTTACAAGAGCGCAGCTTCAGACGTCACCTGATTCCGAGGCCCGGTGTGCCCGGAATCAATTTCCGAAGTTTGGCTCGGGTACGTTCAGTGAACGGACGAGCGGGTTTTTCTATCTTTTGAACCGGTGCCCGGAATCGAATTCTGAGGGCACCGATGAAATCGCAACGCCGGTATTTGCTTAGAAACGCCTCTTCCGGAGTTGCGTTTGCTCAGACGTGGTTTTTAAATTTTGGGGCTTTAAGTCAGAAATAAAATAAAATTTGTGCGACAACTTTATTTTATTTCACTTAAGCTGCTTGGAAGCCACTTGAAGCCACTTAAAGGCGGCTTGATCTGAGTTGAACTGGATAGGATGCTATCCAGAAATATCCTACCCTCTTGGTAGGATATTTGTGAGGCAGGGCCCGCACGAGCCCCGCCGTTTCTTTCGCTAAGTAACGCACCCGCGAAAACCCGTCAAAGTAACTGAAAAGTCAACCGACGCGTTTTCTTAAATTCTTAACAGACCATTTAATTGAGCGGTTTATTTCGTGAATTAAATGGGCTGTTTCGCTCGTTGAATTAATTCAACGAACTGATGGGTCGTTACTTACGCTTTTGCGTTTGTTGGCATGTTTATAAAATAAGACCAACCTAAAAATCCTTTGAAAGGATTTGAGAGGACCTTTGTTTCTTCATCTCCCCTCCTCGCGAAGAACGCGAAGAACGCGAAGAACGCGAAGAACGCCGGCGACCGGAATTCGACGACGCACACCGTGATCTGCGACGTCGACGAGCTCTACCCGCGACGTTCTTCGGCGACGCCTCTTCTTCCGCGGCCGATCCTCGTTCGGCAATTAAGGTGAGAAATGAATCGTTTATTTCTCCCTTTTTATTTTTAATAACAACGGATTTAATTAATTAAATCTGTTTGTTCTTGATCCGGAGATTGGTGACGCGACGCCGGATACCGCGACGACGCGACGATCCCCCTTCTTCCGCGACGAGCAATCCCGCGACGATCCCCCGTCCGACGACGACAAAGTAAGGGTTGATTGGAATATTTTTTTTTATTTCCCGTGTTTATTCTTTTAAAATAAAGAACCCGATCTCGGAACAATTTTAAATTTATTTAAAATTGTTGATTGGTTGTTTCTATTCCTCTCGTTGTTTATGACTAACGCGGAGGGTGCGGGTCTAACGAACAAGACCCGGCAACCCTCTGCCGATCTTTTGTTGTGCGGATTTGGCGGACGACGACGAACCGTGCGGCAAGGGCGATCCGTTGATCCCGCAGTGAAGATCGGCCCCCGGGAGGAGCAACGGCGCAGACGGGAGGCAAAACGGGCCACCGGAGCAACTTCGGCGGCCCGCGGAAGACGGCGGCGGCGCCCGGCGCGCCGCCGTGGAGGAGTTCCGCCGCGGCTGAAGCCGCGGCGGCGGCGGCCGGTTCCGCGGCCACGCGGAACCGGGGAGGGACGCGGCGGCCCGGCCGCGTCCGCGTGACAGGCGGCCCCCCGCGGGGCTGCGTTTTCCTCCAAGTCGCGGGTCAAACCCGCGGCGGTTGCTTCGGCCGCTCGGCCGAAGCCGAGCCGGCCGGTCCGGTCGGCCGGGCCGCGCCCAGGCCAGACCGGACCCGGCCTAGCCGGGTCGGGCCAGGTCGGGTCGACCCGGTTCGGCCGACCCAGGGGGGGTTCGGGCCGGGTCGCCCCGGGCCCAGAACCCCCGTTTCGGGCCTTCTTCGGTCTTTTGCCCATATCTTGGGCCTGGGACCTCCGATTGACGAACCGTCAGCGGCTACGCGATCCTTGGATCGGTACGGTCGTTTCGGTATATTATACTCAAGGTTTCGGATGACTTTGGGTTCGGCCGGGTTGGTTCGTACACGAAACCAACCGGGCCCTCGGAGCGGAAACGCTCATAACTTGAGCTACGGACGTCCGATCGACGTACCGTCAGCTGTGGTAGTTTCCTCTAAATGAGACGGAACTTTTGGCATACTCCGCCCAAGGATCGGACACAGGAGGAGTACGGTCGGGTTGGTTTTGCCCTAAAAACCAACCGGGCCCCTGGGACGAAAATGCCAATAACTCTCAGACCGGGCGTCCGATTGACGCGCCGTCTGTTGCGTTGAGATCCTGTTGTCGATACGGAACTTTTGGATACATCAACTTCGGACTACGTGTCAGTTGATGTATCAGCCTCTCGGCTCATGGAGCGGACCCTCCTAAACGAGCTCGCTATGTGCGGGAACCCTAGCGATGGCTGTGACTTCGACGACAGAGCAGAGATCCTCCGTGGACTGCGACGACGGCAGAGCAGAGATCCTCCGTGGACTGCGACGACGGCAGAGCAGAGATCCTTCGTGGACTGCGGCGACGACTGTGCAGAGATTCTCAGTGGACTGCGTCGACTACTGCACTCAGCGATCCTACGTGGATCAGTGCTACAGGTTCTGTGTGAGCCCGATCCTATGTGGGTCCTTACTACCGGTTCTGTGTGAGCCACTGCCTACAGGTTCTGTGTGAGCCCGATCCTATGTGGGTCTTTTGCGGGGGTTAGTACCTATCGATCCTTCATGGGTCCGACGACTTAGATGGATCAGTGATCATCTTTGACGTCATCTGAAAAAGTATACCTGGTTGAGCTGAATCTTATGTTACTCTTCTTTGTGGATTGTGTTGAACTATCCTATGTGGATTTACTGTTTACTCTCCTTGTGGATTTGAGTCTTGCTTTCCTTTGTGGATTGAGTTGTTCTTGAGCTCGTGAGCAGAGCTAGAATTGGGAACTTAGGTATATGTATGGGAATATACCTAAGTCGAGTCAGATGTTACTTCGTGATTGCATATTTCTTTTGTGCTATATCCTTTGTGGATTTCGGGAGACCTTCGGGGGTCTCGGGGTCCTTACTGAGTAGCTTATACTCACCCCTGCACGGGCTATGCCCGCACCTTGTTGTGTTGGTTGCAGACGACGGACAGCGCTGATCACGGTTGGGGCGTGGAGCAGGACAGTACCTGGAGGTGGACCACTGGACGGGGCGTGCTCGGAGCGGACGTGGGACCCGAGGAGCCTGGAGGCTATCTGTACCCACCCTTCAGGTGGGATTGCCAGTGGACGACACGAGGCCGCCGTCTTTTCTTCAGTTGCTGTTCTTTACTTTTTCAGTTGTACTTTACAGTTGGGCTTGTATTTCCGGCCCCCTTTACTTTTCTGCACTTTGTAGTTACTCTCCGCTTGCTGACTCTGTGGTGGTTGTTACTTATAAAGGCAATGCCTTCCCTGTTTACCGGGATTTTACGCCTTGGTGCTAGTCGCCAGCCCCTGGCCTATGGAAGGCGGGCTTGGGGTAGTCACGGCACGGGCCCTGAGGTCGGGTCGTGACAAATTGGTATCAAAGGTGGTCAGTTCTACCGCAGACTCTGATCGTCCTTCTTTCTATTTGAAGCAATAGTGTTTAGTGTATTGAGTGTGGTTATCAGTTCAGGGAGCCCAGTGTTGGTGCGGCGGCCGACGTATCCATACACCAGGACGCTGACTCCTGATTTCCGACTTAATGCATGAAAACATTGATTGCGTGTGTGTTCAAAGTTTTCTTTGTGATTACTTGTGTCAGCTCACCGGGTATACTGATCTTCTTTATGAAAGTCTCAAGTTTTCCTTGTGATTACTTGTGCCAGCTCACCAGGTATACTGTTCTGACTATGGTGCTCTTGTTCTCCTTTTCAGGATGGCCCCGCGACGACAGCCAGCTAGGGTTCCGAGTGTAGGGCGCGACGGCAGCCCACCGAGCGACGAGGCCTCGGTGCAGGGCCCTTTGCCAGCAGTGGCACCGGCGGTAGTTTTACCCGCCGAGCCACCGATGCTACCAGTACCAGACGCTGACGATGCACGTCGCCTCAGGGAACTGCATGAGTTTCAGAGCCAGCGACCGCCCAGGTTTTGCGGTGAGGCGGACCCCCAGGCCGCCGAGGACTGGCTAGAGGCGGTGGTACGGATCTTTAGGCTAGTGAGGACACCAGCGGATCTCATGGTGATTCTCGCGGCGAGCCTCCTGCAGGCGGCGGCAGGACGATGGTGGAGCTTGATGCTCCAGGTTCACGATGAGGCATCCTTGCTCTGGACGGACTTCGAGAGCCTCTTCCGCTCTGAGTTCGTCCCGGCCACCCTCCGAGCGGTGCGCATCCAGGAGCTTCTCCAGCTGCGCCAGGGCAGCATGACGGTCGCTCAGTACGCGGTGAGGTTCACTGACCTATCTCGCTACTCGACCGACATGGTACGGGACCCCTTCTTCCGGGCCCGGACCTTCGAGAAGGGCTTGCAGCAGGAGATTCAGGCGTCGCTGATCTCCCTCAGCATTCCGACCCAGGCGAGAGTGCTGGAGCGAGCCCTCCTGATCGAGAGCTTCCTGGCAGAGCCTTCTTCAGCGGCAAGACCTAGCACAGGGCGGCAGGTAGCTGAGTCTTCGGCAGCAGGTAGCCGACGGATGACTCTCGGGTCCAGGCAGACCAGACCCCCACGCAGACGGCCTCAGGACACTGGCTCAGCAGTGCGGGGCACACAGCGGAGTGCCAGCCTTCCGAGAGGCAGGCTGTGCTACTCCTGCGGCGGGCAGGGTCACATGGCTCGTGACTGCCCGACTCGCCGACCAGAGGAGCAGCAGACGGTGGAGGGGCCACCCAGGCAGAGGCAGAGGGTCGACCGTGGCGGTCCGTAGGGAGGAGGAGGACGAGGCAGAGGAGCTGGCCGAGCAGCGGGTGGTGGGCGACGCTTCCAGGCTCTACCCCCACCACCACCAGGAGGGCCACCTCGACCACAGGGAGCTGGCGGGCAGGGACAGGCCCAGCTCCAGGCAGTGGAGGCCTACGACCCCGACATGACAGAGATGATTCGAGGTACGATCTGTGTCTATTCCACCCTTGCTGCAGTACTTATAGACACAGAAGCGAGTCACTCTTTCATATCCTCTGCCCTTGTTCGGAGCTCGGAGATTCCGACTGAGCCGTTGGCTCGATCCTTACGGCTAGAGACTCCTACGGGAGCAGACTCGACGATTACACACTGGTGCCGGCAGTGTGAGCTTACTCTAGGAGGCGAGAGATTCGGCTGGGATCTTCTTATAGCGGCGTCGAGGCCTTACGACGTCATCATGGGCATGGATTGGCTATCCACGGTTCATGCCCAGATCGACTATTTTAGGCGCAAGGTGTGATGTGTTCGCACCGACGGGAGAAGGTTTACCTTCACCGGCGAGAAGGGAACCTTTTTAGCACAGGATGGACTTCCACAGAGGAGAGTGCAGCCCATCTCTCATCATTTGGCTAGCCTCATCCTAGGAGCAGTGGACGTGCGGAGTCCAGCTTTTCCTGCAGTGGTGGACCAGTACGTGGACGTCTTTCCCGACGACGTTCCAGGGCTACCTCCTCGTAGAGAGGTAGAATTTTACATCGACTTGTACCCCGGGACAGCCCCGATATCTACTCCAGCATATCGGATGGCCCCCGCCGAGCTTCGAGAGCTGCGGGTACAGTTGGAGGACTTGCAGAGCAAAGGGTTTATCCGACCCAGTGTTTCACCCTGGGCTTCCCCGATTTTGTTCGCCAAGAAGGCGGACGGGAGCTTGCGACTGTGTGTCGACTATCGTCGCCTGAACCAGGTGACAGTGAGGAACAAGTATCCGCTGCCACGGATTGATGACCTCTTCGATCAGCTCAAGGGAGCGCGGTGGTTCTCGAAAATAGACCTCCGGTCAGGCTATCATCAGCTCAGAGTTCGAGACGAGGACGTGCAGAAGACGGCCTTCAGGTGTCGGTATGGCCATTATGAGTTCTTGGTTATGTCGTTCGGCGTAACCAATGCTCCAGCAGTGCTCATGAGCCTCATGAACAGGATCTTCCAGCCATACCTCGACCGATTTGTCGTTGTCTTCATTGACGACATTTTGGTATACTCGACGACTGAGGAGGAGCATGCCTACCACCTGCGAGTTGTGCTAGACACACTCCGAGAGCACCAGCTTTATGGCAAGCTCTCAAAATGCCAGTTCTGGTTACGTGAGGTTCATTTCTTGGGGCACGTCATCTCTGAGGCGGGAGTTGCAGTGGATCCCGCAAAGATCGAGGCAGTGCTAGCTTGGGAGCCACCCAAGAGCGTGACAGAGGTGCGGAGTTTCTTGGGCTTAGCCGGATACTATCGGAGATTTGTGCCGGACTTCTCCAGAGTTGCGGCACCACTCTCAGCCTTGACAAAGAAGGGGGAACCCTTTGTGTGGTCAGACAGATGTCAGCAGGGCTTCCAGGAGCTGAGACAGAGATTGACCAGCGCACCTATCTTGAGGTTGCCTGAGGAGGGAGTTGGATACGTAGTTTACTGTGATGCATCAGGGACTGGACTCGGGTGCGTCCTGATGCAGGAGCGGGCCGTGATCGCCTACGAATCACGTCAGTTGAGGCCGCATGAGCAGAACTACGCCACTCATGACCTGGAGTTAGCAGCAGTGGTCTTCGCTCTGAAGACTTGGCGGCACTATCTGATGGGCGAGCGCTTCACAGTCTTTTCTGACCACCAGAGTCTCAGGTATATCTTCTCTCAGAAGGACCTGAACCTGAGACAGCGGAGATGGCTTGAGTTCCTCCAGGACTATGACTTTGAGATAGTCTATACTCCTGGGAAGGGGAACGTGGTAGCCGATGCCCTCAGCAGGAGGACGGGCATTCAGCTACTTGAGGAGGCGACGGAGCAGCTAGCCTCCTTACGGATATCCTTCGTGGATAGAGACGGAGCAGCCTTTCTTCAGTCTCTCACAGTCTCTCCTCCACTTCTACAGCGGGTCAGAGAGGCTCAGCGTGGGGACGCTGACTGTGAGACCCGGCGTGCACTGATATCCTCAGTTCAGGTGCCTGATGGCTTCTCCCTTGGAGCATAGCACGACATCCTTTTCAGAGGACGTACCTTCGTACCAGTCGCTTTACGAGAGGAGGTGCTGAGAGAGTTTCACACTTCTCCCTTGGCGGTACATCCCGGAGTGTCGAAGATGTACTAGGATCTCAGGAGACAGCACTGGTGGCCGGGCATGAAGAAAGCTGTGGCAGAGTTCGTTTCACGATGCCTCACCTGCCAGCAGGTGAAGGCAGAGCATCAGGTACCAGCAGGCTTGGTACAGTCCTTGGAGGTCCCGGAGTGGAAGTGGGACGGCATATCTATGGACTTCGTGACTGGACTTCCACACACTTCCAGAGGTCACGACTCCATTTGGGTGATTGTCGATCGAATCACCAAGTCGGCACACTTCTTACCCATCAGAGAGCAGGGCTCAGTAGAGAGCTTGGGACGTCTTTACGTCCAGGAGATCGTACGGCTTCACGGTGTTCCATCTTCTATCGTCTCCGATCGAGATGATCGTTTCACTTCCCGGCTTTGGAAGGGGTTGCAGGAGGCGTTCGGGACGCGGCTCCATCTGAGCACAGCCTTCCACCCTC
This sequence comes from Viscum album, assembly GCA_963277665.1. Classification (NCBI taxonomy): domain Eukaryota; kingdom Viridiplantae; phylum Streptophyta; class Magnoliopsida; order Santalales; family Viscaceae; genus Viscum; species Viscum album. The sequence goes on along the minus strand of OY728134.1, from coordinate 1,083,215,564 downwards.
AGACGGATGGTCAGACTGAGAGGACCATACAGACACTCGAGGACATGCTCCGTGCATGTGTTCTCGACTTTGGTCGCAGCTGGGAGGACCACCTACCCTTGGTGGAGTTCGCGTACAACAACAGCTACCACTCCACCATCGGGATGGCACCATACGAGGCGTTGTACGGTAGACCCTGCAGATCACCGTTGTGCTGGACAGACCCTGGGGAGTCAGCACTCGTGGGACCAGAGATGGTCCGAGCCACGATAGAGAAGGTCCAGATCATCCAGGAGAGGATGAGGACAGCTCAGAGCCGGCAGAAGTCATATGCTGACAGGAGGCGGAGGCCACTGGAGTTCGAGGATGGCGACCACGTCTTTTTGCGTGTCTCGCCTCGATGTGGTTTGCGGAGATTTGGCCGAGGCGGCAAGTTGTCTCCACGCTTCATCGGGCCTTTCCAGGTCCTCGGCAGGATAGGAGAGGTGGCTTATCGCCTGGCTCTACCACCTCAGTTGCACCGGGTGCACGACGTCTTCCACGTGTCTCAGCTGAGGAGATACGTGCACGACCCGACGCACATCATCGACTTTGGGGAGCTGGACGTGGACGATGGGGCGACTTTTGCGGAGGTCCCAGTGGAGATCGAGGATCGACAGGAGCGGGTCCTATGTGGGCGGTCGATTCCTCTTGTGCGCGTCAGATGGCAGCACGGGAACCTCCAGGAGAGCACTTGGGAGCGGGAGGCTCAGATGCGTGCTCAGTACCCCCATTTGTTCCCCTAGTTTTTGATGTATCTTTACGGGGACGTAAAGCCCTGAGGTGGGAGTAATGTAAAGACCCGCAAATTTCAAGGAAATTTTTTTCTTAATTTTCTTTGGAATTTTACAAGAGCGCAGCTTCAGACGGCACCTGATTCTGAGGCCCGGTGTGCCCGGAATCAATTTCCGAAGTTTGGCTCGGGTACGTTCAGTGAACGGACGAGCGGGTTTTTCTATCTTTTGAACCGGTGCCCGGAATCGAATTATGAGGGCACCGATGAAATCGCAGCGCCGGTATTTGCTTAGAAATGCCTCTTCCGGAGTTGTGTTTGCTCAGACGTGGTTTTTAAATTTTGGGGCTTTAAGTCAGAAATAAAATAAAATTTGTGCGACAACTTTATTTTATTTCACTTAAGCTGCTTGGAAGCCACTTGAAGCCACTTAAAGGCGGCTTGATCTGAGTTGAACTGGATAGGATGCTATCCAAAAATATCCTACCCTCTTGGTAGGATATTTGTGAGGCAAGGCCCGCACGAGCCCCGCCGTTTCTTTCGCTAAGTAACGCACCCGCGAAAACCCGTCAAAGTAACTGAAAAGTCAACCGACGCGTTTTCTTAAATTCTTAACAGACCATTTAATTGAGCGGTTTATTTCGTGAATTAAATGGGTTGTTTTGCTCGTTGAATTAATTCAACGAACTGATGGGTCGTTACTTACGCGTTTGCGTTTGTTGGCATGTTTATAAAATAAGACCAACCTAAAAATCTTTTGAAAGGATTTGAGAGGACCTTTGTTTCTTCATCTCCCCTCCTCGCGAAGAACGCGAAGAACGCGAAGAACGCGAAGAACGCCGGCGACCGGAATTCGACGACGCACACCGTGATCTGCGACGTCGACGAGCTCTACCCGCGACGTTCTTCGGCGACGCCTCTTCTTCCGCGGCCGATCCTCGTTCGGCAATTAAGGTGAGAAATGAATCGTTTATTTCTCCCTTTTTATTTTCAATAACAACGGATTTAATTAATTAAATCCGTTTGTTCTTGATCCGGAGATTGGCAACGCGACGCCGGATACCGCGACGACGCGACGATCCCCCTTCTTCCGCGACGAGCAATCCCGCGACGATCCCCCGTCCGACGACGACAAAGTAAGGGTTGATTGGAATTTTTTTTTTATTTCCCGTGTTTATTCTTTTAAAATAAAGAACCCGATCTCGGAACAATTTTAAATTTATTTAAAATTGTTGATTGGTTGTTTCTATTCCCCTCGTTGTTTATGACTAACGCGGAGGGTGCGGGTCTAACGAACAAGACCCGGCAACCCTCCGCCGATCTTTTGTTGTGCGGATTTGGCGGACGACGATGAACCGTGCGGCAAGGGCGATCCGTTGACCCCGCAGTGAAGATCGGCCCCCGGGAGGAGCAACGGCGCAGACGGGAGGCAAAACGGGCCACCGGAGCAACTTCGGCGGCCCGCGGAAGACGGCGGCGGCGCGGGTCGCCGGCGCGGCGGCGCCGGCGGCCGGAGGCGGCGGCGCCCAGCGCGCCGTCGCGGAGGTGTTCCGCCGCGGCTGAAGCCGCGGCGGCGGCGGCCGGTTCCGCGGCCGCGCAGAACCGGGGAGGGACGCGGCGGCCCGGCCGCGTCCGCGTGACAGGCGGCCCCCCGCGGGGCTGCGTTTTCCTCCAAGCCGCGGGTCAAACCCGCGGCGGTTGCTTCGGCCGCTCGGCCGAAGCCGAGCAGGCCGGTCCGGTCGGCCGGGCCGCGCCCAGGCCGGACCGGACCCGGCCTAGCCGGGTCGGGCCGGGTCGGGTCGACCCGGTTCGGGCCGACCCGGTTCGGCCGACCCAGGGGGGGTTCGGGCCGACCCGGTTCGGCCGACCCAGGGGGGGTTCGGGCCGGGTCGCCCCGGGCCCAGAACCCCCGTTTCGGGCCTTCTTCGGTCTTTTGCCCATATCTTGGGCCTGGGACCTCCGATTGACGAACCGTCAGCGGCTACGCGATCCTTGGATCGATACGGTCGTTTCGGTATATTATACTCAAGGTTTCGGAAGACTTTGGGTTCGGCCGGGTTGGTTCGTACACGAAACCAACCGGGCCCTCGGAGCGGAAACACTCATAACTTGAGCTACGGACGTCCGATCGACGTACCGTCAGCTGTGGTAGTTTCCTCTAAGTGAGACGGAACTTTTGGCATACTCCGCCCGAGGATCGGACACAGGCGGAGTACGGTCGGGTTGGTTTTGCCCTAAAAACCAACCGGGCCCCTAGGACGAAAATGCCAATAACTCTCAGACCGGGCGTCTGATTGACGCGCCGTCTGTTGCGTTGAGATCCTGTTGTCGATACGGAACTTTTGGATACATCAACTTCGTACTAGGTGTCAGTTGATGTATCAGCCTTTCGGCTCATGGAGCGGACCCTCCTAAACGAGCTCGCTATGTACGGGAACCCTAGCGCTGGCTGTGACTTCGACGACAGAGCAGAGATCCTCCGTGGACTGCGACGACGGCAGAGCAGAGATCCTCCGTGGACTGCGACGACGGCAGAGCAGAGATCCTTCGTGGACTGCGGCGACGACTGTGCAGAGATCCTCAGTGGACTGCGTCGACTACTGCACTCAGCGATCCTACGTGGATCAGTGCTACAGGTTCTGTGTGAGCCCGATCCTATGTGGGTCCTTACTACCGGTTCTGTGTGAGCCACTGCCTACAGGTTCTGTGTGAGCCCGATCCTATGTGAGTCTTTTGCGGGGGTTAGTACCTATCGATCCTTCGTGGGTCCGACGACTTAGATGGATCAGTGATCATCTTTGACGTCATCTGAAAAAGTATACCTGGTTGAACTGAATCTTATGTTACTCTCCTTTGTGGATTGTGTTGAACTATCCTATGTGGATTTACTGTTTACTCTCCTTGTGGATTTGAGTCTTGCTTTCCTTTGTGGATTGAGTTGTTCTTGAGCTCGTGAGCAGAGCTAGAATTGGGAACTTAGGTATATGTATGGGCATATACCTAAGTCGAGTCAGATGTTACTTCGTGATTGCATCTTTCTTTTGTGCTATATCCTTTGTGGATTTCGGGAGACCTTCGGGGGTCTCGGGGTCCTTACTGAGTAGCTTATACTCACCCCTGCACGGGCTATGCCCGCACCTTGTTGTGTTGGTTGCAGACGACGGACAACGCTGATCACGGTTGGGGCGTGGAGCAGGACAGTACCTGGAGGTGGAACACTGGACGGGGCGTGCTCGGAGCGGACGTGGGACCCGAGGAGCCTGGAGGCTATCTGTACCCACCCTTCAGGTGGGATTGCCAGTGGACGACACGAGGCCGCCGTCTTTTCTTTAGTTGCTGTTCTTTACTTTTTCAGTTGTACTTTACAGTTGGGCTTGTATTTCCGGCCCCCTTTACTTTTCTGCACTTTGTAGTTACTCTCCGCTTGCTGACTCTGTGGTGGTTGTTACTTATAAAGGCAATGCCTTCCCTGTTTACCGGGATTTTACGCCTTGGTGCTAGTCGGCAGCCCCTGGCCTATGGAAGGCGGGCTTGGGGTAGTCACGGCACGGGCCCCGAGGTCGGGTCGTGACACCGTCGCATCGGACAAAGCTGTGGGAATCGAACCCACAACCAATGTGCGATTGGGATTTATCGCCTACCACTGGACTACGTGAATTCCCTGGTTAGTGTGACAATTTTTTTTAGTTAAATGATTTTATTGATCAATAATATTTTGATTTGGGTTCTTATGTCTTATCAAATGAATACCCTTAGTATAGGAAAATGATTTGGTGATTAAGTGATAAATGTTATTTTGGAAGATGTTCACTTTGTTGGGAACACTATATGTCCAAGGAAACTAGAATACTATGGGATGTCATTAGAGGAGTAATGGTGGATTTTTATCTATGTTTTATTGTGGATCTATAGTGATTTGGGTTGTTTATGGAAATGATTAACCTATAATAAAGAATATGTGATTAGGTTAATTACTTTTAAGTATGTGACTTTAAGAGTAGATGATGTCATTTGGAGATACAATTTAACGTGGAAGACTACATTCTTATAAGTTATGGGTTTCAATATTAGTTTGGATTATATTGAAGGATTTTAAGGAAAATTTATTATTGAATGGTATTTATTTAACTTTGGGGTATTGTTGGTTTAATTTTAGAAATTAAGATTAGTATTTTTTTCTCTATTGGAATATACATTTGGGGGATCATCAGATCTTATACTAAGCATTTTGGTTTTGATTAATCTCTAAAGACAAGTTAAATATATAGTTTATCCTACATGGATCATGTATTTCTATAGAAGTTTATTCTAGCTCTTTTATTGTGACCAAGTCTTCTTGAATACTCGTTGTTCAAAAAAATAAGTTAGTGGTAAAAAGTTATTAAATAATGAAACTCTACATAAAAAGTAAGTATATCTATTTATGTTCTTAGTCAATATCATAAATGAATTCCTCGTCCTTATGTAATGTATCTTAAAACAAAAAAAATGATGTCCGTTTACTTTCCTACTAGGAGACTAATGGTTGTTTGTCCCAACACAAGTTTGTGGATTTCTTATTGTTAACTTTCTCCTGATCATGATTTCTATCCCTCTCCATCAGAACTTGACACTTAGTTTATCATCCATATCCATGTTTTCCTACATGGAATCCGAGTATGGGTTATCTTGGATGAACTTTATACCTCTCTTTCTTTCTTTTAAAGTGATAGTTTTATTGACTCTTTTTCCGATGTGGGACTTTCCATTATATTCCCAAGCACAATTTTAAAAATTTCGAGGACACAATTTATTGAAGGAGGGTAGAATGTAACACCCCATGCTTCCATGGTACGTTTCCCTTCGAATAATGCAATGGCGTGCATTGTACGCAACTTCGAGATTTTAACACACCACAACCAATCAAACTAGCCGCTATGAATAGTAATACCTAATTTTTTAAATTTTATAAATTCTATCTCTCAAAATGGACTTCATTTTTGGATTCAGAATATCAAAATTAGCCTAGGGTGAAATTTTGGTACTTTTCGGATAACCTTCATATTTTAATGAATAGTGAAAATTACTAAATTTTAATTAAAAACAACTTTTTTAATCAAAATAATTATTAGTGATAAATTATGAATTTGAGTGGTTTTAAAGTATATTTAGAATATATTTTTACCATGTAATACAATTTGGGTCATTGAACATAATTTCACATTTAAACCAGACATAAACAAGTGCCAATCTTTTGATAGTTATTATCTCTTAAAAACACGTTTTTTGTTTTAACAACGGGAAGTAATTTTAAATTAATTTCTGCCACTTCTGTGTTTTGAATTTGGAGAAATGGATTCCATATTTGGAATCAGGATTTTCATATTGTGTAAATAGGTAACTTTAATTTTTATACATTTTGGATAATTACTTCGGTAAATATTTTATTTAGCATGGTTAAATGGTAAATCCGGTAAACAAAGGATAGAAAATAATATTATAATAATACTAAATTACCCTAAAACGGGTCTTAACCCTATTGGTTAACACATGGTCGACCATGGGCATCTTTTGGTCGATTTTGGGACCCCATGGATCCACTTGTAAGTGATAATGACACTTTATTTTAAATTAAGTTAAAATGAATACAAAAATGACACAGGCATATATCTTTTAGAAAATCAATTGTTACATAGGGTTATATATGTTGGATTTTAGACTATAAATATTCATTAGAAAGATAAAACTATTTCCCACATAATGATAGTTTATTTATAATTTTTAGACATTAAATAGGTTAATTTATTTATGACACAATGGTGATGTAGTAATTACCATAATAGTGAAAAATTAGAATAATTGATATTATAAATACCCAAATAAATATATTTTGTGACTTTTATTGAATTAAACTAATTTTATAGGTTAATATGAAATATTATTATTTATTTAATTAACCTTTTTTGAAGTAATAATTCTTTTATGTGTTTCAAAAAAATCAACTATTGAATAGTGTAAAAATTGACATAAAAGAGTTTTTAAAACAAATATTATATTATTAATTGATATTAAATTACTAAAAATCTAAGGTTCGGCCAAGGGACTTATATCATGATAGGTATATTATTAAAGGACCACTTGGGGGTCTCTTGGATGTATATAGTAAGTTTATTAACTATATAATATAAAAATACAAAGTGACATGGTAAATGTCAAACTAATTAACTAAGAGTTAAAACTAAAAGATAAGGTTAATATAGTGACCCAAACCTATCTAAATTCTATTGGCTGAATGGTTTTCGACCTATTCCCACCTCAAACTTTTACTAATAAACTATGGAGCCATTAGAAACCAAATATGAATTTATTATAAATTAATATTTCTAGCTTTTCCAAAGGTGCCCCTCACCCATCTTAAAAAAGGGCACTCCTCCTTTTCATTTCTTCACATCTTCAAAGCCTTTTGGTTCGGAATAAACCTGCCCCAATACTCTCTCAACTTCCCTCACTACAACCTAGAGGCCTTATTTTGATCAAAAAGACAACCTAAGGAGCCCTTTTGATCAAATCAAAAGGAAGAACCCGAAGAAGAGGTAATGTTTTCACCACCCCTTTTCAAAGTTCCTTTCTTCTTCCACTTCTTCTTTCTTTATTATTACCATTATAAAATAATAACTCCAGTATCATATATATACTGTGATGTTATTATAAATATGGTACAACAATATTCAGTATTCTATCCATCCTTTGAATAACATGTCACCATACGTGCGTACGTACGGCTTACCGTCTCCACGTACGTCGTGGTGTAATTGTTATTCAATATATTATTATTTGGATGGGTATAATAATGATGTGTAACTCATGTAAATAATAAATATAACATGATAATGATTATTTATATATGATATACCATCCAATTATATATTATTTTAATATCAAAATAATGATATTGTCGCTCGTGCGTACGTACGGACTACCGTCTCCACGAACGCGATGAGATTCATTCTCCATCATATCCATTCAAGTATAATTATAATTTGATGATTTAAAAATATTATCTAAGGACTTGATATAATTCAAGATATGAATAATATACATCCCATTAATAACGAATATGGCTCACATAACAAAGAATATAAAGTAAAATGAACCTGTTAACACCCGAAATGACGATAATTCTAAGATATTATTAACAAACCAATGTTAAAAGATCATATATGATATCATATTAAAGTAAATGATTCTTGTATAATTCAATAACAATTATTTCACCATTATACAGGAGTTTAACCTACCGTCGACCAAGGAAAAAGTACAAATTATGGGGTTTCTTATCTCACTTTTAATTCCGTGAGAATTCCATTGTTCACCACTTATTTATTGCATGTGGGGTATGTGTACTGCCCATGATTGTATTAATTGTGTAATATACTTTAATTTATGGGTATTTACATCATCATGGTATAATCCTTCTTTCATGGGTGTATGTTTCGTAAGTTACCTAATCAATAAGGGAATTTGAAATTTCAATTCCCACTCATTTGGCTTTACGTATATTTCATTGATTATATTACCCCAAGATTATGTGTGGAATCACTATTCATTTGATTATGTCATAATTTCCACTCCCCTTCTTGTGGATATACTTTTTATACACATAATCACTCCATTGATAATTTCTCAAGTCATTGATATGAATTTTATTAGAGTAATTTTAACTCATTCTCCATTTGTTGAGTTAAACATCCAATTCGTTGGTGTTGTTTTTACAAGAATATGTGTGAATTTACTTTGATTGTTTTACACTGAATATCCAATAATATTTAGTGTATTTATATTTTTCACACATAATTATGTCGTTGATTTAGCCTTAACCAAAGGATACGGCCTTTATGAGATATTTCATCTCAATTTAAATTCCATTAAGACGTCTTTGCTGTTATACACCAAATCACTTTTATGTGGTGTATATAATGTACTTTGACATAGTATATCATGAATCGATTTATTCTCATGATATTACAATGTTTTGATTACCTCAATTATTTGTATTCAAGTGTCTCTCTTTTGGTTATAATCTCTAACTAAAATACCATTTTTAAATGTTATAAATACTTATTCATCTAAGTCTTTCTCATTAATGTCCATGTATTAAAAATTGTTTTAAGGATTTATTTATATGGACATTAAAGTTTTAAAATTAAAACTCCTTTTAAAAAGTTTCGAAGTGGTATGGGACACTTTGATTCAAAAATCTATTTTTAAATGGCTTCTTGACAAATAGTGTGACTTTTAAATGATTTCAAGAAAAAGGGGGATATTTCTCTCAAATAGTTTTGATGATTATTTTCATCTATGTCAACATCCTTCATTATTCTTGATTGAGTTAAATGTGATACAATACAATCTTCAATATTGTATTGAATGAGTTATGTTTGACTGTGGATGTGCTATTTTTATACCATTCATGGTTTGTGGTTAAAGTATTGACATTTTGTATGCTATTTTTAATACGAATGTTTATGTTATGTTTAAACTTGTTCATATGAGGAATGAATTGGACTTAAAAAGTGACGGGTGGAGCCCGCTATAGCTCCTCGATGCATCGGTAGGTCTCATGAGACAAACTAGTGTCTTGGGACAAGGACATGGCAAAATCTTATTTGTAGTCTTGGCACGAGGCCTTGGCTATGTGGTTATGATAGTTTGGCATTATGCATTCCATCATTATGAAAGTGGTTATTGATATTTCATGGGATTGTTCGACTAGTAGAATATCCATGTGAATAAGTAAATGGAATTATTTAATTTTATCATTTCCATATTATGCTGAAGTTCATGTTTAAAAGGCTTTTTTTTAATTATAAATTGCCTTAAGTGTTTATGCTTATCTATGAAAGCTTCTGCTATAATGTTATCCTTACTGAGCATCTGAGCTCACCCCTTTCAATGTTTTATTTTTCCCAGGATTGTGAAGAAGTAAATTATGAATGACCTGCAGGGATAGAATGAGTGTGGACTATGGAGACTATGTTGTTGTTGTTTTCAGTTTATGATATAATGTAAACTTTACTAATGTATCTAGTTATTCCAAGGCTACTAAACTAATCGGTATTTCGAGACTTGATCTTTCTTGTGATCATGCCAATTTTATGTAATAATGCACCGACTCTGGTTAACTGGGGTCGGGGCATTACACTGGTGCCACTGGCAGTAATTCCAGCTGCCTGGGGGATTCTATTTGGGCCAAGGCAGCGGGTTTGGCTCTGGAAACCCTCCTGGTTGGGATCACATGGGGCAGAAAACATGCCTGACTTGCCTGTTGCAGAGCCTCCTCGAGGTGCTGAACCTTATCTGAGAAATCTCGGAACCCTCCAGGGTAGTTCTGGGTGATCAGGGAAAGAACCAGCTTCGTTTTAACGTTCCCTACACACATCATCAGTAATTTCTCTTAAGTTAGTGGCATGTCAAGGGAGTATGTATGTCCCTTCCACCAGGCGATAAAGCCTGCAACTCGCTCATCATGTTTTTGATTGCACTTGAAGAGGTCTGCGATGCAGGTCTTTCCCATGGTGGAGCTGAACTAGTATAGGAACTGCAGGCGGAGATCCTCCCAGCCGGTCACTGATTCGATAGGGATCAGGCTATACCGGATGAATGAGGAGCCCTCCAATGTCTGCATGAAACATCAGAGCCTAGCGGCTTCTTGCTAGACTGGGGTCCCCAGCATGGGGCCGCACCTGGAAGAAAAGTGGGCCAAGTGCTACGGCGGGTCCCATGTCCCATTGAAGGGTGAGAAAGTGGGGTTCCCAAAACCCGAGGGTGCGGCCATATTATCCACCCACATGGGATATTGCTTGCCATCCAGTGGGACTGCCACCTGCCGCGTTTCCAATGCTTTGATGCGGGTGATGAGTTCCACTATAAGATTATCTGGGTAGGGGTCCCTATCTTGACGGGGATCCATAATCACAAGTGTGTTGCCAGGTTCTTCAACACGGTAGATGGCTTCATTAGCTCGTCGAGTGACTGGCGGAACGACCTATGGGGCGGCTGGGGGAACCCGGGCTGGATTCCCCAGATTGCCCCATTGTTCAGGATGGTGTTGTGAGACGTATCACGCCCTCTTGCCGTGAATTCCGGCTTCTACCCTGTCTGTGGAAGTAGCATGATAAGGGTTTTTCAGAGGCATCTTGCCGGGGGGAAATTCTCCATACCCCTTCTGCCCCGACTTGGGATCACCATAGTCAGGTCGCCGCTCTGCAGCGCACTCGGCCAAGAGTTTTTCAACCAGCCTCTTCTACTCAGTAAGCTGCTGGCGCAATGCGGCCTTCTCGGGATCTTCGTCTGTCTTCTATACAGAGGCGGACGGGTTGGAGTGCTTGATGGTTCTGACATTCTCCCTACCCTTATCGGCATTTTGACTGAGTACCAGCGACTCAATGGGTAAAAGGAGGCCTAGAAGGTTCCTCTGCGGACGGGTAACCCTCCCTGATGGGTCCAGGAGTGGCTGTACACCCTTAGGGGGTAAGTCTCCATCGAGAAATTCAAGCTCATCCTCCCTGTCCACTATGTCAGCCATGTGGACCGCGACCCTCCATGGGGGAATGTCCTCAATGTTGCCTAACGGATCGGGCTACCACCGGATAGGACTGAAGAGGAGGGCAGAATACTATCCTCAGCCATAGACTTACACATGGGGGTAGCTCCCTGATGATTCTGCAGAGTACTTTGAGACTCTGAACGCATTTCTACTGAAGGGTACTCTGGAGGCCTATTGACTCAGGGCGCTAGGCCATAGGGAGTGCGGACAAACAGATCAGGCGACATTGCTCGCCGATTTATTCAAAGTCCTCTCGGCTCCTAGGGTACACTACTCGCTCATAACGAAGGCGGAAGTGTGTCGCCCATAGGGTTCGGCGAAAGCACCGTACTTCCTCTGGGGTAAGGGACTCCAGCGCGCAAAAGTTTGGTGCTTCCATCGGCCAAAACATCTCTGGGAAGTGATCTGCTGTGAGAATGTTCCAGAATCTCCTGGGCTTGAACTTAGGGTCTGGCCCCGTATTGCCCCACTCGTCTATCGAAGGTGGCTGAGGGACCAGTAGCGGTACCGAGGTGGACTGCTGGGATAGTAAACTTGGCGGTGGAGAATATGACGAATGAGATGACTGGCCGCCAAATTCCGGGACATCCTCTAAAGAGTGAGGTGACCTGACCATGATATCACGATATGATGGGATGATAGCCACAGCTTCTGGCGCAGGAATTGCGGTCACTGACGATGGGTCACGCCATAGCCCTACCGTCGTTGGTCCCCAAAATAGCTCTCTCTGGTCTCTGGTAGAGGTAGAGGATGCTTCTGGTGACGACGGTGGTGATTGCACGGTTGGGACCCACGGGATTTCCACACATTCTTCGTCCTGGATGTACCAGTGGAGAGAGGCAGGAATCCGGTGGACTTCGCATTTTGGGAGAACGAGGCTGACGCGCCTTGTTCCTGCCCCAGTCCTTAACACGGAGGAACGAGGAGAAGGTTCTATGGCTGAGTCACATTCAACATCAAAATCTGAGAAATGGGGTGGTTTGAACTCCACTCGGGCCTTCCCAGGACTCCTCTTGTGGCGGTGACGACCCGCTCTCCTACCCCTAGATGGCTCTTTGGGACATGGTCGATTCTCAACATGTAGTCTCGGAGCAGCGCTGGCGCCATGGCGGATAGGACTCCCACTTGAGATAGCCAGGGTGTGAGGGGTACCAGGGAAAATGTCGAAGGTTACATGGGGAGGACCTCCATGGACAACACCCATGTGGGTGGAACCTCTGTTGGAACCGGCAGGAGCATGGGGAGGACCTCCATGTTTGGTGTGGGTGGAGCGAGGCTGACCTTCACTCCTAGGGTTGTCGGGGCGAGTAATACCATCGCCAGTTGCAGAGAGTATATAGGGAGGACCCCCATGTTGTAGAGGGACCGTATGGGCAGTACCTTCACATCGATGGTCGGGGAAATGAGGAGGAACTTCGTTCCCAGTATGGTGGGCGCGGGAGAGGCTTCCACGTAGAGCGTCACTGCCATGGGGCAGGTGTAGAGACCCGAAGCTTGATGTACATGGACATTACATTACATTTGCGGAATACTTAGTACATAACAAAAACACACACACAAGGATCGTAATAGTTTAGTGTCTTTGGAAACTCGAAACGTAATCTTCTAATCATGGTGAAAGATCTTCAATATCTCCCATAAAGATCTTCCCTTTTTTTTACCTAAAACATTTCTTTATATCCTGGGGAAAAGACAACATAAAAAGGGTGAGCTCAAATGCTCAGTAAGGGTATACAAAATAAAAATCAATCACATCATATTCATAAGAACATAACTTTTGGAAATCTTAACCTGCAAAAGAGAGCATAATTTCATAACATGGGATAAATCATAGTAGTGAAATGAAATCTCAATAATCATAACTTAAAACATGAAACGTTGTGTCATACACACATAATCATAGAGAATCATTTCTTGTTAGTCAAGACTCATTTCCAAGACTATCTTAGTGGACAAAGTCCCTTTCTGAATCGAGTAACCCTCGTTTCAGTCCTGTTTCACTGAACCGGTATAACCTACCATTTCAGCCATGTCTATCTCATGAGATATAAAATCTTTACCCAATGCATTGGAGGGAGATATAGGTCCCACCCATCTTATAATGAATCCTTTCTTATGTGTGCCACATAATCATAACCCATACATCATAGCGTAACCCACGTAATAAAAATGGGATTCTTAAACAACATGACATCATAAAACAATTCATATAAGATAAAGGAATTCATAAAAATATTTCCATCACAAAATAATCAAATCCATTTAATAATAGGGATAAAAACATAACTCTTTTATTATCTTATATGGAAAATAATTTTGATAAAATACTTGAACTCTATTCTTGAGGAAAATATCCTTTCTACTTCAAAAACACTTTTCCTTTCTTAACATGTCATACAATTTTAAACTAAAAGAAGTTGATTGAAAATAAACATGAAAACTTTTAAAGGAATATTCTTGGAAATAATGTTTTAAAAATTCATTCATTCCGTATAAGTTAAATAAAACATTCTTCATACTTTTGTCGGAAAAGTCAAAAAGTACCTCGTATGAAAAACGAAAAAAGATTCCTTTCAAATCTTTTACTAAAAACTCACCAAAGGGTAAAATTTGATTTAAACAATTGTAGGTGGATGGAAATAACATTACATATTGAGGAAACATAGATGTGGATGATAAAATACACCCCAGTAAATACCAACGTATAAACAATCTCGGATAAAAATGAGATTGTGATATTTCCCTTACCTTTGGTCCGACTTGCTTTTAAGTGTCCGAACCTCCTGTATAATGATTTAAATCATGTTATTGACTTATTCCAGAATCATATTCATTGTTATTATATCATATATGGTCCACTTATGACTTTATATTACCCGTTCTTTTGTAAATTCATGTTAAAATAGCATTTTGGGTAAAATCGTCTCATTTGTCGTTCGTTATTTTAACTTGTAATTATTAATGTGATTACTTGGATCATGATTACTTATATCCATAATGTAAAACATGATTTATATATAATATATATTCAGAATATATATATATATATATATAATATCGATAAATGGAATGAAATACACCGTTCATGGAGACGGTAGTCCGTACGTACGCATGAACGCTGTTTTCGTTTCCTTATTGAAGTGAATGGAATTAAGTAGATGACATAAATATAAATTTACATAAATATATTATCATTATTAGGTCATATATTTCATTATTACTTATTATATATACTTTATAATCATTCAGTAATGGTTAATCATTGAGAATGAATCTCATCGCGTCGTGGAGACGGTAGTCCGTACGTACGCACGAGCGATGATATCGTTCCCATGGTCGTGGAATTGTGTTGAAGTATATGTAGACTATTTCAGTATCAATATCACATTATAATAATCATATATAGTTACTCATTACACCTTTATACCCATCCAATTAAGGTGGTGGCGGAAAATAGATTACACCACGGCGTGGAGACGGTATTCCGTACGTACGCACGCGCGGTGATTTCCTTTTTCCGTAGGATGGATAGAAGGTTAATTAGAGTTGTTTCATATTTATAATAACATATCAGTATATAATAAATACTGATGTTATTACTTTATCATGAAATAACTATATAAGAAGATGTTGAAGAAGAAAGAAATTGAAAAAGATCGGTAATGGATATTACCTCTTTTTGACCAGCCTTTTCTTAGCCTCCACTTAATGAACTAAGGATGGTCTTTGAAGAATACCAGGACCTCTAGTATGATACTAGGGAAGTGGAGAAGGGATTTTGTCAGGGGTTGGACGAGCTTGAGTTCTCAAATTGGTGTGAGGAGGAGGGAGAGGAGGTGCCCTTTTATAAGGGAGGAGAGGGGCACCTTTGGAATTCTTAAAAATATTAATTTATAATAAATCTAACCCCACATAAAAACCTACAAAAATGACTCATATTCGAATATTAGATAAGATAAGGTTGTAATATCATCAACAAATAGAATTTAGACATGTTAGGAATTTATTTTAAACATTATCAACATGATTTATCCTTATTTAATCAATTTAATTTTATTTGTGGAAATAACATTCTAATTTTTAAATTATAACAAATAATTACTTATTTGTTGTGAATTGTCCATAATTGGGTTCTTAATAAAATTTTAGATCATATAAATTTAAATTTATAATTTTGAAATATTTTGTGATTTTTAATCAATTTTATAATATGTTTTTTTATAAAATAACAATAGTGTCAATTTTGACACTATTCATTTATTTGAATTTAAATAAAATAAATACAGAAGATATTTTCGAAATAAAAGTTTTAATAGATTCATAAAATGTCATATGTATCTTAAAAATTATTGGAGAACATTAAATAGTTCATATAATATTTATTTTATTATTTTTGAAACCATTTATTTGGTTTATCTCTTAATAAAATAAATACTACAACATTTTTGTATAATTATTTAATATACTTATTTTTTGCATAAAAATTAAAAATAAAATCCTATGATGAAAATAAATCTATTAACTTTCACAATAATACTTTTACTCGAATTTATCATCTTAAAATCACAATATTTAAATTGTTATATTTATTAAATTATGAAGGTGACAACTTTGGCATCATTTAAAATAAAATAATATAAGTGTCATAATCGCTTTTATAAGGCTCCAAATGGTCAAATATTAGACCATTGGATGCTTATGGTTTACATTTACATGGGCAATAAGTTTTGGTTAGGTATTTGTGCATTTTATGGTCACTATTAGTTTAATAAAAACAATATTCTTGATTTTTCACTAGATAAACAATTTCTGCATCACTATTGTGTCATAATTAATGATAATTATTAAATCCCTAAAAATTATAAATAAATTTATATGATGTAGATAATTTCATTAGATTTCTGGAGACTATTCATGTTCTAAGTTTCATGAAGTTTATCACTAAATTAAAATTAATATACTTATAAGATTTAAGAGAGTGACATGTTGTCACTTTCTGTGGTTTTAATAATAATTAAGTTATTTTCATGGAAAAATATCCATTAAATGATTCTAATCCGACCCTTAGGTGATATGGGTCGACTTTTAGTCATCAAATATGATTTTGACATTTGTTAGGGTAATTTTAAAATATTATATTTACCCTTAATTACCCGATTTACCTTTAACTATGGTAAATAAAATTTACCGTAGTTACTATTCATAATTCCCAAAAATAAAAAGTAGCTTATTAACATAATTTGAACCCACTGATTCCAAATATGGAATCCTTTTTTCCAAATTTAATACACAAAAGAAGCAGAAATTAAATTAAAACTAATCCCGTTGTCGAAAGAAAACGGGTTTTTCTTTAAAACATTGCAAAAGATTGAATTGATTTAACCTACGAATTCAAGGTAAACTCAATGCTAATGACATACATTCTATTAAATGGTAAAAATATATTCTGTTTAAACTTTAAAACCATTCAATATTATAATTTAACCACATAAGATATTACGATGAAAAAAGTTGTTTTTAATTAAAATATAGCGTGTTTTTACTATTCATTAAAATATGAAAGTTATCGGAAAAATATCAAAACTTTATCTAATATAAATTTTTATATCCTGATTCAAAAGAAGAATATTATTTTGTCAAATTGAACATATAAACATGTCAAAAACTATATTTAATGTGGGTGCGCCATCAAAAGGCGGTAAAACTCCATTTTTTTAAAAATACTTATTTTACCCGAAAAATTTATTTTGTTCTTATACCATGTTCTAGAAATGTGTAAGATGAATAATAATGTTATAAAATTCAAAATTTAGTCAATACTATTCATAACGGCTAGTTCATGACAATATTATAATAATATAACATTGTTTATTAAAACCCGGTATTGCGTACAACACACGCTATCGAGGAAGGTCGCGATTGCGTGTAATGCAAGCCAAGTCAGGGTTGTGTGTTGTGAAAGAATCCTTCATTGTTTCGTATAACAGAATCCAACCATATTTCATTTATACATTTAATATATATATATATATATACTCAATGTTGCGTAGAATAACTATTATCAAAATTATGTATAACACGGTCCAAGAATAGTGTTGCGTATACTGCAAGCTAATACGGTGTTGCGTATAGCGTAAGGTAATCATGGTGTAGAATACAACATAAGACATTAATGAAATTAAAATAATATTTTTCATAAAATCTTGGGGTGTTACATTCTACCCCCCTTAAAATGAATTTCGCCCTCGAAATTCGTCGGGGTTATAAATGGTTTACTATTTGAAAGTTTCTTTCATAGAAACCCACATCGTAAAAAGGAATACCAAAACCAATCTTTAAAAAAAAAGTATGAAACGTAACGGTTACCCAAATTAACTAATCACTGGGTTTCTACATATGTGAAAATATGGATATGGAAGAGAAATCTAACCATCATGTTCTGATGGAGAGTGGTAGAGAACATGTCTATGGAAAAGCCAACAATCACAAATCCATAAATTTGTGACGATCTAAGGTACCATCCGATTAATCAGATATAAGATCACTAGGACAACATTTTTTTTTGGTTTTCAAGATCGTTTCCCTAAAGTTGATGAATTTGAATTAGAATAAATACTTACTTTATTTTGGTACAGTCGCACTATTGTTCTTGCCTTGAACAATTTCCACTTCATCTCTTCAATAAATGAAGTTGAATTTGTTATTCGTGAAGTGTTATCAGATCATGTGATAGAATGACGGGTCATTCCATCTGTCTCAAACAAAAGGTTAGAAAAAATTATATACATAAGTCGATCTATAGTGAGATTAATCATATATGGTTCTAAAAATGGACTTATACTTCATATATCATACTGCTTAATATAATAAAACTAGTTTCTACTAAACAGGGACTTCCTGTAGGCCAGTGGTAGGAGATAAAGGCCAGTCGCACTTCGGTTGTGGGTTCAATTCCCACAGCCTTGTCTGAAGCGATGGGCTGTCGCCCATCCTGCAGGTTGTCCTTTTTCTAAATCTATTTTACTATAACATCCCATCAATAATATCGAAAATCTTCTATCCTTAAACAATACTAACTTATGTCCAACATAATCCATTCTAATCTTTAGGCTTATCCATAATACTACAGTCCACTCTCATAATATAGTGAAAACGATTAACAGAGATTTAATACCATCGTTGATCCCCATATATCATAAGATATGTCTTGTTGGTTACATTCCAAACATTCAAAGGCCTTAATCATGTATTCTCTTCAATACCCATTGAACCTTAGTGAAAACATGAATGCAGTTAAAAGTTAACTCTTTCCACATACCACAATCCAAAAATTCTCTATACTCAAACCACGATATAACCTTCTCCTTATATCAGTCATGAGCTCATGAATACAATCAAACACCTCATTATCTTATTATTCCTTCATTATGCGCATATCATCTAAATTCCAAAAATATCTGAATAACCTTTCATGGATAGTGGTACCATTAAGCATACACTTTCATAACTCAAGGAAATACAACAGTGTAACAATCCTTAGATGTCTCTTTATTCCACAGTACCATGAGATTTCTTATACAACATTACACATGATAAACATGTAATCATTCCACTACATTCTTAAACCATTGACCGAGTTTCAATAATTCTTTCATCTCACATATCATTTGTAGTCTCTTCATCATCATCAACATAAATACTTCCCATACGACCATACTGATTATCTTCATGAGACTTTCCCTTAGGGAATTGGTTTGCATAATGCCCGTACATTCCACATTTAAAACATTTAACCATTGTTGATGTCGTAGAAATACCATTAACCTCATCCATGGTGTTAACTAAAACTTTTCCATTGCACTTACTGGCTTTGTGTCCTTCTTTTCCACACCCAAAGCATCTTCCAGTTCCTTTGAAACATTCTCCTTGATGCCTCTTCCCACATGATTTACATAGGGGAAATTGAACTTTCTTTCCTCTATGATCATCATGAAACTCCATCTTTCTCTTATTAGCCGAGTTAGGAAACATACCAAATTTTACTTTATTGATCATATTATGAGATTGCTGATTCGGCATAATAATGATGTTTGGACTTCCAAATCCCATTTCATTATGAAGAATATCATTCCATTGTCCATCATATCCTCCATTATCGTGAATCATCTTGTTTCCAGCTATTTTCTAAAACCCAAAAAAAGAATAGTGTGAGAGGCAAAAATCATGCTAGGGAAAACAACATAATAAAGGGGGAATACCTTAAATATCAAACATCTTAGGTTTAATTTTATGATCATTAGCGTAATCCTAGTACTATAACATATACGTATACTTAACCTTAGGGACATCCCTAGACATACCGTAGAAATATCTCTAGGGATCTCACAAACATTTTCGCATCCTAGTTTCCAAAGGTTGACTAAACCTTTCCTCTGATACCAACTGTAGAGACCCGAAGCTTGACGTACATGGACATTACATTACATTTTCGGAATACTTAGTACATAACAAAAACACACACACAAGGATCGTAATAGTTTAGTGTCTTTGGAAACTCGGAACGTAATCTTATAATCGTGGTGAAAGATCTTCAATATCTCCCATAAAGATCTTCCCTTTTTTTTACCTAAAACCTTTCTTTATATCCTGGGGAAAAGAAAACATAAAAAGGGTGAGCTCAAATGCTCAGTAAGGGTATACAAAAGAAAAATCAATCACATCATATTCATAAGAACATAACTTTTGGAAATCTTAACCTGCAAAAGAGAGCATAATTTCATAACATGGGATAAATCATAGTAGTGAAATGAAATCCCAATAATCATAACTTAAAACATGAAAATTTGTGGCATACACACATAATCATAGAGAATCATTTCTTGTTAGTCAAGAATCATTGCCAAGACTATCTTAGTGGACAAAGTCCCTTTCTGAATCGAGTAACCCTCGTTTCAGTCCTGTTTCACTGAACCGGTATAACCTACCATTTCAGCCATGTCTATATCATGAGATATAAAATCTTTACCCAATGCATTTGATGGAGATATAGGTCCCACCCATCTTATAATGAATCCTTTCTTATGTGTTCCACATAATCATAACCCATACATCATAGCGTAACCCACGTAATAAAAATGCGATTCTTAAACAACATGACATCATAAAACAATTCAAATAAGATAAAGGAATTCATAAAAATATTTCCATCACAACATAATAAAATCCATGTAATAATAGGGATAAAAACAGAACCCTTTTATTATCTTATATATAAAATAATTTTGATAAAATACTTGAACTCTATTCTTGAGGAAAATATCCTTTCTACTTCAAAAACACTTTTCCTTTCTTAACATGTCATACAATTTTAAACTAAAAGAAGTTGGTTGAAAATAAACATGAAAACTTTTAAAGGAATATTCTTGGAAATAATGTTTTAAAAATCCATTCATGCCGTATAAGTTAAATAAAACATTCTTCGTACTTTTGTCGGAAAAGTCAAAAAGTACCTCGTATGAAAAACGACAAAATATTCCTTTCATATCTTTTACTAAAAACTCACCAAAGGGTAAAATTGGATTTAAACAATTGTAGGTGGATGGAAATAACATTACATATTGGGGAAACATAGATGTGGATGATAAAATACACCCCAGTAAATACCAACGTATAAACAATCTCGGATAAAAATGAGATTGTGATATTTCCCTTACCTTAGGTCCGACTTGCTTTGTAAGTGTCTGAACCTCATGTATAATGATTTAAATCATGTTATTGACTTATTGCAGAATCATATTCATTTTTATTATATCATATATGGTCCACTTATGACTTTATATTACCCGTTCTTTTGTAAATTCATGTTAAAGTAGCATTTTGGGTAAAATCGTCTCATTTGTCGTTCGTGTTTTTAACTTGTAATTATTAATGTGATTACTTGGATCATGATTACTTATATCCAGAATGTAAAACATGATTTATATATAATATATATTCAGAATATATATATATATATATAATATCGATAAATGGAATGAAATACACCGTTCATGGAGACGGTAGTCCATACGTACGCATGAATGTTGTTTTCGTTTCCTTATTGAAGTGAATGGAATTAAGTAGATGACATACATATAAATTTACATAAATATAGTATCATTATTAGGTCATATATTTCATTAGTACTTATTATATATACTTTATAATCATTCATGAATGGTTAATCATTGAGAATGAATCTCATCGCGTCGTGGAGACGGTAGTCCATACGTACGCACGAGCGATGATATCGTTCCCATGGTCGTGGAATTGTGTTGAAGTGTATGTAGACTATTTCAGTATCAATATCACATTATAATAATCATATATAGTTACTCATTACACCTTTATACCCATCCAATTAAGGTAGTGGCGGAAAATAGATTACACCACGACGTGGAGACGGTATTCCGTACGTACGCACGTGCAGTGATTTCCTTTTTTCGTAGGATGGATAAAAGGTTAATTAGAGTTGTTTCATATTTATAATAACATATCAGTATATAATAAATACTGATGTTATTACTTTATCATGGAATAACTAAAGAAGAAGAAGTTGAAGAAGAAAGAAATTGAAAAAGATCGGTAATGGATATTACCTCTTTTTGACGCGCCTTTTCTTAGCCTCCACTTAATGAACTAAGGATGGTCTTTGAAGAAGCCCAGGACCTCTAGTATGATACTAGGGAAGTGGAGAAGGGATTTTGACAGGGGTTGGCCGAGCTTGAGTGCTCAAATTGGTGTGAGGAGGGGGAGGAGGTGCCCTTTTATAAGGGAGGAGAGGGGCACCTTTGGAATTCTTAAAAATATTAATTTATAATAAATATAACCCCACATAAAAACCTCCAAAAATGACTCATATTAGAATATTAGATAATATAAGGTTGTAATATCATCAACCAATAGAATTTAGACATGTTAGGAATTTATTTTAAACATTATCAACATGATTTATCCTTATTTAATCAATTTAATTTTATTTGTGGTAATAAAATTCTAATTTTTAAATTATAACAAATAATTACTTATTTTTTGTGAATTGTACATAATTGGATTATTAATAAAATTTTAGATCATATAAATTTAAATTTATAATTTGGAAATATTTTGTGATTTTTAATCAATTTTATAATATGTTTTTTTTATAAAATAACAATAGTGTCAATTTTGACACTATTCATTTATTTGAATTTAAATAAAATAAATACAGAAGATATGTTCGAACTAAAAGTTTTAATAGATTCATAAAATGTCATATGTATCTTAAAAATTATTAGAGCACATTAAATAGTTCATATAATATTTATTTTATTATTTTTGAAACCATTTATTTGGTTTATCTCTTAATAAAATAAATACAACAACATTTTTGTATAATTATTTAATATACTTATTTGTTGCATAAAAATTAAAAATAAAATCCTATGATAAAAATAAATCTATTAAATTTCACAATAATACTTTTACTCTAATTTATCATCTTAAAATCACAATATTTAAATTGTTATATTTATTAAATTATGAAGGTGACAACATTGGCATCATTTAAAATAAAATAATATAAGTGTCATAATCGCTTTTATAAGGCTCCAAATGGTCAAATATTCGACCATTGGATGCTTATGGTTTACATTTACATGGCCAATAAGTTTTGGTTAGGTATTTGTGCATTTTATGGTCACTATTAGTTTAATAAAAACAATATTCTTGATTTTTCACTAGATAAACAATTTCTGCATCACTATTGTGTCATAATTAATGATAATTATTTAATCCCTAAAAATTATAAATAAATTTATATGATGTAGATAATTTCATTAGATTTCTGGAGACTATTCATGTTCGAAGTTTCATGAAGTTTATCACTAAATTAAAATTAATATACTTATAAGATTTAAGAGAGTGACATGTTGTCACTTTCTTTGGTTTTAATAATAATTAAGTTATTTTCATGTAAAAATGTCCATTAAATGATTTTAATCCGACCCTTAGGTGATATGGGTCGACTTTGAGTCATCAAATAGGATTTTGACATTTGTTAGGGTAATTTTAAAATATTATATTTACCCTTAATTACCCGATTTACCTTTAACTATGGTAAATAAAATTTACCGTAGTTACTATTCATAATTCCCAAAAATAAAAAGTAGCTTATTAACATAATTTGGACCCACTGATTCCAAATATGTAATCCTTTTTTCCAAATTCAATACACAAATGATGCAGAAATTAAATTAAAATTAATCCTGTTGTCAAAAGAAAACAGGTTTTTCTTTAAAACATTGCAAAAGATTGAATTGATTTAACTTACGAATTCAAGGTAAAATCAATGCTAATGACATACATTATATTAAATGGTAAAAATATATTCTTTTTATACTTTAAAACCATTCAATATTATAATTTAACCACATAAGATATTACGATGAAAAAAGTTGTTTTTAATTAAAATATAGCGTGTTTTTACTATTCATTAAAATATGAAAGTTATCGGAAAAATATCAAAACTTTATCTAATGTAAATATTTATATCCTGATTCAAAAGAAGAATATTATTTTGTCAAATTGAACATATAAACATGTCAAAAACTATATTTAATGTGGGTGCGCCATCAAAAGGCGGTAAAACTGCATTTTTTGAAAAATACTTATTTTACCCGAAAAATTTATTTTGTTCTTATACCATGTTCTAGAAATGTGTAAGATGAATAATAATGTTATAAAATTCAAAATTTAGTCAATACTATTCATAACGGCTAGTTCATGACAATATTATAATAATATAACATTGTTTATTAAAACCCGGTATTGCGTACAACACACGCTATCGAGGAAGGTCGCGATTGCGTGTAATGCAAGCCAAGTCAGGGTTGCGTGTTGTGAAAGAATCCTTCATTGTTTCGTATAACAGAATCCAACCATATTTCATTTATACATTTAATATATATATATATATACTCAATGTTGCGTAGAATAACTATTATCAAAATTATGTATAACACGGTCCAAGAATAGTGTTGCGTATACTGCAAGCTAATACGGTGTTGCGTATAGTGCAAGGTAATCTTGGTGTAGAATACAACATAAGACATTAATGAAATTAAAATAATATTTTTCATTAAATCTCGGGGTGTTACAGCAGGTCTTCATTCGGGATAGGAGTAGCACGAGGCATACCCCCATGACAAGCTTTGGAGTGGGGAAGGACCACGTTCTGTGGAATGGTGGTACCGAGAGGATCTACGTATAGAGTGATGTCACCGCGGATTGGTTCGCGGCGATCACCGCTCGGGTCTGCGACCCCAAGAGCCAACCCAACCTGCCCATGGGGCGGTTGGGACCTTGTTCATGGTCGGGTGAAGGAGTTCCCCTGCTTAGTGTATGCAGGGACTCCATAATACACGTCTGTGGTGGCTTGGGCCACAGTAGCTATTGACTTCGACGCCCCTTGACGAGCGTCCTCAACTCGGGCCCGACGCTGACGCCAGGTCAGACGAGCTAGCGTAGGTGGTGCGGGGGCATATCCAACCTGCTCCTCTGGAAAAGTCGGATGGCGGCACTGATATGGCCGGATGGGGGCCCCTACCTGGAGCCCTTGTATTTGGACTCTAACTGGGATGAGCCGGACATCACCCGCCTCATCAGCGTAAGGTGAGGAGTCGTTGAGGCATTCCGGGGACAGGCTACCAAAATGATTGAACGTTGGGGTGGGGAGAAAGGGTTCCCTATGCAGCCTTTGAGGGTGGCGTTGACAGCTGGGCCTGGATTCCTCTAGGTCCAGGCGGGTCTTATCATGAGTTGGGATGACCCCTTATTCCTCATACCTATGTACAAGGTTGTTGATCACCCTTCATTGGATGATATCTGATGGAGAGAGGGGACATGGGTGTCTCGTATTCACTGATGTAGAGGCCTTCGTGGCGGCATTGGAGCCACGAGGAGCGGCTGTACTGGAATTTTCCCCGCCCATGCGTAGGCGAGCAGGCAGTGATCGTGTCTCCATAGCAGCAACCTGGCTCCTGGGAAGCAGGGAGATCAACTCGTCAGTACTACAAGGAAAAGGATCGAAAACCTGTTCTGAAGCGTCATTCCATCCTGCATGGTCGGTAAGAGGGATCCATGCCAACATGTTGCAGAACAGAATACCCCACGTTCTACTACCCCAACTTCCGGTGAGTTTTACTCCAGGCCCACTATTTACTTGGCGGGACCCAGCGCCAGATATCTGGATTCGGTGACACATCAATCTACTGGTGTCTCGAATGCTACTAATCTCCATATTGAGGAGAATAATTTCATGTTTGGTTCACCATTTCTGTTTCCGATGCTTTCGTCGGGGCATGCACGTCTGTCTGTGAGGACGTGCAGCTATTGCCCTGCATTCCCGCTTTCCAAAGGAGGGCGGCATTTGCGCCTTATTCAGGGACTTCTGCTCCTTGATCGATACCGGGATGATGGGATGTCGGTTCTTCCTTCCCTGGATTCCTCCTTGGAACTCATCACTTAGTCCGGGTCTCCCTCATAGATTTAATACATTGTTCGTGAAACTCTTCCCAGTGCCATGTTTCCATGGACGTCGGTTAATTACACTGCTTATGTCAGGACATTCCCAAGGGTCCGGTCAGGGTAGCGACCTTTAGTTGGGGGAGTAGTCTCGTTGAGGAATCAGTAGCGTGTCTGAACGCTGGGGAATTGGTGTGTCTGTCTTTTGTCCCCTGTCATAGGTCTTCTCAAGGGCATGGAAGCCCAAGAAATCCCACATCGAGCATGGGGAATCATATACCATAGGCATGTGTCTGAGGATTTCCTCATCTTCCTATGTTTAGCACAGGGTATGCCACAGTTTTAACGTCCAGCGGAGATGGGTTGGCCTGATCCGAACACTAGCTGGAGTGGATCAGATTGAGGAACCCCCCTTGAAGGTATGTCGATGTCGGGCTCAACTCATGGGCGGCTTCCCGGATGCTGTGGATGGGAGTGGGGTGGTATGATCTCACCGGGATGTGGCGGCCCGGGTAAGAATTAGGGTGGATGATGGATGGATGGATGGAAAAAGTGGAGGGTGAATGAAATGGGACCGTCACAAGGGAGACAGTAATGTTGGGCTTGAGCCTCAAAGAGACCTCCTACGTATCCCTATGGTAGGGAATCAATGTCCACATAGTTCGGGATGGTATCGTTGAACTGACGTGAAGGCGGACCTTGTCCCGATGGTGTTGTCAGTGAACCAATGTGGATGTGGACCTTGGTCTGATGGGCATTGTCAGCGAACCAATGTGAATGTGGACCTTGGTCCGATGGTGTGGGGCTTACACACTACGCTGCCCAGGTGTTAGTGGACCGACATGAATGAAGTTGGAATGACCAACGGGTGGTGGACTTGAACGTTAGGAAGGTTTCCTACATACCATGCCTTAACATGGATCAATGTCCTCATATTTTAGAAGAAAACGGGGGGGTTTGGAACACCGAAAATGATACGGTTTGGGCCAATGATTGTTGGGCTTGAACATCAGGAAGGCTTCCTACGTACCATGCCTTGACACAGATCAAAGTCCTCGTAGTTTAGATGAGATGTGGAATACAGTTTAACATCATTCGGGACGGGGGTGAACTGACGTGAATGGGGTTGGAACGACCGGGTGATGGGCTTGAACCTCATGAAGGCTTCCTACGTACCATACCTTGACATGGATCAAGGACTTTGAAGTTTAGGTGGTGGTTTTCGTCAGCGAACTGACGTGGAGGTGAACCTGTGGGTCCATTGGTGGTGGGCTTGAACCTCATGAGGCTTCCTACGTACCATGCCTTGACATGGATCAAATTCCTCGTAGTTCATGAGAAAATGGTGGGTGTCGGCGAATAGATGCGAAGAAAGGACCTTGGTTAGATGAGAGATGGGCTTGAACCTCAGGGAGGCTTCCTACATACCGTGCCTTGACATGGATCAAAGTCCTCGTAGTTCGGGTTGGTCACAATGGCATGCCTTTTGACCAGAATGCAGTTTAACGTCATGTTGGATGAGGGTGGAACCTGATATGAATGAATGACAGGTGGTGGGCTTGAACCTCGTGGAGGCTTCCTACATACCATGCCTTGACATGGATCAAAGACATCGTAGTTCAAATGGATGTGTAGTTTAACATCATGTTGGACAGGGGGGGCATACATTTTAACATCATACTGGACGAGGGCATACAGTTTAACTTCATTCTAGATGAGGACGTAAAGTTTAACATCATGCTGGATGAGGGCATACAGTTTAACATCATGCTGGATGAGGGAATACAGTTTAACGTCATGTCGGGCGAGGTAATTTCATGACCAATGCATACTCTAAGCCCACGTGAGTCATGCTCAGTGTGAGAAACAAGAGGCAGCAGAGACCTAACGTTCACGTCGCGAAGGGTGCGTCCGCGATAAACGAATAGGGGATTACGCATTAGACGGCCCATGGTGCTAGGACTTACTCCAG
The DNA here is from genome assembly GCA_963277665.1 of Viscum album. Classification (NCBI taxonomy): domain Eukaryota; kingdom Viridiplantae; phylum Streptophyta; class Magnoliopsida; order Santalales; family Viscaceae; genus Viscum; species Viscum album. The sequence continues at coordinate 1,083,187,715 of OY728134.1, read as the reverse complement.
GATGAAGGCCCGAAGTACAAAAAAGCGCAGAGGGAGAAGGATTTGGGACCAAATATGGAAGGTGCATCATTCCATATCGTGCCCTCCACTGGCCTTGGAAGTGGGGAAGTACAGAGGTGCATGGGTGATACCTTCTTTAAGAGAGGCTTGGGGCTTACACCAAGGAGATTTCCCTTCCCCTGTGGACATACGCCACTCCGATAAGGAGGATATCATCCCATGTGAGGGTGATTCCATTCCCGTGGAGACGAGTGGAGTAAGGAATGTATGATCTAGGGGGACCCTGCATGCAAGGCACAGGTTGGATCACATTTTAACGTCATGTGTTAAGGACGAGATGTTTGGCAGTTTAACGTCCTGCAGCTTGGACGAGGTGGGTTTACTCCACACCCCTAGGACTTACATGACTAGTACCCTAAGCTCCTTGGGGGAGGGAAGGTACTGGCAAGGCCATGGTAAAGGGGGGTCACAGAGCAAACCATTGAGGGGTCCACGTTAGCGTGGCTATGAGAAGAAGCAATAGCCGTTAGCGTGCCTAGGTAAAGAAGCATCAGGCGAAGCAATGCTATGAGTTGTGTTGTCCATTAGACTTTGAAATCACATTGTGTAAACCTATAGGGTCGCATGGAAAGAGTAATTGACAAGAAAAAGAGTATGCTTCGCGAAGTGGAGTGCCTTGACCTTAGCATGGGGCAGGGGTGTGAATGGGAGCTGCTTCGTGAAGTGGAATAGTATTCGCATAGCACTTCCTCATGAAGCAGAGGTGCCTCGCGAAGCAAGGTGCTGTGAAGTATTTTGCTTCGCGATATACAGCGACCCTGCCTTTGCATGTGGATCACTAGTACAGGATGGGTGTTTCGCGAAGCATAAATGCTCCGCAGATGCTTGGGTTCCCTTGGGAAACCCCTTCCTTCGTGAATTCCCTTAGGCTTCGTGAAGGGAATCCCTCTTGGAAGAGGGGATCAAAACGAGACAAGGCGAAGGCATCTCACGATGTAAAAATACCTCGTGGAGCTCATGATTCCCAGGCCGAAGGGTGCTTCATGATTCGGGAGTTGAGAAGCTGAATAGTCGGATTGTCTTTCTTTTGGACTTAGGGTGAGCCCAGTATTTATAGGTAAGGGGTACCACGAAGCAGAGCTCACGCGGCGCGAAGGGGAGGCGAGTGCTTCGCGACAGGCACACGAACGTTAGGGCGGTCGTGGACCGGTACCGCCTCCTTTTCTTCGTGGTGTGCTCGTGAACGTCAGGGCATTCGCGGAGCGGTACCACCACCTTTGCTTTGCGGCATCCGCATTGCTCGGGGGAGCTTCACATCGGGGCTTCGCAAGGCAGTGTGCGGGCTTCCTTTTTTTCTTTCCTTTGCGTTCAATATTTTGGCGCCAACATATACATCATCCTTTTTCCCCACTTTTATCTTCACTTGTAAATATGATTGAACCCTCATTTGAGAAAGATAATATTTCTTCCCTTTCTTTAGGATTTCCAAGTCCATCCATTTCCAATCCATAAATATTGGATATTTTTTGAACCTCATAATGGATAAGCTTGCATGATCCTTTTTAATCAAAGAATCAACTAAATTCTTTTCTTTCCTAGGGTAGTAATGTACTGGGCAGTCATAACATATAATCATCTCTAACCATATTCTCTGGTGTATGTCTAACTCCTTCTATGTGAATATATTCGTTAAATTTTATTGATTATTATATATATCACATATTTCTCCATAAATATATTACCTCTATATATTAAATGAAATAATTACCATAGATAACATAACATCATGAGTTGAATCATTTGGATCATGAAGCTTCAATTTTCATAAGGCATAAGCTATAACCATGTGATTCTACATGATAACACACCCTAATAACTTTTTTGATGAATCAATATCGATTACTAATCCATCACCACTGAATGTTATAGAACATACAGGTGCACTTACTAATATTCTCTTTAGTTCCTTGAAATTTCCCTCACATTCGTCCATCTAGATGAACTTGGGTCCCTTCCAAGTTAACTTGGTGATTGGATTAGATATTTATGAAACTTTATCCACAAACGATGGCTAATATCTGGAAAAACCAAAAAATCATTGGATATTAGTTACCATGGTTGATCTTGGACAATGATTAATATCCTATGTCTTTTATGGATCTATCAATATACCATCTATGGAGATTATATGTAAGAAATATGGAAACTTTTGTATCCAAAATTCATTCTTTGAAATTTTATCATACAATTTCTCCTTCCTTGGGGTATTTAGTACAATTGTCATGTGATATTTTCTCTATTCCTTTCTCTTTGAATAAATGATAATATCGTTTATAAATACTAAAAAAATTTGAACAAGTTATGAAGATAGTTTGGGAACTAGTAAGACCAAATGGCATCATTATATTCTCACAATGTCCATAACCTATACAGAATGTTGCCTTTGGTATATCCTTCTTATTGAACATCAATTGATGATAAACAGAATGAAGTTCAATCTTGGAAATGTATTTAGCTCCACATAGTTGATCAAACATGTAATTAATATGGTGCAGTAGATATTTTTCCTTGATTATGATCATGTTCAGTTCATGGTAATCATTGGAGAGCCACATCAATCCATATTTCTTCTTCAGAAATAGAATATTTTCTCCCCAAGTTACACACTAGGTTCAGTGAATCGCATTTCAAGGTCTTCCTTGACTTTCATCTATAATTTGTGCAACTCAATCGGGCCCATTCTATAGGGAATCATTGAAATAGATGTGGCACCAGGCATGAGTTCTATTAAGAACTCAAATTCATGTTTTGATGGAAGACTAGGAAAATATTTTGGAAAGACTTCAAAAAAATCATAGAAAAATACATATTAGCGATGTTTAATTTCTCACTAACCATCTTAAATAAACTACCCTTTTCAATGGGAATCAAGATGCATACAATGGACGTGATCACCATTAAAATTTCATATCTATCGTCACACAGATAGATGATCATTAGTTAGTATGGAATGTCAAATGTGATTCCCTCCCTCACCAATTGATATAAAAATACAATACATACCTATGATTACATCAAATTCAATCATAAGTATGATAACAAGGTTTTTAGGAAGCCCATTCCCACAAACCTGAACTTGAGAAAATCGTAGAATTGAGATGAAATCGTCTTACTATTTGGGGTTTTCACTATTAATTCAACAAATAATTGTTGGGTGGAATTTTGATACCCTTATAAAATTCATTAGATATAAAAGAGTTAGTGGATCTAAATTATAATAATATATTAAAATTTGTAGAGTGTATGGTAAGTATATGTAGCACCCCAAACATTTTATGGTATGTTTCTCTTAAATACATTTGAGTCATAGCATATATTTCATAAAGCACTGAGTTTCTTTGAAACAACACTTGGTTATTTAGGAGATAGTCATAGCCTATCCATTGAACTTTATTTTTCCACTTGTGTGTTTTGAATTTTGAAAATCTAAAATACGTAGTTGTGTTCAGGATGATATTTAGAGTCTGATAGTATTAACATAATTTTCAGTGAATAGTAACATACCCTTATAAATAGTAACATACCCGTATGAATTATAACTTATCCTTATAAATAGTAACATGACTCTTATAAATGGTATCCATACCCATGAATGTATAAATTAATTTAGGTACCTCTAAAATAAAGATGAATATTTTACGTCTTTATATTATTTGATTAAATAATGATTTTAATTAAATATTTAATTAATCATATTTAGAAACATATTTTTGAGAAAATTGACTTCATTTGTGGATTATAAACATCAATAAATGGTTAGGGTGAAGTTTTTTTATTTTTCTGAAATACTTCAATTTAATGAATAGTGAAATACCATAATTTACAAAAATAAGCTAAATAAACTAATTATAGAGTCATGTATGATGTTCTGCTGATGTAACCCCAATTGATTCAGATTCACATGATAAAATTACTATTCTTGGTCATAGAAGACTCAATATTACTTGTCTTGTGTAGAAATAATAAATTAATGAATATAATATAGAGATATCCCCTCTCCCCTACACTATATAAACTACTCCTGACCCCCTCTACCACCCACCCCACTCAAGTTTCAAGAATTTCCTAAATTATGCCTAATACTCTTCCCAAGCCCTCTCCCCACGTCCAATCCCTTATGGTCTCACAAAAATTCCAAAAAAATGCCTTAAGTATATTATCAAGGAGGAGTACTCAAGAGGTGAACCTCTCTTCTCTTTTCTTTCAATTTATTTTATAAAGTTATATTATTTTATTCCCTATTCTCACCTCCCCTAATAAATATTCCATGATAATTCCAATAAATTAAGTTTAATGTATTTTTCTTAAGCAAATATAATATTTCAAAATAATCTCTTTTTTCCCTTCCTTTTATACAATAAATTCAAACACCATCGGAGATGTGTTAATTTATCACACTCAAGGAAGATGGGTTTTCAATTTTAATTACTATATTCAATACTGGTCATGAAAACTTTTCAATGGTTTAACCAGATCATAATATATGTATTTTATCTTGTTTAATGTTCTAGAATCCTTACACACTCATAATATGGAATAATAACACAAAACAAGTTTATTGTCCACAAAACCACCAAGCCAAATCCAATCATTTATTCACTCATCAAATGAGTCATCCTTATTGTATATAACCTGAATCATTATAAGATAATTTATATCTCTTTAATGTCACTAATAATGTATATTATGAATTCTGGATGTTTCACCACATTTTGAACTAACATCCATTCATGAATACAAGTAAATGAATCATGAAAACCAAAGAAGAAAATGCTACCAAAAAAATAAAATTGAATCACATAAACCCATAAATAAAGACATTAATGAATCTAATAAGGTTAAAAAATATCAATTACATGTTGATGTGGTTATGTAATTATTAATTAATTAAGCTAAATTTGATTATTCAGGTCGTCAAGAACAATCAAGAACACCTTCAAGCATAAGGTAAGGGATCCTCTCTCTCACTTTTGTTCACGAATCTCTCCTATGTTGTGCTCTTTTGTTTTTAATACCTAATTATGTGGTATGTTTTCAAACCTTCCCCGTGCTCCCCTTAATATATATAAATAATGGGATATACCTTTACCTCCCATTAGACCCTTGCAAGACCACTTGTTACCATGCCGAAATGTTTGTATGGGGTTTTTCTCATCTCACATTCAATTTTGTGCGATTTCCATTGTGCGCCTATTATTTATTATATTTGGTATATTTGTACTTAAATTTGATATATATTATCTTTATTGTCTTTATATTCATGGTATTCTATGATTCATTTGGTGGTTATTATCTTTTGGTCATATGACTCAATTGATTTCAACATGGTAACGAGGTTTGTCTCAAGTTTCACTTCATTGTGATTTGCTTAGTATTGTGCACCTACTCTTTCTTATGTGATGTACCTAATACCCATTTGATATCACTTTTCAATTGAAATTATATTCAATTTAAATTTTCATATTCTCATATCATGGATATGATTATTTTATCATTTGTATTCCATTTTAAATACGGTATTTATTTTTTAATGTTGTTTTGAGTGTGGAAATATTAATGAATCTATATCCTCTATTCTATGTGGATTATGTAAAGGCATATTTATCTTGTGTTGAATCTATGTATAAGGAATTATTTGTACATGAAGTGGTGGGTGGAACCCTCTACAGTCTCTCTATGCGTCGGTATGTCTCATGAGACATATCAGTTGGGGACAAACCTTTAGAGTTTGTTTCCAAAAATCAGACGGGTTCCAACCCATAGAACTAAACTGTTTTTATGGTATTACGGTATCATGTTCCAGATACATGAATTCCAGTTAATAAGAATTCTCTTTATTTGTTATCATTTATTACTATCCATGAGGTTTTTACTATGACAAAATATATGGATGTAGTTTCATTCTCAGTTTATTAATGGCATGAGGTTTTCTTTTATTCACCATGCCATATTGATTATGTCAAATTGTTTACAATTCAATAATTTTTTATTCATGCTTATGCTATTCTTAAACCTTAATAAGTGTTTTATATCACTCATTTCACTGTTTACTTTTAATAGGTGATGAAGTGGATTTCATTTATTGATTTCTTATTGGTGATGTTTTTAGTTTTTTGTTATTTATTTAATTTTGTAACCTTTTCAAATGTAATTTGAGTTACTTCTATATATCTAGTTTCTTCAAGACTACTAAACTGATCATTACTTTTTGATTTTCATTCCTTATAACCATTCCAATATAACAAGTAATGCACTGGCACCAGTCTAGAGGGGTTAGGGTGTTATAATTGGTATAAGAGGTAGTTTAGTAGCAAACTTGGGAACTAGATTAAAAAACATAGATTATGGAACAATTCCCTAAGGTAGTATTTGAGGAAAAACATACAAGAACGTCCTAGTATTTTCGTAAGGAAAATATTATGTGGATATTTTAAGCAATACATCCCTGTCTAGATATGAACAGGTAGAGGTGGCTCTGGCATAGATGTACCTAGGAGTGAAAGCTCCGACATGGAGTTTTGGGCTTGACCTGGTGTATCCTAGTACACGAAAATGGGACTTACTGTACTTTTGGTTACAAAACTCCCAGGTGATATGCTTAGGATAATTCATATTTTCCTTAAAATCCATTATAAAAGATTGAAATATAAATTATTCCTCAAAGAAACCATTTTTCTAATTATGGGATTAGCCATGCGTAGGATCTCAATTTATGCTAAGTATTTTGTTATGTTAATATTATAAATTGTGATTCATACCCTAATCTAGTGTGTTCCATTGTTTAGAAATTTCATCTAATGGAAAGAGGAGAATCAATACTCATGGGAAATATAGGGATCTCCCCATTGACCAAGTCAACACATTCAATGTTGGAGCAGATCAGATCATGAACATATTGGGACAACTTACTCTGGTTATAAGGAATAACCATTTCACACTTGTGTTGGATCATTTCATGTGGCAGAAGTCACCATATTTCAGTGAGACTAGTAATCCAGTGGTTTCTGGGTAGTGGATCAAGTCCCTTGAAAAGATATTCATGGAATTAAGATGCAATGAATATGAAAAGGTAGTACTGGCAGTGTATTGTCATGATTCTAAATAGTTTTCTTCTACGAGATAGTTCAACTGGTTCTTTGTTCTCGGGTTATTTTTCTAGTGGTGGAACCATTCATCATTGGGTGGGATTGATATTCTAAATCCCCATCGATTTTGGTTTTATTGGGTCATCATCTTCCTCAATCCATCAGGTCTGGAGGAATGGTGGTGTAAATTGGACTGATGGTGGGGTGTGGTTGTGGAAGAAAACAATGATAGTGGTGGTAAAGTATAATTAATCAATAGAATAATTCAATAAGTTCAAACTATATTTATAAACATTTAAAAGCTTTATTAATTAAATTGTAAAATAAAAATACCAATATATTAAAGTAAATAAAAAAATTAAATTACAAACAAGTTCAAATTATTATAAAATATAATGATAAATTACTTAATTATAAAAAATTAAAAAAAAGAAAAAACTTAAAATTGATGTTTTAAAATATATTTATATATAAAATAAAAACAAACTAAATAAACTGAATTAATAATTTAAATGAAATAATAAATTATTAAGCATAAAAAAATGATGAATTAATTTTTTAAACTACTAAATTGGTAAAGTACAATTAATCAACATATAATTTGCTGTTAATTGATTAATTCAACATAATATTAATTAAAAAGATGTGGCAACTCAATTTAATTAAAGGCCACATGAAATTCCTCTATACTTAAGCATTACATGTCCCCATGAAACTATAACTCAATTTTAATGAGAAATAATATATCCTAAAATTGAAAAACTATAATGCAAAAAGAATTGATTAACTGTAAAAATAATTTTCCCCCATGAACCATTTTAAGAAAAAAATACAAATTCTCTCTTATAATAAAGTGCTTGAAGTAAGTTATTCAATTACTTTTATAATGAAATTATTTCTTTTGAATTTTTTTTAAATCTGATTAGAAAATCATCAACTTGAATTTAACTAAGACATCGAAACTTCTCTTCACCTCCATGTGAGAAGAAACGCATAAACTATCACTCAAATAATTATACATAATTGAATAGATGAGTAGGTTCAATAATTAAATGGATAAATAAATAACTCATCCAACATTAATAGCTAAAAAATAAAAAGAAATAAATAATGAATGAAAGTAGCTCCACCCCAATTTGGATTTCCATTTCATAGCTCATGTAAATATATGTCTTATAAATTTTATTCAATTAAATAGTCTCAATTAATTGATAATTATATAAAATTATCTTAAAAATATTACCACGAATAAATTATTTCAAAACGGACAGAATTTATTTACTCAGTTAAATTCATGGATAATAAATGTATAACCTCTTCAAAATGGAATCACAATTTTCAAAATTAAGAAAACATTTGACCCACCAAAAGTGAAGATGAAAAACATAAAATGACCAATTTTGAAAAAACAATTAACTAGATTTGACAGGCACACATTAACTCACATATTAATCAAAATTAATAATACCCTCTTTGCCACACTTAAAACCCTAATTTTTTCTTCAATGTTGAATTCAATGGTGGAAGAAAATCAATAATACTTTTTAATTTCAATTTTTTTTGTAGTTCACCAGTTTAGTTACTTGTTAAAGGGTTATGAGAAAGTTCAAACAAAATGTTTGGAATAATTTTTTTCAACTAATTAAGTAGATATAGGCATTATCATTTAAGGCACAGTGAAATAAATTCAATTGAATTAAAAAATTGGCATGAAAAATAATGAGTACATAGTGAAGAGAGTGTTAGAATGTTTATAAATTTTATTCAATTAGATTTCCAATTGAATAGAAAAAATATGCTAACACCCAACACATCATCATCAATGTTAAAATTTTAATATCAAGTAAAGCAGGTCCGCACAAAAATTAAAAACAACATGAAATAAACAACCAGGGGTATTAATCCCCCACATATAATAAGAAACAACCAGGGGTATTAATCCCCCATACATAATTTCCTAAAAAAATTTTCAAATAATTGTAGTATAATTTTCAACATCAGCATGACTTTAAAGAAGTAATAATGAAGATGAGAAAAATTAAAATTAAAATAAATCACTTCGGTAATTAATGAAGCTCTTTGATTTAATGTAATCCCAAATTAAATCTTCCCTATTATCTTTGAGTGAAATCCAATGGTTTATTTTTTGACAACACCTACAAAATGAAAATTAATAATTTAATAATTCCATAGAAAAAGCTCATATGTAAAGAAAAATTAGGGTTTGACTTTAAGTATTTTTTCCCAATGAATTTTATGCATGATGCTTCTAGTGATTTGAGAATAAAAGGGATATTTGTTGTTTGATTATCACCTCAGTAAAAACCTTCTTTAAGAAAAATGACCAAGAAGACCAAGTGTATAAATACAAAAAAAATATAGAGAAAAAGAAAATGAACCAACACAACTTTTTTATAAGAAAACAAAAACAAGAACACAAAATAACCATGGGTTGACTCCTTCAAAGCAATAAATTGTAAGTCTTCAGTTATACTATAAATGAAAACTCAATTTTCAATCACAAATATGTTGCCAAGACCATTTGATTCACTTTAAAATAATGATTAATTCTCAGACCATTTACCAAAATTGGTTTATTTTCTTCTCCAACATTTTTAACAGCACCATTCTTCAATACTATAAGAATAGTGAAGGGCCCAAACCATTTAGGTTCCAATTTACTAGGAAAGAGATAATGTATGAAATTAAAGAGAATAAAATTCTTTCTAGCTTTGAATTATCTATTTTTGAATGAAAAAAACCATTAAATACCATGGACCTCACTTTGTAAGTCCTAGAATAATCATAATAATTTATTATAATCTCATGTAGCTCACTATGTTATAGTAGCCTCATCTATACAACATTCTTAAAATCAAAGATTAAAGATGTTACAGCCTAATCTGACTTGTGTTTTAACACTACAAGAAAATGAAAACATCTCCCAAGTAATAGAATGTATGGAGATATACCAATTAATATTTTTAAAGTAGTTCTATAACAACATAATTCCTCATCAAATTTCGAAGACCATCCCTTCATGGAATTATAGAATTTTTCTCTATTATCTATTTCAACTACATGTTTGAATTTTCTACATGTCCATTGGATTATGGATGGTAGGTAGTTCTGGTTCTATGGGCACACCTGTCACAACACCTTCCTCCAAAGATACCATTCCTGGGATGGAAATGAAGAAAGAGAGATAATGACCCCCGAGTCCCACCTCCAGTAGGCCCCAGGTTGGAGACCATCACCTATGGTGTAAAAATATCACAATATGGAAGGTATTACCCTTTTTAAAGAAACAATATTAGTAGATAAGATAAATCATCAACAAACAACCAAAATACGTATATATAAGAAAACCAAAAAACATCCCCCAATGCATGTATAAATAGAGATTATATAATAAAAGTCTCCAATATAAATACCCAAAAGTAAAGCTAAGAAGCAACATAACAAATATTAGGGATCAAAGCTAGTAAGGTCCAGCATGGTCCACAAAATACTTCTGGAAACGTGAAAACAGTTTTATATATGTAGGGAGAGCATATAAGTATACTTATTAGGAAAACAAAAGTCTATCATGAACATGTGAAAGAATTATACTAATGCCCCTATGAAAAAATAGCATAACCAAACAGCACCAATCAAGGTATACTAACCATCCAAACCTCACCAAGGCATGCTCACCATGTAATGAAAGTCATGTAATATAATATAAAGTAAAGTACATCGATGATTGGGTACCTCACACCACTTTCCCATTAGTATGCCGCTCTAACCCGACATTGTACGTCCTGGTGTTCCCATCCCCTCCCGCATAATGCCCAAATTAAGAGAAATGAAGGAAATCCTACCTCAAGGACGTTTTTCCAACTCTCTACGCACCACAGGGAAAAGAAGAACACGTACAAACCACATTTTCACCACAAGGAACTGTAGATCAACCTACACCACATCCCATTACCATCAAATACAGTTCATCACATACCCCAAAACAATGAAAAACCACTACAGTGGATCCCAAAGAGAAGAATGGATGAAAACCAACCAAATAAGGGATAAGAACACACCACAGATCAACCATGGGTTGACGATGAAAAATCACCAGGATCAACAGATCAAGGAGGGAGTAAAAGGGATTGAATAATATTTTGTGGTGCCTAGGGTTCACTAAAAATGAGAGAAAGAAGAGAGCACAATCGAATGAATGAGGGTTCAGCCAGAAAATAACTTTTAAAACTGCACTGGATCAGGGTATTACACGACATGTAATCCCCTATAACCTTATGTAGTCATCGGGGTTCTGTTTCCACTAAAAAATGTGTCGCATCATTATTTTATTATTTAATTAACCCCAAAAAACTACATGTAAGTAAAAAACCCTGGTAAATTCCTGAAAGGAATTTTCACATCTTGCAATCCACTTACATGACGTGTAATTCATGCAGCAACTCTGATACACCTAAAACACTTACCAAAACTCACAAAACCTCCCCCGAACACCTCCAACCATCAAAACCGGTAATGTAAGGGACCAAGAAGGCATGGAATTTTACATCAGATACTTATCAAATGATTCTCACCCTCGATAATCAAAAACCAATCCCAAAATAAAAGGGACCCAAACAACCACCCCTCGAGATGGGATCTTGTCATACCTCAAACATTACCATGAACCAAGCATGTCAAACTAAATGAGCACAACTACACTATGCATCCACATCACCAAAACCAAAAGGAACCTCCTCTCACTTAACCACACTGCCACACAACCACTACAAAACCATATCAACATCCATAAAGTCCAAACCAACAACCACTATAACCAACAAACCGCACTATCCTAAACACATGAATCAATGAATTGTGTCCTCTATGTCAAGATACTATCTTCTTTGGGAAAAACTGACTCACCCACACAAGTTTAATTACATCACAATTAATTCATCTTGATTATGAATTAGGTCCACCCCTTTTCATATGTTAGGAATTTATCACACATCACACCACATACATCACAAACCATGGAAGATAACTTATCTCATAGAACAAGGATCAAAAATTACATCACAAAGAAAAACATAGCAAGGAAAATATCATAACAACTTTGGATATTGGGAACACATTTTACCTTCTTTCTCCTAAGTACTCTCTTCCAATCCACCATGCCTCTACAACACATGAACCAATGGAATGTTCCATCCATGCAGTGACTTCTCTCAATGATCTTGGATCTCTACTGGCCACTACAAAAATGTCGTGTCAACCCTAATGCCAAACTCTCTCTATTCAATGAAATATGAGTCATCATGAAGATACTAATGAAGCTGAGAGGTGTGGAAGATGTCATGGATCCATTCTAATAATGGTGGAAATGCCAACAGGTACAACACATTTCCAACCCACCATAACAACTCAAATGGACCATCAATCTTGGGATAAATATTTCTCCCTCAGCCAAACCTCTGCTTCCCACATCGAGGGGGAACCTTCGAGAATATGTGGTCCCCAACCTCGAACTCTAAGGGTCTCCACTTTTTCCTGAATGTCCCAGGGGCATTAAATTTTTATTTATTTTTTGATAATCCCCCTTTTAAGGGTTGAAGGGGAACATGTACATGTCTCGTTGGCTTCCTGACATTACAGGCCCCAAAGGTCATAATGGAATTCATCCCAGATTATGACTACTTGAAACTGACCCTCCCCAATGCCTACATCATGATCAAATCTCCACCTTTGCATGGTTATTTAGATAGCTATCTGGTGTGGGGATGCATAGGCCAAGTACTGATGGTATATTTTATACCCTCTCATTCATCCAAATCATATAGATTTTCTTTAGTGAATGTTCCTTATATGAATCATCCTTTTGATCTTGTTTATTGTATAATATGTCTGGTTTTTATCTCCAAACAATGTGGCACAATGGCCTTGGGGTGGACTTAAAGTCTTAATGTGGATAAAAGGCCTTAAGGTATCCTAAAATCCTTACTGACCTGAAGTCCAGGGTGACCAAAAGTCCTAAAGGACACTAGGACAAAACCAATGGCCTTAAGGTGAATAGTTCTGATTGATATATTACTAAAGAGTACCCTCAATAGTTACTGCTATAGTAACTGCAGCATTACTTCTATAGTAACTCATAAGTACGCCTCCACCTGAATTAGATCCTCAATGTTCTGGATGCATTTAAGGAGTCCTCACCAACCAGTCTAAGGCACATGTACACAAGGGTCTCCTCCTATGATCCGTATAAGACTTTTGTCGGCCCTGTGTTTCCTTCATCCTCTCACAAACAAGATAAAATTTCTTTGTTTTTCTCTTCACCACACCGGGACCAAGAACAATTGTTTCCCCAACCTAGGTATAGTACAATGGTGAATGACATGGTCTTCCATACAAATCCTCAAATAGAGCCACAAAAATGGAAGAGTGGAAGATATTATTATAAGAAAACTTTACCAAAGGTAGGTGTTGTACCCAAGACCCACCAAATTCCAATACACAAGCCCACAACATATCCTCCTACATCTGGATAGTTTGTTTCATTTTCCCATCTATCTAAGGGTGGAAAGCTGTGCTAAGTCATAATTGAGTGAAAAAACCATGCCATTATCCCCTCCAAACTTGTGAGGAAAAATGTGTGTCTTGATCTAAAAAATAGAACTTGTAACTACATGCAACAACACCACATCATCCACATACCTCTTATCCAAAGCATACATTTTTCCCAACTCCTTGATCGCTAATAAGTGGGATGATTTTTTCAACTAATCCACTATCACCCATATAGCGTCATAACCTCCCTAAGATCTGGGTAACCCTGTGACAAAATCCTTCGAGATATCATCCCATTTTCACTCAAGAATATCCAAGGGCTGTAACAAACCACCAGGAACATGATGACCTACCTTTACATGATGAATAAAAAACTTTTCCACAAACTCCACCACCGCCCATTTCATCTCGGGCCACAAAAATTGCATCCTCAATATGCAATACATTTTTTGAAACTCTTGGGTGTACCGAAAAATGTGATCTATAAAGCTCACGAAGGACTCTATCATGCATTGAAATGAGAACAAAAATCCTCCCATGAAACAAAATTCAATTATGACTATCCTATAAACATACATTCAAAGTATCACCATGGATAACATGATTGTGAATCACCTCTATCTCTAAGTGTCCCTATTGAGATACCTCTACTTGGTAAATCACAGAAGAAATAACCATCATTTGAAACAAATAACCTTTACCACTATCCACTCTTCTATCTAAGTTCATAGCCATCAACTCCGCATTTTCTCTCCAAGTATCCCCAAAATACTAAAAAACACCCTTCCATGAATTCATTCTCAAATCAACAGCCACAACATTCCCCTTTCTTAAGGTGTAAGAGATTTTAAAATCATAATCCTGATGAAAATTCATATGCCTCCGCTGTCTCATGTTCAGATCACACTACGAAAAGATATACCTCATGCTCTTGTGATCTGTGAAGACCACAATGTGTTCCCCTATGAGGTAATGCCACCAAAACTTCAGTGAAAACACAACTTTTACAAGATCTATATCATGGGTGGCATAGTTATGTTTATGTGGGTGCAACTACATAGACCCATAAGAGATCAATTCTTATTGTTGAATCAAGATATACCTTAATCCCAGATGAGAAATATCACAAAACACCTCAAACATTACCCCTTCCTTAGGAAAATAGAGCAGTGGGGAACTAACCAAATTCAATTTCAGGTAACTGAACATTGCCTGAAACTGATTAGTCTACAAAAAATCTTGGTCCTTAGTTAAAGCTGTCAATGGGGATAAAACTTAAGAGAAATCGGGTACAAACATCTAATAATAACATAAGAGACCAAGAAAACTATGAACCTCTGCCACATTCTTTCATTCTGCCCTTGAAACAATTGCTTCAACCTTTGAGGAGTCTACTAACACACATTTTTGAGACACCACATGCCTGAGGAAATGCACCTCTTGTGTCCAGAACATACACTTGGACAACTATCCATATAGTTGGGGGCATTAAAGAACATGTAAGGAAATTCTAAGATTCCCAACATCCTCCTCATATAACTTTGAGTAGATCAAGATATCATCAATTAATAAAACAATGAACCAATCTAGAAAATCACATAACATGAATTTAATCGGTCCTATGAATACAGATGGAACATTCATCACACTGAATGGAATGACTATAATCTCAAAGTTCCCATACCTATATCTGACTGTATTCAGTAGGATATCACCCTCCTTCACTGCAACTAGTGATATCCCAACCACATATGGATCTTAAAAAACCAAATCTCCCCTCTCAACTGGTAAAAAATATAATCTATACTCAAAAGAGGGTAACCTTTTTTGACTGTCACCCGATTCAACCTCCAATAGTTTATATACAACCTCAGACTACCATCAATCTTCTTGACAGACAACACTAGAGCACCCTATGGGGACACACTTGTCCAAATTAAACCCTTCTAAATCAGATCATCTTTCTGAATCCTCAACTCCCATAACTCATAAAGTTCCATCTGATAAGGATCCATAGAAAATGGAAAATCATTGGGCTTCAAGTCTATCCTGAACCCAACATCACATCGAGGGGGTAACATCACAACCACCTTAAGAAAAATATCTATGAAATCCTCAAGGACCCTCGGAATATCTACCATCCTAGCATCAATTAATTCCATTAACAACTCAACCAACTAGGAAAGAATGGGCTCTATATGCCGACTGCCCACCTAACAACTTCATTAACCAATAAAATCTTCAAAGTGGCTATTCACATCCTAAAACACAACTCTCCTATATAAGAATTCGATAACAGAACATACACAATAGAACTAGTTGATACTGAGAATAACATATTATGGATGCATCTGTAACAAGAAAATTTTCCCATGGGACTCATGCAACCCCATCATCAGTCTACACTCCTGGCACACATCAAACAAGATGGTATAGCCTCTAACTTGCATAGTCAACACCAAGGGTATAAGATTTCTATCTACATCTAGTCCCAAAGTATAGGATAGAGATACTGAAACAATGGAGTTTGAATCTTCTAAATCAAACAAGGCACAAACAAGGGTACTAAACAAACTGATTGCACCTCTGACGATCATTTTACCCTATGGAAATACTGCCTCTACTATATGAAAAAGAACATGCCCAAATCCATTTTCTCTCTACTTATGACCACCTCTATGGATAGGCTTGGTTCAGGGTCCCTAAACATGAATAATACCCTAAGGCCAGCCTCTACCTATACAATCTTTCCTCGGTAGAGAAAAAACCTATTTCCCCTACTGTTAGAACGGTCTCACTGGAAGCTACTACTAAGGCTAGCACTGAAACTATACAACTCCCCCAAAAAATGCCCAGGGAAACATAGGGCACTAGATTTATCATTGTACATGACACCAACAAACTAAAAAAACTAGAACAAGTCACTTATGAAAATTATGGAAACCACTAGTATCATAAGGCCAAAATGGAAGCTGCTGAGGTGAACTATTTTCTAGTCGAAACCTCGAAGGTCCTGTCACCTGATACCTTCCACTGAAAACCCTTCCCCTGAATGAAACCTTCTGGATCCCCTCTCATGGTTTACCTCCCCATGAGTGAATCCTATCGATCACCTATACCCTTTTCTAAACCTCCGGATACATCGACAATGTAAAAGGAGTAACTGGAAACTGGATAGAAGGAGATAGTGCCTCCTCAAGATGTCTCACATGAGACTCCTCATATGGACAGAGATCTAGGGAAAAAAGGTAATTGAACTTGATTCCTAGCTCCCGCACTGACATACTCCCATGTTGAAGATAAATAAGCACCTGCATCTTCACTACATTTAGGGTTGATGAAAGGATCTCTTCCCAAAACTCCTTATGGAAGTCGATCCACAAAACATCTTCCTCTTTTCACTATCTTAGATATAGCATTCACCACTAATGTGTACCTCCTCACATTTGACTGACTGCTAAAGGGACCCAGAACTCTGTTAGGGAAAATATGATCTAGGGCTTCTCCATCCAACTCTTTATTTTTGCATCTGAAAAACTACCCTCATAATTTATAAAATTCTGTCACTGGAAAGCACACAATATCCTCTGACATTGATCATACTCCACAATTTGATCAACACAACATCAATCAACTGGATCTTCATGTTGAACCTCAACTGCCTGATCCAAACGTGGATGATGACCAAGATCCATATTTTAAAGGAAAACAAGTATTTCGTAAGCCTATATAGTATGGAATGTCATTTAAGATTCATTTTATCTCATTTAATTTATTTTTTTATTCATTCCAACTTTCCTAAAACAATCCAATTCAAACAAGAACAAAATATGTCATGATTCATGTAAATTTCTTAGGTTTCTACCCTACAAGTATGTACATCTCACTTTATTGTTAAATAAGTTTAGAGTCCTTTCACTAGATCATGCAGAGCCCTAAAATCCCATGTCCTAGCCAGTTTCCCTAGCCTATGTAATGCACAAAGATCAATTAGAACTATTTCCATACTAACCCATGAAATACTCACTATGACTAACTCTAAACTACATTCTATCTCTCAACCATCAGCTCTAACACCACTCGGTCATGACCCCCTCCCTCCAAAGATACCCATCCTATGCTGGCAATGAAGAAAGGGAGATAATGACCCCCTGAGTCTCGCCTCTAATAGGCCCCGGGATTGTGACCAGCACTAAGGGTGTACAAATCTCACAACATGGAAGGCATTACCCTTTTATGGAAACAAGATCGGAAGATAAGATGAATCATCCACAAAAAACCCCAAGACACACACACACATATATATATATATATATGAAAGCCAAAAACCATCCCACAATGCATGTATAAATATAAATAATACAATAAAAAACTCCAAAGTAAATACCCAAAATTAAAGCTAAGTAGTGACACAACAACTTTTAGGGATCCTAGCTAGTAAGGTCCAACATGATATGTGAAATCCTCTTGGAAACCTGAAAATAGATTTATATTCATAGGGTGATAATACAAGTATACTCAGTAGGAAAACCAAAGTTTATCATGAACATGTGAAATAAGAATACTAATTTCCCTATGAGAAAACAGGAGAATCAAACAACACCTATCAATGTATACTAACCATCCCAAACTCACCAAGGAAAGCTCACCAAGTAATGCAAGTAAAGTAATATAATATAAAGATCAATCATAGGGTACCTCAAAACACATTACCACTAGTATGCCTCTCTCACCCAATGCCATAGGTCCTAGAGATCCCATACCTTTTTTATATAGCATCACATTCCACCCGCACAGACCTGCGCTCATAACACATCCTACCTGCATGTACCTAGTCCTCATAAAACATCTCTCCCACACTCACTTGGGCCTCATAACTAAAATATCACAACACATATCATCACATCTCATCCCAAAGACACTTGGGAAAGCACATCACAACTCATCCCAAA
Organism: Viscum album; assembly: GCA_963277665.1. NCBI lineage: Eukaryota > Viridiplantae > Streptophyta > Magnoliopsida > Santalales > Viscaceae > Viscum > Viscum album. The sequence continues at coordinate 1,083,169,051 of OY728134.1, read as the reverse complement.
GATACATGGGACACAAAAAACTTAGCAGATAAACACCTGGGCTATAAAATCGTTCTTGAAGACACCTAGGACATCACAACCACCATCTAAATCACTAATAGACATATATCTATCACATAATGTTATATACCAACCTCTCTCGGATGAGATAGTGGAAATGAGTGGGTTCTAATTCATATGTACTCCTCACCAGATGTTAGGAAAAACTCCCCCGCATGAATATGAGGGTGTTCGGCACATAGTGATCAATGTGGGTGGGGTGGGTATAGAAATCAAAAGAATGTAAAGTGTTTACATATATATAGATACAATAACACAATCCCAAACTATGGGTTTACAAACAACCCAACTAACATCACCACCACTTGTTGTGCTATCTCTAAATGAATTTTTTAATATATGTAATAGTCATTTCAGAAGCTGAAGAACCCTGATAAGTTGCTTCACATTTCCTTTCATTTAACAACAATTAATTTCATTATTTAGAATTAAAAACCTTTAATAAAACAACCCATAATTAAATTATATACTAACTGATCTCATTCCCTTAACCAAACCACCCCATTCCATTTCAAACATTATTAATAAATTATTTATTTATTTATACCATCACTACTCAGGAATCAAGAAAAACAACAACCACATTTACCAACCAAAAAAACACACCATCTCCTTTCCACCCCAAAGGTACGACCTAAAAACCCCATCCTCACCACCCAACAAGCACATCCAAACAACCACATCCTCACCGCCCCACAAGCACGGCCAAACAACCACATCCTAGCCGCCCCACAAGCATGGACAAATAATGATCAGCCCCACAATTCTAGACCACTAAAATCATAGCACATCAAGAAAATTTTTATGATTTGAAAAAAAGGGTTTTTATCAAATTACACTTTATTTGTTTTGGGAGTTATCACATAAATCAAAATCCTAGGGCAACCATTTTATTTTCCAAAAATGCATGGATATAAAATTTATATTTTAGGGAGATACCTAACAATCACAACCAAAAAAATCATATCACACAAATCAAATGAAAAAATAACCACAAAAAACCACAATTTTTAGTGGTTTGTTTAGCCTGTACAATCCATCACATCGGAAAACAAATATCAAAATTGGAAAAACATGTGAGTCAAACCACTTTACCCCTTTCAATTCAATTTATCCAATTTTTTATCTTTTATTAATCCATAACAACCATAATACATTGGTAGAAAACGAAAACCCCTCCCTCATGATTCAAAATTAAAGAGGAATGATGTAAATCTAACATCAAGGATGCTTTTCAAACTCACTATGCATCATTGGGTGAAGAAGAATGCATGAAAACCACAATTGCAACACAAGGAACTATGGATTAACCTACACTACATAACACTACCATCAAACAAAACCCAACACACTCCCCAAACCAAAGAAATACTACCATAGTGGATCCATGGGAAAAGAATGGAATAAAACTAACCCAGGAAGGGTGAATAACATACTATGGATCATCGATGAACAAACATCAGGATCAGTGGATCGAAGAGGGAGGGAATGGGATTGAAGAACACTTAGGGTTCCTAACGTTCACCCAAAATGAGAGTAAGAATAGAGAATGTCCAAAAAAATGAGGGTTTGGATGGAAAATAATTTTAAAATTGCAGTAGCCTGAGGTATTACATGATGTGTAATCCTCCTTCACATCGTGTAATCCCTAGGGTTCAGTTTCCTATGAAAAAACACATCACCCATTTATTTTATTATTTAACTAACCCTAAAAACTATACATTGTGGAACAACCCTATATAATTTGTGAAAGGAACTTTAACATTGTGTAATCTACTTACACGATGTGTAATTTCTACAGTAGCTCTACTGCACATCCAACTCCTATAAAAACTCCCAAAACCTCCCCTGAACACCTCTAACCACTAAAACCAAAAAATGTAACGGATCGAGAAGGCAAGGACCATTAAAACACCAATATTTCTCAATAAATTTTTTGAATTTTAAATTCGTGGAATGGGTTTCATTATATATAATGAAATCTTGAGGCACCCCAAACCTTTTCAGAATTTTCTTTTTAATGAATGTGTTACGCTAATGGATTGATTGTTGGGAAGAACTAATGCATCAACCCACTTGGATACTTAATCAATATATACAAAAAAATATACTCATTATAATGTGATGATTGTAATGGACTTATGAAATCCATGCAACAAACATAAACAAATCTCTACTTCAATAATACCCTTTTTAGGTAGCTTCTATTTTCTTCCAACATTCCCTAACCATTAGCATCTACCACATCCCACAACAAAACTCCTAGAATCCTTGAAAAATGTAGGCTAGTATATTATATATTGAATGAATTTCTGGTTTGTCCTATCTCCACCATGATGACCTCCTCCAGGTGAGGTGTGACAACTATTCAAAATTGGTAACATTTATTTTTCTTACACACACATTCTCATAATTGAATCAGCACACCTTTTAAAATGTAAATGGGTAGCCCACAGATAGCTATTAAGATTGGAAATGAACTTCTTCCTATACCTGTTTGAATAATCCATGGGATAAAAACTTACTTAAAGATGTTATAAAACTGTACAAACCATGGAGAAATCCTAATAAAGATAGTGAGTAAATTCTCATCTGGAAAATAAGAATTAATCTCCCTTGGATGTTGGAATCGGGTACTGGAAAACCTATAAAGGTTATTTACAACATCATTCTAATCCCCCATTTTTCCCTAATATCCATATCAATATCTTATAACAAGAGAATCCACCTGATGAGTACGGTTTGGCCTCCTTCCTTGATATCAAATATTGTAAAGCAGAATGGTCTGTAATGGATTTGAATGTAGAACCAAGAAGGTAATCGCTAAATTTTTTAAAATAAAAAATAATAGCTAACAACTCATTCTATGTACTGGTATAGTTTCTTTGTGTGTTATATAGTAGTATGCTATTATAATAAAACATATGTAATCACTCTTATCTCCAATTTCCTAAGATAACTCCAACAACCTATCACTTATATCACACATTATTTCAAAGGGTAATTTCCAATCATGTGATGTTATGATGAATGATGAAGTAAGTTTTTATTTAAGAAAATTAAATGATTATATTCAATTTTTATTAAATGGGAAGGTTATATCATTGAATAGTAAAGAACAGAAGGGATTTTTAATTTTTGAAAGGACTATTATAAACCAATGGTAAAAATCATCATGCCATAATAAGCTTCTAACACACTTAACATTTCCAGGAGGGGTAGTTTTGGAATTATTTCATTATTAGATATATCTACCTATAAACACATATTAAACACTTTATATCCCAAAACAATACCTTTAGTGACCAAAATTGCATTTATCCTTGTTTAGAACAATGTTTTTCTCTAAAAATCTCTCAAAAAAATTCCCAATTTCCTAAATAGATCACAAATGTGCTACCAAAAATTGAGAAGTTATTAATGGATACTTAAATGATCCTATATATCAAGTCTGAAAACATGGTCATCATAAATATTTAGAAGTTAGTGGGTGAACCACATAATTCAAAAGGAATTTATAGGTAAGAAAATTTCCTAAAGGAGAATATTAACATATTTTTACCTTGATCTTATAGTGTTATAGGGATCTGGTTGTATCCAGAATAGCCATCAAGAAAAAAATAACTAATTTCTTGGAATCATCTAAATAATTTGATATAATAAAGGACGTTAAAAATGGAACTTCATAGGGTCTGAGTTGAGCTTTCTGTAATCTATACAAATCCCCCACTTAGTATCTTTTCAAACTTGAAATTGTTCATTTTTTCATTGGTAACTATAGTGAAACTTCCTTTTTTTAGGAAAAATTAGACCAGACTAACCGAAGAACTATAAAAAATAGGATATATAATATCAGTATCCATAAAATTGATTACCTATTCTCTCATAACATTTTCATATTTGGTTTCAGTTTCCTTTGTCATTCAACTCTTAGTTTGTGGTCTGGTTCCATCTGAATCTTGGGATTATGAAATGATCGGATAATCAAATTCATATCATCTATGGACCATCCAATTAAGGATTTGAATTTCTTGAGAATACCCAAAAAAATTCCTCTTGATTTCCACTTAGTTGAGAAGAAATAATTTTTTTAAGTGTTGAATTTTCACCAATAAATAATTATTTCGGGTGTGCTAGGAGTAGTGTTATCTCCAAAGTAGGTGATTTTAACTTGAAAGAAGGATCTTGTCCCTGAAAGGTCCATTATATTTAAAAAATTTCTTGTAAAGAATTTTAAAATTTAAAATATTTTTTAATTTCATAACCAATTTTAAAATTTCCTTCACTATTTTCCATAGTGGATAACTAACTATAATAAGTTTCTAGATTTTAATTCAAAAAATATATCAAAAATGTCTTCTATTTATTTTATTTAATTAACCTTAAATTTATTATTATTTTTTGGAAATGTTTTTGTCTTATAATCAACCTCATGTTCTCTTGAAAATACTTTATTTTCTGTAATAAAAGATTCAAATTTTAGAACATTATTTTCAGCAGAAATAGATTTTCTATAAAATTATAAAGAATATTATAGATTATCACTTTGAGAATTATCAATAATATTTGAAACACCATTTTAAAATTTCTACACTATTTCTTTATCCATGAGTTGTTTTTTTAGATTCTTCTAAAAGAAAAAATCTGATTTCTGCTTCTAACAACTCTGTTTGATAGTAGTTTTCCACAAATATTGGTTCATTAAAATTTTTAAAAACATTGAACTCCTACTATTGATCACTAAATCTAAATATTATTTGGCCCCTAAAAACATTTATAACAACTCTACCAATGGAAAAAAGGTTCAACCTAATATGATGTGCACCTCTCGGTCACACTCCAATTATATTACTAAAATTTCAATGGGGAAAGACATCTTTCCAACCCCAACCAATAGATCATCTACCCTTCCTACAAGATGCGTGAATAAATGATCATCCGACTATAGGATGATAGTGGTGGTTTTAAGGTCACCTAATCTCAATAGTTGAAATATTGAAAAGGGAATAAAAATTAACACTAATACCAAAATCACACGAATTGTTTAATTGACCACAATTACCTAGGTTTAAATGAATGAAAAAACTATTAGGGTACTTATGCTTTGGATAGATTTTATTTTTATGAAATGTGATACACTCTTATGTGAGGTTTTATGTATAAAACTATTCCATATCATTTTTGTTTGAATCATATTTTTATGAGATTTCATGTATTATAGAATCTGAATCAAGGATTGGATGAAAGGGATATTCACTTTTATCTTTGTTAAAATTCCAATGAGCTGAAAATTTTAGCCATGATATTAATCATCGATTATAAATTTTTTGGGAAGGGGCTGGGTGGGCCATAGTTTCTAAGATCATAAGGCATCTCCCATACTCATTCAAAAAAATTTCATACTTGTTTTCTTTTTTGGTTCAGAAAAATTTTCATCTTGATTTTAACATGAAACATTGAGAATTCCTTCATTATTAGGACCTTTTCTCTCATTTCCAGATTGTGTGTACTACATGTTTTTAATTATAGACTCACAATGTTTATCATTTTGGATACTATTAATGTATTTTCCACCTTATATTTTAGTATATAGCCTACTTATTGTAACTAATTCCCTCAAATTCTCCCTAGGGTTGGTTTCAGTTGTGCTAGGTAGCTTACCCATATCTCTAGATTTCATACATCTAGAAAATTGACCCATATATAGTTATAGACTATATATTATAGCTTCAGATTTAGCTTTTTTAGATTCATGTTTTTGTTTTTGAGAATAAAAAATATCCTCTTTTAAGTCAAATATTAATAACATTTTTTCAATTATATTAAGCATTCCACCAAAAAATTCCCTTAGGAATTGGATGATTTCCCCCTTTTTTGATTTTGGAATAGTCATATAGGTTGTATATAGTAACTTGGGGATATAGGTTCCCTAATAATGCCTTATTATTTCATGTAGATATATGGATTTCTCCTATATCCTCGATTGTAATTATTTGAAAAGGGATATTCTCTATTAGGAATCCTAGGACCATAATTGAAAAAATTTACATTTTATTATTCTTAGGCTGGCATATGAGTGTTTGGGAAAACAATCATTATGAACAAACATCCAACATTGAGATAAATTCCCTCTAAAGTATTGATTTTGGTTTTGATATTCAACATGATTAGAACTTTATTTTTCATTTTTCTTCATTGTTGATTGATGTTGATCTTTAATTTTAGTAAGTTGAGCAGTAACATCTACCCCAGTACAAATATTGTTTCCATTTCTATTTACAATATTTATTCTAGAGTTCTTGTGTTAAAAATTTAGGGCTTGATTATTAAAGATATATCTCAACTCCTCATTAGTCTTATCATTAAAATTACCTATAGCCAACTGATCTACTAAATTTTGACTCAAAGAGTAAAATACCTCATAAAAGGTTTCTATGAGAATAATGGATGGAAGTTGGTGACGAGGAAACTTCTTAATCAAGTCCCTAAAAATATCCTAATACTCATGAAAGAATACCTAATAATCTTCATAGAAAATTTTTACTTTTGTTCTCAATGCTCCCTTAAGTATTTTGGGATAATATTTCATTGCAAACAAATTATAAACTTGTTCCTAGTTCTCAAAAATATTTTCATCTAGACTCAAAAACAAGTTTCGTGAATTATCTTTAAGGAAAAAGGGAAAACTATCATTCATAAATGATTCTAATTAATCCCTAATAGAGGTAGTTGTAATAATATATTGTATAATTATATAATTAAGGATATTGATTCTTCATTAGAGATCCCTTAAAAATATGAAACAATGAAAAATAAGATTGTTTTAAGTAATAGTTTCTGGATCTAGATGAATTTATAATTGAAGATGGGTTCTGTGAAACTTGAGGGAGTTGAGCCTCACTCATCCTAGACCTCTAATTATCTTCTATGTTGAGTTTTGGTTGAAAATTTATTTCATTGTTTCTAGGAACACTATCACTCTGTTTTCTGTTTCAGATATTTTTTTCTTTTTAATAGAAATAATATGTTTATCAATATCCAGTATAAAATTATTTATCATATATTTTGATGATTTTATGCTCATACATCAAAAAATAACATAAAATTTTGACTATTATAAAGCTAAAAAACATTATCCAAACCAACAATTATGAAAGAAAAAAATTTCACATCATTTTTAAGATTTATTTTTGAAAATTATAAGTTGATTATTTTTTAAATTAATTTTTTTTGTGATAAAATGGTCACACAAATCCTTTCCCCAACAAAGGCACAAAAAACATGACACATTCACTATTAAAATGTGATGGTGTAATTATTTATAATTCTTAATAACTATAGTATAATATCTTGTAAGCTTTTGAACCATAAGGAATGGTGTGTACCATATTTTGTGAACAAATATACTGAAAGCGGTGGATGAAATAATTTTATTAATTTTTATTTTTATAATGAAGGGAAATAATGATGAATGGTGATTTTTTATAGATTTAAATGAAGTAGAAAATTTTTGGAAGTAGGGAGAATGAAAGTGGTGAGAATTATAATCAAGAAATAAGTATATAGAATTTAAAAATAATTGGTTTAAATGAGTTTATTCATTCATGGAAACATAATTGAATTCACTTCCTTGAAAATTAGTTTAATTAATCTCCCTCTCAATGAGATTAAACATGAAAAAGAGTGATTCTTGGAATTTTCCTATTAAAGAATAACTCAAAAAGAAAATGAATTTGATAAAAAATTCTTAAAAACAATCTCGTTGATCATTTTGGATGTTTTTAAATTTAAATTTGAGAGGCGTGAAACAATTGTTAATAACTCAACATCGATCTTCCTGATCAATTCTGATATTTGTAAAATATAAAAGTGAAGGAGTTGAAAGATAAAAGTAGAATAATTAAATCCACCTAGATATAAATTTATCCAAGACTAATATCAAAATCAACAATTATATCAATGAAATTTTACAAAAGAAATGGAATTATAAATGAAGGATGAAGAAATATCCCTCCAATCTTACTAAAAAAGCTTTGTCCTTTTGTTCTCTCTCATTCAAAAGTTTTTCAGTCTCATTTTTGTTCCCAAATAAATGCATCTCGATGGGAATATTTCTTCCTCATTCTCTTATTATAATTTATTTTCCATTCTTTAATAGGTTCATCATCAATGTCATCCACCAACTTAGATCGGTCTTCTCCAAGTCACAGAACACCTAGAACATGACATAGTGTAAGACCACTTGCACATGACCTGAGCATTGTTTTTTAACATCTACGACACAACCATGTACATTCAATTATGAAATAATTTTGATTCCTTCCAATCTTGGTTGTGCACATCAAGAACATAGAATAATTAATAAATTGTTATTATTAACATTATTAATAAATATAACTTTTAAAATTATAAATAATATTATTATAACTATTAAAAATATTAACATAAATATTTATAAATACACTTATTATTGATTGTAGGTAGACCTCAGATCATATCATCAATATCATCCCCTTCAATTGACATTATCTACATTCTCCCATGGCTTCAAAAAATATTGATCATCCTCTTAAACAGCTACAACAGAAGGACATCATAGCCTCAAAACTTGTTTCACCTTGCCTTAATTGAAATCTCCATATCCACTTGAGAATGAAGGTCACAATAGAGAACATATCAGTTTTTGATCCTTTATTTAATTCATCTATGATGGGGTTTGAATACAATTTCAGATTAGTAACTTCTTATCTGACTTTGAACCACTAGTGTCTTCTTCCTCTTAATTCCCAATTATTTTCTTCTAAGGTATATCTTGACTGGTTCACAGATCTTAGATTAGGTTTCTAGTAGAGACACCATTTATTAGTGGGTGGGATTCATATTCTCAATCCCCCATTCATTTTTGTTTTATTTGGTCATCTTCATCCTTAGTTTATAGGGTACGGATGAATGGCGTTGGATCGTGGCTAATGGTGGGGTGTGGCCATGGATGAAATAAGAAATAGTGGTGGTAGATCATGTGTAGTAATGGTGGATCCAGATTCTGATGGTGCATCGGGTTGTGGTAGTAGTGCTTCAGCCAGCAGTGGATGTGGAAACCAAGGGTAGATTGTGAAGGGTGGCAGTAACTCGATCATGTACCGGTAGATCAATCTACTGGTGGTTTTGGTTCGCTGCTAGAAGAGGATTGATAGTGAACCAATGGTGGATGGTAAGGTGATTGATTGTATATTCTTTTCTTTTCATAAACAGTAGATGCATGCAGAGTCTAACAATAAAACCCCAACTAGCGAGAGAAGAAGAGAATGAATTCTCTACCCTACGATGGATGATATAGAACCTATAGAAGCCACTAGTAGATAGACCTAGAGGTACCATCAATACTAATTAATAAATAAATTATAAAATAAAAAGTAATAGTGAAACTGTAAAAATATTTAAACAGTGGAAAAAAAATTAAATAGTTAAAAACCAAAACTATAAATTATTTAAAGACAAAAATTTAAAATTGATTTTGAAAACATTTAAATCAATATAATATTTTAATCAATTCAAATTATATTTACTAATTTTTAAAAACTAACTATTAATTAAATTTGAAAATTAAAATACTAATGTATTAAAATACAGAAAAATAAAATTTAAATTACAAACAAGTTCAAATTACTATAAAATATAATGATAAATTAATTAATTAAAAGAATAAAAAAAATAACCGACATAAAATTAATATTTTAATAGATATTTTTATATAAAATATAAAGAAAAAACTAAAAAAGAATTAATAATTTAAATAAAATAAAGCATAAAAATGATGAATTAATTATTTAAACTACTAAATTACTAAAGTAAAATTAATTAACAAATAAGGATTAATTAATTGATTAATTAAAAAATGTTAATAAAAATTATTTGGAAAATAATTCTATTAAAGGCCATATAAATTACTTCACTAGTCTTGTAAAACTTTTCTCATAGGTACCAACAGATTCATCATCCACTTATTTTAGCTTAAGTAATTCCTTCTTCATTTTCATATGAAGAATATGAGTAAAGTACTTATTGAATAATAATATCTTAAACTCATCCCACACTGTTGAGTCAATTTTATCTTGTTGACTCATGTTCTTGATAAGATTCCAACATTAATCCACTTCACCTTACAAATGATAGAAACCCAAAATTAAATTTTCACGCTATGAAAATTGATGAAGGGGAAAAACATTACAATGGTAATGATCCATTTCTCAGCACCTAGTTGATTAGTTGAACAACTAAAAGAACGTGGATGTTGCCTTATGAAGGACTCAATATAATGTTGTTTATTACTTTTATTATTTGTATGATTAAAAAGATTCATAGATTGAGAGAATTGTGTGGGAGTAGAAATGAGATTTTTCATTCCATATCCCATAATGTTTGATCTATCAGGAGGAAATCATTGAATAATCCATCACACTCAGAATTAAAATGGCTCCCTCAGGTTCCATCCATTGACTACACCCGAAAAGTGTAGTGTAATAAACACTAAACATAGTGGGAAAACATATAATCTCTAAAAATCACTTATAATTTGTCTAAATCATGATAATTTATTTATAATATATAATACAATAGGTTTAACCTAGGTAATTCATGGTAATAATATATTCAAATCCTTAATGGTGGCTCAAAATTATTTTTTGAATTTCCAATGCATATCCCTTGGAAGTGTCAAAATTGGTGTGCAATAAGGCCCATTATCAGGCATTAGGTGATAGTCAAGTCTAACTCAATGTTCCCTTCCTAGAGTAATTACCCATATGTGCAACTATGTTCAAGCCACATCAAATGTTTTTTATAAATAACCATATTTTTTCTAGTAAATACACACTCCATTAATTTATAAAACATTGGATTTTCTGCTCTACTCAGGATTATCCTAAGGGTTCTCACAAAAGTTTTTCTATTGTATTTTCCAATGGTTCAACTAAATATTTCCTTAATACATGCAGTAAAAATATAATATTCTTATACATATATATTGTATATTAATATATTAATATTTATTACATAAAATATAAATACATTCCAAAATCATATTACTCTAGTGACTTTAGAAATATGGATATATAAAACAACTTGTTCATAGGTTACCTACATCATCTCTCACTAAGTTCATGATAAATAGAACCCTTCTTAGACATATCTTTTTATAATACCTTTTTCCATAACGTGGGTAAATGAAACATAATAATGGGTGATATCAAATTCTATGTAATGGTAAAAAAGGGAGATATAATCATAATATATGAGTATAAGGGTATAATAACATGAGAATAACATTTAAAAATCATACCCTTCACATCGTAGATCATAAAATTCAGTCGTATAATAAATCTTGGATATTCATTAGACATGAATCATAAAGGAATTAAATATCACAATCCATGATAACAAAACATTGGAATAGTTTTTTGGAATAAAAATAAGCATAAAAATCATTTACTTTATAGTCATGTCTCATTTCCAAAACTGTCATAGTGGAATGGGTTCACTCCCAATACCATGGTAGTAGTCAAGTTTATCTCCCAAGACTGTCATGGTTGAAAAAGTAAAGTATTGATATAGGTTCACTTCCCATTCTAATCCAAATTATCTCATGATATGTTATTCATTACCCAATGCAATGGGGGATATATAGGTCTCACCCATCCTTGGTTATAACTTGAGCATCATCCATGGTTATAACATAACCACCATCCTTGCTTATAACATAACCTTCAACCTAGTTTATAACATTACCACTATCTTTGATTATGACATAAACACTATAACAAAATTAATACCACACATAGGTGTTCAAAAATATCATAAAACTCATCATTTCACAACCCTTGAAATGAAATGGGTTTCATAAAACATTTTATCATATCATAACACATGGATAAGAGATGGGATTCATAATAATTTAATAATTTCATCATAGAATAACCTATTAAAATGTAATGGGTTTCATAAATATCTTTTCATTATAGTCATAATTATCTATATAAATAATAAGGATGGTATCATTGGATCATATCCCTAGTAAATCATAAGTTATGTCAAAGGATGTCGTCTTAGATGGAAAATGATTTTGAATGTTGAATCGAAACATTTCTTGAGTAAAATAACATTCTCACCATGAAATCATTTATCTGAAAAATAAAAACATCTCAAATTTTAAATAAAAATTTTTAATGGGTGATTTAAATCTTTAACAGGTCTTGACAATAGAAAATAACATTCATGGCATACATGTTAAAACAATGATTCCATTCACTTTTCAGTAAAAAGTAAATAGTGCCTCATTTGAAAAAAATAGAATAATTTTTAACCATTTGGTAAAATGTAAAACTTGTGTAAAAATTTATTTAAAAAATAGTAAAAAATTTCTTTAAAACATTTTTGGAAAAAAAACATGGATATCAAAGAAAAAGGGTTTTCATCCAAAGAGTGAAATAAATTCAGTTTGTCCTTAAATAAATAATTTGAAAATTTGAGTTCATAAAAAGTTAAAAAAAGGAAAAAAAATTTATTTTCATGAAATTAAAAGAGGAGGGGAAAATTAATGTGTTTTATGAGACATATATTAGAATATCTTATCATTGGAAGTATAATCATAAACAATCCTAAAAAACAAAGACATGGTAACATAAAGATGTTTCCACTTAGGTATCTTTTTAATCATTAACTGATGAAATAAATAATACTAGATGAGTATATATATATCCCATAATTATATTTATAGGAATTATAAATTAAATTCTTGGAAAGTACACACACCATAAAAAATAAACAAGAGGTGTAAAAGGCATGTATCACATCGAAATAAAATTGAGATGAAAATCTCTTTCATTAAGTATAGAATTCTTTCATACACATTAAAAAATAATGTATAATAAATATATATTCCTAATAAATATATTAAAGAACCATATTCATATATGTAAAACCATATATGATTTACCTTTAACTTTTTATTACCCATTTATTGACAATTAAATATTAAAAACGCATTTCAGGTAATAAATGCTTCACTTTTGTTGCATGTTTTGATTTGGTATTTTTGGTCCTTTAACATTGATCATGATTCCATCATCTACAGAAATTTAACCATGATATAATTATCCTATATATTCATTACATATATTTTTATAGTTATACAGACTCTGTTGTTTCCTTATCATACTTGGGTATATTTCTAAATATAATTTCATAGTCAGGCAATGAGACGCTGTGTGATTCCAAGGCCAAGTGTGCTTGGAATTAACTTTACAAAAATATTAAAAATATTTTATAATATTCATTCAAAATTTTGGAATGAAAATATAAATACAATTAAACAAAATCTTGGATTGGAAATCCAAGACCATAGTTGAGTTTTGAATGCAATGTTTACACCATGCATGAAATAAAATAGCTCGATGTGGGGTGTTTGGATAAAAGAGACCATTGGTGTTGTTTTTAGTTAGTTAATTAAATAATTAATTTAATTAATTTATTAGTTAACCTAATTCTATATTCTCTATTAATACTCCATTATGGTTATTTTTCCCGGGCTATCCATATAACCATGTGTCTGTCAAGAGGTTTCTTCTTCCTCCTCTGTTGGTGAATCGAAATCTAGCGATGATGAGAATCTGGATCAAGGAAGATTGAGATACAGAAAAAAATGACTTATTCAATTACATTTAAAGATTATTATTCAATCAATAATGATCCAATATATTGTAAGACTATCTATTTGTGGATTCTACCTCATTTGATGAAATTGATTTTGGAAGATCACCCCCTTTCATTATTCTGTAAAAATTCTAAGTTGTTGTGTGTGACCATGTACTAAATTAATTGATTATTCAATTTTTTTCTCACCCCAAATCATCCCAGTTGTATTAAATGGACCAAAAAATCATAGACACTGGTTTTAAACCCTTTTTCTTGTGTCTTTCCCCAAAAATATTCCTTGTGTTAGTTATCTCTAGGCCACAAGGTCAAGATTAGACATTGCCAGATGGGATTGAGCCTGATCAGACCCATAGATTCATGATGATTTACCATGAAACAAATGGATTAACAATAAAGGATGGAATTTTGGATGAATCATGGTATTATGGGTGATGGTTTTGTGTGTATGATATATGAGACAATTTATGTGCAATGGGAGATATGCGAGGCGTACGATGAACCATCCGAAAAAATCAGTATCCGATTATCAGACAATGAACACTTGGAAATGAATAATAGAATATTTACCATCAATTTTGAGAGGCATAAAGGAATGGATCACTATAAAGGATATGGATATGTAATCTAGAGAACATTTTATAGTTTCTGATGAATACCCAACTACAAGTCATGTAGTGCGAAGAAGAAACAATGTGTAGGGTCGTTGTTACAATGGCTTGGGTTTCATGAGATTATAAGTATCACACACCATGTGGGACCCCTACAAACCATGTAACCCTCAATATGGTTACCAAAAGGGTACTCTCGGAGTACACGAGCATGGGAATGTCCAGAAACACAACATGTCCTGACATAAATGAACAAGGGCGGGATACATAGATATGGATAGGGGTACTGGAAGGACCTCAGGTGGTTGAGGAACACCATGTAGTCCACCTATACGCCATGTATGGTTACATGGGAAAAGATATTTATATCATAAAAGAAACTAAATGATGATTTTTTGGGACCACATGTCGTGTGGGTCCTGTTACATGTTGTTTACTACTTCATTCCTTTCGAAGAAACTTCAACCTCATGTATCTCCTTTTTCTGGATACGTATGTTGGCCCGCGAGTAGCCCATACCAAGTTTTCCCCCAAAAAATAATGTTATGGTGGCCTCTATAGTTACTTTGGAGAGATGATTTATGATTTTTTGGGCATTATGCTTGTTTTGGTGATCCTAAATGATGGAAGTGATCAGGATGGATCCTCATAGAGACTAGAGTGGCACTCTCTTACTAGGAAATGCGTGGGTCCTTGATTGATCACAAGAGTGGTACCCTCTAGTTGAGCTAGTCATGTATCATATACCGAATATTAGCGTGGAAACCACATTATAGGGTTAGGTATGGATCCTCTACCTATCCACCAAGTGGAACCCTTCTACAGAGTCAAGCAATGATTCTTTAACTATGAGAGTGGAACCCTCATGCTGGATAGGGCATGGGTCCTCTATCTACTATCTGATTTTGACCCTCCTATTATATCAAATCATGGATCCTCAACTACCTAAGTGGAACCCTCTAGTTGGGTTTGGAATGGGTCCTCTAATGACTACTAGAGTGGCACCCTACATCTTGTCTAGGCATTGTTCCTATATTTTTTACTTGATTGTAACCCTCCTACTAGGATAAGTAATGGTTCCTCTTACTATATATTGAGTGGAACCATCCATTTGTACCAGGTCATGGTTCCTCTACTTATATATTGTTCCCATTGTCTATGTGGGACATTGGAGAGGTGTGACATGACTTAGATGTATATTAAAACAATCATAGAGGTTTGTGGGAATCATTTATGGACATTTGAACTATTGGAACAATTTTCCTAGGATGGACTGTGATATAGAGATCCCCTTCTCTCTCATTTGGGTTTCTTTGATTCGAACATATGTATATGTATCAATTTTTTTGTATTCTATTTACTCTCTTTCTTTGGATTGAGTTTTCTATTGGCTATCTATTCCTATCATGTCATTTTCTAATCCCCCTTCATCTTATGGGGCACCCTACTGGGTATGTATATACTCACCCCTCCATGGGATTTTCCTGCATGTGTCTTATCTTATGTAGACAATGGAATGGTTGGCGGTGACTATAGAGGATATTAGGGATACCTGATACATTGGAGTTTGTATAGTGGTTAGAGCATGGATATTTTGAACATGGATCTCTCAGCACATTTACTTTCTAGTTTTGTTAGGTCGGGACATCTTTCTAGTTGATCATGTATTTTTTCCCTTTACTTTCAATTTTCACTTTCAAACTCTTATAACCCCTAGAGGTTTTCATATTCATGGTTATATTTTAGATATTTCATCTTTTTATTTTTTTCTTTATTTACTTATACATTAATATGGTCATGTGCGTGCATACAGGCACATTAGGAAACGGAATACCATGTTATGTATTCTATTTGGTGCTTGTCACTTCCTTGTGGTATATGGAAGCGGGTTTGGGGTAGTTGTGTATTGATCCCCATTTGGTCGGGTCATTATAGATTGGTATCGGAATTATTCATTTCGTAGGATATTTTTTGGTGTAGTCCCCTTATGAGGATTTTATTGGGATTTAGGGAAAAATAATTAAAAGTGTTTCAAGAGAGGATTTTAGGAAAGGGAATCTAGTATTGGTGTGGTGACCAATGTATCCATTTATTAGGACATTGAATAAATTATTGTTGACTCATAATATTGAGAAATTGGTTTAAGGATCAATTGTACATGCATCATATAGGATTGAGTCTTTTAATTTCCATCTTGATTTATCTCCCTTGTGTAAATATATATTCACACCTTACCATGGTAAGTCTTGATTAAATTTTCAAGATGTATCTGTGATAAAAAACATCCTGGTTACTAGTTTTGTATCATGATGATTATTATATGATTGAGGAGGCCTCATTTCAGGGTCTATCTTATGATATCCTTCCTCTAGGTGGACAACTATCATCACCCCCACCTTCTGGAAATCATATAATATCAGTAGGATAGGATGAGGATGCATGAAGTCATAGTACGATCCGTGAGTTATAGTGCCCTAGGACACTGAGGATCCATGGAGAGCTAGACCAAAAAGCCATGGAGGATTTGATAGAGTTGTTGGAATATGTTTTTAGGAATATCTAAATACCTATGGATGAATTGGTTGTGCTAGCAGCTAGCCTTTTTTGTGAAGTAGATGGGAGCTGGTGGAGTCTTTTTACCTAGATGCACAATGAGATGAAACTACCAAGGACCAAATTTTAATAGTTTTTATGTGAGGATTACTACCCATACTACATGAAATATATTCAAATTCATGAGATTTTGGAGATTTAGTAAGGAGTAATGATAGTGTATTAGTATGGGGATAGGTTCACAAACTTTTTGTGGTACACCATTGACATGATCTGGGATGGATAATTTCGAGGAAGAAATTTTGAGTAGGGACTCCACGTAGATATTTTATCTATTTAAATACCCTTGTTCATTCCCAGCTGTGTTAGGGTTTTGGAGCAGACACAGGTGATGGAGAGATTCAAATCAAAGGGATATCAGGTGGCTATAGCTGTCCTTGAGCATTATAAAGGTATGTTGTCTACAGCAACAAGAAAAATTACAATCAACAGGATCTTAGTGCTAGATATATTCATAGGATCGGGCTCATGAACAAGTTTAAAGTCATCACAATGGACTTGGAAATCCTGAATAGGGTTGGTTCTGTGCTTGTGATGGGAAAGGCCACATGGAATTTGACTTACTAAACCAACATGATGGGGAGAAAAGGAAAATAGCAGACATACCATCATGGAAGAGGCAATGTTGTGATTGGTGATCTCTCAAATGAGGGTAGGGAGGCCCCCATGAAGGTGAAACTAGAAAAGGAGTAGGTGGTTGATGGGGAGGAGGAGAAGTGGTTGGTGTAGGATTCTATGATATCTTTATACCACTAATACCAGGCGGACCATGTCAAGTTCATGGAGCTTTTGGTCGGGGCTGCAGACAGCATCAGGTAATGGATACATATGACCCAGTGGTACACAATATTTTTAGAAGTAAGATCTATGTTGACTTAGTATTAGTAGACATATATGTGATTCATTACTTCATATATTTACTCATGGTGTGTGAGTTTAATCTCCTAGTTGAGGCAATATCCCAACAGCTGTTCCTTAAGGTTCTTATGATGAACAACTCTGATATATCTTTTATCTACCAGCAGTGTGGTATATCACTTGGTGGAGAGAGATTCACATGGGACCTTTTGGTCATCACGATGGAACCCTATGACATCATCTTCAGTATAGATTGGTTTTCCATTTTCCAAGCCCATATTGTGTATCATCATAGATGAGTAAGATGCCTTCGAACTAATGGGATGAGATTCTTATTTATAAGAGAGAGATAACTCATGGTAAGATGATTGAGTTTTTCAATTATGAGGTTCTATCCCATCACCCATCCGTTTGAGAGTGTATCCCTTTGTGTATATGACTATTCATGCATCTATTTTCCTTCAGTCATGGAGGATTTTAATTACCTCTTCCCTAAGGACATTTCAAGACTACCTTTGGGGTGGAAGATGTAGTTTTTTATTGACTTTCATCCCAGGATGGCTATGATATCTTTTTAGACATATTGGATTACCCCTACTAAGCTCTGAGGGATATATTTATAGTTATAGGACCTTAAATAGAATGGTTTAATCAGGTCTAGTGTTCCACGTGGGAACTCCAATGTTGTTCATGAAAAAGGTAGATGATAGCTTTTAGTTTTTTGTGGAAAATATTCACTTTTACTTGGACATGATATAGAAAAAGTACCCATTTCTAAGGATTAATGACAGCTTTTTCTAGTTGTGAGAAATTATTCATTTCTTGAATATCGATTTCCAGTCTGACTACCAGTTGCTGAGAGTTTGTGAGGCTAATATTCTAAATATACCATTTTGGTGTCACTATAGACACTATGAGATCCTGGTGATTCCATTTGGTTTGATGAATGTCCCTACCAGGTTTATGGCATTGATGAAATTGATCATTATGTCATGTGTCGACCAGTTTTTGGTTTTCGTTATTGAAAACATACTCATATACTCTACATCTGAGGAGGGTTATGAATAAAAAATGAGGATAGTCCAAAATTTAATTCAGAGGGAGTAGATTTATGTAATGATTTGGAATTGATAGTTCTTTATTCATGATGTTCACTTTATGGGTCATGTAATTTATAATCATGGTTATGTTGTGAACCCAGTGAAGATAGATTCAATTCTTTCTTGGGATCCACCCGAGATCATGTTAGGTGTATAGAGTTTTCTTGTCTTGGCAGGGTAATACAAGAGGTTTGTGGAAGAATTATATAGGATTGAAGGACCTTTGTACACCTAGACATAGAAAGGTAATATATTTACCTAGACATAGAAGTGATAGATATACTTTGATGATTTTAGGTTGAGTCTGAATAGTGGTCCTTTTTTGAGACTACCAGAGGTGGGCGTCGAGTATATAGTGTATCGTGATGCCTTAGAAGCTAGGATAAATTTCAAGTTGATGCAGCGACATATCATTTTTGTATATGAGTTGAGGTAGTTGATACCACATGAGAAGAACTACGTGAATCATGAACTAGAGTTTGAAGTGGTGGTATTCTCTTTGAGGCTGTGGAGGGACTAACTTCTAGGAGAGCACTTCATGGTTTACTTTGGCCATCAGAGTTTCAGGTATGACTTCACATAGAGATATTTGAACCCGAGACTATGGGATTTGATGGATTTCCTATAGGACTACGAATTCGATATAGTTTTTACTCTATGGAAGGGAAACATGGTATCATATGAACATAGTGTTAATTCCAAGTATTGTTTGGTTTAAGAGGATTTTGAGCATTTGGATTCTTGTAGCCGGTTGTGGTTGAGTAGGAGGGTATACCTTTTCTTTAGTCGATAGGGTTCACTACTCCACTCCTTTAACATGTGATAGATTCCCTATTGGGAGACATTGAATATGAGGTCTTTTGTGACCAAATACCCATAGTAGATTCACTTGATAGATTTTCAAAAAGAGGGAATAAAGTCATCCTGTTCCGTTGATGGACAATGGTCCCAGCCATGATGAGGGTGGAGGTGAAGAAGAAGTTTCACACTTCTCCTTTAGTTGTACATCCCAGTGTGGGGAAGATGTAGAGAGACCTTTAGTGGAAGTTTTTGTCTGATGATATTAGATGGATAGTGGCTGATTTTGTTTCACGGTTCCTCACCTATCCATAGGTAAATGTCGATCACTAGGTTCTGACAGGTTTTTTGCAGTCTCTTGGGATCCTAGAGTAGAAACAGGACGGCATATCCTCGGACTTTGTGATAGGTCTTCCATGAATATTGAAGGGCCGCCATTCCATCTTGGTGATAGTTTAACATCTCATAAAGCCAACGCACTTCCTTGTTATTAGGTTGAAGAGTTAGGTATATATTTTTGGGTCATTGTACATTCAGGAGATTCATGACCTTCAAGGGTTTCCCATGACTATTGTCTCCGATCGTGATGTGTGGTTTACATCATGATTGTGGATAGGACTGCATGGGGAATTCAGGACCTAGATGAGGATGAGTATAGAATTTCACCTCTATAAAGATGGGAAGACCAATCATACTATTCTCTCTGGGCCACATTCCTAGGAGATCCATATTATACCATGGAATCCATATCTTTTCCAGGTTCTCTAGGATACTTTTGCATAAGTCTCAAACCATGATTTGAATAGGAACCTTCCTCCTAGATGTACTCGACGTATGATGTTAAACTTCATAGTTTGGTCCTTATCACATGACTTTAAAAGTCATGATGTTTCTTATTAAGTGTCAATGAACTATGTGGGTTCTGATTCCTTTCATGAGGATACGTAAGAATACAATATCATCGGTCCAATCTCAATATCAAACTAACATTCATCTCTATGGCTGAAAATACAATCCATTGTTCCCCACTATGTGGTTAGAAAACTAGTATAATCATAAAAATGAACATTGAATATCTAATTAATAAATAAGAGGATTCCATTGATGGATAACCTCATATACATATATACTTGATAAAGAAACTATGATACATAGAAATGATTATAAGTTTCATACATGCTAAAAATTTATTCTTAATTCAAGGTTGAACCACATCGTACTTGGGAATTAATGAAGGATTTTAAAACATATCTTAAATATATAAGAGAGTCCCAAAGTAGGAAATTATTCCCCCAAAAGGGTGTGATGATAATGACCTCCATTCCTCTTGAACAATATGAGTTCTTAATCATTATTGTCCAAAATCCCCAATGAGTACCTTATTTTAGAAATTAATCCCCTAATGGACATAGAGTCATTGGGTGTTTTTGGTTTATATGAATAAGCATGTTGGAAATTGTTTGGAAATAATAGACCCGATGTGAATGTTGGTACAAAATTTAACCACCTGGAATCAACCGATAAGAGGCATTTTTTCATCATAAACAAAAAATGGTGAACTTGAAGTGAAATCCATAACCAAGATGAGAGTCACACCAACATATTGGTCCTATTTCTCAGCCAAAATTAAAGATGGAAAAACAATAAAATCAATCATGTATGTTTTCATTCAAATGAGATGATGCTTTGATGGGGGATTCATGTTTGTTTTTTTCATACTAAAGAACTTCTCACATGATCTCCCTTCTATCCAAATGGTGTATTTCTAACTCTCACTAATACATTCCCCGACTAATATTAATATCAAATCTTCATACAAGAAGAGGACGACATCACCAACCCAAAATATTTTACAATGGGTCTCAAATGTGTTGGTTTGAGAGTACTTCTAGAAGGGTATAATCCAGACCCTGAAGGCTTCTAGATAGGCCCTCCATATTACTAAGTCTCACTGATCATTTAGTTATCGATGTCCAATGGTCAAGAAGTAGATGGTACCAGCCACAGGCTTCAACCGTTTCTGTATCTTATCCTATGAATGTGACTACCAATCTTTCCTATATCTTAGGGAGGTGGATTAGGAGGTCACATATTGCCTCATATAGAATACATTAGGGTCCTTCCAAAAGGATCCTTCCAACCATCATTGCCGCCAAACTCATGTGGTAGTGAGCCATCAATATGATGAGGGTTCCTCCCTTGGCCATCCCACATTTTTCATTTAGACCTAATCATGCTTGACATCCCATCAGGGGAAATGAATAATAAATAGGGAGTAGGGCCACACCCCTATCCCCTCCGAAGAATCCCACTGATCAAATTTGGTGGCCAACTACGAGTAAGAACATACAACCACCCACACTAATTCATCTAGATAGGAATACCATCTAAAAGAATTTGAGAAAGATCATCATTCAAATATGGTGGCATAATGTATACAGGAACATACACCTACCTAAACTCACCAGGTTTTCCAACAGACATTTCTGGAAGAACTCAAAGAAGAATTCCAACCAGGTTTGATGGTAATTCGCAAGATGGAACACACACTAACTTTAATTCCTCAAGCCTCCCATAAGTTTCATATAGTATAATACAGAAAATTTAATCAAAAAGTCTCAATGACAAATAGGTGAAATAACCAACTCTCTATTCCCACACATGAGTACTATTAGTTTCCATTGACAATAATGGTGGGACAAGAGTAGACACATACCCCTAATCCAGATATATAATGGTCATATATCCTCATTTTAATAACTAAAGTCACCAAAAATATCCTGAAAATGGTTAAAGGGAAGACACAGATCCTTTCCCACATCCTACAGACTTGCCAGGACATCATTACGATGAGAAAAGTAGTGAAAGAGGGACAAATACAC
This sequence comes from Viscum album, assembly GCA_963277665.1. NCBI lineage: Eukaryota > Viridiplantae > Streptophyta > Magnoliopsida > Santalales > Viscaceae > Viscum > Viscum album. Next base: position 1,083,146,422 of record OY728134.1, on the reverse strand, counting down.
AAATTCATCCACAAAAATGGGGTGGTTCATCATCATTCCACCCCAGAGCAGACACATACCTCTTCTCCCATCTAGGAGGTTCATGTAGAAAACTCCCCTTGATATATAGAAAATTTGATTGGGATAATACAACCACTCCAATCATAGGAAATTTTCCCATTCTGATGGCCACTACGGGGAAAACACAATCCCCTGCTAAAATTCCAAAGGCCTATCAAAAATTATGGCAGAAACAATAGAGCTACTTAAAAAACCTTATGTTCCTAAAAATAACTTCCCCCAACAAGTGTCCATAGTCTCTCACAAGAAGACATCTTATATAAAGACTCACCTAAGAGAACTAGAAAACAAATAGATGATTTGTGATCCTGGTCTACTAAATACTGGCGTTTATGAATCTCTCATATTATTATATATGGTAGCTCAATACCCTATCATCCCATAAACAAATCACAGGGGAAGTAGTAAAAACTCTGAAGGTCCTTCCCAGACACTTCACCATGAATTCTTACTCCATGACCATAATCAGATCGATCTCAAGAGTCCACATCCTAATGAGAGTCACAAAATACCTTCATGTGGCCAGAAGATCAAGGAGAAAGTGGATCTTCCCCACACTATAATCCACCTTGGTGGTCCTCCCAAGATGGATTTCACTATGAAATTTCCCTCTATATTATAATTTCATATGTTGAAGATAATCCTTCATTTGGCTATGTAGTGATGATAAATCCCTCCTATCATGAGACACATGGGAAATAAATGATCGTCATGTCTGTTTCCTTTCTATTGACAAGTGAAATAATTTCTCAACTAGAAGACAGCTCAAGGAGATTGTCATTCTCTGAAACTCTTTTGGATCTCCTACAATTCAATATAATAGAATAAGTCCCTACCAATCTCACTACTTATGATAAAGTAGTGGGAATGTATCCCCTCTGGTTGACCAGATAGAGGAGAATCTAGAAAAAAGATGAAGATGACATGTTAAACATGAGGAAACAACTAACTATATATAGAATATCAACCATGTTTTGGACTTAATGTTCCCCTCAATATAGCATCCCAAATGTCATTTTGTAAGATTGTGTTTATGAAATACACCTCAATATATGGAAAAATCTTCATAACTTTAGAGGAAAAGCAATACCCTATGATGAGTGTCAATGTCATGTAAAGGTAATAGAAGGAATGAAGTTCCAAATTGACTTGGTGGATCTCCTAATTGCATGAAATCTAGAGAAATAGTAAGACTCCCTTCAACGTGCATGCCATAGTGTGTTAAAAATATTGAGATAGTTGATCATTGATTTCTTTTTTGGTGTTCATTTCAAAGGATGGGGTGGATATATAGAATTACATTTCACTATGCTCCCTAACAAGAAAATCCAGCTGACAGTGGCGTCATGAAATATTATAGCTTCAGGCCATCTTCAAATAGTAGATCTTATCCATCAAAGAAGATATGCTCAACAAAAATAGGTCTCAACCAAATCTTGCTGAAATTGGGAGAAAAGAAAACATGATATTGAGAGACATTTTCACCAAGTATATAAAAATATCGATAAAGCTTCCTGCTTGGGAGAAGTCAACCATCAGATAGAGAAAATGTCTAAAATAGTGCAACATTATCCAAAAATGGGTGATTCAGGTGCATACCAAATGATGCACTGAGAACATGATCAGATAAAACATTATTGAATCAGAAGAAAATTTGAGGTAGTAGTAGCTTTGGAAGTTTAGGAGCAACCATATCTTGCAAGGTTGGGGGATGTTTTAGCCCAACCGTTGAGGTCAGCAAACTGGAGGTGAAGAGTTGTGAAAGTAGAGTGGGAACAACACCATCCCTCAGGGATGGGGTATTGTTCACCTCAACAGCCTCTTTCTCAATGGAAATCATTCTTCTCCTGATTATGGGAAACACCATAGAATGAATCTTCCCAATTCATTCCATATGGTGATCTGGAACCCTCACTAGAAACATACATGAATGAACTTTCTAGAGATTCCCTTCATATTACCGTCCACCCAAAAGATTCTATAGAACTAGAAAAGGAAAAGAAGAGGCCTCATGGAGGGTGTGGAAAAACATATGTCTCACAAAGACATTAATATAATGTATACCATGAATTAATTAGTATTTTATGTCATTAATACCACCCTTGGTGACCTTATAAAACACAAGGCCAATTTAGAGGAGGAGTCAAAGTAGGATGTTTCAACTCATGATATGGTCCAAACCAGAAAACATTTAAAGGAGATGTGCATAAAAAAACCAAAATATTTTCCTAAATTTGGGAATCCCCTCAAATAATATAGTATTACCTCCTAAAAATACATCCAATAAGGAAAAGGGAAAGGGTCAAATTGTGCCTCAACTACCTCTTAGGGAGGTTAATCCGCAAAATATTTTGTCAATAGGAGGAAGAAATGAAATAATTGAGGAGACTGAATGTAGAAATAGTCTTAGGAGGTCATCTTTCTAGATATACTCCGCAATAAGATCCCCAACTCACACCCCCAAACTAGAGTACCTCGACATAAAAGGTTGTTCATAGTGACCAAAGCAGATCTGGAACACCCAATCAAAGTGGGATACAAACAAATAATTTACCTAGAAAAGAATATTACGAATTCCCTCAAATGGGTGCATATCTAGAATAGGTCCAGGCACAACCTTATAGGTCTTCCCCTATAGGCTACCCACAAGAGATACCAGCAGTTCCACCACAAATGTCCCTACAGGACATTGCACCTATTTAATTTCTAGCTCATCCAAAAATTACCTGAGGAGTCATGAATGTTATTGAGTCACTCAAGGATCAATTGGAATCCATAGAGGTACGTAATGTGACAACGCAACTGCAAAAGAAACCTTTCCCTGAATGGGTAGATTTGACTCCTCCCCTGCTAAAATTTAAGAATATGAAATTTCCCATTTTTAATGGTTCGGGAGACCTAGAGAAACATTAGACACATTTCATCTTTCAATATGATCTGATGATGGGGACCCTTGTATAGCATGAGGTAGTAAAACTCAGGTTCTTCTTTTAGTCACTACAAGGGTTATCCTTTTATGGTATAAAAGTTTGCAGGCTTGGTCAACTACAAGGTGGGAAGACCTCCGTCAGAATATTCTTTTATAGTTTAGCTCAACTCTATAGAAGACAAAAATCCTCAATCTCTCAAATTGAATATAGTAGTAGAATGATAGGGTCTTAGATTTCCTTTCTCGGTGGAAAGGATTTACATAATCCTTAAACCTATTGCTTCCTCAAGAGGTATTTTTTCCCATCTGTATGTTGAATCTTCACGATGAGTGGCACACACCACTTATTCTTGTGAAATATAAAAGAGGGTTTTGGGACCTTTCCAAAATATCTCAAAAAATGGAATAATCCTTCACAGGTTCCAAAGCTAAGTCCCAATAGGTTTCATCAGTTCACATAAGGATAATGGGAAAAGAAAAATCCACCACTATCACACTTAAGCTAGCCCTTATACTAGATCCCACTACAAATCATGCACTGTATCATGCAGTTCTTCCTCCTCAGAATCAGTAACAATGCCTGCCTCATCAAGAGGATCAAATAGATCCTAGGTGAAAATAGTTTGTGGATATAAAAAACAAGGTCTATTTTTTTAAATTACTAATTCCCTATATACATTGTGTTGGAATTGGAAAACAACGTGATCAAGTTGAAAAATAACAAGATGCCCAAAAATATGGTGATGAAGATCTCTCAAAATATTTCCCCTTCTATCAAGTACTAAGGAAAAACATCCATGAGTTTTTTTTGAAATACATCCTACAAAAGAGGATGGACTCTAGGAATATAAAGATAAGAAATTCACCTACTCAAGTTGCATGTGTTTCTACCATTGATATAGAGGAGGAGAATGAATAATAGGAAGTTAATATCAAGGGTATGAGAAAGTTCAATGAATAGATAGTCAAAAAAATGATCAAGTGAACACATGTTTTCCTCTGAGATTAGTTTTAGCAGCCAATTGTGCCTCTGGTCGCTTTTGCTACAACACATCTGATTCCACCGGCAGCCTGATCCTCTAAAAGTTATTCTTCCAAAAAATGACTTGGACATAAGTTCAAGAAGGGATACAAGGAAGAAGAGACCATTTAATTGCCCAAATCATCATTTAATTTAGAATACTTCATGCTAAATGTCTCAAAATAAAGGGCACCACCCCAATAAATGATACAACAAGGGTCCACCCACCAGACGGAATCACTATCACACAAGGAGTTGATCTTAAGTTACATTAACGGTGTTCACTTAATAAAACCCTTATAATATGATGATTGTTATTATGAACCCCATTTCCCTAAAATATATGGGGCAATGAGGGGAGGGGGCTATCTAAATCGATAATATATGAGAATACATAGTCATTCTAGGAATCACTACCCTAATCATGTCCCTACTCAAACCATTTAAGTAGTAGAAAATAATGGAAGAGATCTCCTGTCAGATTAGAAGGAATAATAAAGTTCCATCACATATGTCATAGTTTTTACAAACACAATAATCCTGGAAGATTAGCTAGAGGATACATTATCGACTAATCAATCTTAGTATGCAGGTAAACCAAGATGACATCATCCACTGAGAGTAGAAGCACCTTCAACTCTTATTCCAAGGGTAGATCTATCCAGATCATGTAATTATTATCCTAAATCACCTATGGAAGAGCATCCCCATGGTGGAAGGTGTATAAAACTGGAACATAAATATGATGTTTTGACTCAACTAGCCATGGGGTTGTCCAAATTCTCGATCTTGGAAGCTTTGAGTCTCTCCAAAGACCTTCAGAATGAACTCCTGGAGGCCTTGTTGAGCCCTTAGTAATTTGAAGTTGTGGTTTCTAGTTCCAAAGTGTATTTTTTCTGAGAATTATACTATATAATGCCTCAAACACATCTCTTTCAAATACCAAGATGAGGAATCCATCAAATAGGGACACATTAGACCCATGTATATATCAATCAGGATAAATGACATTGATATTTGATGAGAATTTGTTAATAATAGATCATGAGTCAACATTATCCCAATCCAAACACTTTTTCAACCAGGTTTCAATTAATCCCACTTGTTACCCTCCACCCTTAAAGTTACAGGGTTGTGACAAGAATGAAAAAAACGTTCTCAATAAAATAAAACATAGGTCTGAGTTCTAGGATCTCATGTCTAACTCAAATATCATGGTTGTTAAGAAGGATGTGGACTTCAATGTTCTACTAGGAAGGCCTTGGCTATATTAGCACATGGCTATCCCCTCTTCATACTACCAATTCCTCAAATATGTATGAATGGTAAAATTGGAAAATTAAATGGTGGTAAATCCCCATTAAATTCAAGTGATTCACAATAAATTGATGTATGATTATACTATAATGAATGGAAATGGTCAATGGATGATAATGTTGCTTATATCAATGCCCCAAATGATCTGGATATGAGTCCCAAAAATCCTTTCAAATAGATCAATCCTTTTGTTGGAATCACCTATTTTGATAATCTCAATTTTGTTTAGATATGCTTGGATAATCCCAAATAATGTCTATCTATATATATTAATTCTAATTTCAAATTATGAAATCATGGTGATGAGTTGATATGAATATAAAAATGATCATATCATATCATTGGAATATGTTAATCAATTTTTATTTATGATTATAAATTTTTAGCAATGATTAGTCTTGATACTAACTCAATCTAGAAATGATGTTCATAGAAAAGATTCTTTATAAGAATTCTAGTTTTAGGGTCACTGATACTGATAGAGAAACTGATAGACATAGTATACTAATAGGCAAGTCCACTGATATAAGATAACAATAGAATGGAGCTACCGATATAGGAAGATACTGATAGAGAGAGCTACAACTACAAATGATAACAGCTACTGATAGAGAGGAAGAGATACCGACAGAAGTTCACCATTACAAAGAGCTACCGACAGATGGAGAAACTGATACAAGGAACTACCACTACACATGGATTTACTGATACATGAGGTACTATTACAAGAGTTACTATTACAAAGATCTACTAACAGATGGAGCTACCGATACAAGGAACTACAGATACACAAAGTCATTGATACAAAAAGCTATCGATGGAAACCAGGCACTGTTTCTCTAAACTCTATCTCAGTTTGTTTATTAGAAATGGTAATATTTGGTGATTTTAATGCAACTGATATTAATTAATGATCTTTTTTGGATGTCAGAAAACCGTACCTCGTACCTACAGAAGTAATCATGCCTTATGTCAGAAATTAATTAATGATGTTTGTTGGATGTCAGGGAACCGTACCTCGTACTGGCAGAAGTAATCATGCCTTATGTCAAACCAACACAGGAGCTGTAAAAGGAAGATAAAAGATGTGTATATAGAGAGATACATAGAGGATTCACAAAGAGACATATATTGAAGAAAAAGAAATAGATACACTATAGCTTCAAATAATAACTTCACTGGAAGTTGAAGGACATTGTTATGCTACAAAGACTACTGCAATCTCAAGAAAAACACTCATACCTGGAAGTTAAGAAACAGATCCACGATACTCTATTTTCCAGAAAAATTCCAGAGAAGGAATCAAAACAAAATATGCTCAATCCAAAAAGAGTCCAGAGGTACATTGTCATCACACAGATCTTTCCAAACTCATCTCAATCTTATTAGCTCTATTGTGATTTGTTTATTTACATTTCGAGAAGTGTGTGTGCTTTTGTTTATCTTAAAAACACACAGTCTCCATAGAATAACTAAAGGATATCTAAAATCCTCACTCAAACTTTCTAAAACCTTCTTGTATCCCACTGTGAATTGTGGTAGAGGTCAAGTGTGACATGGATAGCCTCTGTGCTATTGTTATATTTTTTCCCACATAGAACTATGGTAGAGGTCTTAGGACCTGGAAAGTCTATGTACTGTTATAAACCCTAATCCAGGGTGTGGATCAAAGTTTTATATAAACTATTTGAGAGTACTAAGTCTCATCTTGATATTGAACCACTTGGTTAAAAACTGTTGTTCATCTTATTTCAGTTTAAACCATCTTCACTTTTCCAATTGTAATTTCTTTGGAATTAAAATCTATTTTAAAGTAAATATGATTATTAAACTAGCAATTGTTTTTTATTATTGATAGCCAATAAATTAGTTTCAAAAGCTAACTTAAACTTCAGATTAAGTTAACTAATAAATAATCAATCTTTGAGAAACTAATGAACACTTACAATCTTTATAAATTCCCTATAGTTTAACTTGTTTTATGAATTGGGGTTTTTAATAGAAATATTTTAATCAGAAATTTTTAATAGGAACTCAATTCACCCCTATTGATTATCCTCTCCTAACAACATTTGGTATGAGATTTAGTAGATATATGTTTTTCAAAACACTCTGTTTGTGAAGAGTGTTCAACTGTGATTTTAGTTGTATCTTAAAGATCTCAAAATTTCTGTAAATTATAAATTATTATATCTTTATATATCTTTTTAAAACTTAGATATTATGGATAACATATTATAAGGTGCAACTACCAACATTAAACCTTTCTTTAATGGTGTTAATTATGCCCAATGTAAAATAAAAATGAAAATTCACTTAGAAAATATGGGATTTGACATGTGGACTGCTATAGAGACTCAGTATAAGGTTCCAGAAACTGTTAGAACTGATTTGGATGAACCTACAAAATCTGCCTACAATAATAATTATAAAGAAATGAATGTCCTGTATTGTGATTTAGGATATGATGAATTTAATCGAATATCTACTTATAAGACTGCTTATGAAATTTTGGATACTTTGGATATTTCTCATGAGGTAACAACCAATGTTAAGGAAATGAGATTAAAAATATATACTATTAAATATGATAATTTTAAAATGAGGCCTGATGAACGTATTTTTGACATGTATCTTGGGTCCAATGAAATTGCTAACACTATGATCTTGCTGGGAAAAGTTGTTCCATCAAAGGAGAAAATCATGAGAATACTCAGATGTCTTCCAGAAATATGGAGAGGCACATCAGTTTCAATAATATAATCGTGTGATATATGTTCACTAACTGTTAAAGAGGTGATTGGCTAATTGATGATGTATGAAGAAGAGCTGAATGTAAAACAAATATGAAGATGATGAATCTAAGAGGAAGTCAGTGGCATTTATGTCTACTGCCTCAAAGACCAAGGACAAGGAGAAATTTCACATACCTATCAAAATCTCAAAAATTGAAGGTTCAGATTCAGATAGTGATGAAGAGATGGCTCATATAGCCAGGAGATTCAAGAAATTCTATAGAAAGAAGTAATTCTTTAGAAACTCGAATTATAAGGGTAAGTATGACCAACGAGGTAATTGGAAGAGAGATTGGGAGAGAGTTTCATAAAGATAATGAGATATTCAGTTATGAATGTAAAAGAAAAGGACATGTTAAGGCTGACAGTCCAAAATTGAAATTTAAGAATAAATATGATTACAAGGAAAATAATATAAGAAATCTATGAAGGTAACATAGAATGCTTATGAAGATAGCTCAAGTAGATATGAAGCTTCTGATTCTGACAAGAATCATGCCAACATGTGTTTCATGACTGAAACATCTATAGTAACACTTAATTCCTCTATGAACAATGATTATTATTCTAGGAATGAAAGTGGTTCAAATAAATATTATAATATGTCTAAATCCGAAATATTTGAATACTGTAAATTATTATAAGATACTTGTAATGAGAAGAAAGATAAGTACAAATCATTAATGAAACAATATTCCTTGACTAGTACTATTAAATATGATCTTAGTATAGAAAATGAAAATAATTCTCAACTGTTAAAGGAAAATACTGAACATAAATTGTCCAATTAGAAACTTATAAAAGACTTAGAGAAGTTCACAAATAGAATGAATACTCTAACTCAAATTCTTAGAAAATAAGTTGCACCAAAGTATACTATTGGTTTAGGATACCAATCTGGACAGAGAAAATTTGGTAAGAATAAATTCATTCCAAAATATGGACAGTATGCTACAAGTTCAAGTTTTGGAAATTATTATTCTTAATCTAGCTATTCAAATTATTATAGACCGAACAATGTTTATTTATCAAAATATTTTGAATCTGTTAACTATAGGAAACCTGTTGTACTGATATGGGTGACTGATGTTTTACTTGCTAACTTGTCTAGACCCAAGAAAATCTGGTTACCAAAATCATTTTTTGTTTAAACCTGTTTTGTAGGGGACCTGGTTGAAGAGTTCATGTAGGAATATATGATACTTAGACATTGGATGTTCAAGGCATGTTATAAGAGACTACTCATGCTTTAAGAGTTTAATCAAGGTTGATGGAGGGCATGTCACCTTTGGTGATAATTCAAAAGGAAAGCTCATCATCTTAGGCCATATTGGTAACACTGATTCAATTTTAATTTCTAAAGTATTATTTTTTGATGGACTAAAATAAAACCTTTTAAGAATTTCTCCATTGTGTGATGATGGTTTCAATGTTAAATTTGAAAATGATTCTTGCAATTTATTTGATTATAAAAATATTTTAATATTTACTGCATTATGAAATAAAAATGTATATGCTATAGATTTAAATTCTTTAGTCAAACAAAATTTTACTTGTTTAAATGCTTTTCATAAAGAATCTTGGCTATGGAACAGAAGATTAGGACACTATAATGTTCATTCATTAGGAAACTTACTAGGAAAGGTTTTGTTAGAGACCTACCCAAACTAAAATTCCCAATAGACAATGTTTTCAATCCCTGTCAAAAGGGAAAGCAACATAAAGTTTCGTTCAAATTAAAGAAATAAGTTTCAGCTTCTCAACCTCCCGAGTTGGTTCTCAATAATTTTTTTGGACCATCTAGAATTTCTCGCTTAAATGGGAAGCATTATGTCTATGTTCTAGTAGATGAATTTTCTAGATACACTTGTGTATACTGTCTTTCTCAAAAATTGAAGTTTCTTCCTATTTCATTAAATACGCCAAATCTATAGAGAAAAGTAGTTGACTTATGATTAGGACCCTCAGAAGTGATCATGGCCGTGAGTTTCAAAATCATGACTTTAAGACCTATTTCTCACACAATGGATATAGTCACAATTTCTCTTCCCCTGGGACACCTCAATAGAATGGTGTAGTAGAAAAAAGGAATATAACCATTCAAGAAAAGGAACAAACTATGCTTAATGAATATGATATACTTGTTTACTTTTGGGATGAATCTATCAATACAGCTTGTTATATTGTAAATAGAGTCTTGATTAGACCTATTCTTAAGAGGACCCCTTATGAACTGTGGAATAATTGGAAGCCTAAAGTTAGTTACTTTAGAGTTTTTTGTTACAAATTCTTTATTCTCAATACTAAAGATAATTATGACAAATTTTCTTCGAAAAGTGATGAGGGAATATTCCTAGGTTACACTATAACCAATAAATCTTATAGAGTCTTTAACAAAAGAGCCAAATGTGTGGAAGAATCAGTACATGTCACATTTGATGAAACTGATCTGCATGAACCTAAGTCTTCTCCTGAAAATCTTGAAGATGACCTATCTATTCTGGACCTTAATGATAAAGTAATTGAACCTACTTTAAAAACAAGTAATTCAGGAAATAATCCAGAACATGTTTCTGTTGGAACCGAACCTACAGAAGAACCTGAATTCTCTTGTCCTACCATGACAAGACTAACTTGGATTCTAAAGAACCATCTTTTAGATGATGTTGTAGGAGATTTAGATAGAGGAATACAAACTAGACCTTCTCTAAGAAATCAGGTTGAACATAAAGCCTTTCTTTCACAATTAGAACCTAAAAATATCAATGATGCTATCAAGTATTAATTTTGGGTAATGTCTATGCAAGAAGAATTAAATAAATTTGAAAGAAACAAAGTCTGAGAATTAGTAGATAGACCTAACAACTCCTTTACCATAGTCACTAAATGGGTCTTTAGAAATAAAGTTGATGAGTTTGGAAATATAGTTAGAAACAAAGCTAGGTTAGTTTCACAAGGATATAGTCAAGAAGAAGGAATAGACTATGAGGAAACCTTTTCACCTGTATCTACGTTAGAAGCTATTAGGATTCTACTTGCTTATATTGATCAACTGATTTTCAAGTTATATCAAATGGATATTAAATGTTCTTTTATAAATGGTTTTATAATTAAAGATGTTTTTGTTGAGCAACCACCTGGATTTACTAACCCACATATTCCAAATTGAGTTTTTAATCTTTTTAAAGCTTTGTATGGTTTAAAACAAGTTCCACATGCTTGGTATTATAAAATTAGTAATTTTATTATTTCAAAAGGTTTTATTAAAGCGATTTCTAATCCAACTCTTTTTATCAAAAGGATTTCCAAATATGTTTTGATATTACAAATCTATGTTGATGATATTATTTTCGGATCTTTAAAAAATGCTTTGTGTATTGATTTTTCAAAGAGTATGCAAAGTGAATTTGAAATGAGTTTAATGGGAGAACTCAAATATTTTCTTGGATTTAAAGTTTTTTAAAATGAAAATGGTATTATTTTAAATAAAAGTAAATATAAAAAGGATCTTTTAAATCATTTTGGTTTGGATAATAATAAATAAAGTGATACACCTATGAGTACAACTTGTAAATTAGATGCAGATGAAATTGGAAAACTAGTGGATCAAACCAATTATAGAGGTATGATTGGGAGTTTACTTTATCTTACTTCTAGTCAACCGAATATTATGTTTAGTATGTGTATGTGTGAAAGATTTCAACCTAATCCAAAAGGGTCACACTTTCTTGCTGTTAAATGGATTTTCAGAGATAATAAACATACTAATAATTTAGGATTATTTTATCCAAAAGGAAAATCATTCGATTTAATATGTTATTCATATGCTGACTTTTCTGGTTAAAAGTTAGATAAGAAGATCACTTCTGGTACATGTCACTTTCTAGGTAAGTCCTTAGTATCATGGAGTAGTAAGAAGTCGAATTATGTTGCATTGTATACTACTGAAGCAGAGTACATTTCTACTGGTAGTTATTGTGCACCAATTCTGTGGATAATACACACTCTATTGAACTATGAATATCAAATTAGGCATATATCTATAAATTGTGATAACATTAGTGCGATCAATATCTCTAAGAATCCTATATCTCACTCTAGGACTAAACACATTGATGTAAGGCATCACATTTTGAGGGATCATTATCCAAAGGGTGATATTACTCTTGAATTTATAGGCACTGAACATCAATTGGATATCATATTCACCAAGAATTTAAGTTCAGAATGGTTATGTTACGTTATACATGATTTAGAAATGATAAACTTTCCAGAAACCTAACCATTAGAGAAACCTCACCATTAGTGAAACCTCGCTGTTAGATAAACCTCACCGTTAGAGAAACCTCACCGTTAGATAAACCTCACCATTATAGAGACCTCACCATTAGGACTCTCACTAGTAGTTTTCACCAATATGTTTTTCACTGTCTAGACAACATGTTTTTAATAAAAAAATTATTATTTTTAATGTATCTATTTTTATTACATCTTAATTCCTAAATGATAAAAATTAAGTCTAAGTCACCATTCAATCCACTGTGAACTCTCTACGCTTCAAAACTTACTTCTTGAACTCCCACATTTCATGTGAACCCTAAGCTATTTGATTCTGAAATAGAAAGACTAAAAATTTCAATAATCAGAGATGAAGGTGATGCGCCGAGTGAAAAGAGGTAGAAAGAAGTATCTGAAGGCATTTCCAATGGAACAAGTCATGAGAAGAGTGCAGTGAACCCTCGCTTATTGAATAAAAATATCGTAATCGAGAAAGAACCTTGTGCAGAATGGCTCCTGCCTATAAAATATTTGTTTCTAAGGATATTGAAGGAACAAGGGTGGATCGAATGTTTTGAAAATAACAATGGTTCTTATTATCTGAAACTGGTAAATGAATTCTATGAGTTTTTTCGTCTTGAGAAATCTGAAGGTGAGAACAGAATGGTATCAGTAGTGAATGACAAGACAATATCTTTTTCCTCCATTGAATGGGATTAGTGCTTGAAAGTTCCATAGAAGTGTGAGTTTGGATATTTATCAAAGTTAGTACCTCCCACTAGTGACAATTTTGAGTATGAAACTTCTTTGGAAGAGCTCACTGGAGATGTAACACCAAGAAAAGTAGTTACTATAGAAATGGATGGAGAAAACTGGTTACTATTGAAATTTATCCAGCATGTGTTAAATCTAAGAAGAGGGGATTTTTCAAACCTCAGATTCCATGATATATTCTTGTTGTATTTTCTAAGGCATAATCTCAATGTAAATTTTTGTAGGCTTCCGATGATTCAAATCGAAGATATGACCAAACCAAAATAAAAAAAAAATGCTCTATTCTTTGCAAAGATGATTTCTTTGATGATCAATGTAAAAGGTGTGGATGAGTCTCAGGATGAGACAGTGGTTGTAAGAGAAAAATTTTGTATTACAAAAATAGTTTGTATGTACGTGAAGATTGGCTGGAACCCATGGAAAAGGGAATGGGTAAATGATGATGATAAAGTCTATCATAAATTTAACCCTGTTGAGCTTCCAAATCGACCAAGAGATATGAGAGATCCTAGGATAGGCCTTAATGAGGAAGAACCTCAATATAGCGATGATGATGTTGAAGTGGATGCCTCTATAGAAGATGGAGGGGATCCTGATTTGCCTCCAAGCCCAACTGCTAAAAAGGTATCATATGAAAAGGTAAGTCCACCTATGAACCTTCCTAGAAAGGAAGAAGTTCAAGGAGAAAGTGTTGAAGAAATATCTATAAATGAGGAAGACCTTCCTAGATCAGATAATAAGGAGACTTCTCCAGATTTCAGTAGTAGTGATGATGAAGAATAAAAAGTATCTGAAAATGGTAGTACCTCTTTGAGTCTCTGTCCTCTGATTGAGAGCTCTATTATGCCTGTTGAGGAGGTTCTTGAAGTGGATAGACCAGTACCTATTGCTAACATACCCCAACATGTGCCACCTGTATTTGATATAAATATGGTTGTAGATGACTCCTATGGAGAGGAGATGGCTACAGTTGGTGCTGAAGAGGAGGAAGCTTAGGTTGAGGGGGATCAACTTGTAAGGATAGGATCAGTTTCTGTGACCTATGAAGTGGAAGATTGGTCTGTGGATCCCGGATTTGTTGTATTGTGACTAGACTATCCTGATTATGATGATGAGACACCCATTAGAATGCATCTTGTGTCTTATGATATTTTCTCAAAGGAAGTTACTGCTCAACCAGTAGCTCCTCTAGCTCTGCTTGAAGAAATTGTGAGAAAAGGAGATCTTGAGGCAATGAAATCTGAATTGAAAACCTACTTTGTGGAAGAGCTAAGTAAGATGGAAAGTACTTTGGTATCTTCTCTGAGAAGTGTTTTGTAAAGTGTTGTGACAAAAGTGATGGATGAAGTGAAAGTCTGTCAAAATCAGATTAGAAGTTTGAAAGAGGCTGTTGATTCTTTGAAGCAATATGTTACTTCATTTGATACCTTGTTTGGTGCCCAAGATCAAGTTTATGCTGACATTGAGTACATAAAAATTGTAGTGAAACAGTTTTTGGATGTTTTTGAAATCTTTAAATAGACCATAAAAGAGCATTTCAGTACTCAATATTTAGTTTTGAAGAAATTGATAAGTAATTTGACACAATCCTTCAATGAAACTGTAGCTTTTACTGTAAAACCTCTTGGTACCTCCAAATTTTCAGTTGATGTTGAACATTTTAGACCTGTGATGAATGAAGAACTTAGTAAAGTTAGTTCCAGTAGCTCATCTAACTCTCAGGTGATATCTACCATAAGGGATATCATAATGATCGTTCAGGTCTATATGAGAGATGCTATTGATACCTAGAAGGAAATCAAAGACAAGATTGATCTTTATTTTCAGAAGGTGTATACAAAGCATTAGCTAAAAATCATTTCAAGCTTCTATTAGAAAACATGAAACTGCCCCCAGTCACTTAAGCTTTCAGAGATCAAGTCAGTATGATTAGGGAGTTGACTCCTGCCTTGGACAAGTTTATGGAGAACAAGGATGATTTTATCTTTGCTATAGAGATAGGAGGAGGAATCATCATGGATTTTAGGAACCTGTTACAGTCCTTTCTGCATGTGGGCAATACACCTATTATTGTACCTCCATCCCTGCCTGCCACTGGTCAATATACTTCCACACCTCAGTTGACTCCATCTCAAGCTATCAGAATTATTACTCCTATGATCACACCACAGAGTACCCATTATAGGCTCGACAGTGTTTCCGTAGATCAACCACCTTTGATCATCGCTAGTGTTCCCTAGCCTTCACCTACGCCTACCAATCCTGAATCATCTTCTGATCCTAAAGGAAAATCCAAATTACATATTGGGGAGGTGGATTGGTTAGTGTTTAGGATATTTAATAGGGATCACTTTTATTCTTTTTGTATCATTTCTGTATTTCTATATATTTTTGCATGAAGTAATACTTACACGATCTCATTATCTTTTACTTTCTGTTGTTTCTTTGCTCATTTTTTGTTTACTTTTTATTTTTTCTAATCAAAAAAAGGGATAATTAATGATATGGAGAAGTGTGGGGGAGAATAATATGGCTAAATATAGGGAAAATGAGTCTCAGATAAATAATGAGTCTATCTTATATATATTTATATATAATTTTACCTCTGATCCATTTACCTTTTATACTATATTCTATGTTTCTTTTGAAATTAATTTATGGTTCCATGGAATGATATTATGATATCATTTGAAAATATCATTCAACACACTGATAAGTGAGAAAAAATTCATTTTATACTGATACATTAATGATTATTCTAGATTATAATGCCATAATTTGGGATTTTTAAATGGGGGGAGATTGTTGGACTCACCTGTTTTGATAATCTCAATTATGTTTAGATATGCTTGGATTATCCCAAATAATTTCTATCTATATATATTAATTCTAATTTAAAATTATATCATCATGCTGATGAGTTGATATGAATATCAAACCAATCATATCATATCATTGGAATATGTTAATCAATGTTTATTTATGATTATAAATGTTTAACAAAGATTAATCTTGATACTAAATCAATCTGGAAATGATATGAATATAACATATTCTTTATAATCTTTCCCTTTTTAGGGTCATTGATACAGACAGATCTACCAATAAACTAATTCTACTGATAGACAAGTCCACTGATACAAGCTACCGATATAATGGAGCTACCGATAGAGAAAGATACTAATAGAGAGAGCTACCGCTACTGATGATAACAGTTACTAATAGCGAGGAAGATCTACCGATATAAGTTCACCGTTAAAAAGAGCTACTGATAGATGGAGCTACCGATACAAAGAACTACCGCTACACATGGAGTTACTGATACATGAGATACTACTACAAGAGTTACTGTTACAAATAGATACTGACAAATGAAGCTACCGATACAAGGAACTACCGCTACACAGTGTCACTGATACAAAAAAAGCTATCGATGGAAGTAAGTCACTGTTTCTCTAAACTCTATCTCTGTTTGTTTATTAGAAATGGTCATATTTTGTGATTTTAAAGAAACTGATATTAATTAATTATGTTTTTTTTGATGTCATGAAACTATACCTCATACCTACAGAAGTAATCATGCCTTATGTCGGAAATAAATTAATGATGTTTGATGGATGTCAGGGAACTGTACCTCGTACCTGCAAAAGAAATCATGCCTTATGTCGAACCATTGTAGGAGATATAAAAGGAAGATCAAAGGTTTTCATAAAGGTAGTGACATAGTGGATTCACAAAGAGATATATATTATAGAAAAAGGAATAGATACACTATAGCTTCAAGGAAGAACTTCATCGGAAGTTGAAGGACATTTCCGTGCTACAAAGACTACTACAATCTCAAGAAAACACTCATACCGGGAAGTCAAAAAACAAAACCATGATACTCATTTGTCCATAAAAATTTCAGAGAAGGACTCAAAACAACATCTATTCAATCCAAAAGGAGTCCATAGCTTCATTTTCATCACATAGATATTTCAATACTCATCTCAATATTATTAGCTCTATTTTGATTTGTTTATTTACATTTCTAGCATTGTGTGTGCTTCTATTTATCTTAAACACAAACTCTCTCCTAAGCATAACTCGAGGATATCTAAAATCCTCACTCAAACTTTATAAAACCTTCTTCTATACCACTCTGAATTGTGGTAGAGGTCAAGTGTGACCTAGATAGCATGTGTGCTATTGTTATAGTTTTTTCCATGTAGAACTGTGGTAGAGGTCTTAGGACCTGGACAGTATGAGTACTGTTATAAACCCCAATCTAGGGTGTCGATCAAAGTTTTATATAAACTGTTTGAGAGGACTATGTATCATCTTGAGACAGAACCTCTTGGTTAAAAACTATTGTGCATCTTATTTCTGTTTAAACTATCTTCACTTTTCTGCTGCTAATTTCTTTAAAATTTAAATCTATTTTAAAGTAACTCTGATAATTAAACTAGAAAGTTTTTATAATTATTGATAGCCAGTAATTTAGTTTCAAAAGATAACGAAATCTTCAGATTAAGTTAACTGAGAAATAATCAATCTTTGAGAAACTAAGTGAACACTTACAATCTTTATAAATTCACTAGAATTTAACTTGTTTTATGAATTGGGGGTTTTAATAGAAATCTTTTAATTAGAAAATTTTAATAGGAACTCAATTCACCTCCCCCCTCTTGAGTATCCTGTCTAAACAACACCTTTCAATTGTGATAGAAGATCCCAATAGTGATGAATAAGTTTCCAACTATCTAAGAAATAAAGAAGGCCTAGATGAAAAGGCAAGTATCCCATTCCATGAGCTTCAATAACCCCCTTTAATGTCATCTAGGCTAGAAGAAGTTGTAATGAAAATGGAATAAAATGAATATTCTCATTCTCAATCCCTCGTCCCCCCTTTGGAGCTCTAAAAAATCCTCATAGTAAAAAGAAAGCCTAAAATGGTTTCTTTATCTGTCGGGTGTCTAGATGTTGAATCCTCCCCTAATTCCTAGGTAGAGGAAAAATTAGTAAATATTGAGGATGATCAGGAAGAGTAAGACCTTAAGGAAGACACTCTAGTATTTTAAGAAGGTGTATCCACCACTGTTGATGAGATCAATGATGTAAATATGGGCATAAAAGAAGATCGATGACCCACTTTGATTAGTTAGGACATGAATCCCTAGAAATAGGATGTGTATACTGATTTACTAAAGAAACAATGGGATGTATTAACCTACAATTACACATATATTCTAGGTATTGACTCTGAGGTGTCCACCCATCATTTTGTCCAGCTAGAAGATCATCAGGGATACAAGAAGGTAGCCAAAAGGACAAACCCGACCACGCCTCCAAAATTGAGTCTGAAGTGGAAAACCCTATCAAGTATGAATTCATCCAAGAGTTACAATATCAAAAATTTCAATCCAACATTTTCCATGTGAAGAATAAAAATGGAAAATCAGTGTTTTCATTTATTTCAATGATCTTAACCATCTTTTTTTGAAATATGACTTCCTGATTCCAATCATAGAACTTCTGATTGATACAATGGCTGGTTATCAATCCATCACCTTCATGGATGAATATTTATGATACAAGAAAATTTTGATGGAGCTAGAATATAAACAATCTTCTACCTTTATAACCCTCAGAGAGTATTCTGTTATCATGTAATTTCCTTTAGCTTGAAGAAGGCCAATGACACATACCAATGTGACATGAATCGCATCTTCAAACTCTTCCTAGGGAAGTTTGATGAATGTTTCATTTATTATCTAGTGGTAAGGTACTAAAAACTTTTTAACCACCTAGATGACATGGAGACTATATTCAACAAGCTATAATAACATATTCTGAAAATGAACCCCTTAAAATGTGCTTTCAGGGTAACGTTAGGTATGTTTCCCAATTTCATTGTATTCCATCACAGAATCAATGTTGACCCAGAGGAAACAAGTCTATCCTTAGCATGTCACCTCCTTGAAACCTTAAATATTTTAGATTACTTTAAGGACACTTGTTCTATATCCATTACTTCATATCCAACCTCATAAGCAATTGTTTCCCCTTCACCAGACTAATGAATAATGGGGTTAGATGTCGATGAACTAGTGACTTCCAAGAATAATTTGACAACCTAAAGAAATACATATTGATCCCACTTATATTAATGTCACCCGTTGAATGGGATCCACTGATTCTATATGTGATAGCACTAGAGCGATCATTGGGTTTCTTTATTTCCCAAAAGAATGACGTTGGTAATAAAAACAACCTTCATTATCTCAGCCAAACCATGCTCTACATTAACACTTTTTATTCATATATCAAGAAGAGTTTTATGGAATTAACATTTTTGTTAAAAATATGAAGCACTTACTACAACACCATGTGGTCCATTTGGTCTCTCACAATAAATCAATCAAATACATACGCATCTTTCCTATGTTTCTAGGGTTTTTGGCATGGTGGGAGGTTATTCTACACCTTTTTAATATACAATTTGTGCCATAGAAAGTAGTAAAAGGTTAGTCCTTTTCAGATTTCCTTGTATAACACCCGTATAAATAAATAATGTCCTAAAATACTAAAATTCCAAATAAAGTGATATTTTCTACTCAAGGTGGACTCTAAACTTTGGAAAAGTATTCTTAAAGTTCATCCAAAATCCTTATAGGGAAGAGAATTGAAGACCATAAACTCAAAAACGTTGGGTTGGGGATCATTTTCATTTCCCCAGTGAAGGAAATTTTACCTTACTCCTTCCTTCTATAAGAAGGAATTAAAAATAATGAGGTAGAATATCAGGCCCTTATTACAATCCTTGAGTTGGAACTCCAAATACCGATAGACCACATAGAGGTGAGAGGAGATTCAGAGTTGGTAATAAAATAGTTCAATATGGATTATGCCATAAGAAATGAAAATAAAATCCCCCTATATGACTTTGTCCAAGGGTTGATGGAAAAATTTTCCTTGGATCCAGCATTAACTCAGATCATGAAATCACAGAATGCCCAAGAAGATGCATTGGAAATGTAGCTACATCACTGGTAGATCCAAATCGGGATGAAATTTTCATCATCATTTCCCATCGTCAAATGGTATCACCTTTTTTTCAAGTCAGAATTGAGGAGAACAATGATGTCATTCCAATCCCTATTCCATATGGTAATACCACTAAGTGGATGATTCCAATCCAGACATACCTTCTAGATAGAGTACTCTAGCTAGATAGATCTAGAAAATAGTAAATTCGGTAGTGAGCAGTCAACTTCACTCTCTATGATGACTCAAATCACTAGAATGTCTTCTATAAATGTGGCTTTTATAGAGTCCTTCTCAGATGTATTGATGAAGAAGACACTACTTCTATCATGAAGGAAGTGCACACTAGAGCCTGCGATGCCCACCAATAAGGATATAAGCTTTCCAAACAAATAAAAAGGGTTTTGTACTATTAGCCCACTATGACCTAAATTTTGTAGAATTCACCATGAAATTTTATTTAAGTTAAGTACATTCCAACTTCATCCATAAACCCATGTAGTTTCTGCAAAAATAAAAAACTTCTTACTATTCTCCATAAGGGGAATGGATGTTGTGGGGAAAAACCCTCTAGTTATGGCCAAGCATTTCAAATACATATTGATTTCTTCTCCAAATGGGATAAGGAAATACCCCTCCAAGAAGTTGCGGCCAAAATCATTGTGGATTTTTGAAAACCAACATCATTACAAGATTTTATGTCCCTCATGCAATACTGATGAACAAAAACATCAATATTTCTTTGCTGAGGTGGAAATGATATATCATGAGTATAATATTGAATCCAACCATTCACCCCACTATCATGTAGTAGCTAATGGAAAGATATTGGCCTACAAAAATACTATTTCCAAAATAATTTAAATGATGGTGGAAAAAATATAAGAAGTCTTGGCATGACAATCTCTTTCATTCCTTATGGGATTACCAGACTATGACTCGTACTTCCACACATGCGACCCGATACTCACTAGTAAATGGAACAAAATTAATCTATCCCATTAAGGTCTAATTTCCATCGCTTTGTGCTTCCATTTATGATCAACTACCCATGGATGAGAAATCTTATAAATTACTAGATGAGCTTGAGTGGGATCGACGAGAAAAGATTGCACACTTTTCATCACATGGAAGTCTATCAAAATACGATAGTGTGATCCTTAAATAAGAAGATATTCCTACATTCATTCCTCAAAGGAGAACTAGTATTTGTTCTCAAAACTCCAGTGATTCTAGGAAGGAAGCCTCAAAAGCATGAACCAAAGTGGGAGGGACCTTACTCCATACATAAGTTCTACTCTAAAAAAGATTATTTCGTGATCTCAAGGGATCGAAAGATCATTACAATCCTAAACAATGAATGATTCATAAATAAATACCTCATTTAATCATGCGAATCACATCTTAGTGGAAAGATGTTAAACTGTGTAGTTGGTATTTATTGTGTGACCCTAAAAGGCATGACATCATGCCCTTTCCATGTAATGTCAAACTACATGGCATCATCATCCTTGTCGTATGATAGTAAACTGCACGACACATGGACCTAGTATTATGACCTAAAATTGGAAGAAGTTATTATCCCTCACCACATGACATTTAAACTACATGGTTCACATCCCTCTTATTCAACGTTAAATAAACCCCTATATTTACATGAACTTAGACTTTCCTTGTTGTCCCTTAAGTATTGGCCACCATCTCAAGTATAATTTCCAATTTCATCCCTTTGACCCCTCAATGGGTTGAGATGCCCTCTTGGCCAGACACATAAAGAAAGGATAGGAATCTCCTATGCATAATTTCCACTCACATCATTTCCATTCCACAGTGGTACTTGGGCCCCCATTATGGGTATAATTCCGAACAATATCACATCTTTATCTCATGAAAATAAACCGCATGATCCTTTCAAGAACTATGTGTGGCTTGATTCTGATTTTAATAAGATACATAGGGACGTACAGACCTCCCATTTTGTGTCTGTCTATGATTAAGGAAATGAAAACCCCAATTTCCCTTATGTATGAATTATATTTGAACAATGAACTCTTCAATAACATGTGGATTAATTTTCATCACAATGAGATTTTTAGTGATGGTCAGACCTTATATTTTGGGCCCAACCATTATTCTAAAAAATATTAAAAACCCTTTATCCATTTCAAAATTGGATTGATGTGGGGAAAAATTTTCAAGAAAAATGTGTGGATTTATTTTTTCTCCAGTAAGATATATTGTGACACATAAGTCATATTCCTTGGTCTAGCTGCAAAATTCCCCTCCATGTCAGGTGACCACATCCTTAACGCAAAATGTAAAACTACACTGCCAACATCTTCATTGCATGACAATAAACAATATGAGATTATAAACTACGTGTGGTATTATTTTCATGCCAATGAGATATGTAGAGATTCCTGGATCTCCAATCTCAAGTCTCAATGTAGAAATTAAAAAAATTCCCTACTCCATGTATACGAGTTAGACCCGGACAAGGAACCTTTAAGAACCATGTATGTATTGATTCATTCCAACATAGGATATGTAGTGATGCAAAAATTTACATCCTTGGTCCCATCCATAAAATTTTTTCTTATTTACATTAGTTCATATTCATCCTCCCACATGAGTTAAACTGCATGGGATTTCAAGAACTATGTGTGGCTTTATTCTTATTCCATCAAGATATGTAGTGACTCCAAAATCTGTAATCATGGGCTGAGCCACACAAATATATATGAAAAGTTCCCTCTCCCTATGTATCGGTTATACCTTCACAGGGGATATTTAAAGAACAGCATATGGATTGATTCTCGTTATAATGTGATATATAGAGACACCTAGATCGTACCTCCTTGCCCAACCACCACGAATGCCCATACCATTCACTTCAATTACCTTAGTGTATTGGGACAAACCTTTTACACTCTTTATTTCTCACATCGAGCATAGATAATGTGGGATTAGGAGTTTTGGTAAAAGAGTTCCCTACATAAGTAAGGAATGTTAATTCATGTTGGGGTTTTCATGGTTCTGGCTGAAAGACCTTTAAAGGCACACCAGAAGTCCTCAGCACATGAAAATAAACTACACGATTTCCTCAAGAACAATGTGTGTCTTGAATCTAATTCTAATGAGATATTTAGTGAAATTTGAATCTTTGATCCTGGATCTAGTTACAACATAATATGGGAAATTTCCCCACTCTCCCATGTATGAGTGAGGTCTATATGACATGATCCAATATGGGTTCCCACCCTATGCATGATCGTATATTAAAAAAACCCCATTTCCTCCACACATGAATTCAATCATTGTGGGAGAACTTTATTTTTAGAACTACATGTGGCTTGATTATTTCTCAAATAAGATATGTAGTGACACATAGGACTTATACACTAGTCTATCTGCAATCATGTCAAGTCACCTTCGTCCTTACTACATGGCGTTAAACAGCATGATTAATTTCCCTCATGTATGAATTGAAACACCCACCCCTCTCTTATGTACAAACAAGGATCCATATAGGAGCTCTTAATTTGGGTCCCTCATTAGGGGGTCCTCCATGGAAATAGAGATGTCCCCCACGTATATATGAGTCAAATATATGTAATGGATGTTACAATTCCTAGATAATATCTATCCAAATGAGTTCTTTGTGCTTGGAAATATCCATTCCAAACTTCAAACTCCTAAACATGGACACATTCTTATCATCATAATGTTTCTCTAGCTCTTAGTGATATAATTTCTGATACCTAAGGAATCCTTTTTCTAACAATGTTGTAACATGACCAAGAAGCATTTTCCTAAACTAGCCCATAAAATAGGTTTTCAGCCAAAGGATGCCACTATTTGACTATAAAGTAATATTCCCCAGTAGGATTTTCATAAAATAGCTTAAAAAATAAGTTTTTTAATCAAGGATAGCTTCACCCTCAGGAGAATCCTCTTATGTCTTTACTAGCATTGCTAACAATATGTTGGAACCCATGATTCCAATTCAGTCTGTGTCCATCCATCAAATATTTTTCCCATATCCTTTCTCCTGATCTAAAAACCCCAAATAGAATTGTTTACAATTCCCCCCTAATGTATTAAGTATGCCAAAAATACCTTGGATTGGTAGGCCACATATATCACCTATCATTCCCATTTTTCTGTTGTTCAAGGCATACGACCTAAAACTACAAGAACCATATCTACCACACTTTGGTCAGAACAATGTAGGGAACCTATTCCCTCAATTATTTAGTAATTTTTCACTAAAATTCATCTTTCGTACTCAAGTTCTTTCTTTTCACATAACCACAAACTGTGTCTGGGGAAATTGGAATCTCCATAAGCATTCTTATGAAATCAGTAATAGATTTTTAGAATTTTGGAGAACTTTGTTTCATGACTATGTCATAACACACACCAGATATATTTTTATAAAGTATCCCATGAAATGGGTCTGTTAGAAAAAGTATGAAACTATTTAGTATGATGTAACACATCCCAGTTGTATTTTCATAAATCATCCCACAAAACATTTTGTGAACTGGTGGTAACTTCATTCTCAAGAGATACCTCCTCTATCATCAGAATTCCTTCCTTCATAATACTCCTTCGATCCAGAGATCCACAAATCAATGTTTTCAACATTCCCCTCCTCATACCTGAATATGATAGTGCATTCCTAGACATATTTCCAAAAATTGGATAATCATTAACCATGAAGTAAAATATAAATACCTTAAATTATATCCCCAATAATTTCCTTATTGTAGTACATTAATCCGCATAGCATAATTTCCTTGTTGTATGACTTTAAAATGCATATAATAATATCCTTTTTGTATGACATTAAACTACATAGCATAATTTCCTTTTTGTATGACTTTAAACTACATGGAATAACATCCTACTCACAAGATGATAAACTGTGAAATAGCATCCTTGTCGTAATATGTTAAACTATATGGTCAGTGTCCTCATCACATGACATTATATGGAATAATGCTTCAATCATTGTCAGAAATGGGCCTTTCCCCCATGACATCAGTCATCTAACAAAATATACTCTCTTATACGTGATCCAAATTTTTATAGGAGTGGTTTCCCACTAATAACTGATTATGATATAAATTCTCATTCTCAAACATTTTCTCATAAAAAACCACCCATAATGGTCTTGAGAAATTTGAATCTCCATAAACTCCCTTTGGCCCTCAATAATAGAAATTCAAAATTCATGATAACTCCTTTAACTAACTATTATGTAACATGTCCCAATTTTCTTTGTATAAAAAATCCACAACATGGGTTTGTCAGTCAAAGGATTCCACTATTGACTATATAGTAACACACCCCAGTTGTATTTGCAAAAAGTATCCCATAAAATGGGTTTACCAATTAGTGATAGCTTTTTTCCCTCAGAAGAGAACTCCGATATTATTGAATATCATGTTTTAGATTTAGAAACCATAAAAGCATGGCTCAAAAGTCCCCTTGGGGTATCTTAATAATTTGATAACATTATTTGCCAACAAACCATGTTTGGGTTATCATTTCAAAAAAAAATCAATGTTGTTCAACCTAAAAAAACAATCTCATTAGTCTGTATTGTAGGTATTTAAAATTCATGCAAAAAGAGACTTAACAGTTTCCAAATTTAAAACCTAAAAAGGGGACCCTAGAAAAAAGTGGAATATAATCTCATTAGACCTACACTCTATGTGGTTTAGGCAATAATTGAGTAATGATAAGAAATAGGGACAAAACATGTTAGGGTAAAAACCTAAAAATGGAGGTATAATAAAAAACCAATTCTCACATGCTAAGTCTTCCTTATATTAGACTTAGAAAAAAATAGGTCGATAAAACAAAAGACATATATTTTGTATTATTGCTCCTATAAACCTAGAAAAAATTGAACTAATCTTTCTAGTCCCCATGTATTAGGAAAAAATTAGAGAATCTTTATACACTTGAGGTATCTCAAATTCCCAAAAAATTATTTGGTAATTTATCAAAGTTCCCAATAGATAAATTAGAACCAAATTACTCTCATTCTGAATGACTCTAATTCTAGAGTGTATTTTGATGGAACTATGAAATGTGTTCCATGCACTTCTTCACAGAGTTCAAGATCTGAACCTCACTTAACACCAAGTGTTGATTTTGAGTATAAATACATCTTTATGCCAGAAAGATATGATTGGAATACCACATGTCACAGCCTAAAACATCCTTGACCAGACCTGAAAAGTTCATGGGACACCTCCACATGACCCCTAAATGAGGAGCCTACATGGGACACCGACATAAGAGACCAGAATATGACACTTTCACTAAACCCCTACATGAGAACCATACATAGGACACCTGAATGAGAGACCTTCATGGGAAACTTGCACTGGACCCTTGTATATAACACCAGCACAGGACACCGACATGGGAAAACTATGTGGGACCATTGCATGGGACACCAGTATGGGACACCTTCATGGGACACCAATGTGGGAAACCTATTTGAGACCCCTATATGGGACAGTTGTATGGGATACCTGCATGGTAAACCCACATTTAACACACGCATGGGACACCTATACTGGACACCTACACGGGGCACGTGTGTGGGAAAATTGCACGGTAAACCTATACCATAGACCTATGTGAAAAAACCTAATTTGATCAAGGTCTCATATTATCCTGTAAATATGACCCTAGGGGTCCTTGTTTGTATAACTAGAAAATCATCAGAATCGCCAAGCTCTGTTTGTGCATCCCTTTCGCCCATGTCTCCAACATTTCTCAGGTATCTCTCTAAAACCTAAGGGAAGAGATAATTCAGGGATATAATTGAGATCAAAACCCTTAAGGGTCTAAAACATAAGACATGTTCACTAGGACACATCCACCCCTAAATAACGATCACCTACACAAGGACACTCTACCTAATCAAGGACCTACGTGATACCCATGCATGGAAACCCAAGGAGCCATGTCGTACCTAGGCTAAAGCCTCTCCCAAGTGTTGTTTCCAAAGTGGTTCATTTTTTAAGGAATATCTAGCTCAGG
Source organism: Viscum album (assembly GCA_963277665.1). Classification (NCBI taxonomy): domain Eukaryota; kingdom Viridiplantae; phylum Streptophyta; class Magnoliopsida; order Santalales; family Viscaceae; genus Viscum; species Viscum album. Next base: position 1,083,119,151 of record OY728134.1, on the reverse strand, counting down.
TAGGCTAATATCCCCTTGTGTGTAGCACTTATGGTCCCTCCCATGCCCCGTGTGATTCACATTTTCTATCTAATCTAGGACCCACGTGATCCCCCCTTTGAATCCTCTTCCAAGCCACAAATGGAAGGACTCCTTTTCCTTTGGATCCCTTCTCTGAAAGGGACCATGTTGATACCTCCACTGAAGCATCCAGATTTTAAAAACCACGTAAATGGGAACAATAGTGTGTATCCCATCTGGATATGAATTCCTACAGTCACAGGTCTCCTGCACTTGTCCTACAAAATGGTTAGGGTCCTTGGGGTGCACGTGGATGTGTATTCCTATGGTCACGAGGACCCTAACCCTAGGGAAAATTTTGGACAGTTCCTAGTATTGGATACAAAGGTTATAAACATGTTCTTCTCTAGTCATCTCTAAGATCTAGAGACACCGGTTCTAGGAGGGGAGGGGGAGGATCACACTTTTATTGCCTTTTTACATGGAATGATGTCCTCCTCTCCCACTGTGGAACCAATTTTAGGGAATCCCTCCTTGAGTAATGTAACACCCCAAGATTTCATAGTAAGTTATTTTCTTTAATGTAATTCAATAGCTTGCGCTACACGCAACACTGAGTTCGAGCGCACCACAAATTATCAAACTAGTCGTTCAAAAAGCGGTTAGGAATAGTATTATCTGAATTTTTAATTTTATATAATCCATATAATTTTAGAATCCATATTAGGTTTTTCTTAGACCTAATATAATAAAAAATTCAATTTTTCAGATAAATGAAGTATTTTTCAAAAAATGCAATTTTGCCACTTTTTAATGGAAACCATTTTTCAAAATAATATTTGACAATTTTATATATTCAATTTAATGAAATTAAATTATTCTATAGAATCTGGATATAAAAATTTATTTTTGATAATCTTTTGGAACTTTTCTAATAACTTTCATATTTTGATGAATACTGAAAAATACTAAATTTTAATTAAAAACAACTTTTTTAATCGAAATAATTTATAGTGTTAAATTATACATTTGAATGGTTTTTAAGTATAATTAGACTATATTTTTATCATTCAATAAAATTTAGTTCATTATAAGTTATTTCAAATTTAAATTTGACAAAAACACATGTCAATCTTTTGATAGTTTTTACTTTTTAAAAACCAACTTTTCTGTTTTGACAAAGGGAATTAATTTTAAATTAATTAATGCAACTTCTATGTTTTTAATTTGGTAAAATAGAATTAATTTTTCAGTTTGTAATAGAAAAATTTTCTTAGGGTAAATTTTCGGTATTTTTCTGAAAACATTCAATTTTTGATGAATGGTGAAAAACACTGTGTTATAGTTTAAAACCGCCATTTTTTAAATAATTATTTATTTTATTTAAATTTATATTAAGAAAAAATAGATATATAATACCTATATAAGTTCAATTTAATTTATTTGAGTAATTTTATAATAAAATTAGATGTATAAAATTTTATTGAACTTTTTAATGTCTTTTACCCACCTTTTAGGAGCCTTTGCAAATTTGCATAAAACTTAATTTCACCGCTTCTATGACTAAAATTTCAAAAATCTGTGATAAATGGTTAATATCAGTGATTAAAATGTGGTTTAATGAGATGAAAATAATTTTTTGGTGCATAGTAACTTTTGACTTTTATTTACCACGGTTAAAAGTAAATAGGGTAATTAAAGGTAAAAATGATATTATAATTACCATAACACGTGTCCTAATTATATTGGATAAGTGTAATTCGACCAAAAACAGCCTTAGGAGTAAAATATGATCCTTTAGGTCCTCTTTGATTAGATAAGTACATTTATTATTATTTTATTTAAAGAAGAGTTAAAAGTGTTAAATTCAATGATTTTAAATAAACCATTTTTAATATAGGGTTATACATAAGATAAATCTGACTATAAATATTCATTAAAAATAAAAAAATATTTCATACATAATTTTATTTTATTTATAAATTTTAGTGATTAAATAATTAAATTTATTTATGACACAATGATGATGCAGTAATTACCTTCTTAATGAAATATTAAACTGGTTTATATTGGAAATATTAAAATAAATAGAATTTTAAAGTTTTTATTCCATAAAAGAATTTTATAGTTTAATATGACATGTTAGGGTTGATTAGATAAATTTTTTCTAAGTGATAAGGTTGTTATTACTTTCACAAAAACAAAATACCAAATACGGTCAAAATTGACATAAATTAGTTTTTAAAAAAATACTATATTATTTGTTAATATAATATTCCAAAAAATATAAGGTACATCCAAAGGGATTAAATAGTATTATATATATCATTAATGAACCACTTGAGGTTCTCTTGGAAGTTTAGATAATGTTTATTAACCATCTAGTGTAAGAATACAAGAAGACACGGTAAAAGTTGAACTATTTAACTAAAAGTTAAATCTAAAAGATAAGGTTAATATGGTGACCTAAATCTATCTAAAACCTATTAGTTTAGCAGTGTTAGACCCATCCCCACGTTTTCCTCTAAATAAATCATTTTTGGATCCATTAGAAACCGAAAACTATTTAATTATAAAATAATATTTAATGTTTTTCCAAAAGTGACCCTCACCTCTCTTATAAAAGTGTACTTCCCCTTCTCTTAATTACACACCTCCAAATCCATTTGGATCATTCAAACCCTGCCCAAATATCCTCTCAACTTCCCTCAAATCAACCTAGAGTCCTTGATTTTATCATAAATCCAACCTATGGATCCCTTTTGATCAACTCAAAATGAAACGCCCGAAGAAGAGGTAATAATTTCACCACCCTCTTTCAAATTCTTTTCCTCTTCCACCTCCGATTTATTTTTTGTTTCCATACCAAAATAATAAACCCAGTACCTTATACACACTATGATGTTATTATAAATATGGTACATCTATATTCTTTATTCTATCCATCCTATAAATGACAAAGTCACCATACGTGCGTACGTACGGCTTACCGTCTCCACGTCGTGGTGTAGTTTGTTATTCAAACACTTTATTATTTGGATGGGTATAATAATGAGTATAACTGATGTGAATAATAAATATAAATTTTTAATGATTTTTTATATATTATATACCATCCAATTACATATTATTTCACCATCAATATAATGATATTGTTGCTCGTGCGTACGTATGGATTACCGTCTCCACGAACGCGATGAGACTCATTCCCCATCATAATAATTCAAGAATAATTTTCATTTTATAATTAAAAATAATGTTTAAGAACTTAATATAATTCTTTATATGAATCAAATACATCCTATTCATTAAGAATATGACTTATGTAACCAATCATATTAAGGAAAACGAATCAGTTAACACCTGAAACGATGATACTACTAAAATATTATTAACAAAGTAATATTGGAAGAACATATATGATATCATATTTATGTATATTATTTTTTTTATAATTTAATAACAATGATTCCACCATTATACAAGAGGTAAAACTATCCAATACTATGGAAAAGTACAAGGTAAGGGGTTTTCATCTCACTTCTATTCCTGTGAGATTCATGCTATATTTCCACTATTTACATTTGTGTGGTGTATGTACTAACCATGATTGTATAATTTGTGTAATATACTTTATTTTATGGGTATTTACATCTTCATTGTATGATACTTCTTTAATGGGGTGTACATTTCGTATGTTACCAAATTGGTAAGGGAATTTCAAATTACAATTTCCACTCATTGGGCTTAACGCAAACTTCATTGATTATTTTACTCCAAGATTATGTGTGGAATCACTATTTATTATTTATTTAGTAATTTACACTCCCCTTTCTGTGGATATAAATTGGATACACATAATCACTCCATTGATAAATTCACATTCCAATGATATGATCTTTTTAAGGGTAATCTTAACTCTATTTCCATTCATTGAGTTAAACATCAAAGTCATTGGTTTTGTTTTTTAAAGAATATGTGTGAATTTAATCTGATTGATTTACACTGAATATACAATTATATTGAGTGTATTTATATTTTTCACACATAATTATGTAATTTATTTATCCTTAATCTAAGTATACGGTCTTTATAATGTATTTCGTCTCAATTTACATTCCTTTGAGATCTCTTTCTCGTTATGCACCAATTAACTTTTATATGGTGTATATACTATCCTTTGACATATTATATCATGAATCCCTTTATTCTCATGATATTATAATGTTTTTATTATTGTTATTCCTCGATTACTTGTTTTCAAGCATCTCTTTTATTGTAAGGAACTCTTTTACTAAAATATTGTTTAAAATGTTTTAAATATTTATTCTTGTAATTCTTTCTCATTAATGTGAATGTTTTAAAAATAGTTCTAAGTATTTATTTATATGGACAAAAATGTTTTTAAATTAAAATCCCTTTTAAAATTTTCAAAGTGGTATGGGACACTTTTATTCAAAAATATTTTTTAAACAGCTTTTTTGATAAATAGTTTGACATTTAAATGTTTTTAAGAAAAAGGGGATATTTCTCTCAAGTAGTTTTAATGCCTATTTTAATCTATGTAAATATCCTTTAGGGTAATTTATTCTTGATTGAGGTTGATTTATCATAATACAATCATCTATATTGTATTGAATGAGTTATGTTTGACTGTGGATGTTCTATTTTTATCCCATTCATGGTTTGTGGTTAAAATATTGACATTTTATATACTACTTTTAATATGAATATTTAGATTATGTTTCACCATTTCATATGAGGAATGAATTGGAATTATTAAGTGATGGGTAGATCCTGCTATAGCTTATCGATGCATCGGTAGGTCTCATGAGAAAAACTAGTTTCTTGGCACAAGGCTTTGACAAAATCTTATTTGTAGTCTTCACATAAGGCCTTGAATTTGTGGTTATGAAGTCCAGAATTATGAATTTCATCATTATAAAATTGGATATTGATATTACATGTGATTATTCAACTATTATAATATCTATGTGAACAAGTAAATGGAATTATTTGATTAATATTTTCCATATTATGATGAAGTTTATGTTTAAAAGGCTTGTGTTATAGTCTTATACATTGCCTTAAATGTTTATTCTTATTTATGACACTTTCTGTTGTATTGTTATCCTTATTGAGCATCTGAGCTCACCCCTTTCTTATGTTTTATTTTTCCCAGGATGAAAATAATTATATTTCAATTAACCTATAATAATAGGATAAAGGATAAAAGAGTTTTCATATGGGACACAATTTTGTTGTTTTATTTCATGATGTAATTTAATAATTATGAATGTATCTAGTACTTACAAGTCTACTAAACTGATCAATCTTTTGGGATTTGATCCCTTGTAATCATGCCAATGTTTTGTAATAATGTACCGACTCTAGGTAACTGGGGACTGGGTGTTACAGTTGTTATTAAAGGAAGTTTAGTACAAACCTTGGAAGGTATATTTAGAAAAAACTCTGATTAGGAAAACTACCCTAAGATAAACATTGAGGATTAGTATAGAAGAACATCCAAAATTTTTGTTAATGTAAATATTATATGGGTTATTCAAGAAATACATCGTTATCTGGATACGATCAGGTAGAGGCAGCTCTGGCAGAGATGTACCTTGGAGTGAAAACTCCAACAAGGAGTTACTAGATTGACCCAAGGTATCCTGGTACATGACAACGGGCCTTGTTTAACTCTTGGTTATGACACACCCAGGGGATATGCTTAGGATAAATCAAATTTTCTTTACAAACCGGTTTGAAGGATTTTAATATAATATGAGAATAAATATCCTTGGTTAATCATAATGTGTTTTAGATTGAAAATAAGGTGTTATGGTATTCTCTAAATGATTTTATGACCCACATTATTCTTTCTTGTATTAGTCAATGGTTGGATTCCAATGAAGTTGTAGTAACATTGAACATGATGTACAAGGTGGGAATGGTGGTGGAGATGAGAAAAAAAATTGAATTTTGATAGGTGTAAAAGATTTTGTATGCATGAAGAACTAGATTTCCAAAAATGTAATAAAAAATATATATATTAACCAACTCTCGGACTCAACAGGGAAGAGAAAGGAAATTAATGATAAGAGATCCAGCAGTGGCAACCATAGAGAAGAGAAATCTTAATTTCCATCATGCAAGAAATGTGTAAGTATACACCTAGGTAAGTGTCTCAGTGGAACAAAGAAATGCTTTATGTGTGGGAAAGAAGGGCATAAAGTAAAGAATTTATGAGGAAAAATGAATTGTACTATGAAATAAAATAAAAATGATCCCAAGAATCCATTTACAGTCATTTTCCATAAACTTAGGGGACCTGGGTATTACCCGAGTGAATTCCCTATTCTATAGGATAACCTCTTGGTCAAGGAACAATCTATGTGGAAATAAATGGATTGCAAAAAGATTAAAAGTATTAGTGCTCTTTGTTGATGGGATTACTTTGGAAGACTTTTCTCTTGTATCTGTAACCCTACAGTTTGTTATGTGAAATTCTATTTTAGGAATAATTATATTTTCTATTGTTTATATAGATATAAATAACTATTTGGGTTTATATTGTCCTTGAATTTGAGGTAATTACAAGTTATTAAATTTTTTGATGAAAATGTGAGGTATGAGATAAAATTTGTGGTGGAATTATGCTATGGTTATTTTGAGGAATTTATCTCATTTTGGGAATGTAATAAAATATATTTTTCTAAAAAAGTACAACATGCAGACCATTTGACAACTCATTGCGTCAGACAAAGCTGTGGGAATCGAACCCACAACCTGAGTGAAATTGGGATTTATCACCTAACACCAGACTACGTGAAATTCATGGTTAGTGTGACTAATTATTTTTAGTTAAATGATTTTATTGATCAATAATAAGTTAATTTGGGATCTTAGGTCTTAAAAATGGATATCCTTATTATAGGAAAATGATTTGGTAATTAAGTGATAAATGTTATTTTGGAAGACGTTATCTCTATTGTGAACCATATATGCCTAAGGAAAATATAACAATATGGGATTTAATTTGAGTTATGGTGGATTTGTATCTATGTTTTTGTTCTGGATTTATAGCTATTTAGGTTATTTATGGAAATTATTTACCAATCACAGAGAATGTGTGATTTGGTTAAATACTTTTAAGTATGTGACTTTAAGAGTAGTAGATGTTATTTAGAGATACAATTTAACATGGAAGACTACATAATCAAATTTTTCTAAGTTTTGGGTTTCAATATTAGTTTGGATTATATTGAAGGATTTTAAGGAAAATTTTTTATTTAATGGTATTTATTAAACTTCGGGTATTGTTGGTTTAATTTTAGAAATTAGGATTAGTATTTATTTCTCTAAAGGATTATCCTTTTTGAGGATCATCTGATCTTATACTAACCATTATAATTTTGATTAATCTATAAAGACAAGTTAAATATATATTTTTTCCTTTGTGGATCATGTGATTCTCAAGAAGTTGATTCAAGCACTTTCGGTGTGACCAAGTCATCTTGAATACTCATCATATGAAAAAAAGATGATTTAGTGGTAGAAATTTATTAAAATATGAAACACTACTTAAAAACAATGTATATCTCTTTATGTTCATAGTAAATCTCATAAATAAATTCCTCAACTTTATGTAATGGAATATAAATAAAAAAACATTGCCATTTTACTTTTCCTACTGGGAAATAAATGATCATTTATCTAATCACAAGTTTGTGGTTTTATTATTGTTAACTTTCTCCTGATCATGTTTTCAATCACTCTCCATGAGAACTTGATAGTTATTTTATCTTCTATATACATGTTTTCCTACATGGAATCCTAGTATGGGTTATCTTAGGTGACCTTTGTACTTCTGTTTCATTCTTTTAAAGTGACAGTTTTATTGACTCTTTTTCCAATGTGGGACTTTAAATGAAGTTCCCAAGCCTAATTTTAAAATTGAGAGGATGAAATTTCCAAAATGGGGGAATAATGTAACACCCCAAGATTTCAAAGTAAGTTATTCTCTTTAAAGTAATTCAATAGCTTGCGTTACATGAAACACCGAGTTCGAGTGTACCACGACTTACCAAAATAGTCATTCCAAAAGCAGTTATGAATAGTATTAACTGAATTTTCAATTTTATATAATCCATATAATTTTAGAATCCATATTATGTGTTTCTTAGACCTAATATAAGAAAAAATTCATTTTTCAGATAAAAGCAGTATTTTTCAAAAACTACAATTTTGCCACATTTTAAAGAAAACCCATTTTTAAAACCAATATTTGAAACTTTTATGTATTCAATTTAATGAAATTAAATCCTTCTTTAGAATCAGGAAATAAAAATTTTTGGATAAATGTTTTATACTTTTCTGATAACTTTCATATTTTGATGAATACTGAAAAATACTAAATTTTAATTAAAAATGAATTTTTTAATGGAAATAATTTATAGTTTTAAGATATGAATTTTAATGGTTTGGAAGTATAATTAGATTATATTTTTATCATTTAATATAATGTATTTCATTATAAGTAATTTCATATTTAAATTTGACATAAACACATGTCAAATCATTTGATAGTTTTTACTTTTTAAAAACCCGCTTTTCGGTTTTGACAACACGAATTGATTTTAAATTAATTAATGAAACTTATATATTTTGAATTTGGTAGAATAGAATTTATTTTTTAATTTGGAATATCAATATTATCTTAGGGTAATGTTTTTGTATTTTTATGAAAACATTCAATTTTTTATGAATAGTGAAAACACTATGTTATAGTTTAAAACCGACTATTTATTTAAATAATTATTAATTTTGTTTAAATTTAGTTGATGTAAAAATATATATATAATAAATATATAAGTTTAATGTAATTAATTGGAGTCATTTTACAATAAAATTAGATGTATAAGATTTTATTGAACTTTTTACCATTTTTACCCACCTTCTAGGAGCATTTGCAAATTTTCATAAAACATAATTTTATCACATCAATGAATTGAATTTAAAAAATATAAGAGACATTGTTAATATCTTAAATTTACATTCGGTTCAATAAGATGAAAATAATTTTTGGTGAATAGTAATTTTTGAATTTTATTTACCACGGTTAAAAGTAAATAGGGTAATTAAAGGTAAAAATGATATTATAATCACTTTAACACGTGTACTAATTCTATTTTATAAGTTTAATTTGACCGAAAAAAACCTTAGTAATAACAAATAATCTTTCAGGTCCACTTGGATTAGATTAGTACATTTATTATTATTTTATTTAAAGAAGAGTTAAAAGTGTTAAATTCAATGTTTAATAACTAAACCATTTTTAATATAGGGTTATATACAAGATAAATTAGAATATAAATATTAATTATAAAAATAACAATATTTCCTACATAATGGTATTTTATTTATAATTTTTAGATATTATGTAATTAAATTTATTTATGACACAATAATGATGCAGTAATTACCTTCTTAATGAAATATTTAAATACTTTATATTATAAATATTAAAATAAATAGAATTTAAAAGTTCTGATGCCATCCAAGAATTTTATAGGTTAATATTACATGTTAGGGTTGATTATATAAATTTTGTTCGATGTGATAAGGTTGTTATGACTTTCACAAAAACAAAATACCAAATAGTGTAAAAATTGACATAAATTAGTTTTTAAAACAAATACTATATTTTTGGTTGATATAATATTGCCAAAAAAATAATGTAAGTCCAAAGGTATTAAATAATATTATATATATATATATCATTAATGAACCTCTTGAGGTTATCTTGGATGTTTATAGTAAGTTTATTAACCATATAGTGTAAGAATACAAGAAGACACAGTAAAAGTAAAACTATTTAACAAAGAGTTAAATCTAAAATATAAGGTTAATATGCTAACTTAAACCTATCTAAAACCTATTTTTTGAGATTATTTTGACCCATACCCACCTTATCCTCTAAAGAAATCATTTTTGGAGACATTATAAACCTCAAAGTATTTTATTATAAAATAATATTTCATGCTTTTCCTAAAGTGACCCTCACCTCTCTTATAAAAAGGTACTTCCCCTTCTCTTAACTTCACACCTCCAAATCCATTTGGATTGAAAACAACACTACCCAAATATCTTCCCAACTTCCCTCAAATCAACTTAGAGTCTTTAATTTGATCATATATCCAAACTAAGGAGCCCTTTTGATCAACTCAAAAGGAAACACCTGAAGAAGAGGTAATAATTTCACCACCCTTTTTCAATTTCTTTTCTTCTTCCACCTCCTCTTTCTTTGTTGTTTCAATTCCTAAATAATAAATCCAGTAATTTTTAAATAATGTGATGTTATTATTAATATGTTACAACAATATTATTTTTTCTATCCATCCTATAAATGAAAAATTCACCATACGTGCGTACGTACGGCATACCGTCTCCACGTCGTGGTGTAGTTTGTTATTCAAACACTTTATTATTTGTATGGGTGTAATAATGAGTATAAATGATGTAAATAATAAATATAACTTGTTAATGATTCTTTATATATGATATAACATACAATTACATACTATTTCACCATCAATATAATGATATTGTCTCTCGTGCGTACGTACGGATTACCGTCTACCTGAACGCGATGAGACTCATTCCCCATCGTAGTCATTAAAGAATAATTCTCTTTTTATGATTAAAAATAATGTTTAAGAACTTAATATAACTATGGATATGAATAACATAAATAATATTCCTAATAAATATGTCTTATTTAACCAAGCATATAAACGAAAATGACTCAGTTAACACCTGAAACGATAATACTACTAAATTATTATTAACCAAGCAATTTTGGAAGATCATATATCATATCATATTTATGTATATGATTTTTTTATAATTTAACAACAATGATTTCTCCATTATACAGGAGGTTAACCTACCTTATACTAATTAAAATTACAAAGTAATGGGTTTTCATCTCACTTGTTATTCTCGTGAGATTCATGCTATATTGCCACTATTTCCTTTTATGTGATGTATGCTCTAAATATGATTGTATTATTTTTCTAATATAATCTAATTTATTGGTATTTACATCTTCATTTTATGATACTTATTTCATGGGGTGTGTATTTCTTATGTTACCAAATTGGTAAGGGAAATTCAAATTTCAATTTCCACTCATTGGCCTTAACACATACTTCATTGATTATTTTACTCCAAGATTATCTATGGAATTAATATTTATTATTTATGTAGTAATTTCCACTACCCTTTATATGGATATACCTTCAGTACACATAATCACTCCATTGATAAATTCACATTCCAATGATATGAACTTTTTAAGGGTAATCTTAACTCAATTTCCATTCATTGAGTTAAACATCCAAGTCATTGGTTTTGTTTTTACAAGAATATGTGTGAATGTAATATGATTGATTTGAACTGAGTATCCAATTATATTGAGTGTATTTATATCTTTCATACATAATTATGTAATTTATTCATCCTTAATCTAAGGATACGGTCATTATATGGTATTTCGTCTCAATTTACATTCCTTTGAGATCTCTTTGCCGTTATGCACCAATTCACTTTTATAAGGTGTATATACTGTCCTTTGACATATTATGTCATGAATACCTTTATTATCATGATATTATAATGTTTTGATTAATTTTATTCCCCAATTACTTGTATTCAAGAGTCTATTATTTGTTTAGGAACTCTTTTACTAAAAATATTGTTTTAAATGTTTTAAATATTTATTCTTATAAATCATTCTCATTAATGTCCATGTTTTAAAAATGGTTTTAAGTATTTATTTATATGGACATAATTTTTTTTAAATTAAAATCCATTTTAAAATTTTAAAAGTGGTATGGAAAACATTGATTAAAAAATCTCTTTTAAATGACTTCTTTGATAAATAGTGTGACATTTAAATGTTTTCATGAAAAAGGGGATATTTCTATGAAATAGTTTTAATGACTATTTTCATCTATGTCAATATCCTTCAGGGTATTTTATTCTTTATTGAGGTTGATTTATCATAATAGAATCATCCATATTTTATTGACTGAGTTATGTTTGACTGTGGATGTGCTATTTTTATACCATTCATGGTCCGTAGTTAAAATATTGACATTTCGTATGCTAGATTTAATACGAATGTTTAGATTATGTTTCACCATTTCATATGAGGAATGCATTGGACCTATTAAGTAATGATTGGATCCCACTATAGATTCTCGATGCATCGGTAGGTCTAATGATACAAACTAATATCTTGGCATAAGGCCTTGACAAAATCTTATTTGTAGTCTTGGCACAAGTCCTTGACTATGTGGTTATGAAGTCTAGAATTATGCATTCCATCATTTTGAAATTGGCTATTGATATTACATATGATTATTATACTATTAGAATATCTATGTGAATAAGTAAATGGAATTATTTGATTTATCATTTCCATATTATGCTTAAGTTTATGTTTAAAAGGCTTGTGTTCTAGTCTTATACATTGCTTTAAATGTTTTTTTCTTATTTATGACAGTTTCTGCTATATTTTTATCCTTACTAAGCATCTGAGATCACCCCTTTATTATGTTTTATTTTTTCCGAGATGCAAAGAAGTATATTACGATTAAATTATAGGAATAGGCTATGGCATATAAGAGTGTTCATAGGGGACACAATGTTGTTTTTTTATTTCATGATGTAATGTAAAACTTATGAATTTATCTAGTACATACAAGGAAACTAAATTAATCTATCTTTTGTGATTTTAACCTTGTGATCTTTCCTATTTTATGGAATAGTTCACCGACTATGGGTAACTGGGGACAGGGTGTTACAATTTGGCCCCTATCCTTTATTATGAGTGGTTTTACTCTTGATCCTCCTCACTCCTCAAGGGATATGTGCATACAGTTTATCATACCTTACTATCCTAGATATGAAACAGGAGATAGAACAGGTGCATCCAAGTCCCTTTTTCTTCTCTAGTCTCCTCGCCCTCTTCCACTAGTAGAGAAGCAGAAGTGTGTAGTTTTTGGATCTTCTAATTACTGTTATTTCTCACATTAAATCATGACTCATCATGACTCCTAGGATAATGAGATATTCATGATCACAGTATCCACATATTTGGATGCATGTTTTGGTAGACAAACCTCCTTCAGATATTCCTTTAACCTTCCTTTAGAGAGCCTCTATATGTGTGGGTCGTCATGGCCATGCATCCAACCTCAAGGAAAAGAAGATAATGTGGTTTCTTGGATTGTCCTCTCCCTCTTGTTTCTCACACTTAGAATAACTTCTGTGGGTTTAGAATTTGAAAATGTTCATGAAATCCACATGACCCGCCAATACTTTTGAGAATCATTCCATGTGTAAGTCTTAACCAAATCTGGTCCTCCTACTTGGTGTAAGCCCCAACCTTCCACCAAAATGGTCATCTTCCTTAGGAGTAATCCACAAATCAAACTAATCCATGGGCATCTTCCTCAAGAGTGATCCAAGAAAAAAACCAAAACCACTAATGGGGCTCTTATTGGGTGTACACCCCAATCATAACCATGCAATGGGCCTCATTCGAAGTGTAAGACTTAACCAAAATTAGGGAATCCTCATCAGGAGTAAGCACTGAAACCCAACCTATGGTAATCCTACTTATAATAAGCCCTATCATCTCACCTATGGGAATCCTTTTCAGGATTAATCCCCGATAATAACCTTTAGACCTTTAGGAATTCTTAGGAGTATGCCCCAAACCAAACCCCTAAATATCTATGAGTCAATTCACATCTCATGGATCCAAACTCGTTCATTTGGGAATCATTTTGAAGAATTATCCCCAACTTAATCATCTCAAAGGGCATACTACCACAAGATAGAAACCATCATAGGCCCTCTATAACTATGGGTCCTCACTAATCTAACTATGTGGGATTTTATTCCCATCCAAGTAGGATACATAAGATCCTCCCTTATGTTAAAACCCAATACCCAAAATCAATTGTATTCTCTATGGTCCAAATTCCTAGGAGGGTCTTATTCAACCTAGAAGTCCATATCCATTCCTGGTTCCCTAGGCCACTTCTGCATAATTCCCACACCAATCTTGGACTAGAAACCTTCCACCAAGACATCCTTGTTTCATAACGTTAAACTATATAGTTTGGTCCTTATCACATGACTTTAAAAGGTACGATGTTCCCTTTCAAGTGGAACTCAACTACATGGGTTATGATTAATTTAATGAGGATATGTAGGAAGACCATCTCATGGGTCTAATCTTGATATCAAAAAAAAAATATCTTCTCCCTTGATGAAAATACACTCAACAATTCCCCGGTGTGTGGCTAGAAAAACTACATCATCCTAATAACAACCAAAGAATCTCTAATAAGTACATAAGAGGGTACCATTGATGAATAAAATCAGATATAAACAAATATATTCAATAATGAGGAACTTCATATATATATATATATATATATTATTCTAAATTTCATACATGATAATAATTGATTATTAATTCAAGGGTATCTCGTGTCATACTTGGGAATTAATGAAATATTCCCCCAACATAACTTAAATATATAAGAGTGCCTAAAAAACAATCCCCCCCCCAATGAGCCTAACCTCCCATCCTCTCAAATAAAGTGATTTTTTAAGTAATGTTGGCCAAACTCCCTAATTAGAACCTTAATTTGGAAAGTAGTTCCCCCATGGGTATAGGTCCATTGGGTGTTTTCAGTTTTAGGAGTAAACTCATTTGAAACATTTCAAAAATAGTAAACCAGATTTGAATGGTTGCACAAAACATAACCACCTTCAATCAACCATCAGGATACATTTTTTATTAGAAACAAGACACCAACCACATATTTAGGGGTTCCCAATCAATGAGAATAATTTTAGTTTTATTCAATTTATTCTCTATTTTCTATTTTAATATTTGATTATCCATATTTCTCATCCCCCCACACCATATTTATGCATATTTTCTTACTATATAAACTTCATAACTATGGTTTTGGACAAGTAACTTGGGGAATTAATTATGGGGGAGGTTGTGGGTGATCTTGAGTTTCTAAGATTTATTTATTTTATTTCATTATTCAAGTCATTTTGGTTCATGCTTATGCTTGGAATTGGGTAATAGGTTCCATATTTAACAATATATTATTAGATTATATTTTACTCTATTAATTTATTTTTCCTTGCCAAAAACCATCCAAAGTCCTCTATAGAGATGATACATGTTTGTATAAATGATATTTTTAAATTCCAAGTGTTTTCATAATTGTTGTAATAAAATTTTTTGGATGAGTATGATATTTATAAAGTTATTTGACCCTTTTTCGGTCTTAAAATGGGTGAAATCTTGGTTTTATGATATTTTATTGGAAAGATGGGAAAAATTTTATTTCTTAAATGGTTTTTACTAAAAAAGGGTTAATATATTAATATTGTTTTAAATTGGGATTTTAGGGTTTTAATTTGAAAAATTATTTGAAGTGGAATTTAAAATGTTATAAAAAGGACTTGGAATACTAAGTCAGTTTTTAAGAAGGATCATTAGGAATTTTGGAATATTGTTAAAAATGTGTGAGTGTGTGATTCCCTATTTTTCCCCATTACTTGTTTTTATATTGATGGGTGGTGCCTGGTGTATGTGGTGATCCGGTGATGGATCTAATGGGAATGTTTTTTAAGATGGTGATAGAGGTGTGGATGAGTTATTGTATATGATTTATGATGGTTTAATTAGTTAATTATAATCTCACCTTCACTTCCTTTTGGTCATGAGAACTCAGGTAGCTAAGTAAGAAGTCTAGACTCATGAAACACTAGATAGAACACACTACTAATGTCCATACTATTTATGTTGTATTTTAGGACTAGGGGGAAGTTCAGCCAATCATATTGGTGAGGGATATTAAGGAGACTTGTGTTGGGAAAAAATATAGTTTGGCAGGTTGGTCCCCATTAGATAATGTCAAGGACTGTCGGAAATAAGGACTTAGGGTGTAACACCCCAAGATTTTACCATATATATTCCTTTAAAAAACATTTTTCCAATAACTTGTTTCAAACGCAACATAGAAATATATAAAATAAAACATATTAAATGAATATTATTAAAAAAAATTAGAATAATTAACCCTCTAGTAAATAAAAATATATTAATCAACTAAAATTTCTTACAATTAGAGGAAAAATAACTAGTATGATTTAATATTAAAAAAAGATTATTTTTTCTCAAATAACAGTTTTTAAAGTGTTTTATAATTTATAATAATAAATTAAATTTTCCATTTTTAAAATATTATAATATATTAACATTATTTAAATTATAAATTGATATTAAATAATATTAATAACACTTAAAATGTTATTTTTCAATAAAAGAAAATTTTCTTCATATTTTGTATTCTCATTTAAAAACTAAATTTATAAATTTTATAATATGAATTTTATAAAATTAAATTTATTTTTGAATTCATAATGCAAAAAATAGCTTAGGATGTAATTTTTTATTTTGTCATGAATAGTTTGAATTTTGGGTGAATAGTGAAAATACTAATTTTACTAATACAATCACTTTTATGAAATTATCTTAATACAAGAATGATTTGAATGTTTTTAAAACAATTTTTATAAAAATATATATTTATAAAATAAAATAAAACATTTAAAAATATAATTATGAATTTATAAAATCCATGTTTAAAATTTTTGGAAACTTAAGTAATATTTTACTTGAAAAACTATTTTTGGTTTGTTTCTTTTAAATTAGTGTCCCCATGGTATAATTAGGTTTTGGATTGTTTTTAAAGACAAATAAATATTATTTGGAAAAACATAAACCAATTTATTCCATATAAATCAACAACATTGATAATTTTATCTTAATCATAATTTTTAAGAATAAAAATATAGTTTTTCTAAAAATATATTTTATACTTTATATGCGCTAATATAAAAATTATTTTTTATTGACATTATAAATTTTATTTGAAAAAATAGGTTTAAAATTTATAAACATAGGTTGAAATTTTTTAATAATTATCCTTTTATTTTTTAGGCATTAAAATTAAAATTACTTTGGTAAAAGTTAGTTACCACGGTAAAGTTAGAAAATATAAGAGTAAAATACTTTAAAACATTCTAAAAAATGTGTTTAAATGTATTTTTGAAACTTTATTGACCATAAAAATGCCCCTAATCCATTATTTTTTTACTTCTAGAGAAACTTGCATTGAATAGTGACTTATCGTTTTATATTATTACAAAAAAACCACTCCCTTAAATTTTATAAGGATCCATTACCACCCCACTTCTCCTCACACCAAAATACTCTTATATTCCACTAAAATATATCAAATTTAATCCAAAAAACTTCTATATATTTCCTAGATGTTATTTTATACTATAAATATATCTTTTCAAATCCATAATCTAATTTTCAAAGATCTTTTCCAAGGAGTGTTAAAAAAATTCCCGATCATTCCTTTTTAATTTATATATATTTTTTTATTCTTATAAATCCTATTATTATAATTTTCCTTTTATAATATAATTAAATTATTATTATTAGTATTAATAATTTTATTATTTTTATATAATAATCATTAGCTACCTTTTTCCCTTTTATTTGGAAAAATTATAATGTTGTTTGTGTGTACGTGCAGACTAATGCCTCCAAAAATGATGTGTTTTATTTTTCATATAAAAATTACATGGTCAGTCATAAATTTTTATTTAATTATATATATTATATTAATAAAATTATTAATACTCTAAAAAAAATAAATTATTTTCTATATTCTTTTTGTTTTATGGAAAATGTATACATCGTCTATATGTTAGTGTGGACTACCTCCTCCATGAGCGACGTTATCTATTTTTCATCACCTCCATATAAAAATAGTTTTAAAACATATTTCATGAATATATATGATTCAGTGAGTCATACATATACATATACCTATATCATTAATAAGTTTATGAATGTAGGATACAAAAATTGATGATCATTATTATGTAGTTTTTTGATATCGGTAGATTACCCAAAATAAGTCCATCATGTATCTCATTATAGAAAACCATTCCCTTAGTTTCCATAAAATGAAAGTGTGGTTATGTAAATAATTGATAAAATATATTTAACTAATTTTTCTAATATGTGAATGATTAACTTGGTATATAAGAAAGGGGTTCTATGTCGTAATTATAAAACATGTGTAAAATAATCAGAATTACCACATTTAATAATGAAAATAAGTGATAAATAAATAATTAATGTGTAATAAGTGATTATAAAAATAATATCAAAAGGGTTATAGGTATGAATAAGTCTTTTAAATAGATATTAAGATATATTTTTTTATTTTCTAAGAATTTAAAGTGCTTTCACAGAAGCAAAGTATTAAGGTAAGGGTTTCTTATCTCACTTTTTATTCTTAGAGACATATACTATTCTCATGAATTGTTTTATGTTTTTTGGTATATATACTTCCCTAGGGATGTTTACATTATAATTTCATACTATTAAATGGATTTGAAAATCTATATGAGGTTTTACCTCTCATGATAATTTGATCCGAGAGATACTAATGTTGGAAGGGTTTCTCCATCTAGATTTTGTGTAACAACCCAAGGTTTAAAAAAAATATTGAATGCATGAAACATGGATTCCCTAAAAACACATTTTATAATCTATCCATTAATCACAACTTTTCTTTTACAATCTTCCTAATTTCAAAAAATAATCATCTAGAGTTGTGATCAGAAAGTCATTTGCAATCTGATAGAACCAACTTAATTTTTGTTGAATAGTAACATACGTTTATGAATAGTAATAGTAATAGTAATATTACTCTTATGAATTGTAAATAGTGATATTATTTTATCATCTTAATATAATAATATAATGAGATGTTAATTAATTTTTCAATTTGATATATAACTAATTAAACCTTTAAAATGGTTATTTTTCAAATTAACTATGATTTTATTTAAAAATTAAAATAATAATATTTAGAAAAATAATTTTAAAAAATAGAGCTCATTTTAGAATTCTAAATGTAGAAAAATGGTTAGGATGAATTTTTGGGATTTTTCTGAAATTATTGGATTTTTATGAAAAGTGAAATACGGTAAAATAATGTATATACAAATTATCAATAAAATTCACTATTTATGACACCATGAGTGATGTAAGACCCTTTGGTTCGAACTCACATGCAACTATTACTATTAGGGGTCACATTAAACAACACTATTGGTTGTCTTAAGGGAAATAATAAAATAATGAGTAAAATATTCAAAATTCACTCCTCTCCTCCACTATAACCCCCCATCACTCCCTCTTCTCTTCACTCCTCTAAGCCTTTAATATCCTAAATTCATTTCCCAAATACCATTCTCTAGTCACTCCCCACGTCCAATAAGCTCTTGGACTTTCCAAAAGACCATAACCCCTTCCCTTAAGGAGGTTCTCAAGGATGTTATTTCAAGAGGTAAAGCACCTTTCCTTTTCATTTAGTTTCATTTAAATTTATCTTCTTTTGTTATCCTATCCTAACATCCTCGGTCCAAATGACAATGATAACTCCAATATAATCTATATACTAGAATTAAATCATGTTAATGGAATAAACATCATTAATATTCCTACTATATCCCTTTTATTTTATAAACCAAATCAACGTCCATGAGGTTCCAATTTATAACCTTTGTAGACGATGAAGTTTCGTTCTTCAATTTATCCTTCATTACTAGTCATGAAACCAGTATTAGGGTTGAACCAAAATATAGTATATGTATTATAACATAATTAATATTCAGGAACCAGTATACATACATATTATTAAATCATATGACTAAACTAGTTCATAATAATCAAAATACCTCTAAAATAATCTAAGTGAATGTCATTAATATTTCATCTAATGATTCATCCTATATCCATGTAACAAAATGATATAAATGAACATTAAAACTTCTTTATTTTTATAATTTATATGTAATATTAATTCTGGGGATTTACATCCATTCCTCATGAACTCCATTACATAAAAATGAGTGAACCGAATATGAAAATCAAGAAAATGAACACTCCGAAACGATAAAATCCAACCTTATAACTAATAAATAAGGAAATAATGAACATAATAAAATTGTGATAAACCAAATAAATGTATAATAGTTTATTAATTTTTTTATTAACAAGTCTAACTTCATATTCTAAGACCTTAAGTTCACGAGGGGAACACATTCGGACTTAAGGTAAGGGTTTTTTCCAATCGAACCTCCATTTTCATTTGGGTTACTTTTATTGTCTAATTAAATCAATGAAAATATTTTGTATTATTATGTACTCCTCAGAAATTATGTTTTAGTGTTATATATATGTTCACCAACTATAATTCTTCCTTATTTCATTGATAGATACACTTTTAAAAGGAACTTTAAAAATTGTTTATGAAATAATTTCCCAATTCAAGGCAATTTCTACAATTATTACCTAATTTCTAGGGAACTCTATAAATGGTTTTAGAAACCATTAGCTTTATAAAATCACTAATTTTATTATGAAAATACTATCTTAATTCATTTATGGTTTTATACAAAGACTTTTCCAAAAGAACTCTTATTTTCAAAATAAAAGATTATTTATCTCATGAATTACTTAATGATTTTATAAGAGTATTTTCATTAATTTCAACACTATTGTTGGTTATTATGTATTATGGGGATTACTAATTTATGATTTAATCTACCATATTTAATTGGATGTTCTATGAATAGATTGATTGTGGATGTGCAATCCCAAAACCATTCACCAATTTACTCTGAATGGTTAGTGTTTAAGCTTAATGTTTGGGAAAATTTATTTACATTTCCAATATTTGTTTCAATATGAATTTATATGTTTTTTATATTTATCCCATTCATATAAAGAATTAAATGGAATTATTATGTGTTGTATGGGTCCTGTTATAACCCCTCGGTGCATTGTTAGGTCTAATGACACAAACTACGGTCTTGGCGCAAGGCCTGGACAAAATGATTATTTATGGTCCTAGCATGAGGCCTTGACAGTATGGTTATGAAGTCATGCATTATGAATCCCCTCATTATGAAAATTGTATTGATGGTTCATGTGGTTATTCTACTAGTACAATACCAATGATTATGGAATTATTTATTTAGATCTTTTTCCTGCCATAAAGTGTTCAAGTTTTTGTTAAAGGAAAATGTTTTCAGTTATTCAACATGTCTATTATTTATGTTATGATATCTTCCACTGTATTTCTTATCCTTACTAATAATTTGATCTCACCCCTTTAATATGTTTCATTTTCATAGGACATGAATAATTTTATAATTAATGACATGATGAAATATCCTAGGAGTTGTGGATGTTGTCAAAGGAGTTTCTATGTGGTATTTCTTTTGAAGTTATAATATTGAACTCTATTATGTATCTTGTTTCCAATAATACTAAACTAATCGATCCTTTTGGATTCATATTCCTTGATTATATGTCAATTTAATCAAATATGGAACTGTCTCTAGGCAACTGAGGTCAGGTCCTTACAGTTAGTATGAGAGGAAGTTTAGTAGAGAACATGAAAACTAGATTTTGAAATTGTAGATTAGGGTACAAATACTTAATATAATCTTTGAGGATAAGTATATAAGGAGATCCTGGCATTTTGTTAAGGAATAGATTATGTGGGTATTTCTAGAAAATACATCCTTGTCTGGATACTACAAGTGGATATGGTTCTAGCACAGATGTACCTATGAGTGAAAAATCTGACATTGACTTTCAGGCATGACTTGAGGTATCTTGGTACATGACAATGAGACTTATAACACACCATGTTTTACACTCATGGGGGATATTCTAGGATAATTCACATTTTATTTACAAGCCATTATAAATAATTTAAATGAAATTTTTTCCCTTAAAGAAACCATGTTTTTTATTATAAGATTACCTATGTATAGAATTTAAAATTATGTTAAGTATTTTTAAACATTAATATGATATATTAAGATTAATACCCTAATCTAGTGTATTCCATTATTTATAAATGGCATCTAGTGGAAGGAATAGAAACGACTTGAACATGTGGGCCCCATGTAGGGATTTCCCTCTAATACAAGATAATGATGTTGGATTTGGTGTTTTGACTAGTGCTGAGCAACTTATAACAATAATGTAACAACTAGTCACGTTATGAATAATAACCATACCCATATGGAGAATCCGGATCCACCATGTGGAGGATCTATGTTAGAATGATTTATGTGACAACAGCCCCCATCATTCAATAGGACACCCATTTGTAGCTAATCATTGGATATGTTCCCTAGATAAGATGTTTCTCTCTTGGGGATGCAACGAAAGAGAAAATGTTTTCATGGGTGTATATCATCTATCAGGAGATGCAGATCAGTGGTGGTCATTAATCCAAAACACAAAGGATGAGGAAGAGATAGAAGAGATGGAATAGAGGGACTTTAAGGAAATATTCCTAGAGAAATATTTTCCTTATGAACAGCGAGCAGATATGGAAAGGAAATTCTTGAATCTAAGGAAGAAGGGGGATGGAAATTTTTCCATGTATGAAGCCAACATTACAAGTCTAGAAATCTATATTGTGGACTACATACGTATTCTAAGGAGAAAAATTGATTGATTCTTTGATGTTTTAAAACCATTTCCCTGAAGGGCTCTAGTCTCTCAAAGTTTCTCATCATATTAAGATACGGTCTCAACTTTTATCAAGACAAAAAGAGAATTTTCTAAGTCTTATGACATTAAAGGAAAACAAGAGAATAATAAGGCTGACGAAAACTCTAGAAAAGGAAATATACAAGTGTGGAAGAAGGGAATAGTTGAACTTCCACCCTACCGTAATTATGGGAAGAAACACCATGGCACTTTCCTGAACGGAAAGGGAGTCTGTTACAAGTGTGGATAAAAAGGACACCTATATCAAGATTGTAAGGGGATTAAAGAAGATAATAATATTAAATTCTACAATTTCATGTAGATGGGACATTATGTACATGAATTTCATAAGCATTAGGGAAATTTTCCCCAAATAATGCCAAGGGAGAAAGTCTAAGCTTATGCGGTCACAACTACAGAGCTTGAAGTTCCTTATGAAGTCGTGGAAGGTACTTTAATCCTTTAATCAAACTTATAAAATTATTTATTTGATTATGGATCATTGAATTCTTTTACATCTTCCAAATTTTCTAAGAAAATGATATATTTTCAATTTTATTTAATAAGGTAGTTGTCAGTAAGAACTCTTAATGGAAGTATCATGGAAATAAGGTTGTGTCAGGAAGTCCCCATTGTGGCTTATAAATGTTCTATATCTGCTGATTTTATTATCATACCAATGATTTACTTTGATATAATACTAAGTATGGATTGAATTTCAATCCATGATGCAAAAATTTATTGTAGGAAGGAGGAGGTTACAATTTTTTAGGATGACGTGGAATACCATATCTTTAGGGTAGAAACATCACCAAATGATTCACTTCTAGATCCACCTCCAGTAGCTCTACTAAAGTAAATTATTGGTGAGGAAGGGAATGAAAATATTATGGGTGAGGATAATAATGATCAAATATAGTATGTACCTATTGTGTAATAATATGTTGACATCTTTCCAGAAAATTTACATGGACATCCTCCATAGCGGAAAATTGAGTTTTCCATTAATTTAATTCATAGTTCAAGGCCCATATTAAAGACCCCTTATATAATGGCCATTATGGAGTTAGTGTAATTAATGAAAAAACTATAGGAATTGAGTGATAAAGTATTTATTCACCCAAGTGTTTATCGGGATCCCATGTTCTTTTCGTCAAGAAGAAAGATGGATCTCTGAGGTTGTGCATCGACAATAGGGAGATAATTTCTATAACAATAAATAAAATGTATCCCCTACTTCACATTGATGATTTATTTGATCAAATTCATGGAGCCCATTATTTTTTTAAGATTTATCTTTGGTCAGGATATCAACAGTTTCTTGTGAGGAAGGAAGACATTCCAAAACAGCATTTCAAACTAGGTATGGGCATTACGAGTTTACAGTAATGCCTTTTGGACTGACTAATGCACCCTCTATTTTCATGGATCTAATGAATAGAGTTTTCAAGGAATATCATTGTGAATTTGTGGTGGTATTTATTGATGATATCTTGGTATACTATAAAATCTATGAAGATCACTTGTGCACTATTCCAAAAACTCTTATTGAATTATTTGGGAAGTTCAACAAGTCTGAATTTTGGCTTCCATCAATTTCCATTCTGGGCCACATTATCTCTAAAGATGGAATATCTATTGATCCTATGAAGAAAAAGACTGTGAAATAATAGCCTACACAAACGAACATAACTGAGGTACATAGTTTTATTTATTTAGAAGTTTATTATTAGCGTTTTATTCCGAACATTGCCCGTTTTCCAACCCAATGACCAATATTACACGTCAAGGGGTAATGTTCGTATGGATAAATGAATTTGAGGACGATAAAAACCTTTTAGGACATGTTGAGATCATTCTCAATTGACTTAAAAGGTATGTAAGATCAATACTTACCTTTATTGGAGTTTTCCTACAATAATAGTTTCCATTCAAGTATACAAATGGCTCCATATGAATCACTGTACGAAAAGAGATGTCGTGCACCAACTTGTTGGGATGAAGTTGGAGAAAGGAGGCTTGTGGGTCCATATCTAGTGGAGGAAACAACATCAAAGGTAAATACTATTCAATTCCATATCAAAATAGCACAAAGCAAACAAAAGGGTTATACCGATAATCTAATAAAGGGTCTGAAATTTCAAGTAGGTGATCACGTTTTCTTGAAATTATGGAAGGGCATTATAATATTTGGAAATAAAGGGAAATTGAGCCTTATGTACATTGGGAATTTTGAAATTCTGAAGATAATTGGAGCCGTTTCATAACATTTGGCTATGTCACCTAGCATGTCCAAGGTTCACAGTGTGTTACATATCTCATTGTTGAGAAAGTACTTGCCATACCCAGCGCATGTCTTCACTTCTAAAGGAATAGAATTGGAACCTGATCTGTCATACTGTGAAGAGAATATCTGAATTTTGGACACTAAATAGAAATTGTTGAGGAATCAGATGATTCATTTTCTAAAGAAATTTTGGCGGAATCATAAAATTGAAGAGGCAACATGGGATCCTGAAGAGGTAATGATTAAGACCTAACAAAATCTTTTTGTAAGGTAACATTCTCTGAATTTCAAGGAAGAAGTTTTCATAAGGAGGTGAGAATGTAACAACCCAAGGTTTTGAAAATAAATATTGAATTCATGAAACACTAATTCCCTTCAAAACAAAAAAATTTTATAATCTAACCATTAAATACAAATTTTCCTCTACTAGGTTTTGAATTTCAAAAAATGTTCATCTAGAGTTGTGATCAGTGTGTTATTTGGATTCTGATAGAACCAACTTGATTTTTAGTAAAAAGTAACATACCCTTATGAATAGTAATATGAACCTTGTGAATAGAAAATAATGATATAATTTTATTTTCTTAATATAATAAGATAATAAGATCTTAATTAATTTTTCAATGTGATATAAAACTAATTACACCATTAAATTTTTTATTTTTCAAATTAACTATGATCATAAGTAAAAAGTAAATTAAAAATATTTAGAAATTTATTTTTGAAAAATAGAGTTCATTTTTGAATTCTACATGTTGAAAAACAGTTAGGGTTACTTTTTGGGATTTTTCTAAAATTATTTAATTTTGATCAATTGTGAAAGACACTAAGAGACAGTATATACAAATTATCAATTAAATACACTACTTATGACATCATGAATGATGTAAGGCCACATGGTTTGAAATAAAATTTCCTTATTACTATTAGGGGTCACATGAAACAACACTATCGGTTGTCTTGATGGAAATAATAAAATAATGAGTAAAATATTCAAAATTCACTCCTCTCCTTTACTATAAAAACAACCCATCACTCCCTCTTCTTTTCACTCCTCTAAGACATGAAGATCCTCGAATTTCTGACCAAATACCCTTACCTAGTCACTACCCACGTCCAAGAATCTCTTTTTCTTTCCAAAATACCAAAACCCCTTCCCTTAAGGTGGTTCTCAAGGAGATTATTTCAAGAGGTAAAGCACATTTCTTTTTCATTTAGTTTCATTTCAATTTATCTTATTTTGTTATCCTATACTAACCTTATATTTCGAAATGACCATTATAACTCTAGTATAATATATATACTAAAATTATATCATGTTAATGTAAGTACCGTCATCAATATTTTCACTCTCTCCCTTTTATTTTATAAACGAAATCAATGTCCATGAGGTTCCAATTTATAAGCTTCATGGATGACAAAGTTTCTTTATTCAATTTCTCCTTAATTACTAGTCATTAAACCATTTTTATTATTTTCCCAGAATATTATATATTTATTATATCCTAATTAATATTCAGTAACCCGTATACATACATATTATTAAATCATATGACCAAATTAGTTCCTAATAATGAAAAAACCGCTAAAATAATCTAATTGAATCTCATTAATATTTCATTTAAGGATTCATCCTCTTTACATGTAAACAAATGATAAAAATGACTATTAAAACTTCTGAATTTTCATAAATAATATTTAATTTCAATTCAGGATATTTGCATCCATTCCTCATTAACTCTAATTCATAAAAACAATTAAATTGGTTATGAAAATCAAGAAAATAGACACTCTGAAACGACATAATGCAACCTTATAACTAATAATTAAGGAAATAATTAACTTAATAAAATTATTATAAACCAAATAAATGTATAATAGGTTCTTAATTAAGTTATTAATAAGTCTAATTTCATATTATAGGACCATAAGTTCAAGAGGGGAACACATTTGGACTTAAGGTAAGGGTTTTTCCACCTAGAACTCCATTTTCATTTGGGTTACTTTTATTGTCTAATTGACTCAATAAAATATTGTGTATTATTATTTACTCCTCATAAATTCTTTTTTAGTGTCCTATATATGTTCACTAACCATAATCCTTCTTTATTTTATGGATAATAACATGTTTTAAAGGGAACTTTCAAAATTGTTTCCGAAATACAAGCCCGATTCAAGGGAATTTCTCAAATTCTTACCTAATTTCAAGGGAACCATATAATATATTTTTAGTAACCATTATCTTTATAAGATCACACATTTTATTATGAAAATACTATCTTACTTTATTTCTTGTTTTATACAAATACTTTCCCAAAATAACTCTTATTTTCGAAATAAAAGAGTATTTATCTCAAGAATTACTTAATGATTTTATAATAATATTTTCATCTATTTAAAAACTCTTCTTGATTCTTATATATTATGTAGATTAATAATTTATGACTTAATCTACCATATTTAATTGGATGGTTTAGGAATAGATTGATTTTGGATGTGTTATCCTAAAACCATTCACCAAATTACCCCAAATGGTTAGTGTTTAAGCTTAATGTTAAGGGAAATTTATTTACCTTTCATATATTTGTTTCAATATGAATGTATATATTTTTTATGTTTATACCCATTCATGTGAATAATTCATTGGACATAGCAACTATTGGGTGGGACCCGATATATCCCCCCAGTGCATCGTTAAGTCTCATGAGACAAACTACAGTCTTGGCACAAGGCCTTGACAAAATAATTATTTATGGCCTTAGCACAATGACTTGATGGTATGGTTATGAAGTCCTTCATTATGAATTCCCTATTTATGAAAAGAGTATTTATGGTTAATGTTGTTATTATACTAGTATAATACCCATGTTTATGGAATTATTTATTCATCTCTTTTTCTTACCATAATGTGTTCAAGTTTTTATTAAAGGAAAATATTTTTATTTATTAAACATGACTAATGATTATGTTATTATATCTTACACTATACTAATTTCCCATACTGAGCATTTGGTCTCACCCTTTTCTTTTTTTTTTGTTTTCTCAGGATATGAATAATTTTATTATGAATCACATACTAAAATAACCTAGGAGTTATGGATGTTGTCAAAGGAGTTTCTATGTTGTATTCTTTTCAAGTTGTAATATTGAACTTATGTATGTACCTTGTTTCCAATAATAATAAACCCATCGGTCCTTCGAGATTCATATTCCTTGATTATAGGGAAATGTAATCAAATAAGGCACCGACTCAGAGCAACTGGGGTTGGGTCCTTACATTTTTCTTCATTAAGATATGTTTCATATTCACCATTTATCATATTTTATGGTTTATATATTCCCTATGTATTTTTAATATAATTATCATAAAATTAAATTTATTTATAAATTCATAATATTTTATACCATTAATGGTTTTTCGATTTTAATGTTAATGGATTTTTAAGGGTTTCTTCCCCATCTCATTTTCAAATTGAGATTGTGGTAAACGAATTTCTATATAGGGAAAAGATTTTGTGAACATTATCTATGAAACCCCTTCTCATTTATTATCCTCTAGTTATTATTTTGGTTATATATTTCCTCTCACAAGTTCATTTACCTTCTTAAATAATTTACCTGAATTAACATTTGTGATAGAAACTGAGCCCACATCATATTTTCAGTTGATAAATTTCATCCTCTATGTCCATTTTCATTAAATGATTTTATAGATATACTTATATATATCTTAATAATGGATTAATTTAATTTTATACTATTTTTAATTTCTTTAATAAATTGAAATAAATATTTTAACACTTTATACATGAGTTGTTTTTTTTCAAAAGTGTGGAAAGAACCTCTTCTTGACTTTTTCCAGATGCACACATTTTTTATGACCATTATTCTTTACAAAGATTCCCATTCATGTTTTAAAATGGTTTTACAAATATTTTTTAATTATTAATGATTGTGATAGCAGAATTAAATATTTTCATATTTTTCAAAAGTAAAATTTTTATTTTCGATAGAAATTATTTATTCTAAATGGGATTTTAAAGGCTTGTGTTTTTAAAAAATAAGGCTTTAGTGTTTTTATGTATTATAAAATAATGTTTATAAAAGAATATTTATTTTATAATTTTTGTTTTCAAAGAACATTTTTTATTTTTAAAGGACATTTTTTAAAAAAATATCAAGTTTGAAATATTTTCTTTCAAATAAAACACTTTTATGGAGATTTCAAGAATTTCAAAAAGTGATATTTCTTCTTGATTTTCAATGTGAATTATCCAATATTATTAAAAGGTTATTTTTTTAACTATGTCAAAATAATTTGACATACGTTTCACTTGTAATATGTTCTTATAATACCATCCACCTTCTTTATATGCATGGATTATGATGGGGATGTTTTAAGGAAATATTCATAAAACTCATTTATTTCCCGTAAGTTAATTAACCTAGGATGAAATGATTATTTTTTTATATTCTTATATAATAATTATGTATGTTTTTCATTATATAATGGGTATGATCGCAATTATATATCCCTCTAATGAATTGGGTAATGTTTAATATCTCATGAGCTCAAGAGGGTACAAGGGTGGTAATCCAAATCCAAAGAGGCTAAAAAGGTGGTAATCCCAATGCCCAAGAGTTTACATGGGGTGTAATCCCAAGCCCAAGAAGTTATACTATTTGTAAGACCAATACAAGAGGTTACATGGGTGGAAATACCTATCCCAATATTATAAATGGAGGTAATCCCAGGACCAAGGGTACATGGGTGGTAATCCTAACACCAATAAGGTACACTGGTGGTTAGCCAAAGTCTACTATGTTCTTAATGTATTGGTGGGTAGGACTAGAGTACTATTTTTATGCTTATATTTATGAAACCCTTTTATTTTATTTTATTATTGTTATTTTAGGATCCCATAGCTCAACATTTTTTTAATGTCCCACAATCCTATGACATATATCCTACATTATGTTGATGCTTATTACCATTACTCATGATTTGAGATTTAGGTCTCTACGTATAACTGTCTTGGAATTGATCCTTGATAATGAAAATTATTTTTTATGCTTATATTATGTCATAATATTATTTTTTTCAATGATATAATGTTATGATTACTCATTTATTATGTTATGCACAAATCCTTAAGCCTAGATTTAATATTGATGATACATGTTTATTTGGGTGTGATTTTCTAATGTTATATTCATAGACCTTGGATATTATCTCATACAAACATGCTTATCTTATTCTCAATTATGAACATCAATTACTATCTATCATAGCAACCCACGCCCTTTATACATATTATTACCTGATCTTTAACAAAAATATACATTAAATACAACCAAAGGATCAAAATTCCTAGTATGTTTGGAAGACTAGGAACATAATACAACAACATGGAACTAAAATTAAAAATTATTTATTTTAATATCCATAATGAGCTCATAAATCACTTTTATCTCCTAGAACTACATATCATAACTTGGGTAATACAAAAAAGAAAGTGGTGAGCTATAATTCCCACTAAAGGAATAGACATGATGGAGAAGTATAACATATCAATACAAAGTCATAATATGATATCTTAAAATAAAAGGATCATGAATAATCATATAGTATCATAACATAATGAAAATGGAATCAAATAATCATGGAAACAGGGGAAAGTGGAAGCAACATATAACATGACATAATTATAATTCAAGGTTAACCACCAAGACAACATCACATGGTTGACAAAGACCCATCATGGATTAGGCTTAATCCATAATCTCATACATAACGTCTCATGAGACAAAGACATTGCCCAATAAATTAAATCTCTATTTGGGAACACCCATCATAACATATACATGCTTATATGTGCCACAAAATTAAATCTATAATAAAGTATAAACATAATAATTACCCATGGAAAAAAAATGGGTTTCAAAACCTTTCCTCATATCATAATAAATTTTTATTTCATAAAGAAAGAATTTGGAACGGAGAATAATCTAGATATATATTTTAAACACATATATACATAATTTAGAATCATTACATGACATTAAAGAGATATATGTAAATATATATAGAGATATAAAGGATATAACCATGAGAAAAAGGGTTTCTCTAAGAGATCCCTTACCTTAGGATTGAGAATCACTCTACACTTGCATTTAACATCCTAAATGATCAAATTAGATGCATTAATTAGTTAATTCAAAATTTTCATCTATATTTGATTTACTATAATTTAATTATGTTCAATTATTATCATTTTGTGAGATATAAGTTTTAATTTTACTATTTTGTATGTGTTTGTTTCATGGTTACATGGTCGGATCACTTATGAATAATTATTTAATTCCACTCTAGAAGTGAAATGAAGTGGTATTTTTCTAACCAAAAATACCTTTAAATGTTTTTGTGTTGTGTATTTTGAAAAAATGAAGAGGGAAGGATGTAAAAGTGTTCTGGTTAAAAGACCACATCATTTTTCCAGGGTAACATCGTATCCCTATTTTATGTTTTGTAAAAAACAATAGGTATAACCAAGGGAAGCCAAATTGACCCTAAACATGTGGGAGAATTCTAAACCAATAAGGTGCACTAGACAAACTAGGTATCCACTAGAAATACAAGGAGTGAAGTAATTGTTCATGAAGGTTGGTGTGCATATAAAGAATTTTTATGTGCTACAAGGGAGGCATTATGGAGATTGTGGTCTGTGACATAGGGAAGTTCCATGGAGGAGTCCATGAGCAGAGTCTGTTTCACACTTTTATATAGTCAAAAGTATGAGTTAACATTTATTTTTTTATAATTATGATGTCATTCCTGATGTAAGACATTGATTTTTCTTCCCACACCACATCCAAGATCACCATAACATAGTGGGTGGTTGAATTCATTTTAGCACCTCTGTAAATTTGAAGGTATTCACACCACAACAATTGTGCTACTTCATAGCACAAATTGGATGAGAAGGAGTCTATGTCGTAGCTAAGAATTGTGATATGTAGGGTTCTAAAATGATAGAAATTTTTTTTGGTATTTATTATCCTCAAAGAAGCCACATTGTAAGAGTTTAATCCATTTCGTAACAAGTTCAGTGTGAGAGGTTGTTGTGAAGAGACGTGGCTCATATCATATAAAGTTGTGAGAATTTAATTCACCTATAAAAGGGGATATGGTCAATTAGATATCTTCACTCCATAGTAAAAGTGACCATGATGTAGTATATGGAATTTTCATGACACCACATTGGAGTGTTAAGGACCACACCACAGTAAAGGTGTTTCCATGATATAAAAGTCCCCTCCACACCATAAGATGTCTGTTATAGTTTCTAAATTAGAGGGAGTTATGGTTTAAAATGGTCATTATTTAATTAAAAATTAATGGTGCATCATGAATCTCTTAATCATAGGAGACTATTGTCATAATCCAATACATATAAGTATTAA
Organism: Viscum album; assembly: GCA_963277665.1. Lineage (NCBI taxonomy): Eukaryota > Viridiplantae > Streptophyta > Magnoliopsida > Santalales > Viscaceae > Viscum > Viscum album. The sequence continues at coordinate 1,083,086,620 of OY728134.1, read as the reverse complement.
TCATAACCTTTGGATTGATTTTAAAAGGGTGAGAATGGTATTATAAGAAATACATAGAAATACAGGTAGAAACTTTAGGTAAAAGGTAGGTGAAGTTCGATTTAATATTGCAATAGGTTTTGTTCCAAACATCATCTAGAATTTATCAAGTTGAAGAATAAATACTATGAATCTCATCCATGCTAGAAATCAATATCATTTTGCTAAAATAATACCATTTCAGGTGTATGTTTGTATTATCTTCATATGAAAAATAAAGTTCTAGAAAACTGAGCAATGAGTTCCTTTTTGAGGGAGAGAAGTGATTACTCCAATTATTCATTGTAGTGAACTAGGAGGGCCAATGTGGTCACTATAAATTTTACTTTTCATAGTGATCTTCTAGTTAATTTTGTTTATAGGAACATTGTTATGCACTCTCCTTGGACATATCTCTGTGTGTCTGAACCAAGTAAAATCCTTTATGTCATTTTATCCTTTAATTGATTATTGAGAGAAAATAAATAGAGATATCAAAGAGTTCCTCAAGGTGAGAGAATAATATTATAATTAGATAAATAATTCCTTATACCTTGATTCACCCCCACCCTCAGGGTGTTATTGTAACAACCCAATGTTTTATCAATGGAATTCCCTTCATATAATTATTTATTATAGTATTAGCATATAATATTACGTATATAATACAATAAAAATCTTATAAAATGAAGAATTATTAAAATAAAAGGTATCTCTACAAGTTAAGGAATGTATACAGCTGAAATAATAATTTGATCTTTGGAATCATAATGTGACTCTTATAACTAGTAAACTGGCCAATTGAATATTAACCTCACTAATTAAAGTGTAAATAAAATTTACCCATCTTATAAGTGACAATATAATATAAATATATCATAGTATAAGAAAGTAAATATTTTAAAAATTAGTAATCAAGTGTTGGTGTTTTTGTTAGTGTGTATATTTAATTACAATTTTATGAATAATTTAATAATTTAAAAGAAAATTCTTTTTCGTAAAATGTATTTATAAATTATTATTTTTATGACTTATTATTATAAGATAATTTTAAGAGACCTTAATCAATTTTTTAAATTGTTAGAAAATAGTTTTAATTTTAAAATTTGTATTTTCCAAGTAAATTATGATTCTAATTAAAAATTAAATTTCTCATATTTAAATAAATTATTTTCATAAAATTGAGTTCATTTTTTAGTTCTAAATGTTGAAGGGGTTAATTTTTGGGATTTTTCTAAAATATTTGAATTTTTGGTAAATAGTAAAACATGGTAATTTAGGGAAAATGCTAAATAAATGAATTTTTGCATCATGCTTGAGTCATTAATAATATAAATGGACATTTTTTAAAACTCACATTCTCTATTTACTATTATTGGACAAAATAATTAAGACTATATTATTGAGAAAAAACATTATACTAATGATTAAAATAATGGGAAACCCCTCCTCTTCTCCACTATAAGTACATCCCCTCTTTACCTCCTCTCCTCACACCTCTCAAACCTTGTTACTAGTCAAAATTCAGCTAAAATATTTCTCTAATCCCCTATCCCACTTCCATTAGCTATTTTCCTCACAAAAATACCAAAACCACTCCCCTAAAGAGGCTCTTAAAGAAGATATATTCAAGAGGTAAATTCCTCTTTTCTTTTCTTTTATTTTCATTTCATGTTCCTTTTTTTCATTTCTAAAATAACCTCACCTCATCATAATGGTGTGAAAAATCTAGTACCTTACATGTACTATAATTTTGTTATGCTAATGGAATAATTCATCATCATCTCTATTTTCCACTAATTTTATACTAGAAATGAAAACAGTAACTGAGATGTGTTAATTCATCACATTCATGGACGACGGGTTTTAAATTTATTTTACCATCTTCAATTCTGGTAAAAAAATCATTTTTATGATTTGAAAACACTATAATATATGTATTATTTTTAATTTAAGGTTCTATAATCTTTTTTACACATTATATTAATTTATAATGAAAAATGTGTTTGTTGAGATAAAAAAAACTGCCAATTAACCAAAACGGTTATCATTAAAGTTTTATATAATGATTCAACTTCACTCCAAATAAAAAAATGAATTTTATAAACATTTAATCTTCTATATGTTCACTAATAACATATAACTCCCAATATATAAAATCATTCTCACTTTACATGTTTATCCTTACATGTATATTAGTAAACCAATCATGAAAACCAATGAAACAAACACTCCCAAAACAATGAAATTAACCTATTCACCCAAAAAAGGCCAAGAATAAAATAAATAAGATTATAATAAATCAATTTAATATATAATAGGTTATTTAAATATTATATAATGAATATAATTTTTTAATCTAGGAAATTAAGTTCAAGTGATGGACATCATCTTACTTAAGGTAAGAGACTATACCTAAACATCCATTATTCCTTCGGGTTTCTATGTATTTATTTTTACCCAAATGATGTTATATTTTATTTCTATGTACATATTATAAATGTTTTGTAAATTCTCCTAAATCAATTATCAACTTCCTTTCATCATTATATTTTAGGGATATACAAGTTTTAAAGTGGTTCCCTCCTCAATACTTCCCGATAAGCAAACCCATTTACAGAAACATCATGAATTCTTACCCATTTTCAAATACAATATATAATATATTTTATGAAACATTGTTTTTATAAAATTTGTATTTTTATTATGAAAACATTCTTATTTCACTTTTTTATATACATTATTATTCCCTTTCTATTTTTAATTCTCTTTAATACTTTCCTTAAAACTACACTAAAATGTTTTAATGATAAAATTTCTTAGATACTCTATTTAAATTTTATAACTTATGTTTTACATAAATTACCACGATTATGCCTATTTTACCTTATAAATGTCCATTTATGTTCTAATTCTTTTCTTTCATGGACACTTTTCTGATACACCCATTAATTATTCATTTTGACATGATTATGATACCCATATCTTTCCATGGGTACCTTTATGTTTATGTATGAATGATTATGTGTGATTATTTATGTGGAAAACATATTCATGAACATGTTAAGATAGGTTCCCCTAGATAGTGCTCAAATGCACTGAAAAAATTTGAGTCTCATTAGATGTTATGTGAAATGGTCTTGGCGGTTAGCCTTGACTCATGCGACCATGTGATACAGTCTTGGTGGATAACCTTGACTTGTGCTCATTTATGTGTAATGAGCCTTGACTCATGATAAAGTCATGTTTTATGTTTTTACAACATTACTATGACTCCATTTTTATATAATCCCATGTTTTTATGTTATTATTCCATATGTTCCAGGTTTTTTTATATCATTATTTCATTCATTTTAACCCATGTGCTAAAGATTTATTCTTATGTTTATTCCCATACTGAGATTTTTAGTTCATCCCTTTGTTCATGTTATCCCCAGGTTTTCCTATGCAGATGTATTAGCATAATGGAAGTTAATATCTCATTATAGAGATTAAATAAAATTTGTTTTTATGATGTTTAATTATGTACCTAATCTTCCTAGACAATAGAATTTACGATCCTGTCCTTGTAATGTGATGTTTTATTTTGCTTAAATTTTTGAAATGATATATATAAAATTATTGGGTCACTATAGTGGGTATCAGACTATTTTCTAGTGATTTTTGGAGATTAGTAATAGGGAACTTTAGTAAGAACCTTAGGGATGATACTAAGTATAATAAAACATCCCTAAATTTTGGTAAGTATAGAGTAAGTGGTTTATCAGGAAAATAAATCCCTATCTATATATGAATAAGTGGATGTGGCTCTAACACATATGTATCTAGAGGTAAAACCCAAAAACACTGCTATGAGATAAAATCGAACAGGAACTATTGTATGACAATGGGACTTGTTGCACTCCTGGTTTGACACTCCCGGGGGATATGCTTTGGTAAATTCATATGTTTAGTATGAACCATTATTAAGGGAACAAAAAAATATTCCCATAAGATTAAATGTGAGGAAATAGATCATAGATAACCAGTATTGAATCCTAGGGAATCTCAAGTTAGGATATACATTTACTTTATGTTTTTATCCTTTAATGTTTAAATTTTCCTTTATATGCTTATTAGATAAGTATTAAAGACCTCTAATTGTATTTTATTTTTCTTAGTTAAGGGTTGGAAATAGAAGAACACGTGCCAAAAATCAATGTGATAGGAAATGTGATGATTTCCCTAATGATATGCCAGATATGATGGGAATGGGTGCTCAAAACATTATGACAATAATTACTCGAGTGGTTCAAGTTATTAATAATAACATGAATCATTTGGAACACCATACTCCTCTAAGGAAAGAGAAATTTGTCATAGAATCCTTCATGTGGTAAAGGACTTCCATGTTTAGTGGATAATCTAATCTCCTCCTCATGAAACAATGGTTTAGCTCCATTGAATAGATATTATTTATCCTCTAGTGCTCAGAAGAAGAGAAAGTCTTGCTGGTGGTCTACCATTTTGTTGGGGAAGCTGATTGGTGGTGGAAACTGATCAATAATACGATGTACCAGGTGTAAATTGATTCCATGGATTGGGATGAATTCAAGAAAATATTTTGCAATAATTATTTTTTTACCAAATCCTATTTCTCAAGATGGACAGGGATTTTCTCATACTTAAGTAGAAGGAAGATGAGTCCATCAAGGCATATGAAGAAAACTTCACAAGGCTTCCAAGATATGCCTTCTACTTTTTCATGAACACCAAAATCAAGTTGTATCTTTTCTTTATAAAACTAAAGTTAAGCCTAAGATAAGTGTTGTCAATTCAAGACTTTCATAGTTAGGAGGAGATTGTATGTTTTTCCCTCAAGGTTGAAATGGATATTAGAGACTCCCAATGGTCTCATGGGCCTGATGAAAAAAAGTGAAAATGGAGTGTAATATGGGTAGTTTGAAAAATAAATCTCATGATTTAAAGAAGATAAAACATCCCACGTGTCAAAATTGTTGTAAGAATCATCCTGGTAACTGTCTAAAGGGAGCTAGGATTTGCATGAAATGTGGGAGAATTGGGAATCTGGATAAAAACTACTAAAGGGAAATAAATAATCCCAAAAATGTTGAAGAAGAAAGGAAGGTTCAGATCAATACTCATCCTGCAGTGTAGAGTTACAACTGCAAGGAACATGGACATTATGGGAACAATTTCCCTAAAAAAATAGTTTCCAGAGGAAATCAACAATAATCTCCAAGGAAACAAGGAAGGTCTTATGCTATCCCTACTGTTGAGGTGGAGGTGGAAAATGATGTGGTGATATGTATTCTAGTTATTCATTCAAGAATAGGGAACATATTATTTGATTCTGGTTCTATGGATTCTTTGATATCATTCAAGTTTAGTAAAACTCTTCAAACACCACCTCAAAATTTAGAGACTGGTTTATCTGTGAGAACATAAAATGGGGTAATTATTGCATCCAAAGTATACAACTCCTCCCTAGTTAATGTCTGTGGACTGATCCTCCTATAAAATATCATCATACATTCCTTATTGGAGTTTTATGTTATATTGGGCATGGATTGGATATCTTTATACAAATCCAACATCAACTATCAGGAAATGGAAATCACTCTTCACATCCTAAATCATCCTCCAATTCTTTACAGGTGTAAAGAGGAAGATGAATATCTTTTAGAATCACTATCTCAAGAGTGGATATTACTTCCTTATGATAATGCATTTCTATCTCAAATTATTGAGACAAAAAAGAGAATAATGATCGAAGACATGCCCATTTTAAGGGACAACACTGATGTATTTCCCAAAGAATTGTCTGGTCTTACTCCTGATTAAGAGGTTTAGTTCTCAAATGAAGTTATTCCTACATATCTAACTATATCAAAGAAACATTATAGAATGGCCACCATAGAGTTTGAAGAGTTGAAGAAGAAATTATAGGAAAATCTAGACAAGGGTTTTATATGACTGAGTGCTTCACCTTAGGGATCACCAGTCCTATTTGTAAAAAAGAAGGATGGTTCAACGCACCTTTGCATTGATTATCATGAGCTCAATAAAATCATGATAAAGAAAAATTATCCCTGGCCTTGGATAGATGACTTTTTCTATCAGCTTTGTGGGGCAAGTTATTTCCCTAAGGTGGACCTTCGGTCAGGATATCACCAATTAAAGGTGAGGATGGAAGATATTCCTAATACTTCCTTTCAAACATGGTATAGGCACTATGAGTTCATATTGATTCCCTTCAAACACACTAATACTCCAAATTTTTTTATTGATTTAATTAATAGGTCTTTAGAAATTAAAATGAAAATTTTTTGGTAGTATTTATCATCGATATTCTGATATACTCCAAGAGCAAGGAGGAACATGGGGAGAATTTGAATATTGTGATAATGACTTTTCAAAGGGAGAAACTATATGAAAATTATAGTAAATGTGAGTTTTGGATAGAGGAAGTATCATTCTTGGGGAATATTATCACCAGTATAGAGATATTTGTAGACCCCTCCAAGATAAAGGAAATTGAAGAGTGGCCCATGCCAACCTCTGTAACGGAGATCCGTACCTTCCCTGGTCTAGCTAGTCGATAGCCCACATCTCCAACATGATCAAGAATCTTGAAGGGGTCGATGAACCTTGGTCAAGATATTCGATAGGCCACATCTTCAACATGATCAAGAATCTTCACTGGCTGCTCCTCATAAGAAAGATCATTCTCCAACTGTACCATCTAAGATGTGTTAATTCGTCACATTCAAGGATGATGGGTTTTCAATAAATTTATCGTATTCAATTATGGTCATGAAACCATTTTTATGGTTTAAAGAGATTATAATATATATATTATGTCTAATTTAAGTTTTTTTAATCTTTTTTATACATGATATTAATTTATAAATAAAAATGTGTTAATTTTTAAAAAAACTCCATTTAACCAAAACGGTTATCATTAATGTTTTATATAAATATTCATGTTCACTGTAAATAACCAAATGAATTTTATAACCATGTAGTCTTCTATATTTTAACTAATAACATATTTCTCCAAGTATGGACAACCAATATCACCTTACATCTTTATCCTTACATGTATATTTGCAAACCAATCATGAAAACCAATGAAACAAACGCTCTAAAAATAATGAAATTGGACCTCTTAACCCACCAAAAATGTCATTAATGAACTTAATAAAGTTATAATAAATCAATTACATGTAAAATAGATTATTTACATATTAATTAGTGAATTTTATTTAGTTATCCATGACTTTAAGATCTAGTGAAGGACACCATTGCACTTAAGGTAAGAGATTCTACCTGAACCTCCATTATTCCTTTGGGTTGCCCTATCTTTCTTTTTACCCAAATAAAGTTATCTGTTATTTTTATTTACCTTTTATAAATACTTCTACATGCTCAAAACTCATGTATCAAGGTCTATTCATCATTCTATTTTGGCGATATACATGTTTTTAAGTGGTTCCCTCCTCAATACATCCCGATAAGAATACCCGTTTAAGAGAACTTCCTGAATTCTTCCCCATTTTCAAGTACACTAAATATTCTGTTTTAAGACAAATTTTTTTTATAAGTGTAGTTTTTTATTATTAAAACATTCTTTTTCACTTCTATTTTTATATAAAATATTATACCATTTTTTATTTTAAATGATCTTTATTATTTTCCTTAAAACCGCACAAAAATGTTTTAATGCTAAAATTTAATAAATACACTTTTTACATGTTATCACTTATCTTTGACATAACTTACCATGATATATGTCTATTTTATCTTATTAATTTCCATTTATGTTCTAATTCCTTTCTTTTATGGACAATTGTATGATACAACAATTAATTATGCTTTATGACGTGATTATGATACCCATTTCTTTCAATGGGTAACCTTATGTTTATGTATGAATGATTATGTATGATTATATATACAGAAGACATATTCATGAACATGTTAAGATGACTTATCCCAGATAGTGATCCAATGCATTGGTTAATGTTGAGTCTCATGAGACGTTATGTGCAACGGTCTTGGAGGTTAGCCTTGACTCATTCTACCATGTGCAACAGTTTTAGTGGTTAACCATGAATTATGATCTTCTATGTGAAACAAGCATTGACTCATGATAAAGTCATGTTTTATGTTTTTATAACGTTAATATGAATCCATTTTTATATGATCCCATGTTTATATGGTACGATTACATATGTTCCATGTTTTTATATCATTATGTCATGCCTTCTAACCCATGTACTAGAGATTTATTCTTATGTTTATTACCTTACTAGGATTTTTAGCTCATCCCATTGTTCATGTTATCCCCAGATTATCCTATGTAGATGAATGATCACAATGGAAGATAGGATCTCATTATATAGATTAAATAAAAGTTATTTTGATGATTCTTAATTACATACCTAATATTCCAAGACACTAGACATTACGATCATTGGCATGTAATTTGTTGTTTTATTATTCTTAAAATAATATAATGATATGCGTAAAAGGATTGGGTTTCTATAGTTATCATTTATAGGCTTCTAACAACTGGTATCAAAGGGGTGTTCATTTTTCTTCTCTCTTAGAATAATGGTAGTGGTTGTAAACCCTAATAAATTCTCCATATTTCATTGTAGTGATTTCCAATTGTCAAAAATATATATTCAACATCATTTCATATCCTTATTAATGGTTTTTTACAAAATTTAGATCTATGGAATCATTGTAGACATTGAATGAAAATCCTCGATGAAAAGAGATCACCGTGAATTATATGTAGATACAAAATCCATAAATTCCTTGTGAAGTACTCTTAATAATCGCATATTCCCAAAGGTTATATCTATTAATACCTATCATGTTATGTGGGAAAATATAATGAACATTTATGAAGGATATTATAAGGTTTAGGAGACCAAGTCACATGTTTTTTGGAATAATTATTAAGACTTGAGAATGAGCTCAAATGAAATGGTTAATGCCTTTTTAGATCTTATAAGTGTTTTTTTTGGGATATTTGAGGTCTTGATGAAGACCTTAATGGTGAAAATATTGTTTAGAGGATCCTGAGGATACTCTCTTAGTATTTAAATGAAAAAACGTAAGAACCGAGGTTTTTAGAACAGGTCAAAATCCCGACCATGTTTTAATTTTTTGACTTGTTTCTAATAAAACTGGGAAATTTTTGGAAGTTCTAGAAATTTCCAGACTACACACCATGTATTCTAAAGTAAACTCCATGTAGGGGTTAGGAAAGTATTGACGGTGGGATGATGGTGTAGAAATTTCCCACTACACGATGTGTAGTGTTTCTCGACATGCCATGTATCGTCCTTCCTGTGTACCGACTGAGTTCAAGACATGCGTCGACCCATGTTGAGTGTCCAAACTATGTAGCTACCTCCACTTAAGTCAGAGTAAGGAGAAGGATACTACACGACATTTAGTCCTTAATACACATTGTGTAATTTTATTTTTATTCGCTTAAATGAAAGGGTGTCGCGTCTTATTCCAGAAAATACATTCTTCTTCCCCGTTTTTGGACCTTGACGCTCCGGAAGGCTAAAAACATTTCTTGTCATAGATTCTTCGTCAGTAATCCATTCTTCAATCCATCGATGGTTGTGGGATTGCAATAGGGAATCTAAACCCGCTCACCCTATTTCATTCCAGTTTCTTTGCCTCACGCGTCACAGTTTCCATCCGAGTGGAATTGCCAGTATTTGACGGAAACATATATCTATGAAGATAGACTTTGAATTGGAGCTCTATATTAGATGTTCCTATATATACGAGTCTCATGTAGATGGTACATACCTATTTTTGTGTTTTCACAGAATTTTGGGTGGTGTGACCTTTGGTGCATTTTCGTGTATTTTGAGCATGACCATGTTTTACCTGTTATTGATTGTTTAAGTGTTATCTGACCTATAGGATTTCATTCGGTATGCCATGCTACCTATTATGCTTGAGCGGGGCCGGGCGAGTGGTTGTTTCTCATCAGGGAATTTTCGTGGGGGAATGCGAAAATGGTTATAATTTAATTGTATTATTTTAAACTGTTGAGTTTAGATTATTAAACCTTAATATGAATTGTTAGAGGCCTTAAAGACCTCTGTGCTAGTATGGGACAACACTTAGTTAGTGAATTTCAACTTTTTAGTTTTTTTTCCTATTTAAAAGTGATTATTTTGATTATTATATGTAATTGTTGAATTTCATATGCTGGAACCCTTGTGGTTGTGTTGGGAGTGGCCCGGATGTTCTTTTGTGATGATGATCACAGGTTGGTATTTGCACCGGGTTACATTTGGTGGTTATGACCATGAGTTTGGGTGTCATGGATATCAGATTGAGGTAGGGTGACTGTCCGGTTGGGGATGGCCCAGGTTACTTGGATGGTGATCCCGTTAGACTTGAGCGGCATGGTCGCAGGGACACGTGGTGTCAGAGGTTTTGTGGCTTAGGAACTTACTTTGGTGATTACTGCTCACCCGAAACTTTGAGTAGTGTGCACACATAGAGACTCCATGATGAGGTGGTTTTGACCAATCATATGGGTAGATGCCCCTGTTAGTTGTGGCATAGGTACTATTGGTTGGGGATGCTTATCATTGGAAGCCACATGGAAGGTGAGGAGCCTTCAGGGGATAACATTGAGGCTATCAGGTTGGGGGTAGAGGCCCACTGTTATTTGAGGGAAGAAATCGTTGTCCCTCTGCTTACTTATTTGATGGAAGACATCATTGTCCCTCTGGTTACTTATTTGAGGGCAGATATTATTGTCCCTCCGGATACTTTTTTGAGGTCATGCATCGTTGGTCCTCCAGGTTACAATTTCCTGGCCGAGCATTTAGGACGTCGTTACTTGAGACACATGATGTCATGGGGCACATGGTGTCGGGTTCTGTGACAGAGATTCTGGCATTGGCCGAAGCAGGTGACACTCCATGGTGGCTGCTGAGCACCGGTGGAGTTTGTGTTTTGTTGTGTTCATCGTATTGTTTATTGTTTTCCTTATAAATGCATCCCTACTTTAACACTTATATTAGTTTTGAACCATTGGGTGGTATCCTACAGTGATTCGTCTCACACCCTACACGAGCCCTTCGGGAGGCATGTATAATTTATGGATTTAAGTGCTGGAAAGAGGTTAGCTTCATGAGCTGGACTACATTAGATATTTCATGGAGATGGTATGGACCTTGAGGTCTTTCCTAGATGGAGTTTACTTTGTTTTTCTTTCTTTCCTGTATCATCATGCTTACTTGTTTTGTATCTATAGTTGGTTAGCCAGTGGATCCTTTACATATGGATATGTATGGCCCACTTTGGATGCATGTTTTTTGTTCAGCCTTAGTTACAAGTGATCATCATGCTATTGTATTTACTTTCCACTGCAGTTGTTTATATTTATTGCATCTGCTTCTTATCGATATCGAATATGCTTCTGCTTTTCTGGGCTGTTTTGAGTCCGCTGAGTTATTTATTCTGATGTATCTTTATTTTTATACACGTACCAATACCGTTATTATCCACTGAGAGGGTATAGCCTCCCCACTATACCTCTAAGACCCTCACTGCTACTTGGCAGCCTTTGGAATTTAGGGAGGTGTGCCTAAGGTAGTAACACCCGACCTGTTTAGCACTGTTTAGGTGGCTGTTCAGGTCCGTAACTTTTCAAAAAAATTATGTTTTAGAAGATAAAAATTCAAAATAGATATCTCTTAATATCTTTCATATCTTTTTTCTATCCTATGAAATTAGAAATGAATAAAATGATTCAATAATTAAAGAAAGTAATGAGTAGGTAGCCTTTAAATCTATGAATAATCTCTCTACCATGGAACGTTTAGAAGTTTATGAAGCTAATGAGGTAATATAATTTTTCCTATAATATTAAAATCAAAAAATAATTTTTTATGGGTAAGCTTCCCATTGTTTGTTTCAATTTTGTAAAAGTGGGACATCTTGTGACCAAATGTCTAAAAAACTATCAGGAAGATGATGGTGAACCACTCAAGATAATTAAAAATTAAGGTTTCATGAAATTTCAATGGAAGTATTTCAAAATAAGAAATAATATTTCTAAAGAGGAAGATAGTTCTATGGAAAGTGAAATAGAAGAAGTTAAAAATGTATAGATGAAGGTGTATTGATGGATATAAAAAATAAGCCAAGAAATGATAATAGTGATGATGATAATTATGGTTTTGTTGGAATAGTTAATCTTAGGGAAACAAATTGAGGCATCCCATGAACAAAATGATGTATAGAGAGAAAATAATAAGAAGGACAATATATAGGTGCATAATTCCATGCCCTAAATGCAACAACAAGAGGAATAGAAGTTGTAACTGAAGTCTTAAATTCAAAATTTATATTTAAATGTTCATAAAATTTAAGTAATGAAATCAAATTGAAGGTTAAAATTGTAGAAGAAAAATAGAATTATAGATGGTATGGATAAAAATATCAATGATATAGTAAATATAATTGGGGATTTGGAAGAATATGTTTTGAATTTGTGGTGGAATTTTGAAGATGAATTATGATTAGTGAAACATGAAATGATGATGAATACACAATCATAATCATCTAGTCGAGCCAAAATAATTCTTAAGGATGAATGAATTCCTATACCTCAAGTTCCAGGATTAAAAAATAAAGGAAATTATTTGGTTATATCAAAACCACAAGTGCTAACTCTTAAAAATAAGGTAGATCTTCACAACACTTAAATGGAAATAAATCATTTGTCCAAGGATCAATTTTATAAATCGAGAGTTAGATGTTTTATTATGGAATTTTTGGATACACGTACTATGTTTTCTCTACTGTTTGTAGGTCTATTCGGGAGCAACATCATTCCAAATTGGTAAGAAAAAATTTACATTATTGTTTTATGGATATTGTTTTTATTATGAAGCCTATGGTAATAAGGAATTTTATTTTGATTTAAGAATTCAATAATATTCATCTAGAATACCTCTAATCATGAGAAATAAGAGGCTATAAATGTTATCCAAAAGTGTAGATATCTATAAAAGACTTCATTTTCACAAGAAGAAGGAGAAACTGGGGAGTTAGTTGTTGTGGAAGCGTAGTCATCACCAACTTGGGTGAAGAAATAAAGATTAGATAAGACTAATGTTATTCAAATTTATTTAAGGGAAATGGATAATTCAAGTACATGGATTATAGACAATGGATAGACATCACACATGACTAGAAATAAAGGCCTTATTGTGAATCTCAAGAAAAATAAGTATGGAATCATTTTTCTAAATAATGATGAGGGTCTTAATATTATTGGTTCCAGAATATACAATATTATAGGAAAATATATTACATAAATTTAATTTCTATTGGTTGATAGTTTGGGTCATAATTTTCTCAATTCCAACCAATTGTGGGACTGAATATGTGGTGGAGTTCAGCCAAAAGACTTGAACTGTCAATGCTAAAGATAGTTCACTCATTATTTTTTGAAAATTAACCAAGGTAAATACATATCTGGTTAGAGAAGAAAATGTTTGTAGGCTTTTCAAATAAAAAGAAAATAGATTATGGAATAAATGACTTGAAAATTTGAGTTAAACCACTCTATAAAGGTTGGTAAGGATAAATAGAGCTCATGATTTTCTTTATCTCATATATAACCACTCACATGTGTGATTCATGAAAAAAGTGGAGATCATCTGAAAGTCCTACTAGTCAAAGAAGATGAAGACATGAAGGTTACTTGAACTCATTAATGTGTATTTATGTGGGATAATTTCACCCAAATCAGTGTCTGGAAATTTTTATGATGTCTTGTTTATAGATTATTAAAAATAAATGGAATATATTATTCTTTTTAAGCATAAGACTAATATTTATAGATGTATGTATCTATACCAAACAATTACTAAAAAATCATGGAGTGAAAATCTAGTTGTTTCAAACTGACAATAGGATCAAACTCAAAAACCATCAAGTTGGAGAATATCATGAAAAACATGGAACTCAGCATAAGGGTTCAATTGTAAAAACACCCCAATAAAATGGGGTTTTGGAATTAAGAAATCATATTGTCAATAATATATCTTGTAAAATGTTGAATTAAAATATCTTTCAGAAAGATATCATAAAGAATTAGTTCCTACAGTGTTTCACATCTCCAATTTATTATTACTATATAAAATGAATGGAGAGATCTGTGTTAAATTTAGCATGGAAATAAACCTAATCTTGAATAATTCTGAGAGTTTGGAAGGAATTTTTTTATTCTCAATAAGGAAAAGTGAACCAAATTTGAATATCATTGAGATAAAATAATATTTCTTTGATATTCATATATGATAAAATAATATGGGTTTTATAATAAAAGGTTTGATAAAATTATAGATATTAATGATGTTGTGGTGTTTTAATATGGGCACGTAATAGAATCGCATGAGAAGAATTTACATGAAAACCACAAAATTTGAAATCTAAAAGTGATGAAGAAGTTCTAAGTTCAAGGGTAGTTGTGAAACAGGAAGATAACCATATTTATGATTCAAATATTAAAATAAAACCATAAATTTTATCATGTTTATAAATATAAACAAGTAGGTCTAAAATAACTAAAATTAATATTATTGGTGACTGGACAGATCTGGTGCAAACTAGAATAATGAATACATTGTATAATGTTTCTATGTTTTCTTTAAAAGAACTAAAATCTATTAAAGTGGTTGAAAATGATGAGATTTGGTTCAAGGATATGAATAAGGATATTAAAAAAAGAACATAATGATATGTCAAAGTGGTCCCAAGTCCAATTGTTAATAATTTAATTATAACCAATTGGGTGTTTCATAAATAATTAAATGAATATGTCACCATGATTTATAAAAAAGAACAAATTTTGTGAAAAGGGTATTCCTAGAATCAAGGAATTGATTTAAATGAGACATATGCACCCATTTCATATCTTGAGAAAATTTAGCTATTTCTATCCATGGAAATTCAAAAAGGGTCCAAAATATATCAAATGGTTTCTAAATACGGCTTTTTGAATGTTGTTCTTGAAAATGAAGTTTATATTGAGAAACCATATTGATATCTCATTGATGATGATGAATTCAAAGTGTGATGACTAAATAAATCTTTTTATGGCCTCGAACAAGCACCAAAATCATGGTATTCCAGATAGACTAATGTCTAAAGAATCTTGGTTTTCATAGAGGATTTGATCATAATCTCTATATTAAGAATCTAAATGAATAGAAATTTATGGTGATTATTTACACTGATGATACTATTTTTAGATACTCAAATGAAACTCAATACAAGCTATTTTTTTAACTCATGAGGTGTGAATTCTAGATGTCTCTAATTGGTGCAATATCATTTTTCCTTGGCTTACAAGTCACTCAAATATTTGATGGGTTATTAATCACCAAAACCAAATATACTAAGTAGGTCTAAAAAATATTTCATATAGAT
The DNA here is from genome assembly GCA_963277665.1 of Viscum album. Lineage (NCBI taxonomy): Eukaryota > Viridiplantae > Streptophyta > Magnoliopsida > Santalales > Viscaceae > Viscum > Viscum album. The sequence goes on along the minus strand of OY728134.1, from coordinate 1,083,071,098 downwards.
GAATCCAGGCCCATGGAAACTCTGGGAAAGATATGGGTGAATTTATCAAAATATGAGTCAGGAAATAAGTCACTATGGCCATGTATCGATACATTATTAGGAGATTTATTTATTTGATAGCCACATGATTGAACATTTTATTTGCTACATGTCAAGAAACTCTTTTTCAATGTGATCCTATGGAAATTTACTTGAAATCTTTGAGAAGGATTGTTCAGTATATCCATCATATAATGGATTATGGGATGTTCAACCAAAATTCTACACAATAGAATCTTGTTGGATTCACTTATGAAAATTGGGAAGGCTCAATAGATGACTGAAAATAAAAATCTGGTGGTTCTTTTTATCTTTGTAGTTCATGTGTCTCATGAAAAATCCTGAAGTAGAATTGTATATCTTTGAGCACCATGGAGACAGGAAATGTTTCTACTAGTCAAGCATGCACACAATTTCTATGGATGAAGCAATGACTTGATGATTTGTGTGTCAAGGTGACCTACACCATTCTAATTATGTGGTACAAAACAAGTGAAATCAATATTAATCATATCCAATATTTTTGGACTAAGAACATTGAGATCAAATATCATTTCACAAAGGAGAAATAAGAGTAATGAGATATAACATTAGAGTATTCATAGGATCAAGTGGAAGATATCATGACAAAGGAAATACCCAAAGTGGTGTTTGAGAAGAATCAGTTAGCTCTTAGAGTCCAACCTCTTTCACCCAATTAACTAGCATAGGACAAATCCCTACTCCACTTGATTTCTTTTATGGTAAAGGTAATCCTTCTCACCAAAATCAGTTGGTTTTCTAACCTCATCTTTAGAACATTTCATAGTATTGATATCTTTGGGTTAATTTCCACACAGGGAGAGAAATATCCCTGTGTGTTATATAGAGGGAGGAATAAAATTGAATGGTGGAGTATATCAATGAAAACCCAAAGGGATTATTGAGTTGGTTGAATGATTCAAAGGTGATCATTAAAAACTTTTCATTCAATTCTTATTTCCCACATTAGTCTTTGCTCACTTGAGCATATAATTTATGACTAGTTTCTCTTTGATTCATTTCTTGAAAATTATTTATTAGAGTGTTTTTAGGATTCTACACAAACCCAAAGGGGGAGATTGTTGGACAAAATCCCATTAGACATGTTTTGTTTCATTTGTTGAAAAATGAAGAAGGAGTGAAGTGGAAGTGCTATGGTCAAAGGACTATGACATAGTCCGAGGGCCACACCATATCCCTATTTTTTATGACATAAAAAATAATCCCAATAAAGGGAAAACTAGATCAACCCCTAACATGTGGAATCATTCTCAACCACACAGGGGAACCAACCATACTAGGTAGACACTACTGGCACCAAGGAGGTAGGAGAGGGTGCATGCAGGTTGACATGTTCATGAAGTATTGGTCTATTCCACAGGGTCATAAGCACAGAGTTTTTGGTCCACAGTGCATGATGGAAATATGGAGATTATGGTCTATGGTGTAGGGAAGCAAAATAGAGAATTCCATGAGTGGACCCTGTCACTCATTTCTAGATAGAAGAAGGTTGAAGATAACTTATATTCTATGATAATTATATATTTATTTCTAATATGGGACAAGGATTTTTTATTCTTCACCATAACCAAGATCACCATGGCATAGAATGTGGTTGAGTTGATTTTAGAACCTCTAGAAATTTGAAATTGTCTATTCTATAACACCTGGGATATACTACAACCCCAGTTGAATGAGAAGAAGTCCATGCCATATCTAAGAATTGAAATTTAGGGGGGGTCTGAAATCAGAAGAGGAAACTTTTTTGAGATTTTATATCCTACAGAATGCTACACTGCAAGAGATGAATCCATGCCTTAACCAATTTGGAGTGAGAAGTGGTTATGAGGAGACCATTCCACATATCATGTGAAGTTAGAGAAACTTAATTCTCTTTAAAAAGGGTATTTGTTCAATCGTATGTCTCCGCACCATAGTTATAGTTACCATGACATAATATATATAATTCACATGACACCATTCCATAGTGGTAAGGACCACGCTATAGTATGGGTGTCTCCATGCTGCAGTAGTCATCTCTATTCCATATGATGACTATTAAATTTTTTAAATTAGTGGATGTTATGGCTTTAAAATTACACTAGTTAATTCGTTATTAATGGTGCATGATGACCCCAATAACCATAAAGGGCACTTGTCACAATCTTATCCATAATGGGATCCATCCCTGACTTTCAATTGATTTAAAAAGTGTGATCATGTTGCTTCACGACATATATAGTAATATATATAGAAAATAAAGGTAGATTGTAGGATTAGTTCTTTGGATGTTTTCCAAAGTTTTTGTTCTAAAAATCATCTAAAGGTTAGCAAGTAAAAGAAAGAATTCCATGAGTCTCATCCTCACTAGAAATTTACATCATTTTGTTTAAGAGAAACACAACTTCCACTTTAAATTAAGATTATCGTCATGTGAAGAAGGAAGTTACAATAAACAGATTAGTGGCGTCTTTATTAATGGAGAGTATTGAGTTCTCTAATTGTTCGTGGTAGTGAACTAGGAGGGCTAGTGAGGCCACTCCGAATTATAGTTTATGTAGTGAGCCTCTAGTGAATTTGGTACAAAAGTGGATTTTCATAAATATTCTTGGATGTATTCTAGTGTGAGTGAATCAATTAAAATCATATATGTAATTTATTATCTTTAATCACTCATTAAGATAAAATAAAGGGATAAATCAAAAAATTCTTCAAGGTGAGTGAACAAGATACTGTTTAGGGAAATAATTACTTAAACCATGTTTCAACCCCCTCTCATGGTGTTATCATATATAATATTATAACATATTCATATACTTCCAAAAAATTAAATGGTCCCAAATATTCTTTTGTGTTCCAATATAGGGTCGATTATTTTACTTAAAATGTTAATGTTATTCGGTTTGTTCATTTAGGCGGTTTTATTGGACATCATGAACTATTTTAATTTTATTTACTTAAATGATCATTAAAATAATAAAAATCATAAACTAAATTATATTATAATTATTATCATCTTATTTTACTATATTAATATTTTTCTAACCATCCTTGAAGGCAGTGGAGAAAATCGAAGTGTGTTGTTCATAGAGGAGGTGAACCAACCATATTGCAAATAACGTTTTAGTTTTTAGAATCTAAAGAAGAGAGGGTATGAAATGGATATTTCACTAAAAAAATAACATTATAGTATATTTATGATAATTTAGTAATCATTTTGTGTTGTATGGTGGGATAAGATTAAGGTAGAAGAATAAATTAATTTAGGAGGTAAATTGAGAATATTACCTCTCAAATGTCATCTCCATGAAATACTTCTTAAAGAACCATGAAATAGTATTTGGATTATACTAGAGGAACTAAGAAATGGGGGAAGGATTAGGAATATATATGGGTACACAATTGGAAATATTCAAGGCATAGAATATTTGAGAACGGGTTGGGAGTGTTGGTATTTATAAGGGGATGAGAGGTGTGTTTCTGAATATTATATTCATTATTTTATTAATTTGGGTCAAGAACATCAATAATAGTAATTATTGTGACTATATAAAGTAAATGGTTCATGTGATTTCTAAATAATGGGTGATTATATCAGACATGACCCAAGATTCATGTATTTTTCTGATAATCTCAAATACATTATTTTTCTCCATTTCACAATTCCCTAAAAATTCAACTATTTTTGAAAAATATCAAAAATTCACACTATCCTTTTTTAAATTTTTTTATTCAAAAAATTAAATCCATTTTATGAAAATAATTTTCTTAATCTAAAATAATTATTTATTAAATAAAATATTCATTTAATTGAAAAATTCCAATTTTAATATAATGAGCAATTTTTGACCATTTGAAGAATTACTTCAGGTCTCATAAAATTATCCTACCATTATTATAAAACATAATATTAATTTATAAATCCATTTTATTAAAATTATTTTTCTTTTAAATGAATATATTTATTATAAAATTGTAATTAAAATAATTATTTTTTCTAAAAATACAAACACTAGTTTTATCAATTTAAAAAAAAAATTACTTACATGTACCATGGTATAAATATATCATATTTTTTTATAAGATACCTAAATATTATTTGACATTTTTATAAATGAGGATACTATTATAGAGGTCAGGTTTTCCCAATGATAAAATTACTATTCTAACGGTTTGTTTATTATTCCAACAGTTATATTACTATTATAATTATAAAATTTGTAATAGTCCTATGGATTCCCTACATCCTATAAATAATTCATATTTCATTAATAATTAATTCACTTAAAGTTTCTTCACAAGTTTATATATAGTTTCATTTTTTAAAATACATATTCAACAGCTAACATTCTGCTTCATTTTTACAGTGTTGTTCATGAGTGCAATTATTTTTGGGTATTAAAGACATTCAAATTTAATTATTATTATTATTATCATCTAATTTCCAATTTTTATCACATTTTAATAATTTCAATTATTATGGAAATTTTTATTCAATAAATTAAATATTCAAATTAATATAATAAAATGTTGTTGGTTTCATCATGTGGTGCATGTGATTTGTACTACATTAATAAATATATCACAATTATAAGAAGGGAAATCCTATTGATAAATTTCTGGGTCATTAAATTTTCCCCTTAAGAAATTTTACATATGAAATTTTTATTTACAAACTAAGGTGAAAATAGGTGAGGTTAGTTCTTCTACATCAAATCCTCTGGTACTTCTGCCATAGTACTTTGACTAGGTGAGTTGTCTTGTTACGTTGAACGTTATCTATATGGTTCAATACCTTCAATAGTTTCTCCTCATAAGAGATATCATTTTATTATTATTCCACCTCTAAATCAATACATGTGAGGAAATTGGTATATACATACTCAAGATGGATATGCAAGATATTTCATTTTCTTGAGACTGGGTTGGTGGGAGTGCTCATAAATTAACCAAATCAGTGATGTGATCAAGAATATTAAAGTGATCAGGGTGCTTAGGACTTAGCTTACCCTTCTTCCTAAATTTAATGACTTCGGTAATTTATAGTAACACTTTATCTCTATCCTTTAACTAAATGTATCATTGATGATTTTCATCATAGCTCTTTTATGGACTTTGAGAATCCATGATGTGTTAATGAATTTAATTGAACTTTTCTACTATTTCCTCAACAATTTCTAGGTCACAGAATCTTGGGTTCACTAATTGTATCCTAGAACACTAGTGTTCTACACCTATTCTCATAAATGAATTCATATGGATCTATTTGGATACTTGAGTGAGAACAATTATTGTAAGAGAACTTGATTATAGGAATATACTAATCTAATCCTCCTTTAATGTTCATCGAGAATGATCTTAACCTTTCTTCAAGTGTTTTGATAGTATACTCATATTTTCCATCACTTTGGGGTGATACATCATGAAAAAGTATTATTTGGTGTTTAGAGAATGTGGAGACAATTCTAGAACATAGAGGTAAATCTTAGATCACAATAATATACAATAGATAGTGGTACTCCATGTATCCTCACAACTTTTTTTATGTATATTTTTGAAAGTTGATCAATATAGAAGTCCTCTCAAATTGGAATAAAGTGAGTGGCCATTCTAAGATGATCCACCACAACACATATAACATTATTTCCTTTGGATATCTTTATATGACCAGGGAAAAATTTCATGGTGATGTTTTCCCATTTCATTTAGGTATGGTTAATGTTTGCATCATCCCCTTAGAAATTTTCCTTTCATCATTCATCTAATTACCTAACAATCATTTTTATGTATATTCTGTAATCCCCTTATTTATACTTTCCCACCAATAGTGCTCTCAAAGATCTTGATACATCTTTATGCTCCCTGGGTGGATGGAAAAGGCCGATCCATGCACATCATTCAATAACTCCTTCTTTATCTTGGGATTTGATTGTACACATAGTCAGGACCCAAATCTTATAACTCATTCTTCATCAATTTTGAACTCTGAGGATTTACCATTTTTCATAGCTTCCACCTTCTTATGTATTTTTATATCATCTCTTTGAGCATCCTTTTTCTTAACTAAAAATGATGGTTGGTAAATAATTTGAGAAAGGTATAATGATTTTCCCTCCATTATAATTCCCATGTATATCCTTTTCAAGTATAATAATATTAAATTATTATCAATTTTGATAATTGATAAGTTTGTTATATCCCATATACTTAGAGAATATTCCACTATATTTACTTTTCTAGGATTGAAGTACATTTATCAGTCATAGTTCTTATTAATATCTAACCATATTCATTGGAACATATTAAACTCAATTTGTGTGAATGTCTATTTGAGTCTCTTAAGATACATATATATTTCACACTTCTCCCCATAGAGATAATTATTCCATATTTTCAATAAGATGATAAATATAGACCACTGTAAATCATGTGTTGTATAGTTTGTCTCATGAACTTTAAACTTACTAATGGTGTGGGCTATCACTTTATCATTCGAAATTAGTAAACATCCCATTACCTTCTTTAATGAATCATTTTATACTATAAAAGTTTTCCCACTTCTGGGTAGTGTGAGGGATGGTGGAGTGATAGGCCTTTTTTAAGATTTTTTATGCTCTCTTTACATTCATCAGTCCAGAAAATCCTTAATCCATTATGAGTCATCTTGTTTAGTGTGTTTGAAAATCATAAGAAGTTTCTCAAAAATAATATATAATACCAAAATATTCCAAGGAAATTGAGGATCCCTATTACATATGTCGGTCTGGTCAATTCTTCAATTTCCTTTGTCTTAGAAGGGTCCACATATATACTTTTTCTAATGATAAAATACCCTAATAATGATATTTCCTCCATCCAGAACTCACATTTATTATACTTTTATAATATTTTTTCCATTCAAAAATTCTTTATCATAGTATTCAAATGGTCCTCATACTCCTCCATACATTTAGAGTATATTAAAATATCATCTATAAATTCTATCTCAATTTTTAAGGTAATCTATAATGACTCTATTCATTAATTCCATAAATATTTATGGAGAATTAGTGTGTCTGAAGGGAATCAATATGAACTCATACTATCCATACCCTATATGAATGGTAGTCTTGGTAATATCTTACTTATTCACCTTTAATTAGTGATATCATGACCAAATTTCCACCTTATAGAAATACTGAGGCCTGTGTAGTTGATCAAACAAGTCATAAATCTATGGTAGGGGATATTTTTTCTTTATCATGATTTTCTTCATCTCATGAAAATAAATGCAGAGTTCCATTAACACATACTTATTCTTAATTAAGAGGATCGGTGAACCCCATGCTGAATAACTCAGGAATATAATACCCTTTTCTAAAATCTCTTGTAACTACTTATAAGTTTCATACAACTTAATGGTGGACATTTTATAAGGACTCCTTGATATGGAAAGAGATCTGGGTATAAGTTCAACATAGAACTCAACCTCTCATCCTGGATAAACACCAAGAAATTTTTTAGGGAATACATAAGTATAATCCCTTATAAATGGAATGTCTTCAAGAAATATTCTATCTGTAGTATCAATCATTTAATCTAGATGTGATTTCTTATAAGGAAATAATATCCAAACTTGATTATATGATTCCATGAGAGATTCATCCCCCTCCTTATACTTGTACATAATCATAGGATGACTTGAGATGTGAAGAGTGATCTCCCTTTACCAATTGTTGATATTGTCATTATATAAGGATAGAAAATACATTCCCAATATAGCATCAAACACTACTAAAGGAAGTAAGCCACTATTTTCATGTGGGTTCGGTCCACAAAACATTATTGAGAGAATTTATATACTTGAGATTCAATAATTTCCATATTTTTTGTTCTCATAGATATCTCAACACCCATGTTTTGAGGTGGTTTCTAAATAGTTATACTAAACTTTCAAGATGTGAAAGAATATTTAGAACTAGAATCCAAAAGTACATTCAATATTCTTGAATTAATAACTAGTGTACATGTCACCACATTATTATTAGGATCTAGCTTATAAGTAGAGATAGAATATGGCCTTCCTTGCTCTCAAGGACTTAGAGAGAATTATCATTTATTGTATATGATAACCCTTAGCTTAGGGAAATGGTTTATATAACTCACATGTTCCTTATAATTGAAACATTTTACCCCAGGCTGAGTATTAATCTGAACCCTCTTTCCCTCTAACATATTAGTAGGAGTTTTTATATCCCTTTAGTATTTATTAGTCTGGTTCCTCTCTTTTCCATGCTTTAATCACATCCCATATCCCTTTATAAAGTTTCTAAGATACTTCTTCCCAAAATTTTGACACATGGGAAGTTGGGTTCTCTTTACACCATGAGATTTATCCACTGATCCTATTAAATAAAACACCATCTTACACTTTTTTTATCTCCAGACCCTTGATACATCTAAGAGTCTCCAATATCCATACCAACATTAGTGACACAAAATAAAATATCTTCATATCTATAAAATTATTTATTGTAAAATATTTTCAGATAATCATCTTTAACCCACTAAAGAAGTGGTCTACCATAATTTCAATGTTGATAGTGAAACTAGTGGTGTACCATGAAAGCGTTGTGAAGTTTTCCTCAAACACGCCGATAGACTCATATTCCTTTTTCATTACACCAATGAACTCCATATCAATTTTATGATATATTGTTCAAGAGAATGTATTTATTGAAAAATATTTTCTTGAATCCTTCAAATTCCATGGAACCAATTTCCTCTATGGTATTCATATTCTTAATCAACGTCCACCACTAATCAGCTTCCCCTTCAAGATGATAGATGGAAAACATGAATTTATATTATTTTGAGTATTTTAGTAAATATAATATCTTCTCAATAGAGTTAAAACATTGTTCCTCGATGAGGGTAATAGAATATCCACTAAAGGTAGTAGGACTTTATCACATAAAGAACTCAACCACAACATTCTCATTCTTAAGAGAAGTAGGGAGTTCTACATGATTAAAGTTATTATTCATAACTTGAGTTAGCTGAGATTGTACTACCATAAAGTTCCCAAATCCCACTCCCATCATGTTAGGAATATCATTAGGTAAATCATCACAATGCCAATTATGTTGGTTTTGGGAAAGATTCCTCCAATTTCAAACCATTAAGTAAAAAAATAAAGAGATTAATCAAACTAAAAATTATGTGAAAAGGTAAAATATGAGCATAGAAGTAACAAATTATAAATGAAACATATATAATAACATATGGGTCTCTAGGTTTAAATATAGGATATCCATGGTAATTTTTTCTATTAGTTTTTCTAAACAGACAATCCTTTCAATCCCATTACAATGGTTCATAAAGGTTATGTGAATTTTATAAATCATATCCCCTAGGGGTGACAAACCAGGTGTGCAAAAAGGCCTCTTTGTCGTGCACCAGGTGAAAATCATGTTAATACCTAATACACCCTTTTCAAGGTTATTACCCCTAGGTAAAATTATGATGATCCACATCCACTTATAGTGTATATACAAGGATGTAAGATTTTATAAACCACTATCTCTCTACTTCACCAAAATTCAAGGATATTCTCCTATACTTAGAATTATCCCTAGGGTTATTACTAAATTATTATATTCATAATACCAAAAAATAACTAGACCATCTTATAACACCAAATATAGTGACCCAAGACTTTTACACATATTGTTACATATTTTTTAACAAAAATATCCATTAAATTCAACCAAAGGATTAAAAGGAGTAGTGTATTTGGGAGACTAGGTATATAAAACAACAACATGAAAATAAAAATAAAACTTCTTTATTTTAATCACCATAATGAATTACTAAATCCCTTTTAAATCATAAAAATACAGAGGATAACCTGTGGAATACATAAAATAAAGGGATGTGTTATAAATCCCAATAAGGGAACAAACATGATGGAGAAGCATAACATATCAATCAAAATTCATAACATGATATCATATAATACAAGGATCATGAATAATAATATGGGAGTATAATATAAAAACATGGAATCATAAGATAATGGAAATATATAGAAGTGTTAAAAAAAATATAACATGACATAAGTAGTATTCGAGGCTAGACACCAAGGAAAGATCACATTGTGGATAGAGTCCCATCAAGGATTTGGTTCACTCCCTAATCCCATACATAATTTCTCACGAGAGAAAACAATTTACTCAATGCATTGAAGTGATATAGGGGTGAACCCATCATATAATGTACATGAATATGTGTGACATAAAAAAATAAATCATAAGTAGTAAACATAACAATTACCTGTGAAATGAGATGGGTTGAATAAACATGTATCATATCATAATAAAAGGAGATTTCATAAAGAAGGAATTTGATCAATGAACATAATGCATGTATCACCCCATAAAAGGAAGGGAAAATAATATATGTATATATGTCATAAACACACACACACACACACATATATATATATATATATATATATAATTTATAATTATTACAAAACATTAGATAGAAATAAATTAATTTAGATTAATAAAGGTTATAACCCCAAGAAAAGGGTTTTTAGGAGAGATCCCTTACCTTAGGTTCCCTAATCACTATAAACATGCACTTAGCATCCTAGATGATCAAACTAGATTCATTCATTCCTTAATTAATAATATTATATATACATATATATATTATTTACTATAACATCGTTATGCTAATTTATAACCATTTTCATGAGATATAATGTTTAATATCACAATTCTGAGGGTGTCTGTTTCATGGTTCCATGGTCAGACCACTTGTGAATAATTATTGAATTATTTGTGAAACGGAAATAAAATTAAATATGTTAAATGAATTGTTATTAACATAATTAAAAAAATTTCAATGATCCCAAATATCTTTTTTTGTTCTAATATAGGTATAATTCTTTTAGTAAAATCATTAGAATTATTCAGTTAATTCATTTAGGCAGTTTTACCAACCATCAAAAACTAGTTTCATTTTATTTACTTAAGTGATCATTAAAACATTAAAGAACTTGAAATAAGTTATATTATTCTCATTATCAACTTATTTATCCATTATAATATTTTTATGACCATCCTTGAAGGCAGTGGAGAAAAACAAAAATCATTGTTCATGGAGGCGATGGACCAACCATATTGTAAACAACATTTTCATTTTTGGAATCCAAATAAGGGAGGGTGGAATATGGATATTACATTAACATGATAATATTATAGTATATTTATGATGTTGGAGTCATCATGTAATGTTGTATGAGGGAGGATAAGAGAAGGTAGAAGAATAAATTAATTTAAAAGATGTAAATTGAGAATATTACCACTTAAATGTCATCTCCTTGAAATACTCCTTAAGGAACCTTGAAATTGTCTTTAGATGATAGAAAAGAACTATTACATCAGGGATAGTTCTATTAATTGGATTTTATATAACTTTTTCAAGATACAATGATTATAATTTATAATGAGAAGGGGTTGTGAGGGGCGATACCTATAAGGGGGGAGAGGGATGTTTTTGTTATTATATTCATTAGTTAATTATTTTGGCTCAAGACCATCAATAATATTGATTATTGTGACTATATATAGTAAATCATGTATATGAGTTTTAAATGATGGGTTCTTACAATATACAGGACTCAAAAATTCATGTATTTAGCTTATAATGTCAAATACCATATTTGACTATATTTCACTCTTCACAAAAAATTCAACTATTTTAGAAAAATACCAAAAAGTAACCCTAAACATTTTTTTTAAATGTATATTCCAAAAGTGAATTATATTTTATGAAAATAATTTTATTAATGTGAGAAATTTAATTTTTTTTTAAAAATATTCATTTAATTGAAAATACTTATTTTAATATTATGATAAATTTACTGACCCTTTGAAAAATTACTTGTGGTCTCATAAATTTATCTTACCATTATCATAAAACAAAATATTATTTTAAAAATCCATTTTATGAAAATTAATTTTATTTTAAATTATTATATTTTTTATAAAATTTGAATTAAAACATTTATGTTTTACAAAAACACGAACACATAATTTATCAATTTAAAAAACTTATTTACCTATACCATGATATATATATATATTTATTTTTATTTTTTTAAATAACTAAATATTATTTTACACTTCCATAGGTGAAGACACTATTCTAATAGTTAAGTTACTATTCCCAATGGTCATATTACTATTCCAATGGTTAGGTTACAATTCCAATGGTCAGATTTCTATTCCAACTATCAGATTTATAATGGTCATATGTGTTCCCTACATCCTATAAATACCTCATATTTCACTCATTATTCCTTCAATAATATTTTCTTCTTGAGTTTATATATATATTCAATTTAAAAATGCATATTAGATTACAAAAAATCTTCTTCAGTTCTATAGTGTTATTCATGAGTGCGATTATTCTAGGAGATTAAGAAAATTCAAATTTTCCTATTATTATTATTATTATTATTTCTATTTTTTCACATTTTAATAGTTTAATTTTTTATGCCCTTTTTATTCTCTAAATTTAATGTTCAAATTAATATAATGATTTTCTTTTTTTCACCATGGGGAGCATGTGATTTATAATACATTACGAAATATGACAGAATTATAAGAAGTAAAATTTCATTGATAAATTTATGGGTCATTAAATATAGTCACTAAATACACTAAAGCTTTATGGTTATTATGATTTTTTTAGATTATTGTGAAGTATATTATTACTATTTCATATATTCATGTTTATATTAGTTCATCTAACTATGTATCAAAGCCAGTTTTTAAAGTATGTATTTATAGTTCTAGATTCAAGAGTGAAGATTTTGGATCCCTTAGTTGGTACCAAAGAAGGGTTTAGTTATTTATTGTGATTGGTATTAGAAAACATTATTGATAACACTAGCGATATATAGGATAACATCATAAAATTATGTTAAAGTATAGACTATGTTGTTTTCTTGAAATGGAATCTCTGATTTGATAAAAACAAGTTAAATTAGTCACTGAAATAGATGCATCAAGGGGTAATAACCACAAAAATGATTTTTGGGTATCAACTCAATATTCACCAGTTCTATGAAAAATAACCATAACTCCAAACCTAGTTTCACTCTCCTAAGTGATATGCTTTGGTTAATTCACATTGTCTTTATGAACCATTATAAAGGATTTAAATACCTAACTAGTTCAGTTATAGAACTTTTAATGTAGATGGCCATGGATAACTTAGATTTAAACTAATATATGTTCATAAGTTAGGGTATATATGTCATTTATGAGTTATTTTTATAGTATTTTAGTTTTTTATCTATGTATTCAATAATTTCTCATTTACAACTTTCCTTTATTTAAAGTAATGGTTAGAAACTGAAGGGACTAAGTTAACAATGGGTATAGTGGAAAATGTAGTGATTACACCACCAAGAAACTTAATGGGATGGAAAATGGAGTGAAAACCTTCATGAAAATGTTATCCCAAGTTATGAAACGTAAAATAAAACATGTGGAGCTCCAAAATGAACCAAGAAAGTAGCACCTTGTTATCGAATCATTAATGCACCAAAAACCACTGACCATCAGTGTGTCTCTTGATCCACTAATTATTGAGTAATGGATCCATATGGTAGAATATATATTTATGTTCTCTGTAGTTCAAATCTTGAAAAAGGTAGTTTTAGTTGAATGTTTTTTGTAAGGTGAACCCAGTCAATAATGAGCCCTAATCAAGAACGTTAGGCCAAAGGAAGAAATAGACTCTATGATATGGGAAGAGTTTAAGTATGAATTCATCATTATATATTTTCCTTAGACTCTGTACAATAAAATGGAGTGAGAATTCCTTGAGTTGAAATAAAACTAAGAGAAATTAATTAGTACCTATTATAAAAATTCACAATATTTGAAAGGTACTTCTATGGTTTTATCATTATCCATGAAAGTAATATCAATATTTTACTTGGTGGTTTAAATCCGAGTCTCTAAAAATCATTGGATATAAGTTATTTTGGAAGTTATTAAGAGAGTTTCTTTATGTATAGTTAATTTATAAATTTAAATTGGAGACTTTAATTATTTTCATGGTTTTACGGAAAATAATATAAAAATGTATTTCTATGGGAATTCAAGTGATAAAAATTACGTGGAAAAAAATTCCTCTTTATTCATATAGAAAATGTACCAAATAACATAGGGGGGACTATATACAAGGAACAAGTAAGTTATTCAATTATATAAGAGAAGTTCATCAATCACGTTAATGTCTAGAAGATATGAAGAGAAAAACAAATGAAATTGATGGAGGTAAATCCAAACATAATGAAAAAACCCTCAGTCCAATGCTTAAATTGTAAGGATTATAGTCATTACACAAACAAGTGCATCAAACTCAGGGTTAATGGAAACAATAAATTTAAACATCAACCTAAGCCAAGGGAATATGGAAAAGATTATTCTATCACCATGATTTATGTAAATTGTGATAATGAAGCGGATCAAGATAATTAATGAATACTTGTACTCCACTATATATAACTAGATGTATTATTGTATTCTTGTTATAGAAACTCTAGTTTATCCAGGAAGTTTTATAAGAGAATCTAATTTCCAACCTAATGATTTAATTGTATATTCTAGGTGTAGTGTAATCATCCTTTAAGGTTATGACCAGCTTGGATATTAGTCGTAAATCATGTTTAATCCTTTCTTTAGATGATCAAAACTTCATGTCCAATGAAAATAATAGATAACTTGACAAGATTTAATTCAGATTATGAATGCACTTAGTGTGTGACCCTCTAAGAATCTTTCTCTGTGGAATTAGACGTAACCTCCTAAAGTATAAGTTAACCATCTAGTAACACGCAAAGGAATCCATAAATAAAGAATTTAACATCAAAATAATTTCCAAACTCGTACAAACAATTACCATGTAATATAAAAAATTTATCACAATATTTCAAATCAAGAAGGTTTCATGTCGATGCCATCAACCTATATTATTGGTGTCCCATTATTTAAATTTTCTGAAAAAAATCACCCATCAAACACCATGTCCATTGATATATTTAGGAAGTTACATTCCCATAAAAATTCATGATATATTAACTTTCATTAAGAGATAAAAGGGTATAAATACTTTCTCACATAATATGTTAATGTTATATCATTCTTGATGCACCCAATATATCCTAATTCACCATGAACATATGCCATCATAGTGTTTATCAATACATAAAAGTAACCAATTTATGAGATACATTAATTATAATTTTAAATTCAAAGTATCTGAAGTGCACTATGTTGCATTTGTTGTCAATGAGGCATGAAGTTGTCTTGGAATGAATGGATGTCAAGGAGTCAAGATGTGAATGTCAAAGGATGTGATGGTGATGGTGATGAAGGAGAATGGCCATGGTACTAAGATGCATGTTACTTAGGAGATTCACTAAGTGGTATTGGAAATTGTGGTTGAAACATTCTCCATGTATATCTGACGATTGCTGAGCTGCTCTATAAGTTCTAAGAACTTGTATCAAGATGATACAAAGTCACAACATGATTAGAAGACCATGCATTGTAGTGACAATGCATGAGGAGTTGAAAGTGATCCATCCATAAGTTCTAAGTGGATGAAGTGGATTACAGAAGACCATGTACTAATTCTTAGTGCATGACAATGTGAATGTGATCCAACTTGACCTCTAATTGGATCATTGAAGAACATTGAAGAATTATTTGATTCAGGAGCTTCAGTTGATGGTGAACCTTTTGAATTCCATATCCTAAGTGAAGATCATGTGAGGAGAAGAAATGGAGGAATTCTTAAGAAGAATAAGAAGAAATGGAAAGAATGGATTAGAAGAAGGAATGGAATTTGAACTTGGTTACTTTGTTTTTAACAAAGTACTTGTTCTATTTACTTGCAAAAAATTAGCCATCTCAAGCCATCCTTAAGGGTTCAACCCCCAAGGCACATGTGGGCCTAAGGCGCCACGCCCAAGGGGGGATCCCATGTGGCCAGCTCGAGCGGCAGGGGCCGTGTGTAAGCCCCCGAGGACACGCGGTGGTGAAACCCGCGCACCCGAGGTGCATAGTGGGCGCTAGGTGCGTGCCCGTAGAGGCGAGAGTGGGCGCAGAGCGCGCCCGCAGGGAGAACATGGTGCGGGGCGGCACCGTGGAGGGAGGAGTTCAATTGCGGTGAAGCGGGCAGTGCTTGTTTGTTAAACCGTGAGAAAATCCCGCGGCGTTTCGATGTGGGACGGCGAATTTTTCCGCGGGAGCGATCCTGGCCGCACGATCGATCGTGTTGGGTCGGAGAAAAACGGGAAGGATGGCAAGAGGGGGGTGAATTGCCTTTTAAAAAAAATGATTAATAAATTAAAATCAAAGTTAAAGTGCAGCGGAAAATAAAAGAGGCAATCACACAAGAAATTGTTAACGGAGTTCGGCCAAAACCCGGCCTACGTCTCCGCTCCCAACTCAACCGTTGAGAGATTCCTACCGCTTGCTTTTCAATGGTTTTAGAAAGAAACCCACTAGGCTTTGAGGTAGCACTAGGACCTATTACAGCTTGCTTTTATTGGTTGAGCAAGAACCCACTTACTTTTAATGGTTGAGTAAGAACCCACTAGCCTTTTTAACGGGTGAAGGCTAGCTCACCTATGACACAAGACTTTTAAAAGGAAAGGCTTGAAGAAACCTCTTCACACCTTAGTGGTGATGTGAAACCCAAAAGAAAGAGGGAATGAGAAAAGATGTTGGGGTTTGTAGGCACAAACCCAAATTTCAAGCTCAAAATAAATATACAATAAAAACCGTATTTGAGGAAGTCTTGGGTGCCTTTGATTGATTGGAGATGTTGAAGGCCGCTTCCAAGCTTCTTTGATGGTGCTCTTGGATGTGGAATTGGATTGGAGCACGTTGGGTTCCTTGAGGAAATCCGCCGGAGGTTCGCCAAAATGATCAACAATGTGTCTGGTGGCTTGGGTGAAGTTCCGGTGCCTCCTAGTCCTTTATTTATAGGCTAAGAACCTTCAAGTATCCATTGGAGGGCTTTGGAGCCGTTGGAAAAGTCCTCGGAGTCGTTGGAGGCCAAAAGAGGGTTGACTGGTCAAACCCAACGGCTATTTTGACTGGGCTACCGGCTGGCCGGTACAGCTCCACCGGCTGGCCGGTGTTTGAGAATTTGGAGATGCTTTGAGTGCAGGCTGCACCGGCTGGCTGGTGGAGGAGCCACCGGTTGGCCGGTGAGAAGGCCACCGGCTGGCCGATGGTGAGACAGTAGGTCTCACTGTTGAACCAGGATGCCACCGGCTGGCCGGTGACAGAGCCACCGGCTGACCGGTGGAACCTGGCAGTGGGCAATGCCTCTGCCAGGTCCACCGGCTGGCCGGTGCCATCACACCGGTTGGCCGGTGGACTGAATTTCAATCCACTTGATGTCCATTCTTGGGCCAATCCTTTGGCAATCTTTTGCCTATCATCCACAACACTTAAAAACAATGTTAGACAAAAATGAAAGTGATTGTGATCAAGTATCCGTTGGAGGGATTTGGAGCCGTTGGAAAAGGACTTGGAGCCGTTGGAGGTCAAAAGAGGGTTGACTGGTCAAACCCAACGGCTAGTTTGACTGGGCTACCGGCTGGCCGGTACAGCTCCACCGGCTGGCCGGTGTTTGAGAATTTGGAGATGCTTTGAGTGCAGGCTGCACCGGCTGGCCGGTGGAGGAGCCACCGGTTGGCCGGTGAGAAGGCCACCGGCTGGCCGATGGTGAGACAGTAGGTCTCACTGTTGAACCAGGATGCCACCGGCTGGCCGGTGACAGAGCCACCGGCTGACCGGTGGAACCTGGCAGTGGGAAATACCTCTGCCAGGTCCACCGGCTGGCCGGTGCCATCACACCGGTTGGCCGGTGGACTGAATTTCAGTCCACTTGATTCCATTCTTGGGCCAATCCTTTGGCAATCTTTTGCCTATCATCCACAACACTTAAAAACAATGTTAGACAAAAATGAAAGTGATTTTGATCATGAAAATCAAAGAGTGTGGCGTACAACAATCTCCCCCTATTTTGATGATCACAATCACTTATCTAAGCAATGTAAAAACTTAAATGAAGGCATGCTTTAAATGAAAAATTGAAAATAAATACTAAGCATGAGAGAAAAGATTCTCCCCCAATCAATCAAGAAATTTCTCCCCCTTTGTGATTATCAAAATAGAATGGGGCATAAAACTTGATTGAGGGAAACTTTAAACAAGATGGAGATTTTAAACCAATTGAAAATTTTTGAAATTTGAATTGAAAGTTTTGAATCAAAAATTTTGAAATGAAAAATTGAATTGAAAGTTTTGAATGAAAAATTTTGATACCAAGTGTTGAAATTGAAAGTTTGAATCTAAGACAAGGCTTTGAAAATACTCCCCCTAAATAAAAACAATAAGTCACCGGGGATAGGAAACTATTTTTGGCCCGGAGAGACTCGCCAAAAGGGATTTTTCAATCCAAACTTGTCTCATGGCGGGTCTTCTCCTATAGAATTCATCTGAATAAAAAATCGATTTGGGCCTACCATACCGGGCATTTTTGCAATCACACTCATAAATGAGGTACCCTGGTTTTTTACAATAATTGCAAAATTTAAAACTAGAGCTCCCCCTTACAAAAACAGTTGGAGCATGGGAGGAGGAAGCTACATTGGTGTATCCAAGTCCATTGGTGGTTCTAGATACTCGTTGAGAACCTAAGAGTTTGGTCAAATTTTGTTCACCTTGGGTGAACTTGGCTATGGATTCTCTAAGGTCCTTGATGGTTGATTCCAAAGAATCAACATTTGGAAAATTTTGGATTTTTAGGGAGAGTTCCTCCTTCTCTTTGAGAAGTTGTTCTTTTTCGGAGGAAAGTTTTTTGAAATTCTTTTTCAAAGAAACAAATTTTGAAGAGAGTTCATGAAAACCTTTTTCTAGTTGGTCTCTAGCGTGTTGGAGTTCTTCATATGAAAAATGATTAAAAGAATTTGAAGATGAGGAGGAAGAGGAAGAAGAGTCGGAAGATGATACCTCATGTTTTGCCATTAGGCATTTTTTACCTTGGTCGCTCGAGGAGAAGGAGGAGAAGGAGGAGCTATCACTCCAAGATGCCTTTGAAGCCTTCTTCTTTCCCTTCTTTTTCTTGGCCCTTTTCTTGTGAAGTGGGCAAGCGGGTTTGAATTTTTCGTCGAGTTCTTGCTCTTGAGCGGGTTCTTGCTTTGGAGCCTTGCTAGTACCTTCATGGGTTAGCTCTAAATATTTCCAAATATCATAAGAGGTAGTGCAAGAAGAAATGCAATTAAAAACATTACGGTCAAGACCACAATGAAGAGCGTTCATGGATTTTCCATCAAGATCAAAATAAGCAATGTCATTGGGGGACCATTTAGACTCATCGGGAGAGGAGAGGTAAAATCCTTGCATAACAATTTTAAAAATTGGATAACCAATGCTTTTAAGAAAAGTTGACATGCGGGTTTTCCAAAAAGTATAGTCGGTTCCATCAAACAATGGATCACGACCCAATGAATGACCTTCGAGGGTTTGAGAAGAAGAAGCGGTAGAATCCATCAAAAAGGATCTTTAATTTGAAACCGGTTTAGGGAATTATTCAAATACGTCCTCTGATACCAATTGTTGTGTCGGAGAAAAACGGGAAGGATGGCAAGAGGGGGGGTGAATTGCCTTTTAAAAAAAATGATTAATAAATTAAAATCAAAGTTAAAGTGCAGCGGAAAATAAAAGAGGCAATCACACAAGAAATTGTTAACGGAGTTCGGCCAAAACCCGGCCTACGTCTCCGCTCCCAACTCAACCGTTGAGAGATTCCTACCGCTTGCTTTTCAATGGTTTTAGCAAGAAACCCACTAGGCTTTGAGGTAGCACTAGGACCTATTACAGCTTGCTTTTATTGGTTGAGCAAGAACCCACTTACTTTTAATGGTTGAGTAAGAACCCACTAGCCTTTTTAACGGGTGAAGGCTAGCTCACCTATGACACAAGCCTTTTAAAAGGAAAGGCTTGAAGAAACCTCTTCACACCTTAGTGGTGATGTGAAACCAAAAAGAAAGAGGGAATGAGAAAAGATGTTGGGGTTTGTAGGCACAAACCCAAATTTAAAGATCAAAATAAATATACAATAAAAACCGTATTTGAGGAAGTCTTGGGCGCCTTTGATTGATTGGAGATGTTGAAGGCCGCTTCCAAGCTTCTTTGATGGTGCTCTTGGATGTGGAATTGGATTGGAGCACGTTGGGTTCCTTGAGGAAATCCGCCGGAGGTTCGCCAAAATGATCAACAATGTGTCCGGTGGCTTGGGTGAAGTTCTGGTGCCTCCTAGTCCTTTATTTATAGGCTAATAACCTTCAAGTATCCGTTGGAGGGCTTTGGAGCCGTTGGAAAAGGCCTCAGAGCCGTTGGAGGCCAAAAGAGGGTTGACTGGTCAAACCCAACGGCTAGTTTGACTGGGCTACCGGCTGGCCGGTACAGCTCCACCGGCTGGCCGGTGTTTGAGAATTTGGAGATGCTTTGAGTGCAGGCTGCACCGGCTGGCCGGTGGAGGAGCCACCGTTTGGCCGGTGAGAAGGCCACCGGCTGGCCGATGGTGAGACAGTAGGTCTCACTATTGAACCAGGATGCCACCGGCTGGCCGGTGACAGAGCCACCGGCTGACCGGTGGAACCTGGCAGTGGGCAATGCCTCTGCCAGGTCCACCGGCTGGCCGGTGCCATCACACCGGTTGGCCGGTGGACTGAATTTCAGTCCACTTGATGTCCATTCTTGGGCCAATCCTTTGGCAATCTTTTGCCTATCATCCACAACACTTAAAAACAATGTTAGAAAAAAATGAAAGTGATTGTGATCATGAAAATCAAAGAGTGTGGGGTACAACAGATCGCGCGCCAGATCTTGCCCGCACATCTGATCCGCGGCGAGGCGATCTGATCCAGGCCGTCCGAGGATATTTAAACGCCTGATCCAACGGCCGTGGCTCGTCTTCCACCTCGAGCTCGAGCCGAAGCCACCCGCGAAGCCGCCGCTGAACCAGGAGCCTCCCGAACGACTATTTTGAGCTCCCGGCCACCATTTCAGAATCCGAAGGCTCCATTGAGCTCGTCTGGACCTACCAAACACAACCATGCCTTAAAATTGTCTTGCATGCGATGTATGAGTGATTTCGGTCGAGGCCGAGGCAAGCAAAGCTGCCGAAGGCCATTTGGGTTGTTGATATGCATGGACAGGTATTAAAGAGGCCATGCATGCGTTCTAAAACGCATGCACGTGAAAGAAGAAAATAAAAAATGAACCCGCGATTGACAGAAGATAAAATCAAGATACGCGGAAGATTTTTAACACGTTTGAAGTTTTTAAAGAACCGAAATCTTCGGGTGTTCGGTGTTGTATCACGCGGATGAGCCGAGGCACTCCTTGCCTATAAAAGGAGCACCCGAGACGCTGTTTTTGCTTGCTGAAACTCTGTTGAAAATCCGAGTCCTGTGAGAGCTCTCCCTCGCGAAGACCTGCCCTGCACGCACCACTTGCGCGGCAGCATCCCGAAGCCATTTTTGGCTTCGCGAAGTTCCTTGCGTGCAACTCCTTTGCGCGACAAGAAGAAGGAGGTGAGGAGTCCCCTGCGCGTCTTTCTTTTGCGCGACAGGAAGTACCTGAGGCCGCAAGTACCTTGCGCACCCTCGAGGTTTGTTGTGGCTTGCGCGGCAGTGTTGCACCCTTGTACACTTGAGCCTGCGCGGCATTTGAAGACAAGAAGAGGGCCACACCCCCTTGCACGCCTTGTTTGAGTTTGGGTGTAATAGAAAAAGAAGGTCGAGACCACACCATTGTGTGTGTGTGCTAAAGTGAAGGCCGTGGCATTTTGTGCCTTTTGTGCAAAAAGAAAAAGAGGAGGCAGTAGCCCTTGTGTGTACAAAATGGAGAACCAAGTGTGTGCATAAGTAAAGTGCACACTTTGAAGAAGATTAAAAGAACAAGGAAGAACCCGAGACCTTGGCTTGGGTATGTGCAAGTGGATGAAGTGAAGAGCACACCATTGTGTGTGTGTGTGCAACAAGGAAGACACCCTTTGGCACTTGTATGTGCAAATTGAATAAGAGGCCATAGCCCTTGGGGGTTTGCAAGAAGGAGAGGCCAATCTTGTGTTTGCAAATTGAACAAAGAAAATGTGTGTGCAAACAAAACAAGAAGTTGGCCGAACCTAGGTGTGTGCACTAAGAAGTGTGTATACACTTAGAAGAAGAAAAGGGAGGACATCCACACAAAGAAGAACACACATTTATGTGTGTAGACAAATTGCATAAAGTGTGTGAAGTTTGAGAAGTAGGTGTGTGCTGAAAAGAATTACACCCTCTGAGGGTTTACTGCACCAAGAAGAGAAGAAGGGGAGTGCATGCATGCATGCATGCACGTGCACACGTGAACAAAGATAAATCAGTGGTGTGCATTTGAGTTGACCAAGACCAGGAGGTTCTTGAAGAATTGAGAAGGCCATGCTATCAGTGCATGAGGATGAAGAGTTGCCATGCACTCAGTGCGTGAAGTAGAGTTGAACTGAGACTGGACCAGACTGAAGCTAAAGACATCATTTGTCTGAGTATTCAGTAGTTGGAGAGAAGCCAGGTCATCCTCAGAAGAAGGAGATAAAGCCTGAGCAAGACGAGAAGCCCTGATCAACCACAAGTGATCAGAAGAGAAGAGCAAGGCCAGCAGCCTTTATCCCAGGCTGCTGAAGTTACTTGAAGAACTTAAAGTGAAGAAGAGCTACTCGTGTGACTCGAGGAGCCAAGAGAAGACCCTGTGGGACTCAGGGAGAAGAAGTCTTCAGTGGGATTCTGGAGCAGGCTAGTGGGACTCTGGTAACACTGTGTGACGCAGTATAAAGACCCTCCTGTGGGACTCAGGAGAGATACAGTGGGACTCTGTATCGACCATTGTAATACTAACAGATTATAATGGGAGAATCCATGCTGGGAGAGCATGGCAAGGATGTAGGCCTTTGGTGCCGAACCTTGTAAATCCTTGTGTCCTTTTCCTTTTCATTACTGCATCATTCGGGAAAGGTTGAGAGATACAAGAAGAGTGGATCGAGGCTTTAACCAGCCATAGAGGTTTAATTGATAAAGAATCAATTAGTAATAAGTTTTAAGGGATCACTGATTCACCCCCTCCCCCTCTCTGTGATTCACACTGATCTGGGCACTTCAATTGGTATCAGAGGGAAGGTTACCTCTAAAAGATCCAAGGGAGTCTTTATGAAGTGCAGATTTGAGGAAATGAGTGACCAGCCTCAAATGGCGATATCTGCCAAGACTGAGAAAAATAGAAAGAAGAAACAGGCCAAGAAGATGAAGAAAGCCTGTCCTAGCTGTGATGAAGTTGAAACAATGAATGATCTTCAGAGTGCACTCAAATATCTTCAGAAGACAGTTCCCATAAAAGTGGGAAAGTGTATAGCTACAGGAATCCATGATCTTCATGAAGAAAAATCACAGTTAGAAGAAGAAGCCAATGCTATGGGAGATCAGCTTCCTAAAAGGGTTGGCATAACCAACACTCTCAGAAAGCTGGTGAAGGCTAAAGATGAAACAGTATCTCTTTGCAATGAAAGATATGAAGACACTACTGAAGAATTGCAAAGAAGCCTTTCTGAGAAAGAATTCTTTAAAATAATAATCAAAGATGTTTTCCATGCACTGGAAAAGAGGCACAAAGTTTCAATGAATGTCAGAGATGCTCAACTTGAAGACAAAGTCAAAATGGTGAAGGAGCTTGACAATTCATTGCTAGAATTGAAGACAGTGCATGATGACCAGATGAAACAACTGGTGGAGAATTGGGAAGGAAATCTAAGAACTTTTGAGGATGAGAAGAACTCCCTTAACATGAAATGCTTAGAACTAGAGGTGATATTGAAAAATCTGCAATCACCCAAAGCTGAATCCTCCCAGACAGCTGAAAGAAGAAATGTTGCTACTCAAGTGAGCTTTGAGAAGGATGATTCTAAAAGAAAGACATCCTTTAATAAAAGGGAAACAACTTCTAAAAAGAAGGTACCATCCATCCCATCTTGTACTGATGCTTCTAATTGTGTTTCCACAAAAAGTGAAGGATGGAAAAATAATTCCAAACAAGTATGGATGAAGGCAGTAAAGAAGCAGAGCTCCCCTGAAACAGCACAACAGGTCAAGAAGAGTACCCTACAATCAGAAGGACTGAAGAGGTCAAGATTCGTGGGACAATGCTGGTGTTGTAATAAGTATGGGCACTGTGCAAAGGATTGTTGGTACAATCCACTGAATGTCAAAGCACAAAGGAAGCTCATGCCAAGGGGGAGCAAGCCAGAAGAAAAGAAGCAGCATCTACAGGTCCAGAGACATCTGTTTACTGCAAATAGATTTGGATTACTTGACAACATCTGGGATGATTGCAAAAGTGGTCAAAAAGATACATGTCAATCTCCAACTGTATCCAGAGCTAAAAAGAAGAGAAGATCACTGAACCTGGCTTAGAAAGAATCCTTGGGAACCAAGAAGAAGAAAGCTGAAAAATCTCCCAAGAAGGTTTTGAAAAAGGAAAAGAAGTCCTTGGAGTCTAAATCCAAGAAGGGTGATGCATCCAGAAGGACCACCAAGAAATGCTTCTACTGTGGAAAGAAAGGACACACCATGGATCTTTGTAAACAAGCCATGAAATTTAATAGAAGCCAACTGAACTCAAACAGACAATCAATCCAAAAGAAGCAGAAGGGATTGATTGAAAACAAGTTGCCTAAGAGAGGTAGCTTGACAGAATCAAAGGAACCATGTGGAATATCCAGAACTGAGGCCACACTTCCAAGTGACTTACTAGTCATATGGCCAAATCAGTTGCAACTTGCCAAAGATCTGAAAAGAGCTGAAGATGAAGTTCTGGCAATTGCTAAGGCAAGAGGGAAGAAGAATATTTCACATGAAGATGTATTGAGATCCACACCAGCACAATCATCAATGAAGATCAAATGTGCAAGTGTGAAGAATGGTGAAAATGGGACATCTCGGTTGAGAGAATCTTCTCAACCTTGTTGTTCACATTGATGAACCAAGGAGGTTCCATCTTATTCCCTAATCACTTGTATTTACATGTGCTGACATTGCAGGGAATTGAAGATGATGATCATTCTCAACTGGAGGATGGTTTAGAAAGAATGGAGTGCACCCCTTGAGGGGGATCAAATCTGAAGAAGATGATGTTCTGAGATTAATATCATCTTGAGAAAACTGAAGGTATTCCAATCATACTTTCATCCCTTGTTTCTTAATTGAGTTTATCTTGTCAATTAAGGGGGAGTATGGATTGAAGACAAATGGATGAAAGGGGGAGATTTATCATTGCACTGAACTTTCTAATGAGTTTTGTGAAGTATGTGCAGGATTTAGAAATTCTTTGTTATATCTGAAAAAATTTCAAACCCCTGAAGCATGATCTCACATGTGTAGAGAATTGTGGAAAACATTGAAAAATCTTGGTTATATCACTCTTGTTTTCTACACCGGGTTAGCCCAAGTAGACTTAGAGTTGATTTACTAAAGGTTCTTTGCTAAAGAAGAACATGTGGCATCATCCCTCTCTTAGTGATTTTTTTTCAAGAAGATGCTATTCGAAGGGAGGAAGAGATTTTTGAAAAAGTGAACCACACCACACCTTTGCATTTGATTTCCAATAAGGGGGGGAAAATATTGGCACATATATTGACCCATTCATATGTGCTGAAGGAGTGTATTGACAACAAATACAAAGGGGGAGATTGAAGTGCACTGTGTTGCATTTGTTGTCAATGAGGCATGAAGTTGTCTTGGAATGAATGGATGTCAAGGAGTCAAGATGTGAATGTCAAAGGATGTGATGGTGATGGTGATGAAGGATAATGGCCATGGTACTAAGATGCATGTTACTTAGGAGATTCACTAAGTGGTATTGGAAATTGTGGTTGAAACATTCTCCATGTATATCTGACGATTGCTGAGCTGCTCTATAAGTTCTAAGAACTTGTATCAAGATGATACAAAGTCACAACATTATTAGAAGACCATGCATTGTAGTGACAATGCATGAGGAGTTGAAAGTGATCCATCCATAAGTTCTAAGTGGATGAAGTGGATTACAGAAGACCATGTACTAATTCTTAGTGCATGACAATGTGAATGTGATCCAACTTGACCTCTAATTGGATCATTGAAGAACATTGAAGAATTATTTGATTCAGGAGCTTCGGTTGATGGTGAACCTTTTGAATTCCATATCCTAAGTGAAGATCATGTGAGGAGAAGAAATGGAGGAATTCTTAAGAAGAATAAGAAGAAATGGAAAGAATGGCTTAGAAGAAGGAATGGCATTTGAACTTGGTTACTTTGTTTTTAACAAAGTACTTGTTCTATTTACTTGCAAAAAATTAGCCATCTCAAGCCAGCCTTAAGGGTTCAACCCCCAAGGAACATGTGGGCCTAAGGCGCCACGCCCAAGGGGGGATCCCATGTGGCCACCTCGAGCGGCAGGGGCCGTGTGTAAGCCCCCGAGGACACGCGGTGGTGAAACCCGCGCGCCCGAGGTGCATAGTGGGCGCTAGGTGCGCGCCCGCAGAGGCGAGAGTGGGCGCAGAGCGCGCCCGCAGGGAGAACACGGTGCGGGGCGGCACCGTGGAGGGAGGAGTTCAATTGCGGTGAAGCGGGCAGCGCTTGTTTGTTAAACCGTGATAAAATCCCGCGGTGTTTCGATGTGGGACGGCGAATTTTTCCACGGGAGCAATCCTGGCCGCACGATCGATCGCGCGCCAGATCTTGGCCGCACATCTGATCCGCGGCGAGGCGATCTGATCCAGGCCGTCCGAGGATATTCAAACGCCTGATCCAACGGCCGTGGCTCGTCTTCCACCTCGAGCTTGAGCCGAAGCCACCCGCGAAGCCGCCGCTGAACCAGGAGCCTCCCGAACGACTATTTTGAGCTCCCGGCCACCATTTCCGAATCCGAAGGCTCCATTGAGCTCGTCTGGACCTACCGAACACAACCATGCCTTAAAATTGGCTTGCATGCGATGTATGAGTGATTTCGGTCGAGGCCGAGGCAAGCAAAGCTGCCGAAGGCCATTTGGGTTGTTGATATGCATGGACAGGTATTAAAGAGGCCATGCATGCATTCTAAAACGCATGCACGAGAAGGAGGAAAATAAAAAATGAACCCGCGATTGACAGAAGATAAAATCAAGATACGCGGAATATTTTTAACACGTTTGAAGTTTTTAAAGAACCGAAATCTTCGGGTGTTCGGTGTTGTATCACGCGGATGAGCCGAGGCACTCCTTGCCTATAAAAGGAGCACCCGAGACGCTGTTTTTTCTTGCTGAAACTCTGTTGAAAATCCGAGTCCCGTGAGATCTCTCCCTCGCGAAGACCTGCCCTGCGCGCACCACTTGCGCGGCATCAGCCCGAAGCCATTTTTGGCTTCGCGAAGTTCCTTGCACGCAACTCCTTTGCGCGACAAGAAGAAGGAGGTGAGGAGTCCCCTGCGCGTCTTTCTTTTGCGCGACAGGAAGTACCCGAGGCCGCAATTACCTTGCGCGCCCTTGAGGTTTGTTGTGGCTTGCGCGGCAGTGTTTCACCCTTGCACACTTGAGCCTGCGCGTCATTTGAAGACAAGAAGAGGGCCACACCCCCTTGCACGCCTTGTTTGAGTTTGGGTGGAATAGAAAAAGAAGGCCGAGACCACACCATTGTGTGTGTGTGCTAAAGTGAAGGTCGTGGCATTTTGTGCCTTTTGTGCAAAAAGAAAAAGAGGAGGCAGTAGCCCTTGTGTGTACAAAATGGAGAACCAAGTGTGTGCATAAGTAAAGTGCACACTTTGAAGAAGATTAAAAGAACAAGGAAGAACCCGAGACCTTGGCTTGGGTATGTGCAAGTGGATGAAGTGAAGAGCACACCATTGTGTGTGTGTGTGCAACAAGGAAGACACCCTTTGGCACTTTTATGTGCAAATTGAAGAAGAGGCCGTAGCCCTTGGGGGTTTGCAAGAAGGAGAGGCCAATCTTGTGTTTGCAAATTGAACAAAGAAAATGTGTGTGCAAACAAAACAAGAAGTTGGCCGAACCTAGGTGTGTGCACTAAGAAGTGTGTATACACTTAGAAGAAGAAAAGGGAGGACATCCACACAAAGAAGAACACACATTTATGTGTGTAGACAAATTGCATAAAGTGTGTGAAGTTTGAGAAGTAGGTGTGTGCTGAAAAGAATTACACCCTCTGAGGGTTTACTGCACCAAGAAGAGAAGAAGGGGAGTGCATGCATGCATGCATGCATGTGCACACGTGAACAAAGATAAATCAGTGGTGTGCATTTGAGTTGACCAAGACCAGGAGGTTCTTGAAGAATTGAGAAGGCCATGCTATCAGTGCATGAGGATGTAGAGTTGCCATGCACTCAGTGCGTGAAGTAGAGTTGAACTGAGACTGGACCAGACTGAAGCTAAAGACATCATTTGTCTGAGTATTCAGTAGTTGGAGAGAAGCCAGGTCATCCTCAGAAGAAGGAGATAAAGCCTGAGCAAGACGAGAAGCCCTGATCAACCACAAGTGATCAGAAGAGAAGAGCAAGGCCAGCAGCCTTTATCCCAAGCTGCTGAAGTTACTTGAAGAACTTAAAGTGAAGAAGAGCTACTCGTGTGACTCGAGGAGCCAAGAGAAGACCCTGTGGGACTCAGGGAGAAGAAGTCTTCAGTGGGATTCTGGAGCAGGCCAGTGGGACTCTGGTAACACTGTGTGACGCAGTATAAAGACCCTCCTGTGGGACTCAGCAGAGATACAGTGGGACTCTGTATCGACTATTGTAATACTAACAGATTATAATGGGAGAATCCATGCTGGGAGAGCATGGCAAGGATGTAGGCCTTTGGTGCCGAACCTTGTAAATCCTTGTGTCCTGTGCCTTTTCATTACTGCATCATTCGGGAAAGGTTGAGAGATACAAGAAGAGTGGATCGAGGCTTTAACCAGCCATAGAGGTTTAATTGATAAAGAATCAATTAGTAAAAAGTTTTAAGGGATCACTGATTCATCCCCTCCCCCTCTCAGTGATTCACACTGATCTGGGCACTTCAGTATCAATATACACATTCACAAATAGGGACATCTATTTACATATTGAAATGTGGATTTCCTAACGGCCATATTCTCATAACCACTTAACAATGATGTTACCAAGTTCGAACACAATGAGAAGGTTTCTCAATGTATTATGAGACTCCTACCATTTATAGAATTTATTATATGTATACCATTAGAAAATATCATCTATACATAGAACAAGGTTCAATAAAAAGGTCATGGAACCTTTAGATTCTCATCATAGTGAGGAACTTCTACGATTTTTCTGTGTGACATATATTCTAAGGATATTATCAAAAAAAATGTCATGTGGAATAATAATCTGGATGTGATAAGGAAAATTATTTAATAATGAAAAATGTAATCAAGCAGTAAACTAGTTTTTTCTAAGGCACCAAATCCAACAAACTCCCACTTTTCAAAGACCCAACTTACAATATATTTCAGTCCACTAGCTCTTTCATGGTACTTATGCTTCTACTAAGATAAATCCTTCATCATGGGGTCTACCATGTTTTTCTCTGTGTATACAATGCTCACCAAATCTTCACCTTTCAACGAAAATTCTCACAAGTGATTAAACTTCTAAAGCATGTTCTTTTTCATCTGTTGTGGCCTTCCCTCTTTGGAGAGATCCACCACTATAGTTTTATCATAGTAAACTTTGATAAGAACCTTATTGATAGATACAACATAAATTTCTTGTAAAAAGTTTTGAATCCATACTACTTACATGGATACATCATTATCCACAATATACTTATACTCAACTATATAATGGGTGAAAACTAGTTACTTTAAACTCTCCCAACTCACATCTCCTATAATGATACCAAAAACATGTCCATAATGTGACTTTAGATAATTATAATCTATTTAGAAACTAGCCTCTATATAACACCTAATGACTAGTCGTTAATATCTTCTATAAAACATGAATATATCCTCAGTATACCTGAGATACATAAGGATATCCTTAATAGTAGTCTACATGAAGCATATGAAACATCAAGCCTCATACATAACATGGAATACATGATCTATCCTATCATAGAAGTGTATGGGATCTTACTCATTATCACTCTTTTTTATTTTTACAGAGGATAAATTTTCTTGGAAATATGAATACTATTTGACATTGGAACCATTCCTCTCTTGGATTGTTTTATACTAAACCTCTTCAGTTTATAGTCAATATATGAACCCTTAATTAGTCTGAAGAGCATCTTGGATCTCTTGCAAATGATCTTGATCCATAGAATATAGGTTTATTAAAATAATTCCTTCATCGATAAGATCTTATTTAACCATTCTTTAACCCATTATAATGATGGTATATTTTTTCTAATTTGTAATGTGTTATCAATATTATAGTGACCCAAACCCTTGTAGCCTGAAGTAAGTGTATTACTTTATTACATTGGAAAAAGATATAAGAAATTGCATCCCAAATGATGGAATAGTTTATTAGCCTTGGTGAACTAGACACATATATAAAATTCAAATTGAATTTTGGACATAAAATTACAAAAATATTTTCTTTGAGAACACCATTATTTCCCGTAATTTAACCTTATATATCAATCATAAGAAACTTCTTAGAAAATGCATGCTTCCCTTTAGTGTAGCATTATTTAACCTCATATATAATGGTTTAAAGAATATTATTGACTTATTACAGATCTATATTCATATTTATAATACCTCATATGATCCTTTTATATCATATTACAACCCATTCATTAATAATATTTCGTTTTTTTCATTGTTTCAGGTGTGTTCGTTTCATAGTTTCATGATTGGATAATTTGTGTATAATTATGGATTATCTTTTAAAATGTAAATAAAACTCTATAATTGGAATTAAATTGTATTAATAAACTTATATAAGTTTAAATTTTGGTTTCTAACATGAGGATGATTCATTAGATAAAATGTTAATGATAAACGTTTAGTTTATTTTGGAAATTTTTCCAAACAACAATAACTAGGGTCCTTTTATTTACTATTATGAGTATATATTAGTTACAGAACATGATATCAGATATAATATACGTATTAAAATAATATTTAACTTGAATAATAGTTTTATGACCATCCATGAAGTTATTAATGGAAAAATAACAAATAAAATTCACATAGGTAGTTAACCGACATAACTTGGACAATAGTTCTGTTTCTTAAAATAGGAGGAGGTAATAAATGAAGTGTATATAAGATATTCTATTAAAACATAAAATTTAGTATGTAAATGATTTTGGAATTATTAATCCTTTATTTATGGAATATATTAGGATAATGTTGAAAAAGTAAAAAAAATAAGAGAAGTGTTTTGAGAAAATTAACTCTTCAATGTCACATCCTTGAGAGACCCTTGAAGACCTTATATTTAATGTTTTAGTGATAATGTAATATCTTTTATGTGGGTATAGATATAAGGATATGTTTTGGTAGATATTTTTGGATCTAAAAGTCTTTTGGGTCAAAATAGGTAGGTGAGGGGTGGTATTTATGCTTGAGGAAAGGTGGGTTTAAGTGATTAAATAATGGATATTTTATAATTAAATCCAACCACACTGAGGTGGAATTAATTTAAAAGAACTAGATTGTTAATTAATGTGATTTAGTATTTTTATGGTCAATACAGACCTCATACTACCAAAAAATATTGTAATTTTTTGTATGTTAAGATTTTACATTTTAACTTTAACCCTTGTCACTATTTTACGTATACTGCGGTAAATAATTTTTTTACCATGATAAATGTTTTATACCTAAAAATAAAATTGAATTTATAACCAAATTTGGACCTTATTATTCCAAATATTGAATACACTTTACTAAATTTAATTCACATAATTGGAAAAATTATATTTAAAATTAATCCCACAAACAATGATAAAGCAGGTTTTTAAAGTGAAATGTTCAAAAGTATGAAGTGTTTTTATATCCAATTTCAATGTAAAATTGGTTAAAATGACCTAAATTAGTTTAATTTATGTATTATTGAACTAATTATACTTTAAAAATAATTTAAAATATAATTTAACTTTATAAATAAATTAGATGAGGAAGCAGTTTTCAAATAAAATGAAATGTTTTTTTCACTATTCATCAAAAAATGAAACTTATCCAAAAAATATTAGAAAATCACCCTAAGATAATTTTGAAATAAATATTTAAAAAATGAAGTTAAATTTTTCATATAAAACTTATAAAAGTTTCAAAATTTATATTTAAAAGAGGTAAACCATCAAAAGGCGGAAGAATTGCATTTAGAAATAATAGCTTTTTATTCTTAAAATCAGATTTATTCACATCTTAAGCCTAGAAAATGTATCAGATGAATTTAAAAATAATTATTGAATATATAATATATACATTTAATTAATATATTTCTATAATAGTGATTAATTAATTTATTAAGAAAAAATTTATTATTGGAAAAATATAGTTTTTTAATAGAAACACATCATTTATGTTCTGTTTCTTTTCATTTTTTATTTATAATTAATTGGTAACCAATTAATTAATTTTATAAACATATTTAAACTATATTTTCATGATTTATTTAATCTCATCCATTCTCTCCATTCCAATGTCTAGGTTATAACTATCAAAATCAAATAATAATATTTAATCATTTGTTTAAGCTCGATGTCTTGTGTAATGTAAGCTATCAATGAAATTAAATTTATTTAAGAATATACATACTGTAAAATATTGAGGTGTTAAAAACATACACTACTATGAAAAAAATTCTAACCCCACTAAATCACTTGTAAACACATATCTCATATTCATTCTTAATGAAACCAGATTCTTTTATGGTTTCATCAAATTCAATGTTCCATGATTTGGATTGCTTAATTTAATATATAAATGGATTTCTAAAACTCTCATTCCTTTTTGGAATTTATCAGAGTCACAAACCCTTCTGGTTGTTTCATTTATAAATCCACTTGAAGGTTCCTGTTAAGTAATACCATTTTTAATCTATTTTCCAATCTCATAGTCTTGGTATAATGCTATAGAAAACAAAATTATGATGGATTTCAAACATGGAAATTTGGGAAAATGTCTTTTTATATTAAACTCCTTGATGTTTTCGAAACCCTTTAGCCACATTTTTTGTTGTATAAGTATTTATTTTTCCTTCTATGACAATATTTCACTTGAATACCCACTGACACCCAATAGGTTTTACATAAATTGGTCCATCAATGAAAACCTGAAATTGGTTTTGAAACATGGAATAAAACTCAAATATCAAGGATTCTTATCATCTTTAAAATTTTGAGCACCATACTACCTTTAATAGGATATAGGATCTTTATTGTCCACTAATAATGAGTCACCACAATCAGTGATTGGAAAACCATGTCTCTCTAGTTCTCTCACCTATCTTGTACTCCTACGCAACACATGAGTTTTAGGGAAAACCATCTTCTATGGGGTCCTATGGAATAATTTCTAGCACAAACTATTTTGTATTCGGATCAGCAACTTCATTAAAATAAATCTTACTCCCAAAATCCTCCATGAGGATGTGTTTCTCTTAAGAACACAATTCTTCTTGTGATAATTTATTTATTTTCCAAAGGTTTATATATATAGTATTCCCTTATCTCCTTAGGATACTTTATAAGATACACCCCATGTAAAGACCTGGTAAATTTCAAGGGAAATTTTTTCTTAATTTTATTTTGGATTTTACGAGTATGTAGTTTCTGACGGCACCTGATTCCGAGGCCCAGTGTGCCCAGAATCATTTTCCAAAGTTTATCTCGGGTATGTTCAGTGAACAGATGAGTGGGTTTTCCTAACTATTGAACCGGTTCTCAGATTCAAAATCTGAGGGCACTGATGAAACCGCAGCGCCGGTAATTGCTCAGCAACACCTTTTGTGTAGTTGTGTTTTTCTCGGGTGAGGTTATTAAATAAATGGGTTAAATAAAGAATGAAATAAAAATTTCTGCTACAATTTTTTATTTTCAATTCTATGTAGTTTTAACCTATGCATGGATGTTTAAGTGGGACCCACTACATCCTAACTCAATTTGGTAGGATAATAGTGAGGTGGGGCCCACACGAGCCCCACCCCTTCAAATCCCTTAAAACCTCCATCGTGCATTTAATTGTGTAACACACCGCACCCCTTTTAAATGAAAAGTCAACTCTCGCAGTTAATTAGACTGTTAAAGGCTCTTAAATTAATTTAATTAATTGAATGAGATCTTTTGAATTTAAATTTAATGTTGTCATTTGTGTGTGAATAGAATAAGACAATGTCTTATTTTATTAGGGGTTGATTTTGTTGTGTGAGGAGGAGGAGGATAGAACTCTTGTGCTCTGAAGAACATCTTCATCCTTCTCGAAGAACACGAAGAACACTGAGTCTACGATGAAGAACTCTGTCACCGCAAGGGGAGATCTATGTACCGTCTTCTTCCCTCTCCGAAGCCGTTGAGAGACGCCTTCTTCGAAGAACGACGACGGTGTCGCATCCTTCATCGGGTGAACGCTGACGACACTTACGGAGCCTCAATCCGCGACACCGTCTTTTGTGACGCCGTCTTCCGCGATATCCTTTCCCCGCGATGATCCTCATTAGACGACGTCATCGAGGGTAGGGGTTTGAGTTTAAATTTAATGGACTAAATTTGTGCTTTCTTTGAAAAAGATATTTTATTTTTGGGCCGCCTGTTATCGTTATAACAGTGAGGACGTTGGACCGCACAAACATGACCAACCCTCCTCCCCCTTTGTTGTTGAATTTGGTGCGGCTCGAAAGAAGATGGCACGGTGCAACGACACCATGCAGAATTAAGGAGGAACATGGCAAAAGAAGCGTGGCACCGTCGCACCACGCCGTTGAGGCCGAATGAATCCGTGGCCGGAGTCGGGCCGCGGATATGGGGTGCAGCGCCGTCGCGCCATGCCGGTGAACCATGAAGAGGCCGCGGCCGGAGTGGGGCCGCGACAGAGGGGCACCGCGCCGTCGCGCCATGCCGATCAGACAAAGATGTGGCTCAAAGCCGCGGTGGTGCAAGGAGGGACGACCGGAACCACCGGCCACCGGCACTTCACAGGTACGGGGCCGTGGGGGGTCTCGCGTCGGGCAGCACTGGTTTGGGCAGCCGGGCCGGCCATTTCGGAAGAACCGGGGGGTGTAACCCCCAGCTGGGCCAATAGGTGGACCCCCCCTCATGGGGGTTGTTTCTTCAATCAAGGGGGGGGGCCAGCCCCCCCCCCCCCCCCCCCCCCCCCCCCCCCCCCCCCCCCCTTTGCGCGTCCGCTCGGCCAGCACTGAGCCACCCAGGCCGCACCGGGCCGGGCCGCCGAGGCTGGGCCGGGCCGCCGAGGCCGTACCAGGCCGCCCCCTAATAGGTCTAACCCTGACCCGGGTCGGGTGGGACACAGTTCGGGCCGACCCAGGGGGTCTTGGACCGGGTCGGTCGGGGCCCAAAATCCCGTAAAACAGGACAAGTTCGTTTAAATGCACGTAACTTGGGCCACAGACCTACGATAGACACACCGTCAGTTGCGATGCGATCTTTGGATCGAGAAGGTTGTTTAGGTATAATACACTCAAGTTTAACTTTGGGTATGACCAAGTTGGTTCGAACATCAAACCAACCGGGCCCTCAGAGGGGAAACGCTTATAACTTGAGCTCTGGATGTCCGATTGACGTTTCCTCAACTTTGTTGGATTCCTCTTAGTGAGACGGAGCTTTTGGCTTACTCTTCTCGAGGTTTGCACATAGATGGAGTACGGTTGGGTTGGTTTTAATTTAAAAATCAACCGGTCCCCTGGAAAGAAAAGGCCAATAACTCTCAGATCGGGCGTCTGATTGACGCGTCGTCTGTTCACGTTGAGTTCCTTTTGTCGAGACGGAACTTTGGATACATCAACTCCGGAATAAATGTCAGTTGATGTATCGACCCCCTTGGCTCATGGAGCGGACCCTCCCGGAATCGAGCATGTTGTGTGCGGGAACCCTAGAGTTAGCTGCGACTGCGACGATGATGACGATTGCACTGAAATCCTCTGTGGGTTCGGCAGCGACGACGACTGCACTAAAATCCTCAGTGGGTTCGACAATGATGACGACTGCACTGAAATCCTCCGTGGGTTCGGCAACGATGACGACCGTACTGAAATCCTCTGTGGGTTCGATGGTGATGACTACTGTTCTTGTATCCTACGTGGGTCCGGCAGTTACTATTGTTCTTGTATCCTATGTGGCTCCGGCAGTGTTTCACTCTGTACTTGTATCCTACGTGGGTCCGGTAGAGTAGCCGGACTTGTATCCTACGTGGGTCCGACTGTTTTAGCTGGTCTAGTATCCTACGTGGGTCCCCAGCTTAGATGAATCAGTGGCTACATCTAATCATATCTATCACCTTGCGAAGAATTATACCTGTGTGAGCTGTGTCTTGACTTTCAAACATTATCTCGATATGATTGACCTGCTTCCCTATGTGGATTGGGTTGTTCTTTCCTGTGTGGATTGGGTTGTACTATCCTATGTGGACGTGATCGAACATGGTCTCAGATGTTGGAGTTGAACTGGAATTGATGACTTATGTATATGTATGGGCATATACCTAAGTAGTGCTGGATGTTACTTCGTGATTTTATCTTTTCATTGTGGATTATCCTTTGTGGATTTTGGGAGACCTTCAGGGGTCTCGGGTTCCCTACTGAGTAGGCATATACTCACCCCTGCACGGGCTATGCCTGCACTACGTTGTGTTGGATGCAGACGATAGCCAGCGCTGATCATGGTTGAGGCTTGTGGAGAAATTCGGGTACCTAGAGGTATACCACTGGGCGGGGACTTACACGGAGCGTACGGCTAGACCCGAGGAGCTGAGGAGACTATCTGTAGCTACCCTTCAGGTAAGACTTTCATTGGACGGCTTGACGTTGCTGCTTTACATTCAGTTGTTTTACTTTCTTTCCAGTTGTACTTTACTTTCAGTTTGGGTTTGCATTCTGGCCTATTTACTTTCTACACTTACTATTGTACCCCATTTACATAGTGTTTACTTATATTGGCTTACTCTATGGGGTATGTTTACTTTATAAGGCAATTCCTTCCCCTTTTTCGGGATTTACACCTTTGGTGCTAGTCACCAGCCCTTGGCCTATGGAAGGCGGCCTTGGGGTAGTCACGGCACGGGTCCCGAGGACGGGTCGTGACAAATCGATATCAGAGGAGTTCAGTTCTACCGTAGAACTCAGGACTATGATCTTTCTTCTATGTGAAGCAACAGTGTAAAGGGTATTGAGTGTGGTTATCAGTCCAGGGAGTCCACTGTTGGTGTTGCAGCCAACGTATCCATACACCAGGACCCTGACTTATGATTTCTGACTCAGTACATGAAAACATTGATTTCATGTCTGTTTCGAATGTTTTCTTTGTGATTACTTTGTGTCATCTCACCAGGTATAATATTTTAACCATGGTGCACCTATTTCTTTTTAGGATGGCCCAACGACGACAGCCATCTAGGGTTCAGAGCTTTGTACGAGATGACAGCCCACCGAGCGATGAGGCCTCGGTGGAGGGCCCTTTTACAGCGGAGGCATTGGAGTTACCTATACCTGCTGAGCCACCGATTCCCCCAGCCCCAGCCGCTGAGAGTGCACATCGCCTTAGTGCACTGCACGAGTTTCAGCATCATAGACCACCCAGGTTCCGTGGGGAGACAGACCCTCAGGCAGCCGAGGATTGGCTGGAGGTTGTAGTTCGAGTTTCCAGGTTAGTGGGGACACCAGCTGACCTCATGGTGACCCTTACAGCGAGCCTCCTGCATGCAGTAGCAGGAAGATGGTGTAGCTTGATGCTCCAGGTTCATGACGAGGCATATCTCCTTTGGATAGACTTTGAGAGCCTCTTCCGCTCAGAGTTCATCCCAGCCACCCTCTGTGCGGTGCGTATCCAGGAGCTACTACAGCTGCGGCAGGGCAGCATGACGGTAGCCCAGTACTTGGAGATATTTACCGATCTCTCGTGCTATTCGACGGACATGGTACGAGACCCATTCTTCCGGGCCCAGACCATCGAGCAAGGACTGAGGAATGAGATCAGGGCATTGATGATCTCCCTCATCATTCCGACACAGGAAGGAGTACTGGAGAGAGCCCTTCTCATAGAGAGCTATCTTGCTGAGCCTACACCAATAGTGAGACCTACCGTAGGGCGGCACGTAGAAGAGTCGTCTGCAGCTGGCAGTCGATGGACATCACAGGGGTCCAGGTGGACCAGACCATCAGGTGGGCGGCCTCAGGACACTAGCTCAGAGGTGCGGGGCACACGGCACAAAGCCAGCCTTCTGAGTATCAGATAGTGCTATTCATGTGGCGGGCTGGTCCACATAGCTCGTGACTGCCCAACCCACCATGCAGAGGAGTAGCAGACAGTTGATGGGCCACCCAGGCAGAGGAAGAGGGTCGACCGTGGCGGTCCGCAGAGAGCAGGCGGATGAGGCAGAGGAGTTGGCCGAGAAGCAGGTGGTGGGAGACGCTTTGAGGCTTTACCACCACCACCACCAGGAGGTACACCCCAACCACAAGGAGCTGGTGGGCAGAGGCAGGCTCAGCTTCAGGCAGCGGAGGCCTATGACCATGGCGCGCCATAGATGATTCGATGTACTATCTGTGTCTACTCCACCCTTGCTGCAGTTATTATAGACACAGGAGTGAGTCATTATTTTATTGTCGCTACCCTTGTTCGGAGCTTGGAGATTCTGACGTAGCCGTTGGCTCGATCCTTACAGCTAGAAACTCCTACAGGAGCAGACTCGATGATTACGCACTGGTGCTGGTAGTGTGAGATTACTCTAGGAGGTGAGAGCTTCGGCTGGGATCTTCTTGTAGCGGCGTCAAGGCCTTACGACGTCATCTTGGGCATGGATTGGATATCTACATTCCATGATCAGGTTGGGTGTATTAGGCGCAAGGTGTGGTGTGTCTGCACCGACGGGAGCAGGTTCACCTTCACCGGTGAGAAGGGATCCTTTGTAGTGCAGGATGGACTCATGTAGAGGAGAGGACAACTGATCACTCATCAGTTGGCTAGACTCATCCTAGAAGCAGTTGATGTGCGGAGTCCGAGTTTTCCTATAGTGGTGGATCAGTATGCGGACGTTTTTCCTGAAGACATTCCAGGACTACCTCCTCGCAAAGAGGTAGACTTTTATATTGACCTATACCCTGAGACAACACTTATATACACTCCAGCATATCGGATGGATCCCGCTGAACATAGAGAGCTATAGGTACAGCTGAAGGACTTGTAGGGCAAGGGATTCATCCGACCCAGTGTTTCACCCTGGGCTTCCCCGATTTTGTTCACCAAGAAGGCGGACATGAGCTTGCGACTGTGTGTCAACTATCGTTGCCTGAACCAGGTGACCGTGAGGAACAAGCATCTGCTACCAAGGACTGACGACCTCTTGGATCAGCTCAGGGGAGCACGGTGGTTCTCGAAGATAGACCTCAGGTCAGGCTATCATCAGCTAAGAGTTCAGGATGAGGACGTGCAGAAGACGACCTTCAGATATCAGTGTGGCCACTATGAGTTCTTGGTTAGGCCTTTCGGCGTAACCAATGCTCCAGAAGTGTTCATGAGTCTCATGAACATGATCTTTCAGCCATACCTCGATCAATTTGTCGTGGTCTTCATCGACGACATATTGGTATACTCGACCACTGAGGAGGAGCACACCTACCACTTGTGGGTTGTACTGGACACACTCTGAGAGCACCAGCTTTATGGTAAGCTCTCGAAGTGTTAGTTCTAGTTACGTGAGGTCCACTTCTTGGGACACGTCCTCTCTGAGGCAGGAGTGGTGGTAGATCCTGCGAAGATCGAGGCAGTGCTAGCTTGGGATTCTCCCAGGAGCGTGACGGAGGTGCGGAGTTTCTTGGGGATAGCTAGGTACTACCGGAGGTTTGTTCCAGACCTCTCCAGAGTTTTGGTACCACTTTCAGCTTTAAAAAAAAAGGGGAAACCCTTCGTGTGGTCAGATAGATGTCAATAGAGCTTCCATAAGCTGAGACAAAGGTTTACCAGCACACCTATCTTGCAGCTACCGGAGGAGGGGGTAGGGTACGTAGTCTACTGCGATACATCCGGGACCGGACTCGGATGTGTCCTGATGTAGTAGCGGGCAGTGATCCCCTATGGATCTTGTCAGTTGAGTCATCATGAGCAAAACTATGCTACCCATGACCTAGAGTTGGCAGTAGTGGTCTTCGCTCTGAAGATGTGGCGACACTATCTGATGGGCGAGCATTTTACAATCTACTCTGACCAACAGTGTCTCAGGTACATCTTCTCGCAGAAGGACCTGAACCTGAGACAACGGAGATGGCTCAAGTTCCTCTAGGACTATGAATTTGAGATAGTCTATACTCCGGGAATGGGGAATGTAGTAGCCGATGCTCTCAGCAGGAGGAAGGGAATTCAGCTACTTGGGGAGGCGACAGAGCAGCTAGCCACATTGTAGATATCCTTTGTGGACAGAGATGTATAAGACTTTCTTCAGTCACCCACAGTCACTCCTCCACTACTACAGTGGGTTAGAGAGGCACAGCGTAGGGACGTTGACTGTGAGACGCAGCATGTGCAGATATCCTTAGGAGAGTCACCTGATGAATTCTCTATAGGAGGAGAGCATGTGTACTTTTTAGAGGACGTACCATGGTACCAGCTGCTTTATAGGAGGAGGTGCTGAGGGAGTTTCACACTTCCCATTTAGTGTTACATCCAAGAGTGGTGAAGATGTACCAGGATCTCAGACAACAGCACTGGTGGCCGGGTATGAAGAAGGTTGTAGCAGAGTTTGTTTCTCGATGCCTCACCTGCCAGTAGGTGAAGGCGGAGCACCAGGTACCAGCAGTCTTGTTGTATCCCTTGGAGGTCCCGAAGTGGAAGTGGTATGGTATATCTATGGATTTAGCGACTGGATATCCACGTACTTCCAAAGGTCACGACTCCATTTGGGTGATTGTCGACCAACTCACCAAGTCGGCCCACTTTCTACCCATCATAGAGAAAGGCTCAGTGGAGAGCTTGGGACGCCTCTACGTTCAGGAGACTGTATGGCTACATGGTGTACCATCATCTATCCTCTCTGATCGAGAGGCTCGCTTTACTTCCCAGTTTTGGAAGGGGTTGTAGGAGGCATTCCGGACGTAGCTACGTCTGAGCACCGCCTTTCACCCTTAGACAGATGGTCAGACGGAGAGGACCATTCAGACTATCGAGGACATGCTCCGTGCATGTTTCCTAAACTTTGGTCACAATTGGGAGGATCACCTACCCTTGGTGGAGTTTTCGTACAACAACAGCTACCACTCCACCATCGGGATGGCACCATACGAGGCATTGTACGGCCGACCTTGCAGATCCCCTCTATGCTGGACAGACCCTGGGGAGTCAGCACTTTTGGGACTGGAGATGGTCCAGGCCACGACAGAGAAGGTCCAGGTCATCCAAGAGTGGATGAGGATAGCTCAGATCTGACAGAAGTCTTATGCTGACAGGAGGCGGAGACCACGAGAGTTTGAGGATGGCGACCACGTCTTCTTGCGGGTCTCGCCTCGACGTGGATTACGGATATTTGGCCGAGGAGGAAAGTTTTCTCCACTCTTCATCAGACCATTCTAGTTTCTCAGCAGGATAAGTGTTGTGGCTTATCGCCTGGCTCTAATACCTCAGTTGCACCGGGTGCACGACGTCTTCCACGTATCTCAGCTGAGGAGATATGTGCACGACCTGACGAATATCATCGACCATGGAAAGCTAGACCATTACGATGGGGTGACTTTTGCAGAGGTCCCAGTGGAGATCGAGGATTGACAGGAGCGGTTCCTATGTGGGTGGTCGATTCCTCTAGTGCGCATCAAATGGTAGCACGAGAACCTCTAGGAGATCACTTGGGAGCGGGATGTTTAGATGTGTGCTTAGTACCCTCATTTGTTCCCCTAGTTTGTGATGTATCTTTATGGGGACGTAAAGCCCTGAGGTGGGAGTAATGTAAATACCTGTAAATTTCAAGGGAAATTTTTTCTTAATTTCATCTGGGATTTTACAAGTATGCAGTTTTTGACGGAACCTGATTCTGAGGCCCGGTGTGCCCAGAATCATTTTCTGAAATTTAGCTCTGGTACGTTTAGTGAACGGATCAGCTAGTTTTACTAACTTTTTAACCGGTGCTCAGAATCAAAATATGAGGGCACCGATGAAACCGAAGATCCGATAATTGCTTAGGAACCCCTTTTCTGGAGTTGCGTTTTGCTCGGGTGAGGTTATTAAATAAATGAGTTAACTAAAGAATGAAATAAAAATTTGTGCTATAATTTTTATTTTCTATTCTAAGTAGTTTTATCCTATGCATGGATGTTTAAGTGGGACCCACTACATCCTAAATCCATTTTGTAGGATAATATTGAGGTGGGGCCCACACGATCCCCACCCCTTCAAATCCATTAAAACCTCCATCGTGCATTTAATTGTGTAACACACCCGCACCCCTTTTAAATTTCAAGTGAACTCTCGCAATTAATTGGACTGTTAAAGGCTCTTCAATTAATTTAATTAATTGAATGAGATATTTTGAATTTCAATTTAATGTTGGAATGTCTGTGTGAATAAAATAACACAATGCCTTATTTTATTAGGGGTTGATTTTTTGTGCGAGAAGGAGTAGGAGAGAACTCTTGCGCTCTGAAGAACATCTTCTTCCTCGTCGAAGAATGCGAAGAACGCCGAGTCTAGGACGAAGAACTCCGTCACCGCAAGGGGAGATCGTTGTACCGTCTTCTTCCCTCTCTGTAGATGGTGAGAGACGCTTTATTCAAATAATGACAATGCACCGCATCCTTCATCGTGCGAACTCCGATGACGCTTACGGAGCCTCGTTCCGCGACGTCGCCTTCCGCGCCGCTGTCTTCTGCGACGTCCTTTCCCTGTGACGATCCCCATTCGACGACATCATTGAGGTAGGGGTTTGAGCTCAAATTTAATAGATTAAATTTGCGCTTGCTTTGATGAAGATATTTTATTTTTGGGCCACATGTTATCGTTATAACGGGAGGAGGTCGGACCGCACGAACACGGCCGACCCTCCCCCCCTTTGTTGTTGAATTCATTGCGGCTCGAAAAAAGGCGGCGCGGTGCAACGGCACCGCGCGGAATCAAGGAGGAACACAGCAAAGAAGAGTGGCACCATCGCACCGCACCGTTGAGGCCGAACGAAGCTGCGGCTAGAGTCGGTCCGCGGCGAAGGGGTGCGGTGCCGTTGCACAGCACCGGAGAACCCCGAAGAGGCCGCGGTCGGAGCGGGGCCGCGGCAGAGGGGCGCGGCGCCGTCGCACTGTGCCGGTCGGACAAGGCTGCAGATCAAAGTTGCGACGGTGCAAGGAGGGGTGTCCGGAACCGACGGTCTCCGACACTTCAGAGGGACGGGACTGCGGGGTCCCGCGTCGGCAGCACCGGCCGGCCAGCCGGGCCGGGCGTTTTGGAGAACCGGGGGTCGTAACCCCCGGCTAGCCAAGAGGTGAGCCCCCCTCGTGGGGGCTATTTCTTCAATCAATGGAGGGCAGTGCCCACCCCCCCCCCCCCCTTTACGCGTCCGCTCGACAGGCTACGAGCCGCCCTGCTCAGCCAGCATCGAGCCGCTCAGGCCGGACCGACCACACCGGGTCGGGCTGCACAGGCCGGGTCGTGTCGGGCCGCACCGGAAGGGATGAGCTGTGCTCACCGGGCCGGACTGCACCGTAATGGGCCGAACCCAGACCTGGTTCGGGTCGACCCAGTTCGGGCCGACCCAGGGGGTGTTGGGACGGGTCGGTCCGGGCCCAAAACCCCCTAAAACCAGATAGGTTCATTTAAATGCCCGTAACATGGGCCACGAACCTCCGATCGACCCACCGTCAGTTGCGATGTGATATTTGGATCGTGACTGTGGTTTCAGTATATTAAACTCAAGTTTTAGAAGAAATTTGGGTATGTCCAGGTTGGTTCGAACACAAAACCTACCGGGCCCTCGGAGAGGAATCGCTTATAACTTGAGCTCCGGACGTCCGATTGACGTGTCGTCGACTTTGTTGGATTCCTCTTAGTGAGAAGGACCTTTTGGCTTAGTCAGCTCGAGGTTTGGACACATATGGTTTACAGTCAGGTTGGTTTTAACTTAAAAACCAATCGGGCCCCTGGAACGAAAAAGCAAATAACTCTTAGACCGGGCGTCCGATTGACGCGTCGTCTATCACGTTGAGTTCCTTTTGTCGAGACAGAACTTTGGGATACATCAACTCCGGACTACATGTCAGTTGACGTATCAACCCCCTTAGATCGTGGATAGAACCCTCTCGGAATCGAGCATGATGTGTGTGGGAAACCTAGAGTTG
Organism: Viscum album; assembly: GCA_963277665.1. Classification (NCBI taxonomy): domain Eukaryota; kingdom Viridiplantae; phylum Streptophyta; class Magnoliopsida; order Santalales; family Viscaceae; genus Viscum; species Viscum album. The sequence continues at coordinate 1,083,026,393 of OY728134.1, read as the reverse complement.
GCTACGACTGCGATGACGATGACGACTACACTGAAATCCTATGTGGGTTCGGTAGCGACGACGACTGAAATGAAATCCTCCATGGGTTCGGCAGTGATGAAGACCGTACTGAAATCCTCCATGGGTTCGACGACGATGACTGTTGTTCTTCTATCATCCGTGGGTCCTGCAGTACTACTATTCTTGTATCCTACATGGGTCCGGCAGTGTTTGACTCTGTACTTTTATCCTACGTGGGTCTAGAAGAGTAGCTGGACTTGTATCCTACGTGGGTCCAACATCTTAGCTGTTCTGGTATCCTACGTGGGTCCCATCTTATATGAATTAGTGGCTACATATGATCATCTCTATCACCTTATGAAGAAGTATACCTGTGTGAGCTGAGTCTTGACTTTCAATAATTATCTCGATAATATTGACTTGCTTCCCTATGTGGATTGGGTTGTTCTTTCCTATGTGGATTGGGTTGTACTATCCTGTGTGGACGTGATGAAACATGGGCTTGGATGTTGGAGCCGAACTTGAATTGATGACTTAGGTATATGTATGGGCATATACCTAAGTAGTGTTGGATGTTACTTCGTGATTGTATCCTTCCTTTGTGGATTATCCGTTGTGGATTCTGGGAGACCTTCAGGGGTCTCTGGGTCCCTACTGAGTAGTGTATACTGACCCCTGCACGGGCTATGCCCGCACTACGTTGTGTTGGATGCAGACGACTGACAGCTCTGATCCTGGTTAAGGCTTCTGCAGCAAGTCGGTACCTGGAGGTGGACCCCTGGGCGGGACGTACACGGAGCGGACGGCTGGACCCGAGGAGCTGAGGAGGCTATTTGTACCCACCCTTCAGGTGGGACTTCCAGTGGACGGCTCGACGTTTCTTCTTTACTTTCAGTTGTTGTACATTCTTTCCAGTTGTACTTTACTTTCATTTTGGGTTTGTATTCTGGCCCATTTACTTTCCGCACTTACTATTGAACCCAGTTTACTTAGTGTTTACTTCTGATGGCTCACTCTGTGGTGTTTGTTTACTTTATAAGGAAATTCCTTCCCCTTTTATCGGGATTTACGCCTTTGGTGCTAGGCTCTAGCCCCTGTCCTATGGAAGGTGGCTTGGGGTAGTCACGGCATGGGTCTCGAGGATGGGTCGTGACACCTCATACCTAAGGGTGATAGTTTGTTTCTGAATCTATTCTTTACAGACTCCCTGTATCCCCCTGAATGAGCATGTCACAAAATAGGTTTCTTTCCAATCTATAACTCGATGGGAATACCATTTTTTGTTTTGTTGGTACTCAATTTAGTATGTATAATTCTATTTGTAATTCATTTCCATAAAAGGATAAATGAAGGTTTTTGTGACTCATCATCATCTTTGCCATGTCAAACAAGGTATGATTACTCCTTTCACTAACACCATTCCACTATGGTTTATAAGGTGGAGTGAGCTAAGTTAAAATTTCATACTCCTATAGAATGTTGATAAATGCTTGGGTAAGATATTGACTACCTTATTCAGATTGAATTTTATTTATCTTTTTACCACGTTTATTCTCAACCTCATTCTTGAATTCTTTGAACTTCTCAACGGATTTGGACTTGTACCTCATTAATTAGATATAAGCACACCAACTCAAGTCATCAGTACAAGATATAAAGTGTGAGTTTCACCTATATCTTTTATTTTATAAGGTCCACATATATCTGTGAATAATAATTCTATAAGGTCTTTGACCATTTCATCCTGCCCCCCAAATGGTGGTTTGGTTATCTTTTCTTTGTGAACAAGCATGGCCTCATTCAAGTGTCTTTAGCTCAAAAGAGTCAAAATAACCATCTTGGTAGAACTTTTTTAAATAATTTTCTTTTATGTGTCTAAGATGGTGAGGCCACAATTTTTCTCAAATGAGTCATGTATATTAGTTTCATTGTAAATTTACAATATTTGGTTTTTTAAATTTAATACATAAATATCGTTATTCAGTTGTTACAAACCATAACATATGCTATCTTTATAAAATTAGCAACCCTTATTTCAAAATCTAAAACTAAATACATCCATATATAACAAATAAATGGAAATAATGTTCTTGGTATCACTAGTAATGTAATAATAGTTCATTAAAATCAAAATCAATCTTATTGGCAATGTGAAATGGTAGTGTCAAATAGCTATATTAGCCAACCTCCCTCCATTGGTAGCCAATAGTTCTACCTCATCTCTAGTAATTTTCAAAAATCTACTTGGTTCATGTATTTGGAAACAAATGTGAGCACCACAATAAGTATATAATACCCAACTTCTGGATATGGAAATATTAAACTCAATAATGAACACACCTAAAGATTCACCCTGCTTCTTTTGATGGGTACAATTCCTCTTCCAATGGATCGACTTTCCAAGTGAAAAACATACCACATCCTATTCCTTTTCTATCAGTTGGATCATCTTCTTCTTAGACTGATGATTCTTTGGATCCTTATACTTGGAATGATTCTACGACCCCTTCACCTTGTTTCTATTCCTCTAATACTTCATGAGTAAAATGGTTTTGTCGCACCCAATTTCTTTAACAACATAGAATATAAGAGTAAGAAGTTTTGATAATTTATTGTCTATATTGATCATATTATAATTCATAATAAAAATAGAGATGTTTTCGGTAGTGAGGAAAGAATGATATCTGTACTCAACTCATCAATAATGTTACAACAAAGATGTTCAGGCCATAAATGTATCCAATCAACTTGACCATGTATGGCCTTGTTGAACTAACTGTCCAAGCTTGTAAGTGAAAAGTGCATTGAAGGTATTATATTTCTCTGATCTCACCTTATCTTTATAGAGATCCCAAATATTAGAAACTATGTTATACACATATATATCCTCATATTTATTTAAAATATCATTGGACATAGAGTATATCCTAAAAAATTTGACATCCATTACAGCATCCATGTGATTTATGTAGAGATATACTTCTTCCTCACTAACCTCTTTGGAATGTTACTAAGGAAGTGGGGTCTCCAGCATGTATAATTTCCATTCATGGCATACTAAAATTTGAAAACACCTAAATCATTCTGAGAAATTTTCATTAATGATAATTCTATCCTTCTCTACTATAGATCATAATGATATTGTCGAAGTTGTTTGAATTTACATTTTTCTAAAAACTAAGAGTGGATTATTAGTAATTGTTTTGATTATAAAAATAGATTAATAATTTTAATTTTAATTAAATTAAATTAATCTCCTACTATTTTTCGAAACCTAATAGCCATCGTTGTCAGTTTTAGAATATATTATCACTTAGATATTTCATTGGAAATGATCCATATTTCCTTCTCATAACCCTAACTTGGTCCTAATGAGCTGTTTAAATGGTTTTCGAAAGGCATAACTTTTCAACTACATTAACTCTTGGTTCCTTGATCTATTTAGTGGACTCCCCAATACTAAAATCCAATTAGAATGTTTCCTTATTCTTTACCTCTTAGTTACACCAAATTCTACTTGGGAAGTCAACCCTTGATGTAAGTATAAGTTAAACTTCAAGCTGAAATTTCCACGATAATTGAAACAACCCAAATTTAGTTGGTCAAGTACATTGAACAATGTTGTCAATTCTAACTTAAGTAGTGTAAGGATGAACTAACTTAATATTTTAATTGAGGCATTTATATTCTTATGAGTAATGACCATTTTATCCTTCTACATGCTTTGTTAATATTAAGTGGATTCTACTCAATTTATTAACTATTCCAGATAAACAATTTATTCATAATCCAATTATATTTTATTCCCACTTTAATTATTGTTAATTCAATCATTATATTAGTGAAAAAAATTAAAAAACATAAATAATTAACCATTCAATTGAAAGAAATAAAATTTGAGTGGAATTATCAAGGTATTTTCTAATGGTTTTTTTATCTAGAGATTGACAAACTAACCCTCAACTCTGGGTAAAGACACCTTGAACCATAAATTGGTTCATTTTACAGTATTCCACCTTCACTCCTATGAATTTCCTTGATTGGTTTCACGTCAACTCCTTCACTTATACCACCTCCACTCTCTTGAGAGCTCCATCCTTAAATAATATTTTACTCGCACACATGTGAGGCAATCTAATGAATTAAATATAGGGGTTTTACATAAAATAAACTATGGGTACACAATACCTTACATAATATAAATTAAGGGATGACACATATAAAATCAATAATATTTAAACAAAAATAGAATAATAAATTAAAAGAAAAAAATCACGCACAAGGTTTAGTCTAGTCTGATGATCATCCACACATCAAGAAACGAGCATACATTTTAAATCTTGTTATTAATTACTTCTATTTCTTATTTAAATAAGATAATGCAGCACGAATTAATCCAATTAATTCAATATATATTAATTTTTTCCAAACAACCTTAACTCACCATCATATATAATTTTAAACAAATTCAATATCATGTAAAATTAATGTAGTACACATGTATACTTTGATGGATTCTCTTGTGTTCCTAGAAATTTTAATAGAGAAAATAATTTAATATAAAATTGTTAATCTAATGAAACGACCTGTATTGTTGAATAAAAGACACATAGAATAGATAATCAATAGGTATAATTATAAATTTAATTATTATTCTATTGGAACATTGAATAAACTTTCGGTATTAGACTACACTTCATGTAGAAAAATACACAGTGGGTACTCATTTTTTGACCATGTCCAAAACACACACCTTAGGTCGAGATATGTTTCCTATTATGAACATGTTTTATGTACAAGACATATGCTCAAAATATAAAGTGTGAAACATTAGAGTTTCACAAAATGTATATCCCAATGTCATGTGTCTGATACATGGATTGTTAGGACACCCCATGTTAACGACTGTGATAAGATAAGGGATACACAATGTGTAATGTACCTACAAGGAAATTATTTATACATGTCGTGATCCAATCTATCTAGATCCACATGAAAATATGCTTTTGTATGATATTAGATTCAATTAGATCAGATACATCGTACATTTTCATGTGATATACACTTGAAGAAGAAAATAAACATCATGTATAATTGATGTACACATCATGTACTCTAGTTTTGTCATGATAGAACCTTTGTCACCTCCAGATGATGTTAAACAAATTATTTATCATTTTTAATCTTTAACTGACAACTATTTATGATATCTAGAATGATGAAATATAAGATATGATGATATTAGTTATTAAAAATAACCGTTTATAAGTAAAATAATCTCAAACACATTAAATAAATAAAAAATTTACAAATAATTATAAATTAAACATTTGGTCTCTCTAATAACACTTGTAGGTTCCAAGTGAAGTAGAAGCATCCTTTGATGGAATGAACAACTCATATTTTAGTCATAAAATACATGTAATTATTGATTTACATGATCAAAATTTCATGTCCAATTAAAATAGTATATTACATGAATATATTAAAACTCTAGAACAAAAAGTGCAGGATCATCACATGTAATTTATAACTATTTTATAAGCATATACAGAATTAACTCAACCTGTAAATCCACATTCATTGATGATATGGTCGACAAGATCTTATCACACTATCATTGTTTTACAGGATCCTAGTGTAGAATACCTCAAGTGGTGATCAACACATGAACCACAATATTTGAATGATGTTGTAGAATCATCGAGTGATAGCAAGACTGATCCTGGTCACTTGTGTTGTTTACGGTTGATTAGAGTAGAATTATTCTCGAGAGAGGAAGAAATGTTGATTATTTCTAATTGTATTCATAGTGGAGGGTAGGAGAGAAATCTAGATTTCTTGATATCTTGATATCTATCTAAATATTGAGAGAGACTCACTCTATCCATTGTGCACATTAATTGTGTTTTAGGAAAGTTATATAATCATATATTTATTTTGGTAGGTTTAGGGTTATAAAATCAAACAAAATCCCTTTCCTAATTCCATAATTCTTATTTCACCCCACTTCTATTAATAATAATATAAATGTTATTATTAATTTTAGGACATGTGAAACAAATCAAAAAAATACAAATAAATATCATTTATACCATTTCTAATTAGACCATTAAACTCAGTCTACTTTCCCTTGTCCATATTTACCGATCCTTGAATACTGTATATTTATTTAATAAGTAAATATCATTTAATTATTCAACAATAAATATAATAAATTTTTTATTCACCATACCTGAAAAAAAATTATTATTATTATTAACTCACTTATTATATCAAATAACTTGTGAATAAATCAAAGAGATCAACCAAAATGAACAAATCATATTTATTATTACTTTTTAAATTAAATTCTATAATTTAACTGATATTATTAATTCCCTTAGTTTATGACCATCAGGGCCTCTTTCTTAGTGGAATTAAGAATAACTACCTAAATTCCAAGGTTAGCGGCTAATAACATGCTATAGAATCCATGTAAAAAATAAGTTACCATTGTAATGATTTCCAATATCCTATGAACATTTATTGTATAATATAATCTTTTTATCACAATATCGCAAATGAATTAGTTTTCATTTCGGTGCCATAAACCTATATAATTGATTTCACTTTCATTGAAATTATGGAAATGAACTCACCCATAGAACACAATGGCCATGGATTTGTTTAGGTGGTTCCATTCCTATCAAAGGGCCTGATATATTAACTTTAATCAAGATAAAAAAGGGTAAATCATTTCTCATATTATACATTAATTTTATATCATTTATGATGCACCCAATGTATCCTTATTTTTCATGAACAAATGTCATAATGAATTTCACTGATATGTCATATAATGTGAGTTATAATATCCATTAATGGTAATCTTAAAATATAAAGATCAATATGCATGTCCACAGATAGGAACATTCAATGACACATTGAAATTTGGATTTCCTATTAACAGACCAATTCTCATAACGTCTTATCAGAGAGATTACCATGGGAGAACACTATAATATAGTGTCTCAACATCTTATGATACTCCTACACCTGATAGCATGTATTATTTTGTTCCATCATACAATATCATCCATCCATAGAACAAGGTTCATGAATAATATCAAGGAACCTCTAGGTTCTCCTCATAATAGGGAACTACTATGACCATTCAATGTCATATATATTTTAAGGACATTATCACATATAAATACCATGTGGTAGAATAATAAAGTTGTGGTAAGAAGGATTGTTTAATAAGAAAAACATATAATCAAGAACTAAAATATTTTCCTCTAGGGAACCAACCAAAACATTTATATTTAATAATATAATAAGTTGTATGATTATTTTATCCCGAGTTGAAGTTTTTGGGAATTTTCATCATTATTATTCCTTAATAAAAATTTGATTATGGAAGAAAATGGATATCTCTACTCAGACTCTATATTAACTACCAAAATATAAATTTTACATTTTATATCAACCTATAATCAACCTATCAGTGAAATCATGACTATGAACTTTTTGGGTAAATTAACTCCAATCATAAGGGTTTTTTTTCCTAAAATGGTTGGTGTAAAGTGTAGTTTCCAAGTCATAGCTATGATAATAATCTTAATATATCATTATCTCTTAAGTCATGTATATATTATGGAAACCATTATATATTATTATTATTAGGATCTAATTAAAATTATTTGGAACAAATTTATTCAAGGAGGTAGAATGTAACACCCCAATATTTTACTATATATTTTCATTTAAATAGACATTGTATCAATAGAATTTTTTACATGAAACACACAAAAAAATGATCTGAGTCATATAAGAAAAATATTACTAATAAAATTGCATTAATAATAAAAAATCAATTAAATGAAAATATTTTAATCAATTAAAATTTCTTACATTTAGAAAATAAATTATATAGGTAAAACTTAGTTACCATAGTAAAATACAAAAATGGAAAAAGTGAAAAACTAAGAGTAAAATACTTAAAAAATATTAAAAACTTGAATTAAAATATATATTTTATTTTTTATTGATCTTAATCCTTCCCAAAATACATTATTTTCCACTTTTATATCCCCTTTACTTGAATAATGACTTATCCTTTTATATTATTACAAATATGTCACTCTCATTACTTAAAAAAAGGGAGTCATCACCATCCCAGTTCTCTGTACACCCCATACCTATTATATTTGAATAAAATCTAACTAATTAAGTCCCCAAAACTCCTATCCATATACTATATGTGTTCTTATTATCAAAAGAACACTTTTCAATTCCTTAATCCAATTTTTCAAGGGGTTTTTCCAAGGAGTATGGTAAAAATTCTCTATCACTCCTTTTTGTTATTTATATATATTTATTTTTTATTATATCTCCTAAAGTTATAATATTTCAATTATAGTATAATTAAATTATTATTATTATTATTATTACTTTTATTATTTTTATGTAATATTAATTAGTTCCCCTTCCCCATTTAACTTATGAAAATGAAAATGTTGTTTGTGAGTACGTGTGAACTACCGCCTCCATGAACGACATGTTTTATTTTTCATATATGAATTAAATGGAAGTTTCTAAAAGTTTATTTAATGAATATATATTATATTTATAACATTAATAATATTATAAAAAGATAAATAAATCTCTAAATTATTTCTTTTGAAGGAAAACATAATGTCATCCATTCATATGTGCGGTCGACTACCTCCATGAGCGACATGATCTAGTTTTCATCACTAGTTTACATGAATGGTTCTAGAACATTTTGAATTAATATATACAATATCAAGGATTCATATACATATATATATATCATTAATATGGTTCTAATATTATGACTCAAAAGCTGGCGATCATTATTAAGTATCTATGGATATCAGTAGATTATATAAAACAAGTCTATCATGTATACCATTTTCATAAACCATGCCCGTGGTTTCCATAAAATTAACAGGAGAATATATAAATAATTGAAACAAAATTATTTAATTTTTTTTAATTTGGTAATTATGAACTTGATATCTAAGAATGTGGTTTGGCATTGCAATTACAAAACATGTGTGAAACAATACAAATTACAACATCAGATAATGAAAATAAGAAATAACTATCTAATGAATGTATAATAAATTATTCTAACCATTTATTAAAAGGTTTATAGATATGAATAAGGTAATTATATAGTTATTTTTAGTATACATTATGTTAAATCAGTTTCCTATCATCCATGAGTTAATGTAAGGGTTTCTCGTATCACTTTTCATTCTTGGAGCCAAATTCCACATTCACTGTATGTTTTATGTTGTGTAGAGTATATAATAGATTATGGATTTTTTATATGATACTTAAATTAAATTAAATAGATTTGAAAATATATATTAACTTCTATCCCTCAAGGTATTTCAATCTAATAGATACCAATATTGTAGGGTTTCCTCATCTCAATTCGCTTCATTGAGATTTGCTTTGTATTCACCGCTTATCTGGTGTTGTGGTGTATATAAAACCAATGGATGGATTTTTAATATAATTATAATTAAATTAAAGGTATTAATTAATCCATCACATGTTATTAAGTTCATGTGCTTTGGTTTGATAGGTAATGAAGTTGTAAGGTTTTCTTTCAAATCTCATTTTTAAATCAAGATTGTTATAAACAGATTTCCATTTGAAGAAAAGAATATATGAAATTTATATATAAAACCCCAGAAATTTTATTCTAATTTAGTTTTTATTTATATTTTAAATTTATTCTCACAATTTAATTTCACTTGAAAAATAATTTGCCTGATGTGATGTTTGTGAGATAAATTAACCCCACCAATTTTTTTGGTAAAGAATTTTCCTCCTCTATATACATATTGATTAGATGATTCTATATATGTCCTTATATATCATTATTTAATTGATTAGTTTTGTTTTATTCTATTTCTAATTTCCTTTTAAAAATTTTAAATAAAAATATAAATATTTCAAACATTGGTTTCTTTGAAAGTGTGAAGATAACATCTTGTTAAGGTTTTCAACGTGAAAACATTTTTTACAACCATTCTTCTTTATGAACAATAATTTTCATGTTATAAAATGATTTTCAAAAAAAATAATTCTTAAAGATTTTTTAATAAAAAATATATATTTTTATATTTTTATAAAGTAAGATTTTGATTTTGAAAAGGAATTATTGATTTTAAAAGGGATTTATTGATTTTAAAATGGATTTTAAAGGCTTGTGTTTTTAAGAAAAAGTCTTCAATGTTTTTATTTATTCTCAAATATTTTTTAAGGGATATTTATTTTATAAAATTTTATTACAAAATATTGTTTTTTAAGCGTAAATTTTAAAATATTTTATAAATCTCAAACTATTTATTTTTAAAGAAAACATTATTAATGTGATTTCAAGAATTTCAAAAAGGATATATTTCTTCTTGTTTTTAAAATTAAATTATATAATAAACTTAAAAGAGTTCTTGTCATCTATGTAAACATACTTAAATATTCCTTATGTTACACATAGTATATTTTCTTATGATATTGTCAACCTTCTTTCTATGGATATCTTATGATGATGATGTTTTAAGGAAGTTTTAATGAAACTCGTTTCATTATCATGGGTTAATTAAACTATGATGAAATGATTAATGTTTTTATAATAATTTGAAACAATTATATATGGTTTTAATTATGTAACTAGTGGTCCCAAAATTATATATCCCTCTAATTAATTGGGTAGTATTTAATATATCATAAGACTAAGAGGGAACATGGATGGTAAGTCCAATACTAAGAGGGTAAATAGATGGTAATCCCAAATCCCAAGAGGGTAAATGGGTGGTACACATAGTCCCAAGAAGTTAAATAGGTGGTAATACCATGCCCAAGATAGAACTTTGGTGGTAATATCAATCCCATGATGGTAAAAATGTGGTAATCTCAATCCGAAGGGTAAACTGGTGGTAATCCCAAGCCTAATAAGGTACACAAGTGGTTCTCCCAATCCTACTATGTGATGAATGTCTTGGTGGGTAGCCTTGGATTATGATTTCTATAGTTATTTTTATGCTAAACTATTATGAAATATTCTTATTCCTATGATATATTCTCATGGATAAATATTCAATAATTTTTCACACTCTTATGATTCATATCTTAAGTTATGTCGAGGCTTATTTCCATTACTAATTATTTGATATTTATATCATTGGACATGACCATCTCAGTAGTGAGCCTTGAAAAAGGAAATGATTTTCTATTATTATGTTTTTCCATACACTCATGTTTTTTAAAATTTCTTATGTTATGATAACTCCATTCTAATTATATTCACAATTAATTTGGCTTTAATTTATTATGGATGATCCATATTTATTTGGGTATTATTTATAAATATTATGATCATAGACCTTAACTATTATTATATACCCATATTCTCCCCTTATTCACATTTGTGATCATAAATTTTTGTCTATTAGATTTACCCTTACTAATCATTTTATTTCATTCCTTTTAATATTTCAATTCTTGAGTTTATGAAGATAGGTATTATGTATAATAATTATAGAAGGGTACCATGTTATAATAATGTTAGTGGGTGATGCTAAAGATTATTCATAAATAATTTTATAACATATATAGTGCCCAAATACACTAAACCTTTTATATTCTTGAGATTATATGATATTATAATGAGAATTATTATTAATGTGAAATATATACAAGGTTATGTTGGGTCAACTCACTTTTAATAAATTATAGGGTTTAAAATATGTGTTTTTAGAATTGGATCCAGGAGACAGATTCTAGGCCACTTCATAAAAAAGATCTCATAACACTTATTCTTTAATTGGATGGTTGATATAGTGGATTCTTTTTTCTTAATTTTTATATCCCCATTTGATTGAAATTTTTGTCATATGTTACCTTTGTTTTCTCTATTTATTTATGACATGGTTCCATTTGTTTATTCCTTTTATGTATCTAGTGCGAGTGTTTTTTAAAGGACTTTGAAAAATAGTTATTTAAGGTTGTTTTAAATAAAGAGGGGTTATTATTCATGTTATGTGTGATTTTTCAAAAAAGTCATCAAATTATTGTTTTCATTTAAAGGAAGAGTGGGTAGAAATTTTGATAAAATAATTAAGAATGTGAATTTTTTTTACGTTTATAATAATGGGTGTAAACTATATTTTAAATTGTATTTTAAAATAAAAAAATGAAATATATTTTAAAAATTAATTATAAAAAAACATTAGTAAAATTTTATTGGGATTGGTTTCTCACACACCATACATACACCATTCATTGTATAATCCTTTTGTGATGTTCTTTTAAGTTCCCTATATTTGGCCTCATTCAAGATTGGGTGTTTGAGTTTTTAGAGAAATTAGTAATATGTGGTGTTATTTATTTCATTACTATTTAATTCTCTAACTTATTTTATTTTATTATTATGTGCTATATTTATATATTTCATTTTTCTTATTTTGTAAATTCTTATTCAAGGGTGAAATCATTCTCACTGATTGCTCTGTCGATACCCTAGTATTCATTGTCTATTCATAGAGATCAAAAATGCCATTTGAGACTTTCCAAGGGCTAGATCAGATGTTTATTTCAAGGATTACCCAGTTTTATTTGTGAAATCACACCCTTATCTTGATAAATTCTTCAATACTAGGATTTGGATGGGTAAAGGGAAGACTTAAAATATAGTGGAGCTATGTTTAAGATGTTTTCACACTCTTGATTTTGGTGTGCAATAGTTTTTTTCGATGAATAATATTGGGATTTGGTTGGATTTTAATGACTTTAAAACCCAACACACTCCCATATCATAAAAAGAAGAAGATATTAAATGAATGGAGTTTATTTGGTTAATGAATTTAATTTAAATAATATATAAAAATAATGAAGAAATATCCTATGTTGACCCTTGGAAATTCTTCTTTTACCATAACATTTGATTTTTTTTTTCTTTCTTTTATATAATTTTAAAAACCTTTCCTAATTAATCAATTATTTTATAATCAAAAAACCAAAAAAACATTAATAAATAACACTCGCACAAAGAATAATCAATAAGGGGATATCTCTAAGGGATAACCCAAGGTCATCCTTTATATTATATTCCACTAGGATTATAATATTATTTACAAGGACCCTATGATCGGTATTTGTTTACCATTAGTAACCATGTAGGAGAATGTATTTCTGACATGGTAGTGAATAGAACTACAAGAAAAAATCAACTTATTCACACATAGGACAATGACATAAAATAAGGTGAAACTTTTTCCCAAAAGAAACTAATTTCATAGATTGATTAAAAATAATATAAAACTAAAAAAGTGTGAAGATTCAATAAACCATAGTATAAAATTCTCTATAAAAAGATAAAAATAAACTTGGAAATCCAAAAGAGTTAAAGTTTCATATGATGAGAATGGAAAAAGAATGAAGTGTGGTAAATTTTATCTCATATTAAGAAAATCAGTAATATTTGGAAGAATAATTTGGTAATAATATATCAAAAAAATAAGTTTAATGTAATTAAAAAGAGTGAATTATCATAAAAAGAAGAAATACCAACAAGATAATATGATAAACAAAAAATAATATAATCCCTTAATGGTTCTATATAAAAATAAAGGGGTTATTCATTGAAATTAAGTATTACTAAATAGTAAATATGTAAAAGTGGGATCATAGTGTATAATTGAACCTTAAATAAATATCATAAGACAAATTTGGAGTTGAATGACTAATAAAAATAAATGGTAATTAAATGTACTTAAGTGGAATGAAACAAATCGGATCCACTAAAATAATAAGCATAATATGCATATAAATGAAATATTTGTATTGAATCAATGAACCCAACCACCTTATTCACAATGAGGAGGACAATGAAAACAACCCTCTCTTAATATATTTTCTTACATACCATATATAACACACAAAGGGAGAGAAACTAGTGATAGTGCTTATTTTAAAAATATTCTGTATAAAAAAATAAGCAATGTGAAGAAGCCATGATTTATATGATAATATCCATTATAATTGGTATATATAAGTATACATTTTTTATATTTAATAAAATATGTTTTTTTATAAAAAAAATGGGAGTTAAACTAATGTATTTTAAAGTATATTGGAATATAAAAAGTCTAAAATTAGATGAATTCCCCATCTACTAATGAATATAATTTAATATCAAAATACATCTTTTCATGAATAAGGGGAACATATTCTTGGGGAAGTAAGTGAAAATTTATGTATAATGTTTTCCCTATGTACTGATTATCTATCTACTAATTGATATTATTGAAAAAATATACTTAGGTACTAGGGTAGGTTTTATAGTCCATAAGAAAAACATTAATGGAAAATGTGCATTTTCATATGAGGTAATGTGAAAAATAGAGGTCAATGTATAGTATATGGGTATTATATAAATCCTTTTATTTATTAAACTATTTCCATAATCATATCATATTATAGTATTTATTAGGGTTTCTTTAACATTCTATTAAATAGTGTCTAAAATTATGAAAACAAATTCCTTGAAAAGTTATGTATGAATGTGAAAATTAAAAAAATGGATTTTTTGTGTCAAAGGGGATGATAGATTAAAAATGTTGATAATAAAATCCAAAAGAGGATATTATTGAATCATAGGGATTTTTTATTGGTTTTTTATCAAATCATGAAGAGGAATAATCAACTCATTACATGGAATTGCATTGAAGATCAGTGAAACTCTTGAAGCATTTTTCAAAAGGCTAAAAATTCATGGGTTGATTGGATATGGGACTATGAAATTGTTTTGAATACATTGAATATATGAATATAATGACTCTTTATTTATGAAGATAATATTGAATAAACTTAGGTAATAGTTGTATAAGTATATATCACTAGATGATAAATTAACATGAACTAGATCGAATATCACATGAGATGCTTCACGATATCGCAACATGAAATATATGTGTTTCTATGTGAATTTATGAATGAATAAATAAGAAATAATTATAAAAAATAATTTGGTTGGATTATGGATTTATCCATGGATTTTATTATATTATAAAAATATTTTAATGATATTTTAAGGCCTTGGAATAGAGTTACAAGTTTATTATATGAATTTATTTTAAAATTAAAGGATTTGGTTGATATTGTTTTGTTAATATTATCAGGATAATGAATGATAAAAATAATTAATGACACACCTTGATATATCAAAATTTATGATATAATTTGGTGAATTGATATCATAACTAACATATTGAAAAAAATTTAAGATCACAACTCTGGTGTGATAACCACATTCTAAGAAATGTGTTTCATAAAATTGGAATAAAAAAAGCAGGTGTTACATACATTGAATCAACTTTTCATCACGTAATTTATATCATATTGGATTAAGTCATCAAAAATTGAGAAAATAATTATTTTGGGTGAATGATTTACTAAAATTACTGTAAATAGAAAATAAACTAAGGTTTTACGAGGATAAACTGATAAATGTTATGTCACCATGCTATAAAGAATGCAACTAATCCCTTTACTCAAAAAATTATGCATCACTAGATGTATAATTTTTCTTAATGTATATAATTGTATGATATATATATCACCAACATCATTATTTATGAATTGAGAAATTTTAATAAATATACATATAAGAAGGCCCATATAAAGTAATCATGGAATCATGAAAAGAAATCGTGGCACCTGAAAAGTGAATATGACATCACTTAAAGTGACTATGATGGAAAGGAAAACAAATCATGATACACATGAAAAGATATCATATGTTTCACATAAAGTGACCATATATATTTCCTTTTAAAACTATAATCACCATTAATAAATATTCTATGTGAAATAAATATTAGTTTGAAAATATAATACTCAATTTTATGGTATTAATTTCATTTTTATATATGGATCATTAGTGAAAAGATATGTATTTACCTATTGGGTTAATTCTAATAAGAATTATATGTGTGAAGCCTATTTATATTTAGTTAACTATGAACCCATGTTGTGACACCTTCCTCTTATCATTATCCACACCCTTGTTATCCCCTCCACCAATATATAATGTGGATTGGTTGTTGTCTATATGTCATCTTGTTCCCTATCATTAATGTCTATGATGAAGACACCTATAAAATCTATTATATTTCCTTATATAAATTTGAATATACGGTAGTGTTTGCCTTATTATAGCATGCTATGGTTATCCCTCTCAATACACAATAAATGGTTTGGCCCTGTCAGAAATAAAAGTTAAATAGCCTCCTGCATGTTGGGGGTGATATCAAGCCTCATTAGGTATTGGTTCCCCAATTTAGTGTTCTTTATCTGCATCATCTTATGATTTTATATTTTAGTTTAACTTCTGATAAATCCCATGGATATGGATCTTTTTGCATCCCTTTATTCTCAGTTGATGTTATTTTTCTACATTTTGAGGTCATCAGTGTGTGTCCTTGTATTGCCTGGATTTCTTGTACCTCTATTTTAATCAACAAATGTCACAAGTTCATCACTCTCCTATGAATTTTTATTCATTAATTCACTATATTTTTATTCTATTTAAACATGATGTTCTTTTGATGGTGGGATCTTATTTATGGTTCCTTGTCAGAATTCCTCATGGTAGATAACAATCGACATCATTTTTCAACCAACAATGTCTGCATTGATGTATATTAGTTGTTCATGCTCTCTCCTATATTTGTCTACTATTTCTCACTCTCAATGATTAATATTTAATTACTCTTAATTAAGACTATATGTGTGTTTCCTATTTTTCTTCTATCATTTATATTTGTTTCTTATTCCCTATTGAAGTTCTACCTCATTCATGTTGGTTATATGGGTGGATTTAGGAATGTATTTTCTCAAATGATAGTAGATGGTGCTCACTGAGGCATGTTATGATTTATCTCTCCTAAAGAGTAGATTCAACCCCACTAAATCTATAGTATGATGAGTTCAAATAAAATCCACATTAGGATACAAAGTGTCTCATTACTCAATACTAGTACTTAGTGAAGAGTAATACTTGAATAGGATTTGGAATCAAGAGAGTAACAGAAATGAATTTTTTTTACCAAAATATTTATTTTGAATCTTCTATAATTATAGATAGGAATATCAATTTGAGTGAGATATTTAGAGTGTATGTAATTGATTTTTACCTTACATAGATACTTTTTTTATATCTATGTAAATACTAATTATGATAGGTTATCTTACCCTTTACAATTGGGTATAATTTAATTCTATAAAGGCTTGATTTAACCGTATTTAATCCTATTTTTCGTATCACACCCAATAAAATTAGTTGCATGGATATTACCCTCCCAATTAATGGATACGTTCATCATATCATGCATGATCAGATCGATGCCCCAGATCATGCACATTTAGTGAACTATGTCAATCCACCAGACACACCCATTTAGTCTTGGTCATTAACCAGTATAACCAACCAATCTATTAGAAGAATAATGGTCCCTGTAATAACCCCCATAATAATGCATTATGTTAAGATAAAATCTTGTGATCATGGTGTCACATTTCATGATCTCATTTATGAGGGTGCACGTAAGTAGACAGTGTGGTGCACCATCCCCCATAGTGCTTTTCCCACCACTTATTCATTTTAAATAGTGATAAATAATTCCTTATTATAATGCATCTCCCACTATATCAAAATTTTCAAGGTGTGATTCCCAACTAGTTTCCCCTTTAAAAAATAAATATTTTAAAATTAAAATAGAAATAAAATTCCAACAATCCCCCACCCATTTAAAATATTTAAAACCAACTTTTTGAAAATAAAACATCACACTGTCATAGAAAAACTTGAGTAAATAACGGTATATCTTAATTTACTCCTTTATATTTTAGTGATAAATAGAATCAAAAGAGAGAAATATGTGAAAACTACCTTGAATATATATCTCTTGTAATAATACAGATTTCTCCTACACATTTCTATTGAAATTCGTTAGTTCCTAATCTACTCTTAGACGCTATAATGGACATGTTTCTCTTATACTTTCATGAATTTTAGGGATTAAAAGTCACAAACACTTTGGAGTATCCCCACTCCTACATTAATATATGTGAACCAAAAAAAATTCCCATGTTTGAACACTTTTTTAATATTATTGGTTCATTAGAAGTTTTAAAACAAATCCTCCTTTCTTCACAGTCACCAAAAACAATTTCTCTTAGTATTTATTATACTTTTTTCATTTACATTATAAAAATAATTGAATTTCATAAATTTAAATTATACATGAAAAGTTATCAAATGTTATGTTGAGGCCCCATCATAGATGAATTTTTTACAGAGACTTTAAACCCATACCTAACGAATCTTTATGCACAAAATCCTCTAAAAGTTCCTTTTTTATTGTATCCACATGATTATATCATGATTTAACACATTCTACAATTATTATAACATATTTTATCAACTATATAACATATATATTTCTGATACCAATGTTTTTTTATTTCCTATTGAAAGTATTATCGTATTACCAATACATCATTGCTCGTACATCACAATGTATAGAAACATGAGACATTATAATAGGCTACAATGGAAGATCTGAAAATAGGGATCTAAGTAATTATGATTATTTTCTATTATCTATAAAATAAAAAACTCATAATTCATTTTGGATTATATCATACAAGTTTGTTTCTTTTATCCCAAAGATATCACTCCACATCCAAGTGTAAAAGACCAACCACTAATAAACAAGTGATCCAAAATATTATAAATCCATCACTAATTTGAAAATCCTTCCAAAAACATTGTGTTTTCACTATAACATATAAAATAATTCACAGTATCCTTAATATATTTGATTGTTATTTTAATTGCATCTCATTATACATAACCATGATTACTAGTATACCATCTCATCTTTTCAACAGAATAAGAAATATAAAGCCTTATATTATTCATGGTATATATGAGATGCCTAGTAGCCCCTATATACTATATTTTTGAAATTTTCCTATAAGGTTTTGGAAACATTATACTCTTAGAAGCATGTAGGGTAGAATCTGGTGAACAGTAAAATTAATCTAACCTCTTAAAAATCCTTTTAATAAGTTAGATTAAAAAATATAAATACAATTATTATTATTATTAATCTTAATTCCTAATATTTATTTTTATTTGGACAGGTATTTTATATAAATTTTGAAGATAAAATCAACTTTTCAACATTTACTTGATTCATATTAGTTATAAAAATTATTATTTCATCAATATATAAACAAATGACAACACCATGATTATTATATAACCTACTAAGTACAATTTTATTAACTTGGTTAACTAAAATCCATTTTATATAATTAATTTATTAAATTTATCTTTCCAATTTTTCAGATCTTGTTTCAAACCATATTGGGATCATTCTAATTTATAAAAAAAATATTCTTTTCCATATCCTATGAACCCTTCTAATTTTTATATATAAAGTTATTCATCTAATTTAACATTTAAGAATGTTGTTTTAACATCCATTTGGTGAATTTCAAAATAATATCTATAATCTAAGGTGAGAAGTATTTTAATAGAATAAATTATATTCACGAGATCTTAGGTATCAAAATAATTGATTCGTCCCTTTTGAGTAAACCCCATAGATACCAATTTTTCTAAATATTTTTCAATTGTATTGTTAAATTTTATCAACCATATAAATACCCATTTTCAACATACTTTTTGTAAAACGTGAGGAATATAAACTAATTTCCAAGTATTATTCCCATGTACAGATTTCATTTAATCATTTATAGCCTTATTTTAAATAGATACATCAAAATATGATATTAATTATTTGTAAGATTTGGGATAAAAATATCTATTGAGTAAAATAGATGTTTGTGTAATAATAATATAATTATTTCCTTTTAAAAAGTAAATATATACATTGGGTACATTTTTTTTATTCATTCTAGTTCATTTACTATTATTAACCTTCTCAACTATATCTTCTTGATAAACTATTTTTTTTGTGCCAAATTCTTTAATTTGGACTCTCTTAGGTAAAGAGGTAAACATTGATTCATCAAAGATAACATCTCTGGGTTTAATAACATCATTAATAGAAACTAAATAATTATATTCTATAAAAATTAATATATAATATTTATAATTATATACATATACAATAAATATGAAATCAAAACCTATTTTACCCAATTTTTCTTTTTTAGGTTCAGATACTCTTACAATTTCATGAAAACTCCAAACCATTAAATAATTGAGGTTTGGTTTCATATGATTCTTTAATTAATATGTAGTCACCAACATCCTTTTTTGGGAACCTTGTTTAGTAGGTGGAAAATATTAAATAATTCTTCTCTCAAAACCCCTAATGAGAGACCTAATATTGACATCATATATTAACCATTTACATTAATGTTCCACTCTTTCACTCACCTACACCATTTTATTGATGTGTATATGGATTCTTCACTTCATATATGATCCTTTGGGATTAAATATATGAAATAAAAAAATATATCCTCCCTTGATGGATATAATGTATTTAATCATAATCCTACAGTAGTTTTCAACCTTATTTTTATAGACACTAAATTTATCTATATATTCATCTTTGTATATAAAACATGGAAAATGAAAATCTATAATAACAATTAATTAATGTTATAACATAAATTTTATTAACTATGGTGGGTGTAATTTATATTTTCTAATAAATTATACCATAAATAAAAATATTTTAATAATTATAAAAAATATTTGTATTTAATTTTGAATAATCCATCATACGAATGAACCTTTACAAAAAAGTTTGCACCCTTGTATAGAATAAATTTATAAACCTAAAATATAATCTTAAACCCATTCTTGTTCAACAATCTCATAAAAATTATGTTCTTATAAAATTTAGGCACATACATGATACCATTTAGAGTAAGAGTCTTTCCATGTCTAAACTTAAGATCAATCACATCCTTCTTTTGTACATTTATGTTGGCAGAGTTCCCCATGTAGATTTATGACCCATTATTGATTGACTTCATCCTCTTGAAGAGTTATTTTTCTTAAAAACATGTTGTTAGGTACCATAATTGATCAACTAAGAAGATACATCCTCAATCACATTATCTTGAAATATAATGGCTATAAAGTGGTTCTTATGAGTGTTTTTGTCATTTTATTCTTATATAGATGGAATTCCTTCTTGAAGTTTCTCATAATTACTTATAAGTAACATAGCCATTTCACCTTATTTAATGTTGAATTTTATTGAAGGATATATGGGATTATTATTCCCCTTTGAGAACTCATATGGGACAAATCCCTCCACTATGAGGACCTTATATTTTTCATCATTCAATTCATTTATCTCCTCAAGTTTTTTATATTTATTATAAATTTTTAGATAGAAAAGAAACTAATTGAAGGAAACATATTCCTTATTATGTTTTAGATAATGATTTAAATTGTACTAATATATGGTCATTTTATCAATGATAGATTTGAAAATGATGGAATCATATATGATCATCTTTTTTTCCTTTAAATATTTTAATATATGGTGAATTCCAGAAAATTCATCTATGATAAACCTAATACCTACCATATTGTATGAAATAAACCTTCTTAATAGGAATTTATTTCTCACCTCATCCTCAATGATGTATTTTTTTCTATAAAGCATCTAAAGTTTCCATTTTCATCAAAAGGTATTTAAAAGTGTCAAAGTGATCATCAGCTAATGCATTGCGTATGTGTCATCTACACATGATGTTTTCATTTTCTTATTTTTAATTGTATGGGAAACTTTGAGTATCTAATCATTTATTTTGGGGTATATTTTAAATAACATGTTCCACTTTTAGTGTTCCATGGAGTAATTTCATCCTATTTTTGACACTAACTAAATTTTTTTCTATTGAATTTATCAACTTTCATCATGTTTTTTATTGTCCCCACATCCATGTTGACAATCATCTACTCTTAAGATTGTTGGGTATATGGGTAGATGGTGGAATGAATTTTATCAGTTGATAGTAGATGGAGCTCATCAATTTAAGTTATAATTTCACTCTCCTTAAGAGTATATCTTCCCCCGTTAAATCAATAGTACAATGGTTTGAAAGAAAATACTCTTTGGGATACAATGGTGGATTGTTACTTTATACTAGTAATTAATGTAAAATAACCCTTAAAGAGGATTTGGAATCAAGAAAGTAATGGAAATGAATTTTTTACACCCCAAAAAGTTATTTTAATTCTTTTTTAAGTATAGAGAGTTGTAACGACCCGAACTATTATGAATAAAATTCTAATTTTTTATTTAATTAAATGTCTAATGGTTATAGAAAACTCATTCACTTATTTTGTTTTATTATATCAAATTGTACTTAAATTATCATTAAGTATCATTACCATTGATAATATATTCATTGAATAGTGAACACATGACTAGTATAAATATAGGATTTAACAAATCCATTTGACCCAAACAAAGGAAGTGATGGCCTTAACCAGTAGGATCATAACCCATGAAGTCCATTAATCAGAGCTTCCAAGGGATATAGAATTTCTAGGATCTTACCTTTACAAATCCCAAGACGAGATCCTGCAAATTAAACATCATCAAAACCATTTATGGGATGACTTCATGCTCATCAAGATCAAGACCCAAACCCTGTTCACCAAACGACCCCATGAAAGCCCCATAATTGTGTACCTTAATCTTATGGTGTATTCTGGTATATTAAAGTAATATGTATCCAAACCCTAGGAATTGTAATATGTACATTAAATTGTATAAAATAATGAATATATTTTAATCCTATTATCATTACTTTCTAAATTATTTTTAAAGCACAAATTGTATTTTTGGTTAATGTTCAAATTCAATTAATGAATTAATGAATTAATGTATTTTTTTCGAAATAAATAATATTTTAATTGAATGATATTATTAAATAATATTTATCAAATATAAATGACCATATAATTTATGTGATACCAAATTAGAATTTTATTAAGGTTTGAACACTGTTATTGTAAAAAACCCATCATTTTCAATAAATGTCGGTTTTTATTTTGAAAGTGACAATTCATATATTTTATTATTTGGATAAAATGAATATTATTTTTGGAACAAAAATGTAAAAATTATCCAACGGTGAATTTTTAATTATTTTATGAGATGGTTGAATTTTTTTGTAGAAATTAAATATCGTATGAATATACATTGTTCTTCGGGACATCAAAATGACCCAAAATTTCTATAATAAGTAATATAATTGGTATCCATGAGCAAATATAAGTTTTAACTTTAAAATAATGTGATTTTAGGTTTATTTGTCTTATTTTTTAAATCCATTATGAATCCTCCAAGACTTATAAAATGTTTTTAAGATTTTAAAATCATTTCTTTAAGGGTGTGACTCTCCTCCACATCCCCAATGGTAATATTTTAATATGTTTGGATATTTTCCTTATAAAATAATGTAAATAAAGCCCATTTGAAAAAACTATATTCCAAAACAATGGGATTATTTTTGGTTTTGGATATTTTATTATATATACTCCAAAACCTAAATAATAATGAAATCCCCCTCACTTTCTATATAAACCCATACAAGATCCCATTTCACTTCCATAAAACTCCTTGGAGAACATACATATTGTTCCCTCCAAAAAATATAGTTCTGTAAAGGTTTTCCCGTGCTATTAAGAAACCTCTCCCAAGCCTTTGCAGTCACACATTCAAGTGATGTTCTTTACTTTCTCCTCTTCCTTAAAGTTTCTTTATTATGTTATGCCTTATATTTATAATTCACAATGTAGGGAAATATCATTCCATGTCAATATTACTTTCCATATCATGTCTAAATAATAAGAGAATCCTTTCTCTCTCATAAATCCATTTTATTAATTTTTATGTGACGTTGTTATACTGCTAAAATTACATTGTGATTTTCCATTCTAAAACAATTGTGTAGGGAATACCATGTCTATTTTATCTTAAAGATATTCATCTTTATAAACATATAATTCTTTAATTGGGGACTTAAAATATTTATTTTTTACACCTTGATCATGGAATAAATTATAATGATGAATGAATCCATGTTGATTGATCTATGTGGCACATTTAAGCATGACAATGAAATGAAAGCGACAGGTGCTCCCAGAATCATATTGTCCTCCATTGCATTGGTTAATGGTTTTTATCATGATACATCATGTTGGGACATGGTCATTACTTGATTCCTTTATATTACTTTTTACAGCATGATTTCTTGTCAGGTTTATCCCTGACCTATGTTTATGATGCATTTTTTTCAGTTGTTTCCACATTTCCCATGTTATGACTATCATGATATATCACGTATTATTATTCTTATTCATTTTTATGCTCCATTGATATGACTATTGTCTAACATGCATTATTATCTTCATGTAATTCCTTGTTTATTCCCTTAATGGGATTTAAATCTCACCTATTCCTTATGTATGAACTTAGGTTATCCCATGTCATGTTTCGTACGAAGAAAATTTTTGATCATGTTAAAGAAGTTTTCAATAAAGATGTTTTTTTAAGTTTTATGTTGTTATCAAATGTACCTAATTTCCCAAATACACTGGACCTATCAATATTATGAGTTGAATTAGGTGTAATTTTATGTAATAAATCATTTTTAAATGTGAAATAAATATTTGGGTTATTATAGTTGGTATCAAAGGATGGGTTTAGTTATTTTTGGGATTAGGATTAGAAAAATATAGTGAAAAACTTAGGGATAAGACAATGTATAAGATAACATCCCAAAATTTTGGTAAATATAGAGTAAGTGGTTTATCAAGTAAATACATCCATGTTGGGATACTACATGTGGATGTCGTTCTGGAATAGATGTATGTTGGTGCCAAAAATATGTGCCGAGTAAAAAGACATAGAGGGAAAGTTGAACCTAAAGGGGCTACCTCATGAAGTCCAATTGTGGAGCCCCACAACCCAATGGTCGGAACAATGTGGCTCCGCTTCACATCTGCCGCAAAGCAAAGAGGCGAGAGGCTCCGTGATTTGTCTGAAGTTTGCGAAAGCACCATGAATCAAAGAGGCGGGAGGCTCCGCAATCCACCTAACATTTGTGAAGTTGCCACAAAGCAAAGACGCACGAGGATCTACAATTTTCATAACGTTTTCAAAGGCTAAGTAGAGCGAGGATGCGGGAGGCTCTGCGGTTACAACAAAGTGCGACATATCTTTTCTCTGAGAAATCCCTACTTCACAGCACCTATTTCCAATAAATATTGGGCTCCCCTTGAGCCCAAATGATGGTTTATTCTACCTTTTAACTTCTCCACTCTCAAATAAAAGAGAAATTTTTGCTCTGTGGAATGATGAGCTCTTCAAGGTACTTGAGCACCACGAAGTGCTATTACCTTTGCTTAAATTCAACCCCTCTTCAAAGGGGGATTCCCTTCACAGAGCCCACGGTCCTCTGCGAAGAAAGGGGATCCCCAAGGTGACTCGGGTCTTTGTAGAACACTCATGCTTCAAAATGTACCCTCTATTCACATGTACACCCTATGCTAAGAAGGGGTAATTGTGCTTCGCGAAGCACATTTCTTTGTAGTTCTATGCTTTGTAGGAAGCCTTGCTTCATGAAGCCCTGCTTCACGAAAGCCTTCCCACTTCGTGAAACACCATCAATATGCACATGTTCTCTATGCTTAGGCTAGGTTACCTCAATTTGTGAAGCATGCCCCTTCCTGAAGCCCCTACACTACATGGAGCACCATAGCTTCTTGAGGAATCTTCATGTAAACCCCTTTTCTCCACAAATTTTTTTCCCGTACAAACCTCCAGGTTCATAAAAAGTGATGTCATGGTCCCTTGGGTGGTGCTTCATGTAGTGTTTCTTAGACTCAGGATTCTTCGCATATGCATGCTAATGGATATTGATTCTTCACATAGCCACACTAACGTGGCCCCCTCAGTGGATCACTCCACGACACCCCCTCACCACAGCATTTCTGATGCATTCCCTTCCCTAAGGGCGGGCGGGTATCAATTATATAAGTCCTAGGGGGCGGAGTGAACCCACATCATCTGAGATTCCGAACACTAAACTGCCAAGAACCATCATCCTCAGGACATGACGTTAAACTGTGACCTCATCCCCACAAACTCTACTTGGGGAACCCTGTCTCGAACATTATATACGCCTGGTCGTCTCCACCGAAGTGAGATCTTTTCCACATGGAATCAGATCATATTTTCCGGAGCGGCCCCTATCCATGTGGAAGGGAAACCACCTTGGTGTAAGCCCCTAACCTTTCTTGTAGAAGGTAGCATTACTGCTCCTCCTCTCTTCTTCAGTTCCAAATACCATAGTATATATGGGAACCAAGACATTTTTTATCTGGTCCCTCTCTCATTAGGCTTTGTCACCACCTGAGCCTCCATCCTGGAGTAAGTCCTAATCTCCATCTCCTTGGGCCGCTAACCTTGTGTAATCCCCACTCCACTTCCCACATACGCACCTTTCATGACGTGATATTCAGGTCATTGTTGTATCTTATTTATCACATCGATCATGACTCACGTGGGCTTAGAGTATGCATCGACCGTGACATCCTCTCTGGGCCACCCTAGAGTGTAATCCCCAAACCATCCTGAACTACGTGGACATTGACCCATTCCATGGAAAGGTACATAAGAAGCCTCTCTGAGGTTCAATCCCAACACCTATTGGTCTCGACCCCCTTCACACTGGTTCACCAAACACTCTCGATCTACGTGGACTTTGATCCTTTCCAAGGCAATGTTTGTAGGAAGCCTCCCTGAGGTTCAAGACCAACACCTATTGATCCCGAATACTTCATGTTAGTCCACCCTCATCCCACATGATGTTAAACTGTACACCCATTTTCATACCGAATGATACTAAACTGTACCCATTTCAACTACGGGGTCTTTGATCCTCGTCTCCTAGAAAAGGTACATTGGAAGCCTCCCTGAGGTCTAACCCCAATAGATGGTAAGCTTTTGTGAACCCCGATCGATGATAAGACATTGTGAACCCCAATTGATTGTAAGACATTGTGAACCCTGATCGACAGTAAGCCATTGTGAACCCTGATCGACGGTAAGCTCTTGTGAACCTCGATCGATGGTAAGCTTTCTGAACCCCAACCAATGGTAAGCCATTGTGTTACCTAATCAGTGGTAAGCTGGTGGCAACCCCAACCAGTGGTAATATGTTGTGTTTCCCATTCGATGATAAGTCGTTGTAGTCCCCTTTGTTGGGAACCATATCTCTGGTCTACCCCTAGAGTGTTAAACCGACCTCAGGCTGCTAACCATGCATAAGCCCCAGCATATCATTGGGTCGTTGTCCTCAACATACACCCTAATTATATTCCCCCATCCTGAACTACATGGAATTTTATCCTTGCCACAGTATGGTACGTAGGAAGCCTCCCTGAGGTTCAATCCACCACCCATGTATCATCCTAGTCTATCCATCGAGCCTTTATGTCCCGATAAGATCATTCCCCAACCTGAAAGTTCTATATCCTCTAGTTCCCATCCATACAGGCTACCTCCTCATGTGTCCCATCACCCCTCCTAACTACAAAGACTATGATTACCTACCACGGGGATATTTAGGAAGTCTCTTCGAGCCTCAATCCCAACACTACCGTCACCTTCATGATGGTTCCATCTCATTCCCTTATCACATCATTTAACTCTCTATCATCCATCCTGACTCTTACCCAGGCCGCCACATCCCGGTTAGATCAGGTCACCCAAATTATCACTTCTCCTAGCAGAAACTGGGTAACTAACCATGCATTAGTCCCAACGTCAGTGTTCCCTCTAGAGGTTTCACCCACTTTATCCACTCTCTTCAGTGTTCTGATCAGTATAATCCATCTCTTCTAGAAGTTAAACTCCTATCATACCCTGTTTTAAACATTGGAAGCTGAGGAAAACCTCAGAGACATGCCTATTGCATATAATTCCCCGCATTCTATGTGGTATTCCTCGGGTTTCTATGCCCTCCATAAGCCCTATAATAAGGGGAAAACCTAGAATCATCAGTGTTCCAGTGTCCAGACATGCCAGTGATTTCCAACGTGACAACTCCCCTAACCAAAGGTTACTTCCCGGACTGGACCCCTTAGAATGTCCTGACATAAGCAGTGTAATTAACCATTGTCCATGAAAACATGGCACTGTGAAGAGTTTCACAAATAAATTCGTAATAAATGAGGGACACCCAGACTAGGTAACGATTTCTTAGGAGGAAACCATGGAAGGATAGAAAGACATCCCAACATCCCATTTCAATCAATGAGAAAACATCCCTGAATAATCCATGGATGTTTCCCACCTTAGGAAAGTGGGAATGTGAGGCAACAACTACGCATCCTCCTCCTAATAACGGACAGATGTGTGCCTCGGTGAAAGATTCAGAAATAGAAATTGTAACACCCCATGCTTCCACGGTACGTTTCCCTTCGAATAATGCAATGGTGTGCATTGTACGCAACTTCGAGATTTTAACACACCACAACCAATCAAACCAGCCGTTATGAATAGTAATACCTACTTTTTGAAATATTATAAATTCTATGTCTCAAAATGGACTTCATTTTTGGATTAGGAATATCGAAATTAGCCTAGTGTGAAATTTTGGTACATTTCGGATAACTTTCATATTGTGATGAATAGTGAAAATTACTAAATTTTAATTAAAAACAACATTTTTAATCAAAATAATTATTAGTGATAAATTATGAATTTGAGTGGTTTTAAAGTATATTTAGAATATATTTTTACCACGTAATACAATTTGGGTCATTGAACATAATTTCACATTTAAACCAGACATAAACAAGTGCAAATCTTTTGATAGTTATTATCTCTTAAAAACACGCTTTTTGTTTTAACAACGGGAATTAATTTTAAATTAATTTCTGCCACTTATGTGTTTTGAATTTCGAAAAATGAATTCCATATTTGGAATCAGGATTTTCAAATTTTGTAAATAGGTAACTTTTATTTTCAGACATTTTGGATAATTACTTCGGTATATATTTTATTTACCATGGTTAAAGGGTAAATCCGGTAAACAAGGGTTAGAAAATAATATTATAATAATACGAAATTACCCTAAAACATGTCTTAACCCTATTGGTTAACACATGGTCGACCATGGGAATCTTTGGGTCGATTTTGGGACCCCATGGATCAACTTGTAAGTGATAATGACACTTTATTTTAAATTAAGTTAAAATGAATACAAAAATGACACATGCATATATCTTTTAGAAAAGAAATTGTTTCATAGGGTTATATATGTTGTATTTTAGACTATAAATATTAATTAGAAATATAAAAAGATTTCCTACATAATTATAGTTTATTTATAATTTTTAGACATTAAATAAGTTAATTTATTTATGACACAATGGTGATGCAGTAATTACCATAATAGTGAAACATTAGAATAATTGATATTATAAATACACAAATAAATATATTTTGAGACTTTTATTGAATTAAACTAATTTTCTAGGTTAATATGCCATATTATTATTTATTTAATTAACTTTTTTCTAAGTAATCATTCTTTTATGTGTTTCACCAAAATCAACTATTGAATAGTGTCAAAATTGACATAAAAGAGTTTTTAAAACAAATATTATATTATTAATTGATATTAAATTCCTAAAAATCTAACATTCGGCCAAGAGACTTATATCATGATAGGTATATCATTAATGGACCACTTGGGGGGTCTCTTGGATGTATATAGTAAGTTTATTAACTATATAATATAAAAATACAAAGTGACATGGTAAATGTCAAACTAATTAACTAAGAGTTAAAACTAAAAGATAAGGTTAATATAGTGACCCAAACCTGTATAAATTCTATTGGCTGAATGGTTTTAGACCTATCCCCACCATAACCTTTTAATAATCAACTTTTGAGCTATTATAAACCGAATATTAATTTATTATAAATTAATATTTCTAGCTTTTCCAAAGGTGCCCCTCACCCCTCTTATAAAAGGGCACTCCTCCTTCTCATTTATTCACATCTTCTAAGCCTTTTGGATCGGCCAAACCCTTCCCAAATACTCTCTCAACTTCCCTCACTACAATATAGAGGCCTTATTTTGATAATAAATCCAACTTAAGGATCCCTTTTGATCAAATCAAAAGGAAGAACCCGAAGAAGATGTAATGTTTTCACCACCCCTTTTCAAGTTCCTTTCTTCTTCCACTTATTCTTTCTTTGTTATTACAATTATAAAATAATAACTCCAGTATCATATATATACTATTATGTTATTATAAATATGGTACAACCATATTCAGTATTCTATCCATCCTTTGAATAACATGTCACCATACGTGCGTACGTACGACTTACCGTCTCCACGTCGTGGTGTAATTGTTATTCAATATATTATTATTTGGATGGGTATAATAATGATGTGTAACTAATTTAAATAATAAATATAACATGATAATGATTCTTTATATATGATATATCATTTAATTATATATTATTTTAATATCAAAATAATGATATTTTCGCTTGTGCGTACGTACGGACTACCGTCTCCACGAACGCGATGAGATTCATTCTCCATCATATCCATTCAAGTATAATTATAATTTTATGATTTAAAAATAGTATCTAAGGACTTGATATCATTCTAGATATGAATAATATACATCCCATTAATAATGAATATGGCTCACATAACAAAGAATATAAAGTAAAATGAACCCGTTAACACCCGAAACGACGATAATTCTAAGATATTATTAACAAAACAATGTTAAAAGATCATATATGATATCATATTAAATTAAATGATTCATGTATAATTCAATAACAATTATTTCACCATTATACAGGAGGTTAACCTACCGTCGACCAAGGAAAAAGTACAAAGTAAGGGGTTTCTTATCTCACTTTTAATTTCTTGAGAATTCCATTGTTCACCACTAATTTATTGCATGTGGTGTATGTGTATTGACCATGATTGTATTAATTGTGTAATATAATTTAATTTATGGGTATTTAAATCATCATGGTATGATCCTTATTTCATGGGTGTATGTTTCGTAAGTTACCTAATCGACAAGGGAATTTGAAATTTCAATTTCCACTCATTTGGCTTTACGCATATTTCATTGATTATATTACCCCAAGATTATGTGTGGAATCACTATTCATTTGATTATGTCATAATTTCCACTCCCCTTCCTGTGGATATACTTTTGATACACATAATCACTCCATTGATAATTTCTCAAGTCATTGATATGAATTTGATTAGAGTAATTTTAACTCATTCTCCATTTGTTGAGTTAAACATCCAATTCGTTGGTGTTGTTTTTACAAGAATATTTGTGAATGTCCTTTGATTGTTTTACACTGAATATCCAATAATATTTAGTGTATATATATTTTTCACACATAATTATGTCGTTGATTTATCCTTAACCTAAGGATACGGCCTTTATGAGAGATTTCATCTCAATTTAAATTCCATTGAGACTTCTTTGTTGTTATACACCAAATCTCTTTTATGTGGTGTATATAATGTACATTGACATAGTATATCATGAATACCTTTATTCTCATGATATTACAAAGTTTTTACTACCTCAATTATTTGTATTCATGTGTCTCTCTTTTGGTTAGAATCTCTAACTAAAATACCATTTTTAAATGTTTTAATGACTTATTCATCTAAATATTTCTCATTAATGTCCATGTTTTAAAAAATGGTTTTAAGGATTTATTTATATGGACATTAATGTTTAGAAATTAAAAGTCCTTTTAAAAATTTTCAAAGTGGTATGGGACACTTTGATTCAAAAATCTATTTTTAAATGGCTTCTTGACAAATAGTGTTACTTTTAAATGATTTCAAGAAAAAGGGGGATATTTCTCTCAAATAGTTTTGACAATTATTTTCATCTATGTCAACATCCTTCATTATTCTTGATGGAGGTTAATGTGATACAATACAATCTTCCATATTGTATCGAATGAGTAATGTTTGACTGTGGATGTGATATTTTTATACCATTCATGGTTTGTGGTTAAAGTATTGACATTTAATATGCTAGTTTTAATACGAATGTTTATGTTATGTTTAAACCTGTTCATATGAGTAATGCATTGGTCTTAATAAGTGATGGGTGGAGCCCACTATATCTCCTCGATGCTTCGGTAGGTCTCATGAGACAAACAGGTGTCTTGGCACAAGGCCTTGGAAAAATCTTATTTGTAGTCTTGGCATGAGGCCTTGGCTATGTGGTTATGATAGTCTGGCATTATGCATTCCATCATTATGAAAGTGGTTATTGATATTGCATGGGATTGTTAGACTAGTAGAATATCCATGTGAATAAGTAAATGGCATTATTTCATTTTATCTTTGCCATATTATGTTGAAGTTCATGTTTAAAAGGCTTTTGTTTTAATTATAAATTGCCTTAAGTGTTTATGCTTATCTATGAAAGCTTCTGCTGTAATGTTATCCTTACTGAGCATCTGAGCTCACCCCTTTCAATGTTTTATTTTTCCCAAGATTGTGAAGAAGTAAATTATGAATGACCTGCAGGGATAGTATGAGTGTGGACTATGGAGACTATGTTGTTGTTGTTTTCAGTTTATGATGTAATGTAAACTTTACTAATGTATCTAGTTATTCCAAGGCTACTAAACTAATCGGTCTTTCGAGACTTGATCTTTCTTGTGATCATGCCAATGTTATGTAATAATGCACCGACTCTGGTTAACTGTGGTTGGGGCGTTACTGTTGGTATCAGAGGAAGTTTAGTACAAACCTTGGAAGCTAGATTTAGATAAACTCTGATTAGAGCATGTAGACCTAAGATGAACTTTGAGGATTAGTATAGAAGAACTTCCTATAATTTTGGTATTGTAGAGATTTTGTGAGTTTTCCGAGCAATACATCCCCGTCTGGATACGACCAGGTAGAGGTGGCTCTGTCACAGATGTACCTAGGGGTAAAACCCAAAAACACGGCTTTGAGATAGACTCGAACGAGAACTGGTGCACGACAACGGGCCCTGTTTCACTCTTGGT
The DNA here is from genome assembly GCA_963277665.1 of Viscum album. NCBI lineage: Eukaryota > Viridiplantae > Streptophyta > Magnoliopsida > Santalales > Viscaceae > Viscum > Viscum album. The sequence continues at coordinate 1,082,993,181 of OY728134.1, read as the reverse complement.
TACGACACTCCCGGGGGATATGCTTAGGATAATTTACATTTTCTTTACAAACCGATTTAAGTAACATATATAAGATGAGAGTAAATGACCTTGGTTAATCCTAATATGTTTCAAATTCAGAATATGGTGACATGTTAATCTCTAAATGATTTTACGACTACTGTTACTCACATAATGCTTTATGGTTTTAGTCAATGGATGGATTCCAAGGAAGTCATAGTGACTTTGAAAATGATGTACAAGGTGGGAACGGTGGTGGAAATGAGCAAGAAAATGGAATGTTGATAGGCGTAAAAGATATCATCTTTATGCCAAATCAGTTTTCCAAAAATATGATCAACAATGTATATATTAACCAACTCCCAGACTCAACAAGGAAGAGAAAGGTGATGAATGATAAGAGCTCCACCAATGGAGACCATGGATAAAAGAACCCTCAATTTTCATCATGCAAGAAATGTGGAAGGAGACACCCAGGAAAGTGTCTCAATGGGACAAGGAAATGCTTTACGTGCGGGAAGGAAGGACATAAAGTGAAGAATTGCTGAAGAAAAATGAAGAGTACTATAGAAGAAGATAAAAATGGTCCCAAGAGTCCATTTACAGTCATTTTCCAAAAATGTAGGGGACCTGGCCATTACTCGAGTGAATGTACTATTCTATAGGATATTTTCTTGGTCAAAGAAGAAGCTATGTGGAAATAAATGATTGGAGAAATGTTTAAAAAGTATTAGCGCTCCTTGTTGATGGGTTTTCTTTGGAATAATTTTCTCTTGTATTTGTAACCCCACACTTTTCCATGTGAGAATGATATTTGGGGAAGAATTGTCTCTTCTCTTGTGGATATAGGTATAAATAACTATTTGGTTTTATATGATCATTGGGGTTTGAGAGAATTATAAGTTATTATAATTTGGGATGAAAATGCAAGGTATGATATAACATTTGTGGTTAAATTATGTTATTTTGTGGAATTTATCTCATTTTGGTAATATTATAAAATATAGTTTTTGAAATAGGACAACACGTAGACCGTGTGACAACCCGTCGCGTTGGACAAAGCTATGGGAATCAAACCCACAACCAAAGTGCGATTGGGATTTATCGCTTACCACTGGACTACATGAAGTCCCTGGTTAGTGTGACTATTTTTTTTTGTTAAATGATTTTATTGATCAATAATATTTTGATTTGGGTTCTTATGTCTTATCAAATGAATACCCTTAGTATAGGAAAATGATTTGGTGATTAAGAGATAAATGTTATTTTGGAAGATTTTCACTTTGTTGGGAACACTATATGTCCAAGGAAAATAGAATACTATGGGATGTAATTAGAGGAGTAATGGTGGATTTTTATCTATGTTTTATTGTGGATCTATAGTGATTTGGGTTGTTTATGGAAATGATTAACCTATAATAAAGAATATGTGATTAGGTTAATTACTTTTAAGTATGTGACTTTAAGAGTAGATGATGTCATTTGGAGATACAATTTAACGTGGAAGACTACATTCTTATAAGTTTTGGGTTTCAATATTAGTTTGGATTATATTTAAGGATTTTAAGGAAAATTTATTATTGAATGGTATTTATTTAACATTGGGGTATTGTTGGTTTAATTTTAGAAATTAAGATTAGTATTTTTTTCTCTAATGGAATATACATTTGGGGGATCATCAGATCTTATACTAACCATTTTGGTTTTGATTAATCTCTAAAGGCAAGTTAAATATATATTTTATCCTACATGGATCATGTATTTCTATAGAAGTTTATTCTAGCTCTTTTATTGTGACCAAGTCTTCTTGAATACTCATTGTTCAAAAAAATAAGTTAGTGGTAAAAAGTTATTAAATAATGAAACTCTACTTAAAAATTAAGTATATCTCTTTATGTTCTTAGTCAATATCATAAATTAATTCCTCGTACTTATGTAATGTAACTTAAAACAAAAAAAAATGTTGTTCGTTTACTTTCCTACTAGGAGACTAATGGTTGTTTGTCCCAACACAAGTTTGTGGTTTTCTTATTGTTATCTTTCTCCTGATCATGATTTCTATCCCTCTACATCAGAACTTGACACTTATTTTATCATCCATATCCATGTTTTCCTACATGGAATCTGAGTATGGGTTATCTTGGATGACCTTTATACCTCTCTTTCTTTCTTTTAAAGTGATAGTTTTATTAACTCTTTTTCCGATGTGGGACTTTCCATTATATTCTCAAGCACAATTTTAAAAATTGCGAGGATGAAATTTATTGAAGGAGGGTAGAATGTAACACCCCATGCTTCCACGATACGTTTCCCTTCGAATAATGCAATGGCGTGCATTGTACGCAACTTCGAGATTTTAACACACCGCAACCAATCAAACTAGCCGTTATGAATAGTAATACCTTTTTTTTGAAATTTTATAAATTCTATGTTTCAAAATCGACTTCATTTTTGGATTCGGAATATCGAAATTAGCCTAGGGTGAAATTTTGGTACTTTTCGGATAACTTTCATATTTTGATGAATAGTGAAAATTACTAAATTTTAATTAAAATCAACTTTTTTAATCAAAATAATTATTGGTGATAAATTATGAATTTGAGTGGTTTTAAAGCATATTTAGAATATATTTTTACCATGTAATACAATTTGGGTCATTGAACATAATTTCACATTTAAACCAGACATAAACAAGTGCCAATCTTTTGATAGTTATTATCTCTTAAAAACACGCTTTTTGTTTTAACAACGGGAATTAATTTTAAATTAATTTCTGCAACTTCTGTGTTTTGAATTTGGAAAAATGGATTCCATATTTGGAATCATGATTTTCAAATTGTGTAAATAGGTAACTTTTATTTTTAGACATTTTGGATAATTACTTCGGTAAATATTTTATTTACCATGGTTAAAGGGTAAATCCTGTAAACAAGGGTTAGAAAATAATATTATAATAATACTAAATTACCCAAAAACGTGTCTCAACCCTATTTGTTAACAAATGGTTGACCATGGGCATCTTTGGGTCGATTTTGGGACCCCATGGATCCACTTGTAAGTGATAATGACACTTTATTTTAAATTAAGTTAAAATGAATACAAAAATGACACAAACATATATCTTTTAGAAAAGAAATTGTTACATAGGGTTATATATGTTGGATTTTAGACTATAAAGATTCATTATAAATCTAAAAATATTTCCTACATAATGATAGTTTTTTAATTTTTAGACATTAAATAAGTTAATTTATTTATGACACAATGGTGATGCAGTAATTACCATAATAGTGAAAAATTAGAATAATTGATATTATAAATACCCAAATAAATATATTTTGAGACTTTTATTGAATTACACTAATTTTATAGGTTTATATGACATATTATGATTGATTTAATTAACTTTGTTCGAAATAATCATTCTTTTATGTGTTTCACAAAAATCAACTATTGAATAGTGTCAAAATTGACATAAAAGAGTTTTTAAAAAAAATATTATATTATTAATTGATATTAAATTCCTAAAAATCTAAGGTTCGTCCAGGGGACTTATATCATTATAGGTATATCATTAATTGACCACTTGGGGGTCGCTTGGATGTATATAGTAAGTTTATTAACTATATAATATAAAAATACAAAGTGACATGGTAAATGTCAAACTAATTAACTAATAGTTAAAACTAAAAGATAAGGTTAATATAGTGATCCAAACCTGTCTAAATTCTCTTGGATGAATGCTTTTAGACCTATCCACACCTTAACCTTTTAATAATCAACATTGGAGCCATTAGAAACCGAATATGAATTTATTATAAATTAATATTTCTAGATTTTCCAAAGGTGCCCCTCACGCCTCTTATAAAAGGGCACTCCTCCTTCTCATTTATTTACATCTTAAAAGCCTTTTGGTTCGGCCAAACCCTGCCCAAATACTCTCTCAACATCCCTCACTACAACCGAGAGGCCTTATTTTGATCATAAAGCCAACCTAAGGATCCATTTTGATCAAATCAAAAGGAAGAACCCGAAGAAGAGGTAATGTTTTCACCACCCCTTTTCAAGTTCCTTTCTTCTTCCACTTATTCTTTCTTTGTTATTACCATTATAAAATAATAACTCCAGTATCATATATATACTGTGATGTTATTATAAATATGGTACAACCATATTCAGTATTCTATCCATCCTTTGAATAACAAGTCACCATACGTGCGTATGTACGGCTTACCGTCTCCACGTCATGGTGTAATTGTTATTCAATATATTATTATTTGAATGGGTATAATAATGATGTGTAACTCATGTAAATAATAAATATAACATTATAATGATTCTTTATATATGATATACCATCCAATTATATATTATTTTAATATCAAAAGAATGATATTGTCGCTCGTGCGTACGTACGGACTACCGTCTCCACGAACGCGATGAGATTCATTCTCCATCATATCCATTCAAGTATAATTATAATTTGATGATTTAAAAATAGTATCTAAGTACTTGTTATAATTCTAGATATGAATAATATACATCCCATTAATAACGAATATGGCTCACATAACAAAGAATATAAAGTAAAATGAACCCGTTAACACCCGAAATGACGATAATTCTAAGATATTATTAACAAACCAATGTTAAAAGATCATATATGATATCATATTAAAGTAAATGATTCTTGTATAATTCAATAACAATTATTTCACCATTATACAGGAGGTTAACCTACCGTCGACCAAGGAAAAAGTACAATGTAAGGGGTTTCTTATCTCACTTTTAATTCCGTGAGAATTCCATTGTTCACCACTTATTTATTGCATGTGGTGTATGTGTACTGACCATGACTATATTAATTGTGTAATATACTTTAATTTATGGGTATTTACATCATCATGGTATGATCCTTCTTTCATGGGTGTATGTTTCGTAAGTTACCTAATCGATAAGGGAATTTGAAATTTCAATTTCCACTCATTTGGCTTTACGCATATTTCATTGATTATATTACCCCAAGATTATGTGTGGAATCACTATTCATTTGATTATGTCATAATTTACACTCCCCTTCTTATGGATATACTTTTGATACAGATAATCACTCCATTGATAATTTCTCAAGTCATTGATATAAATTTTATTAGAGTAATTTTAACTCATTCTCCATTTGTTGAGTTAAACATCCAATTCGTTGGTGTTATTTTTACAAGAATATGTGTGAATGTCCTTTGATTGTTTTACACTGAATATCCAAACATATTTAGTGTATTTATATTTTTCACACATAATTATGTCGTTGATTTATCCTTAACCTAAGGATACGGCCTTTATGAGAGATTTCATCTCAATTTAAATTCCATTGAGACTTCTTTGTTGTTATACACCAAATCACTTTTATGTGGTGTATATAATGTACTTTGACATAGTATATCATGAATCCCTTTATTCTCATGATATTACAATTTTTTGATTACCTCAATTATTTGTATTCAAGTGTCTCTCTTTTGGTTAGAATCTCTAACTAAAATACCATTTTTAAATGTTTTAAAGACATATTCATCTAAATCTTTCTCATTAATGTTCGTGTTTTAAAAAATGGTTTTAAGGATTTATTTATATGGACATTAAATTTTAGAAATTAAAACTACTTTTAAAAAGTTTCAAAGTGGTATGGGACACTTTGATTCAAAAATCTATTTTTAAATGGCTTCTTGACAAATAGTGTGACTTTTAAATGATTTCAAGAAAAAGGGGGACATTTCTCTCAAATAGTTTTGATGATTATTTTCATCTATGTCAACATCCTTCATTATTATTGATGGAGGTTAATGTGATACAATACAATATTCCATATTGTATCTAATGAGTTATGTTTGACTGTGGATGTGCTATTATTATACCATTCATGGTTTGTGGTTAAAGTATTGACATTTTATATGCTAGTTTTAATACGAATGTTTATGTTATGTTTATACCTGTTCATATGAGGAATGCATTGGACTTAATAAGTGACGGGTGGAGCCCTCTATAGCTCCTTGATGCATCGGTAGGTCTCATGAGACAAAATAGTGTCTTGGCACAAGGCCTTGGAAAAATCTTATTTGTAGTCTTGGCACGAGGCCTTGGCTATGTGGTTATGATAGTATGGAATTATGCATTCCATCATTATGAAAGTGGTTATTGATATTGCATGGGATTGTTCGACTAGTAGAATATCCATGTGAATAAGTAAATGGCATTATGTCATTTTATCTTTTCCATATTATGTTGAAGTTCATGTTTAAAAGGATTTTGTTTTAATTATAAATTGCCTTAAGTGTTTATGCTTATCTATGAAAGCTTCTGCTATAATGTTATCCTTACTAAGCATCTGAGCTCACCCCTTTCAATGTTTTATTTTTCCCAGGATTGTGAAGAAGTAAATTATGAATGACCTGCAGGGATAGTATGAGTGTGGACTATGGAGACTATGTTGTTGTTGTTTTCAGTTTATGATGTAATGTAAACTTTTATAATGTATCTAGTTATTCCAAGGCTACTAAACTAATCGGTCTTTCGAGACTTGATCTTTCTTGTGATCATGCCAATGTTATGTAATAATGCACCGACTCTGGTTAACTGGGGTCGGGGCGTTACAGAAATGGTGAACCCGACGTGAATCTATGCTCCTCAATGTGGATATTAGTAGCAATCGAGACATCAGTGGGCAAGCATGTCACCGGATCTATGTATATGGTGCCGGGTCCCGCCAATAAAATAGTGGACCTGGTGTGAAACTCACCTGAAGTTGGGCTATTTAAACATTGTACATCCCAGTCTGTGACGTTGTTGGCGTGGATCATTCTTACCATCCATGGAAGATAGAATGGAATAGGGGAACTGGGCGTCGATTTCCTTCTTACAACACTAATGTTTTTATCTCGCTTCTTTCCAGGACCCAAGATTCCATATTGGGAAACTGATCACTACCCACCTACTGACATAGGGGTAGGGAAAACATCACCTTAAAAATCCCATGTAGCCACATTTCCCTATGGAAGACTCCACGTCCACAGTTGTTGGGCACCCATGCCCCATCTTCCCATCTGAGTTCATTGAGAAAATGGTGATAAACGACCTCATCCGAAGATATGAGGAGGAGGGGACCATCCCAAACAGGGACATGGCCTGACATGACCTCGATTCATCTGCACCTCATCACCACCACCACACCCAAGGGCCACATAGGGAGCCACTTATCCCCACTTTGACGCATAACCATTTTGGGAGCCTCTCCCTGGAATAATTTGATGACTCCCTCCCCTATGCCGATGTGGTGAGGGATGTCCAGGCAGACCAGCCAAGATCTCGTTACATGGGCTCCCAAGGAGGGCCCCCATTAAGTCACAACAGTTCTACCAACCAGCCCCATGGGTTAAAGAATATGTAATTTATGCACCTGCACCACCAGCCCCAGTTCGGCTAACCTGACGCTAGTGTCGGACGCAGGCTGAGGAGGATGCCCACTGAGGGGCATCAACGTCAGCAACAAACATGGAAAATTCCACCACTGACGTATACCACCAGTATCCTATCTATGTTGAGCAGGGGAACTCATATGCCTGGCTCGAATCGAGACCCCAACTGCCACATGGGAAGGTGGGGTCGACTCTCCTGAATATCGGCGTAGGTAGTGCTTGCCGCGGGCCGACCCACGACAATGACACCCAGTACAGAGGTCCAGCCCGTACAGCCACCATTGAGAACATGGGTCCTCTCCACTTCTAAGATCGATGTGGTGGTCCACCCCATGCCTCCTTAAATCTGAATGAGGTTCCTCCCCGCAGTAGTGACACTCAGTACGAAAGCCTCTTCTGCACTCACAACCTCAGGTATAGAGTCGTTCCTCGTGTTGCATGTCACCGGTGTGAAGACATTATGCATCTAGTCAACATATTGTGTGGAGGTCTTCCTTATGTCCTTACAGCCACATATGAAGGTCCTCCTTGTCCCATAAACCATCATGGAGGTCCTACCCATGTTCTACTCATCCAGTATGAGGACCATCCTTGTACCGATGATGTTAAGCATGGAGGTCCTACCCATGCTCCCACTACCTTCAATGGAGGTCCTACCCACTTTGGCGCTTCTTGTAGAGATTCCCTATGCACTTTAGCCAGTGGAAATGGAGGTCCTACCCATGTTCCCTTGGACACCTACCCGAGGGATCCTCGCACCCCGACTCACTCATGAAGAAGTACTTTCTACCCCAGCACCAGCCCGGCCGAAGGACTTCCTTGAGCCAGAAATCTACCCTGTCCCGAAGAGCCATCCTGGGGAAGGAGGGCAGGTCGTCACTTCTATAATAAGAATGATGGGAAGGTTCCAACTGAGATTAATCTTATCTTCTTCCTAGATTCGGAGGCGGAGTACGGCTCAGCAATGGAGCCCTCACCTCGATCCCCTTTGTTAAGGTATGGGGCAGGAATGAGGATCAGCAGCCTCATACTTATGGATTTTGAGGTCCACTGGATCCCTGACACCCTCCGAAGATACATATAGTAGGGTGAATATTTGGTTTCTCCCTAGAGTCCAGTCGTGCAATCGCCACTATCATCACCAGGATAATTCTCTACCTCGACAAAAGATCGTGAAGAGTTATTCTGGGGACTGATGGTGAACGCGCAACAGCATGGTCCTCCTACAGCAGATACAGTCCCTAACCCAAAAACTATGGTCTCCAGATAGTATTATCGCAATTTGGTGGCTAAGTCACTACAGTCTTCGGAAGATATCTTGATATGTGGTAACTTGTCAGCCCGCTTGCCGTATTCTCCACCGGCCAGCCTACCGTCTCAGCGATCTGCTTCAGTACCACTACCGGTTCCCTAGCTGCCTATAGTTGACGAGTGGGGAAACCAAGGGCCAAACATTGAGTTGGGGCCAAGGAGTTTGTGGGACATTCTTATGGTAGAACATTTTCTGGAGATGATTTGGCCAGTCGTGGAACCAAACATCAATGCACTGGAATCTCTCACCTAGGAGGAAGATGGATGATTTCGCCAGACCCTCTGGGTGACACACTTCCATCTTCGTCATCGAAGATTGGCATACCCCAAAATCCAGACACATTTCGAAGACATTGGCCAACAATGTTGTCTGGTGGATTTGGTCACACTCCCTGTGGCCCAGCGCCCTGAGTCACCAGGCCACCATAGGACCCTCCAACAATGATGAGTTCGGAGATTTAAAGTTATCCTCAGGATTATCAAGGAGGATTCCCCCCATGTGCAGAACCATGGTTAGGGGTAGTACGTGGTCCTCCATTTCAGTTCTATTTGGCACCAGCCCGACTTGCTAGGCGATATCGAGGATATTCCTCCAGGAAGAGTCGCGATTAACATGGACGATCTATTGGAGGAAGAGATGGAGATATAACTCCTTGGAGAAAACTTACCCCCAAGGGGAGTGCCAAAACTTTTGGACCCATCTCAAAGGGTTACTCGCCCGCAAAGAAATTTATTGGGTCTTCTCATACCCACCAAGGCATTGGTCCTCAGTCAGAATCCCAACAAGGTTAAGGAGAAACTTGCAGTTGTCAAACCCTCCCACCCATCTGGCTCGGTAAAAAAGACGGAGGATGATCCCAAAAAAGCTGTGTTGTGTCAATAGATCTTGAGGAATAAGAAGATATTTGATGACCTCATTGCTGAGTGTGCTACAGAGCGACGACCATACTACGGTGATCCTCTGCCGGGGCATCAGGGGAAAACATAACTTCCCCTCGACGAATTGCCTCTAGGAAACCCTGACAATCCTGCCCACGCAGATAGGATTGCGGTTGGAACATATGGAAAGAGGGAACAGTATGTGTCTCCAAATCCATCGGAGCGGTGGGATAATCCTCAGGACCTAGATTAGGTTCCCCCCGCTATTTCATAGGTTGTCCCACCAGCCGCTAGACCTACATATCACGTTGATGAACCTGCCAACACACCAGTGGTCAGGGATCCCCGTCAAGACAGGAACCCCCGCCCAGATGATCCCATAGAGGTACTCATTGCTTGCATCGAGGCATTAGAAATGAGACAAGTGGAAATCCCTCCTAATGACGAGCTGTATATGGCATGGGTGGATGATATACCAGCACCCTCAGGTTTTAGAAATACCACATTCTCCCCCTTTAATGGGACGAGTGAGCCACTACAGCATTTGGCACACTACATTTCAAGGTGAGGACCTATGCTGGGAACTCCAGCGCTGCAGGAGGCCGCCAAACTCTGATGCTTCGTACAAACATTGGAAGGACCTGCAATTTTCTGGTATAGCCAACTACCCATCCAGTTAGTAGCTAGTTTTGAATATCTTCATAAGAATTTTTTTTACCAGTTCATTTCCACTACTCGGAAGACAAGTATTGAGGACCTATTTAAGTGAATAAAAAGGCTTGATGAGCACATCACAGACTTTTTTTTCCAGTGGAAAGTAATCTCATACTCCCTTGGCATACCACTTACTTATAAGAAACTACTAATGATGTGTGTCGGGAATGCCAAGACAGAATTGGTCCCCTCTCTCATTACCCAAAATTACCCCAAGGTATTTGGGGATTTTTATGATAAATACCAGTTCCTAGAGGAATCTTTACAGTAGGCTAAGTAGGCATGACTGTTGCCTCCTTCAATTCACACAAGAAGGGCCGTGAAGTCTGAGCCCACTACGGTGGCCCAAATAGAGGCCCCCGAGGAACTGGAGTTATTACTGGTGGAGCTGCCTCCACAGCCTTGCAGAGGCCTACCACTTCAGGCATAGCCTCTGGCCTAGCAGTTCCCACCATAGAATCGGTTGGCTCCCCCACGTAAGGTTCTTCCACCACTCAGGTAAGATAAATAGGTCCCACCTCCAAAGCAGGCTCCCCAAGTTCCTCATCAGGGTATGGATTCCATAGCCCCCTTTCTAGACAGGTGAAATCGGACCTAATCATTCAATGAAGCTCAGGTTGCTAAATATTTCTAAAGTGCCTTGGAATAGGGGATTGTTCATTTTCCTAAACACAGGAGACCAGAAGAGGCGGATCTCACTAATCGGCCCAACAACTTCCCATATCACTAGATCATGGGGAACACCCTTAAGTAGTGCTATGTGTTTAGGGAATATCTTCAAGACCAGGTTGAAAATAACATAGTCAGTTTGGGTCCAGCTCCAGCATAAGTGTCATGTCTATTCGTGAAGCCCGATCATGGCAGTGACAACGAAGGTGAGTGGCACCAAGTTTCTAACTATGGGTCCTAGAAGTTCAATGACTGGATGGATTGTAAGGCATTTTCCCATGCCCATGGTGTTATCCATGCATTTCTGAATCGACCTGATCCTTCAGAAGACGCCGCATCACCCATTGGCAGTACCTCTGTGTCAATGGCTCTGTTGTTCTCTTCCTAGAAGAGCAATCATTGATGGTGCAAGGGAAAACAAAGTCCCCCACTGATTCCATCGTCATCCCGTACTATCGGAGACTTTATGCCCCTAGAGATGGAAATCACCCCCCCCCCAACACCCCAGAGCTCATCCAGTAGTGGATGATTCTTCAAGTGAAAGCCAAGGGTACACCTCGGTTAACACCGTACAGCTGGTAAACCCCAACATGATTTCTGATGGTGAGGAGTGCCAGGAGGATCCTTCCAATGTTCACAGTCGTGACCAGTGTCGACGGAGCCGCGACTCTATGTGTCGTTGGAGTGCCTCATTCATCACTTCAATCTAGGCTATGCATTCCATCGAAACCAAACAATAATCCCAGCATAGATCTCATCATTCGCAGCCTTCTCAACTGATGTCATTAGACCCTCCTTCACCGCCGTTTGTGCTGTTGGATCTGGAAAAGCCTCCACAACTATGTCGTGATCATCCATGCTTTGCTATGGACTAATATTAATCATTTGGCCCTCATTCAGTAGTTACTCCACAGACTTCATCTAATGAGCAGCAAGACATTCCCAGCACCAGTCAACTGTCGGTCCAGCCGGCAGGGCCTGCCATACCTTCTATCACAGAATAATATCCTGCAAACAGAAGCTCATTCCTGGAACAGAAATATTATTTCCTCAAGCATATTTATAGAATTACAGCAATTCTCTCTATACTTGAGGCTCTTTTCCTATTAGAGGATATGTGAAAAGTCCACACTGAGGCCTTAAGAATCCCCCTCCAGTTGGAGACGGAGGTAGAAACCACAAAATCCTTCCATGATGAGGCATTCGAGCATGCTGAATATCATTACATCATCTCGTTCTCTGGGGAAGATGAAGGCTCTCCCATACAGGGTAACATTCGCACATTGTACATCATTGTACATTTTAATGGTGTGGAGGTTCGTCGTTATATTATCGACACAAGCTGTAGGATCAACCTGATCCTGACTTAGACACTACAAAAACTGTGTTTGTCTAAGGATGATCTGAGTCCCTCTGACCTAAAAATACACGGTTATGATAGGACGGAATAGAAACTGGTCGGAAAAATTCACTTAAAGACCCAGTTTGGTGGTCTGGTATCCAACATAGAGTTTATGCTTGTCTCCCAGGACACCACCTACAATGCGTTGATGGGTAGTACATGGCTCCACCTACATGTGGTGGTCCCTTCATCATATCACCAGTGACTTACGTACTCCCTTAATGGTCGGGCATGCATACTTCAAGGTGAAGTGTCTCCATTTTCCTCTTTTGAACCCTGCTACCTGGATACCGACCATTACAAAAGCAAGGACAAACAAATTCAAGCTAATGAGGTCGAATGCATGAGGGTTGTGACAGGCCTGTGGATAGATCTAGATGATGCCTACATCATTCCGGTCATCGATTGGAGGCTACGAACCTAGATATGGTACAATGATTCATTGTTACTGGAACTAGGGGGAAGAACATTCAAAAGTCTAGGTAAAACCATAATATAACTTCACATTCTTATATGAATCAGGACCCAGTGATCCCAGAGCCCCCTACTCTCATAAGGTATCGAGATGTCGTCGCTATGGCGACAACAATACATCATACTTTCTTGTTTTGTTGGGATGGGATAATCCAGCTTGGGATGACACGTCACTGTTTCTTCAATATCATCAAGTGTGTCCCCTTAGGCCGAATTCCATGTGGGATGGGATCAATAGATTTCATCACTATGGTTTTGGCAGCACAAGAGTCCCCCGATACAGTGTCAACCACTGCTGAGACTGGTACCAGTCTCCCATCATGATCTTTTGACATAGAGAAAACTCCTCCCACTAAGGATCCCTACTCTATTAGTGAAGAAGATTATTTATAGGATGTTTCTCCCAACTTTAAAGAGGGTGTCTCCACCATGGTTGATGAATTGGTACATGTGAACCTCAGTAGCGAGGCATATCCAAAACCCACATTAATCAGTGCCTCTATGATTATCAAAGAGAAAAAATGGTACATGGACTTCCTGAAGCTACACCATGATGTATTCTCCTGGAGTTATAATGAGACGTCGGGACTAGATCCCCAGGTAGTTGTCCATATCCTTGGTCTCCTAGCAAATCACCATGGGTTTAAGAAACCTCCCAGAAAGATTTACCCCACTCACGGTGCCATGGTCAAGGACGAGGTTGATAAGCTCATCAGAGCCAATTTTTTCAAGGAGGTCTAGTACCCCAGATGGTTAGCCAAAATTGTGCTAGTCAGGAAGAAGAATTAATAGATCAGAGACATCATTGACTTCTGATATCTCAACCTTCAATTTCTAAAGGATGATTTCCCCCTTCATATGGCAGAATTTTTTATCCATACAAAAACTGGGTTCTAGGCCCTCTTCTTCATGGATGGGTACTCCGGGTATATCCAGATCTAAATGGATCCCAAGGATGAGGGCCTTCAGGGTACCCCAAGTTACTTTCTATTACCATGTTATTCCCTTCAGCCTAAAGAATGTAAGTCCCACCTATCGGCGGGCTATGCATCGCAAATTTAAGTCGATCCTTGAGACACTAGTGGAATGATACGTTGATGATCTAGTGGTCAAATCCCTCCAGCATCAAGACCATCTCAAAGACCTTGAGAATGTGTTTGGCTTCCTCCATTATCACCACTTTAAGATGAACCCATTTAAGTGTGCCTTCAAGGTCACCTCTGGAAAGATTATTATCTTTGTTGTCAGATATAGGGGCATCAAAATCGACTCGGAGAAGATCAAGGCAATCATCCAAATGTCTCCCCCAATAAATATTTGATAGATTCGAGGCTTCCAAGCCCACTTGGCCTACATACACCAATTCATTGTGAATTTGGATGGTAAGTGTAATCCCTTTTCTCATCTCATGAAGAAAGGAACTATTTATCACTGGGATGGAGAATTTCAGACTTCTTTCGAGGAAATCAAGCAGTATCTACTCCAGCATCCAGTATTAATGCCTCCAGGTTATGAAAACTTATTGGTCCTTTATGTGATTGATCTGGAACATTCTCTCGGTGCCCTTCTTTCCCAGAAGAATAATGGGGGAATAAAAAATAGTCTTTATTATCTCAGCCACATGCTACGCGATATGGAGACCAGATACTCCTCTATCGAGAAGAGATACATTGCGTTGGTATTCACAGTACTAAAATTGTGACATTACTTGTAGTACCACAAGTTACAACTGGTGTCCTGGGGGGATCCACTAAAGTACATCCTAAAATTCCCAATGTTAAAAGGCCATATTGCATGGTGGGCAGTGATTCTCCTGCAGTTCGACTTTAGGTTCATCCCTCAGAAGGCTATTAAGGGTAAAGCATTGGTAGATTTCTCTACCGCCCATCCAGCTCCCACGGACCAGTCTCTGGACCTTGATTTTTCTGATGAGGCAATCCTCTCTGTAGACCAATCCATTCCGTGTTAGAAAATTCACTTTGATGGTGCTCCCCGAATCCCCACTAGAAAAATTCTCAATGACCCTAGACTCAACACAGTAGTTCTAGGTATCTTCTTCATTACCCAAGAAAAATCTGTTTTTCCTTATTCATTCCTGATGTCATAAGGCTACACAAACAATGAGGTAGAGTACCAGGCTCTCATCATTGGCCTCAAGTTGGCCCTTGAGATTGATGTTCCCCACTTGCATGTGAATGGAGATTCTGAACTAGTCATCAAGTAAATCAACAGTGACTATGTCATCAGAAAACTAGAGCTTGTACCACTATTGGAACGCACCCTACAATGGATGGACCAGTTCACATCTCGGCCGAAAATTACTCATGTTCTTCAATCCCAGAACGGTCGGGTTGATGCCTTGGCTAGCCTAGCTGCATCACTTGAAAAGCATGAACATGATGATTTTATTATCCACATGGCACACCAGAGAGTAATTTCTCCCATCACTCCAGATAAAAATTACAGCCCACAGGTGAGCCACCTTACCATCGGCCCCTCCAAGTCATGACTTATAAGTCCCCCAGAAGTAGTGATTGATGTAACTCATGACTAGAGGACCTCTTTTTTCGAGTACCTCCAAAACTGTAATCTCCTAGAAAATCGGGCTGAGCATTAAATAATCTGATGCTGCACATTAAAGTTTACCCCCTAGGTCGGTCCTCTTCTTGAGAAAATCCTATACAAGCATGGTTTTGAGGGGAATTTCCTCCATTTAATTCAAGAAGATGAGATTTTTCAAGTAATATAAGAGGTTCATGCTGGTTCTTGTGGGGATAATCAAATCAGACCAAAAATATCTCACCAGATCCAAAGACTGGGGTATTTTTGGCCCTCCATGATCCATGATTACATCGTGTTTTCCAAGAGATTCCATGCATGCCAAATTTTTTCATCAGCTGCCAGAGCCTCTCCACACTATCATGTACTCTTGGCCCTTTGCGGTCTGGGGACTCGATGTCGTGGGACCATATCCACCAGCAACATCTTACCAATGCATGTTCATCCTAACCTCTACGAATTTATTTTCCAAGTGGACAGAAGCGATTCCGCTTGTAATGCCTCGACCCTAGTTACCCAGAGTCGGTGCATTATTAAATTACATTGGCATGATCACAAGAAAGATCAACTCTCAAAAGACCGATTGGTTTAGTATCCTTTGAAACACTAGATATATTCATAAAGTTTTACATTACATCACAAAGTGAAAAACTACTACAAAAACATAGTCTCCATATTCCACACTCATATCCCCACATACTATCCCTGCAGGTCATTCATAACTTACTTCTTCACATCCTGGGAAAAATAAAACATTGAAAAGGGGTGAGCTCAAATGCCCAGTAAGGATAACAATATAGCGGAAACTTTCAAAAATAAGCATAAACATTTAAGGCAATGTATAACTAAAACAAAAGCCTTTTAAAACTTCAACATAGTATGGCAAAAGTAAAATGAAATAATCCCATTTACTTATTCACATGGATATTCTACTAATCGAATAATCATATGCAATATCAATAACCACTTTCATAATGATGGAATGCATAATTCCAGACTGTCATAACCACATAGCCAAGGCCTCGTGCCAAGACTACAAATAAGATTTTGTCAAGACCTTGTGCCAAGACACTAGTTTGTCTCATGAGACCTACCGATGCATCGAGAAGATATAGCGATCTCCACCCGTCACTTACTAAGTCCAATGCATTCCCATATGAAAAGGTTTAAACATAACATAAACATTCATATTAAAACTAGCATACAAAATATCAATACTTTCTCCATAAACCATGAATGGTATAAAAATAACACATCCACAGTAAAACATATCACAAAACCTTCAATACAATAAAAAAGTTTTGTATCATAATAAATCAACTTCAAATAAGCTTAAAATCCATCAAAGGACGTTCACATAGATTAAATCAAAACTATTTGAGAGAAATATCTATTTTCTCGAAATCATTGAAAAGTCACACATTTATAAAGGAAGTAATTTAAAAGAGATTTTTGAATCAAAGTGTCCCATACCACATTTAAAATTATGAAAAGAAATATCATTTTAAAACATTCATGTCCATATAAATAAATCCTAAAAATCATTTTGAAAACATGGACATTAATTAAAAATATTTAGAAAGATAAATGTTTAAAACAATTTACAATTATGATCTTGATAAAGAGTACCTTTCAAAATTTCTTAAAATATTCATTTTAAAATCATTTAAAAGTCACATAATTATAAAATAAAACATTTACTTTGAAAATATTCTTATAATCTTGTAAGGGAAACTTTGAAGATTTTATAATGGCGGAAAATAGCCGCACCCACCATATAAGTTAAAAAAAACATTCTTACCTTAATCCTGTCAAAAAGGTTAAAAAGCACCTTCTTTGGAAAACGACGGAAAGATTCCTTTATAAACCTCTTATAAAAAGTCAAACAAGGGTACGAATGACTTTAACCCATATTCTTTGTAAATAGTAAAAAATGTTTTGAAATACATTTCTAAGAAACATGGATGTGGATGATAAAGAAATCCCAGTAGATTATTACGTATAAACAACCTTAGCTAATGAAGAGATTGTGAAATAAACCCTTACCTTGTACTTTTACTTGGTTGGGATAGGTTAAACTCCTGTATAATAGTGAAATAATTGTTATTAAATTATACAAGAATCATATACATTCATATGATATCATATATGATCTTTTAACATTGATTTGTTAATAATATCTTAGTATTATCGTCGTTTCGGGTGTTAACTTACTCATTTTCTTTTATATGTTTTGTTACATAAGCCATGTTTGTAATGGATAGGTTGTATATTATTCATATCCATAATGATATCAAGTCCTTAAACATCATTTTTAAATCATAAAATTATAATTATACTTGAATGGATACGATGGAGAATGAATCTCATCACGTTCGTGGAGACGGTAGTCCGTACGTACGCACGAGCGACAATATCATTATTTTGATATTAAAATAATATATAAATGGATGGTATATCATATATACAGAATCATTAACATGTTATATTTATTATTTACATGAGTTACACATCATTATTATACCCATCCAAATAATAATATATTGAATAACAATTACACCACGACGTGGAGACGGTAAGCCGTACGTACACACGTATGGTGACATGTTATTAAAAGGGTGGATAGAATACTGAATATGGTTGTACAATTTTTATAATAACATCATAGTATATATATGATACTGTAGTTATTATTTTATAATGGTAATAACAAAGGAAGAAGAAGTGGAAGAAGAAAGGAACTTGGAAAAGGGTGGTGAAATCATTACCTCTTCTTCGGTTTCTTCCTTTTGATTTGATCAAAAGGGCTCCTTAGGTTGGCTTTATGATCAAACTAAGGCCACTAGATTTTAGTAAGGGAAGTTGGGAGAGTATTTGGGCAGAGTTTGGCCGAACCAAAAGGCTTTGAATGTGTGAATAAAAGGGAAGGAGGAGTGCCCTTTTATAAGAGGGGTGAGGGGCACCTTTGGAAAAGCTAGAAATATTAGTTTATAATAAATTCATATTCGGTTTATAATGGCTCCAAAGATGATTATTTAAATTTTAAGGTGGGTATGGGTCGAAAAAAACTCAACAAATAGAATTTATACAAGTTTTGATAATTATATTAACCTTATCTTTAAGTATTAACTCTAAGTTAATTAGTTTCACTTTTACAATGTCTGTTTGTATTTTTATATAATATGGTTAATAAACTTACTATATACATCCAAGAGACCCCCAAGTGGTCCATTAATGATACAAATATCATAATATATGTCTTTTGGCCGAACCTTATACTTTTAGGAATTTAATATCAATTAATAATATAATATTTGTTTTAAAAACTGTTTTATGTCAATTTTGACACTATTCAATAGTTGATTTTTGTGAAACTCATAACACAATGATTACTTCGAAAAAAATTAATTACATCATTCCTAAAATGACATATTAACTTAGAAAAATATTTTAATTCATAAAAAGTCTCAAATTATATTTATTTGTGTATTTAGATTATCAATTATTTTAATCTTTCACTATTATGGTAATTACTGCATCATCATTGTGTCATAAATAAATTAAATTATTTAATGTCTAAAAATTATAAATAAAATATAATTATATAGTAAATATTTTTATCTTTCTAATAAATATTTATAGTCGAAATTCAAACATATATAACCCTATGTAAAAATTGTTTTTCTAAAGGATATATGCTTGTGTCATTTTTGTACTCATTTTAACTTAATTAAAATACAGTGTCCCTATCAACTACAAGTGGCTCCATGGGGTCCCAAAATTGACCAAAAGATTCCCATGGTAAGACATGTATCCACCAATAAGTTTAGGACATGTTTTATGGTAATTTAGTATTATTATAATATTATTTTTTTAATCCTTATTTACCGGATTTACCCTTAACCATGGTAAATAAAATATTTACCGCAGTAACTATTCAAAATGTCTAAAAATAAAAGTTACCTATTTACACAATTTTAAAATCCTGATTCCAAATATGGAATCCATTTTTCCAAATTCAAAACATAGAAGTGGCAGAAATTAATTTTAAATTAATTCTGATTGTTAAAATAAAAAGCGTGTTTTTAAGAGATAATAACTATCAAAAGATTGACTCTTGTTTATGTCCGGTTTAAATGTAAAATTATGTCCAATGACCAAAATTATATTAAATGGTAAAACTATATTCTAAATATACTTTAAAACCACTCAAATTCATAATTTATCAATATTAATAATTTTGATTAAAAAAGTTGTTTTTAATTAAAATTTAGTAATTTTCACTATTCATCAAAATATGAAAGTTATCCGAAAAGTACCAAAATTTCACCCTAGGCTAATTTTGATATTCTGAACCCAAAAATGAAGTCCATTTTGAAATATAAAATATATATAATTTCAAAAAGTAGGTATTACTATTCATAACGGCTAGTTTGATTGGTTATGGTGTGTTAGAACTCTGTGTTGCATACAACACACGCTATCACATTATTCAAAGGAAAGAGTACCGTGGAAGCTTGGGATGTTTCATTTTAAATTTTTGATGTCCCCATTTAGTGAAAAAGTTTAAAATATTGTATTTAAAAAGGGTTCACTATTAAAAGTTGATAAAAGTGCAATACTGAAAATGAATTTGTTCCTGCATTATGTCTAAGAAACTCATAATATGGATTCGAAAATTATAAGGATTATATAAAGTTTAAAATTTAGTTATTACTATTCATAACCTCTTTTGAATGGCTTTTTTGGTAAGTCATGGTGCGCTTGAACTCGGTGTTGGGTGTATGGCAAGTTATTGAATTATTTTGAAGAAATAACACACTATGAAATCTTGGGGTGTTACATTCTCCCCTCCTTCAATAAATTGCGTCCTCGCAATTTGAAATTTTTTTTCGAAAATAAAAGGTTGAAAATAGAAAATATCTTTGTGGGAAAACCCAGATCGAAAATTAGGTCACTAAAATTTAGTCTTAATATGAGGAAAAGATAAATGAAAGGGTCACCACCAAATTATTATCTCTATTAGGAGAATATTGGTGGCAATTAGAGATATATAATTGGAGGAAAAACGTAAGTATTTATAGGTAGTGATTAAGGTCATCAATCACAAACAAGTGTAAAATTGAGGTCCTTAAATTCATCAATCTATGATGATTTGAAATACCATCGGTTCAACAAAACATAGGGTATTAGGATAACACATTTTTGGTTTTAGGATTCCTTAAATTAATTATAAGAATTAATTTTTTCATAGAATAAGAGGAGAAGAAAAATATAATCTTGACAATTAGAGTTCCATCCTTTAACTAATTTATACCACAAACTCATCTTTCACTCTAAAAGATAATAGAACGAAAAAATATATATTCTATTTATCCTATTCGTATAGGGTTCCAAAAAAACAAATTTATAATTCATCTACCATATCTTTTAAAAAAAACTACAATATTTAATCTCAGACATCACGTGGGTCAATGGTAGGTGATACACCCTTGTCGCCCTTCGGTTGTGGGTTCAACTCTCACGGCCTTGCCAGACGCGACGGGTTGCCGCCCGATCTCTGGGTTGTCCTTTTATGGAAATCCAAAATAATCCAAACTAGAACTATCCAAAATACTTCAGTCCAAAATTTATAAGGAAGGTAAACACAATAAAGATCATTTTTTTTGCCACGTAATAACATGTGATCACCTTCATCATATATTCTTTTAAAACACTATAACATCCTGAATTATCATAAAACCTTATTGATTACATTCATGATCCCTTATCCCTTATAATAGATATACTCCTTCAATCCAAAAATGTTGTAAACCCCAACAATGATGGAATATACAAATCATTAATCAGTTTCAAGGTAGTCATGAATATCCAATATAATTTATCCAAAACAATCATGTATTATTATAAAATCTATACCTCGGTATCAAAACCATATTATGGTTTATCTTTCTCTCAACCATATATTTTCCAAAAATTTAACCTGCTATTGAGTCACTTTTCTTTGTTCCACACAATCTCAAGTACATAATAAAATAGTACTGCAGTATAATCCTTATATACTCCATAATTATTATAACAAGTACATTGTTGATACAACACTTAATTGACATAATCAACATAAGAACTCTAATCATTCCTCTTCATATGTGGTAGTATCATAACTTGATTATTATCCAATAGCATCATTTGCGTCATAGTCTGATGACTGGGACATAGGTTCGCGTAGTGTCCAAACTCCTTGCAAATGAAGCATTGTACATTTATAACCATTTTCTTACCCTTGCAGTCACGTACTTTGTGCCCTTTTCCTCCACACTTATAACAAAATCTCATTCCTTTCAGGCAGGTTCCAGGGTGTTTCTTCCCACATTTATCACATATTGGAAAATTCTTCTTTTCCCTCCTCCCTTTATCCATCTTTCCCTCTTCCATCCTTTTCTTCTCTTGATTCCCTTCAAAGCCATATGACTCAGTAAAATCTTTACTTATCTTATCAACACATGATATTATTTCTTCATATGATGATAATACATGGGAGACTATTTCTCTTATAAATTCTGGCTTAGGACTATGAAAGATATGATCCTTCTCTCTCTTTGGATCATGTGCATTGCTGGAGTTCTCATTCCTTCTACTAGGCGCCATTTCTAAACAATGGCATACACTAGATTAGTTTATGAATAACAATACCTAATCCCAAACTTGTAAAACACATAACATAAATTAAATAGTTTATGGATATAATCCATAATCATAAAAATGTCTCCTTTGAGGAAGTATATACTCATTAACCCTTCATAATGGTTTGTAAAGAAAATGAGAATTATCCTAAGCATATCCCCCGGGAGTGTCGTAACCAAGAGTGCAGCAAGGCCCGTTGTCGTGCACCAGTTCCTGTTCGAGTCTAGCTCAAAGCAGTGTTTTTGGGTTTTACCCCTAGGTACATCTGTGCCAGAGCCGCCTCTACCTGCTCGTATCCAGATAGGGATGCATTGCTCGAAAAAATCACAAAATCTCTACAATACCAAAATTCTACGAAGTTCTTCTATACTAATCCTCAAAGCTCATCTTAGGTCTACATGCTCTAATCAGAGTTTATCTAAATCTATCTTCCAAGGTTTGTACTAAAATTCCTCTGATAACAACTGTAATGCTCTGACCCTAGTTACCCAGAGTCGGTGCATTATTACATTACATTGGCATGATCACAAGAAAGATCAAATCTCGAAAGACCGATTGGTTTAGTAGCCTTGGAAGCACTAGATATATTCATAAAGTTTTGCATTACATGACAAAGTGAAAAACTACTACAACAACATAGTCTCCATATTCCACACTCATATCCCCACATACTATCCCTACAGGTCATTCATAACTTACTTCTTCACATCCTGGGAAAAATAAAACATTGAAAAGTAGTGAGCTCAAATGCCCAGTAAGGATAACAATATAGAGGAAACTTTCAAAAATAAGCATAAACATTTAAGGCAATGTATAACTAAAACAAAAGCCTTTTAAAACTTCAACATAGTATAGCAAAAGTAAAATTAAATAATTTCATTTACTTATTCACATGGATATTCTACTAATCGAATAATCACATGCAATATAAATAACCACTTTCATAATGATGGAATGCATAATTCAAGACTGTCATAACCACATATCCAAGGCCTCGTGCCAAGACTACAAATAAGATTTTGTCAAGGCCTTGTTCCAAGACACTAGTTTGTCTCATGAGACCTATTGATGCATCGAGAAGCTATAGAGGGCTCCACCCGTCACTTACTAAGTTCAATTCATTCCCATATAAAAAGGTTTAAACATAACATAAACATTCTTATTAAAACTAGCATACGAAATGTCAATACTTTCTCCATAAACCATGAATGGTATAAAAATAACACATCCACAGTAAAACATATCACAAAACCTTCAATACAATAAAAAAGTGTTTTATCATAATAAATCAACTTCAAATAAGCTTAAAATCCATCAAAGGATGTTGACAGAGATGAAATCAAAACTATTTGAGAAAAATATCTCTTTTCTCGAAATCATTGAAAAGTCACACATTTAAAAAGGAAGTAATTTAAAAGAGATTTTTGAATCAAAGTGTCCCATACCACTTTTAAAATTTTGAAAAGAAATATCATTTTAAAACATTCATGTCCATATAAATAAATCCTTAAAATCATTTTGAAAACATGGACATTAATTAAAAATATTTAAAAAGATAAATCTTTAAAACATTTACAATTATGATCTTGATAAAGAGTACCTTTCAAAAATTATTAAAATATTCATCTTGAAATCATTTAAAAGTCACGTAATTATAAAATAAAACATTTACTTTGAAAATATTTTTATAAGCTTGTAAGGGAAACTTTGAAGATTTTATAACGGTGGAAAATAGCCGCACCCGCCGTATAAGTTAAAAAAACATTCTTACCTTAATCCTGTCAAAAAGGTTAAAAAGCACCTTATTTGGAAAACGACGGAAAGATTCCTTTATAAAAATCTTATAAAAAGTCAAACAAGGTTATAAATGACATTAACCCATATTCTTTGTAAATAGTAAAAAAAACATTTGAAATACATTTCGAAAAACATGGATGTGGATGATAAAGAAATCCCAGTAGATTATTACGTATAAACAACCTTAGATAATGAAGAGATTGTGAAATAAACCCTTACATTGTACTTTTCTTTGGTTGGTGTAGGTTAACCTCCTATATAATAGTGAAATAATTGTTATTAAATTATAAAAGAATCATATACATTCATATGATATCATATATTATCTTTTAACATTGATTTGTTAATAATATATTAGTATTATCGTCGTTTCAGGTGTTAACTTACTCGTTTTCTTTTATATGTTTTGTTACATAAGCCATGTTTGTAATGGATAGGTTGTATATTATTCATATCCAGAATGATATCAAGTCCTTATACATAATTTTTAAATCATAAAATGATAATTATACTTGAATGGATACGATGGAGAATGAATCTCATCGCGTTCGTGCAGACGGTAGTTCGTACATACGCACGAGCGACAATATCACTCTTTTGATATTAAAATAATATATAAATGGATGGTATATCATATATACAGAATCATTAAAATGTTATATTTATTATTTAACTGAGTTACACATCATTATTATACCCATCCAAATAATAATATATTGAATAAAAATTACACCACGACGTGGAGACGGTAAGACGTACGTACGCACGTATGGTGACATGTGATTCAAAGGGTGGATAGAATACTAAATATGGTTGTACCATTTTTATAATAAAATCACAGTATATATATGATACTGGAGTTATTATTTTATAATGGTAACAACAAAGGAAGAAGAAGTGGAATAAGAAAGGAACTTGGAAAAGGGTGGTGAAATCATTACCTCTTCTTCGGTTTCATCCTTTTGATTTGATCCAAAGGGCCCCTTAGGCTGGCTTTATGATCAAAATAATGCCACTAGGTTGTAGTTAGGGAAGTTGGGAGACTATTTGGGCAGATTTAGGCCGAACCTAAAGGCTTGGAAGGTGTTAAGAAAATGGAAGGAGGAGTTCCCTTTTATAAGAGGGGTGAGGGGCACCTTTGGAAAAGCTAGAAATATTAGTTTATAATAAATTCATATTCGGTTTCTAATGGATCCAAAGTTTATTATTTAAATTTTATGGTGGGGATGGGTCTAAAAAAACTCAACCAATATAATTTAGATAGGTTTGGGTACTTATATTAACCTTATCTCTAAGTATTGACTCTAAGTTAATTAGTTTCACTTTTACAATGTTTCTTTGTATTTTTATATAATATGGTTAATAAACTTACTATATACATCCAAGCGACCCCCAAGTGGTCCATTAATGATACAAATATCATAATATATGTCTTTTGGCCGAACCTTATATTTTTAGAAATTTAATATCAATTAATAATATAATATTTGTTTTAAAAACTGTTTTATGTCAATTTTGACACTATTCAATAGTTGATTTTTGTGAAACTCATAACAGAATGATTACTTCGAAAAAAATTAATTAAATCATTTCTAAAATGACATATTAACTTATAAAATTAGTTTAATTCATAAAAAGTCTCAAATTTTATTTATTTGTGTAGTTATAATATCAATTATTTTAATTTTTCACTATTATGGTAATTACTGCATCATCATTGTGTCATAAATAAATTAAATTATTTAATTTCTAAAAATTATAAATAAAATATAATTATATATTAAATCTTTTTATCTTTATAATTAATATTTAGAGTCGAAATTCCAACATATATAACCCTATGTAAAAATTGTTTTGCTAAAGGATATTTGCTTGTGTCATTTTTGTACTCATTTTAACTTAATTAAAATACCGTGTCCCTATCACCTACAAGTGGCTCCATGGGGTCCCAAAATTGACCCAAAGATTCCCATGGTCGGAAATGTATCCACCAATATGGTTAGGACACGTTTTAGGGTAATTTAGTATTATTATAATATTATTTGTTTAACCCTTATTTACCGGATTTACCCTTAACCATGGTAAATAAAATATTTACCGCAGTAACTATTCAAAATGTCTAAAAATAAAAGTTACCTATTTACACAATTTAAACATCCTGATTCCAAATATGGAATCCATTTTTCCAAATTAAAAACACAGAAGTGGAAGATATTAATTTTAAATTAATTCCGATTGTTAAAACAAAAAGCGTGTTTTTAAGAGATAATAACTATCAAAAGATTGACTCTTGTTTATGTCTGGTTTAATTGTAAAATTATGTCCAATGAACAAAATTATATTAAATGGTAAAAATATATTCTAAATATACTTTAAAACCACTCAAATTCATAATTTATCAATATTAATTATTTTGATTAAAAAAGTTGTTTTTAATTAAAATTTAGTAATTTTCACTATTCATCAAAATATGAAAGTTATCTGAAAAGTACCAAAATTTCACCCCAGGCTAATTTTGATATTCCGAACCCAAAAATGAATTCCATTTTGAAATATAAAATATATATAATTTCAAAAAGTAGGTATTACTATTCATAACGGCTAGTTTGATTGGTTATGGTGTGTTAGAACTCCGTGTTGCGTACAACACACGCTATCACATTATTCAAAGGAAAGCATACCGTGGAAGATTTGGGTATTTCATTTTAAATTTTTGATGTCCCCATTTAGTCAAAAAGTTTAAAATATTGTATTTAAAAAGGGTTAACTATTAAAAGTTGATAAAACTGCAATAAAGAAAATGAATATTTTCCTGCATTATGTCTAAGAAACTCATAATATGGATTCGAAAATTATAAGGACAATATAAAGTTTAAAATTTAGTTAATACTATTCATAACCTCTTTTGAACGGCTTGTTTGGTAAGTCATGGTGCGCTTGAACTCGGTGTTGCGTGTAGTGCAAGTTATTGAATTATTTTGAAGAAATAACACACTATGAAATCTTGGGGTGTTACATTCTCCCCTACTTCAATAAATTGCATCCTCGCAATTTGAAATTGTTCTTCGAAAATAAAAGGTTGAAAATAGAAAATATCTTTGTGGGAAAACCCACATCGGAAATTAGGTCACTAAAATTTAGTCTTAATATGAGGAAAAGATAAATTAAAGGTTCACCGCCAAATTATTATCTCTATTAGGATAACATTGGTGGCAATTAGAGATATATAATTGGAGGAAAAACATAAATATTCATAGGTAGTGATTGAGGTCATCAATCAAAAACAAGTGTAAAATTGACGTCCTTAAATTCATCAATCTATGATGATTTGAAATACCATCGGTTCAACAAAACATAGGGTATTAGGATAACACATTTTTGGTTTTAGGATTCCTTAAATTAATTATAAGAATTAATTTCTTCATAGAATAAGAGGAGAAGAAAAATATAATCTTGACAAGTAGAGTTCCATCCTTTAACTAATCTCTACCACAAACTCATCTTTCACTCTAAAAGATAATAGAACGAAAAAAAATATATTCTATTTATCCTATTCGTATAGGGTTCCAAAAAAACAAATTTATAATTCATCTACCAGATATTTTAAAAAAAACTACAATATTTAATCTCAGATATCACGTGGGTCAGTGGTAGGTGATACACCCTTGTCGCCCTTCGGTTGTGGGTTCAAGTCTGACGGCCTTGCCGAACGCGACGGGTTGTCGCCCGATCTCTGGGTTGTCCTTTTATGGCAATCCAAAATAATCCAAACTAGAACTATCCAAAATACTTCCATCCAAAATTTATAAGGAAGGTAAACACAATGAAGATACTTTTTTTTTGCCGCGTAATAACATGTGATCACCTTCATCATATATTCTTTTAAAACAATGCAACATCTTGAATTATCATAAAACCTTATTGATTACATTCATGATCCCTTGTCCCTTATAATAGATATACTCCTTCAATCCAAAAATGTAGTAAACCCCAACAATGATGGAATATACAAATCATTAATCAGTTTCAAGGTAGTCAAGAATATCCAATATAATTTATCCAAAACAATCATGTATTATTATAAAATCAATACCTCGGTATCAGAACCATATTATTGTTTATCTTTCTCTCAACCATATATTTTCCAAAAAATTAACCTGCTATTGAGTCACTTTTCTTTGTTCCACACAATCTCAAGTCCACAATGAAATAGTACTGCAGTACAATCCATATATACTCCATAATTATTATAACAAGTACATTGTTGATACAACACTTAATTTACATAATCAACATAAGAACTCTAATCATTCCTCTTCATCTGTGGTAGTATCATAACTTGATTATTATCCAATAGCATCATTTGAGGCATAGTCTGATGACTGGGACATAGGTTCGCGTAGTGTCCAAACTCCTTGCAAATGAAGCATTGTACATTTGTAACCATTTTCTTACCCTTGCAGTCACGTACTTTGTGCCCTTTTCCTCCACACTTATAACAAACTCCCATTCCTTTCAGGCAAGTTCCAGGGTGTTTCTTCCCACATTTATCACATATTGGAAAATTCTTCTTTTCCCTCCTCCCTTTATCAATTTTTCCCTCTTCCATCCTTTTCTTCTCTTGATTCCCTTAAAAGCCATATGACTCAGTAAACTCTTTACTTATCTTATCAACATGTGATATTATTTCTTCATATGATGATAATACATGGGAGACTATTTCTCTTATAAATTCTGGCTTAGGACTATGAAAGATATGATCCTTCTTTCTCTTTGGATCATGTGCATTGTTGGAGTTCTCATTCCTTCTACTGGGCTCCATTTCTAAACAATGGCATACTCTAGATTAGTTTATGAATAACAATACATAATCCCAAACATGTAAAACACATAACATAAATTAAATATTTTATGGATATAATCCATAATCATAAAAATGTCTCCTTTTAGGAAGTATATATTCATAAACCCTTCATAATGGTTTGTAAAGAAAATGAGAATTATCCTAAGCATATCCCCCGGGAGTGTCGTAACCAAGAGTGCAGCAAGGCCTGTTGTCGTGCACCAGTTCCCGTTCGAGTCTAGCTCAAAGCGGTGTTTTCAGGTTTTACCCCTAGGTACATCTGTGCCAGAGCCGCCTCTACCTGCTCGTATCCACACAAGGATGCATTGCTTGGAAAATTCACAAAATCTCTACAATACCAAAATTCTTGGAAGTTCTTCTATACTAATCCTAAAAGTTCATCTTAGGTCTATGTTCTCTAATCAGAGTTTATCTAAATCTAGATTCCAAGGTTTTTACTAAACTTCCTCTGATACCAACTGTAACGCTCCGACCCTAGTTACCCAGAGTCCGTGCATTATTACATTACATTGGTATGATCACAAGAAAGATCAAATCTCGAAATACCGATTGGTTTAGTAGCCTTGGAAACACTAGATATATTCATAAAGTTTTACATTACATCACAAAGTGAAAAACTACTACAACAACATAGTCTCCATATTCCACACTCATATCCCCACATACTATCCCTACAGGTCATTCATAACTTACTTCTTCACATCCTGGGAAAAATAAAACATTGAAAAGGGGTGAGCTCAAATGCCCAGTAAGGATAACAATATAGCGGAAACTTTCAAAAATAAGCATAAACATTTAAGGCAATGTATAACTAAAACAAAAGCCTTTTAAAACTTCAACATATTATAGCAAAAGTAAAATTAAATAATGCCATTTACTTATTCACATGGATATTCTATTAATCGAATAATCACATGCAATATCAATAACCACTTTCATAATGATGGAATGCATAATTCCAAACTGTCATAACCACATAGCCAAGGCCTCGTGCCAAAACTACAAATAAGATTTTGTCAAGGACTTGTGCCAAGACACTAGTTTGTCTCATGAGACCTACCGATGCATTGAGAAGCTATAGCGGGCTCCACCCGTCACTTACTAAGTTCAATGCATTCCCATATAAAAAGGTTTAAACATAACATAAACATTCGTATTAAAACTAGCATACGAAATGTCAATACTTTCTCCATAAACCATGAATGGTATAAAAATAACACATCCACAGTAAAACATATCACAAAACCTTTAATACAATAAAAAAGTGTTGTATCATAATAAATCAACTTCAAATAAGCTTAAAATCCATCAAAGGATATTGACATAGATGAAATCAAAACTATTTGAGAGAAATATCTCTTTTCTCGAAATCATTGAAAAGTCACACATTTATAAAGAAAGTAATTTAAAAGAGATTTTTGAATCAAAGTGTCCCATACCACTTTTAAAATTTTGAAAAGAAATATCATTTTAAAACATTCATGTCCATATAAATAAATCCTTAAAATCATTTTGAAAACATGGACATTAATTAAAAATATTTAGAAAGATAAATCTTTAAAACATTTACAATTATGATGTTGATAAAGAGTACCTTTCAAAAATTCTTAAAATATTAATTTTGAAATCATTTAAAAGTCACGTAATTATAAAATAAAACATTTACTTTGAAAATATTCTTATAATATTGTAAGGGAAACTTTGAAGATTTTATAACGGCGGAAAATATCCGCACCCGCCGTATATGTTAAAAAAACATTCTTACCATAATCCTATCAAAAAGGTTAAAAAGCACCTTGTTTGGAAAATGACGGAAAGATTACTTGATAAAACTATTATAGAAAGTCAAAAAAGGGTATAAATTACTTTAACCCATATTCTTTGTAAATAGAAAAAAATGTTTTGAAATACATTTCGAAAAACATGGATGTGGATGATAAAGAAATCCCAGTAGATTATTACGTATAAACAACCTCAGATAATGAAGAGATTGTGAAATAAACCCTTACCTTGTACATTTCTTTGGTTGGGGTAGGTTAACCTCATTTATAATAGTGAAATAATTGTTATTAAATTATACAAGAATCATATACATTCATATTATATCATATATGATCTTTTAACATTGATTTGTTAATAATTTCTTAGTATTATCGTCGTTTTGGGTGTTAACTTACTCATTTTCTTTTATATGTTTTGTTACATAAGCCATGTTTTTAATGGATAGGTTGTATATTATTCATATCCAGAATTATATCATGTCCTTAAACATCATTTTTAAATCATAAAATGATAATTATACTTGAATGGATACGATGGAGAATGAATCTCATCGCGTTCGTGGAGACGGTAGTCCGTACGTACGCACGAGCGACAATATCATTCTTTTGATATTAAAATAATATATAAATGGATGGTATATCATATATACAGAATCATTAACATGTTATATTTATTATTTAAATGAGTTACACCTCATTATTATTCCCATCCAAATAATAATATATTGAATAACAATTACACCACGACGTGGAGACGGTAAGCTGTACGTACGCACGTATGGTGACATGTTATTCAAAGGGTGGATAGAATACTGAATATGGTTGTACCATTTTTATAATAACATCACAATATATATATGATACTAGAGTTATTATTTTATAATGGTAACAACAAAGGAAGAAGAAGTGGAAGAAGAAAGGAACTTGGAAAAGGGTGGTGAAATCATTACCTCTTCTTCGGTTTCTTCCTTTTGATTTGATCAAAAGGGCTCCTTAGGTTGGCTTTATGATCAAACTAAGGCCACTAGGTTGTAGTGAGGGAAGTTAGGAGACTATTTGGGCAGATTTTGGCCGAACCAAAAGGCTTTGAAGGTGTTAAGAAAAGGGAAGGAGGAGTGCCCTTTTATAAGAGGGGTGAGGGGCACCTTTGGAAAAGCTAGAAATATTAGTTTATAATAAATTCATATTCGGTTTATAATGGCTCCAAAGTTGATTATATAAATTTTAAGGTGAGGAGGGGTCTCAAAAAACTAAACCAATAGAATTTATACAGGTTTGGGTACTTATATTAACCTTATATGTAAGTATTAACTCTAATTTAATTAGTTTCACTTTTACAATGTCTCTTTGAATTTTTATATAATATGGTTAATAAACTTACTATATACATCCAAGAGACCCCCCAAGTTGTCCATTAATGATACAAATATCATAACATATGTCTTTTGGCCGAACCTTAGATTTTTAGGAATTGAATATCAATTAATAATATAATATTTGTTTTAAAAACTGTTTTATGTCAATTTTGACACTATTCAATAGTTGATTTTTGTAAAACTCATAACAGAATGATTACTTAGAAAATATTTAATTAAATCATTCCTAAAATGTCATATTAACTTATAAAATTATTGTAATTCATAAAAAGTCTCAAATTATATTTATTTTTGTATTTATAATATCAATTATTTTAATTTTTCACTATTATGGTAATTACTGCATCATCATTGTGTCATAAATAAATTTAATTATTTAATGTCTATAAAATATAAATAAAATATAATTATGTATTGAATTTTTTTATCTTTCTAATTAATATTTATAGTCGAAATTCCAACATATATAACCCTATGTAAAAACTGTTTTTCTAAAAGATATATGCTTGTGTCATTTTTGTACTCATTTTAACTTAATTAAAATAAAGTGTCCCTATCACCTACAAGTGGCTCCATGGGGTCCCAAAATTGACCCAAAGATGCCCATGGTGGGACATGTATCCACAAATAAGGTTAGTACACGTTTTAGGGTAATTTAGTATTATTATAATATTATTGTTTTAACCCTTATTTACCGGATTTACCCTTAACCATGGTAAATAAAATATTTACCACAGTAACTATTCAAAATGTCTAAAAATAAAAGTTACCAATTTACACAATTTGAAAATCCTAATTCCAAATATGGAATCCATTTTTCCAAATTCAAAACACAGAAGTTCCAGAAATTAATTTAAAATTAATTCTGATTGTTAAAACAAAAAGCGTGTTTTTAAGAGATAAAAACTATCAAAAGATTGACTCTTGTTTATGTCCGGTTTAATTGTAAAATTATGTCCAATGACCAAAATTATATTAAATGGTAAAAATATATTCTAAATATACTTTAAAACCACTCAAATTCATAATTTATCAATATTAATTGTTTTGATTAAAAAAGTTGTTTTTAATTAAAATTTAGTAATTTTCACTATTCATCAAAATATGAAAGTTATCCGAAAAGTACCAAAATTTCACCCTAGGATAATTTTGATATTCCTAACCCAAAAATGAAGTCCATTTTGAAATATAAAATATATATAATTTCAAAAAGTAGGTATTACTATTCATAACGGCTAGTTTGATTGGTTATGGTGTGTTAGAACTACGTGTTGCGTACAAAACACGCTATCACATTATTCAAAGGAAAGCATACCGTGGAAGCTTGGGATGTTTCATTTTAAATTTTTGATTTCCCCATTTAGTCGAAAATTTTAAAATATTGTATTTAAAAAGGGTTCACTATTAAAAGTTGATAAAAGTGCAATACTGAAAATGAATTTGTTCCTGCATTATGTCTAAGAAACTCATAATATGGATTCGAAAATTATAAGGATTATATAAAGTTTAAAATTTAGTTAATACTATTCATAACCTCTTTTTAACGGCTTGTTTGGTAAGTCATGGTGCGCTTGAACTCGGTGTTGCGTGTAGTGAAATTTATTGAATTATTTTGAAGAAATAACACACTATGAAATCTTGGGGTGTTACACCGCTCATGGAGGTCGAGGCCCATTATAACATTGACTTTATGAGATCCAATATTATCTACCACTTCGGAGTCCCTCATGCCATCCTCACAGATAACGGAACCAACTTTCGCGCAACTGAGTTGAAGAAATTTTACACCAAGTACAACATCCATTCTAACCACACCTACCACTACCACGCGTAAAAAATGGATAGATCGAGGCATTAAACAAATCCCTCTCTATAATTCTATAGAAAATGGTTAGTCAGAACAAGAAGAGTTGGTCGGAAAAGCTCCCCAATACCCTTTGGGCTTATCATACGACGAATCACAATTCCACACAGGTGACGCCATACTCCCTGGTGTATGGAACGGAGGTCATCCTACCCATCGAGATTCAGTTGCCTTCATTACACACAACTATCTATGATTAGAAAGAACTAGATAAAGTTGAAAAAATTCATCTGGTTGAATTGTAAGAACTCGAAAAGAATAGGATTTGTGCCCTTCACAATCTATAGAGGCGTTATAACAAGATACCTAGTGATTTCAACAACAATGTTTTCCTCTGCTCTTTCTTGCAAGGTAACATGGTGTTGGACCTAAGAACCCCAATGATACCTGGATGGAAGCCACCAATACTTGAATCCAGATGGGAAAAACCTTACATTATTCATAAGGATTACCCTAATGGCACATAATCCTTGGTTTCCATGGATGGTGAGAGTAGAACTCTTCCCACCAATGCCAAGTTTCTCAAGCAATACTTTGCCTAAAAAAAGGGTCCTACATGACTTTAAACTGTTATGTCCCACATTCCATTAAACTGTATGTTGTCCCACAGGATGTTAAACTGTATCCGGTCCTACATGATCTTAAACTGTTATGTCCCACATGACATTAAACTTTATGTCATCCCGCAAGACGTTAAACTGTATCAGGTCCTACATGACCTTAATCTTTTATGTCCCATATGATATTAAATTTAATGTCATCCCATAAGATTTTAAACAGTATCTGGTCCTACATATAGTGACCCATACTTTGCATACATGGTTAATAATTCAAAATTTAAGCATACTTATTACAACATATAACAAAACCGGGAAAGGACCGTATAGGTATAGTGTCTTTAGAAACTGGGAAACATAAACAACTGGTTCATAAAGCATCTACACTGTCTCCCATTTATTTCATCATATCTATAGTCCCTTTTTGGCATATATTACTTAATACCCTTCTTCCTGACCAGGGAAAAGAAAACATTCAAAAGGGTGAGCTCAAATTCTCAGTAAGGGTAAACAAAAGAAATATCAATTACATCAAATTCATAAGAACATAACATTTTGAAAATCTTATCCAGCAAAAGAGATCATAATTTCATAGCATGGTATAAATCATGGCAGTGAAATGTAATCCCAATAATCATAACTTAAAACATGAAACTTTGTGGCATACACACATAATCCTAGAGAATCATTTTTTATTAGTCAAGACTCATTTCCAAGACTATCTCAGTGGACAAAGTCCATTTCTAAACTGAGTTCACTCCTCATTTCAGTCCTGTTTCACTGAACCGGTTTAACCTGTCATTCCAACCATGTCTATCTCATGAGATATAAAATCTTTACCCAATGAATTGGGGGGAGATATAGGTCCCACCCATCTCATAATTATACTATTCTTATGTGTGCCACAAAATCATAAATCATACATCATAGCATAACCCATGTAATAAAAATCGGAATCTTAAACATCGTGACATCATAAAACAATTCATATAAGATAAAGGAATTTATAAAAATAATTCCATCACAACATAATCAAATCAATGTAATAATAGGGATAGAAACAGAACCCTTTATTATCTTATATGGAAAATAATTTTGATAAAACACTTGAACTCCATTCTTGAGGAAAATATCCTTTTTACTTCAAAAACACTTTTCCTTTCCTAACATGTCATAGAATTATAAACTAAAAGAAGTTGATTAAAAATAAACTTGAAAACTTGTAATGGAAGCTTCTTGGAAATAATGTTTTAAAAATCCATTCATGCCGTATAAGTTAAAAAAACATTCTTATCGTACTTTTGTCGGAAAAGTCAAAAAGTACCTCGTACGAAAAACGACAAAAGATTCCTTTCATATATTTTACTAAAAACTCACCAAAGGGTAAAATTGGATATAAACAATTGTAGAAGGATATAAATATTACATATTGAGGAAACATGGATGTGGATGATAAAATAAACCCCAGTAAATACCAAAGTATAAACAATCTCGGATAAAAATGAGATTGTGATATTTTCCCTTACCTTAGGTCTGATTTGCTTCGTAAGTGTCTGAACCTCCTGTATAATGATTTAAATAATTATATTGACTTATTCCAGAATCATACTTATTGTTATGATATCATATATGGTCATATTCTTAGCTTCTTATTAGTAATATTTCATTACTACTTGTTATTCGGGTGTTTATTACTTTTTGTTCTTATGCGTGTTTTGTCGAATAAATTCTTATTCTTCTCTTTAGGTTATAGATACCTCATTTCCAGAATTTTATTAGTGTAATATATATCATATTCATTCATTCAATTCATTTATATAATCATTATTCAATGAAGATCATGTAGAACGAGTCGCATCACATCGTAGAGACGGTATTCCGTACGTACGCACGAGCGATGATATCGTTCCCATGATCGTAGAATTGTATTGGAGTGTATGTATACTATTTCAGAATCAATATAAATTTAAAATAATCATATATAGTTATTATTTACACCATTATACCCATCCAAGTAAGGTGGTGGGTGAAAATAGATTACACCACGGCGTGGAGACGGTATTCCGTACGTACGCACGTGCGGTGATTTCATTTTCCATAGGATGGATAGATGGTGAAATAGGGTTGTTTCATACATAAAATAACATATCAGTATATGAGTGATACTTATGTTATTACTTCATAATGAAACAACTAAATAAGAAGAAGTGTAAGAAGAAATCAAGATGAAAGAATCGGTAACGGGCATTACCTCTTCTTTGAAGCGCCTCTTTGAGACCTCCTCTTAGGGAACTAAAATTGGTATTTCAAGAAGACCAAGACCTCTAGGATGTTTCTAGGGAAGTGGGGAACTGAAATTGGTAGGGATTGGCCGAGCTTGAAGGCTCAAATTAGTGTGAGGAGGAGAGGTAGGAGGATCCCTTTTATAAGGGAGGAGAGGGGCACCTTTGGAAATATAAGAAATATTAGTTTATATTAAACCCCAACCCCACTTAAAAACTTCCAAAATGACTCATATATGAAGCTTAGATGAGATAGGGTTTTAATATCATCAACCAATAAAATTTAGACATGTTAGGAATTTATTTTAAACATTATCAACTTGATTTATCCTTATTTATCAATTTAATTTTATTTGTGGTAATAATATTATAAATTATAAATTATTATAAATAATTACATATGTGTTGTGAATTTTCCATAATTTGACACTTCATGACATTTTCGACCATATAAATTTTTATTTATAATTTTTAAATATTTTTTTGATTTTTAAACAATTTGATAATATGTTATGTTTATAAAATAACAATAGTGTCAATTTTGACACAATTCATTTATTTGATTTTA
This sequence comes from Viscum album, assembly GCA_963277665.1. Taxonomy (NCBI): domain Eukaryota; kingdom Viridiplantae; phylum Streptophyta; class Magnoliopsida; order Santalales; family Viscaceae; genus Viscum; species Viscum album. The sequence continues at coordinate 1,082,955,934 of OY728134.1, read as the reverse complement.
AATAAAATATATACAGAAGATATGTTCAAAATAAAAGCTTTAATAGATCCATAAAATTTAATATGTATCTATAAATTTAGTGGAGCACATTAAATAGTTCATATAATATTTATTTTAATATTTTTAAAACCATTTATTTGATATTTTAATTAATAAAATAATTTCAACATCACTATTGTGTCATAATTAATGATAATTATTTAATCCCTAAAAATCCCAAATAAATTCCTATGATGTATATAAGTATATTAGATTTGTATATACTATTAATATTCTAAGTTTAATTAAGTTTATCACTAAATTAAAATTATTATACTTATAAGATTTAAGAAAGTGACATGTTGTCACATTCTTTGGTTTTAATAATAATTAAATTATTTTCATGGAAAAAAGTCCATTAAATGAATATAATCCGACTCTTAGGTGATATGGGTCGAATTTTAGTCATCCAATAGGATTTTTTCAGGTGTTATGGTAATTTTATAATCTTATATTCACCCTTAATTACTCGATTTACCTTTAACTATGGTAAATAAAATTTACCGTAGTTACTATTCATAATGCCCAAAAATAAAAATTATCCTATTAACATAATTTGGACCCACTGATTCCAAATATGGAATCCATTTTTAAAAATTAAAAACATATAAGTTTCAGTAATTAATTTAAAACAAATCCCTATGTTAAGAAAATGGGTTTTAGAAGTTAAAACATTGCCAAAGATTGAAATGTTTTTACCTATGAATTCAATGTGAAATTAATGCTAATGACATACATTATATTAAATGGTAAAAATATATTCTATTTATACTTTAAAACCATTCAATATTATAATTTATCTATATAAATTATCTCAATGAAAAAAGTTGTTTTTAATTAAAAATTAGCGTATTTTTACTATTCATCAAAATATGAAAGTTATCAGAAAAATATCAAAAATTTATCCAAAGTAAATTTTTATACCCTGATTAAAAAGAAGAATTTTATTTTGTCAAATTGAACTTATAAACATGTCAAAAACTAGATTTAATGTGGGTGCGCCATCAAAAGGCGGCAAAACTGCATTTTTTTGAAAAAATACTTATTTTACCCGAAACATTTATTTTATTCTCTTACCATGTTCTAGAAAATGTGTAAGATGAATAATAATGTTATAAAATTCAAAATGTAGTTTATACTATTCGTAATGGCTAGTCCATAATAATATATCATTGTTTAGTGAAACCCAGTATTGTGTACGATGCAAGCTATCGAGGAAGGTCGTGATTGCGTGTAAAGAAAGTCAAGCTAGTGTTGTGTGTAGATTCCTTTGATGATTTATATAACATAAAAACAAAATATTTCTCATAAAAGTCTTGGGTGTTACACTACAAGACCTTAAACAGTTATTTCCCACATGACATTAAACTATATGTCCTCATACAAGACATTAAACTGCAATAACTACATATGGCTTGATTCACATGCTCGTGGGATATGCAGGAATGCTTGGACACCACGTCTTGAGACCATCCCACAGATTCCATTTTGACTATCACCCTGGGGTATAGTTCTCTTGGAGGATCCCTCATGGTGTTTTGTAGTCCCCTTTGGTGCCACTCATGTCGGGATTATGATAATCGCCCCATGTTACCCCCTCCTCGTTCTTTTATTCTCCCACGTCCTCACCACACGATGCTAAAATGCATGGCCTTCAAGAACTATGTGTGGCTTGATTCCCATCCTTATGGGATATGTAGGAACTCCCAGACATTTCATTCATAGGCCCAGCCCTAACTTTAAGATCTCCCCTTGTGTCGAATAACATGGCGTTGTGCCGACTTTTTTGCTCCTTTACATCGGGTTTATCATGACCGCACCATACATCCACTTCCCTAGAGATCTCCACCTCTTTCATCGTCTTTCTTGACATTAAATTTCACTGGCACATTTATTCTTAACACACTCCCTATACTTGGGAATCCATCATCATTAACATCCAAAAGGACCCTTGAACGGTATGGATACTTAGCCTAAAGGATTTCTTATCATTTTGGTCCAACGCCCTTGAGGACCTCGAATGAAAAGTTGATAAAAGTCACATGTTGCTAATATGGTCAGCGGTCGATGCTCATTTTTTGTTCCCATTTCAGGTCACATGATATGGATGATGTATTTTGAACATGGTCAACAACTATCCTTTGTCATTATCACCACCCCCATATGTCCCAAATATTGGGTGTAGTGGTTCATTCTGTCCCGCTATCTCTTCAAACTTCATTCTGCCTCGGTCAGGGGTGTGAGTCCAGTTATTGTACCCTTATATAATGGGGAGATCCTGGTCCTACGCCTTGTTTCCCACACCATGCATTGCTCGTGTGGGATGTGGAGTTGTTGTAAGGCAATACCCGCATGAGGGGTCATGTGTCTACCATTGGTTGGGACTCCCAACCTAAGGTCCCTAGACCCTTTCGCCCCCCTGGCCCATGTTCTCATCTAGGATTGTACGGTGTGGTATGGACTTACATCCTCATTCATGTCGGGCTATTTTTTCATGCCACACATATCCTCTTGAGACATCCCTCCATCTATCTTCCTTTCTGTGAGCATAGGCCCCTCCATGCTTTGGGTGCCCCGTCATTTGGGTTTCCATCATCTTTCATATCCAAAGGACCCCCAAATAGGATGGATGCTAGGCCTTAGGTATCTCTTACCATTTCATGCCAACATACCATAGGGTTTTGAGCAACAATTTGATACAAGTCTTGTGTTGTGAATGCAGTCAACGATCGATACTCAATTGTTTGCCTCCAAATTCCAGTCACACAAATATAGATACTGTGTTGCGAATATGATCAATAGTTATCCTCTATCATTATTTTCATTTTGTGGTTTTCTATAGGCTTGATGATTCACCCTCTCTACTTAGTTGTCCCATGAATATGACATTAAACTAGGCATCCTACTGTATGAGCCCTATGACCTTAAACTAAGATCACCATCTTCTTCACCGCAAGACATTAAACTGTGAACTAGTTGGGACTTCCCATTTCAGGTCCCTCAACCTTTTATGCCCCTTGGCCCAAGTTCTCATTCAATACTATATGATGTGGTATGAGCTTATGTCCTCATTCACCTTAGGCTACTCATCATTCCATACACATCCCTCATGGGGATATCTTTCCCCTATTTGCGTCCTTTCCACATGACGTAAAACTGTACAACATCCTTCTTCATAACTATGTGTGTCTTGATTCCCATTATAAATGGATACGTAGGACCACCCAAACATTTATTCTTTTGGTCCAGCCCCATCTCTTAGAAACCTTCTTATCGTCTTGGCCTCTTGGCTTGAGTCCTTCTAGGGTAGGGGTATATGGTGTGGAATGGTCTTATGTCCCTATTCACATCAGGTTTGTAACAACCACACCACGTACCTCTTCCTCCTGAAAGCCCTTAACTCCCATGTCCTACACTCATCTTTTTGAGTCATATTCTCTTAAGTTGGGCCCCCTAAACCTCTTCAGTGGTTCATCAATGTGCCCAAGAGTACTCTGGTTCTTGACCTAGAGTTTCAGATTCCACCTAAACGTGCTCACCCATTTTTTCAGGCTTCTTGTTCCCCTTAATTTGGGATTCCATCATTCTACATCCAAAAGGACCCCCGAATAGCATGGATGCTCGGCCCAAGGGCTCTCCTACCATTTCAGGATAACATCCTCGAGGACCTCGATTGACAAATTGATACAAGTCTTGTTTTACAAATGTGGTCAGCAGTCGACACTAATTTTTTTATTCTCATTTTAGGTCATAGGAGATGGATGTTGTGTTTCGAAAACAGTCAACAGTTATCCTCCATAATCACACCAACCCCACTAGTCCCTAAATGTCAGCTGCATGATTCACATCCTTTTCCACTCTGTCATGTCCAAGTAGAATTTTGACACTCTTGGTACTATTCCTCTGTGCACATTTTCATGTTAGGAGGACAAAGCCATGGTAAGGAATCATTCAGGGCTCCGCACCAATTTCCCCTTTACGTGTATTCTATATGTTGCAAATACCTCTTTCTCCCTTGTTTCCCACCCTGAGTTTGACTCACATGGGCATAGGGATCAGATAAAGGTATGTGCTTGCTTGGAAAAGTTTTTCTTCTCCATGGTCTGAGCTCTAAGACCTTAAACTAAGATCTCCTTATACGTTCTTTCTGTAAGATGTAAGATAAATAACCCTTAGAACTATGTATGGATTGATTCTCATCCTCATGGGATACGTATAAACACGTAAACATTTCATCTACAGGTCCATCCCCATATTTTCAGACCCTTACTAGCCCCTCATCCTGAGGTTTATTCCCCAGAATTGTGCGTGGTCTGATGTGGACCTCGTCCTCATTCATATCGGGTATGATTTATCACATCATGTTAATTCCCCTTAAAACCTCATTTATTTTCCATTTCCAAGCCATATGATGTTAAACTATGCCACCAAGTACCACATGACTTTAAATTGTTGAATCTTTATTATGCGACGTTAAAATACATGGTTGGTCATATCATACGACCCTAAACTATGATATTATCATCCTAGATGCATGATGAAAAATGACACTGCATTGTGATGTCATCACTCATTGTTCATCCACCATAGCATTTTTCAATGCCTACATGTGTCTTGATTCATGTAGTGACACCAGTATTCTTTGTCCTAGTCTATCACTTCACAAAAAAACAAACCATCCTAAAGAACAAACAAGATCTACCAAATTCCACTTATTTAGGTGTGTGGACTAGACCCACATGACCTTATCATCCCTGGAACTGTTACCTTACCATGCCACATCTAGAACTACATATGGATTGATTCCCATTCTCATTGGGTATGTAGGAATACCCATGCGCTTTTCCTCAGGCCCAGTCTCACTTTCATTTTCGGTCCCTCGACCTAAGACCTCCCTAAGGAACACATGGAGGTGTTTTCTTATATCCTAATTCACATTGGGTTTAATAATTACCACACCACGTATCTCCCTCCCTCATTTCCATTAATGGTCCGAGCTCTAAGACCCTTAAAACTAATATCTCTCCCTGTCCTTGTCACATGATTTAAAACTACATAGAATCTTCCAGAACTATGTATGGCTTTATTCACATTCTCATGGGGTACATAGGAACACCTATACATTCCATCTGTAGGTCCAGCCTAAGGAATCTTAAATCCTTCCCCTATTTTTTGTCCTCTTGGCTCTAACACTTTTGGAAACATGTGGTGTGTCGAGTACCTCTTAGGTTCTCATTCACGTTAGGTTTTTCAATAGTTTCACCATGTGCCTCCCTTGTATTTTCCCAACCTAGTCTGAGTTCTATGACCCTAAACTAATATCTCCCTATAGGAACTATGCATTGTGTTTGGATACTTCACCGCCCTATGCACAGTCCATCAAACTAGGTCCCCTCTTAATGGTCCACTCTACGACCTTAATCTAGGAGCGTGCGACCTGGGGACCCTTGTACTCTAAAAGGGATTCGAGTTCCTCTATCTAACACACCTCATTGGCATACTCCAATGCAGTGTGGAAAAGATCCCAAGGAGTTGAATTTTCACATAAACATTCCCTCATTTCATGTCCACATTTAATGAGCCCTTTATTTGGATCCCCATCCTCTTCCACGTCTAAAAGGGACCCCCTTTATGTCCTGGTCTCATGCCACATTGGCTTACCTACCGTCTTGGGCCAATTCCCCTGAAGACCTCGAACGACAATTGTGATAGGTCCCATGTTTCAAACATGGTTAGCGGTCGACCCTCATTTGCCTATCCCCTTTCCAGGCTAATGCAAAACAAATACTATGTTTCGAACATGGTCAATAGTTATCCTCCATAATCACTCCACTATCATTGTGGTCCACATCTCAAGAATCATGATTCACATATTTCCACTCTCTTTTGTTCAAGTGGAATTCCAACATACTCAGCTTCTCCCCTTCGGGCATGTTGGTACATTAATTAGGCAGGTCAGTACTATTGGGACATCATTCACCTAGAATCCCATTACCCCTAATGTGTTCCTCCCAGTACTAGGAAAGTCCTATCACTACTCTTTGTTTCCCACATCAAGTACGACTCTCTTGGGCTTAGTGGTTTTGGTAGGATGTCTACTGGTGTAGCCGAACTACACATGCCCTTCTTCCTACATGATGTTAAACTGCACTCACAGAACTATGTGTGGATTGATTCCCATCCTCATGGGATACATATGAATTCCCATACAAACTGTCTTAGGCCCAGGATAGTTTTCACCTTCAGTCCCTCGACCTAAGGATTCTCCTAAGAACATTTGGTTTGGCGTGGAATCTTATGGTTCTCATTCACGTCATGGTATGTAACGCACCATACATTATCATTCTGGGTAACCATGTAACTACAACTCTACCATAAACAAGTTCATTATGCCCCATAATAACTATGGGATGCATCAGGTCCCTCACCGGAGAGGATTCCCCCTACCAGTGTAAGTCTCTGAAAACACTGTGCTAATAACTATGTGTGTCTTGATTACCATATTGATGGGATACGTAGGAACACCCGACCACTTTGCTCCGAGCCCAACCTAACTCTCACTTTTGGTCTCTTGACCTAAAAAAAACTTCCTGTGGGGATTGGTGGTGTGGTGCGGACTCCTTATGTCTTCATTCACATTAGGTTTATAACTACCGCATCACATACTCCCTTCTTGGGATCTTCTATTTCACTCATCTTCCTATCGTATGATGTTAAACTGCACAAATTCATATGTCCTCTACGCATGACACTAAACTGTGGTTCTACCCTGAACAAGTTCAGGATGCCCCATAATAACTATAGGATGCATCAGGTCCCTCGCCAAAGAGGATTTCCCCTATTAGCATTGGTCCCTGACCAAGCCCTGTCTAAGAACTACATTTGGATTGATTCCCATCTTCATGGGATATGTTGCAACACCCAGGAAATTCGCCTTAGGCCCAGCCTCAGGGTCATCAACCCTTTTGGAATCTCGACTCTGATTATGGTCCAGGTAGTATGACCTTAAAATTATGTGCACCATCCACATAGTATGACATTAAACTACATTTCTATCATCTACAGGGAATTACAGGTCTTTACCAGAGAGGTCATGTTTGGAAGTAATTTTGATCCCTGATCAGACAGATACGCTCACCTAATGTGTTTCCACAACAGTGATGTAATTTCAAGAGTGTTGGACTCCATTCTAATAACCCATCACTCACCCACCACAATTTTTGTACCTATTATTTAGACCATCGTCCTCTTTCACATCTAATGTAATCCCCTAACAGTACTAGTGCGTGGACTATGGCCCGCCTAATGTCATGGGCTAACATTTTGAAATACCAATGGATAAAATTTCGAGTTAGGCCCTATGTTTTGAACATGGTCATCGGTCGACCCTCATTTTTTGTCCCCATGCCAGGATAATGTAATAGGTAAGCTATGTTTCAAACGTGTTCAATAGTTATCCTTCATCGTCCCTCCACCTTCATGGTGTTCCAAATATTGGGGATTGTGGTTCACACATTATTCTCCTCTATGTTCAGATTGATTTTAACACCCCTGGTGTTGCCCCGCTCAAGCATTAGAGCACATTTAGAAAATGGAAATTCAATTGCCCCAATACCTTTTTCCTCTAGTGAGGCATCCCACTTTCTTCCTGTAAATATGAAATGATTTTTCCAATCCTAGATTCTCGAAGCTTGGTCGACACTATCACATTCGGGCGGAATAAAAAGGTTTTCATCTCTTGTTTCTCACATCAGGACCAACCCACGTGAGCATAGGTATTGATCATTGGATGTTTCACAAATACAAAAAACATATGGTGAGATGAGGAAAATAATGGAACTCATGCATGAAACCATAATAAACAATTAAACCATGAAAGTTCATTCAAAGGTTTACAAGAATTATAGCACCCAAGGATCAGCCCCTCCCATGGATGGGTTGACCCCTTCAAAAGAGCATTGCAAATCTGCAACTCTCTAGCTTGTGGTGTCTAAGATTCATTGTCACCTGTTTATTTCCACTCCTCCTCAGCGACAATGGGGCGTAGTTCATCAGCCTCAATCTGGTCATGCTCCTCGTCGCTCTGGATGACCGCCATCTCCTCAGAGGCTTGCTTCATCCATCCTCCGGCCTCTGCCATCAAGGAATTCAATCATGATATAATCTCTTATTGCACGTTGAGGAAATAAGAATGCTCATTTTCCTAGACCTTCAGTGATTGAATATAATGTTCAGCCTCTTGGACAATCTTGATGTTCACCACTTTTCTCCACTACCAACCAACACCAAGGCCACGATCATATTACCAAATTTTCTCCACCATGAGATCTCAGATGAATATGTGAGGATGATGGGAATCTACTCCTATCGAGCATAGTTCACACAACTAGGACCGATTTCTCCCCATATGGTCTATCCATTGTGCTTGAGGGGTCTCACCAATGAAGTGCTTGATCTGCTTCCATGACCAGCGATGGATGATTTTGTTTTCCTCCTCATCAGAGGTCGTTTCATTCTAATCCACAGGGTCAGCAGGTTCATATGCAGTGAACACCCCCCCAAGAACTTGTCACCAGGGTTTGCATCTAGTCTTTGATTGAGTATGTCAGAAACTATGTTGTCTGATCGATCCTCATCATCGGATCCCACTTCAATGATCTCAGGCTCTGCCAGGCTAATGGTCTCACCAATGATCAAGAGTGTTGTAGCTTGGTCAGTTTGGGTATCCTCTTCTACGACCACCGGTATTCCCCTAAGAGAGGCACCTCCAGGTGTTTCAGACAACCATTCCAAGGTATCCCATGCCATTGAAGAACTGTTCATACAAAAAGTGCATAGACGTTAGTTAACTTGATGAATGGGTGGCAGTCATGAATTTCGTAAAGGAGACTCACAGAGATCAAATAGTTGGTCTCACTTCGAGGTTGTTTCCATCAAAACTCCGAATCATGGCCCTCCATATATTTTTGGGAAGTCTAAAAACTTCGAAATAACCACCCATGGTGTCCCAACTCCGCTAAACGTGGTGACCTCCATAGTCACGGGCATAGACCCCGAAGGACCCACAGTTGCATCTGATGTCGGGAAGGAGCAGGTTTTGCGTATAAGTCCCTCCTTCATAGTTAAAATATCAGTTGAGAAGTCCTAGATAACTTGGATGAAGTCTTTGGGGAAGTAATTTAGGGTTTTACCTCAAGGGCCTCTGTAAACACTTCCAACTCTAGGTCTAAATCGCTGTCCTCACCCTCCTCCAGAGGGCTCCCTCTACCAGCCTCCCCCCCCCCATGAGGGCTCATCCAATTATTTCGAAAGAGGTAATAACTACCTCGATTTAGTAGCCAATAACTATGTAGGATCCATTTGATCTAGAAACTCCTCTACCCAATCTGTCATAGGATTTAGGGAACCCCAGGAGTGTATGAAGTCCTCAAACACAGCCAGGTATTGATCCGCATCTACTTGGGATACTGCAAAACCAGACCTGACAGGGCTAATCCCAAGAAAATCCATACTCAGATGGTTTAAGTGTTTCCAAATCCTATAAGGGTTGAGGAATTTCCTATTGACATCCTAGATTTCCCAGGCCTCTGGGAAGATAACATTCTCTGGCATGTTTATATGGCACAACCGCTTCCCCAGAGCCCAGGTAGATATCCTGCGGAACCCCCTGGGTGACCTCATCTCCGGATGACTCTACTCCTCTAGGACCACTATTTCCTCCCTTTCAACCAGTGTGGGCCTCACCACCACTAGAGACCCGTCAGAACGAGATGTCCTCGCCACCTTCCAACCCCAGCCTCGAGATTGGGGAGCTACCCCATCACTGGCCCAGACAGTCTATTGCTTCAGCATCTCCCCTGGGTATGTTGCCTCCCAGCTCTTAGAATACTCCTTCACTAGCCCAAATATGGTCATGGATGGAAATATCTCATCCCATGTCTTCCCATATTCCCCTTTTAACATGAGCCACATCTCCCTCATCACACACGGGTGATCCTCATGGCGCACCCCCAAATAGACCTGTGGGGTCAGTCACTGCATGCATTGAAAATTCCTCACAAAATAGTGCGGGGTGTATGGATCATAGAGGGATTCGCGGTCCACCTACACCACCACGACTCCACCCTGAACGTTTAGGAGGTTGGATCAATGCTCTTCCATTCCCTGGCCGTCATCAGTGAACACACATGTTAGAAACTGGAACCGGTGGAAATTGAACTCTTCTTCCTTCCAGACCTAGTTCAGCACCGCCTATAGGGTCATCTTGGTTGGAATCTCCACAAAACATTAAAAATGGATGGGCATAAATTTGATCCTTGAGGGGAAAATGGGTTCGAATATTCATAGATACCCCTGACGTGGACACTATCCACCCATACAGAAGGTGGAATGACCTGCATATCCTCTACAGCTTCTTCCCCTTACTGATGTGCCACAACACTTATACAACTTGGCAAGAATCGGGATCCCGAGTTTGACCCGTCTCCCTATCACCAACATGGATGTCATGATAAACGTGCTCGGTATCATGGCCATGTTTATGTCACTCACCAGCAGGATCCAACCGCAGATAAGAACTACAATGAATGTAGCCAACCAAACCATCGGTTCCTGCTCGGTACTATAACTGAACCCTCCAAGTTTTCCACTAGATTTCCTCCAAGAGTCACCATTATGTGTTCTCTTTTCCTCTTCAGACCCCCTTTGGGTAGGTCTGATCCCTCCCAGGGAATTTCCTTCTCCTGTGAAGTTTAGAAACTTTTTGAACCACCGCTTTAAATAGATGTCTCTCACTGACTCAATGTCCTCTCCCAGCACCAGGCCCATCATTGCCCTAGCTAGTGGTGACATCAGTTTTGGATCCTCCCATGCACTCACAATGGGGAGGAACTCATCATATATTTCCCCTAGTATTGGAACCCTTGAATTCTTGTGAAAGTCCCATAGGCTGATGCCAACATCTCCATGATGAAAATGGAAGGTGTCGGGCCTCGATAACCATCTTCTCACCAACTCTAGAATCAGATTCTTCAGGTAATAGATATGGAATTCAGAGGCCCAAGCCACCTTATATAGGCCCACTCACCTCAGCTCTTCCCCGAACTCATTGCACGAGGCACCTACCCAGTAGGCCCAAGACCAATTGTCCGTAAAGTTATTTCCCGGGTGCAGATCCCACTCGTCGCTCCAGCCCTTATCTAGGTTCCCCAGGGTCTCCTTTAGAATATTTTGGTACAGCGGGGGAGATGTCTCTGGCTTCAATTATTTCCCATCAATGTTATTCATGTGGTTTTACAAGAAGTTGGTGTTGACAGGTAGGAAATACTCCCATGTTTGGCCATCAGCCTCCCTGAACCACAAGCACTGGCACAGTGTGCTCCTGAACTAGTAAGCTGGCTCATCCCTGCTTTCTTCAGGGATGAATACGTCATCCCTAAGTCTAAAACTGTATAGATTCATCCTCCTACAAATTAGGTAGTTCTTATGGATCTCCAAAAACATCTCCACCAGTGAATCATGGTCTGAATGGCTTGTCTGAGTTCTATGATACCTGAGCTATTCTGCATTTCTTCCCTATGGGCAACATCTGCAAGTACCCCCTTGAAATCTTCCTATTGATCCATTTAGTTTTTGAAATTTGGACATTTTTGGTAGTGGATTATGAAGCCCTTTTGAGAATCCTATCAGCGAAGCTCGTTTGTAGAGCTCGGTCCCGGTAAGAAATCTCAGAGCATAGCCCCCGTTCTAGTAAACACAAGCTATAGAGCACACAATCACGGAGTTGAAGGACTTGTTATACACCTTAAATCAGAAAGGCCATATTTATGGAGAGTAATCGTAGAGTACGCAGAGCTTCATGAATCAAGAGCACTATCACCAAAATTCGGAGGTGAGAAAGGTCAAAATAGAGTTCAACCTCCCCTATATATAGGCGACAACCCCTTGTGCTCCACAGCGCATCTGGCCATGGAGAGCTTCATGGAACTCTCAACATGTGCGTCGCCTCTCCGCATCATGACCCTCCTTCACAATTTTTCTTTGCGATTAACCAAAAGTTTTGGTGAATGACCCTCAGACTCAGACCCTCATTTTCTTCTCAGCTCCAAGTTTGAGGGGGGGGGGGGAATTTTTTGGTGCCAAAAATATGTGTGGAGGAATAGGACGTAGGGTGAAAGCCGAACCCAAAGGGGATGCCTCATGAAGACCAATAACTAATTCTCGTAAACCACAACCGATGCAAAGAATCTCCCCTTCTCAGCTGTCACGAAGCAAATATGTGGGAGGCTTCGCAATCTTCCTGATGTTTTCGAAGGCGCCACGAAGTAAAGAAGTGGGAGGCCCTGTGATTCGCCTGATTTTTGCGAAGCCACTGTGAATCAAAGAGGTGGGAGGCTATGTGATTCGCATGGTGTTTGAGAAGGCACCATAGAGCAAGGAGGTGGAAGACTCTGCGGTTATGATAAAGTGACATGTCGCTTTGCGCCGAGCGATCCTTGCTTTGTGGCGCCTCTTGCCTATAAATATTGGGATCCCCTGAAGTCCAAAGGATAGATCCTCCGACCTTTCGCCTTCTCCACTCTCAAATCGTGAAGCAATATCTTCTCTATGAAAAGATAGTCTATTCAAGGTACTTGAGCATCGTGAAGTGTCTTTACCTTGGATTAAATTCAACCCCTCTTCAAAGGGGTATTCCCTTCATGGATCCCACGAGCCTCCATGAAGGAAGGGGATCCCCAAGGGGACTCGAGTCTTCACAGAGAACTCATGCTTTGCAAAGTACCCTCTATGAACATGTGCATCCTACTCTAAGAAGGGGTCACTTTGCTTCATCAATCACATTGCTTCATAGGGAACCCTTGCTTTGCACATCCCTAATTAGTGAATTCCTTTCTACTTCGTGAAGAATTGTCCATATGCACCCGTGATTAATGCCTAAGATAGGCCACCACACTTCACAAAGCATTCCCCTTCGTGATGCCCCTCCACTACATGGAGCACAAGTGCTTTACAAGGCCTCTTCCTGTGAACCCCTTTGCTCCAAAAACCCTTTTCTCATATGACCCTCAAGGTCTGTACGAAATGATTTCAAGGTCCCTTGGGTGGTGCTTCACATTGCATTTCTTAGCCTCACTATTCTTCTCATAGGCATGCTAACAGCTATTGCTTCTTCACATAGCCACTCTAACATGATCCCCTCAATGGATCACTCCATGACACCCCCTCACCACAACATTGATGATGCCTTCCCTTCCCCATGGGTGGGAGAGTATTAGTTATGTAAGTCTTAGGGGTGTGGATTGAACCAGCATTGTCCAAGATGTAGGATGTTAAATAGCCAAGCACCATCATACTTAGTACATAATGTTAAACTATGACCTCACCATGTGAACTCTATATAGGGCACCCCGTCTCAGACATTCTCTATGCCTGCTTGTCTCCATGAGACTGAGATCTTCCTCACATGGAATGAGATCCTATTTATCAGAGCGACGTATGTCTGTGGGGAAGGGCAACCACCTTGCTTTAAGACCCTATCCATCCCTATAGGAGGTATAATTATTGCTCCTACTCTCTTCTTTAGTGCCAAATACCAAAGGAGAGATGGGCACCCAGACCATTGTTATCCCATCCCCTCTCCCATTGGGATTTTTCTCCATCTGGCCCTCCATCATGGCGTAAGTCCCCATCTCCATCTACCTAGCCCACTAACCATGTGTAAGCCACAATCCACTTCCCATAGATTCACATTTCATGACGTGATCATCCGGTCTTTGATTCCTCTTATTTCTCACATCGAGCATGAAACACATGGGCTTAGAGTCAGCATCAACCATGAAACCCTATATGGGCCACCCTAGAGTGTAATCCCCAAACCATCCTGAATTACGTGGACTTTGATCCTTTCCATGTAAAGCTATGTAGGAAGCCTCCCTGAGGTTCATGTCCAACACTTATTGGTCCCGACCCCCTTCATGTCGGTTCACCAAAAATTCCTAAACTATGTGGACTTTGATCCTTTCCAAGGCAAGGTACGTAGGAAGCCTCCCTGAGGTTCAAGACCAACACCTATTTGTCCCGACTACTTCACGTCAGTTCACCCTCATCCTGCATGATGTTCAAATGTATGCATTTTTTTGTCCAGCATAACGCTAAACTATACTCATTCGAACTATGTTGGATTTGATCCTCCTCTCCTAGACAAGGTACGTAGGAAGCCTCCCTGATGTATAACATTGATTGATGGTAAGTTGTTGTGAACCTTGATCGATGGTAATCCATTGTGAACCCCGATCGATGGTAATACATTATCAACCCCGATCGACGGTAAGTTGTTGTGAGCCCTGGTCAATGGTAAGTCGTTGTGAACCCCGATTAATGGTAAGTCATTATGAACCCCAATAGACAGTAAGTTGCTGTGTTCCCCTATCAACGATAATCCATATTCAACCCCAACCAGCGGTAAGACGTTGTGTTTCCCATTCGATGGTTATCTGTTGTAGTCCCCTTTGTTGGGACCCATATCTATGGTCCGCCCCTCGAGTGTCAGACCAACCCTAGGATTCTAACCACGTGTAAGCCCCGACATGTCATCAGGTCGTTGTCCTCTACATGCACCCCAACTCTATGCCCACATCCTGAACTATGTGGACTATGATCCTTTCCAAGGAAAGGTATGTAGGAAGCCTCCATGAGGCACAATCCACCACCCATGTATAATCCTAGTCTTTCCATCGTGCCTTTACGTCCTGAGAAGATCATGCCCCTACCCGAAGGTTTTATTTTCTCTGGGTCCCATCCATACGGGCCGCCTCCTCAGGTGTCCCATCGCCCCACCGAACTATGTGGACTTTGATTCACTTCCATAGGGATACATAGGAAGTCTCTTTTAGGCTCAAGACCAACACTATTTTCACGTTCACGATGGTTCCATCTCATTCCCCCATCGCTTCATTTAACTCTCCATCATCCATCATCACTCTTACCTAGGCCGCCATATCCTGGTGTGATCATGTCACCACGTTATCACTTCTCCTAGCTGCAACCAGGTAACTAACCATGCATTAGTCCCAGCATTAGTGTTCCCTCTAGGTGTTTCACCCACCTAATCCACTCTCGTTAGTGTTCTGATTAGTTTTATCCATCTCCTCTAGACGTTTAAATTGTGTCATACCCTGTGTTAAACATGAGAAGATGAGGAAAACCTTAGAGACATGCCTATGGAATATAATCCCCTCATTCGATGTTGGAGTCCTCGGGTTTCTATGCCCTCAAGAAGCCCTATAATATGGGGATGAAACCCAAATGCATCAGTGTTCCAATGTCCAGACATTCCAGTGATGTCCAATGTGACTATTCCCCCGATGAAAGGTTGATGCCCGGACCAGAACCCTTGGAATGTCCTGAAAGAAGTAGTGTAATTAACCAGCATCCATGAAAAAAAGGCACTGGGAAGAGTTTCATGAACAATGTCTTAATCTATAAGGGAGACCCAGACTAGGTAATGAGTTCTGAGGAGGAATCCATAGAAGGAGATACCAACATCCCATCATCCCATCTCGATCAAGGATCAAACTTCCATGAATAAGAGATGGATGTCACCCACCTTTAGAAAGAAGGAATGTGGGGAAATAGCTATGCATCATCCTCTGAATAATGGATGGATGCATGCCCCGAGGAAAATGTCCGAAACATTGTACCTAGGGGTAAAAAATCCAAAAAGTTCATTCGTGGTTAACCTAGGGAAAATTGATACATGAAAACCAGACATACTTTCCACCTGGTATGATACTCCTAGGGATATTCTTTGGTAAATTCATAAGCTCATTATGAATCATTATTAAGGTTTAAAAAACAAAAGAATCCCATAAGAGAATGTGTTAGGAAATATATCATGGATAACATATATTGAATCCTATAAATTCATAAGTTAAGTAAATACATGAAATTTATAATTTATCCCATTAATTATATCATATTCTCCCTTTTGTGTTTAATAATAAAAAAATACTCATCTCTAATTTTACTTTTATTCTAGTTAATGGCTAGAAATAAGAGGGATCGAGTAAATAATCAATCTGATGGGAAATGTGATGACTACGCCAATGAGATTACTAACATAATGGGAGCAAGAATCATGAACTTCGTGACAATAATCTATCAGTTGAATTAGGTTCTGAATAGAAAAATGGATATGTAGGAGCATCCAAATTCTCCAAAGATAGAACAAGCTATGATTGAGTCCTTTAAGTGACAAGGGACTCCTACTTTCAATGGGTCATTTGATCCCTTAATCACAGAACAACGAATAAACTTCATTGATAATATCTTCGCTATCCTTTAATGTTTCAAATGAGAGAAGGTTTTAATGGTTGTTTATCATACAGAGGGTAAAGTTGATCAGTGGTTGACATTGTTCAAAAATAAAAATTCTGAGCATGATATTGAAGTGATGGGGTGGAAGGAATTCTTGAAAATGATTTTCAACAAATATTTCCCTCACACTCCCCATATTAACATGGAAAGGTACTTCCTTTCCCTAAAACAAAAAGATAATGAATCTATCAGGGTGTACAAGGAAAATTTCATAAGACATGCAGGATACACCTATGGATTTGTATTTACCCTTGAATGTAAGTTTGACTACTTCTTTAGTGGTCTAAATCCTTGTCTACGAAAATCTCTCATGATCCATGACTTTGATAGCTATGAGGAAATTGTCCAATGTTCCCTCAAAATCAAAATGGAGATCGATGAATCTCAGGGGAATCATAGGGATAAGAATCAGAAAGAAGAGTTTAATTATGGTGATCTGATAAATATATCCAATGGTACTAAGAAATTTTATCTCCCATATATCAAAGGTGTAGAAATAAGCACACCAAAAATTTCCTAAGGGGAAAAAGGAAATGATTTAGCTGAAAAAGAAAAGAGAACTAGTGTAATGGTTTCTGATAGGAGAAAACCACCAATGGGATAGAGGAAAGGAATTCATAGTTCAACCTTCAATGTGTTGTTCATTGAATCAACAATAAAAAACCAGGTCGATTTGTGAACTAGTACACTAATCCAAGGGTTTTCGGAGGCAAACAAAAACCTTTAAGGCATTAAGGGAGAGCTTTTGATATCATGACCACTGAGGTGGATCCTGACACTGAAGTGGTGATATATATGCTAATTTTTCATTAAAGAATAGAAAACATACTTTTTGATTCTATTTCTACGCATTCTATCATATCATAAAAGTTTAGTAGAACTATTCAAACACCACTACAAAGCATGTAAGTAGAGATGTCAATGAAAATGACAAATGGGTAAATTATTGCATCCCAAGTATATAAATTCTCCCCTATCAAAATTTGTGGGTTTAAATTCTTGAATAACCTTTTCATACTCCATTTGGTAGAATTTTATGAAATTCTAGGCATGTATTGGATTTCCATCTATGAAGCCAACATAAATTAATGTTAGAAGGAAATCACTATCCGTATTGAGAATTGACCCCTGATTATTTACAAGTGCAAGGAGGAGGAGGAATATTATTCAAAACCATTATCTTAAGCATGGATATTATTTCTATATAAATAAGTGTATCTAGATAAAATTATTAATTATAAGGAAAAAACATCCTCGAAGACATGCCTACTGTGAGGGAATATACTAATGTGTTTCCCAAGGAATTTTCTAGTCTTCCTACTAGAAGTGATCATGAATTTTCCATAGAGATTATACCTGGGGCATTGCCACTATCCAAAACTCCTTATATAATGTCTTTTGTGTAACTTAAGGAGCTGAAGTAACAATTATTGGAGAATTTGGGTAAAGGGTTCATATGCCCAATTTCGTCACCATGGGGTGCACCAATCCTCTTTGTTATGAAGAAGGACCGGTCAATGTGACTTTGCATTGATTATTGTGAGATCAAAAATATCATGATAAAGAAAAAGTATCCTCTACCACGGATTGATGAATTGTTCGATCAGCTATGTGGAGCACAATACTTCTCTACTGTGGATCTTTGATTAGGTTATTATCAAGTAAGGTTGAAGAAGGATGATATCCCCAAGACCACCTTTCATACAAGGTACATGCACTATGAGTTCACAGTGATGTCATTCAGACTCACTAATTAACCATAAATCATTATGGGCTTGATTAATAGAGTCTTTAGAGATTATCTTAGAAAATTTTTGGTAGTACTTATTGATGTTATTATAATAAACTCTAAAATCAAGGAGTATCAGGAGCATCAGGGCACTGTGCTAAAGAACCTACAAAAGGATAATCTTTATGCCAAGTATAGAAAAGGTGAGTTCTCATTAATGGAAGTCTCATTCTTGGGGAACATCATCACAAGAAATGGGATATATGTGGACCCTTACAATACAAATTAAATTGTAGGTGGTCGAGGACAACATATTTGATAGATATTCGTAGTTTCTTTGGATTAGATGGGTAATTATCATCCATTTTTGTGAAGATTCTCTTGATTTTCAAACCCTATAACCATGATAACTTGAAAGAGGGTTATGTTTGATTGGAATAATGAATGTGAAGAGAGATTCAAGGAGTTGAAAAGGAGGCTTTTCCCTCCCCTGTGCTCACACTACCCCCAAGTGGAGAACATTTCATTGAGTTCAGTGATGATTTTAAGAAGGTATTGGGTTGTGTTAATGAAAATTGAAAATTTCATATCCTATGATTCAAGTAAGTTTAAAGTTCATGAACTGAACTACCCAACGCATAATTTGGATTTGTCAATTTTGATCTTCCCTTTGAAAATTTGGGGGCATTATCTCTATGGGGAGATGTGTGAGATATATATTGATCACAGGAGCCTCAAATATATGTTCACATAGAAAGAGATTAATATGAAACAACAAAGATGGTTATATCTCATCAAGTATTATGACTTCTCAATCCACTGTCATCCTAGTAAAGAAAATAAGGTGGTGGATTCTATAAGTAAAAAAGGACCATGCAATTACATCACAGATGAGAATTGAAAATGATTTGATCTTCTTAAATTTGACGAGGATGGACATGGGAATCATAATGAAAGGAACATCACCAATCCTTTCACAAATAATTTTTAAACCATCTCTTTTGGAATGGTTAAAGGGTGCTCAAATAAATGATGTGGGAATTCAAAAGAGAGTGGGAAATATAAGAAAATGGACATCCTTGGAGTTAAATGTTAAAGATAAAGAAATTGTGAGATTTAGGTTAATACTATGTGTTCAATCAAATCATGAGTTGAAGAAGGAACTATTGGACGATGCACATAGTTCAATTTCTCCATTAAAAAAAGAAACACAAAGATGTATTGAGATATTAGAGAGCACTATTAGTAGGAGAACATTAAGAATGAGATTTCTGAGTATACATAAAAGTTACTAGTATGTCATAAAGTGAAGTATGAAAGACAGAATTATAAGGGGATGATTAAACCATTACCCATACCAACATGGAAATGTGAAAATATCACCATACAATTTTTCACCAAACATTCAAAGACATCCAAATGAAACAATATTATCTGGACTATTGTGGATTGTTTTACAAATATTGCACACCTCATTGTGATTCTAGATCATTTATCACTGGATCAAATTGCATGGATATATATCATAGAAGTGGTGAGGATTCATGGAGTACAATTATTGATTCTATCTGATCAAGATATAAGATTCATCTCTATGTTTTGGAAAATTATCCAACATGCTCTAAACACCGAGCTGAACTTCAGTATGGATTATCACCCTCAAACTGATGTACAATATGAGCAGACCATCCAAACACTTGAGGACATGTTGAGATAATTCTCATTTGACTTAAAAGGAGGATGGGACCAACATCATCCTTTATTCGTGTTCTCTTACAATAACAGTTTCCACTTGAGCATCCAAATGGATCCCCATAAAGATGTTTATGGGAAGAGGTGTAAAACATCAGCATGTTGGGATGAAGTTGGGGAATGAAAACTTTTAGGTCCTAAAATGGTTTTGGAAATAGTGGATATGGTAATATAATTCAGTATCACATCAAGTATGTTCAAATTTGATAGAAAATTTATGCTGAAAATTGTCAATGAGTCCTAGATTTTGATGTTAGAGATATGGTATTCCTCCATATATCTCCATGGAATAAAGTTATAATATTTAGGAAGAATTTAATGCTTAGTCCATGGTATATATTCCCTTTTGATATCCTTGATCATATCGAAGTATTTTCTTATTTACTATCACACACACCGAACCAATATTAAGTATATAATATATGACATGTATCCCTCTTGAGAGAGTAAATTACAAACCCCTCACATTTACTCAATCTAGAGGTGGTACCATTGGAGAATTGTCTTTACTGTGAATAGAATATGATGAAGATATTAGATCATAGAGAAAAAGATCTAATAAATAAGATAATTTCCCTTATAAAAGTGTTGTGGAGAAAAAAAAGGTTTGAATAAGTAATGTGGGATCCATAGGAGCTGATGAAGCAGAGTTATCCTCATATGTTTTAATTTGGGAAAAGAAAATTTTTAGGGTGACATTTATAAAGGGGGGGTGATTGTAACAACCCAAACTATTATAAATAAAATACCACATTTTCATTTAATTAAATTACTTTTTGTTATATAAAACACATGATCTTATTTTTTTATTATATCCCATTAGATATAAATGATCGTTAAGTATCATTACAGTTTATAATATTTCCATTCCATAGTGATCACACGACTAGTATAAATATAGGGTCTTAAAGAATCTATTTGACCCAGATAAAGGAAGTGATGTCCTCAACCACTAGGGTTGTACCCCAGGAATCCCCTTTTATCAGAGCTTATGAGATAGATAGCATTTCTATCATTTTCCCTTGACCAATCCCAAGCTGAGATCCAACTACTTAAACATGAGTGAATCTATTTACGGGTGAAGTTCAAGATCATCGATATCATGGCCCAAACCTTGTTCCCTGAACGGGCCAATGAAAGCCCCACTTTTGCGAACATTACTCTTAGGGAACACTCTGGTGTATTAAAGGGATATGTATCAAGATCATAGAAATAAGAATATGTACACTATTTTTTATAAAATAATGAAAATATTTTAATCCTATTTTCATTACTTTGTATATGAATTTTAAAGAATGAATTGTATTTTTCATTAATATTCAAATTAAATTAATGAATTAATGAATTAATGAATTTTTTTAAAAACATATTATTTTAATGGAATATTATTATTAAATAATATTTTTCAAATATAAATGATTATATATTTTTTATGATGTCATGTGAAATTTTTATTAAGGTTTGAAAACTGTTATTGTTAAAAACAAATCATTTTCTATAAATGTTGGTTTTTATTTTAAAATTGAAAATTAATATATCTTATTATTTGGATAAAATGAATATTCTTTTTTGAATCAGGGCCTCAAAATTATCAACTAGTGATTTTTCATAATTTTCTGAGACAATCAATTATTTGGGTAAAAATTAATTATTCTATAAATATAATTTCAGTTTTATAACATCAAAATGACCCAAAAGTGATGTAATAAGTAGTATAAATGGGATCCATGACCAAATATATGATTTCACTTTAAAATAATGTGATATTATTTTTATTTAATTTATTTTTTAAATCCATTATGAATCCTCCAATACTTATAATATATTTTTTATATTTTAAATTCATTTATGCAAGAGTGTGCCTCATCTTCACATCACCAAAGGTAATATTTTAGTATTCTCATCTCTTATAATTATAAAATAATGTAAACCATACCCATTTTGTTTAAACCATGGGCCAAAACCCTAGTATTGTTTGTGGTTCTGGATATTTTATTATGTAGAGTCCAAAACCAAAATAATAAATAAAACCCCCTCACTTCCAATATAAACCCACCCAATATTCAATTTCTATTCACTAAAACTCCTTAGAGAACATAAATGTTATTACCTCCATACTCTATAGTTCTACCAAGGTTCCTCCAAGATCTCAAGAAGCATATACCAAGCCTTTGGAGTCACACATTCAAGTAAGGGTTCTTTCCTTTCTCCTCTTTCTTTAAGTTTCTTTATTATGTTATGCATTCTATTTCCAATTCTTTATGTTGTGACATGCCTTTACATGTACTAATTACTTTCCATTTCATGTATAAATTATTAGAGACTTGTTTCTCTCTCATCAATGCATTTTATTAAATTTTATGTGGCGTCGTTATGCTGCCGAAAATGCACCGTGACTTTCTATTCTAAAGCAATTTTGTAGTGAATACAATGCCCATTTTATATCTTGTGTATTCACATTTATAAAAATATAATTATTTGATTGGGGAATTCAATTTATGTATTATACAGTCCTTTATCATGGAATAAATTATGATGATAAATGAATCCATGTTGATTGATCTATGTGGCATATTTAATCATGAGAATCAAATAAAAGTGACGGGTGCTCCCGAAATTATATAGAACTCCAATTCGTTGGGTAACAATTATTATCATGATACATTATGTTGGTACATGAGTTTTACCTGATTATTTTATGGGATTTTATCCACCTTTATGTCATGGAGGGTTAAACCTTTACCTATGTTTGTGATGCAGTGTTTTAACTTGTTTCCACATTTCCCATGTTATGACTATCATGTTATATCATGTCTTATTATTAATGTTCATTTTTATGACCCATTGATATACCTATTGTATAAAATTTATTATTCTATTCATTTTATGCCATGATTGTTACCTCATTGGGCTTTATATCTCACCAATTTCTTATGTATGTCCCCATGTTAGCATATGATGTGTGAAGTATGAAGGATCGTTTTGATCTTGTTAAATAAGTTTTCAATAAAGATATTATTTTCTTGTTTTCAATTATTATGTAATGTACCTAATTTCCCAAATACATTATAAATCTCAATATTCTAGGTCGTATTATGTTTAATTTTATGCAATATATCATTTTTTAATGTGAAATAAAGAGTTGTGTTGTTATAGTTGGTATCAAATGATAGGTTTAGTTATTTTTGGTATTAGGATTAGAAAACTCTAGTGAAATCCTTAGGGATAAGACTATGTATAAGAAATAATAGATAAATTTTGGTAAGTATATAGTAAGTTTTTTATCAATAAAATACATATTTGGATGGATACTACAAGTGTATATGGTTTTGGAATAGATGTACCTAGGGGTAACAACTCGGGCAAGGTGTTTCGGTCCTGAATCACAGTAACTTGGTGTATGAAAATGGGCCTTACTACACACCTATTTTCATACTCCTAGGGGATATGCTTCGGTAAATTCATAAGATCATTATGAACCATTATTAAGGTAACAAAAAAATAACCTCATAAGTGAATGTGTTAGGAAGTAGATCCCAGATAATATAGATTAAAGATTAGAAATTCATAAGTTAAAGAAATACATGTAATTTATAAGTTATCCCTTTAAATTCATAGGATTCCCCCTTTATGTGTTTAATAATTTAAAAATACACACCCCTAATTTTTGTTTTATTCTAGATAATGGACATAAATAGGAGGAATCATGTAAACAATCAATATGATGAGAAATGTTATGACTACCCCAACAAGATGGCCAACCAAATGGGAGAAGGAATCATGAGTTTCATGAGAATACTCTCTTTGATAACTCAAGTTATGAATAGAAACATGGATCAGGAAGAGTATCCAAATCCCTGTAAGGGAGAACAAGCTATGATTGAGACATTTATGTGACAAAGTACCCCTAATTTCAATGGATCATCTGATCCCTTAATCACAGAACAATGGATAAACTCCATTGAGAAGATCTTCTTCATCCTTTAATGTTCTGAACAAGAGAAGGTTTTGATGGTTGTTTAACATATGGAGTGTGAAGCTGATCAGTGGTGTACATTGATCAAAAATATGAATCATGAGGAATATATTGAAGCTATAGGGTGGAAGTATTTCTATAACATGTTTTTTGGATAAATATTTCACTCACACACTCCACCTTAAAATGGAAACGGACTTACTAACCCTAAAACAAAAATATGACAAATCTATTGGGGCGAAAAAATTTACAAGACATTCATGATACACATATATCATTTTCATTACCCACTAATGTATGTTTTACCACTTCTTTGGTGGGCTAAATCCTTGTCCATAAAAATCTATTGTGATCCACAACTTTGAAAGCTATGAGGAAATTGTCTGATGTTCCCTCAATGTTAAAATAGATTTTGGTGAATCTTAGGGGTTTCACAGGGATAAGAAGCAGAAAGTGGAGTTTAATTTTGGTAGTCTAATGGATAAATCCAATGGTGATAATTAATTTCATCACCCCACTTGTCAAATAAGATTAAATAAGTACCCTAGAATTTTAATAAGGGGAAAAAGGAAATGCTTTAGGTTCGGAAGAGAATGGAACATTGTCAATGATTTCCGATAGGAGAAACCAACCAATGTGATAGAGTAAAAGAATGATCCATTCAACTGTCAATGTGTTGTTTGTTGCTTTAATTGCAAGGAACCAGGGCACTTTGAAAACCAGTGCACTAAGCCAAGGGTTTTTTGAAGCAACCAACAACCTCTAAGGTAGAAAGGGAGGGATTTTACTATCATGACCACTAAGTTGGATCCCGAAAATGAAGTGGTGAAATGTGTTATAGTTATTCATTCAATAATACCGAACATACTTTTTTATTATGGTTTTACTCATTCCTTCATATCACGAAGGATTAGTAGAACTATTCAAACACCACTACAAATCATGTAAGTAGATATGCCGGTGAAAATGAAAAATGGGGAAATTATTGAATCTTAAGTATATAACTTCTCCCCTATCAACATTTGTGGGATGAAATTCCTGAATAACCTTATCATACTCCCTTTTGTACAATTTTTGGAAAATTTGGGCAAGCATTGGATTTCCCTATATAGAGCTAACATAAATTTCCCTGATAAGTAAATCACTCTCTATATTTTCAATCGACCCATGATTCTTTAAAAGTACGAGGAGGATGATGAATATTATTTAGCACCATAATCTCGAGAATAGATAGTATTTACATACGAGAAATCATATCTAGCTTAAATGATTGAGTCTAAGGAAAGAACCATCCTCAAAGACATTCCTATTGTGAGGGAATAGACAGATATGTTCCCCAAGTAATTTTCTGGTCTTCCTCTTATGAGAGAGGTTTAATTTTCTATCAAGCTTATATTTTGGGTGTTTCCACTTTCTAAGACTCCTTATAGAATGGTTTTTGTGGAACATGACGATATGGACTAACTATAATTGACGAATCTGGATAAAGAGTTCATACTCCCTAGTGCTTCACCATGGGGTAAACCAGTCCTCTTCATTAAGAAGAAGGATGGGTTAATGTGCCTTTTCCTTGATTATTGTAATATACTAAAGATCAATATAAATAAAAATTATCATATACCTTGGATTGATGACTTGTTCGATCATCTATGTGAAGAAAAATACTTATAAAATGTTGATCTTTATTTGAGATATTTTCAAGTAATGGTGAAGAAGGAAGATATCCCCAAGATAACTTTTCATACAAGGTACGGGTATTATGAGTTCATAGTGATTCCATTATCACTCACTAATGCTCAAGAAATCATCATGGACTTGATGAATAGAGTCCTTGGAGAATACCTCGACAAATTTATGGTAGTACTTATAAATGATATTCTAACATAATCCAAAATTAAGGAGGATCATGAGGAACATATGAGAACTATGCTAAAGACCCTTCAAAAGGAGGACATTTATGACATGTATGAAAATGTGATTTTTGGTTGAAGGAAGTCTCATTATGGGGGCACATGATCACATAAAATTGTATATATATATATATAGACCCTTCAAAGACAAATGTAATTGAAGGATGTTTGAGGACAAAATTTGTGATAGATATATGTAGTTTCCGTCGATTAGGTGGGTACTTAACGCCAATTTGTGAGAAACTTCTAATTATTTTCAAACCATATAACCATGATAACTTGTAAGGGAGTTAAATTTGATTGGAATAGTGAATGTGAAGGGAGTTTCAAGGAGTTGAAAAGGAGGATTGTCACTACCCCTATGGTCACACTACCCATAAGTAGAGAACATTTCATAGTGTTCAGTGATGCTTCAAAGAAGCGATTGGCCTATCTGTTATTTAGAAATGACAAATTCATAGATTATTCATTAAGTAAGTTAAATGTTCACGAACATAAATACCCACCATATGATATGGAGTTGGTTATCATGATCTTCACTTTGAAAATATGTCAGTATTATCTCTATGGGTACAAGTGTGAGGTATATATTGATCACAATATCCTAAAATAAGTATTCACACAGAAAGAGCACAATATGAGCCGGGGAAGATGGTTAGAGCTCATCAAGGATCATGATTCCTCAATCTACTACCATATTGGAAAAGAAAATAATATGATATATGCACTAAGTAGAAAGGACCCTGCAATTTTATCACTTATGATGACCTGATCTTCTTGGATTTGAAGAGGATGGACATGGGAATCATAAAGAATGGAACATCATAAATCCATTCACAAATTATTTCTCAGCTGTTTCTTTTGTAAAGGTGAAAGGATGATCAAAGAAATGATGTGGGAACTCAGAAGAGAGTGGAAACTATAAGAAAATGGAAATCATTAGAGTTCGATGTTAATGAAGAAGGAATTATGATATTTGGGTCAATAATATGTGTTCCATAAAATCCGGAGTTAAATAAAGAACAATTAGATGATACACAGGAAACAAAAAAGATGTATCAAGTTCTATGAGAGATCTATTGGTGGGACAACATGACTAAGGAGATCACTGAATATACATCAAAGTGCCTAGTATGTCATTAAGTGAATGATGAAAGGAATAGTTCTAAGGGTATGATTCCATCATTACCCATAGCATCATAGAAATGTGAAAATATCACCATGGACTTTGTCAATAAACTTCCAAAATAATCCAAAGGAAATGATGCTATATGGGTTATTGTGGATTTTCTTATAAAGACTACACACTTCATTGTGATTCAAGAGGATTTATCTCTAGATCAACTTGCTTATATATATATATATATATACCAGATAAGTGGTTAGGCTGCATGGAGTACCACTATCTATTATGTCTGGTTGAGAGCCAAGATTCACCTCATGTTTTGGAAAAGTATCCAGCAGGCTCTAAACATTGAGTTGAACTTTATTAATACTTATCACCCTCAAACAGATGTATAATCTGAGAAGACTATCCAAACACATGAGTACATGTTGAGATAATTCTCCTATGAATTCAATGGAGGATTGGACCAACATATTCCTCTAGTTGTGTTCTCTTACAACAATAGTTTCTAGGTGACATCCAAATGGCTCCCTTTGAATTTCTTTATGGGAAGAGGTTCATAACACCGACATGTTGGGAATGAATTTGGGGAAAAACTTATATGTTCTGAAATAGTTTATGAAATGGTGGAGAAGGATAAGACCATTCAGTAGCACATCAAGGATACTCACAGTTGAAAAAAAGATCTTTGCTGACTATCATCGATGTTTCCTAGAGTTTGATGTTGGAGTCACGGTATTTTTATTCATATCTCCATGGAATAAAGTGATGAGATTTGGGAATAAGGGAAATCGTAGTCCAAGGTAAATCATCTCTTTTGAGATCCTTGATTGAATTGGAGTAGTGGACTATTAACTAGAACTCCCACTAAATATATCTCATGTACATAATATATTCTATGTGTCCCTCTTGAGAAAGTACATTCCAGACCCCTCACATGTACTGAATCTTGTGGTGGTATCAATGGAGAACAATCATTCCTACAAAGAGTAGTCGATGAAGATCTTAGATCGTAGAGAAAAATTTCTATAAAATAAGACAACTACCCTCAACAAAGTGTTATGGAGAAACAAAAAGTCTAAAGTAGAAATGTGGGAACTGGAGGAGGTGATGAAGTAGAGTTACCCTCTTCTATTTTAGTATGGGAAAAGAAAATTTCAAGGGTAAAATTTCTAAAGGGGGAAAGATTGTAATGACTTGAATTGTTATGAATAAAAATACAATTTTTTATTTAATTAAATATCTTGTGGTTATAGAAAATTCCATCACTTCATTTTCTTTATTATATCCAATTGGATTTAAATAACCATTAAATATCATTAGCATTGATAATAAATTTGTTGAATAGTGATCGTATGACTATTATAAATATAGGTTCTTAAAATATCCATTTGACCCAGAAAGAGTAAGTGGTGGCCTCAACTAGTAGGATCATACCCTATGAAGCCCATTTATCAGAGCTTCCATGGGAGGCAGTATTTCTGGGATTTTCCCTTGACCAATCCCAAGCTAATATCCAATAACTTAAGCATGAGAAAAATATTTTACAAGAGAAGTACATGCTCATCAAGATCACAGCCAAAACCATGTTCCCTAAACGACCTAATGAAATCCCCACAATCACACACCTTACTCTTAGGGCATATGCTGGTGTATTAAAGATATATGTATTAAGACCCTAGTGATAATAATAGGCACATTATTTTTTATAAATTAGGAATATATTTAATCACATTATCATTACTTTGTAAATGATTTTTAAAGCACAAATTTTATTTTTGGTTAATTTTCAAATTCAATTAATGAATTTATGAATTAATGGATTTTTTTTAGATAAATAATATTTTAATGGAATATTATTATTAAATAATATTTATCAAATATAAATGATCATATAATTTTTATGATGTCAAATGATATTTTTATTAAGGTTCAAAAACTATTATTGTCAAAACCCATCATTTTCAATAAATGTTAGTTTTTATTTTAAAAGTGAAAATTAAAATATTTTATTATTTGGATAAAATGAAAATTATTTTTGTAATCATGATATCAAAATTATCCAATGGTGAATTTTTCAAAATATTTTGAGAGAACCCAATTTTTGGGTAAAAATTATATATCGTATAAATATAATTTGTATTTTATGGCATAAACATGACCCAAAAGTGTTTTAATAAGTTATATAAATGGGATCCACATCCAAATATAAATTTTCCCATTAAAATAATTTGATTTTAATTTTCTTTTATTTATTTTGTAAAGCCATTACGAATCCTCCAAGACTTATAATATATTTTTAAGATTTTAAAATCATTTCTTTAAGGGTGTGACACACCTAAACATCACTAATGGTAATTTTTTTAATACTTTAGGATATTGGAATTATAAAATAATGTAAACCACTCCCATTTGGTAGAAACCATGGTCCAAAACCATGGGATTTTGGGTGGTTTTTGATATTTTATTATGTAGAGTCTAAAACCTATATAATAACGAAATCCCCCTCACTTCCTATATTGACCCACCCATGAGCCCATTTCTCTTCACTTAAACTCCTGAGAGAACATCCATATTCTACCCTACATACTCTATAGTTTTCTCTATGTTCCCCCAAGATCTCATGAAGCCCCTCCCAAGCCTTTGGAGTCACACATTTATGTAAGGGATTTATTCGTTCTCCTCTTTCTTCAAGTTTCTTTATTATTTCATGCCTTCTATTTCCAATTCCTTTTGATGGGACATGTATTTCCATGTCCATATTAATTTCCATTTCATGTATAAATTATGATAGACCACTTTTTTCTCTTATCAACCAATTTTATGAATTTTTATGTGATGTTGTTATGCTACCGAAATTGCACCATGATTTTCCATTCCAAAACAATTGTGTAGTGAATAGCATTCTCATTTTCTATCTTAGGTATTCACCTTTATACACATATAATTATTTTATTTGGGACATACATGTACTTATTATTCACTCTTTGATCGTGTAATAAATTATTATGATGAATGAATCCATTTTGTTTGATCTATGTGGGACACTTAAGCATGAGAATGAAATGAAAGCGGTAGGTGCACCTGGAATTATATAGAACTCCAATGTAGTTTGTAATGGTTAGTATCATGATACATCATTTTGGGATAGGGGGTTTACCTGATACTTTTATTGGAATTATTATACCATAATTTCTTAGTAGGTTTATCCTTGACCTATGTTTATGATGCGGTGCTTTAAGTTCTTTCCACATTTCTCATGTTATGATTATCATTCTATATCATTCCTTCTTATTTATGTTATTTTTTATGCTCCATTGATATTCCTATTATATAACATGTATTATTATATTCATGTTATTCCTTGTTTATTCACATACTAGGATTTATAAATCAGCCCTTTTTATGTATGTCCTTAGGTTATCCCATGCAGTGTTAAGTACAAAGGAACGTTTTGATCATGTTAAATAAGTTTTCAATAAATATGTAGTTTTCATGTTTTGATTTTTTATTTAATGCACCCAATTTTTCAAATACATTATACCACCCAATATTACATGTTGTATTAAGTGTAATTTTATTTAATAAATCATGTTTAAATGTGAAATAAAGAGATTGGTTACTGAAACAGTAATCTTAATTTAAGAGATGTATTTTTAGTGATTGGAATTGATTTTTCCCTTATATAGAGGCTCTTTTTATCAATATGGAAGTGCCTATTTTTATTTATTATTCAAAATTTTCCATTTTTTTATACACCTATTCAAGAAAGGTAAGATCTATCTATATTTAATATTATTATTTTGATCATTCCCAATCAAATAAGTATCCTAGATTGCACTCGCTCAATAAAAAGATGTGTCCTTTATATTAGGTCTAGTAAAATTAATGGTAAAAATCACACATGTTTGATAAACTGGAATGACCCATTGAATGTACACATTTGGTATTGGTCACAAACTATTATAACCAATCAATCTATTGTAAAAATATTTACATCTCTAAAAAACTCTCATCAATGCTGTGTGTGAGGTGTAAAGTGTTCCATCATAGAGCCACATTTTATGATCATGTGTGTATGGGAACATGAGAATGGATAGTATATTGAACCACCTCCCATAATATTTTTCAACTTTTTCATTTTTAATATTGTAAAAATTTTCCCCCTTATAAAGGGAGATCAATTCTATCAAACTATTCAATGGGGGATTACCAACTAATATCCCCTTTTAAAAAAGTTAAAAAAGTATAATTAAAATATAAAAATAATAGTAAATCCCCAATTTTTCATCATCTTAGTATCAAAAATCTTAGCCTACTAGATGATTATCCAACTGATTATTATAAACTCTAGGTTATGGGTGAAAATCTATTAGTGATGATGGCTTTGATAATATTTTTTCAGTGATAGATTCTCCCCAGGGAAGTGATGGTTTGTTGTTGTGTTTGGGATATAGTTTTGACCAACTTTGGTTTTATATTATTCCATACTATGGGAGGGTCCTTGTCTCATGTATATTTTTTTGGGATTCAGATTTTGTATCCCAATATCTCATTCTGTATAAATTAGTATCACTTCTTTAAATTATAATCATTTGTAAAATATAAATAGAAAGATATGGAACATAGAACATAATTGACGAACACATAAGACTAGTATATTAACATGAAGTAAATAATCATTAAAAAATTGAAATTTTATTTTATAGAAATGAAAATACATTTGGATTTTTTTTCATGGAATAATTGGAAACAAAAATTAAATATATTATGCTATATAAACTTGGACGCATGGGAACACAAACTATTATATAATGGTAATCATTATAGGAATGAAAGAAATGAATATTTCTATTTTTTTATAACTCACCAGGACACCAATAAGGTAATGATTAGATAAATAGTTTATGGTGAATGAGGTATATTGATTGATATAGAGTTGGTTGGTTTAGTGATGAGGTGGATAATTCTAAAAGACTCATGGGTGTGCATAAACATCATGTATAGTGATGAGATGGTTTATTGGGTGAGAAAATGGATGACCTAATAAACAAAGTGATATATATATATATATATTATTAACTGAATAAGGGATATAACATATTTTATATTTTATAATGAATAAATAAAGGTTATTAAATAAAAGAGAGGAATGTCCAATATTTAAATATCAAATAGTTTTTTATCTTGGAATAATGATATCCATATATTGTGGTTATGAAGAATATATATAACAATGATTCACCCAACCAGGAGGGAGGAATGTATCATGTTCATACACATATTGACTCATTATTAGATTGTAAACAATTTATTATGGTTGGAGAGCCTTATTATTGCAACAAAAGGTTTTAAATTATATTTTTTTAATAAATTATAGATAAAGATGTTATCAATTAGTAGAGAGAATTGATGGATTTCATAAATTAAGAGTTTTTAAACCATATCTAACTCAATCATGATATGATGGAAAGTAAATATGGTTACCATACATGGGGACCACGTTTGGTGAAGAATACATGACATTAATAAACATGGTAGTGAAGGTTGAGGATATTCACAATATATCTATTGAGGATGTATTGGAGCACTATAGTGGCTGTATAGAGGAAGTTATAAATAATGTAAGAAATACCTTGATATTTTTAAATATTTAGTACATGGACTATAAAGCATGAAGTTTGGTAAATATGGATTAGAATAATGTTCGATGAGATAAAAATTTCTTATTATGGTCTTTGAAGGTGTTGGAAAAAGCAGTAGAATGCATGGAGTTATTTGGAAAATGTTAGGGGTAGTTCTGGTGAATAAAAATCACATCATGCTATAATGGTGTCAATAACACCATGATAATTTTTATGTAAGGATAAATCTATAGACATGGATGAGGTTCTTCATTATAAAGAAATTTAACCACACCATAATTAGTTATGTGTAAGAGTATTTTCATGTTTTATAATCATAACGCTATTCTATTTAATAATAATCTAGAGTGTTTAAGGATTGGACATTAAATGAAGGAAGATACAACATCACAACTGGCCATATGGAAGATTAAACTAAGGATATATAAGAGTAAACCTTACCACAGTTGGAGTTGCAAATTAATAATAGCTAAATTGGATCCATCTAGAGATAAAGAATGTTCTGATCCATGGTGATGGTGTCTATGATATAAGGTTTGATACATAAGAATAAAAAATTATAATGTTAGGATTATAGGATGAATTGATGTTTTAATTATTGGCTATGAACATTTTGTGTGGTGTTGTTTTGTAAGGATCACACCTCAGTCAATAGACCATGTTGTAATCGACCAAGAGCAATAAAGTATCATTCCATAAAATGATGATTGTATTGTATGAGGTTATTTTTATGAAGAAATCTACAAATCTCCATTCAATGAGGATGTGGAAATTATTACCATAAATAAGTTTCTCACACTACAACTAGTTTGATATTTCATAATATTTAGAAGATCACGTCCTTATCATCTAGGTATTTCAAAATGATATTATATCATATTATAATGGATCAATAGATGGATTAAGTTTCATGTCATAGTGAATGATGTCGTGTTTAAATATATATATATATAAATATCATTTAATTAATTTTATAATTGATAGTATCACACCATGATTAGAATATATTTTTCATATCCTAAATATTAGGTTTGAATTTATAAGGAAGAAGATTTAGCTTGACATTTAGATAATAGACTTGACTTCAAGATGCACATTTGGATGGCTCGAAATGAGTGGGACACATGAATTAATAATGGAGGATTAATGGAATTTGAATGAATCCCAACCATTGTATCAAGAGACAAATACTTCAAAAATTATATAAATTAATAATATGAGTTATCAAAAAATAGTGAGAATGTGTGTTATATTGAAAAATATAGTTCAAATATTGGAAGAAGAGAAAGTGAACATATTTCTATAAATAATTTTGAGAGAAGAATAAGTTAGTAGAGCCAAAAAGGATTTCAAACAATCATATCTTGTTTATTGAAGAAAAAAGGATTAGAGGGTATAAAATTATATTTCTATATCTAGTTATTGAAAATAGGGTGTAACAAGATCAATTATAGGGTAGAATTATCTTTATTTGTTAAGAGTTTGTTGATATTGTACTTATTTGGAAGAAAATTAATTATAATTAACCTTGACTAGTAATTATCATCTAACATTGGATGAAAAGTGTTCAAATATTATAATATTTTTAACGCATCAAAATTTATAGGATTAAAATTGTAGTAAAGTGGATCATAACAGAGCATCTAATACAGAATAAAGAATGCAAGGTGTTTTAAAAACCTATTCTAATTTTTTTAGGCCTTCATGAATATAAAATTTTAAAGAGACAATCATATCTTTAAAATAAAAATATACTTCCCTAAATTAGTGCATGAAGTGTAATAACATATATTTATCCTTATGTGGGGAGTGATCAAGCCCTAAACATTATAAAGGTAGTGTGTCATGTCATGGAGTGACCATAACTAAAACATGTATCCATCTAACACAAGTGTAGTATATTTTTCACATCAACACATTATCAGTGTGATCTCATTAAAAGTATCTCTATGAAAGTGAACCAAGTACAATATTTATGTCATGTGTGATTTTCCTTCATACATATTTGTATATAATTTGGTAATACCAACATCAAGATATTGAGATATTGAATGTTTCTCCTTCTAATGAGGGGATAGAATTTGATAAAGGGGTGAATAAAACAAAAGTAAAAAAATTAATCAAATGTCACACTAATACACCACCTTTCCACCTCTCAGGGTTTATATATTCATCAGGGTCCTAACAAGTGGTATCATAGCTATCAAGTTCTGATATTAGGTCCAATATTTGAATTTTTTTGGATTTATTGTGCATATAAATTTTATGATAATACCAAAAAAAATTCAATGGTTATAAATATGACATCTGTAAGAAAGAGATTATTATTTTACTATGGGATTTTGGTAAAGAAATCACGGAATATGTATGTTAAGATACTAACTTGACAAAGTATAGTGAAATAATTTGTGATTCCAAGACAAAATAGATTTTGTAAACATCAATTTCCAGTGAGTTCTATCGTAAAAACTCTCATTATTATACAACATTTTAAATACAGAAGATTTTGTAAATTATTTATATAAAATCAATGGAAGAAAAGTTAGTTGTGAATACTACATCAAAGAAATATTATAAATCTA
Organism: Viscum album; assembly: GCA_963277665.1. NCBI lineage: Eukaryota > Viridiplantae > Streptophyta > Magnoliopsida > Santalales > Viscaceae > Viscum > Viscum album. The sequence goes on along the minus strand of OY728134.1, from coordinate 1,082,920,801 downwards.
TAAAAGGAAAAATATTGATAGAAAAAGATAATTAATATTTCCTTATGTCTAAAGTAAAGAAGAAAATAAATAAGAAGAATAAGAATCCCATAAATAATGACACACCTATTGAGGTATTTTTTATAAATTTTAGTAAAAAATATACTACTAATAATTTTGGGGAAGATATTTTAAAATCTAGAAATATATATTCCCTCATAAATATAAAAATAAAGGATGATTTTGGAGAATAAGAGGCAATTAAAACAAGTTTTCAACATAGAGAATTTTTTTTACAGTAACTAAGATAAGACTGAAGACATGTGTGATAAGGTGGGTCAAGTAGAAATTAACCATAATGTGGACTATATATTCATAATTGATTTGGTTTTGGATAATAAAAAATTTAAGAAATAATAGTTTTACCTAAATAAATACATAATGATAATGGGTGAGAAGATGAAATTCCAAAGTGAGATACTCAGAGAAATTATACATTAACTAGAGAAAAATGGATATGGAAAAGTATCTAGGAGTAAGAATTATCCCTCATAAAACAAAACTTTAAGAGAGGATAAAATCTAAAAGATAATCTAGCTTAAGGACAGAAGATATGGATGCAAAATTTAAGGAGAAGAATGACAAGATTATAGATCATGGAGTGAGGTTGACAAACTCAACTAGAAAGATGGTGAACCATCCTAAAGCAGCCTCAATAAGAACATTCCTCAACAATGGAAATATGTAAATTATTAATTTATGAAAAGTTATTATTAAATCATAGTGTGAATTTACTAAAAGTAAGATGGAAATGAAATTATATTATGATGGGATTTTGGGAGACCCCATAGATATATGTCTTGAAGGCCAAGGGCTCAATGGTGGAAGAAACCTTTCTATAACCTCAAAACCAAGGTAATGATAAATGAGGTATTTTTTAATTGTATATTTTTTTATGTTCTAATCATGGATATATGGTGATGTAATGAAACTTTAAAGGTGAAGGTGATGATAATAAGAGAACCCCCATTCCCATTTCAAGTGGTAGTCAATAACAGAAGGAGAAAACATATATTGTATTGAAAAATGGATTCTATGGATTGAAAAAAAAAGTAATGGTGGAAGGTAAAAAGGGGTGAATCATGCACCATTGTCTATATTTTTTATAGAAACTACATTGAATATAATTAAAGATAATATGGATAAGTAATAAAGAAGATACTTTTGTTGCATAAAATAATGATGGAGATGTAAATAAGGACTCACCAAAGACAAAAAATTATAAGTTAGTTCCTATGGATATCAAAGAGTAGAAGCATAGAGTATTACTAAGTGGTATCACAAATGATACTATAAATAATGGGAAGAATAATGGTGAAAGAGATCTACCATGTGAATGAATCACGATGACGGTTGCAGTAATCATGCATCAAAGAATACAGAATTTATAATTGTGATTATTTTCATGATTGAATTGAATACCAAGCCAAGAAAAACAGATAATTATAATTCAAATATCTATAATTAAATGTTTAAAATGATATTATTATAAGAACCTCAAAGAAGGATTGGAAGAGAGTTGGATGAAAAGGGTTAGTTTATCAAGACCAAGAAAAATCCTTTACATAATGATGGTCTGGAAGTACTCTTCTCCCCATGTACCTTAATGTTATATACGATGATTAGAAGTGATGTAGGAATAAGGGAAGGATATCATCCATGGGGTGTATGTGATAAAAGTTGATGTTTGGATTGACAATAAATTCAAGTGGTTTCAAATCCCTAAAAAAATTAATGGTATCAATCCAAACTCCATGATAAACAAGTGATATAATAACATATTTTGTGGTATCTGAAACTGAATGAAATTAAAAGATATATTGAGGGAGAAATAGTTACATTTTTAGAGAAATAAATATTTTATTTATTTGTAATATAACAAAGTGGAATCATATGACTGTCTATTTGAAGATATAAAATGCTTTTGAAAGTTAACACTTATGGTTTACATCAAAAATTTGTTCAATAGGTTATAAGTGGTTCTATAATTAAAGTAATCAAGATAAATATTGATGTAGAACATTTAAAGGATGGTTAGTCTCACTCGAAAAGGAGGGACACCCTATATTTAAAAAAGATAGTGGATATTGAGTTGTTTCATGATTTTATCAAAAAAAGTTGTATTAAATGATTCAATATGTGGTATAGAATAAGCACTTAATTCTTCATTGATTATTTTCTAATGATTTTATCTATTTTTGAATTATATCACAGGGTAAAATATTGTAAGAATTGAAATATGAATTTTCATGGAATTTATGGATGTATGTGTGGAATATAGAAAAAAATGATGTTATTAACATAGTCTCTTGTTTTATATAAAAAATTATGACATGGTATACCTCGAGTATTTTTTGATGACATTTTTCTAATTAGTAAATTAAATCATTGAGATATTTTAGTGACTTTAGCTATATATGAAAGAAGGTGAATCTTAAAATAAAAATATTGAAAATCATCCCAATAAATGGTATAATTTAAATGTATAAATGGTTATATGTAACACCCCAAGCTTCCACCGTATGCTTTTCTTTGAATAATACAGTAGCGTGTGTTGTACGCAACTTCGAGTTCTAACACACACCACAACCAACCAAACTAACCGTTATGAATAGTAATACCCACTTTTTGAAATTTTATAAATTTTATCTTTCAAAATGGACTTCATTTTTGGATTCGGAATATTGAAATTAGCTTAGGGTGAATTTTTGGTATTTTTCTGAAAACATTCAATTTTTTATGAATAGTGAAAAAACACTGAGTTATAGTTTAAAACCGAATTTTTAATTAAATAAATATTTATTTTTTATAAATTTAATTAAGGTAAAAATAGATACATAATACCTATAAAAGTTCAATGTAATTCATTGGAGTTAGTTGAAAATAATTTTAGATGTATAAAAATTTTATTGAACTTTTCACCGCCTTTTACCCACCTCATAGGAGAATTTGGAAATTCACATAAAACATAATTTTAATGCTTCTTTGAGTGGAATTTCAAAAATCTAAGAGACATGATTAATATCAAGGATTAAAATTTGGTTCAATGAGATGAAAATATTTTTTGGTGAATAGTGCCTTTTTACTTTTATTTACCACGGTTAAAAGTAAATAGGGTAGTTAAGTGTAAACATTATATTATTATTACACCAACACATGTCCTAACTCTATTGGAAAAGTGTATCTCGAACAAAAAAACCTTAGGAATAAAATATTATCATTTAGATCCACTTCGATTAGATTAGGACATTTATTATTATTTAATTCAAAGAAGATTAAAAAGAGATAAAATCGAAGTTTAAAAACTAAAACATTTTTAATATAGGGTAATACATAAGATAAAATAGATTATAAATATTCATTAGAAATATAAAAATATTTCCTACATAATGGTATTTTATTTATAATTTTAGACATTAAATAATTTAATTTATTTATGACATAATGGTGATGCAATAATTACCTAATTAAGAAAATATTAAAATAATTGATATTATAAATATCAAAATAAATGTAATTTGAGACTTTTTATGAATTACACTAATTTTCTAGGTTAATATGACATATTATAATTTTTTATATAAATTTTATTCGAAGTAATAGTGCTGTTATAAAATTATCAAAAGCAAAATACCCAATAGTGTCAAAATTGACATAAAGGAGTTTTTAAAACAAATATTATATTATTAATTGATATTCTATTTCTAAAAATATAAGGATAATCCAAATGAATTATATAATGATAGTTGTATCATTAATGGACCACTTGGGGGTATCTTGGTGGTATTTAGTAAGTTTATTAACTATAGAATATAAAAATACAAAGAGACATGGTAAATGTCAAACTATTTAACTAAGAGTTAAATATAAATGATAAGGTTTATATAGTGACCCAAACCTATCTAACATCTATTGGTTGAAAGGATTTAGACCCATACCCACCTTAACCTTTAAATAATCCACTTTTGAGCCATTATAAACCTAATATTAATTTATTATAAAATAATATTTCTAGCTTCTCCAAAGGTGCCCCTCACCCCTCTTATAAAAGGGTACTCCACTTCTCTATAATTTACAACTTCAAAGCCTTTTGGATCGGCCAAAACCTGCCCAAATATTATTTCAATTTCCCTCACTTCAACCTAGAGGCCTTAGTTTGATCAGGAAGCCAACATATGGAGCACCTTTGATCAAATCAAAAGGAAGAACCCGAAGAAGAGATAATGTTGTCACCACCCTCTTTCAAGTTCCTTTGTTCTTCAACTTCTTTTTTCTTTTTTATTTCCATTTTAAAATAATAACTCCAGTATCTTTTATATACTTTGATGTTATTATAAATATGGTACAACCATATTCATTATTCTATCCATCCATTGAATGACATGTCACCATACATGCGTACGTACGGCCTACCGTCTCCACGTCCTGGTGTAATTGTTATTCAATACATTATTATTTGGATGGGTATAATAATTATGTGTATTTCATGTAAATAATAATTATAACATGATATTTATTCTGTATATATGACATACCATCCAATTATAAATTATTTTAATATCAAAAAATGATATTATCACTCGTGCATACGTACGGACTACGGTCTCCACGAACGCGATGAGATTCATTCCCCATCGTATCCATACAATTATAATTCTCATTTTATGATTAAATATAATGTTTAAGGACTTGATATCATTATTTATATGAATAAAATACAACCTATCCATAAAAAACACGACTTATGTAACAAAATATATAAAAGAAAACGCGTAAGTTAACACCCGAAATGACGATAATACTAGGATATTATTATCAAAGAAATGTTAAAAGATCATATATGATATCATATTAATGTATATTATTCTTTTATAAATCAATAAAAATTATTTCAACATTATACAGGAGGCTAACCTACCCTCGACCAAGGAAAAAGTACAAAGTAAGTGGTTTCTTATCCCACTTTTAATTTCGTGAGATTTCCATTATTCACCACTTATTTATTGCATGTGGTGTGTGTACTTACCATGTTTGTATTAATTGTGTAATATAAATTAATTAATGGATATTTACATCATCATTGTATGATCCTTCTTTCATGGTTTTATGTTTCGTATGTTACCAAATCAATAAGGGAATTTGAATTTTCAAATTCCACTCATTCGACTTTACGCGTACTTCATTGACTATTTTACTTCAAGATTATGTGTGGAATCACTATTAATTTGCTTATTTCATAATTTCCAATTCCATTTATGTGGATATACTTTTTATAGACATAATAAATCCATTGATAAATTCTCACATCATCGGTATGAACTTGATAAGAGTAATTTTACTCAATCTCCATTTGTTGAGTTAAACATCCAATTCATTGGTGTTGTTTTTACAAGAATATGTGTGAATGTACTTTGATTGTTTTACACAGAATATCCAATCATATTGAGTGTATTTATATTTTTCACATATAATTATGTCGTTAGTTTATCCTTAACCTAAGGATATGGCCATTATGAGATATTTCATCTCAATTTACATTCCATTGAGGCACCTTTGTTGTTATACACCAAATCACTTTTATATGGTGTATATAATGTATTTTGACATAGTATATCATGAATCCCTTTATTCTCATGATATTACAAAGTTTTTATTACCTCAATTATTTGTATTCAAGTTTCTCTCGTTTGGTTAGGATCTCTAACTAAAATATCATTTTAAAATGTTTTTAAGATTTATTATTCTAAATCTTTATCATTAATTTCCATGTTTTAAAAATCGTTTTAAGGATTTATTTATATGGACTTTAATGTTTTTAAATAAAAATTCCTTTTAAAAGTTTCAAAGTGGTATGGGACACTTTGATTCAACAATCTATTTTAAATTGCTTCTTGACAAATAGTGTGACTTTTAAACGTTTTCTAGAAAAAGGGGGATATTTCTCTCAATAGTGTGATAATTATTTTAATCTTTGTCAATATCCTTCATTATTCTCGATTAAGGTTAATCTGATACAATAAAATCTTTCATATTGTATCGAATGAGTTTTGTTTGACTATGGATGTGCTATTTTTATACCATTCATGGTTTGTGGTTAAATTATTGACATTTCATATGCTAGTTTTAATACGAATGTTTATGTTATGTTTCAAACTTTTCATATGAGGAATGCATTGGACTTAGTATATGATGGGTGTATCCCACTATAGCTCCTCAATTCATCAGTAGGTCTCATGAGACAAACTAGTGTCTTGGAACAAGGCCTTAACAAAATCTTTTTTGAAATCTTGGCACGAGGCCTTGACTATGTGGTTATGATAGTCTGGCATTATGCATTCCATCATTATGAAAGTGGTTATTGATATTGCATGTGGTTATTCGACTAGTAGAATATCCATGTGAATAAGTAAATGGAATTATTTCATTTTATCTTTTCCATATTATGCTAAAGTTTAGGTTTAAAAGGCTTTTGTTTTAGTTATAAATTGCCTTAAATGTTTTTTATTATTTATGAATGTTTCTTCTATGTTGTTATCCTTACTGAGCATCTGAGCTCACCCCTTTCAATGTTTTATTTTTCCCAGGTTGTGAAGAAGTAATTTATGAATGACGTATAGGGATAGTATGAGGGGATATGAAGACAAGATGTTTTTGTAGTTTTTTTTTACTTTATGATGTAATGTAAGACTTATGAATGTATCTAGTGTTTTCAAGACTACTAAACTAATAAAACTATTGAGAATTGATCTTTTGTGATCATGCCAATGTTATGTAATAATACACCGACTCTGGGAAACTGGGGTCGGGTCATTACAGTTGGTATCAGAGGAAGTTTAGTACAAACCTTGGAAACTAGATTTAGATAAACTCTGATTAGAGCACATAGCCCTAAGATATACTTTGAGGATTAGTATAAAAGAACTTCCTAGAATTTTGGTATTGTATAGATTTTGTGAGTTTTCCAAGCAATACATCCATGTCTGGATACGAGCAGGTAGAGGTGGATCTGGAAAAGATGTACCTAGAGGTATAACCCAAAAACACTGCTTTGAGCTAGACTCGAACGCGAACTGGTGCACGACAACAGGCCTTGCTGCACTCTTGGTTACGACACTCCCGAGGGATATGATTAGAAAAATTTACATTTTATTTACTAAATAATTTTATGTATTTTAATATAAGATGATAATAAATGACCTTGCTTAATCCTAAGGTGTTTAAAATTAAGAATATGGTGTCGGGATGTTCTCTAAATGATTTTATGACTACTGTTACTCACACAATGCTTTCTGGTTTTATTCAATGGTTGGAGTCCAAGGAAGTCATAGTAACTTTGAGAATGATGTAAAATGTGGGAATGGTGGTTGAAATGAGCAGAAAAATGGAATTTTGATAGGCGTAAAAGATATCGTGTTCATACCAAATCAGTTTTCGAAAAATATGATCAATAAAATATATATTAACCAACTCTCGGACTCAAAAAAGAAGTGAAAGGTGATGAATGATAAGTGCTCCAGTAGTGGAGAACATGGAGAAAAGAATCCTAAATTTCCATCATGCAGGAAATGTTGAAGGAGACACCCAGGAAAGTGTCTCAACGGAATAAAGAAATGCATTACGTGTGGGAAATAAGGACATAAAGTGAATAATTGCCGAGGAAAAATGAAGAGTACTATTGAAGAAAATAAAAATGGTCCCAAAAATCCATTTACAGTCATTTTCTGTAAATGTAGGGGACCTGGCCATTACCCAAGTGAATGCCCTATTCTATAGGATATTTTCTTGGTCAAAGAAGAAGCTATGTGGAAATAAATGGTTGTTTAAATGTTTAAAAGTATTAGTGCTCCTTGTTGACGGGATTACTTTGGAATAATTTTCTCTTGTATTTGTAACCCATCAGTTTTCCATGTGAGAATGATATTTGAGGAAGACTTATCTTTTCCATTGTGGATATAGTTATAAATAACCATTTGGTTTTATATGATCATTGGGTTTGAGGCAATTACAAGTTATTATATTTTGGGATAAAAATGAAAGGTATGAGATAACATTTCCGGTTAAAATTATGTTATAGTTATTTTGAGGAATTTATCTCATTTTGGTAAGGTTATAAAATATAGTTTTTAAAGAAGGAGAACACGTAGACCGTGTGACAACCTATCATGTCGAACAGAGCTATGGGAATCAAACCCACAACCAAAGTGCGATTAGTATTTATCACCTACCACTGGACTACGTGAAGTCCCTGGTTAGTGTGACTAATTATTTTTAGTTAAATGATTCTTTTGATCAATAATAAGTCTATTTTTGTTCTTATGTCTTATCAAATGAATACCCTTAGTATAGGAAAATTATTTGGTGATTAACTGATAAATGTTATTTTGGAAGATGTTCGCTTTTTTGGGAACACTATATACCCAAGGAAACTAGAATACTATGGGATTTCATTTGAGGAGTAATGGTGGATTTTTATCTATGTTTTTATTGTGGATTTATAATGATTTGGGTTCTTTATGGAAATGAATAACCTATAATAGAGAATATGTGATTAGGTTAATTAATTTTATGTATGTGACTTTAAGAGTAGTTGATGTCATTTGGAGATACAATTTAACGTGGAAGACTACATAACCAAATTCTTCTAAGTTTTGGGTTTCAATATTAGTTTGGATTATATTGAAGAATTTTGAGGACAACTGTTTATTGAATGGTATTTATTTAACTTTGGGGTATTGTTTGTTTAATTTTAGAAATTAAAATTAGTGTTTCTTTCTCTAAACGAATATCCTTTTGGGGGATCATCAGATCTTGTACTAACCATTTTTGTTTTGATTAATCTCTAAATTAAAGGTAAATATATAGTTTATCCTTCGTGGATCATGTGATTCTATAGAATTTTATTCTAGCTCTTCCAGTGTGACCAAGTCTTCTTGAATACTCATTGTTTAAAAAAAATGAGTTAGTGGTGGAAATTTATTAAAGAATGAAACTTGACTTAAACATTAAGTATATCTCATTATTTTCTTAGTAAATCTCATAAATTAATTCCTCATATTTTATTTAATGTAACTTAAAAAAATGTTGTCCGTATACTTTTCCTACGGGGAAATTAATGACTGTTTGTCCCATCATAATTTTGTGGCTTTCTTGTTGTTAACTTTCTCTTGATCATGTTTTCTATCCCTCTCCATCGGAACTTGATACTTATTTTATCTTCCATATCCATGTTTTCCTACATGGAATCCTAGTATGAGTTATCTTGGGTGACCTTTGTACTTCTCTTTCTTTCTTTTAAGGTGATAGTTTTATTGACTCTTTTTCTAATGTGAGGCTTTCCATTATATTCCCAAACCCAATTTTAAAAATTTCGAGGATGAAATTATTTGATGTAGGGGAGAATGTATCACCCCAAGCTTCCACAGTACGCTTCTCTTTGAATAATACAGTAGCGTGTGTGGTACGAAACTTCGAGTTCTAACACACACCACAACCAATCAAACTAGCCATTATGAATAGTAATACCCACTTTTTGAAATTTTATAAATTTTATCATTCAAAATCGACTTCATTTTTCAATTCGGAATATTAAAATTATCTTAGGGTGAACTTTTGGTATTTTTCTGAAAACATTCAATTTTTGATGAATAGTGAAAAAACACTGAGTTATAATTTAAAACCGAATTTTTATTTAAATATTTATTTATTTTATTTAAATTTAATTAAGGTCAAAATAGATAAATAATACCTATATAAGTTCAATTTAATTCATTGGAGTTAGTTTATAATAATTTTAGACATATAAAAATTTTATTAAACTTTTCACCGTCTTTTACCCACCTCCTAGGAGAATTTGGAAATTCATATAAAACTTAATTTTACTGCTTCTGTGAGTTTAATTTTGAAAATTTGAGAGACATGGTTAATATCAAGGAGTAAAATGTGGTTCAATGAGATGAAAATAATTTTTGGTAAATAGTAACTTTTTACTTTTATTTACCACAGTTAAAAGTAAATAGGGTAATTAAGGGTAAAAATTAAATTAATATTACCCTAACACATATCCTAATTCTATTTTACAAGTTTATCGTGACCAAAAACAACTTTATGAATAAAATATTATCATTTAGGTCCACTTGGATTAGATTAGGACATTTATTATTATTTAATTCAAAGAAGAGTGAAAAGAGATAAAATCAAAGTTTAAAAACTAAAACATTTTTAATAAATTGTTATACATAAGATAAATTCAATTAAAAAAGTTAATTATAAAGAAAACAACATTTAATACATAATGGTATTTTATTTAAAAAGTTTATACATTAAATAATTTAATTTATTTATGATGCAATGGTGATGCAGTAATTACCTAATTAGTTAAATATTAAAATAATTGATATTATAAATATCAAAATAAATATAATTTGAGACTTTTTATGAATTATAATAATTTTTTAGGTTAATATTACATATTATTATTTGTTATATAAATTTTTTTCGAAGTAATAATGTTGTTATGAAATTATCAAAAACAAAATACCCAATAGTGTCAAAATTGACATAAAAGAGTTTCTAAAACAAATATTATATTATTAATTGATATTCTATTCCTAAAAATCTAAGGTTCGGCCAAAGTACTTATATAATGATAGGTGAATCATTAATGGACAACATGGGGGTCTCTTGGTGGTATGTAGTAATTTTATTAACAATATAATATAAAAATACCAAGAGACATGGTAAATGTCGAACTATTTAACTAAAAGTAAAATATAAATGATAAGGTTAATATAGTCACCCAATCCTGTATAAAATCTATTGGTGGAAATTATTTTGACCCATAACCACTATAAAGTTTTTAATAATACACTTTGGATCTATTAGAAACTGAATATGAATTTATTATAAAATAATATTTCTAGTTTTTCCAGAGGTGCCCCTCACCCCTCTTATAAAAGGGTACTCCACTTCTCTCTAATTTACACCTTCAAGGCCTTTTGGATCGGCCAACCCCAGCCCAAATATTCTTTCAACTTCTATCACATCAAACTAGAGTCCTTAGTTTGATCATAAATTCAAACTAAGGATTCATTTTGATCAAATCAAAAGGTAGAACCCGAAGAAGATGTAATGTTTTCAGCACCCTCTTTCAAGTTTATTTCTTATTCAACTTCTTCTTTATTTGTTATTGGAATTATAAAATAATAAATCCATTATCCTTTATATATTGTGATGTTATTATAAATATGGTACAACCATATTCAGTGTTCTATCCATCCTTTTAATGACATGTCACCATACGTGCGTGCGTACGGCCTATCGTCACCTCGTCGTGGTGTAATTGTTATTCAATACATTATTATTTGGATGGGTATAATAATGATGTTTAATACATGTAAATAATAAGTATAACATGATAATTATTCTCTATATATGATATACCATCCAATTATATATGATGTTAATATCAAAAGAATGATATTATCGCTCGTGTGTACGTACGGACTACCGTCTCCACAAATGCGATGAGATTAATTCTCCCTCGTATACATACAAGTCTAATTATCATTTTATGATTTAAAATAATTTTTAAGTACTTGATATCATTCTGTATATGGATAAGATACAACCTATCCATAACAAACACGACTTATGTAACAAAACATATAAAAGAAAACGAGTAAGTTAGCACCCGAAACGACGATAATACTAAGATATTATTAACATAGTAATGTTAAAAGATCATATATGATATCATATTAATGTATATTATTCTTTTACAATTATATAACAATTATTTCACCATTATATAGTAGGATAACCTACCCTCGACCAAGGAAAAAGTACAAAGTTAGGGGTTTCTTATCTCACTTTTAATTCCGTGAGATTTCCATTGTTCACCACTTATTTATTGCATATGGTGTGTGTACTGCCCATGTTTGTATTCATTGTATAATATACATTAATTCATTTATATTTACATCATCATTGTATGATCCTTCTTTCATGGGTGTATGTTTCGTAAGTTACCAAATCAATAAGGGAATTTGAAATTTCAATTTCCACTCATTCGATTTTACGCATACTTCATTCACTATTTTACTACAAGATTATGTGTGGAATCAATATTAATTTTATTATGTCATAATTTCCAATCCCCTTTCTGTGCATATAATTTTGATACACATAATCACTCCATTGATAAATTCTCAAGTCATCGGTATGAACTTGATAAGAATAATTTTTACTCAATATCCATTGGTTGAGTTAAACATCCAATTCATTGGTGTTGTTTTTACAAGAATATGTGTGAATGTACTTTTATTGTTTTACACTGAATATCCAATAATATTGAGTGTTTTTATATTTTTCACACATAATTATGTTGTTGATTTATCCTTAACCTAAGTATACGACCTTTATGTGATATTTCATCTCAATTTACATTCCATTGAGACTCCTTTGTTGTTATTCACCAAATCATTTTTATATGGTGTATATAATGTACTTTTACATAGAATATCATCAATCCCTTTATTCTCATGATATTAAAAAGTTTTTATTACCTCAATTATTTTTATTCAAGTGTCAATCTTTTGGTTAGGAACTCTAAATAAAATATCATTTTAAAATGTTTTAAAGATTCATTATTCTAAATCTTTCTCATTAATTTCCATGTTTTAAAAATGGTTTTAAGGATTTATTTATATGGAAATTAAAGTTTTCAAATAAAAATTCATTTTAAAAGTTTTAATTTGGTATGGGACACTTTGATTCAAGAATCTATTTTAAATGTATTCTTGATAAATAGTGTGATTTATAAATGTTTTCAAGAAAAAGGGGGATATTTCACTCAATATTTTGATGATTATTTTAATCTATGTCAATATACTTCATTATTCTCAATTAAGGTTAATCTGATACAATACAATCTTCCATATTGTATCGAATTAGTTATGTTTGACTGTGGATGTGCTATTTTTATACCATTCATGGTTTGTGGTTAAAGTATTTACATTTTGTATGGTAGTTTTAATATGAATGTTTATGTTATGTTTCAAACTTTTCATATGTGGAATGCATTGGACTTAGTATATGATGGGTGGAGACTGGTATAGCTCCTAGATGCATCGGTAGGTCTCATGTGTCAAACTAGTGTCTTGGCACAAGGCCTTGACAAAATCTTATTTGTAGTCTTGGCACGAGGCCTTGACTATGTGGTTATGATAGTCTGGCATTATGCATTCCATCAATATGAATGTGGTTATTGATATTTCATGTGGTTATTCGACTAGTAGAATATCCATGTGAATAAGTATATGGAATTATTTCATTTTATCTTTGCCATATTATGTTGAAGTTCAAGTTTAAAAGGTTTTTGTTTTAGTTATACATTGCCTTAAATGTTTATGCTTATTTATTAAAGTTTCCGCTATATTTTTATCCTTACTGAGCATCAGAGTTCACCCCTTTCAATGTTTTATTTTTCCCAGGATGTGAAGAAGTAATTTATGAATGACCTATAGGGATAATATAAGGGGATCTGAAGACAAGATGTTTCTGTATTTTTTTTACTCTATGATGTAATGTAAGACTTATGAATATATCTACTGTTTCCAAGGCTACTAAACTAATCGGTCTTTCGAGACTTGATCTTTTGTGATCATGCCAATGTTATGTAATAATTCACCAACTCTGGGTAACTGCGGTCGGTGCGTTACATTATCAATAAGTGGATAGAGCCAATAAAATTTTAAAATGTAAAATAGGATATAAATTAAAATGTGTGTGTGGAGAATTCTTAAAATGGTTAATGGAGCCAATGCTTAAAGAGTTTAAGTTGATTTAGAAGTGATATAATGAGCCCAAAATTTTTAAAGATTTAATTTTAATTATTTAAAGTTATTATTCTATATAAAATCTAGATCAGTTCCTATTTAAAAAGGGGTTAGTGGAGTAATGAAGATAACCCTATGAATTTTAGTAAAATATGAGAAAAGCTAAAATGAAAATATAGAGAACATAAAGAAGAATCTATAAAAAGAACACCTTTGATTTTTATTTACAAAGGGGAGAAGGAAATATATCATAAATGCATACAAATATATGATATATTTGGATTTACATTATAGAGATAGATTTATGATAGAATTGATAAAAAATACCAAGGGTTTAATGTTACAACCATAGGTTGTGAGTTTGATATTTTTAATTATATAAAAAGATATTGTTAATTTATGGAGAGAATGGATAGAATTAAGAGAAGAAGATGATGGGAATCATAGTTTAACGAGTAGTGATATTATGGAAAGTGAATATGATTACCATACATAGAGACCTCATTTGGTGAATAATGCATGACTTTGATAAACATAGTAGTGAATGGTAAGTATGTTCACTAAATATATTGTGAGAAAGTATTAGATCCACTACAATGGATATATGGAGTAAGTTATTAATAATGAAAGATTGTTTGATAAGGTAAAAATTGAGGAAGAACTATATTTAAATCTTAAAATATCAATTACATGGTATATAAAGTATGATTTTTTTTAATATAGATCATAATAATGTTCAATGAGGTAAAAATTTCTTATTCTAGTCTTTTAAGGTGTTGAAATAATTGAGAACATACATGGAGTTATTTAGTAAAGGATAGTGGAAATTTTATTGAAGAAATATCATATATTGTTATAATAGTATTTATCACCCTGTGACAGTTATTACATACTAATAAATCAATATATTTGTAGGATTTGTTTCCCTATGGAGGATAAAACCATGTTATAGCCAGTTATAATTAATAGTAAATTCATGTTGTATAAGAATAACTCTATTCTGAATATGAATATTCTAGAGAGTTACATGATTAGATGTGTTATGAAGAAAGAGACTGGTGCACAACCATCCTTGTGTATGAGTAAAAAAGGCTATGTAAGATTAATCTTCATTGTAGAGGGAGTAGTGAAATAACAAAAGCTAAAGTGAGTCTATTTGGAGATAAATGACGTGTTTTATCATGGTGATATTTTCTATTCCATAGTGTTTGATATATATTAATAAAAACAATTGAAGAAGTATTTCAGGGTGGTGACATGACTAAATTATTGTTCATGAAAATTAAGTGTGGTTTTGTTTTATGAGGTTTATGTTGTGGTTAGAATACCATGTCGTAACTAGTCAAGATAAGGAAAGTATGCCATTGTAACTTGATGATTTAACCATGAGAGGTTAATTTTTATAAAAAAACTATATATTTTAGTAGGATGTGGATGAAATGATTTACATCATGTATGAGGATTCCACACCACAAATGCTCTATGATTTTTGAAGATTTAAAAGATCACTTCACGAACTTATAATTATTTAAAAATAAGATTTTATGGAATTTTGTGGGTCTATGGTTGACTTGAAGTTCACATCACAATGAATGATGTCATTCCATAATCTAGTTGGAGATAATGATGTTGATAGAACCCTATATTTCATATGGATACATGATTTTCATAGTTTCAAGTATCTTATTATCATTTTTTTTATTTGGATTCCTAGACTCCTTAGACCTTTCTAAAACCAATAAATTCTAGGGGAATTTTAAACACCTTGGGATATTTTATTTGAGCTATAATAATATATTGGATATCATAGAACCCATGTCTCTATGAATCTATGTGAATATGGATATCTCTAAAGCCCTAATAGTACATATCCAATTGAGAATTTTAGATTAGTTCTTTTCTTGGAAAAGGATTCACTATGAATCTAGAATTTGGTATTTCTATCACAATAATCTCTAAGGCCATGGTTATGTTGGATGTAAGAAAAAAGATCAGTCTCAGGGGAAGTATCTGACATTTTTTTCTCATGTACAGGGTTCCCAATCTTTTCACTAGTGTTCTGATCTAAGGACTCAAGCTCTAGATTGTGGTGATTCTCATGAGAACACTGTGTCACTAACTTATTCATCCCATTCTCCAGAAAAATTACCTATCACTAGTAGTGTATCATTACTGTAAATAACCCACTGGAAAAGGGGATGGGTTCTTGTTTGGATTGGTTATAGATTAAATCCTGAGATAGAAAAATATTATACTTTTTTAAGATACTTCTATATAGTTAGAGTTATTTCTATCGATGGATTTTCCACTTTAGAATATTTAGTTTTTAGATCTTACTAGTATATCATAAGATTTTTCCCAATATATTCCATGATTCTAAATACTCTTGAGTGATAATGTGACTTCCGATGAAAATGGACCCAAGATTATTGAACTAGATGATGAATGTTTTTTTGTTAAATATCTAGTTATTATATCTGAATATCTGGTTTCCTCTCCCCTCTTGAACCTTCCTTGGTTCCATCTCCATTTGGGAAGTCTATGAAGAGATAGGGGTGGTTGATCAAAGGGATGATGTATCCTAATATCTGTTTCCATTTGTGACCATCAACCATTTTTTTATGTTGGTAGGGAACACTAATATGAAATTAACAATGTTTTCTAGAGTTATAAGAATGAATAATTCTTGTAATAATTTATTACATTTAGATAATATCACATACTAGATCCAAACTCACTCTTGGTTTAAGAATTATCCTTTAAGGAGGTAACTTTTTTGTTTCTTATGATGGTGAAGGTGGTGATGGTCTTGGGTTATTTAAATACAACAGTTCATTATAATTCCTATCCTTCTATATAATATTAGGGTTATTTGGGGTTCTTACAAATATGAAAACCTTAATTAGTAAGTGGATTATTTCAACTATAATATTCGTATATTAATTGAACCAAAACAAAAGGAGTTTATCTTAGAGGTTTTTCAGCCAAATTTTATTTTTGATATTACATACATGGATTTATGACAAAACCAATACAATTGAATTCTTTAGAAGGAACCTATTAATTTTCCATAATAAAATACATCATACAAATATATCATGCTCAAAGTTTAATTTCTGAATAATAATTTATTATTTATTGTAGTGTATATAAAATTTTAGGTGGAGAAAATGTCATGTCAATGGATGAAACTATCTTATTTAAACCTTAGTCTATTTTACTATTTTTAGGGAGATTTTTTAATAATATATCTATATCTATTGAAAAAAATATATGTTTTTATTAAAAAATAGTTTTTATGGTTGAATTTAATTTATTTATAGAGGAAACTCTACTAGTGGATATGGTATTTTCCGGAGAATATTTTACATCATGAAATAACTGTAATCTTGACAGGTGGGTTTGGCTTTAAATTGAAATGTTTTTTAAAAACATAAATGGGGTAAATTCTTTTATTGGATTGAAGGTGGTTGATTTATTGTGATGTATATCGGATCACTCAGTGCTAGTTTTAGATCTTTTTGAACTATAATCTATGAAATTTAGAAACATATACCCTCATCTTTTGACCAAATAGGAAGGTTTCTTTTAGATAGTATGATTATCATAGAACGACACCATTGGTGGTATTCATATTCCCCACTTACATAGGAAACTAAATAAACTTGTAAAGGTGATATGAACGTGGTGCAATGATTATATTGAGGATGTGTATGCTATTGAAGCTATTTTGATGGATGTTAAAGCATTATAAGGGGATTTGTTATCGGTATGGAATAAGTTGGTAGATGAAAATTTGCCAAAGAAGCAGGAACTACTAAATTCTATTTTCATAAGGTATATATGGGGAAAAGAGATAGGTCAATGGATTTATATTTAAAATAAGGTGATAAAAATACATTATATTTTCATGCATGTATCATATAGAAGAAATTATTAGGAAGGCTCAACCTTCTAAAGGAAGATGTACCATTTGAGTAAATTTGGATGAGATAAGTGACGTAGAAGTCAGTAATTTTTCTTGAATGCTCACTTATCCTATTTTGGAATCTTATCTGTGTATCTAGGATACATAATGAAATTAATTGTAAACAATATTTCAACTATTATTCTTTTTTTCATAATGTCCCCATTAAAGGCTTACCTAGATAAGAATAAATAAATTATGTATTAAGGTATAAAAGGCATGGGTGTTGATAGTGCACTCGAGCCAGATGGATTCCTAGGTTCTTTTTACTATTTTAATGATATTTCTTCAAGGAAGATATTGTAAGTACTATGAGAGACATCTTTAGGGGTGGATCGATTATTATGTTTATGGTAGCTACTATGCTTGTTCTTATTCAAAAGTTTCAACACCCATATCTTTTTATCACTTTTGGTCCATTTTCTATGAATTTTTATTAAAACAATTATTACTAATATTATCAATAATAGGTTATATCCTTCCCTCACTTATATTATTTTAGATGAACCAAAATGTTTTTTTAATGGGGAGACATTCAAGTGGTTTTTGGAGTGGGTCAATAAATGACGGAGGACTTGGACCAAAATGTACTATAAATTAATGTAACGATAAAAATTTACATAGAGAAAGCATATAAAAATATATAATGGCGCATCATTCAACTATAATTAATAATAATGGGTTTCAATAATCAATCATGTGATTTATTGTTTCAGTGTTTTCCAAATCCTTGGATGTCTATATCTCTCATGGGTTGGATTTATTGTTTCTTTAAGATATTAAGAGATCTTTGGTGTGGTGACCCTCTCTCTCTGAACCTATTTATCATTTCTCAATATTCTTTTAGTATAAAATTGAATGTATGAATGGAGAGGGTGTTATGGGTTTCTTTTTTTTTCAATATGGGACATTGGATCTCTATAATATTTTTTCATATGGTCCCCTGGTTTTCCTTAATAGGAATCATAAATCCATGTTCCACTTCATGAAACTACTCAAAATCTATGGATTATGGAGTGGCCAAGACCTTAATACTAGTAATAGTTTTTTATTAGTTTCTAGGAATATTTCTATTAAGATAAGGGACCTCCATGAGAGGTTTTCAGGTATTAAAAAGGGTGACTTCACATTTGACTATCTTAGAGCTCCTTTGATACATGGGTGTATGATAATCCAACATTTTGATTCCATTGTTTCAATAGTGGGTAGTTGTATTAAATTTTCGTTGAGTATATTTCCTTTATTAGGTGGAAGGATCACCTTAATTATGAGTGTCATTTCCTCCATGCTTATTCATTTCCTCTCTATGATTGTTTTTTCTAAAGCGATTTTGTAAGGATTAGAGAAAATATTCTCAAACATACAATGGGGTAGTGGAAGGGACAAGTGCTATCGTTTGTCCAGTTGGATATCTTTTTCTATTCATAGAGATGAGGATGATATTAATTTAAAAGGTTTGTAGGAAAAAATTAAATATATTCATGCTAATTGGCTTAGAAATTTGTGGTAGGGTCCTCCCTGTGGGAACATTTTACTCATTCCAAGCGTGGTAATATGTGAAAGTTGTTATAGGTAATAGTAGAAGTTTGGAATTAGAATATGAAATAGGAAAGTTTCAATACTCTTTTCCATAATTGATCAAGGTTAATGGATAGTTGGTACAAGAGAGATATCCTTTAGG
This sequence comes from Viscum album, assembly GCA_963277665.1. Classification (NCBI taxonomy): domain Eukaryota; kingdom Viridiplantae; phylum Streptophyta; class Magnoliopsida; order Santalales; family Viscaceae; genus Viscum; species Viscum album. The sequence goes on along the minus strand of OY728134.1, from coordinate 1,082,901,279 downwards.
AAGTACCTTTGGATGGATACTAGGCTTTACTTCCTAAATTGCTCAGCTCCTAATATTTCATTTAGGGAGGAATTTTCATATTTGTATCTTCTCTAGGTAGTTCTTGATAACACACAAAGATCTATGGCTAATGAAATTTTCCTATATTCTAACAAGGACTGGTTAATTCATATCCCTAGTGCTAATGGCCTTTTTTCCTTGTCTATTTTTCATTCTATCAATAGGAACCCAAGTCCAAAGATATAGTCAAGATATTAATATTAAAGAAGTGTATCTCTATCAAAATTAGATTCCTAATTTGGAATATTAAAAGTTCATATTGCCTATTAATTATACTGGTCAAATTAAAGGTATACCACTAGATTCTAAGATTATGTTTTGCAGTTACTAAGGGATGGAATTTGTGGACCATAATTTTACTAACATTTCCCGGGTTGTGGGACTTTTGAACTTTTATGGTGTCATCATGGATATCTTTTTTGCAATATATTCCTTTGAAAATCTTCTTAGAATATGGTTCTTATATATAGTAATAAAATATGATCGCCACTCACATATATACAATATTGAGTTGGTGTGCTGGTCTCTATGGTGTGGTAGAAATAAGTTCATCCATGGGGATATCTAGTTCTATTGACTAGCATGGTTTACTAGATTCTAAAAACTATTCATAAGCTAGCTCTTGAAATTAAAAAGGCTAATCTGGAGGGTGTTCTTAACTCACCATGTATGGATCTTTTCTACATGAGGCATCATCAGACACCTATAACAGAAGGGACCAGGGTATACCAGTATCCTCCATACTATGGATATAAGATGAATATAGATGGTTATACATGTAACAACACTACAATAAGGGGAGGTGTAGTTTGTGATCATCAAGGCATGATGATACTCAATTTTCTATGAACTTTGGGTGTAGTTAATCTATTATAAAATAGGATAAGTTACTTATTATAGGATTTAGTTTATGTCAATAGAGGGATATTTCTCTTGCTTATATTTACTTGGATGTTTACATTATCGATAATTACTTGAGAATCCCAAAAACCACCCACTGGTCTATCTTGTATATGATGTGGGACAACACTTTAAAAGTGGATGAGGGAACCAAATTTCCCATACTTGTACAAAAGTAAATATATTGGAAGATTATTTTGTTATACATGTCTAGTCATCTACTAATGTGCAGATATTCTTATCTCTGGAATGCCTCCCACTATTGTAAAAGAAGTTGTAACTACTAATGAATTGGACTTTCATTTTTTCCATCTAACTTGATTGTGTTTATCTTCTCATTTAGGCTCTCTTAAATAGATTCTCTGTTTTTGTTTATTAATAATAAAAACATTATTTTTTTTAAAAAAAATAGTTGCATATTTTGACCACTCTAAATGAGTGAGACACATGGAATAATCTTGGAGGATTAGTAGAATTTAAATGAATCCCAACCATTAGAACAAGGGTTGGAAACATGGATAACATACATAAATTTACCATATAAGTTATATAAGAATAGAGAGAATGTGTAATACATTAAAAAATCTAGATCATAAAGTGGAAGAATAGAAAGAGAACATATTTCTATATCCAGTTTTGAGAGATGAAAAAGTGAGTAGAGCCATAGAGAATTTCTAATGATCACATCTAGTTCATTGAATAAAAAATGCTTTAAGAGGATATAATTCTTTTCTTATATCTAGTGATTAAAGTTAGAACAAAAAATATATTAATTCAAGTATAGAATTTTATTTATTTGGAAATAGTTTTCTAATTATGTATTAATTTGGAAGACAAAAAAATTTACCTTCACCTTCAGAGGTAATTATCCTATGGATTTGGAAGACAAAGATTCAACTCTTTATACGACGTTTAACTCATCTGGAATTGGAGAATTGAGATGTCACTACCCAACCCATTGGGGCCTTCCTGTTAGTATTAATCCATGATTGATACCCCATGATCACCTCCAATAGGTCGGGGGATAGTGACTAGCATCAAGTAGGCATGATACAAACATGGGAGACCTTATCCTAAAGTACATGTACACATGAGTCCATCTCAATACACTAGAATATTGCAGAAAATACAATCAAATAATACTATAAATTTATTCATAAAAACTAATCCTATATAAGAGTGTGACAAAGAGTAAAAAAAGGTCCAAAAAATACCACTTTAACTATAAAAATATTCCAACCTGCTAATAAAATGGTACTTTAATCAAGATGAAACTCTTGAAACCATCTATACTCTGTCAAGAAAAACTAATCTCCACCTGATATTGGTCCACCTAGGAATCCATCTAAAGTCATGTAATCAACATAAGACATGACATGTGCGGGGAAATCCCTTGAAGGTGTGAGTATAACATGCCCAATAGAACACCCTGAAATCCCAAAACAAATCATCTGAGAGATTATTATGAAAATTATAGTAAGCTGATTCAACCAAAATGAAATAAAAAAATAGATATTCTAAAAGATAGATACCAAGTCTCAAAGTAATCTCATATCCTCACTATTATCATAGCATTTCTACTCGAAGCTCAAATGTAACATTATTCCAAGATAACTCACCTATCGGATCTCACTAACACTGATGGAACTTATCTGAGTGGTCAAACTCATTAGGCTTTTCCATGTTGATGTACACACTAGAACTCATAAGAAGTTGATAAATAGGTTGGATATCACACACATGGCCTATAGGGGATACATAAACCTATCTAGAATAACCCTATAGGAAGGGGATCACATGACCTGGATGATGAAAACGGGATACCTAGCCCAACCTATTGAATAATGATAGAGGATCACACCTCGAGCTTCATGGAGAGATGCCTAACTCTATCTAGACATAACCTATAGACGGAATCGCTCATACTATGTTTGTATAGGATACTAAACTATACCCTCTTAGGGATAGACTATGGGAATTCACCATTACTAATACTAAAAATGGACTGAGGGGATAAAGGTCTCCAACCTATCCTGGAAAGAGTACAAGTCACGTACTATGAACACATTGTGTTTCATGCTTAGTCTATTCTCACATGTGTTCATGTTCATGTTCATGTTCATGTCCATGTTCATGTTCATGTTCATGTTCTTGTTCATGTTCATGTTCATGTTCATGTTCATGTTCACGTTCATGTTCATGTTCATGTTCATGTTCATGTTCATGTTCATGTTCATGTTCATGTTCATGTTCATGTTCATGTTCATGTTCATGTTCATGTTCATGTTCATGTTCATGTTCATGTTCATGTTCATGTTCATGTTCATGTTCATGTTCATGTTCATGTTCATGTTCATGTTCATGTTCATGTTCATGTTCATGTTCATGTTCATGTTCATGTTCATGTTCATGTTCATGTTCATGTTCATGTTCATGTTCATGTACTCTAGCCTATACTCATGTAATATTGTTTTTTTCATGTACATTGTTCTTATCAATAACCATGTACCATGGGGTACAAGCTAGGTCACCGACTTACGGATCACATAGAGTGTGGTATGTTCATACACTTGTGTGATATTTATCTTCACATTTACACCTTGGATTTCATGGAAGGGGGTCCACATGGAATGTGTTATTATGAACTATATGATGTGTTAATTGGTATTTCATGAAAATTCACAATATTTATACATATCCACCCATATCTCCTTTTTTCTCCCGCCATGATTCTCGCCTGAAAAAACTGATCTAGGTAGACTAAGCCCCCATTATCACCAGTGGATTGATTCCATCCACCCTTTCATCATTAAATTCAAGCCATCACCCTCTTAAAGTAGCTACATGGTCTATCTCATGAGAACACTATCACAGACACCATTTTTTAATCTCCATCATCACTATCACATATTAATTGTACCTTCGATCCCAAAATTGAACCCACAATAATGATATGTTGAACTAAAGATCGATTGAACAAGGATTGGTTCCCATGTATAGTTAAATAATCATACAATTGAAATAACGATGATGAATGTTCAAAAAACATGGCGATAAAATAATGAAACAAAAAATTAAATAATAAAAGTTTTACAATTTTATGTTTATCTTTTATTCATTGGTGGGGAATTCAAAAAATGGGGAGGATATATCACAAAAAAACAATTCCTAAATCTAATAATAAATGTAATCAGCCATAAACTAATAAAAACGCTCTATGAATTAATTTGTAAAATAATTAATTCATGTTCTCTATATATAATTCAAGAATAGGGATTATACCAATAAAACCAAACATCCAACCTCATTATTAGATTAATCAATGGGGAAGAAATGATTATGCATTATTATCATTGGAGAGATCCAAGAACTCCATTGATGAAAAAAATCCATATAGTATACCAATTGTTGATCCATGATCCTATCATCGTTTTTCATTTCTCTACTACAACATCTATGGTCATGTGGCTAACCTTGGGATTTGGATATATCCATTCTTAAATAGAGGATTATTATGGTATAGTAATTTAATAGATATTAGATTATTTTTTTATTTTATTTTTCTATTATAATACCCATGATTGTACTTAAATGAAACACCTGAAACATAAAAATATTATTTCACACTTATGTTAAAACATGTATTTTGTATTTAACGGTTGTCTTGGTTTTCCTATATGAAACACTATTTAGAATATATTTCATTATTTCTAGAAAACGACACACACATGATATATTATATTTAATATTTTTAATATATCAAGACTTATAATCCACAAGGATAAATATTATATGCTAACTCCATGAATTAATTTGAAAATATTATTTAAGATATTAAAAATTATTATATATAAAATAATAGAGTCATTATATTATCCCCACCTTCATGGATTTTCATCCTATAAAGTAAAAAGTACTCAAAAAGTTGAGGGTGCTGAGATTGCATTTGGCTCTCCCACTACCAAATGATCTCTTGAAGTTTCTATTTCTATTAATGAACTTTAACCAAGGCAATTTCTCATCCTTGAAGGATATTCTTGGGTTGATCTTCAATGGTCATCAGGTACTCTGAGAATGTAGCTCCATCCTTAATGTCCATCTCACCTCAGTCGATAACATGCGATGGGTCTTGCACATATCACCTCGGTTGCGACACGTTGAATCCATCATGCACCCAGTTTTAATGTAGTGGTAAGGATAAGTGGTACACAAAATATCCAACCCTATGAAGTATCTAGAATGGTCCAATGAATCTCAAAGATAGATTGTCACCTTATCCAAATATGTAAAATCCTTGATGAGGTGAGACCTTCAGGAACACATGGTATCCCTCATCAAACTCCAAATGCCTCCATCATCGATCAAAATAGTACTCTTGATGGATCAAGATAGCCCTCATCTACTCTTAGATGATCTATACCTTCTCTTTCATCATTCACACTAACTATAGGCCCATAATTATTGTCTCCCCTAGCTCCATCCAACAAAATAGTGACCTACATGGTCTCCCGTACAAGGCCTAAAGTGGTTTCATGCCAATGTTGGAATAGTAGTTGTTATATAAAAACTATAATAGGATTAAATAATCATCCTATCCATGAACAAATTCCAACATGAAAGAGAAAATCTTATCCACTAAAACCTTAATTGTCTGCTCCATCCATCCATCTATTTAGGGGTGGAACACCATTCCCAACAGCAACTGAGTCCTAATGGACTCAACTAATCTTTTCCAAAATCATGATGTGATGTGAGAAACATGGTCGTAAATAATCATTGAGGGAAGACTTAACAATTGATATTATCAATTTGTGCCTCCCTGACATGCTGAATAAGTAAAGGGGTGACTACCATTAACTGGTGGTATGCTAATATATCCACATTCATAAGGTTTAACTAAAAAGAGACCAAATTCTCTTATTCCTATCTCAATAAATGTAAACAAGATTTCTGGCTGAGAGTATCTTCCCCCACATTCCCTTTCCTGGGAGTATAGACTATCTTAAATTCATATTCATGTAGGAACTCCAACAATATTCTATTCCTTAGAGTAATATCTTTATGTGAGAAAATATACTTGATACTCTTATGGTCATAACAAATGATGAATTTATCAACCATTTGATACTGTATCTAAGTCTTCAAGGAAAAAACTACTAATGCCTTCTCCAGGTCATGGGTTTCATAATTCTACTCAATGGGTATCATCTTTTGGGACCCATAGGTAATCACTACCTACCTCTACATTAGAATTCATCTAAGTCCATCTCTAAATACATCATAGAACATCACATACTCAACAACCTAACCTAGTAGTTTGAAGATGGGGTGGTTATGAACCTCTACCATAGTTCCTGAAATGATTTTTTTCATTTTTTGTCTGCATGGAAATTTTCCCTTTTTAGGTCAAGTTGGTGAAAGGTATAATGATCCTATATAAATGGGGAAGGAATTTATAATAATAGCCTACCAACCTGAGGAATCTCTACACCATAATCATGCACTTGGGTGGAACCCAAGATAACACTTTCGTAATCTTGTTTGGGTATACTATTATTCCCTCTAATGAGATAGAATATCCCATGAAGTGGACCTCTCAAATACAAAACTAACACTTTGAGAGCTTCCCATAAATTTGATGCTCTCATATTATGTCCAAAACCATCCTCAAATATCTCACATGATCCTCCTATAACATTATGTACATGAGGATCTCATCGATGAAGACTAATAAAAACCAATCCTATAAGGGATGAAATATCCATTTCATGAGTCCCATGAACACTGATGGGTAATTCATCACACTGAAGGGAATCACAAAGTACTCATAGTGAATATAGTAGCACCAAAATTATAACTTTATTATGTCCTCATATCAATCTCATAACTACTGATAACCTGAACTAAGTTCAATATTAAAGAGTCAATTCACCCCTTTCAATTAGTTGAAGAGGTCATCAATTCTTGGGATTCGATATTTATTCATGATAGTCACCTGGTTTAAGTGATGAAAATCCATGCACAACCTCAATCATTGATTTGACTTATTGGAAAACAATAATGGGGATTCCCATGGGGAAAACTAGTTCTAACAATGCCCTTCCTTTCGAAATCCTCCAATTACACATTTATCCCTCACATATCTATGGGGTCCATATGTATTTTCGGTGTAGATATCGGGATATTCCATGGGTAAAGATCTATGCATAAGCTTATCTCTCAATGGGGGGGTGGGTAATCCTAGAATGTCCTCAGGGAATACATCCTCATACTCCTCCACTAGTGTCGGAAACCGAGATCTCATAGTGTATAGTACTCTAAGGGATATACTATCCAACTAATGAAATATTGGTTGTATCCTACTGTATACAGGTCCATCCTACTATTCATGGGATTTCCTCTTGCCGATGAATGAAAAAAAATCATCCCATTAACTCAAATACAGACATCCTATGCCGAAAATAGTCAATATATGCATGAAACATGAAGATCCAATCCATACATAGAATTATTTTATAAGTCCTCATATCATCTATGAAGAGATTACATAAAAAGTTGTATCCTCCAAGAGTTATGTTACACCATCAACATAGGTATATAATCGTTGAATCTCCTATGATAGGAGTGTGAGTGAAAATTTTAGGCTAATGGTTCCATTGCAATCTCTATATCTTGAATAAGGTATGTGGTAAAGAAATATTGGCTCATTCCTATGTCTATAAAAACATTAATTAATGTATATAAGATACATATTATTCCTCAGATCATACTTGGATCTTCTAGTTCATAACCCACCACTACAGAAGCTATCCACGATCCTAACCAATAACTCCATGTGTCTAGAATAGACCACTTGATGTTGGTGAATGTAGGGAACCAACCCATCTCAACTAGACCCTTTACCCTAGCCAGCATGCCACACGGCCCGAGCTGTGTTCCTGGTTACACTAGAGCATAATTAATAACCTCTTGGGAATAGTTTCTCCCATTATAAACTAGCATGAATTGTCTATAAAATTGTATGGCCAAACTAATATAATAAAATTAAAAAATAATATACATAAAACCAGAGTAAAGAAACAATAATTAAAATCAGATACCATAAAAGACATCTCATCACATATGTAACGTGTTATAAAAAAGAAATATGAATAGTATCTCAATTCAAATGCTCAAAACCCAAAATAAGGATCAAATGCCATAAATATCAAAACATACATCCCAAAGATACAAAAAATAAAATGATCTCCTTAAAGGATTACCCTATGAGACCACATCTCCTCCATCAAACCTCGAATGATGCTAATTAAGAAGATCCCCCTATATACATAGTGCCTTTACCTTTACCTATTTCCATTAAACAAAAGTCTACATATACCTAAAGGAATATATATGGTGTGTGGAATAAATATATTTAGGATACCAACATGAATATATTTGAGTATTTTAATCCATGATAATCAAAAAACTAGTCTATAAACTCATTTTCTAAAAATAATTCACTTTTAAATCAATTCACTTGAAATCATTCATTTGAAATTGCATTGATTTTTTTTAAAAAATCTTGTTTTCCATATAATTTATAATCATATATCAAGTAAATAAAATAAAATTCAATTTGAATTAAAATTATTAACCTACCCAAACAAGGAATAACAAATTTATAAGGAAAAAATCATCATATAACAAAATAAATGTAAATAGGTATAACAAAATATATCATAGTCAATCAAGAAACTAACACAATAAATAAGAGAATATAAATAATTGGGAATAGGTAATCTGAATAATGTGATCTAACCATAACTAAATAATGTGAATGAGTCTAAAGCACAATGTTCTAACTTGTTAAATAAAGAGGAAACTTTCATAGTCTACCCTAGGCCTAACTCCCAAGAGCTCTCTCAGTCTCTTGGTTAATAAATTTGAAGGTCTTTTGATCATCCTCCCAAAGGGTTTCTAAGTCCATCAAACAATAATATGGAAGATCTCTCATTCTTCCTCTCAAAAAATCTCTTGGTCCCCTGGATAATACACCCTTACACCCTATGTATCCCATGTGCTAATAAATTAAAAATATATCAATAACACAAGTTCCATACATAAAATCTATTTCCAAGTCATTTTAATAAATAAACATGCCCATATTTATAAAACATATTATTTAATGTAAACCCGCTTTATAAATCCATTTAAAACCAAAAAGCCTCTTTGATACATTTTATCAAATATATTAGGTGAATTAAAACCAAATCCCTTGGGAGAACCCACTTTAAAAATTAAATTGAAAATACAAAACCGTGAAACACAAAAAAAATGGATTAAAAATAAAAAAAATAAATTAAATGGTAATTTAATAAAAAACTATATTTGATAAATTGTTTAATTTTTAGACCTGGAAAACATCCATAAATAGAGGCACCTATCTCAGAAATAGTTCGAAACCCGTCACCATCAACGACAACCACCCAATTTAGGAATGAGGATCTCTTGCACACCTAAAACACAATAAATCAAACCAAATCACCCCACTAAACACACTAGGTTTTTACATCCAACCATATAAGGTTTCACACTTCCATAAAAATGGAATAACAATGGAATAGAAGGGTATATATAGATAAATATTTAAAAATGAGGCTTACCTCAAGATAAAATACTATGAATCCAAAGGTAATCAACAAAAATAGAGGTGAATATGATCTAATGTTAAAGTAATGGGGAATTACTAAAAAGGTAGAGAAATTGGGGAGAAAGGATCAAAATAATATAATACAATTTTGGTAAAAATTTTAAAAAATTAATGACCAAGATAACTCGCATAGTATTGACACACGGTTAGACAAACCATGTTCCAATCATGTGGGTGATCCTATCTCCCAAAAAGAAGAGTATCATGGTTACCCATAAGCCTCAAAAAAATTTAAAAACTATTCTCAAGCCATGAAATAAGGCATTATCTCCAAAAACACACTCTCTCAATGTTTTTTATATAGTTGGACAAAATGTGTGCATGTTGTGTTCCAATGATTGTTTTCCCCTAAAACTCAATATTTTGGAACTCAACACCTGGAAAATCTAAGAATAAACTAAAAGGTAAAAAACCCCCAAAATAGACTTACAAGTGACCTAGAGGATGTGATAAATCACCCAACCATGCCATGTTATACAACTATAAATTCCTTAGACATTCTCAGAAGAAAACAAGTGGGGCCACTGATCCCTAACCAACGGTTTTTGTTCCCATATCTCAGGGATATATCCACCACAATACCGAATCACAAGAACCAATGATATCAATTTACCATAAAGAAACATGCTCTAATAATCCAAGACACAAACATGTTACTCCACAATAGTGATTTTTGGTTCAACTTCCAACTCTTCTCAATCAATCACATGAGATGGGTTTGAATGGTATCACTTAAACTGGGAAAAATGAAAGATATCAAGAATTGAGGTCATCCATTGTGGAAAATCCAACTTATAGGATACCTTCACATAAAATTCCATTACTCAAAATTAATTGACATAATTTTTCACTGACTTCAACTACTTTCCCATGTAACGATGTCCCATCTGAAATTATACCCCAAAAACACATGATCACCAACATAAAACTCTAATGAGAGAGGAAATCAATCATATTATAATTTATAATGACTCTGAGATATCTCTAAACTTTTATGAATCAGTCACACTATCACTATTATCTCCTGGATGAGACTTTATCCTAATAAATAATGCTCACCAACCACAACCTAACAAAAAGGATACTGGAAAGGCCACCCATATAATTACTCAAATAGGTTCATCCCAATAAAGTCATAATAACTATTATTATATTAAGAATCATAAAATGATTTTTTTCCTTTACCATGAACCATTAAATTCAAGAACAGATGCTCATGGAATATCATCAAGAGTTTGGATATTCTACTCTTACTGGAAATTCATCTATGGGTGGAATATTATGCTCAACCTCATCTTAGTTCCCATGGATTCTAGGAGTCCATTCAAAAATTGATAATTGAAATGTCCATACAAATAAATAACCATATCTAGTGGTACTTCATGAATCATATCCTCTTATAAATATTTTTTCATGAGTTCCTCCAACTTCATCAAATCCTTAATAGGAATAAAATGGGATGATTTATTCAAACTGTTGAAAATCACTCACATAGAATAATTCCCACTAAGATTATGAGGTAAAACAATCCTAAAATCCATTTATATCTCATACCACTTCCATATTGGATTAGGAAGAGGATAAATAATCTAGTTATACTCTCATGCTAAACTTTTATCCTCTGATAGGTTAAACATCAAGAAAAACAATCAATAAAAAATCACCACATATCGGGCCACTAATATTGGCCTTATAAGGTTTAGAGATCGTAAAAACCCTATAGTGAATATCCCAAAAAGTGATATGACCCATCCATCACCTCCAACCTTATAGAAAAGGAACCACCAACATGTTTCTAAACATGAGAGAATAATTGGGAAAATGAAACCAATCACTAGAGGTATCCATACCAATTAAAGCATTACTAATCTGCTCACCCTCAACATCGGATGAATGTTCACTTCCAAGACGATCGATAAGAGAGGGAGTGAACTATTAACTCTTTAATAACCCCTTCTCTCTATCATATTTTACCTCCATACTCAGATCAATAAATAAACTCATCAAACCCCACTCATCTATTGACTCTCAAACAACTTGTACTAGAAACATTCTAATCAAGGTATTTGTGGAAATATTCCCCTTCCCATGTGTATATTAAATGTCAAAATAGAAAGTATGAATATAATCTACCTATTGTCTTTGTCTAAGGTTCAAGTCCCTTTAGGTAAAAATAAACTTTAGGATTTAATGATCTTAATTAAATGTAAAACACTCCTGGAAGAGGTAATAATGTGGTGTATTTAGTGCATACATCATGGCTTCCAAACTCAAGGTCATGGCCATGATAATTTGAATCATGTGGTCATAGATATAACAATACATAGGAAACTACATGGTTATAATGAATCAGAATGCATTCTAACTCCACATTAGAGGTGTTACAATATACTATAAAAAGTTTCCTATGATTGGGAAGAATACAAACTAACACGAATGTCAAACAGACCTGAAACTCCTAAAAATAATGTTGGTACTTATCACTACACTAAAACTGCACCACTTACCTAGTAAAATACATCAAGGGATAAGATATTCTATTGAAGTACTGAATGAAACATCTTTAATACCCTATCAATACCAAAAATATCTTAATCTTTAATGAAATCTTGGGATACTCCCAATACATGACAGCTCAAACCTTATGAGGATCCCCTAAAAAAACTCTCTTGTAAAAAACGTATCCCAATAACATTACCACCTAAATCCAAAACTTAAATTTAGATATCTTGGAATATATATTTTTATATCTCATGATATCAAAAACAACCTCTAGATGGTCAACATGATCCTCATCCATCTTTGAATACACCAAGATGTCATTAGCAATAATGGACATGATGGATTCTAAAAAATAATGGAACATTAAGTTCATCAAGTATATAAAGACCAAAATATAATTGGTTAGGAAAAAAGGAATAACTAAATACTTAGAGTGGATATATTGGATTCAAAAGGTAGCCTTAGGGACATCCTCATCCTAGACCCTCAACTGGTGGTACCCTAACCTCAAATCGATCTTTGAGAACCAATGAGATCCTATGACCTAATTGAAATGGTCATCAATTCTATGAAATAGGTATTTATTATTTATATTCACCTATTAATATTATGATAATCTATGTAAATTCAAATTCTTATATCCACCTTTTTTTAAAATAAAACTAATGATGCTCATAGTGACACACTCATATGAATTAATTCCTTTATATCAATGTCCGGTAGTTGAAATTTCAACTCTATCATCTCAATTGGATCCATCTAGTAAGACAGAAAGAAAATAGACCTCATCCTGGGGTGCATATTGATAGTAAAATCAACCAATCATTGGGATACAACCCCCAAAAAATCATCTGGAAACACATCAGGGTACCTACCTATGACCATTGAAATACAACCAACTGAACTCTTCTATAAGCTATTGAAGAACAACATGGACAACTAGAATGAAATCAAACCCATATCTAAGAAAATGGGACCTTCCCTCCCTAATCACAGATCCCACTCACCCTCGAAGATGTGAGTCCACCCATCAGAAGATAGAAATTATACCTAGTGGTGATATTAATCAATCTAATCCTTAAAGATAATCAAACAATAAAAACCAATGATGAGGTTCAAAAAATCCATGTTCAAAATGAAAAATACCAAGAAACTTCCACGTATACAATTAAAACATGACACTCCGGGCACTTGAAACCTTTCTCCTTCTTCCTACCTAAATGGTTAAGAAAATACATGAAAAAAATGCATCAGCACTACTGTTATACCAAAATAATCAAGAAAATTTAGTAAGATAAATTTATGTGAAGCACCCATGTAAAATAAAATATATTCCATATAAGAATAAATGAATATTAGGCCACTCATGGTGGTTGGACTAGATTTTAGATCTTACAGTGTCACATATTCTATATGAAGTAATCCTTACTCAATCCCACTGTAATCCCTCTTCACCTACTAAGAATCACCTTTACACTATGTGAGAGATCTTACACCATTGAAAGCATCATATTTCACTTGATAACCCAAAGAGAATATGAAACCAATGCCTCTCTCATACATAAAACCCTAACAGAAGCACTAAAGATGACTCGAACATCCAAACTGGTGGAATGGCCTTTGATCTCTGGGAAATTAATCCTAGTATGACCAACCTTACCACACTTATAACAAACCATGGTCTTAGGTCCTAATGAAACCAACTATGTTGTACCTAATGACTTTTTGGAACTCTTTCCACTTCCTAAATGGGATTCATCCTACATATTCTTCTGAAAAGATAAATATCCTTGGATACCGCCCATTTAAGAAAACTACTCAGACATGTTTTCCTGGCCAATTCCACCTCTTATATAGATTTAATATCAACCAACTCCACAAAGTTTGGTAAGAAAAGAATATTGAACATGGAAATCGTCTCATCCTTCAAGACTATCTGAAAACTCTAAGCCTTGAGGTAATTATTCACAAGGAGTTTAGGTCATACATGAACCAACTCTGTAAACCAAGAAGAATAATCCAACACTGAATAGTCCCCTAACTTCATTGTCAAAAACTCACAAGCCTTTTCCACCCTCAAGGTATCTGGGTTGAATTACTAATGAAAATCCACATTGAAAGTAGTCCATGTGAGATCCTCATGCAACCCTTCTTTCACCATGGATTCCAGCCATTTTTTACCCAGTCCATCTAACACATAGGTTGGTAATCCCACCTTTAAGGTCTCAGGGGTCTTAAAAACTGAAATATTCACTTGATATATTCCATACACTCTCTGATATCTTGGTCTCCTTTTCCTTAATGAAATGCTGGTGGATTTTTCTAGTAAACACCTGAGCATGGTCCACTGTCTAAGTCTATTATTTACCACCCTCATAGACCAATTATTGGATCATACGAACCAATGAAACCACTAAACCTAGATAAACTAGAGGTTGTTCTTATGGGACATTCTCCTTATCACCCTCTCTAATACTATATAAGTTTCTTCTATGAAGAATTTTCTACAAAAAAACATAATCTAATTCAATACACAACTAAATATCAAACATCATTAATTAAAAAAAATAAAACCGTATAATAGGTCTCAACTACTAGCATTATAATAAGTAACACTTTCAAATAAAAAATCACTGAAAATATAAAAAGTAAATAAATATTTTCTAGATAGGAATTTTTTATCCATACAGTTAGTAAAACCATATAAAAACCATGAAAGTGACCCTAGAAGATGATAGAAAAAGTTGTACGGTTTCCTCATGGTTACTACTAATTATGTTCTTAAATCGTGTGCCTCTTAAAGACATCCCCATTTCACTAAAAAACTCAGAATAACTCATAATTTTACCTCGTAACTCATAATAAAAAAGGAAACAAACTTAAATCTCAATAAGATAACCCACAAATAAGATAAAAAATTAAAAACAAAACCAAAAAACCCATGGTAACTTGAGGTTCAATGTGAATAAGAGATATCCATGAACTCCTTCGCTCCTACCTCTTGATCATCGATGGTCCTATCTCTAGTCTACCACTAACCCCAAACAAAAGAATAGATCTGATACTATTTTTTTTGAAAAACAACCTGGGTCAACCCAACCTATCACCCTATCTGGCATACAACATGGCTCGAAGTGCGTTCCTGATCACCACAGGTTGGGGGAAAGCACTAGGGAAAAATAAATAAACTCTTGGGAAAAATGTCACCTAGGGTAAACTGGAAAGACCCATCTATAAAATTTGATGACCACACCAACATTATCAAAGTCAATAATAATAAACATAAAACCATATTGACATATAAATGACTTAAATAAGATACCATAAACAACATTAAATCACATAAATAACATGTTATGAAAGAGACATATAAATGGTACCTCAAGTCAAAATATCAAAACCCAAAATAGGCATAAAAACCTAAATGACCAAAAATTCATTCAAAAGATAAGAAAACTCCAAATAGCTCTTCATGATTTAGTCTTGAGATACCATTTCTCCATAATTAAACCTCAGAAGGTAGTAATCAAGAAGAGACACATATATACATAGTTTTCTTACCTTTACATGTGTCCTAAAAAATAAAGTATATATACACCCAAATCCATATGTAGTGTGCGGGGAATAAAGTCGATTAGGATACCAACAAGAATTTATTCTTAAAGATTTTAAACCATAAAAACCAATAAAATATTTTAAAACCCCATTTTCCAAAAATAATTCACTTTGAAAACATTTCACTTCAAACCATTATTTTGAAATCCCTTTGGTTTTTCTTAAAAAATGTTTTACAAATTATTAATCAACATAGATCATGTAAATAATTGAAATCCACTTGGAGTAAATATTCTTAACCTACCCAAACAATTCATAAAAAATATATAAGAAAAACATCATTATATAACCAAATAAATGGAAATGGGAATAAAAAAAGATATAACAATCAATCTAGGAACTAACAAAATGTATAAGAGAATATAAATAAACTAGTAAGAAGTAATGTGCACTATAGGATTTAACCATAAGAGTATAATGTGAGTGAGTCTAAAACATGATATACTAGTTATCTAAACAAATTGGAAGCTCTCATGATCTTCCCCGATCTTAACTCACAAGATCTCTATTAGTCTATTTTCCAATAAGGTAAGATCTATCTCAATATTCATCATAAGGATTTATTATCCCCTTGAGAAACAATACAGAATCAAGTTTCATCTTTTAGACAAAGTCTCTCTCAATCCCTTATAGAATACACACTCACTCCCTAGGTATCCCATGTACTAATCATTGAAGAATATATCAATATCGTAAGTTCCATTCATAAATTCTATTTCCAATCCATTTTAATAAATGAATATTTCATCATAATAAAACACCTTCTTTAAGGTAAAATCATTTATAAAGCCTATTTAAATATATATTTGAAACTAGAATACCTATTTGATCTATTTTATAAAATACATGGGGTGAATTTAAACAAACCCCTATAAAAAACCCAGTTTAAACAATAAATTTCAAATAAAAAACCATGAAACAAAACATACATGGATTAAACATCAACCTCAGTTAAATTAAATGGAAACTTAATAAAAACCCAATGGTGATAACAATTTAAGATTTTATTCATGTAAAACCCCGATAAATAGATATACCTACCTCAAAAACATTTACAATCTCATTACCATCGATTATAAACACCCAATTCTGGAAGGAGGAACGCTAAAACAACTAGTTTGCAAGAAAAAAAAATAAACCCCCCCCCCCCCATTAAACACCCTAGGATCATCCAACCAACCATCTAGGGTATATGCTACCCTCAAAATGTAATAAAAAGGGAAAATAAGGGTGAAATATGGAAAATTCTCAAGAATCAGTCTTACCTCAATCTAAAATATAAATAATCCCTGGATAATCCACAAAAAATGGAGAGGAAGAAGATAAAAAATTAAACGAAGTGGTTGTGCATGAAATGGGAGATAAAACTGGAGAAAGGATTAAAATCCTATAAGGGCATTTTTTTTAAGAAGACAAACTTTTTAATGACCTAGAAAACTCACATGGTTTCTCTACATAGTTAAAAAAACCATGTGCCAACTATGTGGGTGATCCAATATCCCGTGAATAAAAGTCACATGGTTACTCTTAATCATTATAGAGTTTAAAAAAACCATGCTCAACCTTGGAAAAAGAGCATTGTCCCCAAAATCTCACCCTTGCATGGGTAGCCACATGGTTAGAAAACTATATGCCAACTACATGATAGGTATTATTTCCCCCCAAAACTAAAAATTCTAACCCCATGAACATTTTTAATCCTAGAATGAAAATAATATAGATAGAAACTCAAAATAGAGGTATCAGGGACTCGATAGGTACCACGGGAGCGGTGTTAATGGATCATAATTCCATCCACCACCCACTACTCTTCTATATCCTCTACCACACATATCACTCTATGTACCTTATTATTTAAGCCAGTGTCTCTACCTTGGCGGTCCATATCACTATCATCAACATGGTCGGTTGGGTAATTTCAGTTGATATGAACATGCCCATCCCATGAAAAGCACTACCTCTCCCTCGATTGAACGGAACTTCTCTGAGAGTCCTAATAGAATGAACTTATGTCCTAAGAATTCTTCCAAAGCTACCTCACATGCTTGAATCTATATGTATGACATTTAATACTAGATGATAAGGTCTATGTTCTTGGGTTTCCATATCCAGAACTAATGGTTAAAAACTACTCATTAAGGAACCTCTGTACAACCAAGGCTTACTCTAGTTCCCTAGTGTAGGAAGTGATGTAATGAAATACTACTCCAACTCAATGATATTGGTGAAGGCCATGCTCAAAGGTATATGTCAAAAATCACCTATCAAGAACTATGTCCATGGAATATCAAAATAGGTTAGTTAACCTTGATGAATATGCTACGGTTGACATGCTTCCCTACTAGGGATCCAAAATCTCCTGAATACGTATTTCCCACAATTTCCTTAGATAAAATTCCTCTCTAAAGAGATGCTTTAACTTTATCCAAGAGAGGTTTTCCTTGTTTTTTGTCTATGTCACCAAGCTCCACCATCACCCAGATGTTCCATTAAGATGGCACGCCATTAGGACCACTATCTTATTGGAAGGGGTTATAATTAGAAGGAAAACTAACTCTACATCCTTGATCCATTACTCTAATTTCTGTGGGCCCAGATCATGATGAAACCTAAGATTCCTCTATCTATGTAACTCATGATGTTTTCTCAGGTACAAAATTTTATTTAATGATAAATATAGAATAATTAGCTGCTCAATAGGAAGAGGTAATATCATAAAACCACCCATAGTAACTGCCTCCTACATTGGTCTCCAAAATAAAGCCTCATCGCTAATAAAATCATCATCATGATCATACCGTGGGATAATATTTTTTCCATCATGGAGGAATCCTGTAGTAGTCAAGATCACTATGGTCAAAATAGTATATTTGGGAAGCAGACTCAAGAAGTATATGGAAACAATAAATCATTATTATTTGATTCATGTACCAATGTTTTCCTTATAAAAGTACCAACATGTATTAATTCAACAAGAAGGTTATCAAAGTCTTGTAGATATAATTTAACACTATTTTCATAGTTCCCAAACCAATCCCAATAGGTAAACTATATCAATACTCTAATCCTAAGACATCCTAGACTCGGATACCACTCTATCTTGACCTGGCCCATCGGGGTTATCTTGGCCAATAGTAATCCATGTGTGAGACCCCAATACCACCTCCAATTGGCTTGGTGCTGGAGACTAGCACTGAGTAGGCATAACATTCACATGGGATTCCTTAGGATAATGTACCCGTACACTCCCACACATTTCCACACACTCGTATAATATCAATTAATATTATAAATGCATGCATAACCACTAATCCCATATCATAGTATGAAAAGGAGTATACAAAAGAAAAGGGAAAAAATACAAGCCCAACATAACGGTAAAAAGAGTCCAAGAAAGTAAAAAAAGGGTTCTTATATCAAGATTCAACTCATGGAAGTATCTACAGCCCATCTAGAACATCTAAACTCCCTATGTTCTAAGTCCTCCTAGGACTCCATCGAAAGACCTATCATCTGCATAAGACGTGATATATGTGGGATGTACGGGTGGGTATAACATACCCTATAGGACACCCCAAAATCACAAAACAAATAATCAAATAGGGTAAGATAAAAATTTCAAAAATGTGACTCAACTAGAAAGATACAAAAAATTAAATAGGCTTGATAATGGATACCATGCCTCAAAGTAAGGTTGAGTCCATGTTTTCGGCCTAGTATTTGTTTCGCGCGGAATCCGGGGATGACCTCCTGGACGGGAGATTCAAACTTTCCGATCGGTTTCTAACGGGTTTGTTCGTAGAACCGGAAACATCCAATGATTCCACATCCGTTTGGACCTACTTTCCAAAGGCAGGCGCTCATTAGCTTGTGGGCTAATGAGGCTTAGGAATTTGCATTGGTCGAGAGGATGGGAGGTCGGACTCATCACACCTTTTTGAGGGGAATTATTGTCTACTCCGGGACTCTCTTTATAGATTTAAGTTAAGTTCGTGAATCCTTATTACATTACCAAGTATAAAATGAGCTTTCCTTTAGTTTTAACAATCAATGATTAAATATGCAAGAAATTTAGAGAATCTTTTATATGTATTCGAGGTTCTTCATCAATATAGAATAATCTATATTTGTTTAGAGATTCTTGGTCAATGGTATCCTTCAAAACATTTATATAAAAGTCTCTTGGTCATTTTGATGACCAGGCTGGTTTTAAATCCACTCAGTGGGGCACTTGAAGTTTATCGTCATTCAGAAGGACAGAGATTATTTCAATGTTGGGATCGAACCCATAAATGGGCTACCTACGTATCCTTTGTTTTGAAAAAGGAATCAGAACCCACATAGTTCGAGGGATGGGATATGATGTTTTATGATTGATGGCTCAAGGATGAATGTCATAATTACTTTTACACTCTAAGCTCACGTGAGTCATGCTCGGTGTGAGAAACAAGAGGTATTGGTAAAATTCAGACAATTGTGCCATAAAAGATGCAATCATAAGAATTTGTTTTGGGGCTTATGTATAGATGACTGCCCAGATAGACAAAAGTTTAGGATTTACTTTTAGGGAGAAAATCCAAGAACAGGGTCCACAAAGTTATATGTGCTTCATGGAGATTTGAATACTCTAATCTTGGGGCTTACTCCTAAGGAGGATGCCCAAGTTAGGAGGGGACTTATGATTGGGTTTTATTCCTAAAGAGGAAACCCAAATCAAAGGTAATTTATGACTGGTTAAGAGAAATTTTAAGAGACTTGGGGCTTACTCCTAAGAAGGATGCCCAAGATTTATGACTAGGACTTATTCCTGAGAAGGAAGCCTAGGTTAAGGGACTTGGGGCTTACTCCTGAAAATGAAGCTCAAGGTTATGACTGAGTCTTATTCCTGAAAAGGAGACCCAGGTTAGGGATTAAGGTTTGGGGCTTACTCCTGAGGAGGATGCCCAAGTTTGGGAACTTTTAAGAATTTGGGGCTTACTCCTGAGGAGGATGCCCAAAGTTGGGGTTGAGGCTTACTCTTAAGAAAGATGCTCAAGATTTAGAGGACTTGATTGGGGCTTACTCCTGAGGAAGATGCCCAAGATTTATGACTATGACTTATTCCTGAGAAGGAAGCCTAGGTTAGGGGACTTGATTGGGGCTTACTCCTGAGGAAGATGCCCAAGATTTATGACTGAGTCTTATTCCTGAAAAGGAGACCCAGGTTAGGATTCTCTTATTTTAAAGGATGAGGTTGAATGAATGAACTCTCAATCTTTGGTGACATAAAGATGTTTAAATCACTAGGTTTTGAGAGATATTTCACAGAATTCCTTTCAGATAAGGATGTCAAACCAAGAAATCATGCCATAAATGGCTTTGAAGAGTATCTTGAAGACTGAATCTTGAATAGGAAGGGTGAAATGGCTTAAGAGGGGTAAGAATGGGCAAGGTGGGCACCCAAAAAGATAGGGGCGCGCAAGTATTAAAAGTCGCGCAAGTCCTGCGGCGGCGCGCAAGTTTTGGTCGCGCAAGTATACTTGCGCGACATGAGGGATACTTGCGCGATTTTCAACCAGAGTTAAAATACTTGAGCGATTCTTTATTAAACCCTTTATAATCCTCTTGAAGTTCTTCCAGAGAAGGGACGCGCAAGTTATATTGAAGGAATTAAGTTGGTGCGCAAGTGTTTGATAAGTTTCAACACTTGGGCCTTCCTTCTTCTCTTTAGATCTTCCGTTCTAGGTAAGAAATTACCTTAGAAGTGTTCCGGAAGCTTTGAGAAGAGACTTGGGCGTCGGGAGCTTTGATCCGAGTTTCTGGAAAGAGATCCTCTCGAATGGGGGGCCCACAGGGTCTATTTATAGGCAAAAGAAGACCCCGGGCGGTTACTGGGCGGTTACCAGATATGTCGCGCAAGTCCCTTGCACGACCATGAGTGGTCGCGCAAGTGTTGAGGCGGCGCGCAAGTGTACTTGCACGACCAAGAGGGAACTTGCGCGACCTATGGGCAATGTTCTCCTTTTCCATCCCTTTGTCGATTTTTGATGTTTCTTCAAAGGATTAATCACTTTGAGCTCAGATATTCCCTTTTCCGATCTTTAGATTCTGTGACGAAAGGAGCGTCAACAAAAGTCCCCCCTCAGAGTTGGATTCGGAGGAAAATGAGGATGTGACTCTGAGGAAATCGAATCCCTCTAAAGGAAAAGGGCGGCGCGCAAGTCTCTAGTGCACAGAAGTCGGCGCGCAAGTCTTCGTCGCGCAGGCATTGAGCGCTCTGGGTGCGGCGCGCAGATAGGCCCTCTGGCCTATAAATATGCCACTTCCGGCCGTAGATGGCATCTGACCCCGAAATTTCTCGAGCTCTCGTCGCGCAAGTCTTTGTCGCCGCGCAAGTCTCCTATTTTCGCTGTTTCCTCGCTGCCGCGCTACTCTCAAGGTAATAAGGCTTGCGCGGCACACACTTGCGCGACAAATACTTGCGCGACATATGTACCACTTGCGCGACATCTCCATACTTGCGCGCCTTAATGCCTTAGCCATTTTTTCAAATTCTTTCACAAATTTTATGAAAAATAAATCCCATTTAAGAGTTTAATTTATTCAACTCCTGTGCAGATTCAATGGCTCTTAGACCTGGATTACTTGATGAACTGGCCAGCAAGCGGATAGATGATATGATGAATATCATTGGCCCTGATTACTATACTGTCAAAAATAGCACTCTTCCAGATTTGGCTAAGTATCTGAAGAAATATCATTACGACTTTCCTCACTGCACTTATCTACCTTTGTATGGTCATGGTCATCTGCAAGAAGTCATTATTCCATAAGTAAAGAATTATCTTCCATTTTCTTGGTTTCAGAATTATACCAATTTTGCTTCAGGAAATATCTCAGGCGGAGGAGTATTTCAAACTGCTGGAACAGTAGAGAAGGCTTATGTGATGCATCATAGCCCTTGCACACCAGATCTGAAAAAACATACACCTGAGCTTCAACCACATTGTCATCCTTCAATCTTCTGAGATGCTCAGATGGATCAGTCCAAAGGCTGGAAGAAAAGTTGGGATTTCCGCCCTGGGGGAGGTGTGAAGCCAACTTGGATGTGGGCATACTGGGTGCGACAGACTTGCGCAGAGTTTATTGAGGATCTGAAGAGAGCTGCAATATATGAAGCTGTTTGGGTTGGGCAGACATATATTTACAGACATGATATCTTCGTGCCAGAGATACTCAGTCACTGGAGTCCAGCGACTAATTCTTTCCACTTGACTCATGAAGAAGTAGGTATCAGTTTGTGGGATGTCCACAAGATTTCAGGAACTCCAATCTTGGGTGATATGTATGATGAATTCATTCCTCCCAAGGTGACTTGGAATGATCCAGAGAAGACTCCTGCTTTGGCTCGAGAATTATTCAAAATCTTTCACAAGCTCAAGAGTTCAGAGACCTCATTAACTCATTTCAGAAAAGATATCCATCCGGAAGAATGGATGAAGGTTTTTCTTACTGAGAAGAAAGGGATGGGGCCAAAGGAAAAAGGATCCAAGAAAAAGAAATCCAAGGATACCCGGCCCAGACGTCCTACCACTTGTCCAAAACCTGAGAAGAGAGGAGCTCCTGGCACATTCTGACCAACTCTAGAAGCAGGAGAGTTTGAAAAATGGGGCTATGAAGTGAATCAAAGAATTCCAAAGAAAACTCGTCTGGCGGGTTTCTTGGCAATGTGGCTCAGTATTTACCTCTTGTCGGTCAAGGATTCGAAGGGAGGCGTTAGGCCAGGGACCTTCGTCATTGCGGCCAAGTTAGCTGAGGGAAAAATGGTTGGGTTAGCTACCCCCATTTTAGCAAAGATCCACAGGAGTTTACTTCACGTCTTCCAGGGTAAATCTCCTTTAAGAATAGTGGGACCATTCCAGGTTTTGTGGGGATGGATCGCCACTCACTTCAGGACTTACAATGTACAGAATGGATTACAAATTCCTGGAAGCTCTTTCAGACCGTCAGTGCAAGAATTCTCTGGAATTGCTCCATTAGATGTCAATGGTTATGACATAAAAGTAAGACTAAGCATGTATAAGGAATTCAACTTCTTTCCTTATGGAAGTCCGCCATCTGGGCGGTTTGTTGATGATGGGAAAGCCCCTTTGGATTTGAGGGCATACATGCTAGCTTGCAGGGATGGCGTGTTAGTAGCCAGGATTGATGGAGAAATCATATGCGAGGCCTATGCTCCATATAGATTTGCACGCCAATTCAAATGTTTGCAACAGATTGTTGTATCCCCTCCAGTACATGTCAGGTTAGAGCAACATCCGATGGTTGCTCGACAACTATGGTTGCTGACATCAAGAGAGAAGACTGGGGCAATATTTGATCTACCAGTTGAAAAAGCGGCACATTATCTGACTACATTTTATGCCGAACACTGGATAGCATCATACCCCAAAGGGATACTGAATCATCCTGTATATCAAGTGGGAAAGAGGAAGAGGACTGTAGAGAAAGAAACTCTTCCTCATGAAGGTGATGCTTCTCCTCCTGAAATAGGTTCAACAGACTCCTCCTCTAGAACTGATTCCTCAGATCATCATGATGGGGATGATGAGGCACAACCGGCAGCAAAGCAGTTTTGTGCCCGATATAATCCTCCGGCCAGAGTTAAAAGACCCACTCCATCAGCTCCTGGTGAGTTATTTGATTGTAATAACTTCAATCACTGCTACTTTATAAAGTAATAAGTCTCACTTTCTTATTCTCTATCTGTAGTTGCAGGAGTTGGGAAGAAATTAAAATCAAAAATTGTAGGACCCTCCTCACAGCCTTTATATCTAAGACCAGAGGCTGTTCAGCTATGGCAGAGCTTATACTGTGATACTGAAACCGCCTGGCTGGATTTGTGTGAGGGCCTACAACTTCCTGGGATAGGATATCTTCTAGCTTCCAAATACCTTCAATACGGAGATAACCCCAATGAAGTGCGGGCTTACATCAGAGAGCTGGAAATGCTCATATATGCCACTGATAATTCGGTTCCTATCACCAGGCGGGTGAAGGAAATGATTGATCGTGGCACCACTAAGGGGGCTGGTGGTTCTGGAGATGAGGAGTGGCAAGAGTACGTGGCTCCTGAAGATGTAAGTTTTCTTTCCTTATTTTCTTTGCAACTTGATTTCAGTTGAAGCTTTGTTACTTAAGGAAGTTATTTTCTTCATCTTGCAGCTTGCAAAGAAAGGGACCGGGGTTCCTTCGCCACAATATAGCCCTGGTGGTACCGCTATTGGGGCTGCTGCTGATTCTCCTCGCGAACCAGGCGAGATATCTCCAGGCCAGCAGGCCATGAATGAGGCACTGGACATAGCCTTTCATTCGCCAATCCAAGTGCCAATAAAGGAGACAGCTGAAACTCCAAAAAAGCAAAAGAAACCAAGGCAACGAAGGAGGAAATCCTTAGCTAAACGTTTCATTAGCAGTGGTAAGTCCTTTGAACAATCATGATTTTATACCCATAATCATATGGTTACTCATATTTCTGAGGATTGCAGGGGCTTCTTCAATTTCCCCCTTGAGGGAAGGGACTGATCCTTCTTCAAAGGCCGTGGAGGGTGCTGTAGAACAACCACAGACTCAAGCTGACTTGGTAGCTCCTGGAGAAGAGCTGCCATCCATTCCCAGTATCCCTCCCACTACTGAAGATGCTGTCCAGGGTCAGGGGTTGCAGGGCATAAGTCAGCAAGAAGACATAGCAAATGCTCCCACTGGTGAGACTAACCAAGATTCTGAAGTATCATTGGATGAAATGATGAATCAAGGAATGACTTTTGAAGAATTTTATGATCATGCTAGATTGTCATGTGATTTAGAAGACCTTGGGCGTGAGTGTTACCCTTCGCCCAAATTTTTCTTTTAAAAGAAAATATTTCTAACCATGATGTAAAATAATATGCAGTTTCTTCCGTAGAAGCTGCTGAACTGCCAATGCCTGAAGAGGGTGTGGACACTGATGTCAACCCTATCATTGCAGAAACATTAGCTCAAGTAGAGCTAAATCCAATAAACTCTCCTGAGACCCATCTTGAAAATCCTGTTGAAACCGGGAAAGATGGGGAGAAGTCTTCTCATGTTGCTGAACCACCATTGGGTAAGGGGTAACAATATTTGTGATTGTACTTTATTTGCAAGACAATCCATTCTTTTGTTATCCTTTAAGATTCAACTAAAATCTTTCAATTGATCATGTAGGGCCATCAACTGTAATGGCTAGATCCGGAGATGAGGCTTCAGCCTCTGCCCCAACAGGAATTGAAAGTGAAGAAGCCCATGTCAGAGGGGAAAGAGCAGAACGAGGCCCTTCCTTAAGCATGTTAATTCCAGATTACATACCCCCTTCTGACGAAGATGTTGAATCAGATCCAGAGATGCTCAAAGCGTTCAGCTTTTCACGACGTAAGGCGTGGAACAATATATGGAACATCATATCGGGGGTGCCCTTAGAAGAGCTACCATCAAAAATTTCCCGATTGTCATCCCAATTTGTTATAATGGGACTTGGTGGTTTTGGGTATGAAAAGATCCATGCTGCAGTGAAACAGATTATCTTCAGGAGGGAGCAAATGCAGACAAGTCGCGAAGATTTGACCAGGGTGAAATTGTCAGTCAACATAGGCGAATTTGAGGCTGTGATATCTCAGGCTGAAGCTGATTATGTTGTCAAGATGAAGGATCTGAAGCAAAAAATCAAAGAAAAGGTCGTCCAGCAGGTGCAACTCCAGCAACAGTTAGATGCTGTTACTGGGGAACTTGATCAGCTTAATGAATCATTGGATGAAACTCATATAAATGGCATGAAAGCCATTGCCGATGCTAAGAAGGCACTTCAGCAAGCTGAAAAGAGTGAAGCTGGTCAAGTGCACGAGCTTCAAGCAACTGTTGATAAGGCTCAGGATGCTATACATCAAATGAAGACTTTTGTTGACAATCTCCTGTAATTTCTTGAAAAAGAGAAGAGATTCCAATCTGTGGATGTCCTTCTAACTCTTGTGTATCAATGAAAAACACTTTTGTCTTCAATCATTTGTGCTTGCATTCTTCCATTACCTGCTTCAAATTTACTTAAGCCAATGGGCTTAGTAAGCATAGTTTGATTTTTACTAGGATTATTACAAATAACCCTACAAACTTTGAATCTTTTAACTGCTCAATATTAGCTAAATCATACAAAAAATGTATATTTAGTGAGCTGGAACTTGACTTTTATTCATAGTTCCTCTGTCTTTTGTGTGGGCAGTTTAAAGTCATGCAAGCCGGACATAAAGAGGCTAATGTTTAAGGTCGAAATAGCTTTGACCGAAAAATGGATTAAAATGGATTCAATTCCTTGATAATTTATCTGAAAACAAATTACCATACTCAAGAATGAGAGAAAATATGTAAACTATGACTTAAGAATATTTGAATCTGAGGAATGATATGAAAAAAGAGCTAAAGGCATTAGAAAAAGTAGTTTCCAAGAATGAAGTTACTATTATTTAACAAAACCCGTTAGGGGGTTGAAATATGCAGGGCCACCTATGGGCATTGGCTGCATAGTCAAATAAAATAGCATCTTTTGGCTGACAAGTCTATTATGTGGACTGTTTATGCAAGGCCACCTATGGGCACGTGCTGCATAGTCAGGCAAAAGAACTCTCAGAAATTTACTTTCCTAGTGCTAAAAGCCAGTGAAAGTTTATGGAGATTCAAATTTTCTAAAGCATAGAGTTTGTTGTATGGAAAGAGGTACTTGAATATGGAAAGGATATTTCCGAACAAGAATATCGAAGAACTGGATGAATATCACTCCTACGAAGGTCTGACCCAAACGTAGGGAAGAAGAATAAACCATAGACTTGAATACTTTCAGATCATGAAAAAAGGATATGGGACAAATATGTTAAGGATGGCTATTTTTGCGGATCCTTACATACTGTCGTTTAAGACAAATAAGGACAAAAGAGGAATTCTTCCCAAGAATGAAGTTACTATTATTTAACAAACCCGTTAGGGGGTTGAAAACATGAAGGGCCACCTATGGGCATTGGCTGCATGGTCAAATAAATAGCATCTCTTGGCGGACAAGTCTGTTATGTGGACTGTTTATGCAAGGCCACCTATGGGCACGTGCTGCATAGTCAGGCAAAAGAATTCTCAGAAGTTTGACATTTTTGTGACTATAAGTCATGAAAAGGGTTATGAAGATCTGAAAATATTTAAGGTTAGGATTATAATACATAAAGATGGGTATTTTCCAATGTATATAGAGATACATAGGTCAATGAAAACCATAATCATGTTGTGGCTGGGTCCTGAATTGAAACTTGGACTTCACTACGTATCTCATAAGAATGAGAATCAAGCCATACGTAGTTCTTGAAATGCAGTTTAACGTCGTGTAGGACGAAAGTATGAGTGATCTTAGTTTAGGGTCATAGAATTCGGACCATAATAATGAATACACAGTGTGTGTTTTCATGAAGACTTTTCAGCCAAGGGACTGAAAGTGAAATTTGGGGTTAGGCCCAAAAGACTTGGGACTGGATTCGAGGGACACTCGAATGTTCCTACGTATCCCATAAGGATGGGAATCAAGTCCACGTAGTTCTAGAGCTACCCTTTGTACAAATTTGGTTCGTACATGTGAAGGGTGAAAAGAGACTTTAGTGCAATGATGGTTTTAACCTAAGATAAAAAGTTTAGGCATTACCATGTATGTACGTAGTCTTTTGAAAATGAAAACCATGATTGAAAAAGAATCAATGTTAATAATGGTTCCTTCTCAAATGAGGAAATCAAAGAATATTGTAGTTTATTGTCGTACCGGACAAAAGTGTTGTATAGTTTAACGTCATATAACAAGGACGAAAGTGAATCAATGTAAAGATATTGATTCCAGGGGTGGTTTCACAAATCATCATCTATGAGATGGTGGTGAACCAATGTGAAGAGATTGTTTTTGGGCTTGAACCTTTGGGAGGTTGCCTACATACCCAGCCTGGAGGGCAAGGATCAAAGTCCGTGTAGTTCAATTAAAGAATGAATCAATGATCAAGTTGTTCTTGTGGACAATGATCTAAAAAATGTTGTTGGGACTTACACATGGTTAGTGGCCCAAAGGGAGTGTTATGGTTGATGTTCGCTCTAAGCTCACGTGAGTCATACTCGGTGTGAGAAACAAGAGGTAATAACAACCTTAACGATGCACGGTTTAATGTCATGTAGGACATATCAAGGACTTTCTGTACAGTTTAGCGTCATGTAGTTAGGACGATGGGGACAATACAGTTTAACGTCATATTGGACGAAAGGGGGATTGTGCAGTTTTAATGTCATGCTGGACTTTTGATGATTATATAGTTTAACGTCTTTCCGGACGTGAGGGACTTTTATACAGTTTAGCGTCATGTAGTTAGGACGTCACAGTTTAACGTCTTGCTGGACATATTTGTAAATAGTTTATGGTCATATACATGGACCACGGATGATGAAGTTTAGGGTCATACGGGACCATTGTTGTATAGTTTAACGTCATATAGCAAGGACGAACTGGTGCTGTACAGTTTAAAGTCATGTAGCTAGGACTAAGGTGAACCAATATGAGGATATCAGTTCTGGGGATTTTTTTACAGTTTAATGTCATGCTGGACAATGAAAGCGCCACACAGTTTTAATGTCATGTTGCTAGGACAAAATATAGTTTAATGTCATCTCGGACATATACAGTTTAGTGTCATGTAGGACATATTAATAACCAATGTGACATTTTAACGTCATGTTGGACGATAAGGGAACTGACACAGTTTAACGTCATGTTGGACGATGAAAGTGCCACACAGTTTAATGTCATGTCGCTAGGACACAATATAGTTTAATGTCATCTCGGACAAAATATAGGAACTTCTATACAGTTTATTGTCATGTAAGACAAAATCAGGGACTATGCAGTTTAAAGTCTTGTAGTTAGGACTATTGGTGCTGCACAGTTTAGTGTCATGTTGCAGGGACATAAGTGCGAATAGTTTTAAGGTCATATGCATGGACCGTACAGTTTATCGTCATGCTGGACGTATTATAGTTTAATGTCATCTCGGACAAAAGTGTGACACAGTTTAATGTCATGTTGGACGAAGTTTTAGTTTAAGGTCATACTGGACCATTGTGTAGTTTAAGGTCATACCGGACCTTGGTGTAGTTTAAGGTCATACCGGACCTTGGTGTAGTTTAAGGTCATACCGGACCTTGGTGTAGTTTAAGGTCATACCGGACCTTTTTTTATGAACCAAATGTAAGAGTCTTGGTTCTGGGAACAATATTTTGTGTTTATACAAAATACTTCTTCAGAAATCTGGCATTAGTTGGAGTCGTGATGTGTTCTCCATCCATTGAGATTAGAGAATACGCTCCATTGGAGTAGACCTTATGTATTGAATAAGGTCCTTCCCATTTTGGTTCAAGCTTGGGAGGTTTCTTTCCTGGTATCATTGGTGCTTTAAGAACCAATACCAATTCTCCCTGAATGAATGAACGAAGACGAACTTTTTTGTTAAAAGCTCGTGCTATTCGATTCTGATAGATTTCCAAGTGGTGCAAAGTGCACAATCTTTTCTCATCTAACTGTTCCAATTCATTCAAACGCTTTTGGGATTGCTCATCTGTTGATAACTGATCACAAATGGCTATTCTGAGTGAGGGCAATTGAACTTCAATTGGCAAGACTGCTTCTGTTCCATATACCAATGAATATGGAGTAGACCGCGTTGCATTGCGAGTGGTAGTCCGATAAGCCCATAAAGCATGATAGAGTTTATCAGGCCATGACCTCTTATCTTTATCCACCATCTTTTGCAGTATATTTGAAAGAGTCTTGTTGAAGGCCTCTATCTGGCCATTAGCCGCTGCATGATATCGAGATGAATGGTTGGACTTAATGTTGTATTCTTGATACAATCTCTTTACCTCAGAAGAACAGAAGTTGGTGCCGTTGTCTGTCAATATGGTATGAGGGACACCAAATCTAGTAATGATGTTAGACTTGATGAAGCTAACAATGCATTTAGAACTGACTTCATTGAGAGGTACTGCCTCTGCCCATTTGGAAAAGAAATCAGTAGCAGTAAGAATGTACTTAAACTGCTTGGCCGTAGCTGAAGGGTAAGGTCCCACCACATCCATTCCCCATGTGGAAAATGGCCATGAGTATTTAGCTGTATGAAGCAACTCTGGAGGTTGATGAATGAAATTGGCATATACTTGGCATGAATGAAACTTCTTTGTGAAATTAACACAATCTTGTATCATTGAAGGCCAGAAGTATCCAAGCCTTCGAATTTGATCAGACAATCTATGTCCAGACTGGTGGGCACCACAGACTCCTGCATGCACTTCTTTTATGACAGCCATTGTCTCTTCACCATCAATACATCTGAAGATAACTCCATCAAAACCACGTTTGTAGAGAATTTTCTCGAGGTGGTTTGGACCATCATAAAGAGTAAAATTGACCACACGTCGCCGAATTTGTTCTCTCTCGGCTCTATCAGGTGGAAGTGTTCCATTTTGAAGGTATTCCCTGATAGGTGACATCCATCCTGTAGTATAACCATATGGTTCAGGAATGGGACTAATTTCATTAATTTCCTCTGTTCTGACTTGAACATAAGGTGAAATTGCACGACGGTGGGCAATACCGATGGTTGTCTCGTCCCGATTTGGATCTGCTAAAGCTGTGGCTATATTAGCCAGTGCATCAGCTTGAGCATTTTGTGATCTTGGGACATAAGAAAATGTCGGTTCTGAAGGGAATTCCGACATTAACTCTCTGACGTAATCATACAAAGGAATTAATTCTTCTTTTCTGATGGCATAATCCCCATTGACTTGTTTGATTACCAGGTCTGAATCACCTTTTACCTTTAAGTGATTCACTTGTGCTTGAAGCGCTAACTCCAAGCCTGCAATGAGAGCTGGGTATTCAGCTTCATTATTGGTACCACCTTCCCACAACAAAAAGGAATAAGGTAACACTGCCTTATCTGGAGAAATGAGCACAATTCCTAAACCAACTTTGTTGAATTTAGGATTTTCCATTTTCTTCCCTGTTGGACTTCTAGAAGCACCATCAAAATACATTTCCCATGTTTGAGGATTCTCTTGAATAGAAAAAACTTCCTCATCAGGGAGTTCGATATCTGAATACGTGTCTTCCACTGAAGGGTGTTCAGCCAGGAAATCAGCCAGAGCTTGGCCCTTAATTGCCTTTTGAGACACATACTGAATGTCGAACTGCTGTAAAATAACTGCCCACCTTGCCAGGCGTCCTGTAAGCATTGGACGACTAAAGATGAATTTGAGTGGATTATTACGAGATACCAATTGGACCTCGTGATGTTGCAGGTAGTGTCTCAGTTTCTGAACTGCAAAGATTAATGCTAGGCAGCATTTTTCAATACTCGAATAGCGGGTTTCTGCTTCAAGCATAGTTCTACTGAGATAGTAGAGACTATTTTCATTCCCAGCATCATTCTTTTGAGCGAGAAAGGCACCCAATGATCGCTCTAAAGCTGTCACATAGAGGATAAGAGGTCCACCCTCAATAGGTGGCATGAGTACTGGTGGACTTAAGAGGTATTTCTTGAGAACATCAAATGCTTCTTGACATTCTTTAGTCCACTGGTAAGTGACTCCTTTCTTCAATAATTTGGTAAAAGGTAAACTTTTGCCTGCCAAATTGGCGATGAAACGCCGAACATAGGCTAAGTGTCCTTGAAGTCCTCTTAATTCTTTCAAATTCTGAGGAGGTGACATACCAAGGATTGATTTGGTCTTCTCAGGATCGACTTCAATACCACGATGGCGTACAACAAAGCCGAGGAATTTTCCTGAGGTTACCCCAAAAGCACATTTTAAGGGGTTCATCTTCAAATTATGTTGTCGAAGCTTGTGGAATATGATTTCCAAATCAGCCAAGTGATCAAAACGTTGTTTGGATTTAACCACCAAATCATCTACATAGCATTCAACAAATTTCCCTAGAAAAGGTTTGAAGATACGATGCATGGCGCGTTGATATGTTGCACCTGCATTCTTTAAACCAAAGGGCATCACCCGGTAACAAAACACACCTTGAGGAGCTCTGAAGGCTGTATATTCCTCATCTTCTGGGGCCATTCGGATCTGATTATATCCAGAATATCCATCCATGAAAGAAAGTACTTCATAGCCAGCCATCGCATCAATTAAGAGTTCTGTAATCGGAACTGGAAAATCATCTTTGGGACAATACCGATTAAGATCTCTGAAATCGATGCAAACCCTAATTTGTCCGTTCTTTTCCTTTACTGGGACAATATTAGCCAACCACTTGGGATATTGAACTTCTCTGACGAAGTTAGCTTTGATAAGCTTATCCACTTCAGCCTCGATTTTGGAAGCATAGGTTGGGTGTGTTCTTCTCGCGGCTTGCTTGAATCCTCGATGTTCTTTTGGCAAACCCAAATGATGGGTGGCAACATCAGGATCAAGGCCAGGCATCTCTGTATAATTCCAAGCAAAGATATCTTTATTTTGCTTTAGAAAAGAAATATACATCTCTTGTTCTTCAAGGGTCATGGCCACACTAATTAAAGTGGGGCGTGGATCTTTCTCTGTACCCAGATTTACTTCTCTGAGTTCATCCACAGTGGTAGAGATACCCTCTTCAAATGCTGGAGGAGCATCTCTAAGATCTTCCTCTTCCTCTTCATCATGTGTTATATCTTCCGTTTCTACTTGCAAAGTAGATGAAAAAACGAAATTCTCATGATCATAAGAGATGTCAAAATTTTCACATTTTGAAGAAGAAGCTTCCATTTCCGACCCTATTGATGAAAAAGGGTCTTCTTTGGGAAATAAA
Source organism: Viscum album (assembly GCA_963277665.1). Classification (NCBI taxonomy): domain Eukaryota; kingdom Viridiplantae; phylum Streptophyta; class Magnoliopsida; order Santalales; family Viscaceae; genus Viscum; species Viscum album. The sequence continues at coordinate 1,082,867,602 of OY728134.1, read as the reverse complement.
GAGGAGATGATGGATTGAGAATCGACATCAACATTCACCTCTGGTGTTGCTATAACTTCTTCTGGCCTGATTAGCGAAGTATAGACTTGTTGGATTTCAGCAGACGAAATGAAAACGTCACCACTTATGCTTTCATCACTGCTTGGTAAGTTACCAATTTCTCCCATGTTGTCTGGCTCGATTGCCGTAATTGACATTATGGATCTTTCCATAAGAGTATTTTGATTTGGGCCTATTTTGTCAATTTGACTGATAGGTAACACATAATCTGTACTCACATGTGAAAATGGATTTATTGGAATTTTTTCCAAACCATATGGAGCATTAACTTTGGTAATTTCCTTCATTGTAGATTTTTCTCTTCCCTTCATGTGATAAAATTCCGCCTCAATGTATTGAGACTCACATGTTTTGAACGGGGCCTTATCACCATACAATGTTCCAACTTGACCATCGAAACAGTATTTGAGACATTGATGGTATGATGACGGAATAGCTGCATGCTGATGTAACCAGGGTCTTCCAAGCAAGATATTGAAAGCTGAGTCTTGATCAACAATCATGAAATCTGAATTGGAAACAAGATCTCCAAACTGAGTTCTGAGCGTAACTTCTCTCAGTGGTTCTTGTTCATTTTTATCATATCCTTGCAACATCATGGTAGAAGGAGATAAATCAGATTCCGTGAGGCCCAATCGACGAAGTGTGCGAATGGGCATGAGGTTGACTCCTGAACCATTTTCAATAAAAGCTCTTCGAACATCTATACCATTGACTTTGCCAGATAGGTACAAAGGTTTTATGTGCCCATGCACAACATCATCTTCATCTTTATCAGTAAAAGATATCACTACATGGCATTCTGCAGGATTATTCTCTATGTGATAAATTTCAGCTGCAGCAATTTCAGCTTCAAATTCCTGAGGACTTGACAAAGCTTCGATGAGTGCTTCCCGAAGATCTTTTGATAGATTCAAAGCATCCAAAATTGATAATTTGGCTGGTACTTGGGCCAAGTGTTTCAATATATCATACTTTTGATCTAGAGGCCTGCGTTTCCCAATAGGAATATGCGGTTTAGCAGGTATCTTGGAAGCAGATGCTTTGGAAGCTGATGCCTCTTGTATTGAAGTTGGAAACATCTTTGGTTTTGGAAAATTAGACTGATTAGATCCATTTACTTGCTGAGATAAAGAAGATGGAACATTTAATCGGTCTTCCAAAATAACTGTGCCGAAGCTGAGTTGGCCATTGGCAGAAGAACTTGCTTGTTCATTTTGAGCTCGCTGAAGGGCTCTACCACGAGTTTCTGCTGCATATACAGTGCTAGCAGGGGTAGAATTAGAGTAGTGGCTTCGGAAAGATCCACGTCTTCCCCTATATCCTGAACCTCTAGAACTTCCTCGGGTTCCTTTATTTGATACAGGTAATTCAGGCTCATCAAGACTGGAATATGAATCTGTTAATTGAATCATATTAACAGAACCAAAGATCAATTCTTCGTCTGATAAAGACTCTGCCAAGTTAGCCTGTTTAGGCTGTGCCGTTTGGTGGGACGGTGCCCGTTGCTTTGAAGTAGATGGCATGAAATCTGCCAGAGTCAAAGACAATTTAGGCTTTGATACATACTCATCTTCTCATGATTCCTCTTTCTTCTTTGAATTGCGCTGCCCTTTTGAGGATTTGTCCTTTGATGGAGGCTTTACTGCAGCTTTTGTAGGAGACACAATTGGCTTCTTCAATTGTGTTCGCAAAATGGAATGGGTCCGATTGATTGTCTTTCTGATCATCCAATCATCATATTTTTTCGCAGTTTTGCTTTTGACTTCCTGCCACTCGCCTCCTTCCTCTGGATCTGTAGCGGTAATACACGCTACATGAGCTGAAGAACCCTTCAATTTGACTTGTCCCAAGTCAACCATCTTTTGTAGGAGGTCTTTAAAGACAAAACACTCCTGGATGGGATGTCCCAACATTTGATGAAAGGGACAATAATTGGGACGGTCTTCATCTCCTTCCTTGTTTGGTCTCTTCGGCACTGGTAATTGAACCAAATTATTTTCCAGAGCTGAAATGAAGTAACCAGGAACTTGCTCACTTCGGAAAGAGTATGTTTTACTCTTCATATCCTCAAATTGTTTTCGTCGTTGATCTTTTTGATCATTTGGACGAAACAGCCTTTTTTGTTGGCGTTCAGGAGGTGGAGCCCTTCGAGAAGATGAAGGTTTTGAAGTAGAAATAGGTACAGGTGCCTGTTTAAGCATAACTGTAGCAGTTTCTGCTTTACCCATTCTTCTTCCTGGAGCTGATGGAATTACACGAGATTTAACCTTAGCCTGCATAAGGGAATCTTCAATCTGTTGAGCGATTGAAGTAAGGTCTCGAAACCCTCCTGTGTATTTCACAGGGATCAATGGCGTGCGTAATTCGTCACGCAAATTTTCCACACAGATTGGCAACAATTCCTCCTGAGGGAGTGATAAACTCAAGGAATATGTCAATCCCTTCCAACGAGCAATGAAATCAGAGACTCTTTCATTCTCCCTTTGCTTGCAGTTTGTAAGATCGAAAACTGTCGTTTTTGGCAAAGTTGAGCTGAACTGAAGAAGGAATTTTTGACGAAGATCCTCCCATCCGATGACTGACCGGGATTTCAAGCTTGTATACCAGACAAAAGCTGGTCCTTGCAAGGTTCGCACGAAGCATCTGAGTTTCACTGCTTCTTGTTGTTCTGGAGTTCCCATCATAGGATCACAACAAGACACGTAATGCGTCAAATGTTGTTCAGGGTCGCCTGATCCATTGAAAGTAGGGAAAATAGGGTTTCCAAAACTGGATGGAGGAGAAATTGAATCTACCCATTCAGGGTAAACTTTCTTTTCAGGTTGAACTTGCGCCCGTTTCCCTTCCATAGTTTCTAACCGAGCTGTTAATGACTCAATAGTAGTTATTAACTTTTGAGAAACGTCAGGTTGAACTTGGTTTTGGGTAGGTGCAATGAATGGAGCTTGGACAGCCGTGGAGGTTGGTGCTGCAACTAATGGTAGTGCTGCCAACCGTTGTTGCGTTTGACCCGTAGGATTAGACCTCTGTGGGTGTACTGATAAAGGAGGATATTCCTGATCCATCTCAGTAGTTACAACAAATTCCTTCGGCTGTCGGACTTCAGCATTCTTAAGAAGAAGACTACTCTGAAGTAGTTCTGCATTTAACCTTCTTAATTCTTTCATTTCTTCCTCCTGTTGTGCAAACCTTTGCTCTAATGAGAGCGATTGACCTCCTTCAGAGGAAGGGTGATAAGTAACCTGATTCTTTCCTTTCCCCTTATTGGATCCTTTTCGGAGAGGGGGAAGTGGGTTACTTGAAGGAATACCCAGATTTTGGGTAAGCCTTTGATTACGTGTGCGCACACCTTCTTCATTTAGGTCTGTGTGCACAACTTCTTGAGCAGGAACCTCTTCATCTGATCCCTCTGATTGAGCCTCATCTGGTGAATCAGCAGCAACGGTAGTGATGACATTAATGGATGCATATTTCATGGAATCCTTTCTATCAGCATTTCTGTGATATTGTCTCCTTTTATATCCATGATAAGGCATGGCATTCCGTTGACTTGATCCCTCAGGAATTTCTTGGAGAACCGTCACTTGGAGAGAATCTCCTGACATCTTGGCTCTTCGTTCCTCTTGAGGCTTATTCCCTAATCGAGAGAATACTGACTTTCTCTGAGGGAGGGATTGAAGATTTGAAAAAGTCCCCAGTCCGGTGGACTGGGGGTGTTCCTGTTGCTTCCGCTCAACTCCTTGAATCCCATTCGTTGATTCTGAGGGTTGGGTTAGAGAAGTCCCCAGTCTGGCAAGCTGGGGTGTCTCTTGACATGCTATGTCTGAGATCTTTTTAAAATCTCTCTTGATCTTGCGAATCTTAGTTCGGAAATTAGCTGGATGCATTAACCTGTATCCACTTTTATCACCTGGTTCAACAGACCGTTGGATGATTTCCGAAACTTCTGTCATTTGATGACGTGTTTGCTCCAGACGAGAGGCTTGTGCAATATTCTCGCCTGCTTGGTGTAGGAGCAATTCAACAACCTGTTCTCTATATACTTGATTTTGAGAGGAACTAGTTGAAGCTTGATCTTGAGCAAGATTTTGATTATGAACAAAGCCCATTGACTGTGGCTGGCCATGGGCAATAACATTGCATGAGACCATTTTCGGCGGGCTTTGCTGACCGGAAAGCACTGTGAAATGTAGTGCTCCGTGAATACCCCATCCTCTGATATGAACATTAGATGGAGCATTGGAAATTAACTGACGCAATATTCTTAGTGCGCCAAGGCATGAACGTTGAAGGGTTCTCTGTTGCTTTTCAGCCTTCGGATACCGAGACACTGATAGAGATGCCAAATCAATCTGGCGTTGTAACCCTTCTATTATCTTAAGATGATTTTCATATTCATCGTAAGATAATACCTTCTTCTTTAATTGACAAAGAGTTTTCCATATGTTGAGACGAATATCATGGATTCCATCATCCGTCAACATCTTTGGAATGTCATACTGTGAGTCAGCCAAAGGCCAAAACATGACTGGTACTTCACCTTTTGCCAGTTTTTTCCTCATGTTCAGCATTTCCTCTTTATCATTAAATGAAGATTCTTCTACCTGTTTGGACCAGAGTTGGTGTTTCCTTGTTGCTTCATTGGATTCAACAAGGTTGGTAGAGGAATCACTATTCATGCTGGAAGATGAATGACCCAAGGAAGGTTCGGAGAATAACCTGAACCCCAGGCTATCTTCTGATGGAGAAAGAGTTTCACCTGCCGATAGTAAAGCATCAGACATGACTGGTTTTACGTTTGCAAGTGCCTCGAGATAGGAGGGCTTTCTCATCACTACATTGCCTTCTGAAGAATTTTCGAGACAACGTGAATCACTACTGCGGAGAGGACTTTCGCAGCGAAGTTCATCACCATGAGGAGGACCATCATGATGGGTTACAGCAAAAGATGAAATCTCTTGCTCCTTGGCCTTCTGACCACATAGAGGGTTCCTGTGGCTCTCATCTGAAGAAGAAACTTCAAGATTGACCGAATTTTCATGAAGCAAGTCTTCATGAGGAAGTGTCTGTTGAAGACCTTCGGGATTAATGTTCCTGTTATTGGGAACTGAGGGAGTAGAATCTTGAATTCCGACAGATAAATGTCTGAGGGCTTCAAGAACTCCAGCATCGAGCAAGGCCTTATTGCAGATTGGCCTTTGATCTCCTGACTGTGCTGAGCGGATCTTTTTCTTAGATGCCTTCTTACTCGCTTTAGAAATCACTTGATGACGAAAGTGATTGCTCTGAGCAGGTGTATGTGCCTGATCAGGAAAGATGGTCAGGTTAGGCTGACGATCATCGCTCAAATCAGGTGTATGTGCCTGACTTGGTTGTCCATATGATATGGGGGAGTAGGCCCCACAACCCTCTTGGACTGGAACAGATGTGTGTGTCTGTTCCGGAGTGAATTGTTGATGTGTCACTCCACTGCTAGGGATATATTTATGTGTCTGTCCCTGAGATGATGCTGAAGCTGTTATAATATCCTGGCAAGCATCCAGAATATGAGCAGGAATTTGCTTCTGCTCTTTCACTATTGACAAAATATGTTTGGTGACTTCAGCCACCGGAACAGGGATATACGTCCATTCCGGGCTTGGAGTAGGTGTATGTGCCTGCTCCTGTCCTCCTTTTCCTGTCAGTGAATCCTGACAGTACTCAAGTGTGGAGGCAGAGAGTTTAGTCTGTCTCCTGTTTGTCGTCGGGGCTTTCCGACTGACTTCTCCGTGCACTACCAAACGAGACTGTTGGTAGGCTTGATTAGTATTAGCAGGTGTATGTGCCTGCTGATTACACTTCGCCAAACGCTGTTGACGAGATCCATCATATGTAGTCAGACGAGCCTGCTGACTAACTGCTGATGTATAAGCAGGTGTATGTTCCTGCCTATGGTACTCCGCCGGAATTGCCTGGCGGGATCGGCTTGATGCTGCCAGACGAGTCTGCTGGACAGCGGGATTAAAACGAACAGGTGTGTATGCCTGCTCGTTGTTTGCCACCAAGTTAGGTTGGTGGACTTCTCCGGAGATGACAGGGATGACAACCTGCCTATTGTTAACCGGGTTCCGTCTCTGGCGATTCATCTTGCCTGCTCGGGTTCGAGGAACCTGAGATGAACGCCTGGAGTCGGTACCCTCATCATGTTGAGGGCGCACTACCGCACGAGTCTGGCGGCGATTGTTGATGGGAGCCCTTGAGAAGGACTCCTGTCTCTTTGAATTAAGGTCCTGCGGGACCTGCTCATTCACTTCCTCGGAGTAAGGGAGTGAATGGAAATTGCGTTCCGGGGATAACGACCCGAAACGGTTGGAGACGGTAGTCAGCACCGCCTGCTTCTTGATTGCTGGTCGCCTTTGTCCGGACGACCAGGTAGAATTGTTAACTTGGAGGGCTTGACGAGCGGCCTCCAGAGTTGGGATAGTACCGTTGCGACGGTACTCCTTAACCAGTGCATTAGAAACACAGCGTTGAAGACGCTGAGTTGGTGATGTCATCCTCAGAGAGGATGACATTCCAGCAGGAGTAGCAGCATTGGTTTTTACAGCAGCAGACCTCACAGTAGAGGTGTTCCCAGCAGCAGTATTCACAGGGGTGAATTTAAGGAAAGCCATTTTTTGTAGAAGATCTTGAAAAAAGAGTGCCTGTTCCATGTAACAGACATAATCAAGATGAATCCGGCTACTGCATCTTTTGGATGATCATATGTCAATGATTGCCTTGTTGGCCCAAAGGGCCTAACAGATAAGAAGAACATCACTTTAACTTGGTTAAGGATTCACGTCGGGTTCACCATTTTTGTTTCGCGCGGAATCCGGGGATGACCTCCTGGACGGGAGATTCAAACGTTCCGATCGGTTTCTAACGGGTTTGTTCGTAGAACCGGAAACATCCAATGATTCCACATCCGTTTGGACCTACTTTCCAAAGGCAGGCGCTCATTAGCTTGTGGGCTAATGAGGCTTAGGAATTTGCATTGGTCGAGAGGATGGGAGGTCGGACTCATCACACCTTTTTGAGGGGAATTATTGTCTACTCCGGGACTCTCTTTATAGATTTAAGTTAAGTTCGGGAATCCTTATTACATTACCAAGTATAAAATGAGCTTTCCTTTAGTTTTAACAATCAATGATTAAATATGCAAGAAATTTAGAGAATCTTTTATATGTATTCGAGGTTCTTCATCAATATAGAATCATCTATATTTGTTTAGAGATTCTTGGTCAATGGTATCCTTCAAAACATTTATATAAAAGTCTCTTGGTCATTTTGATGACCAGGCTGGTTTTAAAGCCACTCAGTGGGGCACTTGAAGTTTATCGTCATTCAGAAGGACAGAGATTATTTCAATGTTGGGATCGAACCCATAAATGGGCTACCTACGTATCCTTTGTTTTGAAAAAGGAATCAGAACCCACGTAGTTCGAGGGATGGGATATGATGTTTTATGATTGATGGCTCAAGGATGAATGTCATAATTACTTTTACACTCTAAGCTCACGTGAGTCATGCTCGGTGTGAGAAACAAGAGGTATTGGTAAAATTCAGACAATTGTGCCATAAAAGATGCAATCATAAGAATTTGTTTTGGGGCTTATGTATAGATGACTGCCCAGATAGACGAAAGTTTAGGATTTACTTTTAGGGAGAAAATCCAAGAACAGGGTCCACAAAGTTATATGTGCTTCATGGAGATTTGAATACTCTAATCTTGGGGCTTACTCCTAAGGAGGATGCCCAAGTTAGGAGGGGACTTATGATTGGGTTTTATTCCTAAAGAGGAAACCCAAATCAAAGGTAATTTATGACTGGTTAAGAGAAATTTTAAGAGACTTGGGGCTTACTCCTAAGAAGGATGCCCAAGATTTATGACTAGGACTTATTCCTGAGAAGGAAGCCTAGGTTAAGGGACTTGGGGCTTACTCCTGAAAATGAAGCTCAAGGTTATGACTGAGTCTTATTCCTGAAAAGGAGACCCAGGTTAGGGATTAAGGTTTGGGGCTTACTCCTGAGGAGGATGCCCAAGTTTGGGAACTTTTAAGAATTTGGGGCTTACTCCTGAGGAGGATGCCCAAAGTTGGGGTTGAGGCTTACTCTTAAGAAAGATGCTCAAGATTTAGAGGACTTGATTGGGGCTTACTCCTGAGGAAGATGCCCAAGATTTATGACTAGGACTTATTCCTGAGAAGGAAGCCTAGGTTAGGGGACTTGATTGGGGCTTACTCCTGAGGAAGATGCCCAAGATTTATGACTGAGTCTTATTCCTGAAAAGGAGACCCAGGTTAGGATTCTCTTATTTTAAAGGATGAGGTTGAATGAATGAACTCTCAATCTTTGGTGACATAAATATGTTTAAATCACTAGGTTTTGAGAGATATTTCACAGAATTCCTTTCAGATAAGGATGTCAAACCAAGAAATCATGCCATAAATGGCTTTGAAGAGTATCTTGAAGACTGAATCTTGAATAGGAAGGGTGAAATGGCTTAAGAGGGGTAAAAATGGGCAAGGTGGGCACCCAAAAAGATAGGGGCACGCAAGTATTAAAAGTCGCGCAAGTCCTGCGGCGGCGCGCAAGTTTTGGTCGCGCAAGTATACTTGCGCGACATGAGGGATACTTGCGCGATTTTCAACCAGAGTTAAAATACTTGAGCGATTCTTTATTAAACCCTTTATAATCCTCTTGAAGTTCTTCCAGAGAAGGGACGCGCAAGTTATATTGAAGGAATTAAGTTGGCGCGCAAGTGTTTGATAAGTTTCAACACTTGGGCCTTCCTTCTTCTCTTTAGATATTCCGTTCTAGGTAAGAAATTACCTTAGAAGTGTTCCGGAAGCTTTGAGAAGAGACTTGGGCGTCGGGAGCTTTGATCCGAGTTTCTGGAAAGAGATCCTCTCGAATGGGGGGCCCACAGGGTCTATTTATAGGCAAAAGAAGACCCCGGGCGGTTACTGGGCGGTTACCAGATATGTCGCGCAAGTCCCTTGCACGACCATGAGTGGTCGCGCAAGTGTTGAGGCGGCGCGCAAGTGTACTTGCGCGACCAAGAGGGAACTTGCGCGACCTATGGGCAATGTTCTCCTTTTCCATCCCTTTGTCGATTTTTGATGTTTCTTCAAAGGATTAATCACTTTGAGCTCAGATATTCCCTTTTCCGATCTTTAGATTCTGTGACGAAAGGAGCGTCAACAGTATTTCGACTCAAAAATCAAAGGTAACATTATTAAAAGGGAACTCACTTTTTATGTCTCACTATAACTGATGTCACTCACTTGAGAGGTTTCACTCATTGGGCTTTTCAATGCTGAAGTACACACTAGAACTCATAAGATGTCGATACACAAGTAGGGAATTACACCTAGGTCCTATGAGGATAACTAACCTTATCCAAAATAACCTTCTAGTAAGGGGATAACATACCATGGATAATGGAATCAAGATAAATAACCCAACCTAATGAAGAATGATAGAGGATCACACCTCATCCCACACTGAAGGATACCTGACTCCATCCATAAATTACCCATATAGTAGATCACTCATCCTATGCTCATGATCGGTTTCCACACTATACCCTCTTAGGGATAGAACATGGGAGCGCACTTATATTGATACTAAAACTATATTTAAAGGATCAAGGGCTCCAACCTACCCTATAAATAGTACATGGCATAAATTAGGAATACACACCATGAACTGCTAAGTTCAGTCCAGCCTATGTTCATGTCTATGTACTCATACATATTCCCATATATAATGGTCATGCACATGTACACTAGAAGAGTCTGTGCATGTTTACCCTAGTGTATACACTAGGTATCTGGCTTAAGGATCACAGAGTGTGTGGACTATTCATATGCATGTGTGATATTTATCTTGGCACTTAAACCCTAGTCGTCACGGAATGGCGTCCAAATGGTGTTTTCTTCCAAACTATATTTAATGTAGATTGGGATTTCTCATAAATTAATAGTATTCACATGTATCCAACCAAATTTACTCTTTCTTCTCTCTATCCATGAATCTTGCCCATAAAAATAGAATCTTGGTTGACCAAGCCCATGTTGTCACCAGTGGCCAGATTCTAACCACCATTTTATTGTAAAACACATATTGTATCCATCCAGACGCACTTTCATAGTCTAAAACATGATAAATCCACCACCCACACCATTATATAATCTTTATCATTATTGTCACATCTCTATAACACCTTCAATCCCAACACCAAACCCCTGACAAAAAAAATGCACCCAATATTGATTTCACAATGATCGGTCCTCAAGTAAAATCGAATAATCGACCAATTGAAATATAGATGATAAATTTTAGAAAAAGGGTGGAGAAAATCACAAAAAAAAATAAGAAATGAATGTTTACCATTATTTAGTTTAAAATTTTTTCAATGGTAGATAATTTGCTTAATGGAGAGGATAAAATTAGAACTAACTATTCTTTAATATAGGAATAAAAGTAATCAATTTTAAACCAAAAACCAATCAATGAATTAATTTATAAAATAATTAATTAAAATTCACTATTGAGAAATCAACAATAGAAATTAAAGTAAAAAAACAAAATGTCCTACCTATATATCAAATTAATCACTAAGGAATAATGATTATGTGTTGTTTTCATTAGTGAGATCCAAGAACTTCATTGATGATGATAATCCTCACTGTATACCGATCATTGATCCCTGATCATGTATTCTTCTTCCAAATCTCTCATTCAAGTTCCTCTCCTCTAATATCTAGGGTTAAGTGGATAAACCTAGGGTTTGGGTATAGCTATGCTTAAATAGAGGATGCTTATGTCACGTGAACTTAATTGAAAATGAATTATTTAATTTAATTTATTCATCCATTATTTCTCCGACGACTCCACTTAGATGAAACATTTGACATGTAAAAATATTATGTTTCACCTAGGGTAAAACCTGTATTCTAGATTTAATATTGGTATTAATTTTACCATCTGAGACACTGTTCATGAGATATTCCATTATTTCTAAAAAACTTCATGTGTGTAATATATTAAATTTACTATTTTTAATAAATCAACACCATGTCTCTATTGGAATTTTAATTTTATTCTGACTCCACACCTTACTCAAAAATTATTATTTAAGATATTCCAAAATTTTACATGGGAAAAATTGAGTTGTTACATGAAAGTTCTATGAATTGAAGCATAACGGATCATATAATATGGAATAAAGGATGAAAATGTGTTTCATCAACCTATATTGATTTCAACTATACCTTTATATCTATAAATATTTTAATAGACTTACATATCTATAAACTAAAAAATATTTTCATGAAACAGAGAATAAATCAAGAGAAGAGGGAGTTCCCCTTGGGTGAGGAGTGATCAATCCCTAAACATTATAAAGAATGATTACCTTTTCCTAGAGAGATGATGACTAAAACTTTTATCCAATGAATATTAGTATATTGAATTTTTATCACATGAACACCTCATCAGTTTTTCACCTTAGACATATCCCATTGTGAGTGAACCATATAAAATTTATGTGTCATGTGTTCTTCACTTTCTTACATATTTTTTACGATTCAAAGAGATATCAATCGAGAGTTTTACAGATTGATAATAATTTCTTTTGATGAGGGAATAAAATTTGGAAATGGGGTAAACATTGTATAAGGTGAAAAAAATTATTAGATATCACCCTAATTCACCCCCCCCCCACACACTTAGGGTGCATATATTAGTCCTAGTCCCAAAAATCACGTTTTTAGTGAGCCATAAAAACATGAGGAGTGGCCTTGGGAGTTATCCATAAACTATATTCGATGCAACAAGTGTAACACCCTAAGATCTTATTTTTAATTTCCCTTTAAATAATTATTATTTGGAATATCTTGTTTCACATGAAATATAGAACTAAAATGAAATTGTGATACATTTTATTAAGATAATATTATAAGTTTTGAATGTGAACATCAAAATGTAGCCATTTAATTGGTGATTTTAAAAAAAAAAAGTAACCAAATTTTGAAATCAATGTAGAAATAAAAATAAATTTAATTTTTAATATCAATTAATTCATAAAAATCTATTAGTTTGTCTAAATAACTAATAAGATGATTTTATACTTAAAAATGTATTTTCATAAAAATTACCTTTTTAGGATCAATGCATTTTCATTTTAAGAAACTAATTATATTATGGTTAAATGATGATAAAAATATATTTTTGATATTAATAACCTATTAACATTAATTTAATTTGTAATTAATAGGAAATCAGAATAAAAATATTTAATATTTTAAAAGTCATTTTCCTATAAAAATAATTTTTTCATTATATTTTATTTTTACATTTTAAAGTTAAATTTTAAAATTTTATAATTTTAACTTGAAAAAATTCAGTTGATTTTTTGGATTCATAGGTCAATTTTACCTTCAAATTAATTTAAAAAAAATTCTGAAAATATTGACTTTTAGTTGAATAGTTCAAAATACATTTTTTATAAATGTCATGACATTTATGACATCATTAAGATATAATAATAAGATAAAACTTTGTGAAAACTTTTTCTAGAAAAAATATGTATTTTATAAGTAATATTAAACATTTAAAAATATTTCTTTTAATCTTTAAACCTATATTTGATATTTTAAAACTTATGTTATATTTTTTCCTAAAATAGGTTTTAATGAGTTATATATTTATTATTTTAGAATTAGTTTTTATAAATTTTATAAATATTTTCTAATAAAATTTATTTTATATTTGGAATTATAGTTTCCAAATTATGTAATAATTTCCATTATATTTTTTTTGTAAAAACAAATTACTTTCGTAAAAATTAGTTGCCGCGGTAAATGTCAAAATGGTACAAGGTTAAAAAAAGGGGTGAAATGCTTAAAGAATGCTATAAATGCCTCAAAATGAGTGGTTAAGATATTTATCAAATAATAATAATATAATGTCCATTATTTTTCAATTTTGGATCCAATTTCCTTCAAAGTTGACATGACATTAATATAAAGTTATTAATATTTATAAAAGTGTCACCCCTCTCACTTATAAAATAATCCCTTCACCACCCAACTTATCATCACACTAAAATCTCATTAGTTCAATAAAAATACTCCCAAATTCCCCGAGAACACTCATATATATGTATTAGAGGTTTTTTCTTCTAAAAAGACCACCCATTAAAAGGCTTAATCTAATTTGAAAAGGATTTATTCTAAGAAGTAAGGTAAAAATATGTAAATCGATCCATTTCATTTATATTTCTTTACGTCTTCTTATTATACCTAAAATTATATTATAACAACATAATATAATATAATAAGTATCATAATAATACTTAATTTTTATTATATTTATGGAACAACCATTATCTACCTTCCTCCCTTACTCCTTGAAAGAATGAAAACGACGTCCATGTATAAGCATATATTACCGTCTCCAAGAATAAAATGTTTTATTTTTCATAAATACCGTATTGTTTTGGTTACAAATGGATATTTAGTGAATACATATTATATTTATAATATTATTAATATTATGAAAAATATAAATCAATTCCGACCCTCTTTCTATTCTATGGAAAATGAAGATGTTATCCGTGTGTGCGTTCATGTTACTGCCTCCACAGATGAAGTGTTTCATTTTTCATAACCATATTACATGGATAGTTCTAAAAAATTATTTAATTATTATATATGATATTAATGAGTAATATACGTTTTAATATGATTTTATAATTAAAACATAATATTTAATTCTCATTATAATGTTACTCATTGATATCGGTAAATTACTCAAAACAAGTTTGTCACTGATTCCATCTTCATAAATCATAACTAAAATTCTCATGGAATGATTATAAATGGAATATATAAAAGGTATTATATATTAATAAATATATTAAATTTTTTATTATGATAATTATTTTTATTATAAATTATGTTAAAGTGATTTCATGGAATTCAGAAGTTAAGGTAATGGTTTCTTTAACTCAATTTCACTTTATTGAGATTTTAATTATATCCACCACTTATATTATTTTGTAATATATATATTTCCCACTTATGTATTTTAATATTATTATAATTAAATTCAATTTAATAACAAATCCATCTAAATTTCCAACTTTGAAGGGGATTTTTAATCAAAGGTTACCAAATCCGTAAGGGTTTCTTTCTAATCTCATTCTCAAGACGAGATTGTTATGAATGAATTTACTCTAGAGAAAAATTTTATGAATGTTATATCTAAACCCCCAAACAATTTATTATCCTCTTTTTATTATTGATTTTTTACATTTCTTCTCTCAATTTATTTTCCCTTTTTAAATAATTTACCAGATATGATGCTTGTAAATGAAACTAGTCCCACCTATTCTTCTCAGTTGGGAATCTACCTCCTCTATGTCCATATTCATTGGATGAATTTATGAATTTATTTATAAATGCTTCAACTATTGATTAATCTTTTACCACAATTTTTTATTTCTTTTCAAAAGTTTTAAAATAAAATTTTAATATTTTCCACACATGAATTTTTTGACAAAAGTATCCCTTCTTAATGCTTTTTGTATGAACAAAATCTTTCGTTATTAATAGAATTATTCTTTATGATGATGCCTTTTAATTATTTAATTTTTTTTCAAATGATGTTAATTTTCAATGATTTTGAAAATAAAAAATAAGTATTGTTCAAATGAAAAAAAATATTTTTAAAAAGGAATTATTGATTTTAAAAGTGAATTTAACGGCTTTTTTATTAACGAAAGAACTCTTCAATGTTTTTAGGTATTTTCAAAGAAAGTTTCTGAAAGAATATTTCTTTTATAATTATTTTTGAAATAATTTTTTCTTTTAAATGGTGATTTTTAAATAAAAAATTATCAAGCTCGAGTTTTTTGTTTTAATACAATCACTTTTAAGAAGATTTTAATCATTTTAAAAAGGAATATTTCATCTTGTTTTCAGAGTAATATATCCTATAATATTCTAAAGGGTTTTTTATATATTTTAATATCCTTCGATGTTCCATTTATTGTAATTAAGATATGTTCTTATGATACTATTCATCTTCTTTCCCTGGATGTATTATGATGATGATTTTTTAAGGATGTTTTCATGAAACGCATTTCTTACCCACGTGGTAATTAATTATTGAAAGAATAATGGATGATTTTATGTTCATGAGGAATAAATATGATAGTTTATTATTATTTGATGTGTTTAGTCCATTAAATACCTCCAATACATTGGTAGTGTTTATATCTCATGAACTCAAAAGGGTACACTGGAGGTTATCCCAATCCCAAGGTTACAAAAGAGGTTATCCCAATCCTAATAGTATATGATAGGTTATCCTAAGCCTAATGGTATATAGTTGGTAGGCCCAAGTATATGGCTACATGGGTGGTAAACCCAGTCCCAATGTTACACGGGTGGTCAGCCCAAGCCCAAGAAGGTACATAGGTGTTTATCTTAAACCTTCAATATGATGAATTTCTTAGGGGTATCCTTGACATATGATTTATATGATTTAATTTATTCCATTTATTCCATTATTTTATATAATAATCTAATGTTAATTTTCTATTCTTATTTTATGTTCTATTAGATCATTATTATTTGATGTTCTTCATGATTAAAACTCATGTCTAGTGTTATTAAGATGATGTATTCCATGACTAAAGATTCTAGAGCTATGTATTTGGATATATCCTTTATATACCATGATTATATTCTCATACTATTATTATTATCTTATACTTACTTATGACCATCGATTGATATCTCTCATATTTATCCTTACTGAGTATCTTAGATCACCCCTTATTATGTTTACATTTACCTATGTTATAATAAATAATAAACCCTATGAGATATCTAAAAGGGGATCTATTATGGTACGATTATAGAGAAATTTTCACAGTAATATTCTCATGTAGCTAATATCCAAAGATGTTAAACCTTTTTTAATCCGTATTGTGAGATTATTTGTAGGATGTAATGTTTATATTCTAGAAATACATGTAATTTTGGATGGATTGAGCTCACTTATAATTAAATCCATTATTTAAATAATGTGTTTTTTAAACCAAATCTGGGAGTGAGAGTATAGGTCACTTTAATAAGCACCCCAAAAATGTATCCCTGGGAGTAAATTATATATTTTTACATGGAAAATATGTTTTGACCATATTTCTTAGACTATATCACAGATTGGGAGTAAACAAATTAATTTTTTTATCTCCTTTGTTTGATTTTTTATTTCTTGATACTCTTCATATGATCTGATACATGTAGTTTATACACCATATAATGATCATTATAATGGATTTTATTATACATACTTTAATAATGTTCCCACCTAAAGTGGGTACATGATCTAAATAAATAATAAAGTCAAATGATTTAGAATAGGTGAAATGTTTCAAGTGGTTGTAGTCATGATTCAACCCCCACCATCTCTTAGTACCCTTACATTATTGGGACCCTAATATTTTACCACTAACACTAGGTTATTAATAATATGATTGCTTTTCTAATTGTTGAAAAAAAAATTCAATTATTTTTACTTATTGTAAAATAAGTTGAAGACTATAATATACAAAGATATATATAAAAAAATATTTAAAATTAATTTTATAAAAAATGACATTGAAAACATTTACCATGTTGGTTATCAAAAAATAATAGTTTAGAATATTGTTTAAAATATTTTTTATATTTTTTATAAAATAATTAAAGATAAAATGATCGTAATTTTTCTTTCATCCAAATTATTTTATCATCAGAAATTAAAAATAATTTCATATTTATTTTAAAATTACATATAATTCCAATTTAAAATATTACCATTAAAACTAATTACAAAAATATAATTTATAACTTTTATTTTATTAACAACTCTTAATAACTGATCTGAAAAACCAAGAATAACCCATATGAAAATTTTATTCTTTTTAATAGAGAAAAAACAATGGTTAAATTAAAAATTTACAATGGTGAGGATAACTCTTAAAAATATTAAAAATATTGTTCTATTTTCAGTTCTATAGGTTTTATCTTTTTTCTATTTTCAGATCCATAGGTCTTCCCTTTATTCTATCTTTAACTCCATTGTTTGTTATCTTTGTTCATGTAAATGGAATGTTTTTTTAACATGATGATAGATTTGGGAAGTTTTATATATTATCCATTAGAGATATATTTCCAAATAATGATCAAAATGTTGATGGATTATAATGATAGGGGAGTTTATGAGGAATGGAAATGTTTATAAGTAATGAATTTTTCAAGTAATGGGTCATTATCTGGTTGGGTAATTATTTTCTGCTACATTTTTTGGGGATTTGGGTTTTCTATCATTGTGTTTATTTATCAGGTTTTTTGTGTGGGTTTTTTATGTACATGATTTTTTCCCATTGGAGAGGAAATGGCTTTTGGAGTCCTTATTTTGTAGTATTATTGTCTTAGTTTTTTCCATGTTTTTTGAAGAGTATATATATGTAAACTGGAATTTGGTGGTGAAACATGTGAGTTTTCTTCCTTTTCAGTGTATTTTATTAGGAATGGGTCTTTTTTGTCACCTGAAAATAGGTTGTTTTATTTTATAAAAGAATTATTTATAGGGTTTTAGGTATTTTTGGTTCTTGTTTTTGTATTTGAATAAGATTGAAATCTTGAGATAGGTGAAAGGTATATGCTCTAGGTTTTTTTAATTCTATAACAAGGGATTTCATGTTGGTTATATTGATTATTTTAAATTCTAGGTTACATTTTTTAGGATTCATATTAATGTGTTATTAAGGATGGTTATGTGTTGTCCCTTTATGGGAATCCAAGGGTTTGTTTCTTAATCGTGGATAGTCTTGAAATTTGATGGGTGTGTAAAGGGTAATATGGGTTCACCACATTATATATCAATATATTTGTAGTTTTTTAAATTGATTTTTTTTGTTATCAAAAATTTATATATGTTACTTCAATGAATCATTCCCTTCTCATTCATAATCCAGGCATATCCTTTCCATCTAATTATCATCATATAAGGAATAGTATTAAAAATTATATTTCTCGAGTAAGGTTGAGTTGCATTATTTATATATCCCAATAATAGATATATTACTCAATATGGGAAAGATATTAAAATTTTAAAGTCATATTATAATAGGATAGAATGAACCTGGGCAAAAATAATGAATATGGACATGTATATATAAATTATATAACTGATCTCACACTTCTCATAAATTCAGAGCACATATAGTCATCATAACTAACTTATTATAAAATTTTTTACTCATGGACCTAGAATCCATTTAATAAAAACATGTTAAACCTTACCTAATGTTTTAATGAAATATGATGTGAGGTTCTTCTTATAGTTCACCAAGGAAAAGTAAATCAATTTGTTTCATCTGTCCCTGAAAATTGGAGTTGGTTTAAAACCTCAACAACGTTATTTTTTATAGAAAACATTTAAAAGTTTTATAAATGGTTGGTTAATATCTTGTAAATTTTGTTATAATCATAAAATTTTAGTGATCATGTGATTCGTGAATTAATACTCTAACTTGAAACTAGACCATTACATTTTTAGAATTATATTTTTAACTTAAGTTGGTGTAATTGGGTTTGGTGGGGTTAAACCACTAGTGGTTTTTTGTGGGTAAGGAGGCTCCCATTGAGTATAAAGAAGATGTTTTATAAGTTTAGATACTATTTTGATATTTTTGGAGGTAAAAAAAGTAATATCATAGGGAAAATGAATATTTATTGTTAGTTATGTGGTTTATAAAAACACACATACCAACCATGATTTGTGGTTTAAGATAGTAGAAAATACATGGTTAGCTGCATAAATTTTTCAAAATCAGGAATCCAGTTATGAATTTTTTAAAAAAATTAGCCTGAAAATATGTATCTCAATCCAAACACTCTCCTATCTACCTTATTTAAACTCTGTCATGGAAAAAGTGATTCTTAAGTTATTTTTAAGTATCTTAGGATTATTTTTTCCTATAAAATCCCCATTAATATATGTTAAACCCTTATTATATTCTTTATTTATTATTATTCACAATCATCTATCATATAGGGTGGTTGGTTTTAGGGATTTAGTTTGGGGATTTTGTCAAATAATGGTGTAACCCCCTTAAACTATAGGATTTATGTTTGAGATGGATAGAATAAGATTACATGTGGATCCCACCCACTATTTAAGGGTCATTTACATTAGTTTATTTCAAAGTTATTATTCCTATGATGTTGAATTTTTGAGATGATTTTCTTGAAATGTAGTTGATGGAAATTTTTGGTTTTGTCTAAGATGGTACCAGATGTAATAAACAGTTATTTAGATGTTATATAATTAATTTATGGAAAAATTAAGAGGTCAGTGGATTATATTAAATGTTATTTTGTGATAAATTTAGATGTAATTTATTTTAACGTTCAAAAATATATATTTTTATTTGGTTTAAATTTATTTAAAAATATGAATTTATACATTTTAACACTTGGTATTTGGTATACGTGAATTTCAAGGAAAAGAAATATTGATTTTTCAAGTATGTGAGTATTTTCTTAGAAATGGAATATTGGATGAGAATGTTATTGTGAATATGATGTTTTTTTGTGGATAAAATATATATTTTATGATGTTATTTCATTGTTAGTGAAATGTTTTGGATGTAGTGATATGTATTTGGGTAGTGAGTCTATGCATGGCTTGTGGAATCTTACTTAAGTGTGGGGGAGGGGTCTTATTGGGTTAGATACGGATATATTAGGAATCAAACTACAATGTAGGGAAATTTTTGGTATGGCAAGGATGAAATTTGGGTAAGAGTTATCCAAAGGGTTGATCCTTGTGGTTTTAGGGTTTCAGCTGGTTTTGAAATAGTAATAGGTGTGTATGTGGGTTAGTTGTTTAAAATGGTAGAGTTAAGAAATATTTTGTTAATCATTTTAATAAAATACTTTTTATTAATTATGGAATGGTTTGATTTGGTTTTATTTATTTATATGATTTGTTTATGTTTTTATAAAACACATATGAGCTATATGGTTTCCACATACATGGGTTGTTTGGGAATTCATTATACAAATTTTAATAAGTTGTTATATTTAACCCATACATGTGAAACCTAATTCACATATATATTTTCTTATTATTAGTTTGAGTTATAGTAACATGACTTTTTTGGTCTGGTGTCTTGGAAAAAAATCTGACCAGGGTTATTAGAGACTAGTGGAGGAGGTGGGGCTAGTTATATTTTAGGTTGTTTTAAGATATTTTGTTTCTACTATTGATCAAATTTGTATTGTTGTTTTATGAATGGTATACATTTAATCATATGGTCTAACTATGTTTTATATATAATTTTATGTGGTTACTAAATGGTTTTAAAATAGTAGAATCATATGATTAGGTTTAAAATTTTAATTTTGTGTGCGGATCTCATAAATATATGTCATATTTACATGTTCTTGGACCAAATACTAGAAAAAGATTTTTGCATCAGTGTATAATTCAATTAATTGAAAAAAAATTATCTCAATATGATCAATTATTACTCATTTATGTTCTTCTTAATTTCTATATGTTTCAAACATTAATCCCTCTATCGATATCAACATGTGAATCTGTAAAGATTAGGATTTTGTTCTCAATTTTTTGGGTTCTAGTATGGATCCATATTGATTTGATAATCCTATATTGATGTCACATCCCAATTTCTATTTTTTCTCTCATAATTCATGAGAAAATTGGAGAGTGAACTTTGTAGCTTATTAGAGATCATCGTTGGTCTAGTCTCTAATCCATGACATAAGAGTGTTTTATAAATCAGGGTTTAAGATAAGGAAATAAAAATAAGCACATATCCATTTTTCTCTTTCAAAAAAAACATTTGACACCATTAATAATTTATTTAAAAAATAATTATATATATTCAATGAATTATTAATACTATTAAATATAATACTACCTAAAAAATAATAAATTCATTTAATCAATTTATTAAATAAATTCCCACAATATTAAATAATTAAACCATTAAATAATTTCATGTAACTGGATAGGTAATAATATATTTGACATTTCATAGCTTATGTAAGATAAATTTTAAGGATATATAATAATAACATGTAGTTTTAATGAATATATATGATCTTTATGGAGTCCACATAACAATAAATATGTGTTTTTTAGGTAGAGTAGGATTAAATCTAACAATTATATATGGATTTCCAAGTGTTAAATATCATGATGAT
Source organism: Viscum album (assembly GCA_963277665.1). NCBI lineage: Eukaryota > Viridiplantae > Streptophyta > Magnoliopsida > Santalales > Viscaceae > Viscum > Viscum album. The sequence goes on along the minus strand of OY728134.1, from coordinate 1,082,846,216 downwards.
TCATAATTTTCATGATCTAAGTTGTTGTCACTAGTGGTGATATTGTGAAATGAAGAAGAATATGGCATGAGAGTAGTGGTGCCATTGTGACCATATGGATGTGGAAAAGAAGTTGTGAATTTTGTGGGTGAGAAGATGGAATTTGTGATAATTTAAATGAAAATAACTTTGATGAATTTTAGTTTTGAATTGAATATCATGAATATATTTTAGGATATTTGAATGAGAATGAGGATATTCAAAAGAAACTATTTGGACGCCATCTATGAAGATCAAAACTAGTGTACTTCTTGGATTTTATTTGAACATTTTCACAGCTTGAAGAACACAATGCAACATTTTATGGAGGTTTTATATTTGAATTATGAAACCCTTCCCATTTTATTACTATTTAGTCTATAAATAGAATCTGAGTTGAATAAAAATACAAAGGGAGAAATACTGAGATACATACCTACTGCTACTACATATCCTAAGTGTCAAGGTTCTTAAACTAAGATAAGTGAGTGAGATCAACAAGAAATTATTGATGTAAATTACTATGTGTCAAAGGTATATATGATCATTACTAAATATTTGAAGGATTTATATTTTTTGAGGAAGAATATAACATGTTATTTCTTACTGGATCATCTTTTTAATCATTTTAGATGAGTGGAATTCTAATGTGAAGGATGTTATTACTGAATATTTTTGTAGTCAAGGTTCTTTTGTGAAGAAGAAGATATATTATTTCATGTTGTAAAATAAATAAGTTTCATAAAGATCTTATTCAAGAAAGAGGTTATAACATCCATTGTAAACATGAGGGATCCTATATAAAGAACCTTATGGGAGATAGTAAAGTTGTTATGATATAACTTCAGGGTCAAGGATGATGTCTTCCTAATGTGTTTTCACTATATAATATTGGTGAAGCACTTGTATCTCAAAGTCACATCAAACATAGTAGGGATATAGTCACCCACATTGGGGGAAAACATTATAAAAATATCATGTTTTGTTATTATATTTAATTTTTGTATTATATGTAATGTAAATGTGTTATTTTATATGATCAATATCCATTCATCCTAATAGGTATAATGGTTCAAATAGTTGAAAGAGAAAATACATTAGATTAAACTAACTACATTGATTCAACCCCCCCCCCCACCACCTCAAAGTGGAAACATCAGTTCACTAATCACTTTAATTAGTATCAGATCTAAGGCTCTACCTTTGATTGAATCTTTTGTGTTACCAGCTATTTTTATCTATCATATATAAAGCTCATTTTCAGAGATGTTTTCAAGTTCCCTGTCAAAGCTAACATGTAGTTTTATACCAAAACTATGAAGGATGATAAGAAGAGAGAATCCATGAAGTGGAGGAAGATTCCATCTAAGAGAAAAGAAAAAGAGGATTTTATACTAATTGAAGGTACTCAAAGAAGAGAAAATATAGTATATATATGGTAGTAATCCTCTAAAAAACCTTATTTATGCTATTATAAGATTTCAACAAGCATGTACCCAACTGGTAGAGGCTCCTTCTTGGTATTCAAGCTACCCAGGATCAAAACTGTGTTGGGGTGAATTTTTTGGTTACTGTAGTAGTATTGTAGCAGGTATTGTTTAGTACTATTGTAGGAGTCACTATTCACCCAATTTGGGCCTTTAGGCCACCAGTTTGGGACTACAGGTCTCATGGCCTTCGGGCCACCAATGGCCTCGGGCTACAGGGCCTTCGAGCTATAGGTCCTTTAGGCCACAAGGCTTTCAGGCCATATAAATGACCAAGAAGCACAGGCAGACCACATGGTACTATAGCAGGTATTGTTTGGTACTATTAAAGTTGGAACTATTCACCCGATTTGGGCCTTCAGGCCACTGGTTTGGGCCTACGGGTCTCATGGCCTTCAGTCCACCAATGTCCTCAGGCCATAGGGCCTTTGGGCTATAGGGCCTTTAGGACACAAGGCTTTAATACACAGAAAAGACAAAGAAGCATGGGAAGACCACACAAGAACAGGCCTAGATGTGGATTCAGAGCAAAAAGAGAAACCCCCAGAGTAGGGCTAACTAGATTAGAAGAATGAGAGGGTATGGAAACTACCATCGAGACCATGCACCGTGCAGCTCTGCACTGGGAATTACTAGTTGATCATCCATGTGAGGTGGGGAGTTAGGAACCTTCAAGATATAGATGCTGGGGAGGGGTTGTTTCAAGTGTTTCGGGTCTTGGGCCTTTAAGGTCGTGTATTGGGTTGTGAATGGGCTTTGTGACTTGGGCCTTTAGATTAAGTTAGGGTTTCCCTTCAACCCTTTTAATGGGTATTATCTAAAATAAAAATAAATGCATTGGGGCCATTCGGCCTAAGCTATAATAAGAATATTCCTATTGAATTTACATAGGAATTTTTACTCTAAAATAAATGATTATATAAAAAAGATTCCTATGGATGTTTTTATGTTCGTATTTTAGTTTATCAAGGGTATATTTGATGATAATGCACAAATATAGAATGAGATAGAGAAATTTGAGAATGCATTGGATAAAAAAGTAATGGTGCACACAATGGTCATCAAGTAGGTTTAGGTTAGGTAAAATATTCATTTGTTGAAAAAGAAAAATATTCCTTGGCTAAAGAAGAATTAAAAAAATCAATTGATGAGAAGTTTGATACAAGAAACTTTTTTTGAGGAGAGGATCCATTATCCATACCAAACTCATAATGCAAGCATTGGTGTCAATAATTTTCAATTTAAAATCAAAGATAAGAATATTAAAAAGCATGATACTTATTTATAAGATACATGTAATGTTAATGAATTTTACATTGATATCAGGATAAAATAAATAAAATAAAGAGTTAAATCGATTTAAAATGAGAAAAACACTTTGAATTTTAGGTTTCCAGAGTTGGAGATAAAGATCAAAAATATGGAATTTTTTCAATATAAATCTTCATAAACTAATAAAAAATATGTGTATCCATCAAGGTTCTAGATGATAATATTTATGGTAAAATCTATCATTATATTGGAAATAATATCTTAGAATTATCTTGTGATAAATAATTTGCATACTCAAAGAAAATAGAGGGAACATTTGTTCAAGGATATTCTTTTTGTAATAAATACTTCTACATCAATAGTGTAGGTTATAATGTGAATTGTGGATACATATGAGTTCATAAAAGTGATGGGAAACAGACCTCTATATCAAGGGTATATGTGATCAGGAATAAAAAATTTTGTTTATCAAATTATTATAAAAATAAGGATTTTTGTTTTAAAATTGCATGATATCAAATCTATTTAGAACGTGTTTCAAATGACAAAATCATGATTCATTGGCTATTGTTGGTGTAGTGGAAAGTTTGGGAACAAGGATTCTAATTTGTTTTCTAGAATGTAAATTCATGTAAAATAAAGAAGGCCAATATCAATATTGTACATATCTAAAAAGAAATGAAATTCTATTGAGTTGATTAAAAATTCATAAAAGAAAATTTTGAAAAAAATTATGCATCTATAATAGATTTAAAATATTGGAATACTTTTATAGAAATTACAATAGGAGTTTTCATTCTAATAATGAATGATGGATTAGATAAACCAATCATGTACCAAAATGTATTTAAAAATAATACCATAAAATATGAGAATAAATCAAAGTTTCAATAAAAAAATTCACCTTTGGGTGAATATAGGAGAAAAATATTGAACAAAACACACCTAAAAGGGATGATAAATATGATAAAGTGAAAATAAAATGATGCTTATATTATACTAGAAGAGGGAACACTATGGACTACTGTAAAAAAAACTATGAGTGTCAATATTGTTGGAATAAATCTAGAAAAACAAATAAAATAATCAATACAAGAAATAAACAAAAATATTTGTTTGGTGGATGAGATCTATGAGAATGGGGAAGAATTATAATTTCTTCAGAAGCTTAAAAAATTAGGGGACCCAAGATTTTATGAGAATCAATATGGAGAGTGAAATCAAGTTAGACATATCCAAGAGAATACCTTACAATACAACTATTATAAGAGGATATATTGAATAAAATAAATCAATAACCATATAAAACATGTGTTATGATGGTTATAGATAAAAAAGAATTACCATAAAAGGATTCATTTTAAAGGATAAATAATTCTATGTTTCCCAAGTAGATCACTATCTAAAAAGTTAGAGAAAATATGAAGATTTATTTTGAACCTATTTGAGTATGATGTTGTATTTTTTTCAATACTTGTGGATGAATATTTAATTTATCTGAGTTGAGATGAATCTAGTCAAGATGTCGTAATAAGGTTTGAAGATGTCTTAACCAATGTTAAAGGATTTTTAGAATACTAAGGTGTGGTTGGAGTTTTATCAAAGGAATATGTAATATATTTCATAGTTATATAATTTTTAAAGTGATGGAGATGAATCCTTAAGATATTTAATAATATTTGGAATATGTATAAGTTTTTTATAGAGGAAACATAATAAATCATGGAGTCTCTCATAGTGGTATGTAACATATTCCATGTCGCACATAAGATATTTTACTTATATGAAATATCTCTCAGAGAAGTAAAATTTGGAAAAATACCATAGCTTACATAATTTTGTAGGATATTATGGCTGATACATAAGATCCTCCAGATCATATGTAACATATTATAATGGATACATGATATATTTAATTGGTATTTATGATATTTTTTAAGAGAAAATGGGAAAGGACTAGAGACAGAGTGATATGCAAGATAATTTAATCCTCATTTAATATCTTATATATGGTATGTAATATGAGTCATAATGAAATTAGGAAAAGTACTAGGATAAAAAAGTTATTTTTATGCTTTCTAGAATCTATAAGGTTTTTTCATTATCCAAAATGTGATATTTTCATAAGAATATTAAATTTGACAATGTTGATCTTTTATTCAAGTCATGAACATCACAATTTTAGAGTATTGATTCATGATTCAAGTTGAGTTATAAGAAATAAATGAGAATAAATTAATAGGATCCTCATATGATAATTTTCTATTTAAAATATTAAAATTTTAAATCAATTATAAAGATCAAAGTTATAGGAATTATCAAATAATATCCTTAACTAGTTTTATTGTGATGATCATAGGTACATGTGGAAAGACAGTGGGGGATCATGGGAGGTAAGATCCTAAGATCATTTATGAGTTTACTATGGATTTATTATCATGGGGGAAATGATTTAGTTATGTTAAAAAATTAAAAAATCTTGAATTGTGATTTCCATATAATTTATTATGGATTGGGTTGTAAGAATATATGTGAAGGGAAAAATGGAGAAATTGAAGTGAGAGATAATACTGAAAAAATTCTGGGAAAAAATTAAGTAATGAGAATATCCTATGGGATTTTTGTACATTATTAGTATGGGGAAGATCACATTTATTTATTACATAGATACATGAACTTATATGGGTGATTATTCTTTAAATAAGTGTTTTTCATTTTGATTATAACATGTAAGTTCTTTTTCAGGTCTAGTTAATGCCAAAGGTTATAATAGGTTCAAGGAAATAACCTTTATTATAGCTTCATCTAATAGTTAAATATGATCTATGTGTATGTGGTAGAAAAATCACCGTATAGTAGGGACATATTAGTCTATCTTGGAATTTAACCTCATTAACAAATCCGTTGTACTCCTTTTGGTTTCTACACCATGGTGAGTTAGATAGATCAGTGGTGAAGAAACATAAGGGTGATTTTGGTTTGGGAAGAAAAAGTATCAATAGAAATTCACCCCACCCCCACCCCTCTCTGTGTTGATCGCATCCCAATTTATCTTATCAAATGGTACGAGAGCCTATATTTTCCTTTCTGAGATCTATATTGAAGTTACTATAGATCAACATAACCCAATAAACTATAAATGGATTTGAGCATTTTATGGGAAATGATTTCATTTATTGAAGGAAAATATAGTTCTTTATATTATCCCACTCAGACTTGATGTCCTTGATTTTTTTCTTCATGGATTAACAGTTCCAAAAGATACTTATATTTAGTCTCAACTTGATAAGAAAAATATTAAAAGTAATGGAAAATAGAGGAATGATCTACTATATTAATTATTTAAAAATAATCTAACATAATTCATTGATGAAAACATCATAGCATTTATGAAATAAATAATAAGGTGAAAAAATCAAAGATGAAAATATATAGACAATAGTTTGAATATGTTTTAATATCTCAAGGTAAATTTTTTATGAATTATTTACCAGAATTAATTTGATTTCTATTACCATAAGAGGATATGGAGAATCTCTATAAGACTCTATTATGGAAAATAAACTAATGATAATTTCACTAGACAAGTTTAATGCAAATATATTTGTACTTGAAGATAAATATTTGGATGAATTAACTATTATAAACATCACAATACGCTCATTAATTATGAAATGTGAAGATGAGATACTATCAAAATCAATTTCAGTAAGGATAAATAAATTTATTTTAAATATTTCAAGGATTTAAAGATCAAAGTTGAGAAAAATTTTCTATTGAAAAGGAGAGTATATATAAGAATATGACGAGACTCTCTCCCTAATTTCAAGTAACATGAGAAGAGGAAAAGGTAAGTATAAAGGGAAAATTAATTTTATATGATTTAACTATAGGAAAATTGGTCTTTTGTCTATCAGGTGTCCCTTAAAAATCAAAAATGAAAATGAATATAAGGAATTTTATAATATATTCTCCAATAAAGGAAATTATCTAAAGATATATCAAACTCAATTTAAAGGAAAGAATAAAATGTCAACCAAGTACTTTAGAAGGTATTTTTTCAGTTGAATATAGAATTTTTGATAGTGAATAAAGTTTTAATGATGATGAAACTCTGAAGGAGGATTATCAAAAGGTTCTCATGTATCAAGAAAAAGAAAATTTTGAATCATCTGAGGATGAATAGAAAACAAATAGTTAGTTTTCTAAATAAAGGAAGAATTATACAAGGAGTACACAATGATAATGGAGATCAAAATGTTCTTTAAGGAGATTGTAAGGCTAATAGATGAAAATTAATTCCTAAAAAATATGATATGAATAACTAAATCCATATTGAGAAAACAATATTCAAAAAATTTGAGAGTTTAAAACTTATGGATATTAAGAAAATGATTATTATTGATGAAATTAATTCAACTGTCATCAATAGGGATGTGGCGGTAGAGAGGTTAAAAATAAAGATTATTAAAATGTAAACAAAAAAATAAAAAATTCAGGTATGATTATAATATATTTTTCATAGGATTAGGTGAACGTTCCAAGTAATAAAAGAGGAAATCAAATCTATTGAGTCATTGGTTGAGTGTTCTATAAAATTAAAATGGAACAATATTAATGCACTAAATGTTGGAAATAAATAAGCTAAGCTAGAATTTTCAATAAATAAAAATAATATCATGGTTCTAGAATAATATAATGAAAACAAAAATTTGGATTATCTAGGAAGTCTAAAGAAAAGTCAAAAACTACTCACAACAGGATGGAGAAAATTTCTGGACAAAATTCCACACCATATGAAAATTTTTAAATAATATATCCCCAAAGGGGTTTAGTGAAATTATCTCATTGGAGATCTGAGAATGAAGTTTAATAGAAACTTATGGAACATTAAATTTTCAATCAAATAATTTGGTTTCAAGTATATTATTGGAGTTTTAGTGTGTTTAGATAAATATTTTGTAGTTGTTTTTATAGAATTTATTTACCTAGATAAATAAAATATCATGAATCAAGAGGGAGACAATACAAAAATAAGATAACTTATTATAATAACCAAATGTATAAAAATAATATTAAATTAAAAATAGTTTTAAGAGTTTTAGAAAAGTTTGTTGAAGTTTTGATCAATATGGAAACATCTCCAATGAATTTATTGCATTCATACCAACTCAATTAAAACATTTCCAAAAATCTAAAAATGATTAAACTAAGACATAGTTCAAACAACAGGAAAACGTGGTTAAAGTTTTCATTGAGGTGTGAAAATATAAGAAACCATGGATTATGGATAGTATTTTCTCTTCTCATATGATAAGTGATTTAAATAACATAAATAGTTTTGAAATATGTGAAGTAAGAGTTGTAACCTTTTTCAATGATATCTTATTAAAAATCAACGGATTTGAAGTAGATAAAATTAGAAAAAATTAGATAAACCCCAACAATGCTCTATTTATTTATGGGGAACAACATATTATGCTAAGTTTATAACAACTTTCATGTTATTTGAATGTGTTTATTTTTATAAATAATAGTTTTAAGTGAAGACACTGAAATATTTGGTTGTGATAATAAGACGATTGAGAACCCAAGGTAACTTATTTCAAGTTGTATAATCCAAAATAGTTTGCTACATGATTATGAAAACTAATAAAACCTTTTGGAATATGAAACTTGATTATCTTTTCCAAAAGAGCATGAAGAAATTGATCAAATAAGTGGTTGTGATAAATATTATATTTTTTCAAGAACACACTGTCACTGTTTTAAAAACAAGTCAAAAAAGTAGTATGGTGAATTAAAATCATAAGGGAGTTGAGATCTAAACTAGAAAACAACTACAATTAGTTCACTATGATGTTTTTGGCCTCATAGAAAACAATTTAATAAGACGAGATAATTATTTATCACTATCATTGAGTACTTCTCTAGAATAACATTCATCATGTAAATATATCATAAATACCAATCCTTCAGTATGATTAAAATTTTCAAAAGGAATTTTGAGAAGAAAATATGTTTCTATTATATGATATTTTGATCAAACAATGGTAATGAGTGTGACAATAATATATTTTCAAAATATCTTGATAAACATGGTGTAAAACATTATTTAAGTTCACCATACACTCATTAATATAATAGAGTGGTTGAGATGAATATAATTCACTTTATTGATATGTATAGAACTATGCTAACTGATCATAACACTTAAATATATTTATTTTTACTCTATCGATGATGTTAAATGTTTAATTCCCCTAGGAATAATTATAAGATTTATGAAACATGTTTATTCTTATAATATAATTAGTTATTAGAATAAATGGATGAAAAAATAATAAAAACATGGAAACTACTCACACTAGTCTATTTTCAAATATTAAACCCTAATATTAATGAGTATTTTTAGCATAATGAATAGATTCAAAACATTAATGAATTGTTAAATAAAATTTAAATGAATGAAGAATAGTAGATTATTACAAGACCCAAGGATAATAAATTCATTGGAACTAAATGGTTTTTCTAGAATAAGTTAAATGAGAAAGGTAAAAATCTAAGAAACAAACTAATAATTATGGGCATGGGATACTCATAAATTAAACATAATGATTTTTATTAAATATTTTCCCCTATTTCCAAACATGGTACCATCAAAATTTTCAAATAAATTATAATATAAAGAAGCTTTAAGGTTTTTAAAATGGTTGAAAATTATTTATTTCTAACTAGTGAGATAAATAAAAGAGTTTTTATGGAGAAACCAGAGGTTTTTATGCTTGATAAAGATTCTAGAATAATATAAAATTAATAACATGATTTATGATTTAAGGAAATCATCTAAATCTTGGTATTTAATGTTAGATAATATCTTAAGAATCATGTAATTCATAAAAGGATAAGTGGATAGAAATATGTATGTAGATAATACCAACACCATATCACTTATTGTGATTTTATAGGTTGATGATATCATCTTTTCAAGTAATGAGGAGAATTTTTTTGAATAGTTTTCCTCACAAATATAGAATATGTTTCATATGTCTTTTCTTGGGGAGATGAAATTTACTTGGGTTTGACAATTTCCTAATATTCTAGTCACATTTTTATTTCTCAAGAAAAATATTCCAAGTATTTATTAAAAAGGTATTACATGGAATAATCTCGATGATTTTCCACACCAATTAAAGTAAGCATAAAGTTTATGGAAGTTAATGAAGGAAAAAAAATTCAATGAGAAAGAATATAGAAATTCTATTATTAGTATTTTATACTTGACTAGTTCAAGTCCATACATTGTGTTTATTGTCAATATTTATGCTAGATATAAATAAAATACAAAAGATTCACATTTCTTGGTATTAAATGGGATTCTCATATATTTCAAAAATACTTCCAATTATATCCTTTTATATGAAATCATAGCTGAGCTACAATTAAATTCATTCATATATGTTTAATGTGATGGTTGTGTAGAAGATATAAATTCCTCTTCAAGAAGAGTATTCTTTATTGGTGAATGATATATAGCATGAAATACCAAGAATCAATAATGGGTTACTTTGATCTGTACTGAATTTTAGCATGTGCCTGCATCACTGGAAGCTACAGAGATGATAAAAATGAAAACATAACTTGAGAATATGAATGTTATTATAAAATATACATTGATAATTGGTTGTGAAAATAAAGTACTATAAATCTATCTAAAATCCCATTATAAAATTTAAGATTAAAGAATATTTATATTTCAAACCATTTCTTGAAGAATAAGGTTGTTGGAGGCATATTGAAGCTAGAATTTGATCCATCCAATGAGAAGATTCTTAATATTATTACAAAACCAATTCCAACTATTTGTTTTTGAGAATTTTTAGATTTAAATGGGGTAAAACCAATTTTTCAATACCAAGATATTTTTTTGAGATTCCACCCATCTTATAATTGTATTTTATTTACTAAAAATTAGGCTAATGTATATTTAGTGGGAGAAACTTTCTTGCTCGTGAATGTTTTTGATCTGATTATTGAGTGAGTGTAGGAAAGTGATTGAAAGTTAGTTTTAACTTTCTTAATATAATATTTTTATTTGGTATCTCTTTTTGATCTAATTTTGGTCAAATTTTATGTTTGAATTAGTCACACTTACTTTCTACACTGAACTAGCTCATCTAGACTTAGAATTGATAGGTTTATTTATTACTTCTTTAAAAAGGATAACACCATCTCTTTCACATACATTTTGTAATTTATTATAAATAATGGGGAGAGAAAAATATTCCACATTTTGGTTTTATTTCATTATAAAAATTGAGGGGGTATATTTTTATTTTATATTTAAATAAAACTAGAATTTGTTTTATTGAAAACAAATCCAAATGGAGAGATTTTTTAACCCATTTGTGGATAATGTTTTATTTTTTCAATACATGTATATGATGAATTGATTCATCTAATTTGACCTGAAGTTTTTTGATATGTCCTAATAAGGGATGATTTATTAATAAAATTTAAATGTTATTTTTAATTCTAAGTCATATATAGAGTTTTGACAAAGTAATACGTAAGATATCTTGTAGATACATAATCATAAAAGTATTGGGGAAGGCTCCTTTAGATGCATGAAATTCTCTGGATGATGAATATAATATTTTATGGTGGATGCGAAAGAAATTAGGGAGTCATATATATTGCTACATAACAAATTTCATATGGTATGTAAGATATTCTATTGATATTTAATATCTCATGTATAAGTGAAAATTGAAACATTAACAGAGATCATGGTGTTTTGTAAGAGATTATGGTTGATATATAAGATCCTTTATATCATAGTATGATATTATAATGATTATTTAACATATTCATTTCATATGTGAATATTTTATGACAGAAAATAGAAAAGTATTGAATCTAAAGTTATACCTAAGATATTGCATTCTACACATAATATCTTACATAAGGTGTGTAAGATGTCTCAAAATGTAATTTGGAAATGTATTAGGATACATAACTTGAATTTGGTGCTTCTAATAATGTTTAAGTTTTTTCCATTTTCCAAAATGTGAGATTTTTTTAAATGGGGATTAAATATGTAAATTTTGAGATGTTCTTAAAGTAATAAACATCAAAATGTTAAAGGATTGATTCATGATTAAAGATTATTCCGAAAGAATAAATGGGAAGGAATCAATAGGATCCTTATATGATAATTTATAGGATTTCAAAATACAAATATGTAAAATCATTTATAAAGATAAACGTTTTTGGAATTATAAGAGAATATTCTTGACCAATTTTAATGTCATGGTCATGGGTATATGAGGAAATTTATTTAAGGATCATGGGAGGTGGTCTCACAAGATTGATTATGAGATTATTATAGATTAAGGATCATGGGATCAATATGATGTGGTTCTATTAGGGAATTGGAAACTCTTGAATCATAATTATCAATTGGGAATTTATTATGGTTTTCGTGCTAAGAATATAAGTGAGAAAAAAGGAAGTAGATAAGTGAGAGTTAATGCTATAACAATTCTGAAAAAATTAAGTGAAGGGAACTTCCCATGGGATTGGTGTATTAATTGAGGAGGAATATCACATTTGTTCAGTCCATTGAGACACACACTTACACTAGTGATTGTTATTTAAATAATTATTAATTTTATATTTTTAATAAGTTTCTTCTTAGGTCTATTCAGTTCTAGTGGTTGTAAATGGTTTACGGATGTACCCTTTTCTATATCATATTCTAAAATTAACTGAGGAGTTGTGTGGGGGAGGGATAAAAAACACCATACATCATGGATGTGTCCATATATCTTAGTGGTAAACCATTTTAATAAAACTATTTTTCTCCTTTTTGTTTGTGAACAACTATGGGTTGGTGAGATTAGTTCTAAAGAAGCAAGAGGGTGATTTTGGTTTAAGAAGAAATTTATCAACACTGATTCACCCTCTCCACCCCTCAATATCAATTAATTATCAAGTGATCCTATCAATTTCTTACAAAGATGAAGTTATAATAAAATATTTTTTTGGGTTTAAGAAGCAACATTTAACCTTGTTTTTGTTACTTATGATAAAAACTAAAACTATATTATTACTATATCTATTTGTTTTTTATATTAATATAATTGAAGATAAAGTATTTAAGGTTATAATTTAAATGTTTTTAAAGTTGTACAATTGGATGAGATATCAATTTTGGAGTTATATATATCAATGATGTATTAGTTATTGTTGACTAATAATAAAATGGATGTGTGGAGTACATTTAAAAGGAATATAAATCTTGATGAATAGTTGTTGAAGATTTTATAATAGGGGGAGAAGTGAGAAAGCTGTCAGATAACATTATTTAATGTGAAGCTAGAAATCTAGAATGTGTTTCAATATGTCATTTTTTATTTATATTGATCATATTTTCTTATCATTGGATTACTAGAGTTTTTTTATGAAATTGGGGTTGGGAAAATAGATGATTCAATGATAAGAAAATTAACATTTTTTTAAGAACATGTGATATTTTAGGAGATTGTTTGGAAATTAATTAATTTCTTATATTTTATACAATGATCATTACTCAAGTAAACATAGATTTAGTTAATTGATGACTCAAAATTATGTTATCATCTTTTATATTTATTTTTAATAAGGTGGGGATAAAAGAACAATATTGAATTTAGTTTAAAATAAGCATCGAAATGGGTATTGAAAACAAAACCAAAGGGTGGATTGAATTTCACATTGATTTATACTGAAGAGTTATTTATTTATTACCAATATTTGATAAATTAAGTATTTTCTAACTAAGCTTCAGAATTACCAATGGGATAATGAGGCACCCAATAGATTGGGAGAGATTAAAGAATCCATTGGAATGAGATACAACATCTTGGTGACCATATTTTCTATTGTAAAATCTCGAGTTTATTATTGATGATTTTTTTTTGTAATTTATTTTTTTGTTAAAGATTTGAAAAGCAATTTTGAGTTGTTTTGTAAATTAAATATTTAATACATTTTTAAATCTTCATATTCAGGATAAAATGGAGTAGTTTCAATGAGTTAGTGGGATAATATGTTGATATAGGTTTCATATATTATGAATATTAATTAATATTATATATATATAACAAGAATAATTGTGATATTAATAATTAGTCATTGAGTTCTATCATGAAGGTTGATGCAAAAAAATGGAAGTATCTCTTGGATAATAACAGAAATGATTGATAAAGTTGGATTCGTGTTGAGGTGAGATGGGTGGTGAATTTATTGATAATTGGTTAAAGACTTATCAGTAGAAGGATTTGATGTGTCTAAATATAGATGGATAATAATTGATATTTAGGAAGTAAAATTTTCATTTATGTGCTTAAAATTAGTCATTATTTACTACATTACCTTGAGGAATTGTGATAAAGCGTTTTGGGCTAATCTGATGGAGTCTTGTGGTGTTTGATAGTGGTTTTGATTTGTTTTAAGGTAGATAAATCTATTTAGGAATGATGATTTCATGTTTTTATGTGATGAACATTATAACTATGAGTTTTAAATAATGAATATTTGAAAACGTTTTTGGATATGTAAGAATACCTTTGAGTTTGAATATATGATTAAATATTATGATATGAAAGAGTAACTCGAATAATATGTAAGATTCGTGTAGAGATATGTAATAATAACTTTGAAGTCTTAAAATTTACATAAGATTGATTTTTTTGATACATAATAATGACCTATAGTTTCAATGGATGCCTAATATATTTATAGAGATTACATAAGATTAAACACTTATTTTTTAGGTTTATAAGATTAAATCTAAGGATGTTATATTGATCTTAATTTTTTGAATACAAAAATGATTCATGGGATTTTTTATTGAAGATACTATCACTAGAGGTGAATTTTTGTTATAAATAAGGATATTCCACATGAGTAGTGGTGTACATGTTAAGATATATATATATGTGGGAAAGAATGTTTGAGTTTTTTAGAAGGATAAGTCAATATTTATAAATATTTAAATGAATATATCTTTAACTAGGTTTAGTTTATACTTTAAGATCATAAATATTTTTTAAGACCTTTGAATAATAATTAAAGATATTTAAAAGTTTGTATTTGGACTATGAGGTAACCCAGGCTTTTCATGCATAAATATTACATCATTTTAAATGAATATTCAATACATATTATAATAATACATGACCCATAACTATAAAAGTTAGTATATTTGAAGACTAGATACATAATAAAATTATTTCACGAAATATCTTCAATAACTCCCAGAAGTTACTTCTCATATAAAACCCTTCTTAGACATTCCCTATTTATTACCTTTATTAATAACCTATGAAAAATGAAATATAAGAAAGGGTGAGTTAAGATGTTCAATAAGGGTAAACATGGGAGATATCAATCAATGAACATAAGTGAGTATAAGATAAGCATAATGGTGTGAGATAATATTCATAAATTATGAAAATATACCCAATATTTCATAGACCATAAATCATGATCTATGGAATAGTATTTTTTATAACAAAGTACATGATTCATAAGAGTAGGGAATCATAATTACTCTATCATGATTCATGAGATCATATCAAAAGCATAATAAATATGTTTTTCCATCACATAATTTTATAAAATAATTTACATATTCAAGAATAAATACCAAGACTTACATGGTGAATAGAGTCCCATAGTATTTAGCTTAACTCTTTATTCCCATCATTTCCTAAGTCAAGGTTCACTGTCAAGACTATCATATTGGGTAGATTCCCTTACTAAACTATTTTCACTCCCCACACCAGTTTATATTATCTAATGATATATAAATATTTAACCAATTCATTATAGGGATATATAATTCTATTCCCACCCCTCACATAATTAAAATCATACATATTTGTGTCACAAGATCATAAAAACATTCATCATTTTATCATAGCATAATTAACCCATGGTGGAAATGAGTTTCAAGAAATCATACAAAAAATATAATCATCATAAGAAATATAGAAAAATGGATGGTACCATAAGATAATATCTCTAGTGAATCATAAAAATCCTTAATGTGTGTTGACATAGATGAAAAATATATCTTATAAAATAATTTAAAATACTCATTGAAAATAAAGAGAAAAATCCATTTTGTTTTTATAACTTTTAAGAACTAAAATTATAAGAAAATTGGAATATGATTTTCTTTATAAAACCTTTTCAAATTTTAATGGAATCTTCATGATGAAGTAAAAACATGACGATATTAAAATAAATTCATGTTGTATATGTTAAAATAGGACATTATTTTCACACTTTTGAAAAAATTTAAAAGTGAGTCATACAAAATACATTTGAAAATATTCGTTTTAATAATTTTATAGAAATTAAAACGTAGTAAAATTTACCTTTATAAAACATTTTATTGAAGATAAAAACATTCATAAAAAATTTTAGGTACATGGATATGGAGGAGAAATATTACAAACCAAAAGATAAATAAGGACTGTTTTCTATTTTAAACATATTTTATGACTTTTTGAGTAAGAAAGAGAAAGAAAATTGAAATAATACTTTAAATAGTTATAAATAAATATAGTAGAATAATATATAAGGGTTTAAAATATATGTATTATATAATTTATCTCATTTTTAATTTTACATAGACAATCTCAAAAAGAAATGACATTGTAAAATAAACTCCTTTCCTTGAGTACTGAAATTCTTTACACAAGCTCTTAAAACCCTATATTATAAATTTTTATTTATTATAAATTTATTCCAATACCATGTTCAAAATTATCTTACAATATATCAAGCCCTTATAATTTCAAATTTTCTTTTAATTAACAACTCTTCATAAAATTCAATATTCGGGTGTTAATTATTTTGTTTCCCATGCATGTTTTGATTTTCTAGTTTTGGACCATGAAACTTGATCATAGTTTAATAATATCTAGAATATTAATAATTCAATAATTATTATATTTATTTATTATATAAACTTGTATAACCATTAATATAATGTGGTTATGAAAAATTAAGTACATCACTCTATGGAGACGGTAGTCCATACGTACCCATGAGTGATGTTTTCATTTTCCAAAGAGTGGAAATGTTGAAAGTAAAATAATAATATATATTTATACAACTATAATAAAATCATTAATATCATATATATTCATTAAATATATCCTTATGTCCATCCATGTAAATATTAAGTGAATAATTAATCACATTGCTTCGTGGAGGTGGTAGTCCACACATATGCACGAGCGATGTTGTCATTTTCCAATGGATGGGAAGGTCAGAAGGAAGATATTGTTTTATATTTAAATAATAATAATAATTAAATAAACAAAAAATATGTATCATTAAATATATTTATATAAACATCCTTGAGATATGGTATTGACAAATAAAATATATCACTTCATAGAGATGGTAGTTTGTACGTACGCATAAGCGATGTTCTTATTTTAAATTACATGGAATGGAGGTAGAAAATGGTCATAAAATTAGCATAAAAAATTTTCAGTATACTAAATATACTAATTTAATCATTTTAATATGGTTATAAAATATTTGGCGTAGGTTAACGAAGAAATAAACTCAAAATTGATTGATAAAGATAATTACCTCTTTTCTGGGTATCTTCCTTTAGATTACACATTAAGCCTTCTTGCAGTGGTATTTTAGTGATACCAAAACCTCCAAATTGTGTATAAGATATTTGGGTAGGTATTGTTTGATATAAATTGATAAAGCAGTTTGGAATGTAATAATAGGAGGATCCCATTTATAAGAGAGGTGGGTGGAAATCTTGTAAATACTTCAAATTTTTTATATAATATATGTATTACTCAACTCAGGTGGATAAAAATTTTCATAGTTTAGAATATAATAAAGTTAAGGTTGGAGTAAAATTAACCAACCATATTTAATCAATTTTTTTGTTTTATTTTAAATCGTATATCTTAGGATAGCTCTTATTTTAACCCTTTTAACCCTTAGCATCAAAATAAGATTATTACCTTAGTAAATATTCAATATGGATAAAAATTAATTATACCTTACTAATAAATATTATTTATTTTTATTCCAAATATGAAAACCATTTTAAAATATTTAACTCCTTTGTGTGACATAAATTAATTCTAATATCCTCACATAAAAATCATAAAATCATTTTTAGTGAAAATGTATTTTTAAGCATAAAATTGATTTTATTATCATTCCTTACCTAGTAACAACCATTATATGGATTTTAATATAATTGATTGAATATATTATATAAAACTTATATTAAAATCCCTCATAATAGAGAATAATTTAATTTATTAAGATAAAATACATTTCACACAATAAAAATAGATTTCAGAAAAATATCTCTTTTTAGCTTCAAATGCTTTTGTCATCATTTTTAATCAATTAATAATAAATGTAAAAAAGATTAATCCTTTGGTTATTTAAATTATCAATATATTTCATCATTGATCCATAGTTTATAATATATTTCAATTAGATAAAAATATATAATATATAGAAAATATAATTCTTAAAAAATTTGGTATTATATGATTTTTTTTATATTATTAAAATTTGAGTTATTTTTTACTAATAATTAATAAACTAATTTTCATTAAGGGAAAAGTTTATAAATATTTTTCAAATATCATTTATTCCTATTAATAACCAACAATCCAACTACTATGATATTATATTCATATTTAATCATGGTTCATATAAGCTTGGTATTGTGTATAAATAAAGTTATCAAACACTACAAAATTATTAAAGAAAAAAATATATATTATAACATATTGATGTTTTACATTATAACCCCTTATAATAATTTTTTACTTGATATTATGTTTATCTATTATAAAAAAATTAATATTCTTCTGCATCATCGCATCCTTGGGTTCCCAAATCGCTTACTCAAATTTAAGATTTCACTAGAGAACTTCATCTAGTTGAGTGGTCATGTATCGTAGAAGTTTATCAATTTGACCAAGAATATCCATCGATTGATACTCATAAGAAATATAATTATATAGTGGTTTAACCCATGATTTCATTATATATGAAGGATCAAGTATTTATTTCCTCAAAATATGAACATGGAGTACATCGTGGACTTGAGACAGTTTTGATGGATGCACCATATGATAAGCTAATATCCCAATACGATCAATGATTTTTAAGGGACTGATATATCTAAGGATTATCATTCCCTTATTTCCAAATATTATTAAATTATTACAAGGTTATATTCAAAGGAAAATCTTTTCACCAACTTCAATCTCTATATCTCTCCAATGACTGTCAGCATTACTTTTCTATCTACTATGAGATACCCAGATGTGTTTTTGAATGGATTTATCCTTCTCTACCACTTCCTTATCTGAATCAAATCCCAATGTATTAAATTATATAAATTTATCCCAACATGTTATATTTTTTAATTTCTTTCCATCGAGGTCTTAATAAGGAGTCATCTGAATGCTGGAGTGAAAGTTATTGTTATAAGAAAATTCAACTAGAGGAACATGTTGATCTCAACCACCTTAGAAATTGATAAAGAAAGATATCAATTTATCTTTTGGAGTATTAATGGTCCTATAACCCTACATATATTTTTAAAGATGATATGTGATGCTAAATATTAACTCTAAATTCATTTATTTCTAAATAACTATCTAAAAGGTTGAGGTAAACCTCAGATCTCGATCAGATACAATAAATTGTTTTACTCCATACAACCTTACCGATTCCTTAATGTATATCCTAGAAAACCGATCAAGAGTTAAATATTATTTAATATAAATGGATTTAGATGAATTTTTAAGGGGATTGACTATAACTATCCTATTTTGGCCTAAGATACCCCTCTAACTTGACTATGAAACGGTCTGTGGAAAGACCTGAAGGGCATTCACAATCCCCATGGCCTGAAAACTAGCACCCAGACATACAACGAAAACCAGAGGAATGATTATTTCAGCCATAAATAAGACACTTGGAAAAGAAACACACACACACATAGATATATATAAAGATAAATAGAAAATAAATATAAAGAAACCAAAATAGTTAAAATGGTAGTGATATAACCAAAGGTAGAAATATAAAACCAAGGTACATTTCTACAAAGAAACCAAAATAAAGGACATTCAAACCTAAAAAACGATACTCTATGTGATAATTAGGCAACATACCAACATCACACCACCATATACCCAAGCCTCACTCACCAAAAACCACACCACCTCACTGCAGTACCTTTCCCCTTCCTACATCATAAAAACACGAACTACGCACCCCTGAGGGAGGGTATAAAGTGTGATCTAAATAGGATCCTTTGAATCTCACCCAAGTGTCCCATAACATGTCTCTATTAAATAATTATTATATTATCAATTTAAAAATAAAGTATGGAATGATAATAAATTATACTATTTTATATCAAAAGCATGTTAAATAATTCTCCTTTCCATAGTTCTAAAAAAATCCAGGCAATACAATTTCAAATCATAATTTCAATAAACCATTAAAATTTATCAAATCATGCATCATATCATATCATATCTAAATATAGTTCAAAATCCAAAGCATAATGGAAATCACCCTAGAATAAAAAAATTGGGCTAGTTAGGTCACTAATACCTCAAT
The DNA here is from genome assembly GCA_963277665.1 of Viscum album. Classification (NCBI taxonomy): domain Eukaryota; kingdom Viridiplantae; phylum Streptophyta; class Magnoliopsida; order Santalales; family Viscaceae; genus Viscum; species Viscum album. The sequence goes on along the minus strand of OY728134.1, from coordinate 1,082,825,742 downwards.
AAAAAATAATGACTAGTGTGCACTCAAATACCTAGAGTCAATTTATATATATACTACTAACATAGGTAACATCCCATAAAACGAACTCCCTATAATATCAAGTCCATTTTTCTATAGATGAAGTTTCTACAATATAAGAATGGAAAAAATACCATAAAGTGAACCTCATTATAATTTCAATAGATAAGGCCCAATACTATACCCTTTACCTAGGTGCTAAAGGATCTCATGTGCGGCATATGTCAAATAAATTTTAAAGAGAATGTCAAATTTCACCAATAGTTTCAAAAAAACCTTTTATTAAAAACATGTTTTAAAAAACCATTTCACAATCCATTTCACAATGCATTAAAAATACCTTTCTTTTACCAAAATAAGGGGAACACCATATTTTCTTAAAAAACCTTTTCTCACATTCATATAAATCAATTAGAGGATCATTAAAATTCATTTAGAAAACCATTTATAAAACCAAGGGAATATTAGGTTCATTGAAAAAACGTTGGAGATAGAACCACCAACCTCAAACTCTGGTCTCACAAAAACCATTATAGAATTTACCCACTGAAATTAAAGGAGATGAATGAGAAATTAAGAGGAGGCCCTAAAAAATAGCTCTAACAATATAAAATCGTGGTTCTATAAGAAATATAATTATGTAGAGGATATATTATCACATAACTCAAGAATAAAACATTCCACACCACAACTTACAAGAGGACTGACCTTCGGAATACAATCACACAAGGGGTATAGAAGAGATTGTTAAAAATCATAACATGATCAATAGATTCTAGAAAAAAATCCTATAATCACTCCTAACTTCATGAGAAATTGAGGAATTAAGAAGGAATCTATCACACTTACCAAAACAAGAGCAATCAACCAATTAGGGATCAATGTGCCAAGCAAAATAGGTTTAAAAAGATCACACCAACCCTATAGAGTCCCTAGATTAATAAAAATTGAATTAGGGTTTATTAGAGTGATTAAAAATGTTAAATAGGGATTTCATTAGGTTAACATAAAAAACAACCACTTTTTAGTCCATCCTAGCCTGAGGCCACTGGATACCTAGTGGAAACCTATAACGAACTGACTCTAGATAACAACTATAGAATCACCAAAATCAATTTTACACAAATCCAAAGGGAATTCCCAATACCTATTGGATTTATAATAGTAATTAGGCATCAGAAATAACTAAATTGTAATGATTTATCCCAAAAACAACAAATATAAATAAGATAAATAGTGGAAAAAAAATCCCAACAAGCATACACTAAACTATCCAAAATAAGAAGATACAATTGAATGGAAAAAGCGATGATGATAAAAATCCACCAAAATCTACATGTTTAAGTGAGGAAATACCAAATTCAAATCAATCAAATCCTGAACCCATAGATATATAAAAATACATTACACTAAATAACCTATTAAACTTGAAATATATTGGTGTGAGCTAAAATTCCAGTAGGTTTCCACCTACCATCCCAAAAAATAACACTTTAAAAGTTAATACACAATATACAGGTTTGAATTAATAATAAAAAATAGGTTTTCCAAGTTTTTTATTAATAAATTAATTGACAAACATTTTCCTTGAAAACATATTTTTTCTTCAAAACAGAACCATTTTTCACAAATAAAACCACAAAATATTTTCTCATCTCAAACATTCATAAATTGTAGTTTAAATCAGTTTTGAAGGTTAAATAAAGGAATAAATAACAAGTTCACTTATCAAAAAATCAATTAACACATCATTCGAACTCAGACAAAACAGCTGGTCTTACCCTATCCTAGCCTAACTAAGGGGAAATCCCATATATTGAGCTCAGTCCCAACTAAGGAAACTATCTAAAACATGATTCTAAACTAGTGAACATTTGTACTAATAATTCCACCTAGGAACCTAGTTATTCCCATGAAAATGAAATAGAGGTGTGAATTTCAAAGATAGTATCATACCATATATCATATCATATAATAATTCTTAAAAATGAATCATATATCTTTCTCACACCTTTGAACTCCATATAGTAACATTCCCATTTTTCAATAATATCAATTCAAACTTAGTTCACCAACCCTAAAAGGTATATTTCATTTCATTAATTAAAGCATCCATCATTTAAATTACATAAAAAGGGTAATTCCCATGGGTTTTTCATTTTACAAGAAATAATTTTAAGTGCCTAATATTAATTTCTACATTACAATTAGTATACTCGGACATTAAAATCATTTAAAGGACATTTATAAAACCATTTATATGTCACATAACTTTAATAAACAAAAACCTTCAAATAATCATTTAAAAATGGATAAAAACACCCCCCCCCCCAATATTTAGAAACCCACTCTTTTATCTTTATTTTATAAATCATCGTCATAAAAAATTATAGGCATTTATGAAAATAAAATTGGGCATATAAATTCTGCAAAACAAGAGTTTATTCATTTAAAAATGATTTCACTTTAATTCATATCAACATCCCTTTTTTAAATTTTATACAAATATTATGAAATCATCAATCATTGATATAGCTACTAGTTATAAGAATAAATAATTGAAAAAATTGAAAACTCAAGATTAAATCACAGTAAATCATTGATTCGATTTTAAAGAGAGATGATTATGGATACTACCCAAAATGAATTGAAACTCTGATAATTCCATGAGATCCACACACCAAAAAAGATGAGGGGTCTAGGAAATAAGCGAAGAACCAAAACCAGATTCAAGGATCCCAAAATCAATAGAGAAGTGAGAAAAAACATACCACAAAGATCTCAAATATTCACACAATGAACAACCTTAATCTATAGGATTCCACCTCTTTAAATAACTGATCTAAGAGAAAAATAGTTAAATCGTAACATTAACCGTAGATCTATGGATGAAATCCCATTTCTAATATTACATCTAAGGAAAATATGAGGGATCTTGAGAAATTATGGATGATAATGACTAATGGTATCATACCTTTGAAGAATTGAATCCATTTCCACTTGATTCATTTGAATCAATCTATAAAAGGGTTGGGATCCCTAAAATATCCTAGAAAACACATATAGTTCAAGAAACAAAAGTTAGGGTGGATGAATGATGTGAAAGGAATGTGTTTCAAGTCTTAAAATTAATTTTCAGAATAATTAATTACCCTTGAATGGTTTAGTCACACAGTTTGGAAAAACATGCACCAACCATGCACCCCTTCTTAGGATACTGAAGGAGCTACACAATTTGGTCAAACTGTTTGAAAAACCATGTACCAACCATGTGAAACACCTATGTATAAAGATGTATGGTTCCATGCATATGGATGCATGGTTTTACTTCACTATACACCCTCTTATGGGACCCCAACGTGAGCTGCATAGTTTCTTGTAGATGGTGCACAGTTTACTCTACCTTTGCACCAACAATGCACCACCCAAAATGCTCCAAATTTCATCAAAAACCACCTATTAGGGGGGAAATAAGTGTGAATAAAAATTAAATAAATTCATAGAGTTATCCAAGGTGGGTATGTGCCAATTTTCCACACCATAAGTCTTTATTCCCTTGGAAGGCTTCAATGATATTTTTTGTTAAAGAATAAAGATTAAATTAGATGGATTAAGAGAAAATATAAACTATGATACTCTAATGAACCTAAAATAATATAAAAAATCCAAATTATTAACTCCCTTAAATGGAAACTAGATAGTATCTTAACAAAACCAAGGAAGAATCTATGATCTGTAGACAACCACTCCGAAGGCTATATTCACCAAATGAGGCTTCCAAATAAATCCATAGAACTAGTTTAGGAAAAAATGATAATCTCTCTAAAGAATATTCACCAATTAACCCACCTTAAAAAACCAAGAAACAACCCTCAACTACCCAAAAGTGAGAAACAGACTATTGAGCTCTAAAGTAGCCATGAAATAACCACACACAAAAACCACAAAATAATATATTTAAAAAGAAATTCTTGAAAACACCACCACCTCAAGAAAGAAAAAACCAATCTCACATGAGATAACTAAATTGAAAATTTGGAAATTCATTGATCAGAAACATGCTCCATCAAGTGTTTTCCCAAGTGTTACAAATGTTCTCAAGGAGTCAATATGTGAGTGAAGATGAGGTGGTGATTTCTGGAGAATATTTATAGAATCATAGGATTGGATTTCATACTTGATAAATTATCCATGTTTTTAACTCTGGTGATTTTTTATGTGATTTTAAATATCAATGGCATGTGCTAAGGAGTTTACACATTGTTTTCTACAAGTGAAGTCCATGAAAAAAGTAATTGTATGAAGAAGAATTGAAGAAGGCCATACAATTGAAATATTGTTGTATGTTTATTTTAAGATGATGTGAATAAGGTGTCATGCATAATAGTTTAAGACCATATTAAAAAATAGATTCATGAGGTTGTTTAAATGATGGTTCCCATGAAAAATTCACTTATATTTTTTCATGGCATTGCATGAAGAAGAATTTTGATAAGTAAATAAGAATTAAGATAATAGAAAGAAGTTGGGTTGGAATTTTATTATTGATGAGGGTTTAGGATTTCATTTATTCTATACTTATAATTTTTTCTAAGTATTTTTTATGGTCTTATATAAAAATAGGTTAGTCCACTACCATCTAAGGCCATGTCTTGATCAAAGTAACATGTCGGACTAAAGTCAACCATTCCCAAGGGAACCATATTTGGGCCAGCAAGGGAGTGGCATAGGAGAACATTCTCACATAGAGATCATGGGAGCAGTGGTGGAATCACCGTGAGGGGTGGCATGGTGTCAGGAAGAACTAGTTTGGAGTATTATTAGAGTGGGTTTGTGATTTTTTGATGCTCATGGGAGTATATTATTGATAAAACGTGGCCCCGACCATTGGAGAATTTGATGTGGGATAGCAGTAGTGACCACACTATTTATACGTCTTAAAAAAACATTTTGGGAGCTTCATGATGTGGATTATCTTAGCCGTCCGATCAAGTTTAGGATCTTTTTCCTCCAACTGTGTTTGAATCTTTGGTGTGCAACAGTTTATTCACCATTTTTGAGCTACATATCTCATGTCCATTCATCCAAGAATAAAACTGAAGGCTTCATTGATATCCTATAATCCAAGAAAGTATGAGATACACATTGTGAACATTTTTCATGAATGGAAATGAATAAATTGAATAAACTCAAAAGATTAAGATTCTTGTTGAATTATAGTCACTTAGAAGAAGCTCATATCGATATACATGCACCGATATGATCGAAATAAGGCATGCATAAAGCTTCTCTTTTCATGCAAGAAAATCAAAGGAATAAATAAGTGACTCATGGATGTTTTTAAATCTAGGTGATAAATAGGAAACTAAACTGATCATTTGGGTGATTTAATGACATGCATTGGGTATTCTAAAATGAATACACCAATAAAGTAAAAAATTTAAATTTTGAGTATTTGAACATTTATACATGCAGGGTAGGAGCAGGTGTGAATAGATAGAAAAGAACACCTGATTATTTCAGGTGTTTAAAGATAAAAATCTTTCCTACCAAAATAAATGGAAATCCTGCATAATGAAGTAAGAACCTAGGTCTCTCATGTGATTGAAATTCACGCATGGATGCATGCAACCATATGAGGCACAAGTGACCTTTCCACATGAGAAGTAGAATCAAACCCAAATCCCTCGAGTGTTTGGAGTGAGTTGTGTGTGATCATTTACCCATGTAAAGAATAATAAATGAATACTCATATCATTCATGTATTCATAAAAATGAATACTCTATAAATGATTTCAATGTTTTTAATGAGAAATTAATACCCAATGTTAATGAGGTGTTTGATATATAGAAATAAGTAATATCCCACATTTGGGTATTATTTATTTGAAGAATAAAATGGAGTGTGTTTAATTATTAACACATTTAATTTAGTATTTAAATTGAATAATTTAGTACATGAAATTAATTTCTACCCAATGAACCACACTTTTTTTATAAATATGTGCATGAAGATGATGAAAAGTTTATATACTGAATTGAAATATCATTTTGATACTCCTTTCAGCCATTGTGTAAGAATAATTTTGAGTGTGAGCCAAAGTTGGGTAATTTTTGAAGAAAGTGATTTCATTTACCCAAGCATCCTAAGAGGGAGAATTCAAATCATTCATTTTCAGAAAGAAGTTTTTAGGAACAATAAGATTCATCAAGTCATATATTAAAGACCTTGAATAATTGTACACAAGGAAGGGAAATCAAACTTTCTTTTGTAGGAATGATATATTTGAAGAATATCATTCTATTCTTGGATCATCACTGATGAGGAAGCATGTAGTTGGGATTTCTAAATAGATACTGGAGGCTTGTGATTGAATTGTCTAACCAATCAGAGAGGAAGAGTTGTTAGGGTTTTTAACCAACTATGGAAAAAGTAATTGGGGTGTCTAAATAATTACGAAATTGTGGTATCTAACCAGTTTTAATCAACTGTGGATATAGTGAAGAGTATCCATTTTGGGGTGTCTTACCAACATGGAAAAGTGTATGATATTAATTAATAAGCCTTGTAAATAATATTTGTTTCTCTCTCTTTTTTTACTACTACACATGAGGTGATATTTAGAGAAACTATTGAGTGGATTGAGAACTTTAAACAGTTCATGAAGTTGAATTTAAAAGGGGGAGAGCTCATAAAATAAGGGTACCCCTAATTCACCCCCCCCCCCAATGGAACCTAATCTAGCCTAGGGTACTACAAGTTATATCAGAGGATTGGTCACCTTTAAAGATCCAAGAAGTTTTAAATATGGGATCTGATAATGATTTCAATGATCTCATTATCATTATTTCAAGAAAATTTTAAAGGATTAAAATAAGGAAGTAATGAAAAAAAATCATAAAAGTAATCCAATGATTGGAGATGAAATCAGTCTCCTTTCCTTTCATTAAAATAAGAATAAGAAGAATAAGTCATCCCAAAAGGGTTTGTTCTCTAATCAAGTTAAAATTTGAACCTATTGTTATTTATGATTATAATCCTCTTTTGGGCAAAGAATTTACTCTTTCATACTCTCACATAATTATAAAAAAATAAATTTTATTCTAGTAATGATGAGGTAACAAAATCATGTTTTTATTATAATTAATTCTCATGCAATGAAAAAAAAATATAAATGGAGAATCATGTATGATTTTTATTATTAATTGGTGAAATATTTGACCATGGAAAATAAAATATGTAGGAGAGAAGAAGTGTCCTTGAATCTCAACTCAAATAAAATGGGTACCAATATTAAGGAACAAACTGATGTGATAGAAAATAATTTCTAATATATTCTAAAACAAATGGTTAAAGAAAAGTATTTGAACATTTGCATCATTTCTCTCAAAACTCAACATAAGGAAAGGAGAAACTCGAGTATGGATGTTACTTCAAATATGAAAGTAATGGTTTATATGATAAAAGATTAAGTCTTGAAAATTAGATACCTCGAGTAGAATTTGAATACCTCTAGAGAGAAAATAATTATCCTTCCAAAATATGTCTCAATGTTTATATAAACCAAGAGGAATCTATATCTAAAATATGGAAGTAAAGTTTTTTCCCATGCACAATCTAGTACAATGGTCCCAGAAAAGATTAAATTACCAAGGTGTTTTTATTATGGAATATTTGGGAACATCATGAGTATATATTTAAAATCCAACATTCTTAATGATTTTGGAAAATGTCCATCAGTGACAAAATCTCAATCAAGGATAGAAAAAATGAGGTATGAATTTTTGTTAAATGTTTTATTTTTTCTAACCTAAATCATATAGATATTAATTTCACTTGTAATTAAACATTTACGGGTGAAGGATCCATATAGAGACACTCCACTTCTATTACTTACCAGAATATTTATTATCCTGGTAAAAATCCTATAAATATAGAAAATAGGATTAATTTTTTATAGAATGAAAACAATCTTCAAAAAATTGTGTAACAAGAACCAAAATAAAGCACTAAAAACAAAACTTTTGTAATAAAAGAAGAAAAATTTGAAAATAAGTTGTTCCAGATGTAAAGGAGGTGGAAAAATATTTTCAAATAAATTAAGAAGTTAAAGGGAAGAAAATATGTCAACATTCCATGAATAAAATCAATGAAAAAGTAAGCACATTCCATTATGATCTTGGAAATAAGAATAAATAAATGATGAGACAAAACTCTCACCTTGAATGTTTCCTATAAATAAATAAGTGGTTCCTCCTCATTCTCTATTATTTTATATGTTTTTATCTAACATTAAGGGAATTTAAGGAGAAGTTTTGTTCATCATGGATTTCATTAATTTCCATGATGATAAAGAATATTTCATCCCCTGAGTTGGATATTTTAAGAGACATGAGGTATTCAAATCACACATTAATCTATTTTTCCATAATTTTATTCATTAAGGGGGAGTTATTGGTTATTGGGAAAATGAGACAAAGGGGATGTTATTCTTGTGCATGTGAAATTTTTAAGTTGTTTATTTAAGTGGGCAGTATTTTTTCATTAATTGAAAATTTTGGAATTTGGAAATTCCTTATTGAGAATTGAGAAACTTTGAGCTTGATATCACGTGTTACTATGTGTTATGGACAGCTTAGATATCCTTGGTTATTTCACTCTTTTTTTATACATTGGGTTTTCCAACATAGAATAAGATATGATTATATAGAGGCTCTATACTAAGTATCATGTGATATCATTCATTTCTTTTAAAATATGATAAGATATTTTTGAAAATAAAAGATGATATGATAAGAAACCCCAATTTTCCTTTTCATTTTATTGTTAATAAGGGGAGAATAATTGAAGTTTCCATATATTGACTTTTTTTATGTCAAATTATATTGATAAAAAAAGACAAAATTGGATATTTTTGTGTGTAGGTGTTTTATTTTTTGATAAGGAATCAATATGTGAGTGAAGATGAGGTGGTGATTCCTAGATAATTTTTATGGATTCATATAATTAGATTTGATACTTGATAAATTATTCATTTTTTCAACTTTGATGATTGTTGAAGTGATCTCAAATGTCAATGACATGTGCTAAGGATTTTTTCAAATTTTTTACCACAAGTTATGTCCATGAAAAAAAATAATTTTTTGAAGAAGAATTGAAGAAGTCTGTGCAATTGAAATGTTATTCAATGATGATTTGAAGATGATGTTAAGAAGATTACATGCATAACATTTTAAGAAAATATTAATTAATAAATGTATGTGGTTGTTGAAATGATGGTGGCCATGAAAAATACTCTTATGTTTTGCATAAAATTTCATCAAGAAGACTTTTGAGAATAGAAGAATAAAGGGAACATTTTATAATAGAGGAAGAAATAATTTGGGTTGACATTTTATTATTAATAAAGGGTTGGGATTTCATTAATTATATACGAATCGTTTTTTTATAAGTATTATTTGTGAAATTATATAAAAAAAGGACATCCCACTATCATCTAGGGAAAAGGATCGACCAAGGTCACATGTGGGACCAAAGTAGACCGTGCCCAAGGGAACCATACTTGGTCTAGTAAGGGAGTGGTAGGGGAGAATGCACTCATTCAGAGCACATGGGAGTAGTGGCTGTACCACAATGGGGGAGGCACGGTGGAAGAGAGAGCTGGTATGAGGCTTTACCAGAGAGGGTTATTATTTTTTTCTACTCATGGTAGAGGATTATTTGTAAACTATAGTCCCGACTAATTGAGAATTTGATGTGGGAGAGGAGTGGTGTGTGAATTATTCATGCATCTTAGAAAAAGATGAACATTTTTGAAGCCACACAATGTGGCCAATCTCAGGTTTTAGATCAAGTAGAGGATTTTCTACCTCCTCTTATGTTATAATCTTCTATGTGCAGGGGTTTTTCTACCAGTTTTAAGATGTGGATCTCATGGTCATTCATATAAGAATCAAACTAAAGGCCCTGATGATCTCTTATGATTGAGGCGGGTCCTCGATACACATTTAACATAGTTTTCATTCATGGAAATGCATAAAAAGAAGAAACTCGAATTATGAGGATTTATATTGAAGAATAATCCCTTAGATTAATTTTATATAGATATACATGCATAGGTATGATCGAAATAATGCATGCATGCAACTCCGTATTGCATGCATGTAAATCAAAGGAAGAAATAATTGATTTATGGATTTTTTTACAATATGTGTGATGAAGAGGATAATATACTTATAGTGTTTAAATGATATAAATCATGTATTCTTAAATGAATACACCTATAAAAGAAAAAAAGGAAATCCTGAGTCTTTGGGAATTTATATGTGCAGGGCGGCAGTGGGTGTGAACAAATGGAAAAGAACACCCGAGTCTTTTTAGTGCTTAAAGATGTAAGATTTACTGCCAAAATAAATGGAAAGACTGCATGAATAATTATAAACCTGAGCCTCTTTGGTTATTCAGATGCATTCATGCATGAAAAATGAAGATATGTGGGTGGCCTTTTGGGTGAGAAGGAGAAGCAAAATCGAATCCCTCGAGTGTTTGGACTGATTCGTGGGTGATCACTTACCCATGTGAATAATAAGAAGTGAATAATCATATCATTTGGGTATTCATAAATAGAAAACTAAAATAATGAAGGTAATATTTTCAATGATAAATTAATACCCAATGTCAATGGGGTGTTTAATATGAGGAAATAATTAATATCCTACATTCGGGTATTATTTATTTAAAGAATAAAATTGAATGTGTTTAATTATTAACCCATTTAATTGATGATTTAAATGGGATAATTTGAATCATTAAATTAATTGAGACCCCATGCACCACATTTTTTGTATAAATATGAACATGCAGGTGATGATAAATTTATATACTGAATTACAAGATCATTTGGAGACTCCTTATAACCATTGTGAAAGAATAATTTTTAGGGTGATCCAAAGTTGGGTAGTTCTTGAAGAAGGTGATTTCATGTTCCCAAGAATTTGTAGAAGGAAAATTTAGATCATTAAAGATATAAAATAAGTTTTTAGGACCAACAAGATTGGACAATTAATCTATTGAATACCTTTAAGATTTTTACACAGGAAAGGGGCATATATATTTCTTGTGGAGGAAGACTATCTGTGAAGAAGATATTTTTATACCTTGATCAACACTGAAGATGAAGCTTGTAGCTGGGGTGTCTGACCAGATACTAGAGGCTTGTGATTGGGATATCTAACCAATCAGAGAAGAAGAGAAGTTGGGGTGTTTAACTAACTGGGGAAAAACAATTGGGGTGTCTAACCAATTATTGAACTAGGGTTTCTAACTCATTGTATTCACTTGTAGAGATAGTGAAGAGAATCCTTTTTGGGGTTTCTAACTAGCATAGAAAAGATTATTTCTTTCATTTTGGAACCATGTAAATAATGTGTGATTCCCTCTCTTCTTTTACTATTGCACACAAGGTGATATTGAGAGAAACTATTGATTGGATCAACAAATTTCTACAGTTCAAGAGGATGAATTTAAAAGGAGAAAAATTCATAAAACAGTGGTACCACTAATTCACCCCCCTCTCAGTGGAACATAATCCATCCTAGGAAAATACATTAAGAAAAACATTGTTTAACGTTAAGTCAAGTGAGGGTAACCTGAGACTGCATTCTTGGAACATGGACTTTTGGTAATTCTAATCAAAACCTCATAGCATCATCAACACCACCTTATGGTCACCCCGACACTTACCTAAGCACTATTAATCACATCAAAAAATTAGAACAACTAACCCCACATTGGGCCCATGTCATGATGAGTGAAGAGAAGAACAAAAAATACCAAAGAACATGCATTCCCAAAACAACTATCATCCCATAAATAATGGTCAAAGGAGAACACATGAAAATGATCACAAACATATCATCTCCGAATAAACCAAGCCCAACCAAAGAATAAATCACACTAGTCTTACACAAATAGATGATCATACATCCTTCCATAAATACTTTTTCTAGGGTATACATGGAAAACCATAATCCCTCCCTTGAGTCCGAAAGGATAAGTAATAAGAATTACTATGGAAGGGAATGAAAAACTATTCAATATTATAAATTAAATATTGGTGATCTCCCAAACATATTTAATTTCTATTAGAAATAATCTTCTCTAACTAAACTCATCAAAAACTAGGAATCAAAATTAAAAGAAAGGAAAATTGAATATCCAAATAAACCAAATTCTTATACCACCAAGACAAAATCCAACAATGAGGCTGGTAAACACAAAAAATATGCTTGGAAGCACTATGGTAACTATAAAAACAACTTCTAATGTCACAAGGTCTATAATAGGAATATACTATATCAAAGAAAACTCAAAAAGTCTTTAATCTGACATCAGGATAAAAAATCTGGATAAAAATCAACCCATATTGGTAGCTCCTCCACTACATGATTATTCTTCTCTTTGAGGCCTATTTTTGGATCCTAATTGTCTTTGAGCTTTTAAAACCAAAAATCATAGGGTTTGACCTAGAATGCTTCATTTTATACTTATTTTAGATTACTCCAGAACACATAAGAATAAGATAAATATATAATGCCTCTGGTTCTCTTAATAATCCTTCTTCAACCTTAAAAGAATGTATCACCAGTGTGCCACCATATTTAAGTCCAAGAGGAAACATATCAAGAGAAAAAACTGGTCAAAGACCTTCCCAGAAATACTAATCTATTAGAAAATCATCCATTTCTAGATTGTTAAGATATGGTACAAACTCAATAAAATTTTGATCATGCACCATCACTGTTTCATAACTTTTTTAGAGATATAGAAACTCCATATATTTTCATACCTTTAATTAATTGTGAAAAAAAAAAAATGAATTGTTCCTTGAAATATACTAAAGAATTATCCTTCTATGGATTTTTCTGGATAAAAACTTCCACCACTTCTAACTCAAACACTCAAGAATGAAAGTTGTAAAATTAACCTTGAGGGATTATGGGAGATTAAGCTAGGTGAATATCTCTTAAATATTCTTCAACCACATCAATGCTTCCAAAGAACCAGATTACCTAAACAATGATTATTATTCAAGCTTTGAAGCCATCAAATTTAATCATCACACTAGGTTATGAGAGGAAGAACATATGACCCTAAGACTGGAGATAAATAATCTATTGTCCTAAGAGAATAATAATCAATCGAGGAGTAAATAGAATCCTAATAGGGTCATACTCTATAAACAAGGAAAATAACCCAAAAAAACATCAGAACTCAAGTCTCATAAGGAAAAACATAAAATATAAAATGGAATTAACACTTCATTTTAAAAAATAAAAATCAAACACTAAACAAAAAAGTCCCAGGTTCTTTATGAAATAAAACCACCTATTATCCCAAAAATGTTTTCCCAAAATTCATTTCAAAAAGAAACACCATTATTTGTACCAATGTTTTCACACCCTTTAAAACTTTTAAATAAAAAGTTTTAATCATTAAAATATTAGAAAGATAATTTAAAAAATTTTACATTTAAATTATTTAAAATATTCTAATTAAATATTATTAACATAACCTGAAAACATTGAAATCAACAAGGTATTTAATCCTTTCCCCAAAAGTGTCAACCATATTTTCCAAAAACCATTCATCATTTTAAATTCAAAATATTTAAAAAAATACCAAAAACCAAAAACCACTTTTAATTTAAAACATTTTAATAGATAATTACACATTTATAGAAATAAAACGTCTTTCTTAAAATAAGGGAAATGATTTGAAAAACAATTTAGAACATTTTTAACACTTAAAGAAATTCCTAAGTATTTTTAAATAACCCAAACTAGAATTTCAAAAAAGTGATAGAAAAAAATATACACCACATATGAAAATGAAAACATAAGAAACCCAAGAAATATAAGTGGAAAATGGCTTGGATGCATGGTTTGTAAGATTATGTGCCAATCATGTTAAGTACATTAAGAGTCGACTAGTGCTGGTTTCATGGTCTAAGTATGGTTTTCCAAATCGGGCATAGTAACGTGTACCCATTTGAATTCCCTCATAAAACTAATATTATCAAAACAAATCATGAACTCACAACAATAAAAAATAAAACACTAAATAAAATCCAAAAGTATTAAAACCATTCAAGTAACAAGATCAAACTCAAGACAAACTCATCCTAGAAGATCTTGGTAACCCAAGTATCACCTTGGATGGATGATAATCAAGAACCCTCTCATTCCCAACTACTTGAATTATAATATTACTACTAAAAAACTAATTTACATACTAGAAAAACAAGGAAAACCCTCATTTGATACCATTTTTAATGAAACAAAAATGGATACCACCTTAACCGGAACCCGAATTGATCCACCATGAGCTCGAAGGGTGTTCCCAATCCCCACAAATTGGTGAAAATCACCTATGTATCAAAAGTAATGAAAAGGTAATGATTTCATCCAATAAACACAAACACAAAAGAGATCAATAGTAGAAATAAAATCCCAACAAGCATATACTAAGATATCTAGAAGAAGATGATACAACTGACTGGACAATAAGGAAAAATATACCCAACCACAAACATCTCCATGTGAACATAAGGTGAAACTAAAAGAAAAAAAAGGATTTTATTTCAAAGATTTATAAAATATTCATACCTTTGAAAATATTCAAGAATCATCATCATAGAAACAAAAGGTCCTAGTAGAAAATAGTCTAGAATAGAGACAACATGGACGTCGATGAAACAAGTCTATGCAACAAAAAATCAATCAATACATCAATAAACCATTTCCCAAACACCCGATCTTACTCGATCATATACAAATCAAGGGGAAATCCATTAGGCTGACCTTTGGACCACCTAAGGCCACCAGCGAAAACATTATTATGAACTAGATTATATGTGTACCTATATTTCCACCAAGCAACCAAAGTCTTCTCATAATAATCAAATGGAGGTGCTCATTTCACATATAGTATCATACCATATATCATATAATATTATCAAATTTATAAATAAAACATAAATATTTCTCACACCTATGAATGAAACATAAGAATATTCTCGTTTATCAAGAATGTCAAATAAATTAAATTCAAACTCAATTAAGCACCCTTAAAAGAGGCATTTCATTTCAAACATTCAAGCATCCATCATTTAAATTACATACAATAGGGCATGTATTATGGTTTTTTCTTTTCAATGAAATCATTTAAAGTGTAAAAGAGACCTTTATACATTCTACTCAGTATTCCAATACTTTAAAATAATTTTAATACCATTTATAAAACCATTTATAAGTCATAGAACTATAATAAATACTACCCTATAATGGATCATTTAAAAATGGTTAAAAGAACCCAAGAATTAGAAAACCACAATTTTTATTTATTTTGGAAGTCATCATCATAAAAAACTCAATGAATTTATCAAAATCAAACCGGGTATATCAATTCCCAAAAATAGGATTATATCCATTTAAAACTGATTTCACATCAATTCATATCAAAATCCCCTTTTCCTCTTTTATCAAAATCTGAAGAAATCATCATTTAATTATATAGCTACTAGTTATAATAAGAAACAATCAAATTTGTTTAAAAATCTAGATAAAATCATGGGAAATCATAGATTTAATTTTAAAGTGAGTTAATTGGGACACCTTCCCTAAAAAAATAGAAACTTCAATAATTCAATAAGATCTACCCACCAAAGAATATGAGGGGTCTAGGAAACAAGATAAGAACCAAAACCAATAATATCATAACATCAAGACTGGATCCAATGATTCCAAAATCAATGGATAAGAAAGATATCACTTACTATAAAGATCTCAAATATTCACAAAATGATCAACTCGGATCTATGATTTCATTCAAGGAAAATAGGGATCTAGATAAATGATAGTGAATGATGAAGAAAAATATCATACATTTGAAGAAAAAAAAAGATTCAATACCTCATGATTCATCTAGATCAATCTTTAAAATTTTTTGGATCCTGAAAATTTCCTAGGAAACGCATATGTTTCAAAACCCAAAAGTAAGGGTGAAATAATGAGGTGAACAAGAGGTGTTTTGGGTCGTAAAATTAATTTTTAGAATAATTAATTATTATCACATGGTTTGGTCATGATATTTTGAAACTTTTGTACCAAATTTGTGCCTCTACTTAGGATACTAGAGGAGCTATAGAGTTTGGCCACATGGTTTGACAAAGCATGTTCCAACCATGTGAAACACTTATCTCCCTAGTTGTGCAGTTTCTTAGAGACGGTTATATGGTTTAACTTAATTGTGCATCAATTTTGTGACCTCCACTAGGACCCCAAAATGACTTGAATGGTTTCCTAAATATATTGTATGGTTTCCCCTAATAAAGAAATTATCAAACGACGCTTAAGACACTTCAAAATTTTGAGAAAAAAATATTAGGAAAATGGGGTAGATAATAGGGATTCAAAAGTAAATAAATCCATATTTTTTCAAGGTAAGGATGTTACATTATCACCATCTAACCATTTGTAGAAGAAAAAATGTATGCACCTCTAGAAGTCCCACTAGCTGGCCAATGGGATTCCATCAGCAGGATAGTGGCAGTCTTGTAAGAATCTCATTTTACTAGGATTCCCCTAGCTAGTTGGTGGTCCTTTATAGCCACCGAACAGCCTAAAAAGGCCTCCCAAATAATGTAAACACCTAACCCCTAGTCTAAAACCACCATACTAGTTTCAAAACATCTATAAATAGGTATAAATAGTATATAAAAAGAGACTTGTACCTGAGACTAGGTGGGATATTACAATTATCCCTACCATAGGAATTTATATCCCCACAATGAAATGTAGAATATGGAAGCTCCAAAAATAGGTGAGGTAACGTATCTTTCCCCCATTATTAATGCTCCCAAGTCACATGAGAATCTGAACAATTCTTTCATAGTTTTTTGTTCAATGGAATGAAATTCCTATGCAAGACTTTCTTCTGAGAATCAACAATCTCAACTAGTTGCTCCATAATAGAAATGAATAACACTAACTCAATATCCTATCAACTCAAAAAATGATAAGTAGATGCTTCAAAAATTCAACTCATATCTCTCAACTACCAATAGCATGATTCTAATGAACATCGAAAATGATAGCGACCACATACAGAGAAGGTTACTAGTGATAGTGAAGGTAAATAGAACCAGACCTAGAGCATTATTAAATAATGAGAAGGTAAAATTTATTGAGTTGTGAGGGTAAAAAAATTGTTTTAAATTTATGCTCTGACCTCTTATATTATCATTGACTGGTGTGGGAAAAAATCATCGGGGTGTTACTTCTTGGGTTGAGATATGAAGAAAACATCATGAGTACTTTTCAACTGTCTTGGAAATCTAAACCAGTATTAAAATTGTCTAACCCACTCAATGATCTCAAATGGTCCAACATATCTTGTAGCTAACTTATCCTTTTTCCCAAGTAGAAGGTGACCCAACAAAGGATAAATTTTCAAGAAGACCCTGTCACCAATGAAAAACTCTAATGGATGACATCATTGATCTGCATGATTCTTTGAAAAACTCTATTCTATAACTAAGAGTCAACATATATCCTAGATCCTCATTGATATATCCTGAATGAGACTCAATACCACAAGATAGGCCACTCCCACCTCTGACTAACAAATAGGTGACCTAGATGAGTACAAATCCTCAAAGGGAGAAATTCTAATCATAAACTGGTAACTATTATTATAAGTGAACATGACTAGTCTCAGATAGTTGTCTCGTGATCCATTGAAATTCAAGATGTGGGAACAGAGTATATCCTCTATAATCTGTATATAACACTCCATTTGGTCTTATTTCTATGGATGGTCATATATGCTCATTATAACCTAAGTCTTCATCACCTCTTAGAGACTCTTCTAGAATCTGTAAGTAAACTTCGGACCCCTATTAGATATAATGGAAAAAAGGACCCCAAGAAACCTCATAATCTTTCGCATGTATAACATAACTAGATCTTTAACCTTAGTGGAGTCCCTAATCAAAATGAAATGATTCAATTTCATCAACTGATCAATCACCACCCAAGTATAATCATTTCCTTGGGTAGTCCATGGTAATCTAATGATGAAGTATGTGGACACCTTTCCCCACTTCCAAACTAGTTATATAAGAGGTTTCAGTAGACTAATAGGATTGAGGTAATCTACCTCTTTCTACTGGTTAGTGTAACAGTGGGACACAAAATCAATGATTTCATGTTTCATACTCAAAAATCAGAAATTTTGTCTCATTTACTAATATACCTTCTTAGTTCCATAATGAACATCCCATGAAGAACTATGATAATCATGAAATACAGAATTCTTTATGGATTATGGGATGAAAAACATATCTTAAAGAGAATAATTTCATCAGAAGGAAGAGACTAACCAAAAATGGTCTCCCTACCATATAAGGCTTCCCTGATTCCTATGAACTCGCCATCCTATTTCTAGTTTGATGGAATATACTCTAGGAGAGATAATGAAAACTAACCATTGGTCAAAACCATACCTGAATCATACCCATGTGTGTCCAAATATAACTAAGAAAAAATCCCTATAAGGTTACACTCATATTTTGATTCCAAGACAACCTGAGAAGGAAATTTCCTACTAAAAGTTTCAAAAACAATTTCTCCCTTCACAAGATTGTAAGTGCTGTAAAAGTTGAATATCTAGAGTTATTCCACTGATCACCTCTTCCTAAGGTTTAGTTACTTCTAAAAAACTATATCTCTGGATCTTATGATTAAAAAATACTATGAACCTCTCCCCAAAGATATAGTTTCACAAACACATAATCTCATGGATAATAACAGTGAGTTATAGATCAGGAGATGGATAATTTTTATCAAGTGACCAAATCTAGAAAGATTTTTATTCCCCAACATGATCATCCTATATAATCATGCAACCTAAACCATCACTAGAGGCATCCGAATATACCATGTATCACTTAATGGGTTCTAATAATATTAGAATAGGATCCAATGTTATAAGTTGTTTCAACTCCTCAAAAGAAATTTTACACTTTTAATCCCAAGTGAATTTTACCCCTTTATTGGTAAGAGTAGTCAAAGTTAATTGTATCTTTAAGAAATTATTGATAAACCATATATCTATCCCGACCTATAAATCCCTATATCTCAAAGACATTTTTTGGTTCAACCCATGATAAGAGAGCCTTCACCTTCTCCAGATCGAATGAAAGTCCATGTTTTGAAATCACGTACCCTAAGAAATTCACTTATTAGATCGAAAAATGAATGTTGATGTCTTCCCATAAAGGAGGTGACTCCTCAAGATTTCCAAAACCAAAATCAAATGGTTATCATGCTCAGGATTAGATATTGAATAAATAGGATATGATCCAAAAATAATATGATAATTTTGTCAATATTCTGATGAAATATCTAGTATATTAATGACATAAACACTAAATTAGTTTTAGTTTGGCCAAAATACATTACAATATATTCATAATGGTTATACATATTCCTGAAATTGGTCTTCGGGATATCTAACTTCCGAGACTTGAGATGATGATACCTCGATAAAATAATGATTTGAAAAAACCACTTTTCCCCCTTTTACTGGTCAAATAGGTCATCCACACAAGGGAAAGGGAAGTTATTCTTAACAATCACCTGGTTCAGCTATTGATAGTCTACTCAAAGATTCAAATAACCATCATACTTCTTATAAAAGATCATAGGGGCCACCCATGGTGAAACACTAGGATAAATAAAACCCTTCTCAAGTAGATCATTCAGCTAGATCTTGAGTCCTTTTAGCTTAGTAGGTTTCATATGATAATAGGGTATAGAAATTGGTTATATACCTGGAACCTTATTGATAGATGATTCTACCACCCTCTATAGAGGATGTCTAGAGAATTAATCTGGGAAGACCTCAAGGAAGTCAAAAAAATTAAGGTAAGATAAGAAAGAGATGAAACATCGTCAATCTCAACTATAATGTCAAACAATAGACTCTTTATCTCTATGTAAGAAATACCTTTATGATTGGACCTCACATCCTACTCTCCCTAGAACAATCATGATTTTACATCAATGGGGAAGAATGAAACATGCTGATGATAACAATTATTCTCATCTTAGTGAGTGGCCATACAATCTATCCTGGTGATGAAAGCAAAAATATCCTAATCAAGAACTAATAAATCCTTGACCAAATCTGCATCATATATCAAAATAAAAAAAAGATATACAACAAAACCCATGATCTTTCTTCTTTCCAATAGGTTTCACTAGATCCATAATAAATGACATGAGATCTATTGAAAGTTTCAGTGCATCAAAAAAACTAGATGATATAAAATAGTGTTAGGAACATATATCAAAAAAATATGTTACTATAGAATATACAATAAAGAAGGTACCTCCTACTATTACTAGAATCGCATAAAAGTCTTTTGGAAACACATCCACTACATGAAGGTGGTTCACTCTTAAGGAATATGGATAGATCTCTATAGACCATTAATATTCTAACTATTTTTTTAATTAATAATATGATAATGAAAAGAATAGAGCATCACAGATCATCATAGGAACCATGGGATCATGGAGGTCTGAAAAAGTGAATGCCAAGAGCATCTCCAAGAGAGACGTTTGTGCCACCTGGGGGTAGGGATACAAGGGATTTGAACATCAATAGGGGAGAGTCATGGGTCACCCTAGAAGCTAATAAGTCTTCCAGCTAGTTACCCTCGTACCGTGTGTGTAGGATCTTGGTATCATGGGGGATGAGAGCCTTACACTTGAAAATGAGATAAGTGATGTTCCAATGTGGGGGGTGTAACCTTTAAGGTATATCCAGATGATTTCTGAGTCTAGTTCCACAATGGTGAGAGGGATGTCCCAAGAGAGGTAGAGCTCTAATCCGATGTGCATGGCCTTGGCTTCAGCCACCAGATAGTCACCTGTACCATGGTATGCATTGAACATGAGGATGACTGAACCTGCAGTGGACCTAATGGCCCCTACTCCCCTCATGATTCCATGGCCGCAAGCCCCATATGTTTTGAGTCAGAGCCTATCTGGAGGGGGAAACCATCTGACCCATGACCTATGGTGCATGTGGGTTAGAGGGTTAGGATGCCACAACTTTGTAGTGAAAGGTCTAAGGGAAGGTGCCAACTCATGGTGTTTATGGAGGTGACCCAGATCGAAGGTGACCAGCCTGGTCCTAATGCCCAGTGCCCAGAATAAGGGGAGAGACTTGTGGTGTCTTGCATGATTATGCACTTTCCAAATGCACCCAAATCTGGAGACTGTCAGAATTGACCGCCCATCAGTCTTGTATTTGGAGGGGGCTTCATGA
Organism: Viscum album; assembly: GCA_963277665.1. Taxonomy (NCBI): domain Eukaryota; kingdom Viridiplantae; phylum Streptophyta; class Magnoliopsida; order Santalales; family Viscaceae; genus Viscum; species Viscum album. The sequence goes on along the minus strand of OY728134.1, from coordinate 1,082,804,324 downwards.
AACCAATGGTGGAAGAAGTAATCAAAAGAAGAGGCCACCAGTGGAAGGACCAAAAACTCCCCAAGCACACTCCAAATATGGTCGGCCCAATCACTATAGAGGAAGAGGTGGATTTTGGATTCCTTCTAAGGGTATGAGCAATAGTTGCATCGTGAGGCCATAGAGATACCTTTTTCTTTGATGTCTATTTCTGTTGGAATGGCGTTGTGTTGGACTCTCTAGATAAGATAGCTGAATTTGGGTGGAATATGTTTACCCTAAAGAGTAAAAACCTAGGGTTCGTTGGCCAGTTTCTAAAATATGGTCTTCCAATAATATTTTACCAAGAATTTACCTGATGGAGAGCACCTGAAGATGCACCTGTCTGGAGATATGTCCAGGCATATTTTTAGGAATTAGTCTTCTTGAGCTAGGCTTAGCACAACCCTAAGTAATAAGGGATGGAGGGAGACCTCCTTGACTGATAAATCAGTATCTGGGTAGCCTGGGAAAGTGAGGAGTCTTCCAACCCATTTGAAATCCCAGAAATTGACCTCTTCCTACCCAAGAGTCCAGTGGGAGTGATGTCGGAGCAAGGGAAATAGATCATGAATATAACCCTAGAGAGGAAAGTACTTTTTTCTGTTTTACCTAATTCCAAATCCATACTTCCCTCTGATGAAGTGGCCACATAAATATCGACCCTAAATGACCTCCCAGGCTAGTTTACCTTACAGGAGGTACATAGACTCATCCAAGATTCTCACATTAATACCTCCAAGATCCAGGGGCTTGGCCAGCTTATTCCAAGAGGCCCATCTGCATTTGTCATCACCATGAGCATCGCAGAGAAATGAGTTGAACGAGGACTCTGGTCATTTGAGGAACGACCTTGGAACCTTAATCACATACAAGATGTGCATGGGGATGGAGGACAACACACAATTTATCAGAGAGATCCTACCCCTGAAGGAGAGGAACCAGTTCTTCCATTTATTGATGTGGTTTGTGATCCTGTTAGAGATATCCTTGAAGAAGTGGACCCAAATCCTCGTCGGGGAAAAGGGATCCCCCATGTAGGTTAAGGGAAAGTGTTTCTCATGGATGCCAATAATGTTTTTGATGAATCTCTTGCGCCTTTCTGGGCATCTGAAAGGGAGAAAGATGCCACTTTTTCCCCAGTTGATTAGTTATCCACTCCACTTAGCATAATCGTCCATGATCTTCACAAACCCTTTGATGGAGGGTATCCTCCCATTAATGAAGAATATCATTTAATCTGTGAAAAAAATTTGGGAGACACTGGGGACGTGGGAGCTATAGTGAGAGGGCCGAACAGCTCTTTGTTTCATGGCCCGGGAGAAGTGTCTCCTAAGGGCGTCTTGGGCTATAATGAAAAGGGTTGGGGATAGAGGATCCCCTCCATTTAAACCCCTGACCGACATGATGATGCCAAATTGTTTCCCAAAAAATATAATGTTAAACTAGGATGAGTTGTAGCAACGGAAGCAGATATAAATAGCAGCCTCAGAAAACCCCATGCACCTCATGGTACGGGTGATACAATTTCACTCCAGATGGGCATACGCTTTGTCCATTCCAAGCTTAATGATTCTATTCAAACCCATTAACTTCCTGTTGATGTCACAAATAATCTCATGGGTGACCCCAACAACCCCTTGGATTGATCTACCTTTGAAAATAGCTTGTTGTTCCTCGGAAATCCATTGATTGGTGAAGTTACCCAGACAGTTGTTAATGATGGTATCCAGGACCTTTTATGAAATGTTCCCCAACCTGATGGGCATATAATGTGAGTTAGAGGAAGGAGAGATGACCTTGGGGATCAAAAGCATGGTGGTTACACTGGATATCCATGGGAGATAGTCGCCTATAAAAAAGTATTGGATGGCCTCAGAGAGGTCTTTCTTTATGATGTTCCAGGAGGAAATGAAAAATAAACCCCAGAAATCCATCTGGGCTAGGTGTGCTATTAGGGTTGAGGAGGTTCATTGTGCCCTATATTTCCTTCACATTTGGGATATTTCTAAGAATATCATTAGCCAGATTGGTAACACTGTAGGGGATTGAGTCAAATATCTATGCCTTCTTGGAAGGTTATCCATCCTAGAAGTGGGGGTTAGGATCACATAATAGGTTTTTAAAGTGGTAAAAAACCATACCACTAAGTAATCCCAGGTCGCTAGTAAAATATCCTTCCAAGAGGGTGATGTGGGGAATGTGAGTCAGGTTCTTCTCCTTCAGAAAGGCATGGAAGTAAGCAGTGTTCTGATCCCCCTCTCTAATCCAGGAGACATGGGTGCTTTTGTAGAGACGCAACTCCTATTCTATAATGATATCATTGAGTCTTGTTTATTGATGAAAAGGGCGGAAAAGGCATCGTCATCCCATCTATCTTCCAAGGAAGCTTCAATACTTTCGATGTCTTTGGTAATTTCATCTTTGTCTAAGTGGTTAGGTTTAAGGGAGGAGGACTAAACCAAAAGAGCCTATTTCAATCATTGAATTTTCATGTGGAACCCTACGCAGCTGCTTCGTTGGCAAAGAGAGTTCCAAGAAAGATCCATTGTCTCCAGAAAGCTCGGGTTATGAGTCCATGCTTTGGAGAAAGAGAAATTCCTTGATCTTAGGGGACCCTGTCTTAGGAGAAGAAGGAGGAGGGAGTGGTCCAACAGCGACCAGACCAAGTGAGAGACCTTGGTGTTTGAAAGGCTGAGATAGCCTGATGGTTACCCATGTAGCAGTCCAGTCTACACCAGGCCCTAATATTTCCTTTCTGGTTGTTTCACCATGTGAATTTATCTCCTATAAAGATGAGGTCAAGGAGCCCCTCCTGTATAGCGAAGGAGGAGAAGTCCATCATGTATTTGCAAGGGATGTATAAACCACCTTTATTTTCAGAGGCATGCATGATTGTGTTGACATCACCACCCACTATCCATGGTATCTCACCCAGGTTGAAGAGGCTTAGATATGACTAGATCTACTCCCGATGATTAGCATCACACTTGGAATAAACAACGGAGAAAATGAGGGTGAGGCTCTCATCCAAAAATTTGACTGAGAGATGTTGATCAGATGACACCAACAGATCGAACCTCAAGATAGAATGACAATAAATTCATATGTGGTGGTTAAGTGGGTCACTATACATAAAATAGTGGAATATGATCATTTTAGAAAACTCTCTAATCTTGATAGATCATTGTTTGGGATCTAGGACCACAACAATTGAAACATTGAGTTTTAACATCTCAGAAGAGAGAAAGTCCATCTTCACTATGGTCCTAAGGCCATGAGCATTCCAAATGATGAGTGAGTTAATTAGAATAGGGTGCACCTATTACTGGCCCTGAACGATGAGGGTATTTGTCTTGGGACCAATGAGTGAGCACGAGTGGCTCTGGTCTGAGATCTGGTGAGATTTCCCTTAGGGGAGGATTTTTGGGAAAGGGGAGTTCTAGGAGGGTTAACGGGGTTGAGGTGAGAGAATCCTCTTCTCTTGGTCAATTAGATTAAAGGGGAGAGTTCCTCCATAAGAGATAAAACCTCAAAAGAGTTGGATGTGGGAATAGGTGAACAATGACCAAAGATCATTGACCACATATAGGCGGGAGTTCATAGCTTAGCTAGGGCTAGGGAGAATATCCATAGGATAGGAGGCCAGTGAAAATGGAACCAGAGCCAAACAGGGGGAGAGGAGGGGGATGAGATGGGGTAAGAAGGGGCTATGCTCAATTAGGGGATCCATGGGTGGGAGCAGGGGTGAGGCTGAGGTGGGTGGGATAGGAATAAGGGCCATACATGGGAGGACACAGTCATATCAGGAGGAGAGTTATGGGTGAAAAGGGGAGGGAGGTAGAAGGTAAAGGAGGGAGTTGGGCAGAGGGAACTAGGGTTGTGGCTGGGGATGGAGGGAAGCAGGGATCCGGGGCCACCATGATGACTGATGGACGACGAGAGGCCACCACATAGGAATATTCTCCTCTCTCATAATGATTTGGTCTCTTTGAGTAGTTGTTATTGGAAGAGAACCTCCTACAGTCGAAGGACGCATGGCTATGGATGTGAAAAAAGCTGAAGAAGCGAGCCGTTGAGGGATAGAAGATCCATTGGGACCAATACAGTGAGTCCCTGGTGTAGAGGATAAGTTGGTGAAGGGGCCACAATGAAAGTTCCAAATCCACATAAATGTGGGTGGAAGCTGTGTCAATCAGATGTAGATTCTGGTCTTCCGAACACAGGAACTCTCCAAGGGAGTTCCCAATCTCCTCTAGAAAGGCCATAATCTGAAAAGGTAGAGGGAGACCTGGAATAGTGACCCATACCACATCAATCGGAGATTCCCGGCCTCGGTGGATTTCCAAGGAACACCTAGATATATGAAAGCGCCATGTGTTGACGGATCTGGGGAACATCTCCCAAGCATGCACAAAATCCTTAAAAGATTCCAGAATGATTAAGAAGGTCTTATTGCTGAAATATGACACCCTTGCAGGTAGATCCAGCCCCAAACCATGAAAAAATCCTAGAAGGGGCCTAGAAGAGGTTTTTCAACCCCAAACCGGGTGACGAGCAACCATCGGAGCAGTGAGGAAGCCTCCTCTAAGGAAAAAGGCAGCAATGAAAAGACAAGTATGTTGTTCTTTATTTCCACACTAGTTGACTCCACTAGGGGAAATTAGAGTTAGAGAAGCCAATATTTTCCTCCATATCCATTTATACCATCATCATCTTATCAACCATGTCAGCATAGTTTGTGAGATTCAGTATGTATACCTATTATTGGATGCTAGGTTGCAAACTCGGTATGTATTTTTGAGCCCTCATCTAATCACTCATTACCACATATAGAGAAAAACAAACCATCTTAGAAAAATGGTTGGTGTACTCTAGTGTTGAACACTTTCTACACTACAAAGAGGGGAAATCCAAGAAATTTTCTACCTTACAAGATTATGGGTATAACTACTTAAAGAAAATGGTCTTGAATCCCTTCCACTCTAAGACCATATATCAATTTTATTGAACTATAGAAGCCCACCACCACTTTAATGGACCCTCAAGCTTAAAGATTGTGTATTCTTACTTAACAAACTAAGGTGTCTCCAAGAAGTCAAAAACATGATCAATATTTTCCATCCAGTCCTTAACCTCTTGGTGTTCATTCACACACTTAAAGGATGGGGGATTCTCGCATAGGAATTATCATTCTCGATCCCTATCTCCTACGGTTCCTATTTATGGCGCAATGGATTGATTATAAATATGTAGTATGTTCTAGTCCATGACATGAACTTCCCATATGAAAAATTTCAATAGATTTTGATCTACAGTAGGATTCCCTTGAGGAGCATCTCCTGCTTCATCCTCTTGAGGAACCCATGGAAGTTGTCTTGGAGTCATGTTTCTACATACCAAAAGTATAAATAAGGGATCAAATAAAAAAATATCTAGTCAAACTAGAATAACATAAGTAGAAAATAAGATCAATGTCAAAAATCGATACAATATAAACACAACCAAATATCGTATGGTGACATGAGGCTCGTCACAACGTTATCTAGTCAAGTACTCACTGCAACATACCTCTCAAGTTCTGACAATCCTATATCTTATCTATAAACATCCCAAGACTGAGCATAACCATGCTATAATACCAAATTTTCATGTTATGGACCAGAAAGTATATCCAAGTAGGCTTTTATCTCGACCATGGAAGGACCTAAAGGGAATTACCGATCCCCATGGGCTTACAACTAGCACCTAGTCATCCAATAATAACTAGAGGAAACAATTTTCCCAACCTAAAAAATACACAAGGTACATATATAGAATGATAACTAGAAACTAAATATTCCATAAACCAAAATAGTGACAATGGTAGAGATCCAACCAAAGTTAGTAATATAACACTGAGTTATATTTATACAAAACAACCAAAATAAAGGACATGATAAGCTAACAACTACAACTTAATGTGATATAGAGACTATATCCCACCATATCACCACCAAATACCCAAGCCTGTAAGAACCCAGATCTTCATTTTAGGTATGGATCATTATTTTGGGTTGTTTTGAGGAAAAAGGAAGAAATGGGAAATTTTCTAAGTACACGTCATGTACTCTTGAGTACACATTGTGTACCTGGTTTCTGTGTGTAGTCGTGTACTAGTAGTGTAATGGTCAAGTACATTGTCATGTAGGTAACATGGAAGACTGCCTAAAGTAGGGGTCGGTTGAGGCTAGTACACGGTGTGTACATTAAATGAACATGTTGTGTATTTTTATATTTATCTGATGAGTCAGAGTGGGGATGTGTCTCAACTCTAGAATGTTCTTCTTCTCACCTTGTTTTTTACATGAGAGCAATGAATGACTGAAGAACTTAGAGCTCCTCCTATTCCTCTGTCCAAGCTCTGATTGAGATGCCACTGGGTGAGTTGGATTCCCACTGGTGATTTATCTCTTTCTATGGAGCCTCTCTTCCTAATCTCTCCTCTCTAATGAGTTATCGAGGGTTGATTATTTTTACCCTTTTGTAGATCTACATTGTTCTAGGTCGATTCACGAGCTGAAGTTTAAGAGTGTTCATCATAATACATCAAGGTAGGTGGTCTGTGCCTTTATTTGGTTGTCTTTGGATTATATATACTTTAAGTGTTGAATACCTGTGTTTAGGGTATTGCGTGTTTTTTAAATTAACCCTGTTTAAGACATGTTATGGTGTGATTGATTGATAAAGGGTAATTGTTTATGCATCCATGATTATGGGTGTGTTTCCCAGGTTTTTTTATTACGGTCATTGGGTCTAGAAAGAATGTTAGGATTGATTTGTTTCCATTTCTAGTGTTTCTTAGGATGGATTTTGACTGATTATATGAGATTCATGTGTTACACATTGTGAAAGTATGACCAAGGAGAATTAACTGTGAGAGATTCCTAAGGTAGGGTCATTTATGTGTATTTGTTATTATGTTGACCCAGAGTTATTGACTATGAGAGTTGTTGTCTGGTCATAGACCAAAGGGGTTAGACTATGAGAGAAACCCATAGGGTAATTATTAAATGAACGTTGGACCATAGGGCATTGATTGTGAGATCTTAAATGGGGTCTTTATAATTCATTGTTGTTATGAATACCAAGGGGGTATTGACTGTGAGAGCTACCCAGGTGGTCAGTTGTAAATGATTAGTATTGTGTGGGACCAAAGGGGTTAGACTATGTGAGCTTTCCCAAAGGGTTTTTATTTATTGAATTGATGATATATTGAACCAAATGTGTTAGAATGTGAGAACTTCCTCAGAGGGTTGTTTATGAATGATTGTATAATTTTGACATGTCTGCCAAGCCAAAGCACAATCTTGGACTCAGTCTTGCTTGATTGTTTAGATGGTCTTCTGAGATGTTTATTGTTACTATTATATAGATGGATGTAGAGCTTAGGCTACATCATGAGTTTACATTATTAAATGGTTTAAATAATTTATAAACGTAAATGAATTTAATAGAAAACTATAGGATTGTTTACGTTTTGAGTACTTATTATTTTATTGCTTCATTCCTACTTATTTCCTGATATATATATTCACTAACTATTAGTAATATAAATTTTGGTGGTTTCCTACTAGTATTTGTCTCACACCCTATTTGGGTCATGATTTGGACCCAAACAGATTATATGGATTCAGGTATAGATAAGGGAAAACGCCTTTCTTCATCATGTACTTGATTGTTGTTAGATCTGGAGAGCATGGGACCAAGATGAGGCTTGCAATGTTGTTATAGTTTACTATTTTCTGTACTTTGATTTTAGTAATTTATTTCTATAATTGTGAATTGTTTGGATTCTTTCCAAGATGCATGTGACATGCATCATTTATTCATATATGTTTTAGTTGTTTATATTATCAATATTTTGTTGTTTACTTTTGTTGTATGGTATTACTACATCTGCTACTATTTTTTATTTGTTCCACTATGTTACTCTACCAATGAGGGTATAGTTTCCCCACTATCACACCCAAGTCCCTCTCTTCTATTTGGTAGCCTCTAGCGTTCAGGGAAATGCGCTTGAGGCCATGTGAACAACCAGGTATGGGGTGACTTTGGGCAGCACCTGGACCGGGATATTACAAAGTGGTATCAGAGGAGTTTCTTTTCTACTTTGTTTTACTATTTGGAGCCTATAGATAGGGATAGGAAGGAATTGGTAGTTGTTAATAATATTTTCCCTAGAGTAGCTACCTCGTGTGCAGGGAAAAGCCAAGTTTCCTTGAATATTGTAATTTTTATGGTTTTACAATTGTTACAGTTGATTTTATTTCACCATTAGGTGATTCACTTGTATTGTGTTGTTATAGTTGATATCATTATGGTTCTATTTCTATTGAAACCTGATGAGATGATGGTATTCCATCTCATGCATCATATATGAACTTTCTAGAGATCACTTTTCATGTATTTTGGTCATGCCATTTATGGTTCATTACTGATTTCATGTTGTTGTGGTAGATTTTGTGGTAGATATGCATAGTGATGTGATAGATTCCTTGATAGAATACCAACTATTTTGATAAGTTATTGGAATATGTAATGTTTTATTAGGATGGACGCCAAAATTTGGTCCTTGATGTGTTATGGTCCCTCTTGGATCAGAATTTTGTGGCTCACGTTTGAACTTTAATTGAATTTTGTCAAGTGTAATATGAATATGATGCCAAACATTGATTCATGAGGAGTATGGGCTCTCACGGGTCACAATTTGTCATGCCTTGGGAAAAAAATTAAGTTTTCATGGGTTCTGGAGAAGTTTCAGAGGCTTACTGTCTAGAAACCCAGACAACACGGTGTGTGGTGTTGTAAACACACATCATGTGTTCTTCAGTTCTGGAAGAAACAAATTTTCATAATTACATGTCTTGTACTATATGTACACGCCATGTAGTCCTTAACCATGTGACTGAATATGTGAGTAGAGACACCGGGTTGGGAAACTTTAGTAGAACACACTGTGTACTGAGAGTACACATCGTACTGTAGAGACCATGTATCTGGACGTGTGACTAATGAAATGGGTGGTTCAAGCTTAGGTGGTACACGTCGTGTCTCAGTTGAACATGTTGTGTAGTGTTATGCTGGAAGATCCCATGTGGTTTAACCATGTAGAGGAACCTGGGAAAGAAGGAAAATTCAAGTACATGTTGTGTCTCATGAGGAACATGACATGTGTATGTGTGTTACACAACCAGGTTTGGAAGAGGTACACGCCATATTAAAATCCTAAGGGAACACATCGTGTAGGGGTTATACATGTCGTGTAACCCTATTTTGTAAAACTTGAATGTTTCTTCTTTTATTCCTTTCTTGAAATTATAAGTTGTTTTATTTGATAATATTAAAGTGAGGTGTGCGCTTGAACTTTCATATTCATGCCACCGAGACATCCTATGGTTGTAATCTAGGTACAGAGTGATGATTAGACACCAAAAAATGTAGATCAGGGACTACCAATAGATCCTACCACCATGATCATCTTGTCCCAAACTATTATACTAGACATAGGTGTTGATGTATAGTTCTGTGAAGGATTTATGATGATGATGCAGGATTTATAGGGAACACCACATCTTGCCCCGACTATGGTAGAGCTAACTCGGGTGTTCCAGAAGAAGAATCCTCCCACTTTTTTGGGGGATAGAAGACCACAGGCTACAAAGTCATGGTTAGGGGCCATGCTTTCTATATTTGATCATCTGGAGATTCCTCTAAATAGGAGGGTTAATCTTTAAATGTAAATGCTACTTGATTCTACCAATAGACGGTGGGATGTTATCTCAATGGTGGGATTTCATTAGAATGTGGCTTGGGAAGAGTTCCAGAGGACCTTATATGATTATTTCTATCTCAATACGTTGAGGTCTGATCGAGCCTGAGAGTTCATGAATTTGAAGTAGGGAACTTTTTAGTGATAGATTACTCATCCAGATTTATAGAGCTTCAGCGCTTCTCACCATTTATGGTAGGTGATGAGTCATCTTTGGATAATTGGTTTGAGGATGGTCTCAAGTATGACATCTGATCACAGGTAAATGTCTTCAGGCTGACTTTAGTGATGTCAATAGTGAATCAGACACTTATTACCGAGCATAATATGAAGGATTTAAGAGCTGTGAGCTAGATCAGTTCAGCATCCAAAGCTGGTACTCCTTCGTCAGATAGTAGGAAGAATCATAGGGAGACTTCACGTAATGTTTCTTCAAGTATCTAGGTGGTATGCTACCAGTGCGAGAAGAGTGGGCATACTAGACCACATTGCCCAAAGGACCTAGTTGAGTGCCAGTATTGCAGTAAGATGGGTCACCTTTAGCATTTTTTCAAGTGTTATCACCAGTAGTGAGTGATATAGGTTCTGTTATGACTCCACATTTAGGAGAAGGACCACTAGTTTCTCATCAGTCTGGGAACTAGAGTTTGTCAGGCCATTCAGGCCAAGGAGTTGGCCATGGCCATGGTAGTCAAGATACATGCTCTCAACTACAGTAGGGTGGATCAGCTCAAGTTAGTCAAGCAGGGTCGAAGGGTCATGGTATAGGTCAGGCTTTTGTAGTGGAGCAGACCCAGTAGGAGTAGGATCCCAAACCCTCTACAGTTAGAGGTGCGATTATAGTTGCCTCAGTTTTAGCTTATACTCTTTTTGATACATGGTATTTCCATAGTTTTATATTTTTTTCCATTGTGGAGTGTCTCAGGCTCTATATCTTTACTTTTGAGGATGTCATGATGCTAGACACTCTGTTGGGGATTAGGACGGCTATTGTATGTCAGTGCATGGAGTTCCCTCTTGAGGTTGGTGGGCATCAATTCTTATGGGACCTATATGTCTTAGAGATGACAGGCTTCGATGTCATTCTCAGAATGGACTAGTTGGTCTCTTTCATGGACTTGTTGACTGCTATCGTCGCAGGGTAAGTTTCACATCAACAGAGGGTGGGTCTTTTCAACACAATATAGAATGGGATGTTGTAACACCCCAAGCATCCACGGTACGTTTCCCTTTGAATAATGCAGTAGCTTGTGTTGTACGCAACTTGGAGTTTTAACACACCACGACTAATGAAACTACCCGTTATGAATAGTAGTACCCACTTTTTGAAATTTTATAATTTTTTATTTTTCAAAATGGACTTCATTTTTGAATTCAAAATATCTAAATTACCTAGCGGTGAATTTTTGGTATTTTTCTGAAAACTTTCAATTTTTGATGAATAGTGAAAAACACGGCGTTATTGGTTAAAAAAAAATTTTTTTAAATAATTATTTATTTTATTTAAATTTATTTTAGGTCAAAATAGATACACAATAACTATATAATTTCAATGAAATTCATTGGATTCATTTTATAATAAGCTTAGATATATAAAAAAATTTATTGACCTTTTTACCGTCTTTTACCCACCTCCTAGGAGCATTTACAAATTTGCATAAAACTTAATTTTATCACTTCTATGAGTTTAATTTAAAAAATTTAGAGAAATTTTTAATATTAGTAAGTAAAATGTGGTTCAATAAGATGAAAATAATTTTTTTGAATAGTAACTTTTTACTTTTATTTACCACGGTTAAAAGTAAATAGGGTATTTAAGGGTAAAAATGATATTATAATTACCCAAACACATGTCATAATTCTATTGGATAAGTTTAATTTGACCAAAAACAACCTTAGGAATAAACTATGACCTCCTTTGGTCAAATTTTATTAGATTTGGACATTTATTATTATTTTATTTAAAGAGGAGTTAAAAGAGTTAAATTCAAATTTTAATTAACCAACCATTTTTAATATAAAGTTATACATAATAAAAATTCGACTGTAAATATTAATTAGAAAAATAAAAATATTTCCTACATAATAGTATTTTATTTAAAATTTTTAGACATTAAATAATTTAATTTATTTAGGACACAATGATGATTAAGTAATTACATTATTAATGAAAGATTAAAATAATTGATATTATAAATATCCAAATAAATGTAATTTGAGACTTTGGATGAATTACACTAATTTTCTAGGTTATTATGAAATTTTAGGGTTGATTAAATAATTATTTTTCTAAGTAATCATGTTGTTATAATTTTCACCAAAACCAAATACTAAATAGTGTCAAAAATGACATAATTGAGTTTTTAAAACAAATACTATATTATTAATTGATATAACATTCCTAAAAATATAATTTTAGGAAAAAGGACGTAGATAACGTTATATATATTAATAATTAATCACATGGTGTTATCTTTGATTTTTACAGTAATTTTATTAACCATATAATATAAAAATACAAAGAGACATGGTAAATGTCAAACTATTTAACTGAGAGTTAAATATAAAAGATAAGGTTAATATGGTAAGCTAAACCTGTATAAAACCTATTGGTTGAATTTTTTTAGACCCATACCCATATTATCCTTGAAATAATTCATTCTTGAGCCATTATAAGCCGAAAATTATTTTATTATAAAATAATATTTCAATATTTTCCTAAAGTGGCCCTCACCTCTATTATAAAAGGGTATTTCCCCTTATCTTAATTTCACACCTCCAAATCCATTTGTCTCGGCCATCCCCTACCCAAATATCCTCCCAACCTTCCTCCCTTCATCCTAGATGCCTTCCTTTGTTCATAAATCTAACCTAAGGAGCCCTTTTGATCAAATCAATAGGAAGAACCTGAAGAATAGGTAAATATTTCATCACCTCTTTCAAGTTATTTTCTTCTTCCACTTCATCTTTATTTTTTGTTTCCATTATAAAATAATAACTTCATTATATTATATAAATTTTTATGTTATTATAAAATTGTACAACCATATTCATTATTCTATCCATCATATGAATGAAAAAGTCACCATACGTGCGTATGTACGGCTTACTGTCTCCACGTCGTGGTGTAGTTTGTTATTCAAACACTTCATTATTTGGATGGGTATAATAATGAGTATAACTGATGTAAATAATAAATATAACATGTTAATGATTATTTATATATGATATACCATCCAATTACATACAATTTCACCAGCAATATAATGATATTGTCGCTCGTGCGTACGTACGGATTACCGTCTCCATGAATGTGATGAGATTCATTCCCCATCGTAATCATTCAAGAAAAATTTTAATTTTATGATTAAAAATAATGTTTAAGAATTTAATATAATTCTGGATATGAATAAAATAAATCCTATCCATAACAAAAATGGCTTACATAACCAATTATATAAAGGAAAACAAATCAGTTAACACCCGAAACGATGATACTACTGAAATATTATTAACAAAGAAATATTAGAGGATCATATATGATATCATATTTATGTATACAGTTCATGTATAATCTAATAACAATTTTTTAAATATTATACAGGAGGTTAACATACCAATGACTAAGGAAAAGTACAAGTTAAGGGTTAATTTCACAATCTATTTATTATCTGAGGTTGTTTTTACATAAGTATCTACTGGGACCTCTTTATCATCCACATCCGTGTTTTCTTAAAAATTTATTTCAAAACATTTTTAATATTTTCTAGAAAATGGGTTGACGTCATTTATACCCTTATACCTTATATGTTTTGAAATAAATCTTTTCGTCATTTTCCAAACAAGGTACTTTATGACCTTCTCGACAAAATTAAGGTAAGAATGTCTTTTTTTTAACTTATATGGTGGGTGTGGCTATTTTCCGTCGTTGTAGCATCATCAAATCTTACCTTAAAATATTATAATAATATTTTCAAAATAAATTTTTTCTTTTATAATTACATGGCTTCTAAATTATTTCAAAATAAAAAGAGACACTTCTTTCAAGAAGTTTTGATTTCATCTATTTCAATATTCTTTGACGGATTTTAAACCTATTTGAAGTTGATTTATTATGATGAAAATATTCCATATTGTATTGAAGGTTTTGTGATATATTTTACTGTGGATGTGTTATTTTTATACCATTCATGGTTTATGGATAAAGTATTTACATTTCGTATTCTAGTTTTAATATGAATGTTTATGTTATGTTTAAAACTTTTATATGAGGACTGAATTGGACTTAGTAAGTGACGGGTGGAGCCTACTATAGATCCTCAATGCATTGGTAGGACTCATGAGAAAAACTAATTTCTTGGCACAAGGCCTTGACAAAAATCTTATTTTAGTCTTCGTACAAGACCTTGAATATGTGGTTATGAGGTATGGCATTGTGCATTCTATCATTATGAAAGTGGATATTGATATTGCATGTGATTATTTGACTAGTATAATATCCATGTGAATAATTAAATGAAATTATTTGATTTTATCTTTTCCATATTATGCTTATGTTTAAGATTAAAAGTCTTTTTTTAGTTTTTTACATATCCTTAAATGTTTATGCTTATTTATGAAAGTTTCCGCAATATTTTTATCCTTACTGAGCATCTGAGCTCACCCCTTTCTATGTTTTATTTTTCCTAAGATGTGAAGAAGTATATTATGGTTGACCTTTAGGGATGGGCTAAGGATATAAGTGTGTTAAAATGGCGACAAAATGTTTTTGATGTTTTTATTTCATGATGTAATGTAAAACTTATGAATGTATCTAGTACTTCCAAGGCTACTAAAATAATCGGTCTTTCGGTACATGATTCCTTGTATGATGACAATGTTATGTAATAATGCACCGAATCTGGGTAACTAGGGTCATGGAATTACAATTGGTATCAGAGAAAGTTTAATACAAACCTTGGAAGCTAGATTTAGAAGAACTCTAATTAGAGAACACTACCCTAAGATAGACTTTGAAGATTAGTATAGAATAACTTCCTAGAATTTTGATACTGTAGAGATTTTGTGATTTTTCGAAGAAATAAATCCCTTTCTAGATATTAGCAGGTAGAGGCGGTTATGGCATAGATGTACCTAGGGTTAAAACTCAAAAACACTGCTTTGAGCTAGACTCAAGCTGGAACTGGTGCACGACAACGGGCATTGCTGCACTCTTGGTTACGACACTCCTGGGGGATATGCTTAGGATAATTCTCATTTTGTTTTCAAAATATTATGAAGGTTTTATGAGTATATACTTCCTCAAAGAATAAATTTTTATGATTATGGATGATATCTATAAATAATTCAATTTATGTTAAGTGTTTTACAAGTTTGGAATTATGTATTTCGATTCATAAACTAATCTAGGGTATGCCATTTTTTAGAAATGGTGCCTAATGGAAGGAATGGAAACTGTATCAACTCACATAATCTATGTAGGGATTCCCCTCCTACTCAAGATAATTATAGTGGAGCTAGTGATGCAACCGGTGCTGATCAGCTTATCATCATACTGGGACAACTCACTCAGGTTATGAATAACAACCTTACCTGTATAGAACTCCCTGATTGACAACACGAAGGATCAATGTTAGACCGCTTCATGAGGAAACAACCACCAATATTCAATGGGAGTAAAAATCCATTAGTAGATGAGAAATGGATAAATTCCTTAGAGAAAATATTTCATGATTTGGAGTGTAGAGAAATGGAAAAGGTTTTCATGGCAGTTTATCGCCTCATGGGAGATACAGATCATTGGTGGTCATTAATCCAAAACACAATGGAAGATAAAGAAGTATCGAACATGGAATGAAGGGAGTTTAAAGAAATATTCTTAGAGAAATACTTTCCTCGTGTCCATCGATCAGATATGGAAAGATAATTCCTAATTATGAGGCAAAAGGAGGATGAGAATGTTGCAATTAATGAGGATAACTTTACAAGGTTAGCACAGCATGTGGAAGATTATCTACGTAACCCAAGGATTAATATTGATCAATTATTCTATGGGTTAAAACCATCTCTTCATCAAGCATTAGTCTCACAATCCTTCTCAACATACGAAGATATTGTCTCATGTGCTATCAAAATAGAAAAAAAACTCTCTATGTCTTATGACTTTAAAATAAAATCAAGATAAAAAGAGATCTTTTGAACACTTTGGAAAGGGAAATAAGGGGAAGAAGTGAAAATTGGAATATCCATCCTGCAGTAATGTGGAAATAAACACCCTGATACTTGGCTAAAGGGAATGGAAATCTGTTACAAGTGTGGTGAAAAAGGGCACCAAGCTTGTGATTCCAAGGGGAAGAAAGAGGCTTTCAATGCTGAATGCAACAATTTTAGAGAAAAGGGTAATTATTCAAATTAATTTCCTAATCTCCAAGGGAACTTACCTCAGAAAAGGCCAAGGGGGGAAGTCCAAGCTTATGCGATCACTACTGTTGAGGTTGAAGCTCCGAAAGATGTGGTGGCAGGTAATTTAATAGTTTCCTCAAATTTATCCAATGCTTTATTTGATTTTGGATCATCGCCTTGTTTTATATCTTCCCAGTTTTCTAAGAAAATTTGATATTTTCAATTTGACTTAACAAGTGAGTTTTCAGTCAAAACTCCCAAGGGAAGTATCATCGCAACAACGTTTTTTGAATCAGTTCCCATTAGGGCATATAAATGTTCTTTATATGCTCATCTCATCATCATTCCCATGATTGAATTTGATATAATCTTTGTAATGGATTGTATTTTGGACCATGATGTGAAAATTTATTGTAAGAAGAAGGAGGTTACAATTTTCAATGATGATAAAGAGTACCTTATCTTTAGAGAAGAAACATCACCACCTGATTCTTATCTAGATCCACCCCCAGTATCTCTACTGAATTAAATTATTGGGGAAGAAGAGAATGAAATAACTATAGGTGAGATTATTGGGGAATAAGAGAATCAAATAACTATAGATGAGGAAAATAATGTAGGAATAGAGGACGTACCTATTGTGTAAGAATATGTTGATGTGTTTCCAGAAGATTTACCTAGACATCCTCCAGAATGAAAAATTGAGTTTTCCATTGATTGAATACCTAGGTCGAGGCCCATATAGAATACCCCTTATATAATGGCCATTTTGGAATTAGTGGAACTAAATAAAAAACTAGATTAATTGAGTAATAAGGGATTTATTCTCCCTACTGTTTCTCTATGGGGCTCCCCTATCCTTTTTTTTAAGAAAATAGATGGATCAAGGAGGTTGTGTATTGACTACAAGGAGATCAATGCTATAAAAATAAAGAACAAGTATCCCATACCTCTCATTAATGATTTATTCGGCCAACTTCATGGAGATAAATATTTTTCAAAGATTGACCTTCGATCTGGATATCATCAGTTGTGTGTGAAGAAGGAAGACATTCTGAAAACTGCAATTTGAACTAGATACGGGAATTACGATTTTACAGTAATGCCTTTTGGATTGACTATTGCACCATATGTCTTCATGGATCTAATGAATGGAGTTTTCAAGGAATATATTGATGACTTTGTAGTTGTATTTATTGATGATATCTTGGTATACTCAAAAAGATATGGAGATCATGAAAATAAATTACGCACTATTCTGAAAATCCTTAGAAGAAATGAATTATATGGGAAGTTTAGCAAGTGTGAATTCTAGCTTCAAGAGATTTCTTCTTTTGGCCATATTGTCTCTAAGGATGGAATCTCTGTTGATCCCTCAAATACAAAGGAAATCCATGAATGGCCAGCACCGACGAGTATAAATGAGGTATGTAGTTTTATTGGTTTAGTAGGTTATTTTCAACATTTCGTCCAGAATTTGACCTAGTTGGCTAACCCATTAACCAAGCTCACACGTAAAGGGGTTAAATTTGTTAGGACAAAAGAGTGTGAATAATGTTTCGAAAAACTGAATATAGGATTAGTCAATGATCCTATATTGAATCTACCATCAGGGAATGATGGGTTTGTTATTTATAGTGATGCCTCAAAGAAAGGACTTGGTTGTGTCCTTATGCATAATGATAGAGTTATTAACTATGCATCACAACAGCTAAAATTTCATTAAAAAAATCGTCCCACTCATGATCCTGAGTTAGCAGTTGTAATATTTTCTTTGAAGATATGGAGACACTATCTCTATGGTGAAAATGTGATATATATATATATACTGATCACAAGAGTTTGAAGTATATTTTCTCACAGAAAGAACTCGGCATGAGGCAAAGATGATGGATTGAACTACTCAAGGATTATGATTGCACGATACACTATCACTAGAGGTAGGAAAATAAGATGGAAGATTCTTTGAGTAGAACGAATCATGGAGTTTTGAACAAGATGAGAGTTTAAAGGGGTCTTATTTTCATGGATCTAGTAAATATGGATAAGGGGATAATCATGGAAGGTGAAACATCAATAATATTTTAAATGATTGCCAAACCATCTTTAATAGAAAGGATAAAGAGTTATTAGACTGATGATGGGGAGTTTCAAAAGAAGATTATAGCTATGAATGATGGGATATTGAATGACTTCATATATGAAGATGGAATTTTGAACTTTGGGAAGATAACTTGTGTTCCTAATATACCTAATCTAAAAATGGAATTGTTGGATGATGCTCATAGCTCCAATTTCTCTATACACCCGGGGATCACCAAGATGTATAGAGATTTGAAGGAAAAGTTTTGGTGGGACAACATGAAGGGGGAGATTGTTGATTTTGTGTCAAGATGTATGATTTGTCAATAAGTGAAAGCTGGAAGGCAACAGCCTGGAGGAGTCATGCAACCTCTTCCCATACCTAAGTGGAAGTGTGATTATATTATGATGGAACTTTTCATGGGGCTACAAAAGACTCCTAGAAGTAATGAGGCAATATGGGTCATTGTTGATCGTCTTACCAAGTCAGTACATTTTCTTGCTATAAGAGGAGATTTAACACTTCAAAGTCTGGAAAGACTATATATTAATGAAGTTGTAAGACTCCATGGTGTACCCCTATCAATTGTTCCTAATCGTTATCCCTGTTTTACATCAAGATTTTGGAAAATTCTTCAGAAGGCCTTGGATACTGAACTTCATTTGAGCACTGCCTACCACCCTCAAACCGATGGAAAATCAGAACTGACTATTCAAACCTTAGAATACATGTTGAGATCTTTCTCACTTGAATTTCATGGTATGTGGGATCAATATTTACCTCTAGTAGAATTTTCCTATAACAATAGCTTCTATTCAAGTATTCAGACAACACCATATGAAGCATTATATGGAAAGAGATGTCGCACACCAACTTTTTGGGATGATGTTGGTGAAAGAAAACTCGTAGGCCCAGAACTTGTTGAGGAAACAATGAAAAAAGTAATGATTATCCAAGCCCACATCAAAGCATCCCAAAGTAGGCTGAAAAGATATGCTGATAATTATAGGAAAGATTTGTAATTAAAGTAGGAGATCATGTTTTCTTCAAGGTATCTCCATGGAAGGGTGTTATACGATTCGTTAAGAAGGGTAAATTTAGTCCCAGGTACATCAGACCATTCTAAATTCTAGAATGAATTGGGGTTGTATCTTATTGTTTCACAATGCCTCCAAGTCTCTCCAAAGTTCATGATGTGTTCCAGGTATCAATGTTGAGAAAATACATGCCTGACTGAATGCATGTACTCACCTATGAGGAAATTGAACTAGAACCTGATCTGTCTTCTTGTGAAGAGACTGTTAAAATTATTGATACTAGGGAATAAGTGCTAAGAAATCGGGAAACTTGTCTGGTAAAAGTTTTACGGAGAAACCATAAGATAGAAGAGGCAACGGGGAAAACTGAGAAACTTATGATAAAGAACCATGAAAATCATTTTATGAAATAATATTATAGAAATTTATAGGATGAAATTATTTTAAGGAGGGTAGAATGTAACACCCCAAGATTCCACGGTACGTTTCCCTTTGAATAATGTAGTAGCTTGCATTGTACATAACTTGGAGTTTTAACACACCACAACCAATGAAACTAGCATTTATGAATAGTAATACCCACTTTTTAAAATTTTATAAATTTTATATTTCAAAATGTACTTCATTTTTAAATTTGGAATATCGAAATTATCTAGGGGTGAATTTTTGGTATTTTTCTAAAAACATTCAATTTTTTGATGAATAGTGAAAAACGTTGTGTTATTGGTTAAAAAAGGATTTTTATTTAAATAATTATTTATTTTGTTTAAATTTATTTTAGTTCAAAATACATACATAATACCTATATAATTTCAATGAAATTCATTGGAGTCATTTTGTAATAAGCTTAGATATATAAAAATTTTATTGATCTTTTTATCATCTTTTACCCACCTCCAAGGATCATTTACAAATTTGCATAAAACTTAGTTTTACCACTTCTGTAAGTTGAATTTCAAAAATAAAACAGATTTAGTTAATATCATTAAGTAAAATGTGGTTCAATAAGATGAAAATAATTTTTGGTGAATAGTAACTTTTTACTTTTATTTACCACGGTTAAAAGTAAATTGGGTAATTAAGAGTAAAAATGATATTATAATTACCCTAACACATGTCCTAATTCTATTGGATAAGTTTAATTAGACAAAAAACAACCTTATTAATAAAATATGACCCCCTTTTGTCCACTTGGATTAGATTTGGACATTTATTATTATTTTATTTAAAGAAGAGTTAAAAGAGTTAAATTCAAAGTTTAATAACCAGAACATTTTTAATATAGGGTTATACATAAGATCAATTCGACTATAAATATTAATTATAAAGATAAATATATTTCATACATAATGGTATTTTAATTATAATTTTTAGACATTAAATAATTTAATTTATTTAGGACACAATGATGATGCAGTAATTACCATATTAATGAAAGATTAAAATAATTGATATTATAAATATCCAAATAAATGTAATTTTAGACTTTTGATTAATTACACTAATTTTATAAGTTAATATTACATTTTAGGGTTGATTAAACAATTTTTTTTTAATTAATCATTTTGTTATCATTTTCACAAAAAAAATACTAAATAGTGTCAAAAATGGTATAATTGAGTTTTTAAAACAAATAATATATTATTAATTGATATAATATTCCTAAAAATCTATGGTTTGGAAAAAATACTTAGATAAGGTTATGTTTATTAATACGTAACCACATGGGGTTTTTTTGGCTTTTTAGAGTAAGTTTATTAACCATATAATATAAAAATACAAAGAGACATGGTAAATGTCAAACTATTTAACTAAGAGTTAAATCTAAAAGATAAGGTTAATATGGTGACCTAAACCGGTATAAAACCTATTTTTTGAGATTTGTTCGACCCATACCCACCTTATCTACTAAATAATTTATTTTCGAGCCATTATAAACTGGAAATGATTTTATTATAAAATAATAGTTCAAGGTTTTCTTAAAGTGACCCTCACCTATCTTATGAAAGGGTACTTCCCCTTCTCTTAATTTCACAACTCAAAAGCCATTTTTCTCAAACAAACCTTGCCCAAATATCCCCCCAACATTTATCCCTTCATCTTAGGGTCCTTACTTCGGTCATAAATCCAACCTATGGATCCCTTTTGATCAAATTAAAAGAAAGAACCTGAAGAAGAGGAAAATATTTCATCACCTCTTTCAAGTTATTTTATTCTTCCACATCCTATTTCTTTATTGTTTCTAGTATAAAATAATAAATCCAGTATCTTATATATAATTTGATGTTATTATAAAAATTGTACAACCATATTCATTATTCTATCCATCGTATGAATGAAAACGTCACCATACGTGCATATGTATGGCTTACCCTCTCCATGTCGTGGTGTAGTTTGTTATTCAAACACTTCATTATTTGGATGGGTATAATAATGAGTATAAATGACATAAACAATAAATATAACGTGTTAATTAATCTTTATATATGATATACCATCCAATTACATACGATTTCACCATCAATATATTGATATTGTCGCTCGTGCGTACGTATGGATTACCGTCTCCACGAACGCGATGAGATACATTCCCCATCATAATCATTCAAGAATAATTTTCATTTTATGATTAAAAATAATATTTAAGAAATTAATATCATTCTGTATCTGAATAAAATACATCCTATCCATAATAAACATGTCTTACGTAACCAATCATATAACGGAAAATGAATCAGTTAACACCCGAAATGATGATACTACTGAAATAGTATTAACAAAGCAATATTAGAGGATCATATATGATATCATATTTATGTATATAGTTATTGTATAATTTAATAACAATTTTTTAACTATTATATAAAAGGTTAACATACAATCTACTAAGGAAAAGTAAAAGGTAAGGGTTAATTTCACAATCTCTTTATTATCCAAGGTTGTTTTTAAGGAAGTATCTACTGGGACCTCTTTATCATCCACATCCGTGTTTACATAAAAATGTATTTAAAAACATTTTTACTATTTACTAGATAATGGGTTAAAGTCATTTATACCCTTATTTGACCATATGTGTTTTTAAATGAATCTTTCCGTCGTTTTCCAAACAAGGTACTTTATGACCTTTTCGATAGAATTAAGGTAAGAATGTCTTTTTTTAACTCATGTGGCAGGTGTGGCTATTTTCCACTGTTATAACATTGTCAAAGCTTCCCTTATAAGATTACAAGAAGTTTTTCAAAATAAATGTTTTCTTTTATAATTACATGACTTCAAAATTATTTCAAAATAGAAAGAGATATTTCTCTCAAAAAAAATTATTTCATCTATGTCAATATTCTTTGATGGATTTTAAACCTATTTGAAGTTGATTTATTCTGATGAAAATATTCCATATTGTATTGAAGATTTTGTGATATATTTTACTGTATATGTGTTATTTTTATACCATTCATGGTTTATGGATAAATTATTGACATTTCATATGTTAGTTTTAATATGAATTTTTTTGTTATGTTTAAACCTTTTCATATGAGGAATGTATTGGACTTAGTAAGTGATGGGTGGAGCCTGCTATATATCCTCAATGCATCGGTAGGTCTCATGAGACAAACTAGTGTCTTGGCATAAGGCCTTGCCCAAATCTTATTTGTAGTCTTGGCATAAGGCCTTGACTATATGGTTATGAAGTCAGGCATTATCCATTCCATCATTATGAAAGTTGATATTAATATTTCATGTGATTATTAAACTAGTAGAATATCCATGTGAATAAGTAAATGGAATTATTTTATTTTAACTTGGCCATATTATGCTGAATTTTATGATTTAAAGGCTTTTGTTTTAGTTTTATACATTGCCTTAAATGTTTATTATTATTTATGAAAGTTTCTACAATATTGTTATCCTTAATGAGAATTTAAGCTCACCCCTTTCTATGTTTTATTTTTTCCAGGATGTGAAGAAGTATATTATGGTTGACCTGTAGGGATAGGCTAAGGATATAAGTGTGTTAAAAAGGGTAAAAATTTTGTTGATGTTTTTATTTCATGATGTAATGTAAAACTTATGAATGTATCTAGTACTTCTAAGGATACTAAACTGATCGGTCATTCAGGACATGATTCCTTGTATCATGACAATGTTTTGTAATAACGCACCGACTCTAGGTAACTGGGGTCAGAGTGTTACAGATATATAGGAGAGAAGAGTTGGACCCGAGCATCATGGGTTAGGAGGAATTACTTGCCAAATTGATACTTTTTATTTGGATGACCAGGGGACTTCATAGATAGACTTTCCTCCAGTGGTGGATCATTTCAGAGATTTATTTCTTGACAAATTTTTATTGTTACCTATAGAGTTAGAGATAGATTTATCTAATGAGCTTGTTCCAGGAGTGGAATCAGTGTCCATTCCTCCATATAGGATGGCTACAACAGAGTTATAGGAGCTCAAGATGTAGCTGGAAAAGTTGTAGGAAAGGAGTTTAATCTGACCCAGTACTTCTCCTTGGGGTTTGCATGTCCTGTTTGTGAAGAATGCGGATGGTACCATCATACTTTGCATGGATTATCAGAATTTGAACCTATTGAAGGTCAAGAAACGATATCCTTTGTCGAGGATTAATAATCTCTTTTATCAACTTCTAGGAGCCCGAGTATTCTCAGATATTTACTTGAGATCTTTTTATCATTAGTTGCATGTTAGACCATAAAATATACCTCTTATAGATTTTAGGAGTAGTTATGTTCTATATGAGTATTTTGTTATGTTGTTCGGTCTCACAAATGCACCAGAAGTTTTATGGAACTCATGTACCGAGTGTTCCATCCTTACTTGGATTCTTTTTTGGCAGTCTTTATGGATGATATCTTGGTGAAATCTCACACTCGTCATGACCATGTCACCCATATTGAGATCATTTTGATTACACTTAGAGTGCATCAATTATATGTTAAGATCTCAAAATGACACTTTTTGATGGACCAGATTCATTTCATGAGTCTTGTTATCTCATAGATAGAAGCATCAGTATACCAGAGAAAGTGAGGTCAGTAGTGTCCTGGGAGCAGCCAAAGAACATCTTTGAGGTACGGAGTTTTCTGGGGCTGGATGGTTACTATAGGCACCTTATACAGTACCTTTCACGCTTAGCAGAGCCACTGATAGGCCTGACTAAGAAGGGTGAAAAGTACTTGTGGACAGATTCCTGTGATTCATCCTTTTAAAAGATGGAAGGAAAATTGACTCCAGCAGCGATACTGATTTTTCCAGAGTTGGGCAAGAGTTACACTATTTACTGCAATGCATCAAGTATTATCTTGGGGATAGTGCTTAGGAAAGGGGAAGGATTAATTGTATACAGGTCTTAGAATTTTATTTTACATGAGAGGAAGTACCCAATGCATGATCTTGAGTTGGATACAGTTATGTATGCTTTACACTGTTGGAGACATTATCTTTTGGGAGAGAATTTTGTTGTGTACACGGACAACAAAATCCTCAAGTATATATTTAATCAGTGTGATCTTAATTTGAGATAGTGAGGGTGGGTTTATCACCTTTAGTATTTTGACTTTGAACTTGCCTACACACCTAGGAAAGGCAACTCCGCGGCTTACACGTTGAGAAGGAGGACTCAGATACAGGCAATTCAAGAGGCTAGAAGCGAGTGGCATCTTATGGCTCTATTCTCTGAGATTCATTTAGAGGTTCATGATAGACAGGTGCATACATTTCTTTCTTCTATATCTGTTACCTCTATTCTAATGGATCGAGTGTCAATGATGCAACTATCAGACTCTGAAAGCCTTGTCCTATAGGAGAGTGTTTCAGGAGAGGACCCTACATCTGGGTGGACAATAGAAGAGGATGAGGTCTTGCGTTTTCATGAGAAAGTATGTATGTCAGAAGACATATGTGAGGATCTATTGAGGGATTTTTATGCCTCAGCAAAGGCAGTTCATCCTAGTGCCACCAAAATTTATCGAGATCTACATCATCAGTATTATTGGCCAGGTATGAAGAGAGGTGTTTCTTGTTTTTTATGATATGTTCCACCTGTCAGTAGACTATGGTAGAGTATAAGCGACCGGTATGACTTTTATAGTAGTTACCCATTATCGATTGGAAGTGTAATGATGTCACGATGGATTTTCTGATGGGTTTAAATAGGTCTCCTATAGGTAATGATGTGGTTTGGGTTGTTATTAATAGACTCACAAAGGTTGCACATTTCTTTCCAATCAAGGAAACCTTTAGTTTTATGATCTTGGAAGGTTGTACATCCAAGATATTGTAAATTTTCATGGGATTACTCACTCTATCATTTTAGAAAGGGATGATAGGTTTACTTCTTAGGTCTATAAAAGACTATATAGGGATTTGGGTATGCAGTTACTCTTAAGTACAACTTACCATCCCCAAACAGATGGTTAGTCCGAGCGTACGATTCAGGTTTTGGAGGACATGTTTTGAGCATGAATCCTGGATTTTGGGCGGTCTTGGGAGATTCACATACCCTTAGTGGAGTTTACCTATAATAATATTTTTTAGGAAACGATTCATATGTCACATTATGAGTATTTGTACGGTAAGCTATGTCGATCACCCCTATGTTGGCTGGAGGCAAGAGAGGCAGCTATGTTGGGACCTCTCTTCTCTAGGAGACCACTGAGTAGTCGGAGTTGATTCGAAAGAGGATGGCTATGGGACAGTCTCACCAGAAATCTAATGTTGATCGACAGAGATGACATCTAGAGTTTGATTTCATATATCAAGTTTTCTTTCATGTCACACCGAGGTCGGGACATATGAGTATTAGGAGACAAGGGAATCTTTCACCGAGATACTTCGGGCCGTATGAGGTTTTGGAGAGAGTCAGGCTGGTTACCTATCGGTTTTATTTACCTCAGAGGTATTGAGATACGCATGACATTTTCCATGTTTCTTAGCTACAACATTACTTTTCATACTCATCTCACATTTTTCAACCCAAGGAGGGTGATTTAGATATGGATGCATCCTTTGAGGATCACCCTATTCAGATTGTGGATCGCATCATGAAGGTTATCCATGGCCAATCTGTTCCTCCGGTACGGATGTTATGGTAGCATGGGCGAGTACAAGATGAGAATTAGGAGAGGGAGGTCTGCGTACGATCATAGTGTCTAGAGTTTTTTTAAGTTTCATCTTCACCACCCTTAGAAGGGAAATTTGGGGAAGATTTTCTCTAATGGGGGATGTTTGTAAGAACATGAATCTTCATTTTAGGTATGGATATTTATTTCGGGTTGTTTTTCAAGAAAAATAAAGAAATGGGAATTTTTCTTAGTACAATTCATGTACTCTTTAGTACACAACGTGTACCCGATTTTCGCATGTAGCCACGTATTGGTCGTGTAACGGCCGAGTACATAGCCGTGTAGGTAACCCGGCAGACTGCCTAAAGTGGGGGTTGGTTGAGGCTAGTACATGGTGTGTACATTAAATGAACACACCATGTATTTTTCTTTTTATTTGATGATTCAAAATGGGGTCGCATCTCATCTTCATAACATTCTTCTTCTCCCCATGTTTTGTACAGGAGAGTGACAAACGGCTAAAGAACTTCAAACTCCTCTTGTTCCTCTATCCGAGATCCATTTGAGATGCCTCCTAGTGCGTTGGATTCCCACCGGTGAGTTCTCTCTTTCTATAGAGCCTCTCTTTCGGATTTCTCATCTCTCCAGAGTTATCGAGTGTTGATCGTTTTTACCCATTTCAAGGGCCAACATTCAAGAGTTTTCATCGTACAACATCGAGGTAGGTGTTTTGTGCCTTTCTTTGGTTGTCTTTAAATTATATATTCTCAAAGTGCGGAATACGCTTGTTTAGGGTATTGTGTGTTTTAGAAATTAACCCTATTTAAGACCTTTTATGGTTTTTTTGATTGTGAAAGGTTTATTGTTTATGCATAAGTTTTATTACCTTGATTATGGGTGCATTTCCCATGTTTATTTGATTGTGGTCATCAGTTATAGAAAGTATGTTTAGATTTCTTTGTTTCCATGCCTAGTGTTTCTTAGAATAGAGTTAGACTGATTATATGAGATTCATGAGTTATGAATTGTGAAAGTGTGACCAGGGAGAACTGACTATGAGATCTTCCTAAGGTAGGGTCATTTATGTGTATTTTTTATTATGTTGACCCAGAGGTATTGACTGTGAGAGATATTAGGTGGTCATAGACCAGAGGGGTTAGCCCATGA
This sequence comes from Viscum album, assembly GCA_963277665.1. Lineage (NCBI taxonomy): Eukaryota > Viridiplantae > Streptophyta > Magnoliopsida > Santalales > Viscaceae > Viscum > Viscum album. The sequence goes on along the minus strand of OY728134.1, from coordinate 1,082,776,721 downwards.
GAGCTACCAAGAGGTTCATTATTAAATTAATGGTGGACCATAAGACATTAACTGTGAGAGTTGTCATGGGTTCTTTATAATTCATTATTTTTATGCAGACTAAGGGGTAATGAATATGAGAGCTACCAAAGTGGTTGGTTGTAAATGATTAGTATTGTGTAGGACCAAAGGGTTTATACTATGTGAGATTTCCCACAGGGTCATTATTTATTGAATTGATTATATTTTGTACCAGAGGGGTTAGACTCTAAGAACTTCACCAGAGGGTTGCTTATGAATGATTTTATGATTGTGAAGAGTATTCCAATCCAAAGAACAAGCTTGGACTCGGTCTTGCTTGATTGTTTAGATGGTCTTATGAGATGTCTGTTGTTACTATTATACATGGGGATATAGAGCTTAGGGTAGATCTCGAGGTTACATTATTCAATTGTTTGAATAATTTATAAATGTAAATAAATGTAATCTAAAATTGTAGGATTGTTTATGTTTTGAGTACTTCCTTGTTTATTTCTTCATTCATGCTTATTACCTACTATATATATTCATTGACTGTTAGGCACAGCTCCTTTAGTGGTTTCCTACTAGGATTCGTCTTACAACCTTTTTGGGTCATGATTTTGGACCCAAAAATATTATATGTTTGAAATTATACATAAGTTAAAACACCCTTCTTCTTCAGGTACTTGATTGTTTTTGGAGCTGGAGAGCATGGGACCTAGCTGAGGATTTTGATGTTGTTAGAGTTTATTGTTTTCTGTACTTTTTTTAGTATTATATTTCTAGCATTGTGAATTATTTGGATAATTTCCTAGATACATGTGACATGCATCATTTATTCATATATGTTGCAGTTGTTTATATTATTAGTTTTCCACTGTTTACTTTTGTTGTATGGTGTTATTTCTTGTGCTACTGTTTTATATTTTTTCTTATATGTTACTCTTCCAATGAGGGCATAGTTTCCCCACTATCACACCCAAGTCCCTCTCTACTAGTCAGTATCCTCTAGAAATCATGGAAATGCGCTTGAGGATATATGGACAACCGGGTACGAGGCACCTTTGGGCGGCACCCAGACCAGGACGTTACAAATCCCCACAAACCAAAATACCCAGCCACCTCACTAAATTTTCATGCCCTTTCTTGCATTAGACAAAATAGGGTCTACACACCCCTGTGGGAGGAGAAAATTGTGCACAAAATAAGTACAGTAGGATCCCACCCATTTGATCCATAACAATTCTCTATCAAATAATGTCAATTGATCAATTTAAAATAAAATAGTGCATGATAATAAGTTTTGTAGTTTTATATAAAAATCATGGTAAAAAATTCCCCGTTTTCATAGTTCTAAAACAAAATTGAGGTAATACAATTTTAAAGCATAATTTAAATAAACCATTTACATTTATATAATCATACATCATATCATACCAAATCCAAAATAATACAAAATCCAATTCAAAATGTTAATTACCCCTAGGATAATAAAGTTTTATCTCACTAGGTCACTCCATCCTTAATAATAAACAAGGATTAGTGCGCACTCACATCCCTAGAGACAATTTATCCATAAACTAGGGATGGAGGAACACCATAGAAAGTGAACCACCTAAAATGAAATTATTAACTTCTTAAATCCAATGTATCTATGACCTGGGAATAGAAGAACGTCCTAGAAATTAAGCTCCATTACAATTTCAATGGAAAAGGCCCAATACTAACCCCCCCCCCCCCACCTAGGTATCCAAGTCACCCATGTGAAAAATATTTCAAATCAATTTCAAATGGATTATCACATTTCAAATAAAATCCATACAACCCTTTATTCAAAAATATTCTTTGAGACCCCATTTCAAAATTCATTCCACAATGCTTTATAAATACCTTTATTTTACTAAAACAAGGGGAAATTCATATTTTTTTTAAAAAAAATTACACACATATATAAATCAATTAAAGTATTGTGATGATTCATTTAAAACCTATTTATAAAACCAAGAGAATTCGTTGTTCATCGAACATGGTCTAGAGAAAAAACTTCCAACCTCAAACTCAGGTCTCATGGTAATTGTGATGGAAACTACCCATAAAAAGGAAATGATTTATAATAAAAAACAATAGGAGGCCTTAACAATGATTCCAACTACTTATAATCACGTTTCCATAAGAACTTGGTCGGTGGATAGGATAGATCATCACCTACCTCAAGAATCACTAGGTCTACACCACAACTGAAAAGAGAACAAGTATTTGGAAGATAATCACACAAGTGATCTTGATGAGAGTAGAGAATGATTATAACATGACCTATAGATCCTATAAATTCAGCCTAGAACCACTTCTAATTCCAAGATAAGCAGAGTAATTTGGAAGGAATCAATCACACTTACCAAAAAAGGAGAAACAAACTAACTAGGGATCAAAACACCAAGTGAAGGGCATGAATAGATTTAATTCCAACCCTAGGGGGTTCCATGGATTAATAAAAGGTGGATAATGGTCAAAGGGATTGCTTAAAAAGGTTTGAAAAGGGTTTAGTGGGGTTAAAATACAAAACAAACCTTGTTTAGTCCAGTCATTCCTAAGTCCACTAACTACCCGGTGGTAGCAGACATAATTTCTACCCCTCTAGAAGTCCCATTGGATCTCCAATGGGATTCCACTGGTTATTTTATGGAATTCCTATAGGAATTCCATTCTACCGGGATTACACCAGTTGTTCGGTGGTCTTATATATCCACTGAAAACATCTAAAGGAATCCTCACTCCTCCAAACACCTAACCCCAAGTCTCAAACCTCCATACCAATTTGAAAACATTTGTAAATAGGTATAAATAGAACATTAAAAATTGACTCATACCTGAGGAAATGTGGGGTTTTATAATAACCCAATTGGTTTTATTCCCTTTAGAAGTCTTGGGGAGTCCTATGAGAAAATCCATGGTGATGTTTTCCCATTTCCATTCTAGTATAGTTAATAGTTATATCATACCTGTATATTTTTTACATTCTTCCTTGACTTTCTGACATACCAGGTATCAAGATGCATACTCCACAATATCATTCTTTTTATTTTCCCACCAAAGTTACTATTTAAGATCTCTAAAAATATTCATTATTCCATGATGAATACAGAAGCATGAGCTATTTGTTTCACCCAACAACTCTTTCCTCAGTTATAGTATTGAAGGGACACATATTAGGTTCCTAGATATAATCATTCCAACATAGCCAAGTTTGAACTCTATAAGAAACCCTTACCTTATTTTTCATCTACAAATATTCCTTTTGAGCCTCCTTAATCTTCACAAGAATGGATGGTTGAATATTTATTTGAGAAAGATAAGATCTTTTATAACATCCTCAATTTTAATGTACACCTTGTTTTAAGATTTGATGTATCTTTTATGCATATAATTAAATAATTTTTGGATTGTCAAAGGTGTTCAAATAAAAGCGTGACTCATAATATTGAAACTGGATATAGGAGATAGTTCACACCATGAATGGATATTCATAAAGTAAGCCTAATGATCAAACTAAGTATAGACATATTTTTGATTTTTTATAAAAGTATCAAACTTTTTGTATGACTATCTCAGTGAATAATTTAGTTAAAATAATTATTATTTTTTCAATATAATAACCATATTATAATGTCCTTATATGAAACCCATAAATTTTTTCATATATATATCTTTATTTAATAATCCATGAATAAATGTTACTGTGGTGTCAAATTGATATAACTATATATCAAACAGAGCCCCCAATTTTAAAAAATCAACAGGATAAAATACCTCATTGTATTATAACCCTTCTTTCTATGAATAAATATTAGAAACAAGCTTTTCCTTGTACCTAATACTATTTTTGAAAGTGTCATTTTACATTTTCACAAACACCCATTTACACCAAACTGCCTTCTTGTTCTTCAAAGGAGGAACAAAATCCCTTATCAGATTCTAATGTAGTGACTTCATTTCATCTTCTATATTTTTCTCCCATAGTTATATCTCTTTACTATCTAAAACATCTTGATAGTTTTATAGAACAAAATCTTCTCTTCCTTAAATAGCATAACAAACCATATCATCAAAACTAGAAGGGATTTATATCGACTATCATAATATACCCAAGGAAATACTCTCATTCTCTCTACTTAGCTGTCATTTTTCATTCTCCAACTAGTTATTTATAAATCATTGATTAATTTTCTATTTTATTTCATAATAAAAAACAACAAACAAAAAAATTCGACAAATGTTTATAGTGGTCTTGTTTTCTAAAATTTGGTACACATCCTTCCCTTGGGTTAGACCCTATGAAAAGCTTTGTTGTAGTAAGTGAGAGTTTATAAATAATTAAACTTGCATGTATTAATGTGTACATTTCAATTTTTTGGTTCCATTTCTAGAGATTCATTCATACGAACAATTTTTGAAAAATAGAAAAAATAAAAAAATAAAGAAAATTGTTGTAAAAAATAATTCTTTTAGACTTCTTGTTCTTCTTGTTGATTGTTGTTGTTTCTATCAATCTGTATCAATAGCTTGTTTATTTAAGTTTTTTTCTTTTTTTTTATGCTGAAATTTAATTGTTATTTTTTTCTGTATGAGTACAAAAACCTCATCTGATATGTTAGAGCCTTTAAATCTTAATATAGATAAACATTTAAGTTCTCTTAAAAAGAAAAACAAAATTATAATGGAAAATTTCAGGGAAAGATTTCTTATTCTTAATAATTTTCTAAATTTCAACCTAAATTAAAAAATGATGAAATGTAGAGGCCCAGGATGTGGGAGTTTCAACTCCCTAAAGTTTCAAGAAACCCTTCATCTATATGAATTTCTTCTAGATCTAGTAATTATGAACTAAAACATTCCTATATTTCTCTATTTCCTTTATTTAATGAGCTCTATAATGAAGACTCACCAACCTTCATTATAGACCTCTACAATAATGTGTGAACACTTTCTATCTTAGGAATCAATGAAAATGAGTTAAGAATGTGAGTGCTTACATTTTCCTTAAATGTAATTCTAGAAATTGATTTTTGATTCAAGATAAGATTATATTTGAAAAATGGGATCAATTGTATAACTATTTTGTAATGAAATTTTATTCCCAAATACTTAAGGGTGATCTGAGTTCCAAAATCACAAGTTTTTATCAGGAGTATGGGGGAGGCCTTTCATAAAGATTAGGTCGACTTAAGGACCTACTTAGGTAGTTTATCTATCATAAGCTTCCATCACATTTTCTCGTGAACACCTTTTATGAAGTATTGTAATCCTCTTGTTAGAATATTTTTTACCAATCTACTGGGGAAATTACAATGATAAGATAGATGAATATTTGAGGCATAGTTTTAATAAACATTATTTGAATCCTAAACATATAATTTCTTAAAGGAATATAGTTAATATAAGTGTAAATAATAATGGTGTATTGGTAGATGCCAATACTAAACTATCTGGAATTAAAGATCAAATTCAGTCTCTAATGAACCAAAACTCCAAAAAAGTTGTAAAATAAGTGGCCTGTCAAAACCAAAACCAATATCTTGGAGAGTAGTGTTCTCTGTGTGTGATGTTTGGACACTCAGAATTTTTTTCCAAATTTTGATATTCCAACACAATAAGAAAATGTCAATTTTTAAAATTAGAGTACTATGATGCCTAAAAAAGAAGATCACATTTAAAAAAATATATCCAAGGCTATAGAAACTATCCAAATATACCCTAGAAAGAAAAAGGTATGATAAGACAACCAACTACCCCTGTTTACCAAAACCAACAGAGGGGTGAGCCATCAATTTCCTAGGTGAATGTTTATGGGAATATGCTTAATATAATGGATCAAATGCTTAAAATATTTTAATCACATGAATCTAAGTTTGATTCTCAAAAATCTCAACATGAATATAATAAAACTGAAGATGATGCTAGAATTTACAATCTAGAATTACAAATGGTCTAATTATCTAGAGACATGAAATCTAGGGATTTGGGAAAACTACCTAGTATAACTAAAATAAACCCTTAGGAAAATTTCATGGATTTTGTTATAAGAATTGGAATTAATACTCAAAAGGAAGCTATAAAAGACCTTAGGAGTGCCCAAAATGAAAAAATATGTGAATCTAGAAATAAAAAGTTAGAGTACATGCATTTTGGAAATAAGGATAAAAGTCCTAAAAATGAAGAAAATCTAAATTTTTCACCGGAAATTCAAACTAAATTTTTTTATGAACCTAAAAAAGAATAAGGGGAAGGAGAAAGTTATTGAATAATATGAGGAGATTATTTCTATTCTTAATAACTATGCCCCACCCATTCCTTTACCTGAAAATTGAAAACCTAAGAGTAACAAAAATGTTGAACTTCTTCAGTTCCTTGGGATTATAACCAATATCTAAGTGAATATCCATTTCATCCAAACTTTGATTTAAATTACTTATTATTTTAAATCTCTTAAATACATGTTTTAAAAAAATAATAATAATTTGACATATAAAGCCTCACTAAAGAGTGCAATGATGTTCATTAAAAGTAAATCTCTCCCATGATTAAGGATACTAGTTGCTTTTTCATTACCTATACATTAGGTAATAGTGGTCAAGACAATTGTTTGTGTGATTTAGGTTCTAGTATTAACCTGCTCCCATTCTCGTTATTTCAATAATTGAGATTTGCTGACCTTAACCCACAAAAATTATCTTATAGTTGGATGGAAATTCATTCACACATCCTATAGGAAGGGTATATTATCTTTTGGTTGGAGTTGACATGTCTTTTTTTCAGCTTACTTCTTAGTGTTAGACATAGAGTGTGACCAGAGGTGCCCATAATTTTGGGTAGGCCCTTATTATCAATTGGTGTAGTTGTTATAAATATTTATTAGGTATAATTAATATTTAAATTTGGAGAACAATAGGAATAATTCAATTTGTTCAAAAATGATAAAGAACCAACATTTGTTGAAAATTATTCTAAGGTGGAGTCCTTGGATGTGGAAAACATAATTGAAAATTTTTAAGAACCTCAAAAACAACCTTTTGTATAAAGAAATTATTTTAAATTTGAAAATTATTTTTCACACTCTATTTAATTTGTTCAAAGTGAGAAACTATAAAATTTTATAGAATTGGACAACAGTCCTATTTATGTAGTTACCGAAGATGTATCTTTTTTTTATGAAATTAAATAATTTTTTAGAGAACTTAAGGATGATTATATTGATTCAAACACTATAGAATAATTTAATTTTTTTGAGGTAGAATTGTTAAAGTAATTGGATGATTTTTGTTCTTTGATAAAAATTCTGAATTCTAATTTCGAGACTTATGAAAGTGACATGCCCACTTTAGAGAGCAGTGAATAAAATCCTAAAAATGGTTATGAAATTCAAAATCATTCCAATTTTAAAACTCCTTATAAGAAATATGTTAAATAACTTGGTCCCCCAATCCAAACTTCTTTACTTCAAGTGAATAATCACCCACTTTGGAGCTAAAACTACTCCCAAAACACCTAAAATACTCATATTTAGCTGAGAATTTAACACTTCCTGTAATACTTTATATTGAATAGAAATATGAGAAAGAGTAAAAATTGTTGTCTGTTCTATAGAAATTAAAATGTAAAATTATATGGTCCATAGATAATATCAAATGGATTATATTTTCATTCTACATGCACAAGATCCCTATATAATGATACCACAAACCAAGAGTTAAATGTCGAAGGAGAAAAACCCAAATATAAAAGAATTTGTGAGAGAAGAGGTTATAATGCTGCTGGACACTGGAATTATATATCCCATTTCTAAAAGTTCTTGGATCAATATAGTCCAAGTTGTCCCAAAAAATGGAGGTTTCCCTGTAGTTACCAATTAAAATCATGAACAAATTTAAGTGGGAAAAGAAACCAAATTGATATCTATGTAGATTAAAGAAAGCTAAATTCATCCATTGGGAAAGATCATTTTATAATGAATTTTTTTTATCAAATTCTTGATAGTTTTTTTGGAAATGAGTTATTTTTTTTTCTATATTTCTATTCAGATTATAACCAGATCCCAACAGCACTATAAGATCAAGAGAAAACTACATTAAAATTTCCCTTTGGGATAACTTACTACCGGTAAATTTCCTTTGTATTATGTGGTGCGCCTGCTACCTTTCAGATATGTGTGATGGTTATATTTTCATGCATGATAGTAGAAATCATTGAGGTATTCATGGATTAATTCTCTATTATTAGTGGGAAATTTGAGAGTAGTTTAGGAAATTTAGAATAAGTTTTAGAAAGATACTTAAAGATCAACTTAGTTCTAAACTGGGAAAAATGATAGTTTATGCTCACATAGGGTATTTTTTTGGGACATAAGGTGTCCAAAATGGGTTTATAGATACATAATACCAAGATTGAAGTTATTCAAAAATTAACACTTCTAAAAATGTTAAGGTTGTTAGAATCTTCTTAGGGTATGCTGGTTTTTACTGAAGGTTTATAAAATACTTTTCAAAAACAACAAATCCCTTCTGTTCTCTTCTAGTAAAATATAGACCATTAATATTTGATAAAAAATACTTGTAATTATTTAATTTCTTTAAATAAAAACTCAATTATTCACCCATAATTACTATGCCCAATTGGAAATTTCATTTTGAAATAATGTGTGATACAAGTGACATGGTTTTTGGAGCTATCTTTGGATGGAGGAGAGGAAAGAGGTTACATGTAGTCTATTGATCTAGCATAATATTAGATGAAGAAAAAAGGAATAAAACCACTATAGAGAATGAGTTTCTATATTTTATAATTACTCTAGAAAAATTTAGGCATTACCTATTAGGTTATAGAGTCATAATCTTCAGAGACCATTCTACCTTAAAGTATCTACTGTCAAAAAAGGAGGTGAAACCTAGAATAATTAGGTGGAATATATTGTTAAAATTGTTCGATATGGATACTAGATACCAATAGAGAGTAGAGAATGTAGATAAAGATCATCATTCTAGGTTATCTAATACCCAATGTGAAGATCCAAAGGGGATTAATTCTTCTATTCCTGATGAGAAGTTTATCACTGTATCTATTAAGTAATTTCCATGGTTTGTATATTTTTCTGACTCTTTTGAATCAAGTATCATTCCTAAGTAATTATCAAATAATTATTGGAAGAAGTTCATTTCAGACTATAATTACTATATTTGGTATGACCCCTTTCTATTTAAGAGATGTGATGATGGTATTCTGATAAGGTGTTTTCTAGAAGAAGAAATGATGTAAATTTTGAAGAGTTTTCACTCATCACCTTGGGGAGGACATCATAGTGGATAGAGGATAGCCCAAAATTTCCTTCAAGATATATTTTAATGGACTAAATTGTTCAAGGATTATATGAGTTATGTTGTGGGCTGTGATAAATACCAAAGGTTAGGAAATCTTGGAAGAAAATAGAAGATACCTCAGAAATATATTCTATAAGTTGAGATTTTTTGTGTTTGGCATTTAGATTTTATGGTACTATTCCCATCATCACATGGGAATTAGTATATTTTAAATTATTTTTAATATTAATCCAAGTGGGTTGAGGTAGTAGCACTACCCAATAATTAATCCTAATAAAATTCATTAAAAATGACATTTTTTCAACGTTTGGGGTTCCTCAAGATTTCGTAACTGATAATGGCACCAATTTTAAGAATTAAAAATTCAAAACATTGATAGAAAATTATGAATGTTCCTAAATAACTAGAACCACCTACTATCCACAATATAGTAGAAAAGTAGAAATTTTAAATAGGGATCTAAAATATATTTTAAATAAAAATTTCTCAAACTCTGGGAATGATTGGCCTCTAAAATTATACACTACTTTATGGTCTTACAAAACTATATTCAAAACCAGAATTCGTATGTATCCATATATATTTTTATTTAGGAAATGTTTTTATTTATTTATGAAGTAGTAGCACAAGTAATATTAGATTATAAAGGATTTCAAATTTGATTTTAAGATTATTAGAGAGAGGAGGATATTGGAGATTAGTGAGTTGGATGATATTAGGAAATAGTTTTATGGAAAATGATAAAAATATACAAAGAGAGGGACAAGTTATTTCATGAGTTTTTTCATTAAAAATAGACAATTCAATAATGGATAGAAAATCCTTCTCTTTAATTCCAGAATTTATATCTTTCTTGGTAAATTTAAATCTAAGTGATCTGGACAATTCACTATTTTTAGAGTGCCAAAGAAAGGAGATATTGAAATTATAGGAGAAGATAATAGACCAGTACTGGTAAATAGTTAATAAATCAAACATTTTTTTGAAGGGAAACCAAAGGGAAAGGCTTCCATATTAATGTTTGAAAAATAATTTCCATCTAAGGTCTAACTGAAGAATTTAAATTCAGTGCTTCATGGGATTCAACTGAAGTTATTTCTTTGTTTTTTTCTATTGTTTTTTTGGAAAAGAATGAAGTGATATTGCTGCTCTATATTTTTCTATTTTTTTCCATTGGTTTATTTTCTTGGTATTTCTATTCATTTTTTCTTCAAAAATGATCTTGAGTTGTTATCAGAAGAGCAGAGTTCCCATTTGTTCTCAAATCACAAGGAGCTACTTACTAGAGCCTCACTAGATAAAAATTAATCACAGCAGTAATTACTTTCCTTTCTATATCCTTTTTCTACTCTTCACTTTTCTGGTGTATTTTATGTTGATCTATTGATAGAAATTTTATATTCATTGACTTTAAATATATTCATTTTATGAAACTAAGTGTGGGGGAGTAATACACATTTTTATCATTAAATGGATTTGATGGTGTTTTTACTGTTTTTAGAATTCTATTTTCTATGATTTTGAAAATCAAATTAAATCAAATATTCTAACTTTATGACACCCCCTTCATTGTGAACTCTAGTATTGAATGATACTTTTTGACCTTTATTGAAATTATTTGTCAATTATTCAAAATTAATGGATGTACCATTATAATTTTATTATATAATATTCATTATGGGATACTTTTTTAGAACTTCATAGTAACCCTTGTACATATTATAAAATTTTTGAAATTCAAAATCTATTTTTTAACTTTAAAAGTTAAATTTTTTTCTCCACTTTTGAATTAAATTATGAGAAAAAATTTTGGTTTTTACTGTGGGGGGAGAGGATCTTCATAACGGTTTAATTTGGGCTCTAAAGTAATCTGATCAAATCCCTTTAAAATTTTTCAAAATTGTGATTTTTTCAAATTTTATCTTCACTTTAAATGGATAAAAAATTTCTTAAATTTGAAAGTTATGAAACCATTTTGAAGAGGACTATAATAGAATTGAAACTTTTTGATTGAATCAAACATATAATACATGCATTTACATGAGTTGTGAAGTGAAAATCCTAATCTGGGTTGAGCTTCTTTCCTCTATTGTTTCATTCCTTTTATTCATTAAGATAAAACTATGGTATAACTTATTTATTACTCCATGTAATTATTAAACTGACTCATCCATTCAATTGTGTCTAATTATTTGAGTGATAAATTATGTGTGTCTTCTTACCTAGAGATAAAGAGAAGTTTTTAATTCTTGTTTAAATGCAATTTGATGTTTGTTTAATTCAATTCAAAAAAAAATAAAAAGAAATAATTTTAGTATAATAGTAATTAAATCTAGAACCAAATATAATTTCTTTTAAGAGGGAATTTACACTTTTTGTTTAAAAGTGTTTGCGGGGGAAAATTATTTTTCATTAATCAATTCTTTACAGAATTACAATTTTTCAATTTTGAGATTTTTTATTCGACATGGAAATTGATTTTTAATTTCTTTAGGATAATAAATGATTAAGTACGGGGGAATTTGATGTGCCATTTTATTTTTCGCATCATTTAATTATGATATTTTTGATTTAATTAATCAATTGTGTCTAAAATTTCATATCATTTAACTTTTTTGTTTTTATTGTTAAATTTATTAATCTTTAATTTTTTATGTTAAATTTTATATAATTAAAATAAAATTATTAATTTTATATTTATTTAGTTTTTATATATATAATTTCTATTTCTATTGTATAATATTAATTTTAATTGTTTTTAATTATTTATAGATTTTAGTAATAATATTAATATTATAAAAAATTAAACTTTTATATAATTATTGAAAAATTAATTTAATTTAAAATTATTTATTTTTTTATTTTAATATATTAAAACTCAAATTGTTGATCTTAATATTTAATCCGACATCATTTATTTTTAACCTATTTGAATTAAATTTTTTATTTCAACTTATAATTTGAGCATCAAAATAATTATTTGTTCTCTATTTTAATTTCAGGATTTTAATTAAATTTGAGTTTTTTATTTCTAGTAAAATAATTTTTTAAATTTATTTTTTAGTTGTTTTTAAATTTTTATTAATTCAAATTTTAATTCAACTATCAAATATAATTATTTGTTCTGGTTTTTATGTTTTTAATTTTTAATTATTTTCTTTAATTTTAGTCATTCATTGTTAATTTATTTTTTGTCTTTTGATACTACCACTAGGGGTTATATGTGCCACCATTGGGATCTTCTAGCACCATATAATCTTCCACTGGATTGGAGGATCTATCATTGGGCTGAGGATCCACTGTTGGGTAGGCAGGACATCCACCATTGATGTTGGGTGCCACCGCTAGGTAATAAATACAACGGTATCACTTATTTTACCACTGAATCACATAGAACCACTACCAGCCCTTGCTCTTCCCTGATACCAGTCTATCACCTACTCCCTTGTCTTCAGCGGTTCCACCACCAGGTCCATATTATATTCCCCTGACATTCACTGTTTCTTGTCCCACCACCACAAACAAACCAATGATAGAACAACAGATCAATGAGCCACCCCCGACCTTGATCTACCGGTAGAAAAACACCAAATCCACCATTGCAAAATGGTTCTTCTGATAGTTACCCACTACATCCCCCATCATGGCTAGATGAACAAATTCATCAATCTTCACTATCATCGTGCTGCCTTTTAAGCCACTAGTAGATCATCATTAAACCACGTCTACCTATAGAATAAGTTCCCACCGATGAATTGAAGCCTTTCACCTTTTAAATATGATGTAGACTAGAGATTCTTCATTCTTCATTGTTTGATTACCACAGTAGCTTTAATAACCAAATTCTGCACCTGGTTCTCGGTAAAGCCAAACTCGACGACTCGCCCATATTAAACCCAACCCACCTCGAAGTATCTATCACAACTTAATTTCACTAAAATTGAGGGAAACTATCCTTCACTCTAGATCTGAACGATCTGAGGCCGCCACCTCTTGAATTAATCGAGTTGAAGTCAGACCCTCTCTCAATCCACCCCCATTCGAGAGGAAACCCATAGTCGAGCTTCATTTGGTAGAGAATAACCTTGATGATAGTTGATAAGAATTAGAATAAAAGAAGGAAGAAATAATAATAAGAATAATAAATATAAATAAATATTAATTAACAAAAATGACATTTTATTTTATATTTTAAATCTAATAATAATAAATAAATAAAATAATAATAAATATAAATTAATTAATGTAACTATATAATGTATATTTTAAATCTAATAACTGTAATAATTATTATTATAATAATGATAATAAATATATTTATATATATATAATTATAATAATTAAAATAATAATTCTAATAAATATATATTTATTTTTATATACATTAATTAATTTTTATAATAATAATAATAAATATAATTATAAAAATTATATTTTTATAATATTTATTATTATAATTTACTAATAATTATTATTGTTTTATATGTAGAATCAAGAACTGAAGGAATCCATATTAATTAGTCCAACCACTAATCGTTTTTAGCTATAATATGTTTTCTAAATTGATGAGGATTGTAGAAGATGAGGCAAGGTGTTATGTGACTTCAAGAAGACTAGAATAAGTCAGTGTATGCTAATGGTGATGAACAAAATAATGATAGAGAATAAATTTGGGAGGCAGATAACAGAGGAAAAGGATCTTTCACATTCATGAATAAGCAGGATTTTGGAGTGAGGCCTATAGTGTGAGACCAAATACTAGAGTTTCAGATGGAGCAATAGTAGGAATTTCGTCCATTTATTAAGGGATAATTCGTCTCCCCTGTATTTTATTTCCTTTTTTTATTATTGTATTTGTTTCTTTTTAATTTAAATGATTCTTGGTTACTTATTTTTTTAGGTATTTCACAAATAATGGGTTTATTCTTTTACCTTCTTCACTTACTATTTTCTTCATATATCATAATCGATCGGTGAGACAGATTCATCATTTGTTAAAAAAATTCCCACCTATTGTTTTTAACTTCAAAAATCCATGATCAATTGGTTATATTGATAATGGATTCATTTATTAAAATTTAAATTTCAAGATGATAATATATTACAATAAGATTTATTCTAATGAAAATACTTCAAATTCCATTGCTTTTTTATGTTTCTTGGAGTAGAAAAATCCAATAATAATCAAACTACATTTTTGATCTCCTAGAGATGGAAGTTAAACCAGTCATTTTCCAAGGTAGAAAAATCAATCAACATTTTTTTGAAGAGGATGAACATTCAACTAGTAGTTTTAAAATTCCCGTGCTTCTTCCATGAATAATTTACTCATCACTCCATTCTCTTTGCTTTTCTATGAATTTTTCTTCTTCAACTAGTTATTTAAAAATTAATATTTCATTTTCTAGTATATTTCATTATAAAAAAACAAAATTAAATTTGGACCACAATTTATAGTGGTCTTGTTTTTGAAAATTTGGTACACATTTATCCCTAGTGTTAGATCCTAAGAACCACTTTATTATAGTAAGTATGAATTTATAGATAATTAAACATGCTCATATTAACAAAATTCATGTCATCAGACACTTGTGTATATCTTTCAATTAAGTTGAGGATTTGTTGGTATTATACTGCGAGGTTTTATACTAAAACTCTATAAGGGAATATAGATACATGTGTTGATTTCATGATTGAGGATCTAATAAGGGAAAAGGGCACTATGGTGGGTGGTTGAGCAGGAGAAGTCTGAGGGTGTAAAGAAAATTCAGGATAGACATTGGGTCTTTGAAGTTTTTTCACTTTTCTCATAGTTTTTCCCATGTTTTGTACATTGATCCACCACATGTAGGCTTCCATTATTTGGTTTCAACTCATGATTTACATTTCATATACTTATATCATGCCTTTGATACTATTATTCTTATGTTGTTTTTTGATGGATTATTGGTTTCCTTTATGATTATTATTTCTCTTTCCTCAATTTTATTTCTCTATTGGATGTTTCTTAATGAGTGAATTGTCTCTGCATGATGCCTATTAATCCCCCATTACAATTCGAAAGCCTCTTATGTATGGTGAGGTGCGCATGAATTTATATTTTACTCTATCCTGTACTAGGTGATTCAGGTTAAGGTATTACATCATTCCCCTTTACTTTTGATTTCAAGGTCCATCTTCTGAAAAACCCTAATAATTGTATCTCTTTCAATCCCCATCATAGAGAAGCTTTAATTTCCCTTTTCGCTTAGAGCATTATCCACCTTTTTCTCCTTCCTTGGATGGTAATTTATTGATTATTCATAATCACTAATCAACTCCAATAATCTCCTTTAGTGCATATTCATCACTTTATGTGAGAATATATACTTTAATATTTTATTATGAGTATGTATGTCACACCTTTAACCATATAATTCTTCCATATTTTCAAATAAAAAATAACCACTTCCAACTCCAAATAATGAGTCAGGTAATTTTTTTATGAATCTTTAATTATCATGTGTCATATGACATCACTGTGTCATTTTGTATAAGAAATCAACCCATTCACTTCTTTGAGGCATCACCATATATCACAAACTCTTCTATATTTTAGGGTAGTGTAATCATAGGTGCACTGACCAACCTTCTCTTCAATTCCTTGAAATTTTATTTTCACTTATCTATCCAAAGGAACTTATCTCCCTTTCGAGTTAATTTAGTGAGCACATTTTATAGCCATGATAAATTTCTCAAAATATATCGATAATATCCCAGCAATCCAATAATACTATGGATCTCAGTCCTAGTGGTTAGTTTGTACCAATGTTAAATAACTTATTTCTTAGAAGGATCCACCGATATACCCTTACATGTGATCAAATGAACCAAGAATGATTCTTTATGCAGCTTAAATTCACACTTTCTAAATTTGGAATACATTTCATCTTTTCTTAGGGTCTTCAACATAATCCTCAAATGATCATCATGCTCTAACATGATCTTATAATATATAATAATATCATCTATAAATACAACCACAAACTTATTAAGTTAATCACTAAAGACTTTATTCATTAGATCCATGAAGATAGTGGGGCAGTGGTAAGTCCAAATAGAATTACTATAAATTCATAATTACCATGCCTAATATAGAAGGTTGTCTTGGGTATATACTCCTTCTTTAACCACAAATGATAATGTCCAGAATAAAGGTTAATCTATGAAAAGTAATGGACTCCACACAGTTGATCAAAAAAATCATCAATGTAGGGTAGAGGATACTTGTTATTGATAGTGATCTTTTTAAGTTATTGATAATCAATGCATAGATACATTAAACCATATTTATTATTAAAAAAAGAATAGGTTCTATCTATGGTGATTCAATTGGAAATATTAATCCTTTTTTAGATTCTTCTATAGTTTATTATTTAATTCTTGCAACTCAATTGGGGTTATTTTATAAGGAGTCTTTGAAATTGGTATAGCACTAATTATAAGTTCTATTGAAAACTAAAATTCATGATTCATGGGAATACTAAGAAACTATTTATTAAATACATAAAAATATGCCTAAAAAATTTAAAATATTCAATTTTGAGTTTCACCCTAACCATTTGAGATAGGTACCTCTAATGAATAGGTAGTAAGGCCCATAAAATTGAAGTAATTTCTGTTGGAAGTTCATGTTCATCGTCGCACAGATAGTCAATAATAGATTGATTCAAAATATCAAATTTAAATTCCATTAACTAAAAATTCAAATGGTATCTATATAAATAGAGTCAATACATGCCCAAAATAACTTCAAATTCAACTAAAGCGATAATAATAGGGTATTCAAGAAGCATAACCCCATAAAATTCTATAAGAGAGGATCTATATACTTGAGATGTGATCATTGTACCGTTATGAGTTTTCTCAAGTAATTAAAAATTTAATCATTTAGGTGGTGATGTGATACCCTTTTAAAATTCTTTAGATATAAAATAGTGGGTAGAAATTGAATTAAATAATACATTTGAAGTTCAAGGGTTGATGATAAGTGTACTTTTTACCAATTTTTTCTTGTAACCCACTTCAATAGTTGTGATCATATGAGATTTCCATTTTTTTATTATATTAAGAGATTATTTATTCTAATTATATTCATTAACACATGTATTTGTGCACTCATTGGCATAATTTCGATAATCCTTGCAATTATAGCATTGGTGTGTGGTCTATGACTTCAGTTGAGTTTTCTCTCCATTCAATTCATTGGATAATGCAATATCTTGATTTTTCTATAAGTTAATGATCCTTTTTAATTATATAAAATCATATTAATTTACCTTAATGGAAGTTATATTTTCATTAGAGTAGGTTTCATAATATTTCGAGATGGTTTAGGGCCCAAATTTAAGGTTTTTGGAGAAGTAAGATGAGGTGCATGGTTAGCGCACTATTTGGCTAAACGTACACCTCAACTGTACGGCCCATATAGTAGGTGAAAATAGGTTATGTAAACCATATTACCTATTCAATTTATTATAGGTTCACCATGAATGTTTTTTTATTCGTCTTGGTTTTGGTGGATCTCTATCATTCGGCCTATGATTACTTCATCCTTGGTTGCATTGGAAAATCCTTTATAATGATAACTCTCTGTTAGCTTCCTTTCTTGGTTTCTCCTTCCATATAATATATTATATCTTTCCTAACATTTATAAACTATTTTCAAGTATTTATTATGGTTTTCCGATTTCTCATGTTCCAACCCAAATCTGAGGCTGATACCAAATGAGGAGTCTTCTACATGGATAATGTGGATGTTCTATTACTTTTCCCTAAAAGTATAAATGTTTATAACTTGTTTCATTCAGAAACATACCAAAAATTCCATGTGTTTCTCTTAAATATGTAACTCCTTTAATTAATCACCAATACCTTAACTTAGATCCTCCATTATACCCTTTAACACCATTGGAGGTTAACACCCTTAACTCGAACCACCCCATAGGGTGTGTTTGTTTAAATCCCCTTGAACACCCATTCGTGTTTTTAACCAAAACACCACTCAGGTGTGTTTATATTAACACATGTATATAGAATTAATAAAATGAATTAATTTAATGGAAAATGTATGGATACTTTACTTGTCCCTGACATCTATTATAATCTTATGCTTGACTACTACTATGGACCTTGATCACACTGTTATAGGTGTGGCCTTACTTGAGCAAGCCATGGATTCCTAACATGGAATTCCCTGGATGAACTCATAGGATTCCACCCAATTAATTTATTTGAATTTCAAGTAACAAAATAATCTTATATTCAGTAAATGTATTAGATTTGTGAATACCTTGGTTTGACACTGATAATTCACCTATTACTTCAGAAAATTAGAATGCATGGGATGAGCTCCCATGATTTAGCTTGATGTCCTCAGACACAAACTTCTTTAGATTATCTCCTTAGATTCCAATAAAATCTATCCTAGTATTACGTTGGAATTGTTCCTCAAACTCAGTTAGAAACTTTTAGGAGTGTAATGCCAAGATTTCATCCCTTGTAATACAGTCAAAACCAAATATCCTAATATCTAAGTTGATCACTATGAGTGAGATCAAATTCCTAAAGTCAAAAATGTCATAGGTACTGATCCAAATTAAAATTCCATATTCTCAGAGACATATGGTTGAGTCTAAAGAATTTAGGTTCAGCCAGGTATCCCATGAGTAACCGAAGTGGACATGGTTTCTATTTACTTACTTCTTTACACTTACTCTATTTTCACATTATTCCATCTTATATTTATAGATTGGATTTTCATTAGATATTATTGGTGGTGGCTTACAGAGTTTTACTCACACCCTATTCATGATTCCATTTTTACCCAGGAAGACTTCATTAATGTAGGTAAGGATAGAGGTATGTGTCTTGCTATAAACATTTAATTTCTTCTTAGGATTGGATCTTGGGAGTAGATGACTAAAACAGTTCTTATGATTCTAATGGATATATATGTTTTTGTTATTTTTGTTTCCTTTTGTTATACTAGTATTATTTTTATGTATTCTACCATGTGTTCCCATTTCACATTTTTTATTATCATGACATAATCAGTATATAGTGTTTTTTACTACTGTATATCTATTGTTTAATATCTTGATGGTCTATTTCCACTAACTTACTATTTCAACAATGTTTATCTATTATTTTAATTGATTTATTTATTATTGTTCTATGCTTTGATAAATAGGGCATAACCTCCCCACTATACCACCATACACCCTCGTTGATGGTCGATAGCCTCTGGAATACATAGAGGAATTCTTGAGGGAATGTTGCCAATTGTACTTGTCACTTATCTATGAACCCAACCCAATACATAACAAAGTGGTTTCATAGGGGTTTTATTTTCCTTTTCTTATTATTTAGGTATGGTAGAAAGTATAATAGGAAGTGTCCAAACTTGGTAATAAGCCTTTTCTTGAAGTATCTAACCCATGTGTGGGGGAAAATCTAAGTTGTATGTGAAGGGACTTTTATTCTAGTTTTCATCAGTTACAATTTTACTATTTTCACCATGGGGTAAGGAACATGCTTTACATTGTTATGTTTTATGGATTTCCACCCATTGGAGGGTATAAAATGGAATAATTAGCTGATTCATCATCATATACAAGTTGGTATTCATATTTCATGCATATTTCATTTCTTATTTCATGTTTCCTATTATGTGTGAATTGGTTTTCCTACATGTAATTTCTTACGTTTCTTACTATAAAGAGAAATAACTCAGTTACTTAAAAATTTTACATCAACATAAATGGTGTTTTATTACATAGTTTGATGATGGTTACATTCCTTAAAAGAATTTACCCAATTTAATCTACCAAACCATGGTTTCATAAGCCAAAACTTTCAGTTGGTTATAGTAAAATGGACTTCCAATTGAAATTTTAATTATTATGTCCACATAAATTTGGAATGGACATCTGTATAACTGAACCATCACTTATGGACTAGTTATTTATAAGAGTTTATGTAAAGGGGATGGTTACAGTTAAATGGAAATATAATTCTAACTTATAAAGTTTATATATTTGTATCTTCATAAAGTAAATTTGTATAACTGAACCATTACATGCATGATTTATAAGTTTAATTTTTTTTTTAATGTCAAAAAATGGTTTTCATTATATGGGGATTCCAATTGAAACCTAAAGTGTGTTTTACTCAATTAATTGGAATTAAAATCCCATATAGCTGAAAATTTATAAATAATTCTTAAATCTCACCTAATGACCTAGCCTTATAATAGGTATTTGGGTAAGTGTATCTCTTGTAGTGAGGCCATGTGTCTGTCTTGCTGTTCTATCTGTAATATCTTCTACCATGTATCTTGTTTTGAGGTGTGTCCTTCATATTATAGATATATGCCTCCACAAAGGCCTTAGTTTGAGCACTAGGCAGGTGGATACAGTCATGTACCTGAGGTAGTGGTACTTGAACTACCTATAGATCCACCTGCATCACCTCTCATAGTACCACCTTTTGTTTTGTGACTAGTAATTGATGCACAGATAAGAGTTTAATGAACCCAACTACAATAACCTGATGTCAATTTATACTTTATTACATTAGAATATATCCAAGGGTTCAAATCCCAAAGGAATAGTTAGTTTAGTAGTTCTGGAGAACCAAATACATACATGATACCAATTTTTCATGGGGAAATAAAATACAAAGAATAGTAATGGAAACATTTGGAATCCTTGAACTCATTCCAATAATTTTTCTTCATATCTTATAGAAAAGGGAAAAAAGGGTAAAATCAATCTCTTAATAAGGGTTAAGTATGATAAAAGATATCAAGAATTGATAAAGAATAATTAATATGTCATGGTAAGTAACTACACACATGTTCCATTTAATCGATAACTTGGTTGTCATAATTAGATAAGTCATAATCAATATAGAATGTTAAATAACTAAAAACACATGTGATTTAATCAATAAATGAGAATGAAATGTGTCCCAAGATAATATCATAGATAAAATACCATGTATAAAAGAAATTACTAAATTCTCAATGAATGAAATTATTAATTATTGGATGTCATGATCCCATAAATCATGATACCTCTATTGTTATGACCTTTCATAATATGGTTTAAAACTACAGGTAGAAACTCATTTAATTTGTCCAATTTATTTGTCTCATGTGACATGTCGATTCATCGAGGGGATATATATAATTAGGCCCCTCCCAAAACTACATGTCCAAAGAATTCCTCATATATCCAATAATCTATTTAATTCATGAATAAAATGACTTATCAAAAAATAATAACATTGAGTAAAGAATATATATTTATCAATATTTCCCAAGTTAATTAAATAAAATCAAATTAAAAATTGTATGTAAGAATGATATATGGTTTAGGATGTATTTATATCTATGATACAAAGAATATAGACAACCTTGAATTGAAACATTAACAATCATGAATAAATAATTATTCACATTAAATACATAAAAGGGGCATTATATACACCTCATAAACTGAATAGGTGAATATTAATAAAAATGTCTCAATGAAATGTAAATTGAGATGAAATCCCTTACAATGATCATAATTTTGAAGTTAGAATTAATCAATGAATAGATTATGTGTATCAAATTTAAATCCATGTAGAACAAGTGGAAATAAAACATAAGATAATCAATGAGCCCATACCTGAGTGGTAAGGGATCCTGCTTGGAATCCAAGAGACCCGGGTTCAAAACCGGGTGAAGGCAAATTTTTGGGCTATTGTAGCAGTACTGTAGCAGTACTATAGAAGTTACTATTCGGTGCTGTAGCAGTAGGAACTATTCACCCGATTTGGGCCTTCGGGCCACCGGTTTGTGCCTATGGGTCTCCAGGGCCTTCAGGTCATCAAAGGCATTCGGGCCATAGTGCCTTCGGGTCATGTAGACCATGTAGTAGCCTAGTTCACATAGAACAAGCCCTAGAAGAAGATAAGAGCAATAGGAGTAGCAGCAACCAGATTCAGAGCTAACCGGATTGAAAGAATGAGAGGGTATGGCAGCCGCCATCGGGACCAGGCACCGTGCAGCTTTGTATAGGGAAATGCTATTTGATCAGAAATGCAAGATGTGGAGCTCGGTGATCAATGATGCAGAAAGCTGGGGAGGGGCAGTTCAAGTGGTTTGGGCCTACGGGTCATGTATTGGGCATGGTATGCCTCTGGGCCTTCGGGTCATGTATTGCAAGTTTGTCGGGCCTTGTGCCTTGGGCCTATGGGTCATGTAGGGGTTCCCCTTAAACCCTTAAAAGGTGGATTATCCATAATAAAAATAAAAAATAATAAGGGCTTCGGGCCATTCAGGCACAAATAAGTAATATAAACCAATGAAAAGAAATTGAATTATGAAATTATTTACCAGTTGGTAACTTTCAGGCCAAATATTATTGGATGAAATAATTCAAATTGAAAGTTAAATTACCATGAATTATTAAGTAATAATTATTTTACATATAAAATTTGTAGTATTTACACCAAATATAAAAAAATTAGTGCACAATAATAAAATTTTCCTTAGTGAAGGGAAATTGAGAAAGAGACCCTTATGGATTTGGTAATTGTTGTATCAAAACCCCCATGAAAATAAAGTGACCCATATGTATTTGTAAATCCCAAAAAAATTTAGGAAAATAATATTAAAATAAATTCATGTTAATTATATACACCACATAATAAAAATAATTGGTGAATATGGAATATGTCTCATAAAAGATAAAGTGAGAAGAAAAAAAACTCTTACATTCAATCTGACTCTTCATGTGTGTTCTTTATCTTACAAAATAATAAACTTATGTTAATTATTTACTTGATTAATAACCCTTTTTCAAGTTTATTATTCCTTTTATTTCACTTATTACCATGTTATATATAATTAATTAACCAATTAAGTTTATGTTAGGTGTTTCGATGATATTTGACTTATGTTTCAAAATTGACTTTGGAAAGTGACTATTGGTCTTAGAGGTCATTATTTCAAAATATAAAGAAAAATAATATTCAAAAAAATATTTTATTTATAAATAAATTATAATTTTAAGACCAATCATGAAATATGGTTTTGAGAAATGACGTACGTTATGATCATGGAGACGATAGGTCATACGTGCGCATGAGTAATGTTTCCATTTTCAATGATCATTATGGAAAGAAGGTAAGTGATATTTTATCCTTTCATAATGATAATAATATCATAATTAAAATATTATTTATTTAAATATACTTATATATATCTTCCATGAGTTTTGGAAATGAAAATAAAATTACATCGCTTTGTGAAGACGGTTGTCCACATGTACACGAACGGCATTATCATCTTTCAATGAGTAAAAAGGTAAGAGAGAAAATGATATATCATATTTTAATAATGATATATATTTCATAAATATAATAATTATATCATTTATATCAAATATAATAATTCAATTTATCCTTGTTACCTTCCATGTAAAGCATTAGTGAAAAATGAATCACATCGCTTTGTAAGGTCGTAGTCTGCCTCACACGCGAGTGACGTTATCTTATCCCCTATGGAATAGAAAGTAAAAACATTATATATGATATAATTAATCCAAAGGTATAATTATATTATAAATATCATATATATATATATATAAACACTTTATATTCATCATTATACCCAACCATAGGAGGTGTTGATGGAAAGTGTGCTACATCGGTTCGTTAGGCGGTAACCCGTCGTACACAAGAGGGATGTTATCAATTCCCATTTGAGGGAAGAGGATATGTATATAGGTAATTAAATTAAAATAATAAAATCTAAGTATATTGAAGTTAATTTTATTATTATATAATCATAAATTAATGAAAATTGAAGGAGGTGGAAGAATAAAATAAAATAAAAATGCATAGTTAGGAATTTTACCTCTTCTCAGACCACCTATTTAGGATTATACCTAAAGTATTCTTAGAATGACATTATGAACAAACCAATGATTCTATAATGAGTTTATGTAAGTTTTTAAGTGATTTAAATAGGTATTTTATGTACCAAAATGGTTTCAATGTGTGAATAAGAGAGGATATGGGTTTCATTTTATAGGTAGGGTGAGTGGCACACTTGTAATTTTTGAATAGAGAATGGTGTAACCACATTTTTTATGTGAAAAAAGGGTAAAAAAGGATTTTAATCAATACTTATACTTTATAAGGTCTAAATATGGACATAAAATAGATTTTAAATAAGTTTTTATGTCATTCTAACCCTTATTTTTTAGTTTAACTAGAAAACCCATTTTTACCTTAACCACAACAAATGATTTTTATTGTTTTTACTATTCATTATGGTCAAAAATTAAGTTCATATTATTATATAATATAAAATATTATGATTCAAAATATTTAATCCATTTTACCCAATTAAATTCACAGAATTGAAATTCTTTAATTTTAAATTAATATCGTAGATCTGATGAGAAAGCGGGTTTTCAAAGAGAAAATGTTAAAACATTTACAAATTTTTTATAAACAAATTCAATATGAAAAAATATTATAATGATCTAAAGTCGATTAATAGATATATAATTGAACTAATTATACTTAAAACCAATTGAAAATATAATTTAAATATATAAATAATTTAAAAAAAAGGTAATTTTCATTCAAAATTTTGTTATTTTTTACTATTTCTAAAAAAATTAATATTTTCAAAAAATTATCAAAACATCACCCAAAGATTTTCACATTTAGATTTAAAAAATTAAGTCTTTTTTTAAATATATTTTCTAAAATTGTAAAAATAATTTTAATTCATGTATGAAAAGCACGACTAAACCATCTTATAGAAAAAATACAATTTTTTAGAAAACATTTCTTTTTATTTTAATTGGTTATTATTTTTTTTATAATAAATAGATAACCAATGAATTTTCTTTTAAATTTTTAAACCATATAATTTTCATAATTTATGTATTATTATTCATACCTTCTAATTTAACAGCTATGTTATAATAGTATATTGTATTATGGTTCATTTACACTTGGGGTTTCATGTTTCGCAAGTTATTGAAGAGATTAAAATTAAAGAAATATATTTCATGGGTTTTTTAAGCTTTGTGTCTCTTTTAACATATTTTATTGAATAAAATTTTCTTATTTTATAATTTCAGGGTGTTAAATTCTCCCCTCCTTATATAAATTACATTCTCTCAATTTGATATTTCACTAAAAAATAAAGGGTTTGATATTTGAACATTTCTTTTTTTTAACCCACATCATAAAAAAAATTCCTCTTAATAAGATAGAGGTAAATTAAAAGTTCATATGGAATAACACATGACTAGGTTTCTAAGATAACATTTTTGGAAAGTGAAGATGTGAACATAGAAGAAAATCATAAATTATTATAGAAAATGATATAGAAAATTGATCACAAGAAAGTAAATAATCAATGGAAAGTTAAGGACCTAAAAAACAATAAATTTATGATGATTTAAAATACCGTCTGATTCATATGATATAAAGGTAATAAGATATATTTTTTAATATCCTATTCCTAAAGTTGAGTAATTATTTTCCTATCTAATAATATAAGTAAAGATACTTTCTTGATACGTTTCTATTTCATAAGCATAATTTCATCATTTCGTTGTTCTTCGATCAATTTATAATTCATCGCTTACTCTAAGAAATGATTATCTATAAATAAATTTTTTTATTCTTGGAGCACTAAAATTCACTTTTAATGGATCGTAAGATCCATAATATAATGATAATTCATTCTTTCAATATGTAGTCATTATTATAAAAAAATGGTTAGTACACGTTATCCAATATACATAAATCTTTATATGGTGAAGTAATATATTAATCTCTAAAACCACATGCAAATTTAACATAAACCATTTAATAAATGGTTAACTTTATGAACCTTATAAAATATTAAGATCCAAAACTTTAGAAATAAGGTCACTAAATTTCCAAACTAAACTTATCATTAATCCCCCAAACAACATGAATTATCCCTTAATCATTACCTACTAAACATGTGAATACATTCAACATGTATTATCTTGAAACATTGTAATGACTTGAATTACAATAAAACCTTATTAAAAAAATTCATGCTTTTTTTTCATTAAATAAAACATAGATTATTGGATATATTCATTAAATCCAAAAAAATTGTTAACTCCGTCAATGATAACATAAACCACTTTGTCAAAAAATCATTAATTAGTTCCAAGGTAGTCAATAATATCTGATTTAATTTATCCATATCAATCATATCTTTATATCAACATCATTATCTGACCATAAAGAATATATTTAGGGTTATATTTCCCTAAATCATGTGTTTTCAAATAATTTCAACTTGCCTTTGAATCGTTTTTCTTGTTCATTGGTACCATTTTACAAATGATTTCAAGTACTTAATGAAAATTTATAATAGTAAAATAATTATATATTTCATAATTATTATAACCATGATATCATTAATAAAACAATAAAATGGCGTGATTATTAAATTCAGACATAAGAACATTAATCATTCCACTTTTTTTGTGGTAATATCATATGCTTGGTCGTGATCTATTACATTCTTTTGAGGTATATTCTTTTGATTCTTTGGGAAATCATTTGCATAGTGCCCCATCTCCTTAAAGTAAAATCACTTAACATTGAAAAACTTTTTATTACCATTAAAATCATGATCATGGTGACCTTTCTCTCCACACTTGTAGCAAACTCACATTCCCTTCAATTAAGTACCAAGGTGTTTCTTTCCATAATTATCACATATGAAAAAATCCTTCTTTCCATTCTTCCCTTTATCCATCTATGTATTTGTTATCCCCTTATTTTCTTGATTCTAGTCGAAGCCATAATACTTAGATACTTATTTATATGTCTTGTTATCACATAACATTATGTCCTCATATAATGAGAATGTTTGGGATAGTATTTCCCTTCAAAATATTAACTTAAACCTATCAATGAAATGACCATTCTTACTCTTTGGATTACTTTCATTTATGTGGTTCTCATTCCTTATGTTATGCACCATTTCTAAATGATGGAACACACTATATTAGATCATATCATTATAAAACATAATGTATAATCCAAAAACTAGTGAAATACTTGACAAGAATTGAAAAATATATGGATAGATAATATCATAATCATAAACATGGTTTCTTTATAGATATCTTTATTTTAAAATCTATCATAATTGTTTATAACGAAAATTGGAATCATCCAAATAATATCCCCTGGGAGTATCAAACTAGGTGCACAGTAAGTCCCGTTTTCATACACCTGGTGATGATCGGCTCAATCCCAATTCACCATTTTTGGAGTTATTACCCCAAGGTACCTCTGTTCCATAACCACATCCACTTGTAGTATCCAAGAAGTGATGAATTTCTAGGAAACCACATAATCTATTCCTTAAAAAACATTTAAGATGTTCGTCTGTACTTATCCTCAAATTTTATCAAAGGTTAATATTCCCTAATCAATGTTTTCCTTTATATAATTCCTAGGGTTTCTACTAAACTTTCTCTCATACCAACTGTAACATGCATGACTCCATTAACCTATATATAGTGTCTACTTTATTACATTAGCATATATATAAGGATTCAAATCTCAAAATACTGGTCATTTTAGCTATTTTGGAGAACTAGATAAACAAATGATACCTATTTTACATTGGAAAATAAAATTCAAATCATAGTAATTAAAACATTTGGAATCCTGGAAATCATTTCAAGAATTCTTCTTCATATATTGGGGAAAGGAACCAAAATAAGTGTGAGTTAAAATTCTCAGTAATGGTTATGTACAACAAAAGTTATCATGAATCCATAAAGAATAATCAATATATAATGGTAAATAACTGAACACACATTCCATTTTATAATTAACATAGATATCATAATTAGATATGGAATAATCTATAGGGAAAGGTAAATAACTAAAAAAGTCTTTCAGTTAATCAATAAATGAGACCAAATGCATCCAGAGATAATATCGTAGTGAAAATCTCATTGATAATAATAATAAATAAATTATCAATGAAGGAAATTATTAATTATAGTATTTCATGATATATTGAATCATGATACCACTACCATAAATACTTCTCAAAAGATTATTTAAAACTGTTGGTAGAAACCCATTTAATTTGGCCAACTGATTTATCTCATGAGACCTCTCGATGCATCGAGGGGATATCTATAGCTGAGCCCCACTAGTAATAGCATGTTCTAATCATTCCTCATGTATTAAATAATAAATTTAGTTTATTAATAATATTAATTATCAAAAAATATCAATATTGAGTAAATAACATGGATTTGTCAATATTTCCCTATTTAATCAAATAACTTTAAAAGTAGACACCATATGTGAGAATGGTATATGATTTAAGAAATATTTGTATCTATGATAAAAATAGTATGGATAACCTTTAATTGAAACATTAATCATCATGAATAAATATTTATTTGTGTGAAATACATGCAAGGGGAATTATATACACCATGTAAAAGTGAATAAGTTCATATTAACCAAAAGTTCTCAATGATATAGAAATTGAGATGAAATCCCTTAAAATGGTCATAACATTGAAGTGAGAATTAATAAATGAATATATTATATGTATCAAATGTAAATCCACATTGAAAAAGTGTAAATAAAAAATAATATAATAAAAATTCATTATACACATAATCTTAGAATATCAAATGAAAACGAAGAATTAATGTAACCAAATGAAAAGAAATTGTGATATGAAATTATTTACCACTTGGTAACTTTCATGTAAAATATACTTAAATGAAATAATTAAAATTGAAATACCATGAATTATTAAGTAATCATGATATTACATTTTAAATGGGTAGTATGTATACCAAATATAAAAAATTAGGTGCGCAATAATAAACATTTCCTCAATGAAGGGAAATTGAGATGGAGACCCTTATGGATTTGGTAATCTCTGGATAAAAACCCCATGAAAAGTGATTTCCTAATATGTATTTGTAAATCATAAAAATTTTAATGAAATTAATCCTAAAATATATTCATGGGGATTATATACACTGCATAAAAATAGTGTTTAATATGACATATGTCTCACAGAAGTAAAAGTGACATGAGAAAAACCCGTACCTTGAGTTTGAATCCTCACGTATATTCTTTATATTACTGAATAATAAAGTTATGTTAATTATTTAATTTTTTAATAACCATTTTTAAATTTTATTATTCCTTTTATTTCATTTATATAATTTTATATGAAATAATTTAATTAATTAAGTTTATGTCAGGTGTTTCGGTGATATTTGACTTATATGTCAAAAATGAATTTGGAAGGTGACTATTGGTCTAAGAGGTCATTATTTAAACATATAAAGAATAATAATAATGGAATAATTATTATATTTATACATAATTAATAATTTTAATATTAATTAGGTAATATTGTTTTGAGAAATTAATTATTTCACGATCTTGAAGACGGTAGGTCATACATAAGCATGACTAATGTTTCCATTTTTCAACAATCATTAAGAAAAGAAGGTAAGTAGTATTTTATACTTTCATAATGATAATAATATCATAATTAATATATTATTTATTTTAATATACGTTTATATATCATTCATGTGGTGCGGTGATGAAAATAGATTCTCATCGCTTCATGAAGGCGGTAGTCCACATGTACATGAATGGCATTATAATCTTTTAGTGAGTGAAAATGTAAGAAATAAAATGATATATTATATTTTAAGAATGATAAAAATGTTTTGAATATAATAATTATATCATTTATATCACATATAATTATTAAATTTATCTTTATTACCTTCCATGTAAAGCATTAGTGAAAAATAAATCACATCACTTCACGAGGCGGTAGTTTTCCGTACACACGAGTAATATTATCGTATCCCCTATAGAATGGAAATTAAAAAAATATATATATGATATAATGAATACATTTGTATAATAATGTTATAAATATCATATATATACTTTATATCAATCTTCATACCAAACTGTGAGAGGTTTTGATGGAAAACATGTCACTTCAGTTAGCGAGGAGATATTCTGTCGTACACACAGGAGAAATTATCATTTCCCATTTGAATGAAGAGGAGATGGATATAGGTAATTAACATAAAATAATAAAATATAATTATATTAGAGATAATGGTGTTATTATATAATCATAAATGAATAAAATTTTAAGGAACTAGAAGAAGAGATAAAACAAAAACGCATAGTTAGGAATTTTACCTCTTCACTTACCACCTTTTAGGATTATTCCTAAAGTATTCTTATAATGAATTTTTGACCAAACCAAGGATTCTGGGATGAGATTATGTAATTTTTAAATTTATTTATGTATTTATTGGATGAATTAAAATGGTGTTAATGAGTGAATAATAGAGGAGGGTGGTAGCCTTTTACAGGTGAGGTGAGTGGCACACTTATAATTTTTAAAAAGAAAAAGGTATACCCATGTTTTTTACATTATAAAAGGTCAAAAATAGATTATTACTAAGAATTATAAAATATAAAGGTAAAATTATGTTAGTAAAATACATTTTAGATAATGTTTTAGGTTATTTTAACCCTTATCATTTTAGCTTAACCCCTATAAACCCATTTTTATCATAATTGCGGTAAATAATTTTTACTATTTTTACTATTCATTATGATAAAAAATTAATTTGAACTTATTAGATAATATAAATTATCCTGATTAAAAATATTTAATTAATTTCACCAAATTCAATTCAGAAAAGTGAAAAAATTTAACTTAAAATTAATCTCATAGACATGATGACAAACCAGGTTTTTAAAGAGAAAATGTTTAAAAGTTTACATTGTTTTTATATCAAAATTCATTATAAAAACTATTCCAATGAGATAAATTGAATTAATAGATATATAATTTAACTAATGTTACTTTATAACCAATTTAAAATATAATTTATCTTTATATATAATTTAAACGAGAAGGAATTTTTAAATTAAAATTTAGTATATTTCATTATTCATCAAAAAATTAATATTTTCCAAAAAATTTCAAAAATTCACCCTAAGATAATTTTAACTTTTATATTTCAAAAATTAATTTTATTTTTTAAAAATAATTTTTTTAAATGTTCTTCAAATTAATTTTAAAGTATGTGGGAAAAGTACGACTAAACCGTCATTTTGAAAAAATAATGTTTTTTAGAAATTATTTCTTTATCTTTTAATTGATTCTTATTTTATTTATAATAAATATATAACCAATGAATTTATCTACATGTGTAAACCATATACTTTAAATAATTTATTTATTTCTATTCATAGCCACCAATTTAATAACTAGGTTATAACGGTATACTATATTATGGTTTATTTTGACTGGGGTTGCATGTTATGCAAGCTATGAAAGAGACTAAATTTAAAGAAATATATTTTGGGGGTTTTTAAGCTTGGTGTTTCTTGTCACATACACTATCAAATAAAATTTTCTTCTTTTATAATTTAGGGTTGTTACAAAGAGGGTTTTCTATGTCAAATATAGTTCATGGAGGGAGCTCCATGACTTATATTGACTATGTCAGAGTTGACCAGGGAATTATAGTAGTAACACCAACCTACTTTCTTGGGGGAAGGTAGTCCCCAAACTATATAATCTTGGTTAGAGGCTATTATTATGATCTTTGATCATCTAAAGGCACTTTCATAAAGGAGGTTGAATCTCACAGCATATATGCTTCATGGATCTACTAAGCGATAGAGGGACATTCTTACTTAAGCAGATCAACATCGAGGCTTGGAATGAATGGACTTTCATACCATCTTCTATAATTACTTTTTTCAATATATATTTATATTTTTTCGAGATTGGTAATTCATGAATCTTCAATAGGGTACTATTTTGTTCATGGGTTACTTGGCTTGTTTCATGGATCTCTAGTTATTTTCACCCACTCTTACCGGTGGTGAGCTTTCCAGAGTGAGAAGTTTTGAGGATGGGATTAGGTATACCATTCGATCTCAGTTGAAAATCTTCTAAATGACTATCGTCTCTGAGATAGTGAAGCATTCCCTTATCTTCAAGTGTAATATGAGGTAAGTTGATGATACATGACATAGTGGTTCAACTTCAAGGTTAGGTATTGCATCATCCATTGGTAGGAAGTGTCGCCTTGAGTTTTCTCATGAGGGCATTGGCAGTAAGAATATATGCATTGGAAGTTATGTAGTTTTCCATCAGTATGTAAGGCAGGGTCACATGAATCCCCAGTGTAACATAAACCCATTAGAGTGTCGAGGTTGTGGTAGAATGTGCTATATCTAGATATTTTATAGTAATGATCCACTAGTTTCTAGTGGGAGAGGATCTGCACCAACTTTGAGTTATGGAGTGGGATTTTTGGCACCATTCCGGGCAAGAAGCTGGAGTACCACTGGTTTTTCAGGCTGAAAAGGTGGTCAAGGTCAAGGAATCCATTCATAGATTGTGCGGTTTTAGCAGAGCAATCCTTCTCAGAGGGATCAAGTTGTATCTTTGGGTCATGGATTTGTCCAATTATCTACATTACAGCATAAACCTAAGGAGCAGAGCATCGGGCTATATATAGTATAAGGTATGATCTTAGTAGCCTCAACTTTAGTATCTTCTTTGTTTGAAATGATCTCTCCACACTCATTCATATCTATGGCTTTAATGGGTATTCCAGGTCTTCACATTGAATACGTTTTTGGGGTGATGTGTCTTCAAACTATATTGGGAATATCTTCGGAGAGTGCTTGCTAATTCAAGGAGTATCCTCTTGAGATAAGTAGCTACCATTTCTTCTGTAACCTTTTAATATTTGAGATGATAGGATTCAAAATAATTCTTAGGATGTACTGTTTAGCACCTTTTTAATATCATATTTATTATTATCATATTAATGTGTCTTTTTCATCACTCAAGGGGTGGTGGCTATGTACAAAACAGAGAACGGGATGTCTAGAAAACCCGAGATAGACCTAAGCATCATGGTATGGGAAGAGTGTCAATCCATTTTTTAGCCATTATGCCTGAATGGCCCAAAGGCCTTCTTTTTATTATAGATAATCCCCCTTTTAAGGGTTGAAGGGGAACCCGTACATGACCTGTAGGCCCAAGGCACAAGCCCCGACATGACCGGAAATACATGACCCGAAGGCCCAGAGGCATACCATACCCATTACATGACCCGTAGGCCCAACCCACTAGAATTGACCCTCCCCAGCATCATGATTCATTCCTTATCTCCCCACCATGCATTGCTGATCGTCTAGCATTGCCCCGTTAAAATTTTCATGGTTCCTGGTCCCGATGGCGGCTGTCATACCCTCTCATTCTTCCAATCCGGTTAGCTCTGCATCTGGTGGTTTCTACTCCTGTTACACTGATCCTCTTCTGGGGCCTGTTCTATGTGAACTGGGATACTCCATGGTCTATATGACCTGAAGGCCATGTGGCCCGATTTCCTTTGATGACTCGAAGTCCCTCGAGACCCGTAGGCTCGAAACTGGTGGCCCAAAGACCCAAATCGAGTGAATAATTCTGGCTGCTACAGTACCGAATAGTAACTACTACAGTTCTACTACAGTACTGCTACAGTACCCCCCGGAAATTCGCCTCCGCCCGATTTTGAGCCTGGGTCTCTTGGATGCTAAGCAGGAGCCCTTAACACTCGGGTACAGGATCATTGTCTTTTTTATCCTTTATCATTATGATAAAATAGTATGGAAGGTTCTATTTCCTCTAATGGTTGATTTATTTAAATATGTATTTCCTGCTTACTTTTCTAGGCTACCTCTTGAGAGAGTGGTAGAGTCCACCACTGAGCTTATTCTAGGAGAAGAACTGGTATGTATTCCTCTATGAAGGATAGATGCTAATGAGCTTCAATAAATCATGAGGTAGTTATAGTACCTATAATATAATGGTTTTATATGACCTATTACTTCTCTTTGGGGTTCACTAATACTTTCCACCAAGTAGGTGGATGGTACCCTGCGGCTATGTGTGGATTATCGATATTTGAATCTGCCTACAGTTAAGAACCTCTATCTACTTCATCATATATATGATCTCTTCAACCAACTATTAGGGGACATCATCTTATAGAATATTTATTTAATATTGGTTTATCATCATGTAAAGTTTAGGCCCTTGGATATACCATATATAACTTTTCGAAGTAGGTAGGGCTTGTACTAATATTTTGTGATGTCATCCAGTCTAACCAACACACCTTTTGTTTTTATAGCTAATAGAGTTAATATTTTAATTATTTTTCATTTTTTTCAATTATTTAATCCCTTAAAATTATTAAATTTGATGTTATTTTCATTAATTTAGTATTTCTCGTAAATTTTGGGCTTAATTGTAAAAATTGATTAATTTTGGAAAATTGTAAATTTAATGGAGATTCTATTTTTTTGTCATAACTTTTAAAATGATGATCCAATTTATGTAATTATTTTATTCTTATTTTTCTTATGGTATTAAAATTTTTCTTTTGTTCCCCTATCTAATTCAAAACACACTGACCCAGAAAAATCAATCAAATGGAGAAAGTTATTCTGGCCAGCAGAATAGACTCTATCTCATTAAATGAGTCATATATCAAGATAAATACCTAAAAATGATCTAATTATAGATAGGTTAGAAATAATACTTTATGTTTTATGTTCCCATTAATTTTCATGAATATATTGTATCATTAAGGTATCCTTTGAGTGAGTCAAATTAGAGTAGGTGGAACTATTTTTGGAAGCAAGAAAATGTCATTTTAATTAATTCAGCCATATCTTCATTTAAACCTGTCAAAAATATTTGAAATTTGTAGGTTAAACATACAAATACATTAATAACATCTTTTAATAAGATAATTTGGCATGTTTTGGCCTTCTGGTTGGTAGAACATAATCAAAATTTTGGCAGACAGATTCGGGAGGAGAACATTTTTTGTTCTTTATTTTATCTATTTTTTCTTCTTAGTTTTGTAATGACTTATTCTTACCCCTTATTTAAGGATACCCTTCACATAGAGGGGTAAATTTTTTTTGAGTGGGGAAGGATAGGTTTTCTCTTTTGTAATTATTAAGTTCTTTCACTTAATGTTTTAAGATCCTTTTCTCTCTTCTACGAAATCAGTTTCAATTTCTTATAACAGTTTTTGTTATCATATATGATTATATTTTGATTTTAGATTATATTGTTTTTATTTATTTGGTCAATAATAAATATCTCCCTCCAATAGTTTCTAGTTTATATACAATGAAATATACTAGGGCTTAGTGGTGAAGTACTCGGTGATCGCTTGTACATGTGTGAGGAGTACTGACATTCTTGATTGTTTGGGATAAACAAGACCTAATTCATATTACCTAAGTCAATTAGAAGTATTCTATAAAAATATATCACATATTTCAAGGATAGTAGACCAATCTGGGTTTTTATTAAGGTTTATTCTCAACATTACTATTTTACCAAGGGAGTGAGAAGAAGCGATTGTGATTTCTCACTTCTATCAACTTAGTGGGAGATAATTGGATAAATTGGAACTATGATAGAATTAAAATTAGAGAACCAAACCTGACCTGATCACCATAACATATAATAGTTATAAATCACTTATTTTTTCAATCTTTTCTTAATATTTTTCTTAATTTATTTCCTTTTTCTAGTTTCTTTTCTTGTCTTTACAAAATCAAACAATTTCAAAAACAACTCACTTCTTTCTCTAATTTTAATGTGGCATCTTGATTGGTGTGTGCTCCTCTCTAGAGAAAACCTAGTTTAACCGCTTTACAACATTTAACTTTGGAAATTCTTATTTTTTCAACACCACATGATATGACTGTGTCAAAACTTGGTGTTATTTTCCTAGGAGGTAGTTCCAACATTTTTTTCTTTTATATTGAATGACTAGAAGTACAAACCCTGACCCTTCCCCCATAAATCATGAAATTGAAAGAACCTTGTTGAATAGACTTAGAAACATTAATTTTCACTCTTAATTGGATGAATTTTCTCTTGTAGACACAATTTAAACTTCTAGTGTTCACTTTGAGCCTATAATCATGGATAGAAATCAAATTCAAACACTTAGAGACCTTTGTGCACCATAATTCCTTAATAAAAACAATAAACTTTCCATACCAAAGTTACAAAATGATTTTCAGATGAAACCTAACATGATTCCATTGCACCAAAAATTTCATGTCTTAATAGGTGAATACCCAAACAAACATATTAAAGAGGTCACGCATGTATTCTCTACTTTTGGACCATGAGGAGTAGTTGAGGAGCGGGTAAAGTGGAAGGTGTTCCCATTTTCATGGGAAGGAGATTCCAAAAACTGGTTGTATAGCCTAAAACCTAGAGATGTGAATAACTGGAATGACTTGGTAAGATGTTGCATGTAAATATTATTCCCCACCTTCATAAGCACAACCATTTGAAAGTAAATCTATGCCATTATACGATCATCTGGAGAAACCCTTTACAAGTACTGGGAGAGATTTAAGAAGATATGTGTTATCTTCCTACATCAAGAAATTGAGGATCATAAATTTCTTGTATTATTTTTCAAGGATTACTAGACAATGACAGAAACCTTCTGGACTCATCATATATAGGTGTATTGATTGATAAGTCACCAGAATAATCCAAGGGCTTGGTTTAGAAAATTTCTCATAACTCGTAACATTTTGGTACAAGAGGTACTGGAACAAGAGGTATTCATGAGGTAAGAACACTTCATATATCACCATTATTAGAAACTATAATTGAATATATAACTATTTTGACAATATATATGGCCTTAAAATAAGTGGTTGACCAACAAGCACCGCCTAACGTATGTGGTTTATGCTCATCACCTGATCATTTCACTACCCAATGTGCTGAAATATAGGGAATGGAAACTTGTGTGGAGTCCTTTCATCCAAGTCATTTATAATAAATTAAATGATTTATAGAGCCTAACCATGTTCAATATGGGTTTAGAAATCATCATAATCAATCTAGACCCACGAACCAAAACCAATTCCAAAACAAACACCCATTTTAGCAATAATTCCAAAACCCACCACCATTTAAACAAAATAAATCATATAACTAGCATTCACACCACCAACCACCTACTTTCACAAGACCCTATGATCAACTATACACTATTACACAACCTTATATGGAACAACTACAATCCAATTATGATAACTTAGCAGATAAGGTTGATGATCCGGAAAACACGGTGGGAAGTTTTATTGAAATCATGTCCAAAAACCCATGAAAACTTCCTTCCTAGACAATCCCAAACCCAAAATAGAATTTCATAATGATAACAAAAAGAAGTGGAAAATAAATCCAACCACCATCCACTATTGATCTTGAAACAAGACCACCCGGTATAAGGTAGAATGAAGTTGGGAATTCAGAACATTCTTTGAAAATGTACCGAGAAGAAGAGAATAAAGAGAAGGAGGATAAGGATAGGAAAAGGAATAATAGACAAGAAACACAATTTAAAAGGAAAAAATAGAGAATAAATACTTACCTCCACTATTTCCATCAAGTATGAATGAATTAAAGAGGTTTTAGGAAGAAGTGCTTTAAAAAGAATTTTTGGACACCTTCAAGAAAGTGGAAATTAATATCCTCCTTCTTTAAGCACTCAAAAAAATTTCAAAGTATCCTAAATTTTTTAAGGATATTTGCACCAAGAATGTTATACTTAAAGGGAATGAAAGGATCAACTTGGAAAGAGGTGTATTAACCCTTATCACACCACAGTTGCTAACTAAATTTCAAGATCTAGAAAAGTTTTTTATTTCATGTACCATTGGTTCTTTAAATTTATCTAATGATATGGGTGATATAGGTTATTTAATTAATGTATTTACTCACTCAGTATACACTAATTTTTATATGTGAGGCATAAAGCCCATAAGAGTGGTGGTTCAGTTTGGAAAAAATATACATAGTTTTCTAAGCAGTAGTTCTGAAAGATATCTTCGTGAAAGTCAAAGATCTATTATTCTCAACTGATTTCTATGTACTGAATATAGAAGAAGATATAATCCCATCACACTCACCCATAATTTTGGGGAGACCTTTATTAAATAAGTCCAAAACCATAATCAATTTCCATGAAGGGACCTTCACTATAGAGTTTGGAGATAGCACTGTCCACTTCAGTATTTTTGAATCCATAAGGCACCCATTGGTTGATAACTCCCTCTTTTCACTCTCCCATGAAGTTTGTACTAAACCCATTGAAGAATAATGTATGTTCCATGAATTCTTATCCTTATTAGAGACTTCTTCCATTGAAAATATCATTAAACATATGGATTCTAAAACTACTGGAGATTATAATTTCATGTGGGAGGAAGAGGTGAAATCTAATTTCTTTGATGATTTATTAAATGATAAAGATGGTGAAATGATTTATTGTGTGAAGGATGTATAACCTTTGGATGTGGGTAACCTCAAATTAATTTCATCCCTTGATTAGCCCCCTGATTTGGAATTAAAACCACTCCCTACATATTTAAAATATGTTTACCTTTATGAGAGAGAGAAATTACCAGTGATAATTGCTACTAATTTTTCTAAAGCCCAAAAAAAGTCTTTGATTGCAATTTTGAGAGATAATTTCCATTTGATGTGGTGAATATTAGAAGATATCCTAGTAATCAACCCAAAAATATACTCAGCTATAATTCTTCTTGAGGTATATTCCAAACTTATTAGACAGCCCCAAAAGAGGTTGAACCCCACCCTAATGGAGGTTGTGAAGAAAGAGATTGAGAATATCTTGGAATCTATGATCATCTATCCCATCTCATATTCAAAATGGGTTAGCCTCATCCATGTAGTTCCAAAAAAATATCCTAACCATTATGAGGAATGATAAGAATGAATTAATCATTGTAAGAATTCAGAATAAATGGAGAGTGTGCATAAAATTTAGGAAGTTAAATTAGGTCACTCAAAAAGATCATTTCCACATTCTCTTTGTTGATCATATGTTAGAGATATTGGCAATGAGAACTCATTATTTCTTTTTTATGGATTTTCATGTTATTTTTAGGCACCCATTTCTCCTGAGGATCAAGAGAAGACGACCTTTACTTGTCCCTTCGACACTTTTTCATATAAAAGGATTCCATTTAGATTGTGGAATGATCTAGGTACATTTTAGAGTTGCATGGTAATTATTTTCTATGATCACATTGATTATTTATTAGAGGTTTTCTGGATGATTTCATAGTTTTTGGAAATTCTTTTGACCAGCGTTGAAAAATATGGAAAATGTTTTGAAAACATGCATTAAAAATAATCTTGTTTTAAATTTTTAAAAGTGTCATTTCATGGTTGAGAGATGTATTTCCCTTAGGTATGTAATTTCAAAAAAGGTAATTTATGTTGATAAATCAAAAATTTAAGTGATAAACTCTTTTCCTTACCCATCTTGTGTGAATCGTGTTAGATTATTTTTAGGAAATAAAGGATTCAACATGAGGTTTATCAAAGATTTCAGTAAGATTTATCTCCCTCTATCTAGATTTATTTTGACAAATTTTATATTTTGATTTCAAGGGTGAATTTTGTGAATCTTTTAATGATATTAAGAGGATATTAATTTCACCAACATTGATGTAGCCACCAAATTGGGAAGAACCATTCAAGATACTTTGTGATGCTTCCAACCAAGAAGTTGGAGTAGTCCTTTCTCAAAAAATTGAGGGAACGCCACAAGTCATTTCCTACACCTCAAGAACCTTTTATGTGGATCAATTCAATTACACAACCATAAAAAAATATTTTTTAGTAGTTATTTTTTCTATATAAATATTTAGATCATGTATTCTTGGAACTAAAGTCACTGTGTTTTCTGATCATGAAGCTCTTTGGTACTTGAGGAAGAAGGTGGAAGCTAAACTCAAGTTAGTGATATGGATTCTTTTATTGTTGGAGTTAAACATATAAATCAAAGACATGAAGGGATATAATAACCAAGTGGTCAATCACTTAAGTAGACTGCCCAACACTATTGAAGCTAAAATTCCATAAAAAGAACAATTGAATGATCACCTTCCAATAGAGAAATTATACTTGATTGAAGGAGAAGTTCATTGGTATACTAACATGGTAAATTATCTGGTAACATCTTAGGTCCCATCTCATTTCAATTATCACTAAATTCACAAACTGAAAATTGAATATGGATATTACATTTTGGATGATCCATTTCTTTGGAAGATTTGATTTGACCAAGTGATAGGAAGATGTTTTCAAGAGAGTGAAATTGTTTTCTCTTTGAGTTTCTTCATGATTTATCTTGTGGAGTCCACTTTGGACCTCAAAGGACATCAATTAAGGTTTTATAATATGTAATTTATTGTCCCATCCTTTTTTAAGATGCTCATGAATTTTGAAAAAGGTGTTAAAAATTTCAGTTTTCTAGAAACATTTCAAAGAGGCAATAAATACCCCCAAATCCAATTAATTTTTGTGAGATATTTGAAGTCTAGGGGATAAATTTTATGGGACGTTTCCCAATTTCATTTTTAAAATCATTATATCTTTCTTTCCGTTTGTTATGTTTCTAAATAGATGGGAGAAAAACCCACCGGGACTGAAGATGCTAAAGTTGTTTGTTCTTTTGTTAGGGATAACATATTTTGTAGGTTTGGAGTTCCCATATTCATCGTCGGTGATCAAGGGAATCACTTTTTAATTGGGGAATAGATTATTTACTGAATAATTATGGTTTATATCATAAAACATCAACTACCTAT
The DNA here is from genome assembly GCA_963277665.1 of Viscum album. Lineage (NCBI taxonomy): Eukaryota > Viridiplantae > Streptophyta > Magnoliopsida > Santalales > Viscaceae > Viscum > Viscum album. The sequence continues at coordinate 1,082,735,457 of OY728134.1, read as the reverse complement.
CATCCATGGACCAATGGGAAAGCTAAAGTGTCCAACAAGTAAATCAAATGAATTTTGTAAAAGACTGCTAATCTAAATAGGAAAGATTAGAGCCAAAGGTTGAAATAAACATTATGGAATTACAAGACCGCCTACAAAAACCCTATTATAATGAATCTATATAGGTTTGTTTACTGTAAAATGTATCTTATTCTAGTGGAATTGAAGCATAAGGCATATTGGGCTATGAGAAAGATGAATTTAGATCTTGAAAGTGTTATAAAAGAGAGAATATTGCAGTTGTAGGAGTAGAAGTAAATTACAAGGGATTATTTTTAAAATTATATTATTTAAAAAGAGAGAAAAATAGTGGATCATGATAATATAATCCAATCGAAAGACTTCTATCTTGGAGACAAAGTGATGTTATTCAACTCAATACTCAATCAAATGCTAGGTAAACATTGTTCTAGTTGGGAAGGTCCATTTATAGTTACTCATGTATATTATTTTGGTGTTATGAAAATTGTGAAAGATGGGGTGAAAGAAACATTCACTATTAATGTACATAGGCTGAATAAATTCAATGGGACCATTCCATCAGATCTAGAGGAGGATATCACACTCCTTCAACATGTTTATCAATAAAATCTACCAGGTCGTACCTCTCCTTTACACATTCTTGATTAATGTGATTAATTTTTAAAATATTATTAAATTTTAAGTCCATTTTAATTCATTGTACGCAAAACATAATTTAAGTGTGGGGTAGGGAAACTTTATAGTTTTGGATTTTTTTATTTGATGTTTGTTTTCCTATTTTCAAAAAAATGTGTGTTTTTCAAATTTTTTGTTTTTCTTTTTCAATTTTTGTGTTTTTTTTAAACTTTTGAGATGAAATGACTATCTTTTACATTTTTTAAACCCATTTCCATAAGTGAAAAAATTTATTCCATGGAATTAAGCTTAAATTAATGTTGAAAATGACTTTGTTTCAAGTAAAAATATTTAGGAATTTCATGAAAATTACTCTGATATTTAAATCCCATGCCACATATCACTGTCTATATATTTCAAATCAGTTTCATGTGAGGCTTATGAACTATTGTTTTTAGAATATTTACATTCACATCACTTATTTATAGAGCCAAATCATACTTGATTTAACTAGAATTTTATTTATTTCTATCAAAACCTAATGGTTTGAGGTACTTTGGTTTTAAATATTTGAGGAGTTTCTTTAGTTTTAAAGGAACCTTTTCAAAATAATCCTTCTTATATTTCCCTAACATGTACATTTAATCCTTTTATCCCTTAAAATACATTAAAATTCTATTAGGTTATCCACATTACAAGCCTATTTTCACTATCCAACCTTCTCTTGAAGTGAAATTTCATAATATAGTTGAACTTAAGTGTGGGGTAAGTTGTCTTATATTATGCTACCTCATTCAAAGATAATTTGGGTGGAAAATAAAATTATTAATAGATTTTTTTGGTGTTTAAAAAACATTTTGTTGGAAGTAATTCCTTACCTGTATCTTTCATGATAAGAGAATTTGTGCCTTTCTAGGGCTTCCAATGAAGAAAGAAAGTTGGGCCTATCTTGAGAATTCAATAAAAAATATATCTGAGAAAATTGAACTTTTTTATACTTATATGATTAATTTTGTGCACGTTTCTTGAGTTTTCATGATAATGGAGCTTAATTACTACTAAGGTGAGTGAGGAGCATACCATACATGAGTGAAAATTAGAATCTTGCAATTTTTCTTCAAAAAGAGCCAAGCCCTCCACATTCGGCCTCAAAAATTTTCAAATAAAAATCCTACCAAACAAAATCCACAGAACAATCTTGAAAAGTTCTCATGATAAACACGTGTCCTTGACTCATATCAGATGGAGATGTATAAATTTATCAATTATATGGTGACCCTACATGAGTTTGGATGAGAAAGACATTGTTGAAAACTGGCATTTATGTGATGAGAGAAAATGAATCATAGGTAAGTTTCTTATGTACATGGGAGGATAAATGAAGTTGAAATATATTTAATGATATTAATTGAGAACTTTAAATAATTTTTTTTGATGAGGAATTATATCTTTTGTTTCTTGGGGTGGAATTGGTGGATCTCATGGGTATGTGTTTTGAATTTGTATTGATTTGGTTTTGATGCTGACTTATCCAGTAGTCCAAGTTCCAAGTGTGGAGGAATTGATAGAGTTAATATTTTAATTATTTTTCATATTTTTTCAATTATTTATTCCCTTAGAATTATTAAATTTATGGTTATTTTCATTAATTTAGTATTTTTTTGAATTTTAAGCTTAATTTTAAAAATTTCTTAATTTTGGAGAATTGAAAGTTTAATGTAGCTTCTATTTTTCAGGAATAACTTTTCAAATGACGATACATATTAAGTAATTATTTTTTTAGGCTTCCTTGTTTTGTAGGCTTCAACTTTTTCTTATGGGCCCATACCCAATTCGAAACACAATGGCCCAAAAAAATCAATCAAATGGATAAAGTTATTATGGCCAGCAGAATAGACCATACCTCATTAAATGATAAATATCTCGGGATAAATACCTTAAAATGATCTTATTCTAACTGTGATACCCATAATAATTTATGAACCATATTCCCATTAAATTTCATGAAGATATTATATCATTAAATCATCCTTTGAGTGAGTCAAAGTGGAGTAGGTGGAACAGCTTTTGGTTGTAAAAAAAATTCATGTTTATTAATTCTTCCATATCTTCCTTTAAACCTTTCCAAAATCTTTGAAATTTTTAGGGTTAATATCAAAATCCATTATGAACATATTTTAAGAATATACCTTTTCAATTTTTTTCCATATGTTGGGAATAAAACAATAATACTTCTTGATGACATATTCTGGAGGAGCAAATTTTCTGTTCTTTGTTTTCTTTATTTTGTTCTTATTAGTTTTGTAATGACTTATTATTCCCCCTTATTTAAGGACACACATCACATGAATGGGTAAACTTATATGTTATTGGTTAATAAGAGTTTTTACCTTTTATAATTCTTAATATCTTTCACTTAATATTTTAAGATCCTTTTCTCTCTTCTGTGAAATCAATTTCAATTTCTTATAACAGTTTACATTATCATATACGATTGTATTTGATTTTATATTCTATTTTTTTATTGATTTTTTCAATGATAAATATCTCCCTCCACTAGGTTCTCATTTATATATGATGGAATATACTATTCCTTAGTGGTGAAGTTCTCGGTGATCTACAGTACATGTGTGAGGAGTAGTGAACATTCTTGATTGTTTGGGATAAACAAGATCCGATTGGGAATTACCTAAGTCAATTGGGGGTATTCTATAAAAATATATCACACATTGGAAGGAGAGTATACAAATATGATATTTTAGTAAGTTTTATTCCCACCATTATCATTTGACCAAGGGAGTAAGAAGAATCGATTGTGGATTCTCGCTTTTATTGACTTAGCATAAGAGAATTGGATAAATTGGAACTATGATAGAATTATAATTATAGAACCAAACCTTACCTGATCACTATATCATATAATAGTTATCACTCACTTGTTTCTTCAATTTGATCATAATATTTTTATTAATTTCTTTCCTTTGTTTAGTTTCTTTACTTGTCTTTACAAAATCAAACAATTTCAAAAACAACCTCACTTATTTCTCTAATTTTAAAGTGAAATCTCGAACGGTGTACCCTCCTATTTAGATACAACCTAGGTTAACCACTTTATTGGGTTTTAACTTAGGAAATAATTTTTTTCCACACCCCATAACAGGCACGTGTCAATGGACTTGATGAATCAAGTTATTAATCTATACCTATATTCCTTTTTCATTATTTTTGTGGATGATATCTTGTTTTACTCTCATACTTGAAACGATCGTGCCAAATACCTTGACATTATACTGAGTACACTGATAGATCACCATATATATTCCAAACTCATTAAGTGAAAATTTTGGATCGAAAAAGTTCACTTCATGGTTCACATTATATCATAATATGGGGTATTATTGGATCTAGAGAAGGTGAGAGTTATGTTTTATTAGGATAATCAAAAGAACATTTTTAATATTCAATGCTTCTTGGGTCTAGGAGGTTAATATCATAACTTCATCTAAAAATTCTCAAACCATGTAGCACCTATTATGTGATTAATCAAGAAGGGTGTAAAGATCACATAAAAGGGTAATGATTCATGGCATATCAGTATTTTTAGTTGAGGCCTCATAAGTATAAGTACCTCACACAAGATCTAGAGTTAGAAACTATTTTACATTCCTTGCGTTACTGGAGACATTACTTTTTAAGGGAGTGGTTTGTGGTATATGTGGACTCTAAGAGACAAAAATACTTATTCACTTAGTTTGAATTAAACCTCCATAAAATGATATGGTTTGAATATATTTAGTCTTTTAACTTTGACCTTGTTTATATGTTAGGGAAGGGTAATACAATTTTTGACACTCTGAGATAAAAAAACTTAGACTCATGCAATTTGGGAATCTAGTAGTGAATGGAAGTTGATGGCTATTCTCTTTAAAATGAATCTATAAGTTTAGGTATGTCACAAATATCCTATACTTGTGTCCTTATCATGGGGTTCAACACTTATAGATAAGATAAAGAGGGGGGAACTTTTAGATCATGAAGGCTTGATCCGAAGGAAAAGTGTTTTAGGTAAATACCCACAACCTGGTTGGGTTGTTGATAAGGATGGGATCCTTTGTATCCATGGGTGTGTCAGGATTCCTATAGACATGTGAGTGGAATTAATATAATAATATCATGCTTTTGAATGGTAGGTACATCCTAGACTCACCAATATGTGTTGTGATATGAAACTCTGGTATTGGTGTCTTAGGATGAAAAATGAGATTGTAGAATATATTACTCGTTGTTCTACCTGTTATCTGATGAAAGTAGAATGTCAGTGGCTTTCTATAATTTTATAGCCACTTCCCATCCTAGAATAAAAATGGGTTGGCGTCACCATGGATTTCATTATGGGTTTTTCAAATTCACCTTGACATAAGTATGTTGTATGGGTGACTGTAGAAAACCTGATAAAGGTCTCCCACTTCTTTCTCATCTAGGAGGCCTTCTCAGTGAACAAGCTTCGTAGAATCTCTATCTGAGAGATCATACATATTCATGGGATTTCACATACCATTTTATTGGAAAAGGATGATCAATTCCCTTCTTAGTTATAATTGGCGTTGTATACAGCTCTTGGTTCACAGATAATTCTAAGTACATCATACAACCCTCATATCAATAGTTAGTCTGATCACACTAAATAGGTACTAGAGGACATGCTTCGAGCATGTGTCCTTGATTTTTTATGATCTTGGGAAAATCACTTTATACATACTATGTTTTTCAATGATAAAAGTTTCCAAGAAACTTAACAGATGGATATATATGAGGCACTCAATAGTAGGCCATGTCATTCACCTTTATTCTAGTTAGAGGTGGAGGAAGAAGCACTATTAGGATTGTGTATTTTTCAGGAAGCATCGAAGAAGGTACAGATGATTATGAAATATATGGATATGACCCAATCTATTTAGAAGTATCATGCTGATTACAATCATTAACATATGAATTTTGAGGTGGGTATTGGTTATTCTTGTGAGTCTCATGTATATTGGGTCATCGATGGGTTTATAGAAAATATAAGTCAGCACTTAGATTCATTGGTCCTTTTATGATCTTGGATAGAATCGGTCTGATAGAATATCAGATATATATTTCTCAGCATTATAGGTTTATACATGATTTCTACCATGTTTCTAAACTTCATAATTATTATCCTTACTTGTCTCATGTATTTGATTATAAGGAAGTTGAGTTAGAGGCTAATGCTTCTTTTTATGAGTATCTAGTTTGTATCATCAATAATAGAATGAAGAATCTTTAATATGGGATGGTTCCTCTAATTCAGTTTCTATGGAAGAACAACCATGCACATGAGGATATTTGGGAATGGGAGTCTGAAATACATGCTCAGTGGAAAGAATTTTTCTTGGATTCATCACAACCACCCTTGTAAGGGATACTTGGGGATGAGTTGTCTTAAGGAGGGTGTTGTAAGATCCTAGTTTTTCTATAAGGTATGGATCATTTTAAATTTTTTTCAAAGCCTCTTTTTTTACCTTAATGTAAGTTCTCTTGGGAGTAGAGGATGTTTCAATAGATTTTGGGAAATTTTTATCCCCAAATTTAAGGTTTTTAGAGAAGCAAGATGAGACATGCGGTTAGCGCATGGTTTGGCTAACCATGAACCTCAACCATATGGCCTAGAAAAGGAGGATCACGGGTAGTTTAACTATATGAATGGGTCCTATTAACCATGAAACCTAAAAAATATATTTTAGGTTCACCATTCATAGTTTCTCATAGTTTTTCAAACCATGTGCCTAAATTGTATGAGTTGTAGTGCCCCTAGATAGTAGATGTGCATTTTTTGTCCAACCATATGTCCAAAATATACGCCATATTAAAAGTGTTGGAAATTACCATTTTTAATCCTTTATAATAAAAATAAAACTCCTCCTTTATTCTCTTTATTTTTATATCCCCAGGTGTCATAGCTCTCTCCTTTCCTTATTCTTGGTTTTGGTGGATCTCCCTCATCCGGACTCCATTTCCTTCACTATCAGTTGCATTGAAACACCCTCGGTATGGGTAACGCAATGTTATAATTATTTCTTGATTTCACCTTACACCTAATATTTTATTCCATGTATAATGATTTTACCCTATTTTTAGTTATTTTTTCTAGTTTTATGATTTCTCTTATTTAAGCCCAAATATGAGGTTAATACCGGATGAGGAGTCCTCTACAAGGATAATTTAAGTGGTCTATTAGTTTTATCTAAAATTTGATATGTTTATAAATTTTTTCATTATTCCTAACATTAGAGATTCTAATATTTTCTCCTAAAATGTGTAAACCTATTAATTATTCTCCTAGATTTTGAATTAGATGCTTCATCATACCCTTTAATGCCTTTGGAGGTTGACTACCTCAACTAAAACCACCCCTTATTATGTGTTTTTTTAATTACCTTAAACAACCATTATTTATTTTAACCAAAACTCCCCTCAAGTGTGTTTGGATTTTCACATGTATATTTAATGAACAAAATGAATTAATTGAATTTTAAAATGTATGGATACATTACATGGTCTTGTGATCTATTATTAGATTATTCTTGACTAATATTGTGGACCTTGATCACACTATTATAGGTGGGTCATACCTTGATAAATACATGGATTCCAAACCTAGAATATCTTGGGTGAACTCATAGGATACCAGCCAATTCATTGAAGTGGATTCTAACTGTGATGCCCAAATTAGATTTCATCAATGTATTATATTAATGAATTCCTTGGTTTGACATCGACGATTTATCTACAACTCTGGAAAATTATAATGAATGGGATGATATACCAAGATTCAAATTGATGTCCTCAAACATGGAAAACCTTGGATTATATCATTGGATTATAATCAATTTTATCTGGAGATTAGATTGGACTTTTTCATCAGGTTCGATTGGAACTTTTAGGAGTGGAATATTAAGGGTTTATCCCTTGGATTAAACTCAGAACCAAATAGCCTAATATCTCGATTGATCACTATGAATGGGATAAACTTCTTAAAATAATGGATTCCAAGGGTCTTCTATGGATCCCTTATGATTATCATACTTAGATTCCTTATCTATGTTCCTAAATTCTTAGAACAAATTAAAAGTCCATGTGCTCTGAGATATCCAGCTTAGGTCAAGGTAGGTAGGGTCATCCGGGTATCCCATGAAGAACCTGAACTGACATGGTTTCCATTTACTTCTTTATACTAACTATATATGCACATTATTATATATTATATTCATGGAATGGATTTTCATTATACAATATTGGTTTTGTCATACTTATTTTTACTCACACCCTATTCAGGTCATTGTTTGGTACCCATGTTGACTTAATTGATGCGGGTAATGATAAAGGGAAGCACCTAGTTATGAATATTTTATTTCCTCTTAGTATGGGATATTGGTAGTAGATGATTGATCCAGTGCTCAGGATGCTCGTGGGGATGATTATTTTTGGTTTTTTATTTACTTTTGTTATACTAGGGTTGTTTTTTATATCTTCTTCCATGTTTGTTTGTTTCATATTTTTATATTATCATGAAATCATCCGTATATAGTGATGGTTACTGATTTATGTATATTATGTACTATATGGATGGTCTATTTCTATTTACTTACTATTTAAACAATGTTTATATATTATTTTTTTTATTTACTGTTATGATAAACTCTAGTAAAAAGTTCATACTCTCCCCATTATACCACCATAAACACTCATTACTAATCAGCAGACTCTAACATATAGGGAGGCATGCATGCGGACTTATGACCAACTATATCAGGCACTTATCTATGAACTGAGCCTTGGAAATTACAATTTACCTCTTCAAATCACTTCATTAATCAATTTCTTGATAGCCTTCTTTTTTCACACTCTTTACCAGCCCCCTTTAGAAAATTTCCCCATGATTCTTTCCACACTTTTGGTATAAAGAATTTTTTTTCTTCCATGGGTTTTATTATTTAAATCTCCTCAAAGATCCATCTTTATCTTATTATCCCAAAAACCATGAAAATAATGGGAGTATACACTCTCCATTTCTACCTTGAGAGAACATTGAATGATTTCTTCATAGATACTAGAGTCCCTTATGGATAACTCTTTTTAGAGACTTGGTTTAAGCTATTAAATAATTAATCAAATTTTATTTCTGGGTCAATGATAAAACATGAAGTGTACCTTGAAAGTATAGTGAAATTTTCTTCATAGGTATTGATAGAACGATCTTCCTTCTACTTAATCACAAAAAATTACATTCTCATTCTTGTGTGAAGAGTTTAAGGGAATTACTTATTTAAAAATACCCTCATAAACTCATTCCAGGTTACAGTTCCAATATCTTCCTCTCACCTCATATTCTTAATAAAATTACTCTATTTATCAGCTTCGTAATCTAAAAGATAAATTCCCAATATAACATTTTCATTCTATGAGTACTAAAAAATTAAAAATATATTTTTAGTGGTACCAATCCATTGCTTAGAAATTAGTGGATCAGAGGACCCACTAAATAAAGGTGGATGTTTCCTCTTAAAATACTTAATAGTTTTTTTCTCATTTATTTTTTCATTTAGAATCACATCAATATTAATATCTTGAGATAGTTATGTGAGTATAAGAATAATATTTTTCATTCTAACTACCATTATATTTTGTTTCTCATGATTACAATCATTTCATTGTCCTTTATATTCAATATTAACCTGATTCCTACTAGTTTCAAGCATTAAATAAAACCAAAAAAAAAGTTTAAGTGTCAAGAATAATTAATCAAAGTGAGAAATCATATAATCATTCAAAATATATCCTAAATTTTGACACCATATTATCAACCTATAACACTTTACATTCATCTTATCCCTCTTTAAGTTAATCATAGGTTGTCTTCTATTCTATCCTTGTTTTCCTCATAATTAAATATATAAATATAATTAATCCCAACTATTATACAAAATGAGGATAACCAATAATTACAAACAAAAATTTTACATTTTTTTAGATGAATATTCAATATATCTTAAAATAATATATTCCCTAAAACAATAAATCTTTAGTGTCTTTGAAGACTAAATATATAACCAAATTATTTCATGAAATATATTCATCATATCCAAGAAATTTCTTCTCACATAGAACCAAAATTCGATATAAACTACTTAATACCTTTATAACCTAAAGAAAAGGAAACAAAATAAAGGGTAATATTTAATGATGAGTAAAGGTAAACAAGGGAGATGTAAATTGATGATTATAAGTGAGCATAAGAAAAGTATATGGCTATGAGAACATAATCATAACTTAAGAGAACTTACCAAACATTTTATAGACCATAAATCACGATTCATGGCATAATTTTTTTTCGTAACAAAAGACATGAGTCATGAGAGTGTAGAATCATCATTAGTTAATTATGATCCAATGAAAGAATATCAAAAACATAAGGTTATAAGTTTTTGGAATTCACATGAGAATATAAAATACTTTCCTTAATTAAGATTCACTACTAAGACTATTATAGTGGATAGAGTCCCATATTTTATTAGGTCCTCTCCTTATTCCCATTATTTTCTTAGTAATGGCTCACAGCCAAAACAATCAAAGTAGGAAGAGTCTCAAAGTGATATGGGTTCACCTCATATTCCAGTTAATATTATCTCATGATTCATAAATCTTTAACCAATTAACTAGAGGATTATATAATTATGGTACCACTATTCACATTATAAAAACCATAAAAATGTGTGCCACAAGATCATAAAAATATTCATCAATTTATTTTAGCATAATTACCCTCTAGGAAAGAAACAGTATTTATAAATACATACTTAAAATATAATCATCATAATACATCCATAAAAGTGTATGGTATCATAATATAATATCCCCCACTGAATAAAAACAATCATTAAATTATATTTACATAGATGGAAAATCTATTTTATAAAATTATTTAAAATACGCTTTGAAAATCCAGAGAAAACATCACTTTTCTTTTGGTAACTTTTAAAAACTAAAATTACTAGAAAAATGTGAATGGTATTTTATTTATAAAAATTTTAATACTTGTAAAGTAATATTCTTGATAAATTAAATACATAACAATGTGAAAATATTTTCAAGTCGTATATGTTAAAAGAGATCATTCTTTTCACACTTTTATAAAAAGTGAAAATTGAGTCTTATGAAAAACCTTTGAAAATATTCCTTTTAATAATTTTTTAATAAATTAAAAGTTAGTTAAAATTACTTTTATCAATTAATTTATTGAATAAAAAAATTCTATAAAATAGCTTTTAAGAACATGGATATGGTGGAGAAATATTCCCGACCAAAAGATAAATAAGTTTGTCTTTTCAAAAAAACATATTTTCTGTCCTTTTGAGTACTAAAGAAAGATAAAAATGTAATAATACCTAAAAAATTAAAAAAAAATATGATATAAAAATATATGAGGTTTAAATGATGATTATCAAATAATTTCCCCTGTTTTAAATTTAACATATAAAATCCCCAAAAGAAATGATATTATGACATAAACCTTTACCTCATGTCCTGAATTTATTTGTATATGATCTTAACCTTATGAATAATAAATTTTAATTTATTATATATTTATACCAAAACCAAATTCAAACTCATATTACAATATATCATTCCATTATAATCTATAATTGTCCATTTATTAATAATTCTTTATTAAAATCAACATTTTGGTGTTAATTATTTTGTTTCCCAAGCATGTTTCAGTTTAACGGTTCCATACCTTAAACCTTGGCCATGGTTTTGCAGTATCTAAAATCTTATTAATTTCATAATTATCATATTTATTCATTAATTACACTTTTATAACCATTCATATAAAGTGCTGATGAAAAAATAATTACATCACTTTGGGGTGACGGTAGTCCGTACATACGCATGAGTGTTGTTTTCATTTTCCAAATAATGGAAAGAATTAAAGTTAAATAATAATATATATATTCCCAAAAACAAAATAATATAATAAATTTCATATATATTAATTAAATATATCTTTATGTCCATACATGTAATGCGGAAATTAAAAATTAATTACATCGCTTTGAGTACGTGGAAGTCCCCATGTACGGACTTGTGACGTTATCATTTTACAACAGATGGGAAGGTCATAAGGTAGATAATATTTTATCTTTATATAATAATAATTTTATAAAAATAATATATGACCATTAAATCTATCTATATAACCATCCTTTAGAGTTGTTAATTAAAAATAAAACATATTGCTTCATGGAGACGGTAGTCCTATGTACGTGCTAGTGATGTTCTTATTTTCTATTAGATAGAAATAATGAATAAAATGGTTGTAAAATTAAAATAAAAAAATAATTACTTTAAATATAATTATTTTATCATTTTAATATTTTTTTTATAATATTATTATGATTTGTAATGAATAAATAAACTCGAAATAGATCAGTAAATATAATTTCCTCTTCTTTAAGTATCTTACTTTAGAATACACCATAAGCCTTATTTAAGTGGTATTTGGGTGATAAAAAACCTATAGTTCATGTTGATGATATTTGGGAAGATATTTTGGTATTTATAGGTCAATATAAATGGATCAAGTGGTGTTTATAAGTGATAAGAGGAGGTTTCATTTTATAACTAAGGTGGGTGGAAAATTTGTAAATACTTGAAAATTTATTTTATAATGTATGTATTAATAAAGTAAATTGGCTCCAAATTTTCATGTTTTAAAATATAATAATGGTAAGGATAAAATATTAGAAACAAATTAGGTTTAAAAAAGTTTTTTGTGTTATTTTAAACCTTATCTCTTAGGTTAACCCCCCCATTTAACCCATACCGTGGTAACAAGAGTTTTACCATGGTAACTATTTATTATGGATAAATATTAGGTTTAGATTATTAAATAATATTAATTATTTAGATTATAAATATGTAATACATTTTACAAGATTCAATTCCTATATTTTATCAAAATTAATTATAATATTCAAACACAAAATGTGAAAAAAATCCTTTTTAAAGAAATGTATTTTTAAGCATAAAAAATGATTTTATTCTCATTACATGCCTATTAACAAATTTTAGATGAATTTTTATATATTTTATTGAATATATTATCTAAAAATTTAATTAAAATCATTAATCTATACTTAATAATTCATTTTTTTAAGATAAAATACATTGTTCATAATAAAAATAGTTTTCTAAAAAATATCTCTTTTTACCTTCAAATGCTTTTATCTTCATTTATAACCAATCAATTATCAATGTATAAATTATTATTCATTTGATTATTTAAATTATAAATATATTTAATCATTTATCATTAGTTATAAATATATTTTATTTATATAAAAATATATAATATGAATAAAATATAATTCTTGAAAGATTAATATGATTATATTCTTATTATTAAAATTTGAGAAATTATTTTATAAGAATTAATAAATACATTTTTATTAAGGAAAAATTTTATAAATATTTTTCATAATTCAGTTATTCATATTAATACATTCTGGTCCAACATTTATGTGATAACAATCACTTTTAATCACAGTTTTTATACGCTTGATGTTGCATATAAAGGAACCTATCAAACACTTCAAAATTATAAAAGATAAAAATATATATTCTAAAATATTAGGGTGTTATAGACTCTATATATTAAGATTGTATCTATAGTATTTCTCAGATATTGTTTAACCAATTTTATAGTTTTAGTATCACTTTGTCACATTTCATTGAGGTTTTCATATTTTAGTTATAAATCCTTACCATGTGATTATTAATAAGTTTACAAAGTAAATATTAGTTAAAGAATAAGATAAAGGAAAAAATATTGAGATAACAAGATTTTGTTACTACATATCCTGGGTATTGAGGTTCTTGATAAAAAATAAGAGATTTGGATCAATGTTAAACTATTGGTGTACATTACTCAATGTCAAATGGATCTATAATCATTGTTGTGTATTAGAAAGATTTATATTTTTTTGAATAATAGGATAGTGTGGAGTTTATTAGATTAGTTTGCTAATCATTATGAATGTGAGGATGAATGATGTGTATGATTTGATTATTTAATATGATGGTTATTGAAGTTATTTTTTGAGTAATATAATCTATACTTTAATTTTATTAGCCACAAAAGTTCATTGAATATATTATTCAAGAAGGAGGTTGGAAAATACATTTTAAACAAGAGGGATCTTGTATAAAAACAATTATCCAGATACTGTTAAGATTTCATGAGATATCTTCGGGTTCAAAGATGATACATTTCTTATTTGTATTCACTTTATTATATTAGTAAATCATCTATGACTCAGATTTTCATCAAACACAATAAGGATATAGTCATCCACATCAGTATTGAACCTTGTAAAAATATTGTGTGATGTTATCTTTTTTTATTTTTGTCTTGAACATGATTTGAATGTATTCTTTGGTATGATGTATATTCATTCATCCTAATAATTAAAGTGGTTTGAATAATTAGAATATAAAATAATTCAGTAAGAACTAACCAAATTGATTTACCCTTATCCCAGTGTGGATTCATAGGTACTTTGGGAACCTTACTTGGTATCAGAGCTGACATTCTACCTCTGATTAGATCTTTTGTGTTTCCATTTGATTTTATTTATCATATATGAAGTATATATTAGAATACTTTTTTGAGTTATATATAAAATATAATATGGGGTTCTTACTAAAACCTTGAAGAACTATAATAAGAGAGAATCAAAGATGTTATGTAATATCTCATCTATGATAAAATATAAATAGGATTCACCACTAATTGAATGTAATAAAAGTAGAGAAATATTTATAATATTTTTTGATAATTATATTCATAAAGAATGTTTTTTAGGTTTTGATGAGTATATACCTATTGAATCACTTGGTTATTTTTACTCAAAAATAAATTATTACATGAAAATGATCCCAATGGGAGTTTTTACATTCATATTTCAGCTTATCAAGGTTATATAGGATGAGAAGACAAAGCTAGAGATGGAGATCGATGAATTATAGAATTCATTGGATGAGAAGATTATGATGTATACAAATATCATCAAGGAGGTTCAAGTCAAGGAAAAATATATATTTTTATAAATAAATATATTCCTTTAATGGAGAAAATTTGAAAAAGGTAATTAATGAGAAGTTTTAGTCGAGAAAATCTGTTGAGGTGAGGATCCTTGCATTAGAGGAAACTCATGATTCAACCATTTGTGTCAAGAATTCTCAATTGGAAATCAACAATAAAATATTAATAAGTTTATCAATTATTTTCAATAAATAATAAATATGCATGAGATCATATTGAGATGATGTAGAAATAATGTGAATAAAGAGTGAAATCAGTCAAAAATGAGAAGAAGACTCTGAATTTTAAGTGTCGGGAGTAGGAAGTAAAGTTCAGAAATATAGAAGTTATTCAAGATCAATATTCATAAACTATTTAGAAAATAAGTGTTTCCATAAAGGCTCTATATGAGAATGTTTATGATAAAAATTTTCATTATATTGGTAGGAAGTTCTTGAGATTACCTGGAGATAAACATTCTATAGGCTTAAAGAAAATAGATGTAACATTTATTCTAGTTTTTTATACTAAATTTTTTTACATGAATAGAATAGGATATAAAATTAATTGTTGAAAAATATGGGTTATAAAAGTGATTATAAACTCACCTCTATATCAAGGGTAGATATGAGAAAGAGTATAAAAGTTAGTTCCCTAAATAATTCTCAAAAGAATGATTGTTTGGATCAAAAATAGCAAGATGTAAAAGATATCTGAAATGTATTTCAAAGGATAAAATCAATGTTCATAGGATATAATTGGTGTAGTGGAAAATTTAGGTACAAGAATATTTATTCTTTGGAATAAAATATCAATCCCTACAAGATAAACAAGGCCTACTTCAATGGGGAATATCTGAAGAAAAGGAAATTTTAATAAGTTTAGGAAAAATAGAAAGAATAAAAATGTAAAAAATATATGCATCTATAATAGATTTTGAAGATTTCATGATTTCATTGGAAACTTAAATAGGAGTGGACATTATAATGGGGAATTATAGTTTATATTAATCAATCATATACCAAAAGCTGTTAAAAAAGTCCACAAAAGATAAGTAATAAATAAAAGAAAAATAAAGATAAGTTCACCCCAGGGTGAATATAAGAGGGAAATATTCAAAATGAAACCTATTAAGGATAAAAAGGATGTTGAACTAGATAAAAATATGGTTCTATTATGGGATAATAAGACAAACAATGGACTATAACAAAAAAACCATGATCATCAATATTGATAGAAGAAATCTAGAACAAAAAATAAAAGATCGAATTCAAGAAATAGAAAAACAAAATTGGTTTTATGGAAGAAATATTTGATCATAAAGAATAAATAAAATTAATTTTTAAGTTTCCAAAATGAAGTATCCCAATAATTATTGAGAATTTGTGTAGAAGGTGAAAGTAAGATGGATAAATTCCAAGATAATGAATGAAAATACTACAATCATGGGAGAATATTCTGAATATAATGATGAAAGTTGCAAGGGATGCATGTTCTATGATGGATATGGAAAATAATAAATTCCCACACAAGGTAGAAGCTAAAAGGATCAAGAATACCACACTACGAAAGGTGATCATTATTTGAAAAATTAAAAGTACAAGTATGAATATTTCTCATAAAACTAGATCAATAAAGAAATTAATTTAGGGGTTAAGAATAAAAAATCAACCTTATTTCTCTTACTAAGTAGAAAATATGAAACCACCATATTCCATTATCTGTTTATTTTTTTATGAAGGGAATTAAAAGTGAAGTATTCAAGATGATAACTGAAATATTATGAAAGTTACATATTGGGAGGAGAAATCCATCTTTGAGTGATTTATCTCAATATTCATCAGTTCATGAAGATTTCTAATAAATAAATAAAATTTAAGCTCATCTAAAAATGAAGATCAACCATGATGTTGAGTTGTTTAATTTTACCCATTAAGGAGGTGGATATGTGAGAAAGATACCAAATATCACTTTTTTATATGAAGTTGGAAATTTGGAATGTGTTGGAATATGTAATTGTTGATTTAGGTTAATCCTAATTTCCTAGAAATGGATTGATATATTTATTTCTAAAATTAAGAGGATAAATTGGATAATTCAATTATAAGAAAAGTAGGAATCTATTGAAGAATTCATGGTTATTGAGGAGATTTTTAAGAAGTTAATTGATCGGCCGTGTTTTCAACACCAACAATTTCTCAAGAATAATTAGAGTTGTTTAATTAATGACTCATAAGTTTGATATCATATTTTATATTTATTTATATTAAGGGGGATAAAAAATAATAATATTTAATTTATTTTGAAATATATATTAATATGGGTATTAATAACAAATCCAAAGGGGGGATTGGGGTGATCATTGGATTGTAGTGAATAATATTATATTTTTTTCAATAGTTTATAAATTCAATATATGTTGAGTGAATATTAGAGTTTATAATAGGATAATAAAGTACCCAGTAGATTAGGGGATATTGAAGAAATCATTAGAATGAGATACAGTTGGGAGTTCTTTCTGACTATATATTTTTTTGTGAAATTATGATTTATTTCCAATGAATATGTTACTGGATATTTATTTATCTATTAAATATTGGAAAAATAATGTCAATTTGTTGTTTATTGATGTTTTAATACATTCTACAATATATAATTTTTGAATCAAATGGATTAATTTTGATGAGTTATTGAGATAAGAAGTTGAGATGAGTTTCATATAGTATAGAGATTGATAAATATTTTGTATCTATGTATAAGATAAAGAATGATAAGATTTAGAATTAATCCTTGAGTTCTAATCATGAATATTAATACAAATAATGTAAGTACCTATTGGATGATGTAATAATGATGATAATGATTGATGAAGATGAGTTCATTTTTAGATGAGATAGGTGTTACATTTAGTTATTATTGAATAAAGAAATATTAGCAAAACTAATTTGATAATTCTAATATGAGATGAAGAATAAATTATATTGAGGTAGTAAGCTTAATATTGAAGTACTCAAAATGATTATATATTTAATTAATTACCTTTAGGAATTGTGTTGAAGAGTTTTATGGTAATCTGATAAATTATTGAAGTGTTTGATAATGTTTTTGAGTTGTTTTGTGGTGGATAACATTATTTGAGGATGAGGTTTCAAGGTTTTATGTGATAAATGTTGTGATTCAAAGTTTCATACAATGAATAATTTATAAAAAATTTAGATATGTAAGAATAAATTTAAATTTGAACTATGAATGTAAGATATACTCTAATGATATATAAGAGAAACTTGGAGTATAAGTAAGTTTCATTTGGTGATATATAATAATAAATATAAAGTTTCATAGCTTGTGTAAAATTAATTTTGAGGATACATAATAATAACCTATAGTTTATGATTGAAATATTCATGAAATCAATTATAGATATTATGTATTAATCTATATCATATTATTTGATATGTATATGTGAATAATCATATTGTATGATCCACATAAACACCCCATGATTGATAAGGTAGTCTGGTGTTCTATAGTTCATGAATTATCAACAAATGACTATCATTATCATAAACATTTCATATAATGAAATATATATAGAATTAAATGCATTTATATGATAAATTCATATACACTCAACTGAATATTTTCAAATCATTTATAAATGAACAGAATTATATGAACATTTTTTAATGTTTGAGTAAATTACATGGGTGGCTTGGATGTACCCTAAGGCCTGTATAAATAGTTTTGAATGTGTGTACTCTTCTGGTTTATTCTCCGTACCAAAACTCTCTCTTTATCCTTATTTAACTCCTAAGGGATACCATCATATCTTGGATGTGATATGAGTCTCAACGGAACATCAGGTGATTAATTCATCTTGTGGATACACCATAGTGGGAAGACTCTATTAGTTGTTCCTAGTTTTCTTCATCAAACACTAATTAAGGACAACAATAAAAACCTTCTTCGGTGAAAGTTATATGAATTCTTTATTTTATATTATTATGGTTTATGTTTCATAGCATGTTTGATATTTTTTTAGGTTTTTAATGTATTCTGTTACTTTGAACAAGGGTTTTTTGATCCTTAGAAACCCAAAAGTGGTATCAGAGAAAAGGTTGAAGAGTAAAATGATTCTTAGGAACTATCACTTGTGTATAGTGATGAAGTTTGTCTCTCAACATAGGAGTTCAATTTTTTGTGAAAATTATTTTATATCCTAAGGAGTTAGGGAAATATATTTCATCGATAGGTTTATATGTATTTCATGTTAGAGGTGTTCATATAAAAGATTTTATCTTGCCAATATTAGTATCAGAGTCATATCATTCTTTTTTATTCTTTAAATATTATATCATATTTTCTATTGTAAGAAATTATTGAAATTCTATTTTGTGTTTGGTCTTATGATATATAATATTTTAAGTTATGATGTGATACGGGATATCATAGGCAATGACACAGTTCAATTCTGTCAATTTTAAAATATCATAGTGTATGATATGAGAAGTCATATGGGATGATAGCACTGAATATATGTTGAAAAACAAATCATCATATCGCCCTTATGATATAGTTGATATTTTAAGATATGAAATTCAAGTGTTGAAGGATGATATCATAGTCAGGTGTTATCTATCATAAAATATATCTTATAATGAAGCAAGTTATGTCTTACGATAGTGTATATTATAAAATATTATATAAAAATAAAAAATTTCATTTTTCAATTAAGAATTGAATTATATAATTTTTAAATTTTTTATAAAATATAAAAATTGATATTTTGAGTTATTTATTTAATTTATAAAGGTTTTTTTGTAAGAAGGAGGTTGTGTGTTGGGATTTTTTGACAATAACTTCTTCGTTTTTTGACAGTATGTAACACCCAAATATTTTCTTACATATTTTCATTTAAATAAATACTATTTTGAATATATTTTAACACACATAACACCAAACTAAATCCAATAATTATTTGTTATAATAAAAATTAAAATTCATTATAATGTATCTAAAATAAATAAATTTAGAAAAATAAATGATTTTAATAAAATTAAAAAGTTTTTTAATTTACTTAAAAATACCATTGATTCAAGGGAAACTATTTTGAATAGTTTTGGCATATATTTTTTAGAAATTATATATGTATTGATAAATATTAAATTAATAATTATTAAAATCAATTAACAACATCAATGTAATTATTATATAATGATAAATACTAATATACTAATTCTTAGTGATCATAAATGTTTTATTTATAGATATTATTTTTACTAAATATTATATGTTGTATTTAAAATAAATATTAACATATTTGGAGTATTAAATTTATTAAAATTTAATTTTTTATACATTTATGAAAATTATTAATCATTAATACATTTATTATCAATTGTTTATAAATGAAGATAAAATAATTTGATAGTAAAAATGAGATATTTTCAGAAAACTATTTTTAAGTGTGTAAGGCATTTTTATTTTAATAAATTAAATTAATCAATAATAATTAATGATTTTGCGGAATTTTTTTGATGAATTTTTTCGATAATATATTATATAAAATAAATTAAAAACCATATAATGGTAGTTATTTGATGTGGAATCAGAATAAATTTATTTTATGATTCTAAAATACATTTTTTATGAAAATAGTTTTTACGCTTTTTTGCACTGATGTTAGAATTTATTAATGAATACTTAATAAATTTTAATTAATAAAATAATTTCCATATTTTTAATTTTTATATTCAAATTTATTAATAACTTCAATTTCCTTTTTGGTCATAAAGATAAGTTACCATGGTAAGATTTTGTCACCATGTAGTGAAAAAGGGTTAATCGGGGGGTTAAACTAAGATAGAAGGACAATAATATCACTAGAACATTTTTAAATTTTATTGTATGAGTGTATATATACCCTAAATTATATTATCTTAAAAACTTTTTCCATTTTTTCCCAATTATTTTAATTACTACATTTCTTTTATATTATAAAATTAATATTTAAAAAAATGTCTCTTTAACTCAGTTAATACTTTTTCTTGATAATGATAAGGATAAAATACATTATGAATGGATAAATATCATAATATTTATGGTGAATAAATTTTCTTTATTTTTTATTTTAAATAATAATATAATTATCAAAACTTATTATGCAGTGTCGACACAACACATGTGCAAGCAATATAAATATCAAGTAAATGATTTTAAAAATATTAAAAGTGCTAAGGTTTGGATGAATAATGGTGTTAAATTAATTTTATAGATAATTATTAAGTATAATAAATTATTTAAGTGTTTATATTCAAATTCCATTATTATATTTATATTTTTTAAAGTCAAATTATGTGAATTGTTCTAAAAATGACTTTAGAGAGTATTTAATGTTAAATAATATTACATTAATTGAATTAAAAATAATAAAAATATAATTTTTAGTAAATTTTATGGTAAATAGTCTATAATACCGTACATGGTATATTTATGAGTCACTTTTAATTTTTTAAATCATATTCTTTACCCTTAATTATTGAATATTTGTGAAAATACCATTGATTTTTTCCTATTAAAAGGGACTCAATATAACCTTTCCAAAGACACATATGAGTTTATTTTTATCCAAAATATCTATTCAAATACCTATCTATAATTATCATACCATGTTCCCAAGCCCTTATTGTGATCGTAAACCTCTCCTCTAAAGACCTTAAGTTCATTCAAAATGAGGGTATCAAAAGAATAAGTGATCATCTTTACCGAATTATTTTAAGTTTCTTTCTTTGTAAAAGTCATCCAAATATTTTATAACCATATTAAAATAATAAAATAAGTATAATTGTTTTATATAAATTTTATTATGGTGGTTTAATAACCATGTTCCACCTCTGTTCAGTCATTTGAAAAATGAAAACATCACACTTGCACACATGCGGACTACCACCTCCCCGAACGATGTGTTTAATTTTTCATCACCAACTCACATGGATTATTATAAAGATGTATTTAATGAATAAATATTTTATTTATGAAATTATTAATATTATATAATGATAAATCATTATCTACATTCATTTAATTCCATCTTTTGAAAAATGAAAATGTCATTCATGCATACATGTAGAGTACTACCTTCATGAACAACGTATTTCATTTCTCATAACTGCCATACATGGATGGTTATAAAATTTTATTAATGTATAAATATGATATATATTACATGATTAATATTATGGTGGTAATTTAAAAAATACCAATTTTCAAGGACCAAAAATTATGAATCAAAACATGCATGGAAAACATAATGGTTAACAACCAAATATTGATTTTAACAAAGAATTATTAATAAGTGGGTAAGAAGAAATAATAAGTGAATGTTATATGATAATATAAATATCATTATCATTATAAAATATAATTAAATTATTTTTAAATACATTATAATGTATATTATTCTGTCTGGATAAGCAGAAGTTTGAGGTAAGGGTTTATGTTCCAATCTCACTTTTAATCAATATTGTCTATTCTTGAATATCCATTGGGATTATTATATGATATCTCTATATTAAAACCCATAAATTTTTCTTAAATGGTTATTTATGGGTTTCTTAAGCATTCTTTCATTTTTTCCTCTCTTTGGTTCTCAAAACCACTTAAATAATGTTTGTAAGAAAAGCTAATCTTATTTCTCCTTTTTAGTCTGGAATATTTCTCTTCCATAATAAAAATATATATAATGTTACAAGGATGTTTTTCTATATAATCTAATGATTGTTAAAGGTCATTTTAAGATATATTTTACCTTTTTTCAAAGGTTTAAAATGGAATTATTTTTACATTTATTCATATTGTCCACTTTTCACTCTCTTTACAAAAGTAAGGAAACAAAATTTAATCATTTACCACTTAACCATATTTTTCTATCATCCTGGCCATTATTATTTATGAATATTCCTTTCCAATTTTCCATAGTTTTGTTTAAATAAAATATTTTTCTAATTACTCTATGGATTTTTCATTTTTATATTAAAATAAAAGTATTTTATTTTCTTAAATTTTTTGAATAACATCTCATTTCACTTATGTATATTTTCATCTTCTAATCCACATTTTATTAATTAAGTATAGTTTCTTTTCAATATTCCATTATTATAAATTACTTTGTAAATTAGTTTTTAAAAGTATTATTGATTTATCATAAAATTAATTTTTGAAGTGTATTATAACTTCATTTTTTCAACAAAGTAACAAAATTTTTAAGAGAGTTATTTTTAAAGTTTTCCCTCTATTTTATTCTCTATTTCCCAAAATAAATGCCTCTTTTACAAAAACATTATTTATTATATATTAATGGTCTTTTTTCATCCCTTACTTATTTATGGTTTGTACTATATTTTATTCACAAGGATTTATTCTAATTTCACTTCCACTCTCCATCATTATTTTAAAATTATTTTTTTATTTCATGTTCATGTTATTGTATACCAAGTATATATTTAGCATCATTTCAAAATTGACTAAATCATATACTCATTAATATATACTGTGCGAATTGAATAAATCTTACTAATAAATGTTTTCCATTGACTAGGGAAATTTTTATGTTTTGTATACTTGATTCAATACAATTATTCGTTAATTGTTAAGGAATATTAATGAGGAATTGTACTAATCTTTAAATACATAAGAAATTCATTAGACATGTGTAAGTGATGGTTGGGGCCTATTATAGCCCTTTGACGCATCAAGTAAGATCTCATGAGACATACTAGAATGGGTATCGCTTGGTGTAAGTCATCCTATATAATGATAATGTCTTGGCATGATGGATTGACAGTATGTAAGATGACTTGGCACGAGGTGTAATGCCCTGACCAAAGTTACCCAGAGTCGGTGCATTATTACATAACATTGTCATGATCAGAAGAAAGATCAAATCTCTAAAGACCTATGGATTTAGTAGGCTTGGAAACACTAGATATATTCATAAGTCTTAAATTACATCATAAAAATAAAAACTACAACAACAACATATTGTCTCCATAATCCACACTATTATACCCTCATAATATCCCTACAGGTCATTCATAATTTACTTCTTCACATCCTGGGAAAAATAAAACATAGAAAATGGGTGATCTCAAATGCCCAGTAAGGATAACAATATAGCGGAAACTTTCATAAATAAGAATAAACATTTAAGGCAGTGTATAACTAAAACAAAAGCCTTTTAAACATGAACTTAAACATAGTATGGAAAAAATAAAATGAAATAATTCCATTTACTTATTCACATGGATATTCTACTAATCGAATAATCACATGCAATATCAATAACCACTTTCATAATGATGGAATGCATAATGCCAGACTATCATAACCACATAGCCAAGGCCTCTTGCCAAGACTACAAATAAGATTTTTCCAAGGCCTTGTGCCAAGACACTAGTTTGTCTCATGAGACCTACCGATGCATCGAGGAGCTATAGCGGGCTCCACCCGTCACATATTAAGTCCAATGCATTCCCATATGAAAAGGTTTAAACATAACATAAACATTCGTATTAAAACTAGAATAATAAATGTAAATACTTCATCCATAAACCATGAATGGTATAAAAACAACACATCCACAGTCAAACATATCACAAAACCTTCAATACAATATAGAAGTTTTGTTTCATAATAAATCAACTTCAAATAAGCGTAAAATCCATCGAAGGATGTTGACATAGATGAAATCAAAACTCTTTTTAGAGAAATTTCTATTTCTATTTTGAAATCATTTAATACTCATATATTTATAAAATAAACCATTTTCTTTGAAAATATTCTTATAATCTTTTAAGGTAATATTTGACGATTTTATAACGGTAGAAAATAGCCGCACCTGCCGTATAAGTTAAAAAAACATTCTTACCTTAATTTTGTCAAAAAGGTTAAAAAACACCTTGTTTGGAAAACGACGGAAAGATTACTTTATAAACCTCTTATAAAAAGTCAAAAAAGGGTATAAATGACTTTAACCCATATTCTAGTAAATAGTAAAAATGTTTTTAAATTCATTTTAAAAAAACATGGATGTGGGTGATAATGAGATCCCAGTAGATTATTACGTATAAACAACCTCGGATAATGAAGAGATTGTAAAATAAACTCTTACCTTGTAATTTTCCTTGGTTGGGGTAGGTTAACCTTCTGTATAATGGTGAAATAATTGTTATTAAATTATACAAGAATATTATATCATATATGATCTTTTTAAATTGATTTGTTAATAATATCTTAGTATTATCGTCATTTCGGGTGTTAACTTACTCATTTTATTTGATATGTTTTGTTACGTAATCCATGTTTGTTATGGATAGGATGTATCTTATTCATATCCAGAATGATATCAAGTCCTTAAAAATTATTTTTAAATCATAAAATGATAATTATACTTGAATGGATACGATGGAGAATGAATCACATCGTGTTCATGGAGACGGTAGTCTGTACGTACGCACAAGCGACGATATCATTCTTTTGATATTAAAATAATATATAAATGGATGGTATAACATATATACAGAATAATTATAATGTTATATTTATTATTTACATGACTTACACATCATTATTATACCCATCCAAATAATAATTTATTGAATAACAATTACACCACGACGTGGAGACAGTAAGCTGTACGTACGCACGTATGGTGACATGTTATTCAAAGGATGGATAGAATACTGAATATGGTTGTACCATATTTATAATAACATCACAGTATATATAAGATACTGGAGTTATTATTTTAGAATGGTAATAACAAATACGGAAGAAGTGGAAGAAGAAATGAATTTGAAAAAGGGTGGTGAAAACATTACCTCTTCTTCGGGTTCTTCCTTTTGATTTGATCAAAAGGGCTCTGAGGTTGGCTTTCTGACTAAAGGAAGGTATCTAAGATGAAGTGAGGAAAGTTTATAGAGTATTTGGGAAGAGTTTGTCTGAACCAAAAGGCTTTTAATGTGTGAGCTAATGAGAAGGGAGAGTTCCCTTTTATAAGAGGGGTGAGGGGCACCTTTGGAAAAGCTAGAAATATTATTTTATAATAAATTCATATTCGGTTTCTAATGGCTCCAAAGTGAATTATTTAAAGGTTAAGGTGGGGATAGGTATAAAAAAACTCAACCAATAGAATTTAGACAGGTTTGGATTACTATATTAACCTTATCATTAAGTATTAACTCTTAGTTAATTTGTTTCACTTTTACAATGTCTCTTTGTATTTTTATATTATATGGTTAATAAACTTACTATATACATCCAAAAGACCCCTTAGTGGTCCATTAATGAGACACCTATCATGATATAAGTCTATTGTCCGAACCTTATATTTTTAGGAATTTAATATCAATTAATAATATAATATTTGTTTTAAAAACTCTTTTATGTCAATTCTGACACTATTCAATAATTGATTTTTGTGAAACTCATAACAGAATTATTACTTAGAACAAATTAAATTAACTAAATACTAATATGTCATATTATCCTATAAAATTAGTTTAATTCATTAAAAGTCTCAAATTATATTTATTTGGGTATTTATAATATCATTTATTTTAATTTTCACTATTATTTTAATTAATGCATCATCATTGTGTCATAAATAAATTAAATTATATAATATCTAAAAATTATAAATAAATTATAATTATGTAGTAAATCTTTGTATATTTCTAATTAATATTTACAATCAAATATATTTTATTTATAACTCTATATTAAAAATGTTTTAGTAAATAAACATTGATTTTAACTCTTTTAACTCTTCTTTGAATTAAATAATAATAAATGTCCTAATCTAATCCAAGTGGACCTAAATGATAATATTTTATTCCTAAGTTGTTTTTGGTCGAGATACACTTGTCCAATAGAATTAGGACATGTGTTAGGGTAATATTAATATCATTTTTACCCTTAATTACCCTATTTACTTTTAATTGTGGTAAATAAAAGTAAAAAGTTACTATTCACCAAAAATTATTTTCATCTCATTGAACCACATTTTAATCCTTTATATTAACAGTGTCTCTCTGATTTTTGAAATTCCAATCACAAAAGCGGTAAAATTAAGTTTTATGAAAAATTTAGTTTTTTAACTACCACTTAGTAGTTTCACAATTCATCAAAAATTGAAGTTTTTCAGAACAATGCCAAAATCTCACCCTAAGCTATAATTGATATTCTGAATTCAAAAATGATATATACTTTACAAAATTCCAAACATAAAAGTTTCATTAATTAATTTTATAATTAATTCCCACTATCACAACAAATAGTGTGTTTTTAAGAAACAATATATATCAAAAGATTGATAATTGTTTATGTCCAATTTCAAAGTGAAATTAATTATAATGAACACCATTGGATAAAATGGTAAAAATAAATTCTAATTATAATTTAAAACCACTAAATAATATAATTTATCACTATAAAATTATTTTTATTTAAAAAAAATTTAAGTATTTTTCACTATTCATAAAAATTGGAAGTTCTCAGAAAAATACCAAAAATTCAACGTAGGATAATTTCAATATTCTGAATCCAAAAATGAAGTCCATTTTGAAATATAAAATATATATAATTTCAAAAGGTAGGTATTACTATTCATGACGGATAGTTTTATCGGTTGTGGTGTGTGTTAGAACTCGATGTTGCGTACAACACACGCTATTACATTATTCAAAGGGAAACGTACCGTAGAAGCTTGGGGTGTTACATTCTCCCCTCCTTAAAATAATTTTGTCCTTGAAATTTCTAGAATACTACCGCATGAAAAGACTTGGGTGGTTCTTCATCATAAGTTCCTCGGGTTCCCACGTTTCCTCTTCCATCTTATAGTTTCTCCACAAGACTTTTACCAGATGAGTCGTCCGGTTTCTCGGTACTTTTTCTCTTGTATCAAGAATCCTGACAGGCTCTTCATAATAAGACAGATCGGGTTCTAGTTCTAATTCCTCATAGGTGAGTACATGCGTTGGGTCAGGCATGTATTTCCTCAATAGAGATACGTGGAACACATCGAGAACTTTGGAGAGACTTGGCGGCATTGCCAATCGGTAAGCTACAGCCCCAATTCGTTCTAGAATTTTGAAAGGTCCGATATACCTAGGACTCAATTTACCTTTCTTACCAAAACGTATGAATCCCTTCCATGGAGATACCTTCAGGAAAACATGATCACCGACTTGATATTCCAAATCCTTCCTTCGATTATCGTCATAGCTCTTCTGCCTACTTTGAGATGCTTTGATGTGATTTTGGATTACCTTCACCTTTTCCATCGTTTCCTCCACCAGTTCTGGGCCTACAAGTTTTATTTCACCAACGTCATCCCAACAGGTTGGTGTACGACATCTCTTTCCGTATAACGCTTCATATGGTGCCATCTGAATACTCGAATGGAAGCTATTGTTATAGAGAAATTCTACCAGAGGTAAATATTGATCCCACATACCCAGAAAGTCAAGTGACCAGGATCTCAACATGTCTTCTAAGGTTTGAATAGTTCGTTCTGATTGTCCATCTGTTTGAGGGTGGTAGGAAGTGCTCAAATGAAGTTAAGTATCCAAGGCTCTCTAAAGACTTTTCTAGAATCTTGAAGTAAAACGGGGATCACGATCAGAAACAATCGATAGGGGTACTCCATGAAGTCTCACAACTTCATCAATGTATAGTCTTTCTAGACGTTCCAGTGGTAGATCTTCTCTTATAGCAAGAAAATGTGCTGACTTGGTAAGACGATCAACAATAACCCATATTGCATCATTCCTTCTAGGATTCTTTGGTAGCCTCATGACAAAGTCCATCGTAATATTGTCCCACTTCCCTGTAATTGTAGCATTGAACATTGGTAGCTTCCTTCTTCCCTTTGCATTCACGAGATTGGTGGCCTTTTTCACCACACTTGTAATAGACACTCATTATCTTCAAGCAAGTACCGAGGTGTTTCTTCCCACATTTACCACAGGATGGATATTCAACCTTTCCCTTATTCCCCTTATTTCCACTCCCAGATTGATCAGCAGATCTCTTCTTCTCTTTCTTTTCTTTAAAGTCATAAGACTTAGAGAATTCCTTTTCTGTTTTGATAGCACATGAGACAATGTCTTCGTACGACGAGAAGGATTGTGAGACTAATGCTCGATAGAGAAATGGTTTTAACCCATCAAAGAAACGATCAATATTACTTATTGGGTTACGTATATAATTTCCATCATACCTTTCTAACCTTGTAAAGTTAGCCTCATACTTTGCAACATTCTCAACCTCCTTTTCTCTCAGACTCAGAAATTGCCTTTCCATATCTGCTCGATGGTCACGAGGAAAGTATTTTTCTAAAAACAGATCTTTGAAGTCACTCCATTCCATATTTGATACTTCATCATCTTCCTTCGTGTTTTGAATCAATGACCACCATTGATCAGCATCTCTGGTGAGGCGGTAAACTACCATGATAACTTTTTCCCTTTCACTACTCCCCAAAGCCTGAAATATTTTCTCTAGAGAATTTATCCATTTCTCAGATACTAAGGGATTTGTACTCCCATTGAACGTTGGTGGTTGTTGCCTCATGAATCGATCTAACATTGACCCTCCACGCTGCAGATCAGGGTGCTCCATAAGGGTAAGGTTATTATTCATAACCTGAGTGAGTTGTCCCAGTATGGTGATTAGCTGATCGGCACTAGTTGCATCACCAGCTCCACTAAAATTATCTTGAGCAGGAGGGAATCCCTATATGGAGTGTGTGCATTGATATGGTTTCCATTTCTTCCACTAGGCACCATTTCTAAACAATGGCATAAACTAGATCAGTTTATGAATCAAAATACATAATTCCATACTTATAAAACACTTAACATAAATTGAACTATTTATGGATATAATCCATAATCATAAAAATGTTTTCTTTGAGGAATTATATACTCATAAACCCTTTATAATGATTTGTAAATAAAATGAGAGTTATCCTAAGCATATCCCTCAGGAGTGTCGTAACCAAGAGTGAAGCAAGGCCCATTGTCGTGCACCAGTTCCCGTTCAAGTCTAGCTCAAAGCGGTGTTTTCAAGTTTTACCCATAGGTACATCTGTTCCAGAGCCGCCTCTACCTGCTCGTATCTAGACAGGTATGTATTGCTCAGAAAACTCACAAAATCTCTACAATACCAAAATTCTAGGAAGTTCTTCTATACTAATCCTCAAAGTCCATCTTAGGTCTATGTGCTCTAATCAGAGTTTATCTAAATCTAGCTTCCAAGGTTTGTACTAAACTTCCTCTAATACCAACTGTAATGCCCTGACCCCAGTTACCCAGAGTCGGTGCATTATTACATAACATTTTCATGATCACAAGAAAGATCAAATCTCGAAATACCGATGGGTTTAGTAGCCTTGGAAACACTAGATATATTCATAAGTCTTAAATTACATCATAAAAATAAAAACTACAACAACAACATATTGTATCCATAATCCACACTATTATCCCATCATAATATCCCTGCAGGTTATTCATAATTTACTTCTTCACATCCTGGGAAAAATAAAACATAGAAAAGGGGTGAGCTCAAATGCCCAGTAAGGATAACAATACAGCGAAAACTTTCATAAATAAGAATTAACATTTAAGGCAGTGTATAACTAAAACAAAAGCCTTTTAAACTTGAAATTAAACATAGTATGGCAAAAATAAAATGAAATAATTCCATTTACTTATTCACATGGATATTCTACTAATCAAATAATCACATGAAATATCAATAACCACTTTCATAATGATGGAATGCATAATTCCAGACTATCATGACCACATAGCCAAGGCCTCGTGCCAAGACTACAAATAAGATTTTGCCAAGTCCTTGTTCCAACACACTAGTTTGTCTCACGAGACCTACTGATGCATCGAGGAGCTATAGCGGGCTCCACCCGTCACATATTAAGTCCAATGCATTCCCATATGAAAAGGTTTAAACATAACATAAACATTCGTATTAAAACTAACATACAAAATGTAAATACTTCATCCATAAACCATGAATGGTATAAAAATAACACATCCATAGTCAAACATATCACAAAACCTTCAATAAAATATATAAGTTTTGTTTCATAATAAATCAACTTCAAATAAGCATAAAATCCATCAAAGGATGTTGACATAGATGAAATCAAAAATCTTTTTAGAGAAATTTATCTTTCTATTTTGAAGTCATTTAAGAGTCATATATTTATAAAATTAAACATTTTCTTTGAAAATATTCTTATAAGATTGTAAGGGAAGCTTCAACGATTTTATAACGGCGAAAAATAGCCGCACCCACCATATAAGTTAAAAAAACATTCTTACCTTAATTTAGTCGAAAAGGTTAAAAAACACCGTGTTTGGAAAATGACAGAAATATTACTTTATAAACCTATTATAAAATTTCAAACAAGGGTATAAATGACTTTAACCCATATTCTAGTATATAGTAAAAATGTTTTTAAATTCATTTTTAAGAAACATGGATGTGGATGATAAAGAGATCCCAGTAGATTATTACGTATAAACAACCTCGGATAATGAATAGATTGCGAAATAAACCCTTCCCTTGTACTTTTCCTTGGTCGGGGTAGGTTAACCTCCTGTATAATGGTGAAATAATTGTTATTAAATTATACAAGAATATGATATCATATATGATCTTTCAACATTGATTTATTAATAATATCTTAGTATTATCGTCGTTTCGGGTGTTAACTTACTCATTTTCTTTGATATGTTTTCTTACTTAAGCCATGTTTGTTATGGATAGGATGTGTCTTATTCATATCCATAATTATATCAAGTCCTTAAAAATTATTTTTAAATCATCAAATGATAATTATACTTGAATGGATACGATGGAGAATGAATCTATCGCGTTCGTGGAGACGGTAGTCCGTACGTACGCACGAGCGACAATATCATTCTTTTGGTATTAAAATAATATATAAATGGATGGTACAACATATATACAGAATCATTATCATGTTATATTTATTATTTAAATGAGTTACACATCATTATTATACCCATCCAAATAATAATTTATTGAATAACAATTACACCACGATGTGGAGACGGTAAGCCGTACGTACGCATGTATGGTGACATGTTATTCAAAGGATGAATAAAATAATGAATATGGTTGTACCATATTTATAATAACATCACAGTATATATAAGATACTGGAGTTATTATTTTAGAATGGTAATAACAAAGAGGGAAGAAGTGGAAGAAGAAATGAATTTGAAAAAGGGTGGTGAAAACATTACCTCTTCTTCGGGTTCTTCCTTCTGATTTGATCAAAAGGGCTCTTAGGATGGCGTTCTGACTAAATTAAGGCCACTATGATGAAGTTAGGTAATTTGAGAGAGTATTTTGGCAGAGGTTGGCCGAACCAAAACTCTTTGAAGGTGTGATTTAATGAGAAGGGAGAGTGCCCTTTTATAAGAGGGGTGAGGGGCACCTTTGGAAAAGCTAGAAATATTATTTTATAATAAATTCATATTCGGTTTCTAATGGATCCAAAGTGGATTATTTAAAGTTTAAGGTGGTTATAGGTCGAAAAACACTCAACCAATAGAATTTAGATAGGTTTGGGTTACTATATTAACCTTATCATTAAGTATTAACTCTTCGTTAATTTGTTTCACTTTTACAATGTCTCTTTGTATTTTTATATTATATGGTTAATAAACATACTAAATACATCCAAGAGACCCCCAAGTGGTCCATTAATGATAAACCTATCATGATATAAGTCTCTTGGCCGAACCTTAGATTTTTATGAATTTAATATCAATTAATAATATAATATTTGTTTTAAAAACGCCTTTATGTCAATTTTGACACTATTCAATAATTGATTTTTGTGAAAATCATAACAGAATGATTACTTCGCACAAAGTCAATTACATCAATCATAATATGTCATATTATCCTAGAAAATTAGTTTAATTCATTAAAAGTCTCAAATTATATTTATTTGGGTATTTATAATATCAATTATTTTAATTTTTCACTATTATGGTAATTACTGCATCATCATTGTGTCATAAATAAATTAAATTATATAATATCTAAAAATTATAAATAAAATATCATTATGTAGGAAATATGTTTATATTTCTAATTAATATTTACAATCAAATATATCTTATGTATAACCCTATATTAAAAATGTTTTAGTAAATAAACATTGATTTTAAATCTTTTAACTCTTCTTTGAATTAAATAATAATAAATGACCTAATATAATCCAATTGGACCTAAATGATAATATTTTATTCCTAAGGTTGTTTTTGGTCGAGATACACTTGTCCAATAGAATTAGGACATGTGTTAGGGTAATATTAATATCATTTTTACCCTTAATTACCCTATTTACTTTTAACCGTGGTAAATAAAAGTAAAAAGTTACTATTCATCAAAAATTATTTTCATCTCATTGAACCACATTTTACTCCTTGATATTAACCGTGTCTCTCGGATTTTCGAAATTCCAATCACAGAAGCGGTAAAATTAAGTTTTATGAAAATTTCTGTGTTTTAACTACCACTTAGTAGTTTCACTATTCATCAAAAATTGAAGTTTTTCAGAACAATGCCAAAATCTCACCCTAATCTATAATTGATATTCCGAATTCAAAAATGATATCTATTTTGAAAAATTCCAAACATAAAAGTTTCATTAATTAATTTTATAATTAATTCCCGTTGTCACAACAAATAGCGTGTTTTTAAGAAACAATATATATCAAAGGATTGACAATTGTTTATGTCCAATTTCAAAGTGAAATTAATTATAATGTACACCAATGGATAAAATGGTAAAAATATATTCTAATTATATGTTAAAACCACTAAATAATATAATTTATCACTATAAATTATTTTTATTAAAAAAGTTGTTTGTATGTATTTTTCACTATTCATAAAAATTGGAAGTTCTCAGAAAAATACCAAAAATTCAACTTAGGATAATTTCGATATTCTAAATCCAAAAATAAAGTCCATTTTGAAATATAATATATATATAATTTCAGAAAGTAGGTATTTCTATTCATGACGGCTAGTTTGATCGATTGTGGTGTGTGTTAGAACTCGATGTTGCGTACAACACACGCTATTACATTATTCAAAGGGAAACGTACTGTAGAAGCTTGGGGTGTTACATGAGGGCTTGATGGTATGATCATGATGTCTTGATACGAGACCTTGGAGATGTGAACAAGATGACTTGGATCGAGGATTAAGATGTTCAAAATACTCCATAATTATGAAATAAATTATTATTTTCCATGTTATTTTTTATCCATGAATATATTTCATGCTCAAATATATTGAATATATTTCATGTTTACTGATTATTCAATTTTCTATATTTTTATGCCTTATGTATCAAAGATATATTCCATTGTACGCAACCCCTTATCAGGTATCTAATATTACCCTTTTATTTGTTTTCTTTTACTTAGGGTATCATGAAGGGAAATTTGAAATATCTCTAGGATGCACTTAAAGGGATAATAAAGTTTTCAATAAGTTTATAAGTTATGTTTTATGTTTACAATGTACTATGGAAATCATGTATGTATCTAGTCTCCCAACCTAGTGAAACTATTCAATCCTTTGATATATCATATCTTGTATCTTATAGAAATTTAATAAAGTAAACATTTGATATGAGTTACTAGAGTTTTTTTGTTATAGTTCGTATCAAATTAAGGTTTATTAAGAACATTGGGAACTTATTTTTAGAAGAACAAAGATAGCATAGGCAGTATGATAAATCCTTATAATTCTCAAGAACTTTTACCCACGTAGGAATTTTTATGTTATGGATTAGTATTCATAATGTTTTAAGAAAATTAATTGTGTTACATTATTTATAGATGGTTCCTAGTAGAAGTAATAGAAAATTTATCAATACTCGTGATCTATATAAGGATTAACCTCCTAAGAGAATCAATAATGCTAGAGTTAAAGCAAACTGGACTATAAATATATCAGAGAAAGTTATGACTAATAACCATGACCATAAAAAACAACCTATTTCTCCATAGAATTGTGAAATAATATTGAATTGTGTCATGAAAAGATATCCTCTATCATTCAATGGAAACACAAATCCATTATTGGTTGAGTAATGTATTAATTCCCTCAAAAAGATATTTCTAACTTTGGGAATTAATGAAATGAAGAAGTTTATTCTGGTAGTGTATTGTTTAAAGAAATATTTTGATCAATGCTGGTAATTTATTAAAAATACTAAAGAGACTGATGGTATGGGATGAGATAATTTTATGGTTATATTCATTGAAAAATATTTTCCTCGTGAGAAATTAGTGGATTTTTATAGGAAAGTTTTAAATTTGAGACTAAGTGAAGGGGAAATTTTTTTATGTATGAAGATAAATTTACAATATTAGAAAGTTATGATAAAAACTACATATGTAATTTAGAAAACACTTTTGGTTCTTTTATGGGATAAATTCAAGACTTCAAAGGGTGTTACTCTCTCAAAAAAATGTTCATATAAAGATATAGTATCAAGTGACTTCAGGTAGAGAAAAAATTCTCTAAATTTTATATTTTCAAAGTAAAGTAAGATAAAAATATGGCTATTGATCATTATATAAAGATAAAAGTTCCTAGGGGGAATTAAAAAATTAAAAACATGTAATAAATGTGGAAAGAAACATCTTGGTACTTGTTTAAAAGGAATGTGAATTTTCTTTGAGTGCGGATAAAAATGAAATAAATCTCATGAACGTAAAGAAAAAAAAGTTTTAAATTTATAATGATTAAATTTTAAGTATATGGGGAATTATTCAAATAAATTCCACAATAGTAAAAGTAATTTTCTTCAAAAAAGGGCCTAGGGGGAAGGAAAAGCTTTTGATATTTCTATAGTTGAAGTTGAAGTCCCTTAAATCCTGATGGCATGTACTTTGATCATAAATTCATGATTTCTTTTATTTTGTATCTACAAACTTTTTTTATATTTTTCATAGATATTGAATCATACCTTGATACTCCAAGGAAGTATTTTTGAACTAAGACGCCTAATAGGAGTTTATATTAGGTGGTGTTTGTTAAGGTAAACCAATATTCCCTGGTTGAAAACATGATTGATATAACTATGATTAAATTTGATATAATTCTCATTTTTTGGGGTTTAATAAATATTTAGAATTAAGGAATTAGTAGATAAAGTATAAAATAATTTATTCTGAATTTTTGGTATTGTTTATAATAAAGTATTTGAAATTTTTCATTTCTTTTGATGTTGTTTTTACTCACACTCACCTTTTTTGTTTTAGTAAGTGGATAAAGATATGAGGAATAACTTTTCATTATTATATGGATCCTATGATCCATTAAAATTTGATTTTAATTCTTTATACATGAAAAAATCATCATATTTATTCATCATTTATCATATGACATGAAGAAAAATGAAAAAATGATCGAAACACAAACAAAGGATGAAATTGAACTTATATAATTGAATGAAATCGAGTAAGTATATTTTTTCATATTCACTATCTCAATGGTAAAATAATTCCTCAAAATTTATCAAGAGGAAGATAAATTTATCGTTTCTTATAAGGGAGATATCTCTCAACTATCAAGGTATTCCTTTGGAAACTCTTTCACGGGTATGGGTTTCATAATGGTATATACATGGTTTTAGAAATATTTAATTAAGAAACTCTAAAATTATTGGTAATAAAATAATAATTACTTATCAAGATAAAATATAAATCTAAGATTATACCTATGTAAATATTCAATCATTGTATGAAAAAAATTAAATTTTGAGAGTTAAATTTATTTAAGGTGTGGATAATATAACACCCTAAGATTTTAGTATGTATTTTCCTTTAAATAAATACTATATTGAATAGCTTGTAACACAAGTAATACCAAACTAAAACCAATAATTATTTATTTTAATATAAAATGAAATGTAATATAAATTAGTTAAACTGAACATTCCTAGCAAAATAAATGATTTAAATAAAATTAAAGGTGATTTAATTCAAATTATAAAATACCATTGATTCTAGAGAAACTATTTTAAACTGTTTTACATGTTTAATTTTTGAGAAATGATATCAAAAAAAATTATTGATAAATATTAAATTAATTATTGGTAAAATAAATTAATAAAATCCATGTAGTTATTAAATAATGATAAATACTAATATAATAATTATTTTTAAACAGAAATGTCTTATTTAAAAACATTATTTTCATTAAATATTATATGTTTTGTTTAAAAGATAAATTTATCATATTTTAAGTATTAAATTTATTTAAAATTATTGTTTATATATGTAAAAAATGATTAATCATTCGTACATTGATTATCAATTGGATAGAAATTAAGATAAAAATCATATGATGGTAAAAGACATATTTTTCAGGAAAAAAAGTGTGTAATGTATTTCTATCTTAATGAATTAAATTAATTACTATTGATAAATTATTTTGATAAAATTATATGATAATATATTCAATGAAATAAATTAACAATTACCTAATCATCGTTATTTGGAAAGTAATGAAAGTAAATTCATTTTATGCTTTGAAAATACTTTTTTTTCTTCTAAAAATGGTTTTTATACATTTTGTGTATAGATAATAGAATTAATTTCTACCACCTTTATAAATTATATTTAATAAATTAGTTTCCATATTTAAAATCATCATATTCAAATTTATTAATAATTTCAATTTCACTTTTATCATAAATAAAAGTTATCAGGGAAAAATTTGTCACCATGATAAGTGTTAAAATGGTTAATGATAGGGTTACACAAAGCGAAAATCCCAAAAATATTGCTAAAACATGTAAAAATTTGATTGGATAGTATATTTTAACCCTAATTTATCCTATATTCAAAAAAACCATTTTCACCACTTTATTTGATTATGACAATGCTTTTATATTATAAAATTAATATTTACAAAAATCTCACTCCTATTTACTTGATACTTTTTCATGAGAATGATAAGGATAAAAATATATTATGAATGGTTAAATATAATAATATTAATGATGAAGAAATTAAATTTATTTTGGAAATTAATTTTTAAATTTAAATAATAGTATAATTATTTAAAATTTTACATAGCGTCGACACAGTTCTTGTGTAAGCATTAGAAAAATCAAGTAAATAAATTTAAAAACATTAAAAGTGATAATTTTTGGAAAAATAATAGAATTATATTAATTTTAAAGATAATTGTTAATTAATGTTTTTTTAAGTTTTTATATTCTAACTCCATTGTTGTATTGATATTTTTAAATTTAAATTATTTGAATAGTCCTTAAAATGGCTTTAAAGGGAATTTAATGTTCAATAATATTTTATTAATTGGTTTAAAAATCTTAAAAATCATATATTTAGTTAATTTTATGGTGAATATTTGATCATACCATACACATTCCATTTATTATCCACTAGTAATTTTTAAAATTACATTCTTGATGCTTAAAGATTGAATATTTGTGAAAACACCACTGATTTTCCCTTTAAAAAGGGACTCAATCTAACCTTTCCAAAGACATATATAAGTTAACTTTTATCAAAAATTTATACCCAAATATATCTAAAAGATTATCATACTACATCTCTAACCCTCTTTTTTGACCATAAACCTCTCTTCCAAAGGCCTTATGTTTAATCAAAATGAGGATATCAAAAGAAGAGGTAATTGTCTTTACTGAATTATTTCATGTTTATTTATTCTTAAACCTCATCCAAATATTATATAACCATATTAAAATAATAACATCAGTATAATTATTTTAATGAAATTTTATTATGGTTATGGAAAAAAACATCATCTACCTTCTTTCCATCCGTTGAAAAATGAAATTGCCACTCATGCGTATATGTGGACTACTGCCTCCATGAACGACATATTTCATTTTTCATAACCACCTAGAGTGGATATAAATAAATGTGTATTTAATGAATAAATATTTTATTTATGATATTTTTAATATTATAGAAATATAAATCATTTTATACCATCATTTATTTCCATCCGTTGAAAAACGAAAACATCACTCATGCGTATATGCGAGCTATCACCTCCATGGATGATATATTTTTTTTTATAAATTACTAAAATTAATGGTTATAAAAGTGAACTTATAGTATAAATATGATATATATTAATTTATTAATATTATAGAGGTGATTAAACCATGATCAAGGTGCAAGGACCGAAACCACTGAATTGAAACATGCAATGAAAATGGAATAGTTAACACTCAAATATTGATTTTAACAACAAATTATTAATAAATGGGTAAGAAGAAATTATAAATGTATTTTATAAAGTAATATAAATATAAATATTGTTTTAAATATATTTATTATAAGTCTAAATATATTATACAGGATATTAGAGTGTATTCAACCAATCAGAAGTTCATGGTAAGGGTTTATGTTCTAATCTCACTTTTAATTGGGATTATTTATACTTGAATATCATTTGGGGGAATTATATGACATTATTATCTTAAATACTATCAATTTTATTATCCTATATTTATTTATAGGGTTTTAAATTTTGTTTCCATTTTAATCTTTTTTTTAAT
This sequence comes from Viscum album, assembly GCA_963277665.1. Taxonomy (NCBI): domain Eukaryota; kingdom Viridiplantae; phylum Streptophyta; class Magnoliopsida; order Santalales; family Viscaceae; genus Viscum; species Viscum album. The sequence continues at coordinate 1,082,695,948 of OY728134.1, read as the reverse complement.
CATTGAAAAAGGTTTATAAAAAATTTGATCTTATTTCTCCTTTTGGGTGAGCAATATTTTTCTTACATATTCATATTATTAATAATATTTCAAGAATATTTTTTCCTATACTCCAATGATTTTTGAAGTAAATTTTATAATATATTTCACCACTTTATAAAGGATTTAAAAGCAATATTTTTAATATTTTTTCATATGGGTCTCTTTTGACTCTTTAAAAAGGTAAGAAAAGAATGTTTTTAACATTTAGCACTTGACAGCTTTTTCCCATCATTATTAACATTATTCATTATGAATATTCCTTTCTATTTTTATGGAGTTTATTTTTAATAAAATCGTTTTATCTATGTTAAATGGAGTGTTCATTTTTGTATTAAAATAAAAGGATATTATTTTCATAAAAGTTTTGAAAGGGATTTCATTTCACTTATGTATATTTTTATCTTTCACTCCACAATTGATTACTTAAGTATAGTTAATTTTCCAAATTCTATTATTGTAAATTATTTTAAAAATTATGATTTAAAATTCTTCTTTACATCTCATAAAATGAGTTTTTGATGTGATTTTTAAACTTCATTTTTTCAATAAAGTTACAAAAATTTTAAGAAATTTCTTTTTAAAGTTTCTCTTCCATTTTCCTCTCAATTTTCCTAAAGAAATTTATTTTCAATGAAACCTTTATTTCTAATTAATTGATGGTACCATTTTTTCCTTTTTTGGTTTATATTTTATACCCCATTTTATGCATAAGGATTTATCATAAGTTCTCTACGACTCTCCATCATTATTTTAATATTATTTTTATTCTTCATGCCCCTATTATTTTATATCATGGATATATTTAGCATCATTTCAATTTTGACGAAACCTTATACTCATTATCATAAATGGTGTGAATTAAAGGAAGCTTACTAATAAATGTATTCCATTAACTGGGGAAATATTTATGTTTTATATACTTGATTCGATATGGTTATTTATTGATTGTAAATGAGTATTAATAATGAATTGTACCATTCTTTTAATACATGAGGAATGAATTGGATATGTGTAAGTGGTGTGCATGGTCAGTTATATGCATTTGATGCATTGAGTCAAGTCTCATAAGAAAAACTAGAATAAGTATCATTTGGTGTATGACGGTCCATACAATGATAATGTCTTGGAATGATATCTTGATGGTATGTAAGATGACTTGGCATAAAAACTTAATCATGAGATAATGATGTCTTGGCATGAGGCTATGATGGTAAGATCATGATTTATTAGCTCAAAGATTAATATTTCTGGCATTATGCATTCCATCATTATGAAATCCATTATTTTTTACATGTGACTTTTTTATCCATGAATATATTTCATGCTCAAGTTATTGAATATATAGCATGTTTACTAATTATTTACTTTTATATATTTTTTATGTCTTATGTATCCAACATATATTCCATTGTATAAAACCCCTTACTAGGCATATGAATTCACCCTTTTATTTTCTTTCCCTCAGGTGTCAAGAAGGGATCTTTAAAAGATCTGCAGGATTTATTTAATGTAATAAAAAAGATTTTAAGAAGTTTATAATCTATGATTTATGTTTACAATGTATTATGTAAGTCATGTATGTATATATTCTCTTAATACTACTAAATGATTTTATCCTTTGGGATGTGATCTATTTTGTCTTGTACTAATATAATAAACATTGGATCTAGGTAACTAGAGTCGAGGTTATTACATAGTAAATAAAAGTTAACATTGGAATACATAGATATTAGAGATGATTGGATGAATATGGAATTGGTAATAATACATGGGAACCATATTTGGTGAAGAATTAATGGCATTTAGAAACATGATAGTGATGGTTGAGGATGATCATGATAGATATTGAAAGAAAATATTAGAACCACTATAGTGTCTATATGGAGTTATGACTATATAGATACCATGACATATCTATATATAAATTTCATGGTATGAGGATATCAATACTTGTATTATGATGATAAATTTGGCTTATGATAATGTATTCTTAGCTTAGTTAGTCTATTGAGGTTCTTAAAGGATGGAGAGAATATGTGAAGTAATTTTTGTTGAGTCATTTTCTTAAAATAACATATTATGAATCTAGTGTTTTGATGAATCACAACAAACTACTTATTTTATCTATACTTACTTTAAGTTTTTTTTAGCTTTGTGTGTTACACATACTTAACTTTTGAATCACTAAGTTTCAATGAATTGATTCTAAAAAATTAACTTTGGAGTATTTGTGAATTCGTCTAAATTACATCAAACAGAAGATAGTGAAAACTTTTATTTTTGTTACAGCTATGCTCGAGGAACTCTAATAAACATGTTACATCAATAACTATAAATTTATGCTGAGATTTATGTAATGGAAGAGGCTGGAACATTTTCATTCAATAATTTTTTCATCATCTCATTCCTTTAAGTGATTCTACTAGTAATTTTTTCTAATGTGTTTCTTAGAGATTATGTTTTTGAGGTGCTCATTGTTAAGCTCTAAGTTTTCTACGTGTAATATTTACTTTTGATTTGGTGGTATTGAAGAAATTTTGTGGATAGGAATCTAGAATATTCTGAATGATGATTTCAACAAGATTTCAGGGATAAGAAAATGTATCTTTCAAACGTTGAGTTTGAAAATGTTAGAGAAAGGACTTTATGCTGGTCATATCAATCGAAGAGGATATTTAGGATAGAGATACTTGTTTTTGGCATTCTATCAAAAAAAATTCAAGGTGTGGAACTTGTATTTTTTGATCGAGTTGATCAATGAAATTCCAGGTTTAGAACTTGTATCCCTTGAATCTAATTATTAATCCACTTATTTCTTTAGATTAAAAGAAAAGAGTTATCATGACTGGAATTGTTGGTAATATCATTTAATAATATACATTAAAGGATTTTTTGAATTATTATTTTGAAATAGATGTTTTATTCATATCTATATCATGTTTATTTAACATTGGTGTTTATTTTAGTTTAGTGTTTTAACTTCTGAGTGTTTTAATTTGTGATGAATTTACTTGTTGTTACTCTAATTTATTCGGAGTTTGTAAGTTATAGATGATTTAGTTTTTTGAGTGGTATAAAACTGTAGGTTTACTTTAAACATAAATTCACCCCCCCCCCCCTCTTGAACCTATTATATTTGGGACAAAATTTTGGAAAATGTTGGTGTAAGTTTTATAAAGGAAGATCATATCACATCACAATAGTGTCTATCAAGATTTTATTATTACTACATAAGAGTAAAATTGAGGATTTGGATAGATAGATGTGTTATGGAATTTTAGATCATTATATAAGATTTCACATGTAAGAATAATATATAAATTTTTAAATATTTGTGAGATTTTTTAGAAAAATTTAAAGGAGATGCATCAGATTAACTCGGCAGGTATGTAAGAGTAGTATGGAGTCTTAGAATATTATTGTGTCATGAATAAAGAGACCACATCATGATTAATCTTATATAGGATTAAAACTAAATCTATATAAGATTAAATTATTGTTATTCACATTGAAATAGGTTCTATCATGCCAAAATGGATAAATAGAATATTAAAATAAATAGTGCAGTGACGACTATAGAATAAAGACACACTACAGTGATAGGCTGTGAAAAAATAGTGCAATGCTATTTGTGAGGTTTACACCACAGTCAACAGGTCACGTCATAATTGCTCAAAAGCTGAGAAGTACCACTCCATGACATGGTGGTTTCACCTTAGAGGGAAATTTTTTAGTGGAATGCCAAAATTAATAATTGGATGAAGATACAGGGATTTTCACCATGAATAAGGATGCCACATCACAACAAGTATGAGATTCTAAGAGATATAGAAGATCATGTCATGATTCTAGGGGATTTTTTACTTTATATTCACTAGGATCTTATAGATATAGAGTTTGAATAAAGATTAGACCTTAGTAAAGGAGATCACATCACAATATGTCTGAATTTGGAGGTATCATGCTATAGTGAGTTATATCACATCGTGATCAAGATATTTCCAAAATATTTTGAATATTTGATTTGAATTTAAAAATATTATATTTGGCATGGATTTATATAGATATTTTCAAACCATTTGGATGAATTCAGACACATTATATGATGTGGTACACATGGAATAATCATGTAATATTATAGGAAGGAATATTGATCTCAAACATTATATTAAGGGTTTAAGAACTTATAAAATATTCTCATGGCATTTATAGAATAAGTAGGAAAAAATTAAATATCTAGATTTGAGAGAAAGTATAGATAAAGAAGAAAGGAGATCCATTGGGGAGTACCAATGGTCACATCTAGATAATTAAATGAAGAAATATCAAAGTGGATAGAGTTTCATTATTATATCCAAATAATTTAAGTATCGAAAATGGAGTGTAACAAGATTATTATGGTCTGGTATAATCTTCATCTGTAATAGTTTTTTAAATATTGTGATTATTCTAAATAAAAATATTTGACTCTAAGATTAAGAGGAAACTCTCATATAGAAGTGAATGTGTAAGATATAGATTCAAATCTTTATAATGAATTAATCTCATCTGATTTAGAGATGTGAAATTTAAACAAAGTGGAGAATAACAGAGCATCTATTATAGACATGAAGATTCATGGTGTCTCAGAAACCTATGTTAACCTTGAAGATATCTTCATGTCTATAAATTGTGAAGAGGCCTTCATGTTTATAAATTTACCAAGCCTTCCATGAATAAGTGTGTAGAGTGGAAGAAGATAGATTTCCCCTTGGGTGATGAGTGACTAAACCTTAAACCAATGTAAAGGTAGTGATCCTTCATGCAGCATGACCATGACCAAAATTTTATCCGTATAATACTATGTCATGGTGTATTTTGGAACATTGACACATTGTTGGTGTGTTCTCCTTGGACATAACCCTTTATAGTAAACCAAGTAAAGTCCATATGTCCTTGTGTGCTTTATATTTCTATATTAGTGTATGTTTCGATAAGAGAACCATCAATGGTGAAAGATTTAATGAGTTATGTCAAATGAGGGAATAGAATCTGATAATAGGTCAAACACAATGAAGGAAAGTTTATAATCAGGAAACACCCTGATCCCCCCCCCCCCCTCTAAGGTTTCATTTATTTAACTTAGTCTTGATAGGTGTTTATAAATTAATTAATTATAAAAAAATTATTAATTATTAAATTTTTATGAAACATTTATTAAATAAATATACATGGTATTAAATTTTTATATTAACTACTTTTTGAAATTAAATAGCATGAATTAAAATTTGGATATAAATATTTTATATAGAAATTTAAAGTGTAATTTATAGTGTATAAATTATAGAATAAGAAAAAAATATTTAAGAGATTATATTTAATATTATGAACTGTTCATAATATTTAATTTGAAATGTTATAATTAAACATCTTATTTGTTAAATTATTTAAACTATATTAAAAATAGTTTTGATCAATGATATGATCAATGTTTAAATAATGTTAAATATGAGACATTCTAAGTATTTACAAAATATATGAATTTTTTATATATATATAATGTTTATATTTTAGATATCATACATTTAGATAAAAATTCATATAAAAGGATAATATGAAGCAGTTTTTATTAGAAATAAATATAAACTATTTATATTTGTTTAATTATGAAATGTCCAAAATTCATGGATAAATTATTGTTTGTAAAATTTCTATATTTATGAATTGTACATAAATATGTTTATATCATGTTTAAGTATATAAATGATTCATTCAGTTAGTTTATTCCCTATTTTACTCCTAGATATGAATTTTTTATATTCTGAATGGATGTATACTTTATTTTAAAATTTAAACTACCTATATAAATTATCATACATACATCTAAGGATCTATATGATAGGTATGATTGTTGATTTAGTTTTTTATACCTATAAATTAGCTTGTATTGGGTTATAATCTTGAATTTAAATTTAGATTGTGGTTTATATATATTAGTTGTTAGAATTATGATGGAATTTAGGTCTCTATTGAGTAAGTATCTTGGGGTAGAGGGACTTTGGGTCAAACTGCTCATTGGCCTAGAGACTAATGTCTTGTCTAGTAAATTGGGGGTTATTTATCTGTAACTCCAAGCTTACTCTTGTGTATATTGTTTTTTTCATATGATTATAACAATTTAAATAAAAGGGTTTTTTATAACTTATCTATAGTATTCATTTGGATATGTGTGAATATAGTTGACTTTTAATTTGGGCTAGTAACACAAGATATGAGTTGTGTAAAGGGTTACACATAAATATGGTTTTAATATATTGATTTGGTAGGAGGAATGTGATTCCAAAATAAATCAATAGATTCATGCATCCATGTAAAAATAATATTGTGGGATAATATTGTGATATTAACCCCCTTTAAAAAATAATGGGTGTTAGAATCCTTCCAAAGGGAACACTTTTCAAGACCTTGATCATCTGACTGAGTAGGTTTTTCCAAATAAGCATGCCCCTAGATTATCTTTTTTAAGGAAATAAAGTAATTAGGGGACCATAATTGTTAGGTTTATCACTTTTTTCATTTTATTTGGGTTAAACTTAACTGGGAAATCCTAAGAGTTAAGATACCATATGAATGGTGCTGAATTTAACCATATGATATACTAGGATAAAGAGTGATTAGCTCAACTATCCAAGATTCATATTTGATATGATTGACATGATTTTCTACCTAAATAACTAATGTTATGAGTTTAATACCAAAGAATGGGGTCATATATTAGTAAAATATGAATATTAACCCGCTAATGGATATGAATTATTAAAAAGAGTTCATCATTTAAATGGAATCACATTTAATAAAATAAATTTTTAAATGAATGATAAACATGATACTCATCTGATAAGAGCTTCCATTATAGATATAATAGCATCATAATCATCTTCAATATTATATTTGAGATCTAACCTAGAGAAAGGAGGTTCTTAATGAAAGAAACCTCTAAGATTGGTATAAGAACTTAAGAATTATTCTTAAGTAAATAAGAAAATTCTATGGGTTGGTACCTCAATTTCCTAAAACTGAATTTGTTCAATATCAAATATAGATGCCTATGTGAAGCATAAATAAATCCATCTAAGGATTCAAAGGAATTAGAGTCAATATTACCAAAGGTATTTCATCCTCCACCATTCAATATGATCGAATATGTTAATGACTTAGAGAGATCGGTGGTCACCTTTAAGGCTTATTCTTGTTATAGAATTCATTTTTTAATCATTTTTTGAAATGTTTTGACAATTTCAATGATTTCAATAAATTGTTACCATATTTCCTCAGTGTTGAGGATAGATGAGCATGAAATATGATGTCTATGATCCATTATTATATTGACGGTATAAGAGTGTAAAGGTTTGAGCTAGTTAAATAATATTGGACTTTTCCAATAGTTATTCGTAGTCATTGAATCCTAAGAGAGGTGTCAAAAATGATTATCAATGATTTTATATATGATTGAATTAATCAAGTTACCTAGTGTATTTTGTGAAACTTTGTTGAAATTTCACATCATGTCTTAGTGTTATAGAATTTAATTCAACAATTTTGAATGATATATGGTACAAAATGTACATATTAATTTTTTTTAAAATATACAGGAGTTCAAAATCATGAAAATAATTAATAAAGCTTTTAGTTTTCACTAAAATGATTAAATAAATGGTTTTTAAATCATGGATTCGACAAAAAAGAAATATATGAAGCTCATATGGATATTAGTAAAGGATGTGTATAGTTATCTCTTTTCTCTTATATGATAAGAGAAGTTAATTATAAAAACAGTGTTCTATTGAAAAATATGAGACAAATTTTTTACACATGGTTATAATTAGATACAATTTTAGAAAAAGTTTTAAAAATAAGATAAGACTATAATGAATTTAATTAAAATAAATAGTTTTTCCTACATATTCTTTAAAATATGATGAATTGAGATTCAACCACCCATCAGAAACATATTTTAAGGAATAAAGTATTCATTTCAAAATTATTCTCTAAATTCATAGAATACCATATATTATATTAGTATAATAATTTATTTTCCAAATATCACCTCTAAAGTAAAAAAATTTTATTTCCTAACACAAATAAGTTAGTAGATCTTAAAATTATATTTTGAAAAGAATATAGTTTCTAAGAGATAATTTGGAGTATGTTTTGGACTTAGTAAAGTTTTAAGTGTAATAAATAAAGGTTTATACCAGTCAATGATCTAAGTGGATATCATTTTACATCCTAAAGTATTTTATGATGTTTTGGTAAAATGAACAATGTAAAAGTTACATTTACACCAAAATGGACTCAAGGAAAAAAAATTTATGGAATAGGTTCCAAGGATGATGATGATGATGAACTTAGAAATAGTTCTAAGTAGACGTAGGATTTTGTTAACATCGTAACATTAGATATTGCGAAGTTAAAAAGTTTGAATAATTGGTTAAAATAATTGAAAATTAGGAATATGATTCATAATAATCACCATTTTTCAAACTATCATTTGTAATGGATGTTACTAACTAAAGAGTTTGATGGAATAGTTTTATCAAATAGTCATATAGAGATGTAGGAGGGCTTACATAGAGATGTAATGAGTATAAAAACCATAAAAGTGCAGCAAACATAAGGAAGATTTGGAAGTATATCATGTGGGATATTATTAGATGGGAACATAGTTTTAATATTATTAAAATAGTTTGTGAATATAATGTGTATCAGGTTATATAAAAGGTAGTCTTAACTATAACACCCTAAACCAAACCATCGATTCTAATTCAGATATCCATGAAATGGTATTAGAGCCTAGTTTTCTTCTTTTAATTTGGACTAACCCAGGACAGGGTATAAAGGAGATAGGATTTTTGGGACTCGGGTAGGGGATTTACCATGTTTCTATCTAGATGTTTAATGGACCTTTGAGTTTCCATTGACAGGATTACTATTTCTCTTTTATGGGATTTTTGTGCATTCATGCATCCTAATTATCCACGTAGGATTGCACGACATATATAAAAATGTTGTGTGAAAAATGATAGTTATTTAATTTAATACCTTAATGTGTGTTATCTATTTTGGATAGATTTTTATTTTTGATTGAGTAGCATATATGGTTTCCATGCTCTTGTGATATATCAATTGGAATTAATTATTTGAACCTAAGCATGTTGTTATGTTTTATATATATATATATATATGAATGTGAATAACATACAGGGGTAGAGATATTAGTTAGTGAAAGGAATTATTTACCTTGTATTACGGTTATAATCCTAGGATAACCTTCTTGAAACCCTGATATTTTATAAAAGAAAACTATATTTGATAGCATGTTGGACATGCAACACCGAGCTTAAACGACATGAAAAATATATAATCATTATAAAATAGTCATTAAATTGGAGGTTATGAATAGTATTAACTACTTTATGAAATATATATGTGTGTGTGTGTGTACTATTCAATATAATTTATTGATAAATTCTTAGTAAATAATCAATCAATTATTAGTAAAGTAATTTAATTCTTCAAAAATATTTTTTCCTCAAGAGTGATTTTTATTGTTTTTTATAAGAAATTATTATAATTGTTTTTTGGATCTTTTAGAAAATTTAAATTTTGAAATTTAATTAGGGTGAAATTTTGGTATTTTTTTAAAAATATTGATTATTTAGTAAATATTGAAAAATATCGATTTTTGTAAAAATATCATTTATTTTTAGTAAATTAAGTAATTTAAAAGTACAATTATCTTTTAAATATTATTTAAAGTAACATAAGTATTATTTATTTATATTTAATCCACTTAAAATTTTTTTAATCAAATTTATATTATATTTTATTATAAGTTTGTTTTTTAGGTTTCAAAAACATGATTTTTCTAAAAATTGTTCCAAAGTGCATAATATTTATACATTTTAATTAATTAAAATAATAAATAATGAAGAATTAATTAAATTAAATTTATATATTATATATCATTAATTATTAATTTATATCCATATAATGATTATTATTATTCATAGAGTTAATATAAAATCATCTTTTGCTCAAAAAATACACTTTTTAAAGACCCACTTTTTCATCACCTATGTGGGTTTTTTAAATTAAATTTTTTAAATTATGTTAATTGAATTTGGTAAAATTTATTCAATATTTTTAATCATAATAATTTATATTATATAATAATATCAACTTAATTTTTGACCATAATGAATAATGAAAATAGTAAAAATTGATTACCACGGTTAAGATAAAAATAAATTTATCAGGGGTTAAACTAAACATATAAGGTTTAAAATGACCTAAAAACTTATATAAAATATATTTTATGGACATATTTATACCTTATAATGTTTAAGTATCTATAATGTTCTATTTTGGATCCTTTTTTCATATGAAATAATGTGGGCACACCTTTTTCTTTTCAAAAATTACATGTGTGCCACTCACCTCACTTATAAAAGGCTACCCAATCTCCTCTCCTATTAACACATTAAAATACATTTTTATTGGTCAATAAATACCATAATATATTCCTTAATTTCCTCCCCAAAACATAGATCCCTTATTTTTATGATAAATTCATCTTTAGAAGTTTTTTGCTGCTTACTAAAGGTTGTTGTCTGGAGAAGAGGTATTGTGCTTAACCAGACATATTTATTTTATTTATTATTAAAAATAATTTAAATATTTTTAAATTATGATTATATAATAACACAAATATATAACATATATTGATATAATATTATTTTAATATAATAACCTAAATCCATGTCCTCTTCCGTCAAATGGGATATGAAATCATTGTTCGTGTGTACGATGAACTACCGACTTGCAAACCAATGTCATTTTTTCTATCATCACCTCTCGTGGCTTGTTATAATGATGTATTTAAAGTATATATATGATATTTTTAACATATTTATACTACTTTTTTATTATATCACATATACCTCCTTTTTTTCCATTTTGTTGGGGATATGATAATGTCACTCTTGTGTACGGTGGACTACCGCCTCATGAAGCGATGTGATTTGTTTTTCACTAATGATTTATATAGAAGGTAATAAGGATAAAGTTAATGAATATATGTGATATAAATTAAATTATAATTATATTCATGACATATTTATCATTCTGAAAATATAATATATCAATTTATTTCTTACACTGAAAAATGATAACTTCATTCGTGTACATGTGGACTACCGCGTCCACAAAGCAATGTGATTTTTTTATTACCAAAAAAAATGGATGATATATATAAGTATATTTAATGAAATATTATGGTATTTATGATATTTTTATCACTATATAAATATAAAATATTACTTACCTTCTTTCCATAATGATCATTGAAAAAAGAAAATGTTACTCATGCATACGTACGGCCTACCATCTCTATGATTTTAATTGAGTTAATTTTTCATAACCATATTTAATTGGTTTTAAAAATTATAATTTATGTATAAATATGATAATTATGTCATGATTATTATTCTGGATATGTCGAAATAATAACCACTTAGACCAATAGTCCACCAAGAAAAGTCATTTTGACACATGTTCCAAATATCATTGAAACATCTAACGTAAGCTTAATTGATTAAGTAATTATATATAACATGGTAATAAGTTAAATAAAATGGATAATAAACTTGAAAAACTTTATCAATAAAATAAATAATTAACATAATTTTATTATTCAGGATGATAATTAATGTACATGACAAGTTGTACTCAATATAAGGGACTTCATCTTAATTTCCTTTCATTGAGGCATGTTTTGATGTTTTGAACCTATATTATTTTATAATAAGTATATTTTCAAAATTTGACATGTTATATCATGAATTTATATATTATTATGATATTTAAAGTTTTTTAAAATGTTATTCTTTCACAGTTCTTACAATACAAGTGTTTCCCAAGTGATAAGGTGATTTTCTTTTTAAAAAATCCTCTTAAATTTTTCCTTACAAATATTTCTCTTCAATTTTCAAATTTTTAAAATGATTTTATGAAAGTTTATATATGAAAATAAAATATTTATAAGGTAAATTTTATTTCCCTTTTTACTTTATTTCAAAGGTTTTCAAAAGGAATCTTTTTACATGTTTTATATGGGATGTTTTGACAAATGATAAAAGGAATGTTCTATTTTTAATGCATAAGGTGAGAATGAATTTTTCTTCCATCATGACCATTATTTGATTTATGTATTTTTTTAATTATTTTATGTTTTCTTCAATGAAAACCCCTCATTCCCTTTTTCTGGGTATTTTTGTATTGAAAATATGTTTTTAAAATAAAATCGTATTTTGATATCCAAAAAATATATATGGGTTAAAAAGTGTTTTCAAAATGGTTTTATGATGAAAAGTTCTGATCATAAAATATTTTCTTCATGATATGGTATTTTAGAATTTTATGAAAAATGGGTGAGCCTGATATATCTTATAAAAAAGTGTTGATCCCCCTTAAATCTCACAAGTGATCATGAGATAGCTTATATAAAGGGTTGAGCCCCATTATAGCTCACAGGTGAGCACAATATATCTTATAGAAATGGTTTATCCCCATTATATCTCATGATAAATTGGTGAGATCAATATATCTTAAATGATGGGTGTTTCCATATAGAGCTCCAGTGTATTGGGTAATATTCATTTTCTTAACAGGTAAGAATAAGGGAGTTACCAGAGGGTTTCTCTAATGGATTTACCTAGGATTTAGTTACTTATGACAAGGGTTAAAAATGGGTTATAAATGTTATTCTCTAGGTTATATAAAAGGGTTTTTAATTTATTGTTATGGGTTTTAAAAGATTTATATAACGACCCATACTTTACATAAATTGTTATTACTTCATAATTGAAGCATACTTATTACAACATATAACAAAACCAGGATAGGATCGTATAGGTATAGTGACTTTAGAAACTGGGAAACATAAGCAACTGGTTCACAAAGCATCTATATTGTCTCCCATTTATTTAATCATATATAGAGTCCCTTTTGGAATATCCAACTTAATACCCTTCTTCCTGACCTAGGGAAAATAAAACATACAAAAGGGTGAGCTCAAATGCTCAGTAAGGGTAAACAAAGGAAATATCAATCATATCATATTCATAAGAACATAACATTTTGAAAGTCTTAACCTGTAAAAAAGATCATAATATCATAACATGGGATAAATCATAGTAGTGAAATGTAATCCCAATAATCATAACATAAAACATGAAACGTTTTTTCATACACACATAATCATATAAAATCATTTCTTATTAGTCAAGACTCATTGCCAAGACTATCATAGTGGAAAAAGTCCATTTCTGAACCGAGTTCACTCCTCATTCCAATCCTGTATCACTGAACCAGATTAAATTTCCATTCCATCCATGTCTATATTATGAGATATAAATCTTTACCCAATGCATTGGAGGGAGATATAGGTCTCACCCATCTCATAATGAAACCATTCTTATGTGTGCCACAAAATCATAAATCATATATCATAGCATAACCCATGTAATAAAAATGGGATTCTTAAACATCATGCCATCATAACATAAAACATATAAGACAAAAGGACTTTATAAAAATATTTCCATCATAACATAATCAAATCAATGTAAAAATAGGGATGGAAACAGAACCCTATATTATCTTAGATGGAAAATAATTTTGATAAAACACTTGAACTCCATTTTTGAGGAAAATATCCTTTCTACTTCAAAAACATTTTTCCTTTCTTAAAATGTCATAAAATTGTAAACTAAAAGAAATTAATTAAAAATAAACTTGAAAACTTGTAAAGGAAGCTTCATGGAAATAATTTTCTATGAAATCATAAAAATCCATTCATGTCGTATAGGTTAAAAAACATTTTTCTCATACTTTGGTCGGAAAAGTCAAAAAGTATCTCGTACTGAAAACAAAAAAATATTCCTTTCATGTATTTTACTAAAAATTCACCAATAGGTAAAATTGGATTTAAACAATTTTAGTAGGATATAAATAATATTAAATATTGAGAAAACATGTATATGGATGATAAATATGCCCCAGTAAATTCTGAAGTATAAACAATCTCGGATAAAAATGAGATTGTGAGATTTTCCCTTACCTTAGGTATGATATGCTTAGTATGTATATGAACCTCCTGTATAATGATTTAAATAATATCATTGACTTATTATAAAATCATATTAATTGTTATTATATCATATATGGTCATATTCTTATCTTCTTATTAGTAATATTTCATTGTTACTCGTTATTCGGGTGTTCATTGCTTTATGTTCTTATGCATGTTTTGTAGAATAAATTCGTATTCCTCTTTTTAGGTTATAGATACCTCATTTACAGAATGGTATTAGTGTAATATATATCATATTTATTCATTAAATGCATTTATATAATCATAATTCAATGAAGATCATGTAGAACGAGTCGCATCACATCGTGGATACGGTAGGCCGTACGTACGCACGAGCAATGATATCCTTATTTTGATATTAAAAATGTATATAATTGGATTTTATATCATATATACAGAATAATAATAATGTTTTATTTATTATTTATATCATTTATATTAATTATCATACCCATCCAAGTGATGAAAAGTTTGAATAACAAACTACACCACGACGTGGAGACAGTAACTCGTACGTACGCACGTGTGGTGAATTTTTCATACATAAGATGGATAAAATAACTAATATGGTTATACCATTTATAATAACATCATAGTATATCGAAGATACTGGAGTTATTATTTTATAATGGAAACAAAAAAGAAGGAGGGAGTGGAAGAAGAAAGGAACTTGAAATAGGTGGTGAGATATTTACCTCTTCTTCGGGTTATTCCTTTTAATTTGATCAAAAGGGATACTTAGGATGGATTTATGACTAAATAAATGCCTATAGGATTAAGGTATGATAGTTGAGAGGGTATTTTGTTAGGGGTTGGCTAAGCCAAATGGCTTTGGAAGTGTGAATTAGAGAGAAGGGGGAGTTCCCTTTTATAAGAGGGGTGAGGGGCACCTTAGGAAAACTTAAAATATTATTTTATAATGGATCCAAAGTGAATTATTTAGAGGATATGGTGAGGATGGGTCGAAATAATTTCAAACAATAGGTTTTATACTAGTTTAGGATACCATTTTAACCTTATCATCTTGATTTAACTCTAAGTTAAATAATTTAACTTTTATCGTGTCTTCTTGTATTCTTACACTATATGGTTAATAAACTTACTATAAACTGCCAATCGAACCCCAATTGATTCATAAATGTCATATATATTATTATATAAGTATTTTTTCCTAACCTTATATTTTTATGAATATAATATCAATTAAAAATTTAATATTTTTTTTAAAAACTCTTTTATGTCAATTTTGACACTATTTGGTATTTTGTTTTTTCTAAATTTATAACAGCATTCTTACTTCGAAACAAATTCATCTAACCAACCCTAATATGTTATATTAACCTATAAAATTTTTTTAATTCATAAAAAGTCTAAAATTACATTTATTTGGGTATTTATAATATCAATTATGTTAATATTTCATTAATAAGGTAATTAATGCATCATCATTGTGTCATAAATAGATTCAATTATTTAATGTCTAAAAATTATAAATAAAATACCATTATGTAGGAAATATATTTATCTTTCTAATGAATATTTATATTAGAATTTATCTTATGTATAACCCTATATTAAAAAAAATTTACTTATTAAAATTTGATTTTAATTCTTTTAACTCTTCTTTAAATAAAATAATAATAAGTGTCCTAATCTTATTCAAGTGGACCAAAGAGGTTCATATTTTATTATTAAGGTTGTTTTATCTTGAATTACACTTATCTAATAGAATTAGGACATGTCTTAGGGTAATAATAATATCATTTTTACCCTTAATTGCCCTATTTATTTTTAACTGTGGTAAATAAAAGTAAAAAGTTACTATTCACCAAAAATTGTTTTTATCTTATTGAACCATATTTTACTCCTTTATATTAACTGTGTCTCTCTTATTTTCGAAATTAAACTCACATAAGTGGTAAAATTAAGTTTTATGTAAATTTTTAAATTCTCCTAGGAGGTGGGTAAATGACAGTAAAAAGTTCAATAAAATTTTTACATATATAAAATTATTATAAAATGACTTCAATGAATTACCTTTAACTTATATAGGTATTATATATCAATTTTGACCTAAAATTAATTTAAATAAAATAAATAATTATTTAAATAAAAGTTCGGTTTTAAGCTAAAACTCAGTGTTTTTCACTATTCATCAAAAATTTAAAGTTTTTAGAAAAATACCAAAAATTCACCCTAAGCTAATTTCGATATTCTGAATCCAAGAATGAAGTCCATTTTAAAATATAAAATTAATAAAATTTTAAAAAGTGGGTATTACAATTCATAATGGCTAGTTTATATAATATTTTAATAACATATCGTTGTTCAGTGAAACTCGGTATTGCGTACAACGCAAGCTATCGAGGAAGGTTTCTCTTGCGTGTAACGCAAGCCAAGACAGTGTTATGTGCAGTGAAAGATTCCTTTGTTTTTGCGTATAACATAATAAATAAAAACAAAAATTTTCTCATAAAATCTCAGGGTGTTACATTCTACCCCCCTTAAAAAGAATTTCGCCCTCGAAATTCGTCACTTCATAACAAACAGATGAAGATACCTCTCCCTCATCATATCCTCAAGTTCCCATGTAGCTTCTTCTAATTGGTGTTTCCTCCATAAAACATTAACCAAGTTAGTGGTCTTGTTTCGTATAACTTTTTCACTATGATCGAGAATCTCTATTGGTTGTTCTTCATAAGAAAAAAAATTTTCCAGCGGTACAACTTCTGAGCTTAGTACATGTGAAGGATCGGGTATGTACTTTCTTAGGAGAGATACATAGAACACATCATGAACTTGAGAGAGATTTGGTGGAAGCACCAATTAGTAAGCTACCTTCCCAACACGATCCAGTATTTCAAAAGGACCAATATACCTAGGGCTCAGCTTTCCCTTCTTTCCAAATCTCATTACTCTCTTCCAAGGAGATATTCGTAAGAACACTTTATCACCCACTTCAAACTCTAGGTCTTATCTTCGGTTGTTGACATGACTTTTTTGTCGACTCTGATCTTCTCTTATGTGTTGTTGAATAGATCTTACCTTTTCTTCCATCTCATCAACAAGATCAGGTCCTAATAGCTTTCTTTCCCCAACTACATCCCAGTATGTTGAAGTTCTGCATTTCTTTCCATAGATAGCTTCCTAAGGATCCATCTGAATACTGGAGTGAAAGCTATTATTATAATAAAATTACACCAAAGGTAGGTGTTGATCCCAACCACCTTTGAAATCCATAGATCAAGATCTCAACATGTCTTTTAGAGTTTGAATTGTCCTCTCAGACTGACCTTCTGTCTGAGGATGATAAGCAGTGATGAAACTCAACTCTGTATCTAGAGTATGCTGAAGACTTCGCTAAAACTTCGAGGTAAACCTCAGATCCCAATCAGTTATAATGTAAAGTGGTACTCCATGCAATCTTACCACTTCCTTCACATATATCCTAGCAAGCTGATCAAGAGAGAAATCTTATCTAATAGCAATGAAGTGTGGCAACTTCATAAGACGATCAACTATAACCCAGATAGCATTATTGCCTTTGGATGTTTTAGGAAGTCCAGTGACAAAGTCTATAGTGATGTTTTCCCATTTCCATTCTAGTATGGGTAATGGTTGTAACATCCCCTTAGACTTCGGTCTCTCATCTTTAACTTGCTGAAAAACCAAGCATCGAGAGACATATTCAGCAACATCTCTTTTCATTCCATTCCACCAGAAGTACTCCTTCAGGTCCCTATACATCTTCGTGCTTCCAGGGTGAATAGAGAATGAAGAACTATAAGCTTCATCCAATATTTCCTTCTTTAATTCTGGGATGGGAGGAACACAAACCCGATTTCGGAACCTTAATATTTCATCATAATCAATGTGGAATTTAGGAACATTTCTCACCTTCTTTTGTAACTCTACATCTTCTTTCTGTGCCTCTTTAATATTTACATGTATATATGGTTGAACATTCATTTGATAAAGATAATATTTTTCCCTTCCATTATAATTCTAAGATCCATCCTTTGTAAATCCATAAATATTGGATCTTTTGTGATCCTCATCATGGTCAAGATAACATGGTCTTATCAACTTAATGCATCTTCCACCTTGTTTTCTTTCCCATGGTGGTAATGAATTAATCATTCGTAATCCTTAATCAGCTCCAACCATCTTTTTTGGTGCATATTCAGCTCCTTTTGTGTGAAAATATACTTCAAACTTTTATAATCAGTATAAATTTCACACCTTTCACCATAAAAATAATTCCTCCAAATATTTAATGCAAAGATTACCGCAGCTAATTCCAAATCATGAGTTGGGTAATTCTCCTCATGTATTTTCAACTATCGTGAGGCATAAGCTATCACCATATCATTTTGCATGAGAACACACCCCAATCCCTTCTTAGATGCATCACTGTAAATCACAAACCTTTCTCCACTATATGTTATTGTGAGCACAGGTGCATTGGATAACCTTATTTTTAACTCCTTGAAATTCTCTTCACACTCCTCCGTCGAAGCGAACATAACTCCTTTTTGAGTCAACCTAGTGAGTGGATTAGATAATTGTGAAAAATCTTTCATGAAACTTCAATAATATCCATCCAAACCAAGAAAACTTCAGATATCAGTTACTATTTTTGGTCTCTACCATCTTTTGATAACCTTTGTTTTTTCTGGATCCACAGATATCCCCTCTTTTGAGATTATGTGACCCAAAAATGAAACTTTTTAAAGCAAAAATTCACACTTGGTAAATTTAGCAGAATGCTTCTCCTTTCTTAGGGTCTTTAATAAAATTCTCAAGTGATCTTCATGTTATTCTTTTCTCTTTGAATATGTAATACCCTAAGCTTCCATGGTATTCTTCTCTTTCAATAATACAGTAGTGTGTGTTGTACCCAACTTCGAGTTTAACACACACCACAACCAATCAAACTAGCCGTTATGAATAGTAATACCCACTTTTTGAAATTTTATACATTTTATCTTTCAAAATGGACTTTATTTTTGGATTCTTAATATCGAAATTAGCTTAGGGTGAATTTTTGGTACTTTTCGGATAACTTTCACATTTTGATGAATAGTGAAAATTACTAAAGTTTAATTAAAAACAACTTTTTTAATTGAAATAATTTATAGTGATAAATTATGAATTTGAGATATTTTACAGTATAATTAGATTATATTTTTATCATTTAATCAAATGTTGTTCATTGGATATAATTTCACATTTAAACTGGACATAATCAAGTGTTAATCTTTTGATAGTTATTATTTTTAAAAACACGCATTTTGTTTTGATAACGGGAATTAATTTTAAATTAATTATTGCCACTTCTGTGTTTTTAATTTAGTAAAACGGATTCTATATTTATAATCATGAGGTCCAAATTGTGTAAATATGTAACTTTAATTTTTAGACATTTTGAATAATTACTTCGGTAAATATTTTATTTATCATGGTTAAAGGGTAAATCCGGTAAATAAGTGTAAACAAATAATATTATAATAATAATAAATAACCCTAAAACATATCCTAACCCTAGTTGTTGATACATGTCCGACTATTGGAATATTTTGGTCTATTTTGGGACCTCATGGATCCACTTGTAAGTGATAATAACACTTTATATTAATTAAGTTAAAGTAAATACAAAAATGACATAAGCATATATCTTTTAGAAAAACAATTTTTACATAGGGTTATATATGTTATATTTTCTACTATAAATATTCATTAGAAATATAAAATGATTTCCTACATAATTATATTTTATTTATAATTTTTAGACATGGAATAATTAAATTTATTTTGCACACAATAATGATGCAGTATTTTCCTTATTAATGAAAGAATAAAATAATTTGTATTATAAAAGTTAAAATAAATATAATTTTAAAGTTTTGATGACATCCAAGACTTTTATTGGTTAATATTACATGTTAGTATTTCTTAAATTAATTTTATTTTAATTAATAAAGTTTTTAATATTTTAGAAAAAATAAATTATTAAATAGTGTCAAAATTGACATAAATGAGTTTTTTAAAAAAATATTATATTATTAATTGATATTATATTCTTAAAAATATAAGGTTCAGAGAAAGTACTTATATAATAATATTTTTATTATTAATTGACCACTTGGGGGTATCTTGTAAGTATATAGTAATTTTATTAACTATATAATATAAAAATACAAAGAGACATGGTAAATGTCAAACTATTTAACTAAGAGTTAAATCAAAAAGATAAGGTTAATAAAGTGAGACAAACCTGTCTAAAACCTATTGGTTGAGTTGTATGCAACCTGTTCCCATCTTAACCTTTAAATAATCCACTTTTGAGCCATTATAAACTGAATATGAATTTATTATAATATAATATTTCTAGATTTTCTAAAGGTTCCCCTCACCCCTCTATAAAAGGGCACTCCCCATTCTCACTAATTCACACCTTCAAAGCCTTTTGGATCAGCCAAACCCTGCCCAAATATTCTCTCAACTTCTCTCACTTCATCCTAGAGGCCTTAATTTATAAATAAATACAACCTATGGATCCCTTTTGATCAAATCAAAAGGAAGAACCCGAAGAAGAGGTAATGTTTTCACCACCCTCTTTCAAGTTCCTTTCTTCTTCAACTTATTATTTCTTTGTTATTTTCATTCTAAAATAATAACTCCAATATCTCCTTTATACTGTGATGTTATTATAAATATAGTACAACCATATTCAGTATTATATCCATCCTTTGAATGACATGTCACCATACGTGCGTACGTACGGCTTACCGTCTCCACGTCGTGGTGTAATTGTTATTCAAAACATTATTATTTGGAAGGGTATGATAATGATGTGTAATTGATGTAAATAATAAATATAACATAATAATTATTTTGTATATATGATATACCATCCAATTTTATATTATTTTAATATCAAAATAATGATATTGTCGCTCGTGCGTACGTACGGACTACCGTCTCCACGAACGCGGTGAGATTCATTCCCCATCATATCCATTCAAGAATAATTTTCATTTTATGGTTAAAAATAATGTTTAAGGAATTGATATCATTATGTATATGAATATGACACATCCTATCCATAACAAACACGACATATATAACAAAACATATAAAAGAAAACAAGTAAGTTAACACCCGAAGCGACGATAATACTAAGATATTATTAACAAAGCAATGTTAAAAGATCATATATGATATCATATTAATGTATATGATTCTTGTATAATTTAATAAAAATTATTTCACCATTATACAGGAGGTTAAACTACCCTCTACCAAGGAAAAGTACAAGGTAAGGGTTTATTTCACAATCTCTTCATTATCTGAGGTTGTTTATACGTAATTATCTACTAGGACCTCTTTATCATCCACATCCATGTTTCTTAAAAATGTATTTCAAATCATTCTTACTATTTTACAGACTATGGTTTAAAGTCATTTATACCCTTGTTTTACTTTTTATAAGAATTTTATAAATGAATCATTCTATCATTTTCCAAACAAGGTCCTTTTTAACCTTTTCGACAAAATTAAGGTAAGAATGTTTTTTTAACTTATATGGTGGGTGCAGCTATTTTACACCGTTATAAAATCATTGAAGCTTCCCTTACAAGCTTATAAAAATATTTTCAAAGTAAATGTTTCCTTTTATAATTATGTTACTTTTAAATGATTTCAAAAAAATAGATATTTCTATCAAATAGTTTTGATTTCATCAATGTCAACATTCTTTGATGGATTTTAAGTTTATTTGAAGTTGATTTATTATGATATAAAACTTACATATTGTATTGAAGTTTTTGTGATATTTTTTACTATGGATGTATTATTTTTATACCATTCATGGTTTATAGATAAATTTTTGACATTTCATATGCTAGTTTCAATACAAATGTTTATGTTATGTTTAAACCTTTTCATATGAGGAATTCATTGGACTTAGTAAGTGACGGGTGGAGCCCTCTATAGCTCCTCGATGCATTGGTAGGTCTCATGAGACAAACTAGTGTCTTGGCACAAGGCCTTGACAAAAACTTATTTGTATTCTTGGCACAAGGCCTTGACTATGTGGTTATGATAGTCTAGCATTATGCATTCCATTATTATGAAAGTTGTTATTGATATTTCATGTGATTATTTGACTTGTAGAATATACATGTTAATAATTAAATGGAATTATTTCATTTTATCTTTTCCATATTATTTTGAAGTTCAATTTTAAAAAGGCTTTTGTTTTAGTTATACATTGACTTAAATGTTTATGTTTATTTATGAAAGTTTCCGCTATATTATTGTCCTTACTGAGCATATAAGCTCACCCATTTCAATGTTTTAATTTTTACCAGGATGTGAAGAAGTATTTTATGAATAACTTATAGGGTATGTATGAAAGGATATGAAGACAAGATGTTTTTTTAGTTTCTTTTCACATTATGATGTAATGTAAGACTTATGAATATATCTAGTGTTTCCAAGGATAATAAACTAATCGGTCTTTCCAGATTTGATCTTTTGTGATCATTCCAATGTTATGTAATAATGCACCGACTCTAGGTAACTGGGGTCTGGGCATTACAGTTGGTATTAGAGTAAGTTTAGTACAAACATTGGAAGATAGATTTAGATAAACTCTGATTAGAGCACCTGTACCTAAGATGGACTTTGAGGATTAGTATAGAAGAACTTCAAAGAATTTTGGTATTTTAGATATTTTGTGATTTTTCCGAGAAATACATCCCTGTCTGGATACCAGTAGGTAGAGGCGGCTCTGGAATAGATGTACCTAAGGGTAAAACCAGAAAACACTGCTTTTAGCTAGAATCGAACAGGAACTAGTGCACGACAACGGGCCTTGCTGCACTCTTGGTTATTACACTCCCGAGGGATATGCATAGGATAATTATCATTTTCTTTACAGACCATTATGAAGGTTTTATGATTATATACTTCCTCAAAGAAATTTTTTTTATGATTATGGATTATATCCATGAACTGTTCAATTTATATTAAGTATTTTACGAGTTTGGATTTATGCATTGCGATTCATAAACTAATCTAGTGTATTCCATTGTTTAGAAATGGCGCCTAGTGGAAGAAATGGAAACCGTATCAATGCACGCACTCCATATAGGTATTTCCCTCCTGATCAAGATAATTATAGTGGAGCTGGTGATGCAACTGGTTTTGATCAGTTAATCATCATACTGGGAAAACTCACTCAAGTTATGAATAATAACATTACCCATATGAAGCACCCTGATCCTCAGTGTGGAGGATCAATGTTAGATCTCTTCATGAGGCAACAACCACAAACATTCAATGGGAGTACAAATCCCTTAGTAGTTTACCAATGGATAAATTTCTTAGAGAAAATATTCCATGCCTTGGGGAGTAGTGAAAGGGAAAAAGTTATCATGGCAGTTTACCGCCTCACTGGAGATGCTAATCAATGGTGGTCATTGATTCAAAACACAAAGGAAGATGATGAAGTATCAAATATGGAATGGAGGGAGTTCAAAGAGTTTTTCTTAGAAAAATACTTTCCTCGTGACCATCGAGCAAATATGGAAAGGCAATTTTTGAGTCTGAGGCAAAAGGAGGATGAGAATGTCACAAAGTATGAGGCTAACTTTACAAGGTTAGTGAGGTATGCTGCATATTATATATGTAACCCAAGAAGTAATATTGATCGTTTTTTTGATGGGTTAAAACCATTTCTCTGTCGAGAATTATTCTCACAAACCTTCTCGTTGTATGAAGATATTGTCTCATGCATTATCAAGACAAAAAAAGAATTCTCTATGTCTTACGACTTTAAAGAAAAGAAAGAGAAGAAGAGATCTATTGATCACTCTAGAAATGTAAATAAGGGGAAGAAGGGAAAATTTGATTATATATCCTATAGTAAATGTGGGAAGAAACACCCTGGTACTTGCTTGAAAGGAATGGGAGTCTGCTACAAATGTGGTGAAAAAGTCCACCAAGCTCATGATTGCAAGGAGAAGAAAGAAGCTATCTATTTTCAATGCTACAACTGTAGGGATATGGGAAGTTATAAAAATGAATGTCTTAAGCGTCAGGGGAAGTTACCTCAGAAAAGGCCAAGGGATCAAGACCAAGCTTATGTTATCACTACTGCTGAGGTAGAAGCTCCGAAAGACGTGGTGGCAGGTAATTTAATGGTTTCCCCAAGTTTAGAAAATGCATTATTTGATTCTGGATCATCACATTGTTTCATATCTTCCCAGTTTTCTAAGAAAATTAGATATTTCCATTTTGATCTCAAAAGGGAGTGGTCAGTTAAAACTCCTAAGGGAAGTATCATTGCAACAAAGTTTTGTGAATCAGTCCCCATTAGAGCAAATAAATGTTCTTTATCCACTGATCTCATCGTCACACCTATGATTGAATTTGATATAATTCTCAGTATGGATTTTCTTTCAGTCCATGATGCGAAGATTTATTGTAAGAAGGAGGAGGTTACGATTTTTGATGATGATTATAAAGAACACCATATCTTTAGAGCAGAATCGTCACCACCTGATTCTTATCTTGATCCACCCCCAGTAGCTCAACTAAATTCAATTATTGGGGAGGAAGAGAATGAAATAACTATGGGTAAGGAAAGTACTGGTCCAATAGAGGATGTACCTATTTTGAAAGAATATGTCGACGTGTTTTCGAAATATTTACCTAGACATCCTTCAGAACAATAAATTGAGTTTTCCATTGATTTAATTCCTGGTTCAAGGCCTATATCGGAGACCCCTTATAGAATGGCCACTGTGGAATTAGTGGAACTAAAGAAACAACTAGAGGAATTAAGTAATAAGGGATTTATTCACCCTATTTTTTCTCCATGGGGAGCCCCTGTCCTTTTTGTTAAGAAGAAAGATGGATCTATGAGGTTATGTATCTACTACAGGGAGATCAATGCTATAACTATAAAGAACAAGTATCCCCTACCTCGCATTGATGATTTATTTGAACAACTGCATGGAGCTCAATACTTTTCAAAGATTGACCTTCTATCTAGATATCATCAGTTGTGTGTAAATAAGGAATACATTCTGAAGACAGAATTTCGAACCAGGTATGTGCATTATGAGTTTATAGTAATGCCTTTTGGATTGACTAATGCACCCTCTGTATTCATGGATTTAATGAATAGAGTTTTCAAGGAATATCTCGATGATTTTTGGTGGTATTTATTGATGATATCTTGTTATATTCTAAAAACTATGAAGATCATGAAAATCACTTGCGCATTATCCTAAAGACTCTAAGAAGACATGAATTATATGGGAAGTTTAGCAGGTGTGAATTCTGGCTTCAGGAGATTTCTTTTCTTGGCCATATTGTCTCTAAAGATGGAATCTTTGTTGATCGTTCTAAGACAAGAGCAATACAATAATGCCCAGCACCAACAAGTATAACCGAGGTACGCAGTTTTATTGGTTTAGTAGGTTATTATCGACGTTTAGTCCAGAATTTCGCCCAATTGGCTAACCCATTAACAAAGCTCACACGTAAAGGAGTTAAATTTGTTTGGACAAAAGAGTGTGAAGAATGTTTTGAATAACTGAAGAGAATATTAGTCAATTATCCTATATTGAATCTACCATCAGGTAATGATGGGTTTATTATTTATAGTGATACATCGAAGAAAGGACTTGGTTGTGTCCTTATGCAGAATGATAGAGTTGTGGCCTATGCATCATGATAGCTGAAAATTCATGAGAAAAACTATCCTAATCATGATTTTGAGTTAGCAGCTGTAATATTTTCCTTGAAGATATGGAGACATTATCTCTATGGTGAAAAGTGTGAGATTTATACTGATCACAAGAGTTTGAAGTATATTTTCTCACAGAAATAACTCAACATGAGGCAAAGGAGATGGCTTGAACTACTCAAGGATTATGATTGCACGATACAATACCACCCAGGGAAGGAGAATAAGGTGGTAGATGCTTTGAGCAGAAATGATCATGGAGTTTTGAACAAAATGAGAGTTGAAAGTGATCCAATTTTCATGGATCTAGTAATGTTGGATATGGGAATAACCATGGAAGGTGAAACATCGATACTTTTTCAAATGGTTTCCAAACTATCTTTACTAGAAAGGATAAAGAGTTCTCAGACCGATGATGAAGATTTTAAAAAGAAAATTAAAGCTTTGAATGATGGGAGATTTAGTGACTCTGTGTATGAAGATGGAATTTTAAAATTTGGGAGGAAACTTTGTGTTCCTAATATACCCGATCTAAAAAGGGAATTGTTATACGATGCTCATAGTTCCAATTTCTTTATACACCCTGGGAGCACCAAAATGTATATATATTTGAAGGAACATTTTTGGTGGGACAAAATGAATAGGGAGATTGCTAGTTTTGTGTCAAGATGTATGGTTTCTCAATAAGTAAAAGCTGGAAGGAAACATCCAGGTGGAGTATTGCAACCTCTTCCCATACCTGAGTGGAAATAGGATAATATCACGATGGAATTTTTCATGGGACTACCAAAGACTCCAAGAAGGAACAATGAAATATGGGTTTTTGTTCAACGTCTTACCAAGTCAGCATATTTTCTTGCTATAAGGGAAGATTTACCACTTGAACAACTAGAAAGACTATATATTAATTAAGTTGTGAGACTTCATGGAGTACCCCTATCAATTGTTTTTGATCGTGATCCCCATTTTACTTCAAGATTCTGAAAAAGTCTTCAGAAAGCTCTAGATACTGAACTTCTTTTGAGCACTGCTTACCACCCCCAAATTGATGGACAATCAGAACGGACTATTCAAACCTTAGAAGACATGTTGAGATCATGCTCACTTGACTTTTAGGGTACTTGGGATCAATATTTACCTCTGGTAGAATTTTCCTATAACAATAGCTTCCATTCAAGTATTCGGATGGCACCATATGAAGCATTATATGGAAAGAGATGTTGCACACCAACCTGTTGGGATGATGTTGGTGAAAGAAAAGTCATAGGTCCAAAAATGGTGGAGGAAATGATGGAAAAGGGGAAGGTAATCCAAAACCACATCAAAGCAGCTCAAAGTAGGCAGAAGAGCTATGCTGACAATCGAAGGAAGTATTTGGAATTTCAGGTAGGAGATCATGTTTTCTTGAAGGTATCTCTATGGAAGTGTGTTATATGTTTCGGTAAGAAGGGAAAATCGATTCCCAGGTACATCAGACCATTCAAAATTCTAGAACGAATTGGGGTTTTAGCTTACCATTTGGCAATGCTGCTAAGTCTCTCCAAAGTTCACGATGTGTTCCACGTATCACTGTTGAGAAAATGCATGCCTAACCAAACGCATGTACTAACCTATGAGGAATTAGAACTAGAACCTAATATGTCTTATTGTGAAGAGCCCATCAGTATTATTGATCCCAGAGAACAAGTGTTGAGAAATCGGACGACTTTTCTGGTAAAATTTCTATGGAGAATCCATAAGATAGAAGAGGCAATGTGGGAACCCGAGGAACTTATGATGAAGAACCACCTGAGTATTTTTTTGCATTAATATTCTAGAAATTTTGAGGATGAAATTATTTGAAGGAGGGTAGAATGTAACACCCCAAGATTCCACGGTATGCTTGTCTTTGAATAATACAGTAGTGTTTGTTGTACACAACTACGAGTTCTAACACACACCACAACTAATAAAAATAGTGGTTATGAATAGTAGTACCCACTTTTTGAAATTTTATACATTTTATCTTTAAAAATGGACTTCATTTTTTGATTTAGAATATCGAAATTAGCTTAGGGGGAATTTTTGGTACTTTTCGGATAACTTTCATATTTTGATGAATAGTAAAAATTACTAAATTTTAATTAAAAACAACTTTTTTAATCGAAATAATTAATAGTGATAAGTAATGAATTTGAGTGATTTTAGAGTATAATTAGATTTTATTTTTACCATTTAATAAAATTTTGGTCAATGGACATAATTTCACATTTAAACTGGACATAAATAAGTGTCAATCTTTTGATAGTTATTATTTCTTAAAAACACACTTTTTGTTTTAACAGCGGGAATTAATTTTAAATTAATTTCTGTCACTTATGTGTTTCGAATTTAGAAAAATGGATTCCATATTTAGAATCAGGAGGTCCAAATTGTGTAAATAGGTAACTTTTATTTTTAGACATTTTGAATAATTACTTCGGTAAAAATTTTATTTACCATGGTTAAAGGGTAAATCCGGTAAATAAGGGTAAAAAAATAATATTATAATAATAATAAATTACACTAAAATGTGCCCTAACCCTATTTTTTGATACATGTCTGACCATGGGAATCTTTGGGTCTATTTTTGGACCCCATGGATCCACTTGTAAGTCATAATGACACTTTATATTAATTAAGTTAAAGTAAATACAAAAATGACATAAGAATATATCTTTTAGAAAAAAAACATTACATAGGGTTATATATGCTATATTTTAGACTATAAATATTCATTAGAAATATAAAAATATTTCCTACATAATGGTATTTTATTTATAATTTTTAGACATGAAATGATTAAATTTATTTATGACACAATAATGATGCAGTATTTTCCTTATTAATGAAAGAATAAAATAATTGGTATTATAAAAGTTAAAATAAATATAATTTGAAAGTTTTGATGACATACACAAATTTTATTGGTTAATATTACATGTTATTATTGCTTAAATGAATTTTATTCTAATTAATAAAGTTTTTAAGACTTTAACAAAAATTAATTTTTAAATAGTGTCAAAATTGACATAAATGAGTTTTTAAAACAAATATTATATTATTAATTGATATTCTATTCCTAAAATCTAATGTTAGGCCAAAGTAATTATATAATGATATTTTTATTATTAATATACCACTTGGGGGGTCTCGTTGAAGTATATAGTAAGTTTATTAACTATATAATATTAAAATACAAAGAGACATGGTAAATGTCAAACTATTTAAATAAGAGTTAAATCAAAAAGATAAGGTTAATAAAGTGAACCAAACTTGTCTAAAACCTATTTTTTGAGTTTTTTTTGACCTATCCTCGCCTTAACCTTTAAATAATCCACTTTTTATCAATTATAAACCGAATATGAATTCATTATAAAATAATATTTCTAGCTTTTCCAAAGGTTCCCCTCACCCCTCTTATAAAAGGGCACTCACCCTTCTCACTAATTCACTCCCTCAAAGCCTTTTGGATCGGCCAAACCATACCCAAATATTCTCTCAAATTCCCTCACTTCATCCTAGAGGCTTTAATTTAGTAATAAAGACAACCTAGGGATCCATTTTGATCAAATGAAACGGAAGAACGTGAAGAAGAGGTAACGTTTTCACCACCCTCTTTCAAGTTCCTTTCTTCTTCAACTTCTTCTTTCTTTTTTATTTACATTATAAAATAATAAATCCGGTATCTCTTATATACTATGATGTTATTATAAATATGGTACAACCATATTTAGTATTATATCCATCCTTTGAATGACATGTCACCATACGTGTGTACGTACAGCTTACCGTCTCCACGTCGTGGTGTAATTGTTATTCAAAACATTATTATTTGGATGGGTATGATAATGATGTGTAATTGATGTAAATAATAAATATAAAATTAAAATTATTCTGTATATATGATATACCATCCAATTATATATTATTTTAAAATCAAAAAATGATATTTTTTCTCGTGCGTACGTATGGACTACAATCTCCACGAACGCGATGAGATTCATTCCCCATCGTATCCGTTCAAGAATAATTTTCATTTTATGGTTAAAAATAATGATTAAGGACTTGATATCATTATTTATATTAATAAGATAAAACCTATCCATAACAAACATTACTTATGAGTAAGTTAACACCCGAATCAACAATAATACTAAGATATTATTAACAAAGAAATGTTAAAAGATCATATATGATATCATATTAATGTATATGATTATTGTATAATTTAATAACAATTATTTCACCATTATAAAGGAGGTTAACCTACCATCGACCAAGGAAAAGTACAAGGTAAGGGTTTATTTCACAATCTCTTCATTATCTGAGGTTGTTTATACGTAATTATCTATTGGGACCTCTTTATCATCCACATCCATGTTTCTTAAAATTGTATTTTAAATCATTCTTACTATTTTACAGACTATAGGTTAAAGTCATTTATACCCTTTTTTACTTTTTATAAGAAGTTTATAAAGTAATCTTTCTGTCATTTTCAAAACAAGGTCCTTTTTATCCTTTTTGACAAAATTAAGGTAAGAATGTATTTTTTATCTTATACAGCGGGTGCGGCTATTTTACATCATTATAAAATCGTCGAATCTTCCCTTACAAGCTTCTAATAATATTCTCAAATTAAATGTTTCCTTTTATAGTTATGTGACTTTTAAATGATTTCAAAAAAGTGATATTTCTCTCAAATAGTTTTGATTTCATCTATGTCAACATCCTTTGATGGATTTTAAGTTTATTTGAAGTTGATTTATTATGATACAAAACTTACATATTGTATTAAAGGTTTTGTGATATGTTTGACTGTGGATGTGTTATTTTTATACCATTCATGGTTTATGGATAAATTTTTGACATTTCCTATGCTAGTTTCAATACAAATGTTTATGTTATGTTTAAACCTTTTTATATGAGGAATTCATTGGACTTAATAAGTGATGGGTGGAGCTCGCTATAGATCCTCGATGCATCGGTAGGTATCATGAGACAAACTAGTGTCTTGGAACAAGGCCTTGAAAAAAACTTATTTGTAGTCTTGGCACAAGGCCTTGACTATGTGGTTATGATAGTCTGTAATTATGCATTCCATTATTATGAAAGTGGTTATTGATATTGCAGGTGATTATTCGAATAGTAGAATATCCATGTGAATAAATAAATGGAATTATTTCATTTTATCTTTGCCATATTATGCTAAAGTTAAAGTTTAAAAGGATTTTGTTTTATTTATACATTTCCTTAAATATTTATGTTTATTTATGAAAGTTTTCACTATATTGTTATCCTTACTAAGCATCTGATCTCACCCCTTTCAATGTTTTAATTTTTCCCAGGATGTGAAGAAGTATTTTATGAAGGACCTTCATGGAATGTATGAGGGGATATGAAGACAAGATGTTTTTGTAGTTTCTTTTCACTTTATGATGTAATTTAAGACTTATGAATATATCTAGTGTTTCTAAGGCTACTAAATTAATCGGTCTTTCGAGATTTGATCTTTTGTGATCATGCCAATGTTATGTAATAATGCACCAACTCTGGGTAACTGGGGTCAGGGCATTACAGAATAGACAATAATATCATCTATAAAGACTACCACAAACTGATCAAGATAGTATCTAAGGACTCTATTCATTAGATCCATGAAGATAACAGGGGCATTAGTAAGACCAAATGGCATCACTATAAATTCATAGTGTCCATACCTTGTACGAAAAGCTGTCTTTGGTATATCCTCCCTTTTGACCCTTAATTGATGATACCCTGAACTAAGATCAATCTTGGAAAATTATTGAGCTCCATGTAGTTGGTCAAATAAGTCATAAATGTGTTGGAGGGGATATTTGTTCTTGATAGTGATATTGTTAATTTCTTGATAATCAATGCAGAGTCTCATTGATCCATCTTTCTTCTTAACAAATAGAACAGGTTCTCCCCAAGGTGCTGCACTAGGGCGTATGAATCCCTTATCAAGATTCTCTTGGAGTTGCTTCTTCAATTCCTGCAACTGAATTGGGGCCATTCTATAAGGTATATTTGAAATAGGCATAGCACTCGATATGAGTTCTATTGAAAACTCAACTTCATGATTTGGTGGAAGGTCTAGAAATTCCTCTAGAAAGACATCATCAAACTCCCGTACAATGGGCATATTCTTAATCGTGAGTTTCTCTCCAACCATTTGAGATAAATAACCTTAATTTATTGGAATCAAGACCCATAAGATGGAAGAAATTTCCACTAGAAGGTTATATTCATCCTTGCATCAATAGATGATCATAGATTGATCGAGAATATGAAATGTGACTTCCCTTCTTTGGAAATCGATATGAGATCCATATAGGGAAAGCCAATCCATGCCAAGAATCACATAAAATTAAACTATAAAAGAGTGGTTGGATCCATAATCAAATAAAACATTTTCTACTTTAGAGTGGATGGTAAGTGTACCTTTCACCACTTCGTTATGATACTCCACGTCGCTGATATAAATTTCATGTGACTTTCGTTTGTCTTTGGCCTTAAGAGTTTTTTGACATCAATCATCATCAAAAACCCTTGTATAGGGCATTGATTAGCATAATGCCTCATTTCCTTGCACTTGTAACATTGAAGTGTAGGAGGTGAATTCTTTGTATCCTTTTCTTTGTTTGCATCACTAGACATATTTTTCCCATTATTATGGAATTCAAATGCCCGATGACCTTATTTTCAACATTTGAATCATTTACTTGTCTCTTTAAGACAATTACCTCCATGTCTCTTTCCACACTTTGAGCATAAGGGAAAACTCATCTTCTTTTCAGTGTGGTCTTTAGATTTCCCTTTGAATTCCATTTTCCTCTTCTTATCAAACCCATGTGACGGATGGGTTACTCCAATCTCAATCTCAACCTTGAGAGCACATCTAACAATTTCCTCATAGCTATTGAAGTCCCTTATGGATAACTCCCTTCGAAGACTTGGTTTTAAGCCACTAAAAAATCGATTGATCTTACTCTCAGGTTGGATAATAATTCCATAAGTATACCTTGCAAGTCTTGTAAAATTTACTTCGTAGGTACCAACAGATTCGTCATCCTTTTTCTTTAGTTCAAGAAACTTCTTCTCTATCTTTGTTCAAAGAATACGAGGGAAGTACTTATTGAAAAATATGTTCTTGAACTCATCCCATTCCATGGACTCAATTTTGTCTCTTTGCCTCGTATTCTTGATAAGATTCCACCATTGATCAGCTTCACCTTCCAAACGATATACTGCTAAGATGAATTTATCATGTTCAGAACATTGAAGAACTAAAAATATCTTTTCAGTGGTATTGATCCATTGTTTAGCCACTAATGGATTAATAGACCTGCTGAATGAGGGTGGATGCTGCCTCATGAAGGATTCAACAGAATGTTGATCCTTCCTTTTCTCGTTTGGAAGTCCTGCGTGATTCATATCTTAAGAAAGTTGTGTGAGCATGGCTACAAGATTTTTCATTCCATCTCCCATAACTTTTGGTTGCTCAGGGGGACAATCATTGCATTTCCCGTCACATCCAGCTTTAACACGGTTCATTCGGGTTTCAGCCATTGACTAAAACCAATAAGCATAGTGTGAGAAACACTAATCATAATAGGAAAACCACATAATCAAGAATAAAATTTCACACTTAAGGTCTTATCATAGGTTATTCATGGCC
Source organism: Viscum album (assembly GCA_963277665.1). Taxonomy (NCBI): domain Eukaryota; kingdom Viridiplantae; phylum Streptophyta; class Magnoliopsida; order Santalales; family Viscaceae; genus Viscum; species Viscum album. The sequence continues at coordinate 1,082,662,228 of OY728134.1, read as the reverse complement.
ATTTCTAAAACAATAATATTGTGTTCTATGCTTAGACTTATCCTTATGGTTCTTACTAAGGCTTTCACATCCTAGTTTCCAAAGGTTGACTATACCTTTCCTCTGATACCAACTATAACGACCCATACTTTACATACATTGTTATTACTTCAGAATTGGAGCATACTTATTACAACATATAACAAAACCATGATAGGACCCTATAAGTATAGTGACTTTAGAAACTGGGAAACATAAACAACTGGTTCATAAACCATCTACATTGTCTCCCGTTTATTTCATCATATCTAGAGTCCCTTTTGGCATATCCTACTTAATACCCTTCTTCCTGGCCTAGGGAAAAGAAAAAATACAAAAGGGTGAGATCAAATACTCAGTAAGGGTAAACAAAGGAAATATCAATCATATCATATTTATAAGAACAAAACATTTTGAAAATCTTAACCTGCAAAAGAGATCATAATATCATAACATGTGATAAATCATAGTAGTGAAATGTAATCCCAATAATCATAACATAAAACATGAAACTTTTTGGCATACACACATAATCATAGAAAATCATTTCTTATTAGTCAAGAATCATTTCCAAGACTATCATAGTGTAACACCCCAAGCTTCAACGGTACGTTTCTCTTTGAATAATACAGTAGCGTGTGTTGTATGCAACTTCGAGTTCTAACACACACCACAACCAATAAAACTAGCCGTTATGAATAGTAATACCCACTTTTTGAAATTTTATAAATTTTATCTTTCAAAATGGACTTCATTTTTGAATTCGGAATATCGAAATTACCTTAGGGTGATTTTTTTGGTATTTTTCTGAAAACATTCAATTTTTGATGAATAGTAAAAAAACACTGAGTTATAGTTTAAAACCAAATTATTATTTAAATAATTATTTATTTTATTTAAATTTAATTAAGGTAAAAATAGATACATAATACCTATATAAGTTCAATTTAATTCATTGGATTTAGTTTAGAATAATTTTAGATATATAAAAATTTTATTGAACTTTTCACCGTCTTTTACCCACCTCTTAGGAGAATTTGGAAATTTACATAAAACTTAGTTTTACCGCTTCTGTGAGTGGAATTTATAAAATCTAAGACACACAGTTAATATCAAGGAGTAAAATGTGGTTCAATGAGATTAAAATAATTTTTGGTGAATAGTGACTTTTTACTTTTATTTACCACAGTTAAAAGTAAATAGGGTAATTAAGGGTAAAAATTATATTAATATTACCCTAACACATGTCCTAATTCTATTGGAAAAGTTTATCTCGACCAAAAACAACCTTAGTAATAAAATATTATCATTTAGGTAAACTTGGATTAGATTAGGACATTTATTATTATTTAATTCAAAGAAGAGTTAAAAGAGATAAAATCGAAGTTTAAAAACTAAAACATTTTTAAGATAGGGTTATAAATAAGATAAATTAGATTATAAATATTCATTATAAATATAAATATATTTCCTACATAATGGTATTTTATTTATAATTTTTAGAAATTAAATAATTTAATTTATTTATGACACAATGGTGATGCAGTAATTACCTAATTATTGAAATATTAAAATAATTGATATTATAAATATCAAAATAAATGTAATTTGAGACTTTTTATGAATTCCACTAATTTTATAGGTTAATATGACATATTAGTATTTGTTATATAAATTTTTTTCGAAGTAATATTCCTGTTATAAAATTATCAAAAACAAAATACCCAATAGTGTCAAAATTGACATAAAAGAGTTTTTAAAACCAATATTATGTTATTAATTGATATTATGTTCCTAAAAATCTAAGTCTCGGCCAAACGAATTATATAATGATAGTTGTTTCATTAATGGACCATTTGGGGGTCTCTTGGTGGTATGTAGTAAGTTTATTAACTATATAATATAAAAATACAAAGAGACATGGTAAATGTCAAACTATTTAACTAAGAGTTAAATATAAATGATAAGGTTAATATATTGACCCAAACCTGTCTAAAATATATTTTTTGAAAGGATTTAGACCCATCCCCACCTTAACCATTAAATAATCCACTTTTTATCAATTAGAAACTGAATATTAATTTATTATAAAATAATATTTCTAGCTTTTCCAAAGGTTCCCCTCACCCCTCTCATAAAAGGGTACTCCACTTCTATCTAATTTACACATTCAAAGCTTTTTTCCTCGGACAAACCCTACCCAATTATTCTTTAAACTTCCCTCACTTTAACCTAGAGGCCTTAGTTTGATCAGAAAGCCAACCTAAGGAGCCCTTTTGATCAAATCAAAAGGAAGAACCCGAAGAAGAGGTAATGTTTTCACCACCCTCTTTCAAGATCCATTCTTCTTCAACTTCTTCTTTCATTGTTATTTCCATTCTAAAATAATAACTCCAGTATATTTTATATACTGTGATGTTATTATAAATATGGTACAACCATATTCAGTATTCTATCCATCCTTTGAATGACATGTCACCATACGTGTGTACGTACGGCCTACCGTCTCCACGTCATGGTGTAATTATAATTCAATACATTATTATTTGGATGGGTATAATAATGGTGTTTAATAAATTTAAATAATAAGTATAACATGATAATTATTCTGTATATATGATATACCATCCAATTATATATGATTTTAATATCAAAAGAATGATATTATCGCTCGTGCGTACGTACGGACTACCGTCTCCACGAACTCGATGAGATTCATTCCCCATCGTATACATAGAAGTCTAATTCTCATTTTATGATTAAAAATAATTTTTAAGGACATGATATCATTATGTATATGAATAAGATACAACCTATCCATAACATACATGACTTATGTAACAAAACATATAAAAGAAAACAAGTAAGTTAACACCTGAAACGACGATAATACTAAGATATTATTAACAAAGCAATGTTAAAAGATCATATATGATATCATATTAATGTATATGATTCTTTTACAATTTAATAACAATTATTTCACCATTATAAAGTAGGATAACCTACCCTTGACCACGGAAAAAGTACAAAGATAGGGGTTTCTTATCTCACTTTTAATTCCGTGAGATTTCCATTGTTCACCACTTATTTATTGCATATGGTGTGTGTACTTCCCAAGTTTTTATTCATTGTATAATATACATTAATTCATTTATATTTACAACATCATTGTATGATCCTTCTTTCATGGGTGTATGTTTCTAAAGTTACCAAATCAATAAGGGAATTTGAAATTTCAATTTCCACTCATTCGATTTTACACATACCTCATTGACTATTTTACTCCAAGATTATGTGTGGAATAAATATTCATTTTCTTATGTCATAATTTCCAATCCCATTTCTGTGCATATACTTTTTATGCACATAATCACTCCATTGATAAATTCTCAAGTCATCATTATGAACTTGACCAGAGTAATTTTTACTCAATCTCCATTTGTTGAGTTAAACATCCAATTCATTGGTGTTGTTTTTACAAGAATATTTGTGAATGTCCTTTGATTGTTTTACACTGAATATCCAATCATATTGAGTGTATTTATATTTGTCACACATAATTATGTCATTTATTTATCCTTAACCTAAGGATACGACCTTTATGAGAGATTTCATCTCAATTTACATTCCATTGAAACTCCTTTGTTAATATACACCAAATCACTTTTATATGGTGTATATAATGCACTTTGACATAGTATATCATGAATCCCTTTATTCTCATGATATTTAAAAGTTTTTATTACCTCAATTATTTGTATTCAAGTGTCTCTATTTTGGTTTGGAACTCTAACTAAAATATCATTTTAAAATGTTTTAAAGATTTATTATTCTAAATCTTTCTCATTAATGTCCATGTTTTAAAAATTATTTTAAGTATTTATTTATTTGGAAATTAAAGTTTTCAAATCAAAATTTATTTTAAAAGTTTCAAAGTGGTATGGGACACTTTTATTCAAGAATCTATTTTAAATGACTTCTTGAAAAATAGTGTGACTGTTAAATGTTTTCAAGAAAAAGGGGTATATTTCTCTCAATAGTTTGATGATTATTTTAATCTATGTCAATATCCTTCATTATTCTTGATTAAGGTTAATCTGATACAATACAATCTTCCATATTGTATCTAATGAGTTATGTTTGACTGTGGATGTGCTATTTTTATACCATTAATGGTTTGTGGTTAAAGTATTAACATTTCATATGCTAGTTTTAATACGAATGTTTATGTTATGTTTCAAACTTTTCATATGAGGAATGCATTTGACTTAGTATGTGATGGGTGGAGCCTGTTATAGATCCTCGATGCATCGGTAGGTCTCATGAGACAAACTAGTGTCTTGGAACAAGGCCTTGACAAAATATTATTTGTAGTCTTGGCACGAGGCCTTGACTATGTGGTTATGATAGTCGGGCATTATGCATTCCATCATTATGAAAGTGGTTATTGATATAGCATGTGGTTATTCGACTAGTAGAATATCCATGTGAATAAGTAAATAGAATTATTTCATTTTATCTTTTCCATATTATGTTGAAGTTTAAGTTTAAAAGGATTTTTTTATTTATACATTGACTTAAATGTTTATGCTTATTTATGAAAGTTTCCGCTATATTGTTATCCTTATTGAGAATCTGAGCTCACCCCATTCAATGTTTTATTGTTTCCAGGATGTGAAGAAGTAATTTATGAATGACCTACAGGGATAGTATGAGTGGATATTAAGACAAGATGTTTTTGTAGTTTTTTTTACTTTATGATGTAATGTAAGACTTATGAATATATCTAGTGTTTCCAAGACTACTAAACTAATTGGTCTTTCGAGACTTGATCTTTTGTGATCATGCCAATGTTATATAATAATGCACCGAATCTAAGTAACTGGGGTCGGGGCGTTATAGTTGGTATCAGAGGAAGTTTAGTATAGACCTTGGAAACTAGATTTAGATAAACTCTAATTAGAGCACATAGCCCTAAGATAGACTTTGAGGATTAGTATAGAAGAACTTCCTAGAATTTTGGTATTGTATAGATTTTGTGACTTTCCAAGAAATACATCCCTTTCTAGATATGAGAAAGTAGAGGTGGCTCTGGAATAGATGTATCTAGGGGTAAAACCCGAAAACACCGCTTTGAGCTAGACTCAAACGGGAACTGGTGCATGACAACGGGCCTTGCTGCACTCTTGGTTACGACACTCCCGGGGGATATGCTTAGGATAATTTACATTTTCTTTACAAACCAATTTGAAGTATTTTAATATAATATGAGAATAAATGACCTTGGTTAATCCTAAGGTGTTTCAAATTGAGAATATGGTGTCATGATGTTCTCTAAATGATTTTATGACTTCTGTTACTCACACAATGAATTCTGGTTTTAGTCAATGGATGGAGTCCAAGGAAGTCATAGTAACTTTGAGAATGATGTACAAGGTGGGAACGATGGTGTAAATGAGCAACAAATGGAATTTTGGTAGGCGTGAAAGATATCATTTTCATGCCAAATTAGTTTTCCAAAAATATGATCAATAACATATATATTAACCAACTCTCGGACTCAACAAAGAAGAGAAAGGTGATGAATGATAAAAGCTCCAGTAGTGGAGACCACAGAGAAAAGAATCATAAATTTCCATCATGCAGGAAATGTGGAAGGAGACACCAAGGAAAGTGTCTCAATGGAAAAAATAAATTCATTACGTGCGGGAAAGAAGGAAATAAAGTGAATAATTTCCGAGGAAAAATGAAGAATACTATGGAAGAAAATAAAAATGGTCCCAAAAATCCATTTATAGTCATTTTCCATAAATATAGGGGACCTGGCCATTACTTGAGTGAATTCCCTATTCTATAGGATATTTTCATTATCAAAGAAGACGCTATGTGGAAATAAATGGTTGGAGAAATGATTAAAAGTATTAGTGCTCCTTGTCGATGGGATTACTTGGGAATAATTTTTTCTTGTATTTGTAACCCTACAGTTTTCCATGTCAGAATGATATTTGAGTAAGACTTATCTTTTCCCTTGTGGATAAGGTTATAAATAACCATTTGGTTTAATATGATCATTGTGTTTGAGGGAATTACAAGTTATTATATTTTGGGATGAAAATTAAAGGTATGAGATAACATTTCTGGTTAAAATTATGTTATGGTTATTTTGAGGAATTTATCTCATTTTGGTAATGTTATAAAATATAGTTTTTAAAAAAAGAAAACACGAAGACCATGTGACAAACCATCGCGTCGGAAAAAGCTGTGGGAATCGAACCCACAACCAAAGTGCGATTGGGATTTATTGCCTACCACTGGACTATATGAAGTCCCTGGTTAGTGTGACTAATTATTTTTAGTTAAATGATTTTATTGATCAATAATAAGTTGATTTTGGTTCTTATGTATTATCAAATGAATACCCTTAGTATAGGAAAATGATTTGGTGATTAAGTGATAAATGTTATTTTGGAAGATGTTCGCTTTTTTGGGAACAATATATGCCCAAGGAAACTAGAATACTATGGGATTTCATTTGAGGAGAAATGGTGGATTTTTATCTACGTTTTTATTGTGGATTTATAGTGATTTGGGTTATTTATGGAAATGATTAACCTATAATAGAGAATATGTGATTAGGTTAATTACTTTTAAGTATGTGACTTTAAGAGTAGTTGATGTCATTTGGAGATACAATTTAACGTGGAAGACTACATAACCAAATTATTCTAAGTTTTGGGTTTCAATATTAGTTTGGATTATATTGAAGGATTTTAAGGGCAATTTTTTATTGAATGTTATTTATTTAACTTTGGGGTATTTTTGGTTTAATTTTAGAAATTTAAATTAGTGTTTCTTTCTCTAAAGGAATATCCTTTCAGGGGATCATTAGATCTTGTACTAACCATTTTGGTTTTGATTAATCTCTAAAGACAAGGTAAATATATAGTTTATCATTTGTGGATCATGTGATTATATATAATTTTATTCTAGCTCTTCTAGTGTGACCAATTCATCTTGAATACTCATCATTTAAAAAAAATGAGTTAGTGGTGGAAATTTATTAAAGAATGAAACTCGACTTAAATAGTAAGTATATCTCTTTATTTTTATAGTCAATCTCATAAATTAATTCCTCATCTTTTATGTAATGTAACTTAAAAAAATGTTGTCTGTATACTTTTCCTACTGGGAAACTAATGACCATTTGTCCCATTACAATTTTGTGGCTTTCTTATTGTTAAATTTCTCCTAATCATTTTTTATATCCCTCTCCATCAGAAATTGACACTTAGTTTATCTTCCATATCCATGTTTTCCTATATGGAATCCTAGTATGAGTTATATTGGGTGACCTTTGTACTTCTCTTTCTTTCTTTTAAGGTGATAGTTTTATTGACTCTTTTTCAGATGTGGGACTTTCCATTATATTCTCAATCCTAATTTTAAAAATTTCGAGGACAAAATTATTTTAAGGAGAGGAGAATGTAACACCCCAAGATTCCATAGTACATCTCTCTTTAAATAATACTGTAGTGTGTGTTGTACGCAACTTTGAGTTCTAACACGCACCACAACCAATCAAATTAGCCGTTATGAATAGTAATAACCACTTTTTGAAATTTTATAAATTTTGTCTTTCAAAATTGAATTTATTTTTGGATTCGTAATATCTAAATTAGCATAGGGTGAATTTTTGGTATTTTTCTGAAAACATTCAATTTTTTATGAATAGTGAAAAAACACTAAGTTATAGTTTAAAACCGAATTTTTATTTAAATAATTATTTATTTTATTTAAATAATTATTTATTTTATTTAAATTTAATTAAGGTCAAAATATATACATAATACCTATTTATGTTCAATGTAATTCATTGGAGTTAGTTTAGAATAATTTTAGATATATAAAAATTTTATTGAACTTTTCACCGTCTTTTACCCACCTCATAGGAGAATTTGGAAATTCATATAAAACTTAATTTTACCGCTTTTGTGAGTGAAATTTAGATAATCCGAGAGACACGGTTAATATCAAGGAGTAAAATGTGGTTCAATGAGATGAAAATAATTTTTGGTGAATAGTAACTTTTTACTTTTATTTATCATGGTTAAAAGTAAATAGGGTAATTAAGGGTAAGAATTATATTAATATTACCCTAACACATGCCCTAATTCTATTGTACAAGTGTATCTCGACCAAAAACAACCTTAGGAATAAAATACTATCATTTAGATCCACTTGGATTAGATTAGGACATTTATTATTATTTAATTCAAAGAAGAGTTAAAAGAGATAAAATCAAAGTTTAAAAACTAAAACATTTTTACTATAGGGTTATACATAAGATAAATTCGATTATAAATATTCATTAGAAATATAAAACGATTTACTACATAATGGTATTTTATTTATAATTTTTAGACGTTAAATAATTTAATTTATTTATGACATAATAGTGATTCAGTAATTACCTAATTAATGAAATATCAAAATAATTGATATTATAAATATCAAAATAAAGGTAATTTGAGACTTTTTATGAATTACACTAATTTTATAGGTTAATATGACATATTAGTATTGGTTATAGAAATTATGTTCAAAGTAATAATGCTGTTATGAAATTATAAAAAACAAAATACCCAATAGTGTCAAAATTGACATAAAAGAGTTTTTAAAACAAATATTATATTATTAATTGATATTTTATTCCTAAAAATCTAAGTTTCGGAAAAAGCACTTATATAATGATATTTGTATCATTAATGGACCACTTTCCTGGTTAGTATGAGATCATTCTTTTAAATTAAATATTTTTAAATATAATGATAAAGTTTATTTCAATAACAATTTTTTTGTCATATATATAACCATGGGATTAAAAAGTGATTTGGTGATTGGGTGATTAATGTTGTCTTGGAAGAGGGTCACTATAATTTTGGAAAATATCTTACCTTATACTAACAATATTGGTTATATTTAGTGTATAAATATATGAGGAATATCTTTTTATCCTTTTTTGTATTATTTGATACGGTATATGTTGATTCTAGTGCTTTATACATTAAAAAATCATCTTGGATAGTCATCATTGGACAAATGATGAGAGTGTGGTGGAAATTGATTAATTGAATAAATTATACTAGACAAGTAAGTATATTTACTTATGATTTTAGTCAAGAAATAAAATAAATTCTTAAAATATAAGAAAAATATCTTTAAAATTAAAAGTTTATCCTATTATGTTCATTTTTTATGAATCAAATGACCGTTTAGCTCATCACTGATTTATGGTTTTGAGGTCCTTAATTTTCTGTTGATCATTCCATTTCTTATGATCAATGATCTATATCACTCTGCATAATTGTTTGGACATTATGATTTTCTTCCATATCCAAATATTCAATTCCCACATATTTTCTCCTATTTAGAAACCTATTTATTCATTATTCTAGATGACCATCATACTTCATTTTCTCTCTTATCAAAAGGAAGTTTTATTGAACCTTTTTATGATGTGGGTTCGCAACAAAGGTATTTTTAAAGTCCAGCATTTAATTACCAATATAAATTTAAAATTGTGAGGATTAAATTTATTAAATGGGGGAGTATTTGACACCTATAGATTTAAATGTGGGTACAACTTTTTATTTTCAAAAATTACAAGTGTGCCGCTCACCTCACTAATAAAAGGCCGCCCCTTATCCTCTCCTATTAAAAACTTCAAAGACCTTTTTATTAGAAAATTCATGACAAAATATATTTCTTAATTCCATTAAAAATACTTATAACTCTTATTTTTATCATAAATCTACCCTAAGAAGGCTACCGGTGCTTACATATGGAGGTTTCCTGAAGAAGAGGTATCAGTCTTAACCGAGCGTCTTTATTTTATTTATTATTAAATATCTTTAAAATATTATTAAATTATTATTATATAATAACACTATTATATACCATATACTTATATTTTATTATTTTAATTTAATAACCTAAATCCATATTACTTTATATTCTATGATGGAAACGATAACATCTCTCATGTGTACAGTGGACCACCGCCTCATGTAGTGATGTGATTCATTTCTCACTAATACTTTACATGGAAGGTACTAAGGATAAATTTAATGAATATATGTGATATAAATGACATAATAATGATATTAATTACATATTTATAATTCTAAAAATATAATATATCATTTTATTTCTTACACTAAAAAATTATAATGTTGTTTGTGTACGTATGGACTACCGCCTCCATGAAGCGATATGATTCTTTTATTCATCACCATAACACATGAATGATATATATAAGTATATTTAATGAATTAATATGGTATTTATTAAATTATTATCATTCTATAAATATAAAATATTACTTACCTTCTTTCCATAATTATCATTGAAAAATGGAAATGTTACTCATGCATATGTACGGTCTACTGTCTCCATGATTGAAATGTGGATCATTTTTTATAACCATATTTTATGATTGGTTTTAAAATTTAAAATTTATATATAAATAGGATAATTATTTCATGATTATTATTCTGTATATGTTGAAATAATGACCTCTTAGACCAATAGTTAACCTATAGGAGTTATTTTGACACATAGTCCAAATATCATTGAAATATCTGATGTAAACTTAAATGATCAATTAATTGTATATAAAATGGTAATAAGTGAAATAAAATTAATAATAAATTTTAAAAAATTTATCAAGTAATTAAATAATTATCAAAAGTTTATTATTTAGTAAGATAAAAAACATACATGAATAGTCAGACTCAAGGTAATGGACTTCGTATCAATTTCCTATCATTGAGACATATTTTGATGTCAGACCCTTTGAAATATTATTTCATAAATTTCTCTATTTTATTATATTTAATGTTTTGTTAATGTTATTATTTCATGGGACTTACAGTTCATGTGTTTCCCAAGTTATGAGGGGATTTTCATATAAAAAATCATCTTTAAAGGTTTTCATTACAACTCTTTTTCTTCTGCATCCATGTTTTCAAAATGATTTTCTGGAAGTTTTTATATGGAATTAAAAAATATTTATAAAGTAAATTTTAAGTATATTTTTACTTTATTTCAAAGGTTTTCAAAATGAATATTTTTATGTGTTTTATATGGAATATTTTTATAAAAGATAAAAGGAATGTTATATTTTTAATGCATACAGAGACAATAGATTTTTCCATCATCATGATAGTTATTTGATTTCACAATTCTTGTGAAAGATTTCATGTTTTCTTTGATGAAAAACCATATTTACCTTTTTCTAGGTAATATATTATTGAAAATTGGTTTCTAAAAGAAATTTGAATTTTGATATCTGAAAAAGTTTTTTCATATGGGTTCAAAGGTGTTTTTAAAAGGGTTTTGTGAAGAAAGGGTGTAAGCATAAAATGTTTTATTCATGATATATTGATTTAGCATTATAAGAAAAACAGGTGATCCTGATATAGATTATAAAAAGTGTTCATCCCCATTATAGCTCATAGGTGTTCCTGATATAGCTTATACGAAGGTTTTAAAACCATTATATCTCATGAAAAATAGGTGAGCCCAATATTAATTATATAATGGGAATGCCTAGATAGCACTCCAATGTATTGGGTAATGTTCTTTGTGTTAATAGGAAAGAAGGAGGGAGTTACTTGAGGGTTTCTCATAAGGATTTAATTGGGCTCTAGTTACTTCAAACATGGTTTTTAAATGAGTTATGAATGTGATGCTCTAAGTTACCCAAAAGGTTTTTAATTTATTTTTATGGGTTTTAAAGCCTTTCCTTAAGAAAAAAGTGTGTGTGTTTTTCATGTGAAAATGTTTTATTTCATAAACTCAAAGAACTTTTAAGATAAAGGTAAATGTTACATGAATTTTCATGTTTTTTGATGGACTAACAATTTTCTTTCTTTTTATGTCCCTTGTTGATCTTTTTTTGCTCATCCCCCATTTTAAAATGTTTTTAATAGGGTTTAAGGATGGTTAAGGGAAATGAATAATTCAAGTTTAAATTCATGAATATTTTCCATGAAAATAACTCATGCTTTGTTTTAAAAGTTTTATATTATAGTAAAATGGATACTAATTGACAGTGTTCACTTTGTATTATATGGTTTTACTATGTATAAGTTATCACCTAATTCTCTAAAACTCTAAACTTGAAAAGATACTCAAATGTAAGATAATGAAATATTGGCTTCAAACTTAATATTATTTAATGTTTAAGGCTAGTCCCTTATAGTTGTTATCAGAGGTCTGTTTAGATAACTTTAGAGTTTAGGGTAATGATAATACCATTCCCTTGTACTATTTTACCTTATGGTTAAGTTAAAATTATATAGCATTTGAAAATTACTATATTTCTTCATCTAAAATATACCTATTCAGAATGGTTTTTTGTAGAGGAAATATGGAAGATGTATTGGAAAGGCACTGAGAGGAAAATATCCTTCCAAATTAGCATCTTGATATGGTGGTAATTGGAATAGAATATTTTGGTGGAGTTATGGCTCAGTTTACACAAACTATTAATGGTGATGGTATGCATTCTATAGAGGAACCTGGTCTACCATGAAGGAACATGTCTATAGTGGATAATTTCATAATGAAACACCCCCCCATCATTCAATGTATCATTTGACCAAGTGGTGCCCAAAGGATGGATCAATTCCCTGGAGAAGATATTTTAAGTCATGGGATGTTCAGAACATCAAAAGTTAACCTTTTCATTTATCATTTTTAAGGTGAAGTTGATCAATGGTGGTATTTGGTTAAGAATACCAAATATAGATATGATATTGATTCTATGGAATGGGATACATTTCAGAATCTCTTCCATGATAAATATTTCCCTAAGGTCGTTTGTCTTAGGATAGAGAAATGGTTCTTGGGATTGAATAAAAAATATGAAAATCCAATGGTCGTGTATGAAAACAACTTCACACGATTATCCAGGTATGTACCAAATTTTATTTTGGACACTGATAGTAAAATTAATCGATTTTACTTAGGATTGAAACAAATTTTACTAAGATATTTGGATTTATGATAATTTGAAAGTTATGAGAAATTGGTTCATTATGTTGAGAAAGTTGGGTTGGAGTTTGTTGATAGTTATGTTCCACGATATAGTAAGAGTAAGAAACGGTAAAAGTGGAAAGAAATAGAGAAGAAACCAAATAAAAATTCTATAAGTAATCAAAAAACATGTTCCAAGTATGGTAATATACATTTTGGTGAATGTTTTTCAGGATTTGTAAAGAGTTACTGGTGTGGTAAGTTTTTCCATAGGTTTTGTGACTATAGGGAATAGAGTCCTGAATAATCAAAGAATGAGATAAAAAATATCTAGTAGATGGGGAGATTTTTTAGTTACAATGTGTTGTTTCATTATTCTAATGTATGTCTGAAGTTTCTTACTTGGGGTGGAACTCATCATGATCAAAAACATAAAGGTGTAGAAAAATCATTTGCTGCTACTACAGTTGATGTTAGGCCATCTGGTGAAGTGGTGATGGATCCTGAGATATCAGTATTTTTTTAAGTATAGTCATAAGTTATAAGTTTTAGACACTCCTTTTATGGTTTTATGTGATGATATATTAAAATTATTAATGAATTTTTAAGATAATTTTGGTTGGGTTCTCGTATATGTAAGGATTTGTTTTAACATGAAGTATGCATTTACTTTTTTTGGACATGAGTTTTAAGGTATCAATAACCTTTAGGGTTTATATGATCTATGATGATTAAGGTTATTTTTAAGGATTTTCATCATATTTATAGGATCTTTAAAAGGATAAAATTTTATAAAATACAACTCAAATTTTAGGTGACAACTCTCCACATATAGCAAGGTCGTGGAGCTTGAACCCAAAACCAAAGGGTGACAAGGCTACAATGCCTACCACTGGCCTATATTATATCCTGGTTAGTATTAGATCATTCTTTTAAATTAAATATTTTGAAAGATAATGATAAATTTTATTTATATAGCATATTTTTTATCATATAGATAACAATGGGATTAAAAATTTATTTGGTGATTATGTGATTAAAGTTGTTTCGAAAGAGGATCACTATAGTTTGGGGAAACATTTTACATTATGATAACCATTTTGGTTTTAGTTAATGTCTAAATATATGAGGAATATCTATCTATCCTTTTGGGTATTACGTGATCCATTATAAGTTGATTCAAGTGCTTTAGACAAGAAAAATTTATCTTGGATAATCATCATTGGAAAAAAGATGAGAGTGCAGTGGAAATTGATTAATTGAGTAAATTCTTCTGGAAAAGTAATTATATTTCCTTATTCTTTTAGTCAAGATGGTAAAGGAATTCTCCAAAAGTAAGAAAAATATCTTTAAAATGAAAATTATATCCTATTATATTCATTTACAATGAACCAAATGGTGTTTTTACTCATCACGGACTTATGGTTTTGAGGTCCTTAACTTTATATTGATCATTCACTTTCTTTTGATCAATGATCTCTATCACTCTCCATCATTGGTTGGACATTAATATTTTATTCCATTTCCAAATCATCACTTTTCACTTATGTTCTTCTATTTGTAAACCTAGTTATATGTTATTTCAGATAACCTCTATACTTCCTTTTCTCTCTTATAAAAAAGAATTTTTATTGATCATTTTTATGATGTGGGTTCCTAAAAAAGGTGATTGAAAATGTCCAACATTTGATTACCGAGAAAAATTTCTAATTTTGGGAATTTAGTTTATAAAATGGGGGAGGATTTAACACGCTGAGATTTTAAAAAACAAAACAATGTTTTATAGAGTGTATGACACGCAACACTGAGCTTAAACAACACACAAAATATATAATCCTTATAACCTAGTAGTTAAGATGGTGGGTATGAATAGTATTAACTAATTTATGAAATATATATATATATTTAATAATAAATATAAATTATTTATAAATACTTAATATATAATTAATTAATTTTTAGTAAATAAATTTTATTCATCAAAAAAAGGTTTTCTTCAAAAATAATTTTTATGTTTATTTGTAAGAAAATATTATAATTATTTTTTAGAAATTTTATAAAAAAAATTTAAAATTTAAATTTATTTTTTAAATAAAAATATCAAAAATTACATAGGGTGAAATTTTGGCATTTTTTGAAAAATGTAGATTTTTTAGTGAAAAGTGAAAATTGCCGATATTTGTAAAAAAATTATTTCTTTTCAAAATATTAAGTGATTTAAAAGTAAAATTATGTTTTGAATATTATTTAAATTAAATTTCTTTTATATTTAATCCACTTAAATTATTTTGAATCAACTTTATATATTATTTTAGTCTAATTTTTTTTTACGTTTAAAAACATGAATTTTCTTAAAACTGTATGTGCATAATGTTTCTACATTTTAATTTGTTAAAATAATACCTAAGGAGTAATGTTTTAAATGAAATTTATATATCATATATAATTATATATTAATTTATATTCATAAAATAATTATTATTAGTCATAAATTTAATATGAAATTATATTTTTCTCAAAAAATATGCTTCTTGAAAACCCGCTTTTTCGTTGGGTCTGTGGGTTTTTTTAAAATAAAATTTTCAAATTATATAAATTTAATTTGGTAAAATGGATTCAATATTTTTAATCATTATAATTTATATTATCTAATAAGGTTAAATTAGTTTTTTACCATTATGAATAGAGAAAATAGTAAAAATTAATCATTGTGGTTAAGGTAAAAATAGATTTACCCGGGGTTATACTAAGATGATAAGGGTTAAAATGACCTAAAAACTTGTATAAGATATATTTTATGAACATATTTATACCTTATAATTTAAAAGTATCTATAATGGTATATTATGGAGCCTTTTGGAATGTAAGGAATGTGCGTACACCTTTTTCTTTTCAAAAATTCTAAGTGTGCCACTCACTTCACTTATAAAAGGTCGCCCCCTCTACTCTCCACTTAACACTTTAAAATATATTTATATTGTACAATAACTACCCAAATATATTCATTAATTTATACCCCAAGATCTAGATCCATTATTTTTTTTCATAAATCCATCCAAATAAGCATTTTTGTTCTTACCTAAGGAGGTTACCCAAAGAAGAGGTATAATGCTTAGCCGGGCATCTTTATTTTATTTCTTCTTCCACCTCCTTAAAATATTATTTAATTATGCTTATATAATAACACCAGTATATCCCATTTACATAAATTTTATTTTGTTAATTTAATAACCTAAATCCATATTCCCTTCTATCAAATGGGATATGAAATCATCATTCATGTGTTCAGAGGACTACCACCTCGCAAATCGATGTAATTTGTTTTCCATCATTGCCTATAATGGCTTGTTGTAAGGATGGTTTTAAATTATATATATGATATTTGTAACATATTTATACCTATTTAGTTATTATATCATAGATACCTTATTAATTTTCAATTCATGAGGGATATGATATTGTCCCTCGTTTGTATAGCGGACTACCACCTCGCGAAGCGATGTGATTCGTTTTTCACTAACTCTTTACGTAGAAGGTAATAAGGATAAATTTAATTAATATATGTGATATAAATGAAATATTAAATATATTCATGAAATATTTATCATTTTAAAAAGATAATATATCATTTTATTTCTTACACTGAAAATGATAAAGTCGCTCGTGTACGTGTGGTCTACCACCTCCACGAAGCGATTTGATTCTTTTTTTCATCACCACAATATATGGAGGATATATATAAGTATATTTAATCAAATAATATGGTATTTATCATATTATTATCATTATTTAAAGATAAAATATTACGTACCTTCTTTCTATAATGATCATTGGAAATTGGAAATGTTACTCATGCGTACGCACAGCCTACCATATCCATGATTGTAATGTAGATCATTTTTCATAACCATATTTCATGATTGGTTTTAGAAATAATAATTTATTTATAAATATGGTAATTATTTCATGATTATTATTCTATATATTTTTAAATAATTACCACTTAAACCAATATTAAACCTATAAAATTCATTTTGACATGTAATCCAAATATCATTGAAACACCCAACGTAAACATAATTGATTAATTAATTGTATATAACATGGTAATAAGTGAAATAAAATAAATAATAAACATGAAAAAGTTTATAAATTAATTAAATAATTAATATAATTTTATTATTCATGAAGATAAATAATGTATGTGAGAAGTTGGACTCAAGGTAAGGGACTTCATCTCAATTTCCTTTCATTGAGGCATATTTTGACGTTATGCACTTATATTATTTTATAATGTCTATATAAAGAACATTTTACATGTTATTTCATAAATTTATATATTATAATAATATTTAAAGGCTTTTTTAAAGTTATTATTTTATGGGGCCTATGATTCAAGTGTTTCCCAAGTGATAAGGGGATTTTCTTTTTAAAAATACTCTTTTAATGTTTTCCTTCCAACTATTTTTCTTCCATATCCATGTTTTTAAAATGATTTTATGAAAGTTTTTATATATAAGTAAAATATTTATAAAGTATACTTTATGTCTCTTTTTACTTCATTTCAAACTTTTTTAGAAGGGATCTTTTTACATGTTTTGTACGAAATATTTTGATAACCAACAAAAGGAATATTTTTTTAATGCATACAGTGACAATGAATTTTTCCACCATCATGGCCATTATTTTATTTTTGTTTTCCTTTGAAATATTTCATGTTTTCTTAAATTTAAAACCCTCTATCACTTTTTTTGGGTAATATGGTATTGAAAATGGGTTTTTAAAAGAAAATGGTATTTTTATATCTGCAAAATTTTTATTTATATAGGCTTAAAAGTGTTTTTAAAATGGTTTTATAATAAAAATGTGAAAGAATAAAAATTTTTATTCCTGATATGGTGCTTAATAATTTTATGAAAAATGGGTGATCCCGATATATCTTATACAGATGTTTGAGACCTATTATAGCTCACGAGTGAGCTCGATATAGATTATATGAAGGGTTGATACCTATTATATCACATGAAAAATGGGTGAGCCCTATATAGATTAAATGATGGGTGCACCCAGATTATGCTCTAATGCATTGGGTAATGTTGCTTTCCTTAATAGGAAATAAATAGAGAGTTACTTGAGGGTTTCACCTATTTATTTAACTAGGTTATAGTTAATTCTAACACATATTTAAAATAGGTTATAAATGTGATTCTCTGAGTTACCTAAAAGGGTTTTTAATTTCTTTATATGGGTTTTAAAGCCTTTCATTGATAAAAAATTGTATGTATTTTTCATATGGAAACTTTTTATTTCATATGATCAAATATATTTCAAGATAATGGTAAAAATTACATGATTTTTCATGTTTTTCACTAGTCTAATGCTTTTCTTTATTTTTATGTTTCTTACTAATATTTTTTCATTCATACCAACTTTTAAAAAAATATAGGATTTAAGGATGGGTAAGGTAAAGGAAGAAGTAAAGTTGAACATTATGAATATTTTCCAGGAAAAGAAATCATGGTTTATTTTAAAAGTTTCATATTATGGGGGAAATGGATATTAATCAGAAGAGTACACTTTGTATTATATAGATTTTTTATGTATGATTTATGTCCTTATTCTGTAAAAATCTAAACTTGAAAAGATTCTAAAATATAAGAGAATGAAATCTTGACTTAAAACTCGAGATTATGTAACATTTAAGGTCGGGCCCTTATATCCTTTCTGTGATCCCATAGGATGATTAGGATATGTCTTAACGACTTTAGTTTTTCTAAATTTTTCCTTCTGGTTTCAAAAGATTTCACCCCAAAGGAGACTAATGGGACAACCAACAGATGTGGGTTGGGATGCTCCCTCTTGGAAGGATTACCCTATTCAATTGCTTGTTGTGGTGGAGGGTGTAGTAGATCATGCTACCTAACCTCCTCTAATGGTATAGTAAGTGGGACCACTATAGTCAGGAGTCCTTTTTCTTGTTACTTACCATGGTGAAGGGGAATAGAGGTCCATGGTCAATTATTCTAGAAACTTTCATCCCCAGCATCCACTGGTCTTTCAGGGCATTAGAGGGCCACATGATGCAGAGGATTGGATAGACATCATCGAGAGTGTATTTGACCTCTTAGATATTCTTGAGGATAGAAAGGTGAATATGATAGTGATTATGTTATAGGAACCCACCAGGAGATGGTGGGTCATGATGGGAAAGTCTAGAAAACATGAGGGTCTCACTTGGGAGACTTTCAAGGGTCTATTATTTGAGGAATTATTTCTCAGTATGCTGAATATAGGCTAAGTGTAATATTTTATGGAGTTACAGCATGGGTTCATAAAAATATATGCATGCTCCTATCATTTTACTAAGATACTATGTTTTTCGTCTCTCTAGGTCGGAAATGATTCACAAAAATACAGAAAGATTGAGATCAGTCTTTGTCCCAACATTATGTGATAGGTTAGGAGTTTCAACCTAACAACATACCTAAAGGTACTGCATAAGACCTTAGCCATTGAGAAGAACCTGGAGGAGGATCGGGTAGTTGATAAACTTTCACCCTTCATTACTCAGGCAGGTGGAGCTTATATTGTTGCAATAAGTTTCACTTCTATTAGTAGGAGGAGGAAGATAGGGAACATACAATAGGGTATTATTATAAAAGTGGACTATAGTATGGCTTCTTCACCCCCCTTAGGAGGATTTCCATAGTGCTTTAATATTAATAAGGTCAAGCATTTTTGCATGTTTTATTAAGCACCCCAAACCAAGTTTCTAAAGCATGGATAGATGAGTCACCTCTTGTAGTTCTTCTCTATATATTTGAAGTTGAGGTTCCATAGGGGTGCAGAACAGATGAGATCTATGACCCAGGGATCTAGCCATGGTCCTCAAAACAGACACATACAATGAAGACTCAAGCAGGTCATGTGTCTTAGGGATAAGGTCACAGAGTGGAGGATGAATGAGTTTATGTAGTGGATTATACTCTAGAATATGGTGGTGAGGGACCATCAACTATTAAAGGTTTGTTCTTGATCACTTCTACACTTTCTACCTCTTTGTTTGATATCAGGGCTTCTTATTCATTTATATTTTCACAAGTTATTGTTTGACTTGACTTACTAGTCAAGTTATCTTCTGAGTTGTTTCCCCTCAATACATCATTAGGCATGAAAGTAGACCAAATTCAGATATTACAAAAGGTTTTATAGTGTAACACCTCAATATTTTAGTGTATGTCTCTTTTGAAATTTAACCTCTTTAATAGATTACGCTGCACGCAACTCCCAGCATAAAGGAACAATGCAATATTATTATGTGATCGTTAAAACCTAGCTATTAAATTGGCGGGAATTAATAGTATTAACCACATTATAAAATATATAAGTATCCAATTAATTTTTAAAGTAGTAATTAATTATTTGTGAATAAGTGTTTAATTTTTTTTAAATATTTTATTATTCAAAAATATGTTTTCTTTAAAAATGGTTTTCTTTATTTTTATGAATAAATATTATAATAAATTTCTATAACTTCTATAAATTTTATTTTATAAAATTAACATAATTTTAGAAATAATCATATAAAAATTATTATAGGGTGAAGTGTTTGGTAATTTTCTGAAAAGATTTATTTTCTAGTGAATAGTAAAAATAGTGATTTTTATAAAAAAGTCCCTTTATGATTTGAATTTGATCTCAAAGTAACATAAGTAATATTAAATTATATATATAATATAATAAATTTCATTTTAATCATCTGTATTCCCTATTTTGTTATAAGTATATTTTTGGGCCTAAAATGCCTTTTTCAAGAAAAAGATTTTTCGTTGCATTTTTTGAGATTAATTAAAAATTAAATTTGGCGACATATGGTTTTTGAATTTTGAAAAGTGGATTCCATATTTAGATTCATAATTTCCAAATTTAGTAAATAGGACCCTTTTTATTTTTTTTCCAATATGAATAGTAACCTTGGTAAGTTTTGTTACCACGATAAAGGGAAAATTGGGAAATATATGTTAAAAAATAAAATGATAAATACTATAAAATAACCCTAAAACATGACCCAATTTTATTTTATGATTAATTTTCTTCCATAATCATTAAATTTTTTGATATATGACCATTTTTTCATTAGGAAGTGATTATGAAAATTATAATATTTTTTTTAAAGAAAATTCAAAGGTGTCGTATTCAAGATTTTAATAACTCTAACATTTTTAATATGGTTTTATCTAGAAGATATCTTTAACTATAAATATTATTGTGAAATATAAAGTAATTATCTTCATCATGGTAATTTATTTTTAATTTTTAGGGAATAAATAATTACATTGAATGCTTATATAATGATGATGCAGTAAATATTTAGTTAATGGAAAAATCAAATAAATGGTATGAAAAATATTAAAATAAATATAATTTGAGATAATTGATTTTATTAATAAATTTTATATATGAATAGGATATATTATAGATGTAATAAATTATTTTTCTTGAATAGGACATATTAATAATACGGTAATTGTCAAAAGTGTTAACAGGATTTTAAAACAAAATGATAAGGGTATAACCATAACCTAAACATATAGCAAAAAAAATATTGGATGAATATGATTCTATCCTTATCACCTTAGTTTAAATTTTTAATTTTTTAATGGACGCTTTTCCATGAAAATGACTTATATATAATTTAAATCAAAGATAGTTACAAAATGTCACTCTCTTTGTATTTAATATCTTTTATGCATCCACATAGGAACAAAAGCAAGATATGAATGAAAATAAATATCTATTTTTATTTTAATGAAATTATTTTCATTATAAAAATCTATTTTTAAATTTTAGATATTATATAATCACCTTAAATGCCAATACATCATTTATTTAATTAACTAAAAAATAAAATAAATGATTTTAAAAATATTAATTTTGATATAATTTGAATGATTTAAAGAGTGAAATTAACTTTATATATCTATGTAACATATTAGGTAGGTTTTAAAGTATTATCTCCGAATTTTTCCTTTGTCTTGATGTATTTGAATTAAAAGTAACTGAATAGTGTCAACATTAACATTAATGATAATTTATCAAAATAATATCTTATTAAATTATTTAAAATTCATAAAAAAAATATCTCCATCCATGTTAATGTAATTTTCTTTACCACATCATATATGTTTCATTTATGAGTCATATTTCTATTTTTATAAACATTATTAACCCTTTGTGAACAAAATAATGGTTATCATGGTTAAGGTTAAAAATAAATAACCAAGGGGTTAATCAAAATGATAAGGTTTAAATTGACACCAAGAAATGTATAAATTATAATTTTTTTATGTTATTAAAACTCTATTCAATATTATATTTTAATACCTTTCCATTTTTCATTTGGAATGATAAATTAATTTATTATAATTTAATATTTTTAGAAATTCCAAAAGTGTACCTCACCTCAATTATAAAATGGATCCTCCCCCCTCACTCCTTCACACCACTTTGATCCATTTAACTCAACCAAGTCTGGTAAATTTTTCTTCCCAATATCCTTATCTAAATTATTTAGGTTATGTTCTATCCAAAATACCAAACCTATAACCCTTAAGAAGAGATATAAAGGAAGTCTGTTGAACAAGAGGTAATTGTCTTTACCGACTCTTCCCAGTTTATTTCTTATTATACCTCATCTTAAAGTGTTGTTTCCATGGTAAATTAATAAATACAGTATCATTTATATACTTACATGTTATTATGATTATATTACAACCTTATTTCACATTTTATCCATCATATGAGAAATGAAAGCACCATGCATGCGTATGTAATTCTTACCGTCTTCACATAGCGGTGTAATTAATTTTTCATAGCCACTTTACAAGGATTATTATAATGTTAGAAATAATGGATATATACGGTACTTATGACATGATATTTATTCTACAAAATTAATATATCACCCACTTCCTTACCATTTCAACCAATAATGTAATGATATTGCCGATCGTACGTACATACGGTCTACCATCTCCATGACGTAATGCGATTCATTTTCCATGTTCAAAATTAAGGATTGATTATAATATATATATATATATATATATATATAATGAATAAATATGATATCTATGAATTTAATATAATTTTGGAGATGATGGTACTATATTCTATGTACAAGAACCAAGACTTACACGACAAAAAAATGAATAGGAAAAAAATTAGTTAACACCCAAGATAGTGAAAATAGTGAAATATTATTAACAAATGGGTGATAAGATGATATAATAGGATCATATATGATATCATAAATATGAAAATATTTCTATTATAAATTAATAACATGATTTAAACCATTATAAAGGAGGATAAATCATGTTCAATTAAATGAAATCGTAAGGTAAGGTATTTCATAACTCAATTCTCATTCATTGGGTTAAAATTCTATTTCATTCATTATGTAATGATAAGGTTATGTTTAAAATGAGTTTTGATTATATTATGTTGTGTTTTCAATTTGTTATGTGGAATTATATTAGATACACATAATTGATTCATTTGATTAATCATATGATCTTTGTAAGGGACTTCATCTCAATTTCCACTTCATTAAGACTTATTTGGTACCGTGCACTTTTTAATTTTTTATGTGGTGTATATACTACCCCTTTGAGATCATTTTTCATTTAAAAAAACATTTATCTTAAATATCCATATTCATTATATCATGGATATTAGTATTTCCTAAATCATATACCATTTTTTTATAGTGTTTACTTGGATGGTTATTTGATTTACTAGTGAAATATTTATAAATCTATATCCTTTACTCAATATGGATATTTTATGAAGAATAATATTGATTCATTAATTAAATAAATTATTTGATATATGAGGAATTATTTGGAATTACATTTATGTTTGGGGCCTGATATTATATATCCCCTCGATGCATTGACAGGTATCATGAGACAAATTAGTTAAGAAAACATTAAATAGGTTTTTAATTATAGTTTAAGTCTTCTTGTGAAAGGTCTTAATGGTGGTGGTATCATGTGATAGATACATGAAATCCAATAATTAAGCATTTCCTTCATTCAGGGCTCAATAATTATTATCCAAGAGATGTTCACTATGATATTTTCTCTAAATGCATTTTTATTATCTGTTTATTGGACAAATGACATGTGTATTTAGTTATTTACCTTTCCATATTGATTATTCTTAATGATTAATGACAAATTCCACTATGCTTAACTGTTACAGAGTATTATAGATCATCCCGTTCTTATTTTTCTTTTCCCTAGGATTCCGAAAAATGTTTTATCATTGATATACAAGGAGATACTAGATAGAATAAATATGATCTCAATGAAAATAATTTTTTTTATTATATTTTCAAATTTATGTAAAATTCAAGTATATATTTAGTTATCTAAGAATACTAAATTATTTGGTTCCTTGGGATGCGATTCCTTGTACCTTATTCCAATTTAATAAAGTAAGGTGTTGGATCTGGGCTACTAGGGTCAGGGTTTTACAGTTTGTATCAAAGTAAGTTTAGTTGACACCTTAGTAACTAGATTTAGGAAATTGTATATTAGGGAATATAACCCTATAAATGAATATAAGGATAACTATAAGTAATTGATAACATCCTATAGATTTGGTAATGACCATTAATAATGTAGGTTAAACCTAAGGGATCAAAATTTAAAAGAAGGTTTCTTGATTTATACATCCTTTTAATAATATTTCAGGATTATTTGATAGATCACACTAATTATTATTGTTTTATTCTTACACTTCACTTTTTGGTTTTATTCAATTATGGTAACCAAAATAACTAGTTTAATAATGAATGTGATAGACAATGTGTTGATAAGCGACCAAATAGGATGATGACTAGATTGGAGGATGTTTTAATTATGCCTAATAAGTTATCATGATATATGATAAAAAAACTTGCACCTTAACTAATTCTTAAACACACCAAAGAAGAGAATGATAGAGCTCACTGAGTGATCGGGTGGTGGAGACCATGGAAGAAAAAAGATTATGTTTCTTATATATTGATAATCTGAGAAAAAACACCAAATTGAATGACTTAGAGGAATATGGTGGTGTTTGGGGTGTGGAAAATAAATATATAAAGAAATTAATGGATGAGGATAAATTAAAATTTTGGTTAATTAAATGAATTATAATAATAAAACTCCTAAGTAATATTATCCAATGGGTTTTTGTTTCAAAATTTTGGAAATAGTTGTATGATAGTATTTATACCCTTGAAAGGTGGTGTAGAGAAAATGTTATAATTTTAGGGAGACATATAGTTTTGATAAATATTTGAGGAATAATTCCTTTAGATTTCATGAACATAAGTTTAAAGGCTTGGATAAAATTTAAGGTTTTTATATCTCTGATTTTGAGGTAATTATGAGTTATTAAATTTTGGAATGCAAAATGAAAGGTATAAGATTTGAGGTTAAAACATTCACCTTAAGGATGAATTTGTTTAAGTTATTATATAATATGTTCATCATATTTATGGTAATTATATAAGAATTATATAGTTTTAGAAAAAAGGACAACCCACAGAGTGGGTGATGACTCATCACATCTGGTAAGGCCGCAAGGTTTTGAACCCACAACCAAAGGGTGACAATGGTATATTTCCAAGCACTATCCTACATAAAGTCCGAGTCAGTATGGAATATTATTTTTAGTTAAATGATTTTTTGGATGAAGAATTATTTGATTTTAGAAATATATGTGATTGGAAAATGATTTTTTTATTAAGTGATTAATGTTATTTTGGAAGACATTCACTATTTTGATAACCTAATATGATTAAGGTAAACATAATAAAATGGGGTTTTATTTGAGGAATAAAATGAAAATTATCTCTTTCTTATGTATTTATGGTGATTAAGGTGATTTATAGAAATTATAAGCATATCATTGAGATTATGACATTAGGATAATTACATTTTTTAAGAGACTTTAATAGTGATTGATATTATTTGGAGATAAATATTAAATTAATATTAGAAGACTATGTGATCAAATCCTTCTGATTTTTGGTGTTTAATCGTAGTCTATAATATTTTTTTGGAATTTTAAGGATATTTATTTGTTTAATGGTTTATGTTGAATTTTGGGTATTACTATTTAATTTTTGAAATTAAAAATATTTCCTCACATAAAGTTTTATTCCTTTATGGGGAATTATCTTATCTTGTACTAACCATTTTGGTTTTAGTAATTTCTAAATATAGGATCAATTGATTGTTTTTATTTCATAGATTTTTTGATCCATAAAAGATGATTTTTATAACACCCCAAAATGATGAATGTTTAAATGGCTAAATAATATGAATCATGTCAATAAAGTGCACCTTCATTTTCGGGAGCCTACATAATTAGAACTCCACAGTTAAGCATGATTGGTCTAGACTAGTGATTAAAATGGGTGATGTTCTGAGAAGTTTCCCAGAGAGTGTGTGAGTGAGGAAAAGTCACACTGGAAATGACATGTGTTGGCCTGTGGGGACTCTCATTAGTCAGATGACCCGTTCGGGCATGTGGGTGGGCCCCAAGGTGGGGACCACATGCCTGTGGGGAAACTGGTGGTACCTGGTGGGCCAATACCCAACAACCATGTTAGGGTGAGGTGTATGTGCTGTCAGCAGGGCCCAATTATTACATTTGGTTTTAAAGGAGGAACCCAGCCTTAAGTGTGGTTCTCTTCCGGGGTTGAGATGTATGGACCACAATGAAGGGGTTGTGCTCTAAATAGGGGTGATTGTAACACCCCAGAATGATAAAGGGTAAAATAGCTTAATGATATGACTCGTGTTAAGAAGGTGTGCCTTCCTTTTTGGGATCCTACCTAATTAGAACTCCATAGTTAAGCATGCTTGGCCTCGAGTAGTGATCAGGATGGGTGAAATTCTGGGAAGTTACCCAGGGTGTGTGTGAGTGAGGACAAATCATATTGTAAAGGACATATGTTGGCCTATAGGGACTCTCATTAGTCAGATGACGCATTCAGGCATGTGGGTGAGCCCTAGGGTGGGGACCATGTGTCTGTGGGGAAACCGGTGGTACCTGTCAAGCTAGGACCTGAAAACCATATTAAATCGGGGTCTTGTTCTTTCAGCAGTGCCTAGAGATACAGTCCACCTAAGGTCCAGGTCAAATAGTACCCGAAGTTATCATGCATGAAATATAGGAGGCACCATCGTCAGAGCCATACCCATGCCTGGACTCAGGATTCGCACTAGGTTTTGGTCAATAGTGGGAGAGATGATTTTATGCTTGTGATGGATGAGGAAATCCTGCGAGAGACTGTCTATACCACCATGTTTCTTATGTAATTTCAGTCATTGGTCTATCTTTGTGGTGGGAGTAGTAGTTTTTGCGAGGTTTTCCAAGCAACAGATAAGGTTTTGGAGATGGAGTATTCAGAGGCTCTAGATGAAAAGAGGTATGCTCTATGTCCTTACTAATTTCTATAGTAGGATTGATAGACACCGGTAGGAGGTACAATTTTCTTTCCTCTTTTTCTCAAGTTTTTGTTTAGTTTTTTGATTTTTCATTCCAAATGCATGAGGAAGAGGGATCATTCCCCCACCAAGATTCATTTTTGTGACACAATGAAAAACTGTGAGGGCAAGTCAGTGTCATCCAAAGCAGATAGTATTGACGTGTGGTGTTTGAGTCCCTTTGACTTTTTTGTATAAGTATTGGTAGTGTGTTGGTAGTAAGTGGGTCGGTAAGACCCAATGTAATCATCTGGGAAGGCCTTTTTTGTTTTTTAGTTCCCTCACATGCTCGGTATCATATTTTATACAAGACGCTTGAAGAGGTTGTTATGTGGTACATTGTGGCTTCGAATTCGCAAGAAGGATGGACACTTCCCCCATTAAGATGAATCCTTAAGGCACGATATAAAACCATAAGGGTGATTCAATGCCACCCAAATAAGATAGTTTCGAGGTGTGGTGGATGAGTTCCTTTGATTTGTGATTTTGATGTTGGTTTCTTATGTTTTCAGTAGTTTCATCGGGGCTTATAAGACCCAGTTTGTACACTTGGGCGACCCTATTTTTTCTCCTTATGAAAAAGAAGTTTTTCATGAGGCGTTGAGGTTTTTTTTCAAGGTATCACATGATTTTATATCCATTGGGCATGTTTTTTATATATTTTTATAAAGGTGGTGAGTGTGTCAACCTTCTAAGGTTTGGCGTTGGCACTAGTCATGTGGAGATACAGGGTGCTAAGGTTTTATTTTTCCTCGGTTTCATGTTCATTTTGGAAGAGACAGTTTGGAGTTGGTTTCGGTCTATTGAGGCTTGAACACCTAAAAAGGTGGCCTTATGTGTGTGGAAAATAGGTCTTGTGTGTGGTTGGATCTTGTCAGGGGTTCAGAGTTTTAGATGGGGCGTCAGGCTACCAATGAGGTTTCTAAACCCTCTCTTTCATTACCAATGTGTGGTTGTGCTTGAAGTTTTTCCTGAGGGCATACTTGTGAGCAGCATGGGAACCCTTGGTGACATTTTTTGTGGTCTTTCGGTGTGTTGGTTCCTCTTAGTGAGTGTTTGTTACATCATAGGAACCTCTAGTGAGCTTGCTTTCCTGAGAGTCCCAATGGAGAGCTCAGGTCTTTTCCCATGTTCCTAGCCTTTTTCTTTTCGAGGATGAAAAGCCTTAAGGTGGGGAGGATATAGTGACTCGATTTTTTCCCTATCATACTTTGGAATATTCTTAAGAATGTTTTGAATCCAAACACTAAGTCAGCGTAGGAATCTGAGGGCCAGGGATCCTTGGAATGGTGATATTAAATATATTAAATATATTTTATCACATGTGTGTAGTTTCTATTGATACATGATTAAATCTAGAGCGGAGTCTCATATCAGGTTTATGGGACCATGGTTGAGTTCATAATGTCGTTTTTACCCTAGGCACAACATAAACTTTGTCTACGATGGGTGATGGGTTGGAGGCGAGTCAGGCCGGGGTGTTTAGAGGATATTGTTTATTAAAAATAAAACAAATATTCCCTCTCCCCCTTCTCCACATTCATGTTTATGTAGGAGGAGTCTGAGCCCCTCTTCCCCTTCCTATCTCTTTGATCATCGGGCGAACCAAAGTGAGGAGGTGCTGCTAGGTTCTATTTTTGACGCTGATCATCTCCAGATCGCCAATCAGCACATCCCGGTTGTAGTTCTACATCCGAAGATTCGTTGTTTCAGCCCTGAGGTAGTAAGTTTGAGTTTATGTCTCAATAACTCTTTTTAATGAATTTTTTAAGGTTTTATAGCCCTTATACTATTGTTAGAGACCCGTGATGGGTCGATCTGGGTGTTTTGGGGTGAATGGGGGTGATCCAGGCGATTTGTGGGGAAATCTCATCGAATGTTTTCTGTCAACACAGTGTGTAAACCAGTCCTACAAGTTTTGTGTTCTTCCTATTTGGGGAAGATGAAGTTCAGGGTCTACATGTTTTGTATGTGGGGTTGCATGATGTGTAAGTACCCTTATCGTGTGGCTAGGGGAAACAGTCAGTGTAGTTGTGTAGGAGTACATGATCATGTAAAAGAACACAGAAAAAGTACAGGGACATAGGGTCCTATATAGGGGATTGAGTATACCACATAACTAGGTGTTCATGCAACCCAAACACACTGTGTAGTATGGGATGCATGGCATGTAAGGGAAATGGTTGGATGAGACATGTGACGGAGAAACACATTTAGGGACCGGGTGAAGCGGGACATGGCATGTATAATATATATGCAATGTGTATGAATACATGGTTCAGAAAACTATGTAAGAAGGATACACATTTGGGAATTCAGGTAGGTTCACATGTCGTGTGGCCCCCTTACATGTCTTGTACTCCTTGAGTATCTTCATGTGATCCCCTTCCTCCCATATCTCCTTCTTCGTAGCTCGGATTCAATCTCACAATTAGCATATCCTTAATAGTTTTCCATGTACAATGAGATGGTGGCCTCAGTTTGTGCCTAGGATTTGTGGTGTGTAGGTAGTGTTGCATGGGTCACTTGGGTTAGTGATGTCGATCAACTAGGTTGAGTGGGTCCCCAGGTCTCTTTTGGTGATGTTTCGACTAGCTAGGTTGATTGGGTCCCCTTAGTCTTTGGTTATGGCATTATGAATAGAAGGGTTGAGCGGTTACCGCTGGTCCTTTCTACTATGAGGATTTTTGGTATCACATCCTCTTCATTAGACTTTGACCCCTCTTCGGCTACTTTGCATACATGCAGCAAGGATTCATTTCCATTTTTTGGAGTGAGTCACCTTAGTTCACTTTGACTATAGACTTAGTGGACTTATAGAACGTATCACCCTGAGAAGATCAGTGTGATCCTCACATCCTTATTTTTCCCCTGGTAGGGTTAGTATCAGTGTGACCAATATTTACCTGGGAATTGATCCTCTACCCTGGATTTTGTTGCTCTAGTAGAGAACAAAGTCCCCAGTAAGCCCTGGGCGTAGACCCTCTATCTGAGTATTGAGATGCATTTCTTCCTTCTATGATATATTGTGACATTTCGACTAGCAGGGTTGAGTGAGTCCCCATGGTCCTTCTTTGTGATGTTTCCTTAGAAGAGTCATAATCACCATGACCAACTCTTCATGAGTGCTTATCCTCTGCTATTCAGGTTATTCCAAATTCAGATTGTTCCAAATTCATGTTGTTGGGTGATACCCCTTTTTGTGATTGGTGTTTTCGGCTAGAGTGACCCCCAGTAGATCCTAGGTGTGGTCCCATACCCAAGGAGTTGGAGTTAGTTTAGTCATTAAGTGACTTATTCTGTGGCTTTATCCTTTGAGCTTTCCCTCACGGATAGGTACCAAGAGGGTTGGCCAGGTTGGGTCATTTGTTCCTTTTACCGATCGAGTGGAATCTATCAGTTGAGTTCCATCTGGGATGGTGAGGTTGACTCATCATCTTTGATATGCTTATGCATCTCCTCTCATTTTGTGACCCATCAGGGATGGTTAGGTTTGGGAAGGATCCAATTGTTGTCTATGATATCGGTACCTCATGAGGCTGTTACAAGTGTTGCAATGGAACTTCGAGTTGGATACTGTGGACAGTCCAGGGTTGGGATCATGTGACTTGGAGGTGAGTATATATGGGTATGTTCTAGGAGTCCCTGTGGTATGTGTGTTTTCATTGACATGCTACAGACATCAATCCAACTAGTCATTTTTAGCTGAGGATGGTCTCGAGATGGATTTTCTCTCTTATTTGTGTTCCCTCAGGCTGGTTTGAGTTAAGTAATTCCTATCAGTTACTCCCTTTTTGGTTTGGGTTTTTGGGGTTCCTACTAAGTGTTTTTATACTCACCCCTATATAGGTTTTTCCCGCACGTGTTGTGTCTTTTCCAGACCACATGTCCTTCGATGAAGTCCCAGTATAACCCGAAGCAGGAAGAGCATAGTATCTAGACTAACCATGGTGTTTCCAGAGCTGTATTGCGGAGCTTAAAAGTGGGAGTTTGATAGTGATCCCCACCATCGGAGCAATTTGGACACTTTTGCAGTTTTCTTTTGGTGGGCCCTATATTTTCCCTTTTTGTACTTTTGTTGTACTCTTTTTTGAGATATATGTATGCATGCATTTTAGTTTTCAGTTTTTCTATATCTCTGCATTGTTCCATGGAGGTGTATATGGGTTCATGTGTACAGGTATGATAGGATAAGGCCTCTCATTTGTGTGATAACCTACTCGGCGCTAGTCGTCGACCTCTATCCTATTGGAGGTGGTCTTTGGGAGTCATGGCTCGAGCCCCATTGGGTTGGGTCATGACAATTTTTGTGATTCATGTATGAAAAATTCAACCACATCATTTAGAGAAAAATATGATTTTATAGTGGAAAATTATTAAAGGATGAAATTATTCTTTTAAAGGTTGAAATTATTCATACTCAATTTTCTTTTAACCCATCACAAATTTACGGTTGTTTGAAAGTTAATTTTCTAATGACCATGTTCTCTATCACTCTCCATTAGAACTTGATAGTTATATTTCTTTTCCATGTCCGTATTTTCACTTTATATTAATGTTCACCTATTTGAAAGATTAATTTTATGGTGACCTTAGAATTTCTCGTTCCCTCTTATTAAGATGATTTTTTATTAACTCTATTTACAATGTGGGTTTCCCACAAATGAATTTTCAAGTATCAACCTTAAATTTTCAAAGTGAAATTTCAAATTTTGAGGATGAAATTTATTGGAGGGGTTAATTTAAATATAACACCCTCAAACTTTATGAGATATGTTTTTTTAATTTCATTGATGTCTTGTGTTGTATGCTACACCAAGATTAGTTTGCACTATATGCAACACTGTATTAGCTTGTAGTATAAACAACACTATTATGGGCTTGTGTTACACACAATTTGAAGTTTTTTTGATAGAATTCATTTCATGAAAGATCAGGTATAAGTGATAACTAAATAATATAACCCAGTCATTATAATGAAAAGTATGAATAGTATTAACTTCCTTCTAAAAAACTATTTAAATGAAAATAAGCTAGTCTATAAAATAATAAAATCACTCTTTATGGATTTTATTAGTGAGAAATAAATGTAATATATTCAATTTAATGTTTTAAATTCATTCTATATTTTTTATAGATACGATATAAGAAAAAATTCAATTTATCATAAAAAAGAAGTATTTTTCAAAAAAATACCATTTTACCGCCTTTTGACGGCAAACCTTTTTTAAATCTATTTTTTGATAATTTTAAAGTTAGATTTGACATAATAAACTTCTTCTTTGGAATATGGACATTAAAATTTACCTTGGTTTAAATTTTGGTATTTTTTTGATGAAATTCATATTTTAATGAATAGTGAAAAATACTACATTTTAATTCAAAACTATATTTTCGTCTAATTTATTTATATAGTTAGATTATATTTTTAATTGGTTTTAAAGTGTAATTGGATTATTTTTTATCATTTAATTCAGTTTTTTCATTTGAAGTAATTTTACATTTAAATTGGAAATAAACACATGTCAACCTTTTGAGAGTTTTTATTTCATAAAAACTTGCCTTCTGGATTTGACAACGGGAATTAATTTTATATTAATTAAATAAAATTATGTGTTATGAATTTGGAAAAATGAATTCCATATTTGGAATCAGAAGTTACAAATTATGTAAATAGGTACTTTTAATTTTTTGACATTATGAATAGTGACTTCAGTAATTATTTTATTTACCACGGTTAAAGGGTAAATTAGGTAAATAAGGGTAAAAATAATATTATAATAACATAAAACTACCCAAAAACGTGTCCTAATATTATTTTATGAGTCATGAGAGACCAAAACAATTCTTAGGCCTAAATTTTAACATTTGGGATCCACTTGGATGTGAAAATGACATGTTATAATAATTAATTTAATGTAAAGGGAAATATAACATAAAAATATATCTTTTTACAAAAAAAATTAAGGTGGGGATATATAATTGATCTATTTGAATATAAATATTCATTAGAAATATAAAAAAATTCATACATCATGGTTTTTTATTTAAAATTTTTATAAATTAATTAAATTTATTTATTTATGACACAATGATGATGCAGTGATTACCTTGTTAATGAAAGATTCAAATAAATAATATTATAAATATTAAAATAAATTTAATTTCAATATTTTTATGCCATAAATGAATTTTATGGGTGATTATGAAACATTATCTTTGATTTAATATATTTTTTTTGAATCAATCAATTTTTTATAGATTTAACAAAAATCAATTACTAAATAGTGTCAAAATTGACTTAAATGAGTTTTTAAAACAAATACTATTTTATTAAATGATATAATAGTCATAAAAATATTATATTTGGAAAAATAACTTATATAATGTTAAAATTTTCATTGATGATACAATTTAGGTTCTCTTGGCATTTTATAATAACTATATTGACCATATAGTGTAAAAATAAAAGAAGACATGGTAAGAGTTAATTTATTTAAGTAAGGGTTAAAGCCCAAAGATAAGGTTAAATTTGTGACCTAAACTTGTCTAAAACCTATTTGTTGAGAGAATTTAGACCCATAATTATATTATCCTTGAAATATATCACTTTTTAACTATTATAATTAGAAAATAAATTTAAAATAAAATAATATTTCAAGACTTCTCTAAAGTTCCCCTCCTCCCTCTTATAAAAGGCCACCACATCTACCCAATTACTCACACCTTTAAATCCCCTTTACTCAACCAACTTATGCTCAAATAAGCTCAAAAAATCTATCCCTTCCTCATAGAGGCTATAATTTGGGCATAAATCCATCCTAATGAGACCTTTTGTGCAAATAAAAAGGAGATAATCAAAAACAAAGTAATTGTTTTATCACCTATTTCAAAATTATTTTCTTCTTCTACTTCCACTTATTATGTTGTTTTCATAATAAAGTAATAAATAAATTATCTTATACATTATGATATTTTATTATAATTATGGTACAACCTTATACCCTCTTATACCTATCCTATGAATAATAATATCACCTTGTGTGCATACGTATGGCTTACTGTCTCCACGTCGTGGTATAATTTTTTATTCAACAATACTTAATTTGGATGGGTATAATGATGAGTATAATAGATTTAAATAATTAATATAACATGATAATTATTCTATATAATTTATATACCATCTAATTCCATACCATTTAACCATTAAGTGAATGATATCGTCACTCGTTCATACGTACGACCTACCGTCTCCACGATGCGATACGATTCATTCTACATGATCTTCATTAAACAAAAATTATATACATGAATGGAATGAATAAATATGATATATATTATAATAGTATAATTTTATAAATTATATAACTATAACCAAAGAATTGTAACATTCACTTATTAGACAAAACATGCATAAGAACATAAAGCAGTTAATATCCGAATAACGGGTGACAATGAAATGTTACTAACAAACGGATGATAATATGATCATATATGATATCATAAAAATGAATATGATTCTTAAATAATACAATAACCTTATTTTAATCATTACACATGAGTTTTTTATACATACTAAGTATATCATACCGAAGGTAAGTGAAAAAAATTCAATCTCGTTATTATCCGAGATTGTTTATTCATAAGTATTTAATGGGATATATTTATCATTCACATTCATATTTCCTAAATATATAATATTATTTCTATTATTATACAATTTTTAAAAGTAAATTTTACACATTGGTACATTTTTATTAAATGGTATGTAAGTAATCATTCTTTCATTTTCCATATGAGGTGTTTTTTGACTTTTCTGGAAAGAGTACGAGAAGAATGTTTTTTTAACTTATATGGCATGAATGGTTTTTTTACGTCTTCATAACACCTTAGTTCCATGAATATTCATCTACATTATTTCAAGTTTATTTTCAAATAAATTATTTTATTTTAAAATTGCATGGCATTTTGATAAAATAAAACATTTTTGAAGAAGAAAGGATATTATCCTCAATAATTAAGTTCAACTGTTTTTTCAAAATTATTTTTCATCTAAGATGAAAAAATTTAAATAGGGTTTTGTTTTTATCCATATTATTACTATGATTTTATTTTTTAATTATGTAATGATATTTTATATGGATTATTTTATTATGGAATGATGTTTAGGAAACCCATTTTATTTCACAGATTATGCTATGATGAAGGATTTATGTTGTTGTGTAACATGTAAAAATGATTTAATTATGAGTTGGGTGGGACCTATATCTCCCACCAATGCATTGGGTAAAGATTTATATCTTATTATATAGACATTACTGGAACGTAAAGTAAATTCGGTTCAGTAATATAGGCCTTGAACGATAAGTAAATCTAGTTCAATAATACATGGCCAGAATCGCAAGTAAACTCGATTCTGTAATGGACTTTGTCCACTATGATGGTCTTGGAAGAATTTATTTTGTTACTATGGAAATCATATTATGTGATTATTTGTTTTCTATAATTCAATTTTTTATTCCAAAGTTATTTTATCATGGTTAATGTTTCTTTATGATTTGTGCCTTACATACTGCCAAGATTTATTTCATGACTCAAGATTTTGATATTTAAACTTTATGTTCATGTTTTTACATTCTTATTTTTATGGTTTGTTTTATGTTCTCCATGTTTACCCTTAATGAGAATTTGATCTCACCCTTTTTATGTTTTCTCTTCCCCAGTATATAGAGAAAGGTTTTAGGTGGGAAAACAAAAGGGGAAGGTCTTTATGAGAGATGTTGAAGATCTATCACAAAGTTATAAGATTATGTTACAAGTTTCCAAAGACACTAAACTAATATGGTCTCTGGGTATATATTTTTGTAATGTATTAAGTATTCTGAAAAAGAAATATAAGGTCCATTTACATTAATCTTGGTTCATTAGAGTTGGTGTCAGAGTGAAGGCAGTGTTAACCTTTGGAAACTAAGATGAGAAAACTTTAATGAGATCGCTAGAGATATTTCTAAGGTATGTATAGAGATGTCCCTAAGGGTAATTATAATAATGGGTTATAGTATTATAATTATGGTAACAATTATGAATAACCTAGGATTAAACCTAATATGTTAGAGATTTAAATTACACCCCGTTGATTATGTTGTTTTCCTAGTATGATTTTTGCCTCTCACGCTATTCTTTTTGGGTTTTAGAAAATGGATGGAACCCAAAAGAACCATTTTAATAATAAATGCAATAGGAAATGCAATTATATTCTTCCTAAACAACCAAATGTTATGGGGTATGGAATTAAAAATCTTATTTCTATACTTATACAAGCTACAAATCATTCTGGACTTCCAAATGAGCAGAGAAGGGAACAAAATTCTGTTGAGTCCTTCTTGAGGCAACGTCAAGTGGGTCTTCTGATCCACTTGTTTCTGAACAATGGAACAGTACCATTGAAAATATATTTTCTATAATTAGATATTTAGAACATGAAAATTTCATTTTGGTTGTTTATCATTTAGAAGGATAATCATACCAGTGGTGGACTCTAATCAAGAATACAAGGCAGCAAGATGAA
The DNA here is from genome assembly GCA_963277665.1 of Viscum album. NCBI lineage: Eukaryota > Viridiplantae > Streptophyta > Magnoliopsida > Santalales > Viscaceae > Viscum > Viscum album. Next base: position 1,082,625,043 of record OY728134.1, on the reverse strand, counting down.
ATTGAATCCATGGAATGGGATGAGTTCAAGAACATATTTTTCAATAAGTACATTCCTTGTATTCTTTTAACAGAGATGGAAAATGAGTTTCTTGATCTTAAGAAAAAGGATGATGAATTATTTGGTACATACAGGGAAAAGTTTACAATACTTACAAGGTATGATTATGGCTTTATCATCCAACACGAAAGTAAAGTTGATCGATTCTTCAATGTCTTAAAACCAAGTATTCAAATGGAATTATCTATAATATACTTTAGTAGCTATGAAGAGATTTTGAATTGTAATATCCAGGTATAAATGTAAGTTGGTGTTACATATCAATCTCATGGTTTTGACAAGAAACAAAATATGGGTTCAATGGAAAATATCAAAACAATGGTGAAAAGAATATGAATGTTTCCTTATGCAGAAAGTGTCTAAATACTCATGGTGGATATTTTCTTAAAGGGAATAGAAAATATTTTAAGTGTGGAAAAGAATGTTATTGAGTAGTTGAGTATCGAAGTAATGGGAAAAATGTTGGTAATGATGTAAATAAAGAAAAGACTAAAGAGAATGCACCACCCACACTTTAATTCTATAAGTGAAAGTAAATGGGGAATTATGTTAACCAATGACCTAATCCAAGAGTTATGGATGATTATCGATGTCAAAAACCTCTTAAATCCAAATACAAAGGAAAATCACATTTGATCACTATTGGCGATGTTGAGTATGAAAATGAAGTGGTGGAATGATTAGGTTTTTATGTAATGGAATTCCAAAATAGTGTTGTAGAATATCTTTTAGAGTATTATGGAATATTGGAATATCTATTTATTGGTTCATTATGGTTTTCCATAATTATATGGTACTGGTAACCTTGAAAAGTGATTGAAATGTTTTTGGAAAGAACGTGATATGATCATAATGAAGGGATAAGGAGATAATGAGATGTTTCATAGTTTTAATGACCTCATGACTGATATAAGGAAAAAATGATATCATGGTTTGAGTATATATAATTTTTGGTAATTTTTGTGTGTGGAAATAGTTAATTTTGATAGAATGTGTGTTTTTACTAAGGTTCAACGGTAATTCATGTAATTATCATGTTTCAAGAGAATACATGATTAAGGTATTCACATGTTTGAAATGTGAAAACCAAGAACTACCTTATGAGATATGGTAGATAAACTTTAAGTCAATTTAGTTCACCTCTTTCTAAATTTTTATATTTTCGGTTTTCATAAGGTTTGAAATGTTATCCATTTATGGATAGTATAAGTTATATTATGGTTGAAGTTTGTTAGATTAATGTATTATCTCATTATAAGTAGACTTATACATATTTTATTACATGTGCTAACTTTTTTTGTTGAGACGGATGGAATGAACTATTATTCTATCGAATGATCTTCTAAAAATTCAAGAATGATAAATTTAACTTCATTTATTTAAATAAAAGATGAATTGGAAATTGTTCAAAGCCAGAAAATGGTGAGATTGTACCAAAATCAAGTAAGTATTTATTCTCATGAAAAATTATTCAAATTTAGGAAAAGGATCTTGAAAACCAAAAATGTTATATTAGTACCTTCTTATTTGATGAATCATCTGGTCCCTTAAATCATCACAGATTTATGGCTTTCTGGTTATTAAATTTCTCCAAGCCTTGTTCTCTATCACTATCCATCAAAACATGATGGTAATATTTTCCTTCCATATCCATGTTTTCACTTCCCACCTATTTTCTCCTATTTGGAAACCCAGTGATGAGTTACTTTGGGTAACTGTTATGTTTCTAACTTTCCTTTTTAAAATGAAGTTTTAGTATTCATTTTTACAATGTGGGTTTCTATGAAAGAAACATTCAAGTAGTAAAACTTTTATAACCCTGAAAAAATTCAAGGGTGAAATTCATTTTAAGGGGGTGGAATGTAACACCCTCATATTTTATGAGATATATTCTTTTTAATTTATTTGATGTCTTGTGTTTCACGCTACACAAAGATTAGCTTGCATTTTACGCAACATCGTATTAGCTTGCAGTATACGCAACACTATTATTGGCTTGTATTGCACAAAATTTCAAGTTCTTTTGATATAATTCCTTTCATTAAAGATCAAGTATAAGTGATAACAAAATATTATAACTTAGTCATTATAATGGTGGGTATGAATAGTATAAACATCCTTCTAAAAAACTATTTAAATGAAAATAAGTGAGTCTATAAAATAATAAAATCACTCATTATGGATTTTATTAGTGAAATATATATATAATATATTCAATGTAATGTTTTAAATTCATATTATATGTTTTATAGATATTATATAAGAACAAATTCATTTTTTTTGGATAAAAGAAGTATTTTTCAAAAAAAATAGAGTTTTACCACCTTTTGATGGTGAACCCTTTTAAAATATAGTTTTTGACAATTTTATAAGCCTTATTTGACATAATGAACTTATTATTTGGAATCGGGACATAAAAATTTACCTTGGTTGAAATTTTGGTATTTTTTGATGAAATTCATATTTTAATGAATAGTAAAAAATACTGCATTTTAATTCAAAATTGTCTTTTTGTCTAACATATTTATATAGTTAGATTATATTTTTAATTAGTTTTAAAGTTTAATTGGATTATTTTTTTATCATTTAATACAATTTTGGTCATTGGATGTAATTTTACATTTAAATTGGACATAAACACATGTCAATCTTTTGATAGTTTTTAATTCTTAAAAACCCACTTTCTGGTTTTGACAACGGGAATTAATTTTAAATTAATTAATTCAAATTATGTGTTTTGAATTTGGAAAAATGGATTCCATATTTGTAATTATAATTTTAAAATTATATAAATAGGTACCTTTTATTTTTTGACATTATGAATAGTAACTTCAGTAATTATTTTATTTACCACGGTTAAAGGGTGAATTAGCTAAATAAAGGTAAAAATAATATTATAATAATATAAAACTACCCCCACACATGTCCTAATATTATTGTATGAGTAATTAGAGACCAAAAAAATCCTTAGGAATAACTTTTGTCATTTGGGAGCCACTTGGATGTGAAAATGACATGTTATAATAATTAATTTAAAGTAAAGAGAAATATAACATAAACATGTATCTTTTTAGTAAAACAATTTTAAGTTGGGGTTATATAATTGATATATTTGACTATAAATAGTAATTATAAATCTAAAACAATTTCCTGCATCATGGTATTTTATTTATAATTTTTATACATTAAATAAATTTATTTATTTATGATACAATGATGATGCAGTGATTACTTTATTAATGAAAGATTCAAATAAATGATATTATAAATATTAAAATAAATTTAATTTCAAAATTTTTATGCCATAAAAAAAATTTATGGATTATTATGACATTTTATATTATATTTAATGTATTTTTTTTCATTAATAACTTTTTTATAGATTTAACAAAAATCAATTACTAAATAGTGTCAAAATTGACTTAAATGAGTTTTTAAAAACAATAATATTTTATTAAATGATATAATAGTCGTAAAAATATAAGATTATTTAAAATGACTTATATAATGTTAAAAATTTCATTAATGATACACTTTAGGTTATCTTGTCATTTTATAGTAACTATATGGATCATATAGTGTAAAAATACAAGAAGACATGGTAAGAGTTAATTTATTTAACTAAGGGTTAAAGCCAAAAGATAAGGTTAAATTTGTGACCGAAATTTTTATAAAACCTATATATTGAGATTATTTATACCCATAATCATATTATTCTCTAAATATATCACTTTTTATCTATTATAGTTCTAAAAAATTATAATAAATTAATATTTGAAGACTTTCCTAAAGTGCCCCTACTCCCTCTTAAAAAAGGATACCACATTTACCCACTTACTCACACATATAAATCCCCTTGGATCAACCAACTTCTGCTCAAATATGCTCCCAACATCTGTATCTTACTCCTAGAGTCTAAACATTGGTCATAAATCCATCCTAATGATACCTTTTGTGCAAATCAAAAGGAGACTCTCAAAAAAGAGTTAATTGTTTTTTCACCTCTTTCAAAATTCTTTTATTCTTATACTTTCTCTTATTATGTTGTTTCCATACTAAAGTAATAAATCCAATATATTATACATTTTTAGATTTTATTATAATTATGTTACAACCTTATACCTCCCTTTATCCATCCTAAGAATAACAATATCACCATGTGTGCGTACGTACGGCTTACCGTCTCCACGTCATGGTGTAATTTCTTATTCAACAATAATTAATTTGGATTTTTATAATTATGATTATAATGTATTTAAATAATTAATATAACATTATAATTATTATTTATAATTAATATATCATCTAATTCCATACCATTTAACTATTAATTTAATGATATCATCGCTCGTGCGTACGTATGGCCTACCGTCTCCACGATGTGATGCGATTCATTCTACATGATATTCATTAAACAAAGATTATATACATGAATATAATAAATAAATAGGATATATATTATAATAATATCATTATATAAATGATATACCTATAAAAAAATAATTGAAACATGAACTTATCTGAAAAAACATGCATAAGAACATAAAGCAGTTTATATCCAAATAATGGGTGACAATGAAATGTTACTAACAAATGGATGATAATATGATCATATATGATATAAATAAAATTAATATGATTCTTGAATAAGAAAATAACATTATTTAAATCATTATACATGAGTTTTGTACCTAAGGTAAGGGATAATTTTTAAATCTCATTATTATTCAAGATTATTTATTCGTGAGTATTTACTGAGATATATTTATCATTCATGTCCATGTTTTCTAAATATATAATATTATTTCTATTATTATACTATTTTTTTAAAGTTAATTGTACCCATTGGTAAATTTTTATTAAACTTTATGTAAGGAATATTTCTTTTGTTTTCCATATAAGGTACTTTTTACTTTTCTAGAAAGAGTACTAGAAGAATGTTTTTTTAACTTATATGGCATGAACAATTTTTTTAACGTCTTCATAACACCTTAGTTATATGAAGCTTCCTCTAAAAAAATTCAATTTTACTTTAAAATAAATTATTTTCTTTTAAAATTGTGCGGAATTTTGAGAAAAGAAAACATTTTTTAAGAATAAAGGATATTATCCTCAATAATTAAGTTCAAGTGTTTTGTCAAAATTATTTTTCATATAAGATGGCACTCTTTAAATAGGGTTATGTTCCTATCCCTATTATTACTATGATTTGATTGTGTTAATATTGGAATGGTATTTTATATGGATTATGTTATGATGGAATGATGTTTAATAATCCTATTTTATTTAATGGGGTTTTCTATGATTAATGATTTATGTTTTTATGGAACATGTAAGAATGATTTCATTATGAGATGGGTGGGGCCTATATCTCCCTCCAATGCATCGGGTAAATATTTATATCTCATGATATAGACATAAATGGAATGGAAAATAAATTTGTTTCAGTAATTTAGGGCTGGAACAGAAAGTAAATATGGTATAGAAATGCATGGATGGAAAAGGAAGTAAACATGGTTTAGTAATGGACTTTTTCCACTATGATGGTCTTGGCAGAAATGCCTTGGCTGCTATGGAAATCATATTATGTACAAATTTGTTTTCAAAAATTCCATGTTTTATCCCAAAGCTATTTTATCATGGTTAATGTTCCTTTATTATATATGTCTTATGTACTGCCAATATTTATTTCATGACTCAAGATTTTGATATTTAAACTTTATGTTTGTGTTTTTACATTTTTATGTTTATGGTTTGTTTTATGTTCTCCATTTTTTAACCTTACTGAGAATTTGAGCTCATCCTTTTTTATGTTTTCTTTTCCCTAAGATATAAATAAAGGTTGTAAGTTGGAAAACCAAAGGGTAAGATCTTTATGGGAGATGTTGAAGATCTTTCACCAAGTTAGAATATTATGTTCCAAGTTTCCAAAGATACTAAACTAATATGGTCTTTGGGCATATATTTGTGTAATGTATTAAGTATTACAAAAAAATAAATGTAATTTTAATGTACTTCAAGCCTAGGTCGTTAGATTAAAACCCCAAGATTTTATGGTATGTCTCATTTTAAATTTATCCTCTTCGATATCTTACGTTTCACATAACACCCAACTTAAACGAACAATGAAATATTATTATGTGATTGTTATAACCTAGTCATTAAATTATAGGTAATGAATAGTATTAACCACATTATGAAATATATAATTTTCCAATTAAATATTAATTTGGTAATTAATGATTTTTGAATAAGGGATTAATCTTTTTGTAAAATCATTTTATTCTACAAAAATACATTTTCTTTAAAAATAGTTTTCTTCCTTTCTATGAGTAAATATTATAATAAATTTTTGGAAATTATATAAATTTCATTTTATAACTTCATTTTTGAAGTCATCATATTAAAATTTTATTATGGTGAATTTTTTGGGATTTTCTAAAAAGATTGATATTTCAGTAAATAGTGAAAAATATAGATTTTTATAAAACTATTATTTTATTTATATTAAAAAAATTCCCTTTAGGATTTGAATTTGATATTATATTAACCTAATAAGTATTTATATATATATTTATTTATATAAGTAATCAAATTAATTTCATTTTAATCATCTTTATACCTTATTTTGGTATAAGTACATTTTTTAGCTTAAAAATGAATTTTTCAACAAAACTGTATTTCGTTGTGTTTTGTGAGATTAATTTTAAATTAAATTCTGGAACTTATTTCTTTTTAATTTTGAAAAATAGATGAAATATTTAAATTCATAAGATCCAAATTTATTAAATATTTCCCTTTTATTTTTGGAAAATATAAATAGTAACCTTGGTAATTTTCATTACCACGATAAAGGGAAAATTGGGTAATATTGGTTAAAAAATAAAATGATAAGGACTAGAAAATAACCATATCACTTGACATAATTGTATTTTATGAGTAATTTTCTTTCATAATAATTAAATTTTTGGATATATAAACATTTCTTTCTATTATAAAGTGATTATGACCATTATAATATTTCATTTAATGAAAAGTCAAAGATGTCATATTCATGATTTTAATAACTATAAAATTTTTAATATGGTGTTATCCAAAATATATATTCAACAATAAATAGTATTTTGAAATATAAATTAATTATATTCATCATTTAAATTTATTTTAAATTTTTAGGGAATAATTAATTACCTTATATTCTTACACATCGATGATGCAGTAAATATTTAGTTAATGGAAAAATTAAATAAAATATATGAAAATTATTAAAATAAATATAATTTGAGATAATTAAGGTGATACAAAAATTTATATATTAATAGGACATATTAAGGATGTAATAAATTATTTGGTTTTAATTATAAGTGTCATCCTAATATTGTTAAACTCAATGTAATGAATAGTTCTAAAATTGACAATATAAATATTTTATAGTAAATAATATTTTATTAAATGATTAAAAAATAATAAAAATCTAAAATTATGCAAAATGAATTTTATATGTTTAATTACATCTATCATAGTCCATTTATGTGTCTTTTAGAATTTTATAGTAACATTATTGACCCTTATATAGTAGAAAAATTTAATAGTACGGTAATTGTCAAAAGTGTAAACGGGAGGTTAAAATAAAAAGATAATGATATAGCCATGTCATAAACATATCCAAAAAAAATTATGGGACGAATATTATTCTACCCTTATCATATTTGGTTCTAATTTGTGTTGTTTAATAGGAACTTTTCCATGAAAATGACTTATATATCATTTAAATTAAAGATAGTTACAAAATGTCACTCTCTTTATATTTAATATATTTTATGTGTCCATATAGGGAAAAATCAATATATGAATGAAAATAAATATATATTTTGATATTAATAAAATTATTTTCATTATAGAAATTTATTTTTAATTTTTTTCAATTATATAATTACCTTTAATGTTTGTGAAATGCTAATATAGTATTTATTTAATTAACAGAAAAATAAAATAAATGAATTTAAAATTATTAATTTGATATAATTTGAATGGTTTAATATGTGAAATTCATTTTATAGATATATATGATATATTATAGTGGTTTTAAATCATTATAATATAATTTACCCTTTGTATTGATGTATTTGAGGTTAATGTAAATGAATGGTGTCAAAATTGATATTAATGAAAATTTATCAAAATAATAGCTTATTAAATTATTTAAAATTCATAAAAAAATACCTTTATACATGTGAATGTAATATATTTGACCACATAATAAATTTCCCATTTATGAATCATTTTTCAATTTATATAAACATTATTACCCTTTTTGAATAAAATAATGTTTACCACGGTTAAGGTCAAAAATAAATAACTAAGGGGTTAATCAAAATGATAAGGTTTAAAATGACACTAAAACATATCTAAATTATATTTTTTTGATGGTTTTACAACCTTATACAATATTATCTTCAAATACCTTTCCATTTTTATTCATTTGGAATGATAAATTAATTTATTATAATTTAATATTTCTGAGAAATTCCAAAAGTGTCCTTCACCCCAATTATAAAAGGGCACATCCTCCCTCACTTATTCACACTACTTTGAGCCATTTAGCTCGACCAAGTACTATAAATTTATCTTCCCAAAAACCTTATCCAAATTTTGGAGGTTTTGGTCCTTCCAAAAGACTAACCCTGGATTCCATAAGAGGAGATCTAAAGGAAGTCTACAGAATAATTGGTAATCATCTTTACCGACTCTTTCAAGTTTATTTATTATTCTAATTCATATTCAAGTGTTTTTTTCATGTTAAAGTAATAACTCTAGTATCATATATATATTTAGATGTTATTATGATTATGGGATAACCATATTCCATCTTTTATACATCCTATAAAAAATGAAAGCACCGCGTGTGCGTATGTACGACTTATCATCGCCACATAGCGGTATAATTAATTTTTCATCACCACTTTACAAGGATTTTTATAATGTTGTAAATAATGGATATATATGTTACTTATGAAATTATATTTATTCTTTAAAATTAATATATCATCCACTTACATACCATTTCAAACATAAATGGAATAATATCATTGCTCGTGTGTACTATGGCCTACCATCTCCAAGACACGATATGATTCATTTTCCTTGTTCAAAATTCAATATTAATTCTAATATATATATATATATATATTATGAATAAATATGATATATATAACCTTCATATCATTATGTAGATGATGGTACTATATCCTATGCACAAGAACTGGGACTTACATGATAAAACATGCATATGAAAATAAAGTAGTTAACACTCAAGATGGTGAAAATAATAAAATATTATTAACAAACGGGTGAAAAGATGATATAAGAGGATCATATATGATATCATAAATATGAATATTGTAATGTCCCCAATATATTACTCTCTCACCTGATTAGAAAGGGTTGGTTGCAAGACCTCAAGTGTGCCTCCCCATACGCCATAGGTTGCTGACTAGTAATGGGGGTGTGAAATGTATAGTGGGGATATTATACCCCCTAGTATAAAGTGTCATAGTATTAAAAAACATAATAAAATGGAAATAATCAAATTAAATACATATCGTAAGACAAAAATAATATCCAAATGAATAATATAATAAATAATAAAGGAATAATGCAATGACGTGCTAGAATGTAACTAAATTTCGTGCTAGAACAATACAAGAAAAAGACTAGATGACTCAAATAAAAGACTCAAAGTCCTGGGTCCCAAATCCCACATTAATCCTATATCCAAAATCTAGCCCAAATATAAACAATAAATCAACATCAAAGTCATTTTCCCTTTTCCAAACTTGCATCCACATAATCTGCTGAGGTACTAAACGACATCCCAAATAGGGTGTGACTATAACTCAGTAGGTCAACACCACTTTGTCTAAACAAACCAGTATGATAATAAGTTTGTGAAATAAAGTGAAAATGGGTTTATTAATTAATTTAATAGTTAATAAAATACAAAAATATCCTGCTTCAGCTCCGTGCTGGAATAGCTTTGAGCATGTCTTACAAGCATGCAAACCACAACCATATAACCAAGGTAAACAACCAACCATAACGCCATGCCAGAATACCTATAATCATTAAAGCATTCCGGGTCAAATCCCTATAAGCATTACAGCATAGGACTGGGCATGGCCCACTCTTTATAAGCATTAAAGCATGGGAGTGGTCCAAGCTCACTCAATATCAACATTACAACTTATAAGTGTGCAATTTACAAGGCCGAGCTCAATATATAATAATTATAGCATGGAACATAATCTCTGTAATATAGCATGGATATCACAATATCACATCACAATTCTCAATGGTTAATTATACAAATTATAATTCTTCCTTCATATGTCTTCCGGATCAAATTATCGGAAATTATGTTTCCCTTTTATGGTGTATAAGAAAATTTAAAGTTGAAAGACTGTAGAAACTAAACCCACCTCCTCTGCTGAAGGTTTGGGTCCTGCTGAGAAAATATGTACCTAAGGATTTTTTGATCCATGTATACCACAAAACTCTCACCAATGAGATAGTGTCTCCAATATCTCAGGGCATGTACCACTACTACTAACTCCAGATCATGAGTAGGTTATTCCTATCATGTGTTCTTAGCTACCTGGATCCATAAGAAACCATGTGATCCTCCTGCATTAGAACTTATTTGATTCCAACTTTGGATGTGTCATAGTACACGGTATATGCTTTACCTAGCATAAGTAAAGTGAGGATAGGTGTTTAGATCATCATGCCTTTCAGATCCTAAAAATATCTCTTGCAAGCATCAGACTAAATAAACTTTACCTCTTTTCTTGGTCAGCCCATACATTGGTGTTTTAAAATGGGATAAATATCGGATAAAACACTGGTAATAAACTTCTAAACCCAGAAATCTATAAATTTAAAAGACATTATTGGGTTTTTTCCCAGATATCATGGATGCGACTTTCTCTAGGTCCACTAACACTCTTGCCTCTAAGATTACATGGCCTAATAAGTGCACTTTATTTATCCATAAACTGCATTTGGTAAGCTTGTTGTAAAGTTGATGCTCTCTCAATGTACTCAGGATGATTTCAAGATGTTTGGAATGTTTTCCTTCTGACTGGGATTACACTAAGATATCATCAATGAAAACCAACACAAAATGATCCCAAAAGGGATGAAATATCTTATTCATTAAGGCCATTAATATTGCTGGTACATTAGACAACCTGAATGGAATTACTATGAATTCATACAAACCATACCTTCTCCTAAAATCAATCTAGGGTATGTATAATTGTATCACCCTTAACTGATGATATCATGATCTCAATTCAATCTTGGAGAAGATCTTAGAACCTCTCAAATGATCAAAAATATCATCAATGTGTGGAAGAGGATACCAATTATTAACCATCATCTAATTAAACATCTGATAATCCTCACATAAGCACAAAGATCCATCAGCCTTTTTGGAAAAGAGAACTAGATAATACCAAGGAGATGTACCGACCATATGAAGCCTTTATATTATAGATCTTCTAATAGTACCTTCAACTCCAGAAGCTCGGACGGTGCAATTCAGTAAGGCAGGATAGAAACTAGATCTCCTCCTAGTACCAACTCGATCATGAAATCAATATATCACTTGGGTATTAATCCATAGAACTCATCAAGAAATACATAATTAAAATAGTCTACCATTGGAGGAAAATAATCTCACTACATTCCAACATTATCTAGAACAAGACCCGTGATCTGAGCCACGAGTCAATCCAATACGCACTATATTTGTCATGCACGACCAACCTAAAGATCCCACTCACCCTGGTGAGATTAGTTTCTTCCATCTAGATATAGGAAATTAACTCTCATAATGTAATAGTCGATATGAACCTGGTATTAAACTAACCAATCTTTAACGTCATCCAATATGGCACTCTCTCATGTGGTGGGTAAGGGTTGGTTAAGAGACTTCAAGTGTACCTCCCCATATTCTAGAGGCTACTGACTAGTAGCGGGGGTGTGAAATGTATAGTGGGAAGACTATATCCCCTGGTATAAAGTTTCATAGCAGTATAAAAAATCATAATAAAACAAAAATAATCAAAGTAAAGACACAGAGGAAGAAAACAATAAAATACAATTGAATAATCTAATAAATAATAAATTAATAATTTAATGATGTGATGGAATGTAACTAAATGTCATGCTAGAAAAATATAAGAAAAAATTATTAGAATCAAAGTCCTAGATCCCAATCCCCTCATCGGTCCCATCTCCAAACTATATCCCATCCGAAAACAAGAAATCAGTAGCAATATCCTTTTCCCTTGTCCAAACCAGTATTCACATAATCTGCTTGGGTACTTAATGGAAGCCTAAATATGGTGTGAGTATAACATAGTAGTTCAAAACCAATGTGTCTAAACAAAATAAGTCTGATAAGAAGTGTATGTAATAAATTAATGAACAAGTGTATTAGTTAATTCAACAATTAATAAAATACAATCACAACCTGTTTCGACTCTGTTCTAGAATAGATCTAAGCATGTCTTATGACCATTCTAACCACAAAAATATAACCAAGGTAAAAACAACAATCAATCTGGGTCAAATTCCTATAATAATTACAGCATTCCAGGTCAAATCCCTATAAGAATTAAATCATGGGACTAGGAATAGCCTGATATTTATAAGCATTATAGTATGGGACTAGGTCAAGCCCACTCAATATCAGTATCACAGTATATAAGTGTGCAAGTTCTAGGGTTGAGCCTGATATATAAACATTACAACATTTCTAGGTCAAAACCCTATAAAAATTATAGCATGGAACACAATCCCTATCAGATAGCATGATCACAATATCACATCACAATTCTCAATGATTAATTATGAGAATTACCATTATTATTTCATTTTCAACTTATAATTTAATTAATTTTTTATTAATAATTATATCAATAAGAAATAATCCACAATTTAGGGATTCTATAATAAGAAATCACCCTAGGTTACATATCATGTTAAACATACTTTAATCCATTATCCAATTCATTTATATTCAATGGTTTGGTCACCCAAAGGGTAGCCATAAGCTAGGTCAAAATCCAATTGCAACCAAATTACTTCAACGGATAATCCCATTCATTTATTCAATTGATTTGGGTGCACACTACATCGGTACTATCACAATATTGCATAAACTTGACAATTATCAAAACATAGGGTTGAGATTTAGACCCTCTAACTTTGACGGATGATTTGACAATGCTTCTAATGGAAAACACCCATGAGGAAGAAGGTTCAGATGATTAACATAGTTTACTAGATCAAAACTGGTCAAGAACAAAACCAAAAACACAAATTGTCAAAGGAATTCACCATGATGGTTGGAGAAGAAGGAAGAGAAGGAATAAATAGGACCAAAACCACTTTCTAAGAATTTATCACACAAACAGGACATCTGAAAGGGAATTTGGCACCCCCAAAATCACCTAAAGAAGGCCCTAGGGTTGAGAAGAGATGATATGTAGTGGATTAGAATGAAAATCACCCACATAGTATGTTTAAAACTTCAATTAGGGAATTTACATGGTGTGTAATGTGATTACACGTCATTTAAATGTTTTTAATAGGATAAGCCAAAGAAAAATCTCAACTCAGATTTATTTTATTAAAACCCCAATCAATTACATGACATGTAATCCCTTTACATGGCATGTAAATGTTCTATAGTTGATTTTTCAGACCATTTTTCCTTTTAAACAAACCAAACCTCTTTTAAAGATTCTCAACTCACCAAGAACCCATGGAACACTTAACCCATTTATACTCAGACTCCATTAATTCAAACAAGAATACATCCATAAACTTTAGGTCATTTTCTCCAAAAAAGGATCTTTGTCTCCAAAAAATACTTGATAATCGTGGATCAAAATAAAAACTCAAAGGGGGACATACCTAGAAAAATATGGGATCTTACAACCTCCCCATCATATATTATCTCGTCCCCAAGGTGCACCAAGCATCACTATGAGGTCTCAGTGAACAAGTTTGGACACTATGTTCTTATATCAGAATCCATCTCCCAAGTTTACTCTTGAACTCTCCCATGCTACCACTACACCTGAACCAATATTATAGTCCTAACCCAAAGACATTTCTCACTATGATCCATAATCCATATCGGATTCTCCTTAAAGGATTTGTTGGCACAAATCTCGATGTTTACTATGTTTATCACATGGGAAGGGTCTGGATGATATCTTTATTTTTGTGACACATGGAACATGTTGTGCATGGAATTTTAGTGTTGTGGAAGGGATAAATGGTACGCCACTGGACTGACCCCTTCCACTATTAAAAATAGTCCAACAAACCTGGGTGCAAGCTTTCCCTATTTCCTAATATGAAGTTTCCTAGTCTAGGAAACACCTGAAGGAAAACATTGTGACTAAACTAGAATTCCAAAGGTTGTATTTGATGGTTATTATATGATTTATACCTACTCTGTGTGGTCACCAACCACTTTATAATCAATTTAACATGTTCAAATGTCTCCTGTATGAGTCTAGGACCAACAAGTGTTGACTCACCTGATGGAACATCTTTCCATAAAAAGCCTCAAAAGTTACCATTTGAATCGATGCTTGGAATATATTGTTACATTAAAACCCCAAAATTACCATATGTTTCTCCCATGAACCACCAAAATCCAAAACATAGGCTTATAAAATATCCTCCAGAACTTGAATAATCTACTCATATTTACAATCAGTCTATGGATGATATGTTGTGCTTAAAAGAACATGCGATCCTAGGGCTTTCTAAAGACCCTTACAGAAACGTGATGTGAAATAAGGATCTCTATTTGAAATGATAATCCTTGAAACACCATGCAACTAAACCACCTCACGCATGTAATGACTTCCCAAATCATCAACTGTGAAGGTTTCCTTAATAGGTAAGAAGTGGGATACATTAGTCAGTTGATTCACAACAACCCATACAACAACATTCTTCTGGGTTTTCATGGGTAGTCTTGTCACAAAATTCATTGTTACATCATCCCATTTCCACTTAGATATGGGTAAAGCCTACAAAAGCCCAGCTGGCCACTGATTCCCATCTTTCACCTGCTAATAAGTAAAGCATCTAACCATGAAGTTTTTGCCTCCTTTTTCATTCCTAACCACCGATATTTTCTATAGAGATCATGATACATATTTCTTAAACTAGGATTCACCACTCATCTAGAAGCATGAAAATCCCTCATCAACTCCTCGGGTATGCTCGTAGGAACCCATACTCATCCATGAAAAATAAGATAATTACCATTGTTGAGAGACCATCCAGATAGAATCTCCCCACCATATAATTTGTCTCTCATAACTAATCCCTCCAGATCAAAAAACTATTCAGTCTTAATCCAGTCAAAAATCACAGGCATAATAGATGTCGAGGTCAGAGCTACTTTCCCATAAGAATCCTAAACATCCAAATTCATGTCTAAAAAAAGGGACATTATCCTTCACTTGTCACAAAACTCTCGTACTGCTTATGTCAGTGTATTTCAAATCAAAGTGTCAGAAATTATGTTTCCCTTACCTATTGTATAAGCCAATTTGAATTTTAAAGACTTAAAATACTTGACCCACCTCCCCTGTCGAAGTTTTATGTCCCTCTAAGAAAATATGTACCTGATACTTTTATGATACGTATATACCACAAACCTCTCACCCATTAGATAGTGTCTCCAAAATCTCAGGTAATATACCATTGTTGCTAACTCCAGATCAAGAGTTGGGTAATTCCTCTCATGTAGTCCCAACTGGATGAATCCATAAGAAACCACATGATCCTCTTGCATTGGAACTTCTCTGATTCCAACTCCAGATGCATCATAGTACACGATATAGTATTTACTTGTCACAGGTAAAGTGGGGATAGGTACTAAGGTCATCCTTACTTTCAGCTCCTAAAAAACTATTTCACAAGTGTTAGACCGAACAAAATTCACCCCTATCTTGGTCGGCCCAGACATTGGTGTTGTCAAATAGGATAAATCTTGGATAAAACATTGGTAATAACCTACTAAACCTAGAAAGCTATGAATTTCAAAGATGTTTTTGGTTTGTTCCCAAGATACCATGGCAGAAAATTTCTCTTGGTCCACTGACACTCATGCCTCTAAGATGACATGTCCCAAGAATTTCACTTTATTTATCTAGAAACTGTATTTGATTAGCTCGGCATAAATCCAATGCTCTCTCAATGTACATGGAATGATGTTAAGATGTTTGGAATGATCGTATTCTAAATGGGAGTACACTAATATATCATCAATGAAAACCACCAAAAACTGATCCAAAAAGGTTGAAAGATCCTATTCATTAAGGCCATAAATACTGTAGGTTTATTAATCAACCCAAATAGAATCACTACTAATTCATATAGGACATACCTACTCCTAAAAGTAGTCTGAGTTATGTCTGATAGTCTCACCCTTAACTGATGATATAATGATCTCAATTCAATCTTGTAGAATATTATATAACCTCTCAACTAATTGAAAAGATCATCAATTTGTGGAAGAGGATACCTAATCTTGACCATTATCTATTTCAACCACTAATAATCCACACATAATCACAAAGATCCATCAGCCTTTTTTCTGAAGAGAACTGGAGAACCCCAAGGAGATTTACTAGGCCATATGAATACTTTAGATTTTAGATCTTCCAACTGAACCTTCAACTCTCGAAGCACAACTGGTTTCATTTGGTATGGTGGGATATAAACTAGATCTACTCCTGGCACTAACTCGATCATGAACTTGGTCTCTCACTTGATCAATAATCCATAGAACTCTTCAGGGAAAACATCCTGAAAATGGTCTACCACTGGAGTAAGAGAATCTTATTGCATTCTACCATTATCTAGATAAATACTGTCAATATGAGTCATGAGTTAGTCCAATATGCACTAAATTGGTCCCATGCGACCATCCTGAAGATCCCACTCACCCTGGTGAGAATAGATGCTTCCTTCTCAAGATAAAAAGGTAACGCACCTCCTGTAATAGTTGATATAAATCTGGTATATAACTAACCAATCCATACCAAGAATCAAGCTGATTCCTATCATTTATAACACAAACGTTTCCCAAAATAAATGATAACATCCATCTCTAGAGAACACATCTTATAACATTTGATATTATCATACTGTACTCCTAATGGTATGTCAATAGTCAAAACACCATCTAAGATTTCCATATCCAATCCCAAAGTGTTTTCAAAAAATAGAATATAGAAAAGAATGGGATTCTCCTATATCAAAAAAAACAAGCTAAGGTAGATGATATAAGAATCGTACCTCTAATAGTAGATGGTCATGCATCCACATTATTCAGAGTTGTCTATATAACCTGCAACTGACTTATCCCTCTTCCTTGGGATCTAATCTAGCTATCATGATCAATTTCCCTTATTGGGTACTATTTCACATACATTGGGGTACCAAGTCCCTTTCCTCATCTTGAATGGCATGTGGAACTCTAGAAACCATCCTACTGAGGGGTAGTTGAATCCCTTCCCAACTTTGGTGCCTATACTAATCCTCTTCCACTGGTTTTCTATGGAAATTTAACATAGAACCTCTGAAGATGACCTAATATTCCATAGATACAACACTTGACTATAGGGTAAGGACACTACGAGCGCTTGTGGCCAAAATTTCCACGTTGATAGCACCATAATGAAACACGGTCTTGAGATGGTAGTCCACTACCCTGAATGCTCTGCCCACTACTAATTTAGAAGAAACTGTCATAATGGTGCTTCTTACCACTCGTAGATGAACTCTCGGATTGCCCTGCTAAAATAACTTGGATTCTTCTCAGATCCTCTTTCAGATTCTCTTCTATGATGAGTTCGTAATTCTTCACATCTTCAAATTTAATTAAAAAAAATACCTACAAACTGGTCTCATAATGAAGATCATCTTGGAAATTCATCTCCCTATAGATCTCATCAACTTCCAATGATGGTGCAAATAATTGTAGGCGGATAAAATTTTCAGTATAGTCCAGCACTGATAATTCGTCCTCATCATATGCATGAACTCACCATATTTTTAATCCCTCAATCTTTTGAGATATAAATGGATTAGGAAATTTTTCTTGAATTCTTTCCAAGATAACTCATCTTGCTACCCAAATTCCTTTATAATATCCCACCAATGCTTGGCAAGTCCATAAAGCATATATGAAGTAAGATTTACCCTCCTATTTTTGGGTGTCTCGAGAAGCTCGTAGATCATCTAGACTAAATCAATATAGAACTTGAATACCTAGGTTACCCATTCCCTATTAAGAATAGACAGATGTTTTAGTTGAAACTCTCTTATCAGCTCATATATCAAAGGAACTATATAAACAGTCTCCCTTTCTATGGATCACATGACCCTCAGGAAGCTTCTGTGAAGCTAAACATCAATATGCTCTTCAGGAACAATATGAACCTCCAATTTAGATGCATTATGAGTTTTTTTATTACCACTCCCCTAATGCTCAAGTCAAAGATGACAAGGATGAATTTTCTCTACAAGAAAAACACACACCTTAGAGAAATCTCTAGCAACAAGGTCAACCCAACAGGTAATTTCAATAGAGAACCACTAACTCTTGGTCTCTCTAGACATGTCTTACAAGTATTTTAGCATGACACATTAACTCATTTAATTTATCTAGTGAAACAAATATATCATATCATGGTTCAACAGGAAAGTATATATTACATGAAAAAATAGATATGTCCCTAGCATGAAAAATACATGTAAATATATCCCTATGCACCTACTATGATTCATGTATTCTCATATCATGTCATACCAAGACATGAGTGCAAATCTCAAGAAATAGTAAGATTATAAAACAATAACCTCACACAACATGTGAATCACCCAAGGTGAAATAACACCAACCATAAAAAGCATAAAGCACAAATAGTAATCCCATCCCTGGTACTCGGATTTTCCATCATACATGGGTCATCTACTCCCATGAATAATTTCATTAAAAAGTCTTGAAACATCATATTCTCCTTTCTACATTTCCTAAATATTAAAGAAATAGAAAATAAAAGAAAATTTGATACTCTAATTCCACTTTGTAATGTCCCCAAATCTGGCACTCTCTCAAGTGGTCAGAAAGGGTTGGTTATGAGACTTACAGTGTGCCTCCTCGTACACTAGAGGATTTTTACTAATAGTGGGGGTGTGAAATGTGTGTGGGGAGACTATAACCCCCAGTATGAAGTTTCATATCATCAAAAAAATCATAATAAAATAGAAATAATCAAAATAATGACATAGTAGAAGACAACAATAAAAGCCAACTGAATAGTCTAATAAATAATAAAAATAATAATGTAATGACGTGTTGGAGTGTAACTAAATGTCATGATAGAACAATATAAAAAAATATTATTGGAATAAAATAAAATACTCAAATTCATGGGTCTCAATACCCTTATCGGTTCCATCTATAAACTCCATCCCATCAGCAAAAAAGCAATAAACAACAAGGTCCTTTTCCCTTTTCCAAACCTTCATCCACGTAATCTGCTTGGGTATCAAACGACGGACTGAATAGGGTGTGAGTATAAATCAGTAGTTTAAAACCACTGTATCTAAACAAAACCATCCTTATAATAATTTTATGAAATAAAGTGATAAACATGTGTATTATTTAATTCAAAAATTAATAAAATACAACCACAACTTGGTTCAGCTTTGTGCCGGAATAGATCTGAGCATGTCTTATGATCATGCTAACCACAACCATATAACCAAGGTAAAATAAACTACTTTGGAACCATACTGGAATAGATCTAATCATGTCTTATGACCATGCCAACCACAACTATATAACCAAGGTAAACACAACAATCAATCTGGCTCAAAGCCCTATAACCATTATAACATTCCAGGTCAAATCCCTATAAGCATTATAGCATGGGACTGGGAATAGCCCACTCTCTATAAGTATTAAATCATGGTTATAGGCCTATCCTACTCAATATTATCATTATAGCATATAAGTGTGCAAGTTTCAGGTTCTATCCCGATATATAAGCATTATAGCATTTCTGGGTCAAATCCCTATAAGCATTACATCACGAAACATAATACCTATCAGATAGAATGGATATCACAATATCACATCACAATTCTCAATGGTTAATTATGAGAACTACCATTCTTATATAATATGACACTAGTAATTTAATTCAAAATTGATTAAAAATTGTATCAATAAGCAATAAACCATATTTTAGGGATTCTATAATAAAAAATCACCCAAGGTCACATGTCATGCTAAACATACTCTAATCCATTAGCCAATTCATTTATATTCAATGGTTTAATCACCCAAAGGGTATCCATAAACCAAGTTAGAAACCAATTACAACCAAAGGATGTCAACAGATAATCCCATTCATTTATTCAATTGATTTTTTCACAAACTTCTTTGGCGCTATCACAATCACCACTAAAAATAGTCCTTTAACATCACTAAAAATGGCCTTTATCAACGCTAGAAAAAGAACTGACTACATGAGCGAGGTTAAAATCCCTGGTCTTTTATCAATGATAAAAAAGCACTAATAAAGGTTTCCTTTATCAATGCAAAAATCACTAATAAATGGGATCTTTATCAGTTCTTTTAAAATTGGTGATAAAGTAACCATTTATTATCACTTTCATTTAGCACTGTTAAAGGCACCATTTATCAGTGCTTATAAAATCCCTAATAAAGGATCTTTTATTAGAACTTATAGAAGCACACTACAGCACCACTACAATATGTTGTAACAGCACACTGTAACACCAAAAAGACACTAGATATTAAAAAAAACCCAATAAATTATTTGAATGAAATGAAATTTATAACAAAAACACTATATTATAGACATTTCAAACATTGTTTTATACAATTACATAAATACAAATTATTATATATATTCAAAAACATAAATGTTCCTTTTTCTTTTAATCTTGAACCAAATCATTCTATTTCCAAACAAACCACCCCTGATTGAGAATAATAATGCACCTGTATAAGAAAACAATTCTTATGTTAGTAGTAATATAAATAAATAAATTAAGATAAAGTGTTAGTTTAACTAAAATTGATGTCAATTTTAAATAAAAATATGCAATTGGAGTCATACTGGACACACTAGGCATCATATTGAGGTGTCGTTGATTCCAACATATCTCAAATGACTTGTGGATCATTTTCCTAAAGTATCAAAACAATCTATATGTGTTTTCTCAATTTTGAGGGCGTTAATTGTCTTTTTTACTCAAATGTCATTTTAAACCAGACACACACACTTTTGACTCATTCTGATCATATCATGTATTAGTTTGACATGAAATGGATTATTACAAATCAAAAATGAATTATGAATTATTTTCCTAAATTATCAAGAAAATATGAGCATGTTTGATTGGTTTTCAGTGAGTGGAACTTTTTGAACTAAAATGTCAATTTTAAACTGATAATGGATACTTTGAGTCATACCATCACATTGTATATCATATTGAGGTGAATTTAATTCCTATATGTCAAAAATAACTTATAAATCATTATTTTAAAGTATAAAAACAATAATAATGTGTTCTATTGGTTTTGAGTAGGATAGTTGTCCATTTTACTAAAATTGATTCCAATTTTATATAAAAATATGCACTTTGAGGCATACCAGTCACACCGTGTGTCGGATTGAGTTGATATTGATTCCTAAACATCCTAAATGACTTATGTATTATTTTCCAAAATTATAAAAACAATATAAATGTGTTTTATCAGTTTTGAGTATGTTACTTGTCTTTTTTACTAAAATGTCATTTTAAAATTGAAACACGCACTTTGACTCATACCGATTACATTGTATATAATATCGAGGTGAGGCTGATTCATACACATAAAAATGACTTATGGATCATTTTATTAAAGTATTTAAACAATTTAAATTCATTTTCTTGGTTTTAAGTAGGTCAGTTGGCATTTTTACTAAAATTGGTGTTAATTTTAAATAAAAATACACATTTTGAGTCATACCAGTCACATCATGCATCAGATTGAGGTGTTGATAATTCATGAACATATCAAATCACTTATGGATTATTTTCCCAAATTATCAAAAAAATTGAATTTTTTTTATTCTGAGTAGGTCAGATTGTTGTTTTACTAAAATTGATGTAAATTTTAAAAAAAAGAAGCACTTAGAGTCATATCGATCACACCATGTATCAGACTTAGGTGCATCTAATTCCTACACATTCCAAATCACTTATTTATTATTTTTCTAAAGTATCAAAATAATCTGAATGTGTTTTCTCAGTTTTGAGTACATCACTATTCTTTTTTTACTAAAATGTCATTTTAAACTTGAAACATGCACTTTGACTCATACAGATCACATTGTGTGTCGTTTTAGTGTGAGAACAATTCATATACATAAAAAATGATTAATGAATATATATCATAAATTATAAATAAAATACAAGTTTGTTTTCTTAGTTTTTAGTGATTTATATACTTTAAAGTCAAATAATGATTTTAAACTAATAAGAGACACATTGAGTCATATCGGACACATCGTGTATTGGATTTAGGTGTGGTTGATTTTTATACATCAAAAATGTCTTATAGATCATTTTATTAAAGTATAAAAACAATATGAATAGGTTTTCTTAGTTTTGAGTATGTCAGTTGTCTTTTTTACTAAAATTAATATCAATTTTAAATAGAACAAAGTACTTGGAGTCATACCGGTCACATCGTGTTTCAGATTGAGGTGTGGTTGATTCATACACATCCCAAAGTCTAAAAAAAATCCCATCTTTCATTGTTACCATGATTTTCATTTACTTTATTTGTTGAACTTCCAACATTGCATGAGTATCTACGAACAAACCACCTTAACTCGGAAAAAATAATCCACCTGTATAAGAAAACAATTATTATGAGTAATAAAAAAAATAAAAAAATAACCATAAATATAAAATAATACATTGATTCTATATAAAATTATTTTATAATTAAAATATCAATATTACCTCTATGATTGAATAGTAGAGGGAAATTGAAGGAAATTGATAAATATCAACACTATAGGGGTGAAAGGTTTTGAGGGAGAATAATTTTTGGAAGTTTTGGTGTAGAAAGGCATGAAAGATGGATAGATCAACCCAACTAGAACAAAAGAATCCACCTATATAAGAAAATAATTATTATATGAGTAATACTGAAAAGAAATAAATTAAATTTAAATCTGAAACAATACATTAATTCTATGGACAATGATTTTACTATGAAAACATCAAGATTACCTCTATAATTGACAAGAGGAAGCGTCATTGCTCTTCATGCAAAGGCAATGGAGAGAACTTGAAAGAAAGTGATAAATACAACACTATAAAGGTGAAATGTTTTGAGGGAGAATAATTATGTGGAAGTTTTGGTGCAAAAAGGCATGAAATATGGATAGACCAACCCAACTCAAACAAAATAATCCACCTGTATAATAAAACAATTATTATATGAGTAATACTAAAAAATTAAATATAAATTTGAAACAATATATTAATTCAATGGAAAATTATTTTACTATGAAAATATCAATATTACCTCTGTAATTGAGTAGAGGTATCGTCATTTCTCTTCCTACAAAGTTAGTGGAGAGAACTTGAAAGAAAGTGATAAATGCAACACTACAGGGGTGAAAGGTTTTGAGGGAGAAGAAGACTGTGGAAGTTTTAGTGTAGAAAGGCATGAAAGATGGATAGACCACCCCAAATCGAACAAAATAATCCACATTTATATGAAAACAATTATTATGTGAGTAATATTAAAATTAAATAAATTAAACATAAATATGAAATAATATATTAATTATATGGACAATGATTTTACTGTTCAAACATCAAGATTACCTTTATGATTGAGCAGAGACAGTGTCATTTCTCTTCTTATAAAGGCATGACACATGAACGTAAATATTCTAAAATAAATGAACTTTGTAAGGAATAATTAAAATTAAATCAACATTCCATTATATAATTTTTTGATAAAATAGAGAAAGTGTATCATAACATTTCCTTTACATCTTTCCAATGAGTTTATTTTATTATAGTTTATTCTTCTAAGGGATTCGTAACATCATCATGTGTAGAAGAAGTTTTCTACAAGAGTAGTAAAACATTTAATTTAGATTTTTTTAATACAGTAGAGAACATATAATATTATGAGGAAAAATATAATATATTAAAAAAACACTTTTACCTTCTCATTGAACTCTCTTTCTTTTTTTAAAAGGTTTCAAGGATTTGGTTCCTCAATTGAGAATCCAAATCCCCTCTTTGTGGTCCTCTATAATGTAAAAGAAAATTTCTATATTGGGAATGGCATGAACTGATTGTGATGTTCCAATGAAAGGGTCATCCTCGGTTGAATTTTCATCTAATTTGACATTTTTTTTATTCACCAATAGGATAATCAGACGATTCTTGTTTTTTATATCAGAGATATAAAATACTTACACTGCTTGTGATTCCATTATGAATGGCTTGTCTTTTTTCCCTTCCACACTTAAATTCATCTTTACAAATCCCATTTCATCAACTTTCATTCTATTGATATTTTCAACCCATTTTTAATGGAAAATAGGCACTTGAAACTTGAAATGTTGTATAATTCAACCTATATATTTTATTGATAATGCCAAAATATGATATATTATCATAAATTGGATTTTTATACTTGGATTCAAATATGTGCATCGCTTCAGCCACAAGCATAACACCACTATTTTACATTGTACTGAATTCATTTTGTTCTTTTTTATAGAATGTATAACCATTAATTAAAAAACTAGTGTAAGATATAACATTTTCATTCAGTCATCTATCAAGCCATTGAAGTCGTTTGGAATTTGAATTTGGATTTTCAGAGAAATCCTTATAAATTCGATCACTGAACCATCCTATAAACTATTGATTATGTGTATTTGATATCCATCCTTCATCTCTTTATGGATTAAAATCTCTAAAAATTTATTTGTGAGATTCAATGTATGGATCAGCATCTTCACTATTATGTAATATGTAAAGGTTTTCTTGTTCCTACTCTATCAAGTTAATTGTAACAACATCTCTTCTGAAAATCCATTCACATAGAAGGAATTCATTGTGAAAAGATTTTAGGAGACCTATTATTTCAATATCTGATAGGTAATCAGTATAAAATTCAATAGATTCTTCAATAATATATCGTTCTACAATACAACCTTCTAGATGACTTCAATTCTTGACATACCCTTTCAAAATATTTATATATCGTTCAATGGGGTACATCCA
The DNA here is from genome assembly GCA_963277665.1 of Viscum album. Taxonomy (NCBI): domain Eukaryota; kingdom Viridiplantae; phylum Streptophyta; class Magnoliopsida; order Santalales; family Viscaceae; genus Viscum; species Viscum album. Next base: position 1,082,599,525 of record OY728134.1, on the reverse strand, counting down.
TCTATAATAGAAAGGACCACATAGTTAAACCACTCTAACCAAGTGAAACATCAGTTGAACCATTATATCAATGAATAGTGGGGGGAAGAACATCTCTAATTCACAAAATATGACTGAAATATTCTTATCCATGATGGGAAACTTCACCGGGTCTACAACTTTACTACATATGTCTTTGAAAAAGAAGAAATTTTTTTAATGTATGTCGTACATTTTGAGGTTGAATGCTATAGAAAGAAAAATAAATTAAATATTTCATCAAAATATAAAATTCATGTGATTTTAGTCATTATAACTTCAAATTAGTCATTGATTCCACATTCTTGATATTTGATGAATACCCTTGTGGAACTTTTACACTAGTAAGGAAAAGTAAAAAAAATTGAAATATTTCCTATATAGATAGAGTGTAAGCTTCTAGAGGAAGAAAATTCCACCTTTTTCCCTTCACCAGTGCCAAAATTTACCTTATCCCTATTTCATTCAAGTCCAACTTAGCCTTGATGCCATATTTTATTTTTATAGAAACATTTAGTAACATGCTAATAAAACTATCAAATATATTTTTTTCTACATGCATGACATCAATAAAATTTCTAACATACAAAAAAATTATAATATAGTAATTCAAAGAAAATTGATCTCTTCTTCCAACCTGATTTTGTAAGGTTTTTCAAATATGGTTTATCGAAAATAGTGTCATTTTTTTACTTTATTGTACAGTTGATCGCCCGTTACTGGAGACGGTGTTGTAACTTGTTTGATATTATTGTTGAATATTGTTGTCTAGGATTTGAATTTATGTCGTTGAGGTAAATATTTCTGATTTCCTAAAAAAATATTCTTCCAGTAATGTTTCAACCGAACTGAGTATGTGCATTTTTCACAAATGGGACACCCCAACATTCCTTTAATGCTATAGCCTGATAAATTTTCATAAGTGGGGAAGTCATTTATCATTCTTTACAACATGACCCTCAATGTGAATTATTCACTTCTATGAGAATAATACATTGTAACACCTCTATCCCATATCAATTTCTGATCTTTAATCAATGAAGGAAAATATACATCAATATCATTATCATGTTTCATTGGTCTAGATAACAGTAGATACAACATAATTTATTTGTTCTTCATGCATAACCATGGAGGAAATTTATAATTTAACAATATTATGGGCCATGTATTTTGGGTACTAATATGTACACCAAAAGGATTTATTTCATCTATAGATATTGCAAGATGCAAGTTTCTCAACTCATTTACAAATTTAGGAAAGTCGTAATCAATTTCATTCCACTGAGGAGAATCAGTTGGATGGTGTAGGTTATCATCTTTAATTATTGTATCTGCATTACATGTTAATTTCCTCATAGTTTACTTCCATCTATATAGTCTTCTAAACCATGGAATGATAGGAAATTACCATACAAATTTTGAAGGACTTGATTCATTTTTCTTGTATCGATGTGTGCCACACTTAGGGAATTGTATGAGTGATTCATGGTCCTTGTGAAACAATATTCAATCATTTGGAAAAGAATGTATTTTTTTAGAGATCACACCCATTGAACGTAACATTCGTATAGCATTATATTTTTTGCATGATAGTTCATTTCCTTCTGGTATAATATCATTCAGGAGACCAAGTAGTTCTACAAATCTGGTGTCACTCTATCCGATGTCAGCTTTCAAATTATATAACTTTAATATTGCTAACAATGTTGTGTATTTAGTGCAAACAGTATAGAATGGTTTCTTGGAACAGCTATTTAACTCCTCAAACAACTTTGGACAATCCCTAATTTCATCTTCAGTTGCCATTGTCATTTCATCCATGAAATATCCATCATTATTTACAAAGGTACTCATATCAAATGATTCATAAACCACAGTATTATCCCAATCAATGTCCACATTCAGTTTTTTCCCATCTATAGTCCAAAATTTATAGCTTTGATCTATTCCTTGAAAAATCAAATTTTCTTCCAACTATTATAGACTATTTTTTCTTTAATAACAATAATGTAAACACAGATAGAGGATTTTAGAAGGGTCGCTTGCATGCTCTCTTGAAAACTTGATGAACTCTTTAACTCCATCTGCATACTCATTTTTTAATAAATTAGAGTGAATCCATTTTTAATTCATATCCATCCTATTGGGTTCATAAAAGATTAATTTTGTACAATATATAAATAAATATTCATAATATATGCATTATCAAAGGTGAAAGTTGTATACAATTATAAAAAGAGAAACTCAACATTTGATTATTTCAAATAATTCCAATATGTTGAAGAAAATGGGTAATTGTATTTAAGAAATTAATTACTCCACTATGGAAGGTGTTATCATATAAATTCATTCAAAGGTGAAAGTTATAGACAACTCTTCCTCATCACCTCATCTCCTCATCTCCTAGACATTTATTATTGCATTTTTTTTATTTGACACATCCTTCATCTCTTGTGGAAATGCACCTATGTTGCTTTAAATACTCTAAGTAGTAGTCATATATGGGATGAATAATTCTCATAGTACTACAAGAAACATAAAAGAGATGGGAGATGATTTTCACAAAACAAATTTCAATAATGGCTATTCGGGAGATGAATGTGATGAGGATGACCATTGTCTATAAAAGAGATGGTGGATGAGCCTCAAGCAAAAAATTATGATAATTTTTAATATATAGAATTTGATAACTTCCATTCTATTTTTTGGAACAAGTGATGTAGAAACCTAAGGAATTATTACATTTAAAATTAATGGTATATAAAATATTTGAAAACATCTCAAGACTCTTAGGATGTCATATCACCACACCAACCCATCCCAAGGATTCTAGGGAGGTTGTCACATCAGATCTACCCATCTTAAGGATTATAGGGAGGTTATATAATACACATTTACCCATCATTGAGACTCTAGGGAGGTCCATGAAGAACTTGGAATAAATCAATAATACACATCAATAAGATATATCACAAAAAAAGGAGAAAAAACACCAACCCTTGCAACGTCTATCCCATACACATTTCAACACATATATATATATCAGATTGAATTTATAATACACATAATTACAAAACAAAGGCACATTTAGACAAAAGTTTTAAATAAAATAAACATAATCTCTTCCTAATTTGGAAATCCATAACTATAATTTGTAAATAGATAATTATAAAATCACCCTTAAACTATAAGTTATGAAAACGCATATAAATAGATAGAAATATATATATTTACATATATATATATATATGCCCCTAAGGTCTAGCTCAGTTGGTAGTGGCTCTGTGGGGTCTCAGTGAGGTCTCAGGTTCGAGTCTCATTGAGTTATTCCCTATTGGTGTAGAGTAGGATTTTTATTGTATTTCTCCCCCTCCCCAAACTGTTATAATTATGTGTTTGTGTGTGTGTGTGTGTGTATGTATATATATCTTTATAAAATAAAATTAAATTGATAAAAATCTATGTAACCCTTATAGAAGAATATCACAACATAGTAAAATAAATATGACCTCATAATAATTTTTAAAATATAGAGACATTGAAAATAAATAAATATGGAATCACCCTTACTAAGGTTTCTCTTAAAATAAAACAACACAATTCTCAGAAAATAACATTTTAAGGAAAACCCCTCACACTGTAATATTAAAATAGAATTTAAATAAATAAATTCTCTTATATTAATTGCATAAAATCATCTTATGTTGTTAATTCACACCATCAAGATAATGAGAATTGGTTTGCTAAATAAATTTTCTTGTTACTTTAAGGTTTTTATATCCAAACCCTCCACTTTTTATATAGTGGCATAAATATTTATTTAATTGGTTTATCTTCGGACCATAGGTTATTCTATAAGATTTCAAAATAGTGGTAAAATTAAGATTGTGGAGAAAGTTGGGGTACATATGTACACAACGAAGAAAATTGATTCAAAACTACAATTTAAAAAGAACAAAACAGGATATCCAAATCAGTATTAAATAAAACAATGGGTCATAAACAACACATTTTGTTCGTAATCTAAAATAAAAATAGTATGCGAGGACTGGACCACAAATAACTCATGACATCATTGAACAAGAAATCAAAAACGAAATGAAAAATACACAAAGAAAATCTCAAGTACTACCTCTCTAGGTTGAAGAAAATATGCTTTGGAAACCCTAACTGCAACTGATCACTGAATTTCAAATGATGTCCGAGAAACTGTAGGTAGTCGAGTGGTGTGATTCGAGATTCGATTCACTAAGGAGTGTTGACAGTGGGTGGATTCTATAGAAACCTTCTGAAATCATTATAGGTTTGCAAATGGTTAGGGTTTTTTAAATAGATCGAGACACTTTTATTATTGCTTAAGTAATAAGCACTAATAAAAGGAATATTTTTCAGTGCTTTTTTAGAATTGATAAAGGTAGGTCTTTATCAATGCTAAAAAATCACCAATAAAGCATCATCTTTATCAGCGCGAAGAAAGCATTGATAAAGGCCTACCTTTATCAGACCTTATTACTTAAGTGATGATAAAGGATTTATGATTATAATTATAAATAAAAAAATTGTAAATATATATATAAATATAAATATCATAATTATCTTAATTTTTAAATGTATTTATTATAATTATAGAAATATTTTTATAAAAAAAATATTTATAACTAATTTTAAGTGCATGCATGCATATATGTTAAAAATGGGTGAAATTGAATAAATTAAAAATAAGTACACTTTAACAATATTGAAAAAATAGATAATTTTTGTGTGTGTGCGTTGTATATAAAAATGTATTAATTATGTATATGTGAAACCAATATAACACACATTTGATCTATGTTAAATTGAAAAATCAAATGACATTAAATTATATATCCATTACACTATGCAATTAGTTGGTATTTTTAATTCATATTAATTTTTAATTATAAACCATTATTCACTAAATATATGACTATTTAATATAAAGCACATAAATATTTTGGAATATATAAATCATGTTTATATAAATTAATATATAACTATATATTTAATATATATAATTTATTAACATTAATTATCATAATTATTTAATTAATAAAAACTTTAATATTTAATAATGTATAATAAATTTATTCATTTTTATCAATAATTATTTTATTAAAAAAATTTGTAATATTTTTTAATAAACTCATTTTTTATTTTTTATTTTTTATTTTTTATTTATTTAATTATTTCGTTTTATTTATTAAGACCTTTATCAGTGCTAAAAAATCACTGATAAAATATATCTTTATCAATGCTAAAAATAAAGCGATGATAAAGGGTTCCCTTTACCAGTGCTAAAAATAAAGCGCTGATAAAGGGTACCCTTTATCAGCACTAAAAAGAGTGTTGATAAATGGTACCCTTTATCAGCACTAAAAATAAAGCACTGATAAATGTTCCATTTATCAGTGCAAAAAAAGTGCTGATAAAAGGTTAATTTTATCAGTGCTTTCTTTAGCGTTGATAAAGATGCCATTTATCATCACTTTTATGTAGCACTGATAAATACCATCACTATTAAATGACGGTTTTCTAATAGTGAATATTGCATAAACTTGCCAAATATCAAAACATAGGGTTAAGATTTAGACCCCCTACATTTAACTGATGATCCAACAACGATTCCAATGAAAAAATACCACGAAGAAGAAGGTGTGGATGATTGTAAAGAGTTTAATAGAACAAAACTAAACAAGATCAAAACCAACAATGAAAATCATCAAAGGATTTCACTGTGACAGTTGGAGAAGAAGGAATAGAATGAAGAAATAGGACCAAAACCACTTACCAGGGATTTCTCACACAAACAGGATTTCTGAAAGGGAATTTGACACCCCAAAATTTCCTAGATAAGGCCTGAGGGTAGAGAAGAGAGGATCTATAGTGGATTAGAATGAAAATCATCTGCATATCATGCTTAAAACTTCATATCACACACTTACACGGTGTCTAATGTGTTTACACATAGAGTAAATGTTTTTAATATGATACATTGATAAATCCATCGCCTTATATTTATTTTATTAAAACCCTGAACTATTACACAACTTATAATCCCTTTACACAACGTGTAAATATTCTGCAGTTGATTTTTTCCACCCATTTTCCCTTTTAAACAAACTAAACCTATTTTAAAGCTTCTCAACTCACCAAGAACCTATAGAACACTTAACTCATTTATACCCAAACTCCATTAATTCAAACACACATACAACCCCAAACTTTAGGTAATTTTCTCCAACAAAGTCTCTTCGTCTCTGAAAAAGACTCATCCACCAAGGCTTAAACGAAAAACTCAATGAGGGACATACTGGGAAAAATATGGGATCTTAAAAACCATAATAATACTCAAGTCTAAGCCCATCATTTCCAGCATGAAAAATTCCCAAAATAAATGGAAACCACCAATCTCTAGAGAGCATGCCTTGCAAAGTTTGATATTCTCATACCGTACTCCCAACGGTGTGTCAATGGTTAAAACACCATCTAATATTTCCACATCCAATCCAAACCCATTTGTAAAATGATCAGATAAAAAAGAGTGTGATTCTCCTGTATCAAAAAAAACATGGGATAAGGTAGATGATACAAGAATTTTACCTATGATGGTAGATAGTCCATCATCTATGATAGTCGAAGTAGTCCGCATAACATGCAACTGACTTGTCCCTCTGCCATAGGCTCTAGTCTGACTACCCTAAGCTACTTCCCTTTCATGGTACTATTTATCATGCACTGGTGTACCAAATCCCCTACCTCGGACTGAACAGCCTATAGAACTCTAAATACAAGCCTACTGAGGGTAGTTGAGCCCCTTCCCAACTCCAATTCATGTGCTAAACCTCTTCCACCGGTCTGTTACATAAAGTTCACATAGAACCTATGAATATAACTCAGACTTTCAAATATACGACACTCGAATGTGGGTTAAGGACACTGAGGGTTCTTTTGGACAAGATGTACACACTGATATCACTAGAATGGAACACGATCTTGATATGGTTATCTACTGACCTGGCTACTCTTCCCATTACTACTATGGAGAAACTATCATAACAGCGCTTCTTATCACTCAAAGAATAACTCCTAAATGTCCCCAGGTCCTCCCTAAAATTCCCTTCTATGATGAGTTCTTGATTCATCACGTCTTTAAAGATACTTAGATGGAAAAAAATTACCTATGACCTGATCTCATAATAAAGACCATCCTATAAAGATCTCACCCTGGATATCTCATTAACTACCAATAATGGTGAAAAGCATTGTAGTTTAGTAAAACATCCAATGTAGTCTAGAACTGAAAAAACCTCCTATATCAGATTCATGAACTCACAAGCTTTTTCATCCCTCAAGGACTTGGGATAGAAATGGATCAGGAACTTTGCCTCAAATTCTTTCCAAGATATCTCATCATGCTACCTAGTTTCCTCCATAATATCCCACCAACACTTGTGTTGGAACTGAATTCTGCTTGAGGTGACAAATAGTCATCTTTAAGAAAACTAAGTACACTCTTTGACTCAATGGAACATTAAAAGAAAGAAAAGTAATTCATGTGCAAGATTCAAGTTCTACGTGAAAAACGTAGATCTGTGGACAAGGGCCTTACGTGCTAGATGTGACGTCAACATCCATATTCCACCCCAGTGATACAAAAAATGGATAAGGTAAGTGTAAAAACTGAATTGGATAGAGTGTAAAATTTTGGCCCATGTGTAAAACTCTTATGCACTCAATTTGATGTAAAACACCCACTTCTGCACTACAAATATTATGTACCACCACCAATAATTTTTCTTATAAATAGAATTTCACCTCTCCTTCTTCAGGGTGATCATCTAAAATTCAAATTGTTGCTCCTCCATGCATAAGACTGCCTCTTCTACGATAGCGTGAAAAACATAGATCCCTCAAGGTATAGGATCATTCATGATAGGTATCCTATGGGTCCCCCTTCGTATGGGCCCACAAGTACTTGACCCTCACCCACTTTATTTTTACCTAAGTCAGGTGCATGAAAAAGTATCCCCTTGCATGAAATGCTAGTCCAAAGTGCTACCCAATCCTGAACTCATCCCATCCTTTTGTGAGTATCCCTATAGTCTTGAACATACCCCCTCTTTGAAGCACCATGGGTTGTCTTCACTCCAAAGTATCATGTTCGAGCCCCTCTTGCGTGCATCTCCCAATTCTTACGCATACCTCCTCTATGATACCCTCCAATCTTGTGTATCTTATTTTCTTGGTCCCTCATGTGGTGTCCCATGTTGTTTTTCCCTACCTCTTACTTTTCAGTATAGGTATGATAATGTATCTTGATTTTCAACAAATCCACACTAACATGGACCCCACTATCGACCACTTCTTTGCACTACTCCCATCAGGAATTACGGGTGCCTTCCCTTCCCCAAGGTTTGGTGGGAAATAGTTATGTAAGTCCAAGAGGCATGGAACAATTCCTCCCTGTATGCATTTTAGGACATAAAACTTCCCAGCACCATCATCCTCAGCACACGATGTTAAATTGTAGTCTCACCCCATGCAATGCACATGGGGTACCAAACCTCAGGAATTTTCCACACCCACTCATCTCTATGGGAGATAAATATTTCTCACATGGAATTAGATCCTCCTCACATGTAATGAGATCCATCTGGGTAGCTTCAATGCATAATCCCCACACCATATTTTTTGTGGTTTTATCTTTTACAAAATGGATATCAAATCTGCTGCTTCCTCTTTTTTCTCACACCGATCATGACTTAGATGGGCTTAGAGGTTGGTAACAACCATAACACTTCTCCCCCTACCAAACTAGGTGGGGTTTGATCCCTGTATTCTATACAGGGTACATAGGAAGCCTCCCTGAGGTTCAATCCCAACCAATGGTAAACTCTAGTGCTCCCTCCTAGGGATGTACCCTCATGATTTGATATCTTCCATTTATGGGACACATAACCCAGATCCACCTTCATGGGGTGTTTTGATCCATCCACCATCAACCCTTGATCCATCACCTCGCCCTTTTCCTGGTGATATCACTCCCTCCCTCCATCCATATGGGCATCCCCAATGCGTAATCCCCAACTACATGCATTATCTCTATATGGTATGCCTCCTTAGGTGTCCCAGTCCCATCTGAATGACATGGAATTTGATCCCTATCCTCTAAAAAAGGTATGTAGGAAGCCTCCTCAAGTTTCATGCCCATCATCAACTCTCATCCTGGTCTTTCCCTCAAGTCATAATGTCTTAGGAGGATCATGTCCTAATTTGGAGGTTGTATTTTCTTTGGGTTCTACCTAGGAATCTAACCATTTGTAATCCCCAATGTCATTTCTCAAACTACATGGACTTTGATTCCCAACCATTGGGATACATAAAAATCCTCCTCAAGGTTCGATCCCATTACCCCTCACACTCCATCCATTCCATCCATTTCATTTCAACACCTTCCCCATATCCATCCAGATTCTTACCTAGGCCCCCACATCTCAGTGAGATCATTTCATCCATCTGATACATTCTTATATGTAATCCCCATTCACTCTATCGCTGCTCCTAGTAGCATTTGGGTAGCTAACCATGCTTAATCCCCATACAATCTGTATCATCCAACCAAGAACGATCCTCTTAATATGTGCAGCTAACCATGTGTAATACCCATATTACCCTTTCAAACTATGTGGGTTTTGATACCTATATTCTACATAGGGTATATAGTAATCCTCCTTGAGGTTAAATTCCTACCAATAGTAAACCTTAGTGTCCCACTCATTAGGGTGCACCTCTCTGATCCACCCTCGGTGGTGTTCATATCAGCCTTCACGGTGTGAAATCTTTCCCTTTATGGAATACATCACCTGGTTTCATCATAAGAGATGTTCCCACCCATAAAATGGTAAACCTTGGTGCCTCCCTCCTAGGTATGTATCCCTTCACGGTGTGAATCCTTCCCTTTATGGGATTCACCATCTTGGGTCCACTCTCATTGGGCGTTTTGATCCATCAATCTGGTAAACTTTCCAGGTGTTCCCTCCTAGGGATGTACCTATCTGATCTGCCTTCATCAAGCATCCTAATCAACCCCTATCTATCTCTTCAGGACATTAAACTCTCGGCCTACCTGGTTTTAAACATGAGATGCATGAGGAAAACCTTGAAATAAATTCCTTTGGCATAACCATATCTGTAATATGTTAAATTTACAACCTACCATGTGATAAACATGGAATGCCTAAGGAGAACCTCAAAATAAATTCCTATGGAATAAAGATACCTCATAACCGATGTGGGATTCCTCGAGTTTCGTTCCCTTAAGAAACCCTCCTATGAGGAAGAATACAAGTGTTCCAATGTTCCAGTGTCCACACATGCCAACTGATTCCCAACGTGACTACTCTCCTAACCAAAGGTTGCTTCCCTGACTAGACCTCTTAGAATGTTCAAAAAGAAGTATCATAATTAAGCATCATCCATAAAGAGATGGCATTGAGAACAAGTTTCATGAACTACGAGTCAAATCTATGAGGGAGACCTGGACTATGCAATGAATTCTGAGGAGGAATCCATGGAAGGAGGAACCAACATCCCATCATCCCATTTTGATTAAGGATAAGACATCACCGAGAAAGTGATGAATGTCATTTGACTTTGGGAAGTGGGAATGTGGGGTATAATACATTCATCATCCAACAACACAGCAAATCCACACGCACCAAGGAAGGAAGCGCACATAGGTGGATGTGCCCCGGTGGAAAGTGTCAGAAATAGAAAATGGTGAACTCAACGTGAATCTCTTCTTCTCAATGTGAGGACTATTATAATTTGAGTCATCAGTTCATAAAATTAGTGTTTTATCGGATCCAAATATCTAGCACCAGGGACCACTAAGAAAATATTGGGCATTGCATGGAACTCACCTATAGTTGGGGTAGTTGAACGTTGGGAATTCTTATTGGCGGCATTATCAACATGGATATCCCTCTACATCCATGGAATATTGGATAACATTGGGGAATTGGAAATTGTTTTCCATGTATCCGTATTGAAAGCTGAATATTCCTACTTTCTCGGTCCCAAGCTATAGGATACTACTCACCTAGTGCCTGCCAACATAGGGGTAGGATAAATGTCGATGTGGAAATACTGCATAACTCTACCTCCGCCTTGACTTCTATGACTTCATCAGCTGCCGGGTGCCCATTCCCCATCTCACCCTCTAAAATTATCTATATGAGGGTGATGCACACCCATAAATGATGGTATGAGAAAGAGGTGGTCATTCCCATAAGGGATATGGATCTCCAGGACCTAGAGGATTTTGTGCCTCACCATCACTGCTACCCCCAAGGGCCATGCTAGGGGACACTTCTCCCCACTACCATGATGAACCACTTAGAGATCCCCTCCCTAGAACACTCTTTTGACTCACTCCCCTATGCCCAAGAGGTAGGGGTGACCGAATTATCCAGGAAACGATCATTTCCCAGGAGCCGCTAAGGAGGAATCCCACCAGGCCGGGTCAACACTACCAACAATTAGTCCTTTAGGTCATGGAACAACTGAACCATTTCCCTGCTCTATCATCTTTGATCCAACTCACCTAATGCCAACATCAGGCCCAATCTCAGGAATATGCCTGTCAGGGTTCATCATATTCAAAAACTCTCGTCTCCCTTTCCACCCTTGGTGCACTCATACAAGTCCCTTCTACTACAAAGCAAGGAATCCTTGGATCCCAGTTTGGATTGAGCCTTCAACTGCTTTACAAGAGTGTTGGGTTGACTCTCTCAGTCATTGGAGTCCCCAGAAACTATTACGGGCCAGTCCATGACAATGAGACTCATAATGAAGGCCCTTCTAGTTCAGTCAATAGCCATAGTAGAGGTCATTCCCACTCTCACACACAACATGGATGTCCTCCCCGTTTTCCCATCATCAAACAAGGTGGAGGTCCTCCCCGCCTCATTAATGTTCAGGACAAAGTTAATCCACATGATTATGGTTCTAGATACAGAGGTCCTCCTCATGTCTCCAATCAGTGGCGTGAAGTTCCTCCTCATGTCATCCCCAAATCTAGAAGAGGTCCTCCCTGCTCCAGAAACAACCAAAGGGTAGGTCCTCATCACTTCATCCATGATCATTATGAAGGTCCTCCCCATGCTATCACCGGTCAACATGGAGGTCCTACCCATGTTTAGCTCGATCGGTGTGAAGGTCCTCCTCGCACCTCAACCCACCAAAGTAGAGGTCCTCCCCACTCCACCAACAACCGACATGGATGTCCTCCCCATGTCCTCAACGAATACAGAAGAGTTCCTCCCTAATATGTCAATATTCAACTGTGCAAAGGTCCTCCTCGTGCAGCCCTTATCCATAGTAGAGGTCCTCCCTGATCCAGTGACAACTGATACGGTGACCCTCCCAGTGTCCCATAAAATTAAAGAGGAGGACCTCCCCATACATCTAGCTGCCAGTATGGAGGTCCTCCCCATATCTCGTTTGACATATATCTGGGTTCCCCTCGCACCTCATCTCACCAAAGTGGTGGTACTCCCCACTTCTTCATCAACTAGCAACATAAAGGTCCTCCTTATGCCGAAAAATATCCTTTCCCTAATGAACCATCCCAGGGCATAACAGAAAACTTTCACTGCCAGAGGAATAAATCTAAGGATCACTGAGTTGTTGTGAATACCATAAAATTTTATGATTATGAATCTTAATGGGACTCAAGGATGGAGCCTTCCCCCCAAACTTTTGCATCAGTGTCTGGGGTAGGAGCCCGGCGGGTGAAACTCATCGTCCTGGAAGGTGAGATACACCAGATCCCCCAATTCCTTCACAAATACATGAAGGTGGAGGAATATTTAGCTCCCTTACAAGGTCTCATGGTGTAGACATATCTTTCATCACCAGCTTCATGTTCTACCTCTACACGAGATCATAGAGAGATTTTCTTGGACATGATAGACTGCAAGCACCCTGTGAACCTGTAAATAACTTACGCTTCCCTCACACAAGAGGCAATGGTCAGTACCCCATCCTATAGGGATGTGATGATGTGGTTGGAACCGCCTCTGAGAGATGATATAGATTGAAATAATTAGTTAGTTCATGTAGAATTCTCTCCATCAGCCATTACACAGCTGTTGTAGCCCACATTTGTGCCACTTCAAGCTTCTCAACCACTGATGATCATAGACTAGGGAAGCCCAGAGTCGAGTCCCACTTCTAAGAAGGGAATCTTATGGGACACTCTTTTCATTGATCGGCTATTGGAAATGTTATTTTTTAATACATTTCCTAAATTTTGCATTCTGGATTACCTCAATGAGGAAGAGGTTTTGTGATTTTTCCAGACCATCAAGGTGATGCATTTTCACCTCCATTATCATCAGTTGGTCTACCCGAAGAGTCAAGAACACTTTGATGACATCGTCCACCAATAACACATGGTTGATTTATCATAACTTCCAGTGGTGCGGCATCTTGAGCCACCCAGTCATCATCAGATCCTTTAACACTAATGTGTCCAAAGCTTCACAGTTCTCCACAAGATTATTGAAGAAGTACCCCCACACATGCTGGTTTTCTGGTTGGGGGTAATATGTCACTCTCCATTTCAGTACCATTAAGCGGAAACCAGATTTACTTGGTGACATTGAGGAAACTCCAGGTATTTTTGTGGTGAATATGATTGATTTCACTCTGACCAAGGATGGGGAGAGCGATGAAAAGGGTAATCATGAGGATCAACTTGCTGGGGTAGCACAGCATCTCATGGACCCACCAGATATTATCACTCACCATCAGAGGTAGAATATCTTACTAACAAAACCTTATTCATCATTAACTGTTAATCAGAATCCCAACAAGGGTAAGGGATTTCTCATTCCCTTATATCCACCTGATGTCATGTAGAAGTCATTGGATAATCCTGCAACCTCAACTTTGTGACAAAAACTTTCTAATCAGCAGAAGATCATTAATCAGATTATTGTCAAATGACATCTAGATTATGGTGATCCTTTATAGGACCATTCTCTTCATCCACTGTCTCAGCCAGGGTAGCCGCATATTCTTCTTCTCTAGTTTCCCCCACTCGAGCCCAACGATCTAGTGCATCTAAAAAGAGAAGAAGTCAGAGCCTATGAAAAACGATCATGGTATGCATTTCCAAATCTGCTCGAGTAGCATGAGAATCCCCCTCGAGATCCAGATCAGTCTATTACACAAGTTTCTTTTTAGATCATTCCACAAGCTATCAAACCTTCTTATCATATTAATGAGCCCACCAATGTCCAATTGGTCAAGAATCCTCATCCAAACAAGAACCCTTACCAAGATGACATGATAGTTTCTCGCACTACTCATATTGAAGCCTTAGAAACATTACAAGCATAAATCCCACCTAATGGAAAGTCATATACATCTTGGGTGGATGATATGTCAGTACCCTTAGATTTCATGAATCTAACCTTCACCCCCTTTAATAGGATGGTCAACCCACTACAACATCTGGACCACTTTATCTCAAGGTGCATACCCATGCTAGGAACCCTAGAGCAGTAGTTAGTGGAAAATCTATAATGTTTCACAAAAATATGGAAGGGTATATGTTCGTCTAGTACATTTAATTACCCATAGAGTCTATTATTGGCTGAAAATACCTTTTAAAGAAGTTTCTTTAGCAGTTTAGTTCTACCATGTGCAATATGAGTATTGTTGACCTCTTCAAGTGCAAGAAACAGCTAGACGATCATGTTACAGACTTCATTGTTAGGTGGAAAGGCCCCACATATTCGCTCGACATGTTGCTAACTCAAGATTAGTTGTTGATGATGTGTGTGGGGAATTTCAAATCTAAATTGGTTCCTAAACTGATCACTCAGAATTTCCCTACTGGATTTTAGTATTTTTCTGACAAGGATCAATGCCTAGAAGAAGACTTACAGTAGGCCAAGAAGGTGCATCCTTTATTACCTATATCCCCTATATAAATATCCTCTAAGACAAATATCGTCGTTGTAGTGTAGGTAGGGTCTCTGGAACTGGTAGAGTTGTTTCTAGCAGAACCTCACCAAGAACCGCCTCATCGAGAACAATAACCTTAGGAAGATCCACCTCTTCGCCCTCAGAATCAGTAGGCACCTCCTCGACAGGCACCACTACCCAGAGGAGAGAATGTGGTTTCATCTCCTTGTTTGTCACTACCTCCTTTCCAGAATCTAGCTCCTAGGGTTCCTATCTTAATAGAAGAAACTGGACCTATTCATTCCTAGTGGCCATGGTTCCTGGTTATTTCCATAGTTCTCTAGATCAAGGAGTCCTGAAGCTCCCCAAAGGCAGAAATAATTAGGATACTAACCTCAATGATTTTCCTAACTACTATCCTTACAACATATTCCTTGGACATACCATAAATCAATGATATATGTTCAAGGACTAGCTTTAGGACCAGATAGACAATGATGTGATTAGGTTGGAAGAACTCCTGGCACAGGTTTCACACATCTATACCAATCCCAATAGTGACAGTGATGGTTCCAGAAAATAGCGGAAAGTCTCTAGCCATGGGACTCAGAATTATGATGACTAGTTGGCTCAGTAGGTAGTTTCTCATGCACATGGCATCATTCATTCCCATCTAAGCCAACCTGAACCTCCAAAAGTGGTTGCACCGCCCTTAGCTTCCACTTCAACATCTTTTTCTCAACCCTCAACATCTCATAAGGGTAGGAATTGAAGGTTTAAGGGAAATAGAAGTCCCCCACCAGTGCTAAAAAAATTTGTACACTTGACAACTTCATTACCCTGGAGATGGGAATTATACCTAGGGTTCTCCCATTACTGGAAGACCCCTCTGATGGTGGTCAAGAGTGTGTGTTTGTGAATACCGTCAAATTGGTGGATCCCTACATAGTCCCCGATGATGAGGAGTATCAATAAATCCCTTAAAAAGTCCCTAACTGACTCCATCGAATAAGAATCCAACAACATTCAAGCCACTAGAATGATCGGTTCAGCTTTTTAAGTCAGGTCGTGCATGCCACTGAGATCAGACAGCAGGCATTGCGCAAATATCAGTAGGCATAATCCTTTCAACCCACTCTTCCAGATTTTCCAACACCGTTGACCATAATTATTGACTATCTAAAACATCCATGGTTGTATCCTGATCATCCATTTATAGTAGGACCTCAACCATCCAACAGTTTTTCAGGGGTGATTCTTGGCATCTTTTCTAATCAGTAGAATTTTTTTAACACTAGTCAGAACCTCATGGTTCTACTAACGGCACCCATCATGCTTCCCACCACAGAAAAACCCTCCACAGGTAGGAATATGCACCTATCATGGAATAATGATGTGTTGAAGCACCTCTCCAACATTCCTTACAAACTCTCAATCCTTGAGGCCCTCAGTCTGTCATAACATATGTGAGAAACCATCACATAAGCCTTTTAAATCCCCCATATAGTTCAAAATAGAGGTTGTGGTATCTAATAATTTCCACACTAAGGAGTCTGATCAATTAAAATTCCATGTTTTCATCTCTTTATCTAGAGAAGATGATATTTCTCTCATGTAGGGGAACATCTGCCCATTTTACATCACTGGTTAGTTCAATGGCATAGATTTTCATCGTTGTCTCATTGACACAATTTTTAGGATCAATATCATCTTGTACCAAATGCTCTGTAGGTTGGGACTCACTGAAGTATATTTGAGCCCCTTTGACCTGAATATTCAAGGTTATGATAGGACCGAGTAGAGACAGTGTGGTCTGATCTGTTTGACGACCCAATTTAGTAGTTTGGTAGTAGATGTTGAATTTATGGTTGACTCATAGGAAACCTCTTATGAAATTTTGATGGGTATTCCTTAGATTTATCTTCACATAGTAGTACCCTTCTCATATCACTAGTTTCTCAAGCACTCTCTTAACGGTTGGGTAGGCAATCTCCATGGTGACACTTCTCCTTTTTCTTCTTATGAAGATCTATACACAAACACATATTACTATCATAGAAAGGAAAAAAGCATGCTCAGGCCAATGAGGTTGAGCACACTGCCATTGCATCTGATCCATGGAAAAATTTGGATTATGCATTTTTCCTTCTAATTCACTGGTTGGAGGCCACAACGCCAGACTTAGGGAACTGCTTTGTCATTTCTAAGAGGAATTTGCTCCATGTCCCTTGGTTCAAGGAATGATAGAATATTACCATGTATTCCTACAAAATTCAATCATGGGTCATACCATAACCCCCTACTCCTTTCAGGTATAGAAATGTTTTCCCCATGGCTACAGTTATTTGCCATACTTGCTTGTTTCATCGATCCAGTTTGAACCAACACAGGCCAACCCATCAACACTTCTTTGACATCATTAATAATGGGACCCTTAGTACAAGGCCTAATGGAATTGGGTTGATAGACTTTATCGCCATTGTTTCAGCAGTATAAGAATCTCCCAGTAAGGATTCAATATCTACCCAAGTGGGCACCTGTGTTCCCCTATATTTAGTTGGCCTGAGTGAGTCATCTCCTCCCACTGATTCCCCTACCTCAGATGATAAATAGTATTTGGAAGATGCTCATACTATATTTTAATAGGGTGTCTCCACCATCATCAATGATTTGGTACAAGTGAATCTTAGTACCAAGGTGTATCCAAGGCCAATGTTAATTAGTGCAGCCATGCCTGTAGAGGAATAGTAACAATATTTGGATTTCCTAAAGAAGCATCATGATGTATTTTCTTGGAGTTATGACAAGATGCTAGTTCTATACTCTCAGGTATTCTTCCACCATATTAACCTCCTGGTGGGTCATTGTGGGTTCAAGTATCCTCCTAGGAAGATGCAATTATCTCACAATGCCATGGTTGAGGCCGAAGTTGATAAGCTCACCAAACCCAACTTCATCAAGAAAGTTCAGTACCCTGTATGGATGGACAACATAATTCCTATCAGAAATAATAATGGATAGATCAGAGTCTATATCTATTTCTAGGAACTCAACCACCACTATTCGAAGGATGATTTTTTCCCCTTCTAGTAACAGATCTATTAATTGATTCCAACACTAGATTCTAATCTCTATCCTTCATGGATGGGTATTCTATGTATAATCATATTCTAATTTCCCCTGAAGATGAGGAGTCTACCACCTTCAGGGTGTCATAAGGTACTTTTTTCTATTAGGTAATGTCATTTGGTCTGAAGAATATATGATATACCTATTATCATTCCATGCACCGCATCTTCAAGTTGATCCTTGGGACAATAGTGGAATGCTACTATTTCGGTGCGGATGTGCGTCGGGTTTCTATTCCGACGTTGTTCCACCAGGACGTGTTCGCGCGTGCTCCCGTCGACCCGAGGGGATGGGAGCGCGGCTTGTGGCCCCGCAGTCCCGCTTTCCAAAGGTGGGCGGCATCCGTCCCTTATTCAGGGACGTCTGCTCCTTGATCGAAACCGAGATGATGGGATGTCGGCTCCTCCTTCCGTGGACGTCTCCTCGGAACTCGTCGCCTAATTCGGGTCTCCCTCATAGATTTAAGAATGTTCTTGAATCTCGTTCCCGGCGCCATATCTTCATGGACACCGGTTAATTACGCTTCTTCCGCCCAGACGCTCCAAGGAGTCTGGTCGGGGCAGCAACCCGCGGTGAGGAGACCGGGTAGCTCTGGGTGTTGGGGGCGTGTCTTAACACTGCGGCTCTGCATGTCTGCCTTCCGTCCCTAATAGGGCTTCTCGAAGGCGTGATGTCCTGAGGCATCCCGCGCTGGGTGCGGGGAACTTCGTTACCTGAGGTTTTCCTCAGCTTCCCATGTTTAAAACGGGGTATGCCGCGAGTTTAACGTCCAGCGGGGACGGCATCGGACTGATCAACACGAGGAGTGGATCAGATGACAGAACCCCTTGCGGGGAACCTCCGACGCTGGGGCCAGCACATGGGCGGCTTCCTGAGTGAAGTGGAGTGGAACGAAATGGCATGACCCCACCGGGATGTGGCGGCCCGGGTAAGGATCAGGATGGATGATGGAGTGAAGAGCTTGGACCCCGTAGAGGCTTCCTACGTACCGCGCGTTAGCGCGGATCAAAGTCAGCGTAGTTCGGATATACAGTTTAACGTCATGCTGGACGATGGCAAGCTGACTCACAAGGAGGTCTAGGCTGCTGGCACGCATGAAGTGGGTGGATCACAGTTTGACGTCTTTCTGGACGATGGTGTTTGGGGCTTACACTCTAAGGAGGCCCATATGTGGCAAAGCTCAGTTGGAGAGGGACTTGGGCCGAAGATGATAGACACCTCGATCCCTATCACGCTCTCTACTGGCTTCGGCAGTGGGGAAGCACAATGGAGATACACACGTGCAGTCCCCCACATGGGCGGATTCATAGGTGAATCGACGCGAATGTGAACCCGGGAGGGGTCCACTGATGGACGAACCGTCGTGAATATGACCGGGACGACCAGGTGGTGGGCTTGAACCTCAGGGAGGCTTCCTACGTACCCTGTTTAGGAGACAGGGATCAAAGTCCACGTAGTTCATTCTGTCAGGACTTGCGCACTGAGGAAACCTGAGTGCGGCAAAGCTCAGTTGAAGAGGGACTTGGGCCGAAGGTGAGAGACACCTCGATCCCTGTCACGCTCTCTACTGGCTTCGGCAGTGGGGAAGCACAATGGAGATACACATGTGCAGTCCCCCACAAGAAACTAGGGGTTTGTAATACCCTACCCCCGTGGGCGAAGGCCACTCCAATAAATCGTCCCTAAAGAGGGGAAATCCCGACATCCCTGCAGAGACGAGCAGGTGGGGACCACATCCAAACCGGGGGGGGGACCCTGCATGCGAGGCACGGGATCGGGTGATGCGGACGGTTTAACGTCTTGCCGGACGAAGTACAGTTTAACGTCGTGTGTTGAGGACGAAGCGGACGGTTTAACTTCTTGTCGGACGAAGTACAGTTTAACGTCATGTTGGACGATGGGGTTTGGGGCTTACACTCTGAGAAGGCCCATATGCTAGGAAGTTTAACGTCGTGCAGCTTGGACGAGGTGCAGTTTAGCGTCCTGCAAAACGATGGATGCTCGGCAGTTTAACATCCTGCAGCGCGGACGAAGTGCAATTTAGCGTCCTGCAGGACGATGGATGCTTGGCAGTTTAACGTCCTGCAGCGCGGACGATGGATGCTTGGCAGTTTAACGTCCTGCAGCGCGGACGATGGATGCTTGGAAGTTTAACGTCCTGCAGCGCGGACGATGGATGCTTGGAAATTTAATGTCCTGCAGCGCGGACGATGGATGCTTGGCAGTTTAACGTCCTGCAGCGCGGACGATGGATGTTTGGCAGTTTAACGTCCTGCAGCGCGGACGATGGATGCTTGGCAGTTTAACATCCTGCAGCGCGGACGATGGATGCTTGGCAGTTGAACGTCCTGCAGCGCGGACGATGGATGCTTGGCAGTTCAACGTCCTGCAGCACGGACGATGGATGCTTGGCAGTTTAACGTCCTGCAGTGCGGACGATGGATGCTTGGCAGTTTAACGTCCTGCAGCGCGGACGATGGATGCTTGGCAGTTTAACGTCCTGCAGCACGGAAGATGGATGCTTGGTAGTTTAACGTCCTGCAGCGCGGACGATGGATGCTTGGCATTTGAACGTCCTACAGCGCGGATGATGGATGCTTGGCAGTTTAACGTCCTGCAGCGCGGACGATGGATGCTTGGCAGTTTAACGTCCTGCAGCGTGGACGAAGTTGTGCCGCCAATGGGTCTGTGTCACTTCGCGCGAGCCTGGAGGGCCGCACGGGAAGACAACGCACGGTGCGGGCACCCGGGATGAAGATCATCGGGCGCCACGCAGGCGGGTACCCTCAGGGGGTCAAAGGGGGCGACCCTGGCGGTTTGCGTGCAAAAGAGGAGCTTGGCGCGCAATACCGCGGGTCGGCGCGCAATTGGGCGAGCTGGCGCGCAATTGGGCCAGTGCTTTGCGTGCGGAAGATAGAGATTGCGTGCACGGGGCCTCTGATAGCGCGCGGGGGAATCGAGATTGCGCGCACCAGGCCTCTGATAGCGCGCGGGGGCAACGGCCCATTCTTTAACGAATGGCCACTTAGTAAGGGGGGTGCGCGCAATCGGGCTGGATTGCGCGCAAGAGGCTTCTTTTGCGCGCGAAGGCCTTTGGGTGAGGAGTTGGTCAAAAGAAAGAAGTCAAAGGGGTTGCGCGCGAAGGCGAACCCCGGGGCTTGCTTGCGCGAAATAAAGGAGGTTACCTGAAGATCGGCATTGCGCGCGGAGGGGGCAGGATTGCGCGCACGAGCGACCCTTCGAATTCTGGCAACCCTCAAAACGTCGGGGGTCGCCTTGTATTTATAGGCAACCCCGGGCGCGCAATTCGGCTCGCGGGCGCGCAATTCGGTGCGCGGGCGCGCAATTCGGCTCGCGGGCGCGCAACGCGGCTCGGGTGCGAAATAGGGGCCTGGCGCGCAATAGGGTCGCGCACGGACATCGGGCGCGGAAAATTACGCGCCGACTCATCCCATTGCGCGAATCCCGGAAGTATTGCACGCGCCTAGCCAATATTGTGTGCGGGCCTCCGATATTTCGCGCAAGGCCTTCGGGCCTTCCGAAACATGCTTCTGACTCCAAATATGACCTCGCTTTCCTCATCCGGAACTTCGTTTGAGGAGTAACGGACTTTTCTGGTGTCTACAAAAGCCCCCCCTCGGAATATGATTGGCGAGAGGTCGCAACGATCGGGTTCTGAGGGAGACGCCGGAATGCTGAAGTCCTGGGTGGCGCGGGACTTTGGCGCGCAAAAAGGTCGTCGGGCGCGAAATTCGCTGCCTTGGTCGCGCAAAGCGCTTTCCGCGCGGCGCGGACACCCGGCCTCGCCTATAAATAGGGGCCCTGGGCCTCGCGTGCCGTACACAGGCTTTCCGCGCGATAAGCTTCCAAGCTCTCGTGCGCAAAATTGCCATTGACGGCGCGAAATTCGCCCGTTCGGCGTGCAAACCCATCCGGATTTCGGCTTGTCTTGCGCGAACACCCGGGGTTTTACGCGACAGACTTCCCAATTGCGCGCCGTCCACTAGGATTGCGCGCCAACTACCAAATTTCTCTACCAGCCTCCTCCGATTCCGCACACCTCATCCCTTAACCCACATGACTCCTAGAGCTTCTGAGATGGCCGCGAATCAAGTGAATGAGGGGGATGCCGCCATTCACAGAGCTGAGATGGCGGCGAACGAGGAGGTCTACGGAGCCAAGGATATTGTTTCCAACAATCAATCCTTGTTCGATTTGCTGACGCCGGCCCAGAAGACGTATCCGCTGTCGGACAACCTGCCACTCTGGAACTACGGCATCCTGTATGAGGTTCCGGTGCCGGGGTTCGAGGTTGATGCACCACGGACCTGGGTGACTCGGGAGGACGAGCTTCCCCACTATAACATCACCAACAATGGGCATCCTGCCAGGGAGACCAGGCACTTAAATGTCTATGTCCTGAACCCGAGGACGCGAACCATTACCGGGAGTCAGCCTACTGCGGAGAACTCTCCAGCCCTCTACTCGAGCACGTATCGCCAGAGTGTCACCGAAGACACCAGGGGCTGGCTAAAGGACTGGGACTTGCGGTATGGGGGAAATTTCACCAGTGAGTGGGCCTGGGCGTTCTGGGTACGCCACACCTGCGATCACTTCGTGGAGGAACTGCGGTACATCGGCCTGTTTGAGGCGGTGTGGACGTCGCAGTTCCACTTCTACCAGCAGCCCGAGCTCGGGCCGGAGCTGTTCACCCGCTGGTCCCCAGATACCAACACCTTCCATCTTCATCATGGGGTGGTCAGCATCGGTCTCTGGGACATCCACTGCATTGGAGGTATCCCGCTGGAGGGTTACCAATACGATGAGTTCCTGCCTCCGAGGAACACCTGGGGCGACAGGTCGCGGACTCCCATCCTGACATGGCATCTACTGGACCTGGCTACGGAGCGGCTCGGGGTCAAGGAATTCTGCAAGGACATAGCCTACAAGGAGTGGTTCGGCCAGTTCTTGGAGCATGACCCAGCGGTCAAGATGCCAGACAGGGGGAAGCGGTGCCCGACCGCGGCTCAGAGGAGCCGAAACGGGTTGTACTGGCGGGTCCTGGAGACGGGAGACTACTGCTCATGGGGGTACCGCGTCATCGAGGCCCGGGACCCAAATGTCTGGTACGCGGAATTCCTGGCCACCTTTCTGAGTGGGTGGATCCTGCCAGTGCGGGACGCGAGGATGGGCGTCCGCCCGGCGACACTGGTGATGGCGGGCTCCATGGCCGCCAACAAAAGATTCAACCTCGGGGTCCCAGTGCTGGCCAAGCTGTACGCCATCCTGGGACGCATCTCGTGAGGGGGGTCGCCACGAAGGGTCTGTGGGCCCTTTCAATTCTTCCACGGTTGGATGGCTGCTCACCTCGGTGGGTACACGTTTCCAAACGCCGTCATTCCTCCGGGCAACGGCCTGCGACCCTCCCTGCTGAACATCGCGGGGGTCGCTCCGATGACCCTAAATGAGGAGGGCGTGAGGATTCGGATTGGAAATCACGCCAATTTCAACTTCAGCCTGTTCCCCACTCCCGTTGGCCAGATGATCGACAATGGGCAGGGTCTGCTGGAGCAGCACGAATACTTCCTGAGCATGCGGGGCGGGGTGCTCGTGGCTCGGATCGACGGGAAGGTGATCTGCGAGCCCTACGTGCCAACCCGGTTCGCCAGGCAGTTCGGGTGCCTTCAATGGATGTCGAAGAGGGTATTCGCTGCTGTCCGGGAGGAGACGAACCCTTGCGTCCTTCTCCAGATGTGGTTAATGTTCGCCGCTTTCGGCTCTGGCGATGTCATCACTCTCCCTCCTACCGGGGTCGACGCAGGCTTGGCAACCGAGTACGCCAATCACTGGGCCATCGCGTACCCCGAGGGGCTTCTACGGAAACCAGTTCGGCGGCTCGAGGTCACCCGTGCGGAGACCGGGCGTCAAGGAAGGAGGTGAGGCGCCGTTACGCGGGGGAGAACGGAGGCGCGCCAAGCAGCGGAGCCGGCGCGGGCAGGGACTTCGGCGGCGGGCACATCGCAGACTGCCGCCACGGCCTCAGCGCCCAGAGAGGGGGCACATGCGGCGGTCGGGGAGCGGCCCGGGAAGCAGATAAGGCGTCTGCTCGAACCCTCCCACGATGCAGTCTTCCCAGCACTGTGGTCGGCCTGGATGACCCTGCGGCAGTCGCTGGGGACCGAAACCATCTGACAGAAGATAATCAGAGAAGGAATCCATCTGCCAGAGGTCGGGCGCCTTCAGGTCGCCGACAGGGTGAACTTCCACCGGCGGTATGCGTATCTGACGGCCATGGATGAGTACGCGCGCCAACGTGGTCAGTGTGTGGAGCCATCCCTTCTGGTGAAGGTGATGCTCGGTCTAGAGCCTGCTCCAGAACAGATGCCGCTGGAGGAAGGTGATAGTAACGATGACTCCGAGGAAGAGGAGGAGACGGGGGAGGATGAAGGCTCTGAGGGAAGGTCCCATCCGGGGAGCCCGCGGGAGAGCGGCGAGGTGTCCGGCTCTGACAATATCGATATCACTGAGCTCCTCGAGGTCCGCTTCTATCCCTACTCAACCTGCTTCATCCATTCTATTATGCAGATTCTAACCCATTTCTTCATCTTCCTCAGGAGTGCACGGATATTGGTCAGGAATCCTCAGAAGGAGTAGGAGAGGCGCCAGCAGGACAGGGCGGGGGCCAGACACCCATCATTGAATTGACAAGTGTTGAGGGGTCCCTTGCTGCAATTGCTCTTGCGGCGGCCGGGACAGCGGAAGATGACGCTATGGACTCCCGTAAGTCTCCTTACTTTACTGTTGGTGCTTGCCGTTGACGATCCGTGACTAACCGCGGCATGCCTTGCGCAGTGATCTCAACACTGGAGGCTCGTCGGGCTGTCGAACCCGGGCCATCCACGAGTGGACCAGCGGCAGACATACCGCCTTCTCCGGAACAGACTTCTCACACCGAGTCGGCCCCACCAACTGTTGATCAGGGGGCAACGGACGCCGGCGGTGCTTCCATCGGAGAGAGGTCGGGGGCTGACAAGGGTGTCAACGCCGCTGGGGCGAGAGAAGAAGGTCGCCCAGATGTTGGGGAACCTATCCCCTATGAGGACATCCCAGGGGCGGACCCTGCAGCAGACCTGCTGGCTGCCTTCCCTGCCTACCGGCCAGCCGACCCCGAGGAGATGGACGACTCGGACTCGGAGGCGGTCGAGGAGAGCCGGATAACGCACCGCAGGGGGTGGAAGTGCATCCAACGCTTCCTCAAGCGACCCCCATCGGAGTGGCTGGGGCGCATGGGATCGCTTCAAACCTGGCTGCGCTTCCTGTGTGCCAGGGGAGCTGATGCTCGACGCCTCCATCTGACGGTCCGTGATTTCATGGCCGAAAAGATGCGCGAGAGCCGCCGGCGTGCCGACGTCGCACAATGTCGGGACATGTCGGAGAACACGCGGGCGCTCCTCGTGGAGGAGCAGGAAGTCCGGCGCCTCGAAGGGCAGGCGGCAGAGAAGGAGGCCTTCGTCGCAGCGTGCACTGAGCTTGTGGAGCAATTGACGGCCCAGCTGGATGACGCACAGGCACAGCTGACGGAGGCAGGCCACAAGATGGTCACACTTCAAGTCGAGCGGGAGCGTGCACAGGCCAGGATCGGCGAACTGTGCGCTGCGACCGCCGACGAAGAGAGGGCATGCAGAGAGCGAGAAGCAGCTTTGGAGGCCGCCAGCCAAAGGGTAGCGGCGTTGGAAAGATCCATTCAGCACGCTAATCCCTAGGGGCTTTGTTTTTTCCATTCCCAGAACATTTTGCTTCCGCTACTCAATACTTCGATCCATTTGTATGAATCAACATATTTATCTGCATCTTTTGTCTTAACGTGCTCAACCACAATTCATTGTCTTGCGGGAGCGTTAACCAAGCTTCAGGCATCCACAATTGGGCCTGGATTTCTAAGGAAAAGAGGGAGGTCATTCCTAGGAAAGGAGACCTCAGACCTAATCAATGTACCATCCCCCCGACTTGTTCCGACACATGAGCGGGACAATGCTAGGGGCATTGAGATTTTATCCGAACATAGGGAGATGAAAAAGGGTGAATCGCGTGTCCCGAATTCAGAAATCCACGACGGTCAGTCTTCCAGGAAATGCCCAAGACGGCAAGCGGACAATGGATCAATCGACCATACTACTGCAATAGACGGACCGAAGTTCATCATTCATATTGCAGGAGGCGGATCACATGTCATCATCAATACCGCTTTGGGGGTTCCTTCAGACACAAGGGTGGAAATCCGGATCAAAAGAGCATGCGAAGCGTGGGGCGAAGTGATGATTTGTTTGGACAGAATCTAACACTCCCAAAATTGCGCCACCGTGGGGAAAGCGTATTAGGCGGATGCACTAATCTGGTCGTGAATCACCCCCATTCTCAGACAGAACCTCTTTGACGAGGAAAATGTCGCTTCCCATCATTGCAATGGGGCATCCCGAGCTGAATCGGGGAGAATATCACAACCGCACCACTCTACGAGAAGCCAGGCCAAACGGCGGGCGACGAGGAGGGGCGGGACTTAGCGATCCCTGAGGCTGGACCCAAGTCGAGATGCCCGGGCGTTCCTACGTACTCCATCAGGCTGGAGATCAAGCCACACGTAGTTCTGAGAGTGCAGTTTTAACGTCATGCGGGACGTAGAACCCCGATTAGGGAGATCTTAGTTTAAGGTCGTAGAGCTCGGACCACAGGGGCAGATCTTAGTTTAAGGTCTTAGAGCTCGGACCATAAGAAACTCAAAGTACGCCACATCATGGTCATATGCCCTGGATATGCGAAGATGCACTGAGGGATAGTGTCAAGAGTGCCGATATTTTTCCTGGTCAGAATGGGGGGTGGAAAACGTAATGTGAATCATGCGGCCATTCACTCAAGGACTGGGGGCACCGGCGTAACGATATGGGAGTACTGCCGACTGTGGCGGAAAAGCAGCATCAATATCGCACTGACCGTTGATGGAATGAGGTAGCAAACGAGCATCAACCGCTCAAGCGCAGGATTCATATCGGTTTGCTGCCCAAGGCCCTTGGGGGCACCAGCCCGGATCGGTGGGAGAGCACTGAGGCATTGTATCCAGACCGCTCACGGGGGGTTCCACCCAGGGTATAGGTGATGGGTCCGAATGAAGGGGAGCATGAAGCCTGAAAAGTGGAAGGAACCTGACCAAGCTGAACCTGACCCTCCTGGCAATAGACCAGAGTGCTCTTGACACCGGTGGACCACTGCAATGGGTCAAGGGACACGCCTTGAGGGTGACCCGAAGGCGGCGGATTCCCAAGAGAAGGGGGAATCTTTTAAGAGGTGGGGGGCTGGACCCGAAGTTTCAAACATTCGGGCGTTCCTACGTATCCCATAAGGATGGGAATCAAGCCACACGTAGTTCTTGAAGCGCGGCGCAACACAATCGGGCACCAGCGCGGGGAGGGGTGCGGGTCTGGCCCTCGCACCCAAAAGAAGCGGTATTTGATATTTCTTGTTTGTCCTTAAAGGTGGATGGTTTTTCTTTGTGCAGTGACATGCCTGTGATTAAGAAATACCTGGCGTCGCCACAATAATCAAGCAATGAAAGGCATTGATAAATGGCGTGGTTATTAACCAGCGCCCAACGTGAGTGTCCCCTGAGGAGAACATCACGATGCAGTGCCGTTTCTCGTCGGGCGGCCAAGACGATCACAATTTACGGTCGTGTGGTAAGACCAGGAAACACAGTTTAAGGTCGTGTGGCTCGGACCATGGAGGAATCCGC
Organism: Viscum album; assembly: GCA_963277665.1. Classification (NCBI taxonomy): domain Eukaryota; kingdom Viridiplantae; phylum Streptophyta; class Magnoliopsida; order Santalales; family Viscaceae; genus Viscum; species Viscum album. The sequence goes on along the minus strand of OY728134.1, from coordinate 1,082,571,591 downwards.
TTATCGCGATACGGCGGACCCAGCGGAGGTGGGGACACATCCTAGCCCTGCGGTCACGCACAATTCCAGGAGAAGGATCCTGGGATAGGGGCCTGCATATGTCTATCAACCGAGGGGAAGAGATGCTAGCCTCCAGCTATGCTGGGCCCAGAACGTGATTGTTCGGGCGACTCCTTCCTCCTCATGGGGACGAGGGTCTAGCTACACATGGCCCTTAGGGAGGACATTAGCATATATCATTGGTGCTCATATCGTGGGAGCCTCGAATGGCACCATTACCCTGGTTGGCCTGCCTAACGTGTAGAGGTGTACTGAGGGTCAGTATGAAGAGAGAGTGTCGAGTTTCCACTACAACGCCCTGAGGCGGAGTGTGATAAGGACTGCGCAACCAATGTTCAGAGCCTGAAAGAGTTGACATGGCGATCAAGGATGTTGCTGACCATATTCGCAACACAACATCTGATCGCGTCAGCCTAGGATGAGGCAAGCAAATGAGCATCAACCGCTCAAGCGCAGGATTCATATCGATTTGCTGCCCAGGACCCGCCGGTAAATCGACCGGGAGTGGTAGGAGAGCACTAAGGCATCGCATCCAAGCCGCTAATGAGGATCCCTTTGAGTGAAGGCCCGAACAAGAGGAAGCGTGAGGCCTGACAAGTAACACAGGACTTTTCGAGATTGAATTCGACACTACAGGTCATAGACCGGAGTACCCCAAAACATGCTAACAGATCACCGGAAAGGGTAGGAGGACTCACCTTGAGAGCAACCAGAGGACGGCAGATCCCCGTGATCAACCAAGAGACGGGGCTGGACCTGGAACACAAACGTCCAGGTGGTCCTACGTATCCCATAAGGATGGGAATCAAGCCGTACGTAGTTCTTGAGAGGTAGTTTAACGTCATGCGGGACGAATGCTGAACAGTTTAACGTCTTGTAGCTCGGACGTGGTGCAGTTTAACGTCATGCGGGACGACGTGCAGTTTAACGTCATGCGGGACGAGGTACAGTTTAACGTCATGCGGGACGACGTTCAGTTTAACGTCATGCGGGACGAAGTGCAGTTTAACGTCATGCGGGACAAAGTGCAGTTTAACGTCATGCGGGATGAAGTGCAGTTTAACGTCATGCGGGACGAAGTGCAGTTTAACGTCATGCGGGACGAAGTGCAGTTTAACGTCATGCGGGATGAAGTGTAGTTTAACGTCATGCGGGACGAAGTGCACTTTAACGTCATGCGGGACAAAGTGCAGTTTAACGTCATGCGGGACGAAGTGCAGTTTAACGTCATGCGGGATGAAGTGCAGTTTAACGTCATGCGGGAAGAAGTGCAGTTTAACGTCATGCGGGACGAAGTGCAGTTTAACGTCATGCGGGACGAAGTGCAGTTTAACGTCATGCGGGACGAAGTGCAGTTTAACGTCATGCAGGACGAAGTGCAGTTTAACGTCATGCGGGACGAAGTGCAGTTTAACGTCATGCGGGACGAAGTGCAGTTTAACGTCATGCGGGACGAAGTGCAGTTTAACGTCATGCGGGACGAAGTGCAGTTTAACGTCATGCGGGACGAAGTGCAGTTTAACGTCATGCGGGACGATGTGTACTCAGGCAAAGTACTGCTTGAGGAACCTAGCGTTGGTGGGAGGAGTAACACGCTCACCATCCATAATCACTAGGGAGTACGCGCCATTGGGATAGACCTTGTGGACGACAAAAGGTCCCTCCCACTTGGGCTCCAACTTGGGCGGCTTTCTGCCGGGGATCATTGGTGCTCTTAGGGCCAGTACTAGGTCACCTTGCAGGAAGGAGCGGAGGCGAACCTTCTTATTGAAATCTCGAGCCATTCTTCTTTGATGCCTCTCCAAGTTGTGCAAAGCGCGAAGCCTATACTCATCCAGTGCTTCCAACTTGACTAGAAGGGCTTTAGCAGCTCTGTCCGGCGCTTGCTGGTCGTAGACCGCAGTGCGCAAGGATGGTAACTGGATCTCGATGGGCAGGACGGCCTCAGCTCCATACACCAGGGAATAAGGGGTCATTTGGGTGGAATTGCGAGTCGTCGTCCGATAAGCCCAGAGGGCGTTGGGGAGCTTGTCCGGACAACTCTTCTTGTTCTGACCAACCATCTTTTGCAGAATGTTAGAGAGGGTTTTGTTAAATGCCTCAATCTATCCATTCGCCTGCTCATGATAGCGAGATGTATGGTTCGAGCGAATGTTGTACTTGGCGTACAACTTCTTCAACTCGGCTACTCGGAAATTGGCTCTGTTATCCGTGAGGATAGCGTGAGGCACTCCAAATCGATAAATGATGTTGGAGGTCACGAATTCAGCGATAGAACAGGATTTGACCTCTCTGAGCGGAATCGCCTCTGCCCATTTGGAGAAGAAGTCTGTGGCGGTCAGAATGAACCGGCACTGGCGAGTCGTTGCCGGCGGGTAAGGTCCCACAACGTCCAGCCCCCAGACTGCAAAGGGCCAAGAATACCTGGTGGTATGGAGAGGCTCCGGCGGCCGATGCACAAAGTTCGCATGAACCTGGAACGCATGGAACTTCCTGGCATACTCGATGCAGTCATGGATCATGGAGGGCCAGAAGTATCCCAACCTCTGAATCTGGTGGGACAGCTTCGGCCCAGTCTGGTGGGCACCACATGAACCAGCATGAACCTCTTGCATGACTCGTGGGATCTCAACTCCCTGAAGGCAACGGAGGTGAACACCATCAAATCCGCGTCTATAGAGGATATGCTCCAGGCCGGGACTGCTCTGGAGGACAAACTGCGATGCGCGGCGTCGAACTCGCTCGCGCTCGGCCCGATCCGACGGGAGAATGCCATGTTGGAGGTACTCAACCAAGGGCGTCCTCCAATCAGGGGCTGGTTCGACTGCCATATCTGTGGTACTCGGGGCTCCAGGCACTGGGGAAACTGTGGTGAGATTACTTACCGATGGGCCGCGATCTCCCTCTGGGATAACGGGAGCGATGAGCCTGCGGTGCGTCACGCGGATGATCAGGTTGTCCTGTTCAGGCTCCGCGAGTGACGCAGCAAGGCTGGCCGAAGCATCTGCTCGACCGTTCTGCGACCAAGGAATATGGACAACTTCTGGCCGAGAAGGGAATTGGGCCATCAGGAGGAGGGTGCACTCCATCAATGGCACAAGTTCCGGCTTCCTGACCACATAGTCTCCATTGATCTGCTTAACGACCAGCTCGGAGTCCCCTTTCACACACAGATGGGGCACGTTGATCTTGAGAGCTAACTCGAGGCCAGTGATGAGGGCATGGTATTCCGCCTCATTGTTGGTACAGCCCTCTGACAACAGGAAAGAGTATGGCAGCACGGATTTCTCCGGGGTAATGAAGATGATACCCAATCCCACTCTGTTGAGCTTAGGATTACCGAGTCTTCTACCGGTGGGGCTCCAGGAGGCACCGTCAAAGTGCATCTGCCAGCATGGATCGGCACGATCGACCGAGAGAACAGCCTCATCAGGAAAGCCTAGATCCAGCTGTTGATCCGCGGAGGTCGGGTGAGCAGCCAGAAAGTCTGCCAATGCTTTCCCTTTGATGGCCTTCCGAGACACATACCTGATGTCGAACTGCTAGAGAATCACAGCCCACCGCGCTAGATGGCCAGTCAACATAGGCCGGCTCAGGATATATTTCAACGGGTCTACCCGAGAAACCAACTGTACCTCGTGGTGCTGCAAGTAGTGCCGTAATTTCTGTACGGCAAATACGAGCGCCAGGCAGCTCTTCTCGATGGGGGAATACCTGACTTCCGCATCGAGGAGCATGCGACTGAGGTAATAGAGGATGTTCTATGCTCCCTCGTTGTTCTTCTGGGCGAGAAGGGCACCAAGAGACCGTTCCAGGGCAGTCACATAAAGGACCAGCAGCTTCCCGGATACAGGCGGCATCAGAACCGGAGGTTGAAGCAGGTACTGCTTGATTTCCTCGAAAGCGGTATGACACTCCTTATCCCATACATAGGTGGAACCTTTCTTCATGAGCTGAGAAAAGGGCTTGCACTTGCCGGCCAGATTCGCGATGAATCGACGTATATAGGCTAAGTGGCCTTGGAACCCTTGCAGTTCCCGAATGTTACCTGGGGGAGGCATCTGGCTAATTGCCCTGATCTTCTCTAGGTCGATCTCAATACCCCGGTATCTTACCATAAATCCAAGAAACTTCCCGAAGGTGACCCCGAAGGCACACTTCAACGGGTTCATCTTCAGGCGGCGAGACCGGAGGAAGCCGAACACTTTCTCAAGATCTTTGAGATGGTCCTGATGCTGGCGTGATTTGACCACCAAGTCGTCGACGTAGCATTCCACTAGTGTGCCGAGGATTGGCTTGAATATGCGGTGCATCGCCCGTTGATAGGTGGCACCTGCATTCTTCAGGCCGAAGGGCATGACCTGGTAACAAAAGATACCTTGGGGGGCCCTGAAGGCAGTGAACTCCTCATCCTCAGGGGACATCCGGATTTGGTTGTATCCGGAGTATCCATCCATGAAGGAGAGGGCTTGGAAACCTGTCGTGGCGTCAATCAACAGCTCTGTCACCGGAAGGGGAAAATCATCCTTCGGACAGTGGCGGCTGAGATCGCGGAAGTCGATACAGACTCTGATCTACCCGTTCTTCTTCCTGACCAGCACAATGTTGGCCAGCCATCTGGGGTACTGAACTTCCCTCACAAAGTTGGCTTTGATAAGCTTTTCAACTTCGGCCTCAACCATGGCACCGTGGAATGGGTGCATCTTCCTGGGAGGCTGCTTGAACCCGCGATGGTTCGCCGGGAGACCAAGGCGGTGGACGGCTACCTGAGGATCTAGCCCTGGCATCTCGTCATAGCCCCAAGCGAACACATCACGGTGCTGTCTGAGGAAGTCCACGTACTGCTTCCGCTCCTCAGAGGGCATGGCGGCACTGACCAATGTGGGTCTTGGATCTGCCTCGGTTCCAAGGTTCACCTGTACTAACTCATCGACCGTGGCGGAGACACCCTCCTCAAAGGCTGGGGGTGCATCTTCCATGTCCTCTCCACTCGGGGAGGGATCGTCCACGGGAGAGACTGCGTTGGAAACTATATTGGGGCTACCAGACCCTGCTGGGCCGCTGGTGCTGGCATGGGCGGTCACGGTCATCTCATCAGGAGACTCACAGGCCGTCGAGACCATGGCTACGTCCAACCGATGGATCGGGAGGACATAAGCGTCATCCAAACTTTCCCAGGGATCACTTGCAACAGCGACAGGCTCAACCTCACCTGTCAGGATCTGCTTATCCTTGCTCTTGTAATAGTCCGTGTCCAAATAGCGGGCTTCACATGAGGCAAAAGGAGAGGCATCTCCCTGAAGCACGCCTACTAGACCATTAAGGGAGTATTTAAGGCATTGGTGGTATGATGAGGGAACTGCCGCATGAAGGTGGAGCCATGGCCTGCCCATCAATGCGTTATACGCAGTGTCCTGAGAGACTACCATGAATTCGGTGTTGGAAACCAGGTCACCGAACTGGGTCTTCAAACGTATCTTGCCGACCAGAGTTTGCTCGGTGCGGTCGTACCCCTGGATCCTGAGGTCGGAGGGAATCAAGTCATCCTCAGACAACCCCAATCTCCGGAGCGTCCGAGTTGGAATCAGGTTAATCCCGGACCCCGTGTCGACAAGACAACGCCGGACTTCAAGGCCATTGAACTGGATAGTAACATACAGCGGAAGAATGTGCCCCTGTATAGGAGGGTCTTCATCCTTACCAGAGAACGAGATAACTTCCTGACATTCGGCGTTCTCAATCGCTTCGGCGTGAAAGGCCTCTGCAGCCGCAACCTCTGTCTCAAACTGGAGGGGGCTCTTCAGGGCTTCAGCGAGCGCCTCGCGCATCTCAGGTGATAGGCGCAGAGCCTCAAGGATGGAGAGCCTTGCTGGGATGTTGGCCAAGTGCTTCGGGACATCATACTTTATTTCCAAGCGTGAGCCCCTGGTTGCAGGAGGTTGCTCTGCGGTTGGAGGCATGACGGGCCTTGCCGGTTGGACCGGCGGCCGACTGGTGCTTGGCGCATCTCGTTGTTCACTGGTTGAAGCCTGGGAAGTGGTCACCGTACTGGGGCCAGGAGGCTGGGATGGACTCGTGGCAGGACGGAGCTGGTCGCGGCGCGGCTGAGGCGGTTCTGCCTGGTCCCACACCACAAACGGTGGCGGAGGCGAATCCGTCATCCCCGGATGGGGGGGCTGCGCGCGCTGAGCTCGGTGTTGAGCCCGTTGCCTAGTCTCAGTGGAGTGCATGGCCTGGCTAGAGGTACCAACTGTCGTGCCCCAGCGACTCCTGTTTTTGCGGTTCCTCCGACGGTGGCGACGACCGGGGACACTAGGGAGGTCCACCTGGTGTTCTTCAACGTCGGGAACCGAAAAGGGATTTACTAGCTCGACGGTATTAACCGAAGTGTACCCAACACTGTCATCGGATGAATCATTCATCACCGGGTGGATCCGGGGAGGGACCCCCGTCTCCGGGGGCATGAAATCGCCGAGAGTGCGGGATAGTGGCGGAACTGGCGGGGCGCGCTCTTCCTTCTTGCGCCGCCGCCGTTTGCTCTTCTCGGAAGAGGCAGGCGGGGACGATGATGTTGAAGCAGCACCTGCAGATTCTGGGGGATCAGGCTGATTCAAGCGCGCACGGATGATTCCATGGGCGTGAATGATCGTCTTGCGGGCCATCCAGTCATTATACTTCTGGGATCCGCAGTTGGAGACCAGCTGCCATTCGTCCTCGTCGCCACTATCGTCATCTGATCTCACGAACACACCCGCCACTTGTGCTGGAGATGGGCCCAACCTGATTACATTGTTGTTAATCTGGTCTTGGATCCAGTCCTTAAACACGTAGCACCGCCGGATGGTGTGCCCCAGGGCCCGATGGTAAGGGCAGTAGCGGGGGTTATCCGTGAGATGTGCCTCCTCTGGCCTCCAACACTCAGGCAGTCACACAATCCTCTGCTCCAGGGTGCTCCGGAAATAACCGGGGACCTGATCCTTGTGAAATGAGTAAGTCAGGTATCGCGGGGCCCTGGGAGCGTGGTCTTGACGAGGGGATGGAGGGGCCTGCCGAGGAGGTGGACCCCGATTATCTCGCCTGGGTTGTGGCGGTACATTACGCGGAGGGGCCAGCCGGTTCTGGGGCTGCCGCTGCTGGGCCGGGAACTGAGCCCGTGGAGGCAGATTCCTGTGAGGCTGTGGAGTTGGCCTCACCGGCAGCAGCTCCAACTTCCTAGGGGCCTCTATCTGGGCAACAGCAGCGGGCTCAGCTCTGCTGACTCTCCTTGCAGGGATCATAGGAGGCAGCGGGTGTGCCTGACTGGCCTGTTGCAGGGCTTCCTCAAGACGTTGATCTTTGTCTGAGAAGTCCCTGAACCCTCCGGGGTAATTCTGAGTGATCAAGGAAGGGACCAGCTCGGTCTTGACGTTCCCGACGCACATTGTCAGCAACTTCTCCTGAGTCAATGGCATGTCAAGGGAATACGTGAGACCCTTCCATCGGGTGACGAAATCCGCGACTCGATCATCAGGCCTTTGCTTGCACTTGAAGAGGTCTGCGATACTCGTCTTCCGGGTCGTGGAACTGAACTGGTAGAGGAACTGTCTACGAAGGTCCTCCCAGCTAGTTATCGACCCGACGGGGAGCTGGCTGTACCAGACAAATGCTGGCCCTTCCAGTGTCTGGACAAAGAAGCAAATCTTAGCAGCCTCCTGCTGCGCCAGAGTTCCCAACATAGGCCCGCACCTCGAGTTGAAATGGGCCAAATGCTGTGGCGGATCTCCAGTCCCGTTGAAGGGGGCGAATGTGGGGTTCCCGAACCCCGGAGGTGCTGGCATGTCATCCACCCATGCTGGGTATGGCTTGTCGTCTGGTGGGATCGCCACTTGCCGAGTCTCCAAGGCTTCCAGGTGGGCGATGAGTGCCGCCATCGGATCTTCCGGACATGGGTTCCAGTCATGGCAAGGATCTCTAACCACGAGCGCATTGCATGGCTCTTCAATCGGTTCATCGACCGGGTTGTCGAACTCGGCAGCTCGTGGGATGGCGGGTGGAGCGGCCCTTGGGGCAGCGGGAGGAACCCGAGCGGGGTCTCTCAGGTAGTCACGCCGTTCAGGAGGGTGTGGTGAAACATACCGCGCCCTCTTTCCATAGGCAATGGCCTCTCCCCTATCGGCAAACACGGCATAATCACGGTTACCCGGGAGAGTCTCGTCGAGGGGTGGTTGTTCCTGTCCCTGCTGTCCTGGCCTAGGATCACCGTAGTCAGGCCGCCGCTCTGCAGCGCGCTCGGCGAGGAGCTGGTCAACTAGCTTCTTCTGCTCGGCGAGCTGTTGACGTAGCGTGGCCTTCTCGGGATCCTCATCTGCCCTCTGTATGGAGGCAGATGGGTCGACGGGCTTTATAGCCCCGCCGTGCTCTTTACCTTTGCTGACGTTTCATCTCAACGTCAGTGCTTCAGTGGGTGTGGGGAGACCTAGGAGGTTCCTCTGGTGATGAGTAACTCTCACTGATGTATCCAACGACGGCTTGTCTTCAGGGGGAGAGCCCTCGTCGAGAAGTTCCAAGCCGTTCCCCTCTCCCGACAGGTCAGCCATATTGACCGTTTCCGTCCCTGGGGATGTACCCTCAGGGCCACCCAGGGAGTCGGGCTGTCGGCGAATCGCACTGAAGCGTAGGGCAGCGTACTGCCCCCATCCACGGATATACACGTGTGGGGTGTCTTCCTCGATAACCTTGCGGAGTACTTGAAAACACTCAACGCATCGTTGTTGGAGGGCCTCGTGGTGCCCAAATGACCCGGGGTGCCGAACCGCGGGGAGCGTGGCCAGGTCAATCTGACGGCACTGCTCACCAATATCCTCCAGGTGTGCTTGACTCCCGGGATATGGAATTTTTAGGCGGTGAATACGGGAGTGAGTCTCCCGGAGAGTTCGGCGGAAGCATTCGAACTCATCCGGGGTGAGCGATTCTGGTGCATCAAAGTCCGGTCCTGCGACTGGCCAAAACTTCTCAGGGAAGTGGCCCTCTGCAAGGACGGTCCAGAAGCTCCACGACTTAAACTCGGGACCCAGGTCTTCTTGGTCCCCTTCAGCGACTGGGAATGGACGGGGAACCGGCAGTGGTGCCGAGGCGGGCCGCTGGGCCGGCGGGCTGGCCGGCGGTGAATACGGCGAGCAGGCCGATTGGCCTCCATGTCCCGGGCCTCCCTCTGAGGGTTGCGGTGCCCCAGCTACCACATCACGATAGGACGGGCCAGCGAGCGAACATCCTGTCGTAGCGTCGGTGCTCGCCGAGGGTGCACTAGATCGTGGCTCGACTGTCGGTCCCCAGAAAAGGTCTCCGGCTTCTCCGATCGAGGCAGAAGGCGCTTCCGGAGGGGCCGGTACCAACCGCAAGCTTGATCCTTGGGGGTCTACCAGGCCCTCGCTACTCCGGATATACCTTAGGAGAGAAGCGGGGATCACATCGATCTCGCTCTCGGGGAGTACGAGGCTGACATGCCGCATTCCTACCCCTGCCCCTGACTGGCGGGATCGGGGGGAGGGCTCCGTCGCTGAATCATACTCCGCCTCTGTATCAGAGAAACGAACCTGTTGGATCTCTGTCCGGAATTCCCTAACATTCCTCCCTCGACGTCGACGCCTCGCCTTCCTGCCCCTGGGTGGTTCTTCGGGGCATGGCCGATCTCTGTCCTGGCATCCTCTGGCCGCACCGGTGCTGGGGCCAAGAGGACTGGAAACCAAGGTGCGAGGAGCACTGGGACAGATATCAAAGGGGACGCGGGGAGAGATGATCCCGGGCAGGACACCGGGCCGGGATCGGAAGGTGGGATAACCCATGCCTCTCGGATCGGCCACACGGAGTAGACCCTGCTGGTGAATAGCGCTACCGCGAGGTGGTCCGTGGTGGCCATTGCCTGTACCAGCAACCGGGAGAGTCAACCCAACCTGCCTTTGGGGCGGTCGGGGCCTCGATCCAGGTCGGGCATAGAAGTGCCCCTGCTCAGGATGCGCAGGGGCCTGGTGACTGGAGCCAGCAGTGGCTTGGGACAACGCGGCCGCTGTTGCTAGGGCCCCAAGGTGGGCATCCTCTTCCGCTCGTGCCCGACGTTGGCGTCGGGGCCGACGAGTCGGGATTAGCGGCGCAGGCAGGTGGAGAGCCCGTTCTTCGACTTGAGAATCCTGGCAGCGGTGTCGACGTGGCCTGGTAGGAGCCCTTATCATGGATCCCTGGAGCGAATCTCAGATAGGGTGGTCCCGGACATCCTCCACCTCATCCGCATAGGGGAGGGAGCTGTCGGAGCGTTCCGGGGATAAACTCCCGAAGCGGTTGGACGTCGAGGTAGGTAGCGGTGCCTCCCTGTGTGGCCCTCGGGGGCGGCGTTGGTGGCGAGGTGCAGCTTCCTCGAGGTCTAGGCGAGCCATGTCCCTGGTTGGGATGACTCCCTCTTCCTTATATCTCCGCACCAAGTTGTTGATCACCCTTCTCTGGATGACCTCCGAGGGGGAGAGGGGGTGTGGTTGCCCCGCAGTTGCGGCTGCTGGGACGGCTGTGGAATGGGCGGGACCACGCAGAGTAGCCACGTCGGTGTTTCCCCTACCCCTGCGCCAGTGGGCGGGCGGCGATCGGGCACTAGATTGGGCGACCTGATTCCTGAAAGCAGGGAGAAGAACCCATTAATACTGACAGGAAAATAAATCGACAACCAATCATTAGTGCCACGACGCCTTCCGTGGGGGGAACCGAGGCCATTGACGTCGTGAGACGGAGTGCCCGATTTCCCTTCCCCAGCCCCTGGCGGGTTCCGTGCCCCGGTGCTGAATGCTCGGCCGGGAAACATGATAGTCTTCCAACACCTCTGAAAGCTATCGGTCTTTGTATTGAGGAGAAGAGATTCACGTCGGGTTCACCATTTTCTGTTTCGGTGCGGATGTGCGTCGGGTTTCTGTTCCGACGCTGTTCCGCCAGGACGCGTTCGCACGTGCGCCCGTCGACCCAAGGGGATGGGAGCGCGGCTTGTGGACCCGTAGTCCCTCTTTCCAAAGGCGGGAGGCATCCGTCCCTTATTCAGGGACGTCTGCTCCTTGATCGAAACTGGGATGATGGGATGTCGGCTCCTCCTTCCGTGGACGTCTCCTCGGAACTCGTCGCCTAATCCGGGTCTCCCTCATAGATTTAAGAATGTTCGTGAATCTCGTTCCCAGCGCCATATCTTCATGGACACCGGTTAATTACGCTGCTTCCACCCAGACGCTCCAAGGAGTCTGGTCGGGGCAGCAACCCGCGGTGAGGAGACTGGGTAGCTCTGGGTGTTGGGGGCGTGTCTTAACACTGCGGCTCTGCATGTCTGCCTTCCGTCCCTAATAGGGCTACTTGAAGGCGTGATGGCCTGAGGCATCCCACGCTGGGTGCGGGGAACTGCGTTACCTGAGGTTTTCCTCAGCTTCCCATGTTTAACACGGGGTATGTCGCGAGTTTAACGTCCAGCGGGGACGGCATCGGATTGATCAACACGAGGAGTGGATCAGATGACAGAACCCCTTGCGAGGAACCTCCAACGCTGGGGCCATCACATGGGCGGCTTCCCGAGTGAAGTGGAGTGGAACGAAATGGAATGACCCCGCCGGGATGTGGCGGCCCAGGTAAGGATCAGGATGGATGATGGAGTGAAGAGCTTGGACCCCATAGAGGCTTCCTACGTACCGCGCGTTAGCGCGGATCAAAGTCAGCGTAGTTCGGATATACAGTTTAACGTCATGCGGGACGATGGCAAGCTGACTCACAAGGAGGTCTAGGCTGCTGGCACGCACGAAGTGGGTGGATCACAGTTTGACGTCTTGCTGGACGATGGTGTTTGGGGCTTACACTCTAAGGAGGCCCATATGCGGCAAAGCTCAGTTGGAGAGGGACTTGGGCCGAAGATGATAGACACCTCGATCCCTATCACGCTCTCTACTGGCTTCGGCAGTGGGGAAGCACAATGGAGATACACACGTGCAGTCCCCCACATGGGAGGATTCATAGGTGAATCGACGCGAATGTGAACCCGGGAGGGGTCCACTGATGGACGAACCGTCGTGAATACGACCGGGACGACCAGGTGGTGGGCTTGAACCTCAGGGAGGCTTCCTACGTACCCTGTTTAGGAGACAGGGATCAAAGTCCACGTAGTTCATTCTGTCAGGACTTGCGCACTGTGGCAACCTGAGTGTGGCAAAGCTCAGTTGAAGAGGGACTTGGGCCGAAGGTGAGAGACACCTCGATCCCTGTCACGCTCTCTACTGGCTTCGGCAGTGGGGAAGCACAATGGAGATACACATGTGCAGTCCCCCACAAGAAACTAGGGGTTTGTAATACCCTACCCCCGTGGGCAAAGGCCACTCCAATAAATCGTCCCTAAAGAGGGGCAATCCCGACATCCCTGCAGAGACGAGCGGGTGGGGGCCACATCCAAACCGGGGGGGACCCTGCGTGCGAGGCAAGGGATCGGGTGATGCGGATGGTTTAACGTCTTGCCGGACGAAGTACAGTTTAACGTCGTGTGTTGAGGACAAAGCGGACGGTTTAACGTCTTGCCGGACGAAGTACAGTTTAACGTCATGTTGGACGATGGGGTTTGGGGCTTACACTCTGAGGAGGCCCATATGCTAGGCAGTTTAATGTCGTGCAGCTTGGACGAGGTGCAGTTTAGCGTCCTGCAGGATGATGGATGCTCGGCAGTTTAACGTCCTGCAGCACGGACGAAGTGCAGTTTAGCGTCCTGCAGGACGATGGATGCTTGGCAGTTTAACGTCCTGCAGCGCGGACGATGGATGATTGGCAGTTTAACGTCCTGCAGTGCGGATGATGGATGCTTGGCAGTTTAACGTCCTGCAGCGCGGACGATGGATGCTTGGCAGTTTAACGTCCTGCAGCGCGGACGATGGATGCTTGGCAGTTTAACGTCCTGCAGCGCGGACGATGGATGCTTGGAAGTTTAACGTCCTGCAGCACGGACGATGGATGCTTGGCAGTTTAACGTCCTGCAGCGCGGACGATGGATGCTTGGCAGTTTAACGTCCTGCAGCGCGGACGATGGATGCTTGGCAGTTTAACGTCCTGCAGCGCGGACGATGGATGCTTGGCAGTTTAACGTCCTGCAGCGCGGACGATGGATGCTTGGCAGTTTAACGTCCTGCAGCGCGGACGAAGTTGTGCCGCCAATGGGTCTGTGTCACTTCGCGCGATCCTGGAGGTCTGCACGGGAAGACAACGCACGGTGCGGGCACCCGGGATGAAGATCATCGGGCGCCACGCAGGTGGGTACCCTCAGGGGGTCAAAGGGGGCGACCCTGGCGGTTTTCGCGCAAAATAGGAGCCTGGCGCGCAATACCGCGGTTCGACGCGCAATTGGGCGAGCTGGCGCGCTATTGGGCCAGCGCTTTGCGCGCGGAAGATGGAGATTGCGCGCACCGGGCCTCTGATAGCGCGCGGGGAATCGAGATTGCGTGCACCGGGCCTCTGATAGCACGTTGGGGCAACGGCCCATTCTTTAACGAATGGCCACTTAGTAAGGGGGGGTGCGCGCAATCGGGCTGGATTGCGCGCACCCGGGGGGAAATTGCGCGCAAGAGGCTTCTTTTGCGCGCGAAGGCCTTTGGGTGAGGAGTTGGTCAAAGGAAAGAAGTCAAAGGGGTTGCGCGCGAAGGCGAACCCCGGGGCTTGCTTGCGCGAAATAAAGGAGGTTACCTGAAGATCGGCATTGCGCGCGGAGGGTGCGGGATTGCGCGCACGAGCGACCCTTCGAATTCTGGCAACCCTCAAAACGTCGGGGGTCGCCTTGTTTTTATAGGCAACCCCGGGTGCGCAATTCGGCTCGCGGGCGCGCAATTCGGCGCGCGGGCGCGCAATTCGGCTCGCGGGCGCGCAACGCAGCTCGGGCGCGAAATACGGGCCCGGCGCGCAATAGGGTCGCGCACGGACGTCGGGCGCGGAAAATTATGCGCCGACTCGTCCCATTGCGCAAATCCCGGAAGGATTGCGCGCGCCTAGCCAATATTGCGCGCGGGCCTCCGATATTTCGCGCAAGGCCTTCAGGCCTTCCGAAACATGCTTCTGACTCCAAATATGACCCCGCTTTCCTCATCCGGAACTTCGTTTGAGGAGTAACGAACTTTTCCGGCGTCTACAGCTACATTGAATATTTGGTGGTCAAATCCCACCATCGTGAGGACCATCTTAGGGATCTTGAGAAAGTGTTCAGCTTCCTTCACACCCATTAGTTGAAGATGAACCCATTGAAATGTGATTTAGGGGTGAATTATGGAAATTTCCTCAGTTTCTTCATCAGATATAAAGGCATCCAGATTGACCTATATAAGATCAAATCCATCAACCTGATACCCCCTCTGAGAAACCTCTATGAGCTCTAAGGTCTTCAAGGCCACTTATCCTACATACACTGATTTATCAAGAATATTTCTAGAAAGTGTATGACCTTTTCTAGGATCATGAATAAAGGTTTCATCTATCAATAGGATGAATATTACCATACCTCTTTTGAGAAAATAAAGAAGTGTTTGTTACAGCCCCTGGTTCTGATGCCACTCATCTCTAAGAAGTCATTGGTCCTCTATGTGACCACCCTGGAATAATACCTTGGCACCCTTATCACTCCTAAAAACAATGAAGGGACAAATAATGGTTACACTATCTAAGTTTCATGCTCCTCAACATGGAGTCTAGATATTATCCTATCAAGAAGAGCTGCCTCATGCTGGTTTTTGCAATGCAAAAGTTATGGCACTATTTGCAGCGTCATGAGATATAGCTGGTGTCCCACATGGATCTGCTAAAATATATTCTAAATTACTCGATGTTGACAGTCCAGATAGCATGTTGGGAAGTTATTATTCAGTATTTTGACTTCAAATTCATTCCATAGAATGTTTTTAAGGTTCAAGCGCTAGAATATTTTCTGGCCACCCATCCAGCCCCCAAAGAGACATCTCTAAATGTTGATTTCCCATATGAGTCTATCCACTCAGTGGACCAATCCATGTCATGTTGGAAAATTCATTTCAATGGGATCTCTCAAATCCCAACCGTCAGGAGATTCAATGATTTTAGGCTCAATAGAGTAGGCTTATGAATCATCTTCATCATGCCTACACAGGCTATTATGCCTTATTCGTTCCTACTATTAGAGGGTTGCACCAACAAACAGGTAGAGTATCAAGATCTCATTACTGGTCTAGATATGGATCTCAAGATTGATGTTCCCCATTTTCATATGAAGGGGGACTCTAAGTTAGTCATCAAGCATATCAATAGTGACTACATCATCAAGAATCCAGATCCCATTCCCTTGCTGGAGCACACTCATCAGTTAATGGCCCAGTTCCCTTCTTGGACAGAGGTCACTCATTTTCCTCAGTCATAGAATGGTCAAGACAATATCTTGGCCAGTCTATCCACATCACTTGTAGATCCTAACTATGATGATCTATTTATCCATGTGGAACATTGAAGGCTCATCGCTCCTGTCACTCCGAACAATGATGAAAACTAGAAGGTAAAACACTTGACTATCAGTGCTTCCACATTAGAGCCTATATAACCCTCTACTGCTGAAGAAACCCTCGATTGGACAATACCTTTCTTTGATTATCTTTAGTACGAAAATCTCCCATCAAATAGATCCAAACATGAGTGGATACGCTATCATGCAATATAGTCCACCCTCCAAAGAGGTTCTAGCCTGGAGAAGAATCTCTATAAACGTGGGTTTGATGGAATTCTCCTCTACTACATTCAGGGATATGATATTTCTAGGGTTATGTAAGAATTCCATGATATGTCCTATGGTGATAATCAGGAAGGGATGAATCTTTCTCACTAGATTTGAAGGTTGGGCTACCTATGAAACACTATCCTCCATGACTGTATCAAGTTTTCCAAGAGGTTACATGTGTGTCAGATCCATGCCAATTTTATACATTGAATGCCAGATCCTCTCCATACTACAAAGTACTCTTAGCCCTTTTTGGTCTAGGGAGTTGATGTTGGGGGGCCATATCTCCCAAAAATAGCTCGTTGTTGTAGGTTTATTATGACTATAGTAGATTATTTATCCAAGTGGGAAGAAGCGATTGTCCTCAAGGAAGTCAAGGCATAATAAATTGTTGAATTTGTGATCTCCAATATTATTCATCGATTTAAGAGTCCCTCATATTGTTCTCACCAAAAATGGAACCAACTTCTGGGCAGCTGAGATGAAGAATTTATATGCCAAGTATGGCATCTAATCAAACCATACTTCTCGTTATCATGTGCAAGAAAATGGATGGATCTAGGAATTCAATAAAACCCTCTCAAACATTTTTCAGAATATGGTAGGTCAAAACAAAAAAAATTGGTTGGAAAATCTTCCCAACGCTCTCTAGGATTATCAAATGATGACTCATAATTCCACCGAGGTGACTCCATATTCCCTAGTGTGTGGAATAGAGGCAGTCCTACCCATCGATATTTAGTTTCCATCATTCTTCATAGATATCTATAGTCAGTAGACATTAGACAAAATAGTAGAAGACCATCTAGACAAACTATAATCTCTTGATGAGAACAAGATTCAAGCCTTGTAAAATCTAGATAGGCACTATAACAAGATAGAGATAGAATTCAACAAGAAGGTTCACCTCTGCTCTTTCCTCCAAGATGATACAGTTTTGGCTCTTCGAACGCTGATGATACTTGGTAGGAATCCATCAAGGTTGGAACCCAAATGGGAAGGACCTTATATCATCCACAAGGTCTATCCCAATGGTGAATACTCTTTGGTCACCATGGATGGTAGGAAAATCACTCCTCCCACCAAAACTAAGTTCCTCAAATAGTAGTTCGCATGAATGACCCTGGTCCAGGAATCATGACCTTAAACTGTATACAACACCATCCTTGAAACATGATGTTAAACTATTCTTCCATATCCTTACCACATGATGTTAAATTGTGTGTTTATCATATTAGTTTCATGATATTAAACTGCACAGTGTAGATGGTTCATCTAGCATTACCTAAAAAGTAATGTTCCTATTTCCTATTTGTATGAATTTAAACTGCATCATGATCATCATCCTGACTGCACGAAAAAGAATGGAATTGTGTCATGGTATTATCTCATGAGAGAGCATCACTTCTAGAATTATTCATCTGCCATTCCACATTCAATAACTATGTGTGGCTTGATTTCTGCCCTCAGGGATATGTAGTGATGTCCAGGTTTTAATCCTTTGGCCCAAACACAACATTTTCACTACTTTACTTTATTTCATCTTGTACTTACTGCATGTCGTTAAACTGTACAAAATTCAAGAACTATGTGTGTATTGATTCCTACCCTCACGAGATATGTAGAAACATCTAGACATTTTTTCCTTTGACCCAACCACAGATTAGTCAAACCTTTAGTCCCTTGGCATGAGTTTTATTTGGAAGTGCATGGCATGGCTTATGGGGATCCTTGGCCCCCATTCCCATCAGGTTTATAATGGTTACACCATACACACCCCCCTTGTGAGTAATTTTTAGTCGACTCATCCTAGCTTCACAATGCTAAGATGCACATCACTGATGGTACCTTTTACATGAGCTTAAAAGGAGTGTTTCCATCATCTTAAACACATGATGTTAAACTAGGAACCCAAGTCCAAACCTTGTGATTTTAATCTATTTTAAAGTTATTTTAAATAATGTGTCCTGCAGTTTAGGGCCTCTTTATCCCTCATTCATGTCGGGTTGCTTCATGGAACTGCACCACACATCTCCATTTTCATCCCTTTTTTCCAAGAAATATGACCTTAAACTATTTGTAATTATATAGACTTTTATCCTAGGTTCATTCAAGTCTTATAACTGACATGCTCTAACATCCTGGAGCATGATACCTAAAGTGTTGAGTTCCATGTGGAAATTTCTCCAACCTGTCTCCATAATTTAAGTCTTTTCAGGTTTTTATTTCCACCATATTTCACATCTTGATGGACCCCCTAACGGTGATGGCCATGCTGTTTTGACTCACCTTCCATCTTGGTCCAACACCCTAATGGATTATAAATAAAAAATATCAGATCCTATTTTTTGAATTTGGTCAACAGTCGATTCTGCGTTTTCATACCCCACCTTTGATTGGTGAAGTTATAGACCCTGTGTTATGAACATGGTCAACATTGGTCTTTCCCATCAGTCTCCCCTTCCATTATTTGGACCTAAAAAGTTTTGATTTATATCCTTCTCACCTCCCTATATTCTAGTGGAGCTCTTACTCCCCTAGTGTCGCCCCTTCATTCATCTGTGTGCATTGATTGGGAATGTTGGTACTATCAAGACATTATCTACCCATCATTTCCTCACCCTTATTGAACACTTCTATATTTTATAGAGAAAACCTAACATCACTCCTTTTTCCCACATCGAATATGGATCATGTGGGCTTAAGAGTCTTGGTAGGGTTTGTACCCACACAGTGGAGCTACAAAATCCCTTCGGTCCAACCTCTATTACCTTAAACTAATATCCCTTTAGTCCAAACTCTATGACCTCAAACTAGGATCCTCGTCATGGATATCTCAGTAATGGGTTGTATGGAATTGGGCCTCCCTGATCCTCATTTGAATTGGGTTTGTCACTCCTCCACACTGCCCATATCCATCAGAGATACCCCCTCTCCACTGATTTGAACTATAATAACTTAAACTAAGAACCCCATCATCTTGGTTGCGTGACTTTAAACTGCATAGCACTGATGGTCCTTCCATAATGACCTAAAAAGTCACTTACCTATGTCCTACTTTTGTTAATTTAAACTACATAATAATCATCATATTGGTCACAAGATGAAAAACGACGCTTCATCATGGTGTTCTCGCCTGAGAGAGCATCACTTCCGGCACTAGTCATCCACTATGCCGCATTCAAGAACTATGTCTAGCTTGATTCATACCCTCACCGGATATATAGATATGCCTGAAGTTTCCATCCTAGTCTATCCACTAAAAAAACTAAATAAAAAATAACAAAAAAAATAAAGAGCTTCTCTCCTTGTGCATGGGTTATACCTATACAAGGGAATCACATCTAAGAACTACATGTGGCTTGATTCTTGCCCTCATAGGATACGTAGTGATGCCTAGGTTTTAATCCTTGGGTCTAGCTACAAAATTTTCCTTTTTTCATGTCGGTTTACCTTCATCCTTACTGAATGATGTTAAACTACATGGAATTAAAGAAATATGTGTGGTTTGATTCTTTCCCCCGTGTGATACATAGCGATGTCCAAACATTTTTTTAGGCCCAACCATAGATCAATCAAACCCTTTCATCCCTTAGGCCTTGGTATAGTCATCCCTACATGACTTTAAAATATATGTGTAATTTCCTCTGGAATGTGTAGTGTGGTGTTGGGATTCCTTCAGCCTTACTCACATCGAGTTTAATAACTCACTACACATCCTCGTTGAAACATTCCTCCATTATGGTACAAGATTTATGAACTTAAACTAGTAGTAAAATGTCAATTCCTGACATCAAATTACAACCCTTCCTTGAACAAATTCAGGATGCCTCAAAATGATCATGGGATGCTTCAGCTTCCTCACTAGATAGTATTTTCCCCACCAATGTTGGTCTCTCACCACACTGTGTATTAAAGAACTATGTGTGGCTTGATTCTTATTCTCATGGGATATGTAGTAATGCTTGAATATGTCATATTTGGGACCATCCATAGGTTTATTAACCTTTTCAACCCTCGACCTCAGCCACAGTCTAAACTCTATGACCTTAAACTAATAAATTCGATGTGATTTCTCCCCTTATTGTATCACACATGTGCTTTCTTTACATATTTTTCCTAATACTTGTGTGGTACGAAAGCCTTTTTTGGGCTCATTAGTGTGGGTTTCTTCCCTCCATACCAAAAAAATATCTTAGGACATTCCTTATTCTATGAATCTTGACTTTAAACTGTTGTCTAGGGTCCAGGTAGTATGACCTTAAACTATATGCAATGTCCAGGTCACAAGATGTTAAACTGCAAGACATGTCCTGATCACACAATGTTATATTATTTCATGAATCTTCCTTACCTTATGATGTTAAAATATGTTTTAATCATCCTAATTTTAATGAATTAAAATTTCAAGGTCTCATAGTCTCTCAACAGAGAGGTCATCCTTTGAAGATGGGTTTGATCTTTGTTCAGTCCAATGTGCCTACACCAATGTGATCTAAGCCATAGTGGAATAATTTCAAGAGTGTTGGAATCCTTTTGAACATTCCATCACTCCACACCATGCTTCTTGAGCCCCTCATTTAGATCCTCATCCTATTTCATGTCTGAAAGGACCCCATAATGGCCTGACTATGCTATGTTGTCTCACCTGCCATCCTAGGCCAACATTTTTGAAGGCATCAGATGAAATTTTGAGTTAGGTCTCATGTTTTGAAAATGGTCAATGATTGACCCTCATTTGTTTGTCCCCATTTCAGGCTAATGGAATAGATTTTTTTTTAAATATGGTCAGTAGTCATCCTATACTAGCATTCCATTCTCCCTATGTTCCAAATTTTGGGCATTGTGATTCACACTTTTCATTCCCCTTTGTTCAGATTGATTCCAACTCTCTTGTCATTATCCCATTTATGCACTAGCACGTGTTAAGAGAAGCAAGTTGGTTGTTCTAAGAGCCCTATTCTTCAGTCACACATCCTCTCTTAGCTTGAACACTCTGATTGGTCAGCCAACAATATCAGACCCTGAGTATTCGATGATTATCTGACACTCTCATACAAAGTGTGCAGTTATGTGTCCTTCCCTTGTTTCTCATGTTGAGCACGAACCATATGATCTTAGGGATTGGTCATTTGTGGTTTCAAAGATATTATTGAGATTTAATAACTAAATAAAGAGATAATGGGACTATGAACGCAATTCAAATAAAAAAATAATAAATTATTTTTCATAATTTTGGAAAAACACATCCCCTATAGATCCACCCCTTCAATAGAGCACTTTAGCTCGGCAACCTTCTAGCGTGTGGCTTCTAGGGTCTCTTATCACCTTCTAATATCCCTCTCTTTATCAACAGATTCATGATGGAGTTCATCATCCATGATCTACATCTGTTCCTACTCATCTAGGAGGTTAACCACTTTACATCTTGCCTGGTTTAGCAGCTCTCAGGCCTCTACCAACTGGACCTTCAATCGTATGACAAGTTCTGATTGATTGGTGTTGAAGGAAAAATGGTTGTTCATTTATTTCTCTAGGCGTTGGATCTTCTATTCAAATTCATAAATCTTCTAGATGTTGTCATATTTTTTCTGACAACGAGCGAAATTTAAGTGTTGATTTCTTTCCCGCATATTCTTAGCAAGATATTCATGGATCAACAAATGAAGGTTGTGAGTGTTCGCCCCTCCGGTGCATAGACAACATAACTAGTGACAAAGTGACCCCATTCGTCTCACCAATTTTTCCTATGGGGACTCAAGGAAATTCTTGATGCACTTCCATGCCCTACACAGAGTCATGCGACTTTCCTTGGCCACATCAGGATCAAATTCGTCCAGCCCTTTAGGATCTGCAGGTTCGTATTCTGGGAAGATGGCCAGAAGTCCAGCAGCAAGATCTTACTATGGTATCCTCTATGAGGTAATAAGATCTATGAAATGGGGATATCCATATTCACTTGCTTCAACCTTAGTATCCTCACCTTCACCATCTTCAAGTTCTTCTCCACTAGTGGCATCATCTGTAGCTACAACTTCCCGCCCACCTGTTGCTAAGGCCGGATCAGCTTGGACGACCAGCTCCTCATAGACAAGCACAGTCATCAGAAGAAGCCCCATGGATATCCCAGACTCATCTGGATATTGGTCTATATTCTCAAAATCAATTCATTCAATGGTCACCTAATTCATCTTGAGGTATGGGTCTGTGAAGTTAGAGACTTATGAGAGTTGAGTGCTACCAGATCAAGTTATTGAGTCATCGTAGGGATTTATACCACTGAATAATCTTTGGTTCTTGTCACTTTGATTACCAGAACTAGATCCCCACGAATGACAGGAATATCTTGGGATTTTTAGTTTTTTACTTTGACCCCCTCGGTTGGACCACAATTAGCCTTCTCTTCCATGACTGGTTCATTGCCTGGCTCAGTCCCAGGTGCAGGCCTCAAGGCACATCCCTCCGCACCCATTGGAACATTCTCACCCCTATAGTGGTGGGATCCTTGATAAACACTGATATGTTCCTATATAGGAAAGTCTTGGTTAGTGGATATAATTTTTTAAAGGAGAAAGTACCAAAGAATATGTAAGTTAAGACTTACCAAGAGATACTTGGAAAGCCCCTCATCAAAGCCCGCAATTTCACCACTCTCTCGGGGAATCCCATGATGAAATGTTATCCCCTGGGTTTCCTCCACCCCCCCCCCCCCCCCCACCCTACCAGTCTCTTCATCCTCATCTTATTCTTATTCTTATTCTTGTTCTTCCTCAACCTCTCTTTCTTCTTCCTCTTATTCTTCTTATTCAATATCAATATCATCCTTAGGCAGCATCTCTTTTGGATCATGCTCTTAATTGAGAATTGCTTTCACTAGGATGTTAATCTCTTCATATATCCCTTGTTAGCATGAATAGGTTTCCATGTCCATTAGGTACGCATACTGCTAATGAAATTCTGCTCTATCTATAATCTGAATGAGCCCGATTTCTAGCAGTGAAATTCCATTGTGCATCAGTCTCTATCATAGGTATTCGATTGATAACGACTGTCATAGTGTCCTCAAGGAAGAAAATAGGGTTAGAAAAATGGATTATATGGTAGGTTGAAGTATATGTCTTAATTTATTCCTAGGGGCCTCTTTAACTGGCCCCCAAGTTCACCTTCAGGGCCACCCTTCCTCAGAAGGTGGGAGTGCAGTTTCACCCTATGACATCCCCACTACCGAAGTTTCAGCTTGTGTCACCCCAATGGTTTGGCTTTCCCTCTGGCTTTCCCCTTGAGTGGAAGCCTGCCTACCTTCCCATTTCCCAAGCTCTATATTTTCTACTTTGATCTACTGAACGCGTCTTCACAAAATTTCTTCCAGATTTTCCACCACCCAGTTTTTGGCATAATTCGTTGATTAGACAATATCGGCATCTGTGGGTGGTAACATGATTGTATTTCCAAACCCAACAATTGTTAGCATGAACCACAGCTGATGAAGAATTCGGGGATTTTTCTCTTCATAAACCTATATATAAATCTTCTTCGACACCTCTTGAAGGCATCTAAACTATCCGGAAAAGTGGGATGGAATGTATGGTTCCCCAAAGATCTTTCCATCAATCTGGACCATTAGCACACCGCCATTGATGCTCTGAAGATATTATCTCTGTTCCATCAAACCTCACTGGTCATCCAGCATCTGGCCAATTGGAGTATGGAATGGGTGGAAGTTGAAATTTTCATGCTTTTCGATCTGGATCTTGACCACATCATCATTGAGCATCAGCGGCTGAACCCTAGCAATGTTCAACAGGTATGGTCGTAGACCATTTCTATGAAAACCCTGCTTTTTAATAAAAACTTAAACATGATTTATTAAATAAAACTTCACTTGATACAACAAATAATATCGAGAGGTTTAGTGTATTTGGGTATTAGGATCATTACATGAAAACTTGAAACATGAAATACAACATCTTTATTGAAAACTTCCTTTACATGACCACAACATTCCCTCGTACTTATCATTGCATGGGATAACCTGAGGACATGCATAAGAAAAGGGTGAGCTATAAATCCCAGTAAGGGAATACACATGGAATAAAATGAGGAGTAAAATATATGTTAGACATTAGGCATATCAATAGAGAACAAGAGAAAAATTAACATAAAGGAATGATAAAGCATGATAATCATAACATGGAAATGTGGCAACAACACTTAACATGGAATTATCATGAGCCAAGGCTCATTGCACATGGAGCATGAGTAAATCCTCATTGCACATAAATCATGAGTAAACCCTCTTTGCACTTGAATTATCATGATTCAACACTCATTTCACATGATGTATCATGATACTATACTTTACCCAATGCAATGGAGCACTATAAGGGTGCACCCTTCTTAAACATTTCATTTCATGCGTAAGTGTGTCACATGGATCATAAAACATTGATTCATAAAACATAATCATTTATTCCATGATAAAGGAATGTGGAATTAATACATGAAACTTTATAATCAATAAGTAAATGTGCATAAAGGTTAATACCCTTGATGGAGAAATGGGCATGGTATTCACTACACAATGGCATTGGCTTAGAAAATCGGTGCAATTTCGGCAGCGTAACAGCGTGACATAAGAATTCATAAAAATGGTTGATGAGAGAGAAAGGGGTGTCTCATCATATTTACATGAAATGGACAGTAAGGGGGTCATATAGGTACATGTCCAAAAAATTGTAATGGAATTTAGATTCATGATGCAAAAGTATTGCTTGAATGTAAAAGAGGAGAGAGAAGTTTCTTTCGGAATTTCGGCATAGTAACGGGTGTACATGGGAGGAATTTAATGAGAGAGAAATGGGTATCCCATCATTAAAAAAATAAGAGGGAAGTATGGGGGAGGTGTGAAACCATACCCTATCATTTATAATTGAAATTAAAAGGTCATAACAATATGAAGAAAATTGGACAAAAATGTGAAAGGAAGAAAAACCCTTACTTGGAAGTGTGCTTACAAAGGATTGAGAGAGGCTTGAGAGAGGCTTATTGGGAGCTTGGGGAACCTTTGGAGGATTCTAGAGAGAGTAGAGCAGAGTTTGGACAAACTCCAAAGGCTTTGAGTGAGGAGGAAGTGGGAGCTTGGGTGGGTTTATATAGGAAAAGTGAGGGAATTCTTTATTATTTAGGTTTGGGAACCCTTATATTAAATTAATCCAAACCACAAACCATTCCATGGTTTTTGCCCATGGTTTTTGGAAAATGGAAGAGGAAAACAATATTTTATAATCCCAAAGTCCGAAATTCTTAAAATAATAGGGTTTATTATGTGGAGGTGAGTCACACTCCCATGGAAAACAATTTAAAAAGACAAGATGTTTAATAAGTCTTGAGGGGTCCATTAATGCTTTGAAAAGTAAGTCAAACACACACAAAATCACATTATTTTAATGGTAAAACATATATTTGCCAAACATAAAGATTATAGTATTTTATTACATCACTATTGGGTCATTATGATGTTATAAAACACATTATATATTCAAACGATATTTAATTTTTACCCAAAAATTTGACTGTCTCAGAAAATTATGAAAAATTCACCGTTGGATAATTTTGACATCCAGATTCCAGAAATATCATTTATTTTATCTAAATAATTTTCTAAATATGTTAATTTTCACTTTTAAAATAAAAACCATCATTTATCGAAAATTCATGGGTTTTGACAGAAATGGCTTTCAAACCTTAATAAAAGTTATAATTGCATTCATAAAATTATATGATAATTTATATATATAATAAAATTAATTTAATAATAATAATAATATTTTATTAAAATATTATTTAATTCAAAAATACCTTAATTTAATAAAATTTATTTCTTAATTAAATAATAACTAAAAACACTATTTGTACTTTAAAAACTATTTACAATGTATCAATAATTACAAGAAGGTATATTCATTATTATATAAAAAAAATAATATAAATGAACATATTACTAGTGATTTGTTACATAACCCCTTAAAATAGCCGCATAAGACCTAAGGGTAAGGTGTGCGATGGTGACAGACTCTTGGGGTGGCTCAGATAACATCACTCGAGTGGTAATCTCTATCAACTTCCACTTTTCCCGTAGACAGTCATGTTCGAGCTTGACATGATGAAGCTCGGATTGGGCTTGGTCAAGAGTGAATCCCAAGGATTCCACCTCTTTTCCGAGCTCCAACAAATGGGCTTCATATGGAGCAATTCTACTGGATGAGGCCATCGCTTCTTTTGTTTGAGTAAATTGGATTTGTTAAAGTCCTATATTTTATACTAATCATGTGATCACTGTTCAATGGCTATAAAAGTAACGGTCACAATTCTTAACATAAAACCAAAGAAGTTGACATTTTATATAAACGTTTTACATAAAGATACATTTAACTAGATCGATAGGGATTTCCATTAATGAAACTTTGGGTCGTTAAAATTTCCTGGAGAACGAATGGTTTTTGTAAAATTATATCCTCTGATATGAGTAGTAATCCATCCATACAAAATCTAGAATGGTCCGTAGATTCTCCAGGGCATGCCTCCCCTCAAGATGTGCCACATAATGATATAAAGTCTTACCAAGACAAGCACTCCCAGATTAACCTTATTATGGGATTCCATAATCCCCACCATCACCAAGGTTCATGGGTGGACCCCCATCCTTGTATCCCTCATTGGAAACATCCACCCACTTAAGAAGGAAGAATAGTACACTTGTGGGTCACATGTCTCATCCATGTTGTACCCCCATGATTAATATTCTTATACCTCTAGGATCACCCAATATGATCCTGCCTTTCCCCTCTATGATGCATTTGGGCACTATTTCCCTCGTCCGGGCATCCTAACCTTCTTATCCCTCTTAATAAATAGATTGAACCACACCGGAAATGGGATTTAATTCTAGATATAATTGATCTCCATATTCTTCTTTTCTACATCCAACAGATTCCATGTCAGGATGGGGGGGTCATACTTTTTCCTCTCAGATGTTCTCCATTGGAAGGAACTCATCATACTTAAATCACTCCAAGGGAATTCCCCTGATATAGTGAATGTCCCAAAGACTAATTCTAACCTCCCCATGGTGGACTTGGAATGTGTTTGTATCATGGAACCATTGGATAAATAGCTTAGGTACCAACTCTTGTTGGTGATAGAAGTAGAACGGTTATGTCCACGCAGCCTCATACACCCTGATGTTGCACAGTTCTTCCATAAACTCCTCTCATGTGTGGCGCACCCAGTACGCCCATACCCATTCACTTGTGAAGTTACCCCCAGATATCATGTCCCAATCTTGCTACCATCCCACACTTTTATCCATTATACGGCTTCAGAATGTACTAGTATAGTGCATGGGGAACTTCTCAACCACTAGATCATCTCCCATGATCATCTTGGTCTTTGAATTCATGATGTAGATAGATATGTCATAACTCTCACTAGTGGCATGTACATTTATAGTGATGTTGTACCAATGGAGGATATCTTCACACATGAACCATGACCATGGTGAGTCATTCTCAAAGCTTGGGATGGCAACTTCATCTGGAAACCCAAAATTTTACAATGGGATACCATCTCTCAAGAGATAATCCTTTTAAAGTTGTTTCATCATGCCCAAGAACATCTAATTATCTGACAGAACTCTCCTTTCATGAATAATTTTCAGATTCCTGGTCATCTCTTCTCTTCACAAGGCAAATGAAGCCTCCCTCTTAGCAGCAATTTGTTGGTCGTCCATATCAATAGATTTTGGAAGCCCAAGGCTAAAATGTGAAAGATTAGTGGTTGGTGTGAAAAATTAATGTAAGCATGTAAGATTGGATGATGATTGTGAAAAAGGAAAGATATTTATACCATGTTTGAAGTACATAAGAATCTAACTATTTCGTGTAAAACACCAACCAATTTCTAGTTTTCTATGTAGGATTCAGAAACTTATGCACACAAGAGAGAAAATATCTTATCATTTGGAAAGTCAAAGTGCAGTGTTGAGCACCCCCCCCCCCCCCCCAACATATTTATAGGCATGGAATAGTTCCTCTTCATGCACACAAGATGACTTATGTGACAGTCTTTGGATTTTGTGTGCACCACCCCAAGTGCACTGGTCTTTTTAGTGTTTCCCTCAGAACCTGGCCTTCTGGTCCCCTTTCAACTTAGATTTCAAGGGGGAATTTTTTGAAAGTGAATTCTGATTGAGGATACAAATGGTCATATTTAAGAAAACTTAGGACACCCTTTGACTCAATGGAACATTCTGATAAATAAAAGGAAGTTGTGCACATGATTTGATTTTTATGATCAAAACATAGATCCATGCACAAGGGCCTTATGCACCAAATGTGACATCAATGGCCATTTTCTACCCCTATGATATGAAAATAGCCAAGTCAAGTGCATAAAAGTGAATTATATAGAGTGAAAAATGTTGGCCCACATGTAAACCTCTTACACGCTCAATGTGACATCAAACGCCCACTTCCACACCTCAAATCTTACGCTCCACCACCAAGAATTCTGCCTATAAATAGAAGTGCACCCCACCTTCTTCAAGGTGATCATCCAAAATTTGAACCATCGCCCCTCCATGTGTAATACCACCTCTTCTATGATAGTGTGCAAACCATATATCCCTCAAGGTATAGGATCTTTCCTGACATGTATCCTATGGGTCCCCCTTCATGTGGGCCCACATTGATTTGATCCTCTCCCACTTTCTTTTTTCCTATGTCAGGTGGGGGAAAAATTATCCCCTTGCATGTAATCCTAGTCTAGAGTACCACCCAATCTTTCAATCCGACCATCCTTTTTTCTGCAACCCTCTTGTATTGCACACACCCCCTCTTTGAAGATCCATCAGTTTTCTTCACTCCAAAGAACCATGTTTGAGACCCTCTTGTTCACATATCCCAAGTCTTGCATGTACCTCCTTCATGTGGCCCTCCAAGTTTGTGCGTAGTGATTTTCTGGCCCCTCATGTGGTGTCCCATGTTGTGTTTCCATACCTCTTGCTTGTCAGCATAGGTACACTAATGGATCCTACTTGTCATCATAGCCATTCTAACATGGAACCCATTATTGACCACTCCTATACACCACTCCCATTGGGAATTGATGATGCCTTCCCTTTCCCAATGGTTTTTTGAGAAATAGTTATGCAAGTCTAAGGGGTGAGGAGCGAGTCCTCCTCATCCATTCTATAGGACATAAAACTACCCAGTGCCATCATCCTCAACACACAACATTAAATTGTAGTCTCACCCTGTGCAATACACATGGGGTGTTACACCTCATGCATTTTACATGCCCACACATCTCCATGGGAGTGATATATTCCTCACATGGAATCAGATCCTTCTCACATGGAATGAGATCCATTTGGGAAGCTTCAATGCATAATCCCCACACCATCTTTCATGTCAACACCTTTCATGACATGACTATCAGGTCTTTTTCTTCCTCTTGTTTCTCACACCGATCATAACTCATGTGGGATTATAGGTTAGTAGAGACCACAAAACTTCTCCCCCTACCAAACTACATGGGTTTTGATTCCTATCTTCTATATAGGGTTTGTAGGAAGCCTCCCTGAGGTTCAATCCCAACCAATGGTAAACTCTGGTTCTCCCTCCTAGGGATATACCCTCATGATGTGACATATTCCCTTTATAGGACACATCATCTGGATCCACCTCCATAGGGTGTTTCAATCCATCCACCATCGACCATTCATCCATCACCTCACCCTTTTGCCAGTGAGATCACTCCATCCATCCATCCATACAGGAATCCCTAGTGTGTAACCCCCAACTACATGCCTCATCTCCATCTGGGACACCTCCCTAGGTGTCCCAATCCCATCTAAACTACGTGAAATTTGATCCTCACCCTCTAAACAGGGTATGTAGGAATCCTCCTTAATTTTAAATCCCATCATTTGTCCCATACTAGTCTTTCCCTCGAGTCACCTTATCTCGGGAGGATCATGCCCCAATCTGGAGGTTTCATTTTCTTTGGGTTCCACTCGTGCAGCTAACCATGTGTAAGCTCCAATGTCATTTCTTGAACTTTGTGTACTTTGATTCCTAGAAACAAGGATACGTAAGAATACCCCTCAAGGTTTGATCATTTTACCCCTCACAATCCATCCATTCCATCCATTCCATTTCAACACCTTCCCCATATTCATCTTGATTCTTACCCGGGCTGCCACATCTTGGTGAGATCATGTCATCCATCTGGGCCGTTCTTACATGTAATCCCTATTTACTCCATCAATGCTCACAGCAGTACCCAGGAAGCTAATCATGCATAAGAACCACACAATTTTCATCATCTAACCAAGAGAGATTATCTTGCGATGAGAAGCTAACCATGTGTAATCCCCATATCACCCTTTCAAACTATGTGTGTTTTTATCCCTATATTCTACAAAGGGTATGTAGGAAGACTCCCTGAGGTTCAATCCCAACTAGTGGTAAACCTTGGCATCCCCATCATTGGGGTTCACCTCTCTGATCTACCGTCAGTGGTGTCTAGATAAGATATTACTATGTGAAATATTTCCCTTTATGGGATAAATCACTTGGGTTCTTCCTCAAAGGCATCCCCAATTTTCCAATGATAAACCTTGGTGCCTTCCTCCTAGGTAAATATCCCTCCATGGTGTGAAACCTTCCCTTTATGGGATGAACCATCCCGGTTCCACTCTCATTAGGTGTTATGATCCATCCATCCTTTAAACTTTCTAGGTGTTCCCTCCAAGAGATTTACCTCTTTGATCCACCTTCATTGGGCATCTTGATCAACCCCTCTATATCTAATAAAGACTTTAAACTCATGTCCTACATAATCTTAAACATTATATGCCTAAGGAAAACCATGGAAGGCATGCCTTTGGCATAGCCATCTCCGCAAGACATTAAACTCACAGCCCACCCCGTGATAAACATGGGATGCCTAAGGAAAACCTTGGAAGACATGACTATGGAATAAAGATACCCCGCAACCGATGTGGGATGCCTCAAGTTCTGAACCCTTAAGAATCCCTCCTATGAGGAAGAATATAGGTGTTCTAGTGTTCCAGCGTCTAGACATGCCGACTGATGCCCAATGTGACTACTCTCCTAACCGAAGGTTTCTATCCTGAAAAGACCCCTTGGAATGTACAAAAGGAAGTAGCATAATTAACCGATGTCCATAAAGTGATGAAACTGATAATGAGTTTCATGAACTATGACTCAAATCTATAAGGTAGACCCGAACTAGGTGATGAATTACAAGGATGAATCCATGGAAGGAGGAACTAACATCCCATCATCTTATTTCGATCAAGGATCAGATATCGCTGAGAAAGTGATGAATGTATCCCACATTTGGAAAGTAGGAATGTGGGGTACAATGAGTTCGCTAGCTAGTGACACATAAAATCTATATGTGGTGAGGAAAGAAGTGTGCAGAGGTGGATGCACCCCAGCAGAAAGCATAAAAAATGGATTGGCAGGTCCATGAAGAATATATGTAGCATGTTTCACTCTATTA
The DNA here is from genome assembly GCA_963277665.1 of Viscum album. NCBI lineage: Eukaryota > Viridiplantae > Streptophyta > Magnoliopsida > Santalales > Viscaceae > Viscum > Viscum album. Next base: position 1,082,540,186 of record OY728134.1, on the reverse strand, counting down.
TATGTGGGTTTATCAAGATTCTTGAAGATAGTATGGATTGAATCAATCCAAAACTCAAATTTCTAGTGTCCCCCTTCCCCAATAAACATAGGTGGATACTGTAGCTGAAACTCTCTTGTTAACTCATACATCGAACAAACAGTACAAATGGTCTCCCTTTCCATGGATCGCATAACCCTTGGGAAGCTTATCCAGAACTCAACTGCTTGGGGTCCCCCTTCCCTAGTAAACACAGGTGGATACTACAACTGAAACTCTCTTGTCAACTCATACATTGAAGGAACGGTATGAACAGTCTCCCTTTCCATGGATCGCATGACCCTTAGGAAGCTATCGCGAAGCTGAACATTCATCTAGTCCTCAAGAACCACAGTAAGTTCTGGTTCATCTTTGTTAGGAACATTTTTATTTCCACTCTCCTCATGCTCAAGTTGAAGATAACGAGGAGTCATTTTCCCTAAAATAAAAATGCACACCTTAGAGAACTGGCTAGCAACAAAGGTCAGCCCTAATAGGTAACTAAAACTAAGAACCACTAACTCTTGGTCTCTCTAGACATGACTTACAAGTATTTTAGCATGACATGACAACTCATTTCATTTATCCATTGAAATAGATATATCATATTACAGTTCAACATGAAATCATATATCATATGAAAAAAATCGATATGTCCCTATCATGAACAATGCATGTCAATATATTCCTATGTGCCTATATTCTCTTATCACACCATAATAGGCCATGATTTCAAATATCAATAAATATTAATACCATAAAACAATAACCTCACACAACATGTGAATCACCCAAGGTGAAATAACATCAACTATAATAATCACACAACAAAAATAGAAATCACATCCCTGGTTACTCAGATTTTCCCCCATACATGGGTTATCTACTCTCATGAACAAGCTCATTACCAAGTCTCAACACATCCCAATATCCTTTCTACCTTTCCCAAATAGTAAAGTAGAATAACATAAAACCAACCTATTTGTTATACCACTTTGTAACATCCCTAATCTTGAACTCTCTCATGTGGATGGAAAGGGTTGGTTACAAGACCTCAAGTGTGCCTCCCCATATGTCAAAGGCTATAGACTAGCAACGAGGGTGTGAAATTTATAGTGGGGAGACTATACCCCCTAGTATGAAGTGTCATAATAGTAAAACAAATCATAATAAAATGAAAATAATAAAATTAAATACATATCATAGAACAATAATAAAATCTAGTTGAATTATTCAATAAATAATAAAGGAATAATGTAATAATGTGCCATAATGTAACTAAATGTCATGCTAGAACAATACAAGAAAAATAATAGCATACTCAAATAAAAGACCCAAAGTCTCGGGACCTGAATCCCACATTGGTCCCATCTTCAAACTCCAACCCATCCGCAAACAAGCAATCAACAACAAGGTCCTTTGCGCTTGTTCAAACCTACATCCACCTAATTTTCTCGAGTACCAAATGGAATCCTGATTAGGGTGTGAGTATAACTCAATATGTCAACACCACTATTTCTAAAAAAACTAGTCTAATAATAAGTGTATTCAATAAAGAGACAAATAGGTTTATTGATTAATAAGACAATTAATAAACTACAACAAAAACCTAATTCATATCCATGTCGGAATAGATTTGATCATGTCTTACAACCATACCAACCATAACCATATAACCAAGGTAAACACCCTACTTCAATTCCATGATGGAATATCTCTGATCATGTCTTATGACCATGCCAACCACAACCATATAACCATGGTATAGTCACAACAATCAATACAGGTCAAAGCCCTATAAACATTACAGCATTCCAAGTCAAATCACTATAAGTATTATAGCATGGTATTGGGAATAGCCCGCTCTCTATAAGAATTATAGTATGGGATTGGGTTGAGCTCACTCAATATCAACATTAAAGCATTTATGTGTGCAGGTTCTATGGATGAGCCTGATATATAAGCATTACAGCATGGAACACAATCCTTTTCATATAGCATGAATATCACAATATCACATTACAATTCACAATGGTTAATTATGAGAACTATCATTTTTCTTTAATATTCCACTTGAAATTTAATTCACAATTGATTAAGAATTATATCAATAAGAAATAAGCCACAATTTAGAGTATCTATAATAAGAAATCACCATAGGTCACATGTCATGCCAAACATACTTTAAGTCATTGGCCAATTCAATTATATTCAAAAAAATTCTCAACCAATGGGTAGTTATAATCTAGGTCAGAAGCCAATTTCAAACAAAGGACTTCATGGAATAATTCTATTCGTTATTTAATTAATTTGGGCACACGCAGTGATGAAACAATCACAATATTTCATAAACTGGCAATTATCAAACCATAGGGTTAAGATTTTGACCCCCTACCATTAACCAACAATCCAACAATGCTTCCAATTGCCAAACCCCATGAGGAAAAAGGTTCAGATGATTGTAAAGAGGTTCCTAGTTCAAAACTGGTCATGATCAAAACCAAAAACACAATTGGTCAATGGATTTCACCGCAATGGTTGGAGAAGAAGGAAGAAAAGGAAAAAACCTAACCAAAAAGGCTTACTAGGGATTTCTCATGCAAACAGGACATCTTAAAGAGAATTTAGCACCCCAAAATTTCCGGGAGAAGGTCCTAGGGTTGAGAGGAGAGGAATTATAGTGTATTAGAATGAAAATAATCCACACGACATGTTTTAAATAGAAGGTTTGGTCATTTACATGTCATGTAATGTGATTACACATCATGTAAAAAAAATTAATGGAATACACCAAAAAAACCCATCACCTTAAATTTATTTTATTAAAACCCTCAAACAATTACATGATTTTTAATTCCCTTACATGGCATATAAATGTCCTACAGTTGATTTTTTCGACCATTTTACTTTTAACAACCTGAAACTCTTTTAAAGATTCTCAACTCACCAAGAACCCATGAATCACTTGACCCATTTATAATAGGACTCCATTAATTAAAAAAGGCATACATCCCTGAACATTAGGTCATTTTCTCCAACAAAGGCTCTCCATATTTGAACAAGACTTGGCCATTAAGGCTCAAAATAAAAACTAAAAGAGGTACATACCTGGAAAAAGATGGGATCTTGCAAATATGGTCGGGGTATAAATTAAAAACGTGATTTAAACCATTATATAGGAGTTAAAAGAACATTCAATTAAAGGAAAGTGCAAGGTAAGGGATTTTATAACTCAATTTTCATTGATTAAGTTAAAATTGTATTTCATTGATTATGTCAAGCTAGGGTTATGTGTGAAATGACTTTTTATTATATTATGTTATATTTTCACTTGTTTTATGTCGATTTATAGTGGATAAACATAATTGATTCATTTGATTAATGATATAATCTTCATAAGGTACTTCATCTAAATATCCACTTCATTGAGACTTATTTGGTATTGTGCACTTATTAATTTTTTTATCTGGTGTATATACTACCCCTTTGAGATCATTTTTCATTTGACACTACATTTCACTTAAATATCAATATTCATTATATCATGGATATGATTATTTCCTAAATCGTATGCCATTTTTATATCATGTTTAATTTAAAGGTTATTTTATTTACTGGAGAAATATTTAAAAATCTGTATCCTTTACCCAATATGGATATTTTATGATGAATCATATTGATTTATTAATTAAATCAATTATTTTATATATAAGGAATGTTTTGGACTTGCAGTGATGGGTGGGGCCTAATATTATATATCCCCTCGATGCATCGATGGGTCTCATGAGACAAATTAGTTAAGAAAGTGTTAAATTGGTTTTTACCTGTAGTTCAAACCTTCTTATGAAAAGTCTTGATGGTGGTGGTATCATGTGCTAGATACATGACATCAAATAATAAAGCATTTCCTTTATTCAGGATTCAGTTGTTATTATCCATGAGATTTTCACTATGATATTATCACTGGATGAATTTTTATTATCATTTTATTAGTTTAATGGAATTTGTATTCAGTTATTTACCTTTCCATGTTGATTGTATGATAGCTTCTGTTGTACTTAACCCTTACTGAGCATTAGAGGTCATCTGTTTCTTATGTTTGTTTTACCCCTGATTCTAGGAAATGTTTTGTTATTTATGTGAAGGGATATGATAGAGAAAATAAAGATGATCTCAAATAAAATACATTGTTATATATTATGTTTTCAAATTTATATGAAATTCAAGTATGTATCTAGTTCTCCAAGACTACTAAACTATTTGGTACTTTGGGATGTGATTCCTTGTATCTTATTCCAATTTAATAAAGTAATGCACTGTCTCTGGGTTATTGGGGTCAGGGTATTTACCTATAGTCATTGTCGGTTATAGACATTTATGGGACTTCACGGTTCTGGTGATGAAGAGATTTGATGTGATTCTTAGCATGGAATGGTTGACTAGTTTCTAATCCCATATTTATTGCTATCGTAGATGGGTATTTTTTACCTCACCCAAGGGATATAAGTACATGATGATCGGATAATGGTAATTGGGAGTAGGTAAAGTTGTTCTAGACTTGATCTAGCTTGGGATGATCATGACATAGATTTCTAGCTTGGTGCTTTTAGCAGGATCAGAGGTAGCCCCCTCATCTTTTCCTTTAGTTGGGGATCTCTATCGAGAAATCTTACCAGATGACTTTGTAGGTATTCCCCCTGATGAAGGAGTTATGTTCAAAATAGAGCTCATGTTGGTTGTATAGCCCATTTTGATATTCCCTTATCATATGGTTCCATCTGAGGTGAGGGATCTCAAGGTATAGATTGAGGACTTGGGATGGAATGGATTTATCAAGACAAGTACATCATTATGTGGTTCACCTATCTTGTTCTCTAAGAAGGAAGATGGCATTTTTTGACTCTGCGTAGATTACCGAAAGCTAAATCGGTTTATGGTGAAGAATAGATTTCCTTTTTTCAGGATAAATGATCTCTTTGATTAGTTATGGGGATCTTTGTGATTCTCCAAGATTGATATCTGGTCAGGCTATCACCAATTATGATTTAGAGATGAGGATATCTTGAAGATAGAATTTTGGATCATATATAGACTATACAAGTACTTGGTGATTCTATTTGGACTGATGAATGCACCAGTAGTGTTCATGTCTCTCATGAAAAATATTTTTTACCCATATATTGACTTGTTCATTGTGGTGTTCATTAAATTCATCCTTATATACTCACTGACCCTAGAGATGCATTCCATATTCCTCGAGTTAGTACTAAGTACACTTCAAGTGCATTGGCTTTATGATAAGTTTTCAAAGTGTAACTTTTTCATTCGGGAGGTGGATTTCTTGGGGAATGTGGTTTCAAAAATAAGTATATTAGTGGATTCGAAGAAATTTGAGGGTTTGATGTTCGGGACATGTCCCCAGAACATGTTCAAAATCAGTATCTTTTTAGGTTTAGTGGGATACTACCAAAGTTTTATCTAGGACTTCTCGCGTTTATCGGTGCTCGTTATAGAGCTGATGAAGAAGGGAGTGAAGATTTAGTGGTTGAACCAGTGTGAAGAGGTGTTTCTTGATCTAAAGTGGAAGTAGACTATACCTCCAGTGTTTATTCTTCCTGATCCATGGGTTGGTTATGTTGTGTACTACAATTCATCAGAAGTTAGTTTGGGGGTAGTGTTGATGCATATAGATCGGGTAGTAGCTTATAGTTCTTGTCAACTACAAACCCATGTGTAGAACTATCATACCCATGAATTGGATCTAGAAATCATAGTCCATGCTTTGAATTGTTGGAGAAACTATCTCTTTTGTGAGATGTTTATTGTTTACACTAATCACAAGCACCTCTCTGCTAGTAGAAAGCCTCTTGTGTATGGGGAGGGAAATTGTTGGATTTTTTTCCTGATGCCTTACCTAACATAGGATAAAGTTTTAGAACCGGTGTCTTAGTGGACTACTCCAGCCACTTATTATGCCTTTGTGGAAGTTGGAGGACATCAAGATGGACTTCTTGATGGGTTTACCTAGGACCCCCAAGGATTTTTGACTCTTTTTGGGTGATTGTTTATCATCTAATTAAAGTGATCTATTTCTCACCAATCCATGAGACTCACTCAATAGATAAACTAGGAAAGTTTTATATTCATAAGATAGTACACTTTCATGGAGTTCCTTTGAGTATCATGTTGGATATAAATGTTCATTTTACATCGTGATTTTGGAAGGGCTTGTAAAAGGCCTAGGGATTCAGCTAAGATTGATAACAACATATTATCCCCAAATAGATGGATAGTTGGAGTGGACGATTCTCATAATGGAGGATTTTATTTGGGATTGCATCCTAGACTTCAATAGATCTTGAGATGATCACCTAGACTTGGTTGAGTTATCATAAAAATAGTTACTAGGTTTAGATTCATATAGAACCTTATGTTGATCTCTATGGTAGGTCATTTCATTCACCGCTTTGTTGGTACAAGGCTGGTGATGTAGTAGTTGTGGGGGCCAGTATGGTATAGTAGGCCTCCGAGAGAGTGTAGCTGATTTAGAAGAGGTTGATGATAGATTAGATCCATTATAAGTCTTATGCCAACCATGGGATGATAAATTTATAATTTTTTTATAGGTGGACAGGTTTTTTTAATAGTGACTCCTCGGTTAGGCCATCGAAATTTTAGGAAGAAAGGGAAGCTAGGCCCACGTTGTGTTGGACCCCTCTTGATCAACAAGCAGATTGGGACAATGGCATGCCATCTAGATATTTCTTCTCACTACCGAGTTATGCATGATATATTTCATGTGTCTCAACTCTATATATATATCTCTAATCCCACACATATCATCAACTGGGAGGATGTTGAGATGGATCCTGGTGCATCGTATGTGGATTTCCCAGTACAAATTGTGGACCAGAATGAGAAAGTACTATGAGGGAACGTGGTACCACTTGTCTGAATCATTTGGCATCATGGAAAAATATAAGATTAGACTTGGGAATGGGAGGTAGATATTTGGGCTCAATGGTCTGAGTTGTTTGAGTAGGACCATTTAAGGTTCTTCTTGAGGATGATAATTCGTTAGAGGGAGAGATTTGCAACACCCTCATTTTAGGTGGATGTGTTTTTTTTAATAACTATCATGGCTTAAGTAATATTTTTGAATAATTTCTTAGATGAATCTTGGGTTTGGTTTTTGTTGGAGATGTTTGAAATCTTGAAATTGGATTTTGAAGGTTTTTTCTTAAAACATCAAACATCATGCCCTAGTGTATGCCGTTTTGGATCTGTTTTGACTTGGTGTGAAATGCGCAAGGGAAAAATGACTTGGAAAAGTCATGGTGCTCAGCGGTGGCTATTTTCAACCATAATCTGGGAAAACCAATCATGATTGTTTTGGAGGGAATAGTGAGGGGGAAATGGCTTGGGTTTGGGTAGAATTTCATAGTGATTTTGTTTCATCCTCATGTGTTCGTGAACACCACAATCATGTCTAGGTCATGGTGGAGGTCATTTTGGTGTCCGGGAAGGTTTTTCAAAGGCCTGAAATCTTCTCATTTTTCTCTTATCTTGACTAAATTAAAGAGTAAATGTGTGTGGATTAAATGTGTTGTTTTTAATGCATTAATTAATTAATTCCATCCCCTATTAATCAAATCATCCACCCTTCTCTTGTCAATTTCTTAAATTCGATGAATTCCAAACAACTCTCAGATGAACCAAGGGTGTAAGGTCACCCATTCTCACATTAATTATTGTTACCTTATTTAATTTTTTTCATATCAAACTCTTTAGCTGATCAAAATTCTCCTTCCACCTACTATTTTTGGTGCTTCCAGTTTTGGGTGTTTTGGTGGGGAACCCGATGAGTCCTTCTTCTAGCTTAATTTTTGTTCTTATTCTTTGTAAAATCCTAAAATGGGACTTTTATGGTTATGGATATGTTATATTATGTGATATTTTGGGGGTTTAATCAATGTTAATGGACTGTATCTCTTCTCAAGCACTATTTTTGTTCTTCAATGTCTTGGTGGTAAACCTCTTGGAAGATCCTTCCTTGGAGGGTCTCTTGCATTCTAGCTTTGAAATCTCTCTTCAATTAGGATTTGATTCTACCATTAATGGTTTTAGTCATTTGGTAAGTGTTTTTTTACCAATTTTATTGTTCTTCTTTATGTCGTGATCTAGAAACCATATTATTTTATACGAAAATGGTTCAAAGAGTTCTTAGCATGTGAGCATGTTCTGATTGGTGTGCGAATGTGGTTCGGGAGATGACACCCTTGACGAACCTTGATGTTGACATTGAAAACCTTAAGTTAGTAAGTTTCTTATCTTTTAAGTCCCTTGTATACTCCTATTTTCTTGATTTCATGATGTGTTGGCATATCTTGTCATCCTTGATTGATGTTGTTGCTTGTGGGTGTGGTTGTAACCCTTTATACCCATATATGATCCTTGTTTACATGTGTATTTCTAGAGTAGCTTGTTATCATGCTTAATATTGAGAATATTTTGCTATATGTTTCTATTATATGCTCATGATGACATGTTATTCTAGTCTTATTATGCTCTTCCATGTTATGTGTGTTACCATGTCATTGGAGGTTTTTTTTCTTGGTATTCATAATAGGTGTACCATAATGGTATGATTACCCCTTATAGGGGGAGTGTGAATGATTTGTGGTGATGAATATGGTGGAACCATACATGGGGTGGGAGCATGATATTCTTGTGGCCTAGCCAAAACTCGATTTCATGAGGTTACTAAGTAATGTTTTGAAACTCGATGCCATATGGATACCGAGTATCATGTTCATCTTTATTCCTTGAGGATACCAAGTGACATGTTGCCAACCATATGGATAGATCTTGATCACTTCTGAAATCTTTGATCATCCTTATGTCATGGATCCAAAGCAGGTGCAATCAGGGCTCATAGTAGCTGGTTAGAACGCGGTTTCTCAGCACATGGTTGTTTATGCTTTCTTGTACATTTATTTTTATCATGGAATACACTCTTTATACATGTGATCATTTGATAAGGATGAATGTTTGGTATATTATTGGGTTTTATTACCCACACCCTATGCAGGAATCTCAATGTGTATGAAGGCTTCATGTATAGGGATCCAGGCAAAGGAAAGGGGCCCGTGGTAGATGGTTGAGCTGAGGAACATGGATATGGGAGTAGTATCAGTACGTAATTTGGAGGATACCACTTTATTTATTTATCTGATTTCACATTTAATCTATTTTGGATTTCCACTCATGGGGGTTTTATTTATCTTTATTTATTTATATTACATGTGTTCCATGTGATATTACATTGTGATGTATTATCTTCCACTTTGATTACTCTGAGTTGTTTATATAATTTAATGGTACAAGGATATCATATAGAGGGTATAGTATCCCCATTTACAGCATTTGGAACCTCTCTACTAGTCAAAATCCTCTTGTGTATGTGGAGGCGTGCATGCGGTCTTGTGGTTCTTCAGCTCGAACTCAATGGTTTGGGTCAAGCTGTTACATCCACTTTAAATATCTTTCACGTTGGATGTATATTTTACATGAAGTGTAATGATAATTAACCTCTCAAAGTATGAATTTGAGTTATCCCTAACTGATGTTCATCATGGAGTATTATAGGTTGTGAAGAAATATTAAGGTTAACATGGGTAGGATTTTTCATAGAGATATGAAATATGCTCATGAGGCACAAAAAGGTTTTTTATGATATATGATATGCCAAGTATACCACATGGAGTGTAAACACTATGTCTTTAGAATATTAGGGGTGCATAGTTCATGTTGAATCCTCATACCTAAATCTGGTGAGATATCTATCATGAGAACCTCCATACTTTGATACCTTTCTTGTGCAAGCCTTGCGGCTTAGCTAATCAGGTGGTGGTTGGGTATGATGTTGATCATGTCATTAGTTAGATCTTAACAAAGATTGTATTTTTCATCTCATATGATTAATATGAAATTTTGTCCCTTGATTGAGATAGACTAAGTGCATGGTCATACCTAGATAAAATACATGGGATGTGCTTATCTATCTAGATGATAGGCAAGTGATGTGCTCATCCACTTAAGATGAATGACATGTGATATATTCATCAAATTTTTTAGTATATACTTGGAAAATAGAGAACGAATGAGGATTATATATATGATTCACATACTCCATGCCTCATGGTCACACGATATATTAGAAAAAGTAATTATATAATTGTGCATACTTTCATATGATACAAATGGTGGACACGGGTATAGAGATACATATATTTGATGGAGATCATGTAAAATTCCTTTGTAGCTTGAGTAGAACTAATGCATTTCTAAAGGATACTCTTTTCTTCTATTTATGGATTCAGGAATTATTATTAGTTTTCAATGATATAAAGACTTGTGGTGTCACAATTTATAGTTGACTGAATGGGTATTTAGTTTTATAAAAATCAAAGTGTTTCTCTAAAATTGTTATAGATTTTATCCAAAAAAATGGATGGATATTCATAGGGTATTACATATGAAGTGATACATGATGAATTGATGATATCTTTACAAAATTATTTTTGAAGATTTCCAAAAGTATCTTGGAAGATATCCAAAAGGATTCATGGATATGGTTTCACAAGTTATAGTATATGATATAATATGATGTCAAATGGAACAAAATCTATGATTATTTAGTATAAGTAGGGGATTGATGGATATATGACCTAAATTATTTAAATATATGATGTATGAGGTTATTTCATATTTCATGATATGTATAATTCATATATTATGACATATAAGAAATAAGAATATTCCATTTTATATGATTTGTTGATATTGTAATACCAATAGCCATAGCCAATCATAGTGTATGATTTGGATATATCATTAGGTTGTGTTATGTGAAGAATCATATTGTACAATCCACACAAACACCTTATGAATGATAAGGTAGTCGAATGTTGTAGCATTCAAGAATCTTCCACCAACGGCTATCATTTTCAAAAATGCTTTATATAATTATATGTATGGAGAATCAATTTATACAATAAATGCATGAATACTTAGTAAAAATTTTATAATTAATTTGTAAATGGATGGAATTAATCAAACATTTCATAATGTTTGAGTAAATGCCATGGATGGATCATAAATACATTAAGGCCTATATAAAGAGGTTAAAGGCCATGGAGATGGTGTTTGAACATGTGTACTATTCTGTTTGATTATCCCTATTAAATATCTCTCCCTTACTTAACTCCTAAGAGATGCTAGAATATATTGGGTGCGATAATAATCTCACTTGAATGTGAAGTGATTCATTTGGGCCATGGATAAACCAAAAAGGTAAGAGTATTTTAGTTACTTCTAGGGGTTATCATTAAACACTGATTGAGGAAAACAACAACAACCTTCTTCGGTGAAAGGTATATGATTTCTCTATTTTATATTTTCATGGATTTAATTTCATAGCATGGTTGATCTAAGGTTTCTAATAACTTCCTCAAAAAAGAAAAAGTATTTTTTTATCATTAGAAACCCAAAAATCTCAACGTATATGTAAGAAATTTCTGGAGGTAATAAAAGATTAAACAAGTGTTTTTTTCAGGTGGAGTAAGATTAAATATGATGATGTTATGTTGATATTCATATGTTAAATATCAAGATGATTCATGGTGTTCATGATTCAAGTTATTTTCATAGGAGGAGTATTTGTTCAATGAAGAAAAATATGGCACATGACTAGTAGTGTTCATGTGACTATAAAGATGTGGAAAAGAAATTGTGAGTTTTGTGGAAGAAGAATATGGGATTTTGTGGATTTAAATGAAGCTATATTTGATTAGGTTTGGTTAATAATTTAATATCATGAATATTTATGAGTATATTTTAATGAAAATTGAGGATATTCAAAAGAGGGTATTTGGACTCCATCTATGAAGATCGAAGCTTGAGTATTTCTTAGATATTGTTTGACCAGTTTCATAGGTTAAGGATCGTGTTGTCACATTTCCTGGAGGTTTTCATATTTGAATTTTAAAACCTTACCCACATGATTAATGTTATGTTTACAAAGATAATACTATTAAAAGAAGAATACAAAGGGATAAATACTAAGATATCACATATTGTTATTGTATATCTTGAGTGTTGAGGCTCATGAAGAAAAGGAAGAGAGTGAGATCGATGTGAAACTACTACTGTACATTACTCTATATCAAAGGGTGTTGTGATCATTCTTGCACATCAGAAGGATTTTTATTTTTTGATGAAGAAGATAATATGGAATTTCTCATTAGATCAGTTCATTAATCATTTTGAATGTGAGTAAGACCAGTAAGCATGATGTTTTTATTAAATATTGTGGGAGTTGATATTATTTTGTGAGGAAGAAGATCTATCATTTGATGTTGTGATATCCAAAAGTTCAATGAAGGTCATATTTAAGGGGGAGGTTGCAATACCCATTACAAACAGGTGGTATTTTTAATTAAGAACTTGTTAGGAGATAGCTTCAAATTCAAGGGTGACACCTTCCCCATGCATATTAATTTTATAATATTAGTGAATCACCTGTGTCCCGGAGTTACACCAAACACAACAAGGACATAGCCACCTACATAGGGGGTGAAACTTATAAATATATTATGTGTTGGTGTCCTCTTTACTTTCTATCTTACATGTGATGTGAATGTGTTTTTTGATACGAATGAGATGAATTCATCCTAATAGGTGCATAGGTTCGAATAATTAAATGATAAAATATTTTGGTAAAAACTACCCACACAGATTCAACCCTCCCTCCTTGGTGTGGTTTCACCAGTTTACTGGGAACCTCAAAGATGTTTTTTATATTATGTTTTTATTATTATTTGAATACTGATTTCGTTGTGTTGTGTAGTTTTGATGAGATATTTTATGCTCAGTTGTTAAAAACATATTTCAAACTAAGTGTTAGAACTTTCAAAAAGAGAAGGCATAGAATTCTAACTTCCAATGGATCAGGTGGCGATGGTAATAGTGGTAGTAATGAGGTCTAGAAGTCTGGATATAGAACAAAAAGAAGTTATACAGAATAAAAGGTGCATTCATAATATGCAATTGGATGTTACCCCTTTACTCAAACTGAAGGTGGGGTGTGATGCGCAAAGTACTTATGTGAAAGTAACGTTAGTAAAATATAAGAATTTTTATTCTGAAGGATTCCTCTAGAAGTTTTGTTGTAAATGAAAAAGATAGAGAATAACTTTCATAGAGAATAAGAGTAAACTCATGATAGTTTTGGAAGTGATAACAGTGTGATGGAAGTGGGAATTGAGGTAATGGAAGTCTTTGACTGAATGGAAGGTTTTTCATAGAGATCGGGTCTGTTGGACTTCTCATTGAGAATATCAAGAGGTCATGATAATAAAATGAACCAGATAGACTCTACTATTTTAGTAAAGATGAATCACTTGTGATTTTGACTAGGATATATTTTAATAATTTTATATTTCCTTAATCAAAGTAAAGAATTATTTTCCGTATGGAGTAGGACTCATGTTTGAACTGTGTAAATTATGTTGTTATTTTGTCTTTCATTATTTCAATTTTTATCTTTCAATAATTCTTATATGTTTTCCTTCAAAGGTTGTGCGTTGTGGTGTGGTGATTTAGTTGTTATGGTATAATGGATATCTTCTAGTGGTTTAATCTAAAGATATTTTTGATCCCTACAAGTGGTATTAGATATTTAGTTGGATTTTTGGATGATCAGACCATGGTAAAGGTGTTTTAAATCTCGGTTCAGTAGCATCATTCTGGCCCTTTCCTAGTAGGATAGTTTTTGGTAAGCATCTATTGATCCCTCTTACATGTACCAAAATTTATTGGGGTTTCATTAATTTTTGGAGAAATGGAATTGCATAAGGATAAGGTCTGGGTAGATAATTTTGATGGAATAGATTTTGGGTTCTGGTGAATGTATATCAAGGATTTTCTACTCCAGAATGACCTTGATCATTAATTAATGGTAACCAAGATAAAGGTGGTGAAAAAGGAAGAATGAGAGATGCTAGATAATAAATAACTAGGGTTGATTTGGATTTCATTATCCTAGAAAATGGATTATAATATCTGGGAAGTGAAAACTATATTTGAAATTAGGAAGACCCTAGATGAAATGTATGAGAAGATAACATTAATGAACAGTGTATTAATTTTGAAGAGGTTGTTTTGAATGACGATCTCAAAAGGTAAACTAGTGCTAGATAATATCAACAACTTTAACAAGATCCAGAGTCAGTTGGTTTCGGTGAAGGTGAATTTTGGAGATCTGTATTGGGTGTTGTTTTTACTTTTATCACTCCTTGAGTCTTATGATGAGATGATCACTATAGTGAGTAACTCAACAAGAAAGACTGACCTAGTGTTTATAGATGTTAGAGACCTGATCTTGAATGAAGAACTTCATTAGAGGGAGATCTAGGAATATTCTGGAAACACCTATAGTGAGGAAGTAAGGGGTTGTTTCACTACATGAAAAGGTCATATAAAGGGAAAGAAAGAAGAATTCATAGAATGGGTATCTCAGTGAAAGGTGGTATCATATATTGGTATTGTGGGAAGAAATTTCAACTGAAGGAATATTGCAATGATCGGAGATTGAATTCTAGAAGATAGACTTTCTGTAGTGGATTTATGAATCTTATATCAAAAGATAAAATTATTCTATTTTTGAGTGTCACTAGTTCTCTTAAGTCCTAGATTATAGAATCTATAGAATTATTTCATTCAACATTTTATAAGGAAAGTATATAGATAAATACTTCTAAAAGATACGATGAGGTTCATATTGTAGATAATCAGGCTCTCAAGATTGTGGGGAAGGCTGACATCTTTGTTCAAACAAGGAATAAAATTATTTTTGGATTTAAAGGGTGTATGGAACATACTGATATTACAAAATAACCTAATTTTGTTTAGGAAGTTAGTTGGTGTGTGCTTTTGTACAACATTCATAGATGGCATGTGGAAAATTTCACACGACTCCATGATTATGGCCAAAGTAATAAAGTATGGGATGTTGTACCTCATGGGAGTATCGAAAGGCATAATGAATGCTAGAGAAGTAGCTTTTTTGAAGTTATGACATGACCATATGTGTCCTTTAAGTGAGAAATGGATTAAGACACTCATCGCTAAAGGTATGATAAAGATCAGATGCATAGAGTACAAGACATGCAAAGGATGAATCTTTGGAAGTAGTGGAAGGTTTCCTTCTAATCAGAAGATAATGTACCGAAGAACCATACGTTAGAGTTTCTTTATATGAAAGTATGGGATCCAAATATGGTTATTTCTCACATAGGGTTGTTGATTTATGTAACTTTCATCAATGATGAGACAAAAAAGTATAGATTTTTTTCTAAGGAAAATTTTCAATGTGTTCAAAACCTTCATCTGATGGAGAGAGTTTTGGATATTCATCTAGAGAAAGAGTATACAGTTTGAGAAGACTATATGAGGTACTCTAAAACATAATGAAGTTGAGATGAAGATGAATCAGACATTGGTTGAAAAGGAAAGGAGTATGATAATTCATCTAGGTTTCCATAAGATGTGTTAGGTGGAGGTGGTGAATTGTGCGTCATACTTGATTAACAAGAGTCTCCCTTATCTGTTGGGGTAAGAACTACCAGGAGTCTATTGATCTAAAAGGAAGGTTGAATTCACTCATCTCAAAGTCTTTGGCTCACTTCACTATGTACATATTGATTTCAAGGAGATGGTCAAGGTTGAATCTCATTCTCGAGCATGTTACTTTATTGGGTATGATGATGGTGAGTTTGGTTTTTGACTTTAGGAAAACAACCTTTGGAAGAGTCAAAATTTGGAATGTTGTCTTCTATGAAGAGATCCAATGGAAGGATTGGAACTTAACTGATAATTCTGTTGAGATAAAATTATAATCAGAGACTAAAGTTTAACTAAATGGATGTTTGGAAGTTATGAATGTTCCCAATAATTCAGGAAGTACATTGGTATTGGAAACACCAGATTGTTTGGAAGTTACAATGGATGAAAGTCAAGTTATAATGGTGTTTTCAAGGTCAGAAGTATCAAAAATATCTAGGACTATGAAATCTCAAGGTTAAGTTTTGGAAGAAAGGGCTCAAGAAGATAAATCCATAGAAGTTGTGGTACTAGAAGGATATGGGTCATAAGAGTAGTTGTAGATATCTACCAGAGTAAGGATCCAAGTGCAGAGGTATAGGGGTGATCTAAAATATCTCTTACTCATGGATGATGGATATCCCAAAAACCCAAAAAGAGGCCATAAATATAAAAGACTCGAATCAATGGGAGTTAGTCATGAGGGATGAGATTAATTCCCTCCATGTATCTGGGACATGGGAGCTAACAAAAAGGCCTAATGGGAAGAAATTCATTCAAAAAAATGGTTGTGTAGTCTAAAAGAGGAAACAGATGGTAGATAAAGGTACAAGGCATGACTAGTCATGAAAAGGTTTCAATAAATGGAAGGTTTGGATTTTTATAATATCTTTTAATCGATAGTTAAACATACAATTATACAAACCGTACTAAGTATGGTTTCTAAATAGGGATTTCATTTGGAATAGTTGGACGTGAAGACAAAATTCCTTCATGGATACTTAGATGAGAAAATCTACATAGAGTAGCCAAATAGTTTCATAGATAATCATAACTAGGACACAATGTGCAAGATAAAATAGAGCCTTTATAGTTTGAAACAGGTGTCAAGGTAGTTTTAACACCCCAAGCTTCCATAGTACGCTTCTCTTTGAATAATACAGTAGCATGTGTTGTACGCAATTTCGAGTTCTAACACACACCGCAACCAATCAAACTAGCCATTATGAATAGTACTACCCAATTTTTAAAATTTTATAAATTTTATCTTTCAAAATGGACTTCATTTTTCAATTTGGAATATCGAAATTATCTTAGGGTGAATTTTTGGTATTTTTCTGAAAACATTCAATTTTTGATGAATAGTGAAAAAACACTGAGTTATAGTTTAAAACCGAATTTTTATTTAAATAATTATTTATTTTATTTAAATTTAATTAAGGTAAAAATAGATACATAATACCTATATAAGTTCAATGTAATTCATTGGAGTTAGTTTATAATAATTTTAGATATATAAAAAATTTATTGAACTTTTCACCGTCTTTTACCCACCTCCTAGGAGAATTTGGAAATTCACATAAAACATAATTTTACCACTTCTGTGAGTGGAATTTTGAAAATATGAGAGACAAGGTTAATATCAAGGAGTTAAATGTGGTTCAATGAGATGAAAATAATTTTTGGTGAATATTAACTTTTTACTTTTATTTACAACAGTTAAAAGTAAATAGGGTAATTAAGGGTAAAAACTATATTAATATTACCCTAACATGTGTCCTAATTCTATTGTACAAGTGTTTCTAGACCTAAAACAACCTTAGGAATAAAATATTATCATTTAGGTCCACTTGGATTAGATTAGGACATTTATTATTATTTAATTCAGAAAAGAGTTAAAATAGATAAAATCAAAGTTTAAAAACTAAAACATTTTTAATATAGGGTTATACATAAGATAAATTCAGTTATAAATGTTCATTATAAATATAAAAATATTTTATACATAATGGTATTTTATTTATAATTTTTATACATTAGATAATTTAATTTATTTATGACACAATGGTGATGCAATAATTAACTAATTAATGAAATATTAAAATAGTTGATATTATAAATATAAAAATAAATGTAATTTGAGACTTTTTATGAATTAAACTAATTTTCTAGGTTAATATGACATATTATGATTGGTTATAAAAAAAATTCGAAGTAATAATGATGTTATGAAATTATAAAAAACAAAATACCCAACAGTGTCAAAATTGACATAAAAGAGTTTTTAAAATAAATATTATATTATTAATTGATATTCTATTCCTAAAAATCTAAGGTTTGGAAAAAGGACTTATATAATGATAGGTGTAACATTAATGTACTACTTGGGGTTCTCTTGATGGTATGTAGTAAGTTTATTAACTATATAATATAAAAATACAAAGAGACATGGTAAATGTCAAACTATTTAACTAAGAGTCAAATATAAATGATAAGGTTAATATAGTGACTCAAACCTGTCTAAAATCTATTTGTTGAAATTATTTCGACCCATAACCACCTTAAACTTTAAATAATCCACTTTGGAGCCATTAGAAACTGAATATGAATTTATTATAAAATAATATTTCTAGATTTTCCAAAGGTGCCCCTCACCCTTCTTATAAAAGGGTACTCCACTTATCTCTAATTTACACCTTCAAAGCCTTTTGGATCGGCCAAACCCTGCCCAAATATTCTTTAAAATTACCTCACTTCAACCTAGAGTCCTTATTTTGATCAGAAATCCAATCTAAGGAGCCCTTTTGATCAAATCAAAAGGAAGAGCCCGAAGAAGAGGTAATGTTTTCACCACCCTCTTTCAAGTTACTTTCTTCTTCAACTTCTTATTTATTTATTATTTCCATTCTAAAATAATAACTCCAGTATATTTTATATAATTTTATGTTATTATAAATATGGTACAACCATATTCCTTATTCTATCTATCCTTTGAATGACACGTCACCATACGTGCGTACGTACGGCCTACCATCTCCACGTCGTGGTGTAATTGTTATTCAATACATTATTATTTGTATGGGTATAATAATGATGTGTAATTCGTGTAAATAATAAGTATAACATGATAATGATTCTTTATATATGATATACCATCAAATTATATATTATTTTAATATCAAAAGAATGATATTATCGCTCGTGCGTACGTACGGACTACCGTCTCCACGAACGCGATGAGATTCATTCCCCATCATATCCATACAAGTATAATTCTCATTTTATGATTAAAAATAATTTTTAAGGACTTGATATAATTCTATATATGAATAAGATACAACCTATCCATAACAAAAACGACTTATGTAACAAAACATATAAAAGAAAACGAGTAAGTTAACACCCGAAACGACGATAATACTAAAATATTGTTAACAAAAAAATGTTAAAACATCATATATGATATCATATTAATGTATATGATTCTTTTATAATTCAATAAAAATTATTTCACCATTATACAGGAGGCTAATTTACCCTCGACCAAGGAAAAAGTACAAAGTAAGGGGTTTCTTATCTCACTTTTAATTCTGTGAGATTTCCATTGTTCACCACTTATTTATTGCATGTGGTGTGTGTACTGCCCATGTTTGTATTAATTGTGTAATATACATTAATTCATGGATATTTACATCATCATTGTATGATCCTTCTTTCATGTGTGTATGTTTCGTAAGTTACACAATCAATAAGGTAATTTGAAATTTCAATTTCCACTCATTCGACTTTACGCATACTTAATTGACTATTTTACTCCAAGATTATGTGTGGAATCACTATTCATTTTCTTATGCCATTATTTCTACTCCCCTTTATGTGGATATACTTTTGATACACATAACCACTCCATTGATAAATTCTCAAGTCATCGGTATGAACTTGATAAGAGTAATTTTTACTCAATCTATATTTGTTGAGTTAAACATCCAATCCATTGGTGTTGTTTTTACAAGAATATGTGTGAATGTCCTTTGATTGTTTTACACTGAATATCCAATCATATTTAGTGTATTTATATTTTTCACACATAATTATGTCGTTGATTTATCCTTAACCTAAGGATACGGCCTTTATGAGAGATTTCATCTCAATTTACATTCCATGGAGACTCCTTTGTTGTTATACACCAAATCACTTTTATATATTGTATATAATGTAATTTGACATAGTATATCATGAATCCATTTATTCTCATGATATTACAAAGTTTTTATTATCTCAATTATTTTTATTCAAGTGTCTCTCTTTTTGTTAGGAACTCTATCTAAAATATCATTTTAAAATGTTTTAAAAATTTATTATTCTAAATATTTCTCATTAATGTCCATGTTTTAAAAATGGTTTTAAGGATTTATTTATATAGACATTAAATTTATCAAATCAAAATTCCTTTCAAAATTTTTAAAGTGGTATGGGACAATTTGATTCAAGAATCTATTTTAAATGGTTTATTGACAAATAGTGTTACTTTTAAATGTTTTCAAGAAAAAGAGGGATATTTCTCTCAATAGTTTGATGATTATTTTAATATATGTCAATATCCTTAATTATTATCGATTAAGGTTAATCTGACACAATAAAATATTCCATATTGTATCAAATGAGTTATGTTTGACTGTGGATGTGCTATTTTTATACCATTCATGGTTTGTGGTTAAAGTATTGACATTTCGTATGCTAGTTTTAATACCAATGTTTATGTTATGTTTCAAACTTTTCATATGAGGAATGCATTGGACTTAGTATGTGATGGGTGGAGCCTGCTATAGCTCCTCGATGCATCGGTAGGTCTCATGAGACAAACTAGTGTCTTGGCACAAGGCCTTGACAAAATCATATTTGTAGTCTTGGAACGAGGCCTTGACTATGTGGTTATGATAGTCTGGCATTATGCATTCCATCATTATGAAAGTGGTTATTGATATTGCATGTGGTCATTATACTATTATAATATCCATGTGAATAAGTAAATGGAATTATTTCATTTTATATTTGCCATATTATGCTTAAGTTCAAGTTTAAAAGGCTTTTGTTTTAGTTATACATTGCCTTAAATGTTTATGCTTATTGATGAAAGTTTTCGCTATATTGTTATCCTTACTGAGCATCTGAGCTCACCCCTTTCAATGTTTTATTTTTCCTAGTATGTGAAAAGTAATTTATGAATGACCTATAGGGATAGTATGAGGGGATATGAAGACAATATGTTTTTGTAGTTTTTTTTACTTTATGATGTAATGTAAGACTTATGAATATATCTAGTGTTTCCAAGACTAATAAACTAATCGGTCTTTAGAGACTTGATATTTTTGTGATCATGCCAATGTTATGTAATAATGCACCGACTCTGGGTAACTGGGGTCAGGGCGTTACAGTTGGTATCAGAGGAATTTTAGTAAAAACCTTGGAAACTAGATTTAGATAAACTCTAATTAGAGCACATATCCCTAAGATATAATTTGAGGATTAGTATAGAAGAACTTCCTAGAATTTTGGTATTGTATAGATTTTGTGAGTTTTCCAAGCAATATATCCCTATCTAGATACGATCAGGTAGAGGTGGCTCTGGCACAGATGTCCCTTGTGGATATAGTTATAAATAACCATTTGGTTTTATATGATCATTGGGTTTAAGGAAATTACAAGTTATTATATTTTGGGATGAAAATGCAAGGTATGAGATAACATTTCTGGTTAAAATTATGTTATAGTTATTTTGAGGAATTTGTCTCATTTTGGTAATGTTATAAAATATAGTTTTTAAAAAAGGACAACACGCAGACCGTGTGACAACCCATCGCGTCGGAAAAAGTTGTGGGAATCGAACCCACAACCAAAGTGCGATTGAGATTTATCGCCTACCACTGGACTACGTGAAGTCCCTGATTAGTGTGACTAATTATTTTTATTTAAATGGTTTTATTGATCAATAATAAGTTGATTTGGGTTCTTATGTATAATCAAATTAATACCCTTAGTATAGGAAAATGATTTGGTGATTAAGTGATAAATGTTATTTTGGAAGATGTTCACTTTTTTGGGAACACTATATGCCCAAGGAAACTAGAATGCTATGGGATTTCATTTGAGGAGTAATGGTGTATTTTTATCAACATTTTTATTGTGGATTTATAGTGATTTGGGTTATTTATGGAAATGATTAACCTATAATAGAGAATATGTGATTAGGTTAATTACTTTTAAGTATGTGACTTTAAGAGTAGTTTATGTCATTTGGAGATACAATTTAACGTAGAATACTACATAACCAAATTCTTCTAAGTTTTTGGTTTTAATATTATTTTGGATTATATTGAAGGATTTTAAGGACAATTGTTTATTGAATGGTATTTATTTAACTTTGGGGTATTGTTGGTTTAATTTTAGAAATTAAAATTAGTGTTTCTTTCTCTAAAGGAATATCCTTTTGGGGGATCATCAGATCTTGTACTAACCTTTTTGGTTTTGATTAATCTCTAAAGACAAGGTAACTATATATTTTATCCTTCGTGGATCATGTGATTCTATAGAAGTTTATTCTAGCTCTTCCAGTGTGACCAAGTATTCTTGAATACTCATCGTTTAAAAAAATGATTTAGTGGTGGAAATTTATTAAATAATGAAACTCGACTTAAACAGTAAGTATATCTCTTTATTTTCTTAGTCAATCTCATAAATTAATTCCTCATATTTTATGTAATGTAACTTAAAAAAAAATTGTCTATATGATTTTCCTACTGGGAAACTAATGATCGTTTGTCCCATCACAAGTTTGTGGCTTTCTTGTTGTTAACTTTCTCCTGATCATGTTTTCTATCCCTCTCCATCAGAACTTGACACTTAGTTTATCTTCCATATCCATGTTTTCCTACATGAAATCCTAGTATGAGTTATCTTGGGTGACCTTTGTACTTCTCTTTCTTTCTTTTAAGGTGATAGTTTTATTGACTCTTTTTCCGATGTGGGACTTTCCATTATATTCTCAAGCCCAATTTTAAAAATTTCAAGGATGAAATTATTTTAAAGAGGGGAGAATGTAACACCTCAAGCTTCCACGGTACACTTCTCTTTGAATAATACAGTAGCGTGTGTTGTATACAACTTCGAGTTCTAATACACACCACAACCAATCAAACTAGCCGTTATGAATACTAATACCCACATTTTAAAATTTTATAAATTTTATCTTTCAAAATTGACTTCATTTTTGGATTTGGAATATCGAAATTTTCTTAGGGTAAATTTTTGGTATTTTTCTGAAAACATTCAATTTTTGATGAATAGTGAAAAAACACTGAGTTATAGTTTAAAACCGATTTTTATTTAAATAATTACTTATTTTATTTAAATTTAATTAAGGTAAAAATAGATAAATAATACCTATATAATTTCAATGTAATTCATTGGAGTTAGTTTGGAATAATTTTAGATATATAAAAATTTTATTGAACTTTTCACCGTTTTTTACCCACCTCCTAGGAGAATTTTGAAATTCACATAAAACTTAATTTTACCGCTTCTGTGAGTGGAATTTAAAAAATCCGAGAGACACGGTTAATATCAAGTAGTAAAATTTGGTTCAATGAGATGAAAATAATTTTTTTTGATTAGTAACTTTTTACTTTTATTTACCACAGTTAAAAGTAAATAGGGTAATTAAGGGTAAAAATTATATTAATATTACCCTAACACATGTCCTAATTATATTGGACAAGTGTATATCAACCAAAAACAACCTTAGGAATAAAATATTATCATTTAGGTCCACTTGGATTAGATTAAAACATTTATTATTATTTAATTCAAAGAAGAGTTAAAAGAGATAAAATCAAAGTTTAAAAACTAAAACATTTTTAATATAGGGTTATACATAAGATAAATTCGATTATAAATATTAATTAGAAAGATAAAAATATTTCCTACATAATTTTATTTTATTTATAGTTTTTAGACATTAAATAATTGAATTTATTTATTACAAAATGGTGATGTAGTAATTACCTAATTAATGAAATATTAAAATAATTGATATTATAAATATCAAAATAAATGTAATTTGAGACTTTTTATGAATTCCAATAATTTTCTAGGTTAATATGGAATATTAGTATTGGTTATATAATTTTTTTTAAGTAATAATGCTGTAATGAAATTATCAAAAACAAAATACCCAATAGTGTCAAAATTGACATAAAAGAGTTTTTAAAACAAATATTATATTATTAATTGATATTCTATTCCTAAAAATATAATGTTCAGAAAAAGGACTTATATAATGATATTTGTGTTATTAATGGACCACTTGGGGGTCTCTTGGTGGTATTTAGTAAGTTTATTAACTATATAATATAAAAATTCAAAGAGACATGGTAAATGTCAAACTATTTAACTAAGAGTTAAATATAAATGATATGGTTAATATAGTAACCAAAACGTATCTAAAAAAATTTTGTTGAAAGGATTTCGACCCATCCCCACCTTAAAATTTAAATAATCCACTTTTGAACCATTATAAATCGAATATGAATTTATTATAAAATAATATTTCTAGCTTTTCCAAAGGTTCCCCTCACCCCTCTTATAAAAGGGTACTCCACTTCTCTATAATTTACACCTTCAAAGCCTTTTGTCACAGCCAACCCCTGCCCAAATATTCTTTCAAATTCCCTCACTTCAACCTAGAGGCCTTAGTTTTATTAGAAATCCAACCTAAGGAGTCCTTTTGATCAAATCAAAAGGAAGAGCCCGGAGAAGAGGTAATGTTTTCACCTCCCTCTTTCAAGTTCCTTTCTTCTTCAACTTCTTCTTTATTTTTTATTTCCATTATAAAATAATAAATCCATTATATTTTATATACTGTGATGTTATTATAAATATGGTACAACCATATTCAGTATTCTATCCATCCTTTGAATGACATGTCACCATACGTGCGTACGTACGGCCTACCGTCTCCACGTCGTGGTGTAATTGTTATTCAATACATTATTATTTTGATGGGTATAATAATGATGTGTAATTCATGTAAATAATAAGTATAACATGATAATTATTCATTATATATGATATACCATCCAATTATATATGATTTTAATATCAAAAGAATAATATTATCGCTCGTGCATACGTACGGACTACTGTCTCCACGAACGCAATGAGATTCATTCCCCATCGTATACATACAAGTATAGTTCTCATTTTAAGATTAAAAATAATGTTTTTAAGGACTTGATATCATTCTGTATATAAATAAGATACAACCTATCCATAACAAACACGACTAATGTAACAAAACATATAAAAGAAAACGAGTAAGTTAACACCCGAAACAAAGATAATACTAAGATATTATTAAAAAATAATTGTTAAAAGATCATATATGATATCATATTAATGTATATAATTATTGTATAATTAAATAACAATTATTTCACCGTTATACAGGAGGCTAACCTACCCTTGACCAAGGAAAAAGTACAAAGGGGTTTCTTATCTCACTTTTAATTCCGTGAGATTTCCATTGTTCACCACTTATTTATTGCATGTGGTGTGTGTACTGCTGTCTCATTCTGGTTTTCGGCCATGAAAACGGCTCCGTATGCAATGATTGATGGACCTGCTTTCCAAAGGCAGTCATTCACTAGATGGTCTGATCAGCGACTATTAAGAACTCACATTGGTCGAGAGGATGGGAAGTCGGGCTCATCACACCCTTTTTGGGGGGGAATTATTGCCTGTTCTGGGACTCTCTTATAGATTTAAGACTTATTCATATGTTCGAAAATCTTTGGTTTATACCCAAACATATTATCCACGAATTTAACCCTGGTGGGCAACGGTCAGCTGGACGCAGGGGTTCGGAATCATTCATGCCCGAGGTTTACCATCCCTCGTTGGATTAATGACCCAGAAGGGCTGGAACTTAATCGAGGCAGCACTAGGAATGACATCATGAACCGATGTGGAGATGATTGGATCGACCCGCTGTCGGGCTTGAACCTCAGAGAGGCTTCCTACGTACCCTATCTAGGAGGAAGGGATCAAAGTCCACGTAGTTCGTTTAGGTGTCGGGGATCCGACTTGAAGAGAGACCAGGTTGTCCGATGGGTGGTGGGCTTGAACCTCATGGAGGCTTCCTACATACCCTATCTAGGAGGAAGGGATCAAAGTCCACGTAGTTCATTCATATAGTTTAACGTCATGCTGGACGGGGGCATACAGTTTAACGTCATGTTGGACGAGGGTGGAACTCGACATGAAGAAACGACCGAGTGGTGGGCTTGAACCTTGTGGAGGCTTCCTACGTACCATGCCTTGATATGGATCAAAGTACCCATAGTTCGCTTTGGCTTGGGGCTTACACTCTGAGGCGGACCATAGGAGGATGTCATGGTTGATGCTTACTCTATGCCCACATGAGTCATGATCGGTGTGAGAAACAAGAGGCAGCAGGGACCAGAGGATCACGTCGCGAAAGGTGCGTCCGTGAAAAGTGGAGTGGGGCTTACGCATGAAGGCGGCCCATGGGTGGATGAATTGGGGCTTACACTCTGAGGAGGCCCATAAGGTCGGGTATTACTTCGAGATGGACGTCCGGGGTGACAAAGCCCAGCGGGAGAGGGAAAGGGGGTGATCATGTTCCCATTTCCTCTTTTATTCCCCGGGGAGATACCCGGGGAAGTACCGAGGTGCATGGGGATGGCTACCTTCGGATGGGTATTCCGCCCCCACTCTGGGGAGGGGAGAAGTGCCCGGCTGCTGAAGCATACAGTCCCTCATCCTGGAGAGTAGAGGCAGGAAGGGGGCTCTCGGGCTCAGACCCCGCATTACCGTGGGAATGTGAACCCAGGCATGCTTCGGGAATCTGCCCAAGGTTCGGGGCAACCCCTTTTCCCCTATTTACTGTGGGTATGGGAACTCAAAATGGCGCGCTGATGTGCCTGAAAGTTATACCATGCGGGTATGGTGGCTCTGGTGGAGGCCTCGGCTCGGGGCTGATGAATAGGCCGATGAGGGAGTCGTAGAGGACCTGGTTGGATTGGAAGGATTTTACATGGCCTTGGAAATGAGAACACCAAAGTATTTGGAAATACACCGAGAGGTATGGGTGGTGGATCCCTTTTCATGGGGAAGTGCCACATGGCTGGAGAAGTCGTTCGCGAACCAGGGTGGTTCACGGACTGATTGGCGTCCCGCGAACCAGGGTGGTTCGCGGCTTTAGGTTCAATCCGCGAACCAGAGTGGTTCGGGGTTTTGGGCTCAATCCGTGAACTAGGATGGTTCGCAGAGGGTTCCAGGCGGGCAGTAGTGGCCAAGGGCGGCACCGATCGGAGGCTCGTCGGTCGGGGATTTGCCTGTAGAGGAGGGTGCTCTGTGGTACGATGGATGGGAAAAGAGGCATAAACTCCCTAGTCCATGGGGAAGTCATCCGCAGAGGGGTATGGTTCACGGTTCTCCTTTTTTTTGTTATTTAGGTTCGTGGTTTACCAAATTATTATGCGTTTTCCAAATCCTTCTTAATTCATATACTTGTTGTGGTTCGTGAGTGGGAATTTCATTTTTTGCGAAATCTGAAGCCTTCCTTCAACCGATCTCTTTCCTCCGAATCCAATTCCAGTTCTTCGATCCTTTCTTCTTTCCCCCTTGGTCTACTTTTATAGAGTGGGGAAAGGAATGTATTTATGGCCATGCGTCACCTTTTGCAGAGGCCCATACCCAGTTCACAGCTAACTTGGTCAATCCGTGATTCGCGGTGGGTGTTGATCGCTCCCTTCCTCCACAAGGCGATCTCAGGGAGTGCTCCGCGGATGCGGAGGGTTCCACCTCCATTCCACGAACGTCAGCAGGTGCGGCTTGAACCAGTCAACGCAGTCCGCGGTTGGGGCGGTTCACGACGGTGAACCGGACCGGCGCCCATCCTTCCTCGCGACCGTGAAGCCTCTCCGCCTCCATTTCGCGAACGACGATGGTTCGCGGAGGGGGTGCCTCATGGTGCCTGGCCACGCTATGCTTCCATGGACCGGTTCACGGACCGGTCCTTTGTGTCTCCTCCTTTGATTATTTTCCCCCAATTCTTTTTGGTGATTTGGGTAAAATTTCCTTTGTGGGTTTTTCAGGACCCTACAAATGTCCCCCATCGGAATGGGGTCTGATCGGAATGAAGAGGAGGCCATTCTGATGCAAAGTGGTCCTGAAACGGAGATGGTTTGCGGTAGAAAGGTTGACCCGGTAGGGGACCATGCCTATAAATATAGGGAGCCCTCACTTGTCCTTTACCAAATTCTTCGTGAAACCAAAGCTCCTTCGCCTCCGTGTGTTTGCTACTTCACGAAGTACTTCGTCTGCGAACTGGAAGAAAATTCCGCGAACCATTTCTTCTTCGCGGTCGCCTTCACCTGCGAACCGACTTCCCAACCCTGAACTATTACTCTTAATTAATTAAGAAGTAAGTGATGACTAGTTGCGGAGGAACTTGCTTCGCAATTTCGATGCTTCGCGGACTAAGATCTCTCTCTTGAACTTTATAAAGTATTTGAGCCTTCTGAATAAACTCGGGATTGAATTCCTGCGGAGAAACTTGGTTCTCAGTTTCCTGGACAATGCTCCGCAGGCCAGGGCTTCACGGACTGATTTTGCAAAGGATTGGTTTGCGGGATGGTGCCATCGCGAACCATCCTCCAAGGCCTCCTTGTGGATTTGGTTGTACGGGATCTCTAACCATTCATTTTGTTTATTCTTGTCCATATTTTTATTCCAGACTGATTTCTCTCATTGTGCAGGGAGAAAATATGGTTCCCCCTCATTCTGTGTCGAGGCCTACTGTAGATCCCCTCTCAACTGCCTCAGAGAGACGTTCGGCTATGATTGGTAGAGTGGAGAGCGTCAAAGGGGACCCTAGCTGGTCCATTATTCCTGGTGACGGTGCATTGAAGAATCTTCTCTCTCCGGAGCTTCTGAGTTATCCTTTATCTAATCGGCTCCTGCTCTACGGCTTCGGTCTTCAGGACGATGTCCCTATCCCCCCTACTTTCGCAGGTCTCCCTTCTCCTTTCCTGGAAGTGCCTTCAAAATGTATTCAGGCAAACATTACCCAATCCGGGGAAATAGTCTCTAATTTTGGTCCGAAAAACACATCTATTCTGAGAGGCTCTATCTTGACCCAAAGCGATCAGTGCACTCAGGACTTTTCTTAGAAAGCTGTCCTTAAGGACTACCCTTCAATTATTAATCTTTCTCGAAGGGATCTTGATACGGGGTGGGTTCCCAGGTGGGATCTTCGGTTTGGCGGGCTCTTCTCAAATGATTGGGCTTGGGCTTTCTAGGTCCATCGCCACTGCAGGGAGTCTCCCGATTCCCTGGAAGCTGTCAACCTATACTTCGCAGTGTGGGCTTCCCAATTTTCTGTCTACCCACCATCTTTGATCCTGCCCGACCTGTTCAGCCACTGGTGTTCAAGTACTAATACTTTCCACCTTGACCACAGTGAAGCCGGCATCAGTCTGTGGGACATCTACCAGATAGGAGGACTGCCGATTTCTGGTGAGATGTATGATGAATTTTTACCCACTCCTAATGCATGGGATGACATTGAACAGGTGCCTTTATTGGCGAAAGAGCTGCTGACCATGGTGCAGCAGTCACTGGGTCAAGCCTTGCGTGCCCGCTCGCTTATTCCTGAAGACACTTGGATAGGATTATTTCTGAACACCACTGGTCCTACGCCGAAGATTAAGTGTCCCAGGACTCATCCTTCCCGGCAGTCACAAACCATTCAAGGTTCTTACTGGGTGATTCTATAAGTAGGCCACTACCTTTCGTGGGGTTACAAGGCGTGCCCTGGTGTGTCACATATGCTCTGGTCTGCTGGTCTGTTTGCTATGTTTTTGAGTGGATGGCTATTTCCCTCTCGGGATGTTAATCCCGGTGTCTGGGCATGCACTTTGATGATGGTGGCCGAGTTAGCAGAGGGTCGTTTGGTGAATTTAGTCGTGCCCACTTTGTCCCATATCTACGAGCTATTGGGCCACATGCAGGTGGGCGGGTCACCCTACCGTCTAAGCGGGCCATTTCAATTTTTTTATGGCTGGGTGGCAGATCACTTTCGCTGTTATGAGTATCGTCACAATTCGGTCATCCCGCTTCCTACCTTTCGGCCTACCCTACTGGATATAGTCGGAGTTCTCTTGAAATATCTCAACTCTAGTGAAGTCCTCGAGCTCCTGAGCGACTTCTCTCAGTTCATCTTCACTCCCTACCCCCACCCATTCTGGCGTCTTAGTTGAAAACCACCGGGGGAGCTTGGAGGAGCGTTCTTTCATGGTCTCCCTGCGGGATGGTTTTCTGTTCGCACGGATCGACGGTGTCTCTTTATGCAAGTTGTACATCCCGTATCGCTTTTCTCGCCAGTTCAGGTGCATGCAAGTCCAAGCTTCCCTTCCCCCTCCTCAGGCCCAAGGACTGCATCCGGCCATACTTCGCCAGTGGTGGTTGATACCGATGAGGGAGGGATCTGACGCAAGCGTTCCCTTGCCAGATATGGGCGCGGCTGCTGACCTTTACCTGGAATATGAAAAGACATGGGTAAAATATTATCTTGATGGGATCCTGGGGAAGGCTGTCCGGCAGACTCCCAAATCGGGAGGTATGGTAGCTGTTGCATCCACTACACCTCCCTCATCAGTTTCAAGGGAGGACCGACTAATGGCTCGTCGATCAAAGCGATCCAGAGAATTTTCCTCCCCCGACCCCGCGGTGGCTGTAGTTCAAGCAAGTTCATCCTTCTTGTGCGTGGATGAGGACAACCCTGTGGTGTTGGGTCCCAACGAGACCATCCCGGAGGTTCCACCAGTCGATATCGGGCTTAGAAACTTGGTCCCCAAGCCTGAACCAGAGTTAGGAGCTTCAGACTTTCCATCTTCAGAGCCAACTTCTAGTGAGCACATGTCTGCACGGGCTGCCATGCCAGACTTTATTCTCGTGTCATCCAGCAAGGATACCAAGGATCCTCGCATCATGGAGGACCATAGGGCAGTGCGCAGGTGGGCCTAGCCCCGAATCTGTGAGATTATCACTGAAACCCCCTTAGCTGAAATGGCAACGAAAACTGAA
Source organism: Viscum album (assembly GCA_963277665.1). Classification (NCBI taxonomy): domain Eukaryota; kingdom Viridiplantae; phylum Streptophyta; class Magnoliopsida; order Santalales; family Viscaceae; genus Viscum; species Viscum album. The sequence continues at coordinate 1,082,509,337 of OY728134.1, read as the reverse complement.
TCTCTTCGTCAGCTCTTCCTGGGTTTGGGGTTGGGTGGATTTGATTATCGGCACTTCCATTCTCTTGTTTTCCAAGTTGTCATGGCCCACGAGGAAGCTGTCACTGGTCAATGCACGCTCGCTCACTTCGAGACCACTCATTGCGGGGCACGAACCTTGGAGGAAACCACAACAAAGATCCATCAATTGATAGCACGGGAGGCAGTTTCTCGAGATCAGGTGGCCATCCTATCCTCCGAGTTGCGTGCATGCAAAGAATGGGCCATGATGCTGAGGGATCAGTTATCAGCTATGACTGGTCATCTTGAAATTACCATAAAAGGGATCAATGATCTCCAAACTGCAGTGGAGCGTATCCGTCTGGTGGCTGAAGCTGAGACCAGGGAGAAGGAATTGTTGGAACAATCCTGCAACAGCCTTCGCCGCACAGTCGTTGATCTGGTGGGGAGAGCAAATCATGATCCTTTATAACTATCAGAGCTAATTTTTGTATCCCCTATTTCACTTACCCCTCTGTCCCCCTTTCTATTTTGTATAAAGGAGAGACCCTAGCTTGTGGACGTCCTCCCTTTTTTTCTTTCTTATGAATGAAATACAGTCTCCATTAATCACTCGTTGTTGTGGAATTTGATTGTTACTTAGAACAGTTGTTGTGAAAATAAAAATTCACTGAATCAGAACTATCCATAACTCAGGAAAACAAGCTCTAATATTTTCCTGGACCATGGGACCCAACGAGCGTAGTCTGACTATTGCTAGGGTTTTATAGGAAAACCCTACAAACTTTTTGTCTTTATATCTTTTAATGCCCTGATTTTTCCTGGGCCCATTAATGTGGACCCAGTGGGTATAACTCGGATTTTGCTTAGGCCGCCCTTTTCGGGTTTTCGGCCTAACAGGCTTTGTGCCTCTTTCTTCTATGAGCAGTTTAAAGTCTCGCTGACAAGACTATCATTACTGATGTTTTAGGTCGAACATCTTTGACCAAATAAGGTGGGGCGAGGGCCCCAATAGGGTTCAAATGATTAAAAGATGTCTTAATACCCTTCAGACGCAGGTGGGGGGAAACATGTTTGAATTTGAGCGGCATGCAGGGCATGCCTCAAGGCATGGGAGCCATGTCGACGTATAGAAGTAGGAAGAGAATTGCCTAAGGAAAACTTTCCTTGGTAGACAGGCCAGGGGTGATCAATATGCAGAGCCACTGAGGGAATGGTATGCATAGTCATACAAAGGTGTCCTTAAGTCAAATACTTATCCATTTCTGATGGCCAGGGGACTTCATGGAAGCCTGGCTTATGGAAACCACGATGGGTGGCATGAAAAAGAATGAAAACCACCAGGGGTGGCTCAGAAGGGGAGTGTGACATATGAAAGGTTTTTGGGAGCATCCGTACTAATCAGGAGCGTGGACCAGAGACCACCCCCCTATGCGTTTAGTTAGCGTAAGGGATGGTCGAGGCTTGACGTAGTTTAAAGTCATGCAGCTAGGACATTATCTGAAATGGAGAGACTTCTCCTGGTTCTCGGTAATCTCGTCAAAGACATTTCACTGCATTCAGGTAGGATTGTGAAAAAGGTTGGTAATCTGTAGCTCAGAGGGTTTCCGAATCCCGGAATAGAAATGGGGTCTTAGAGGCCAAGAGGCATACGGAGAGAAGCATTTCCCAAGGAAAACTTGCCTTTGGTAGACGGGCCAGGGGCGATCAATATGCAGAGCCGCTGAGGGAATGGTATTCATAGTCATACAAAGTTGTCCTTAAGTCAAAGAATATCCACTTCTGATAGCCGAGAAACTTCAGGGAAGTTGAGATTTGGAACCACCAGGGGTGGCTTATGAGAGTTCGGCTTTTTATGAGTACAGAGTATGATTTATGATGAGAGGGTGCCTAAATACGGGGGAAATATCTGGACTAAACTTCCTGAGAACATGTGAAGTAATCCTTTCTCACGCTGGTGTGAGGTGGTGGTTCGTGTAGGTCTGACCCATGCACTTGCAAGACATAGAAAAGCCTTTGTTTCTTACTGAACCCGTGATGGGTTCGACCGTGCGGTTTAACATCGTGCGGTAAGGACGAGGAGCATTATTAAAGGGTTGTTGTGCAGTTTAACGTTATGCAGTGAGGACGGGGGGGGCATTATTAAAGGGTTCGATAGTCCAGTTTAATTTCATGCGGCAAGGACGTGGGGCATTATTAAAGGGTTTGACCGTGCAGTTTAACATCATGCGGTGAGGACGGGGGGAATTATTAAAGGGTTTCCGTGTAGTTTAACGTCATGCGGTGAGGACGGGGGGCATTTTTGAAGGTCGCTATGCAGTTTAACATCATGCAGCGAGGACAGAAAGGTTGTCGTGCAGTTTAACGTCATGCAGTAAAGACGAAGATATCTTTAAGAGTTTTCGTGCAGTTTAACGTCATGCGGTGAGGACAGGGGGCATTATTGCGAAGGCTGCTCTTCATTAGAATATAACTGGTCTTGAATACCTCAACATGCCCTAGACGTGGAATGGGGGTTGATGGTGTAAATCATGGTTATGGGGCTTCTTGGATCAGGAAAGGTGATATGGGGGCTCTGAGGCCGGTAAGCGTACGGGGATAGGAAGAGCACCACCTGTGGAAATCTTACCTTTGATGGACGAGCCAGGGGATATCATTATGCAGAGCCGCTGAGGGCATGGTATGCATAGTCATACAAAGGTGTCCACGGGTCAATAACTTTCCACTTACGATTGTCGTGAGTAGTTATGAGGATCCGAAATTGTCTGGGCCACGAAGTCTGTCATCTGGTGAAGAAATATCTGGGCATGTCGAGGATATTCATCCCTGGCTGCTATTAAAGATTAAAGAGCCCCCCTACGCTGATTTATCTTGTTCACGGGGGTGTGACTTCACTCCGTGTAGTTTTAATGTCGTGCGGTGAGGACGAAGTACTCCTAGTTTATCGGTCATTTAGCTCGGACCATTGGGTGACTATTATTGTAGTCACTCGAAGGATAACTGGGTCAACATGTTCTGATAAACTTAGAACAGAACGGGGGATAAAGGTCTTAAACTGCAACTTCGAGCTCTCCTGGATCAGGAGGTATAGTGTGGGGGCTCTGAGGCCAGTAGGCGTACAGAGCTAGGAGAAGTAACGCCCAAAGAAATCTTGCCTTTTATGGACGAGCCAGGGGCTATCATTATGCAGAGCCGCTAAGAGCATGGTATGAATAGTCGTACAAAGGTGTCCCCAGGTAGATAACTTTCCACTTCCGATGGCCATGAACGATTATGAGAATCCGTGATTTCTCCTAATGCAGAGTTCGTCATGTGTGGATAATGGTGTCTGGGCTTACAGAAAACATCTTCACTACAATTTTCCATTGAGTCAAAGTAGCCTAGTCCTTGCTTGATGTTTGTTGATGCAGGTCGCTATGTGAACCACTGACAAACACATAGGCTATCCAAATAAGGATATCCTAGCAACATATGGATGTGAAAATGGGAATGAACTTGTAAACCACTTCGCCATAAAATTCTGGATCAAGAGGTATGGCATGGGGGCTCTGAGGATGGTAAGCGTACGGGGCTAGGAGAAGTACAACCCGAAGAAATATTGCCTTTGATGGAAAAGATAGAGGCTATCATTATGCAGAGCTGCTAAGGGCATGGTATGCATAGTCGTACAAAGGTGTCCTCGGGTCGATAACTTTCCACTTCCGATGTCCATGAGTGGTTATGAAGATCCATAATTATCCAGGTCGTGGAGTCTGATGTACGGAAAGGATGTATCCAAATGTTCAAGAAGTATCTTCATCTCGTATCTCCATGTGTCCTGGGTGGGTCACGACAAAGTCTGTGCAGTTTAACGTCATGCGGTGAGGACAAACTCCATGCAGTTTAACATCATGCGATAAGGACGAAGGTGACCCGACGTGAAAGACAAAGGAGGGGTCTGCGCAGTTTAACGTTGTGCGGTGGGGACAACTTCCATGCAGTTCAACATCATGCGGTAAGGATGAATATATACACCTCATGCAGGTCTGGTCTGTACATGGGGGAAGGAAGGAATTTTTTTAGGAGGTTGGGCCAAGATTGGGGATCCTGGTGTCGCTACGTATCCTGCAAGGGAAGGAATCAAGCCGTATGTAGTTCTCCAGAGTCCATACAGTTTAATCGTCATGTGTTTAGGACGATGAGCACACCCTGTGTAGGTCTATTCCATGAACGGGGTAGGGAATTATTAATTCTTTTTCATATATGAAGTTTATCGTCGTGCGGTAAGGACGAACTCCATGCAGTTTAACATCATGCGGTGAGGACGTGAATACACCCCGTTCCAGTCTGGTCCATACACGGGGGAATGGGCACTTTTGCTTTTTCTCTTTTTTTTGAGGTGTCTGGGCCAGGGTGTGGAATTATGGTGTCACTACGTATCCCGTGAGGGCAGGAATCAAGCCTCACGTAGTTCTCTGAAAGACGATACACCCTATGCAGGTCTGGTCCATACACAGGGGAAGAGGGCATCTTTGAGGTGGCTGGGCCAGGATAGGGAATCTCGGTGTCGCTACGTATCCTGCAAGGGTAGGAATCAAGCTATACATAGTTCTCTGTAAAGATGATACACCCTGTGCAGGTCTGGTCCGTACATGGGGGAAAGGGGGCATTTTTTTTTGAGGTGGCTGGGCCAGGATAGGGAATCCCGACGTCGCTACGTATCCTGCAAGGGCAGGAATCAAGCTGTACGTAGTTCTGTTAAATCCATGCAGTTTAACGTCATGCGGTAAGGATGAGGTCCATATAGTTTAACATCTTGTGGTTAGGAAGAGGGGTAATTATTATACTCTGTGCAGTTTAACGTCATGCGGTGAGGACGAGGTGCTTGGAAGTTTAATGTCATACAGCTCAAACGATGTGTACATATCTTTTTGTTTTATCCGTGCAGTTTATCATCGTGTGGTAAGGATGAAATCCATGCAGTTTAACGTCGTGTGATGAGGATGTGAATACCTCTTGGTCACTGTGCGAAATACTTCTTCATGAATCTCGCATTGGTAGGAGCTGTAGTGAATTTCCCATCTATGGAGATTAGGGCGTATGCTCCGTTGGAGTAGACCTTATGTATAGCATATGGTCCCTCCCACTTGGGTTCCATATTTGGAGGCTTCTTTTGGGTATCATTGGGGCTCGGAGAACCAACACTAATTCTCCTTCCAAGAAATACCGGAGGCAGACCTTTTTGTTGAAGGCTCGTGCGATCTGGTTCTGGTATACCTCCAGGTGGTGCAGAGTGTGCAACCACTTCTCATCTAGCTGTTTCAATTCACCTAACCACTTTTATGACTACTCATCATTGGATAGTCAATCACAGATGGAAACGCGGAGTGAGGGAAGTTGGATTTCAATGGGCAGGACCGCCTCTGTGTCGTACACCAATGTGTACAGGGTAGACCGAGTAGCGGTGCGGATTGTGGTTCGATAAGCCCACAATGCATGGAGGATTTTATCTGGCCATGACTTCTTGTCTTTGTCACCATTTTCTGGAGGATGTTAGACAGGGTCTTTTTGAAAGCTTTTATCTGTCTGTTGGCCGCTGCATGGTAGCAGGATGAGTGGTTAGCCTTGATACCATACTCATGGTATATCTTCTCCAACTCGACAAAACAGAAATTGGTGTCGTTGTCTGTCAGCATAGTATGAGGGACACCAAATCTGGTGATGATATTGGTCTTCACGAATCTGACAATATTTCTTGCCCCGACTTCCTTGAGGGGTATGGCTTCTGCCCATTTGGAAATGAAGTCAGTCTCCGTGAGTATATACTTCAGCTGTTTGTTCATGGAGGGAGGATATGGTCCCACGACGTCCATCCCCCAGACAGCAAATGGCCAGGAGTACTTATCTTGATGAAGTAACTCCAGGGGCTGGTGTATGAAGTTGGCATGGATCTAGCATGAGTGGAATTTCGCGGTAAAATGCTCACAGTCTCATGCCATTGTGGGCCAGTAGTACCCAAGCCTTCGAACTTGATGGGAGAGCTTGGTCCCTGGTTGATGTGCTCCACATGCTCCTACATGTACTTCAGTCATGACGGTGGCGGTTTCTTCCCCGTAAATGCATCTGAGGATCACTCCATCGAGGCCTCATTTGTAGAGGACCTCTTGCTGACCCGTACCTCCATATAGGACAAAATTGATTGCCCTTCTCCGTATTTGCTCTCGTTCAGCCCTGTCTAATGGAATCTCTCCCCTTTGAAGGTAGTTCGTGATGGGGGTCATCTATCCGGTAGTAGGAGCATATGGATTGGGGACAGGACTGACTTCATGGATCTCTTCCATCTTATCCTGAACAAATTTCAATACCATTAAATGGTGATAAATACTGATGATCGTTTCATCCCGGTCTGGGTCGGCTAGGGCTATGGCCGCGTTGGCTAATGTGTCAGCCTGAGCATTCTGGGACCGGGGAATATAAGTCAATGTCGATTCTGTGGACAACTCGTCCATTAACCCTCAGACATGGTCAAAAAAGGGGATCAATTCCTCCTTTTTAATAGCATAGTCACCATTGACTTGCTTGATGACCAGCTCCGAGTCACCTTTTACCTTAAGGTGTTGTACTTGTGCCTGGAGTGCGAGTTCCAGGCCTGCAATGAGGGCTTGATATTCCGCTTCATTGTTCGTAAATCCCTCTGACAGGAGGAAGGAATATGGAAAAACTGCTTTTTCTGGGGACACGAGTATTATCCCCAGACCCACTTTGTTGAATCTAGGATCCTCCATCCTCTTCCCGGTGGGGCTTTGGGACGCACCGTCAAAGTACATTTCCCATGCTGGGACCTCCTCTTGAACCGAGAAGATATCTTCATCAGGTAGTTCATTGTCTGGTGCAGTGGTCCCTATTGAAGGGTGCTCTGCCATGAAGTATGCTAATGCCTGGCCCTTGATGGCTATTTGAGGCACGAACCGGATGTCTAACTGTTGTAGGATGACCACCCATCGGGATAGGCGTCCGGTTAGCATCGGGCGACTGAGGATGTACTTGAGCGGGTTACTCCACGAGATCAAATGGACCTCATGATGCTGCAGATAATGTCGCAGCTTTTGAACTGCAAAGACCAAGTCCAGACAACTCTTCTCTATATTTGAGTATCGAGTCTCAGCACCAATCATGGTTCAACTGAGGTAATAGAGACCGTTTTCGCTTCTGGCATCGTTCTTCTATGCCAGGAAGGCTCCCAATGACCATTCTAGGGCTGTCACGTATAGAATGAGAGGCCTTCCTTCGACCGAGGGCATGAGAACTGGTGGTCTTAAGAGGTACTTTTTCAAGTTGTCGAATGCCTCTTGGCAGTCGTATGTCCACTGGTACGTGACCCCTTTCTTCATCAACCTGGTGAAGGGAAAACATTTTCTTTCCAGGTTGGCTATGAATCGCCTAATATAGGCCAGATGTCCTTGTAATCCCCTCAACTCAGTGAGATTTTGAGTGGGTGGCAGGCTCAGGATAGCCTTAGTCTTCTCAGGGTCGACTTCGATGTCGCGATGGCATACAACGAAGCCAAGGAATTTCCCTGAGGTAACCCCAAAGGCGCATTTCAAGGGGTTCATCTTCAAGATATGCTGTCGAAGCTTGTTGAAGACGGTCTCAAGGTCCGAAAGTTGATCTGAGCGATGTCTGGACTTAACCACTAGGTCATCCATGTAACATTCAACGAATTTTCCTAGGAACGGCTTAAAGATCCGATGCATTGCACGCTGATACGTGGCGCCACCATTCTTGAGACCAAAGGGCATGACCATGTAATAGAATACCCCTTGAGGGGCCCTTAAGGTAGTGTCTTCATCGTCTTCTCAAGCCATCCTGATTTGATTATATCCGGAATAGCCATCCATGAAGGATAGAGCCTCATACCCGGCTGTCGCATCAATTAACAACTCGGTGATTGAAACCGGGAAGTCATATTTCGAAAAATTCCGATTAAGGTCTCTGAAGTCAATGCAGACGCGGATTTGCCCATTCTTTTTCTTGACAGGGACGATGTTGGCCAACCAAATGGGGTACTGGACTTCCTTGGTGAAGCCTGTCTTAATGAGCTTATCGACTTCAGCCTCTATCTTGGAAGCATGTGAGGGGTGTGTCCTTATAGCGGCCTGTTTGTATCCCCGGTGGCCTTCTGGGAGACCTAGGTGATGTGTCGCTACCTCAGGATCAAGTCCTGGCATTTCCATGTAATTACATGCAAAGACATCCTGATGTTGCCTTAGGAAGGAGGTATATACCTCGTGTTCCTCAGGAGACATGGTCGCGCTAATGAGAGTGGGCATCGGGTCTTCTTCAGTACCCAGGTTTATTTCCCTAATCTCGTCCACAGTGGTGGAGATACCCTCCTCAAATGCATGTGGTGAATCTCTGAGATCTTCCCCCTATTCTTCTCCCAAGTCCTCATCTTATTTATCTGATGAGGAGAGAGTTTCTGGTCTGAGCCTTCGAGGGTTTGAGGGAGAGGCATCGTGGGAATCCCTGCTTGAGTATTTGTCCCAAAATCAAGGGTTGGTGGACGTTCCCACTTTGTCGTGCTCAGCCATCATGGTTGAAGTCATGAGGACATCTGAATGCGTGTCCAGACCTGAACTCCCACTCTCAACACAATTGATGGGCAGGACATAATCTCTGCCAAGTTGCCTGAGGGGGTGATCGGGGACCATTTCTAGGCCATTTTGAGCGGGGATCCAGTTGACGCAGTCGACCAAAGGCTTCTTCTTATTTTTCTCATAGAACCTGAAGTCGATGTAATGTGACTCGGAGAGCTCGAAAGGGTCCTTGTTGGCATACAACGTCCCGCTTTGTCCATTGGCGCAGTACTTGACACACTGGTGGTAGGATGAAGGAACGGAAATGTGCTTATGGATCCATGGCCTTCCCAACAGGGCATTCAATGTCGTGCTCTACCAGACCACTAGGAATTCCGTGTAGGCTACCAGGTCACCAAAATGGGTCTTTAGCTTAATCTATCCCATTTTCTTCTTCTCACTCTTATCATAACCTAACAAAGTTGTGGCCGAGGGAATTAAATCATCCTCAATGTAGCCCAACTTACGGAGTGTCCGTGGGGGAATGAGGTTAACTCCAGAGACATTTTCTATAAAGACTTTTCGGATCTCAATACCATTCAGCGTGTCGGACACATATAGCGGTCCGATGTGTCCCTACATGATGGAATATTCATCCTGATCGGTGAAGGAGATCACCGCATTGCATTCAGTCGGTCCAGTCTCCGTTCGGTAAATCTCGGCGGCAGCTACCTCGGCTTGGAATTCCTGGGGGCTGATCAAATCTTCTATAAGTGCCTCCCTGAGGTTGGCTGACAAACTCAGGGCATCCAGGATTGAAAACCTGGCTGGTACTAACGCCATCTACTTAAGGATGTCGTATTTTTTCTCCAGCGGTTGACACTTCTCCTTTGGTGGGAGAGTCTTAGCGGGTGCTTTGGGAGCTGGAGCATTTGACGAGGAGGGACCAGCCGCGGGGACGGATGTCGATAATGTCCCTGTGTTTTGAGGATTTGGCCTGGCCGGTCTGTTTGTACGCACTAGGAGATGAGACACTTGCTCATCCTCTAGTGGGTATCATATAACAACAGGACCAGAGTGGCTGCTTGTGGGGGTGGAGGGGCATTCCCTCTCCTGCTGAGTCCGCTGAAGGGCTCTCCCATGGGTTTCCGCAATATTGACGGTCTGGGCCGGGGTCCAACCGTAGGGTTGGTTTCGGCCGTGGCTGCGCCTCCCCTGGTATCATCTGCCTCTGCGATTCCTCCTCTCGTCTCCTCGTGCAGGAAACTCGGGTTTGTAGTCATACCCCCCGTCAGGGAATGATTCCATGAGATGGATGAAGTTTATATAACCAAAGATTGGCTTCTCATCCTCTGACAGGTCAACCCGGTCGGTTGTCTCTGATGGTGCTGTTTGGTGGGTCGGTGCCCGTTGTGCCAAATTTGAGGGCATGAAATCTGCCAGGGTTGGGACTAACTTTGGCCCCGTCGTGGACTGCTCCCCTTGTGATTGTTTCCTCCTTTGGCTCCTTCCGGATGACCGGCTTGTGGAGGGTTGTGAGGCCGATGTGGTCGGCTTTGCGGCTCCAGGGGCTTCTGGTGGAAACACCGGCTACTGTAGTTGAGCTCGGAGTATACCCTGGGCTCGGTTGATAGTCTTATGAGTCATCCAGTTGTGATATTTCTACCCCTACTTGCTGGTGACTTTCTGCCACCCCTCCTCTCTGTCAGAGTCGGTGGTAGAGATACATGCCACATGTGCTGAGGGTGGTCCCAGCTCGACTTGTCCAGAATATACCATCCTCTACAAGAGTCCTTTGAAGGCGAAGCACTCTCAGATACTGTGCCCCAACATATTATGGTAGGGGAAGTAATATGGCCTATCATCGTGACTGACTTCTTCAGGTCTCCTCGGCTTCGGGAGGCGGAACAAGTTGCAGTTCATGGCAGCGATGAAGTATCCATGGACTTGATCGTCTCGGAATGAGTATACTTTTTGTATTCACTCCTCAAATAGGTTCCACTTCGGTCCTCTCTGATCATCCCATTTAGGTGGGGGTGGCCGATGATATGCAGGGGGGCCTTAACGATTCGGTGGAGGCCTGAGCGGTGGAGCGGGCACAGGGGCCGGCTTGAGCATGACAGTGGATGCTTCAGATCTAGGATCTCTCTTGGCAGGAGCCTGCGAGGCTATTCGGGACTTTGAATTATTCCACTGCAGGGAGTCCTTAATTCTCTGGGTAATGGCTGAGAGATGACAGAAGCCAGTGGTGCACTCCACCGGTATGAGCGGTGTTCGCAGCTCATCTCTAAGATTATCGATGCATATGGCTAGCATCTCATCTTGAGGCATTGTCCTGTTCATAGAATAGGTCAGACCTTTCCATATCGCGATGAAATCTGAGACCCTCTCGTTCTCCCTCTGCTTGCAATTCATGAGATCTCTGACTGTTGTTTTAGGTAGCGTTGAGCTGAAGTGGAATAAGAACTGCTGTCGGAGGTCCTCCCAGCTCTTTATCGACTGGGTCGGCAGACTCGTATACTAGACGAAGGCGGATCCTTTCAAGGTCCGCATGAAGCATCTGAGTTTCACTACTTCTTTTTGTTCCGGAGTCCCCATCATAGGGTCACAATAGGACGCATAGTGCATCAAATGCTGCTCTAGATCGCCTGATCCGTTGAAGATGGGGAATACAGGGCTCCCAAAATAGGGTGTAGGTGGTGTGTTGGTCACCCAATATGGGTAGGGTTTCTGTTCCGGCTGTATCAGAGTGCGTCGACCTTCCATCGCTTCCAATCGAGCTGTTAGTGCCTCGATGGTATTGGTGAGTCCCTGGTTTACATCCTATTGGGCCCGGTCCTGAGCAGGCATAGCCCGAGGCATTGCCTGAGGATCCGGATTGGCCGGCACCAAGGGTGCATATTCTGTTCGGGGTGCCCTTGGAGGGTTTTGGCGTACCTACTCTGGTTTTCTCCTAAGTGGAGGGAAATCCTGGTATTCATCATCCATGTTTAGGTAGTTGGATGAACCAGGCGCCTCATTGGGCAGGAGCCCTGATCGTCCTTCGTTTGTCGGGGCAAGCCTTAGCCTTTGAGGCGCACTTGCTAGGAGTGAATGGTGTGGTTCTTCTTGGGACGCACTTTCAATAAGGTGGTTCCTCTGGAGCAGCTCGGTGTTAAGACGCCTCAACTCTTTCATCTCTTCTTCATGTCGATCAAACCTCTCTTCAAGCGTGAGTGGCTCATTTTTATCGAGAGAGTGGGAAGGGTTAAGGGTAACTATTCCTTTGTTCTTATCCTTGCTGGAAGCTCGCAGGGTAGGTGGAGGGAGGTTAGCTGAAGGGGCAGCCATATTTAAAGCGGTCCTCTGGTTCCGGGTGTGCACACCTGGGGGTTCATGGTGAGTCACAGCCTGACTGGAACTGTCATCTCCTGAACTGTCCGGATTTGCATTTTCTCTGGTGTCACCCACAGGGTTATCCTCTATGGCATTGATGAACGCATACTGCGGGGTGGATGGGACTTCATCTTCCAAATAGGAAGAGGATCTCCCACGTCTTTGGTTGGCCTTCCCTTTCATGACCTAGAATTTCCCTTGGACTTCTTGACGAAGGGTGACGTGGAGAGTTCTTTGATGCGACCTTACGGTGTGCCTTCCCCTCAAAGGGGATGATGATTCAAATGATGGGATAGGGTGGGAACATCCTCTTCTAACTATCCTCTCTAGATGAGAGAATACTGATTCTCGTGGGCGAGTTTGTTATTGAGGGGGTAATAATTCCCCCAGTCCTGGGGGCTGGGGCTGGCTCCGTTCCCTGGATGTTGAGTATCTTCCCAGTTTTATTGGTCTTACGAAGGCATTTGTTGTTAAAAATTCCCCCAGCCCTACAGGCTGGGATTGACCCTAGATTGCGGCAGTAGTTAAGGCTATCGCGACCTGCCTAATCTCGCGTGCCCCCATCCGAGGGTGAACCAGATCTGGTGACGAATTCACTTGTGGATCAGTCCCTTCTGCAGAGGCAGGCAGAGATCATTGATTGGCCTCTCTTAGGCGAGAGGCCTGCTGTATGCTCTCGGTGGCCTGATTCAGGAGTTTTTGAATGGCTCATTCCCGCCGGGCCTAACGCTTCTGGGACTTACTCGAGGCCCAACTCTATTGGGTGTGTTGCCTTTCCTGAACAGGGGGTCCACCTGATTTCCGTCTCGATGTGACGACGTTACATGATACCATGCCGAACAGGTTTTTCTGGGTGGGGAGCGGAGTGAAATAAAGAGCTCCGTGTTCCCCCATCCCCTGATATGGACTCCCGTCAGAGCATCACTGATGAGGTGGCGTAGTTCGTGCAGTGCACGGAGGCAAGCTGCCTCCATATTCCCTTTGCGCCTCTTAGGGAATTGTCATCGCGTTGAGGAAAGGGCCTCCAGGTCGATGTGACGCAGGAGGTCCCCTATCGTCTTGTTGTGTTCTACATACCCGTCATAGGGTAGGAAGCTTGAATTCAGCCAGCGGAGGGTCATCCATATATTATGGCGGATGTCGTGCATGAATTCTTCTGAAAACTCCCTGGGTATGTCGTACTGAGAGGTGATCGTGGGCCAAAACATGACTGGTATATCATTCCTGGCCAGTCGTTTCCTCAAGTGCAGCATATTGGCATAATCCCCCGCCTGTGATTCTTATACCTAGTCAGCCCAGTTGAGGCGCTCACTGCTAGTGTGATCTGAGGTAGTGGGACCAGTAGGTGATGAATCATTATGTAAGCGGGTGGTTCAAAAGATGAATGAGGCCCCAGACCGTCTCCTGATTGAAGAATGGCGTCATTAGTGACAAGCTGGGAATCTGACATGATCAATATCGTCCTTCTGAGTGCCTCGGCATACGAGGGCTTTTCGGTGCTTGACTCGGCAGGAGGAGGACCTTCCTGTCGATATAATATGTCATCTTGGGAAGGACCTTTGAAATGACGTCCGTAATGGCGAGGAATACCATTACTGCTTGATGCTTCACTGCATAGAGGACTTTTGCAGTGCACACCCTGGGGAGGACCTCCAAGGCATGTTGCAGCAAGGGGAGGACCTTCTGGCTGCGTGGAGTTGTTACAGGGAGGACATTCGCAACAACTTCCATCATGGTGAGGATGTCCATCATGGCTTGAAGTTCGACGTGCATCTTGGGGAGGACCTTTAGGACACGCCGTGATAAGGGGAGGACCTTCTTGTTTCTTGGGGCCAATACGGGGAGGACCTTCGCAATGGCGGTCGTGGTGGTGAGGACTACCATCATAGTTGCGGCAATGGAGAGGACTAACATTACTGCTGCCGTAGGGAGAATATCTGCGGGATAAATCCTGGGGAGGGCCTCTGGAATGTACCGCGATGAGAGGAGGTCCTTCTCGTTGCTTGACGTCTCTACGGGGAGGACCTCCGTTATCAGGGTGGCGAGGACTACCACCGCGACCTGATGCCTGGCTACATGGAGTTCTGTTGCGGCGTAACCCCTAGGGAGGACCTTCAGGGCAGGCTACAACAATGGGAGGACCTTCTTGTCGTGATGAGACATCACTATGGGGAGGACCTCCGTAGTTGCGACTATGATAGTGAGGAATACCATCATAATCTGTGGTCCCACTGCATGGAGAGTGATTGCAGTGTATACCCCGGGGAGGACCTTCAGGGTGGACCGCAGCAAGTGGAGGACCTTCTTGCTGCTCGATCTTCTGGTCACGTGGAGGGTTTCCGTGACTTGCATCATGGGAGAATCTCTCGTGACCGATCGTTATATGCCCGCGGGGGAGGCCCCCACAGGTGCTCTGGGGAGGACCTTCAGAGCTGCTAGTAGCGACATTGAGGGGAGGAACTTCGCAATTGCTACTGCCACTCCCATAATATGGTAATGGTTGGGCAGGGTTATGAGCCTTTGACGTGTGCGTAGCGGCGTTGGGAACCCCATCTTCCAGTATAGCGTATTCATGAACCCGCTCTTTATTTTCTGGCTTCCTTCGGCGCGTTCGGGGTGCTCTTTTGCGGGCAGCGGGTACCGTCTGCTGTTGACAATGGCCTTCACCTTTGGGTCCCTCTCTAATTGAGTCCCGTGATGTTGTCGGGATACACCGAAAAACATCTTGACTTTTAACAGGGATATATGCTTTCTCTGGAGCATCCACCATGATGGACGGGTGTCCCCCAGTTGGAACGAGTGAAGCTGCTCGATCTGGTTGCCCTTGCATCACAGAATATAGCCGGAGACCCTCCTGGGCTGAAGCAAGGATGAAGATCTACTCCGAGGCAGCTATCTCGTCTCTAAGATGAGTCGCCTCAATTGGGGAGATGGGCTCACGGGCCCGAGTCCTTGTTGTTTCCTCCGATGCAATTACATGCTGGCAAGTATGCAAGATATGATCTGGGATCGATACCTACTCCTCCATCATTTCCAGGATATGTAGAGAGACATATTTGGCTGGAACGGGTATGAAGGCCCATTCCGGTATCAGAGCAGGAATATCCTGCTCCGGTCCACCAGTGGTCAGTGGGTACTGACAATTCTCCTGTGTCGGGGTAGGTTAACGAATCTGACCCTATACCAGGATACGCTAGTTTCTCTCTCCGTTTTCCACCACATCGGGGTGGTGGACTTTACTTGCATCCGCAGGGAGCTGGCTCTGCATTTATCAATTTCCCACCGTATCGAGTCGGTGGCCTTTGTTGGCGGGGAGACGTGCCCGCCTATGATTTTCCGCCACATCTGGGTGGCGGGCTTTTTTGATCGCCACCATATCAGGATGGCGGGCGTCTAAAGCAACTGCCAAGAGCTGGTCCTGCAGGTGTCGGGTCACCACCGCGTCAAGCTGGTGGGCTTCACGACCCTGGGCAGGGAGAGGTGCCTGCCTGGTAAGTGTCGTCCTGCATGAGCGATGGGCTTGATGGATCTCGGTGGGGATGCGCGACGGCTCGTATGATGCCACCATGTCTGGATGGAGGGCTTGGGAGGATCAAACAGGTGTAGGTGCCTGTTCGTGGTACATCTCTGTGGCTAAGCAGCGAAGCTCCTCCTCAGGGACCAGGGTGATGACTGGTCCCTGATTGTACGTCTGCCGCCCTCGTCGGGTGGTCCGAGGGGCCGGAGCTCGGGGAGCATGGGCCTGAATCCTCGGGGAAACATCCTCCTCGGTGCGAGGATGTTGGGTCACAGTGTGACCACGATAATGCCTTTCGGAGGGGGCCTTGGAGAAGAACCCCCGTTCGACAGGGATGAAGTCCTCAACATCGACCTCATCCGCCTCCCTAATATAAGGGAGGTATGCATTATCCCGTTCCGGGGATAGACTCTAAAAATGGTTGGAGACAGTGGCAGGGGTTGTCTGGATCCGCCTTTGCAGTCGATGCTGGGCGGGTGACCGGCGAATCTTGACAGATTGGGGGGAGTGCATGGCCGCCTCCACCATTGGGAGAGTACCATTCGTGTGGTACTCTCGGATCATCACATCTGAAACCCAGTGTTGAAGAAACTGGGTGGGTGACGGGGTACTCCATTGTCGAGGAGGCCTCGTCCTTGCGTCTTTGGAAGCGCGCACTTGTGAGTTCCTTCGCGATGCCATTAGATTGAAGGGAGTTCTGAAAGTAGTGTCTGCGAAACATTTTAGCAAATACAAGCAGAAAACCCATCAAAGCAGCATCTCACAATCCCATGCGTAATTAATGACCTTTCTTGGCCCTCCTATAGAGAATAAGGGGGCACTGGGTGAGATTAGGTTAAATCTGTCATGTTTGGTTAAAGATTCACGTCAGGTTCACCATTTTTTGTCTCGTTTTGGTTTTCGGCCACGAAACGCCCAATGGCTCCGTATCCAATGATTGATGGACCTGCTTTCCAAAGTCAGGCATTCGCTGGATGGTCTGACCAATGACTCTTAAGAACTCACATTGGTCGAGAGGATGGGAAGTCAGGCTCATCGCACCATTTTGGGGGTAATTATTGCCTGTTCCGGGACTCTCTTATAGATTTAAGACGTATTCATATGTTTGCGAATCTTTGGTTTATACCCAAACATAGTATCCACGGATTCAACCCTGGTGGGAAACGGTCAGCTGGACGCAGGGGTTTAGAATCATTCATGCCCGAGGTTTACCATCCCTCATTGGATTAATTACCCCGAAGGGTTGGAACTCAATCGAGGCAGCACTAGGAATGACGTCGTGAACCAATGTAGAGATGATCGGATCGACTGGATGTCGGGCTTGAACCTCAGAGAGGCTTCTGACGTACCCTGTCTAGGAGGCAGGGATCAAAGTCCATGTAGTTCGTTTAGGTGTTGGGGAACCGACGTGAAGAGAGACCAGGTGGTCCGATTGGTGGTGGGCTTGAACCTCATGGAGGCTTCCTACGTACCCTATCTAGGAGGTAGGGATAAAAGTCCACGTAGTTCGTGCATACAGTTTAACGTCATGCTAGACGGGGGCATACAGTTTAACGTCATGTTGGATGATGGTGGAACTCGACGTGAAGAAACGACCGAGTGGTGGGCTTGAACCTCATGGAGGCTTCCTACGTACCATGCCTTGACATGGATCAAAGTCCCCGTAGTTCACTTTGGCTTGGGGATTACACTCTGAGGCATCCCATAGGAGGATTTCATGGTTGATGATTACTTTAATCCCACGTGAGTCATGATTAGTGGGAGAAACAAGAGGCAGCAGGGACCAGAGGATCACGCCGTGAAAGGTGCGTCCATGAGAAGCGGAGTGGGGATTACGCATGAAGGTGGCCCATGGGTGGATGAATTGGGGCGCCCATAAGGTCGAGGCTTACTCCGAGATGGACGCTCAGGGTGACAAAGCCCAGCGGGAGAGGGAAAGGGGGTGCTCTTGTTCCCATTTCCTCTTTTATTCCCCGGGGAGATACCCGGGGAAGTATCAAGGTGCATGGGGACGGATTCCTTTGGATGGGTATGCCTCCCCCACTCTGGGGAGGGGAGAAGTGCCCGACAGCCGAAGCATGCAGTCCCTCATCCTGGCGAGTAGAGGCAGGAAGGGGGCTCTCGGGCTCAGACCCCGCATTACCGTGGGAATGTCAACCCAGGCATGCTTCAGGTCTCCGCCCAAGGGTCAGGGAAACCCCTTTTCCCCTGTTTACCATGGGTATGGGAACTCAAAATGGCATGCTGATGCGCCTGAAAGTTATACCACGCGGGTCTGGTGGCTCTAGAGGAGGCCTCGACTCGGGGCCGATGAATAGGCTGATGAGTGAGTCGCGGAGGAACTGGCTAGATTGGAAGGATTTTACCTGGCCTTGGAAATGAGAACACCGAAGTTTTGGCTATCCACCGAGAGGTATGGGTGGTGGCGCCCTTTGTGTGGGGAAGTGCCACGTGGCTGGAGAAGCCGTCCGCGAACCAGGGTGGTCCGCGGACTGATTGGCGTTCTGCGAACCAGGGTGGTTCGCAGCTTCAGTTTCAATCCGCAAACTAGAGTGGTTTGTGGCTTTAGGCTCAATCCACGAACTAGGATGGTTCGCGGAGGATTCCAGGCGGGCAGAGGTGGCCAAGGGCGGTGCCGATCGGAGGCTCGTCGGTCGGGGCTTCGCCCACGGAGGAGGGTGCTCCGCGGTACGATGGATGTAAAAAGAGGCATAAACTCCCTGGTCTATGGGGAAGTCATCCGCGGAGGGGTATGGTTCATGGTTCTTCTTTTTTTGTTATTTAGGTTCCCGGTTTACCAGATTATTATGCGTTTTCCAATTCCTTCTTAATTCATATACCTGTTGTGGTTCGCGGGTGTGAATTTCACTGTTTGCAAAATCCAAACCCTTCCTTCAACCGATCTCCTTCCTCCGAATCCAATTCCAGTTCTCTGATCCTTTCTTCTTTCCCCCTTGGTATCTTTTTATAGATTGGGTAAAGGAATGTATCTTTGTCCATGCGGCACCTTTTGCGGAGGCCCATACCCATTTCACAGCTGACTTGGTCAATCTGTGATTCACGGTGGGTGTTGATCACTCCCCTCCTCCGTGAGGCAATCTCAGGGAGTGCTCCACAGCTGCAGAGGGTTCTGCCTCCATTCCGCGAATGACAGCGGGTGCGGCTTGAACCGGTCGACATAGTCCGCGGTTGGGGTAGTTCGCGACAGCGAACTGGACCGGCGCCCATCCTGCCTCGCGACCGAGAAGCCTATCCTCCTCCATTTCGCGAACAACGATGGTTCGCGGAGGGGGTGCCTCGAGGTTCCTAGCCACGTTATGCTTCCATGGACCGGTTCGTGGACCGGTCCTTTGTGTCTCCTCCTTTGATTATTTTCCCCCAATTCTTTTGGGGGATTTGGGTTAAATCTCCTTTGCGGATTTTTCAGGACCCTACAACTGCTCGTGTTTGTATTAATTGTGTAATAATCATTAATTCATGGATATTTACATCATAATTGTATGATCCTTTTTCATGGGTGCATATTTCGTAAGTTACCAAATCAATAAGGGAATTTGAAATTTCAATTTCCACTCATTCAACTTTAGGCATACTTCATTGACTATTTTACTCCAAGATTATGTGTGGAATCACTATTCATTTGCTTATGTCATAATTTCCACTCCCCTTTCTGTGGATATACTTTTGATACACATAATTAATACATTGATAAATCCTCAATTCATCGGTATGAACTTGATAAGAGTAATTTTTACTCAATCTCCATTTGTTGAGTTAAACATTCAATTCATTGGTGTTGTTTTTACAATAATTTGTGTGACTGTCCTTTGATTGTTTTACACTGAATATCCAATCATATTGAGTGTATTTATATTTTTCACACATAATTATGTCATTGATTTATCCTTAACCTAAGGATACGGCCTTTATGATAGATTTCACCTCAATTTACATTCCATTGAGACTCCTTTGTTGTTATACACCAAATCACTTTTATATGGTGTATATAATGTACTTTGAAATAGTATATCATGAATCCCTTTATTCTCATGATATTACAAAGTTTTTATTACCTCAATTATTTGAATTCAAGTGTCTCTCTTTTGGTTAGGAACTCTAACTAAAATATCATTTTAAAATGTTTTAAAGATTTATTATTCTAAATATTTCTCATTAATGTTCATGTTTTAAAAATGGTTTTAAGGCTTTATTTATATGGACATTAAAGTTTTCAAATCAAAGTTCCTTTTAAAAGTTTTAAAGTGGTATGGGACACTTTGATTCAATAATCTATTTTAAATGGCTTCTTGACAAATAGTGTGACTTTTAAATGTTTTCAATAAAAAGGGGGATATTTCTCTCAATAGTTTGATGATTATTTTAATCTATGTCAATATCCTTCATTATTCTCGATTAAGTTTAATCTGATACAATAAAATATTCCATATTGTATCAAATGAGTTATGTTTGACTGTGGATGTGCTATTTTTATACCATTCATGGTTTGTGGTTAAATTATTGACATTTCATATGCTAATTTTAATACGAATGTTTATGTTATGTTTCAAAATTTTCATATAAGGAATTAATTGGACTTAGTATGTGACAGTTGGAGCCCGATATAGCTCCTCGATGCATCGTTAGGTCTCATGAGACAAACTAGTTTCTTGGCACAAGGCCTTGACAAAATCTTATTTGTAGTCTTGGCACGAGGCCTTGACTATGTGGTTATGATAGTGTGGAATTATGCATTCCATCATTATGAAAGTGGTTATTGATATTGCATGTGGTTATTTGACTAGTAGAATATCCATGTGAATAAGTAAATGGCGTTATTTCATTTTATCTTTGCCATATTATGCTGAAGTTAAAGTTTAAAAGGCTTTTGTTTTAGTTATACATTGCCTTAAATGCTTATTCTTATTTATGAAAGTTTCCTCTATATTGTTATCCTTACTGAGCATCTGAGCTCACCCCTTTCAATGTTTTATTTTTCCCAGGATGTGAAGAAGTAATTTTTGAATGACCTACAGGGATAGTATGAGGGGATATGAAGACAAGATGTTTTTTAGTTTTTTTTACTTTATGATGTAATGTAAGACTTGTGAATATATCTAGTGTTTCCAAGACTATTAAACTAATCAGTCTTTCGAGACCTGATCTTTTGTGATCATGCCAATGTTATGTAATAATGCACTGACTCTAGGTAACTGGGGTCGGGGCATTACAGTATTGGAATCGTAAGTTTAATGACTTCATAGTGTAGCGGAAGTTTATCCAAAGCGATGATGACCATTGTTGTTATCAGAAGGCATTTTATTATGGAAGTTTCATCATCTTGCTTCTCTATATTGAGGATATGATTATTGTAGATTTTTTGAAGGAAATTGTTGATGAGGTGGATATTGAATTTTTAAAAAGTTTCAAGATGAAGGATCTTAGTCCAATTAAATAGATATTAGGGGTCCATATTGTGAGGTACTTAAGTTTCAATACTTTGTACCTAACTTGGTCAGATTGCATCTGGAAGGTGGTGGAGCACTTCATCATAAGCATGGAAAAACCGATGACCACATCCCTAGATAGACATTTAAAATTGAGCAAGTATAAGGGACCATTAACATAAGTTGAGCTAGAGTACATGGAAAATATTCTGTATGCATCAGTGGTTGGAAGCCTGATGCATGTTATGGATTTTACTTGAATAAACATTATGTAAGTAATGATTATTGTTATCAAGTACATGTCAAATCCGAAAAGATAACATTAAGAGGTTGTGAAGTGGATTCAATAGTAATTAAATGGTTCTGAAATCTTGTAACTTTACTTCATAATGGACAATTCATTACAAGGGTTTGTTGAATCTTACTTTGGGGGAGATTTAGAAACTCATAAATTCACCATCAGATGTATGTTCACTTTTGAAGGGATGGTTGTAAGCTGGATGTCAAAGATTGAACTGGTAGTTGAACTCTCAACAACAGAAGTGGGGTATGTTTCTTTAACTGAAGTTGGGAAGGATTTGATCTAGATGAAGGGGCTGATGTAAGATCTCAAAAGAAGTAAATATGATGGGATGTTATTTTTTGATCCAGAAAGTGAAATTCTCTTGGCCAAAAATTCAAATTTTTGATCCAAAACAAAGCAAATTCATTTAAAGTATCACTTCATCTAAAAGTTATTGGGGGCGAAGTGATGGATCTACAAATGATATAATGGGTTCAGAATCCATAGGATATGCTGAAAAAGGTCATAGTCTAGGATTTATTAAGGTGGTGTTGTGCCTCAATAGGGATAGGATGACTAGAAGCATGGTGGGGGAAACATGCAGCATGTTGGGAAAAAATCCATCCAAGTGACTTCGTATTATTTTTGGGTTGGTTGTGTTTATTGAAAAAGAAGGTTGACAAGGTTATTTGTGAAGTTCTAGCATGAATGTTGACAATGTATGTTTTCAAAAGCTCCAAGGTAGAGGTATGGAATCTTTGGAAGTGGTTCATAAATTTTTGCATATAGATTGGTGAAGTTTACCAATGTTTGATAAATTTTTTATGTCCGAAATTTAGAGGAAGGGAAAGTTTTTTTTAAGGAAATATTTTCACACAAATGAAAAAGTTGCATGAAAGGATGAAGGAGTTTCCTGAAGTTTTTTTCAAGTGAAGATTCGAGGCTGCCTCATCAAATTATAACTAAGGAAAGTGTTTCTTGAAAGTTTTGAAGTTAAGCACAAGTCAGATTTGCACGATGCAGATATAGTTACATGAATCCTTGAAATAAAGATGGAGTTATGTGATGGTTGTGCGTTATATAATAAAGAATAAGTCAAATCATTAGAGTTTATAAAGCAAGGAAAGTTGTGTGTTGTTTCAGTAAAATCAAGGCAATTATGTGAAGGTTAATCCACATCTATAAATAGGTCGTTATCCCCCTCATTTGAGAAGCCCAACCCATATAAAATTTCAAGGCTCTAGATCATGTAAGAGTTGTGAAAAAATATTTATTGCATGAAGCAGAAACTCAAACATCAATTTCACATAGAAAGGTAATTGTGTCTACAAGACTAAGTGGGTTCCACAACAATATAAAAGTTTCATGAAATTTGAGAGTTTTGTGACAAACTAAAAGTTGCACAAAATTTGAGAGTTCCATGATAAACTAAAAGTTTCATAAAAGTTGAGAGTTCTGTAAAAAACTGAAATGTTTCATGAAATATGGATTTTGTGAAAAGACATAAAAGTTGCGCGAAAGTTCAAGAAGATGTGTGCAAGTTATGAAAAGGTTACGTGAAAGTGAGATTTGTGTGAACCTGTAAGGAATTTTCTAGATATTCTATTTTAAACTGAAATTAATTAGTTATATGAAAGAAAAGATTAATGATTCAACAAATAAGGTGTAAATAATATTGATTCAAGTGATCAATAGAAGAGAATTCTAAAGGAGTAGTTTGAACACTTCAGTTGAGAGAGAAGTGATATTTCAAAGTGTGATTAGTAGTGAACCAAGAGAGACAGTGAGTCTACTCCAAATATTGTAACAATAGTGCACTTTAGTAGATTTGACACATTGGCACATTGCCTTTTTATTCTTCTTAGGCAATCCTAGTTAAGGGTGGAACAAGTAAAAATATTGTGTCTCGTTCATGTTTCCATTTCTGCCCATACATTACTATGGTAATGTGATAGAATGGTGTTTTGTTTAATGATGAAACAATATATAAACTGGGGAGGGTTTTAATCTATCATACCCTAATTCACCCCCCGCCCCCTCTTAGGGTATTTAACCGAGTAGATCCAACAATTGGTATCAGATTGAAAGGTTAAAATCAGTGTTTCTCTCTCAATGGATACAATGGAGGTTGTTAGATATTTATCAAAAGCAGATCGAATAAGATTGGATGTTGACACTAAAGGAATCAATGCTTTAGGGGGGGATCATCCAACATAATATACATGAAGGTGATGTCATTTCATTAATCGTGTTCCATGTGGGAAACGTTTCTAAATATCTATGAGGGAGATTCAAAAGTTTGAGTGTTAAATTTTAGGTTATTTGGAACAAGTATGAGGACCTAAAAATGCACCCTAATGAGTCAGTTAATGCATTATTTGATCAGGTGAATGTTATTTTGGATGATATGTGTGGTCTCGGAGAAATACTCAATGATGTAAATATCACCAAGTGTATCCTAAGAAGACCACCACCTCAGTTCAATCTAAAATTCACTGTACTTGAGGACAAAGATCCAAAGGAACTGATAGTGTATAGTGTGTGCAATGGTCTTATCATGTACGAGATGAGAAATGGTGATAATAAGGTTGTGGAAAAAGGGAAATCTAAATAGGTGGAATTCAATCCCATGAAGAATTTCACCATAAATGATGGATAGGAAAAAAGAATACATGGATGAATTCATGTCATTCCTTTCCTCAAATCTGTAAAGGGGAAAAAGAAATTTTAAAGGGAAACTTCCACTTGCATGATTTCAATGTGAAAAGGTTAGACATATTGCAGTAAGTAACCCCCAAGAAGTTTCAAGATGATGATAAGGATGAAGATTAAATTCTCATAAAGAATCCTTTAGCCAATGTAATAGGTAAGAAAAGCATTAAGATAAATTTCTTCAATAAAAAACGTGCTTTCTCATGAGAATGATAGTTCTGAAGTGACTGCAGCTGAAGAAATTTAAGACTGCAAAGACCATAAGGAAAATGGTGTGGTGTCAGTTTTGGGATTCCCATACAAGGGAATATAGAGATAATGAAGAAGGAGAAGTGGAAGGAAGATTTGATCTTCATGCTAAATTAGAAGACACTCTTGAGGAGATAGATGTTTGGAGAGCCAAAACGAAGAAATCCAACATAATGGTTCATGATGTCAAACTATATATATAGTAGAAGGAAGAATAGAATTCAGAGATAAGGGTGGAAATTGAAAAGATTAAGTATTCAATTCTATAGAAATCAAATATGTCCATTGAAAACAAGATCAAAGTTGAAGAACAAATTTGGGTGATCGATGGTTTGACTAAGACAGTGAAAGATAGGTCAAATATATTAAATAGATGGAGGAAGAATTTTTCGGATTGTGGTAAAAAGTTTAATATTAGGAGAGACCCTTGACTCTTGGTATGAAATCTGAAAAGGTCACAAAGGAGATAGAAAAGGGGAAGTTAGAATATGGAGGTCCAAAAAAATAGTCAAAGAATTTTCAGGAGAAGAAAATGACACAACTGGTAAGGTTCTTGATCGCAAACAAAAAAATAGTGATAATTGATGTCAGACCATAAGCATCCACTTCAAGGTTGAAATTTGATTTGGGTATAAATAATAATTAGAAGGTTTAAAGATACCAAGGAATATCTAGTCCTATATAAATGAAACATAGTAATACACCTCGTATCAGGTGTTATTGTTGTGGAAATAAGGTAAATTCCCAAAATTTTTGTTCTATATCCAGGAGGTACTGAAGGGAATAAGATAAAAAAAGGCATCCACACCGAGTTAAATATTCCATAAATTTATTTTATGGTCATTATTTTTGGTGTGGATTATTTCGATACATGGCCATATACTGCTCATCAACAATGCAGATTAATGTGTAAAAGAAGATACAAAGTGGTTATAAGAAATAGCTCAAGGAATCATCAAATGATCTGAAAATACAAAATTGATTTTCAACTTTGAAAGATAAAGTAGGTCCATCATACTATGAGGAAGATCAAGGATATTATTAAACATAAAATATAAATTCAAAGACATGGATCAAAAAGAAAAGATCTAAGAAGGCATTGGTTGCAGAAACTTCTTTTTAAAGCATCAGATCATACTGGAATATGGATCATTTATAGTGGATGCACCTCCAATATGAGTGAAATAAGGATCTGGTGATAGGAATTAGATACTACAAGGAATGTGTCATCAGATTTGGCAATGATTAAGGCATGAAGATTTTTATCTCAGGAAAAGAAAAGTTTAGGTGAAAAGATATGAGATGTACAGATGTATTGGTTATTGAAGGTCTCAGTCATGACTTTCTAAGTTTCAATCAACTATGCGACTCAAGGAATGATATAAACTTTACCAAGAAATTTTATATCAAAAGGGAAAATGTGGTGAAATTGTTTTATAGGGAAAGTGAACAGATGGAAATATCTACATTTTAAGTAGAGAAGAAGATATGTGTTTTCTATCCAAGGAGGAAGAAAATATGTTGTGGAATAAATGATTTGTCTATTTGTGTTAACAATCCTTGGAATATCTGGTGATGTTAGACACAGCTTGAGATCTCCCTAGGCTATCACATGATCATACTCACACATGTGATGCTTTTCAAAAAGGGGAAGATCATTCGAAATATGTACATAAAAAAATAATATAAGTCAACAATAGTGTTCGAACTCGTTCATTCATATGTGTGTGGAATTATCTCACCAAGATCCATTTATGGGAAGAGGTCATATGTTTTTTCATTGATGATTTCAATAGGTTGGAATGGATATTTTTCATTTTCCACAAGTCTAATGTGTTCAGGTGCATAACACAATATTAGAGGGAAGATGAAAGGATTTTTGGATAGAATATTTTGAAGTTCTAAACCAACAATGGTAAAAAATTCACAAATAGACAAGTGGAGTATTATCTCAAGAAACATGGGATAAGGCATCATGTTTCAGTAGTAAGAACTCCTCTACAAAATGGAGTGGTTCAAAGAAGAAATCAGATCATAAAAAACATGGTCAGAATGATGCTTATTAAAAAGGACCTACTAGATAAATTTTTAAAGGAATCTGTATTGACATCAGTCTACATTTACAATAAAGCCTTGTTGTGTTTGAAATAAGAAAATACTTTGTACGAGTTGTGGTATGGAAGAAAACCAACATTGAAATACTTTCAAATATTTGGAATTGAGTGTTTTATTCTCAATAAGGAGAATCACGGGAGGTTTGAATCTCATGGAGATGAGAGTATATTCTTTTTCTACTCAAAAAAAGTATATAGATGATTCAATAAGAGGCTGTGAAAGGTGATTGAAAGCAATGATGTCCCTATAATTGAAAATGAACAGATTCTTCAACAATATAATGAAAAATTTTTTGATGATAGTGATAAGGATATGAGTGATTCAGGGGGAGAAAATGTGGAAAATACTAATTCAAAAGAATATAATGATTATGAGTAGGATGAATTCAGACATGTATCTGCACAAAAGATGAATATTCGAGCTGAAATTGAAAAACAGAACATCATCGGTGATCAGGCAGTGCCAATTCAAACAAGGATAATTAATTCTCTACAATAAATATCTTTTATATCTTAGTTAGAGCTTAAATTTTTTTAAGAAGTAACTGGGGATAAAAATTGGGTTCACTCTATGAACTAATAGCTTGACCAAATCAAAAAGAACCAAACATGGGAGATTATTTCAAGGCTGGCAGATAAGGATGCCATCAGAATCAAATGGGTCTTCCAGAAAAAATTGAATGAAGATAGTGTGTTGATTTGAAACAAAGAACATCTAGTATATGAAGGATACTCCAAAATAGGGTTAATTGATGTTGATGATAAATTTTCACCTATTTCAAGGTTGGAGTCTATTCACTTATTCTTAGTCATAACAGTATAATGAAAGTTCAATTTTTTCCAGATGAATGTCAAATCGGTATTTATGGATGGAATTCTAGAAGAAGTGTATATCAAGCAGCAAAATGGTTTTCTCATTCATAAAGATGAGAACAAAGTTTATCTATTGAAAAAAGTTTTTGTACATATTGAAACAAGAACCAAGATCTTGTATTTACAACTTGATCAGTATTTGAAAAATCTAGGTTTCCAACATGTTGGAGTTGATTATAATCTTTATGTCAACAATGATAGTAATCAATGGATGATGGTGCTAGCGTATGTTGATGACATAATCTTTAGTGGATAAAATGAATAATAGTGCTAACAGTTTATAGAATTCATGAGATTCATGTTTTAAATTTCAATGATTGGTGAGATAATGAATTTTTCTTGGTTTACTAGTAACGAAAGGAAGGAATGGAACATTTATTGCTTGATCCAAATATTCCAAGGAGGTTCTGAGAAGATTTGGAATGGATAATTCCAAGGGGATGGCAATTTTGGTGGCTACCTGGATGAAAATTTCATGAGATAATTAAGGAAAAGAAGTCAATGTCACCAAATATAGGTAGATTATTGGGATTCTATTGTACTTTATAACATCCCACCTTTTTAGTACATAAACTTTCATTACATTATAAAAACCGAGGATCTTTAAGGTTTAGTGTCTTGGAAACCAGGAGCTTAATACATGACAACATAAAACATTCTTCTTAAACACTTGAAAGGCTTCTTCATTTATTCATCCTAATTTCATTATAGAATCTCATAACCTGGGGACATACATCAAAAGAAAGGGTGAGCAGAAGGCCCAGTAAGGGAAATAAGGGAAACATTTTACATGTGAACTTAAGATATATCAAAAGTTATGAAAAATAACTTTAAGGCATGAGAAAGAGATCATGAGGCATATCATAATAAATATTACGTGTTTCATAACTTGGATATGTGGCTAAAACATTTAACTTAGACAATCATGAACATATCACCAAGGTAAACCCCAAGGTGTCATTTGAAATTACAAAGGTTATTCACCAAGGTATTGTTAAAATTGTAATCTCTAGTGGTTACATCATTACCCAATGCATTGGAGCGCTATCAGGGAACACCCTTAAATTTTTATTTATCATCATGTGATCCACATATATCATCATCAAAAATTTCATAAATAATGCATATAGTATAATAGAAATGGTTTTCATTTCATAATGATAATGTTTTAAAAACTTCTTTTAAGACATGATCTTTAGGTCATTTTAAACCCACGAAAAAAAGAAAGTGGGTTTAATGTATGTAAATCCCAGAATTTAAAATAGAAAATTTTGATATATATGTGAATACCCCTGTAGAATAAATATTTTTGAGTATTCACTTAATAAAACAAAAGAATTTGAGAAAAAGAGAGAGACATTTTGAGATGAAAATTCTGCAACATAACAGCTATGTTACAGGGTTTTAGAAAACATTGAAAAGAGAGGTTACATGGGTCACCCACTAATAAATGATCCATAAAATAGTAGAGGGACAGAATATAAAGGGTATAAGAACATGGTAATGAAATTTTAAAGATATACCATATGAAATGAAAAACATGGAAGGAAAACAAAAATAATATTTCTCTTATGAAAATTCGGCAGCCTAACGGCGTCACTTAAAACTTCAAAAAGATGAATTGACGAGATAAAATAGGGTATCTCATCATATGAACATAAAATATTAGTATTATAGATATAGATATCATACCCCAACATAATAAAAAGGAACTTGAAAGACTTGACATGAAAGTAGAACTTTAAAAAAACGAGAAGGGTGAAAGAATTCCCTTAAAAATTCGGCAGCCTACCAGTGCCACTTAAAACTTCAAAAAATGAATTGATGAGAGAAAGAGGGGGTCTCTAATCATATGAAAATTAAAAGGACAGTAGGATTAATATTAAAGAACATCCTCCAACATAAGAACATGGAGCATAAAAGAAATGACATAAAAGATAGTACTTGGAAAGAAAGAGAGAGGTAGGATCCCTTACCTTAAAACGTAACTCTTAAAACTCGAAGGTTGGGACCTTGAGGGATTGGGGGCACCTTGGGAGGGCTCCTTGGGAGGTAATGAGACCCGAACTTTGTTGAGGATGATTTTTGAATGGAAAGGATTAGAGAATGTCTTGGTATTTATAGGGGAAGTGAGTGGACAAGGCATTAATGGCCAAGGGACACCTCATTGGTGGTATTGGCAAAACAAGTGGTATTTCCTCATGGTATTGGCCACTTGGGACACCTCATACCTTATCTCACTATTCAAAAGTCGACCATCCCTTAAAATATCTATTACATCATCATGATGCAGTTATGATGTCATTAAACATAACGAAACCCTAAAATTGTATTTTTACTATTCACTAAAAATTCAACCTTTTTAGAAAAATCCCAAAAAATTACCTTAACATAATATCAATGTTCTAAATTCAAAAATAAACTTCATTTTATAAAAAATAATTTTCTAAATATTTTTAATTTAATTTTTAAATAAAAACACTATTCACCAAAAATTCATTTTTTCAGAAAAATCCCCAAAAAATACCTTAACATAATATAGATGCTCTAAGTTCAAAAATAAAGTCCATTTTATAAAAATAATTTTCTAAATATTTTTAATTTAATTTTTAATTAAAAAACACTATTCACCCAAAAAAAACTAATACTTAACTAATAATTAATGAAACAGTTATTTACCTATTTTATTGAATCACACTACTTAATCAAGGTGCCTAAATTATATTAATACTTTCTTTAAGTGAGATTATTAATCCATTTGGTCACATTACTAATCCTAAGCATAATATCACTATTCATAATTTACTATTCATCAAAAATTAAGTTGATCTTATTAGACTCTAAATTTCTTACTGAACACATTTGCAGAAGACCATTTTGTGAAAATCATTACACATCATTAATTATTTAAGGTTTACATAAATATTTTAAAATATCCTTTTTTTCAAAAATCATCAATAAAATACATCCTATATTCATTCGAACATTTTAAAACTCACAAGCTTCACCATAAGAAGAAAACACAATTTTATTTATAACAAAGGATTACACAAAGTAGTTATGGTCTCGTTACATATCCCGTTATCACACCAGCATAGGACCTAAGTGTAAGGTGTGCTAAGGTGAGAGAATCCGAGGGCGGTTCAGCCAACATTGCACGAGTAGTAATTTCTATCAGTTTGAAATTCTCGCGAAGGTGATTCCATTCTAGCTTCACACGATGAAGTTTGGCTTGGGTTTAGTCCAGAGCAAAGCCCAGTGGTGCTACCTCCTTCCCAAGTTCTTTTAGATGGGCTTCGATCGGCCCAAGACTACTGGATGAGGCCATTGAATCTTCTTTCTATATTAATTAACCAAGATCACTTGTATTTATAGAAAATAATCGCAACATTTTATTTCTAATGGTCATACTGACCAACGATCATATAACAGTCAAAACCCAATGGTATCATTTTAATTATACTCATTTTATTAAATGAAATAGTTTTTTTGAGTATAAAATAAAATAACACAAAAATTTAGGAAACAAAATTTATTCAAAATTTTGGGTCGTTACATTCTTCCCCCCTTAAGAAATTTCGTCCTCTCAATTTTTAAAATTGGGCTTGGAAATTTTATTGAAAGTCCCACATCGGAAAAGGAGTCAGTAAAACTATTACTTTAAAAGAAAGAAAGGGAAGTACAAACATCACCTGAGTTAACCCATACTAGGATTCCATGTAGGTAAACATGGATATGGAAGAGAAAACAAAGGGTCATGTTCTGATGGAGAGTGATAGAAAACATGATTAGGAGAAAGTTAACAATAAGAAAATCACAAACTTATGATGTGTGTAAACGGTCTTTGATTACCCAGTAGGAAACTTAAACCAAAAACGTTTTTGTTTTACGTTCCTTTTAATAATTTCGAGGAATTCATTTACTACATAGAATAAGAACTCAAGGAAATATACTTACCTTCAAGTATAGTTTCATCCTTTAATAAGTTTCTACCAAAACTAATCTTTTCTCCAAATGATGAGCATTCAAAAACACTTGGTCTTATCAAGAACACAAGAATCATCTTCTAGAGAATCACATAATCCACAAAATATGAACTATCTATTTCTACTATCTTTAAACATTATCCTAAAATCGGAAAGGGTAAGATAAAACAACTCTTCAAAAATAAAGAACCCCATAAGAAGGGAAACTACTTTTAATCTTCAAAATTCCACGATACTACCAAAAGTTTATCATAGACCACTCCATAAGTAACTATCCTTAAAATTCCTCAAAATAAACCAAACTAAGATTGAAACCCAAATACAAGAAGGATTTGATAACATAGTCTTCCAAGATAAACTTTATCATTCATCTCCAAACAACATCAACCACTCCTAACATATTATAACAAAAGTAGCTAACCTAAACATATTTCCCCCAAGATAGGTTAATCATCTCCATAAGTAACCTAAATTACCATAAGTTTTCCTTAAATTCATCGATTATAAAAAATCCAACCATTACTTCTCAAAGAAAATATCGTAGTAATCTTTTTACCTTGATCATATAGGGTTCCCAAAATAGTGAACGTCTTCCAAAATAATATTCATCTTTTAATCCCCTGATCATCTTTTTTTTTCAAGAAGAACAGCTTCATAACATCAACATGTGATACATAACAATAGATTTTTTCCTTAATGATAAAAAATCTTCTTAGGTAGTGACTCGATGTTCTTAGAAAACATTAAAGATGTGCTCATAGGACCCAATCTAAAATACAACATGACATAGACAATTATTGTGAAGAAGTTACATGTACTTTAGTCATCATGATTCGTCTCAACATAGGACTTGCATTGTTCCCTTGTCCTTGAAGACTGTTGATGCTCATCATGCTTCTCATCCCTTCTAAGAGAGCATTGCCTTGGATAATGTCTAACTTCTCTACATTTATGACATTGAAAATTATAAGGTACATTAGATCGAACCTTATCTCTATTCATCACATTATCCATTTTTTAAAAGCAATTGGCTACCTTATTCCCTATCACCCCACACCTAAAACATCTCTCAGTCCCTTTGTTACATTCTCCTTGGTGCCTCTTTCCACACTTTTTGCACAAAGTAAATTCGGTCTTCTTTCCCTTATCAACATTATTAGATGAAAATCCTTGAGACTTCATCTTCTTCTTCCTTTATGAATTTGGGCATTCAACTAGGTACCAATTATTAACTTTGATTTTTGATAGCTGGTTTGGCATAATCACAATATTTTCAACTAGATCTCTCGTCATCTCTGTCATATTAATAGGTCAATAATCACATTTCCTATCACATTGGTTGTTGGGACATGTTCTTATATTTCCCTCCATTAACTAAGAAAAGAAATTATAATTAGGGGGCTTAAATACTTAGCCAATAATCATGAAAAGGAAACTTAAAGCATAGAAGGATAAACTTGTAGAAGAAAAGTATACCCTAACTTGTGATCCCCTAGGTTCCAATCTAGGTTATCCATAATCATATATTCTTATTTGAATCTTTATTTTATTTTATCTTTGTCCCTTTAATAATGGTTCATACTAAGCTTATGAATTTACCAAATCATATCCCCCAGGAGTGTCGTAATCAAGAGTGCAGCAAGGCCTGTTGTCGTATACCAGTTCCCATTCGAGTCTATCTCAAAACAGTGTTTTCGGGTTTTACCCCTATGTACATCTATGCCAGAGCCACCTCTACCTACTCATATCCAGACAGGGATTTATTTGTTTGGAACCCACTTACTCAATACTCACCAAAATACCAGGAAGATTTTCTATATTTAAACTTTTCTATAGAGTTATTCCTAAAGTTTTCATATCCTAATTTACAAAAATAAATAAACCTTCCTTTAATACCAACTATAACATCCTGCCTTTTTAGCACATAAACTTTCATTACATTATACAAAACTGATGATCTTTAAGGTTTAGTGTCTTGGAAACCAGGAGATTAATACATGACAATATAAAACATTCTTCTTAAACACCTGAAAGGATTCTTCATTTATTCATCATATGTTCATTACAGCATCTCATAACCTGGGGATATACATCAAAAGAAAGGGTGAGCATAAGGCCTAGTAAGGGAAACAAGGGAAACATTTTACATGTGAACTTAAGATACATCAAAAGTCATGAAAAATAACTTTAAGGCATGAGAAAGAGATCATGAGGAATATCATAATAAAGATAACGTGTTTCATAACTTGGATATGTGGCTACAACATTTAACTTAGACAATCATGAACATATCACCAAGGTAAACCCCAAGGTGTCATTTGAAATTACCAAAGTTATTCACCAAGGTATCATTAAAATTGTAATCTCTAGTGGTTACATCATTACCCAATGTATTGGAGCGCTATCAGGGCGCACCCTTAAATTTTAATTAATAATCATGTGATCCACATATATAATCATCAAACATTTCATAAATAACGCATATAGCATAATAGAAATGGGTTTTATTTCATAATCATAACGTTTTAAAAACTGCTTTTAAGACATGATCTTTAGGTCATTTTAAACCCACGAAAAAAAGAAAGTGGGTTTCATGTATGTAAATCCCAGAATTTAAAATAGAAAATTTTGATATATATGTTAATACACCTATATAATAAATAGTTTTGAGTATTCACTTAATAAAACAAAATAATTT
Organism: Viscum album; assembly: GCA_963277665.1. Taxonomy (NCBI): domain Eukaryota; kingdom Viridiplantae; phylum Streptophyta; class Magnoliopsida; order Santalales; family Viscaceae; genus Viscum; species Viscum album. The sequence goes on along the minus strand of OY728134.1, from coordinate 1,082,475,532 downwards.
GAGAAAAAGAGAGAGACATTTTGAGACGAAAATTCTGCAGCATAACGGCTATGTTACAGGGTTTTAGAAAGCATTGAAAAGAGAGGGGACACGGGTCACCCACTCATAAATGATCCATAAAACAGTAGAGGGACATAATATAAAGGGTATAAGAACATGGTAGTGAAATTTGAAAGATATACCATATGAAATAAAAAACATGGAAGGAAGACAAAAATAAGATTTCTCTTATGAAAATTCGGCAGCCTAACGGCGTCACTTAAAACTTAAAAAAGATGAATTGACGAGATCAAATAGGGTCTCTCATCATATGAAAATAAAAGATCAGTATGATAGATATAGAGATCATAACCCAACATAATAAAAGGAACTTGAAAGACTTTACATGAAAGTATAACTTTAAAAAAACGAGAAGCGTGAAAGAATTCCCTTAAAAATTCGGCAGCCTAACGGCGCCACATAAAACTTTAAAAAATAAATTGATGAGATAAAGAGGGGGTATCTCATCATATGAACATGAAAAGGACAGTAGTATTAATATGAAATAACATCCTCCAACATAAGAACATGGAGCATAAAAGAAATGACATAAAAGAGAGTACTTGGAAAGAAAGAGAGAGGTAGGATCCCTTACCTTAAAACGTAACTCTTAAAACTCGAAGATTGGGACCTTGAGGGATTGGGGGAATCTTGGAAGGGCTCCTTGTGAGGTAAGGATACCAGAACTTCTTTGAGGAAGATTTTGGAATGGAAAGTATGAGAGAATGGCTTGGTATTTATTGGGGAAGTGAGGGGACAAGGCATTAATGGCCAAGGGACACCTCATTGGTGGTATTGGAAAAACAAGTGGTATTTCCTCATGGTATTGGCAACTTAGGACACCTCATACTTTATCTCACTATTCAAAATTTGACCATATCTTAAAATATCTCATGACATCATCATGATGTAGTTATGATGTCATTAAACATAACGAAACCCTAAAACTGTATTTTTACTATTCACTAAAAATTCAACCTTTTTAGAAAAATCCCAAAAATTTACCTTAACATAATATCAATGCTCTGAATCCAAAAATAAACTCCATTTTATAAAAATAATTTTCTAAATATTTTTAATTTAATTTTTAAATAAAAACACTATTCACCGAAAATTCATTTTTTAAGAAAAATCCCCAAAAAATACCTTAACATAATATCGATGCTCTAAGTTCAAAAATAAAGTCCATTTTATAAAAATAATTTTCTAAATATTTTTAATTTAATTTTTAATGAAAAAAACACTATTCACCTGAAAAAACTAATACTTGACTAATAATTAATGAAACAGTTATTTACCTATTTTATTGAATCACACTACTTAATCAAGGTACCTAAATTATATTAATACTTTCTTTAAGTGAGATTACTAATCTATTTGGTCACATTACTAATCCTAAGCATAAAATCACTATTCATAATTTATTATTCATCAAAAATTAAGTTGATCTTATTAGACTCTAAATTTCTTACTGAACACATTTGCTGAAGACCATTTTGTGAAAATCATTACACATCCTTAATTATTTAAGGTTTACATAAATATTTTAAAATATCCTTTTTTTTCAAAATTCATCAATAAAATACATCCTATATTCATTCGAACATTTGAAAACTCACAAACTTCACCATAAGAAGAAAACACATTTTTATTTATAACAAAGGATTACACAAAGTAGTTATGGTCTCGTTACATATCCCCTTATCACACCTGTATAGGACCTAAGTGTAAGGTGTGCTAAGGTGAGAGAATCTGAGGGTGGTTTGGCCAACATTGCACGAGTAGTAATTTCTATCAATTTGAACTTCTCACGAAGGTGATTCTATTCTAGCTTCACACGATGAAGTTCAGCTTAGGTTTGGTCTAGAGCAAAGCCCGGTGGTGCTACCTCCTTCCCAAGTTCTATTAGATGGGCTTCGATCAGCCCAAGACTACTGGATGAGGCCATCGAATCTTCTTTCTATATTAATTAACCAATATCACTTGTATTTATAGACAATAATCGCAACATTTAGTTTCCAACGATCATACTGACCAACGGTCATATAACAGTCGAAACCCAACAGTCTCATTTTAATTATACTTATTTTATTAAATGAAATAGTTTTGTTGAGTATAAAATAAAATAACACACAAATTTAGGAAACAAAATTTATTCAAAATTTCAGGTCGTTACATACTTAATAGTGACATGGCCAGACATTATGGTTTTCACATTTAAAGAGGCATTATATCAAAGTAATTCCAAGGAAATCCACTTAATTTCAATGAAAATGATACTTTGGTATATCAAAGTAACTGTGGATTTCAGTTTTTTTTACAATGAAAAATCAAAATAATAATTATTGGGTTATACATATGAAGATTAGTTCGGTTCAACATATGATAGAAATTCAACGTCGGGTAGTGCATTCTATCTTGACAGATTTTGTATTTCTTTTATAAGAAAGAAACAAGACTACATTTCTCTAAGAACTACAGAAGCTAACTATAGTGGTCACTCAAGCTTGCACATAGTTACTATGGATGAAGAAGCAACTTGAGGATATGTGAGTTGAATTGAAGTCTCTGGTCAAAATCCATTGTGGCAATTCAAGTCCTATAAATCTTAGAAAAAAATCATGTCCATCACTCATGAAAAAATCACAATGAAATCAAGTATTGTTTTATCAAGGAGAAGGTAGGGTATGGTCTTGTGAATTTGGAGTATGTGCCTACAGAACTATGGGTTTTAGATATTATGACAAAGGCCTTACCCAAAGAATCATTTTAATTCCATAGACTAGATCTTGGAGTTCATTTTACTCCCCATGCTTGAACAAGTATGGAAGTGGAACCCCCACTCTATGAGGTATGATGTTGATGGAAAAAACCTCTCCTAGTGGTGCTTTTGGTTTGATTGTGTTTTTTTTACAAGGTTTGAGTTTTTTGGTGAAGGTTGGTTATCAAAAGAGGCATGAAAAATGAGCATTAATGTCTGATATGGTCTCACGGAGTGTGAGATGTCTACTCTCACAGAGTGTGAGATGTCTGATCTCACAGAAGTGTGAATGTTAGATCTCACAGAGTGTGAAATGTCCAATCAAATGGAAGCATGAAATTTATGAGCTCACATAGCACAAATGTCTAATATTACAAAGCAATAAATGAAAAATCTTCCAAAAGCGTATAATTTTTTATATCACGGAGCACGAATGTCCGAATTGATCTCATGAAGCTCACATGATTGTCAGAAGATATCACAATGAGATCATGTGATGCATCTGAAGACATCACACGATTTTCAGAGGATCTCATGGAGAGATCATTCTAAGCACCTGAAGACACTACATGATTGTCATAGGATCTCGTGGAGAGATCATGTGAAGCACATGATTATCAGTGGATCTCACTGTGAGATCACGTGAAGTGTAAGAAGCTAGAAATGAAGGAGATATCATGCGGTCATTCAAAATCATGCGACCGCATGATTTTCCTTGGATCATCATGATGGGGTCACACAAAGCACTTGAAGATAATGGCATTGGCCACATGATTTTTTATGGATATCGCGTTGCGATCATGCAAAGCGCATAATTTTCAATGGATCTCATGAAGGGATCATGTGAAGTGATGAAAGATGATGTCACTGACTGCATGATTATCATTGGATCTCATGATGGGATCATGAAAAACACTCAAATAAAATGATGATGATCATGTAAATCACTTTCAATATGCAGCAGGTGATCATGTGAAGCACTTTTGACATGTGAAATGTGATCACACGAAGAGATCACGCAAAGCGCATGATGCTGATTGTTGAGGCAATGGAACGGACGGTTGTCCACAACTTGTGGAGTTCAGGCGGTGGAATTTCAGCTATAAATACCCAATTACCCATCCATAATATTTGAAGAAATTTTTCTTAAAATATTCGTTTGAAGTAAATTCCAGATAAGGGGTTTCCCGTGAAGTGAAGGATTATATGCGATTGACATCGCGTAAGTGTTTCGCATGAGCAGAATGAAGTTTTTCACTTGGATCTTGTGATCCGAATAATCTGTTGAATTTATTGCGAAAGGATATCACGAAGGAGTATAGAAAATAAATTATGTGCTAGGTGGTTGAACACGTAAGCAAACTCATTGATATCTCACGATTTGCATGAACTGAACAAGATCTCGCAATCCGCATGAAATGAACAAGATGTCATGATCTACATGAACTGAACAAGATCACCTAATCCGCATGAACTGAACAAGACTCGTGATCTGCATGAAGTGAACAAGATCTTGTGATCCATGTGAATAAAACAAGGTTTCATGGAGGAGTCTTACGGAGAGGTCTTGAGAAGCAGTCTCGCGGTGGATTCATGCAATCCATGTGATCTGAATGATTTCTCACGGAGGGGTCACACGCTAGGATCTTGTGCAAGGGTCTCACGCCAGGATCTCATGTAATGGTTACGCTCTAGGATCTCGCGCAAGGGGTTACATGCCGAGATCATGCGCAAGGGGTTACGCACTAAAGTCTCACATAGGGGTAATACGCTAGGTTCTTACGCAAGGAGATATGTGCTAGGGTTAACCTGTGAATAGTATCATTTTCATATATTTTGAAGAAAATTGGGGATCTTCACTATCTAACTATATTTTTAGAAGGATTTTAATCATTTTTACATCCAAGGTAGTGAAAGGAAGACTTGTAATCTCTTGAAGATCTTGCTAGAGCCAAAGAGGAGGTAATTTATATGTCTACAGCAAAGAGAAGTATGTTCCAATTGTTTGGAAAGCAGAAGTGATACATCAAGGTGTTTTCACATAATTTAAAGAGTGTACCAAAAATAACTTCAATAGAGAATCTACCTAAAATTGAGGATGCATTCAATATTGCTAATGAAGGGACCTACATATCCATAAACAATGTATGAATCCTTTATGGAGCAGTGATAAAAAGAAGAGAAAGAATGTGATCCTTTCCACTGGTAGTGAGCCATCGAAGGAAATATTGTGGGTGTGATCCTTGGGAAGTAGTGTTTTGTCCATAAATCTTGTAAGGAAGTGAGCCTGGGCATATAAGTGATCTAGCCCAAACCTTGTATTGGCAGTAAGATTTAGTGGATTTGGTACATTGGCAAATTGTCTTTTTATTCTCCTTAGATGTAGCCTAATTATGGTGAACTAAGTAAAAAAGTTTTATGTCCTTATGCTTGCTTTATTACTTTACTTTCTATGCATCATCATCAAATAAAGTTGGAAAGTAGAAGATCAATATAAACACCAAAGAGAAAAACAAGTGACCCTCATAATAAATAGGTCAAGATCCAATGGGGAAGGAAGAAGTTTGAAAATAATATCCATACCCTCATTCACCCCCCCCCCCAGGGTATATAATCCCCTTTTATGCCTAACAATTGGTATCATATGATAGGTTTCTTTTGTTGGATTTTTTTTCTCTGAGAAGTTTTATTCAATTTTTGAAATTGAAGTTTCAGTCTTCTCTTATTTTAGTACGTCGTGGAAAAGGTCATAACTTCGAAGAATAAGTGGAAGTCTGGTGGAATTCCTCAGTGTGGAAGTGTCTATGTAAAGATTGTGATTTAGTTAAAGGAAACCAATAATTTACTCAACAAAGGTTTGGATGAATCGTATGGTGAAACCATTTACTAATTCAATGATGTTTCATGAATGAGTGAAGGGCCTTACATGCCAAGTGATTTTGGAACTAATGATGATTAAGTAATTCAAAGAAGGAAAAAAGTGTAAGTTGACCATGTGAAAAATGAATTGGATTAGAAGTTAAAAGAATAAAATAAGTCTCTAGTTATCTAGATCCAAATTGGGGAAATTGAAGTCAACAAGCTAAAAGGTTTAAATAAAAAACTTATAGAAGTGGCCATAGAACTAAGGGAGAAAAATGATTCCCAAGATGAAGAACTGAAATTCATGTCCACAATGATGGAAAAACTCAAATATTATTAAAAGAGAATTAATTGGAACTCAAAATAAATTTAGGATTTAGAATCCAAAAATGATTGTCTTGATAAACACTTGAAAAATTGGTTCAGAAGAATGCATGCTTTAAAGATGTTGTTACTCGTATGAATTCTAAAATAAAGGAGCAAATAGACATGGTCATTAAGCTCTCTCAAAATTGGAAGATGAGATAGATAGTAGGAAGACTCTCAAGAGATAACTTAATTATCAAATAGAATATAGGTACAAGAAGATTCAACAATTAGGAGAAGATATGGAATTAGGCAGGAAAGAAGTGGATCAATCTAATGCCAAATACAATCCCAAATAAAAGGATGCTTTGCATTTATTTTTTAACTATCCTTCAGAAGGTAATAATGAAATGAAAAGAAAATATATTATTTCAGATGAAAAACATGAAATATTTGTCTCATCCCAAAGTCCATTCAGTTTGGGAAAATCCGGTATTTGATATGATGAACCATCTCCCATGCATGAGAGAAAGGGATCCTTGAACAATTCCAAAAATAGAAAAATCCTATCAATCCTAGAAACAGACTTAAAATTATTTTATAGGAAGTAATGACAATGTGCTCTATTTATGTGGACTTCATGGTCATATTTCAAGTTTTTGTTTTGAAGATTTGGAATATATTTCATACTGTGAAGATTGAAATATTTCTAAATCTGAGAATAAGAAGAATCTTCTTAAAAAGTATGAAATAAAAGTCTCTCATAAGAAATTATCCATCAAATATTATTATTATGGAAGACAGGGACACACCATGAGTATGTGTCAAGAATCCCAAGGGCTCAAATTTAGTAAAACTCTAGCTACATCAACAAATCAACCAAGAAATGATGATGCATGGTATGTTTCTAATGGGAGATTTTTTATATATTCTAATCATGGTTATTTGTTAAGATATTACAGTTGGAAGAAAGCGAGGAAGTCAAAGTAACCTGAAATAAGGTCCCTAACTCCATTGGTGGATAATGAAAAATCCTATATTGGAATACAATGTGTTGAGTTGAAGAATGTGTTTTAAGTCTCAAAGGAAACATAGGGAGCTCAGTGGAAAATGTACCAAACACCTCCTCTAGTACGCTCATAACATCTCTCTTGGAAATAATGTGAAAAAACCTGGAAGAAAAAGGGAGGATCTGCTCTAGTTGTAAGTAAAAAATAATGTATATTCAGTAGAAGACTCACTCCCATCGAGAAAGGAAAAGTTGACTCAGATAACTGATAAAAATAAAACTGAACAAAGAATGCCTCAACAAATTCATGTGTCATACCACAAGTGGAGAAGTGAAGGAAAGGGAAAGATCCCTCCAATAGAGGAATAATCAAGAGAAGAAGACCATTATAAAGATTTTTTCTCAGAGAATGAATCGTGATGAATGATGTATAAGTGGAGCGTTAAAGAAAGAAATTTTTACTAGTGGGTATAAACCTAAAATTGTGAAAAAGTTTGATCCTATAGAACTTATACATCCGAAGAAGTGTGAGCATGGAGGTATAGAATGTCTAGTTATATAGCCAGAACAGTTGAATTTGGTTGGGTAGTTGGAACTAGCACAGAAAGAGTACAATTATTTGTAATAAAATATCAAAGGGTTGGACCATTGGGATCGACCACAATCATCTTCTTGAGGATTATATAGGTACCCCTATCCTCATACACTTAACTATTTCTAATTGAGTTTGAAGTGGTATAGGCTTGCGGGGGATATATGATCTATGGGGTGTGTGTGTGATGAAAGGGAATAGGTGCATGAGCTGAATAAAGAAACATGTGAAAAGAAGAATCATAACTCTAGAAATTTGTATATGGTATCAGATTCAACAAGTGGTGTTACATAACCACTCTGTTATTTCAAATCTGTATCTGAAATTTGTGTGTTGTGGAAAAGGAAGGTTGTATAATGAAAAGCCCAATGTAAAACTGAAGAGTTTTTAAAGTTATACTTGAATGATCCAGTGGTTCCAAGTTGCATTGAATATTCAAAACTTGGTATCATACCTCAGATCAAGTGTTATTTTTCCACTGAGAGAAGACCGATTGGGGGAGAAGCAGCAACATTCATATATTTCAAGATTATCTAATTTTGTTTTTACAATGTTCTATTAGATTATTGTTTTTAGAATATCAAAAAGCTGGAGGATTTCAGAGAGTGAGAATAATTCTAGGTAATATAGCCTCATCTGAAAAGAGAGTCCTCTAAAGAGTTGAGGAAATTCATGCTTCTAAAATCCATGTAAGTAAGTGACATGGACACCATTAGCATTTATTGATTTAAATTCTTGTTTCCTATTAAGGGTTCTGACTTAGTAGGTTTGTAGGACCTGTTAATGGCTCAATGATAAGTGGTAATTTCACTTTCTGAAAATATTTCAGTAGTGTGTAGATACAAAGAAGAATATGACTCTGGTCTTGAAAAGTGATAAAATAATCAAAGTTTCGACCTGAAGTCAGTAAATGGAGTCAAAGGTGAAATTTAAAATAGTTGACATAACCATGTGGTCTTCAGATGACAACCTATGGTGTCTCATGGGCTAAGTGGTAGTGCATAACCAAAGTGGAAAGTAATTTCACATTATCTAGATTTCAGGAGACAAAAGAATAATGTGTCTCCTCGTGATTTTGTAGATTTTCAAAAATCTGATGCACGGAGATCACTGACTAAGGGGGAGTAAATTCATAAATGAAGGAATACCCTATTGAATTCTATGAGAAAGGTAAAATTGAAGTGAAGTATTTGATCGGTATTTATTGTGATAATTTAAGTGCTATAAATCTTATAAAAAATCCAATATATCTTTAAAGTACAAAGCACATTGAAATCAAATATCACTTCATCAAGGAGAATGTGAAGTATGGGCTTTAGAAGTTGAAATGTGTTCCAACCGACCTACAGTTTACAGACATTCTAATGAAGGCCCTACCAAAAGAAGCATTTAAGCATCATCGACTGGATCTTGGAGTTTAATTGACTTCCCATACGTACACTGTGTGGATGTGGGACCCCCTATCCCCAAGGTATAGAGTGTTTTTTGGTATGTACTGATATGTATTATTTACTAATTTATAGACCATAAATAAGTGGTCTTTGGGTTCATTGACAAAGGGGAAGAAAATGTCTTAATCAAGACAGGGGGAGAAGCTGACGGAGGGAGCAGTAAAATAGGGGGAGTTCTAAATATGAGGATGCTAAAACTGGTCTATCAATGAAGAATAATCATTCAAATAAGTGTCCCTTGGGTTCATGATACAAGCATAATGTAACACCCCAAGATTTTATGAGAAATATTCTTTTTAATTTCTTTGATGTCTTGTGTTACACACAATTTCAAGTTCTTTTGAATAAAATTCATTTTACAAAACACCAAGTATAGATTTTAATCAATGTATAACTGAACTATATTTTGATTATGTTATATGCAACACCAAAGGAAGCTTTCCCTACATGCAACCCTGACTTGGCTTGCATTACAGGCAAGAGCGACCTTCCTCGGTAGCGTGTGTTGTACGCAATACCGAGTTTCACTAAATGAGATATTATTATAATATTATTATAAACTAGCCATTATGAATAGTATTAACTAAATTTTTAATTTTATAACATTATCATTCATCTTAAACCTTTTCTAGATCATGGTATGAGAACAAAATAAATTTTTCGGGTAAAATTAGTATTTTTCAAAAAATGCAGTTTTGCCGCCTTTTGATGGTGCACCCATTTTAAATATAATTTTTAACAAGTTTATAAGTTTAATTTTACAAAATAAACTTCTTATTGTGAATCAGGATATAAAAATTTACATCAGATAAAGTTTTGATATTTTTCTGATAACGTTCATATTTTGATGAATAGTAAAAATACGCTAAATTTTATTTAAAAACAACTTTTCTCATCAAGATAATTTATATGGTTAAATTATAATATTGAATGGTTTTAAAGTATAAATAGAATATATTTTTACCATTTAATATAATTTATGTCATTATAATTAATTTTTCATTTAATTCATAGGTAAAAACATTTCAATCTTTTGCAATATTTTAAATAAAAACCCGTTTTTTTTTTAACAATAGGATTAATTTTAAATTAGTTACTGCATCTTTTGTATCTTGAATTTGGAAAACTGGATTTCATATTTTGAATCAGTATGTCCAAATTATGTTAATAGGCTACTTTTTATTTTTGGGCATTATGAATAGTAACTACGGTAAATTTTATTTACCAGAGTTAAAGGTAAATTAGGAAATTAAGAGTAACAATAATATTATAAAATTACCCTAACACCTTCAAAAATTATATTGGATGAATAAAAGTCGACCCATATCACATAAGGGTCGGAATAGATTCATTCCATGGACTTTTGACCATGAAAATGATGTAATTATTATTAAAACCAAAGAAAGTGACAACATGTCACTCTCTTATATCTTATAAGTGTAATAATTTTAATTTAGTGATAAACTTCATAAAACTTCGAACATAAGTAGTCACCAGAACTCTAATAAAATTATCTACATCATGTGAATTTATTTATAATTTTTAGGGATTAAATAATTATCATTAATGGTGACACAATAGTGATGTAGAAATTGTTTTATTGATTGAAATATCAAATAAATGGTTTTAAAAATATTAAAATAAATACTATATGAACTATTTAATGTTCTCCACGAATTTTCTAGATAAATATTACATGTTATGAATCTATTAAATATATTTTTTGAATATATCCTCTGTGTGGATTTTATTTAAATTCAAATAAATGAATAGTGTCAAAATTGACACTATTGTTATTTTATAAAAATAACATATTATTAAATTGTTTAAAAATCACAAAAATATTTAAAAAATATAAATTGAAATTTATATGGTCTAAAATGTCATAAATTATCTAATTATGGACAATTCACAACTCATAAGTAATTATTTATAACAATTTAAAATTTAGAATATTATTACCACAAATAAAATTAAATAGATTAAATAAGGATAAATCAAGTTGATAAGGTTTAAAATAAATTCACAACATATCTAAATTTTATTAGATGATGTGATTACAACCCTATCTCATCTCATCTTCGAATTTGAGTCATTTTGGAAGTTTTTATGTGGGGTTTGGGTTTATTATAAATTAATATTTTAGAGGTTTCCAAAAGTTCCCCTCTCCTCTCTTACAAAAGGGAACCTCCTCCCTCTCCTCTTCACAACATTTTGATCCTTAAAGCTCAGCCAAACCCTGTCCATTTCTCTTATCCACTTCCCTAGAAACATACTATAGGCCATGGTCTTCTTCAAAGACCAACTTTAGTGCCCTAAGAGGAGGTTTAGAAGAGGTGCGTCAAAGAAGATGTAATATCCTTTACTGGTTATTTCAAATTTATTTCTTCTTCTACTTACTCTTATTTATTTGTTTCATTATAAAGTAATAACATAGGTATCAATCATATACTAATATTTTATTATAAATATGAAACAACCCCATTTCACCTTCTATCCATCCTATGGAAAACAAAATCACCGCGCGTGCATACGTACGGAATACCGTCTCCACGCCGTGGTGTAATCTGTTTTCCACCACCACCTTACTTGGATGGTTATAATGGTGTAAAGAATAACTATATATGGTTATTATAAAATGATACTAATTCTGAGATATTCTATCATCCACTTAAATACCATTCAATAATTATCTGAACGATATCATTGCCGGTGTGTACGTGTGGATTACCATCTCCACGACACAGTGAGATTCATTCTTCATGTTAAATATTCAAGAATGATTATAAAGTATATATTGAATAATAATGAAATATATGACATAAAAATGATACTGGATTAATGTATATATATATTTCATCTACTTACTTCCATTCAAGTCAGTAAGGAAATGAAAACAGCGTTCATGTGTACGTACGGCCTACCATCTCCATAAACGGTGTATTTCATTCCAATTATCGATATTATATATATATATATATATTATGAATATATATTATATATAAATCATGTTTTACATTCTGTAATTAAGTAATCATGATCTAAGTAATCATATGAATAATTACAAGTCAAAACATGGACGATAAATGAAACGATTTTACCCAAAACGCTGCTTTAACATGGAATTGACAAATGAACGGGTAATATAAAGTTGTAAGTGAATCATATATGATATTATAAATATTATTATGGTTTTGTTACAAGTTAATAACATGTTTAAACCCACTATATAGGAGTCTCGGACACATATGGGAGAAATTGGACATAAGGTAAGGGATAATTATTCCAATCTCGTTCTTAACCGAGATTGTTTATTCGTAAGTATTTACTAGGGTTATATTTATCATCCATATCCATGTTTTCTAAAAAAATTAATGTATGTTTAAAGTAATTTTTAACCATTTTTGAATTTTACTACATGGTATGTAAGGAATCTTTCTTTTGTTTACCATGCGAGTAACTTTTTCACTTTTCTGGAAAAATTATAAGGAGAATTTTTTTTAACTTATACGGCGTGAATGGATTTTTATGGTTTCATAATTCTATATTTACATGAAGATTCATCTACAATATTTCATTATTATTTTAAACAAAATCCTTTTCTTTTAAAATTTCTTGGCATTTTGAGAAAAGAAAATTGATTTTGAAGAAGAAAGGATATTTTCCTCAAGAATTCATTTCAAGTGTTTTATCAAAACTATTTTCCATATAAGATGACATTATTTAATATGTTTATGTTTCAAGTATAATTTCTCTATTATTTACATGGTTTGATTTTTCTTATGATGAAATGATATCCATTTGTTTTATATGGATTATGTTATGATGGGATGATGTTTATAAAACCCATTTTATTCTTTGGGTTACGATGAATTATTTATGTTTATTTTGTGTCACACATAAGAATGGTTTCATTATGAGATGTGTGGGACCTATATCTCCCTAAAATTCATTGGGTAAATATTTATATCTCATGAGATATACATGGATGGAATGTCAAGTAAAATCTGGTTCAGTAATACAGGGCTGGAATGGAAAGTAAACCCAATTCGGTAATGGACTTTGTCCACTATGATGATCTTGGAAGCAATGCCTTGGCTACTATGAAAATAATAACATGTTCTTAATGGTTTTACACAATTACATGTTTTATTCACATGATATTTTATCATGATTAATGTTCCTTTATGATCTATGCCTTATGTACTGCCAAGATTTATGTCATTACTTGTGATTTTGATGTTTTATGTTCATGTTTTTACGTTCAAATGTTTATGGATTGTTTTATGTTATCTATGCTTAACCTTACTGAGCATTTGAGCTCACCCTTGTTATGTTTTCCTTTCCCTAGGATATAGAGAATGGTTTTAGGTAAGAAAACAAAAGTGGAAGATCTTTATGGGAGATGTTGAAGATCTTTCACCATGATTAGAAGATTATGTTCCGAGTTTCCAAAGACACTAAACTAATATGGTCTTTGGGCGTCTGTTTTTGTCATGTATTAAGTATTCCTCAAAATTAATGAAATATCTATGTACGTCAAGCTTTGGGTCTCTACAGTTGGTATCAGAGTGAAGGTTTAGTTAACCTTTGGAAACTAGGATACGAAAACTTTAGTAAGATCCCTAGAGATATTTCTAAGGTATGTCTAGGGATGTCCCTATGGTTAAGTATAAGTATAGGTTATAGTCCTAGAATTTTGGTAACGATATTAGAATTAAACTTAAGATGATAGATATTGAAGGTACTCCCCCTTTATTATGTTGTTTTCCTAGAATGATTTTTTCCTCTCACACTATTCTTTTTGGGTTTTAGATTATGGTTGGAACCCGAAGGAACCATGTTGATCAATGTAATGGAAAATGCAATGATTTCCCTACTGAACAAACCAATGTCATGGGAGATGGAGTGAAAAATCTTATTGCTATACTTAAACAAGCTATGAATCATTCTCAGCTTCCAAATGAGAAGAGAAAAGAACAATATTCTATAGAGTCCTTCATGAGGAAATGTCCACCTTCTTTCAGTGGGTCTTCTGATCCACTTGTTGCTGAACAATGGATCATTACCATTGAAAAGATATTTTCCTTACTTTGTTGTTCATAGCATGAAAAAGTAATTTTGGTTGTTTACCAGTTAGAAAGTGAAGCAAACCAGTGGTGGACTCTAATTAAGAATACAAGGCCCCAAGATGAAATTGAATCCATGGAATGGGATGAGTTCAAGAACTTTTTTTCAATAAGTACTTCCCTCATATTCTTCGAACAAAGATGGAAAAGGATATCCTTGAGCTTAAGAAAAAGGATGATGAATCTGTTGGTATATACGAGGTGAATTTTATAAGGCTTGAATGGTATGCATCTGGCTTTATCATCCAATCTGAATGTAAAGTTGATCAATTCTTCAGTGGCTTAAAACCAAGTCTTAAAATGGAATTAGCGATAAGAGACTTCAGTAGCTATGAAGAAATTGTGTGTTGTGCTACCAAGGTAGAACTGGAAGTTGGTGTTACATATCCATCTCATGGTTTTGATAAGAAACTAAAGATGGGGTTCAAGGAAAAATCTCAAAACAATGGTGAAAGGAAGATGAATGTTTCTTTATACTCAAAGTGTGGAAAGAATCATGGTGGATATTGTCTTAAAGGGACTAGAAAATGTTTTAAGTTTAGAAAATAAGTTCATCGAGCAGATGAGTGTCGAAGTAATGGGAAAAAGTTAGCTAATGTTGTGAATAGAGAAAAGACTACAGAGAGCGCACTACTAAAACTTCAATGCTACAAGTTCAAGGAAATGGGGAATTTTTCTAACCAATGCCCTAATCCAAGGGTTAATGATGATCGACATCAACAACCTCTTAAGGAAAAGGACAAAGGGAAGTTACATGCGATCACTATTGGCAATGTTGAGTATGACAATGATGTGGTGTAATGATTAAGTATTTATGTGACGGGATTCCAAAATAATGTTGTGGAATCTCATTTATAGTATCATGGAATATTGGAATATCTATGTATTGGTTTATTGTGGTTCTCAATAATTTTATAGTACCGGTAACCATGAAAATTAATTGAAATATTTTTTTAAATAAGATGATATGCACATAATGAAGGGATAGAGAGAAAATAATATGTTTGATAATATTAATGAGATCATGATTGATATAAGGAAAAATTGATATCATGGTTTGAGTATATAGAAATTTTGGGATTTTGGTATGGGGAAAGAGTTAACTTTTGACAGCATTCATGTTTTCACTAAGGTTCTATGGTAATTCATGTTTTAAGAGAATACATGATTAAGGTATTCACATGTTTGGAATGTGACCAACAAGATATATATTGTGATATACAAGGATAAATGACGG
Organism: Viscum album; assembly: GCA_963277665.1. Taxonomy (NCBI): domain Eukaryota; kingdom Viridiplantae; phylum Streptophyta; class Magnoliopsida; order Santalales; family Viscaceae; genus Viscum; species Viscum album. The sequence goes on along the minus strand of OY728134.1, from coordinate 1,082,460,146 downwards.
TATTCACATGCTTGGTAGACGACCTCTCTAGTAATATTTGTCTTTATACTATGAGATTGGACAGAAGTATTTTGGATAAGCCTAAAGATTGGAATGGATTAAGTTAGACATCAGATAGTATTGTTTAATGATAGAACTTTTTGATATTATTTCTGGAATGTTATAATAGTATAGTTTTAGAAAAAAAAAGGACAACTCGTAGGACGGGTGACAACCCATCCCGTCGGACAAGGTTGCAGGAATCGAACCCACAACCAAAGTGCGACGGGCCTTTATCACCTACCATTGGCCTACATGAAGTCCCTGGTTTGTAGAAATTAGTTTTATTTTATTAAGTGATGAAGTATAAGTCCATTTTTTGAAACCATATACGATTAACCTCACCATATATGGACTTATGTATATTTAATACCTTGTGCTAGCCTTTTTTGTGATAGAGACAGGTGGAATGACCTATCATTCTATTGTATGATTTGCTCATACTTCACGAATGAAAAATCCATATTCATTTCTTTAAATAAGAGATAAAGTGGAAATTGTTCATGGAATGATCAACGATGATATTACACTGAATCAAGTAAGTATTTATCCTTATGAAAAAATTCATCAACTTTAGGGAAATGATCTTGAAAACCCAAAATGTTGTCCTAGTACCCTCATATCCGATGAATCAGATGGTACCTTAGATAATCACAAATTTATGGCTTTATGATTGTTGGATTTTTCATAACCATGTTCTCTACCACTCTCCATCAGAACATGATGGTTATATTTCTCTTCCATATCTATATTTTCACGTATATTTTCTTATGTGTAAACCCAGTGTTGAGTTACTTTGGGTGATCATTATGTTTCTAACTTTCCTTTTTAAAATTAAGTTTTAGTATTACTTTTTACGATGTGGGTTTCTACGAAAGAAAATTTCATGTAGTAAACGATTTATAACCCCGATGAATTTTGAGGGAAAAATTCATTTTAAGTGGGGTAGAATGTAACACCCCAAGATTTTATTAGAAATATTTTTTTAACTTCTTTGATGTCTTGTGTTGCACACAATTTCAAGTTATTTTGAATAAAAATAATTTTACACAACACCAAGTATATATTTTGATCAATGTATAACTGAACTATATTTTGATTATGTTATACACAACACCAAAGGAAGCTTTCCCTACATGCAACCCTGACTTGGCTTGCATTACATGCAAGAGTGACCTTCCTCAATAACATGTGTTGTACGTAATACTGAGTTTCACTAAACGAGATATTATTATAATATTATTATGAACTAGCTGTTATTAATAGTATTATCTACATTTTTAATTTTATAACATTATCATTCATCTTACACATTTTCTAAATCATGGTATGAGAACAAAATAAATTTTTCGGGTAAAATTAGTATTTTTCAAAAAATGCAGTTTTGCCGACTTTTGATGGTGCACCCATTTTAAATATAATTTTTAACAATTTTATAAGTTATATTTTATAAAATAAACTTCTTATTTTGAATCAGGATATAAAAATTTACATCAGATAAAGTTTTGATATTTTTCTGATAACGTTCATATTTTGATGAATAGTAAAAATACGCTAAATTTTATTTAAAAACAACTTTTTTCATCAAGATAATTTATATGGTTAAATTATAATATTGAATGGTTTTAAATTATAAATAGAATATATTTTTACCATTTAATATAATTTATGTCATTATAATTAATTTTTCATTGAATTCATAGGTAAAAACATTTCAATCTTTTGCAATATTTAAAATAAAAACCGGTTTTTTTTCAACAATAGGATTAATTTTAAATTAATTACTGCATCTTTTGTGTCTTGAATTTGGAAAACTGGATTCCATATTTTGAATCAGTTTGTTCAAATTCTGTTAATAGGATACTTTTTATTTTTGGGCATTATGAATAGTAACTACAGTAAATTTTATTTACCACAGTTAAAGGTAAATCAGGCAATTAAGAGTAACAATAATATTATAAAATTACCCTAACACCTTAAAAAATTATATTGGATGAATAAAATTCAACCCATATCACCTAATGGTCGGAATAGATTCATTTCATGGAATTTTGACCATGAAAATGATGTAATTATTATTAAAACCAAATAAAGTGACAACATGTCACTCTCTTATATCTTATAAGTGTAATAATTTTAATTTAGTGATAAACTTCATAAAACTTCGAACATAAATAGTCACCAGAACGCTAATAAAATTATCTGCATCATGTGAATTTATTTATAATTTTTAGGGATTAAATAATTATCATTAATGGTGACACAATAGTGATGTAGAAATTGTTTTATAGATTGAAATATCAAATAAATGGTTTTAAAAATATTAAAATAAATATTATATGAACTATTTAATGTTCTCCACGAATTTTATAGATAAATATGACATATTATGAATCTATTAAGTATTTTTTTCGAATATATCCTCTGTGTGGATTTTATTTAAATTTAAATAAATGAATAGTGTCAAAATTGACACTATTGTTATTTTAAAAAAATAACATATTATTAAATTGTTTAAAAATCACAAAAATATTTAAAAATTATAAATTGAAATTTATATGGTCTAAAATGTCATAAATTATCCAATTATGGACAATTCACAACTCATAAGTAATTATTTATAACAATTTAAAATTTAGAATATTATTACCACAAATAAAATTAAATAGATTAAATAAGGATAAATCAAGTTGATAAGGTTTAAAATAAATTCCCAACATGTCTAAATTTTATTGTCTAATGCTATTACAACTCTATCTCATCTAATCTTCGTATTTGATTCATTTTGGAAGTTTTTATGTGGGGTTTGGGTTTATTATAAATTAATATTTTAGAGGTTTCCAAAAGTTCCCCTCTCCTCTCTTATAAAAGGGCACCTCCTCCCTCTCCTCTTCACAACATTTTGAGCCTTTAATCTCGGCAAAACCCTATCCATTTATCTTATCCACTTCCCTAGAAACATACTATAGGTCATGGTCTTCTTCAAATACCAACTTTAGTGCCCTAAGAGGAGGTTTAGAAGAGGTGCGTCAAAGAAGATGTAATATCCTTTACCGATTATTTCAAATTTATTTCTTCTTCTACTTACTATTATTTATTTGTTTCATTATAAAGTAATAGAATCGGTATCAGTAATATACTGATATTTTATTATAAATATGAAACAACCTCATTTCACCTTCTATTCATCCTATGGAAAACAAAATCATTGCGCGTGCGTACGTACAGAATACCGTCTCCACGCCGTGGTGTAATCTGTTTTACACCACCACCTTACTTGGATGGTTATAATGGTGTAAAGAATAAATATATATGGTTATTATTACATGATACTAATTCTGATATATTCTATCATCCACTTCAATACCATTCAATAATTATGGGAACAATATCATCGCCCGTGTGTACGTATAGATTACCATCTCCACGACGCGATGAGATTCATTCTTCATGTTAAATATTCAAGAATGATTATAAAGTATATATTGAATAATAATGAAATATATGACATAATAATTCTACTGTGTTAATGTATATATATATATATATTTCATCTACTTACTTCCATTCAAGTCAGTAAGGAAATGAAAACAGCGTTCATGCGTACGTACGGCCTACCATCTCCATAAATGGTGTATTTCATTCCATTTATAGATCTATTATATATATATTCTGAATATATATTATATATAAATCATGTTTTACATTCTGTAATTAATTAATCATGATCTAAGTAATCATATGAATAATTACAAGTCAAAACACGGACGATAAATGAAACGATTTTACCCAAAACGCCGCTTTAACATTGAATTGACAAATGAACGGGTAATATAAAGTTGTAAGTAAATCATATATGATATCATAAATATTATTATGGTTCTATTAAAAGTTAATAATATGTTTAAACCCACTTTACAGGAGTCTCGGAAACATATGGGAGAAATTGGACATAAGGTAAGGGATAATTATTCCAATCTCATTCTTAACCGAGATTGTTTATTCGTAAGTATTTACTAGGGTTATATTTATCATCCATATCCATGTTTTCTAAAAAAATAATGTATGTTTAAAGTAATTTTTAACCATTTTTTACTTTTACTACATGGTATGTAAGGAATCTTTCTTTTGTTTACCATACGAGGAACTTTTTGACTTTTCTGGCAAAAGTACGAGGAGAATTTTTTTTAACTTATACAGCATGAATGGATTTTTATGGTTTCATAATGCCATATTTCCATGAATATTAATCTAAAATATTTCATTATTATTTTAAACAAAATCCTTTTCTTTTAAAACTGCATGGCATTTTGATAAAAGAAAAATTATTTTGAAGAAGAAAGGATATTTTCATCAAGAATTCATTTCAAGTGTTTTATCAAAACTATTTTCCATCTAAGATGAAATTATTTAATATGTTTATGTTTCAATTATAATTTCTCTATTATTTACATGGTTTGATTTTTATTATGATGAAATGATATCCATTTGTTTTATATGGATTATGTTATGATGGGATGATGTTTATAAAACCCATTTTATTCTTTGGGTTACGATGAATAATTTATGTTTATTTTGTGGCACACATAATAATGGTTTCATTATGAGATGGGTGGGACCTATATCTCCCTCCAATGCATTGGGTAAAGATTTATATCTCATGAGATAGACATGGCTAGAACGGCAAGTAAAATCTGGTTTCGTAATACAGGGCTGGAACGGCAAGTAAACCCAATTTGGTAATGGACTTTGTCCACTATGATGGTCTTGGAAGCAATGCCTTGGATAATATAAAAATAATAACATTTTCTTAATGGTTTTCCACAATTACATGTTTTATTAACATGATATTTTATCATGATTAATGTTCCTTTATGATCTATGCCTTATGTACTGCCAAGATTTATGTCATTACTCATGATTTTTATGTTTTATGTTCATGTTTTTACGTTCAAATGTTTATGGATTGTTTTATGTTCTCTATGCTTACCCTTACTGAGCATTTGAGCTCACCCTTATTATGTTTTCTTTTCCCCAGGATATAGAGAAAGGTTTTAGGTAAGAAAACAAAGGTGGAAGATCTTTATGGGAGATGTTGAAGATCTTTCACCTTGATTAGAATATTATGTTCCGAGTTTCCGAAGACACTAAACTAATACGGTCTTTGGGATTCTGTTTTTGTCATGTATTAAGTACTCCGCAAAATTAATGTAATGTCTATGTATGTCAAGATTTGGGTCTCTACAGTTGGTATTAGAGTGAATGTTTAGTTAACCTTTGGAAACTAGGATATGAAAAATTTAGTGAGATCCCTAGAGATATTTCTAAGGTATGTCTAGGGATGTCCCTAAGGTTAAGTATAAGTATAGGTTATAGTCCTAGAATGATGGTAAAAATATTAGAATTAAACTTAAGATGTTAGATATTGAAGGTACTCCCCCTTTATTATGTTGTTTTCCTAGCATGATTTTTTCCTCTCACACTATTCTTTTTGGGTTTTAGATGATGGTTGGAACCCGAAGGAACCGTGTTGATCAATGTAATGGAAAATGTAATGATTTCACTCCTAAACAAACTAATGTTATGGGATATGGAGTGAAAAATATAATTTATATACTTAAACAAGCTATGAATCATTCTGGGCTTCCAAATGAGCAGAGAAGGGAACAATATTCTATAGAGTCCTTCATGAGGCAACATCCACCTTCTTTCAGTGGGTCTTTTGATCCACTTGTTGCTGAATAATGGATCATTACCATTGAAAAGATATTTTCCATACTTTGTTGTTTAGAGCATGAAAAAGTCATTTTGTTTGTTTACCGGTTAGAAAGTGAAGCAAACCAGTGGTGGGATCTAATTAAGAATACAATGCCCCAAGATGAAATTGAATCCATGGAATGGGATGAGTTCAAGAACTTTTTTTTCAATAAGTACTTCCCTCATATTCTTTGAACAAAGATGGAAAAGGAGTTCCTTGAGCTTAAGAAAACGGATGATGAATCTGTTGGTATATACGAGGAAAATTTTACAAGGCTTGAAAGGTATGAATCTAGCTTTATCATCCAATCTGAATGTAAAGTTGATCGATTCTTCAGTGTCTTAAAACCAAGTCTTCAAAGGGAATTAGCGATAAGAGACTTCAGTAGCTATGAAGAAATTGTGCGTTGTGCTACCAAGGTAGAACTGGAAGTTGGTGTTACATATCCATCTCATGGTTTTGATAAGAAACGAAATATGGATTTCAAGGAAAAATCTCAAAACAATGGTGAAAAGAAGACGAATGTTTCTTTATGCTCAAAGTGTCGAAAGAGTCATGGTGGAGATTGTCTCAAAGGGACTAAAAAATGTTTTTTAAGTGTAGAAAAGAATTTCATCGAGCAGCTGAGTGTCATAGTAGTGGGAAAAAGGTATCTAATGATGTGAATAGAGAAAAGACTACAGATAATGCACCACCAACACTTCAATGCTTCAAGTGCAAGGAAATGGGGCATTATGCTAACCAATACCCTAATCCAAGGGTTAATGATGATTGACATCAACAACATCTTATGGAAAAGGACAAAGGGAAGTTACATGCGATCACTATTGGCAATGTTGAGTATGACAATGATGTGGTGTAATGATTAAGTATTTATGTAACGGTATTCCAAAATAATGTTGTGGAATCTCATTTATAGTATCGTGGAATATTGGAATATCTATGTATTGGTTTATTGTGGTTCTCAATAATTTTATAGTACCGGTAACCATGAAAAGTGATTGAAATATTTTTGGAAATAAGTTGATATGCACATAATGAAGGGATAGAGAGAAAATAATATGTTTGATAATATTAATGAGCTCATGACTGATATAAGGACAAAGTGATATCATGGTTTGAGTATATAGAAATTTTGGGATTTTGGTATGGGGAAAGAGTTAACTTTTGACAGAATTCATGTTTTCACTAAGGTTCTATGGTAATTCATGTTTCAAGAGAATACATGATTAAGGTATTCACATGTTTGGAATATGACCAACAAGATATATCTTATGATATACAAGGATAAATGATGGTATTCACATGCTTGGTAGATGACCTCTCTAGTAATATTTTTCTTTATACTATGAGATTGGACAGAAGTATTTTGGATAAGCCAAAAGATTGGAATGGATTAAGTTAGACATCTGATAGTATTGTTTAAGGCTAGAAATTTTTGATATTATTTCTGGAATTTTATAATAGTATAGTTTTAGAAAAAAAGGACAACCCATAGGATGGGTGATAACCCATCGCGTTGGACAAGGTTGTGGGAATCGAACCCACAACCAAAGTGCGACGGGCCTTTATTGCCTACCATTAGCCTACACGAAGTCCCTGGTTTGTAGAAATTAGTTTTATTTTATTAATTCATGAAGTATAAGTCCATTTTTGAAACCATATATGATTAAACTCACCATATATGGACTTACGTATATTTAATACCTTGTGCTAACCTTTTTTGTGATTGAGACAGATGGAATGACCTATCATTCTATCGCATGATCTGCTCACACTTCACGAATGAAAAATTCAACTTCATTTCATTAAATAAGAGATAAAGTGGAAATTGTTCATGGAATGATCAATGATGATATTACACTGAAATCAAGTAAGTATTTATCCTTATGAAAAAATTCAACAACTTTAGAGAAATGATCTTGAAAACCCAAAATGTTATCCTAGTACCCTCATATCCGATGAATCAGATGGTACCTTAGATCATCACAAATTTATGGCTTTATGATTGTTGGCTTTTTCATAACCATGTTCTCTACCACTCTGCATCAGAACATGATGGTTATATTTCTCTTCCATATCTATATTTTAACCTATATTTTCTTATGTGGAAACCCAGTGTTGAGTTACTTTGGGTGATCATTATGTTTCTAACTTTCCTTTTTAAAATTAAGTTTTAGTATTACTTTTTACGATGTGGGTTTCTATGAAAGAAACTTTCATGTAGTAAACGATTTATAACCCCGACAAATTTTGAGGGCAAAATTCATTTTAAGGAGGGTAGAATGTAACACCCCAAGATTTTATGAGAAATATTCTTTTTAACTTCTTTGATGTCTTGTGTTGCACACAATTTCAAGTTATTTTGAATAAAAATCATTTTACACAACACCAAGTACAGATTTTGATCAATGTATAACTGAACTATATTTTGATTATGTTATACACAACACCAAAGGAAGCTTTCCCTACATGAAACTCTAACTTGGATTGCATTAGATTCAAGAGCAACCTTCATCGATAGCATGTGTTGTACGCAATACTGAGTTTCACTAAACGAGATATTATTATAATATTATTATGAACTAGCAGTTATGAATAGTATTAACTACATTTTTAATTTTTTAACATGATCATTCATCTTACACATTTTCTAGATCATGGTATGAGAACAAAATAAATTTTTCGGGTAAAATTAGTATTTTTCAAAAAATGCAGTTTTGCCGCCTTTTGATGGTGCACCCATTTTAAATATAATTTTTAACAAGTTTATAAGTTCAATTTTACAAAACAAACTTCTTATTTTGAATCAGGATATAAAAATTTACATCAGATAAAGTTTTGATATTTTTCTGATAACGTTCATATTTTGATGAATAGTAAAAATACGCTAAATTTTATTTAAAAACAACTTTTTTCATCAAGATATTTTATATGGTTAAATTATAATATTGAATGGTTTTAAAGTATAAATAGAATATATTTTTACAATTTAATATAATTTATGTCATTATAATTAATTTTGCATTGAATTCATAGGTAAAAACATTTCAATCTTTTGTAATATTTTAAATAAAAACCTGTTTTTTTTCGACAACGGGATTAATTTAAAATTAATTACTGCATCTTTTGTGTCTTGAATTTGGAAAACTGGATTCCATATTTGGAATCAGTATGTCCAAATTATTTTAATAGGCTACTTTTTATTTTTGGGCATTATGAATAGTAACTACGGTAAATTTTATTTACCACAGTTAAAGGTAAATCAGGCAATTAAGAGTAACAATAATATTATAAAATTACCCTAACACCTTCCAAAATTATATTGGATGAATAAAAGTCAACCCATATCACCTAAGGGTCAGAATAGATTCATTTCATGGACTTTTGACCATGAAAATGATGTAATTATTATTAAAACCAAAGAAAGTGACAACATGTCACTCTCTTATATCTTATAAGTGTAATAATTTTAATTTAGTGATAAACATCATAAAACTTCAAACATAAATAGTCACCAGAACTCTTATAAAATTATCTACATTATGTGAATTTATTTATAATTTTTTGGTATTAAATAATTATCATTAATGGTGACACAATAGTGATGTAGAAATTGTTTTATTGATTGAAATATCAAATAAATGGTTTTAAAAATATTAAAATAAATATTATATGAACTATTTAATATACTCCACGAATTATATAGATAAATATGACATGTTATGAATCTATTAAATATTTTTTTTTAAATATATTCTCTGTGTGGATTTTATTTAAATTCAAATAAATGAATAGTGTCAAAATTGACACTTTTTTTATTTTACAAAAATAACATATTATTAAATTGTTTAAAAATCACAAAAATATTTAAAAAAAATAAATTGATTTTTATATGGTCTAAAATGTCATAAATTATCCAATTATGGACAATTCACAACACATAAGAAATTATTTATAACAATTTAAAATTTAAAATATTATTACCGTAAATAAAATTAAATAGATTAAATAAGGATAAATCAAGTTGATAAGGTTTAAAATAAATTCCCAACATGTCTAAATTTTATTTTATAATAATATTAAAACCCTATATCATCACATCTTTGAATTTCAATCATTTTGGAAGTTTTTATGTGGGTTTTGGGTTTATTATAAATTAATATTTTAGAGGTTTCCAAAAGTGCCCCTCTCCTCTCTTATAAAAGGGTACCTCCTCCCTCTCCTCTTCACAACATTTTGAGCCTTAAAACTCATCCAAACCCTATAAATTTATCTTCTAAACTTCCCTATAAACATATTATAGGTCCTGTTATTCTTCAAAGACCAACTTTAGTGCCCTAAGAGGAGGTTTAGAAGAGGCCCGTCAAAGAAGAGGTAATATCCTTTACCGATTCTTTCAAATTTATTTCTTCTTCTACTTACTCTTCTTTATTTGTTTCATTATAAAGTAATAACATCAGTATCACTCACATAATTATATGTTATTATAAATATGAAACAACCTCATTTCACCTTCTATCCATTCTACAGAAAACGAAATCACTGCACGTGCGTACGTACGGAATACCGTCTCCACGTCGTGGTGTAATCTGTTTTCCACCACCACCTTACTTGGATGGGTATAATGGTGTAAATAATAACTATATATGGTTATTATAACATGATACTAATTCTGATATATTATTTCATCCACTCCAATGACATTCAATAATTATGGGAACGATATCATCGCTCGTGTGTACGTACAGATTACCGTCTCCACGACGCGATGAGATTCATTCTTCATGTTAAATATTCAAGAATGATTATAAATTATATATTGAATAATAATTAAATATATGATGTAATTGATTAGACACTAAATGAGGATAATATTCATTGGTAATATATATAATATTCATGTTCTTTATTATTCATAAACACCATTTTAGTGCATTTTACACTTTGAACATCATTTCACATTATGATTGTAATACCTTCTTAAAATGCACTATTATGTGGTACATTTTTTAACATCATTTAAAATACCAAATGATTCATCTGATTATACATATTTTAATTTGATAATTGATCTACACTCCAATATGAACATGTTTCATTCAGGGATCAATGGAGAATTCATGGAGGGTGATGGAGATATTTGGCAATGAAATGAAGCAAGTCTAGAGAAGGCAGATTGGACACCAGCCCACTGATTAGACTGTTGGGCCCAACATACAGGCCCAATTAATCCCAACTTTCTTGTAATTCTATAAGACATGTATAGGAACAAATCACTCTTCATGATCCAATGCTAATTCGGCCTCTATGGTGGCCATTGAGGTGGCCCAAGTTAGAGATACAATTCTGGGCCAGATTCTGCGGCCCAGAAAAACAGCCCACTAATTTGATCATATCTCGGAATCCACAACACCAAATGGGCCCAAATTTTACAGGCGGTTAGAAGACATCCGTATCTACATTTTCTTATTCTATGCCTCACTCTGATTAGGCCTTCTAGAAGGTCTTCCAGAAGCGTCGGTTCGGTGAAGGAAAGCTGGATGCCACCTCGGGTCAAATGTGGAAAAGTTCAAATTCCACAAGCTTTCCACAACCTATGGCCTACCAAAATTAATTGAGATGCTTTTTAATGTTAGAGTATATACCTAAGGCTCCCAAAATTCTTATTTAAGGCAGTGGTGATGAAGGAGTTAAAAATCTTGGATGCTTTGTTCAATTGTAATGTTATGCTGCATTTTTGTTGCCTCAAATTTGTCTTTCACATGTAAGTTGTTCAATTCACTTTAGTTTATTAATAAAAGTTCTTCTTCTACTCTTATTCTGTTGTTCTTCATATCACTTTGATACCGTTGGATCAAGGTGTGAATTTATTCACACCAACCCTTGTGAAATTATTCACACAACGGTGGAGTGATCATTTTATTTTTGTTGTTTTCTTTACTTCTCCATTTCCTCCCTCATGAGTCTATTTTCCGCTTCCATTGAAACCATGGGATCAATTGAGGGATAACCCACTTATGGGTTGATCCAAGGGAGTAGAAATGGGCTGGATTGGATGTTATTTATCACCTAATTAATGTATAATCACTTCTTTAATTGGGATTTTTATTTGATGATTTTTAAACTTCACCGTCCTTGTTGAATTTAAGGTCACACACTTCAAGTACTAATACGATCCTTTACCTTGAAGTGCTCAAAACTTTGATCCTTCAAGTGTATAGGTGATTAGTATTAGAGAGTGTAGGCATTAAACCAGTAAGTGATGATGTTGTTTTATCTCCTTAAATGAACCCATCTCAAATTTAAGAAATTGAAATCATTAAGAAGAAAATACGTCCAATCCACCCCGAGAGATAACCTAGGATCAACTCATTCTTTTAAATTGAATTCACTTTAATCTATTAGATATCTTTAAAACCCATCCAAAATCAATCCAATTTGGCCACTTCATAGCTAAAAACAGTCCATAGAATGTACGTGTCTATAGTTTTCTTCTTAGGTCTCTGTGGATTCGATAACCCAAGCTAAACTACAAGGACCGTCTTACCTTCTTCTCTTGGGTAAATTTGAGCGAGAATAAAATTTTGGCGCCATTGCCAGGGACCCAAGTAAGTCATCTAAACACCCATTCTATTCTCCCCCATTTCTTCTTTTCTCATCCAAATTCTCTTATCTTGTCCCTTTCTCGTTTTTTTTCTTTTGGCGCATGTCCGCCTACACCCGCGATCAATCAAACCGTCTAGTTAGGGTGGATAGTCCTAGGGTTGGGGAGTAAAGTACACCAAGGGAACTCATTCCATTAGATCATAATCTTCATAATACTCTAGAGTCCAAAATTGATCCAATTTCAACGGAAGGTCTTCAAGGAAACCAACTCATAAACCCGGGTGGAAACCAAAATGGAAACCCAAATGAGGCAGCCCCAAACTTGGGGAATGTGATGGATCAAACCATGAATGACTACCTCACACCTTCCTGGACCAATTCCCCCTTATTCATTAGACACAATTCCCTAGGAGATTCCAACTACATCTTTATACCCCATGTCCTAAACCACCTTCCCACATTCCATGGAATGGAGTCCGAGATGCCCTTCCTTCACATTAAGGAGTTCAATGACATTATAGAAACCATGTGTCCCCCACATCAACTAGAATCAGCTAAGATGAGGCTATTTCCTTTTTCTTTAAAGGATTGAGCTAAAAATTGGCTAAACAATTTGAGACCATCATCCATCAACTCTTGGGACCAACTACAAAGAGAATTCTACAAAAAATACTTTCCCCACCACAAAACAATTGCACTTAAAAAGAGTATCCAAAACTTTTTTGAAAAAGAGGGAGAGTCATTCTATGAAACATGGGAGAGGTTCAAAGACACTCTAAACATGGTTCCACACCATGGTTTTTCTATTCCTGAACAAGTGAGAATTTTCTATGAAGGGTTGGGTCCGGGGAACAAACAATTCATTGATATGATGTGTAATGGAACCTTTAAAAACAAAGCCCCAAATGATGCTTACGAGTATCTAGAAATCCTTTCTGAACAAAACCAAACATGGAGAACTTCACCTTATTCTGAAAAGCCACAAAGAACTACTGGAATTCATACACTTAGAGAAGAGGAAAGCCTTAGGGATAAACTCGCAGCACTCTCTAGGAAGGTTGAAGAGATAGACCTTAGGAAATTCCATGAAATCCAAAATGTTGACCCTGTTTGCACAATTTGTGACAAACATGACCATAATACAGACAACTGCCCAACCATTCCATCCATCAAGGATGTTCTCTTAGGAGGACCCCTAGCAGAAGTAAATGCTTTGAACTTTCAAAAGCCTCAATACCAAAACACCTTCAACCCAAGGTATAACGACCACCCAGGCTTCCGCTGGAAAGATAACCAACAACCTATCCAACCACAGGGACAAAATCCTTACCCCCATCAGAACTACCAAACCCATAACCAGTTCCAAACCCAACCTACTCAAGCACCCACCCAAACTGTTCCACAAAGCCTACTAGAACAACTATGCAAACAAATGGAAAGGATAAACTCGGAGGTATCTTCCCTAAAACAAGAACTTCAAACCATCAAAACTGGAAAGGCACCCATGCCTACTCAGGCGGTGCCATCCTCAAATTCAAGGGGAGAGTCAAGTTGTGCTCAAACAACTCATGAAAAACTAAAGGCTGTGACTGTTTTAAGAAGTGGGAAATCAATTGAGAAACCTAAACAACTAATTCAGAACCCACCCGAAGATTCAAACTTGGATGAAAATTCAAATGAACCACAAGATAAAACTGAGGAAACTGATAACAATGTGAAGGAAACAACTCTTCAACAAACAACCCCACAACCTGCACCATTTCCTCAATGCATAAGGGGGAAACCCAAGCCTGAACTGAGTGAAACATTGAGAGAAATATTTTCACAAGTCAAGTTGAACATACCCCTTCTCGATGCAATCCAAACCATACCTGCCTACTCAAAGTACCTTAAGGACTTGTGCACTTTTAAAAGAAAATTTTCACATAAAAACCAAGTCCTTTTGGATGCTAATGTGTGTACCACCATTCAGGGGACCATTCCTCCTAAGTTGAAAGACCCAGGTTGCCCTTACATCAATGTTGAACTAGGGGAAAGTAAAGTTGTCAAGGCCTTGTGTGACCTAGGTGCTAGTGTCAATCTCATCTCATATGTTGTGTACTGCCAGTTAGGCCTAGAAGAACTCCAACCCACATCTGTCACACTTCAGCTTGCTGATCGTAGCATTAGGGTTCCAAAGGGGATTTTAAAGGACGTTCTGGTAAAGGTTGAAAACTTCATCTATCCTGCTGATTTCATTGTCCTTGAAAACCATCCAAATTTACGAAATAAGGAACAAACCCCAATCATCCTTGGTCGTCCTTTCCTTGCAACAATCAACTCTGTTATCCGAGTCCGAAATGGGAACATGACCATCACCTTTGGGAACATGAGTCTAGACTTGAACATCTATAATCCAAGATCACAAATAGAGGATGACGAGGACATTCATGAAGTAAACATGATAAGAAGCATTGATAATGAATCCATGGAACATCAAGGAATATTTGATGAATGTTTAAGTCAGAATGAGATTGATTTCCTTTGTTCATATGAAGGAAGTTTATCTCCTTGGATTGAATCATTTTCAAATTGCTCTTATGATGAATTCTTAGGTCCAACAATCAGTGAAACCTTTCAAGAAACCAATTTCATAGAGACCCCTCTAAATTCCTTCCCTAAATATGATCAAGCCAATCTAGTATCTGAAACTTCTACATGTGAGTAATCAATCCTATCTGAACCTCTAAAAAAAGAAATTGATCTTGATCCAATGTCCCAATATTCTGCTGAAATTCTGAACCAACCTGGTCTTGAATTGAAGGAACTTCCTGCTGCACTAAAGTATGCCTTCCTAGGGGAAAATAAAACACATCCTATTGTGATTTCTTCTTCTCTTGAATCCAATCATGAGAGGATGCTTCTAGATATCCTTAGGAAGCATAAGAAAGCCATTGGTTGGACCCTTTTTGATATTCCTGGGATTAGCCCACTTATCGGGACTCATAGGATTGTTCTGGAATCTGATTCAAAGCCATGTCGTCAACCTCAACGTCGACTCAATCCTAATCTCATGGAGGTAGTAAGGAAAGAACTTCTGAAATTGTTGAAAGCTGGTATCATATATACCATAGCTGAGAGTGAATGGGTGAGCCCAATCCAAGTGGTTCCAAAAAAGGCTGGAATCACAGTGATAACCAATGAGGATGGAGATATTCTTCCAACAAGGGTGAGTAGTGGATGGAGGGTCTGCATTGACTATAGGAAACTAAACTCATTCACCAAGAAGGACCATTTCCCCTTACCATTCATTGACCAAGTCCTTGAGAGAGTGGCAGGTCATGCCTTATACTATTTCTTAGATGGGTACTCGGGGTACAATCAAATTGAGGTCTCCTTGGAGGATCAAGGGAAGACAACCTTCACCTGTCCATTTGGAACCTTTGCCTTCAAACGCATGCCGTTTGGGTTATGCAATGCCCCTGGAACCTTCCAGCGGTGCATGATGGGAATCTTCTCAGATATGGTAGGGGATTTTATAGAGGTCTTCATGGATGACTTCTCTGTCTTTGGGGATACATTTGAGGGATGTCTTAGGAATGTAGAGAGAGTTTTGTCAAGATGTGAAGAAAATAATCTGGTCCTAAACTGGGAAAAATTCCATTTCATGGTAAAAGAGGGGTTAGTCCTTGGACATATAGTCTTGGGTAGGGGAATTGAAGTTGATAAAGAAAAGGTTGACATCATTCGTCACCTTCCGTCACCCAGAACTGTTAAGTAAGTGAGGTCCTTCTTAGGACATGCTGGTTTCTATAGAAGATTCATTAAGGACTTTAGTTTAATCTCTCGTCCTCTTTGTGCTCTCCTAGTAAAGGATGCTCCATTTGTTTGGAAAGAAAGTTGTGAGGGTTCATTCTCAACCCTCAAATCCTCTCTCACCTCTCCTCTCATTATGAAATCTCCAAATTGGAACCTTCCTTTAGAACTTATGTGTGATGCCAGTGACTTTGCTGTTGGATCTATATTAGGACAACATTGTGATAAAACTCCTTATGTCATTGCTTATGCAAGAAAATCCTTAAATGATGCCCAAATCAACTACACCACTACTGAAAAGGAGTTACTTGCTATTGTGTTTTCCTTAGATAAGTTTAGGTCCTACCTCTTAGGATCCCCCATCACTGTGTTCACTGACCATTCTGCACTAAAATACCTCTTCCAAAAACAAGATGCTAAGGCTAGACTGATTAGGTGGGTCCTTCTCTTACAAGAATTTTAACTCACAATCAAGGATAAAAAGGGAGTTGAAAATGTTGTAGCTGATCACCTCTCTAGGATGGAATTCAAAGACAACTCAAATCACCTTTCTGTGTCTGATTCGTTTCCTAATGAACACCTATACTCTGTGAGTGACTGACCTTGGTATGCTGACATAGCAAATTTCTTAGTGACAGGAGTCATTCCAAAATTCTTAGGGACTCAAGCTCGAAGGAAATTTCTTTCTGATGTTAGATACTATGTGTTTGGTGATCCATACATCTACAAGTTCTGCCCTGACCAAGTCATTAGGAGGTGTGTTCCAGAATCTGAACAAGAGTCCATCCTTAAATTCTGTCACAGTGAGGCATGTGGAGGTCACTTTTCCTCTAAGAAAACATCTGCTAAGATTCTTCAATGTGGTCTCTTATGTCCCACCCTCTCGAGGGACTCCTAAACATTTTGTCAAAGCTGTCCTAGGTGTCAACAAGTAGGGTCCATCACAAAAAGGAATCAAATGCCACTCACTCCCATCTTAGTGGTTGAAATATTTGACTGTTGGGGAATTGATTTCATGGGTCCCTTCCCAAACTCTCGGGGATACCTCTATATACTCTTAGCTGTTGATTATGTCTCAAAATGGGTTGAGGCCATTCCCACTAAGTCCAATGATCATCAAGTTGTGATTTTATTTCTGAAAGAGAACATATTTTCAAGATTTGGAATTCCTAGGGCTATCATAAGTGACCGTGGAACTCATTTTTGCAATCGTCCATTCTCATCACTCATGTAAAAATATGGAATTTCTCACAAAGTTTCCACTGCTTACCACCCTCAAACCAATGGTCAGGCTGAGTTAGCGAATAGGGAGATTAAGAAAATTCTTGAAAAAACTGTCAACCCCTCTAGGAAAGATTGGTCTGAGAAACTCTTAGATGCTCTTTGGGCCTATAGAACCACATATAAAACCATTTTAGGAATGTCCCCATATAGGTTGGTTTATGGTAAAGCATGCCATTTGCCAGTGGAGATTGAACATAAGGCCTTTTGGGCAATTAAGAAAATGGATTATGATCTATCATTGGCCGGAACAAAAAGGAAATTAGATCTCAATGAACTGGAGGAACTAAGGATGGAGGCTTATTAAAATTCAAGGATCAATAAAGATAGAGTTCAAGCCTACCAATCTAGGAATATCAAGGTCAAACATTTTGAACCGGGAAAACTTGTGCTCTTGTATAGTTCAAAACTTCATTTACATCCGGGAAAGTTAATGTCTAGATGGTCAGGACCATTCATAGTGCATCATGTATTCCCCCATGGGGTAGTAGAGATTCAAGATCCCACAAGTGGTTACATTTTCAAGGTCAATGGTCAAAGGTTAAAACCATTCATTGAATCATTCAATAAACAGGAAATAGAGGTTGAGTTAACTGAGACAACCTATGAACAAGGAAAAAATTGATAGATTTAGGGTCCATGTCGGGATAACGACATTAAACAAAGCGCTGCATGGGAGGAAACCCATAGTTTTCAAGTTTCTTATCATTTTTTTGTTTTAATAAACTTTATATTTTAAATAGGATTAATTAATCATTTTTACATTTAAAAAGAGGACTATTGACATGTTCTTCTATTATGAGTATGGATGGGTATGAAAGGGGAGCATTGTATTCATCCGTGTCACGCGGTGTGATCCCTGAGTAATACCTTACCCAGAAAATTAAAAAGAAGACAATGTATCATTAGTTTGATTTAAAAAAATCAAAAAGGGAAAAAAAGGAAAAACCATAAAAATGATGATACTTGGAATTAAATAAATCGTTATGTTGTTTGTTTTGTCTGGTTTGTTCTTCTTTTTTTTTAGGTACTATTTTGGGTAATACATGTTCAATCAAGGAGGTGCCTACATTCCCCAAGAGATCAAAGGACTAATTTGGAGCAGCAAGAACTTCAGCTTCAACCACCAGGTGATTTCATTCCATGATCCTCAATTTCAATTTCCTTTTTGAACTTCCATTATTTGCCTCTACTCCTTCTAAATTTTTATTTCTTCAAACACTGGGGATAGTGTTGTTTTAAGTTGGAGGAGAGATAAAATAAAAAAAAAATGCTTTTGTGTCAAAAAAATGACTGATTTGAAAAAAAATTAAATGGAAGGAAAAATTCCTTTAACTTTAAACATGGTAATACACATTGCACACTTTGAAACTGAATATCAAATAATTTAGCATACCCTGATTCTGATTTTAATCCTTGTATAATTTCATGAGCATTGATTTTGGAAAGTGTGGTTGTCCAATGTGATATTTCATCATTTATATTTTCATCCAAATAAAAAAAAGATCACAATGCACGTCCCTTGGATAGTGGGGTATTAGTTTGATTTCATGGGGTCCCCTAAATAAATAGCATAGGTTTGGTGATCATTTTAGTTTAATATGAGTATTCAAAAAAATTATTAAAATTATTAAAGAAAAATGCACGTAGAGCAATGAAATGACCTAATGTGTGGCATTCGGCACTTGGGGATCGTGACTCCATAGTTGTCTGGCCCAGAGTTAGTAATTTTATCTCTATTTTTGGTAATTTGAATTTTTTTTTTTGACTGAGTTAACTCAAGATGATGCCCGATTATGTGGGATTCACTTGGTGCCCTAAGGTCTTTGAGCCTGGGAGTCATCGGCAAAGTCTTGTTACAGGGGTTGACTCTTTTGAGTGCAACTTCAATTACCATGGAAAAATTGCAAAAAACAAAAAAAACAAAAAAAAACAAAAAAATTATACAAAAAAAAATGAATACTCATCTTAATATTGAAATGTGATTCCACCTAGTACTTCCATAATTTCCCCCTTGAATAAAGATGAACCCCCATGTCAATTGTGATGCACAACACATCCTCATACTTAATTGATATTGGATGAAATATGGAAATGAATTTGAACAAAGGAATCGGCTTGGGATTGGGATCTTCTTATGAAACTATCTCGTATTAAAATATTTTGATGGGTTTCATGATTGTTTGGTATAAGGTTTTTTTGTGATCATTGTGTATTAAAATGTTTTTGGAAAAGGGAATTCGAATTTCATTTTGTTGAGATATATTTTGCTCGGGACTAGCAAAACTCAAGTTGGGGGGTGTGATTAGCCACTAAATGAGGCTAATATTCATTGGTAATATATATAATATTCATGTTCTTTATTATTCATAAACACAATTTTAGTGCATTTTATACTTTGAACATCATTTCACATTATGATTGTAATACCTTCTTAAAATGCACTATTATGTGGTACATTTTTGAACATCATTTAAAGTACCAAATGATTCATCTGATTATACATATTTTAATTTGATAATTGATCTACACTCCAATATGAACATGTTTCATTCAGGTATCAATGGAGAATTCATGAAGGGTGATGGAGATATTTGGCAATGAAATGAAGCAAGTCTAGAGAAGGCAGATTGGACACCAGCCCACTGATGAGACTTTTGGGCCCAACATACAGTCCCAATTAATCCCAAATTTCTTTTAATGCTATAAGACATATATAGGAACAAATCACTCTTCATGATCCAATGCTAATTCGGCCTCTATGGTGGTCATTGAGGCGGCCCAAGTTAGAGATACAATTCTGGGCCAGATTCTGCGGCCCAAAAAAACATCCCACTAATTTAATCATATCTCAAAATCCACAACACCAAATGGGTCCAAATTTTACAGGCGGTTATACGACATCCGGAGATCCATTTTCTTATTCTATGTCCCACTCTGATTATGCCTTATAGAAGGTCTTCTAGACACGTCGGTTCGATAAAGGAAAGCTGGATGCCACCTTGGGTCAAATGTGGAAAAGTTCAAATTCCACAAGCTTTCCACCACCTATGGCCTACCAAAATTAATTGAGATGCTTTGTAATATTGGAGGCTCGACCCAAGGCTCCCAAAATTCCTATTTAAGGTAGTGGTGGTGAAGGAGTTAAAAATCTTGGATGCTTTGTTCAATTGTAATGTTATGCTGCATTTTTGTTGCCTCAAATTTGTCTTCCACATGTAAGTTGTTCAATTCACTTTAGTTTCTTAATAAAAGTTCTTCTTCTACTCTTATTTTTTTGTTCTTCATATCACTTTGATACCGTTGGATCAAGGTGTGAATTTATTCACACCAAACCTTGTGAAATTATTCACACAACGGTGGAGTGATCATTTTATTTTTGTTGTTTTCTTTACTTCTCCATTTCCTCCCTCATGAGTCTATTTTCCGCTTCCATTGAAACCATGGGATCAATGGAGGGATAACCCACTTATGGGTTGATCTAATGGAGTAGAAAGGTTCTGTATTGGATGTTATTTATCACCTAATTAATGTATAATCACTTCTTTAATTGGGATTTTTATTTGATGATTTTTAAACTCCATCGTCCTTGTTGAATTTAAGGCCACACACTTCAAGTACTAATACGATCCTTTAACTTGAAGTGATCAAAACTTTGATCCTTCAAGTGTATAGGTGATTAGTATTAGAGAGTGTAGGCATTAAACCAGTAAGTGATGATGTTGTTTTATCTCCTTAAATGAACCCATCTCAAATTTAAGAAATTGAAATCATTAAAAAGAAAATACGTCCAATCCACCCCGTGCGATAACCTAGGATCAACTCATTATTTTAAATTTAATTCACTTTAATCTATTAGATATCTTTAAAACCCATCCAAAATCAATCCAATTTGGCCACTTAATAGCTAAAAATAGTCCATAAAATATACGTGTCTATAGGTTTCTTCTTAGGTCTCTGTGGATTCGATAACCCAAGCTAAACTACAAGGACCGTCTTACCTTATTATCTTGGGTAAATTTGAGCGATAATCAGTAATAATACTACGGGATTTATTTATATATATATATGTCATCTACTTACTTCCATTCAAGTCAATAAGGAAAGGAAAACAGCGTTCATGCGTACGTACGGCCTACCGTCTCCATGAACGGTGTATTTCATTACATTTATCAATCTATTATATATATATTCTGAATATATATTATATATAAATCATGTTTTACATTTTATAATTAAGTAATCATGATCTAAGTAATCATATGAATAATTACAAGTCAAAACACGGATGACAAATGAAACGATTTTACCCAAAACGTTGCTTTAACATGGAATTGACAAATGAACGGGTAATATAAAGTCGTAAGTGAATAATATATGATATCATAAATATTATTATGGTTCTGTTACAAGTTAATAATATGTTTAAACCCACTATACATGAGTCTCGGACACATACAGAAGAAATTGGACATAAGGTAAGGGATAATTATTTCAATCTCGTTCTTAACCGAGATTGTTTATTCGTAAGTATTTGCTAGGGTTATATTTATCATGCATGTCCATGTTTTCTAAAAAAATCATGTATTTTTAAAGTCATTTTTAAACATTTTTGACTTTTACTACATGGTATGTAAGGAATCTTTCTTTTGTTTACCATACGAGGAACTTTTTGGCTTTTCTGGAAAAAGTACGAGGTGAATGTTTTTTTTAACTTATATGGCGTGAATGGATTTTTACGGTTTCATAATTCCATGTTTCTATGAATCTTAATCTACAATATTTCATTATTATTTTAAACAAAATCCTTTTCTTTTAAAATTGCATGGAATTTTGAGAAAAGAAAAATGATTTTGAAGAAGAAAGGATATTTTCCTCAAGAATTCATTTCAAGTGTTTTATCAAAACTATTTTACATCTAAGATTAAATTATTTAATATGTTTATGTTTCAAGTATAATGTCTCTATTATTTACATGGTTTGATTTTTCTTAGGATGAAATGATATCCATTTGTTTTATATGGATTATGTTATGATGGGATGATGTTTATGAAACCCATTTTATTCTTTGGGTTATGATGAATGATTTATGTTTATTTTGTAGCACATATAAGAATGGTTTCATTATGAGATGGGTGGTACCTATATCTCCCTCCAATTCATTGGGTAAAGATTTATATCTCATGAGATAGACATGGCTGGAATGGCAAGTAAAATCTGGTTTAGTAATACAGGGCCGGAATGGAAAGTAAACCCGGTTCAGCAATGGACTTTGTCCACTATAATGGTCTTAGCAGCAATGTCTTGGCTACTATGGAAATCATAACATGTTCTTAATGGTTTTACACAATTAAATTTTTTATTCCCATGCTATTTTATCATGATTAATGTTCTTTTATGATCTATGCCTTATGTACTGCCAAGATTTATGTCATTACTCATGATTTTGATGTTTTATGTTCATGTTTTTACGTTAAAATGTTTATGGATTGTTTTATATTCTCCATGCTTACCCTTACTGAGCATTTTAGCTCACCCTTGTTATGTTTTCTTTTCCCCGGGATTTAGAGAAAGGTTTTAGGTAATAAAACAAAAGGGGAAGATCTTTATGGAAGATGTTGAAGATATTTCACCATGATTAGAAGATTATGTTCTGAGTTTCCAAAGACACTAAACGAATAGGGTCTTTGGGCATATTTTTTTTCATGTATTAAGTATTCCTCAAAAGTAATGTAATTTCTATTTACGTCAAGCTTTGGGTCTCTACACATAATACATGTCCTAGTTAAGAAGTGGTCTTGAAGGCTTGGCATGTTCTATTTTTGGTATCGAGAAGGTTTCTAGCGGTAGGTTTGAGAATGAAGTGATTCATTGATGATATTTGCATTATATCATTGTTTCTCACACTGATCTTGACTCGTGTGTGATTAGAGTATGTGTTAAGGGGGTCCTTGATCACTATCTGGGTTGTAGAAGTAAAATGGTTTCGCATGCCCATGACATGTCAACAAGTTGGTTCATGAAGATTATAAGTGTTATTAACAAACCCAGAGGGGGGTTATTGGAAATAAATACCTCTTGGTGGTTATTTTGGTTTGATTGTGTTTTTTAATAAGGTTTGAGGTTTTTGACAAAGGATGGTTGTCAAAGAAGGCAAGATGAGTGAGCATGAATGGCTGATTTGATCTCATGGAGCATGAGATGTATGATCTTGAAGAGTGTGAGATGTCTGGTCTCATAGAAGTGTGAATGTCTGATCTTGTGGAGCATGAAATGTCTGATCTCATGGAAGCATGAAATGCCTGATCTCGCGGAGCATGAATGTATGATCTTATGGAGTGTGAAATTTCTGATCTCACGGAAGCGTGAAATGTCTGATCTTGCGGAGCATGAATGTTTGAATTGATCTTGTGAAGCTCACATGATTTCCAGAAGATCTTTCATTAAGATCATGCGATGCACCTGAAGACATCACATGATTTTCAGAGGATCTCGTAGAGAGATCATGCAAAGTACCTAAAGACATTGCAAGATTATTAGAGGATCTCACAGAGAAATCACGCGAAGCATATGATTTTCAATGGATCTCGCAGTGAGATCATGCAAAGCACAAGAAGGTAGAAATGATAGAGATATCACGCATTCGTTCGAAATCATCTGACCACTTGATTTTCCTTGGATCATTATGACAGGGTCACGCGAAGCACTGGGAGACAACAACATCGGCCACAAGATTGTTTGTGGATCTCATGATGGAATCATGCGAAGTGCATGATTGTCAATGGATCTCACGATGGGATCTCGCAAAGTGTTGAAAGACGATTTCACTGACCGCATGATTATCATTGGATCTCATGATGGGATCATGCGACACTCAAAAATAACGACGATGATCATGCAAAGCACATGCAAAATGCATAAACTGATCAGGTGAAGTACTTGTGAAATGCAGAAGGTGATCACGCAAAGCGATCACGTGAAGCGCGTGATGCCGATTACTGAGGCAGTGGAACAGATAGCTATCCATGATTTGTGGAGTTAAGCTAATGGACTTTTTACTATAAATACCCAATGACCCATCCATAATAGGTGATGAAGTTTTTCTTAAAAGATTCATCTGTAGAAAAGTCTGGAGAAGGGGTTTCGCATGAAGCGAAGGAGTATAAATGATTGAAATCGTGTAAGTGTTTCACATGAGTAGAATGAAGTCTTGTTCTTGGATCTTGTGATATATGTAATATGTTGAAGGTATTGTGAAAGGATCTCACAAAGGAGTCTCGTGAATTGAAGTATGTGCTGGGTGGTTGAACACAAAAGCAAACCCATTGATATCTCATGATTCGTATGAACTGAACAAGGTTTCTCGATATGAATGATCTAAACAAGATCTCACGATCCACATAAACTGAATAAGATATCATAATACATATGAATTGAACAAGATCTCGCAATCTGCGTGAACATAACAGGGTCTCGCGGAGAGGTCTTGCGAAGCAGTCTCGCAATGGAGTCACAAAATCTGCTTGATCTAAAGGGTGTCTCATGTAGGGGTTTGTAAGAACTTGGTCCTTCTTTTCATGTATGTTTTCCTTTTCTAGTCATTTTTGAGAAAAAGCAGTTTTTTTGGGAGGTTGTGCAGGGGCGCACGGTTGGTGCACGGTCTAAACAAACTGTGCGGCCAGCCCAGGAAACTGTGCACCCTTAATAGTGGGCTCCGCACGGGCTGCGCACCGTTTCTCAGACAGTGTGAGAAAGCCGTGCGAAGTCCCTAGGTGAGACAGTGGCAACTGCATGGTTGGAACATGGTTTTTCAAACCATGTAGGGTAACAGTGCGGACACTTAAAGTTAGTGTTTTTAAGTCTCGAGCCACTCAAAATTTCCAATTCCTCCACCATTCTTTCTCCCACTCATGGCTCACATGGGAGTTGCAATTTTCAAAGGTTGGGGGAGCTCCTTGGATCATTTTGGAGGCAAATCGAAGGGGTTTCTTGGTGGATCGAAGGCGGATCTCCTCGGGTAAGTCCCTCTTTTGGTTCTTTGAGGTTTTGGTAGGGTTAGCTCTCTCTCTCTCTCTCTCTTAGTTTCCTAGATCTACAAGGTTTTCATGTAGATCTAGGGTTATGTTGCCTTTTTGTTTTAAAGGTTTACCTTGTTGTTTTTAGGGAAGAGTTTTTGAGGTGGTTTCGAGGAGGCGTTCACCCGGTTTGGGGTGCGTTTGGGTGAAGAGGTTGATTTCGCCAAACCCTAAGAGGTAGGTGGTTTGTGCCTTTCCATTGAAAGTCTTTGAGTTTTATGTGTAAATTTTCTCAATACCCATGAACGGGGTATTGCGTGTTTACTGTTCTAGGCCTTTTGTTTCTCTGCTATGCTGGTATGCCTGAGTAGATGATTATTGATTATGAATAGGGAGAATTGTTGTGCTCTGGATGTATTGTCATGCATGTTTTTGCATGTTTTGACCTTTGGGTCTTGTTTGTCTGTTAGGATACTATTTACTTTCCCATGCCTAGTATTGTAGGATGGTGTGATTGTTGTTCTGTTATGTTGTTGTGCTATAGAATTCTAGCCGAGTAGTTCATGAGGTTTACCTTGTCCGTTACGTGCTGCTACACTTGTTTGACTTACGCAGGGCCGTGAGAACCTGGTGTATAGACCATTGGTAGAATTGACATTGAGGGCTTCTGCAGAGTGTCTTTATAATTATATAATGCGAGACCACATGGGGAATTGACGTTGAGTGCTTCCCCAAAGTGTATGTAGTTCCTTGACGCAGGCCACATGGTGAATTGATGTTGAGTGCTTCCCTAAAGTTCCTTCAGTACGATACAAGACTATAGGGGGAATTGACGGTGAGTGCTTACCCATAGAGTTTATACTTTAGCTGAAACAGAGGGGTGAGACTATGTGTGTTGCCCAAACGGTTGCTTTTACTTGTTAGGTAGGACCAGAGGGGTTATACTGAGTGTGCTTCCTAGAGGGTTACCTATTGTGTTTATCTGATTGTTAGTTGTTTCTTGATTTTGAAACTGTGGATTGTTTATTGTTGAGTACCTTCCTATTTACTGTTTCCTGTACTTTTACCTACCTTATAGTCACTGACTGTTAGGCACAGATCTCGTGGTGGTTTCCTACTGGGATTTAGTCTCGCACCCTGTTTGGTCCATGCTTTTGGTCCCAAACAGATTTTATTGTTGTAGGTATAGACAAGGGTAAGCACCCTTATACTTCAGGTACTTGACATGTTGTGGAGCTGGAGTGAACAGGAGCAAGCTTAGGCTTGTGATGCTATAGAGATGATTGCTATTTTTCTTTTGTACTTTGTTTAGTACTGTATTTCAGCATTGTGCTTTGTTTTGCTTCTTTCCTAGACATGTGTATCATGAATCATTTTATATATGTGCTTTAGTTTATTCTATCAGTCTTCGGTTGTTTATTTTTGTATGATATTATTACTGCTTCCGCTCTTGTATGCATTTGTTGCTTCTACTATGTACTCTTCCAATGAGGGAATAGTTTCCCCACTATCACACCCAAGGCCCTCGCTACTAGTTGGAAGCCTCTGGCGTTCAGGAAAATGCGCTTGAGGCCATGTGACCAACTGGGTACAAGGCGCCTCTAGGTGTCTTTCGGAACCGGGATGTTAGAAAGTGGCATCAGAGGAATTATTTTCTTCTTGAATTATTGTTTGGAGTCTTTAGCCAGGGATAGGAAGGAATAGGTACTTGTTAATAAGCTGTGTCCGGGAGTAGCTAACCCATGTACAGGGAAAATCCAATTTACCTCGTTATTGCAATTTTTTTCTAGTTTGCAATTTTACAGTTTATTTGATTTCACCGTTGGGTGATTCACATGTTTTGTGTTGTTATCATTGATGTTATTGAGGTTCTATTTCTATCACAACCCGATGATATGAGGGTCTTCCATCTCATTCATCAAATAGGAACTTGTTAGAAATCACATGTAATGCATTATTGCCATGCCATTTAGGGTGCATTAGCATTTGCATGTTTTTGTGATAGATGTTGTGTAGAATATGCATGCTGTTGTGATAGGTGATTTGATAAAAATACCTATTGTTTAAGTAAGTTTTTGTTTAGGATGAACGCCAAATTTTGGTTCCTGAGGTGTTATGGGCCTTCATGGACCAGAACTTGGTGGATCATTGCCTTGTCATTGCTTGTTTATAACATGTGTAAGATGTCAGGATTTGATTCGTGGGGAGTATGGGCCCCCACGGATCGGAATTTGGCACTTTCAATGTTCATTTTAGTGTTTCTATGGGTTCCAGAGTAGTTTCTAAGACTTACTGTCCAGAAAAACCTAGAATGCACATCGTGTAGTTTTGACTACACGACATGTGTTCTTCTGTTCGGGAAGAAACAGTCTTTCTTAAGTATATGTCATGTAATTTCTGTACACGCCGTGTACTCCTATGTTTCATTTCCCCTTAATCTAGATATGATCTGTGTGTTTGACCTTGTAGAGTCATGCCACCAAGACGTCCTCCTATTGTACGCCAGCTACAAGGTAGTGATCAAACACTGGATATGGCTGATCAGGGACTTCCTGCAGATCCTCCTATTGTGAAAGTCTTGGCACCAGCAGTTATACCTAACCCAGGTGCTGATGCATAGTTTAGGGAAGGCTTTATAAGGATGATGCAGACCTTTCAGGGAGCACCGCCTCCTGTCCCGTCGATGGAATATTTGACGCGGGTCTTCCAATAGCAGCATCCTCTCACTTTCTCAAGGGAAGGAGGACCTCAGGCTGCAGAGTCATAGCTAGAAGTCATGCTGACGATCTTTGAGCATCTGGAGACACATCCAGAGATGAGATTCAATCTCTCTACCTATATGATATGGGATTCTTCCAAGAGATGGTGGGATGTGATATCACAGGCGGTTCATCAGTAGGTTATGGCTTGGGAGGAGTTCCATCACATCTTCTATGACTAATTCTATTTGGAGACCCTGAGGGCCGACTGAGCCTGGGAGTTTATGAGCCTTGAGCAGAGTACCCTATCGGTTATGTATTATTCCTCTCGTTTCACCTAGATTCAGTGTTTCACACCCTTCTTGGGAGGAGATGGGTAATTTCTGGTAAGGAAGTTTGAGGATGGCCTCAAACAGGACATCCTCTCTCAGGTGAATATCTCCAGGTTGACTTCCATTGCTTCCATAGTCAACTAGGCACTGATCACAGAATGCAATCTGAGGGATTCCGGAGTTGTGAGTCAGGGTGGCTCGACATCTGGAGTTAGCGTTCCTTCTACTGACAGTAGGAAGCGCCATAGGGAGTCTTCGCATTGTGATCTAAGGAAGTGAGACACGCCTTCGGGAAACTAGGTAGTATTCTATTAGTGTGGGAAGAGTGGGTATATGAGGCCACATTTCTCAGAAGACCTAGAGGAGTGTTGATCATGCGACAAGATGGGTCACCTTTAGCGTTTTTGTCAGATCTTTTCACTAGCAGCTGGTGATAGGGGTTCATCTATGACTCCTTGTAGAGGAGAAGCTACACCAGTTTCTCACTAGTCTGGGAACTGGGGTCTTTCTGTCCGCTCAGGATGAGGTGGACTTCATGGCCATGGTGTTCATTCACCAGGATACCAGTAACAGAAGGGTGGATCAGCTTCGAGTGGTCAGGCAGGGTCACAGGTCCATGTCATAGGCTAGACTTTTGTAGTGGAGCAGACCTAGCAGGAGCAGGATTTCGGACCCTCCACAGTTCGAAGTACGATCTTAGTAGCCTCGGTTTTATCTTAATCTCTTTTCGACACAGGGGATTTACATAGCTTTATCTTTGTTGCTGTTGTGGAGAGCCTTGGGCTCTGCATCTTTTCTTCTACTGATATCTTGACGTTATACACTCCGTTGGGGATGAGAACATATAGTGTGCGTTAGTGTAAGGAGTTCCCTCTTGAGGTTGGTGGGTGTCACTTTCTATGGGACCTCTATGTCCTAGAGATGACAAGCTATTATTTCATTCTCAGAATGGACTGGTTAGTTTCCTTCCAGGCAGACGTCGATGGCTATTTCCGTAGGGTGAGTTTCATATCACCAGAGGGCAGATCATTTTTTCATAGGGGCGAATGGGATATCCAGGGGAGCATAGCTGGTCCATAGCATCATGGGTTAGGAGGATTTACAACCCATATTTCTAGTCTATATCTGGATAACCAGGGGACTTCACAGTTGGAATTTCCTCTAGTGGTGGATCTTTTTAGGGACGTATTTCTAGAGGAATTTTTAGGTTTACCTCTGGAGCGTGAGGTAGACTTCTCTATTGAGCTTGTGCCAGGAGCGACACTGGTGTCCATTACTCCTTATAGGATGGCTACACCAGAGTTGCGGGAGCACAAGAAGCAGTTAGAGGAGTTGCAGGCAAAGAGTTTCATCTGAACCAGTACTTCTCCTTGGGGTTCGCCGGTCTTGTTTGCGAAGAAGGTAGACAGTACCCTCAGGCTTTGTGTGGATTATCAGAAGTTGAACCAGTTGACGGTTAAGAACCGATATCCCTTGCCCAGGACTGATGATCTATTTGATCAGCTTAAAGGAGCCCGAGTGTTCTAGAATATTGAATTGAGGTTCGGTTACCATCAGTTGTGTGTTAGACCATCTGATATACCTCTTACAGCTTTCTGGAGCAGGTATGGTCTATACGAGTACTTGGTTATGTCGTTTGGTCTCATGAACACGCCTGCAGTTTTCATGGAACTGATGAACCGAGTGTTCCATACATACTTGCACTCTTTCGTGGTGGTCTTCATGGATGATATATTGGTGTACTCTCACACTCGATACGGCCATGATACCCATCTTGAGATCATTTTGAGTACACTGAGGGAGCATCAGTTATATGCTAAGCTCTCAAAATGTCACTTTTGGATAGATCATATTCACTTCTTGGGTTATGTTATCTTAGAGACAGGAGTGTCAATAGACCCAGATAAAGTGAAAGCAGTAGTTTCCTAGGAGCAGCTAAAGAACATCTTTGAGGTGCGGAGCTTTCTAGGGATGGATGGATACTACAGGCATTTTATACAAGACTTTTCACGCTTAGCAGCACCGCTGATGAGTTTGACTAAGAAGGGTGCAAAGTTCTTATGGTCATATTCTTGTGAGTCAGCCCTTCAGAAGATGAAATAGAGGTTGACTTCAGCACCTATACTAGCATTTCTTGAATTGGACAAGATCTA
Organism: Viscum album; assembly: GCA_963277665.1. NCBI lineage: Eukaryota > Viridiplantae > Streptophyta > Magnoliopsida > Santalales > Viscaceae > Viscum > Viscum album. Next base: position 1,082,429,465 of record OY728134.1, on the reverse strand, counting down.
TACTATTTATTGTGATGATTTAGGTATCGGGTTGGGAGCTATGCTTATGCAGGGAGATGGAGTTGTTGCGTACGGGTCTCAGCAGTTGAGGCCACACGAGAGGAATTACCTGATGCGCGATCTGGAGTTGGAAGTTGTTGTTTATGCCTCATGTTTTTGGATACATTACCTTCGGGGAGATCATTTTGTGGTTTTCGCCGACCACAGGAGCCTCAAGTACATCTCTACTCAGCGTGATCTGAATTTGAGATAGCGAAGGTGGGTTGAGTACCTTCAGTCTTTTGACTTTGAGCTTGCCTACAAACCTGGGAAAGGCAACGCAGTGGCTGATTCATTGAGCAGGAATCAGATACAGGAAGTTCAGGAGGCCAGTAGTGAGTGGAAGCTTATGCCTATATTCTCTAAGATGCATTTGGAGGTACACGACAGACAGGGGCAGACCTTTCTTTCTTCTGTAACTATTACCTCTACTCTTCTTGATCGAGTACGAATGAGGCATCAATCGGATTCTAAAGGCCTAGTCCTGTGGTAAAGTGTGTCAAGAGAGGAACCAATTCTTGGGTGGACCACAGGCAAGGATGAGATCTTTCATTTCAAGGGACGCGTATGGGTTCCAACAGACATACACGAGGAACTGATGCGGGATTTTTATTCCTCAGTTTGGGCAGTTCATCCTGGCGTCACCAAGATGTATCATGATCTACACTGTCAGTATTGGTGGCCAGGTATGAAGAAGGATGTTGCTGGTTTCGTCATGAGTTGTTCCACTTGTCAGTAGGTGAAGGTGGAGCATCAGTGACCAGTAGGGCTTTTACAGTAGTTAATCATTCCCGAGTGGAAGTGGAATGATGTCGCGATGGATTTCATGACTGGTTTTCTAAGGTCGCCCCAAGGGAATGATGCATTATAGTATCCCTCATTTTGATTACATAACCTTTCATTACATTTTACATACATAGAATCTTTAAATTCTAGTGTCTTGGAAATCAGGATCATAATACATGAAAACAACATAAACATTCTTCTAAACCACTTGTAAGGCTTCATCAAAGGTTCATCCTATGTACATTACTGCATCTCATAACCTGAGGACATACATCAAAGGAAAGGGTGATCAGAAGGCCCAGTAAGGGAAACAAGGGGAAATATTTAACATGTGAACTTGAGATACATCAATAAAGTCATGAAAAAGAACTTTAATGCATGAGAAAGAAATCATGAGGCATATCATAATAAAAATAACGTGTTTCATAACTTGAAGATGTGGCTACAACATTTAACTTAGAAAATCATTTCCGTTTCACCAAGGTCTATCCCCAAGGTGTCATTAAACAAAATACCAAGGTTATTCACCAAGGTATCGTTAAAATGGTCATCTCTAGAGATTAAGTCTTTACCCAATGCATTGGAGCGCTATCAGGGCGCACCCTTAATTTTCTTTTATTATCATGTGATCCAAATATATCATCATCAAATATTTTATAAATAACCCATATAGCATAAAAGAAATGGGTTTCATTTCATAATCATAACGTTTTAAAAAATTCTTTTAAGATATGATCTTTATGTCACTTTAAACCCACGGAAAAGGAAAGCGGGTTTCATGTATGTAAATCCCAGAATTTAAAATATAACATTTTGGTATATATGTGAATACCCCTGTATAAGAAAGATCTTTGAGTATCCACTTAATAAAATAAAATAATTTGAGAAAAAGAGAGAGACATTTTGAGACGAAAATTCGGCAGCATAACGGTTGTGTTGCAGGGTTTTAGAAAACATTGAAAAGAGAGGGGTCATGGTCACCCATTCATAAATGATCCATAAAAAAGTGGAGGGACATATTATAAAGGATATATTAACATGGTAATGAAATTTGAATTACATACCATATTAAATGAAAAACTTGAAAGGAATACAAAAATAAGATTTCTCTTATGAAAATTCGGCAGCATAACGGCGTCACTTAAAAATTCTAAAAAATGAATTGATGAGATAAAATAGGGTCTCTCATCATATGAACATAAAAAGACAGTATTATGGATATAGAGATCATACCCAAACATAAGAAAAAGGAACTTTAAAGACTTTACATGAAAATAAAACTTTGAAAATGAGAAGGGTGAAAGAATCCCTTACGAAAATTCGGCAGCCTAACGGTGCCGCTTAAAAATTCAGAAAATGAAATGATGAGAGTAAAAGGGATTATCTCATTATATTAACATACAAATTAAATTAATGAGAATATAAAATAACATCCTCCAACATAAGAGCATGGAGCATAAAAGAAATGACATAAGAGATAGTACTTGAAAAGAAAGAGAGAGGTAGGATCTCTTACCTTGAAAACTAACTTCAAAATCTTGAAGGTCGGGACCTTGGGAGGATTGAGGGCACCTTGGGAGGACTCCTTGGAAGGTAAAGAGAACAGAACTTTATTGGGGAGGATTTTTAAATGAAACGAATGAGGGTATGGCTTGGTATTTATAAGAGAAGTGAGGGGACAAGGCATTAATTGCCAAGGGACACCTCATCGGTGGTATTTGGAAAAACCATGGGCTTTCCCATGGTATTTTCCCATGTTATTGGAAACATGGGACACTAAATATATTATATTACTATTCATAAGTCGACCAGAATTATTTCATAATTATTACATCCTTAATGATGTCATTAAACACCCGAAACTCAAAAACTGTATTTTCACTATTCACTGAAAATTCAACTTTCTCAGAAAAATCCCAAAAATTCACCTTAACCAAATATCGATGCTCTGAATTCAAAAATGAACTCCATTTTATGAAAATAATTTTCTAAATAGTTTTAATTTTATTTTTAAATAAAAAAACAATTCACCGAAAATTCAATTGTTTCAGAAAAATCCCAAAAATTCACCTTAACCAAATATCAATGCTCTGATTTCAAAAATGAACTCTATTTTATGAAAATAATTTTCTAAATATTTTTAATTTAATTTTTAAAATAAAAAACACTATTCACCTGAAAAAACTAATACTTAACCAGTACTTTCTGGAATAGTTATTTACCTATTTTATTGAATCGCATTACTTAATCAAGGTGTCTAGATTATATTAATACTTTCTTAAGTGAGGTTACTTAATCCATTTGATCACATTACTAATCATAAGGTTAAAATCACTATTCATAATTTACTATTCATCAAAATTAAGTTTATCTTATTAGACTCTAAATTTCTTACTGAACATAACTGTAGAAGACCATTTTTTGAAAATCATTACACATTATTAATTATTTAAGGTTTACATAAAATATTTTTAAAATATCTTTTTTCTAAAATTCATCAATAATATGCATACTATATTTATCCGGACATTTGAAAATTCACAAACTTCACTATAAGAAGACATCACAATTTTTTATTTAAATCAAAGGATTACACAAGGCAGTTACGGTCTCATTACATAACCCCTTATAACACCAGCATAGGACCTAAGAGTAAGGTGTGATAGGGTGATAGAATCTTGGGGTGGCTCGGCCAACATTTCCCAAGTAGTGATTTCTATCAGCTTTAACTTCTCGCGAAGGCAATTCTGTTCCAGCTTCACATGATGAAGTTCGGCTTGGGTTTGGTCCAGAGCAAAGCCCAAAGGTGCTACCTCCTTCCCGAGTTTCGTCAGATGAGCTTCGATCGGCCCGAGACTACTGGATGGGTCCATCGAATCTTCTTTCTATATTAATTAATCAAGATCACTTGTATTTATAGACAATAATCGCAACATTTAGTTTCCAATGGTCATATTGGCCAACGGTCATATAACAGTTGAAACCCAACGGTCATATTTTAATTATACTCGTTTTAATAAATGAAATAGTTTTTTTGAGTATAAAATAACACACAAAGTTAGGAAAAAATTATTCAAAATTTCGGGTCGTTACAATCTTCCCCCTTAAGAAATTGCGTCCTCGCAATTTTAAAATTGGGCTTGGAAATTTTGTTGAAATTCCCACATCGGAAAAAGACTCAGTAAAACTATTACTTTAAAAGAAATAAAGGGAAGTATAAAGGTCACCTGAGTTAACCCATACTAGGATTCCATGTAGGAAAACATGGATATGGAAGAGAAAACAAAGGGTCAAGTTCTGATGGAGAGTGATAGAAAACATGATTAGGAGAAAATTAACCACAAGAAGATCACAAACTTAAGATGTGTTAAACGGTCTTTGATTACCCAGTAGGAAACGTAAACCAACAACATTTTTGTTTTACATTCCTTTTCATAATTTTGAGGAATTCATTGACTACATAGAATAAAAAAATAAGGAAATATACTTACCTTCAAGTAGTGTTTCATCCCATAATAAGTTTCCACCAAGACTAATCTTTTCTCCAAACAATGAGTATTCAAAAAGACTTGGTCTCATCAAAAGCACAAGAATCGTCATATAGACAATCACATAATCCAAAAAAGGATAACTATATTTTTTGTTGGGCAAAAATCCCTCAAGGTATCATTGAAGCATTTTTGAGGTGATTATGTCTGTTGACAAAGTGGAAATCTGTGTGGTGATTGTTGACAAAGAAAAACAATGACATACAAATTTGTTGACAAAGGGGATTTCGTGGTGGAATGTCGAGTTCAAGAGCTATAGTCAATGATCCTTATTTGATTCAAGAACGTCGACAAAGTAATGGATGATCTGGAGGGGGTACAAAAAGAACAGATACAAGGTGGCGCCGTTTTCCAGTGTTTGCCAAATTTTTGGGCCTGAAAATCGACGAAAGGAGAAAAGTGGTTTTGGAAAAGAGACTTGTGCATCGTGTACTTGAAATAAAGGAAACTTGTGTGCCATATGTTTTTCAAGATCAGATCATCAAAATATGGCAAAGGGATAAGGGTCGCGCAAGTATTAAGTTGGTTGCGTAGGTGACCTGCGCACCAAGAGAAAGGACTTGCGCGCCAATGCCTAGGAGGATTGGAAACTTGCGTGCCTATTGTTTTTCAAGATCAGAACTTCAAAATATTTCAAAGGAAATAGGTTCATGCAAGTTTGGAAGTGTGTCGCACAAGTGACTTGCAGAGGAGAGATCTGCGCGCCGAGACATGCGCGTCGAAGGGAGACTTGTGCACCATCGCCCAGGGTGTTCAAAATGCCTATAAATACTGGAGCACCCCTCCTCATTTTCAACGGAGTTCAACACTTTGAAAAATCAGAGCTCCCGTCACGCAGGTGTGGTGGTTGCGCAAGTGGTGGTGTGTCGTGCAAGTAGGACTTGCGCGCCAGATTTGAAGAAGGGCGATTGTTGTTTGTTGCACACCAATATTGGTTTGGGCGTAAAGGGAAGTGCGTCGCGCAAGTTTGGAGTTGAAGAAGCTTGTGTCGCGCAAGTATCTGAGGTGGACTTGCGCGCCAGTTGTGACTTGCGCGCTGAGACTTGCGCGTCGGGTTAGACCTGTGCGCCAAGTACGGTTGATTTCCATCAGTGATTCAGGGCTGCGTGGAAACTGGAAGATTTCCTGATACCTTCGATGCAAAGAGAAATTCATCTATGGGTGAAAGTTGGACTTCAACAGAGAATCCACATACAACAGAGGATGTATTCATTATAGATAATGAAGAGACCTACAGGTCTATAAAGTGTGAGTGGATCCTTTTCGGAGCAGTGAGCAAAGGAAGAGGAAGAAGGTGATCCTCTCCACTGGTTGTGAGCCAGAGAGAGTGAAACAGGGAGTGACCCTTGGGAAAGCAGTGAGTTGACCCTAAACCTTGTAAAGGCAGTGAGTCTGGGACAGAGTGACTGTGCCCGAACCTTGTAATCCACATCCAGTGAAGTTTAGTGTAATTTGGAACAACTGACAACCTGTCGTCATATGCTCCTTGGACGTATCCCTTAGTGGTGAACCAAGTAAAAATTGATGTGTCATGTGCTTGATTTATTTTCTGTTTATATTGTGCAACAGGAAAGAGAGAGAAGAGTGTTTTGCTTAATAGCGAAACAATATCAGAACAAGATTTAATTTTAAATTAGTCATACCCTGATTCACCCCCCCTCTCAGGGTATTCAGCCTTGTAGACCTAACATTTTTCCCTGGTCTTTAGTCATCAACTAAAACTAAAATGGTTAGTACAATATCAAATAATCCCCAAAAAGAATAATCCTTTATAAAAGGAAATATGACTATTAATCTCTAAAATTCAAAAAAAGTACCCAAAGTTCCAGAAAGACCATTCAATACACAATCATCCTTAAAATTCTTCAGAATAATCTAAACTAAGATTGGAACCCAAAACTCAGAAGGATTTAATCTCATAGTCTTCCCCAAAAAAATATTAACATTTATCTCCAAATAACATAGACTACTATTAAAGTATCATACTAAAGTGTAATTAACTTATTCACATATTCTCTATTCTAGGTTCATCATTTTCCAGAAATAACCAAATCACCATATGTCCACAATAAATACATAAATTCTTACAAAACAAAATCAACAATTCCTCCTCAATTTAAATCCTGTAGTATTTTATTTCCCTTAGGAATATAGTACTCCAAAAGAGAAAACATCGTCCAAAATAACCTTTATCATTTAATCACCAAATCATTTTTCTATAAAAATTATATCCATTTGATAAAACATAATTTTACAAAATCAATTTATTCTTGATCCATAAAAATAGAAGGTGCATTAGTTAGTCCGAATGGAATAACAACAAACTCATAATGCCCATATCTTGATTGGAAAGTTGTTTTTGGAATATCATCATTCTTCACCCTCAATTGATGATAACCAAAACGAAGATCAATCTTAGAGAATAATTGATTCCCACGAAGTTGGTCAAATAAGTCATCAATTCTTGGAAGAGAGTATTTGTTCTTCACTGTGATCCAATTCAGTTCTCTATAATCAATGAATAGCTGCATCGATCCATCCTTCTTCTTCACAAAGAGAACTGGTTCTCCCCAAGGAGACACACTTGGTCGGATAAACCTATTCTCCAAAAGATCTCAGAGTTGTTTCTTTAATTCCTCTAGCTTCACATTTTCCATCCTATAGGGGGTCTTTGACATCAGATGAGATCTAGGTACGAGTTCAATGCAGAACTCTACCTCTCTTTCTGGGGGAGGTCCAAGTAACTCCTCAGGAAATACATCAACGTATTCCTAGAAGATGGGGACATTTTATAAAATAATAAATCCTTCGTGAGAAACTTATTTAATTTATGAATCTTTTAACTAAAAAGGATTTTATTTCTTACAACTTCATGCTTAGAAAATTACATTTTTCTATAATTCCTTCATAATGATTCATAAAAAGCATGTGATTAACCAAACATATCTCCCAAGAGTGTCATAACTAAGAGTGTAGCAAGTCTCATTGTCGTGTATTTGTTTTTGTTCGATTCTAGCTCAAAGCAGTGTTTTCGGGTTTTACCCCTATGTACATCTGTGCCAGAGCCACCTCTACCTACTCGTATCCAGACAGGGATGTATTTTCTTGATAAACCACTTACTCAATACTCACCAAAATACCAGGAATATTTCCTATATTTAAACTTTTCTATAGGGTTCTTCCTAAAGTTTTCATATCCTAATTTCCATAAATAACTAAACTATTCTTTGATACCAACTATATCATCCCACCTTTTGATTACATAACCTTTCATTACATTTTACATATAGAGGATCTTTAAAGCCTAGTGTCTTGGAAATCATGATCATAATACATGAAAACAACATAAACATTATTCTAAACCAATTGTAAGGCTTCATCAAAGGTTCATCCTATGTACATTACTGCATCTCATAACCTGGGGACATACATCAAAGGAAAGGGTGATCAGAAGGCCCAGTAAGGGAAACAAGGGGAAACATTTAACATGTGAACTTGAGATACATCAATGAAGTCATGAAAAATAACTTTAAGGCATGAGAAAGAAATCATGAGGCATATCATAATAAAAATAACGTGTTTCATAACTTGAAGATGTGGCTACAACATTTAACTTAGACAATAATTTTCATTTCACCAAGGTTCATCCCCAAAGTGTCATTAAAAAAATTACCAAGGTTATTCACCAAGGTATCGTTAAAATGGTCATCTCTAGAGATTAAGTCTTTACCCAATGCATTGGAGCGCTATCAGGGTGCACCCTTAATTTTTCTTTATTATCATGTGAGTCATATATATCATCATCAAAAATTTCATAAATAACCCATATAGCATAAAAGAAATGGGTTTCATTTCATAATCATAACGTTTTACAAACTACTTTTAAGATATGATCTTTATGTCACTTTAAACCCACGGAAAAGGAAAGCGGGTTTCATGTATGTAAATCCCAGAATTTAAAATAGAACATTTTTATATATATGTGAATACCCCTGTAGAAGAAATATCTTTGAGTATCCACTTAATAAAATAAAAGAATTTGAGAAAAAGTGAGACATTTTGAGATGAAAATTCGTTAGCATAACGGCTATGTTGCAGGGTTTTAGAAAACATTGAAAAGAGAGGGGTCATGGTCACCCATTCATAAATGATCCATAAAATAGTAGAGGGACAAAATATGAAGGATATAATAACGTGATAATGAAGTTTTAATGACATACCATATGAAATGAAAAACTTGAAAGGAAGAAAAAAATAAGATTTCTCTTATGAAAATTTGGCAGCCTAACGGCGTCACCTAAAACTTCTAAAAAATGAATTGATGAGATAAAATAGGGACTCTCATCATATGAACATAAAAGGATAGTATGATGGATATAGAGAGCATACCCCAACATAAGAAAAAGTAACTTGAAATACTTGACATGAAAATAGAACTTTGAAAATGAGAATGGTGAAAGAATCCCTTACGAAAATTTGGCAGCCTAACGGCACCACTTAAAAATTCAGAAAATGAAATGATGAGAGTAAAAGGGAGTCTCTCATTATATGAAAATAAAAATTACAGTAAGGTGAATATAAAAGAACATCCTCCAACATAAGAACATGGATCATAAAATAAATGACATAAGAGAGAGTACTTGAAAAGAAAGAGAGAGGTAGGATCTCTTACCTTGAAGAGTAACTTTGAAAGCTTGAAGGTCGGGACCTTGGGAGGCTTGAGGGCACCTTGGGAGGAATCCTTGGGAGGTAAAGAGACCAGAACTTCATTGGGGAGGATTTGGAAATGAAATGAATGATGGTATGGCTTGGTATTTATAGGAGAAGTGAGGGGACAAGGCATTAAATGCCAAGGGACACCTCATCGGTGGTATTTAGAAAAACCATGGGTTTTCCCATGGTATTTTCCCATGGTATTGGCCACTTGGGACACCTCATGCCTTATATTACTATTCATAAGTCGACCAGAATTATTGCATAATTATTACATCCTTAATGATGTCATTAAACACTCGAAACTCAAAAACTGTATTTTCACTATTCACCGCAAATTCAACTTTCTCAGAAAAATCCCAAAAATTCACCCTAACCAAATATTGATGCTCTGAATTCAAAAATGAACTCCATTTTATGAAAATAATTTTCTAAATATTTTTAATTTAATTTTTAAATAAAAACACTATTCACTGAAAATTCAATTGTTTCAGAAAAATCCCAAAAATTCACCTTAACCTAATATTGATGCTCTAATTTCAAAAATGAACTCTATTTTATGAAAATAATTTTCTAAATATTTTTAATTTAATTTTTAAAATAAAAAACACTATTCACCTGAAAAAACTAATACTTAACCAGTACTTTATGGAACAGTTATTTACCTATTTTATTAAATCACATTACTTAATCAAGGTTCCTATATTATATTAATACTTTCTTAAGTGAGGTTACTTAATCCATTTGATCACATTACTAATCATAAGCGCAAAATCACTATTCATAATTTATTATTCATCAAAAATTAAGTTGATCTTATTAGACTCTAAATTTCTTACTGAACATAACTGTAGAAGACCATTTTTTGAAAATCATTACACATTATTAATTATTTAAGGTTTAAATAAAATATTTTTAAAATATCCTTTTTCTAAAATTCATTAATAATATGCATACTATATTTATCCGGACATTTGAAAATTCACAAACTTCACCATAAGAAGACATCACAATTTTTTATTTAAATCAAAGGATTACACAAGGCAGTTATGGTCTCGCTACATACCCCCTTATAACACCAGCATAGGAGCTAAGAGTAAGGTGTGCTAGGGTGATAGAATCTTGGGGCGGCTCAGCCAACATTGCCTGAGTAGTGATTTCTATCAGCTTGAACTTCTCGCGAAGGCGATTCTGTTCCAACTTCACACAATAAAGTTCGGCTTGGGTTTGGTCCAGAGCAAAGCCCAAAGGTGCTACCTCTTTACTGAGTTCCATCAGATGGGCTTCGATCGGCCCGAGACTAATGGATGGGGTCATCGAATCTTCTTTCTATATTAATTAATCAAGATCACTTGTATTTATAGACAATAATCGCAATATTTAGTTTCCAATGGTCATATTGGTCAACGGTCATATTGGACAACAGTCATATAATAGTCGAAACCCAACGGTCTTATTTTAATTATACTCATTTTATTAAATGAAATAGTTTTGTTGAGTATAAAATAACACACAAAGTTAGGAAAAAAATTATTCAAAATTTCGGGTCGTTACATGCAGTATGGTCATTGATAGGCTTACAAAGGTTTCTCACTTCTTGCCGATCAAGGATACCTTCAGCGTTGATGAGATGGGACGGTTGTACATCTGAGAGATTGTACGTCTTCATGGAGTTCCACACTCCATCGTTTCAGACAGGGATGCGTGTTTTACTTCTCGGGTCTGGCAAGGGCTTCAGAAGGCGTTGGGTACACAGGTACTTTTGAGTACAGCTTACCATCCCTAGACAGATGACCAGTCTGAGTGTACGATTTAGGTGCTTGAGGACATGCTCCGAGCATGCATCCTGGATTTTGGAAGTTCTTGAGAGAAGCATATACCTCTTGTGGAATTTGCCTACAATAATAGTTTTCAAGAAACTATATAGATGGCACCTTATGAGGATTTGTATGGTAGGCCATGCCGATCACCCTTATGTTGGCTGGAGGTAGGAGAGACAGCTTTGCTGGGACCACGTCTTGTTCAGGAGACCACAGAGTAGATAGAGTTGATTCGGAAGAGGATGGCTACTGCACAGTCTCGACAGAAGTCTTATGCTGATCAGCGGAGATGACCTTTGGAGTTCGAGGTCAGGGATCATGTTTTCCTATGTGTCACACCGAGGTTGGGACACAAGAGGATTAGGAGATAGGGTAAGCTTTTGCCAAAGTATGTCGGGCCGTTTGAGGTGTTGGAGAGAGTTGGGTCGGTTGCCTATCGGTTGCAGTTACCTCATAGGTACCGGGCTATTCACGATGTCTTTCACGTTTCACAGCTTCGACGTTACTTTTCAAACCTGTCTCATGTCTTTCAACCCGAGGAGGTTGAGATCAAAGTGGATGCGTTTTTTGAGGAGCATCCTATCCGGATTGTGGATCGCAGTACGAAGGTTCTCTATGGCCGGTTTGTTCCCTTGGTACGAGTGTTATGGTAGCACGGGAGGGTGCAGGACAAGACTTGGGAGAGGGAGGCCGATGTACGAGCAGTGGCCGGAACTGTTCGGGGATTCTTCTTCTACGCCGTACTAGGGAAATTTGGGGACAAATTTCTTTAAGGGGGAAGTTTGTAAGAATCAAGACCTTCTTTTCAGGTATGTTTTCCTTTTCTGGTTGTTTTTGAGAAAAAAAGGTTTTTCAGGAGGTTGTGCAGGGGCGCACGGTTGGCGCATGGTCTGAACAAACCGTGCGGCCAGCCTAGGAAACTGTGCACCCTTGACAGTGGGCTCCGCACGGGCTGCGCACGGTTTATCAGACCATGCGGGCAAGCCGTGCGAAGTCCCTGGGTGAGACAGTGGCAACCACACGGTTGGCGTACGGTTTTTCAAACCGTGCGGGGTAACCGTGCGGCCACTTAAAGTTAGGGTTTTTAAGTCCCGAGCCACTCAGGATTTCCCATTCCTCCACTATTCTTCCTCTCACTCATGGATCGCGCGGGAGTTGCGATTTTTAGAGGTTGGGGGAGCTCTTTGGCTCATTTTGGAGGAAAATCTAAGGGGTTTCTTGATGGATCGAAGGCGGTTCTCCTTGGGTAAGTCCCTTTTTGGTTCTTTGAGGTTTTGGTAGGGTTAGCTCTCACACTCTCTCTCTCTCTCTCTCACTTATTTTCCTAGATCTACAAGGGTTGCATGTAGATATAGGGTTGTGTTTCCTTTGTGTGTTAAAGGTTGACCTTGTTGTTTTTAGGGAAGACTTTTTGAGGTGGTTTCGAGGAAGCGTTCACCCGGTTTGGGGTGCGTTTGGGCGAAGAGGTCGATTTCACCAAACCCTAAGAGGTAGGTGGATTTTTCCTTTCTGTTGAAAGTCTTTTAGTTTTATGTGAAAATTTTTCCAATACCCATGAACGGGGTATTGCGTGTTTACCGTTCTAGCCCTATTGTTTCTCTGCTATGCTGGTATGCCTGAGTAGATGATTATTGATTGTGAATAGGGTGAATTGTTGGGCTCTGGATGTATTACCATGCATGTTTTTGCCTGTTTTGACCTTTGGGACTTGTTTTCCTGTTAGGCTACTGTTTACTTTCCTATGCCTAGTATTGTAGGATGGTGTGACTATTGTTCTGTTATGTTGTTGTGTTGTAGAATGCTATCCAAGTAGTTCATGAGGTTTACCTTGGTTGTTATGTGCTGCCACACTTGCTTGACTTACACAGGGTCGTGAGAACCTGGTGTATAGACCATAGGGAGAATTTACGTTGAGGGCTTCTCTAGAGTGTCTTTATAATTATACGATGCGAGACCACAAGGGGAATTGACATTGAGTGCTTCCCCAGAGTGTCTGTAGTTCCTCGATGCGGGACACAGGGGGAATTGATGTTGAGTGCTTCCCCAGAGCGCCTTTAGTACGATACGAGACTATAGGGGGGAATTGACGGTGAGTGCTTCCCCAGAGAGTCTATACTTTAGCTAAACCAGAGGGGTGAGACTGTGTGTGCTGCCCAGAGGGTTGCTTGTACTTGTTAGGTAGGACCATAGGGGTTAGAATGAGTGTGCTCCCCAGAGGGTTACCTGTTGTGTTTATCTGCTTGTTAGTTGTTGCTTGATTTTGAAACTGTGGATTTTTTACTGTTGAGTACCTTCCTGTTTACTGTTTCCTGTACTTTTACCTGCCTTATACTCACTGACTATTAGGAACGGATCTCGTGGTGGTTGCCTATTGGGATTTAGTCTCACACTCTGTTTGGGCTATGCTTTTGGGCCCAAATAGATTATATTGTTGCAGGCATAGACAAGGGAAAGATCCCTTCTACTTTAGGTACTTGACATGTTGTGGAGCTGGAGAGCACGGGACCAAGTTTAGGCTTGTGATGCTGTGGAGCTGATTACTGTTTTTCTTTTGTACTTGGTTTAGTACTGTATTTCAGCATTTTGCTTTGTTTCACTGCTTTCCTAGACATATGTCTCATGCATCATTTTATATATGTGCTCCAGTTTATTTTATCAATCTTCCACTGTTTATTTTTGTATGATATTATTACTGCTTCTTCTCTTGTATGCATTTGTTGCTTCCGTTGTGTACTCTTCCAATGAGGGCATAGTTTCCCCACTATCATACTCAAGGCCCTCGCTGCTAGTCGGCAGCCTTTGGCGTTTGGGGAAATGTGCTTGAGGCCATGTGACCAAACAGGTACAGGGCGCCTCTAGGTGGCTTCCGGAATCGGGACGTTGGGTCTCACACTAGGATCTCATGCAAGGGTCTCGCGCTAGGATCTCGCGTGAGGATTACGCGTCAGTTCTCGCGCAAGGGGTTACGTTCCAGGATCTCGCATAAGGGGTTACACGCCAGGGTCTTGCATAGGGGTAATACGCTAGGGTCTTGCGTAAGGAGATACATGTTAGGGTTAACCTGTGAACAATATCATTGTCATATCTGTATTTTGAAGAAGACCGAGGATCTGCATCATCTGACTATATTTATAGAAGGAGTTTAATCACTGCTATATCCAAGGCAGTGAAATGAAGACTTGGCATCTCTTGAATATCTTGCTAGAGCCAAAGAGGAGGTAATTTTTGTGTCTACAACAAAGAGAAGTTTGTTCCAGTTGTCTGGAAAGTGGAAGTGTTGCATCAAGGTGTTTTCACATGAGTGAAAGAGCAGACCAGAAAGGACTTCAACATAGCATCTACATACAATTAAGGATGCATTCAATATTACTGATGAAGGAACCTTCATGTCCATAAATTGTGTATGAATCCTTTTCGGGGAAGTGAGAAAATGAAGAGGAAGAATGTGATCCTTTCCACCGGTAGTGAGTCATCGAAGGAAAGATCAAGGGAGTGGCCCTTGGGAAGCAGTGTGTTGTCCCTAAATCTTGAAATACAGTGAGTCTGGGTATAGAAGTGATCTAGCCCGAACCTTGTATTGGCGGTGAGTTTTAGTGGATTTGGTATATTGACACATTGTCTTTGTATGCTCCTTGGACATAGCCCAGTGAGGGTGAACCAAGTAAAAATATGTGTGTTCTTACGCTTGCTTTATTGCTTTAATTTTTTTCATCATTGTCAGATAAAGTTTGAAAGGATAAAATTAATATAAACACCAAAGAGCAAAAGAAGTGACCTTTATAATAAAGAGGTCAGGATCCAATGGGGCATGAAGAAGTTTGAAAATAATATTCATACTCTGATTCACCCCCCCCCCCCTCAAGGTATCTAAGCCCCTTTTGCGCCTAACAGATGTATTATTCCCTATGGTTGATATGTGTTATTTAACTTGTTGTAGACCAAAAAGGAGTGACCTTTGAGTTCTTTGACAAAGGGAGGAAATTTTGTTCGTAGAGGGAAGAGAAACTAAGCAGGGGAGCAGAGAAACAAGGAGAGTTTTAAAATCTAATGATGTAGAAGATATTTGTTCAAGGTTGATATATCACGACAATTTAACCTATGGGTTTATGATGTCAACAATTACCCAGTAGAGATAAGGAAGTGGTCTTCTCGAGTGACATCATTCTTCTTGGAGAATGAAATGGTTCTACTACAATAGAAGAGTTTAGTGAAAGGGTGTTTCAAGAATGAAGTGATTCGTTGATTAATATTGCATGTTACTCTTATTTCTCACATCGGGCATGGCTCATGTGGACTTAGAGTACGTGTTGAGTAAATCTTTGATTGCTTTCTGAAGTTATAAGAAACAAATTTTCGATAGAAGACAGAAAAGCGCAAAGTGTTGTCAACAAGTTGGAAACGGAAGGATTAAAGTAGTATCGAATGGTGAAGAGTTGTCAACAAACCTGAAGGGGAAGATTGTTGGGGAAATCCCTTAAAGTGAATTCTCGGTATTTTTGGGTTGGTTGTGTTTATTGACAAAACAGGTCTACAACGTCAATTGTGAAGTTCCAGCGTAATTGGTAGTGAACCGGGAGGGACAGTGAGTCAACTCCAAACTTTGTAACAGCGATACACTTTAGTGGATTTGGTACATCGACACATGGTCTTTTTATGCTCATTCGACTAACCTAGTTAAGTGTGAACCAAGTAAAATTGTTGTATCTCGCGCATGTTTTCATTTTTGCTCCTACATTGCTACAAGAAAGAGAAAGAAGAGTGTTTTATTTAAAGACTAAACAAGATCCAAGCGGTGAACGGTTTTAATTTGTCACACATTGATTCACTTCCCCATCTCAAGGTATCTAACATGATAGAGCCAACACAGTCGCAAATGGAGTTTGAGAAACGGAAGAGGTTTGTTGAAGCTGGTGATGGACTTAGTAGTGAAGCCGAAAAATGATTATCAAGTTGGAGATTGTTAAACTCGACTGTGAAAACCATTTTTTGGACTAAGAGATAAAACTTATGGAAGGAGAAGTCTCGAAAGTCTAACTTCTTATTGCTCAGATGGCGATGGTGGTAGCTGCAACAACGAAGTCCAAATATCCGGATGCAAGATGGTTGGAAGTCACACAGACCTGAAGGTGCAGTCATAAGATGTAATGTGATATTACCCCTAGACTCAAACTGAAGGTGGAGTGTGATGCACAAAGGACTGACGTGAAAGTAACTCTAAGAAAACGTAAGAGTCTCTCTTCTGATGGATTCCCCTGGTGATTTTGCAGCAAAGGGGAAAATGTAAGAGTAATTTGCATGGAGCGTAAGAGTAAACTTGTGAGAGTTTCGAAAGCGAGCACAGTGTACTGGCAGTGGGAGTTGTGACAGTGGAAGTCATTGATCGAATAAAGAGTTTTCTATAAATATTGGATCAGGTGGAATTCACCTCATGAAGATTAGGAGGTGACGACTACCGAATGCATCAGCTAGACTCTATTGTTTTAGTAAAGAGAAATCACTAGTGATTGTGACTAAGAGCTATTGTAATCATCATTCATTTTCTTAATCAAAGCAGTGTTCCTCCTGTGAAGTAAGACTCGTGTCTGAACTGTGTAAATTGTGTTGTTCATTTGTCTTGCATTCTCTATATGTGTTTGTTTGAACCACGTAAATTGTGTTGTTCATTTGTCTTACATTCTGTGTCTGTCTTTTTTCCCAATGAATATCTTTTGACAGTTTAATTGGAAGATAGTGTGAGCTCCACAAGCTACTATTGGGAACCTCAATGGTTGGATCCCATTGGTACTCAAATATATGATTGCAAGTTTTGTATTGTGCTTATGTTTTGGAATTGGTTTTAATTTTGAATTTGTTATGTCTAATTAGAGATGCTGTATTTGAGAAATTGTGTGTTAAGATGCATGCTAAGTCAATAGTTTAATCAAGGCTGTTTAATTTTTTTAATCATGAATTGTTTAGGAATTTAAACTGCCACTCGAATCAAAATTGTTAAGAGGAAGTGCACCATTAAAATGCATAGCTTATGCGTTTATTTTATGAGGTGAAGATGGATGAAAATGAGCTTTCATAATGTTGCGAATTAGATTACGCTTATATTTGTTTATGATAACCATGAAAATGTCATGCAAATGTTTTTCATGAATAAGGTTTTCCATGCAAAAAAAATGATGTATTTTTTATTTTATAAATTCTATTTTTAGGGGTTGTTTCGAATATCTCCTATCTCACAAAAAAAAAACTATGATAAGTTGAATGTGGTAGCTCTTCCATTACTAAAAGAACCTAGCCAAGAATTTCTTGTTTGACATTTTTCTTAGAAAACGAATAAAATCACGAAAAACTTAAATGGACGATGGCCGGATCTTGCAGGTACGGCACGATGTGCTTCTTCATGTCATTTTTCGATATATCCAAATGCCCACCTTCCACGCTAATGTACTTCACCTTCCCCGCCTCATCCAATGCTTTCAACCCAATCCAATCCTCTCTATACAGCTTCGTCTGATATGCTGGCAATATTGGAACAAAGGCACCATCTGGATAATACCCAAACCAGGAAGTTTCCTTCGGGACCAACACTTTATCCCCCTCGAACTGGATATATGAATCATAATGAAAAGAGGGTTTTGAATTATTAAAAAAAAACACACACACAAACAAATGAATGTCAGACTCACCATAATAAGGACCAAATTATCTAAGCTACTAAACCGATCTTTGTATGTTGAGTTCCGCTCATCTTCTTTCTCATTGTTAAGCTTTGGGAGAAACTTGCATTCCTCTAAATACCCAGGAATGTCCTGCAGGGAGGGCGGAAAAAAACCTTTTTCACATAAACAGATGACCCAAAACCAAAAAAGGTAACATTGTTTTAATTTTATGGAAAATGAAAATGTTGCTCTTGTTTTCCCATCACTTTCCACTTTTTTTTTTCCCCTAACAAATCTTCGAAAAATGATAACTAAGAAGTTTTTAAGAACCAAGGAAAAGAACGAAAATACTTACAGTTGGGATTTTAAAGTAATTTGATGGAGCCAAATGATTCTGCAGTCGCATTAAGTTTCAGTAAATCATAGTAACATAATAAAAATAATAATTCACTAGAAAAGTGATTATTTTTAATTTATTTTAAATTTCTCCTGGTGAATCTCACTGAATAACATGAATCAAATTGTGAAGAATATGGATTTCAAAAAACCATGGAAAAGTGTAGGCAGCAAATTTGAAAAAATCAATCGCATTTACCTAAAAGAACACTTCACACTTAGATTCCTTTAAAACATTTTTTAACACTTTCAACAAGTGTTATTAAACACAACCTGAGATGATCATGCATGACTAATGTTTCATGCATGCACAAAATAAACCCTGAAGAGAGAAAAAAAAAGCGTACCTGAACAAATTCAGAATAGATGTCTGACTCGATTAGATTGTCCAACACAGCACATATCAAAAAAGAGAACTGAAATATAAGTGAATTAAATGCTATACATTAGAAAATTAAGTCAAAAGAATACATTTCTCACATTTTTATATGCATCCAATTTTCAATTACTGTTTACTAAATTAGAACATCAAGACATTCTTTGGGGTCTAACTTCATTAGTTATTCCGGTAAAACATTAAAATTTCAAAATGTAAGTCATTAGTTTTACACAAGAGATATGCTTGTTGAACTCCAGTACCCCGTTTGGATTGTTGGAAGTGTTTTTGAAAAAATGGTAGAGTAATTAGAAGACTTGGAGGAGAAAAACTCAGAAAGAAATGAGCTTTTTAATAACTATAATTACTATAAATTTACAAAGGTTGGTCACACACACATATATATATACATACATACATACATCCAAAAATATACACATATATATAAACAGATATGTCTTGAATCTTAATTCATAAATTTAATTTTGTACAACCTATAAGAAAAATCGGTATCTGGCATAACAGAAAGGCATAAAAAACTCACTCCACAATATGGAATAGCTGCAATGCCAGCATGAGGGCCTGCCAGTGATACTAAATTTTTAACCTGTTTCAAAGGTGATAAACCTTTTAAAGAACAAATCACTTGAAAAGAGAGAAAACAACTCCCAAATAAATTATCAAGACAACAAGAGTAGACAGAATATTGGCAAAACAAGTTTCCCCATTTTACGAAAGCACTTGGAATATGCAGCTGATAATGAAGAATAAAAACAACAGACAGAATAAGCCATTGGCTCTGAGTTTTAAGTTCTTACAGTAGGTCCGCCATCACAAAACTCAATAATGCCTCGAGCAACCAAGGTACCCTGTGAAAACATAACATAACACTAGTAATGCATGCAAATAAATAAAACTAAAAAGAAAGCTTGAAATGTCATGATCATTTAAGATATGTATGAAAAAGGGGGGGAACAGCAGTAAGTAGGAATGTATATAAAATTACAACATTTGAGGCACTTGGCTTTTAAAATATAAAAATAGTTCAACTACTTTTCAATCATAAAATGCAATTTAATTCATGGGTAACCAAAAAAAGAAATCTAACATAAGTGTTAAACCCTCTTTTTATTATTATTATGGGTATTTCCGAGTCCCACATCGGAATACTCCTTTGTACATTCCGCCTTCTCATTCTATAAAAGAAGGGCCCCACCTCACCTTGAAGGTAAGGGGGTTTTCCCATTCTACATGGTATCAGAGGGAGTCTAATCCCGAACTCTCCTCCTTCCAACTTTTTTTTTCCCCGCTCTTCTTTGCGGTTTTCCCGGCTACGTCCGGCCCGCCTCCCCGGTGCAATTTTTTGCACCCTCTTTCCCCGGCGCCTCCTGCCCGGTCCGGCTCCCCGGTGTGCCCTCCCTCACGGCGGGCGCTTCTCCTGCGTCGCAATCCCTCCCCACCGCAGCACCTCCCGACGGCGAACCTCCCGTCGCCTCGTCGCGCTTCCACCATAGTGCAACCCTCCGACGCGGCTTCGTCCGGCTCCCGTGCACCCTCCCGGCCCTTCCCGGCGTCTGCGGCCCCGCCCACCCCACAACTCCCGTCGCTTCCCGTCGCCCGCCTCCTCAACGGCTTCCGACTTCCCCGGCGGACGGTTCGGCTCCCGCAACAGCTTGCACCGGCTCCCGCATCTCCCGGCGACCGAACCGGTCCGCTGCGCACCTTCCGCTACGCACGACACTTCTCTCCGGTGGTCCTCCTGCGCACGCCGTCTCCAACCGCGGCTCCCGGCTTCCGCAGCGCCTCCTGCGACCCACCCTCAGCAATCCTCCTGTGCGCATGCGGCGCCTCCCGCAGCTTCCCCGACGTGCATCACATTTTTTTTTCTTCCCTCCTGTCGCGGATCCCTCCAAGCGACCCGGTCCAGGCAGCACCGGTCCCGGAGGCTCCCTACCCTCCTGCTTCCTTCCACGCCGGCGTCGCAATCCAGCATAAGTTTTTTTTTTCTTCTCTCTTTTCCAGCTGCGGCTCCCTCCAAAGCGACCGGTCCCGACGGCTCACTCCAGGCGACCCGGAATCCTCAACACAACCCGACTACTCCCGGTTCTTCGTGCGCACGGCGTGCTCCACCTCCCGGCGACCTTCCGCTGTCCGCTGCTACTCCCGGCTTCCCGACACGCCAACCCGCCCGCTAATTCCAGCGCTGCCCCCAACTGCATCTTAGACTGCTACCCGACGCTTCCATGGCAGACCCCTGCCCTCTGCCTCAGATGATCACCGCTTCCACCCGCCTCGTCGATGACCGGTTAGACTCCACCAATTTTTTCATCTGGCGGAAGACGGTGGTGATGTCCCTGACCGGGATGGAACTTGATCATCACCTTGAGGATCCTCCCCCGACTTCGACTGACCCCAACTATCGGAAATGGAAGCTTACCGATAGCAAGATCTTCGCTCTGCTGGTCAATTCCATGGATCGATCGGTCAAGGATGTCACCCGCACGGCAAATACAGTCAAGGAGCTTTGGGGCTCCTTGAACATTATGTATTCTGAGACCAACAAACTGGCTCGGGTGTCCGATATCCTCCAGCGCCTGTCCCATCTTCGACAGCAGGACCAGTCCTTCACCGCATATTTCCTGGAATGGAAAGGGTTTCGTGATGAGTTGCAGGAGCTCTGGCCCGTTCCCCAGACACCGGCAGAGGCTCAGACCCAGCGGGACCAACTCTGCATCTTCACTCTTCTCAGCGGCCTCGCTCCGGAATTTTCCACCACGGCAACCGAGCTGCTCGCTAGCCCTTCGACGCTGGAGATCCCGTAGGTTTATCATCGGCTGAGCAAGGCCCAGCAGGCTCTTCCTCTTCCCGCCCCCATTATCAACCACTCAGCTCTCGTCGGTCATGGCGGTGGCCGCTCCTCGGAACCTCGTGGACGTGGTCGTGTGGAAGGTCGTCCACGTCCCCTCTGTCAACATTGTGGCAAGGTTGGCCACTCGATTGACCGATGTTGGGTCTTGCAAGGACGTCCATCTCAGCGCCCGCGGCAGGGCCAGACAGCGATCCAGGAAGAGCCGTCAGCAGTCGCCACTCTTCCTCATTCTCTGGACCTGTCTATGGCCGACATCCGGCTGACTCATGATCCTCGGGACTCTGCCGACCCCGGCCCATCCTCAGCTTCTCTGGCCCATTCTGCTCGTTCTGCGGCCTTTGTCGGTCGTCGCTCCCCTGCATGGATGCTGGACTCAGGTGCCTCCGACCACCTCACCGGTGATGCTGGTATGTTGACCTCTTACTGCCCTTATGCCGGTTCCTCCGCCATCACTGTCGCTGATGGCTCCACTATCCCAATTGCGGGCTTCGGCGCATGCTCCCTGACTCCATCGATTCACCTACCCTCTGTGGCACATGTGCCCCGCGGTCCATTTAATCTTCTTTCCATCAGTAAGCTTACAAAAGATTATAACTGTGTTTCCATATTTACCTCCTCTGGTGTTGTTTTTCAGGAGCAGACAACGAACCAGGAACTTGGTAGAGGCCGCCTTCGGGACGGGGTCTCCATGTTCGATGGACCGGCACCCATCGCTTGCTCGTCTACCTCTTCTCGAGCATTAGATCTTCATTCCCGGTTGGGACACCCGCCGGCATCCACCATTCATCAGCTTTTTCCAGAATTTAGTCGGAGTCTTTTTTTCATTGTGAGTCATGTACTTTTGCAAAACATCATCGCACTACATACATTCCTCGGGTGGATACACGGGCCTCAAACCCTTTTGATCTGGTTCATTCAGATGTTTGGGGTCCTTGTACCATTTTGAGTCATTTAGGATATAAATACTATATATCTTTCATCGATAATTATTCGCGAATGACTTGGCTTTACCACCTTCGAGAACGCTCCGCAGTGTTTTCCACCTTCCAAACCTTTTACAATGAAATTCCGACCCAATTTTCCACATCTGTCAAATGTCTCCGCTCGGACAATGGGCGTGAGTATCTCTCCACTTCCTTTCAACAGTTTCTCCAGACGAAAGGCAACCTTCATCAGACATCCTGTCCTGATACACCCCAGCAGAATGGCGTGGCCGAGCGGAAACACAGACATATTCTGGAGACTGCTCGTGCCCTCCTCTTTCACTGACAGGTGCCTCTGCATTTTTGGGGCGATGTCATTCTCACCACCACCTACCTGATAAACCGTCTTCCTTCCTCTATCCTTCAGGGGGAGACTCCTTTTCGGACTCTATTCTACTCTCTCCCTCTTCACTCCCTTCGCATTCGCGTGTTTGGCTGCCTCTGTTACGTTCGCGACACACGTCCAAGTCTCTCAAAACTCGCACCCAAATCTCTTTGTTGCATCTTTCTAGGCTACTCCCGCACTCAACGCGGATATCGCTGTTTCTCCCCCGACCTACGGCAGTATGTCATCTCGGCCGACGTTGCTTTTGTTGAGAATTCTCCGTTCTCCCTTCCTTCTCCTCATCCTGACCCTGTCATCGATGATTGTCTTCCTCTCCTCATCCACCCTCCACCGGTGTCAACTCCTGTTGACACCCATTTTGGTCAGGTCTATTCCCGACGTCAATCGACTGTATCCCCCGACCCGGCCAATGACACTGATGCTCCCGCTTCGTCTGATGCTCCTGCTCCGCCACCCGAGGACTTGCCCATTGCCCTACGGAAAGGTACTCAATCCTGCCAGAATACTCCTCTATTTGTATCTTCATACAGGGGTCTGTCCGCTCTAGAGACAGTTTCTATACCTCGCACAGTTGGTGATGCCAAATCTCACCCCGGGTGGCTAGCTGCAATGCGGGATGAATTGCAGGCTCTGGGGGAAAACCATACTTGGGATCTTGTACCCCTTCCAGCAGGCAAACAGGCAGTGGGCAGCAAATGGATTTATACCGTCAGGCTGAATCCCGATGGCACTCTCCATCGCCTCCAAGCCCGCCTTGTGGCCAAAGGCTTCACACAGACTTACGGTATTGACTACTTTGATACCATCTCACCGGTTGCCAAGATGACCTCTGTCCGATTATTCATCTCTCTCGTCGCTCATCATCATTGGTCTCTTCATCAATTGGATGTCAAGAATGCCTTCCCCCATGGCTTCCTTGAGGAAGAAGTTTATATGCAGCAGCCCCCCGGATTTTGTGCCTCCGGCAATGAATCTCAAGTCTGTCGTCTACGCCGCTCTCTCTACGGCCTCAAGCAGTCTCCCCGTGCTTGGTTCGGCCGCTTTAGCACGGTCGTCACCGAATTTGGGCTTTCTCGCAGTATGAAGGACCACACTGTCTTCTACAGGACGACCACCCATGGCTGCATCTTATTGGTCGTATATGTGGATGATATTATCATCACCGGCAGCGACTCTGTGGGTATCACCCATCTCAAGGCCCATCTTCACCAGCACTTCCACACTAAGGATTTCGGTCCTCTCACATACTTCCTAGGCATCGAGGTTTCCTATTCTTCGGACACCATCTCACTCTGCCAACGGAGGTATGCATTAGATATATTGCAGGATGCTGGGCTGACTCAGGCCACTGCGGTCGACACTCCTCTCGAGCCTGGGGAATGGTCTCTTTATGCCTCCTCGGCACTGTATCCCCATCCCGAGCGGTACCGTCGACTGGTGGGCAAACTCAATTATCTCACCATGCCTCGACCCAACATTTCCTGTGCGGTTGCCAAGGTGAGTCAATTTATGGAGCATCCGACCACCTCTCATTGGGATGCTGTCATCCGCATCGCCAAGTACATCAAGCGAGATCTTGCTCGTGGTCTTCGCTACTCCCAGCATCCTCATCAGCATATTGAGGCCTTTTGCGATGCTGACTATGCTGGTTGCCTTGCCACTCGGAAATCTACCTCTAGGTTTGCCATATTCTTGGCAGGCAACCTCGTTTCTTGGCGCAGCAAGAAACAGATGGTCGTCTCTCGCTCCAGTGTCGAGTCTGAGTATCGTGCCATGGCCACCGTCACTACAGAGATCATTTGGCTTCGGCAACTCCTCCAGGATCTTGGCTTTCCTCAGCAGACTTCTGCTCAAATATGGGGTGATAATCAGGCAGCCACTAAAATTGTTTCGAATCCCGTCTTCCATGAACGCACGAAGCATATTGAGGTGGACTGTCACTTTCTTCGCCACCACCTGGAGCATAATCATGTCAGCTTTAGCCATATTCCGACAGCCGACCAGCTTGCTGACATCTTCACCAAAGGCCTCCCCGGTGTTCGTCTCACCTCGCTCAGTTTCAAGATGGGGATCCACAGCATCTAACGCCCAGCTTGAGGGGGAGTGTGTCTTGGTCTTGTATGATGTCATCTTTATTTTTTGTGGGACTCGTTGTCCAAACTGGGCATGTCCAGCTTGAGGGGGAGTTTTAAACCCTCTTTTTATTATTATTATGGGTATTTCCGAGTCCCACATCGGAATACTCTTTTGTACATTCCGCTTCTCATTCTATAAAAGAAGGGCCCCACCTCACCTTGAAGGTAAGGGGGTTTTCCCATTCTACAAGAAGTAATAAAGGACTGCGCCTTGAATGAAAAACAAAGATCCCTTTTTAGGAAACCATGGTTACGTTTGGTCCAAGAGAAACCTTTCTAATGGAATTGGAAAATGCATAGGTGAAGGAATAAGAAAGTGATCAGCCAGTCAATAGTTTCTATGGCATGCATAGAAAATGTGATGACACATGTTAAATAACAAGAAAATATAATATGATTTTTCTTCATTGTTTAAGGGTTATTCTTGTTAATAATCATAAAATTGGGGAGAATTGTGTCTATAAAATTTGTTTTTTGGAGGAAGGAATTGACATTCAATCCAAATTGGATGGAATTCTGCTTCCCCTAGTTGGATTGAATTTGGTATTTCCTATCTATCTTAGGTCTCTTATCTAAAACCTGTCTCTATAAATAATGTGTTTCATCCTCTTTCAAGAGGAACGGTTTCTAGGCCTACTCCTACAACATGGCATCAGAGTAAAACCCAGGGGAGTGATAGAAACAGAGGACAAACACTATTTATTGAATAAAATAGAAGTAGCACCAGCTGAATTACAAGCGGCAGAAGAAGAACTAAGGAGGGGAAAGGAGAGAAATCACAGGAGTTCCCCAAGAACTTCCCCCAAGCCCAAGGCCGAAACTACTAAGCAACCCAAAACAGAATAATAATCTCTATCCCCCTCTTTCTTCAATCTTGCCCTTCTTATAACAGCCATCTCTAACAACCATGCGCCCCACTATAATATTCCCCCAGCATATTCCTCCCAAGATCCCTCACCATATTCCTCCCAGGATCCCTCACCATATTCCTCCCAGGATCCCTCACCATATTCCCCATGGTCTCCACCTGCTCTGCCCCACTTGCTTAGCCCCACATACACCTATCACTACCACCACCTGAAAATCCACCTTGTCCTCAAGGTGGTGGATCTCACAGGCATGCCAAGAGATCTCCCATGTGCTCCGTGTTAGGTCCACTAGATCGAACACCCTGAGAGGGGGGTGAATCAAGGTATGACAAATTAAAACTTTTTCTCGTTCAGATTTTTTTTTCGTTGTTAGACGAAACTCAATTCTCTCTTCCTCCTGTATCAATATACGAACAGATATGAAATCATTCATAGGACAGCGATTTTTACTTGGTTCGCCCTCACTGGGCTACGTCCAAAGAGTATACAGCGACAATGTGCCGATGTACCAAATTCACTAAGGCTCACGGCCAATAATGAGTACAAAGTTTGGGCAAGATCTTTTATGTCCAGGCTCACTGCCTTTAGAATGTTTAGGGTCTGCTCACTGCATTCCCAAAAGTCACTCCCTATACCTCTTTCTCTGGCTCACTGTCGGTGGAAAGGGTCGCCGTCTTCCTCTTCCTGCACTTACTGCTCCTCGAAAGAAATCCACACACAGTTTATAGACTTGTAGGTCAATCACAGTTTATAGACATGTAGGTCTCTTTATTTGTATTAATTTCTGCATCCTCAACTATAGTTAGATGCACTGTTGAAGTTCCTTTTTCACCCGTAGATGAAGTCCACCTTCCCGAGTACTGCTAGGTACCGAAAAATACATTCGCAAACTGATTTGAAACTGTTTCAAACTTCCTAGTGAAAATCGCGAACCACCTCGTTCCACCGCGTACTGTGTAGCGGGTTTGGTACGCAATCACCTCCTCCACGTACTGCTGTCGCCGCTGCGAACCGCCCTTCGTCCGCGGACTGCCTCCGTCTTCGCGATCGCGTACCGATACCGCGTACCGATTCCGCGAACTGTTCGCTGTTCGCAGACTGCCTTCGCTTCCGCGTACCGGAGCTCTCCCTCCGCGTACCGCTTGCGGAATTCACTCGCTCACGTAACAAAGATTCCTTCTCCGCGTACCGAGTCTTAAGCGGATACAACTTTCCGCTGAAATCATTCGGCGGATATTCTTCCGTGCGAACCACTCTAGCCTTCGCGGGATTATCCCTCGTGAACCACCTTCAAACTTTGCCGAAATCCCGGATCAAAAATATGTTCTAATGATATTCGATCTCCACAGTAATCGGTGGGATTAGCAATTCTTATATAGGCAAAGATATCCGCTAAATCAAGATTTACCAAATCTTCAATCCAGCCTTCCTCGCTTACCAATATTTCTGCCGCCGCGAACCGCAAGTCACCCGCGAACCGTTTTTCCAGTCCGATCTGCATACTGTCTTTGCTCTTACGCGGTCGATCTCCTCTGCCGACGTCAAGCCATCCGCGTACCGCATCTCCTTTCGCCGCGAACCGTTTTTGGTTACGCGAACTGCACCCGCGTACCGTTTCACGTACCATTCCCGGAACATGGTACGCGGCCCATGAATAATGGTACGTGATTATCATCCTTTGCCAAATTTCTTCAACGTACTTCATATCGTTCACTCCTATGAAGAAATTCTTCATTTGCCAACATCAAACTCCCGATTTTGAGGCCCAAAAATTTGGCAAACACTGGGAAACTGCGCCACCTTAAAAACGTGTTTTCGGCAAACACCAACCATTCTCATTTGCGGTCATCTGGCTTTGTCAACAAACACAATCACACTCAAAACACACCGAGAGGACGCCTTGGTGGATTTTTGCCCACACTCTGTACTTTTGCATGAGCTAAAAACTCTCCATGCAACTTCCTAAGAAAAATTGCAACGGGCTGGATCTGCGCCATCTCCCAGCGATCTTTGCTTGGAGCAAAATAAGATGGCGGGAGTTAGGGCAGTGCGGTGGTAATTCTTTGAGAGGCCCCCTTTCTATCCATATATTCCACAAAATTTTCCAAATATGTCACCCTGCTTTTGCGCTTTGAGCAAAACCAAGCAGCACCGCTGACTTAGGACCAAGCTGTCGTGGTCCCTTAGTATGTCCCCTGTCTATCCAAGCATGACGGGCTATCTCCTAGATGCTCCTCTCTGTTGTATGAACCATCCTTGGAAATCGAAAGTTGGGGGTTATACCGCCATCCAGAAAAATTAAAATAGGAATTCCACTCATGCAATCATCCCCTTGCTGTATTTTTGCTGCCTTATGTGCACCTTCCTCATCAACTGCTGCATCGATACCCAATAGAGTCACCTTCAATAAAGGAGTCAACGGGGCTGTTGCAATTTTAGTCAGGCCACAGAGGCTCCCCCTGTCAACGCCCGTGTTACTCCATCATCAAAAGGAGTCGGAGAGGGTCTACAATCAGGTAAAGGCAGCATCTCAGCATCTTTTGCTGAAGAACTAGACAATAGAGTTGGCCATCTTCTGCTTTCACCATTTGCTTGAGGAAGGGTTGGCGCACCAAGAGCTCGGCAAAATTCCTTGGGTTGTTCCTGCGTCAGCTCGGCACAAATCACTAATCCAGAATTTGCCTGATGTTCAGTGGAAGAAGTCTCGGCTTAGGTAGACGAAATAACAGTGGCTACCACTGCCGCTTTTCCAAAACTCCGGCGAATCGCATATTTGAGTTGTGGCCACGTGAGTTGAGGCGTTGTTGCTTGCAACGTTAAAAACCACTTCCCAAACATACCTAACATACAAAGTCATGCCCGCAGTGTTGAATTGGATCCTTGACCAATTTATTAGTATGTTCGATAATTGCAATAATCCTAATTTCTCATACACAAGTCTGTAATTTGGCAAAGTCCGGAAGTGATCTTGAGTGCGGACCGTGAGTGAAAATTTGGCAAAGTCTGGAAGTGACCTTAAGTACTGACCGTGAGTGAAAATTTGACAATTTGTAAGTGACCTTGAGTACTGACCGTGAGTGAAATTTTGGCCAAGTAAGTACCAGCTGCATGAACAAAAATATATCTACCGCATGAACAAAATGTACTGATTGCAAAAACAAAAATATACTGACCGCATAAAGAAAAATATACTGACCGTATAAAGAAAAATGAA
This sequence comes from Viscum album, assembly GCA_963277665.1. NCBI lineage: Eukaryota > Viridiplantae > Streptophyta > Magnoliopsida > Santalales > Viscaceae > Viscum > Viscum album. The sequence continues at coordinate 1,082,400,721 of OY728134.1, read as the reverse complement.
GTGACCGCAAGTTGAAATTTGGCAAAGTATAGAACCAACCTTATGACCTATCTACAGTTATTTCCTTTTTCATATTTTAGCTTAAAACATGCTCTGTTTTATTTATACTTTTATATTTTGAATTACTGCATGTTTGTTTCACATGTTTTTCTTGATTTAATTATTCCTCAAATACTTATTAATTAATTCAATACTAAGGAATCTTATTTGGAAGAATTTTATGTATGATTAAATGTTCATCACGTGGGTTGAAGTTTCGCGTTGTTTTCTTGGAAAAACGCGAGTTTTAAATTAAATGTGATTGGAATTTGAACGGTTTATCTCACATACTTTATGAGAGTTTTCCAAGGGACTTTAGTGTTGATTATAATTATTCGTTGGTACTGTATTAATTATTCTAATGTGTTATCACTGTACACCATGTTTTTAATTTTACAGACTATCGAAGTAACCCACGTGGGTATATTCTCCATGCGCATTTAATGAAGAAATCTCATGCATCATTTGGAATAAAAAACTGTAACGAATTTCAAATTTGAAAGCTACTGTGCAAAAGGGTACTCTATATACATAAGAGTAAGACAGGTCTAGATCATGAGACATGAGGTTGAGGATATTCTTAAATTGTACAAGTGCGACATACTTTGACGGTCAACTACTGCTCTCGGCCGAACTAAAATCGTTTGATCCTTCACTGTTAGAGCTCATTGCTGCCTCGAATCTCAAACTATGAAGCTTTCATCTGATCCTGTGGATTTACTTCTATCTCTTTCTACGTGCATAATTGTAAAGGGTTATACTACCCATTAAAAGGTAGGATAATCGGATTGTGACTCCCAAACAAAAGTCAGGCATTTGTGCCTCCAGGAGAGAAAAAGAAATTGTTCGGTTTGTACCTTCAGATAGAAAAAGGAAGGTTTGTTTTGGTTTAAGCCTCGAGATGGAAAAAAATTGTAATTGGGTAGTGACTTAAGGTGTGCAAAAGTCATTGTAAGATTCCATTATAGTGGTCATAGTGGGTGTGATCACTCTCAGTTCGTGAGAATGGTGAAGAGTAAACTAAGATCATTTAGATCTTGTTATTGGTGAATCCCCCTTACCTCAATGTGAGGTGGGGGCATTCTTTTATAGATGAGTAAAAATAATTACAAAGAGGGTAAGTCCGATGTGGGACTCAGAAATACCCATTAAACTTAAATGGGTTCCAACACTCCCCCTCAAGCTAGACATGCCCAGATTGGATTGAGTCCTACAAAGAAAAAAGATGACAAGACACAAATACCATCTCATACTCCCCCTCAAGCTGGGCCATGGATGCTGTGAATACCCAGTTTGGTAGTGAGAGAGTCAAGGCGAGCTCCTGGGAGGTCTTTGCTGAAGATGTCTGCAAGCTGATCTGCCGTCGAAATATGCCCAAAGCTGATATGTTTCTGCTCCAGATGGTGGCGAAGAAAGTGACAGTCCACCTCGATATACTTCGTCCGTTCATGGAAGACGGGATTCGAGGCAATCTTTGTGGCTGCCTGATTGTCACACCAGATATGAGCAGAGGTTGGTGCCGGGAAGCCGAGCTCATGGAGGAGATGACGAATCCAGAGGATCTCAGTGGTGACTGTGGCCATGGCGCGGTATTCGGCCTCTGCACTCGATCTGGAGACGACAGTCTGCTTCTTGCTGCGCCAGGAGATCAGGTTACCGGCGAAAAACATGGCGAATCCCGAATTAGACTTGCGGGTAGCGAGGCAACCTGCATAATCCGCATCACAGAAGGCCTCAACATCCAAATGAACATGATGTGAGTACTGAAGGCCACGTGCAAGGTCTTTCTTGATGTATTTGGCAATGCGAAGGACAGCATCCCACTAAGATCTGGTTGGATGCTCCATGAACTGGCTGACTTTGCCAACGGCGCAGGCAATGTCTGGTCGCGTCATGGTGAGGTTGTTAAGTTTACCCACCAGACGTCGATAGCTCTCGGGGTGAGGAAATGGTTCTGAGTCGGTATGAAGAGAGCATTCCCCAGGATCAAGAGGAGTGTCCAATGCAGTTGTTGTGCTCAAACCTGCATCCTGCAAGATATCAAGAGCATACTTGCGTTGACAGAGAGAGATAGTGTCCTCAGAACGGGAGACCTCGATGCCAAGGAAGTGGGTGAGGGGACCAAGATCTTTGGTGTGAAAGTGGTGGTGAAGATGCGCCTTGAGGTTGGCGATTCCTGTGGAGTCGCTCCCTGTGATGATGATATCATCCACATAGACCACCAAGAGGATACAGCCAGCAGGAGTCGTTCTGTAAAAAACCGTGTGATCCTTCCTACTTCGAGAGAGGCCAAAATCAGTGACAACAGTGCTGAAGTGGTCGAACCAAGCACGAGGAGATTGCTTGAGGCCGTACAGAGAGCGGCGGAGTCGACAGACTTGAGACTCGGCGCTGGAGGCACAGAAGTCGGGTGGCTGTTGCAAATAAACTTCTTCCTCAAGAAAGCCATGGAGGAATACATTCTTGACATCCAGCTGATGAAGATGCCAACGATGATGTGCCGCCAGAGAGATGAATAATCGGACGGAGGTCATCTTGGCTACTGGAGAGAATGTATCAAAGTAGTCCACCTCGTAAGTTTGTGCAAAGCCCTTAGCCACAAGGCGGGCTTTGAGTCGATGGAGAGTGCCATCGGGATTTAGCCGGATAGTGTAAATCCATTTGCTGTTGTTGGACCCCATTTAAGTTTAATGGGTATTTCTGAGTCCCACATCGGAATTACCCTTCTTGTAATTAGTTTTACACATCTATAAAAGAATGTCTCCACCTCACATTGAGGTAAGGGGAATTCACCATCAACATGGTATCAAAGAGGGAAATTAATCCCGACCCCTCCCTCCCCTGCGGATTCCTGGTTCTGTCCGGCCTCACCTCTCTCCCCTCTGCCCTAGCCATTCCCGACGGGCCTCTCTCTCCTGCGCGTCTCCCCTCCCGGCGCCCTCACCCAGCGCCAACCCCGGCTCCCGGCTCCCGGTGCGGCTCCCGGCCCCCGGCTCCAGGCGCGGCTCCCAAACCCCGACTCCAGGCGTGACTCCCGGCGAGACTCTGGGCCCCCGGCTCCAGGCGCGACTCCCGGCGACTCCTCCCTGCCGCGCGCGCCAACCCCGATATCTCGCATCTCCCGCTACGCACCGCATTCCTCCTCAACGGCACCCGCCTTCCCTGGCGGCCGTTCTGCCTCCTGCAACAGCCAGGAACAGCTCCTGCTTCTCCAGGCGAGCGATACGGTCGGCTCCGCCTCTCCCGCAACTCCTCTGCCTCTCCCACCGGCCCGGCGTCTCCTCCCGGTGAACCCATCTCCCTCAGGCGGTTCCCCGGCGCCCCGCTCCTCCAGCCGTGCCTCCCAGCCGCGCCTCCCGGCGCCCTCTCCCGACGTCTCCTCCCGGTTGCAAGCACCGGCCCCGTCAACGCCAGCCCCGCCCTCCGTCGCGGTGCGCGCTCGCCCAGCGCCCGCCCCACCTTCCGTCCCGGCTCCCTGCACCCGACGACTCGTGGGCTTCTCCCACCTGTGCGCGCCGCCAGCAGCGCTTCCATCTCCCCTGCACAGTCCGTCAGGCTCTCCCGGCTTCCTGGCGTGATCGGCCCTGCTCCGGCTGCTTCGTCCGGAGACTCCCGGTGCACTCGTCCCCGGCGCGCCTCTCCTGCGCAATCCTCCAGACCGCGCCTCCCGCCGTCGCTGTTTCTATTGGATTGGTGTTGCCCGATCCGGTTGGGCCGAATGCTTGTGGCCCGCAACTGTAGCGAAGCTGACCGACCGACACCGACAGGCATTGTAGCGGTGCGGACTTCGGGGTCAACTGGACTGTAGCACTTTTGACATCCAGCCGGCAGCCAATGTAGCGCTTTTGACAAAGCCAGCCACCGATCACTGTAGCGATGCGAACTTACTATTCGAAACAGTGGACCGTCTTCTTCATATGTAGCCCATTTCAAGCTAGGGTTTACTACTGAAAAAAACCCTCTGTAATTTGTGCTCCCGAAGTAGTGAAATTCTGCCTCTCCCGTGGACGTAGGAATTATTCCCGAACCACGTAAATCACTGTGTCCTTTGCTTTTCTTTTCTTTCATTTTTCTCGTTTCTGTCGTTGTGACTCCCGACGATTCCGCAACAACTGGTATCAAAGGGTGCGTTCTGAATTCTCCAACGATGACTCTGGATGAAGGCAAAGTGAAGATCGATCGCTTCGATGGAACTGATTTCAGTTTCTGAAGGATGCAAATCGAGGATTATCTTTATAAAAAAAAAATTCACTTGCCACTTCTAGGTGTGAAGCCAGCGGACATGGAGAAGTCGGAGTGGGAGCTACTGGATCGACAGGTTCTGGGTGTTGTGCGCCTGACGTTGGCCAAGAACGTGGCGTTCAATATCAGAGAGGAGAAGAAGACGGTGGACCTGATGAAAGCCCTCACAAACATGTACGAGAAACCTTCTGCGGCAAACAAGGTGCATTTGATACGACGATTGTTCAACCTGAAAATGGTTGAAGGGAGACCTGTTGTAGATCATATCAACGAATTCAATACCATCATAAGTCAGTTGTCATCGGTGGACATTGATCTTGGTGATGAGGTATGTGCTCTGGTTTTACTATTGTAGAAGGTGAATTCCCCTTACCTCAATGTGAGGTGAGGATGTTCTTTTATAGATGAGTAAAACTAAATACAGAGAGGGTAAGTCCGATGTGGGACTCAGAAATACCCAATTAAATGAAATGGGGTCCAACACTCCCCCTCAAGTTGGACATGCCCAGATTGGATTGAGTCCCACAAAGAAAAAATAGAAGACAAGACAGACGAACTCATACTCCCCCTCAAGCTGGGCTATGGAGGCTGTGAATACCCAGCCGGGAAGTGATAGAGTCAAGGCGAGCCCCTGGGAGACCTTTGGTGAAAAGATCGGCAAGCTAATCTGCCGTCGGTACATGGCCAAAGCTGATAGGGTGCTGCTCTAGATGGTGGCGGAGGAAGTGACAGTCCACCTCGATATGCTTCGTCCGTTCATGAAAGACGGGATTCGAGGCAATCTTCGTGGCGGCCTGATTATCACACCAGATATGAGCAGGGGTGTGTGTCGGGAAGCCGAGCTCATGTAGGAGATGACGAAGCCAGAGGATCTCAGTGGTGACAGTGACCATGGCGCGGTATTCAGCCTCGGCACTCGATCTGGAGACGACAGACTGCTTCTTGCTGCGCCAAGAGATGAGGTTACCGGCGAAGAACACAGCGAACCCCGAAGTAGACTTGCGGGTCACGAGGCAACCTGCATAGTCGGCATCACAGAAGGCCTCAACATCCAAGTGAGCATGACGGGAATACCGAAGACCACGTGCAGGGTCTCGCTTGATGTATTTGGCAATGCGAAGGACAGCATCCCACTGAGATTGGGTGGGATGCTCCATGAACTGGCTGACTTTGCCAACGGCGTAGGCAATGTCGGGTCGCGTCATGGTGAGGTAGTTCAATTTACCCACCATACGTTGATAGCGCTCGGGATGAGCAAATGGTTCCGAGTCGGAATGGAGAGAACATTCGTCAGGCTCAAGTGGGGTGTCCATGGCAGTGGCGGTGCTCAGACCGGCATACTGCAAGATATCAAGAGCATACCTACGCTGGCAGAGAGAGATCGAGTCCTCAGAACGGGAGACCTCGATGCCAAGGAAGTAAGTCAGGGGACCAAGATCTTTGGTATGAAAGTTTTGGTGAAGGTGCATCTTGAGGCTGGCGATCCCTCTGGAGTCGCTTCCTGTGATGATGATATCATCAACATATACCACGAGCAAGATACAGCCGTGCGGTGTCGTACGAAAGAAGACGGTGTGGTCCTTCAGACTGCTGGAGAGGCCAAAGGCCGTGACGACAGTGCTGAAGCGGCCAAACCAAGCTCGAGGAGACTGCTTGAGGCCATAGAGGGACCGACGGAGGCGGCAGACATGGGAGTCGGCACCGGAGGCAGAAAAACCAGGGGGCTGCTTCAGGTAGACTTCTTCCTCAAGAACGCCATGGAGAAAGGCATTCTTGACATCCAGCTGATGAAGTGGTCAATGATGATGGGTAGGCAGAGAGATGAACAGGCGGACAGAGGCCATCTTGGCGACCGGAGAGTAGGTCTCAAAGTAGTCGATGCCATATGTCTGAGCAAACCCCTTCGCCACCAGCCGGGCTTTGAGGTGGCAAAGAGAGCCGTCGGGATTGAGACGGATCGTATAAATCCATTTGCTGCCCACTGCCTGTTTGCCTGCTGGAAGGGGGACAAGATCCCAAGTATGGTTTTCCTCCAGAGCCTGCAATTCATCCCGCATTGCAGCTAGCCACCCGGGATGTGATTTGGCTTCACCAACCGTGCGAGGTAAAGAAACTGTCTCCAGAGCGGACAGACCCCTGTATGAAGAGACAAATAGAGGAGTACTCTGGCAGGAGCGAGTACCTTTCCGTAGGGCAATGGGTAAGTCCTCGGGTGGCGGAGCAGGAGGAGCGGACGAAGCGGGAGCATCAGTGTCACTGGCCAGAACGGGGGATACAGTCGAAGGACGGCGGGAGTAGACCTGACCAAAATGGGTGTCAACAGGGGTTGACGCCGGTGGAGGAAGGATGATGAGGGGAAGACAGTTATCAATAGCAGAGTCAGGAGGAGGAGAGGGAAAGGAGAATGGAGAACTCTCAACAAAGGAGACATCTGCTGAGATGACATACCGGTGAAGGTCCGGGGAGAAGCAGCGGTATCCGCGCTGAGTGCGGGAATAACCAAGGAAAATGTAGCGGAGAGATTTGGGAGAGAGTTTGGTGCGGCCAGGGCGAGTGTCACGAACATAACACAAGCATCCAAACACTCGAAGAGGGAGGGAATGAAGAGGGAGAGTGGGGAAAAGAGCCCGAAAGGGAGTCTCCCCCTTAAGGATAGAAGAAGGAAGGCAATTGATGAGGTATGTAGCAGTGAGAATGGCATCTCCCCAAAAGAGCAGAGGCACCTGTCGGTGGAAGATGAGGGCACGAGCAGTTTCCAGAATATGTCTGTGTTTCCGCTCGGCCACGCTGTTCTGCTGGGGTGTATCAGGACAGGAGGTCTGATGTAGGATACCATTCGTCTGGAGAAACTGCCGAAAGGAAGTGGAGAGATACTCGCGCCCATTATCCGAGCGGAGACATTTGACAGAGATAGAAAAACGGTTCTTAATTTCATTGAAAAAGGTTTGGAAGGTGGAAAACACGTCGGAGCGTTCTCGAAGAAGGTAAAGTCACGTCATTCGCGAATAGTCATCAATGAAAGATATATAGTATTTATATCCCAAGTGACTCGGAATGGTACACGGGCCCCAAACATCTGAATGCACCAGATCAAAGGGGTGGGAGGCCCGTGTATCGGTGCGAGGATTGTAGGAAGAGAGATGATATTTCACAAAAGAACAGGACACAATGAAAAGTAAGAGTCCGACTGAAGTCTGGAAACATCTGATGAATGGTGGATGCAGGCGGGTGTCCTAATCGGGAATGAAGATCTAGTGCCCGAGAAGAGGTAGACGTGCAAGCAATGGGTGCTGGTCCCTCGAACATGTAGACCCCGTCTCGAAGCCGGCCTCGACCAACTTCCCGGTTCGTAGTCTGCTCCTGAAACACAACACCAGAAGAGGTAAATATGGCCGCACAGTTATAATCCTTAGTCAGTTTACTGATGAAAAGCAGATTAAAGGGACTGCGGGGCACATGTGCCCTAGAGGGTAGGTGTATCGATGGAGTCAGGGAGCATGCGTCGAAGCCCGCTATGGGGATAGTGGAGCCATCAGCGACGGTGATGGCTGAAGAACCGGCATATGGGCAGTAAGACGTCAGCATACCAGCATCACCGGTGAGGTGGTCGGAGGCACCGGAGTCCAGCAGCCATGCAGGGGAGCAATGGCCCACAAAGGCAGTGGGGCAAACAGTACGGGCCAGAGAGGCCGAGGAGGGACCGGGTCGGACAGAGGTCGGAGGATCATGAGGCCGCCTGAGGTCGGCCATAGAAAGGGCCAGAGACGGGGAAAGAGAGGTGAAAGTCGAGGACGCGTCCTGGACCGCGGATGGGCGTCCATGCAGGACCCAACATCGGGCGATCAGGTGGCCAAACTTGCCACAATGTTGACAGAAGGGACGTGGACGACTTGAAGCACGGCTACGTCCCGAGGAGTCTTCCATGGAAGCGTCGGGTAGCTGATGCAGTGGGCCGGCGGGATGAGCGTGCGCAGGACGTGCGCGTGCTGGAAGGGTCGCCGGAACGAGGGCGCTCTGCCGGGACGAGGGCGCGCTGCCGGGACAAGGGCGCGCGGCCGGGAGGGTCCGTCGGGACGAGGCCGAGGGCGCCTGTTGGGGTGAAGGTGGTGGGAGGGGGGGGGGCGCAGGGCGAGAGCAGCGGGAGCGCGCGGGAGGCGCGGGGGCAGCGGGAGGCGCGGGAGCAGCGGGAGGCGCCGGGTGAGGGTTGCCGGGAGCGCGCCAGGCAAAGGTGGCCGGGAGGCACAGGAGGCGCGGGACGACGGGGAGCCGGGAGCCGCGGGAGGGCGTTGCGCCAGGAAGGAGGGTCGTCGGGGAGGCGGGAGCCGTGGCCGAGGGCGGGGCGCCGGGGTGAGGCCGAGAGCGGGGCGCTGAGGCAAGGCCGAGGGCGGGGCGCCGGGGCGCCGGGGCGAGGCCGAGGGTGCGGAGCCGCTGGGCGAGGGGGAGAGCGCCTGGACGAGGCGCTCGGAGGGAGAGCTGCCGGGAGAGAGGGCCGAGAGGGAGAGCCGCCGGGAGAGAGGGCCGCCGGGAGGAAGGACCGCCGGGAGAGAGGGCCACCAGGGAGGGCCGCCGGGAGATTAGGGCAGAGCCAGAGGGGAAGAGAGGCGGGGCCGGACAGAACCGGGAATCCGCTGGGAGGGAGGTTCGGGATTAAGATCGCTCTGATACCATGTAGAAGGTGAATTCCCCTTACCTCAATGTGAGGTGAGGATGTTCTTTTATAGATGAGTAAAACTAAATACAGAGAGGGTAAGTCCGATGTGGGACTCAGAAATACCCAATTAAATGAAATGGGGTCCAACAACTATCTTCGTTACCAGAGAGTTGGGAAACAACTGTAACAGCTATGAGCAGCACTTCAGGGAATATGAAGATGGCTCTGAAAGATATACGGGACCTAATCCTTAGTGAGGATGTTCGAAGAAGAGAATCAGGCAAATTCTCTGGTTCTGCTTTGAACGTTGAAGGAAGAGGAAGGTACCCACAGCGAGACAATCGGAGAGGGCGATCGAAGTCAAGAGAAAAGAGCAGAGACAAGGCAAAAGGGTCTGGTCCTACCTGCTGGACAGGCGGGAAGGACGTGTCAAGAAGGAGTGCAGAGATAATCGGAAGGGACCTGAAACCAGTGGAGCAAACACTGCAGCTGAAGGAACTGATGACTTGTTGCTGCTGAGCGTGGACAGCCCGATGGAGTCTTGGATTTTAGACTCTGGGGCGTCTTTCCATTCTACATCGGAGAAGGGTTTCCTGATCAATTTTGTTTCTGGAAATTTTGGCAAGGTGCATCTTGCTGATGACGAGCCCTTGCAGATTGTGGGTAAAGGAGATGCACGGATCAAGACCAACAGTTGGAGTTTGATGGTTCTGGAAAACGTGAGGTATATCCCTGGTTTGAAAAGAAACCTTATTTTTGTTGGACAACTTGATGATGCAGGGTTGAGTACTACATTCACTAGTGGTGCATGGAAGATCACCCGAGGAGCTATGGTCATAGCTCGGGGAGCAAAGAATGGCACCCTGTAGAACATGACAAAAACTTGAATGGACATGGTTGCATCACTGGAAGCTGTCGGAGGTTCTAAACTGTGGCACTACAGACTCGGGCACATGAGTGAAAAGGGGATGAAGGTGCTGGCAACAAAAGGGTTGCTACCAGAGCTGAAGTCGGTGGAAGTAGGCTTATGTGAAGATTGCATCTTTGGAAAGCAGAAGGTGTCCTTTGCAAAAGGAGGCAGAACACCGAAGGCTGGAAAGCTGGACCTGGTGCATACAGATGTTTGGAGGCCTGCACCAGTACCATCCCTCGGAGGGTCACAATATTATGTGACATTCATCGATGACTCAACAAGGAAGGTATGGGTTTACTTTCTAAAGAATAAATCTGATGTGTTTAAGATGTTTCAAAAGTGGAAAGTCATGGTGGAAAACGAGTCAGGAGCAAAGCTGAAATGTTTGACGTCTGACAACGGTGGAGAGTACGGCAGTCAGGAGTTCAGGGAATTTTGTTCTGAAAATGGAATTCGGTGGGAGAAGACAATCCCAGGAACAGCACAACAGAATGGTGTGGCAGAGAGGATGAATAGGACACTGAATGAACGTGCCAGGAGCATGAGGCTGCACTCAGGGTTGCCCAAAACCTTCTGGGCTGATGCAGTGAACATGGCAGCATATCTGATCAATAGGAGTTCATTTGTGCCAATGGGAGAACGCCTACCCGAGGAGCTCTGGTCTGGTAAGGAGGTAAAACTCTCAACATTTAAGAGTCTCTGGCAGTTTAGCTTATGTACACATTGATGCTAACTCAAGGGACAAGCTTGATGCTAAGTCCAAGCCATGTTTCTTTATTGGCTATGGTGCTGATGAGTTTGGTTACCGGTTTTGGGATGATCACAAGAAGATGGTCATTAGGAGCCAGAACGTGGTATTCAATGAAGGTGTCATGTACAAAGGTCGTCATGAAGCTGAAGATGAAAATGGGAACATTGAATCAGAGTACAAAGAGCAAGTGGAGCTTGAAGGTGTGTCTGAGCTTGAGAGATCCGAACCGGTGGAACCTACTACTCCAGTGGAGTTGAGGAGATCATCAAGGGTGAGAAGGTCTGTGCAGAGGTATTCACCATCATTGCATTATCTATTATTGACTAACAGTGGAGAACCAGAATGCTTTGAAAAAGCAATGCAGCTGAAGGAGTCGAGCAAGTGGAAGGTGGCTATGAAGAAGGAGATTTCCTCATTGCATGAGAACAACACTTGGGAGTTGACACCTCTGCCAAGAAGAAAGAAAGCATTGCAGAATAAGTGAGTCTACCGGGTCAAGGAAGAACATGATGGCAAGAGGAAGTTCAAGGCAAGGCTGGTAGTGAAAGGCTTTCAACAGAAGGAGGGAGTAGATTTCACTGAAATCTTCTCACCTGTAGTGAAGCTTACCACCATCCGGGTGGTTCTCAGCATTGTGGCGTCAGAAGACTTGCATCTTGAGCAGCTTGATGTCAAGACTGCTTTCCTTCATGGAGATCTGGAGGAGGACATCTACATGCAGTAGCCAGAGAGATATGTAGTGTCTGGAAAGGAAGACATGGTGTGCAAACTCCAGAAGAGCTTATATGGATTGAAGCAGACACTCAGGCAGTAGAACAAGAAGTTTGATTCATTTATGTCTAAAAATGAATATAAACGATGTGGCATGAATCAATGTTGCTACATCAAATCTTTCGGTGATGAATACATTATATTGCTTCTGTATGTGGATGACATGCTTATTGCAGGATCATGTATGCAAAGGATTAATGAGCTGAAAGGGCAGTTGGCTGAGGAGTTTGAAATGAAGGATCTTGGAGAAGCTGGCAAGATTCTGGGAACGAAGATCAAGAGAAACCGCACAGCTGGAACATTAATGTTGTCACAGACTGATTACATTGGGAAGGTTCTGAGAAGATTCAGCATGCTGGAAGCAAAGGCAGTCTCTATTCCCCTGACGAGACACTTCAAACTATCAAAGGAGCAATCACCGAAGACGGCAGAAGAGGTGGAGTACATGGCAAAAGTTCCATACGCATCAGCTGTTGGAAGCCTGATGTATGCCATGGTCTGTACTCGACCTGACATCGCTCATGCAGTGGGAGTTGTGAGCAGGTATATGGCTAACCCTGAAAAGCAACATAGGGAAGCTGTGAAGTGGATACTGAGGTATTTAAAGGGCAGCAAGGAGGTATCTCTGTGCTTTGGGAAAGGAAATTCATTGCAGGGGTATGTGGATGCTGACCTTGGGGGCGATGTTGACAGCAGGAGGAGTACCACGGGTTATGTCTTTACCTGTGGAGGAACTGCGGTAAGTTGGATATCACAACTGCAGAAGGTGGTGGCTTTATCCACCACAGAGACAGAATACATTGTTGTAACAGAAGCTGGGAAAGAGATGATTTGGCTGAAAAGCTTCATGAATGAATTGGGAAGAAAGCGGGAGGAGAATGTATTGCACTGTGACAGTCAGAGTGCTATACATCTTGCCAAGAACCCAGTGTTTCATGCCCGGACGAAGCATATTCAGTTGAAGTACCATTTCATCAGAGGTTTGATACAGGATGGGTTGCTGACTTTGCAGAAGATCTGTAGAACCAACAATCCAGCAGACATGTTGACAAAGCCGATGGTGATACAGAAGTTGAGGCACTGCTGTGCCTCTGTTGGTCTCTACTAATGAACGGAGGATGAGAGGCAGAATGATGGAGGACCTGATATGGGCACAAGAGGAAAACAGTTTGTATTTCATGAATCTGTGAATGGAAATCACGCCACTGGTGAGTGAAGAAGAGGAAGAACTTAGATTAAGTAAGTTGTCTTCATCAGTTGCATTGAAGCATAACAGTGCAGTGGATCAGGCTACAAGTGGGAGATTGTTGGATTGGTGTTGCCCGATCCGCCTCCTCCCGGCTCGTCGATGACTGGCAGGACGCCACCAATTTCTCTGTCTGGCGGAAGACGGTCTTGATGTCCCTGCGCGGCATGAACCTTCATTCCCATCTTGAGAAGCCTCCACCCGCCATGGATGACACCGAATTCCAGTCTTGGCAACTTGCGGATAGCAAAATATTCACATTACTGGTCAACTCCATGGACCGATCGGTAAAGGATGTTACCCGGACTGTCAAAACTGTCAAAGAACTATGGGATTCGTTGACTGTCATGTATTCCGAGACCAACAACTTGGCTCGGATCTCCGACATTCTGCAGCATCTGTCAAACATCCGACAGCAGGATAGGACCTTTCCGGCATATTTCTTAGAATAGAAAGGTCTCCGCGACGAACTGCAAGAGCACTGGCCCGTTCCTCAGACTCCGGCGGACGCACAGACTCAACGGGACCAACTCTGCATTTTTAATCTCCTAAATGGCCTCGCCCTTGACTATGCCACGACGGCCACAGAGATGCTTGTCAGCCCTTCTACGCTGGATATACCTCAGGTCTATCATCGCCTAGGGAAGGCTCATCGGGCCCTTGCCCCACCTATCCCTAGCCCTGATCACATAGCTCTCCTGGGTCGTGGCAGTGGCCGCCCTACCGGCACTCGTGGACGTGGCCGTGGAGAGAGCCGCCCTCGCCCCCTCTGCCAGCACTGTGGCAAGCTCGGCCACCTGATTGACCGTTGCTGGGTACTTTATGGCCGTCCTGCTTCGCATCCACGACAGGGTCGGACAACAATCCGAGATGCATCCCCACCTACTGCTGCTCTTCCATCATCTTTGGATCTCTCCATGGCTGAGCTCCAGCTGATTCACGATCATCGGACCACCTCCCTGTCGGGCTCTTCATCAGCATCTCTTGCCCACTCCGGTGGTCCCACTGCTTTTGTCAGTCATCGTTCACCTGCCTAGATGCTTGACTCAGGTGCGTCCGACCATCTTACCGGGGATGCAGGTATACTCTCCAACTACCGTCCTTATACTGGTTCCTCAGCCATCACTGTTGTTGATGGTTCCACTCTCCCGATTGCCGGTTTGGGTACATGCTCACTCACCTCATCCCTTCACCTATCCTGGTGGCCCATGTACCACGCAGTCCTTTTAACCTGCTTTCCATAAGCAAGTTGACCAAGGATCTCAATTGTAATGCTATCTTTACCTCGTCTTCTGTTGTGTTTCAGGAGCGGACGACTAACCAGGAACTTGGTAGAGGACAGCTTTGAGATGGGGTGTCCATGTTTGATGGTCCGACATCCGTCGCCTGCACGTTTGTCTCTGCTCGTGCCGTGGACCTCCATTCTCGGTTGGGTCACCCCTCCGCCTCCGCTCTTCATCAGCTCTATCCAGATATTAGTCCACATTTATCTTTTCATTGTGCGTCATGTACCTTTGCGAAACACCATCGCACATCATATTATCCTCGACTTGACACACGGGCCGCCAAACCCTTTGATTTGGTTCATTCCGATGTATGGGGTCCCTGTGCCACCTCGAGTCAATCCGGGTATAAATATTACATCTCTTTCATTGATGATTTTTCTCGTATGACATGGCTTTACCTTCTTCGAGATCGGACAGAAGTTTTCTCCACCTTTCAGACCTTTTACCATGAGATCAAGACACAGTTTTCTATCTCTGTAAAATGTCTGCGCTCCGACAATGGGCGGGAATACCTATCCACTCCCTTTCAGCAGTTTGTACGGGCACACAGCACCATACATCAGACCTCCTGTCCTGATACCCCTCACCAATATGGAGTGGCCGAGCGAAAACACCGGCATATTCTGGAAACTGCTCGTGCCCTCCTCTTCCACCACCAAGTGCCTCTACACTTCTGGGGGGATGTCATCCTCACTGTCACATACCTACTCAATAGTCTTCCTTCCTCCATCCTTCAGGGGGAGACTCCTTTTCATACTCCGTTCCCCTCTCTTCCCCCTCACTCCCTTCCACTCCGCGTCTTCGGATGTCTCTGCTATGTCCAGGACACTCGCCCCAATCTCTCAAAACTTTCTCCCAAATCCCTCCGGTGTATTTTTCTCGGTTATTCCCACACTCAGCGTGGCTACCGGTGCTTCTCTCCAGACTTACGCCGCTACATCACCTCTGCCGATGTATCGTTTGTCGAGAGCTCTTCTTTCACTCCACCCTCTCCTCATCCAGACACTACCATCGATGACTGTCTTCCTCTCCTGTTTCACCAGGGTGTCTCCTCCTACAGGTCATCACTTTGGACAGGTCTCCTCTCGTCGTCCATCAACTGTACCCCCCATCCAGGTCGAGGACAACATTGTGCCCACTTCGTCAGATGCTCCTGTCACAGCACCCGAGGACTTACCAATTGCACTTCGGAAAGGTACTCGATCGTGTCAGACTACTCCTTTATTTACATCTTCTTACAAAGGTTTGTCAGCACTAGAGGCGATCTTTATTCCCCGC
This sequence comes from Viscum album, assembly GCA_963277665.1. Classification (NCBI taxonomy): domain Eukaryota; kingdom Viridiplantae; phylum Streptophyta; class Magnoliopsida; order Santalales; family Viscaceae; genus Viscum; species Viscum album. The sequence continues at coordinate 1,082,385,544 of OY728134.1, read as the reverse complement.
ACGGTTGGCAACGCCAAGTCACACCCAGGGTGGCTACAGGCTATGCGAGATGAACTGCAGGCTCTGGAGGACAATCATACATGGGATCTGGTCCCCCTCCCTGCGGGCAAACATGCGGTCGGCTGCAAATGGATATATACGATCCGTCTCAATCTCGATGGCTCTCTTTGTCGCCTCAAAGCCCGGCTTGTGGCGAAGGGCTTTGCTCAGACATATGGCATCGATTACTTTGAGACCTTCTCTCCGGTAGCCAAGATGGCCTCTGTCCGCCTGTTCCTATCTCTGACTGTTCATCATCACTGGCCGCTTCATCAACTGGATGTCAAGAATGCCTTTCTCCATGGCTTTCTTGACGAAGAGGTCTACCTGCAGCAGCCCCCTGGCTTTTCTGCATCTGGTGCCGACTCCCATGTCTGTCTCCTTCGTCGCTCCCTTTATGGCCTCAAGCAGTCTCCTCAGACTTGGTTCAGCCGCTTCAGCACAGTCGTCACAACCTTTGGCCTCTCTCGCAGTATGAAAGATCACACCGTCTTCTTCCATACAACGACGCATGGTTGTATCTTGCTCGTGGTCTATGTTGATGATATCATCATCACAAGGAGCGACTCCACAGGAATCGCCAACCTCAAGGCGCACCTCCACCACCACTTTCACACCAAAGATCTGGGTCACCTCACCTACTTCCTTGGCATCAAGGTCTCCCGTTCTGATGACACTATCTCTCTCTGCCAACGCAAATATGCTCTTGATATCTTGCAGGATGTAGGTTTGAGCACAGCAACTGCAGTGGACACTCCACTTGAGCCTGAGGAACAATCTCTCCATACCGACTCGGAACCATTTCCTCATCCCGAGAGCTATCGACGTTTGGTGGGTAAACTTAACTACCTCACCATGACGCAACCTAACATTGCATGCGCAGTTGGCAAAGTCAGCCAGTTCATGGAGCATCCAACCAGATCTCAGTGGGATGTTGTCCTCCGCATTGCCAAATACATCAAGAAAGACCCTGCACGTGGCCTTCGGTACTCACATCATGCTCATCTTGATGTTGAGGCCTTCTGTGATGCGGACTATGTCGGTTGCCTCGCTACCCGCAAGTCTACTTCGAGATTCGTCGTGTTCTTCACCGGTAACCTAATCTCCTGGCGCAGCAAGAAGCAGACTGTCGTCTCCAGATCGAGTGTCGAGGCCGAATACCGCGCCATGGCCACGGTCACCACTGAGATCCTCCGGCTCTGTCACCTCCTCCAAGAGCTCGGCTTCCCGGCACAGACTTCTGCTCATATCTGGTGTGACAATCAGGCAGCCACAAAGATTGTCTCGAATCCCGTCTTCCATGAACCGACGAAGCATATCGAGGTGGACTGCCACTTTCTTCGCCACCATCTCGAGCAGAATCATATCAGCTTTGGCCATATTCCGACGGCGGATCAGCTTGCTGACCTCTTCACCAAAGGCCTCCCGGGAGCCCGCCTTGACTCTCTCACTACAAGGCTGGGTATTCACAGCCTCCATGGCCCAGCTTGAGGGGGAGTCTGAGATAGTCTTTGTGTCTTGTCTTCTTTTTTTTTTCTTTGTGAGACTCAATCCAATCTGGGCATGTCCAGCTTGAGGGGGAGTGTTGAACCCCATTTAAGTTTAATGGGTATTTCTGAGTCCCATATCGGACTTACCCTCCTTGTAATTAGTTTTACTCATCTATAAAAGAATGTCTCCACCTCACATTGAGGTAAGGGGAATTCACCATCAACAGCTGTCAACCGCCTGTTTGCCTGCTGGAAGGGGGACAAGTTCCCAAGTATGATTGTCTTCCAGAACCTGCAATTCATCCCGCATTGCTGCTAGCCACCCCGGGTGAGATTTTGCATCACCAACGGTTCGAGGAATCGATATTGTCTTTAGAGCTGACAGACCCCTGTATAAAGATACAAATAAAGGTGTACTCTGGCAGTAACGAGTACCTTTCCGAAGTACAATGGGCAAGTCGTCTAGTGTCGGGGCAGGAGCATCGGACGAAGCGGGTACGATGGTGTCCTCGTCCGGGACAGGGGGTACAGGCAATGGGCGACGAGAATAGACCGCACCAAAATGATGATCAGCAGCAGCAGGGGGAGACACTAGTGGAGGGTGGATGATGAGGGGAAAACAATCATCAATGTCAGTGTCTGGATGGGGAGAGAGATATGAAAAAGGAGAGCTCTCAACAAATGATACGTCAGCAGAGATGATATACCGTCGTATGTCCGGAGAGAAGCAGTGATATCCGCGCTGAGTACGGGAATAGCCGAGGAATATACAGCGGAGGGATTTAGGAGAGAGTTTGGAGAGACCGGGTCGAGTGTCACGGACATAACAGAGACATCCAAAGACACGCAAGGGAAGAGAGTGAGGAGGGAGAGAGGAGAATAGAGTCTGAAACGGTGTCTCCCCCTGAAGGATAGAAGAAGGGAGGCGGTTAATGAGGTAGGTAGCAGTTAGGATAGCATCGCACCAAAAATTGAGAGGCACCTTCATGTGGAAGAGAAGGCACGAGCAGTCTCCAGAATATGGCGGTGTTTCCGCTCGGCCACTCCATTCTGCTGAGGTGTATCGGGGCAAAATTTTTGGTGAATAATGCTTTTATCCTTGAGAAACTGCTGAAGGGTGGAAGATAAATATTCCCGTCCATTGTCGGAGCGGAGACATTTCAGCGAGGTTGAGAATTGAGTATGAATTTCATTGTAGAAGGTCTGAAAGGTAGAACACACTTCAGACCGATCACGAAGAAGGTACAACCAGGTCGTGTGGGAGTAGTCATCAATAAAGGTAATATAATACGTGTACCCGAGTTGGCTAGGAACCCTGCAAGGACCCCATACATCGGAATGAACAAGGTCGAAATGATTCGCGGCACGCGGGTCCAATCGAGGGACATATGTCACCCGATGATGTTTTGCAAACTTGCAGGGTTCACAATGGAAGGAAATATTAGGACTAAATTGGGGGGCAAAGTTTATGTAGGACGGAAGCCGGCGGATGACCAAGGCGAGAATGAAGGTCAAGGGCACGGGCTGAGGTGGATGGGCAGGCAAGAGGGTGTGGGATATTGAGTATGTACACCCCGGCCTGAAGATGACCTGGACCAAGTTCCCGATTCGTCGATCGCTCCTGAAACACAACACCAGAAGATGTAAAAATAGCAGCACAGTTTAAATCTTTGGTGAGTTTGCTGATGGAGAGAAGATTAAACTGGTTGTGAGGAACGTGAGCAACTGAAGGCAGACTAATAGACGGGGTCAAACGGCATGTGCCAAGCCCGCAATGGGGATTGTTGATCCATCGGCAACAGTGATTGGAGAAGCACTAGTCGATGGATGGTAGGTAGTGAACATACCAAAATCCCCTATGAGATGTTGAGACGCACCAGAGTCGAGCATCCAAACTGACGGTCGATGAGATAGGCAGGCGGTGGAGCTATCAGTCCGAGCAATGGTGGCTGGATAAGAGGGTCGATGCTCAAGACGGGGTCGGGAAACCGCTGGAGGCGGACCGAGAGACCGCATCGGATGCAGGAGCCGAGAAGCGTCGGGAGACTGTCCAGCCACACGTCGCCGGGAGTGCCGCGGGAGGGCGGGGCCGGATGACCGCATTGGATCCAGAAAACAGGAAATTCCTGGATTGCGGGAGGAAGCACCGGACTGGAGGGCCGCAGTCGCTTGGAGGGAGTCGCGCCCGGACAGAGGTGGGGCTAGGGGGGGTCGCCTAATGGGAGGACGACCGGAGGCGCTGCGAGGTGAGCGGTCGGCCTGGATCTGCTGCCGGTGGCCGCGGGCAAGCCTAGTGCTGGTACGGCCGAAGGAGAGCGCCGGCCTAAGGGGCACTCGGCGGAGCGGCTTCGAGCTGGGACGTCAGGGAGCTCCGGCGCTGGTTGGAGGGAGCCGCCTGGATCGGTTCGCCGAGAGGGAGTCGGTCGACCGGGACAGAGCAGAGCCGGGAGGAGCCCGGGTTTCCTGGACGGAGTCGGTCCGTCTGGAGGGAGCAGCCGAGGCTGGTTCGCGTGGACCGAGTCTCGGCTGGTCGGAAGCCACGCGCAGAGGAGGCTGTCGGGGGGGTTGCGCGCATAGGAGGCCATCGGGAGTGCTGCGGGAGCCGGACGAAGCCGCGACGGAGGCGCGCTCGGGTGGAGGTGCGACGGGGTGAAGGGAGGGTCGCCGTCGGGAGGAGCCGCAGAGGGGCGTCGGGAGTGTCGCGCTCGGGAGGAGCGGCGACGGGAAGGGCGCGCACAGGAGGAGCCACGCCGGGAGGGATCGTGCGCAGGAAGAGCGGGCTCCGGGAGAAAAGGTGCACCGGGGGGCTGCCGCGACGGGAAGGGGAGCCGCGCAGGAGAGGGGCACCGTCTGAGGGAGATCGGGCCGCCGGGAGGAGACGCCTGGAGGGGAGTCGCGGGCAGAGGAGGGAGGCCCGCCGAGAAGGGCAATGTGAGGTGGAGGCATTCTTTTATAGATGAGTAAAAATAATTACAAGGAGGGTAAGTCCGATGTGGGACTCAGAAATACCCATTAAACTTAAATGGGTTCCAACAGATCTCAACCACTATAAAAATCTCCAGTGTTCATTTCTTATTTTTCCGCTGCATGAACATAATTTTTATAACTCTGATATAATAACCATTAAAATTTAAATTCATTTAAAAAAGTCAATTCACCCCCTCATGGCTATTTTGACGTCTCAACTCCAGACCAACAATTTGTAACGACCAATGTTTTATCAATGGAAATTCCTTTCTTATAATTATGTCATATAATCACATGAAATCATAGCACAATAAACTATTAAGTACTATGTGACCTTTAAATATAATATTGTCACATCTGTGATTTGAATTTCGAAAATATGACATACACGGTTGCGTTCAAGGTGTTTTTTGGAGTGATGGAACAAACTTAATTTTTGATGAATAATAACATACTCTTCTGAATAGTAACATACCATTATGAATAGTAATATGACCCTTATGAATATTAAATTATCCAAAAGAATAGTAATTTCACCCATGAATGTATAAATAAGATTTAGGCACCTTATAAGTGATAATATGACCATAGTAAAACTATTGGTATTTTTGTAAGTCATAAATAATTAATTACAATTAATTAATTTAAAAGAAAATATATTTTCCTAAAAGGTGTTCATAAATTAACGATTTTATGTCTTCTGGTTTTAAGATAATTTTATAAGACCTTATGTAATTTTTGAAGGCGTTATAAAATCAGTTATAGTTTTTGTTGGAGTCTGTATCCCACATCGGACTTGTGGTCCGATGTGGAGTTTATCATTCATTATAAAAGAACGCCTCCTCCTCACTTTGAGGTAAGGAGATAAGGGGGTTTCCTCATTCTACATGGTATCAGAGGGATTTACTCCCGACCCTCCCTCCCAAATTATTTTTTTTCCTCCCATCAGCCTTTAGGGATTTCCCCGTCCGGGGGCGGCGGCTCCAATCCAAATAGCCGCCGCCCCCCTCCCTCCGCTGCTCCTCCCGGTCGCGCAGGACCTCAGTCGCGGCGCCTTCCCCCCCGGCACGCGCTCCTCCTGCGAGCGAGCCCTTCCAGTCCAGCGGGCTTCTTTCCCCGGCGTCTCCTCCGGCTCGAGCTCCTCCTGCGCACGACCCCTCCCTGTCACGGATCTCTCCCGGCGCCAAGCCCCGCCTTCACTGCGGGTTCCCTCGCGCCGGCCCGACGACCCATCCCGGTGGCTCCCATTGCTTCGTCCGGCACTGCTCCGCTGCTCCGTCGACGGTGCCCCTCTCCTGCACAGCATCCCTCCCTATCGCGGATCTCTCCACCTACGCGCAGGCCCTCCCGTCGCGGCTCCCCCCCCGGCGGTCCTCCTGTTCCCACGGTGCATCCCGCGGATTCCCCGGCGGACCTCCATCCGCCTGAGCGGCTCCCGCACTCCATCCGCATCTCCCGCGCGGCTCCCGCACTCCATCCGCATCTCCCGCGCGGCTCCCCTCCCGTTGTCCCTCTCTCCCGGCGGTCTTTCTGGATCCCGTAACTGCCGGCGCGGCTCCCCTCCCGGCGTCCCTCTCTCCCGGCGGTCTTTCCAGATCCCGTAACTGCCGGCGCCTACTCCCCCCAGCGATCCCGAGCGGGATTCATCGCAGCGCGACCCACCCTCGTCCAGCGGCTCCATCCCGGGCGGCACTCTTCAAACGCGCGGCTTCCGGCTCCCCGCATCTATCGGCTCCTACTCCCACTTCTCCCGACGAGAAGAACAGCCGTGTAACATCCCCAAATGATAAAGTGTTAAATGACTAAATGATATGACTCATGTCAACAAGGTGCACCTTCCTTTTCGGGAGCCTGTCTGATTAGAACTCCACAGTTAAGCGTGCTTGGCCTGGAGTAGTGATCTGGATGGGTGACCTTCTGGGAAGTTCCCTAGGATGTGTGTGAGTGAGGACAAAGCACACTGGAAAAGACAAGTGTTGGCCTGTGGGGACTGTCATTAGTTAGATGACCCGTTCGGGCACGTGGGTGGACCCTGGGGTGGGCCCCACGTGTCTGCGGGGGCAACCGGTGGTACCTGGTGGGCCAGGACCTGACGGCCATGTTAAGGCGGGGTGGTTGTGCTGTCACCGGGGCCCGGTTGTCACATTTGGTATCAGAGGAAGAACCCACCCTTAAGTGCGGTGCACTGCCTGGGTTGAGTTGTAGGGCCCACAACGAGGGCGTTGTGCTCTAAAGGGGGGGTGATTGTAACATCCCCAAATGATAAAGGGTTAAATGACTAAATGATATGACTCATGTCAACAAGGGGCACCTTTCTTTTCGGGAGCCTGTCTGATTAGAACTCCACAGTTAAGCGTGTTTGGCCTGGAGTAGTGATCTGGATGGGTGACCTTCTGGGAAGTTCCCTAGGATGTGTGTGAGTGAGGACAAAGCACACTGGAAAGGACAAGTGTTGGCCTGTGGGGACTGTCATTAGTTAGATGACCCGTTCAGGCATGTGGGTGGACCCTGGGGTGGGCCCCACATGTCTGCGGGGCAACCGGTGGTACCTGGTAGGCCAGGACCTGACGGCCATGTTAAGGCGGGGTGGCTGTGCTGTCACCGGGGCCCGGTTGTCACAAGCCGGCTTTGCCCTTCCCGGTGGCCCTCCCTCCTCTGCCCGGCTGCTTCCTTCCGGGCGGCTCCCTAGCGTCGGCCCCTCAACGTCCGGCTGTTTCCTTCCCGGCGCCGAGTCCTTCCTGCGCGCCGCCTCCTGTGCGGACATCCAGCCCCGCCTCCCTCCGGCCAGACTCAACTGCTCTCTCCATGCTGGCCTCTTCCTGCTTCCTGCGGCATTCCCGCCTCAATCGTCGGCCTCCTACTGCGGTTTCCCGGCGTTTCATCGACCGGCCCCACTAGTGCGGCATTCCTGGCGCTCCGTCAACCAGCCGATCTGAGTGGTTTTTTCTGCTACGCCCGCAACATCATCCATCCATCATCTTGAGGGGGAGCTTTAATCGTGAGGGAGAGCAGCAGCCTGACAGCTTTATCTATAATTCTGCTTTATTTCGTCATGTTTTGTCATCAAGTTGGGCATGTCCAGCTTGAGGGGGAGTGTTAGCGTCTGTTTTGTTGTTTTCTTTTCATTATGTGTCCAAGCTAGGTACACCTAGCTTGAGGGGGAGTGTTGGAGTCTGTATCCCACATCGGACTTGTGGTCTGATGTGGAGTTTATCATTCATTATAAAAGAACGCCTCCTCCTCACTTTGAGGTAAGGAGGTAAGGGGGTTTCCTCATTCTACAGTTTTAAAATCCGTATTTTTCAAGTAAATTATTATTTTAATTAAAAATTAAATTAATCATATTTAGAAAATTATTTTTGAAAAATCGAGTTCATTTTTTGATTCTACGTTTCGAAAAATGGTTAGAGTGAATTTTTTGGATTTTTCTAAAATACTTGAATTTTTAATGAATAGTAAAATACAATAATTTGCAAATTAAGCTAAATACATGATTTATAGGGTCATGGATGATGTTCTGCTGATGTAAGCCCAATTGGTTCGAACTCACATGCACATATTACTATTTTTTGTCACGAAATCATCACTGTTGTTGGTCTTGAGGGAAATTAATAAACTAAGAAATTAAATATTATGAAAACTCTCCTCTCTTTCACTATAAATATCACCATTCCTTACCTCTTCTCTTCACTCCTCTAAAGCCTTGTGTCTTCCTTAAATTTTGCCAAAATCTCTCCCCAAGATCCTCCTCCGCGTCCAGCAGTCCTTGGTCCCCTCAAAAGACCAAATCATCTCCCCTTAAGAGGCTCTCAAGGAAGATAGGTTCAAGAGGTAAATTTCTCTTTTCAATTCTTTTACCTTTTCAAGTTCATTTGCTTTCTTTTCTATCCTTACCTCTCCTCATCCAATGGAATGTTCTTATAATAATGGAATAAGTTATTATCATCTCTCCTTTACTCTTCTTTTATACTGGTAGTAAAAACATCATCCGAGATGTGTTAATTTACCACATTCAAGCACGATAGGTTTTCAATTTCTTTTATCGTCTTCAATTCTGGTCATGAAACCATTTTTGTTATGGTCGAACCAGATTATTATGTAATATATCTTATATAAGCTTCTATAATCGTTTTGTACACATGATATTAAATTATAATGCAAAATGAGTTCGTGGTGATCAAAAACCGCCAACTAACCCAAAAGGTTATCACTAAAATTTTACATAATGATTAATCTTCACTCTAAGTAACCAAATGAAATTTAGAACCATGTAACGTTCTGGATGTTCAATAATAAAATATAACTCCAATTCTAGACAACCATCCTCATTTTATATGGTTCTCCATTCATGAAAATAAGTAAACCGGTCGTAAAAACCAAGAAAACAAACGAACTCAAACAATGAAATTGAACCACTTAACCCATCAAAAAGGTCATGAATGAACTTAAAAAGATTATACTAAATCTTTTACATATAGAAGAGGTTCTGGAATTATTAATTAATAAACCTAATTTGATTATTCAACTCATTAAAATCAAACGAAGAACACCATCGGACTTAAGGTAAAGGATCCTCTCTATTTCACTTTTATTCAAGAATGTCCTCAATGTTATGCCCTTTTATGTGTAATCTTTAATGATGGGGGTATGATTTCGCATCTCCCTCATACTGCCATCGTGATGTATAAGTGATGAGAAACCTCTTTCTATCTCATTAAGCCCTCTTAAGTACACCCGATACCATGCCGATAATCCGTAAGGGATTCTACCCGAACCTACTTTGTTCCTTCGGGTTGCCTTATCTTCCTTTTACCAAAATGAAGTTATCTTATCTTTTTATGTGCATCTTCTAAATGATGTGTACATGTGCCTAATTCATTTATCAAGACCCTTTCATCATTCTCTTTCGGGGATATACATGTTTTTAAGTGATTCTCTCCTCAATACTTCCCGATAAGCAAACATGTTTTGAGGAAACTTTCCAAATTCTTACCCGATTACAAGTGCGCTCTATCTTCTGTTTTAAGCCACCGTTGTCTTTATAAAATCAGTTTTTTTATTATGAAAACTTTCTTGGTTCACTTCTGGTTTTATATAAAGGATTGTTCTCTTTTCTATTTTAAAGTCTCTATAGTATTTTCATTAAAACCGCACAAAAATGTTATAATACTAAAATTTCTTAAATACTTTTTTTACATGTTGTTACTTCTACTTGACATCACTTACCATGATACATGCCTATTTTCCCTTATGAATGTCCATGTATATCTTAGTAACTTTTTTTCATGAACACTTTGATGATACGACCATTTGTTATGCTTTATGACATGATTGTGGTACCCAATTCTTTCCATGGGTAACCCTTATGTTTATGTAAAATTGATTATGTATGATTCTTTATGTGTCAAACATATTCATTAAAAGTTAAGATGGGTGCGGTCAGATAGCGCTTCAATGCATTGGGTAAAGTTGAGTCTCATGAGACGTTATATGCGACGGTCTTGACGGTTAGCCTTGGCTTATGCTACCATGTGCAACGGTCTTGGCGGTTAGCCTTGGCTTGTGCACCATGTGCAACGGTCTTGGCGGTTAGCCTTGACTCGTGCTAAAGTCATGTTTTATGTTGCTGCCACGTTATTATGACTCCATGTTTATATGTTATGATTCCATATGTTACATGTTTGTTTATATCATCATGTCATGTCTTCTATCCTATGTGCTAATGTTTTGTTCTTATGGTTATTCCCTTAGTGGGTTATTTAGCTCATCATTTTATTCATGTGTTCCCCAGGGTACCCTATGCAGATGTTGGAGCACAATGAAAGTTAGGAGCTCAATTTGAAGATTAAATAAAGAAATGCTTTATTTAGTTCCATGTTTTCAGTTTTATGTACCTAGTCTTCGAAGACACTAAACTTTACGATTCTTGGCTTGTACTCTGATGTATAATTATGCTTAAAATCATGTAATGTTATATGTAAAAGGCTAGGGTCGCTATACAATTGGTATCAGAGCTTGACTCATAACTCTATTTTTTTTTATGCTAACAAATTCCTGACTTAACCGTCAAGGGAAAAAGATCTGTTTAAGATGGCAGAAACAAGCTCAAATGATGGATGGATGGATACCACAAAAACCATCTCATTTTGATGGTAGTGATTATGGATACGGGCAATCTTGGATGGAATCTTTCTTGAAGCAACTTAGCATTGATCATTGGATGATCATGGAAAATCGATACAAGTTGCCCAAAGGTGGACCTGAATCATTGGCTGGCAATGATGTGGTAAAGTATGTTTTGAACTACAAGGTGATGAATATCTTATATTGTGCAATAAATTGAAATGTGCATAGTCATATATCTGTATGTAAAACTGTTCATGGAATCTGGAAAATTCTGCAAGTTACAAATCTTGGCTCGAATAAACTTATTAGAACTAAGTTGGTCATGTCAAGAGCTGAATATCAAAAATTTAAAATGGATGAATATCAAGAATTTAAAACGGGTGAAGATGAAATTGTTAATCAAATGCTTTGTAGATTTACTGAATGGTATGAGTTCTTTGGGAGAAACGCTTGAAAATCTTGTTCTTGTTGAAAGAGTACTTAGAACACTTTCTTAGAAGTGGCATGCTAAAAAGGTAGCGATAGATGAAATTAAGAACTTCAAGAAATATACACTTGATGAGCCTATCGGATCAATATTACAATATGAGTTGGAACTTAAAAATTTTGCTGGAGGATAATTCAAATAAGGGAATTGCTTTTAAATCAAATATCTCTACTTTTCTGATTCTGAGTTACAGAACAGTGACAGGAATGATACAGCCTATGTTACAAAAGGTGGATATAGGAGGAGGAAAGGATACGCAAGGAGATCTCAGAAAGACTATCCTAAGGATGATCACAAGGAAAAGAAGATGATACACAAAATGAGGGGGAGACTATTATTTATCAACTTCAACCTATTCATGAAAAATCTGGGAAGACTTGTAGAAATCATCCTTTAGATAATGTGATTAGTAATGTTGAATCAAAAGTTCAAACTAGAAAATCTGTCATGAATATTTGTGTTTATCATGCTTTTATTTCTGATTTTGTACCAGGAATATTGATGAGGCTTTAGATGATGCTAATTGGCTCTTGGCTATATGCAAGATGAATTAAATCAGTTTGCTAGGAATAGTGTGCGAACTTTAGTTGTTCCACCAGGTGATTCTCATATTATTGGAACAAAGTGGATCTTTAGAAATAAATTTGACGAATCGGGAAATATAATTAAAAATAAAGCTAGATTGGTTGCTCAGGGTTATTTTCAAGAAGGTATTGATTTTGAGGAATCTTTTGCACTTGTTGCTAGGTCGGAAGCAATAAGGATATTATTGGCTTGTGTCGTTTTTCATGGTTTTAAATTATTTCAAATGGATTTCAAAACCGCTTTTCTAAATGGTTGTGTTAGAGGATGTGAGTCTCACATCGAAGTTGAGGTATCATGTCATCTTTATTATTCATTATAAATAAACACCAAGGTCTCCCTTAGAGAGGCGTCTTGGATATTGGGTTACAATCTCCTCTCCTCCATTCTAACATAGTATCAAGGGAGGTTTTGTGACCCCCAGCCTGTTGAATTGGTGTAGCCCGATCCGGTTGGGCCGAATGCTTGTGGCCCGCAACTATCGCAAAGTTGATCGACCGACACCGACAGGCACTGTAACAGTGCGGACTTCGGAGTCAACTAGACTGTAGCACTTTTGACTTCCAGCCGGCAGCCACTGTAGCGCTTTTGACAAAGCTGGTCGTCGTTCACTGTAGCGACGCGGACTCACTTTTCGAACAGTGATCGTCTTCTCCATTGTTTTATAGCCCATTTTCAGGCTAGGGTTACTACTGAAAAAACCTCTGTAATTTGTGTTCCTGATTTAGTGAAATTTTGTCTCTCCCGTGGACGTAGGGATTATTCCCGAACCACGTAAATCGTTGTGTTCTTGTTGCTTTCTTTCGTTTTCTCGTTTCTGTCATTGTGACTCCCGACGATTCCGCAACACAGCCTCCCTCCCCTCTTTTCTCTCTGACAAAATAAAAAACCCTACGACCCCCCCCCCCACGAGGGGCGGCGGCTCGGCCAAAGGCTCTCATTTTCACCGGCCACCCCCCACCCTCACGACGCTCTCCTCCGTCCCGACGCCCTCCTCCGTCCCGACGCCCTCCTCCGCCCTTGCGGCACCCTCCCTACGCAACGGCACCCCCTTGCACATCGCCCCACCCCCTCTAACACCCCCCTATCTCACCGCATTCCTAGCGGCCACGACACCCCCTGTCGCCTCCCTCCTAACGTCGTTGCCCCCCACCCGTGATGACTCCCTGCGCAACCCCACCTTCTGTCGTCGTCCCTGCACCCCCAAACGGCACTTCCAGACGCGGCTCCCCTCCTCCGTGCGAACCAGCACCCACGGAGGTCCCTTCTCTAAGCGAGATCTCCCAACGCCACCACTCTCGCCGCTGCATCAACCCCAGCGCGGCTCTCTGCAGAGCAATCGACGGTCCTATTGCACTGTCCCTAGCAAAGATGCACAACCCGGGCATCACCCCTCCCAAATCAGATTCTCCATATCTGCTCCTTGCTCGAACACAACTTGCTGCAAAATGCATTCTTTGCCTCAGTTAGGTTCTCTGCTCCCAGTTGTTCATTAGACCTTTGTTGTCAAACAAAATCATCGGGTCCGCAAAGTCGAACGTCGTTTCATGTCGGCAATTTAAGGTCCGCAAAGTCGAACGTCGTTTCACGTCAGCAATTTAGGGTCCGGAAAGTCGAAAGTCGTTTCACATCGGCAATTTAGGGTCCGCAAAGTCGAAAGGGCGTTTCACCTCGGCAATTTGGGTCCGCTAGTAGGGAGTCGTTTCACCCAGCCGTTTTGAGGTCGTTGTCGGTCGCCATTTCATCTGGCATCATAAAGCAAAGGTCGTCCTCAGCATGGGAGCATGAGAGTTCTACGATGGTCATCTTTTTTTTCGCAGCCATGGGCGGGAGCACAACAGGTGGAGCAAAACCAAGGGTAGTGCATACAGGGATGCTATTCTTTTTAGTTTTTTTTATGTATTCAAGCTGGGGAAGTATTAGGAGTGTGGGAATGCTTCTTTTTTTGTTTTCTTATGTATCCAAACTATGTACACCTATCTTGAGGGGGAGTATTAAAGGATGTGAGACTCACATCGAAGTTGAGGTATTATGTCATCTTTATTATTCATTATAAATAAACACCAAGGCCTCCTTAGAGATCGTCTTGGGTATTGGTTTACAATCTCCTCCATTCTAACAAGTAATAATACTAAAGAAGTGTGTGTTAGACAGCCTTCTGGATTTGAAAATGAAAAGCATTCTAATCATGTTTTTAAACTATCTAAAATTTTATATGGTTTAAAACAAGCTCCTCGAACTTGGTATGAAAGGTTAACTAATTTTCTTTTGAAAAACATTTTTGAGAAAGGAAAAGTTTATCCTACTTTATTTCTTAAGAAAAGTTGTAATGTTATCTTGATTGTGCATATTTATATTGATGATATTGTTTTTGGATCTTCATATGAAAATCTTTGTAATGAATTTTCAGAATTGATGGCTTCTGAATTTGATGAGTATGATAGGGGAATTGAAATTCTTCCATGGTTTGCAAATATTTCAAAGAAATGATGGTATTTTCCTAAATCAATCCAAGTATGCAAAAGAGTTGATTTGGTTTAGATTCTTTTAAAAGTGCACATACTCCCATGAGTACTAGTTGCAAGTTAGATTTAGGTAAGTCTGAAATATCTTTAGATGTGAAAACCTATAGAGGCATGATTGGAAGTTAATTATATTTAATTGATTTTAGACCTGATTTAATGTTTTCAATTTGTATGTGTGTTATGTCGATTCCGAGCGTAGCGGAACCATCCCTTGAAGGTATAACCAACTCGATTTTTAATCGTAAATCACGTGTAATTGTTGTTTTACATGATCAAAACGTCATGTCGAATGAAAACAGTAGATTAATTGACTAGAATAAAACATCAGAACCAAAAGCGAAGGATCTTCACATGTAATTTATAATTAATTTATAAGCGAATATAGAATTACCTTAACTCGTAATTCTCTCTTCACTGATGATTAAGTGGAATAGATCTCGTCGCACCGTCGTTACGTTGTAGAATCCATGTGCAGAATCTCTCTAGTTGTGATCCACATGTGCACCACAATTTCTAAACAACGTCGTAGGACTGTTGGATGCTAGCACGGCCAATCCTAATCGGTTGTGTTGCTCGTGATTGATCGCAACATAATTCTTCTCAAGAGAGGAAGAACTTTTGATGGTCTCTCGTTCACTTGAGAGAGGAGGGGAGGAGAGCATTCCAGATCTCTTGATCTCTCTCTAGGACTTCAGAGAGTCCCTCTATCCGTTGTGCACACCAATTGTCTTTTAAGTAACAGATATAGTTAGATATATATTATGGTAGGTTTAGGGTTAGAAAATTGCACACTAAACCATTACCAACTTTAATATTCTTATTTGACCTCATGTCCATTAATAATATTATTATTAATTGCTTGACATGTGCAATGCATTTAAGAATAAATAAATATCATTTATATTATTTTCAAACGGACCTTTAAGCTCGATCAATCTTCCATTGTCGACATTTACCGATCCTCAAATAATGACTATTTAATTAAATAAATGTCACTGCATTATTCTACGATAAATATAATAAATATTATATTCACTAGATTTGCAAATAAATATTTATTATTATTATTTAACTCGCTTATTCTTTCGAATAACCTACGTTTAAATTATGGCGATCAACCAAACCTGAATAAATATTATTTATTCTAACTTGTTAAATTCAATACTAGAATTTAACCGAGATTGCGAATACGCTAAGTGTGTGACCCTCTACACCTCTTTCTCAGTGGCATTAGGTATAACCGCCTAAAGTCCAAAGTTAACATCTAGTAACACGTCAAGGCTTCCATAAAGAAAGAAGTCAACGTCGCAACGACATCCAACTTCCTACGAACGTCGTGTAATATAATCTTTTATCACAATATCACAAATCAAATAGGTCGCATGCCGGTGTCATCAACTTATATGTTCGATATCACTTTCTTTGACTTTCTAGAAATGAACTCGCTCATCAAACACCATGACCATTGATTTACTCAGGTGATTCCATTCCCATCAAAGGGCCTCGGATATTAACCTTCATCAAGAGACAAAAGGGATAAATCATTTCTCACATTGTCCATTAATGCAATATCACTCGTGACGCACCCAACGTATCCTACTTCGCCGTGAACATATGTCGTCGCGATTTTCGTCAATACATCAAAGTACGCGAGTCATGATATCTATTAATGATAATCTAAAATCTAAGAATCAATACACACGTCCAATGATACATGGATATGTGGATTTCCTATTAACAGGTTCGTTCTCATAACCTCTTATCTTGAAGATTACCAAGGGCGAACACTATGAAAAAGGTGTCTCAATGTCTTATGAGGCTCCTACCCCTGCTAGTTTGTATTGTCTATGTCCCGTCAGACAATATCATCCGACCATAGAACAAGGTTCAAGAATAATGTCGTGGCACCTCTAGGTTCTCACCATAGCGGGGAACTGCTATAACCTTTTATCGCAACATATATTCCAAGGACATTATCACATACAAATATAATGCAGAAAAACAAACATGATGTGATAAGAAAACTTCTTTAATAAAAAAACATGTAATCAAGTACTAAACAAGTTGGTTCTAGAGCACCAACTCCAACACGCAAGATATCAAAGTGACCCTAAGAAAAGTCACATTAAATCTGTTAAAAGAATTATTAGATAAGTCAAAGGTTCTTTGAATCTTGGTTTGTTTTATCCTGCTAGATCTAATTTTGATTTGATAAACTATTCTGGTTCTAATTTTGGTGGATGCAAGATATATAGGAAGAGCACTTTAGCTATGAGTCGTTTGTTTGGTAAATCTTTAGTTTCATGGGCTTCAAAGAAACAAAACTTTGTTGCTCTTTCAACTGCTGAATCTAAATATATAGTTGTTGCATCTTGTTGTGCTCAATCTTTGTGGATTAAGCAAACTCTTTCAAATTTTGGTTTTGGTTTTGATAAGATTCCTATTTTCTGTGACAATAATTCTGCTATTTCTATTTCTAAAAAAATCTTACAACATTCTAGGACTAAGCACATTGATGTAGGGATCATGTTCAAAAAAGAAATGTAAATCTAAAATTCATTTCTTCAGAAAAACAATTAGCTGATATATGTTGGAATTGGTGCCCTAGAAACCAACTTCTTTGTACTTTATGATAAACCTGTATTCATTAGATGAATATTAATAAACTCTTTATCACATCATGATTGTTCTTCTGCGTGACATAGTATGTGATAATGTCTTAAGAATAGTTGTCGCACTAAAAGATCATAGCGGATCTCTACTATGATGAGAACCCGGAAGTATCATAACACTATTCCTGAATATATGTTATATGTTCGGATGATATCATGTGAATGGATAAAAATGATACAGGCTATCAGGGGTGGAGACTCATGAAACTTTGGGGCACCTTCTCATGGTGTGCGCCTTTGGTAATATCCAAGAGGATATTATGAGAACAAGACCCGCCAGTAAGAAATCCACATTCATAAATGTCATTGGATGTTCCTATCTGTGGACGTGTGTATTGGTCCTTAGACTTTAAGATTATTATTAACGGGTATTAAGACTCATGCATTTAGATGTATTGACGAAAACCATGACGATAGATGTTCGCGGCGAGGTAGGATATGTTGGATGCGTCACGAATAACACTGCATTAATGAATAATGCGAGAAAGGATTTGCAACTTCTACAGAAGTAGATATCTCAGACCCTTTGAGAAAATGATATAGCCTAACTAAATCCATGGTCATTGTGTTCACTAAGCAAGTTCAATTCCGGGAAGTCAAAGAAAAAGAAATCGAGCACATGGGTTGATAGTACTTGCATTCAACCCGCTTGATTAGAAATATCGGGACAAAGAGATCATATCACACGGTAAGCGTTCGTATGAGGTGACATGTCGTTGCGACATCTACTTCTTTCTCTTGGGTGCCTTGACCCGTTCCTACACAGTAATTTTGGACTTTAAGCAAGTCCACCTAATGCCAACGAGAAAGAGGCATAGAGGGTCACACACTAAGTGTAGCCAGTATCTTAGTTAAATAATTTATTTATTTAACAAGTTGAATAAATATTATTCCCAGTTGTGGTTTAATAATTATTCAAGTATGCCTGATCGCATTTATTTCATTGCTAGTTATTCAAGAGAATATATTGCGAACAGAATATTTATTTATCGGCGAATAATGCAGTTATATTTAATTAATAAATAAATAGTCATTATTTAAGGCCTGGTAAATATTGAGGAGGATTGGCGAACAAAGTTATGGGTCTGGTGATAAATAATATTAAATATTATTTGGTTAAATAATATTTAAATATAACATGCAAGTTATGTTGGATTGGTGTTGCCCGATCCGGTTAGGCCGAATGCTTGTGGCCCGCACTGTAGCAATGCTGACCACTATAGCAGAGCTGACCGACCGACACCGACAGGCACTGTAGTGGTGCGGACTTCGGAGTCAACTTCACTGTAGCACTTTTGACTTTCAGCCAGCAGTCACTGTAGCAACGCGGACTTACTATTCGGAACAGTGGACCGTCTTCTTCATATGTAGCCCATTTCGGGCTAGAGTTTACTACTAAAAATCCTCTGTATTTTTTGTGCTCCCGATTTAGTGAATTCTGCCTCTCCCATGAACGTAGGGATTTTTTCCCGAACCACGTAAATCGCTGTGTCCTTTTTTGCTTTTTTGTTTTTTCGTTTTCTCGTTTCTGTCGTTGTGTCTCCCGACGATTCCGCAACAAGTTAAGCACATGTCATAGAAATAATAGCATTGCTATTATTATTTAACATGGGGTTTTCACATTGAATAATAAATTAAGTAATGGCACCTGTACTAATTATTTATTATTACCTGGTGAATTAAATTTGGTAAGCACATGACATGAAAATAATAGCATTGCTGTTATTATTTGACATGGGGTTTTCACATGGAATAATAAATTAACAGCGTTTGTGCTAATTATTTATTATTACCTAGTGAATTAAATTCTCCATTATGTTATCATTCTCTATATAAGCCAAGGGGGTCATTCCACCGGCTAATCAATCATTGTGTGCACAACATCCGTGGAGAAAAGCTCTCAAGCCTAGAAAACTCTTCCCACTCCAATAACGCTCTCAAGAACGAGAGAGATCCTCCTTCACCAAATCAAGGAGAATGTTTTGGAAACGATTCTCAAGGCGATCGAAGGTGAACATCGCAAGCACAAGGATCTTCCACGCTAGCACCCGGAGACTCCTTCGGCGACGTCCGGAGATACGTGGAGCATGTGTGAATCACTGCTAGAGGATTCCTATCCTTGGATTCTACATCACAACGAAGTCGCACCTCGAACCCGCGGTCGGACGCATCAACGAAGAAAGAATCACCTTGGAGGTAATTTTATAATTTAATTAAATTAATTATAAACAAAATATATCGATCCTCTCTTCTCGGTTCCGGGTACTCTCCTTTATCTTTTATCTTTGATTCAATTTTGTAGATACTAGCGTTCACCGTCGTATTGATCACGGATTAATCATCGATTATGGCAATTTGCAAAGTTGGGTACACGCTCATCTTGCGCTTCTGCTGCGCCTGGAACCTACAAGTTGTATCAAAACGGTCATATTTTTGTTTATAATTATTTAAATAATTTGTTGATGATTTACGCTTTAATAATTTAGTTTGTCAATTCATGTTTAATCGTTCTTGTAATCTTAATTTCGAGATCTATTCCCCCTTTATCGTTTCTCACAGATCTAATAGAAACAAATAATTTTATGATTAAAATTAAATCGAGGATCTCATCAGAATGCGCCGACGGTTTTGTCTAGATAACACAAGAATACACGCCGCGTAGTCGGATCTACATGTCGTGTATTTGTGTTCAATACATCATGAGTAATTTGACAATTACTCAAGCCGTGTGCATTAATGACACGCGGTGTAGTTAATTCTTACACCGCATGTTGACCAGGATAGACTAGCGCACGGTCAGCCGGACTACACGCCGTGTGGCCCACTGGACATGCCGTGTAGTCCCTTCGGGTTAGGGTCAAGTCGTGTATCTCATACACAGCTTGCCCGACTGGTGACCGTGTAACGCGGAATCTACACGATGTGTGTCCCACTGGACATGTCGTGTGCTCCGAAGATTTCTGAAGTACACCTCACACGTCGTTTCCCCAGGCGTGTACTTCGAATGGACGGTGAGGAGGGTACACGTCGTGTAGTCGAATCTACACGCCGTGTACTGTTTCCAGATTACAGAGATTTTAAAAAAATATATTATTATATTATGTAACCCTTAAGACGTGTACCTTCGTGTGGGTATAAAGCTGTGACACAACATGTGATAGGTGTTTGATATATATATATATATATATAAATGTTTAATTAACATCTGCGTAATGTTCAAAGATCTACACATCATGTATGAGTTGTATTACAATTATAATTCTGCGTGCATGCTACATGTCACAAAGAATAAAGTGTATACAAGTATAAATACATGTCGGGTAGTTTTGGACGGGTATTAACCGGATTGCTTCCAAGGTACAAGTTATGTACAAAGTTATGGATGAGAATCTCAAAGAAATTCAGAAAAGGATTAAGATAAAAAATATTGATTAATTAAAGATAATGATTAATCAATTCAAGCGTAATTTATCTTAATAAGAACGATTAAAGAATTGAATGCTAATTTTATTAAATGCGTAATTCGTTGCATGTATGTGAATGATCATGAGCTAAACCAGACCTTTGTATGTGATTGGTTCCCTTTTAATTTATTTATTAAATTAAAATTTTTGGTCTGCGTGCCTTCTCCTCATTAATATATAGGATCCGCGTGCCCATAGTTTCTTTTATGTAAACCTCATTTTACCCCTCACCTGCGTGTGAGTTAAAAGCATATGTAATGGATGAAACTCTCAAGCTAGTGGAGGCGGTTCAAGTTAGGAGCCGAGAAGAAACCAATCCAAAGAGATACAAAGGCAGACAGGTGGAAAGCTGTAAACACGAACCTTAAACGGTTCAAAGTGTTTCTCCCCTAGGTCAGGGTTAGTTTATCAACCGCTAGATAAACTAACCAATAGTAAAGCTCATGATCATACCCTTTATTTTATTTCTGTTAGTTGTATGTTTATTCATTATGGATGTTTGACGCGATCACATACCCGAATGGCCCAAAGGCCTTCATTTTTATTGATTTTTGATAACCCCCTTTCAAGGGATGAGGAAGAACCTTTACAAGGCCCGTAGGCTTAGAGATTACATGACCCGTAGGCTTAAGATACATTACATAACCCGAAGGTCTTAGAAAATTCAACCAGACTATAACTACAAGGAACTGCCCCTCCCCAACATCTGCAACGTGATGGTAGCTCTCCGCATTCGCATGGTCGTCTGGCTAAGCTTCTCGTGCAAGCACAGGCTGGTCCTGATGGCGTACTCATACCCTCTCATTCTTCCAAATCCATTGGTTCTACTCTGATGAGTGCACCTGCTCTGAATCCTCCTCTGGAGCTGCTCCTTTTTTGTATAGTCTGTCTGGAGAAACTGCACTGATCATGTGGCCCGAAGGCATTGAGGTGGCGCGAAGGCCTTGAGGTGACCCGAAGGCCTTAACGATGGCCCGAAAGCCTTACTGACCCGAAGGCCTGGGTGGCCCGAAGGTCTTAAGGACTCCAAGACCAAACCGGTGGCCCAAGGTGAATAGTTCTGACTGCTACAGTACCGAACAGTAACTGCTGCAGTACCTGCTACAGTACCCGCACAGTACTGCTACGGTACTGCTACAGTACCCGGAAATATGTCTCCGCCTGGTTTCGAACATGGGTCTCGTGGATGCACTTAGAGAGACCTCACTAACTGGGTTGAGGCTCATGCGCAACGCAATCACATAATTAATGAACTAACAAGCATACAAGATGGAACTAAAATAAAAATGGCTTATGCGTAAATATTATCCATACATGGTTAATCACTTACGTATATCCCACTTAACATTAATAAACATGTGAAAAGATAATAAGTGGCAATTTACGCATAAAGGATAAAATCCCTCAATTAAATATTAAGTCGGTATAGTCTTTAATTACTTCAGTTAGAATTGAATCACCGCTACCCAGGGACTCTCCGTTGCTGGCCAGCCTCTGCTGGGCACCTCCGCTGTTACTCGGGCCTTTGTTGGGCCTTTTTGCTGTTGCTCAAACCTCTATTGGGGCTCTATGTCACTGTCCAGGCATGAGTACCGGACCTCTCTGAGTTTGCCAAATCTATTGCTGTTTAGCTCTTTAGATTCAGACAACCTTTTTCAGACGTCCTTTCTCAGAAGACCATTCCAGACGTCCTTTCTCAGAAGACCGTTCCAGGCATGCCCTTCAGACGCAAGGTGAGGAGGGAAAAGAAAAGAAAAGAAAAGAAATGGTGATAGGGAAGGAGGGAGAAGAAGATCTCAGTGGAAGAAGTCCGCCCTCACGAAGAGTCCAGACCGAGACCTCCGGCCGAACCTTCCAGCTTCCAGCTGAAAACCAAAATCATCCGTATCCTAAACCACCAGCCCACACCCTTATTTAATAACCCAGCCAAACAACCCCTACCTGCCCACAACAGCCCCAACAACTATTAATAAGCAAAAGACACCGCTGCCCCTGACAGATGTTAAGTACCTAGGTGCCCACACCTACCCACCTGATAGCTCCAGCCAGCCCACCTTCAAACATATCCCCCGGGTTCAAAAACCACCTTGCCCAAAAGGTGAGGTTGGGTCCCTGGAAACTCTTGACAGCCTACCTTCAAACATATCCCCCGGGTTCAAAAACCACCCTGCCCGCAAGGTGAGGTTGGGTCCCTGGAAACTCTTGACAGCTCTTCCCACGGTAGTCAGCAATGAAAGCTGGCCACCTCCGGCTGCTCGGCAACACAGAAACTCAGAAGAATCTTCGCTTTCCCATTGCCACCATAAATCCTCGACCACAATATCCTTTTCTTGAGGCTTCCCATCAACAAATTTAGTTGTCACTTCCAAAAAAATTAGTGCCAAGTCCCAAGTGACGTCCTAGACACCCCCTTGGTAACCAGTACAGAACTTGAAGTTCAAGAGATGCTGCCAGCTTTTGTTGGAAGGCAACAGCTTGATAGCCAATTCCCATAGCAACAAAAATAACAAGCTCGTCTGTGCTCAGGACAAAAGCATGAACTATCACTGTCCCCACTGCTTTGTTATTAGGACAAGATGATTGCGAAGAATCAGTCAAGTACCCCAAGGACGTCAGTTGTGCCAAGGTTCGATCAAGGAACATGACGAAGCTCCATACGATGTGGGGGTTCTTGCTCCACTTTTGCTTCCCTCCGGAAGCCGACATATGTCGCATTTGGCAGCAGTTTGTTTCTCACTTTTGCAGCCACTTGAGTTGCTTGTTTTCCCAGGCGTTCTCCCGCAGCTCTTGAAAAACTTGGTACAGCACTGAAATTAGGATCAAAAACAATCTTGGGAAGTTTCTTCTTCCATTTTGGAAAAAGGGCATCTCCAAGCACTTTTATCATTCCTTTGGACCTAAAAAATGGCTCCAACGTTTCCAATCAACTTTCAACGTCCTCAGAATCAAAAAAACGATTTGCACAAATTACCTTTTCTGTCATTAACCATGACCTCATTCTTGTTGTCTTTGCCCTTGTCTGAACCTTCAACTAATAGTGAGCCACTGAATACTAGCATTGCATGCCTTGTGGACAAAGGCAACAGTCTGGACTCTTCTGGTTTTCCAAAATCCTCTTGCTTCTTCAGTTTCGGATTCACAATATCCGCAGTAGGAGGCTTCGATTGTGGGCCAAAAACATGCCGCTTCTCCTTGTCACAGTGAGCAGGAAGTGAGGCGGTTGCCTCCATACCTTGCCTCACCTGTGCAGCTGGTGTGGCCCTTAGGCTCGCTACTTCTCCAGCATGAGCCAGGAACATGCCGCACCTCTTCATTACGCCTTTCATGTTTATTCACAAGAGGAATCAGACCTGGAATTACCTGTGCAAGCTGTTCTAGATAGGATTCAAGCTGCTCCTTCGCAAAGCCACTACCAAACGTACATGCAGCGGCTTCGTCACCAGGCTTTTCAGAATCTGAGCATCGAGACTCTTCCGTCTCTAGCTCCCGTGCTACTTCTCGCAAGAACCACAGTTGTTCTTTTACAGTTGTTAGTGGTTCTTGCATCACGGTTGCCTGAGCTTGCATAAATCATAACTTTGTAGCAAAATTCTGACTCCATCCTAGACCGCAAACAAGCTAACACAGCTTTCAGCATCCACTCTTCACCCGTCCAAACCAGCAACAAATGATCGTGTAGTGGGTGAATTCCCCTTACCTCAATGTGAGGTGGGGATCCTCTTTTATAGAGAAGTAAAAACTAATTACATGGTGGTAAGACCAATGTGGGACTCAGAACAGAAATACCCCTTTAACCTTAAATGGGGTCCAACACTCCCCCTCAAGCTGGACATGCCCAGATTGGATAGAGTCCCACAAATAGAAAAAGACAACAAAGACACAGGACCATCTCAGACTCCCCCTCAAGCTAGGCCAGGGAGGCTGTGAATACCCAGCCGGGTGGTGAGAGACTCAAGGCGAGCTCCGGGAAGACCCTTGGTGAAGAGATCGGCAAGCTGATCGGCCGTCGGGATATGGCCGAAGCCGATATGGTGCTGCTCCAGATGGTGGCGGAGAAAGTGACAGTCCACCTCGATATGCTTCGTCCGTTCATGGAAGACGGGATTCGATGCAATCTTCGTGGCGGCCTGATTGTCACACCAGATATGAGCAGGAGTCGATGCGGGGAAACCGAGCTCATGGAGGAGATGACGAAGCCAGAGGATCTCAGTAGTGACGGTGGTCATGGCTCGATACTCGGCCTCGGCACTCGACCGGGAGACGACAGTCTGCTTCTTGCTGCGCCAAGAGATGAGATTGCCGGCAAAGAACACGGCGAAACCCGAAGTAGACCTGCGGGTAGCGAGGCAGCCGGCATAGTCCGCATCACAGAAGGCCTCAACATCCATGTGAGCATGATGGGAGTACTGAAGGCCACGGGCAGGGTCTTTCTTGATGTATTTGGCAATGCGAAGGACAGCATCCCACTGAGAGCGGGTGGGATGTTCCATGAACTGGCTGACTTTGCCAACGGCACAGGCAATGTCAGGACGTGTCATGGTGAGGTAGTTGAGTTTACCGACCAGGCGGCGATAGCTCTCGGGGTGAGGAAAGGGTTCCGAGTCGGAATGAAGGGAGCGTTCCCCAGGCTCAAGGGGAGTGTCCACGGCAGTGGCGGTGCTCAACCCGGCATCCTGCAAGATATCAAGAGCATACTTGCGCTGACAGAGAGAAATAGTGTCCGCAGTCCGGGAGACCTCGATGCCAAGGAAGTAAGTGAGGGGACCAAGATCCTTGGTGTGAAAGTGCTGGTGAAGATGCGCCTTAAGGCGGGCGATGCCTCTGGAGTCGCTCCCTGTGATGATGATGTCATCCACATAAACCACAAGCAAGATACAGCCATGCGCCGTCGTACGGAAGAAGACGGTGTGATCCTTCATACTGCGAGAGAGGCCAAAGGCTGTGACGACCGTGCTGAAGCGGCCAAACCAAGCCCGAGGAGACTGCTTGAGGCCGTAGAGGGAGCGACGGAGACGGCAGACATGGCGGTCGGCACCAGAGGCCGAAAAACCAGGAGGCTGCTGGAGGTAGACTTCTTCATCAAGAAAGCCATGGAGAAAAGCATTTTAACATCCAGTTGATGAAGCGGCCAGTGATGATGAGCAGCTAGCGAAAGGAAAAGGCGGACCGAGGCCATCTTGGCGACTGGAGAGAAGGTCTCAAAGTAGTCGATGCCATACGTCTGAGCAAATCCCTTGGCGACAAGCCGGGCTTTGAGGCGGCAAAGAGAGCCATCGGGATTGAGACGGATAGTGAAAATCCATTTACAACCGACCGCCTGTTTGCCCACCGGAAGTGGAACAAGATCCCATGTATGGTTGTCATCCAGAGCCCGCAATTCATCCCTCATGGCGGCAAGCCACCCGGGGTGAGATTTTGCTTCACCGACTGTCCGAGGAAGCGACACGGTCTCCAAGGCTGACAGACCCCTGTAGGAAGATACACAGAGAGGAGTAGTCTGACAGGAGCGAGTACCTTTCCGAAGCGCAATCGGCTCGTCCGCGGGAGCGGGGATAGGAGCATCAGACGAAGCAGGAACAAGGTGGTCCTCGACCGGGGATGGGAGGTACAGCGGATGGACGACGGGAGTAGGTCTGGCCAAAGAGATGACCGGGAGGGGGAGATATCAGAGGTGGGTGAACGAAGAGCGGAAGGCAGTCATCGATGGTAGTGTCAGGAGAATGAGAAAGAGAGGGGAGAGTGAAAGAAGAAGTCTCGACAAACGATACGTCGGCAGAGGTGATATACCGGCGGAGGTCTGGAGAGAAGCAGCGGTACCCGCGCTGAGTGCGGGAATATCCAAGAAAAATACAGCGAAGAGATTTGGGAGAAAGTTTGGAGAGATTGGGGCGAGTGTCCCGGACATAACATAGACATCCGAAGACGCGGAGTGGAAGGGAGTGAGGAGGAATAGAGGGGAACAGGGTATGAAAGGGAGTCTCCCCCTGAAGCATGGAGGAGGGAAGACGATTCAGAAGGTAAGTAGCAGTGAGGATGGCATCCCCCCAGAAGAGAAGAGGGACCTGGCGGTGGAAGAGGAGGGCACGAGCGGTTTCCAAAATATGTCGGTGTTTCCGCTCGGCCACCCCATTCTGCTGAGGGGTATCATGACAAGAGGTCTGGTGGATGATGCCGTGGGCGCGGAGAAACTGCTGAAAGTGAGTGGATAAGTACTCCCGCCCATTGTCAGATCGAAGACATTTGACAGGGATAGAAAATTGTGTTTGGATCTCATGAAAAAATGTCTGGAAGGTGGAGAAAACCTCTGTCCGATCTCGAAGAAGATAAAGCCATGTCATCCGGGAATAATCATCAATGAAGGAAATGTAATATTTATACCCAGATTGACTCGAGGTAGCACAGGGACCCCATACATCAGAATGAACCAAATCAAAGGGTTTGGCGGCCCGTGTGTCAACTCGAGGAGGATAGGAGGTGCGATGATGTTTCGCAAAACGACACGACTCACAAGGAAAGGAAAAACGGGGACTAATATCGGGGTAGAGTCGATGAAGTGCAGAGGCGGAAGGGTGGCCCAACCGGGAATGGAGGTCAACGGCATGAGCAGGGAGAGACGCGCAGGCGATGGAAGGCGGGCCAGCGAACATGTACACTCCATCCCGAAGCTGGCCTCTACCAAGTTCCCGGTTCGTCGTCCGCTCCTGAAACAAAACAGAAGACGAGGAAAAGAGAGCAGTGCAATTGAGATCCTTGGTCAGTTTGCTGATGGAAAGCAGGTTAAAAGGACTCCAGGGTACATGAGCCACCGAGGAGAGGTGAAGGGAGGAGGTGAGGGAACAGGAGCCAAAGCCGGCTATGGGGAGAGTGGACCCATCAGCAACAGTGATGGCAGAGGATCCACTATAGGGACGGTAGTGGGAGAGCATACCTGCATCCCCGGTGAGGTGGTCGGACGCACCAGAGTCAAGCATCCATGCCGGAGAACGATGACTGACAAGGGCAGTGTGACCACCGGAATGGGCAAGAGAAGCTGACGAAGAGCCCGCGATGGAGGTGGACCGGTAATCGTGAATCAGCTGGAGCTCAGCCAAGGAGAGATCCAATGACGAGGGAAGAGTAGCAGCAGGTGAGGGCGCATCACGGAGCGCAGTCTGGCCCCGGCGGGGGTGCGACTCAGGACGACCATGCAGGACCCAGCAACGGTCCACCAGATGGCCGAGCTTGCCGCAATGCTGGCAGAGGGGGCGAGGTCGGCCGTCCCCACGGCCGCGCCCACGAGGGCCGGGAGGACGACTACCGCCACGTCCGAGGAGCGCAGTGTGATCAGGAAGGGGGACGGGTGGTGCAAGGGCCCGATGTGCCTTCTGCAGGCGATGATAGACCTGCGGGATATCCAGTGTAGACGGGCTGGCAAGCATCTCGGTGGCCGTCGTGGCATAGTCCGGTGCGAGGCCATTCAGGAGGTTGAATAAGCAGAGCTGGTCCCGCTGAGTCTGCGCTTCGGCCGGAGTTTGAGGAATCGGCCAGAGTTCCTGTAGTTCATCGCGGAGACCCTTCCATTCCATGAAGTAGGTGGGGAAGGTCCGATCCTGCTGGCGGATATGGGAGAGACGTTGTAGAACGTCAGAGACCCGGGCCAAGTTATTGGTCTCGGAGAACATGACAATCAAGGAATCCCAGAGCTCCTTGACGGTGTTGGCAGTCCGGGTGACATCTTTCACGGAGCGGTCCATGGAGTTGACCAGTAGGGCGAAGATTTTGCTGTCCGCCAGCTGCCAAGAGTCGAACTTAGGATCAGTGAGTTCAGGTGGGGGTTTCTCAAGATGAGAATGAAGCCCCATGCCGCGGAGGGACATCAAGACCGTCTTCCGCCAGACGGAAAAATTAGTGGCATCCAACCGGTCATCGACAAGCCGGGAGGAGGCCGTGATGAGGGACGGAAGAACGGAGGACGCGTCCATGGAGGGCGGGCGCTGGACCCGTTCGCCGGGAGTCGGGCGGTGGAAGGGAAGCGGCCCGGAGATGCGGCCGGAGGGAGCAGCGACAGGGGGTCGCGCTCAGGATGGTGCGGCCGGGCAGGGGCGGCGCGGGTGCTGGGGCGCGGGTTCGGGGCAGGAGCGCCGCAGGGCCAAGAGCAGGGCTGGACCTAGGCGCGCCGGGCGCCGGAAGGCCGAACCGGGAGCAACGCCGGGAGAGGGCAGCGGGTAGGGAGCTGCTGGGGGGGGGGGGGCGAGGGAGCGGCGCCGGGGCGAGGCCGAGGGCGAGACGCCGGGGCGGGGCGCTGAGGGCTGGGCGCGAGGGCGCGACGCCGGGAGGAGGTGCGCCGGGACGGCGGGGCGAGCCGGGAGTCGGGGAGCCGGGAGCCGGGAGAAGCCGCCGGGAGCCGGGAGCCGCGAGAGGCCGCGGAAGCAGAGGGAGGCGCGGGAGGCGCTGGAGGCGCGGGGAGCAGCGGGAGGCGCCGGGAAGCAGCGGGAGGCGCCGGGAGCAGCAGGAGGCCGCCGGGAGGGAGCGCGCAGAGGAGGGTCGCGCTGGAGCAGCAGGAGGCGCCGGGAAGCCGCGCAGAGCAGAGCGGCCGAGGGCGTTCCGGCGGAGCGAGCGGGTGATGGCGTCGGGAGCAGCGGGAGGCCGCCGGGAGCAGCGGGAGGCCGTCGGGAGCAGCCGGGAGGCGCCGGGAGCAGCGGGAGGCCGCCGGCGGGGCGCGCGGGTGATGGCGTCGGGAGCAGCGGGAGGCCGCCGGGAGCAGCGGGAGGCCGTCGGGAGCAGCCGGGAGTCGCGGCGACGGGATGCGCGCGCAGGAGGGGCGGGCCGACGGGATGCGCAGAGGAGCAGCGGGAGGAGCCGGGAACCGCGTCGCGCCGGGAGGTGGAGGCGTAGCGGGAGGGACGAGCCGGGAGGGAGGGGGCGCCGGGAGGGAGGGCCGGAGAGGAGAGGTGCGCCGGGAGGGAGGGCCTGCCGGGAAGACTAGGGCAGGAGTGAGAGAGGCGGGGCCGGGAGAACGCCGGGAATCCGCAAGGGAGGGAGGGTGCGGGAGAAAAATCCCTCTGATACCATGTAGTGGGTGAATTCCCCTTACCTCAATGTGAGGTGGGGATCCTCTTTTATAGAGAAGTAAAAACTAATTACATGGTGGTAAGACCAATGTGGGACTCAGAACAGAAATACCCCTTTAACCTTAAATGGGGTCCAACAGATCGGAACTCAACTATCAAGCTCCACATGCAACAGAAACCGCTCCACATCACTCCAACTATAATCGTCTACACTGCGCACATGCCTCACAGCTAGACCGCACAATAGAAAGTTGGTAGAAGAAAGAGAAAAAAACTTCCACAACAGAATTTGCGCCTTGTTCAGGCATCTCCAGCAGCAATCTGTCTTCTCCAGCAATTCATTCTCAAGCGTCTGAGCCTGATCGCGGTTCTCCAGCAGCAATGGCTCACTTGATATTTCCAGAAAGAAAAGAAATGGTGATGCAGGAGGGAGAAGAAGATCTCAACAGAAGAAGTCCACCCTCCCGAAAAGCCCAAACCGATACCTCCGGCCGAACCTTCCAGCTTCCAGCTGAAAACCAAAATCATTCATATCCTAAACCACCAACCCACACCCTTATTTGATAACCCATCCAAACAACCCCTACCTGCCCACAACAGCCCCAGCAAATATTAATAAGCAAAAGACATTGTTGCCCCTGTCAGATGTTAAGTACTTAGATGCCCACACCTACCCACATGATTGCTTTAGCCAGCCCACATTCAAACAACGTTTTCAGGCATCCTCTCCAGATGACCGTTTCCGGCATCCTTTTTTACAAGACCTTTTCCAGACATCCACTTCATGCCTGTTTTGACAACTTCTCTGATGATTGAGATGATCACCGCACGTCTTCCGTGACAATTCCGGCATCGCCTCCAAAGGAGTTCTTTCACCAGTTCCAGGGTATTTTGAATTAGTGTAGCAAGCTGGGGTATGCTCCAAATTGAAGGGAAGTGTTAAGTATTTAGATATTTAAGATACGAGCATTGACTAGGTCTATCCTATCCCTTTTTTCCTCTCTGAATTTTGTATTTTCTATCTTAGGTCCTGTATCTCATATCTGTCTCTATAAATAGTGTTTTTCCCTCTTTCAAGAGGAACAGTTTTTAGGCCTACTCTTTCTACACCCCAAAAACAATGAAACGCCGTCTCCCCCTCTGCCTCGTACCAAACATAATTTATCACTGTTCCATCGCCCATTCCTTTTCCCAGACCATTAATGTATTGCCTAAAGTGCCTACAACAAATAAATGAACATAAAAATAACAAATCAGGGCTTGTTTAATCACAAAAATACATTTTTCATTTTGATAAGTGGAAATTAAACATATTGAAGGGTGCTTATTTGAAAATTATTTTAAATGGTTCACTATGAAGTATGTTTTTTTGATGATCAGTATTTTTAAACAAATAAAAACCTCCACAAATGTGCTGTCTGTATTTTAAATAATTATAACTGTTAGAAAATACCGTTTTGGGGAATAACTAGTTAACTATACCTTGATACATTTGAAATCAAATTTTACAAGGGAAAATAAAAACTATTTTCCATGATAAAAGACTAGTAGACCTCCATCCCAAGAGTTGAAGAACGGTTGAAGAAATGAGGCTAAATATTTTTTTTCCAAAAAAAAAATCAAGCTAATTACCTGTGAAAGCCCCACAATATTGTAACCCCCACTGAGTTCACTCATTTCCCTGACCTGTCAATTGGAAAACAAAAATAAAGGTAAGCCTGAAAAGCCAGACCATTGAAAAAGGGATGTAATACAGAAAAGCTTCATCACCTTCTTGCAAGCAATCTTCGTCTGCCAAGGGGGGAAAACACTATCAATACATAGAAAGTTATGAAGCATCGTTATGAATAAAATATAAGAAACAGTCTTTCATAAGCTCGAAATTTCACCTGCTTCATAAAAGGCATGATCCAGGAATCTGTTTTTCCATTTCCAATTTCTCTACAGAAAGAGAGAAAGAAAAAGGAATCATAGAGAAACATTAAAAGTATAAAATTTTACCACTATTTTAGATAATCTACTAAACATGTCAGGGTTTGTTTGAATCATGATAATGAAATTAAAATATAAATGTAAAAAAAAAAGATATAAAAATGTGGAAAGATTAAATAGCTATACCGCAATACTGTAACATGGTTATTATCATTAGAATATAGCCATGACATCACTTTTTACTCCAAATAGAGGTATGAGAAATAAAAAAAAATATTCTCATTCCTGTATATGCAATCCAAGTGCATTCTGATAAGAAAATGATTGCACAAAGAAGAAATACTGGGAAAGTTTACATAGTTTCCATCCCTAATGTGTAATGGTCCGGACCTCTCTAATCCATTACTTTGTCAAAATACAGTGTTTGAGGTGTTCTAAAGGTAACGGTGACTCATTTCGGGAGTTTGCCAAAATTTCAGTCTTTCCAATGGTAGGTCATCCCAACGGTGAATTGCGACGGTGACTCGCATCGGTGACTTGCTAACGGTGAGTCGCTGACGGTGGGTCGCGACGGTGGCTCACTGAACGGTGGCTCACCGAACGGTGACTCGCCATCGGTAGCTCGTCACCGGTAGTTCGCACCGATGACTCATCCAACGGCGAGTCACCCAACAGTGCCTCAACCACCGGTGACTCACGACGGTGACTCACCCAACGGTGAGTCATTTCTGCCAGTTCGTCAAATTTCCAGTTTTTCCCAGTTTTTCCAGTTTCACCCCTTTAACGTTTTAATTGACTTAAAATGAGTTTAAAACCATATTTAAGTTATTTTGAAGCCGTTTCAAAGGATATAAAATGTATCTTTAAATTCCTAACGCTTGGGAGGCTTTTAGATAGTCAAAACGTGTGATCTTGATCGTGATCCGGCTTTAATGGCTTTTGAAACCGTTTCTTTCGTTGATATGGGATCTGGCTTTTCTAAAGCCGAGATCCTTTCTTCCTAGTGTGTTTTCTCTTGGTGCGCCCCGAACCTTTCCTCCCGGAGAGCCCGTGCGTCAGTGTTGCACCCCTGGATCGTGTTTCCCTGGAGCCTTGCGCACCCCCTGTTTAGCGCAAGGAGGAGGTGTTGATCATCTGTTCTTCCAAGTAGAGATCCATTCGTCTCTTTTATTTGTGTATCATGCGGGGCGGGCGTATGAATGTCTCTCTTGTGAAGATAGCAGAATTCCGAATAAATAGGGATGTTCGGCACATAGCACTCAACTAGGGTGGGGTGCGTATAGAAAACACAAGGAAAATACAGGTATGTATATATAGTATCGAACACTCAAGCCCAACCTATGGGTTCTCAATCAAACAACCAATCACCCTATGATACTACCAACTTTGATGCTACCTCTAAATGAACAACCACACACAACAAAGCTCATCACATCTCGCCTGCACACACCTAGGCCTCACAACCACGTCCTGCCCCCAGGTGTGTGCGGGCGGGTTGTGACATGGTACTTTCGAAAAAGGTGGGAGCGCCAAGACGTTTATCGTTAGGGTGTGAGAGCGGCTAATCAGTGGGAAAATGGTGTGAGGTACCCTATCATCGATGTGCTCTATATTACTTTACTTTACCTGCATTATTTGGTGAGCGTGTTTTTGATGAGGTTGGAGTGGCTAGTATACCTTGTTAGGTATTGTTGGTTTCTGTTGTTTTCTCACAGGGAAATTAGTATGCTTCTCCACTTGTGCACGAGAGACTTTGGTTTTCCTACTGAGTATACTTGTATACTCACCCTACGTTATAAAACTGATTTCAGGTTTCTAAGAGGACTACGGGAACCAGGTCGGGCATTACGAGCTCGGACTTTGAGATAGTTGTTGTGTCGCTGCTTAGCTTTACTTTTAGGTATTTACTTTGGAGTTTTTCATTGTATTTGTAACAGTTTTACTTTAAACATGCATGTGGGATGAATTTTGGTTTTCTTTTATATATGTCTTCGAGTTGTTTTGAGGTTAATACATCTTATCTCCCGATCTTGGTTACTATAAAAAGGGTAATGCCTCCCATTTTGTAAGATTTGTATACCCTTGGTGCTGGTCACCACCCCGGGGCCTACTGGAGGCGGGACTCGGGTGTCATTATCTCTCTTCCTTCATTGCCAGCTCAGGAGGGGTATCTTTGGAGGGAGGGGGTCATGACAAAATGGTATCAGAGGAGATGGTTGAGAGATAGGATGAAGTTCGGAGTTAGGCACAGTAGGATTGCATGGGTTGGTAGGGCAACAGTGTCAGACGATCTTGGTACGTGACATAGGCCAGGGAGGACCGGCTAGGACACAGAATTTTAGGGTCCCCCGTGATCCGATGCAAGGACTTTGAGCCTACCGAACGACCAAGTGAGGCTACACCGTTTGCAGGGTAGAGGCCCTAGAAAAGGTACATGCATCATAATGACTTGTGTTCCTGTTTAAATTTGGGTTGTTTCGGGGAAATTGGAATGGATAAAGAAATGAGTTAAATGAATTGAAATGAATCTTAAATAAGACTACATAATACTCGGGCTTAGAAGTTCCTTATTCACCTTTTTCAGTTATGGCACCTGGTCGTCGTCCGCGTGTAGTGCAGGCAGTGGAGGCTCAGCAGGCTGACCCGGTCGATCGACGGAGGGTTGATCGAGTAGAGGAAGATGATCAGTGGTAGAGGACATTGCGTGCTTTCCAGCGACAGACACTGGGAAAGTACGAGGGCAGCGTTTTGGACATGGAGACAGAGAGCTGGCTCGAGGAGATTGTGATCACCTTCAGCTTAATCTGGGCTCCGACGGAGTATTAGGTTCCTTTGGTAGTGAGTCAGATGCGGGGAGTTGCGCCTCAGTGGTGGACGTTGTACCAGGGGGAGAGGAAGGAGACTGACGTTCTGTGGGTCGGTTTCGAGAAGGAGTTTCGACCATGAAGGTTGAGAAGAGGCAGGAGTTTCTCTCCCTTCAGCAGAGGAGTATGTCGATACGGGAGTTGGGGATCAAGTTCAAGGATCTCCTTCGTTTTGCCCCGGATCTCTTTCCGGATGAGGAGTCTTGTGTGAGACGTCTAGAGGAGGCACTTCGTCCTTCTATCCAGTACGCGGTTACCCCTTTTACGTTGCCGACGTACTTGGAGGTCCAGAAGAAGGCGGAAGTGATTGAGCAAATGCACTCGCGAGAAGGTCTACCGCGAGAGGGGAGCCAGTAGGGCTCTTCGAGAGGCAAGGCTGCCAGCAGGGGAGTATGTCGATACGGGAGCTGAGGATCAAGTTCAAGGATCTCCTTCATTTTGCCCCGGATCTCTTTCCAGATGAGGAGTCTCGTGTGAGATGTCTAGAGGAGGCACTTCGTCCTTCTATCCAGTACGCGGTTACCCCCTTTACGTTGTCAACGTACTTGGAGGTCCAGAAGAAGGCGGAAGTGATTGAACGAATGCACTCGCGAGGAGGTCTACCACGAGAGGGGAGCCAGTAGGGCTCTTCGAGAGGCAAGGCTACCAGCAATAGGTCTCAGGCGCAAGGGCCTTCGAGGTTCCGACCAGCGAGGAGTCGACCTCAGCAGTTTTCGTTCCGACCTTCGGGTCTTCGTGCCTTTCCTGTGGACTTGGGGCCGATGTGTTTCATCCATGGAGTTCGTGGGCATCTTCAGAATCAGTGCCCAGCGGTCGTTCGAGCTCATTATGGTGGAGGTGGGCAGGTTCAGCGCCCGCCTCAGCAACAGTTTCCAGCTAGGTCATTTCAGCAGGAGGGACAGCAGGCTCCTGCTCCACCGAGGGGAGACGGAGGTGGCGGAGGTCGACCTCAGGGTGTTCCTCAGGGACCTCGACCCGGATGTGGTCGTGGAGGCGATCGTCAACAGAGGGGTAGAGGAGCTGGGCGTGGTCAGTTGCATGCCGCAGAGGTAGCAGTTCCAGCAAGACCAGAGATCGTTCGAGCTACGATCAGTTTGTTTAGTACTCTTGATTGTGTTTTGTTTCATTCAGAAGCTCCGCACTCCTTCGTTGCACCTGCTCTAGCCCATGCTCTGGGACTAGACATAGAGAGGCTTCCAGTGCCTCTGGTGTTGAGTACGCCAGTCGGAGGTCAGACCAGCTTGTTTGATGTATGCCGGGGATGTAAACTGATGATGGGGCCGCATCAGTCCCGTTGGGATCTATTCTTGCTACAGATGCAGTCGTACGATGTTATTCTTGGCATCGGCTGGTTGTATTCTGTGCATGCCGTTATCGACTGCTTCCGGAGGAGAGTCATGTTTTCTAACGTGGATGGCCAGTGTGTGACTTTCGTCGGTGAGCGGAGCTGTCCGGTGGGCAGTCAGCGTGTAGAGCCTCTTCTTTCCTTATTGGCCGAGCTGCCGGTGGAATCGTTGGATGTTGAGATGGTAGAGGTTCCCAGAGTTGTTGAGGAGTTCTTAGATGTTTTTTCCAAGAAGGTTGTGACTCTACCCCTCGACGTGACGTTGAGTTCGGAATAGACTTACAGCTCGGTGCTTCTCCGATTTTGATGGCTCCTTATCGGATGGCACCTTCTGAGCTGTGGAAGTTGAGGATCCAGATTGACGACCAGATGAAGAGGGGCTTTATTCGGCCCAGTGTGTTGTCGTGGGTTGCTCCGCTGTTGTTTGCAAAGAAGGCGGATGGTAGTCTGAAGTTGTGCATAGACTACCGGAGGTTGAATCAGGTGACGGTCAAGAACCATTACGCTCTTCCGAGAATAGACGATCTTTTCGATTAGCTGAGAGGAGCAAAAATGTTTCCTAAGATCGATCTGCAGTCTGGATATCACCAGTTGAGGGTGAAAGAGGGCAACATTCCGAAGACTGCTTTTAGATGCAGGTATGCAGGTATGGGCACTTCGAGTTCATAGTCACGTCATTCGGTGTTATGAACGCACCAGTCGTGTTATGGGGCTTATAAACTCCGTATTTTGTGAGTTCCTGAACCGGTTCATCGTCGTATTCATCGATGACATCCTGATCTACTCGAGGTCAGAGAAGGAGCATACCGAGCATCTCAAAACTGTCTTGGAGGTTCTTCGACGCCACCAGCTCTACGGGAAGTTGTCCAAGTGTAAGTTCTGGACACGAGCAGTACACTTCCTTGGACGTGGTGTCACAACAGGGTGCAGCAGTGGACCCGTCGAAAGTCGAGGCAGTTGTTTCTTGGGCAACACCCAAGAATGTTGATGAGGTTCACAGTTTTCTCAGTCTGACGGACTATTACCGGAGGTTTGTACCTGATTTCTCTCGAGTTGCAGCCCCGTTGACAACTCTAACCAGAAAGGACCGGCCATTTGTGTGGAGTGAACAGTGTCAGGTAGCGTTCGGCTATCTGAAGGGAAAGTTAGTCAGTGCTTCAGCACTCTGGTTTCCAGAGGAAGAGGTGATGTTCGAAGTGTTTTGTGATGCTTCCTGTCTGGGCTTGGGATGCATACTAATGCAGCAGCGGAGAGTGATCTCTTATGGGTATGGGCAGTTACGTCCCCACAAACGTAACTATGTCACCCATGATCTGGAGCTTGCAACGGTCGTGTTTGTGCTAAAGTTGTGGTAGCATTACCTCATTGGGGAGCGCTTTGTGGTCTTTACAGATCACAAGAGTTTGAGGTATATCTTTTCCCAGCGAGAACTGAACTTGTGACAGCGGAGGTGGGTGGAGTTCCTCTATGACTATGATTTTGAGGTCTCTTACACCTCAGGAAAGGGGAATGTCGTGGTCGATGCCTTGAGCAGGAAGTCGCGGAAGGAGGTAGTTCGGGAATCTGCGGACGCTTGGAAGGCGATGGAGGAGTTACCCTGCACTTAGGTGCAGGAATGGATGGTGGCAGAGGTTGTCTATTTCAGATGACAGTGCAGTCTTCTCTGATACAGCAGGTGGAGGAGTCTCAGTGGGGAGACTCGGAGGCAGAGGTGATGTGCGATCGCTTTGACCAGAGTGATGCTCCGGAGGGATGGTTGGAGGATAGTCATAATCGGATGCTCTTCCGTGGGAGGTTGTTTGTTCCAGCGGCGGTAGGGAGTCCTCCCTGAGTTTCATAGCTCACCCATAGCGGCGCACCCAGGAGTTTCCAAGATGTACCGTGGCTTGAAGATGCAGTTTTGATGGCTCGGGATGAAACGGGCAGTGGCAGAGTTTGTGGCAAAGTTTTTAGTGTGTCACCAAGTGAAGGCTAAGCACCGTGTCCCCGGTGGTTTGTTGCAGCCCTTAGATGTCCCCAAGTGGAAATGGGATGACATCTCAATGGATTTCGTCACAAGGTTACCCAGGGCTCAGGGAGGCTACGATGTTATCTGAGTAGTAGTGGATCGACTGATGAAATCGGCCCACTTCTTAGCGATTAAGGGGTCGGGCACAGTGGATGCCTTGGCAATGAAGTATGTGGATAAGGTAGTGCGGCTGCATGGAGTTCTGAGATCCCTTGTCTCAGATCGGGATACAAGTGTTACCTCACGAGTCTGGAGGGGATTACATCATGCTTTTGGCACTCAGTTACGCCTAAGCACTGCCTTCCACCATCAGACGGATGGGCAGACAGAACGGACTATCCAGACGCTGGAAGACATGCTGCGAGCATGCGTCTTGGACTTTAGAAAATCTTGGGTAGGACACTTTCCCTTGGTAGAGTTCGCTTATAGTTATAGTTATCACTCTTCCAATGGCATAGCTCTGTTTGAGGCGTTGTACGGGAGACTGTGTCGTTCCCCGTTGTGCTGGACAAAGATTGGAGAAACCGTTGTTCTTGGTCCCGAGATAGTGCAAAGCACAACAGAGAAGGTTCAGCTTGTCCGTGAGAGGATGAAAGCAGCACAGGACCGGCAGAAGTCGTATGTCGATCGTAGGAGGAGACCCTTGGAGTTCGAGGTCGGGGACCACATGTTCTTGATGGTTTACTCTCGACATGGGCAGCGCAGGTTCGGTAGAGGGAGTAAGCTTTCTCTCAGGTTCATTGGACCCTTTGAAATGTTGAGGCAAGTTGACGAGGTGGCATACCAGTTGTCGCTGCCACCGCAGTTGGAGAAAGTCCACGACGTCTTTCACGTCTTTCAGCTTCGTCGGTATGTTCACGATGACTCTCATGTCATTGACTGAAGAGAGTTGGATGTCGAAGACGACGCAACGTTCGTGGAGCGGCCAGTAGAGATCCAGGATCGTCGGGAGAAGGTGTTGCGCGGATGGACCATTCCCTTGGTTCGTGTGTTGTGGAGGCATGATGGCCTGGAGGAGAGTACTTGGGAAAGGGAGACGCAGAAGCGTGCCCAGTACCCGAAGTTGTTTTGAGTTTCGTTTTGCTCTGTTTCATCTTGTGTTGTAATGTTTGAACCTTGTTTTATATGATGAGTTGTTCTCCTTACTTTGTGATGTGTGTAGTGGAATGTACGATTAAGTCTTGACATGCGGAAAGGAGAGGACTTGATTCCTAATTGAGACGCATTAATTGAGATGCGATTAAACTCGTGCGGACGAGTCAATGCCGCCCAGAGCGGATTGTATCTTGACATGGATAAAGGAATTCCCTGATTCATATGTCCGGACAGTGTGGCTTTTGTGCTTGTATGGTGTGTCCTCTAGTCGGTTGGGATAGCAGATGTCAAAGGAGGTGTTCTTGGATGTCGAGGTTTCACTCCAGCTTTCGAACAAAACAAAGTGGCTTATCGTTGAACCGTGATGTGCTTGGTGGTTAGCGGTGTTTCAAGTGAAGCGGGATCTTTGAGAGATATCTCACAGGGTGGTTGATCAGACCCCTCTTTCTTCGGGGCTTGGTTTTAATTTCTCGAGGGCGAGAATGGTTTGAGAGGTATCTGATGTAATGGTATAAACCTCTCCAGTCCATTACTTTGTCAAAATCCAGTGTTTGAGGTGTTTTGGAGGAAACGGTGACTCATTTAGAGAGTTTGCCAAAATTTTAATCTTTCCAACGGTAGGTATCCCAATGGTGAGTCGCGACGGTGACTCGCTGACGGTGGGTCGTGACGGTGAGTTGCGACGGTGGCTCACCGAACGGTGGCTCGCCAAATGCTGGCTCACCGAACGGTGACTCGCCATCGGTAGCTCGTCACCGGTAACTCGCACCGGTGACTCGTCCAACGGTGCCTCAACCATCGATGACTCGTGACAGTGACTCACCCAACGGTGAGTCATTTCTGACAATTTTTCAAATTTCCAGTTTTTTCTAGTTTTTCCAGTTTCGCCCTTTAAACGTTCTAATTGACGTAAAATGAGTTTAAAACCACATTTAGTGATTTTGAAGCCGTTTCAAAGGATATAAAATGTATCTTTAAATTCCTAACGCTCGGGAGGCTTTTAGATAGTCAAAACGCATGGTCTTGATCGTGATCCGACTTTAATGGCTTTTGAAACCGTTTCTTCCGTTGATATAGGATCTGGCCTTTCTAAAGCCGAGATCCTTTCTTCCTAGTGCGTTTTCTCTTGGTGTGCCCCGAACCTTTCCTCTCCGAGGAGTCGTGCGTCTGTGTTGCACCCCTGGATCACGTTTCCCTGGAGCCTTATGCACCCCCTGTTTGGCGCAAGGAGGAGGTGTTGATCATCTATACTTCCAAGTAGGGATCCATTCGTCTCTCTTTTATTTTTGAATCATGTGAGGTGGGCGTATGAATGTCTCGCTTGTGAAGATAGCAGAATTCTGAATAAATAAAGATAATTGAATCGGTTTAATATCAATATACAGGGACTGGGAAAAAGTGACGCATGCTTCTGTTTTATTATTTTGTTGTTGATGTTGTGCTTTGTATGGGCTAATCACCCACTGAAAATCATGGTTGTTGGTGGCCTTTGTGTGCGCACCTGTGATGGCTTGTGATGGCTTGTTGTTGATCATATGTTGAACGGCTGCATATATGCAATTGATTAACCACCTATATTTGGTTAAATAAATGGACGTCCCATGATCGAACTTGTTCTGTGATCACCCCTGAATTTAAAAAGTGGAATTAAAGAACAGGAGCCTTGTTAAATTTGAAAGTTGTGCCTTGTGTGGAGCTATTGTTGAGGGTACGGCTGTGTGTGGGAGGTTCGGGTGGTGTAATGTAATCTCAGGTTGAGAGATTGATTGATTGTGAAATAGATGAGCAGTGTTGTGCAGGGGGACTGCAACCGAGTTGTGTTTTGTTTGGGCTGTTGGGTGTGGTGTGTTTGTGCAGCGGGGCTGCCGATGGTAGCGATAAGGGGAGTTGTGGGAGTGGTAGTGAGTTGGCGGTCGTTTTGTTGTGGTTGAGATGGTGGATTGGGCGGAATGACTTTGAAGGGTGATGATGGCAGTGGTTGGCATGGGCGTTAAGTGGAGAGGAAATGTGAAGTGGGCTGTTTTAACTTTGTTCTTCTTCCTCTGTTTGGTTTATGTTGTATGGCTTGTGATGTGTTGAGCTTGGTAGTTGTCAGAGTAGGGGTGGAATGAATAAATGAATTGTTTAATAAAGAATGAGAACTGGTTAAATGAATTGGCTGGGGTATGGTTGGGTTTGCGGTTGTTGTGTGTGATTGTACATTTAGAGGTAGCAGCAAAGTTGACAGTATCATAGGGTGGTTGGTTGTTTGATTGAGAACTCATAGGTTGGGCTTGAGTGTTTGATACTATATATACATACCTGTATTTTTCTTATGTTTTCTATACGCACCCCACCTTAGTTGAGCACTATGTGCCGAACACCCTCATTGTCACGGGGGAGGGTGTCTTTCCCAAACATCCCGGTGGGAGGATGGATGAATGGTCACCCGCTCTTCCCTGCTCCCTCTTCCAGGCGGTGATAGCCCAAGATTCTTCAGGCGGCTTGTGGTTTGTGGGGCCCAGGTGTGTAAGGGCGAGTTGTGGTTTCCCAAGTGTCTTCGGGATGAGATGTATTGCGCTTTCCCAGGTGTTTTCAGGATGTGACGTGATATGTGGCCCAAGTGTTTGCGGTCGAGACGTGGTTGTGAGGCCCAGGTGCATGCGGGCGAGATGTGATGAGCTTCGTTTGCCCAGGTTGCGGGACTAGCTGTGAAGCCTAGGTGTGTGTGGGCGGGTTGTGACGTGGTACTTTCGAAAGAGGTGGGAGTGCCAGGACATTTGTCGTTAGGGTGTGAGAGCAGCTAATCAGTGGGAAAATGGTGTGGGGTACCCTATCATCGATGTGCTCTATATTACTTTACTACTTGCATTATTTGGTGAGCGTGTCTTTG
Source organism: Viscum album (assembly GCA_963277665.1). Taxonomy (NCBI): domain Eukaryota; kingdom Viridiplantae; phylum Streptophyta; class Magnoliopsida; order Santalales; family Viscaceae; genus Viscum; species Viscum album. The sequence continues at coordinate 1,082,344,026 of OY728134.1, read as the reverse complement.
GTGAGGTTGGGGTGGCTAGTATACCTTGTTAGGTGTTGGTTTCTGTTGTTTTCTCACAGGAGCATTAGTATGATTCTTCACTTGTGCAAGAGAGACTTTGGTTTTCCTACTGAGTATACTTGTATGTTCACCCTACGTTATAAAATTGCTTTCAGGTTTTCAGGAGAACTACAGGGACCGTGTCGGGCATTACTAGCTCGGACTTTGAGACAATTGTGTCGCTGCTTAGCTTTACATTTGGGTATTTACTTTGGAGCTTTTCATTGTATTTGTAACAGTTTTACTTTAAACATGCATGTGGGATGGATTTTTGTTTTCTTTTATGTATGTCTTGGAGTTGTTTTGAGATTGATACATCTTATCTCCTGATCTTGATTAATATAAAAAGGGTAATGCCTCCCATTTTGTGAGATTTGTATACCCTTGGTGTTGGTCGCCACCCCGGGACCTACTGGAGGCGGGACTCGGGGGTCATTATCTCTCTTCCTTCATTATCATTATCAGCTCAGGAGGGGCATTTTTTGAGGGAGGGGTCGTGACACAATGCTCAGCTCACATCTCATATCTGTCTTAAAATAATGCGTTTTGTCCTCATTCAAGAGGAGCAGTTTTTTGGCCTACCCTTTCTACACCATATAAACAATGTGAGCTGAGCAATTTAAATTTTTTGACTGAATAATGAGTACTTGGTTGGGTTTCTTCGGTGGCTGACTAGTCTTTTTTCCCAATAAAAAAAACATCATGAATAATGTTATTTTGGGTTAAATTAAAACAACATTAAAAACATACATGCAATATCCTTGAGCGCCAGACCAGTTGCTTAGCAACCCAGTGAACTGCATCATTCCATCAGCATTGCATTGATCTGAAATTCCTACAATATAATGTACCAAAAAACTGTTAGCAAAGTTGAGGAGGAGAATAACCTTAAATGCCATATATAAAAATCTAATACCTGCATGGTTATTAGAAATGCATTTTAAATTCCATATTCTAACGTTAAGCCCAATTAGAACATGATAAAGTGACATGTTTTAATTAACATTAATTTTTTCTATGTTCTGGATTAGAGAAGATGTGCAAAACATGTCCAAAACATGGCATGATCTGGAGATGCGTATTATGACTACGAAGTGATTGCAATAAACTTGTGAAAGAAAAAGAGCATCTTGAAGATCTGGAGAATGAGAAGAAGTCAAAAAGGAAGTCTAAAGAGGAGCTGCAATGTTAGATCACCTTCTTCTATAGTGATATTTTTCTTTTGTTTACTGTATATTGGCATTTGAGCTAATTATTGTTGTAAGTGGGAGTGGTCCACTAGGAATGACATGTGGGGAAGGCAGTGAGCCGAACCCAAAACATTTTAAGGCAATGAGCCTAGGAGAGGAGTGACCTCCCTGAAGTTTGTCAATAAGTGTGATTTAGTGATTTGTACATGACACCTGTGAGCTGACTTGTTGGATTGGTGCAACTCGATCCGTTTTGGATGATGTTGGGCTGAATGTTTGCGGCTCATAATACACACCAGGCCGCAACTCTGTGGGTCAAGCTTCGCGGTGAGCTCATTGGGGGTTGCAAGGAGTAACGTGCCCTTGCTCAGGGGGTCTGGAGGCCAAAGCCCCCCGGTCCAAAATTTGGGGCGTTGTAGCAACTCTGGCCGTCTGTAGCAGAGCTGACCGGCCGACACCGACGAGGCACTGTAGCAGTGCAGACTTTGGCGTGACTACTGTAGCAACTCGGACTTTGGAGACAACGGTACTGTAGCTCCGCGAACTTTTTGTCATCGACACTGTAGCAGCTTGGACTTGAATGGTCGCAACACTGTAGCAGTGTGGACTTCCAGCCACCTTTCACTATAGCACAACGGACTTTCTGTGTGATTGGTAGAACAGTATTTCGTCCTCCTTATTAGCTCATTTCGGGCTAGGATTTTTGTGTGTAAGAAACTTTGAGATATCCATGTAATATTTGTGCTCCCGAATCATAGTGAAATTCAGTCTGTCTGTGAACATAGGGATTTTTCCCGAACCACGTAAATCGCTGTGTTCGTGTTCTTCTTCTTTTATTATGTCTTTTCATCTACAAATTTGTTTTGTCGCTGCGACTCCCAACGTTTCCACAACATAGCCATGTGCCTTGGATAAGCACCACAATCGGATGAACCAAGTATATCTATGCATTCTCTGAATGATTTATTTACTGCACTGACTGAACAAAATGAAACATAACATATCATCATATTTAGTAGAGTTGATCAACTTAACATTCGGATCAAGATCATTGATAAAGAGTACAATAAATTTGTGAGAGAAAGAAAAACTGGACTCAGCCTAATTCAACCCCCCTCTCAAGTTGATTTCCTCTCGACTAGGCCTAACAAGTGATATAAGAGCTTAGGTTGCTCTTTCTGAGGAGATCGGTGTTGTTTGGTTTTTGTGTTCTTGAAAATGGAAATGTCTGTCAATCATAAAAGAATACTGGTTTTCAATGGACAAAACTTTCAATTATGGAAGAACAGAATTCTGTATTATTTTAGATCATTGGGAATGGATGTTTACGTGTGTGTGGTTATTGGAGTATCTATTTTTGATGAATTTGGTGTAGTCTTCTCTGAAGAAGACAAGGAATGAAATGGAGGCAAATGCTAAAACTGTCAAAGCACTGAGAGGAGCTCTTTCTGATATTATATATGTCAAAGTGATGGGATGCAAAACATCTAAAGGTCATGTGGCAGACGTATCATATATAGATATTGACAAATCGGTTTGAAAATCTGGAGATGCGGTCCACCAAATTAGTTGATGAGTTTTCACCAGGTTATTGGCATGGTTGGAAATATGAGAAGCTTGGGAGAAGATATATCAGATGTTAACATTTAAAAAAAATTGAGAAGGTTGCCTGTATATTTCGATCCTAAGGACAGTGTTATTGAGGGAAGGGATCTCAATACTATGTCATTGGATGACTTACATAGCAATCTAGTGCCTTGGGAAATGAGGATGAAGGATAAGTCATCAAAGCCGGAGAAGACATCGAGAGAAGTGGCATTCATGGTCATGAAAAAATTATCCATAGGAGAATTTAGATGAAGAGATTGAAGATGTGATGGCTCTTTTGTCCAACAATTTGAAAAGAGGTAAAAGAGAAATCTAAGGGGAAACTTCCTCTGGCATGTTTCAAGTGTGGAAAGATTGGCCATCTAGCTGCCAAACGTCCACTGAATTGTGAAGATGGAGAAGAGGAGGCTTCCAGGAAGCTTAACAAAAAATTTAGCAACAGAAAAACTGAAAAGAAAGCTTCTGAAAATAATACCGTACAGAGGTTTCAAAGAAGTAATTTTATGTCAAAAGAAGATGATGATTCAGATGACAAAGCTGTCGAACCTGCAAAGACACTGGTAAAGATGCATTGATGGCATCAAACATCATGAAACGACTGAAGAGGCTGATGAAATTGAAACTGAACAGGAGGGCGTAATTGACCTTCAAGCCAAACTTGAAGCACCTCTTGAAGAAATCAATATCCAGAGAGCAAGAGCTAAAAAGGATAAGGTTTCGGTTAAAGAATGCAATGTACATATACAGTAACAAGAACAAATCAAAGATCTGGAAGAAACTTTAGATGAAATGGAAAATGGAAAGGCAAGTAAAGGTAGTCAGTCATACAATGGACTTGAAGATCAAAGCCGAAGAACAAGTCAGGATTATTATCGGTTTATCTGATGTCTTGAAAGAAAAAGACAACAGAAAAAGGAAACATTGAAAACATTGAAACTGGAAGACAAGTTGACAAATTTTTCGGTAGAGAAAACATTGAAATTTGGATATATTTCAACTGAAAAAGGAAATGAAAAGCTTGATGATGCGACAAAGAAGCTGGATGGTGGTCTGAGCAAACAGAAATCTCGTCTTCAAGGAAAGAGAGGCTTGGGGAATGAGCCTAAATTATCTGAAGCTGGAAGTAGCATAAAAGTAAATCCTGTTATCACAAGAAGAAGCTTCAGTAAAAGTACTGTGTCTAAGAGAAATTTCCAGAAGACTGACGATGTAAGGAAATGTTATTACAGTGGAATTCGTAGGCATACCAAGGATTACTGCAGTGTAGCTCGAAGACATGAAGCAGTTAAAATTCAGAATTATTCCAGACGATATGTGGATGAAAGGAGTGAAACAGAAAGATGGGTACTGTTTGTATTGTGGTAATTTTGGCCACAAAGCTTCAGAATGTTTAAGAAGTGTGGATGTGAGTCCCACATCGGATCTTGGGTATTGGGTTAGGAGCTCCTCCATTTTAACATGGTGTCAAAGGAGGTCTAACACAAACCCTTCCTTCCCGTCTCTCTCCTCTCCGACTAGGGTTTCACCAACGTTTTCCCCCAAGGGGGGCAGCGGCCCCCCATGGCCAGCAGACCCTCATTTTCTGCCGCCACCCCTCACCTGCGGTGCCCCTCGTAGCAATTCCTAACCCAATACCCTAACAAGAAGAATGAATGATGAAGATTTCAGTAGAAGAAAAAATCAGCAACAAAGGAGCAACGGACAAGTCAAGACTGGAAGCACAGTTAAAATTTAGAATAGGTTTTCAGTTCTTGATGAACAAGATGATTGTAATGATTCTGAACCCATGAAGAAATCTACGTCATCAATAAGTTCACAGCAGGTGACTTGGAAGGAGAAGAAATGGCATGAAAAAGCTAACATGGTTGAAGTTTCACTTAAGGCACGTGAAAGCTGCTGAAACAAGTAAAAGGAGGGCATAACAGTACAGTAAGGTTCAACAATGATGGTGCTCTTAAAATTAAAGGCAGAGGAAAAACCAAGCTTGGTGGAAGAGAAATGCAGTCGACAGCGGTGTTGTTTGTAGATGGACTGGGACACAATCTGCTCAGTGTAAGTCAGTTGTGCGGCTCAAAACATGCGGTGAATTTTTCCATGAAAGGATGCACAATTCGAGGGGGAGATGAAACAAATGTAATGAAAGAAGTTCAAACAAGTGACAAATTGTATTAAGTGAATGGGAAAGAAACATCATGTTTTATGACAGAGGAGAATGAAAATGAGATGTAGTATCAAAGACTTGAACGCATCAATCAAAAAAACATGAAAAAATTAGAAGCAATGAGGCGGTTGGTGTTCCACCATTGAAGAGAGATAGACATCATATCTGGGGTGCTTGCCAGGGGGGAAGATCATCAGGAAGACATACAAGCCCAGGGCAAGAAAATCCAAAGAACTGCTAGAGATGGTTCACACTGATGTGTGGGGACCTATAAGTCTAAAAGGAACAAAGGATGAAAGATATTATGTGCTATTTGTGGATGATTACAGTAGATTGGGTTACATCATACCAATCTGCCATAGGTCTGGAATTTTGAACAGCATAGATTTGATATAATGGCTGAGAATCAATGTGAAAAGAAGATTAAAATTTAGAGATCTGATAGTGTCACTAAGTATACAAATCACAAAGTAGAAAGGTGCTTGGACAAACATGGGATCATCCATCAAGTTTCAGATGTGAGAACACGCCAACAGAATGGAGCAGCCAAAGGAACGGGACAATAAATAAAATGGCTAAGACTATGCTGATAGCCAAAGGAATTCCGAGGAGGTTTTGGAAAGAGGTTGTGCAAAAGGTTGTACACGTTCAAAATAGGGCTTTGCTGAATCCTGGAGAAGATGTTACCCCGCATGAGATGTGGTTTAAAAGGAAAGCAAGCATCAAACATTTCAGAGTATTTGGAAGTAGATGTTACATTCTGAATAAAGAGAAAAATCATGGAAAAAATGAGGGAAAGGGAGATGAAGGCATCTTCTTAGGATATTCCATTAAAAGCAAGGCCTGCGGTAACAAAAGGCTACAGAAAATGGTTGAAAGTCATGATGTGAATGTCAATGAAGACAGAGATGATAGAAGAAGTGCGAGTGTTGAACTGGAAGAAGATGATGATGATACAGAAAGTTGTTCAGAGATTCCAGCACATGAGAGTAGTGAGTCAGAGACTGAATCTGATGAGAATATAGAGGAAAGTGAGGTTCAAACTCCTGAAATATCAACCAATACAGAGGAACGGAGATCAGTCAAGAAAATATCATTGGAAGTAAAACAACTCCTGTGCAAACTAGGAGAATGAAATCAGTTGAGGTAACAACATTCTTGTCTCAAGTTGAACTGAAGAATTTCATAGAGGCGTCAAAGGATGAATATGGGGTCAAGGCTGTGGATGAAGAACTAGACAAAATTGACAAACATCAGACATGAGAATTAGTTCCTAGACCCTTGAGAAGAATGTGATTGAAACTAAATAGGTATATAGGAACAAATGAAATGATAAAGGCAAGACTGTAAGGAAAAAAAAGGCATACTAGGCTATAAAAGCTTTGCTCGGATTGAAGGGTGCATATTGATGAGGCCTTTTCAAATGGATGTGCGATCAGCTTTAATGGAGTCTTGGAGGAAGAAGTCTACAATGATCAACCAAATGAGTTTCAGTTGGATCATGATAATAGTAAAGTGTGTAGATTAAAAAAGGCATTGTATGGGTTGAAACAAACCCCTGGAGCATAGTATTCTCAATTAGATTTGTTGGAGTATGCATCCCACATCGGACGTGAGTGTTTTGTCATCTTTATATTTCCCTATAAATAAACACCAAGGCCTCTCTTACGAGGAATCTTGGGTATTCAGTCCAGTCTCTATATCATTTTACATGGTATCAAAGTGGGTTCTCTAACCCCAGCCCACCCCCCCCCCCCCTTCTCTATTTTCTCTCGGAGAAAACCTACATTTTCCCCCCAAGGGGGGCACCGACCTCCATGGCCAAGGAGCCCTAATCTGTCGTCACCCCTGAAGGTTCCGGGCGCAGCGGAAGCGCGTGGGTGGATGTGCCCACTTGGCTTTTTGTCATTAGCAATGATCAATCCGGGATCAATACGACGACAAACGCCAGTCTCCACGGATCGAATCACAGAAAAAGACAAAGAAGAAGGTTTGTCCCGGAACCACAAACAAGGATCGTTACAGGTTGATTAAAATTAATTTAATTAATTATAAAGAAATACCTTTTGGGTGTTCTTTCTTCGTTGATGTTCTTGATCACGTTGTCGATGTGATCCGTCGTTGCGTCGCAGAAGCCAAGTGTAGACTCCCTCTAGCGGTGATCCACACGTGTACCTCGTATCTATGGACGTCGCCAAAGGATTCTCCGGGTGCTAGCGTGGAGAAGCTTTTGCTTGTGTTGTCCGCCTTAGATCGTCTTGATCCGATGGAAGAGGATCTCTCTCGGTCTTGAGAGCGTTCTTGGAGGAAGAGGTTCTTTCGGCCTTGAAAGAATTCTCCAGAATTGTTGTGCACAACGATTCTCTTGGGTTAGGAAAAGAGTTGGGATTGTGAGGATATTTATAATCGGGTGTGTGGGGTTATAGAGTTATGACAATAAATAAACGCGTTACACGTTTTATTTATTTCATTAACTCTTATTGAAAACCCCATGTCGAATAATTAATTCCTTGACATGCACTCACGCTGATTATAATAAATATCATTTAATAAAACAATATTATATCCTCAAAAATCCCGACTGGAAAAACTACACGGCGTGTACTTGTTTTTCATTGAAAACTACACGTCGTGTACATTCAATGTACACGGCGTGTATATCTTGTTTTCATTTATTCATTTCCTTTCCAAAATGAAAACTACACGGCGTGTACATTTAATAATACACGGCGTGTACTTGTTTTCAAAATAAAACTACACGGCGTGTAATTATTGATACACGGCGTGTACTTGTTTTATTTTGTATTCTTCCTCCAACATTAAAACAATTTAGGCTTTCTTGAATAATTATTAAACCACGTACGGGAATAATATTTATTCTACTTGAGATACTTGAATACACTTAGTGTGTGACCCTCTAGGCCTCTTTCTCGTTGGCATTAGGCGAGCTTACCTAAAGTCCAAGATTACTGTCTAGCAACGGGTCAAGGCACCCAAGAGAAAGAAGTTGACGCCGCATTGACGTATCACCTCATACGAACGCTTTCTGTGTAATTTAATCCCTTTGTCTCGATATCTCATCAAGCAGGTTTCATGGCAGTGTCATAAACCTATATACTTGATTCGTCGTTCTTTGACTTCCTGAAATAAACTCGTCGTTTACACCATGGCCATGGAATTTAATGCGACAATTCTATTTCAATCAAAAGGCCGAGATATCAACTTCCATAAATGGAAGGGACAAATCCTTTCTCGACTTATCCATTAACAACATGTCACTCGTGACGCATCCAATGTACCCTACTTCCCGCCAACTGTCTGCGTGACGATTTTCGTCAGTAAATCTAAGTGCGTGAGTCATGACATGAGCTAATGATAATCTTCCAGTCTAAGGACCATTACACACGCTCGCAGATAGTAATGTCCGATGACACCAAGACATGCGGAATTACTACTGGCGGGTCTGTTCTCATAATCTCTCATCTTGGAGATTACCAAGTGCGAACTCCATGAGAGAGAGTCGTCTTCTTACGAGTACTCACACATGACGGCCTGTATACTATGTGTCCTATCATAGTATGTCATCCAACCGCAGAACTTTATTTAAGAATATTGTTATAGCATTTCAAGGTTCTCATCACAGCGGGGATCTGTCATGACCTTATCAATGCAACAAATATTCCAGGACATTATTATATTATAGTCATGCAGAACAATGAACAATATATAATAAGTGAACATTCATGTAATCAAAGTACAAAACAATTGGTTCTTAGGACACCAACCCTTACAACCCCTCCCTCCGCCTCCTGCCTCTCCCATCCGCTGCGCTCCGCCCAGGCGTGCTCGCCTCGCCGACTGCTCCAGCGCGGCTACTCTGCGACTCTCTTGCGACGTCTCCTGCGCGCGACGCCCGACGGCCCTCTGCGGCCCTGCACGCGAAGATCCTCGTCGACCCTCAGTCGAACAGCCCTCCACCTCTCTATGTGCGACGCCCAACGACCCTCTGCGGCCCTGCTCACGACGTCGTCTCTATCCCGACGTCGGCCTCCCCCTCCTACGGTAGCCCTGTCTATCCTCTTCCCAAACGGGCCTCCGCCTCCCTGCGCGCGGTCCCCTATTAGACGCCTGACGGCTTAGCAGAAGAATCCCCGCACCCTCTCACCGGCCCCCTGTCCCGTCGCCGGCCCTCCCGCACGTCAGCCCTGCGCCTCCTCGTGCGCAACGGCAACTTTTGCCTCCATGCGCCCATCCTGCTCCATGCGTCATGCCTGGCATCCCTTTCTCCCGTGCAACGGATCCAGCAGCTCCCCGACGGCGCCCCTAAGCGTCGATCTCCCCTTTAGCTCGCCGCCTCCCTGAGCAATGACCATCAGCTTTCCCGGCACACCATCGCTTGGCCCCGCTTGTGCGGCTTTCCCTGCGCCCTGTCGACTGGCCCCACCTGTGCGGCTTTCCAAGCGCTCTGTCGACCGGTCTCGCCTGTGCGGCTTTCCCGGCGCTCCGTCGACAAGCCCGCCTGTGCGGCTTTCCCAACACCTCATCAACTGGCCCCGCGTAACCCGAATATTCCTACCGAGGCACAATTCGGCTATTCCCGCTAGTGCATCTTCTTTCCGGCTATTCCTGCTGGTTCCGCATGATCGGCGTTGGTCTAGAGTTGACACATTTTTTTCAGCGACATCTTCCATCATCCATCATTTTCATCTCGAGGGGGAGTTGCGATGGCAGATAATTTTTCTTTATGTTTCGTCTTGTTTTGTAATCAAGCTGGGTATATCCAGTTTGAGGGAGAGTGTTTGCAGTGTTTCTTGTTTGCTTTGTTTTTCTTTGATTTGGTTTGTTTTTCATTATGCATCCAAGCTAGGTAAGACCTAGCTTGAGGGGGAGTGTTGGAGTCTTTGTCCCACATCGGACGTGAGTGTTTTGTCATCTTTATATTTTCCTATAAATAAACACCAAGACCTCTCTTAAGAGGAATCTTGCGTATTTGGTCCACTCTAGATCATTTTACAAGATTCAATTCTGAGAATGCAGAATTTTAACATAGTAGATCATAATTTATATGTAAAGAACAATGTTGATGAAGAATTGATGGTTCCGATCTATGTTGATGACCATAGTCTTTAAAGGTTATAAAGCAAAAAGTTGTACTCAGTTAGCTAAAGTTACAAAAAGTGAGTTTGAAATATCACTGGCCGGAGAGATCAGCTTCTCTCTCAGATTGCAGAAGGAATGGGAATATTATCTCTCAATAGAAGTATATTGGAAAAGTGTTGAAGAGATTTAGAATAGAAGATGATTGTGAACCTGTGCCAACTCTTGTACAAGTAGGAGTCAAATTGAATAAAGATGAAGCAGGAAGGTGTGCAAATGCCACTGAATACAGGCAGATGATTGGCAGTCTGTTGTAACTGGTTGCCACGCAGCCATATGCTATGGAGCCTGTTGGAATCGGGTAGCCTGTTGGAATCCGTTTCCCGCATCGAACGTGAGTGTTTTGTCATCTTCATACATTCTAGATGGTATCAAAGGAGGTTCTTCAACCTTAACTCACTCCCCCGTATCTCTTTTTTTATCAGAGGAGACCTATATATTTCCCCAAATAGGGGGGTGGGGGCGGCCCAGGCCATTGGCCACCGTCACGACAGCGCCACCCCCTGTGGCGCTCCTCCTGGGCAGCAACCCCTCGCGCCTAGCCGGCCTCCCTGCGCAACAGCTGTTGCGCCCCGTCGTCGGCCTCTCCCTCCGCAACAGTCGTTGCGCCCCGTCGTCGGCCTCTCCCTGCGCAACAGCCGCTAGGCCCAGTCGGCCCCATCCTCTTCTCACAACGGATCTTAGCTCCAACAGGTGCCTCCATTCGTCCTGCCGCCTCTTCCGACGGATCCGTCCTCTTCTCACGACGGACCCCTGGGCAACTCCTCCAGCGCACTGCCCTCTCAGTGCTCCCCTCCTCTGTCGCTCGCGACGGCCCTCCTGCGCCCTTGATCTCTGGCCTCCTATCGTCGTCGCCGATCTGGCGCTTCCCACCGTCCATGGTCCGCTCAGGCCGTCGACTCCCGACATCGGCCATCAGATCTGGAGCTTCTCAACGTCGGCCCCGACGGCCCCTCCCCTCTCGTCAGTCGGCTTGTGCGCCCCCACGCCGGCACGCCCACGCGGTTCCTTCGCTGCGCCCCTGTTGTCGGCCCTCCCGCGCCCTGTCGTCGGCACGCTCCTTCACGGCTCTCTCGTGCCCCCGTCGCCAGCTACAGGGGCACGGCTCCCCCTGCGCCCCCAGGATTTCCCGGTCATCTTCTCCGACATAGGAGATGCCTTTCATCGATCGGGATCCGGAGTTGTTTTCCCGGCTCCTCGCGCTCCTCCGCACTGGCAGCCTACCCTCTAGATCCAGGGGCTTCGATTTGCAGGATCTCCTCACAAAGGCCCGGTTCTACGGCATTGAGGGCCTCTTTTTCGCCTCCCAATCCAACCCTACCCAGTTTGAGGCCTCCAACCTGCGGCGCTCGTCCGTCCTTCCACTGAGTGGCGGCGAGACGTTGTCGGCTTTCCCGACGCCTCATCACTCGGCCCGCCTGTGCGGCTTTCCCAGCACCCCGATGACCGGACCCGCCTGTGCGGCTTTCCCGACGCCCCGTCGACCGGACCCGCCTATGCGGCTTTCCCGACGCCCCGTCGACCGGCCCCGCCTGCGCGGTTCCTCTGCTACACCTCAACAACTTGTCGCGCCACTGATGTACTCCGGCTATTCCTGTTGTTGCATCCTCTTTCCGGCTATTCATGTTGGTTTTACTATGGTTAACACATCTTTTTCAACGTCATCTTCCATCATCCATCATTTTCATCTCGAGGGGGAGTTGTGATCGCAGATGATTTCTTTTTGTTTCGTCTTATTTTGTAATCCAGTTTGAGAGAGAGTGTTGGCAGTGTTTGCAATGTTTCTTGTTTGCTTTGTTTTTCTTTGTTTTGATCTGTTTTTCTTTATGCATCCAAGCTAGGTAGACCTAGCTTGAGGGGGAGTGTTGGAGTTTGTGTCCCACATCGAACAGTTTTGTCATCTTTATATTTCCCTATAAATAAATTTCGAGGTCTTGGGTATAAAGTCTACCTCTCTTATCATTCTACAGAGCCGAAAGATAGTCATCTGATAGTTGTGAAGAGAATTTTCAGATACATTAAAGGAACGGTGGAATGAGGACTGTTTATATGGGGCTTCTAAAAAAATAAACAGTTTGCTTTTTCTAATACGGATTAAGCCAGCTTAATTGATGACAATATGTCAAATTCAGGAGTATTTGTTCTAGGAGACAAGTGTATCAATTGGCAAAGCAAGATCCTCAAGCACAGCAGAAGTCGGGTACATAGCAGCCTCACAAGCCTGGACACAACTCATGCGGATGAAACAGCAGCTTGAAGACTTGGGAGGAAAGGTTCACATTACCTTGTTTGTTATGTGTAACAATGTGAGTGCCATTAATCAAAGGAAGAACCCGGTTCAGCACTCTAGGACCAAACACATGGAGACTAAATACAACTTTATTAAGGAGTAAGTGGAAATTAATTTGGCAAAACTGGCTTACATCTCTACATATGATCAAGTAGAAGATATAATGAATAAGTTGCATTCAAAATCGGTTTTTGAAAAACACATGTTGAACTTGGGAGTTCAGCCACCTCTCACCACTTGAAGCACCGAGGAGAGTGTCCGCCTATCCCCTTGTGTTTAATTGATATTTGTTGCTTGTCTGATGAAGCAAGGCTTCAGCAGGGGTTTCTTTTTTAGGGGAAGTCTACTATTGTTGTTTGATGAACTTGTGCTCGATGCTTTTTTGGACTGCTTTGAGTATCTATTTAAAAACTCTAGTTTCTTACATTGAGCACAACTTGTGTAGGCTTAGAGTCCTTTACTTGGATCTCTTAACCCTGAGTTCTCAAGAGTTAAAACAGAATTCTTTAAATTTATCGTCAAATGGGGAGAATGTGTTCAAGGGGAGTACTGAGTACCGGTGTGTTGTTGGTTGGTGTTGTTCGTGGTTCTCAGCAGAAATGGGAGGATGGATGCTGCTGATATGGTTTTCTTAAGCATAATGAAAATTTGCTGTATGGTTGCCAGCAAATTCAAAGGAGTTTGTCACACCAACATCTTGGGTGTTTGTTGTTGGATTTCAAAGGTTGCTGCAGGATGTGTTTGTCATGGAATAATTGTTTGAGGATGGTTTTGGACTGTTTGGAGTGTGTAGGTTGAGAAACCCCCTTGCCTCCTTACCTCAAAGTGAGGCGGAAGCATTCTTTTATAATGAATGGTAAAGACCACATCGGACCACAAGTCCGATGTGGGATACAGACTCCAACACTCCCCCTCAAGCTAGGTGTACCTAGCTTGGACACATAATGAAAAGAAAACAACAAAACAGACGCTAACACTCCCCCTCAAGCTGGACATGCCCAGCTTTATGACAAAGACAATACAAAAAACAGAGGAAACGGAAATAATAAAATCGTTGTTGATGTTGCTCCCCCTCAAGAAGGTAATGTGATGCCGCTGAAAAAAAAGAAGGATGGGTCATCGCCGGAAAAGTGCGGGGCCGGACAACAGAGTGCCGGGAAATCCACACTGGCGGGTCGGTCGTCAGAGCGTCGGGAAAATCCGCACTACGGGCCGGTCGTCGGAGCGCCGGGAAATCCGTAATGTCGGGCCGATCGTCAAAGCGCCGAGAAATCCGCTCGGGAGGGCCGGTCGTCAAAGTGCCGAGGAAGCCGCAATGGCGGTGCCGGTCGTCGAAGCGCCGGGAAATCCGCAATGGCGGTGCCAGTCGTCGAAGTGCCGGGAAATCCGCAAGAGGAGGCCGGCGATTGAGGCGGGAATGCCGCAGGAAGCAGGAAGAGGCCGGCATGGAGGGAGCAGCCTGGACCGGTTCGCCTGGAGGGAGCCGGTTCTGGAAGGGAAGTAACCGGACGGGCGGGCGCCGGCGCGAAGGATCCGCCGGGAAGGGAGCAGCCGGACGGAGAGGGGCAGACATCGGAGAGCCGCTCTGACGGAGGCGGGCCGATCTGCTAGGGCAGGGAGAGGCGGGCCGGACAGAACCGGAAACCGCAGGAGAGGCGCAGGGAGATGCCGGCAGGGGGAGATCCGCCGGAAGAGAGTCGCGCGGGAAGGCGGAAGGAGCCACCGGATAGCAGTAGACCACCGGGGAAGGGAGGCCGCTGGGCGAGGGCGCCGGGGCGAGGGCGCCGCTGGGCGAGGGTGCCGGGAGGGGAGCCGCGCCGGGAGAGAGGGACGCCGGGAGGGGAGCCGCGCCGGCAATTACGGGATCCGGAAAGACCGCCGGAAAATGCAAAAGAAGTTGAGGAGGCGGGGCGCGACGAAGGGTCGCGCTCGGGAGGAGTCGCGACGGAGGGTCGCGCCCGGGTTGACGGGGCCGGTGCATGCAACCGGGAGTCGCGCCGGCGCTGCAAATCCGTCGCGCAGGAACGGTGCAGGAGGCCGACGACGTAGGGCAGGGGGGAGAACTGCCGGGATCGCGACGGGAGGAGGGCCGCCGGGGAAAGCCGCAGGCGGCCAGTCGGAAATGTCGCCGGGAACTGGAGTCGCGGCGGGGGAAGCGGGAGTCGCGCGCATGGAGGACAGGAGCCGCACCGGGAGCCGGCAGGGAAGAGGCGGGCCGTCGGGAGGAGGTTCACCGGGGGGAGCCGCGGGAGGTGCTGCGCGCACAGGAGGACCGCCGGAGGGGGAGCTGCGACGGGGAGGGCTTGCGCGCAGGAGGAGCGGGCGCCGTGAGGGAAGGCGCACCGGGGAGCCGGACTGGGGGGGAGACCCGCCGGGAGTGAGATGTGGCTGAGGGGGGGCGACGGCGGAGGACCTTCTTCCCTGGCCATGGAGGCCGCCGCCCCCCACGGGGAAAACCTGAATAATCTAGGGCTGGAAAAAAAAATATCGAAAGGAGGGAGGGTTCGGGATTAGGTTCCCTCTGATACCATGTAGGTTGAGAAACCCCCTTGCCTCCTTACCTCAAAGTGAGGCGGAGGCATTCTTTTATAATGAATGGTAAAGACCACATCGGACCACAAGTCCGATGTGGGATACAGACTCCAACAGAGTGCATACAACAAGATTTGGAAGTGAAAATATGGAAAAGGAAAAAGAGATCATGAATTTATGTTTATGTTCTACAAAGCAAACCGTGAATCTAGTTTATTTGTTCTACACGGTCGACCGTGTAATTATGCAGAGGCTACTCTACTGTGCAGTTTATTTCAGGTGACCCTGACAGTCTTGGAAACAAGGATTCCGTGAAGAAGATTTAAGTGGTTGTGTCTCTGAGATGAGGTGACAGAGTGCAAGTTAACCATGAAAAAACCAAGCACAGTCAACTATGCAGTACATTCAAGGTGACCGTGACATGGATAATTTATTAAGCATTGTCCTTGGGTATTTCAAGCAGTTTTATGCAGGAAGTTCATATACACGTGTTGAGATCATTTGAGACAATTAAAACAATTTATTTGAAGATCATTGATGAAGAATCTTTTGAGGGTGGGACACACAACCAATGAAGGAGTTGTATAATGATCGTGGGACCGTGGTTGCCTCAGGAAAACGTGAATTTGTTATGATATGCAATTAATGGGGATCGTGGAGCATGTAAGCGAATATGCTGTGCAAGATGCTGTGGTCGACATTCAAGAAGAGCCTTTTTAGAAGTGGCGTGATCTGACAATCCACATAGCATGATCTGGAGACGTGCATTATGACTATATTACAAAGAAGGTGATTACAGTAAAAGTTGATGAACTTGTGAAGGAAAATAAAGCATCGTGAAGATTTGGAGAATGATAGGTCACAAGGGAAGTCTAAAGAGGAGTTGCAATGTCGAATCATCTTCTGATAGGGTGATATCTTTCTTCTGTTTACTTTATATTGACCTTTGAGCCTATTATTGTTTTAAGTGGAAGTGATACACAGGGAGTGACCACCAGTGAGAAATGCAGTGAGTTGAACCCAGAACATTGCAAGGCAGTGAGCATAGGATAGGACTGACCTCCCCAAATCCAGCCACTGAGTGTGATTTAGTGATTTTTACATGGCAGCAGTGAGCTGACCATGTGCTTTGGATTAGCCCCACGATAGGGTGAATTGAGTATACTTCGATAAAGAGAGAAATAAATTCGTATGGGAAAGAAAAACAGGACTTGGCCAGGTACATCCCTTCTCTCAGGGTGATTTCCTCTAGACTGGGCCTAGCAGATTAATTTAGTGACTTGGGGTGAAGGTGCCTCGAGGTATGAGGACATCCTTTCTGATGCAGCACCTTGGCAGCTGCAGCCATCACGTGCTGACCGAGCTCACCCCCGCATGGGGGAGTCTCTTGTTTCCTCTGTTTCTTTTGTTTAATTACTATTCTGTCCCCTAGCTTGGGATATTTTAAGGGCGGATTGGTCTTTTAATTTGTTTTAGGATTTTAGCCTATAATTAGGTTGTCTGCTGTCATTTGTAATCAGTTTTGTCATTCTAATAAAATTCCAGAGTGTTCACTCCCTTTGTGGGTGTTTTCTATCCATGTTCCTCCCGAGCTCCTCACATAAGGACTCATTTATCTCCGTTGCGCTACATCAACTTCCAATAATAACACTGCAACATGCCACTTATACAAAAATAGTTGTTCACAAATAACTAACCATAATTTACCTTTCCATACAATATCATACCCAATATAAATGATAATGAGCATTCCAGGAAACTTCCCCATAAGGGTTGACAAAACTACTGGGTAAGGGCTGGTTTGGGGAATATCCTGAAATAACAGGAAAGAGGCTTCCTTTTTCATTTGAAGTCCGAAAAAAATCCCCAAAGAAGCTTCAAATCATAACAAATCTTGAGAGCGACGAGAAATGTTGAGATATTTTCTTCTTTCTAGCGTTCTATTTTTTTCAACTTTTAAAAAAATGTTCAAATTCTCTAGGCTGGTTTAATTATGAAGAAACATTTTTCATCATACAACAAAAATAGTCCCCAAACCAGCCCGAAGGACTAAAAAATTATTGGTAAATTATTTACCGATAATTCAGTCACGCTTCAATCACCGGCGCATTTCTCGCACGGATAAATTATTTATAAAAGAAAAGGAAAATTTGAAATGCATCGAATAAGAAGACTATCATCCAGCAAAGCAAAGTTCCGTGAGAATTCAAAAGATGATTGAGTAATCGAGTAAGCATTCTCTTAATTCAAACAAGAGACTGGGAATAAGAAGATTACCATGTAAGACAACAAAAGGGAGGGAGCGCAGTATAGGAGTGTAAGAAAGGATGACGATGAAGTTGATGAAGACAGCAGTGATCGACAGGCACAGAGTAGCCATTAACGCGACTTGCAGTTTTAATCAAATGGATTCCAGATAATCAGCTTAGCAGCATAAAAAATTCGCAGCGATTCATCCGAGCAGGGCTTCCTTTGTGGGCGTTTTCTCAAAAACGAAGTCATGGACAGTGGAGGAGGGTCGATTGACCTACCAGTCTCACTGTAAAATATCGAAGGGCGTGTGTTTCGCTGACAAATATACGGTGCGGCAACCAGTCCGGTGGTAATGGCGGTATCCTCGAGGAACTGACCAATCCAGTCGGGTGGTCGAAGTGTCGTCTTCCGTGGAACTAATGTTTATGATCGTATAAAACAGGGGGGCTCAACTTCATATCAGGAGTAGTCGGAACTTAAATTCATTTTTTTAAAATAAACTTAACCTGCTTTTTTAATTTATTTATCTTGATAAGTAATTTAAAAAAAATGAATTTATAAGTAAATCTATTTTTTTTAGTTCAAATCGCTACTTTAAAATGATATTTCAATTGAATCGTATTGAAGTATTGTTTAATCTAGTTTTAATATAATTAAAATATTAAATACGAATCGAGCTACATTAATTATTTTCATTCAATTGTTTTATATTTTAAAATGATAATAAAATTTATAAATATATTTATTTAATTTGAATTTGGATTCATATTAAATTTATAAATGAATTTTAAAATTTTTAATTTGTAATTTGATATTTAGATGGATTTGGTGAGTTGAACAGATGTTTCAAAATATAATTTGATAATGTATTTTAAAAATAAACAGATTCAGACTTTTATAATTAAAGGTTGAGTAACAACGGCCAGCTTACGCACGATCAATAAAAATCTGCAAATAAACAATTCGGAGACTCGACCCCGCAACCAGCACTCCAAAACTGCGCCCACTTTGCCACCCAGCTACGTGCGGGGGGGACATACTTTCATAATTAATAAATGGGTTTGGATCCTGAATTTCATAGGTATGTTTTGCGATCTCTTGTTAAGGTAAAAGTCTTATTAGATAATGATATCTGGAAAAAGTGTGGGAATTGTAACGATCACCGAACTTATCAAAATTTTTAAAAAAAAACCCTTCATATGAGTTGTTTGGGTCTACGGGGTTCACAATGCATAAGACAATCCAAAACATGTTAGCAATCCACCATTGAAACGCACAAATCACTAAGCTCTCTCTTTTGATTGTAAGGTTTTGAGTTGGTTCATTATTAATCTCAAGGGTCACTCCTTTCTCTTAAAACTTGCTTACTACAAAAGATCAAAGATTATAAGATGAATACGCATACTACCACGGATCGGTGCAAGAGCAGTGTCAACTTTTATCAGTGCTAATAAAAAAACGTTGATAAAAGCTTCATCTTTACCAGCGCCAACTAAAAGCGCTGATAAAAGTAGCATTTATCTCGTCATCCATCCCCGCATCGACATACGTCGCCCCGAGTTGTCCCCGCCCGTTGATCCCGTCGTTGTCCGACCTTTTATATTTATTATATTTTTTTAATTATAAATAAATATTTATTTATTTACAGTTATAGTTATAAATAAATATTTATTTATTTAAATAATTATAAAATTATAATAAATATAAGAAATGCAATTACTATAATTTTACAACTATTTAAATAAATATATATAAATTTATAGTTATAATTATATATTTATTTAAAATATTTATAAAATTATAATAAATATCTATATTACATATTTATAATTATTTATAATAAATATATTTATTAAATGTATTTATTATATATGATTATAAATACACATAATTATATAAATATATTTATTATACATATAAATATATATGATTATATATTTATTATATAAATAATTTTATTAATATATATAATAATATAAATAAATTATTAACATTATATATTTATCATCGCAATAATTTTAACGTCGATAAAGACACCATTTATCAACACCTTTTTAGCGCTAATAAAAGTGGTTCTTTATCATTGCTAAAAAAACGATGATAAAGGTCTGTTTTATCAACACTTTATATTTTAGCGCTGATAAAACTAATTTTTATCAGCGCCTTTTAAGTAGCGCTGATAAAAGTATTACCCGCTTTTATAAATGAATCCTAACAGTCGGCTTCTCTCTCGCACACCTTCAGACTTTCGCGGAAACCTTCATCTGTCGTGCCGCCACTCTCGTCGCGCCCTGCTTATCGCCGCTACTCCACCCTCCTCTTCTCACCGCTGCCTTTCTCATCGCTAACCCTCTCACCGCCGCCTATCTCGCTGGTGCTCTCGCTGCCACCACTCTCGCCACCGTCGCTCCTTGTCGTACCCTCACCGCCCTGCCATTGTTTCGACTTTGTGGCTGAACCCAAAGGTAAGAGTTGAGTCTTTTTCCTGTGATTTCATTGTGTTTAGGGCATTTGAATAATTTTTTGAGCTCCGACCATCCTATATTTGAATTTACGGATCATTCGTCATTGATTTGTGATGCCCCATGTGTTTGTCATTGAATTTGAGAACCATGATTGTTTTAATGTTTGACTTCATATTTCGTACATAAAGTAATAACATTAAATGTGTTTATGTGTTAGAAAAGTAAATGAAGTTTTATGTGATTTTCATTTCAATTCCAACGGCTTCTCAATCGTGGAACTTGTTAAAAATATTTTTTAATAAACCATGCACACCATGTGTTTGAGAAATTGCACAAATTATCTTTATAAATAAATTCTAAGATTTTATAAGGTGTTTTGGTTATCAAAATGAATTCTCAATAGGCATAATATTTTTACTTTTCATTTCAAGCAATACTTGAAATGCCAAGCATTGATAAAATAGTTAAAGATCTCTTTAAAATAAAATGCGAGGTTTAAAGAATGCTTTTGGTTTTAAAATCAGTGGTAATCACCAGCTTGATGTTTTTAAAATTATTCTTGTGTTAATTGGATTTCATACCAAGAGTTTGGGTGATTTGAATGTGTTAAAAATGTCGGAAAATGTTGTTTTATTTTTAAAGTGGTGATTAACCCTTGTGATGTATATTTAAAACCACTTTTTTTAGCATTGGTTAATTTTTATATCAATGTTTTGGGGTGGTTAAAGCTTTTAAGATTTCCAAATGAGATGGATTATTTCAAAAAGAGTGTGTTTTCCCATGTGGATTGGATTTTGAAACTTATTGCGTCTTTGAATGTTTTTCAATGGTCGTTTAAAGGGCAGTGTGAATTCTCATTTGAGTTTCAAAGGTGTTTTGATAAAATTGGTCCCAAGAGTAGATTGTGATGACTTTTATAAATGATAAAATGACTTAGTATTCCAAGCATGTTTTGAAAAGAGAAGGCTTGTTTTAAATTTTATGAAAAATGAGTTTTCATATAAGGTGTGATACCCTCTTAAGCCCCTTTGATTCTTGTATGAGCATTGTAGCTTGTGATCCCATGTGGGGATTTTTATTATTGAAAAATTGTATATGTTGTTCAGGTTTGATGTATATAAGGATACATCTTACAAGGATGCGAGGTGAGGCTTGAGATATTTTAAATGCTTTGCACGTGATGCATGTAGTTTGTTGACTATTGTCACCTCCATTTGACTCATAATGGGAGTCTTAGGTAGATACTATGTGAGCTTTGTGTGGGAAAACCCGAGTGTGATAGTGGGATGACTAGGGAAGCATTTCCTGGCTACTCCGAGATGGTTAGACTCAAAGGAATATGAGGCACTTGTGCTAGTAGTCTCTTTTTATATGATCCCATGGGTGAAGGCATCCCAGAGAAATTATCTTTATTGATCTTATGGATGATGGTATTCTAGGGATAACACCATCCTTGATCCCATAGAAGAATGCATTCTAGGGACACTATCTTGGGGTAGTTTGATGGGACTTCTGGGGGGTGTGGATATGTTTAGTAGTGACAACCTAGTTTTCTTATCTTTAGTTCAAGTCCTCTTATTAATAGAGCCTAGTGACGATGCTCATGACACCAGAATCCTTATTAGGATCATTTAAGGGATTTATCCCTCTGATTCTATTGTATCCCCTGCTATTTATGTTATTATTTGACACATATTTTACTGTCATTTTCCCCATGTTGTGTGACTTGACATAGCGGTGCTTGACCGTGTGTTGTCTTCCTTCTTTGTATGGTTTGCTTTTCAAATTTTTTGAAAAGGGATTGTGAAAGGTTTTTAAAGAAGGAAAAAATGAAGGTGTGATTTTGAAGTGTTTTCAAACTATTTTAATAATGAGTTTGAAAAGTGTTCTCAAATTAGAAAAGTTAGAATGGTTTGTATTTGAAACTCCAAGAATGTGTGAGTTTTGAAAATGGGGTTTTAGGCCACCATGCCTAGTTTTATAAAAATGGTTGGTTTTCAAACATGTTTTAGAAAAATGTATGATAGTTGGAAACCACTTTGAGTTTTGAAATGTGTATTTAAAAAATGGGTGTTTATGAAATAGTTTAAAGTTAGATTTTTAAAAAGGTGATTTGACCAAGAGGTATTGGTCGAGGAAAAATGTTTTCCAAGTGATTATTTTCATTTAATGAAAATTTTAGAAAAAGAGTTTTAAGACACTTTTACGTGTTACTACTTATTTGGTAAAACATTATAGAAAATGTTTATTTTTCTAATGTATTTAAAACTATATTTTTTAGGATGTAATACGAAAGTGATATCTTAGATTTGGTAGGTTGTGGTGACCTACTGGACTTTTAGATCATGCCTATATTTTATAGGTCTAGGTTTGTTCTGGTCTGTTTCGCTTCCTTTGGATCTTCTGAGAGGGATATATGGTTGGATGGTTACCCTAGTTGAACATCTTCTGTGTATTTATTTTGTTAAATATTAATATTACCGAATCAAATATGATGGATATGAATAAATAATGGATGAATGTCTATTCTATGACAAAATAGTATGAAGATGGAGTGAAATAGTTCATCAAGTTTACAAGAGATCATGCATATGACCCTTCTCAAATCTTTTGTCCGTGTTTACACTATTGTTATTCAAGACTAATTAGTTCAGAGGAGTTGAAAGAACACTTGATCTATCATGGAATAGATTGAAGTTATAAATGTTGGAATAAATATGGGGAAAAAATCAAATGTAGCCAGTGACTGGGATAACACTGCATTTTATAGATCATCTGATATGATTACAAGTGTGGATAATGAAGAAGACCGTATCGAGGAAGTGATTATAGATGTGAATAATGATGAATATTGTATTGAGGAAATGACAAGGACAATTGTGTTGGACTCCATATGTACTAATCATGTTTTAATGATCACAAATCATATTCAACCTGGTTAAATCCTGTAAATTATATAAAAGCATGTGTATTATTGTTTAAGTATTATCATGCTTTAAGAAGATCCATTCAAGATCTTAATTGCTCTACATTCAGTTTAATTACTTTATACTATCCTTGATTTACTTTTATAATACCTTCTTTGACAAATGATTAAGTCTAATCCATTCTATGATCATCATTGCTTATGTCTGAATACAGTTATTTTGAAAAGTCTGAGACATCGTGAGTCTGCCACTGGTTATGTCTTTCTGGAAAAGTAAATCAGACACCGTGAAGGATTAGACACTATGACAATCATACATCGTGAAGGATCAGACACCATGAACAATCAGACACCGTGAACAAGCAGACACTGTGACCACGAGACACCGTCAATAAGACACCATGATATCCAGACACCGTGACTATGAGACACCGTGAACAAGACATCGTGACATCCAGACACCGTGACCATCAGACACCATTAACAAGATACTGTGAAATCCATACACCATGACCATGAGACACCGTGAACAAGACACCATGACCAATCCAGACACCGTGTGAAGGAGACACCATTTCCATGACATACTGTGACACCGTTTCCTAATATATTTTGTAATCTTTCAATTTAATTTCTAATGGTCATATTTGAAGATTTTAATGCACTGACATAATTAATGTTTCTTTGTAGACATATCATCGGACAATACGAGGTACGAGGTGCATAATACATGCAACCTATCGGCTCCAACACATGCACTCCAAGATAAAAAGAGTAGTGCGGCCCAGAAACAAAGTGCGAAAAGATTGTAGGAAAAACACGATACAAAAGAACAAGCTAGTGGGAATGAGTGGCATAACAGAATACATTTTTGCGAATTGGATCATGCAACCTGATTCTGCTAAAGAATACACAAAGCATACTAGAATCCCAAGAACATCTTCGAGCTGTAAAACACCACGAAGAACACAAGCTGAATCTGTCTAACTTGCGACACTCTATTTTCCATACAAGGACTTGAGTTCTACATCTGCCTCATTTCAGAAGTCCAGAGCTGTAAAGATCAACACTCAGAGCATTTATAAACCTATCTCAATATTACTGCTCTGTTGTGTATCATTTTATTAATTTTCGAGCAGAGTGTGTATCTGTATAGAAACACACTCTGTCTCCTGCATTAAACTGAAGGATATAAGACATCCTTACTCAAACACTCATTTACTCTTGTGTATACCCACAGTTAAGTGTGGAAGAGGTCCTTGTGTGGCCTGGTATTTTGTACCCACAAAGAACTGTGGAAGAGGTCCTTGTGCGACCTGGACAGTCCTGTGTACTATTGTTTAACCCCGATATGGATCAAGTTTATTTATATAAACTGCTTGGTGGCAGGTGATCACCAAGTGGAGTGGATTAGGTCTCGACTTGAGATTGAACCACTTGTCGTATATCCGTTGTACTGCTTACTTTGGTTTTCTCTATTTTACTGCTCTACTGTATAATTCAGAAATCACTAAACTTACTTTGATAGTTAATCTTGGAAAGAAGTTATAATTTCTTTGTCTTAGTAAAATAGTTTCAAAAGTAATATTAATAATTATTGTTATTACTGAGAAATAATCAATCTTCTAAGAAGTTATTTAAACAGTCAAACCTTTATAACCGTATTACTTTGATTAAGTAGGTTGTATTTAACTTGAAGGGGAAATCCTTTTAAGAATACCTTTTTAAACAGAAATTTTTATAGATACTCAATTCACCCCCCTCTTGAGTATTCTACTTCGAACAACATTTGGTATCAGAGGTTCTTTTATTAAGACTTTGTTTAATCTCATGCAACTGTGATTGTAGTTGTACTTTAAAGATCTTTAAATTTCTATCAATTCTAAATTTCTAGCTCTTTAAACCTATTATGTTATTATGGATAATAGATTGGAAGGTGCTGCAACCAACAAACCACCATTCTTTAATGGAACCAACTATGATCAATGGAAAATTAAAATGAAAATGCACTTAGAGAGTATGGGCTTTGAGATTTGGTCATCCATTATAGATGAATACAAGATTCCTGCTACTGATAGAATTAAAAGGGATGGACCTGTCAAAACTGCCTACAATAACAATTGCAAAGCTATGAATGCTTTATACTGCTCCTTAGGAGATGAGGAATTCAATAGAATTTCTTCTTGTAAAACTGCCCATGAAATTTGGGATACTCTGTCTGTTTTACATGAAGGAACATCTAGTGTAAAAGAAATGAGACTTAATACTTATACTATTAAATATGATAACTTTAAATGAAACTTGATGAACCTACCTCTGACATGTATCTTAGGTTCAATGAGATTGTCAACACAATGATTTCTCTTGGAAGAGAAGTCACTGCCAAGGAACAGATCCTGAGAATTCTCAGATGTCTTCCTGATAGATGGAGGGGAACCTCTGTCTCTATTAGAGAATCATGCGACATCAGCAAGCTACCTGTAAAAGAACTCATTGGGAAACTGATGATGTATGAAGAAGAGATGAAAGTCAACAAGGAGGAGGAGGATGAACAAAAAAGGAAATCTGTTTCATTCAAGACCACCACCTCTAAACACAAAGACAAAGGGAAATTAGAAGCTTCTGTAGAAAGTTCCAGTAGTGAACAATCATCACACGATAGTGATGAGGAGATGGATCAACTAGCCAAAATATTCAAAAGATTTTACAAGAAGAAGAACTTTTTCCGAAAGCTTAACTTCAAGGGAAAATATGACCAAAAAGGAAGTTGGAAGGACTGGAAAAGAAGTGACAAGACTGATGAGATTGTCTGCTATGAATGTAAGCGCAAGGGACATATCAAGGCTGACTATCCAAAGCTAAAGTACAAAAAGAGATATGAGGACAAAGATATGAAGTATAAAAAGTCAATGAAAACAACTTGGAGTGCCTCTGAGGACAATTCAAGTGACTCAGAAACATCACATGATGAACAGGCTAACAAAGCCAATATGTGTTTTATGACAAACACATCTGAGGTAACACTGGACTCTCATGTACATAATTCATACTATTATGAAAATGAGAGTGACTCTAAAAAATGACTAATTAATAAATGTTTGAATACTGTAACATGCTTAAATAAGCATGCAATGAACTAAAAGAAAAATATAAATCATTGAAGAAACAACATGCTCTTACTGTGACTATTAAATCTGAACTCACAATTGAAAAGGAGAAAAATTCCCAAATTCTCAAAGAGAACAATGAATTAAAAATGTCTAATGAACAATTAAATAATGACCTAGAAAAGCTTACCAATGGGAAAAATAACCTTACCCAAATTCTAGGAAAACAAATTTCCCCTAAATACAACACTAGCATTGGTTATCAACCTGGAAAAAGAAACCTTGGTGAAACAAAGTTTGTTTCTAAATCTAGGACATACAGTTTTACTTCCAATTCTGGACACAAATCATCTAATTCAAGTTACGATACACTGTCTACTATTTCAAGTTTTTCCAGACCAAATAGAGTTTATTTTTCAAATACTTTACTTAATGCTTATAGGAAACTTATGAGACATATATGGGTTCCTAAAGCACTTATTACTAATATTACTGGACCCAAACGAGTATGGGTACCAAAATCTATGTTTGCTTGATCATTTTGTAGGAAAGCTACTTAAAGAGTTCCTATAAAAGTCTACGGTACTTGGAAAATGGATATTCAAGGCACATGATAGGAGAATACTCATTCTTCAAGAACCTGATCAAAAATAGATGGAGGACATGTCACATTTGGTGACAATGCCAAAGGAAATATTATTGGCCTAGACCAAATCAGTAAGTCTAATTCAGTATTGATTTCTAAAGTACTGTTTATTGATGGATTAAAATATAATATTCTCAGTATCTCATAGTTATGTGATGATGGATTTCATGTTAGATTTGAAGATGATGCTTGCAATGTCTTTAATTATAAAGAAGAATTAGTATTTTCTGCATTAAGAAATGAAAATTTTTACTCTGTTAACTTAGATTCCTTAGCTTCTCAAAATTCTTCATGCTTAAGTGTATTTCATAAAGAGTCTTGGCTCTGGCATAGGAGACTAGGACACTGTAATGTTCACTCCCTTAGAAAGCTAACTAGAAAAATCCTAGTTAAAGACTTACCCAAACTTGAGTTTCCAAATGAAAAAGTATGTAATCCCTGTCAAAGGGGAAAACAACACAAAGTTTCCTTCAAACAAAATAAATAAGTGTCAACTTCTCAACCTCTCGAACTGGTTCACATGAATTTGTTTGGATTATATAGATTATCTAGTTTAAATGGGAAGCACTATGTTTATGTTCTTATAGATAACTTTTCTAGATATACTTGGACCTTCTTTATGGCTCACAAGAGTGAATCCTGCTCTTATTTTACTAAATATGCCAAATCTGTAGAAAATCTTAGTGGACTTAGAATTAAATCCTAAAGAAGTGATCATGACTGTGAGTTTGAAAATCAAGAGTTTGAATCCTTTTGCTCACAAAATAGTTATAATCACAATTTATATACCCCTAAAACACCTCAACAAAATGGAGTTGTAGAGAGAAGAAATAGAACCCTACAATAGATTTCTATAACAATGCTTAGTGAATATGACCTGCCTATTTATTTTTGGGCTAAAGCTGTCAATACAGCATGCTACATAATCAATAGAGTGTTGATCAGACTTATTCTTAAAAGGTTTCATTATGACTTATGGAACACGAAAACCCAAGGTTAACTACTTCAAAGTTTTTGGTTGCAAAGTCTATATCCTTAATACTAAGGACAATCTTGACAAATTTGCATCCAAAAGTGATGAAGGTGTCTTTTTAGGATATTCCATGTCTAGTAAAGCCTATAGAGTGTTCAATAAAAGAACTAAATGTGTGGAAGAATTTTTCCATGTCAAATTTGATGAAATAGATCCACATGAGCCTAAAACCATTCTAGAGAACCTGGAGGATGGTCTATTGAATCTGAACATTAATCCAAAATCCTCAAACCAGTCTGTGAAAGAATCAGTAAAAAATTATAGTTCTGAAAATTCCTTAGAACCCAAACCTGCTGATGGACCTGAAATCACTAGTCCCTCCTTTACTAGAGCTATTAGAACTCTTAATAACCACCCCTTGGATGTTATTGTAGGAGACCTAGACAAAGGAACTCAAACTAGAGCTTCTCTTAGAAATCAGGTTGAACATCAAGTATTCTTGTCACAACTTGAACCTAAAAACATTAATGATGCTATCAATGATGAATTTTGGGTGATGGCTATGCAAGTAGAACTTAATCAGTTTGAAAGGAACAAAGTTTGGAAACTTGTTGAAAGACCTAAGGACACATTCACCATAGGCACTAAATGGGTGTTTAGAAATAAGGTATATGAATCTGGTAACATAGTTAGAAACAAGGCTAGATTGGTTGCACAAGGCTATAGTCAAGAAGAAGGAATTGACTATGAGGAGATCTTTGCACCAGTAGCTAGACTAAAGCCATCAGAATCCTACTTGCTTATGCTGCACATCTGAATTTCAAACTATATCAAATGGATGTTAAGAGTGCATTCTTAAATGGGTATATTACTGAGGATGTCTTTGTTGAACAACCCCCTGATTTTACAAACCCCCATTTTCCAAATCATATTTTTAAATTATCAAAATCTTTATATGATTTAAAACAAGCTCCAAGAGTATGATATGATAGATTAAGCACTTTTCTTATTTCCAAAGTTTTTACAAAAGGAATAGTTGATCCTACCCTTTTTATAAAACTAATTTCTAATGATGTTTTAGTTGTTCAAATCTATGTAGATGACATTATCTTTGGATCCTCAAGAAATTCTTTATGTGTTGATTTTTCTAAAATGTTGCAAAATGAATTTGAAATGAGTTTAATGGGTGAACTAAAATTCTTTCTCAGATTTCAAATCTTTCAAAATAATGATGGTACTATTTTAACTCAAAGTAAATATACTAGATATATTCTAAAACGTTTTGGATTGGATAACAATAAAAGTAGTAACACTCCCATGAGTACCACTTGTAACTTGGATCTTGATAAATATGGAAAATCTGTTGATCAAACCACTTATAGAGGAATGATTGAAAGTTTACTCTACTTAACTGCTAGTCGACCTGACATTATGTTTAGTGTGTGTATGTGTGCTCGTTTTCAAGAAAATCCTAAGGAATCTCATTTAAATACTGTAAAGAGAATTTTCAAATACCTCAAGAATACACCCAATCTAGGATTATTCTATCCTAGAGGACAATCATTTGAATTAGTTAGTTATTCTGATGCTGACTTCAGTGGCTATAAGTTAGATAGAAAAAGCACCTCTGGAACATGTCACTTTTTAGGCAAGTCACTAGTATCATGGTGTAGTAAGAAACAAAATTTTATTGCATGGTCTACTGTAGAAGCTGAATACATAGATTTTGACAGTTGTTGTGCACAAATCTTGTAGATGAAACACACATTACTAGATTATGGATATCAATTCAGGCATGTGCCTATATATTGTGACAACATAAGTGCTATTAACATCTCAAAAAATCCTGTTTCACATTCTAGGACAAAGCATATTGATGTAAGACATCAATTTTTGAGAGATCATTTTCAAAAGAGAGTTATCACTTTGGAATTCATTGGTACTGAGTATCAGCTTGCTGATATATTTACCAAACCAATAAATTCTGAAAGAATAGACTACATCATACATGAATTAGGCATGATAAATCTTAAGTAAATGTCTTATTGTTGTATATATTACTGTTTAATGATTAAAATCTCACAGTTACTGTCTCACCATATTACTGTCTCACCATAATGCTCAGTTACTGTCTCACCATATTACTGTCTCACCGTAACGCTCAGTTACTGTCTCATCGTATTATTGTCTCACCGTAACACTCAGTTACTATCTCACCGTAAAATTCATTCTCTACCTCATCGTAAAGACCTGATATGGTCTCACTGTAAATCTTTTCTTTAATGTTTAGTTATAAATTAAAAACCGTATCACGATAATTATTCATTTCACCTTTTTGTTTTCCCGCGTTTTTACTTTTGCAACATTTGGTATTCCTAAATGATAAAATAAAGAAAGTATCACTCGATTCTTCACTCGGGATTTCTTTTATTCACTCATTTTGAATCCTTCTTCAACCCTTCAACCCTTTTCTCTCTCTCGAACCTTTGGTAGATGCCCAGGATGAAACTCCCTTCATCGTTGACTCCTGAGAAGTACAACTCAAAGAAGAAGAAGATTTCACCTAAGCTAGAACCCTAAGGACATCTAAATCCAAATCCAGTAAACTGAGTTGTAGTACCTGAGAAATAGGTTTTCCCCAAGTGGATTTTGTCTAATAATTCTCTAGTTTTGAAAGTTTTAGAACAACAAGGCTGGTTAGAGTGGTTTTCAAAGGAAGATAGACCCATCTACCCTAAGTTAGTGGCTCGGTTTTATCAGTATGTACAGTTTTATTTTGATTCTGGTGATAGTTATGTCACGAGAAGCTGGATAAAAGGGCCATAAATGCTCATTCTCTTTGAGGTTATGGGCTACATGCCTTAGGATACCTCATGAAGGCATCTGTGAGGATTATCAGAGAGGACCTCCACCTTTAACCGAATTATTTGTTTTGGAGGATGCTTTGAAAGCCTTAACTGGAAATAGCACCAAGAGGAGAGCCATTGCTGCTGAACTAGATGGAGAATCAAGGCTTCTGTTCAAGTTTATTCAGAATCTGGTTATCCCTAGAAAAGGTGATTTTGCTGTTTTGAAATATCAGGATGTGTTTCTGATCCACCTTATAAAAAATGGGCATAAGATCAACCTTTGCAAGTATATCATTCACCACATGTGTGAACTAATCAAAGCCATATCCAAGTCAACCTCCATATTTTACTCTCTACTTATCTCATCCATGCTTCTTGCCAAAGGAATAGTTGGACCTAATGAGGAAGTTATAAAGGATTGTGAGTACTGCCTTTCAAAAGTCACTCTCAAGAGGATGAAGATAAATTGGAATCCTTGAAAAAATGCATGGGTGGAAGACAATGATAGAATTTATGAAAAATTCAATCCCATGGAATATCCCTCAAGACCAAGAGATATTTCTAATCCTGGTTTGAAACCAGACGAGGTTGTTGAATATTCTACTAAAGAGGAAGAAGAGGCTGTTGTGTCCCCCAGGGAAACTGTTTCTGTTGAGGAAGACAGTACTCCTATCCCTCTTGTGGTAAGTGAAAAAGAAGTCCCTGAATCTATAGAAGTTGTTACTCTAGAAGCTGAACCCGAGGCTGAAACAAAATCTATTGTCCAAGAAACCGAGAAGAATGTTGTAGAAGAACCTACAGAGGAAGAATTACCTGCTATTCAAGGAGCTGACCTTGAGGAACTCCCAATGGAAAAATTTATTCCCGAATTCATTCCTTCAGCTGAGGAAAGGATGGAGCTGGATTTTCAGCTGTCTAGGTAGGAAATGAGAGAAGAACTAAGAGATGAGTTTGTGGAATTAGATCAAGATCCTAAGCCTCTCAGTCCTGAGAAGGATGAAACTGTTGAGGGGGAGCAACCCCCAAATCTGGAATCTATCGAAGTACCAAATTCGGTTGATTCGAGCCCTGTAAGCACTCGGTATAAGTTCCCCAGTTTCTATGATGTGGATGACTCTCAACAAGTTTCAGTAAAAGGCCTTGACCTTTCTACTATGTTCAAATTGAAATTTGTCTCTAATCTTACTCTTGAGAAGGAACCTGAGCCTGTATCAGTCCCTATTTCTGAACCTTCATCAAAACAACCATCCTTTGTGAGTAAAGATGATCTAAAGGAATTTGGTGCTACCATTTTGTCTGGTGTTGAAAAAGTTCTGAATTCCCAACCTGATCTTGTGACACATCTAAGTGAGAAAGATGCCTAATTATTGTTGGAGAAAGTTATTTGGAAAATACAACCCAAAATGCTTCATGAGATTCAGGAAGTAAGAGTTGAGAACAGACTGCTTAGTGATGAAGTGAAGACCTTAAGAGGTATGATTGAAGACATGCAGAAAGAGATGCATTCAAGATCAGAGCTTATTTCTCATCCTGTGGAACATGTTGTTCCTCAAACCCCACAGAATATTGTATTTGAGATTCAGCCACATTTATCTTCCTTAGCTGAAAAGGTCGTAGAAAGGAACAAACAGATTGTGAAAGAAATGTGATAGCTTGTGGTTAATCTAAACAAACTCACTGATGAGTATACGAGGTGTCTTCAGAAAGTGATGAATCAACTGAAATCTATCACCACCACTGTAAATGCTTATAAAGCCTCTATTAAATCCTCTAAACCCTATTTAGATAGTGATATGCTCAGAACAATGGTCAAATAAGAGCTTCAGACTGTGCTTAGTGGCTTCAATAAAGATTCTCTCTCTGCAGTTATCAAGAACAATGACAGAGTTCTTGACCTGGTCCAAATCTATTCTAAAATTTCTAATGATGCTCAACAAGATATTTCCAAGAAAGTAGATTTCTACTTCAACATAATCTTCTCCAAGACTGACATGAATAATCATTTCAAGTATCTTGTGGAAAATATGTGGATTCCACCTGTTACTCGAGATTTCAAGACTCAAGTCCAAAAACTCACAGAGTTTACTCGATTGTTGGATAAGTTTATGGAAAATAAGGATGATTTTGAGAAATCCATGCAGTACGATGGAGAGATCATTGTGGATTTCATTAAGCTTTTAAGGCCTTACCTTTATGTACAGAGTAGAACCATTGTTGCTCCTGTAGTTGCACCTCTAAGACCTGGATTGCCTACCTTCACCTCTGCCCTAGCCTTTACTACTATGTCTTTCAGCCAAGCTCTGAGTCAGACCAGGCCTTTTATCCTTGATCAACACCTACCTCGATCTTCTACTACTCCTACTCTGGCTCTATTGGTCTTTGAAGGCCTTCCTTTACCTTCTCTATCAACCACCTCACTCCCTTATTCTACCTCGACCTATGCTTCTATGGCTTCCTCTTCTGCTACTACTGCTAAATCCAAATAGAAGGCCAACCCATGAATAATAACATTGATTACTCCTTTTTGATAGGAATGATGTTGCTTTTGTTTTTCTCCATTCTGTTTGTACTGGATCTTATTTTCTTTAATGAAATGTGCACTTTTCATGACTTCTCTTATTCCACCTTTTTGATAATCCCAAAAGGGGGAGAAATATCTATATGTTAGAAATTTATTATGTTAGACATTTATCTCTATATCTATAGTTGAATCAAATATACACTTTAAATCTACATGATTTGTGATCATCAAAAAGGGGGATATTGTTGGACTCCTCATGTACTAATCATGTTTTAATGATCACAAATCCTATTCAACCTGGTTAAATCCTATAAATTATATCAAATCATGTGTATTATTATTTAAGTATTCTCATGCTTTAAGAAGATCAATTCAAGATATTAGTTGCTCTATATCCAGTTTAATTACTTTATACTATCCTTGGTTTACTTTTATAATACATTATTTGACAAATGATTAAGTCTAATCCATTCTATGATCATCATTGCTTAAATCTGAATACAGTTATTTTGAAAAGTATGAGACACTGTGAGTTTGCCACTGGTTATGTCTTTCTGGAAAATTAAATCAGACACCATGAAGGATTAGACACTGTGACAATCAGACACCGTGAAAGATTAGACACCATGAACAATCAGACACCGTGAACAAGCAGACACTGTGACCATGAGACACTGTGACCATCAGACACTGTGAATAAGACACCGTGACATCTAGACACTATGACCATCAAACACCGTGAACAAGACACCGTGACATCCAGACACCGTGACCATGAGACACCGTGAATAAGAAACCATGACCAATCCAGACACCGTGTTAAAGATACATCGTTTCCATGACATATTGTGACACCATTTCCTAATATATATATTTTTCTTTTAATTTAATCTCTAACGATCATATTTGAAGATTTTAATTCACTAACATGATTAATGTTTCTTTGTAGACATATCATCGTACGATATGAGGTATGAGGTGCAGAATACATGCAACCTGTCAGCTCCAACACATTCACTCCAAGATAAAAAGAGTAGTGCGGCCCAGAAACAAAGTGTGAAAAGCTTATAGGAAAAACACGATACAAAAGAACAAGCTGGTGGGCATGAGCGGCATAACAAAATACATTTTTGCGAATTGGCTCATGCAACTCGATTCTACTAAAGAACACACGAAGCATACTAGAATCCCAAGAACATATTCACGCTGTAAAACACCACGAAGAACAGAAGCCAAATCTGTCTAACTTGTGACACTTTGTTTTCCATACAAGGACTTGAGTTCTGCATCTGCCTCATTTCAGAAGTCCAGAGCTGCAAAGATCAACACTCAAAGCATTTCTAAACCTATATCAACATTAATACTCTATTGTGTATCATTTTATTAATTTTTGAGCAGAGTGTGTATCTGTATAGAAACATACTCTGTCTCCTGCATTAAACTAAAGGATACAAGATATCCATATTCAAACACTCATTTACTCTTGTGTATACCCACAGATAAGTGTGGAAGAGGTCCCTATGTGTCCTGGTAGTTTGTACCCATGAAGAACTGCAGAAGAGGTCCTTGTGCGACCTGGACAGTCCTGTGTACTATTGTTTAACCCCGATCCAGGGTGTGGATCAAGTTTATTTATATAAACTGTTTGGTGGTAGGTGATCACTAAGTGGAGTGGATTAGGTCTCAGCTTGAGACTGAACCACTTATTGTATATTCGTTGTGCTTCTTACTTTAGTTTTCTCTGTTTTACTGCTCTACTGTATAATTTAGAAATCACTAAACTTACTTTGATAGTTAATCTTGGAAAGAAGTTATAATTGCTTTGTCTTAGTAAAATAGTTTCAAAAGTAATATTAATAACTATTATTATTACTGAGAAATAATCAATCTTCTAAGAAGTTATTTAAATAGTCAAAACTTTATAACCGTATTACTTTGATTAACTAGGCTGTATTTAACTTGAAGGGGAAATCCTTTTAAGAACACCTTTTTAAACATAAATTTTTATAGATACTCAATTCACCCCCCTCTTGAGTATTCTACTCTGACCAACAAGTTGAATATGAACTTCATGATTGCCCAAAATTGTTTTAGAAGTTAAAGAGTTGTGCAAAGATGTCATTGTATGTTTCTTGCACTAAATATACAGCATTGTCAACCATACTGAAGTTGTATAATTTGAAAGTAGGCAACGGATGGAGTGACACTGGTTTTACAGAACTACTTTATCTCTTGAATGTCATGCTCCCAGAAGAAAATGAGCTCTTTAGCCAAACATATGATGCCAAATGAATGATATGCTCAAAGGGTATGATCTCTAAAAGAATAAATGCCTTAATGAATGACTGTATACTGTTTCTCTAGGACAACAAATCACTTACATAATGACCAAAGTGTGGTGCTTCTCAATGTAAGAAAGATAAATATGGTTCTATGAAATTTTTATGGTACTTTCCAATCATTCCAAGGTTTAGACGCCTATATGGAAGTGAGAACACTGTAGGGAAATTAACATGGCACACAGATGTAAGAAATAAAGATGGGAAACTACGTCACCTGATATACTCTCCTTAGTGGAAGAGATTTGATCCTGAGTATCATGAATTTGAAAATGAGCCGAGAAACCTTCGTCTTGCATTATCTACAGATGGAGTGAATCCTTTTGGTTTTCAAAGAAACACTCACATTACATGGCCTATTATGTTGGTAAATTATAACTTTCCACCATGGTTATGCATGAAACAAAAATACATTATGTTATCTATGATTATATCTAGACCAAAATAACCAGGTAATAATATTGATGTTTATTTGGATCCATTGATTGAGTATTTGAAAATATTGTGGTATTCAGGTGTTACATTGTATGATGCTTACAGAAATGAAGATTTCACGTTGAGAGTCATATTGTATGGGATGATAAATGACTTTCCTGCTTATGGAAATTTGTTAGGATATATCATTAAAGGAACTCAAGGGTTTCCCATTTAAGAACAAGGTATACAACCAATTAGGTTGAAACATTCATTAAAGATTGTGTTTCTAGGACATTGTGGATTTATACCCCGACAACATAAGTAATGATCTTGGATGACATCATTCGATGGAAGTTCAGAAGAACACACAACACCATCTCCACTAACAGGTGACCAACTGTTTGATAATGCAAAAGATGTAGACACTACTTCTTTCTAAGCAGGAGAGATATCAGTTTTTCTACTGTTGAATGACGTAAAGGTTCCAAAGGGGTATTCATAGAATATCAGGAATATCATTTCAATGACTGATTTAAAGTCAAAGGGTTTGAAATCACATGATTTCCATGTTTTGATGCAAGATCTAATTTCTATATCTTTACATTGAATTTTCCCCAAGAATGTCCATCATACATTAACCAAGATTTGTTTCTTCTTAAAAGTTATATGCAGAAAATTTATAGACCCAAAGAAACTGTTGACTATAGAAAGAGAAATTGTCATCACATTATGTGAATTGGAAATTTTCTTCCCACCAACATTCTTTGATATGATGGTTCACTTGGTGAGAGAGATTTGAGTATGTGGTCCTATACACTATATATGGATGTACCCCATTGAATAGTATATGAAGTTTTTGAAAGGGTACATTAAAAATTAAAGTCGACTAGAGGGTTGTATTGCAGAACGATATATTGTTGAGGAAGCCATTGAATTCTATACCGAATACTTGTTCGGTGTGGAAAGTATTGGTCTACTGAAATCTCATCACACTGGGCATCTTGTGGGTAAAGGAATTTATGGAAGAGATGTTGTCATAATCAATATTACAGATCTAGATCAGAGCCATCTT
Source organism: Viscum album (assembly GCA_963277665.1). Taxonomy (NCBI): domain Eukaryota; kingdom Viridiplantae; phylum Streptophyta; class Magnoliopsida; order Santalales; family Viscaceae; genus Viscum; species Viscum album. The sequence goes on along the minus strand of OY728134.1, from coordinate 1,082,307,481 downwards.
TACGTTTTTCATAACAGTTTGGAGGTTTCCCCATATTTTGAAACCCACAAATAAATTATTAGGCATTTAAATCTATAAAGGGCTAAAAGATGGATATCAAATACACATAATCAAAAATTTATAGGATGGTTTTAGGACCATATTTTTAAGGAGTCAGATGAAAATATAGATTCAATTTCAGAACGAATTTGATGGATATCCGGAGGACCAAATGTGTATGTATTATCTTACAATGGTTATGTAATTAATGATTATACGTTATATACGAATGAACCTAATAAAGATAGTACCATACAAAATAGTGGATTTACACTTGTGGCCGAAGCGATGCATGTTTCTAGTACTAAGGACAAAAATCCAATTTACGTGAATATGTCATACTTTGGCATCATCAAACAAATATGAGAGTTGGATTATACAATATTCCAAGTGTCAATTTTTTAATGAAAGTGGGTTGATGATAAGAGTACTATTAAAATAAATGAATTGGGATTTATGAAAATTGATTTTAGTAAGGAAGGATACAAAGATGAACCATTTATAATGGCATCACAAGCATTATAAGTATTTTATATTCTAGATCCTACAAACCGAAAGTGGTCAATTATTCTGTTATCGACCAACACAACTAAAGGGTCAGATGAAAATTCAACTGAGGATGAACCTTTCATTGGGACATCACAATCATTTCATAGCAGTACTAATGTATACATAGTTTTTTATGTGAGAGGATACCATAATTAAGAGATTTGTATAGTCGATAGAGGGTTCAAATCCATTCAGCCTTAAAAAAAGAGAGTTAAATAATCATGTTATATTTTTTTAATATACATTATGTTACCTCATGTTATTATCTATTTACTGTTGCATTTATGTAATCTAAATTAAATTTTAAACCAATTTGTAGATAATGACTTATGTATGTGCTGGTTCTCCCAATCTTTAGAAACAATAGGTCTCTCAACCTATTGCTGCTCATAGTGCAGAGGAACAACGACCTTCTACACATGCTGGTGCCCCCAATCCCGAGGAACAATAGGTTTCTCAACCTGTTGTTGTTCCTAGAGCAGAGGTATAATGACCATATGCACATGATGATGCTACTGATCTAGAGTAACAATATAATGATGATGTTGAATATGAGGAAATGGTAGGAAACAAAGGACTGAGGTTGTAGAAAAAAAAGAAGTGTTGTAGTTTGATGATTTTAGCAAAAATCATTAAGATGAAAAGCAAAGGCATCAAATATGAGGTCAAATGGAATGCATGTGACCAATATGTTAACCCCAAAAGGCCATGTTTAGTAGTTATATTGAAATCATCACTCAACAACACATACCGATTGATGTAGATTTGTGGCACCATGTTGTGCCCATACTTAAGACACTGATGTAGGAAGAGATTATGGTAACATTATGATATCATTTTTTTATTTTACTAAAAAATAAAATAGTGAAATACTGAATTATTCTTAATCATCCCTTACATAGTGCATTTATAATAGATGAATCCCACAAAAAATATGTATTAATGCTTGTTGGAAGGATTCACAGAGGCTTTCTCACAATTCTAATGAGAGATCATCTTAAATATGTTAAAGGGAAAATAAACCCGCACCCACCACTTATTTATGCACACCTGATAACCCAAGAAGTATGGGATGTGATTATTGCCCATCATGCAGATGCGTATTTTCAGGTACATTGTGACTGGTGATATATTGTTTGACAATATGTGTATTCATCACTTTGATTGACAATTTTTTATTTATGAAACAGAAACTGAGTGCTGAGAATAAGGAACGTGTAGCAAAACCAACATACCCATACCGTAAAGAAAGGATGGGGTATGTTTCACTTGAAAAAAAATTAGTACATATTTTAAATCTACCGTAATACTTTTATGTGACATGAAACAACAACATAATCATGTTCCTCTATTTATATGCAGATCAATGACTCCAAATACAAAGCCACTTCCTCCCACATCATGTAATATGGAAAGAGGCATGTGTAAATAAATATGGGATACTAATAGATGAAAACACACAAAAATTGTGGGAAACATGTGTAAGTATAACATAATAAAAATTTATTTTTCTTTAAATCACTATTACATAATAACGATCACTTTTTTCTTATATTTTCTATCCAACATAGTCACAAGAATAGTCAACACCTATTCCGGATGAACACCTACTATCGGTGGCCTTGATGTGACCAAAAAAATATAGTCTCATGATAGGTGTAGGTTTTGGGGTGACACCCTGAACATATTTTGAGAAAACAACAACAACAGGAGGATCACGATACAGAATGGGTAGAGATGAAAAAAAGAATAGTTTACCTTGAAGAAAAATTTCTTTAGCAGTCTAGGTTGTTAGAAAATGTTATGAGTGGAAGTAAAGAGAAAAATAAACTCAAGAAAAACTATTGTGTGAAGATCCCCCACCCCACCAGCTTTGAGATGATCCATTCCCCTCAAAGAGTTGTCTTAGTCAAGGTAATCAATATTTTAATAATTGTTTCTGTGAAATGTGAATCAGATAGAAACTGATACCTTTCCTGTACTGATATTCTATAGGGTGAAAATGGCTATGATTTATATCTATCAACACCCACCCATTTACTTATAGTGAGAGCTACGGTGTTCAATATCCAAGACGGCAGGCTACACAACATACCACTTCCAACAAGTCATCTAAGAGTGGCGATTAACACAACTCATGAGTCGAGTACCAAGCTACCCATTCCACTTGATGATTAAGATATTTATATAATCGACCAATCTATGGGAATATTCATTTCACTACTATTAGATCTTGTAAAAACACATTTCAATAATAAGGTATTCATTTCCAATTTATTTTTCATGCTACACCTTTAACAATTAATGAAAAAGGTCTGAGAAGATGAGTATTATTATAGAGAGATAAAGGGAAGGGGTGAAACAAAATACTAAATCAAAACCATCTAAAGGATCAACCAACTGATCGAAAAGATATCCCAAAAGCACCTTTACCCTACCTGTTCTATATCCATATTTACTAACATTAAAGGTTAATGTGGATACAAAGTTATAAAATGGTAGTAGTCACATAGTTGATTTTGAAGAAAATATGTACGAAGAGGAACCTAAAGACTACATTGGTGTTGAGAATTTAAATGAAATCCTCAACTATGAATGGCTAAGAGACTCAATTGTAAATGTATACATGAGGTATGTTTTCATGATTTTTTTTTTCAAAAGCTGATATACTATGTTAATTATGACTAAATACATTTCATATTTTTGGCATCCATATATATCAAAAGAAATTGAAAGGATTTACCCATGAATTTTTTTGGACTTGTTAGCCCTCACACCACCTCTACAAAAAAAATAAAAATAGAATCCAAAAAATGGATGAAATAGAGGTAGGCCTACTCAAATCATTTGAACGCAAACTTACAGACGACAGACTCTTCTTAATACCAATATTATAGGGGTAAAACTCTACAATTTAATAATATTAAATATATTTTCATTTCTTTTATTACTTATTCCTTTTTATGTTTTTAGGCAACAATGGATGCTCATTGAGGTCAATTTAGATACTCTAAATATTTATTTCCTAGATTCACTGCATGGATACCCAACAAACTAACCACACATGATGGTATTTGTTAATAAGTAATACGCTGCATCCAAAATTTTAGAACTAAACTTCAAGTTATATAATTTTGATTATGTTTTAATGGGTTAATGGGGAATCTATTATGATAGGTCGGTGTATCAATATTGTGAAAAAAGGAACAAAGATAGGGGTTAAGCACAAGGATACTAACAAGTTCTCCAACTGGACAAGTATCAAGGTATATATAATGAGATTTCAATATCCAAACACATATCAAAACAAATTAATTATTCTTATTAATGTTTCTATAACACATGTCAAAACAAATTAATTCTTCTTATTAATGTTTCTATAGTGTCCAAAACAAAAAAATGGAAAAGATCATGGTTATCATGTTTGTAAATTTATGAGAGAGATCATATTCCATCAACAAACTAGCATCATCTAAGAGATATTTTCAAAGTTAATTACTATTTCATTTAAAATATTTATTAATCATTTTTGTATTTATATTTTTCCAGTACTACTATGACTACTTAAAAGACTCATATTCATAAGATGATATAGATTTTCTTAGAAATGAATGAGCAACATACCTGATAGAAGAATGTACAAAAATAACATGAAGATGAGACTTCCATAGAAGTAGTGGATTGTTTCATATTTATGTTTAATTTAATTTTTTTTATTATTACTCGCATAAGAATTGTTTTCTTATACATGTAACGCCCCGACCCCAGCTACCCAGAGCCGGTGCATTACTTTGTAACATTGGCATGATCACAAAAGATCAAGTCTCGAAAGACCGATTAGTTTAGTAGCCTTGGAAACACTAGATACATTAATAAGTGTTACATTACATCACAAAGTGAAAAACTATAATAACATAGTCTCCATAGTCCACACTTCTATCCTCTTCGGACTATCCCTGCAGGTCATTCATAAAATACTTCTTCACATCCTGGAAAATATTAAAACATTGAAAGGGGTGAGCTCGGATGCTCAGTAAGGTTAACAATATAGCGGAAGCTTTCATAAATAAACATTAACATTTAAGGCAATGTATAACTAAAACAAAAGCCTTTTAAACTTGAACTTAAACATAATATGGAAAATGTAAAATGAGATAATGCCATTCACTTCTTCACATGGATATTCTACTGGTCGAATAATCACATGCAATATCAATAACCACTTTCATAATGATGGAATGCATAATGCCAGACTATCATAACCACGTAGCCAAGGCCTCGTGCCAAGACCACAAATAAGATTTTGTCAAGGCCTTGTGCCAAGACACTAGTTTGTCTCATGAGACCTGCCGATGCATCAAGGAGCTATAGCGGGCTCCACCCATCACTTATTAAGTCCAATTCATTCCTCATATGAATAGGTTTAAACATATTATAAACCATAACATAATCGTATCACATAAAACATGAATAAAGGAAACATAACATTTCCACATTTCAATCACAAGATATCAATACAACACATTGATATAATAAAAATGCTTTCAAAACCATTTTCAATACCAAATTAAAAGAAAGTTAAAACTTTGTATTTATTTTTCATTAAAAAAAATGATGGCTTGTAGAGGAAGCCGAAACTCAAATAATGGTCACGGCGGCGGAGAAGTCGTTGTCGCCGCATAAGTACGGAAAGAAAAACATTCCCTTTTTTCATTTAGCAAATCGCTTCGTATAAAAAATATTCCTTTTGAATAAATGTAAAAGTCAAAGGGGTTTATACACTGTATAAAAGAAATTTGTGTATAAAACAAAATATACCTCAATGAATGGAGATTGAGACGAAGTCCCTTAAAAAGATCATTTTTAAATAAAATATATCTATTATGTGTATTCACTATATGTACACATAAAGAAAGTATAAATACAATATACAACATAATAATATCATGACATAATTTGAAAGTAGGAGATTAACCCAAAGAATGGAAGTTGGGTTATGAAATTCCCTTACCTTGCGTCTTGTCCTGACTCGACCGTTCTTTAACCTCCTGAATAATAAACTAGAGTTAATTTCTATTTACTTAAGAAACTTTTTCATGTTAATTATTCCTTTTATATCCCTTATTACCATGTTATGAACATTATTTAATTATTTAAGTTAATAACGGTCGTTTTGTCGATCATTGGTACTTGAGTCAAAAATAAACTTCTTATAATTACAAGTTGTTCATGTGGTGAAATATCCATTATATCCAGAATTATATTCATGATGTAGATATCATATATATCATATATACAGTATATACATTCATTCATAATGTCACGTAACATTTAGAGGTAAGAAATGAAATGCACCGTTCATGGAGACGGTAAGCCGTACGTACGCATGAACGCTACTTTCATTTCTATTTTGTATTTAATGGAATGAAATCATAATGATATAAATTTATAATATAATTAAAGTATAATATAGTGTATAATACCATTTAATCCATCCTTTATACATCCCATATATGGCATTAATGATTCAAATCACTTTGAGGGGGCGGTAGTCCGCACTTCCTAAAATGAAATTATCGCGTTTTACCCATAATGGAAATCATAAAGTATGACATAAATGAGAAATAAAGAAGCATAAGTAAAACATAAACATATTTTATATCATATATAAATATAGTGACATCTTAATGGCCACCTTTTAAGGTGTTATATGAGTGTTGAACAATCATCGTTTCGTGAGGCAGAAATTCGCCATCCACAGAAACCGTATGTTCTTTAACCATTAGATGTAGGTGTGTGTAAGTGTATCTCGAATACTTCTTATAACAAAATCCTAGTATATTGAGGATACTGGTGTTGTTACAAAAGAAATGAATAAAAAGAGTTTAGGGGGTTGGAGAAGAAAAATAAAACAAAACAACATTAGAGAAGACATTACCTCAAAATCGGGTAACTCTTTTTGATTTGAGCCAAAGGCTTCCTTGAGAAGAGTTCTGCCCAAAGTGAGGCTTCTAGGAGTAAGAGGGGGAAGTTGGGAGAGTATTTGGGCAGATTTTGTCCGATCCAAATGGCTTGAAGGTGTGAATAAGGTGGGAGAGGTGGGGGCCTTTTATAAGTGGAGAGGAGGGGCTTTTTTTGGAAAGATTGAAATGTTACATTATTACACAATGCTTTTCGGATTCTAAAGGTCCCACACTTATATAATTCGCGGATAAGGTGATAAGGGTTCGAAATATACCCATCCAATAGTCTTTGGACAAGTGTAAGCCTTGAATTTTACATTATCTTTTCATTTTATTAAAATCGTTAAATAATGAGGTCATCGCTGCATCATAATGATGTCATAAATAATTTAATTTATTTAATGTCTAAAAATTATAAAAAAATACTATGATGTAGGAAATATTTTTAGATTTCTAATGAATATTTATAGTCAAAATTGGGACTTGTGTAACCCCACTAAAAAACTGTTTTAGTAAAACAACTCATGTTTGTGTCAATTTAATTTTAACATTAAATAAATATATATTAATGTCATTTTCCAACTAAAGTGGCTCCATGGGGTCCCCAAGTTGACCCATGGGTTGTCTTGGTCTGCCATTACTCATACAATAGGATTAGGACAAGTGTCATGCTCATCTCATATTATTAAAACATTATTTATACCTTAAACTACACTAATTACCTCTAATCACGATTAAGAACTTAAAAGTTACTATTCACCAAAAAATTATTTTAATCTCATCGAACCACATTTTGCTTCTTAATGACAACCATGTATGTCAGATTTTTGAAAATCAAATCACAGAAGTGGTAATATTTCATTTTAACGAAAAATCAGTTTTTAACAACCACTTAGTGGTTTCACTATTCATCAAAAATTGAAGTTTTTCAGAATAAGGCCAAAATTTCACCCTAATCTATAATTGATATTCCGAATTCAAAAATGATGTCTATTTTAAAAAATTCCAAACATATAAGTTGCATTAATTAATTTTATAATTAATTCCCGCTGTTACAACAAATAGCGTGTTTTTAAGAAACAATTTATATCAAAAGATTGACAATTGTTTATGTCCAATTTCAATGTTAAATTAATTCTAATGACCACCATTGGATAAAATGGTAAAAATATATTCTAATTATACTTTAAAACCACTAAATAGTATAATTTATCACAATAAATTATTTTGATTAAAAAAGATGTTTTAAGTATTTTTCACTATTCATAAAAAAATTGGAAGTTCTCAGAAAGTTACAAAAAATTCAACTTAGGATAATTTCGATATTACGAATTCAAAAATGAAGTCCATTTTGAAATATAAAATTTCTATAATTTTAAAAAGTGGTTATTACTGTTCATAATGGCTACTTTGATTAGTCGCGGTGTTTTAGAGTTCGAAGTTGCGTACAATGCAAGCTATTTCATTATTGAATGAGAAGCGTATCGTGGAAGCTCGGGGTGTTACATTCTCCCCTCCTTCAATAAATTGCGTCCTCGCAATTTGAAATTTTTCTTTGAAAATAAAAGGTTGAAAAGAGAAAATACCTTTGAGGAAAACCCACATCGGAAATAAGGTTAATAAATATATAACATTAAAAGAAAGCAAGATAAGTACAAAGGTCACCCGATATAGCCCATTCTAGGATTATATGAAAATATGGATATGGAGGAGAAGCAAACCATCAAGGTCTGATGGAGAGTTATAGAAAACAGGATTAGGAGAAAGTTTAACCATAAGAAAATCACAAACTTGTGATTGGTTAAACGGTCATTGAATCCCCAGTTGGAAAAGTTAACCGACAACATTTTTGTTTTAAGTTACCTTCTATAATGTTGAGGAATTTATTTAGGAGATTTACTAAGAACGTAAGGGAATATACATACTTGTTATGTATACTTTCATTCGTTAATAAATTTTTACCACAAACCCAACTTTTACTCCAAATGGTAACGGAACTCAAAAATATTCTATTTATCCTAATTGTATAAGGTTCCAAATGTTAACACATACCATTTAGATTAGTAAAACTATTTTGTAATAACCAGGGACTTCCTGTAGGCTAGTGGTAGGAAATAAAGGCTTGTCGCACTATGGTTGTGGGTTCGATTCCTGCAGCTTTGTCCGACGCGACGGGTTATTCCCCACCTTGCAGGTTGTCCTTTTCCTAAAACTATAGTATTATAATATTCCAAAAATAATCTTCAGAAATCCTTTAACCTTAAACAATACTATCCATGGTTCAACTTAATCCATTCCAACCTTAATAGTTATCCAAAATACCTCCGTCCAGACTTTCTCTAAAAGGTCTCTAAATTCCAAAATCAATTGTAACATCAGATTCCCCAAACAAAGAAAAGTTTCTCTTATTGTCACATACTAAAAATATGATTACCTTAATCATATTAAAACCTTACTGAAATCAAAAAGTACTGCAGTACAATCTTTATATATATCACATTATTCTTATAACCAGAATATAATCCTTGAGTCCAAAAGCACCAATACATTAATTATTCTGCTTCAACTGTAGTCACAACATAAGATTGGCCTTGATCCCTTGGCCTTTTCTGAGATAAGTTTCCTTGACGCTTAGGGCATTTATTTGCATAATGCCTCATTTCCCTACAATTGTAGCATTCAACTTTGACAGCCTCTTTCTTTCCCTTGCAATCACGAGCCTGGTGACCCTTTTCTCCACATTTATAACGAAATCCCATTCCTTTTAGGCACGTACCAGGGTGATTCTTCCCACAATTATCACATAATGGAAAATCTTTCTTTCCCTTTTTCCCTTTATCTGTCTCTTGTTCCACCGTTCTCTTCATCTCTTGCTTTACTTTGTTGTCATAAGACTTAGATAATTCCTTTTCTGTCTTGATAGCACACGAGACAATATCTTCGTATGATGAGAAGGATTGTGATACTAAAGATCGACGGAGAAATGGTTTTAACCCATCAAAGAAACGATCAATCTTACTCCTTGGGTTACGTATATAATCGGCAGCATGCCTCGCTAACCTTGTAAAGTTAGCCTCATACTTTGCGACATTCTCATCCTCCTTCTGCCTCCGACTCAGAAATCGCCTTTCCATATCTGCTCGATGGTCACGAGGAAAGTATTTTTCTAAGAAAAGCTCTTTAAACTCCCTCCATTCCATATTCGATACGTCATCATCTTCCTTTGTGTTTTGAATCAGCGACCACCACTGATCGGCATCTCCAGTGAGGCGGTAAACTGCCATGACAACCTTCTCCCTTTCACTACTCCCCAAGGCATGGAATATTTTCTCTAAGGAATTTATCCATTGCTCATCTACTAAGGGATTTGTACTCCCATTGAACGTTGGTGGTTGTTGCCTCATGAATCTATCTAACATTGATCCTCCACGTTGCGGATCAGGGTGCTCCATACGAGTAAGGTTATTATTCATAACCTGAGTGAGTTGTCCCAGTATGGTAATAAGTTTATCATCACCAGTTGTATCTCCAGCTCCACAATAATTATCTTGAGGAGGAGGGAAATCCCTACATGGAGTGCGTGCATTGATACGGTTTCCATTCCTTCTACTAGGCGCCATTTCTAAACAATGGCATAAACTATATTAGTTTATAAATCAAAATACATAATTCCATACTTGTAAGATACTTAACATAAATTGAACTATTTATGGATATAATCCATAAAAATGTTTTCTTTGAGGAAGTATATACTCATAACCCTTCATAGTGGTTTATAAAGAAAATGAGAATTATCCAAAGCATATCCCCCGGGAGTGTCGTAACCAAGAGTGCAGCAAGACCCGTTGTCGTGCACCAGTTCCCGTTCGAGTCTATCTCAAAGCGGTGTTTTCGGGTTTTACCCCTAGGTACATCTGTGCCAGAGCCGCCTCTACTTTCTCGTATCCAGACAAGGATGTATTGCTCGGAAAACTCACAAAATCTCTACAATAACAAAATTCTAGGAAGTTCTTCTATACTAATCCTCAAAGTCTATCTTCGGGCTATGTGCTCTAATCAGAGTTTATCTAAATCTAGCTTCCAAGGTTAGTACTAAATTGCCTCTGATACCAACTGTAACGCCCCGACCCCAGCTACCCAGAGCCGGTGCATTACTTTGTAACATTGGCATGATCACAAAAGATCAAGTCTCGAAAGACCGATTAGTTTAGTAGCCTTGGAAACACTAGATACATTAATAAGTGTTACATTACATCACAAAGTGAAAAACTATAATAACATAGTCTCCATAGTCCACACTTCTATCCTCTTCGGACTATCCCTGCAGGTCATTCATAAAATATTTCTTCACATCCTGGAAAATATTAAAACATTGAAAGGGGTGAGCTCGGATGCTCAGTAAGGTTAACAATATAGCGGAAGCTTTCATAAATAAACATTAACATTTAAGGCAATGTATAACTAAAACAAAAGCCTTTTAAACTTGAACTTAAACATAATATGGAAAATGTAAAATGAGATAATGCCATTCACTTCTTCACATGGATATTCTACTGGTCGAATAATCACATGCAATATCAATAACCACTTTCATAATGATGGAATGCATAATGCCAGACTATCATAACCACGTAGCCAAGGCCTCGTGCCAAGACCACAAATAAGATTTTGTCAAGGCCTTGTGCCAAGACACTAGTTTGTCTCATGAGACCTGCCGATGCATCGAGGAGCTATAGCGGGCTCCACCCATCACTTATTAAGTCCAATTCATTCCTCATATGAATAGGTTTAAACATATCATAAACCATAACATAATCGTATCACATAAAACATGCATAAAGAAAACATAACATTTCCACATTTCAATCACAAGATATCAATACAACACATTGATATAATAAAAATTCTTTCAAAACCATTTTCAATACCAAATTAAAAGAAAGTTAAAACTTTGTATTTATTTTTCATTAAAAAAATGATGGCTTGTAGAGGAAGCCGAAACTCAAATAATGGTCACGGCGGCGGAGAAGTCGTTGTCGCCGCATAAGTATGGAAAGAAAAACATTCCCTTTTGTCGTTTAGCAAATCGCTTCGTATAAAAAAGATTCCTTTTGAATAAACGTAAAAGTCAAAGGGGTTTATACACTCTATAAAAGAAATTTGTGTATAAAACAAAATATACCTCAATGAATGGAGATTGAGACGAAGTCCCTTAAAAAGATCATTTTTAAATAAAATATATCTATTATGTGTATTAACTATATGTACACATAAAGAAATTTTAAATAAAATATACAACATAATAATATCATGACATAATTTGAAAGTAGGAGATTAACCCAAAGAATGGAAGTTGGGTTATGAAATTCCCTTACCTTGCGTCTTGTCCTGACTCGACCGTTCTTTAACCTCCTGAATAATAAACTAGAGTTAATTTCTATTTACTTAAGAACCTTTTTCATGTTCATTATTCCTTTTATATCCCTTATTACCATGTTATGAACATTATTTAATTATTTAAGTTAATAACGGTCGTTTTGTCGATCTTTGGTACTTGAGTCAAAAATAAACTTCTTATAATTACAAGTTGTTCATGTGGTGAAATATCCATTATATCCAGAATTATATTCATGATGTAGATATCATATATATCATATATACAGTATATACATTCATTCATAATTTCACGTAACATTTAGAGGTAAGAAATGAAATGCACCGTTCATGGAGACGGTAAGCCGTACGTACGCATGAACGCTACTTTCATTTCTATTTCGTATTTAATGGAATCAAATCATAATGATATAAATTTATAATATAATTACAGTATAATATAGTGTATAATACCATTTAATCCATCCTTTATACATCCCACATATGGCATTAACGATTCAAATCACTTTGAGGGGGCGGTAGTCCGCACTTCCTAAAATGAAATTATCGCGTTTTACCCATAATGGAAATCATAAAGTATGACATAAATGAGAAATACAGAAGCATAAGTAAAACATAAACATATTTTATATCATATATAAATATAGTGACATCTTAATGGCCACCTTTGAAGGTGTTATACGAGTGTTGAACAATCATCATTTCGTGAGGCAGAAATTCACCATCCACAGAAACCGTATGTTCTTTAACCATTAGATGTAGGTGTGTGTAAGTGTAGCTCTAATCCTTCTTATAACAACATCCTAGTATATTGAGTATACTGGTGTTGTTACAAAATAAATGAATAAAAAGATTTTAGGGGGTTGGAGAAGAAAAATAAAACAAAACAACATTAGAGAAGACATTACCTCAAAATCGGGTAACTCTTTTTGATTTGATCCAAAGGCTTCCTTGAGAAGAGTTCTGCCCAAAGTGAGGCTTCTAGGAGTAATAGGGGGAAGTTGGGAGAGTATTTGGGCAGAGGTTGGCCGAGCCAAATGGCTTGAAGGTGTGAATAAGGTGGGAGAGGTGGGGGCCTTTTATAAGTGGAGAGGAGGAGCTTTTTTTGGAAAGATTGAAATGTTACATTATTACACAATGCTTTTCGGATTCTAAAGGTCCCACACTTATATAATTAGTGGATAAGGTGATAAGGGTTCGAAATCTACCCATCCAATAGTCTTTGGACAAGTGTAAGCCTTGGATTTTACATTATCTTTTCATTTTATTAAAATCGTTAAATAATGAGGTCATCGCTGCATCATAATGATGTCATAAATAATTTAATTTATTTAATGTCTAAAAATTATAAAAAATACTATGATGTAGGAAATATTTTTAGCTTTCTAATGAATATTTATAGTCAAAATTGGGACTTGTGTAACCCCACTGAAAAACTGTTTTAGTAAAACAACTCATGTTTGTGTCAATTTAATTTTAACATTAAATAAATATATATTAATGTCATTTTCCAACTAAAGTGGCTCCATGGGGTCCCCAAGTTGACCCATGGGTTGTCTTGGTCGGCCATGACTCATCCAATAGGAGTAGGACAAGTGTCATGCTCATCTCATATTATTAAAACATTATTTGTACCTTAAACTACACTAATTACCTCTAATCGCGATTAAGAACTTAAAAGTTACTATTCACCAAAAAATTATTTTAATCTAATCAAACCACATTTTGCTTCTTAATGAAAACCATGTATGTCGGATTTTTGAAAATCAAATCACAGAAGTGGTAATATTTCATTTTAACGAAAAATCATTTTTTAACAACCACTTAGTGGTTTCACTATTCATCAAAAATTGAAGTTTTTCAGAATAAGGCCAAAATTTCACCCTAATCTATAATTGATATTCCGAATTCAAAAATGATGTCTATTTTAAAAAATTCCAAACATATAAGTTGCATTAATTAATTTTATAATTAATTCCCGCTGTTACAACAAATAGCGTGTTTTTAAGAAACAATTTATATCAAAAGATTGACAATTGTTTATGTCCAATTTCAATGTTAAATTAATTCTAATGACCACCATTGGATAAAATGGTAAAAATATATTCTAATTATACTTTAAAACCACTAAATAGTATAATTTATCACAATAAATTATTTTGATTAAAAAAGATGTTTTAAGTATTTTTCACTATTCATAAAAAAATTGGAAGTTCTCAGAAAGTTACAAAAAATTCAACTTAGGATAATTTCGATATTACGAATTCAAAAATGAAGTCCATTTTGAAATATAAAATTTCTATAATTTTAAAAAGTGGTTATTACTATTCATAACGGCTACTTTGATTAGTCGTGGTGTTTTAGAGCTCGAAGTTGCGTACAATGCAAGCTATTGCATTATTGAATGAGAAGCGTATCGTGGAAGCTCGAGGTGTTACAATACAGGTGGATTATTTTCATATTTATGGGTCAAGAATGTATACAACCATCATGAAAAGGCGAATTTCTACTACTTATTTAATTAATTTTTTCATAATTTTATCTACTATTTCTAATTTATTTTCCCTATCATATTTATCTATTACTTATTTAGTTGTGTTCATAGATATTTTGGGAATAGATAACATGTTTCTTTATTCCAATGTTACCATGCTTTCCATTTCTTTTCTTTGTTGAACTGTCAACACTGCATATTGATTCGATGTTCTTAGTTGAAAAAACTTTCTCAAATCAATATGTAGTGTTCAGAGTTCAACAAATAAATATAATGGTAATTGTGATAAAATTGAAAGTTATAATTATTTTTAGACTTTAGGACATGTAGGAATCAGTGAAAGCTTAATCCAACACACAGTATGACCAGTATGACTCCAAGTATGTCTTTTTATTTAAAATTGACATTCATTTTAGTAAAATAGACAACTGACATACTCAAAACTGAACAAACACATTCATATTGTTATGATACTTTAGGAAAATAATCCATAAGTCATTTAGGATGTGTAAAAATCATCCAAACCTCCATATGGTGCACGACGTGGCCATTATGACTCAAAGTGTCGGTTAGTAGTTTAAAATTGACATTTTACTTCAAAATGTGTCACTCACTAAAAACCAATAAAATTCACTCATATTGTATTGATAATTTAGGAAATCGATTCATAAATAATTTCTAATATTTAGAAATTAGTCTCATGTCAAACCGATACACGATGTCACCAGTATGATTCAAAGTGTGTTTTTCTAGTTTAAAATGAAATTTTAGTAAAAAAGATAAGCGATGTACTGAAAATTGAGAAAACATATTCATATTATTTTTATACTTCATGAAAAAAATTCCTGAGACATTTAGCATGTTTGGGAATCAATCACACCTCAATCGAACGCATGGTGTGACCGGTATGACTCCAAGTACGTCTTTTTATTTAAAATTGACATCAATTTTAGTAAAAAGGAACAAATGACATACTAAAAACTGAGAAAACACATTCACATTATTTTAATAATTTAGGAAAATGATCCATGAGTCATTTAGGATGTGTAGGAATTAGACTCACCTCAATTAGATGCACAATGTGACCAGTATGACTCCAAGTGCATCTTTTTATTTAAAATTGACATCAATTTTAGTAAAAAGGAACAAGTGACGTGCTGAAAACCAAGAAAACACATTCATATTGTTTTGATACTTTAGGGAAACGATCCATGAGTTATTTTGGATGTTTATGAATCAGACACACCTCAATCAAAGTCACGGTGTGACCGATATGACTTCAAGTGTGTATTTTTTATTTAAAATTTACATCAATTTTAGTAAAAAAGGACAACTGACATGCTCAAAACCCAGAAAACACATTTATATTGTTTTGATATTTTAGGAAAATGATCCATGAGTTATTTGGGACATGTAGGAATCATTTTCACCTCAATCTGAGGTACAATGTGACCGGTATGACACCAAGTGCACCTTTTTTGTTTAAAATTTACATCAATTTTAGTAAAAAGGACAACTAGACTACTCAAAACCAAGCAAAAACATTCATATTATTTTGATACTTTAGGAAAAAAAATCCATGAGTCATTTGATACATGTAGGAATTATCCACACCGCAATCTGACGCACGGTGTGACTAGTATGACTCAAAGTATGTCTTTTTATTTAAAATTGACATCAATTTTAGTAAAAGGAACAAGTGACCTATTGAAAACCAAGAAAAAACATTAGTATTGTTTCAATACTTTATTTAAAAAATCCATGAGTCATTTGGGACATGTAGGAATCATCTCCACCTCAATCCGAGGTACGATGTGATCGGTATGACTCAAAGCACGTCTTTTTTATTTAAAGTTGACATCAATTTTAGTAAAAAGGACAACTAACCTACTCAAAACCAAGAAAATGAATTCAAATTATTTTGATACTTTAGGAAAATTATCCATAAGTCATTTGTGACATTTAGGAATCAACCACACCTCAATCTGATGCATGGTGTGATCGGTATGACTCCAAGTGTGTCTTTTTATTTAAAATTGACATTAATTTTACCAAAAGGAACAAGTGTCATACTGAAAATAGATCAAAAAAATTCGGATTGTTTTGATACTTTAGGGAAATGATCCATGAGTCATTGGGACATGTAGGAATCATCCATACCTCAATATAATGCACAATGTGACTGGTATGACTCCAAGTGCGTCTTTTTATTTAATATTGACATCAATTTTAGTAAAAAGGACAATTTACCTAATAAAAACCATGAAAACACATTCGTATTATTTTTATACTTTATAAAAATTATCTATAAGTCATTTGGGACATATAGAAATCATATTCACCTCAATCTGATACACAACGTGATCGGTATGACTCAAATTGCATCTTTTTATTTAAAATTGACATCAATTTTAGTAAAAAGGACAACTGCCCTACTTAAAACCGAGAAAATGCATTCAAATTGTTTTCATACTTTAGGAAAATGACCCATAAGTCATTTTTGATGTGTAGGAATCAACTGCACCCAAATCCGACTTATGGTGTGATCAACATGAATCTAAATGCATTTTTTTAATTTAATTTGACATTAATTTTAGCAAAAGAAACAAGTGACATACTAAAAAATGATAAAATGAATTCAGATTGTTTTTATAATTTAGGGTAACATTCCACGAGTCATTTGTGATGTGTAGGAATCACCCTCACCTCAATTTGACACATGGTGTGACCTGTATGACTCAAAGTGGCCATTATCAATTTAAAATTTACATTTTAGTTCAAAACACATGTCACTCACTTAAAACCAATCAAATATGCTCTAATTGTCTTGATAATTTAGGATAATAATTCATAAGTCATTTGTGATATGTAGGAATTAGTATCATGTCAAACTGAAACACGATGTGACCCGTATGACTCAAAGTGCGTGTTTCCAGTTTGAAATGACATTTTAATAGAAAACACAAGTGACATACTAAAAAAATGATAAAACACATTTGGATTGTATTTATACTTTAGAAAAATGACCCTCAAGTAATTTTTTATGTATAGGAATCATTAACATTTCAATCCCACACATGATGTGACCGGTATAACTCTAAATTAATCTTTATTTAAAATTGACATTAATTTCATTAAAAAGAACAAGTGACATACTAAAAACCAAGCAAACACATTCAAATTGTTTTAATACTTTAGGAAAATGATACATACCTCATTTGAGACATGTAGGAATCAACCAAACCTCAATAAAATGCATAGTGTGACCGATATAACTCAGTGTCTTTTTATTTAAAGTTGAAATTTTTTAATGTATTCGTTCATATTAATGTTTAATTTATTTCTTTATAATATTACTAACATAAGATTTTTTCTTATATAGGTGGATTATTTTGCTCAGGTTGAGGTGGTTTTTTTGGTAATAGATACCATGGACGATCCTTTTTGAGAGAGGATCATGGGTTCCAAAGACAAACATTAATGTTTTAAATTGTTTATGGATAGTAACTATACATGTAATTATACAAAACATTGTTTTAAATGTGTATATTAGTTGATACACCCACCTGCATCACAACGGGCGGGCCAAATTAAAATCCTTATGTGTTCCCTTATGTACCAACTACTGGGTAGCTAGCGACAGTTGGGGTTGATCCCACAGGGAAAGATATAGACAATATAAAAAAGTGCACACTTTCAAGGCTAGGATGGTTATCTAGACACGAGTGGGTGAAGGGAACTATTTACTAGAATTTGAAAATAGTTTGTGAAACAAATGAAAGAAAACAAGACGAAGAACAGAACAATCAGAAAACACACACGCGTCGGGGTTGCAATTCAATTAAGGTCTATTGAATTTTTTATCCCTTAGCACTGAGATTATTAAATGATATTCATTTTCCATGGGGATTCAAATAAACCGAATCTTATTGGTCTGAAAAACATTCAATTACATGTTAAATGATTAATTCCTTGGTTCGGTAATTAATAAATTAAAACATGTTAAGGATCTTTTACCCCAAATGAGTGGCAGTGTATTCCCCCAATGGTCATGGGTTCATTTTCTGCAGTTCCTTAAGTTGTTTCCGCTGATGTTGTTCTTGGTCCGATACAACATCATTGGTTGGTTTTTTAAAATAAATTCATTAAAGGAATTAAAAAACAAACATCATAACAAAAGTAATACTGCAGAATTTAAAACAAAAATGCACCAGAACTTTATTACAACCCCAACACGAGGGGAATCAACCTCTTATGACCATGGTCACGGTGTGTGGATTGAGTTGAAACTCAATCCCTACCATGGGTATGAGAGGAGAAAAGGGAAAATAAGAATTAAAATATAATTGAAATTGAAAATGGATTACAGAATGGAAATGAAAACTAAAAACTGGACCTGAGGGAGGCTCGGACACTAGAGTGGTAACACCTCCCCCAAAGAATCCAAAATGAGAATAGGGGGGGGGGTGCCCTCTTATTTATATAAAACATGACTACATGATGTGTACTAGGAATTACACGGTGTGTAGTCAAGTCAAGTTGACTTGGATCCTTTCTTCCGCTGGTGGGTGAGCTGTCGCGCCGCCCTTGACTATAAATGCATCGATGGTCGGTTGGTGAGGATACACGACGTGTAGAGCCACCCCACATGGGCATGTAGTCTTTCTTTCAACCACTAACCACTTCTAGAAGGGAGTAAACGACGTTTATCATGAAGTAAACAACATGTAATGGCTTCTGGATACTTGGGAATGTACTTGGCCTAGCCAATCCGTGTCGGGGTTCTGGTACACGGCGTGTCCTAAAGCACACGCTGTGTAGTTTTTTTAAATTTCCCCCAATTTGTGTATTTGGAATGGAAATACCTAAAAATCATCATAATTACTGAATTGCATCATTTTATCTTCAAAAGAACATGTATCTGGTGAAAACTTGTTTTAAAACCTCAATAGAATGTATGAAAATGTATACAAAAATCGGGCACATCAAACTCCCCCACACTTAGTCATTTACTTTACCTCAAGCAAAATATCAACATCTAATCAATAGTATCCATATTCCAAAAAGGGAATAATTCAAATTAATTATAATTATAAATACTATAGGAATAACAAAGGATTTTATAAAGTCACAAAACATATTTCAATTTCAAAGATATTCTAATCATGCCTCCTTTATAGTTTAATTAAAAAAACTTTTATTCTATTTTATGCACATCGTTCAACATTTCACAATTACACATGCCACTTGATAATTTACCTCACCAGAAAATAATACTCTCATCACTCAAGATCATTTTATCAGATTTTTTCTCAATTTTAAGTATATTCACTCTATCCATAGGCTTCTAGGTGTTCTAATTCCCTACTTTAAAAATTTAAATCCCAAAAATCATGAGGGATTTCATCAAGGTTCAAATGTTTCTAAGGCTAAGGGTTGGTAGGTAATGATAAAAATTAATTGTAGAGGCTTGAAAAGGAGGCTGAATTCTTAAACAATAATGCATGATATTAAAAAATATAGCTCAACAAAAATCCATCCCCAATCAAGATATCTCAAAAAGGGTATCATCACCATGATAGTCCCTTAACAAAATGGGTCCATAAACCATCAATAAAGTGTAATGAATGAAATTGGTTCCTCTTTTTCATTTTTCAATATATATATATATATATATTCATACATTGGGGGACCACCAAGAATACAATGGATAGTAGGATCTGGGACCCTTTTTCCTAAATGAACAAGTGACAAACTCCCCCACACTTAAGTTCATGGTTGCTCACCAAAATGTACCATGAAAAACCAAATTCCCTATTTTCAAAAACTCAAATGAATAATCATAAAAAATTATAAAAGAATTGGGATAGGAAGGGTAAATAGGCTTGTAATGTGGCTTCCTATCAAGGCAGTTCGTGGTTTCTAAGGGTTTATGAATATCAGATGTAGGGTAGGTCTTGAAGGACCCCAGGACACCCTGAGAGGGGAGGGGTGAATCAGGGTGACCACTTTTTCTTTTAAAGTAATGGATCTTGTTCCCACGTTGGTAGGAACTTGTTGAACCTGTATGATGAATATGATTAGAAAGAAAACATACACATGCACCGAGAAGACACCGCCCTTTTTACTTGGTTCACCACTAAGGGCTACGTCCAAGGAGCATACGCCGACAGGTTGTCGGTCGTACCAAAATCCACTATGCTTCACTAGCTGGAGATTACAAAAGTTCGGGCACAGTCACTCTGTCCCAGGCTTACTGCCTTTACAAAGGTTCAGGGATAGCTCACTGCTTCCCTCGGGTCACACTCGTTGACTCCCCCTGGCTCACTACCGTTGGGTGAAGTCTCACTCAGTTTATAAACGTGAAGGTCTCTTCAATTGATAGTCATGAAGTTCGCTGTCTCCTGTTCAGCATGAGACTTTGCTTGCATCAGAATACTTAGTTAATGCTATGTTAGATCCAAATTCCAACCACTGATGAATACTCCTCTTTCCCCTGTCCACTGGGCGAACAACCTCTGAAAGGGTCTTCACAAAGTACCCTACTTTGCATGACTCCCTATTTTGGAAAGCTCAAGAAATTCTGAGCAGAGCCCCTGCCTTTTCGCAAAGCTCAATCGTGAAGCACTCTCGCGATGCTCAAGCCTTCGCAATGCTTGGCAATCGCGAAGCTCCTGCCTCTTCGCGAAGCTCAATGAGACAACGCAGGGCACAACCTTTTCGCGGAGCTAGGATAGTCGCCGCGAAGCTCAACTTTCGCGAAGCAAACTCGCGATGCTCCAGCCTTCACAATGCTTGGATATCGCGGAGCTCCTACCTCTTTGCGAATCTCAATGAGCCAACGCGGGGCGCACGACTTTTCGCGGAGTTAGGAAAGCCGCCGCGAAGCTCGTCTTTCGCGAAGCACATTGTCTTCGCGAGATACCTTTGCGAACCGAGAGCAAGGATTTTCTCTGAAATTATCTCTGCTTCTCTTGAGGGGGTCGACCTCTATTTATATGCGATTTCACCGACCCTCGAACTTTCCGCGTGAAGTCAACGCCACATCAGCACCTATCGCGAAGCTCCGAAGTTCCGCCGGAATTCTGTCCAAATCGCGAAGCACCACGGCAATTTTTGTTCGCAGAGCTTGACGTAGTCGCGAAGAATCACCATCTACTTACCTTCACGACGCGCCGCGAAGCTCCCTCGCAAAGCCCTTCATCGCCGCGAAGCTCTCCAGCCTCTGCCGTTCGCGAAGCTTGACGTAATCGCGAAGACTCACCGCCTCCATTCGTCTGGTCTTCACGAAATCCACTCCATGCATCCCATCTTCGCGAAACTCATGCCTATGCCATATTAATTTATGATCTTCCTGGAAATCCATTTTTCGCGATGCTCACCAACCTCCAAATTTTGGACCCCAAAAATTTGGCAAACACTGGGAAACGACGCCACCTTCAAAACTGTTTTCTGCTTGAATGATATGATCTCTTTGCTGGTACATGATCCAAACTTCCATTGATGATTGACAACAAACACAAACCACACTCCAAATCATGCATAGAAGACTGTGGTTCTAACAATCTCCCCCTTTGGGTTTGTTGGCAATCAGAAGAAAAAATTCAGTAGATCTCCATCTATGTGAAAACCAAAAACCGCAGGAATCAACCCATCCAACACTCTAAGTCTACGTGAGCAATGCTCGGTGTAGAAAACAAGAGAGGGGGCTTGAATTGGGTTCCACTGTTTTCCTTCTCATTATTCTTATCACAGAAGTTGCCTGAATTTATTCCTTCTCCTTTCTCCCCTATTGACAATAAACCCAAAGACCAGTAAATTTTTCACGTTCAACTCAAACCATACTCCCCCTGGATAGTATCTCCCCCATAAACCTGCATCATATCCATAAACAGATTAACACATTTATAACAAACGGGGAGAGGGGAATTCCGTAACCTCCTTATGCACTGGGAGGTGGTCGAACACCGAGGTTCAACCGATGCTTCTCAAACACAGCCGCTGATAGTGGCTTTGTCAGGATATCATACACTTGCTCATCTGTTCCCACATGATCCAATCTAATCATGCTTTGCTCAACTTTATCTTTGATAAAGTGATACCTGATTTCAATGTGTTTTGTACGAGAGTGCTGAACAGGATTCTTCGTAAGATCAATTGTGCTCTTATTGTCACAATACATCACCATTGGTTGCGTCACCTCATCGCCAATATCAGTTAATTGTTGCTTCATCCATAGCAGTTGAGTGCATGCCTTTGTGGCAGAGATATACTCAGCTTCAGCAGTACTAAGAGAAGTAATTTCTTGTTTCTTGCTCAACCAGCCAACACATTTCTGCCCAATATAGAAAGCTCCACCACTAGTGGACTTTCTGTCTACTACATCACCAGCCCAGTCAGCATCAGAAAACGCGGATAATTCACTGTCCCTGCCTGCAGCAAAAAATAACCCGAAGTTATGTGTACCTTGAATGTACCTCATGATTCTTTTTACTGCTGCCATATGTTCCTCCTTTGGATTACTCTGAAAGCGGGCCGCAAGGCATGTTGCAAAGACAATATCTAGCCTTGTCGCTGTCAGGTACAGTAGGATTCCAATGATCCTCCTGTACATGGTGGGATCAACAGAGTTCCCATCCTCATGCTTTCCAAGTTTAGTTCCAACTGCAATCGGAGTTGACATTGGTTTGGAGTCTTGCATATTGAACTTCTTCAGTAACTCTCTTGCATATTTTTCTTGAGAAATGAAAGTGTATTCCTTATTTTGAATCACTTGCAGCCCCAAGAAATATGTGAGCTCCCCAATCATAGACATTTCAAATTATGATTTCATGTGGTTGGCAAATTCATCCACTGATTTCTATCTGCTGCCACCAAATATGATATCATAAACGTATACAAGAACCATGAATTGATCTTTTGGAGAATTCTTCACATAGAGATTGTGATCAACTCCTCCTCTTTTGAATTCCAACTTCTTGAGATATGAGTCCAGCCTTGAGTACCATGCCCGTGGTGCCTGCTTCAAACCATATAGAGCTTTCTTCAGTTTGCAGACCTTTGTTTCATCAGTACCCAAAACAAATCCCACTGGTTGTTCAATGTAGACTTCTTCTTCGAGTACACCATTCAAGAATGATGTCTTGACATCCATTTGATATACTTTATATCCTATTTGGAGTTCCATGGCAAGGAAAAGCCTGATTGACTCCAGTCTAGCCACTGGAGCAAAGGTTTCTTCAACATCAATGCCTTCAATCTGGGAATATCCTTTACATACCAGTCGTGCCTTGTTCCTGATGACACTTCCATTCTCATCAAACTTATTTTTGAAGATCCATTTGGTACCAATCACATTGTGACCTTCAGGTCTCTGGACAAGATCCCATGTCTGATTCTTGTCAATCTGATCTAATTCATCATTCATGGCTTTCACCCAAGATATATCTTTTGCAGCTTCTTCGAATGAGGACGGCTCTACAACTGATAGAAATGCTGATTGCGTGGTATTCCTCATCCTTCTTGTTTGAGTGGGTGCACTCCTGTCCCCAATTATGTTGGATGGATCAATCTCAGCTCTTCGATTTCTCCTGCGAGGTTCAGTAGTATTCTCTTCAGCCATAGTTTCTGCTTCAGATTCTTCTCCTGAGTCAACATAATGATGTGACTGCTGAGTGTTTTGAACAACTTCCTCTATTTCTGCATTTGTATTTTCTTCACGTTCACATTCTTCCTGACTTTCTATCACATCAGCATATGATGTCTTTGAAGCATTTGTGGTTTTCTCTTCAATTATCTTAACATCACTGCTTTCCACAATCCTTCTCAAACGCTTGTTGAAACATTTGTAGGCTTTGCTGTTCATTGAGTAACCGAGGAAAATTCCTTCATCTGCATTGTCGCCATATTTCCCTTGATTTCCTTCTTTGTTCCTGATGAAGCATTTACTTCCAAAGACACGAAAGTATTTTAGAGAAGGCTTCCGTCCATACCACAATTCATATGGTGTCTTCGTCTCACCCATATAAAGTCATGTTCGATTCTGAATGTACACTGCAACTTGAACAACCTCTTTCCAGTAATGTTGTGGAATACGACTCTCAATCAGCATAGTTCGTGCCATGTTGTTCACCTGTCGATTCCTACGTTCAACAACTCCATTTTGTTGTGGAGTTCTCACAGCAGCTACCTCATGTTGTATCCCATGTTTCTCCAGATAATTCTCAAATTCAATGGACGTGTATTCTCCTCCATTTTCAGATCGCAACACTTTGATTGTTCGTCCAGTATCATTCTCGACGATTCGCCGATATGTTTTCATGCAGTCAAGGACTTGTCGTTTCCTGTGAATGACCATCACACATGCCATTCTACTGTAATCATCTATGAAAAGGACAAAGTACCTTTCTCCATGAGTTCCGGAAACATTTATTGGCCCACAAACATCTGTATGAATCAGATCAAGAAGGTGAGACGCCCTTTTCTTCTTTAGCCGATATGAACTGCAGACCAGCTTCCCACGAATACAAGCATCACAAGATTTTTCACGTTCATGATTCAAGTTGGGAATGTCCATGACAATTCTCAATTTTGATATTTTCTCCATGTCTTGTTGATTGATGTGTCCCAATCTTCGATGCCAAAAATTGTTTTCTTCTTCAACAGTCATGTAACACACATTTTCTTCACTATCAACCTGATACAAGTTGCCTT
Organism: Viscum album; assembly: GCA_963277665.1. Taxonomy (NCBI): domain Eukaryota; kingdom Viridiplantae; phylum Streptophyta; class Magnoliopsida; order Santalales; family Viscaceae; genus Viscum; species Viscum album. The sequence continues at coordinate 1,082,282,329 of OY728134.1, read as the reverse complement.
CTGTTCTGCATCCCTTCATAAGTGAATTTCCAGTCTTTCCCTTGATAGTGCAGCCTTTCTGATTAAAAGTAACTATAAGTCCTGAGTCACAGAGTTGACTCATGCTGAGGAGATTATGACGTAGGCCATCTACGTAAAGGACTTCAGTCTTCTTTAGTTCTCCATTAGTTAATTTGGCACTTCCACTCCCTTTGATTTTTAGAGCCCCATCATTACCAAATCTTACAGTACCATCAACATTGTTTATGATGTTCGTTAGTAGGCCGACATTACCTGTCATATGAGATGAACAACCGCTATCCAGAATCCAGGTACTGTTGTTCTTTGTAGCTTTGAGGGCCACCTCTGCAAGGTTGGATTTCTCAATCTTCTTCCTTTCCTTCCACGAGACATTAGATTGAGTATATAGAACTGATGACCTTTCAACTATCTCTTCTGCGTATCCAGGTTCTTCATAGTCAAAGTCTTCTTTGAGAGGTGAGAACCTGTTTGAAAGAGCAACATTGTCTTGCTGACGAGACTTGACTTGTCTTGAACTTCGGTATGAGGTGTCCATTTCCCTTCTCTGCCTGCAATTAGCGGCCTTATGACCAAAGTTAGAACAACAAAAACAATATCCATAGAAATTATTTCTTCTATACGTATTAGTATATGAAATTGTTCTCCTTTGTTGAGCATCTATATCTTCTCCATTCAGATAGCTTCTTGCCTCTTCACAATAAGACATGGTATGGCCTAGATAGCCACAGAACTGACACTTCATGAGAGGAAATGTCTTCTCACTTGAATTTCTTCTTATACCTTCTTCCTTGGGAGAATAGCAAGACTGTCTATCATTTCTGAATGTTTGAGGATAATTTTCAGGTCTCCTTTTAGTTTGGATTGAGTATTCCCTTTTTGGAACTCTAGGTAACGTTTCAACATGTTCAACTTTCATCTTATCTTTCTTTTGGATTTTTTCACTTCCAGCAATTGATGTCTCAGCCTCACAACCAATTCCACTCTTTCCCATGCAAGCGGGTCTTTGATCACTCAATATTTTTTCAACCCCATCTGAACCACACTTGGCTCTTGCAAGTAATTCTGCATCTGAGAATCTTCCAAACTGTATTTTCTTCCTCGATTCTTTTGGAACTGATTCAGTCTTCAGTTTACTCCTTAGAGTAACTACTTCCTCCTCAAGACCCTCAGCAGTCTTGGATTTTTCATCCAGTCTGGATGTGAGGTCATTGATGACCTTTGCCTTCTCTTCAATTCTCAGCTTCAGATCAACTACATCATCATTGCCTTCAATTATTTTAGACTGTACCTTCACAAATTCTTCCATTCGTTCAATTTCAGCTTCAAGTTGATCAATGTATTCAGTTGATTCTTCTACAATTGATTTCCACTTATTGCAGCTCTTACATTTAATCTTAAGCTTACTAACCGCATCCTTGAGTTGCACCTCAGGATCTACACAAGTTCTCAATTGTCTTTCTCCATTAGTATCTTCTGACTTTTCAACAGTGGACATCATAGAAGCATGGTTCCCAGTTTTGAATTCTGGTTCTTCTTCATCACAGAATTCATTATCATCTTCTTCCTCTTCACAGACAAAACTCTTCCTTTTCATTTTCTTACCGGATTTGAAGTCTCCCTTTTTTAAGAACCTTCTCTGAGGCTTCTTGAAGTTTTCATCTTCACTGTCATCATCATTGGTATTCCTCAAGCACTGAGAGGCAATGTGCCCAACTTTTCCACAACGGAAACATGCGAGGGGTAACTTCCCTTTGAATTTACCTTTCCCCTTTTGGAACTTCTTTGAAATGAGAGAAAGAATTTCTTTTTCTTCGTCATCTTCACCACTACTATCCTTTGAGATTTTCAGTTTATCCATGGCCTTGAACGCCATTTCCTTGCTCACTCAAGTCGTAGCATCTTCAGGTTTGACTCTCATTTCATATGCTACCAAACTGCTTAGTAGATCATCTAGAGAAAGTTTGGAAATATCTCTTTCCTCAAGGGATGACACCTTCGCATTATACAGAGGTGGAAGTCTTCTCAGTATTTTCTTTACAATATCAATGTCTTTGATTTCCTCGCCTAGACCCCGAATAGCTCCAACCACATCAGCAATTCGATTGAAGAAAGAGTCTGCATTCTCATCTGGATGCATCTTCAGATCATCAAACCGATTGTGCAGCACTTGTAGTTTTGCCTCCTTCACTTTGCTATCACCTTCATAAATATTTTCAAGTTTATCCCACATGGATTTTGCTGAGGTGCAATTCATCACCTTTAGGTAGATCTGATCAGAAAGGGCTGCAGTGAGTGCATTCTGTGCTTTAGCATCTGCATCAAGAAGTTTCCTGTCTGTTTCAGTCATAACAAGGCCTGTTGGATCAGTGACTTGTATTCCTTGCACAGTAGAAAAGAGAAATTCCATTCCAAGATATCTCAGATGAGATCTCATTCTGTTCTTCCAGATCTGGAAATTGCTTCCATCGAATTGAGGAACTCCCCTGACATTGACCGCGTTTTCCATGATGAGAAAGTCAGATTCAACATGAGAAACCTCCCTCTGATACCACTTGAAGGACCCCGGGACACCCTGAGAGGGGAGGGGTGAATCAGGGTGACCACTTTTTCTTTTAAAGTAATGGATCTTGTTCCCACGTTGGTAGTAACTTGTTGAACCTATATGAAGAATATGATTAGAAAGCAAACATACACATGCACAGAGAAGACACCGCCCTTTTTACTTGGTTCACCACTAAGAGCTATGTCCAAGGAGCATACGCCGACAGGTTGTCGGTCGTACCAAAATCCACTATGCTTCACTAGCTGGAGATTACAAAAGTTCGGGCACATTCACTATATCCCAGGCTTACTGCCTTTACAAAGGTTCAGGGATAGCTCACTGCTTCCCTCAGGTCACACCCGTTGACTCCCCCTGGCTCACTGCCGTTGGGTGAAGTCTCACTCAGTTTATAGACGTGAAGGTCTCTTCAATTGATAGTCATGAAGTTCACTGTCTCCTGTTCAGCATGAGACTTTTCTTGCATCAGAATCCTTAGTTAATGCTCTGTTAGATCCAAATTCCAACCACTGATGAATACTCCTCTTTCCCCTGTCCACTGGGCGAACAACCTCTGAAAGGGTCTTCACAAAGTACCCTACTTTGCACGACTCCCTATTTTGGAAAGCTCAAGCAATTCTGAGCAGAGCCCCTTCCTTTTCGCGAAGCTCAATCGCGAAACACTCTCGCGATGCTCAAGCCTTTGCAATTCTTGGCAATCGCGAAGCTCCTGCTTCTTCGCGAAGCTCAATGAGCCAACGCGGGGCGCAACCTTTTCGCGGAGCTAGGATAGTCGCCGCGAAGCTCAACTTTCGCGAAGCAAACTCGCGATGCTCCAGCCTTCGAAATGCTTGGATATCGCGGAGCTCCTACCTCTTCGCGAAGCTCAATGAGCCAACGCGGGGCGTACGACTTTTCGCGGAGCTAGGAAAGCCACCGTGAAGCTCGTCTTTCGCGAAGCACACTGTCTTCGCGAGATACCTTTGCGAACCGAGAGCAAGGATTTTCTCTGAAATTCTCTCTGCTTCTCTTGAGGGGGTCGGCCTCTATTTATAGGCGATTCCACTGACCCTCGAACTTTCCACGTGAAGTCAATGCCACGTCAGCACCTATCGCGAAGCTCCGAAGTTCCGTCGGAATTCTGTCCAAATCGCGAAGCACCACGGCAATTTTCGTTCGCGGAGCTTGACGTAGTCGCGAAGAATCACCGTCAACTTACCTTCGCGACGCGCCGCGAAGCTCCCTCGCAAAGCCCTTCATCGCCGTGAAGCTCTCCAGCCTCTGCCGTTCGCGAAGCTTGACGTAATCGCGAAGACTCACCGCCTCCATTCGTCTGGTCTTCGCGAAATCCACTCCATGCATCCCATCTTCGCGAAACTCATGCCTCTGCCATATTAATTTATGATCTTCCTGGAAATCCATTTTTCGCGATGCTCACCAACCTCCAAATTTTGGACCCCAAAAATTTGGAAAACACTGGGAAACGACGCCACCTTCAAAACTGTTGTCTGCTTGAATGATATGATATCTTTGCTGGTACATGATCCAAACTTCCATTGATGATAGACAACAAACACAAACCACACTCCAAATAATGCATAGAAGACCGTGGTTCCAACAGGTCTCAAGGTCAATTGGGATGAAAAATAATCAAATGCCTCAATAATTTTAATGCGATTAAATTTTTTTCATGTTTTGAAGAGAAAAACTAGTAAGTTATGGTAGTTATACATATCCCAAGAATCTATCAAGAAAGAGGGTATAAGGAAGAATATGTCAAAAAGGTTTAGAATACCTCTTGGAAAAAAATAGAGGGGTCAATCAGGTCATGGCATGAATAAAAATGAGCAGTCTAATAAATGCAGATAGCCAAAAATTTAAGTCAGAAATTAAACCATATCATCAATCATTTTAAAATATTTTTAAAAATTCAAAATAAGTATGTAAATTCTAAAATTATCAACTATTCATTTATTATTTATAATTATAATTAACTAATTTTTTTACACATTTTGAAATATTTCAACTATTAATGATGTATCCTAGATCAATTCAAGGGCAAAGACTAATGTAGTTAGAGACTCTAGCGCCCCCACACTTAATATGGCACATGGTCCTCCAAGTGAAACACTAAGGAGAATGAGAGGATGTGAAAAACTAATGGGGGCCAAGGGGAGGGAAAGTAGTGAAATTAATAATGCCAAAAAAAAAGAAAGAAAAAAAATCGCTGAAAGAATACTCCCCTCGTGGCGAGCTCACAAACATGGAAGAAGTGGAGTGGTGATGCTCGAATCGTGCCAGAGTACCCATGACTATCGGTGGAAAGAAAAGAATACTGCATACATACACACCATCATGACACAAAGATAACACAAATAAAGATATATATAATGAAATAAATGTATAGAAACCAGTCAAGGGGTGGCCTCAGGAGAGGCCACATCTGGTACAAAAGTAGCTGGTAGAGAATGATCAGTAGCCGTGGAAGCTAAAGGTGGGACTACGAAAGGGAGAGAAGAAGTATGAAGGGAGGAAGAAGTGGGAAGGTCAGCGGTGGATCAAGGATGTCGTTGTGTGGAGGGGGTGTTATCAGATCGACACCACCAACAGGAGCTGGTCCGTCCTCTCTCACTCCAACAGGAGCAGGTGCGTCCTGCATGAGCACATATTTTTCTCCCCGATGCTCAACTATCCTCATGCGGATAAGCATGAGAAATTTGAGAGGTGTAGGAGAGACTAAGGGGTCATGAGGGAGAGAGGGCTCAAAAACTCCAAAATGGTGTGCCAAACGGGTGTCGTAGAAACCACCGTTCAGGTTTCCCTGATGGCCGTGGATCATGGAGTGGAAATATAAGGCATCTATATAAGGGAGGTCAGGGTAGTCCTGTCGGGTGATACAGGTCAGGAGCTTCATGTCCCACCTGGACACGATGCCCATATCCTTGTGACATGTAAAGAGGATGGCACTGAAGCACCAGAGAAGAAAGAGAATGGTAATAGAAAGGATGAGTGTGCTCTTTTGTGATGTGGGGGTATACCTGTGGGCATGTCCAGTAAGCTCCCACCACATGGAAACAAGATCAGAGTGCTCGGGTCAGTTGAAGGTAGAGATAGGAGGTGGGGTAGAAGGATGAGGGTAGAAGTCGCACCCTCGACCAAACTCAACCATAGTCAAGAAGAAATGGCGTCTGCCTAGCCGAAACCTGACTGAAGTACCAGTGTCGGTGGGACTCTAATGGTAGGATGGCCCAGTGAACTTGAACATGGAAGGAAACTCCAAAAATAAATCGTGATATATCAGAGTGTAGACCTGGAGCATTTCAGTTAAATGCGTATGGGCCAGGAGCTCCTCAACCTCCTCCCAGATACCCATATGTTGAGGGATGTCGATGTTGAGGTGCCGATCGCTCATCTAGATAGTCCGGTGGGAAAAACGCTGCAGTCTATTGACGACCGGGAGGCCCTCAACAAAAATAAGGCAAAGATGCAGCTGAGGCTGGGTTTCTACTATAGTAGTGGTCGGGCCAGTAGTGCTCACGGGAGGAGTAGTAGCTGGTGCTGGGGCTGACTCAGAGGTCCTATTTGCACTTGATGGTGGAGCAGGCGCAGAAGGTCCCACGCTGGTAGACAGATTTGGAATAGGGCCCTTAGTAGGAGAATACAGAGTCGCAGTCGTACTAGATGGGGAGGCACCAGTAGCTGGATCGATGAATGTTGACGAGGGGAAGGTCGGTGGTATCGGGGGAAGCAGTGCCAAGGCTGGCGGCTGCGCCACTGGAAAATCAAATGTCGGCCTCTCGGACTGGCAGAGACGAATCCGACATACGGGTCTCCCGCTAATAGAATTAGTGGTTGGTCACTTCCCACTCGTACGGTCCAGATCTTCCATAGCTAAAAAAGAAAGAAAAACAATAAAAGAAAAATAAACGAAAAAGAAGAAAGAAAAGTGAGAAATGATAATTCAACAACTACATGACGTGTAGATCCAGGGACACGACATGTAGTGTGAAATGAGCTGGAATCCGTGTATCTGGGATAAACACGCTGAGTGGTAATTTGTTCTATAAAAGGCCAGTACACGGTATATAGTGGAGTGGACACGCCGTGTGTGTGAACATGGGTTAGAAGTCTGTGTGAGTAGTACACGGACTCAGCCAATGGAGGGGTGCAATGATAAAAGACATGCCGTGTAGTATCCAGACACGACGTGTATGAGAAAATGGCGTTCAATGCATGTAACCCTACCACATGGACTCATCTAGATGAATAGTATACACGACGTGTACCAAACATACACGACGTGTAGGGATACATAGGGTCCATTCCGTGTGTGGGTAGTAAACAGGTTGCTCCTAATGGCCAGTCAGAGGTCTAATACACGACGTGTAGATACAATACATGCCATGTGTTTTTAAATCTACAGAAGCCGAGTGTGTGGCTATGTAATATAGAGTAAACAACATGTGTTCTTCGTTCAACCCGTGTTCAACACGAGATCCGAATGGTCATAGAATCTGAAAATCATCCTAAATCAATGTAAAACTGTGAATAGAGGGTGTAGAAGGGCATACCTGGACCGATGATCACAATGGAGTTGAAATCAGGACTTGAATCAAACTAAAAGTGGAGATTGGGAGGAGGGAGGGAGTGGCGTACGGGAGAAGCCATGCGGAGGGAGAAAACGAGGAGAGGGGGGTGACCGCGACATGGGTTCAGCCTGGGTAGGGCGATCATTTTTATAGGCCGAGTAAATGGCGTGTAGTGGGTCTAACACGCCATGTATGCATCTCTTTTTTTATAGAATTAAATTATACAATATAATTATTATAGTAAACTATATAATAATTAATATTAATAATAAAAATAAAAATAAATGTATATATATTAGTTACTAAAAAATAAATCTATACACATAATGTATCGAAAAAATACACGTCGTGTGTTTTAAAATTAGAAAAAGAGAACTACAACCTTTTGTCCGGTTCTTGGGGCGTGATTCGAACTGGCGATCGGCCGTTCCAAACGTAATCCCTCAACCACTGGAGAAAAGGTTATAGTGCTGCCCATTTATAATTACTTTTAATATTTAAATCAAAAGTACAATTCTATATAGTATGAAGAAAATTCACAATGTGTGGTTTTAATTTGAATAAAAGGGATGAAACAGAGAGATTAGTCGAGTTTAAACCCAGGTCTTTTGAATCCAGGCCTGAGACTCTGCCAATCTGCCAACTTCACCCGCATGTATTCTTTTGTTTTGAAAATTGTTTCAGTTATTAATGAAAACATGTCTCACACAACATATATTTAAATGCACGTTGAGTGGTTTTATTAAAATGACAAATGATGGAAATGAGCTAGTTGTCAGGATTTGAACCCGGGTCTTTTGGAACTGGTTTACAACCCTGGCTAGCCAGTCCATCCCCATCATGGGTTTTCTTTTATTTAAAGAAATTTATATATTATTTTGAAAAATACCACACATGACGTGTAATTAAACATGGGTATAAAAAGGATGAATCCTGTGCCGAAGGTAGGCATGGAGGGATTCGAACCGGCGACGACTTGAATATATTCCAGTGACCTTACCATCAACACTGACATCATCCCTATTTATTAACTTATTTTAATATTTATATATAATATTAGAATATACATGAAAAATATAAGTACACACTGTGTGTATAGGTGGTACACGATGTGTAACCACTAGGTTGCCTCCCAAGAAGCGCCTTTGTTTTACGTTGTTGGCTTGACCTAAGTTACAAGTACTTACCCATAATCTGAAGTTGGATGTGGCTTCCGTAATGAGAACCACCACATGTGTCTGGTGCCCTCATCTTTGAGCCATGATGCTTCTTGACCTTCAGTTGGTCTGGGCGGTGGCTTGCAGTACCCCTACTCCGTGGCCAGTCGATGCCGAAGGTGGATGTGCTTCTTGGGGCCCACACCATAGCATGTTTCCTCAGTTGAAAATAAATTAGAACACTCATCCTCAAGCTCAACCAGAGGATCCATATGATAGATTATCTCAGAAAGTTGCTCTACCATATTTCCAAGTCGGCTCAACCTTTCGGTTTGGTTCAACTGGCATGTGGTAAAGGCTTCCATCATCGATATGAGTCTTTTGGTATTATCCAAAGATGGTTCCGGAGGAGAAGAGGAAGAGGGAGGGATGAAGTATGTACATGGGTATTCCTAATATTTGAACCCATCATCCATACATGAATAATATTCATCTGGGTAGGGGTATAACATCGTTGGATCATGCAGATAAAAATACTCTCTAGGAGACGTATAACACTCCCTAGTCAAATAATATTCCATGGGATGTGGGGTTGAGGGTCCCAAGAAAAATAAAAGATAAAAAGAAAAGGAAAAATTATGGGTAAACTACCCTTGACTCAAATGTACACTGATATCGTCTCTTTGTTCCCATCAATGACACCAAAATTTGATACCTCTACCTGCTTCACAATGGGCGGTCCAAATTAAAATCCTTGTGTGTTCCCTTCTATACCAACTATTAGGTAGTTAGCGGTAGTTGGGGTCGATCCCAAGAGGAAAGAGATAGACAATATAAAACAGTGCATGCTGTCGAGGCTAGGATGGTTATCAAGACATGAGTGTGTGAAGGGAAATATTTACTAGAATTTGAAAACAATTTGTAAAAAAAAATGAAAGAAAACAAGATGAAGAATAGAACAATTAGAAAACAAACACACGTCGAGGTTGTAATTCAATTAAGGTCTATTGAAGTTGTCATCCCTTATCATTTCAATTATTAAATGATATTCATTTTTCATGGGAATTCAAATAAATTGAAGCTTCTTGGTCTTAAAAACATTCAATTACATGTTAAAGGATTAATTCCTTGGTTCAATAATTAATAACTTAAAACATGTTAAGGATATTTTACCCCAAAATGAGTGGAAGCGGATTCCCCCAATGGTCATGGGTTCATTTTCTGCAATTCCTTACGTTGTTTCTGTTGATGTTGTTCTTGGTATGATACAACATCGGTGGTTTGTTTTTGAAAATACATTCATTAAAGGAATTGAAAAACAAACATCATAACAAAAGTAATACTGCATAATTTAAAACAATAATGCACCAGAACTTTATTACAACCCCAACGCGAGGGGAATAGGTCTCTTATGTCCATGGTCACAGTGTGCGGATTGAGTCGAAACTCAATCCCTACCATGGGTATGAGAGGAGAAAAGGTAAAAGAAGAATTACACTAGAATTGAAATTGAAAACGAATTACAGAATGGAAATGAAAACTAAAAATTGGACCTGAGGGAGGCTCAGACACTAGAGCGATAACACCTCCCCCAAAGCATCCAAAATGAGAATGGGGGTGGGGGGGTGGGGGTCTGCCCTCTTATTTATAGAAAAATTGACTACACAGAGTGTAATAGGAATTACATGGTGTGTAGTCAAGTTAAGTTGACTTGGCTCCTTTCTTCCGCTGGTGGGTGAGCTGTCATGCCTCCCTTGACTATGAACGTGTCGACAGTCAGTTGGTGAGGATACACGGCGTGTAGTGCCACCCAACATGGGCATGTAGTATTGCTTTCATCCACCAGCCACTTCTAGAAGGGGGTACACGGTGTGTAGCATGAAGTACATGGCATGTAACGGCTTCTGGCTACTTGGTCATGTACTTGGCATGGCCAATCTGTGTCAGGGTGCGAGTACACGGTGTGTGTCCTAAAGTACATGCCGTGTAGTTTGTTTTTTTGTTAAACTTCCCCCGATTTGTGTCTTTGGCATGGAAATACCTAAAAATCATCATAATTACCGAATTGCATCATTTTATCTCCAAAAGAACATGTATCTGGTGAAAACATGTTTTAAAACCTCAATAGAATGTATGAAAATGTATACAAAAATTGGGCACATTAGTAGTGTTTTTTTTATTTGTGATGTAAAATTAATTTCAATTAAATTATATATTTTGTGTATAGGAGGTTATAATGTGCTGTTTTTGTGTATAAGAGGTTGCTGCAGTGTGCTGTTATACAAATAACACAATGCAACAAATGGAGCCTTTATCAGCACTATTTATAGCGATGATAAAGGCCACCATTTATCATCACTATTAAAATCACTCATAAACGAGGACCTTTATCAATGCTAGAAACAATGTTGATAAATGAGACCCCCCCTTTAACAACGGTGCGATTAAGAACACTTTTTTAGCATTGTTAAAATCCTTTTTGTGCACTGTTAAAGGGCGTATCTATAATAGTGGAGCAAAAAACATTACAAATTTATATTCAGTGAAAATTCTAACCAAAATATGGTTTATCAATTTCAACTAGAAACACCATCATCATAATATTATTCTCTCTCTTCTTATCATCCATGTTCTTTTTATTCCTCCATGTACAAATATGAGAGTTCTTTACTTTTACTCTCTCTCTCTCTCATAGAGACTTCAAAATCTCCCCTTTTTATTAAATGAAAAATCACATTTCAAATCTCGATCCATGTTTCCTTAAACTCCATCATGATTATATCAAATCAAGATCCCTCAAATATTAACTAATATTGCACCATAATCCAACAAAAATAGCTACTCATGATGATCATTAAAAGTTTTTATAATTTTTTTAAAACCGATCATGCATACTCATATGTTTTCATTTTTAGGCACGAACGACTCTATTTTTTTAACATACACACATGACTTGTATGCATATGTATTAATTTATAAAAATTTTGATCTGCTTGTTTCATTCTCACGACTTTCATAGTCATAAATGATCTACCTTAATCCCTTACGATGTAAATTCTCAGCACATGGGACTTCGTTTGTCAAATGTGGTTTTACCCTAACTTCACCTCATGTATGAATAAATTGTGCAATCATACACATAAATTTCATGGTTTTATATCATATACATGCAAATTTTATAGTGATATGCATAAACTTTATATTTCATGTATAACTTACTCAACCATACACATATTACACACTACATGTGTATAACTTTATTTGTGATGAATTCTTCACTTTCATCAATACCACTTCGTTCCAATTGTACATATTACTTAAATTACTATAAATATGAAACATATATATCCACTTTTCCATACTTTGAATCAAATGACTAGACATATAACCATAAAATTCATACAAACATATTTCATTTATTAGTTTTTGACCCAAAAATATCTTCAAGAAAACCTTTACAACAACCTATTAGAATTTCTCAACCACTTAAATGTTGGAGTTGGTGTCCTAGAACCAACATTTATGTACTTTTAGATTACCCATATTCATGGTTTTTTGAAAATTAATAAAGTTTTTATCATACCATTATTGCTCTTCTGCGTAACATTATATGTGATAATATCCTAAGTGTACATGTCGCACTGAAAGGTCATAGTAGTTATCCACTATGATGAGAACCTTAAATTACAATGATAATATACTTAATTATATATTTTATGGCCATATGATATTATCTGACAAGACACAAATGATACAAGGTATCAGGGGTTGGGGGCTCATAAAACATCGTGTCTTCTTCTCACAAAGTTCATTCTCAGTAATATCCAAGAGAGAGAGGTTATAAGAAATTAACTTACCAGTATAAAATCCATATTTATATGCATAATTGGATGTTCATATCCATAGATGTGTGTAATGGTACTTATAATTTAATATTAATATTAATTAATATCATGAGTTTCATGCTTTAATGTATATTTGTAAACTATGACGACATATGTTCATAGAGAAGTTGAATGTATTGGGTGCACCGTGACTGATATGACATTAATGAATAATGTGAGAAATGATTTTTCCCTTTCATTCATTGATGGAATTTTATATTTTAGGCCATTTGATGATAATGGAACTGTCTGATTAAGTCCATGACCATGGAATTCTGCCAGAAAGTTCATTTCCGAAAAGTCAAAGAAAGAAACATCAAACATACATGTTGATAGAATTAGTGTGAAACCTGCTTGATTAAATATGTCATGATAAAGATATTATATCACATAATTCATGTTTGTATTGGGTTTTATGTCATTGAAACATTAACCACTTTTTCTATGGGTGTCTTAGCATGTTGCTAGACACTAACCTTGGAATTTAGGCAGTTTCGCCTAATACCACTAAGAAAAGGGACAAGAAGGTCACAGACTAAGTATATTCATAAGCTTAGTTAAATTCCAGATGAGTTTAACATGTTGAATAAATATAATTCTCACATGTTTTTTAATAACTATTCATGTTTGGATTGATCACAGTTATTCAATCACCATTTATTCAGTAGAATAAATGAAATTTAAATATTTAATAAATATTTATTCTTTATTTCAATGAATATAATATTTATTTATTTATCAGTGAGTAATGCATTGATATTTATTTATTTAAATAAACAATCATTATTCAAGGTTTGATAAATATTGAGGAGTATTGATGAACCGAGTTCAGTGGTCCGGTGAGAAATAATATATTAAATATTATTTGAATAAATGTTAATTTATTTATTAAATAAATAATATTTATTTATATGTGAGTCTAATTAATGCTTAATAAATAATAATAATAATAATATCAATACATGAGGTTCTTTGGGGATTAAGAGAATAATAAGGGTTTATGTGAAATTATTAATATTTAACCCTAAATCAATTTATACCTGATTACATCATTCTTAAACCTAATCATCATTGTGCACAATAGAAATATAGATAGAATTATCCAAAATTCTAGAGATAAATTCATCTAAAATTCTCTCAATAGTGGAGAACGATTCTCCTCCTCCACCCTTTCGGCTCTAGATAGAGTAAGAAGAATCCTTTCGACCTCGAAATGGTTGCTATGGCGGTCATCAATGGAAGATGCGAGTGTTATAATCTTTTGTGCTAGCACCCAAATATTTATATGATAATATTTAGAGGTTCAATGTGAACATATGGATCACCTATAAAGGTATTTTACCTTAAATTCTCTCACTATAATGACAATACGATGAGAAGCGGTAAACTGAATCTCTAATGAAGAAATAATTCCAACATGAGGTAATTATTTATTTATATAAATTAATAATAAATTATATGTGATGATCATGTATTCTTGGTTCTAAAATTTATTAAATTAATCCATTGGTCATGAATAACCATTATTATGTGCAACTCAGATTATCCATCAATTATGACAAAAGGATAAGTTGGTTATTACCCAATATGTGCTTCCACTGTGCTTGAAACCATCAAGTGGTATCAGAGAAATCAAAAAAGGATTAATTATATACAAATAACATCCAAAGACCTCATACAAAGGTGTTAAGGATTATTTTTTTGTGGCATAAGAGTACATGATGTGTACCCCATAGGTACATATTGTATACCCATGTACATCACACCAAGATGATCCACAGTAGATCCAAGTCATCGTGTAGTAAATGCATACGACATGTATAAATACACATTGCATTTTGAATGGGCCAAATTAACACAAGGGTTTTCAAAATAATTTCCATGTAACTTAATTATTGATAGCCTCGTAGGGAATTGTCAGTTCCCTAAGTTACTATACAATTTTTTTTTATAAAAACCCAAAATATGCTATCCAATTAATTAAAAATGCAGTAGAGCAGAAGTTTGAGGTCAATCTATAGGGATGGTGAAATTAGTTTATTTTTAATTTCAAAATATTTATTTTATTAAATTGATAAACATATGAGAAAAGATTGATTGGGTTTGAAAAAAAATCAAGCTGATTGATTGGATTGTGATCAAATTTGGAAAGCGTGCTGAGGTATTGTAATTTTCAGGTTTAGGTGCAATTGGATTTTAGAAAGTAAATTGATTGATTCATGATTTGTTTCGAATTCGAGATGAGGTAGATCTAATGGTTATAGTATCCCCTCCTCAATTTGGAAATATCCCATTTCCCTTGGTCCAGTAGTATAAGATTTTGCATAATCAAGTTTGTCTCGATACCGTATTTAAACCTGATTTCCCTTCATGTTGACAATGGTCATGCCACTTTTTAGGGTCATCAGTTGCACAATTTAAATGTTTACTACTAAAAATATGTCATTTATCAACACTAGAAAGGGTATTAATAGTGCTAGAAAAGTGCTGTTAATCGAGACAAAGATAGGGGGTCCCTTTTATCAGCACTCAAAAAAGCACTGATAAAGGCCCCTTTTATCAGTTCTAAGAAAAGTGCTGATAAAAACTTCATTTATTAGCTCTTTTTTAGTGCTAATAAAAGTAAAAAAAAATTAAAAAAAGTTAAAAAGAATTTATAAAATGTGGGGAGCTTTTAACAGCGCTTGACCCCTCCTTTTATCAGCGTTAGGTGGAGCCCCCTCCCTCTCACTGCATGCTGCCCTTGCCCACACAACCCCCTCCCTCCCACTTGTCCGCACGCCCCTACTTCCACTAGAACTCGAACCCGAGACCTCCCCCCTTTCACTCCCACACCTTTACCACGAATCCATTTATTTTTTTCTCTATTTAATGATATATCTATTTATATATATAGTTATATTTATTCTTATATTAATATAGTGTCATATTAATATAAATATATTTAGTTATATTAATACATATATATCTATCCATATATTAATATATATATATATATTCGTATATTAATATATATTTATATATATTTATATATATATTTTTAGTTATAATTTTTTATCCACATATTTATTTGTATATTAATATATATTTATAAGATTAGTTTTAAATACATCTATAAAATATGTTTTTTATGTGTGTTTATAAATAAATAAATACATATATATATACAACACACACACACAAATACACAAACACACACACACACACATTTACGAATAAATACATATATATGTGTATCTAAAAAGCCATAGAATGTTAAATGACCATAAATTCTAATTAAGAAGCCCGTTTAAACTCCAAAACCAATAAAATCGAAGAACATGAAACAATCTTCAATATGATATGTGGTACAGGGCTAGAGGACATCCAGATCAGAAGTTATAGCTATTTGAATGTTAAAAAATCAGGGTATCTTGACTAAAAACTCAGTTATGGAGGCCTTATGGGCCTTTTTTGTCCTAAAAAAATGTGAAATAAGGTTTAATTTAGTCACTAGTGCGCATATCTCATCGCAAAATTCAATTTGATATGCTGTAGAGCTCAAACGGACATCCGGATCAAAAGTTATGGTCGTCTGAAGTTTCATTTGCATTTTCAACTTATTTTAGATCTTTTATTATTATTTTTTATTTTTTTATATTAAAATTGTTATTAAATGATTATTAGTTGATTATAATTAGAAAATTATTAATTAATAATATTTTTTTAAAATATTTTAAATCCATTTTCACTAAATTTCTTATATATTAAATGTAATAGTCTATTTATATTTATCTAAAACATATTTAAAAAATATATATTATATTTATATCAATATAAATATACTTATATATTAATATATTATTTTTCATGATTTTTTTGAAATATATACTTTATCAGTGCTAGGAAAAAGTGCTGATAAATCCCTCCCTTTATCAACGCTACTAAAAAAAGCGCTAATTAAGGGGTCCCCTTTAATAGCGCTAAAAAAATCACTGATAAAGGGCGTTCCTTTATCAGTACTAAAAAAAGCGCTAATAAAGGGTAGCACTGCGAAAAACCAATTTTGTGGTAGTGGTTCTTTTCTTATTAATTTATCAATGGTCATGATAAAATAAAAAGAAAGGGATTGGAAGTTGAAGAATGAAATTAAACAAACCAACTACATTAATAATAAATAGAATTTAATCCAATGCACCTTTCCCCCTTTGATTACATCACCCTAGCACTGGTGGGTTTACCCCCTCATCCTAGTGATGAGAGAATATGAGGGAGGGAGAAAATAAAACATAAAGAAAGGAAAGAACTTGGATAGGGCGCAGCAGCTTCGCTCTAAGCTTGTGTCTTTAACCAATTTTCAAATACCCAAAGGTGTAGCCAGGGGATCTATTTATAGGCTTCAAATTGGCTCTGCCTGACCATATTCACGTTGTGTACTTGGCCTACATGATGTGTAATGTCGATCCACTTTTTGTGAGTCCACATGACATGTGCGTGGATCTCGGTTGAGGTTTTGGAAATTTGACCACCTACACGATGTGTACTTGGCCTACACGTCATGTATACCATGTCCATGTCACCTCCGCATCTACATGAATCTTCCGCTTATCATGTACATTAATCTTGATGTTTGACTTTCATCATGACGTGTACTGGTTATTCACAGCGTGTTCACTCATCACGTCTTGTTCTAGCCATGGCCTGTTTCTCCGATGAATTCATGATGTGTACTTATGGTACACGATGTGTAACAATGTTTTCCCAGAATTTTTAGCTTTGCTTTCCCTAAAAAATCTAGTGTCACGCCACAAGCGAAGCTTGTAGCTCAAAGGGTCCTTTTGCTCATATTTACACCCCTTTTCATTCCTTTTCCATAGATTCATTATTTCTTTCTATAAAACATAAAACAACTCAATTCATTCCAAAATTGGAAATATTATTCATTTAAATCCATAAATCAATACATTAAAACATTATAAAATTTATTCATGAAATACACTTATCTCTTACACATCATGTAGTCTACATGTTTTTACAGTGGAAAACACGTAGTCAAATATGAATAATCTATTTATTACATAACACAAGAGACTGAAAATCATGAAACTTAGATGCCACATGATGTAACGAACCATGCCTTCTTGGCCTGTTTACCATTTGGGCAGTTGGAGGCATTTAGATGAGGTCTAGAGGGCTTGGTGGAGTTGGAGCTGCAGGAGTACTGCAGGTGGTGGTTCATGATGTGAACCTTATTCATGTCATGAATAGGTGATTCATGGATTTTACAACTTTTGAATTCATGGATTATATGCCTATTAAGATAGAGGAGTCCATAAAATTAATTCATTCCATGAAAGGTGAATTCACAACATGTAAATTAAATTAGGTTGAGGTGACACAAATTTCAATGAAAGTTGTTTTTTTAGGAAACTCATGGATTTTACAGTGTGAATAAGTTATACGACATGAAATAATTGGGATATAGGTTCTAAAAAGGTTCGATCAACCAATTATTTTTCATTTGATCATACCCCCTCTCTCTCATTTTGGAGGAACCCTAGGCACCTTCAGAGGATCTTCCATCCCTTTTCCTCCTACTTCAATTCTACAAGTTCCGATGGTTGTTCGTTGACAATCTCTGGTGAGTTCCCCCCTTTAACCCTTTATTTCCCTTTCGATCTTTATAGCATCCCCAACCCGATTAGCCACCCAAACAGTGATATCGGGCTGGGTGACACTATCCTTAAGCGTGCCTTCTCGAACACCAAAGGCTGCCAACTAACAGCGATGGTGTAAAGAGGTATAGTGGGGAGGCTATACCCTCTAGGGAAGATAGTAATAATGGTCTAAATAATAATATATAACATGTATCAGAAATAAATGACTCATTAAACTCAAAACAGACCTGCCAATGGTGGAAGAACAATCAATATAAATAAATATCAGAAGAAAAACTAAATGAAGTAGCGAGAACTAAATAAAAAAGCCAGTATTCCAAACACACCACTTGTAGCAACTAAATAGAACAACCATGCATACATAAATAGGTCATACAATTCAATATACAATAAGGGGTTTCCCATGGAAAACCGTTGTAGCTACATACATATACAAGTAATCATGCTGATATAGGAAAGTAAACTAAAATAGAATTGAAACAAAAAGGAAAACTCCAACTGGCATGACCTCAAGGTCCCTTTTTATCATCCCATGCCAAACAATTACTGTGAACTAGCTCCTAAAGCTGATCTCATAACTGTACGTAAAGACATAAAGTCTACATGCGTCCTGAAGGGTTTATGTAGGGTGTGAGACCTAGTCTCAATAAGATACCACCTAAGGGTGAATACCTAACATAAGTGTTTAATAAGGCGTACAATATAAATAAAAGTAAATCAGTATGATGTAATAAATAAACAAGGCTTCCTTGTTTCTCAATATCCACCAGGAATCCATCACCTACCTTGAACAATACCGAAATATCTGAATGGAAGGATCCTTGTCCCATGGCCCAAGGTATCCCTTATAGTAAAATATATCAGGTGAACCCTCAGGTTCCAACTCTGATAAAATATCTCAACACCACATGCCTCCTGACACCTCGTGTCTCAACAAGTACCGAGGTCCTGAAGGCATGCCCAAGTAAATAGTAATCGGTCCCTCAGACCCTTGCTCAGTAGCACCCGTCAGCCCAAGGCCCGGCGTTTGGAGGCACAACGATACCTATCCTCAAATAAAAGTCATCGTATTCTCATAGAACAACATCCAGAAAAATGACAATACCCATTCTACCAAAAATAATCTAGGCCTGTGGCCTCAAGCACGATGAGCCTCAGCCCTCAACCGATAGCCCCATCACTATCAACCGAAGGCTCCTCACCTTCCACATGACTTTCTACAACAAGTACCCCCAAACCATTTCCTAATCCACACTACCGAGGTCCTATGCCCACATGAGTGGTCAAAATCACCACATCAACAGAGTCAACCTATGTGCACATGACTCAATTAAGTGCTTTAGCCATCAAGAGTGGGCAAAAATAACTAAATAGTTACTAAGACACATCAACCAGCACCTCATGACACTACGACCGTGTCACTCAAATTTAATGGCCTTTCCATCCCAATATCACAGGATATGCCCAACCCGATGGCCTCACCGCCTTAATCCGATGTCCAAGATGCCCAATCCTGTGATCAATATTAATCAAGCAATCTGGGCTGAGCCCAACTAGATGATCATCATCGCCTCAATCCTGATGTCCTAGCCACCTCAATCCCGAATGGTCAACACCATCCTAACCTTGGGATAATCCCGTCACAACCCCTTAGGTCTCATCACATGCATCACAAGAATTTACATTTATAAACCAATTCAAATAAGAAAGAAATTCAATATAATTGAATTGCACATTTCAAATTTAATAATCAACTCAATTTAAACAAACAATTCAATACAAATGAATTGTACACCTCAACGCAATTAACCAATTCATTATAAATGAATTATATAAAACCAATTGAACAACCAATTCAATTTAAACAAAAAATATACCCTGACCTAAACACCCAAAGTAGTCGATGACCTATAACTCAACCTTACACCCATGGAAAAGGTTAGGTCATGCCTAGAGGCATCCCATATATCCATAAAATCATTTTAATATGAAGCATAAGGGGTCTCTCTCAATTTCCCAAAGTCATGCTAAAAGCCTCACCCCCCAAAAGTCTACAAAAACACAAATTAAGGTATACACCACCTACCTTGGACTTGTAGACATAGGCATGTGTGATATTGAGCTCTAACTCAATAAATTTTAGAGTAGATCTGAGTTTTTGTCGAGTGCCCTAAAAATAGGGTGAAACAACTCAAAAAGATTTAGCACTCCCTGAGGAGAAAACAAAACAAAGAAGAAGCCTAGGTGGGTTTATCCTTACTGATGCAGTTCTATAGCCACTAACGGATCGAAAAATGGATCATCGATGAAGGATATGGATCAATTGAAGAGGATGAAGGAAAGGGAGGAGCTCCCTCCAGCTGCGTGCGCGAACCATGAGAGAAGAAAGGGAGAAAGGGATGAAAAAAGGAAAAACAAGAGGAAAAAATGTAATTTTTCCTCATTAAAGGGGCTGCATGGTTTAGTCACATGGTTTTCCAAACCATGCAGTAACCGTGTGTGCTACACTGTGAGGGTACTACTTAAGTGGAAGTACCCATGCGACCTACCACATGGTTTGCACTGACCGTGCACAAACTGTGTGGAAGATCTCTATAATTTCTTCAGATGAGTCCACATAGCCATGCACCACCCCACACAGTTTACCCAAATCATGCCCAGTTCAAAAAGGGCCTGCATGGTTACCTACAAGGTGCTGCACAATTTACCCTAAATAGTGTTCCCTAGTTTATAATTTCAAAAGCAGGCCTCCTGGCCTCTAATGCTCCCAGAACCTCTTTAAAAAACCCGAGTCTTTGAATAAAGCTTAAAACTCATGTAAAATCATGATATAAAGATTATGGAACTCTCATAGTTGAGTTTTGATCAATGATATAGAAAACAACACCTCCACTAATTAAAAATTCAAAACATGAGTGGTTTTTCAACCCAATTCAAAAACCCAAGACGTTATAATATCTCCACCCTAACATAACTCATTCCTGAGCTATCAAAGGAAACATGGAGATGGTACTGAACATACCCATCCCGTTTAAAAACAACTTGGAATACCCCGGTTTCAAGGGTATAGGACAATTACATCAAGGGGATCCCCACCTTAGGAATTACCTAACCTAGTCACAACCTGACCAACATCTCAAATCACACCATGGTCTATCAACCAATTTTCAAACCCATGGTCCTCCCATGACACATAGTCACTCCGAAACCTCTTCAGGTGTTCCCGTTCCATTCCCGAAACCCATTAACATCCCACACCGCATCGGTGCCCACCTTGATCCAATGTTACATATGGAACTAATAAGGTCCCACATCACCACAAATTATCAAATAAATCCCAATACCTCACAACTCAATCAAGTACCACACCGTATCGGTTCCCAGATGACTCTCACGTTAAGTAAACCACATACAATGATTCCCTAGTGCTGAGAACCCCGTTAATCTTACATATAAGGATGCTCAAACAAAGAACCGGGTGCCTCACACCTCACATCTATATAATCACACACCCGAGTTATTACCAACCTACTAACCATCATCTGGTCAATATATGAATATAACCTATGCATACCATATACTAAAAATGGACACGCCTCACCAGGACATGCCAAAGGAAAACAAAAGAAATTCATGGCCTCACCTACGGAGTACCTCTAACTGTTGTCAGATCACCAGCCTGCTTAGCCCTTGGAAACTCTATGGCATGAACTTGGCCTGAAGCTCGACTAACTACCGCCTGACCTACCAATGGTGCTGCACCATCCACCATCCACTAAACCCACTACCAGGTCCCACTATCACTGCTATGACCTCTGCGTGCATCTGAACCTCAGATACCCTCACCTGGTACTAATCCTGAACCAATCTCAGATGCTCGAGTCTTCCCATGAACCTGACTATTAACTGAATGAGAATCCCTTTTATAGAACCTCTTGAGATGCCTGACCTGTCCATATTCTTGACACTCCTTTGGATGCCACTCACGTTAAGTCTGGACATGTCCTATCTTCCCACACTAGAAGAAAACCATAGGGGAGCCACTATGAGGTGGTCTTCTCAAGTCCTTGATCTGACTACCCTACTAGAACTCGTCTCAACCTCACTTAATGCCCTTTGAAGCATCGCCACTGAAGTTACCTGAAACCACTGTCTGGCTAGAGTAGGACCTATCTATTAGGTTGAACTCAGCTACGAGTGCCCGGTTCACCACCTATGAGAATGAGGCCAACCTAAATATGTTTACTTGTACCCAAATGATGTGTCATAAACCATCCTCAAATCACATCACCCTTGAGGTTTCATCGCTGACCATGACGGGTGAAAAGAGAGACAACTCAGTGAACATCGCTGCATAGTCCATGACAGACATGTCACCCTATTCAAGGCTCAATAAATATCAAGCCCTTTCTGCCCTCAGTGTATCTGGGAAAAAGTGTTTGAAGAATATGGCCTCAAAATTTTTCTAATCCAAACCCTTGTGTCTGCTTGCTTGCACCCACACATCCCACCAGTGCTTAACCGGTCCTCTGAGCATGTACATCGCTAGCTTCAACCTCCTGCCTGGAGGTATCTTGAGTTGCTTGAAGATCATCTTCATGATCTCGATCCATTACTTAGCCGATTATACCCTCACCCTAAAAAAGCAGTGGGTGTTGCGACTGGAACTCCCATGTCAAATATTCCATTGATGGATTTTCTCCCTAATCACCCCAGTAGATACCCTGGATAACTAGTACCAAGCTCGATCAGAGCTACTCGTCGATCCATGACCTAAACATTGTCAATTACAGGAGCTTTCCCACCTACAATAGAACCCTTACCTAATCCTGAGCCTATCCCTGAGCCTATACCTTATTTTCCTAACCCTCTAGGGTTTGAACCTGCTCATGCTCCTATGACACTAATCCATCACCCGACTGATGCTCCATCGAGTCATCTAGGAGGATCCCATTGAATACCATCAAATGTATAGACAACCCATATATATATAACATGAAAATAGGGAAAGTGGTAAAAGGAATAATGATCTCACTAACCTTACCCTTCCCCATTGCAACCATTCCCCATGACATCTTGACCTCAAGGCCTCCTTACCCGCCCTCAATAGAGCTAAGTGTTAATAGTGCCCCAGGCTAAGACCATCCTGAAAACCAACATTTCCTTAATTTGATGACCGAGTTGCTCAACCTGGTTATAAAAATCACCCCATACCATGATACTTGCCTACTATTATAAGTTCCATGTCCATTTTTCACATCACATGCAATTTTCTATATATATAAAGCATGAAATATCACATTTACAAAGCATTTCACATTTCAATGAGGCATTCTATCATATCAAATGAATTTCAATTATCATGGAACATGCATATTATAATTTAAAAGGCCATAATACATGCCTATAAAAATGTAATAATCATAAAAAATCACACCTTGCCTCACCGAGCCAAGGTGCCAAATCTCATAGCTCATCGCACTAGGTTAAGGTCACATGTCATTACAAATAACCATCACATTTCAAATGAACACTATGGGTGGAAATCATATAAACCATAATATGAGAAAAATAGAACAACATTCCCACCCATGGAAACTTGATCAGTCCCTCGTACATGGGGCTGCGGGCACCCAAGCATGAGTTCTAAACCCAGTTTCAACATTACCTAATCTTCAGTATACCATATACCAAATAGTAAGACCAACATAAAAGAAAAGTAAGTATCAATATCATTAGTATCCAGTGAAACACTACTATGAAATCATAGTTAAGAACTACTCTGATACCACTTGCAGCATCCTCAACCGATTATCCACCCGAACAGTGCTATCGGGCCGGGTGCCACTGGCCTTAGCAAACCTCCTCAAACGCCAAAGGATGCCGATTAGCAGTGATGATGTAAAGAGGTATAGTGGGGAGAAAATACCCTATAGGGAATATAGGTGCAATGGTATGAGTAATAATATCTAACATTCAATAGAAATAAATTATTCTATAGACTCAAACCAGACCCGCCAATGGTCACTAATACAAAAATGGGCAAGGGAAGCGCCACCTTATATCAGCGCTAAGAAAAAACACCTGATAAAGAAACCCTTTATCAGCGCTAAAATTTTAGCGCTGATAAAGGGTAACCTTTATTAGTGCTAAAAAAGTGCTGATAAAAAGATCATTTATCAGCACTAGAAAAACACTGATAAAAAATCCCTTTATTAGCGGTAAAATGTTAGCCCTGATACAGGAAGGATTTATCAGCGCTTTTTTAGCACTAATAAAGAGGTCCATTATCAACGCTAAAAAAAGCGATGATAAAGGATACCTTTATCAGTGCTAAAATTTTAGTACTGATAAAGGTAGTCTTTATCAGCACTTTGTTAGAGCTGATAAAACTGCAGTTCATTTTTTTATAAAGTCGGTCGCACAGTGCCCTCATTTCATCGAGACCTAAAACTCTCACGGTACTGGAACCCTGTGACTCCCCTCCACTTCCCACTGAGCTTCACGTTGCCGGACCTCCTCCGCCCTCGAGCTTCTTATTGTCGGACCTCCGCCGCCCGCTGAACTTCATGTTGCCCTACCTCCGCCGCCCTCAAGCTTCGCTTTTCCGGACCTCCACCGCCCTCGAGCTTCACGTTACCGGTACTCCTCCGCCTGCTAAGCTTCGCGTGCCGGACCTCCACTGCCCATCGAGCTTCTCTTTGCATGGTTTGAAAAATCTATGAACCCCCTTGTAGTGTCTTATCATAGGATGAATGGTTTATTTTGATTTTGGGATTTTACTATTGATGATTGTGATGAATACTTTGATTTATGTTTGGTAGTTGGTACATGGGAGACCTTAGATTTATGAGTAATCAAATGGGTTCTAATCTAGTTAGCCTTGAGGTGATCACTTGAGTCTATTTTTGATGTCCCCAAGAGGCCTCGTTTATATTGATTTTCTGGTCACATAACCAGGTGGTGTTCCGTGAGTGAGTAAATTTCTATTAGAACCTATAGGTCAGATATCATCCTATGTTTCTCCAATTAAAATTAGTTTCTTTCCCATAATTATTTTAATGGATGATTTTGCGATTATGAGTTACTCCCATTGATTAACTTTATTATCTACTTTTTCTATAGTTTAGTTTTTATCTAACCTTGATTATTTATTTTTTCTTTTATCATTACTCCATTATTCTAGGATTTTCTATTAGTATAGTTTTTTACTGTAAATCAAAATTTGGAATCTTTGGGGAATGTTTGACATGGGTTGATTTTATTTAAAAGGTATTTCTTAATATGTGTTTTTTTATTTTTATAAAAGTATATTAATTTAGGAAAATAGAATTCCTTGTGAATTTTTTCATTTATAAAAAATGAAATATATATTTTAAAAAATGGTTGACCATAATGTTTTGTTTTTTTAATAGATTGAATGAAATTTTTTAATAGATGGAGTGCATCTATGAGTGAGAGAAAAACTTGTTTTAATTGATGGAATTGTTGAGGTAGTTCAATGAGAGATCTGAGCCAATGATATATAAATTTTCAGTCTCTTGATATCCTATGATATTAAATGGGAATCAATACTTATTTATTTCTTCAACATGGTGCGGTAAGTGATCGGCATCAGAAAGAGGGAGCCCTATCGGTTGAAGGATAAATTCATTTCAAAGTTTTATATCATACAATAGGGACATGAACCATGTTTTTTAACTTCATGCAATGAGAACATTGGACACAAATTTTAATATCTTGTGATTACGATTATGATAATGTATTTTAAGGTTGAATATATTTTACCAAAATGTCACACGGTTTCATATCATGCAACTAGAACATATAGTGAGGGTGAGGTGAATTTTACATCCACAGAGTCCCTACACCATGTGAAATATGGGTAGAGGATGAAAAAGGTTTAAGTTCATGATTCATGGACCAAAGGGAGTTTGTCCCAGAATTTTTGGCGTGTCATGCAAGAATAATGACCTGATGTGAGAAGGGGATTGTGGTAGATCAACACCACATGAAACAATATATAACTAGGATGTTTTATTTTTAGTTCAAATCTATATATATCAGACTAAAGGGATGGTTTATTCATGTAAAATATCTCTTGAGAAACCTATTATTGGTGGAAATATTGATATGCTCATCATCAATGGTGATCAATGAGTTTACACTATCAGAGTGAAGTTTATGAAAAATTTAAGGTCCTTCAAACTTGGATTCTAGTTTCACTAGATTCATCCTAGGTATCATCGATTCCCTTATATCCAACAAAATTTCACCATAAATTAAGGAATGAAGGATAACATTTTTCTTTAAGGACAACACCACCTGGTTCTGATGCATTTCTAGGTCATCCAATGCTTGAACCCTATTTTCTTCGAGGGGTTCCCCCTTCTTTCCTTCATGATATCTAAGTGAATTTGTCTAGAAGTTCACTTGTATGTAATGATGCCCAGACCACCAAGATTTCTAGCCTTGCCACCCCTACCCCCATCTCTGTCCTTCTCCCTCGCTGAGGTTACTGACTGCTTCTCTGTAGTGGCCAGGCCCCTTCCTAGCAGTGTTTGTTCTGTCTCCCTTGGCTCTGAGCCTGTCATCCAGCTCCAACTACTTATTGATCTAGAGAGAACTCCCTCACCAACCCCCAAGTTTCATTACCCATCCTTACCCTACCCCTTTTTATCCTCATCTCCCACTCATATGAAGCTTACCAACCAGAAGGGATTATAAACATGTTCAAAATCAAGTGACCTCAATGAGAGATCATCCTCCCACTTCAATAAGGTTACTAGCTCTTGATCCAATTCCATATCCCTATCCTACCCATAATTATTATCTTCATATGTAATGATCATGGTCTTAGTGCCCATGTTAAATCTAACTTCCTCACTATAGAAATAAAAAATCATAATGTCATTGTTGTTGTTGTCAAA
The DNA here is from genome assembly GCA_963277665.1 of Viscum album. Classification (NCBI taxonomy): domain Eukaryota; kingdom Viridiplantae; phylum Streptophyta; class Magnoliopsida; order Santalales; family Viscaceae; genus Viscum; species Viscum album. Next base: position 1,082,255,552 of record OY728134.1, on the reverse strand, counting down.
TAACACAAAAAACCCTATAATAATAATAGAATTCTACTAGAAGATTAAGTTGCATGGATTTCTACACTCTGACCCCTACAACAGACACAAATGGGTATTTTGGAACAATAAATATTTTGTTGAGACTGTTCAAGATTGCAATCAATTCATCACTACCAAGGTGTCCAACGGTGACACATCCTTCCTTATGACTTTTGTTTTTGGAAGCTATGAACCTCTTCAAAGGGAATCTCCATGGAGTGAACAAAATAACTTTGATCCTGGCCACCATCCATTGTTTTTTGGAGGTGAATTTAATTTCATTTCCAACCCAAAGTAAAGGAAAGGTAGAATCCCATTCTAGAGGAAGGACATTATGTAGTTTGTTCAGTTCATGGCTGGGAAGGGCCTCATTGATCTCAGCTTCTCAAGTGACAGTTTCACCTAGTGCAACAACTTTAGGGTCCATAACTGCTTGTGGAGTCTATTGGATAGGTGTATATACAACATTAAAGCCACTAACATATTATCAAATACCATGTTTTTTCCATCTTGCTTGAGGTATTTTGATTCACTCCCCCCTCTTGGTTTCCATTTATTCTTGGCATGATCATCAGGAACGGTTTCACTTCCACCAGCAGTGGGTTAACATCCTAGGGTACTGGGACATGGTTTGTGAAATATGAAATGAACCCTTATAGGAGTATCGGGCCATCTTCAACCTCAGTGACCTGACCTCAAACCCCGATAGGTGTGTGTTTTCCCCTTCCTCCTCAGGAACCTTCACCACCTAGGACTACTGTCACATATGGGCTCCTTCAGAGTATTCTAATAGATGGAATGATACCTTGGGTTTATTGGATTATTAACACCAGTTTTAGATTTATGTGTGACTATATACTTATTATATTTTCTTATTATTTCTTACACACCACCACTTGAGTTGAGTAACCTGATTGAAATCCATATTGGTACTTTGGTTATGATGTGGATATAGTTTTTATGTGTTTGTGACATGTGTATGTGTGGATATATGGGTATTTAGGCATGATGATATTGAATGTAGGATAGAGACCTAGGAGTGGTAGATGTATCATTCTTGATTATTCTTGTGTTTGGTCTGGGGTGATTTGAGGAAACTATAATTAATCTAAAGTAATTATATTTAATGAAGATGGATAAATACTAATGGTTGGGCTCTATTAATCTATTTTTTTTATAAGGAAGTGGTTCTCTTCTACTATATTTGGAAGTATTTTTTTGTGTACCTGAACCATAAATACTAATATTTGAGATTCAAATAGGATGAAGATGAATAAAGATTGGATGAATGCCAATCTTTTGACAATAGAGTATGAGAACAGACTGAAATAGTTCATCAAGTTTTCAAAGGATCACGCAAAGGATCCTTCTCAAATCCTTTGTCCGCATTTACGTTGTTGTTATTATAAACTACTTACTCCAGAGGAGTTGTAAGAACATTTGATATGTCACAAAATAGATCAGAGTTATAAATTTTAGAATAAACATGGAGAAAAAGCAAATGTAGCTACTGGCTGGGATAAAATTGTGTTTTATGGATCATTAGATATGAATACAAATATGGATAATGAAGAAGACCGTATGGAGGATGTGATTACAGATGTCAATGATGATGAATATTGTATTGAGGAAATAACAAAGACAATTGAAGATGAACTCCGTGATTGCCCAAAATTGTTTGATAAATTAAAGAGTTGTGCAAAGACGCCATTGTATGCTGGTTGCACTAAGTATACAACATTGTCATCTGTACTGAAGTTGTATAAATTGAAATTAGGAAACAGATGGAGTGATGTCAGTTTTACAGAACTACTTTCTCTCTTGAATGATATGCTCCCGGAAGATAATGAGCTCCCAAGCCGGACATATGAAGTTAGACGAATTCTACACTCGATGGGTATGATTTCTAAAAGAATACATGCTTACCCAAAAGACTGTATATTGTTTCTCAAGGAGAAAAAATCACTTATAGAATGCCCAAATTGTGGTTCTTCTCGATACAAGAAAGATAAATCCAATCCTACGAAAGTTGTATGGTACTTTCCAATCATTACAAGGTTTAGACGTCTATATGGAAGTGAAGAAACTGCAAGACAATTGTCGTGGCATGCAAATAAAAGAAATAAAGATGGGAAATTACGTCATCTGACTGACTCTCCTCAATGGAAGAAAATTGATCATGAGTGTCCTGAATTTGGAAAAGAGCCGAGAAAACTTCATCTTGCATTATCTACAGATGGAGTGAATCCTTTTGGTTTTCAAACCAGCACTCATAGTACATGGCCTGTTATGTTGGTAAATTATAACTTGCCACCCTGGTTATGCATGAAGCGGAAATTCATCATGTTATATATGCTTATATCAGGACCAAAACAACCAGGTAACAATATTGATGTTTATCTGGCTCCTTTGATCAAGGATTTGAAGTTATTGTGAGATTCCAGTGTTATGTTGTATGATGCTTATAAAAGTGAATACTTCGTGTTGAGAGCGATGTTTTACGGTACAATAAATGATTTCCCTGCTTATAGAAATTTTTCAGGCTATAGAATTAAAGGAACTCAAGGGTGTACCATGTACGAAGAAGATACAAAATCAATTAGGTTGAAACATTCATCGAAATCTGTGTTTCTAGGACATCGTAGATTTCTACCTCGTCGGCATAAGTACTGATCTTGGACGACATCATTCAACGAATGTTCAGAACAACGTGCAACACCATCTCCACTAACAGGTGATCAACTGTTTGAGAAAGTAAAAGATCTGAACACTGTTTTTGGTAAAACATTTTTGAAAAACCTTACAAAAATCGGTTGGAAAAAGAGATCATTTTTTTGAATTACCATACTGTAATTGTTTGTACGTCAGACATTTTCTTGATGTGATGCATGTGGAAAAAATGTATGTGACAGTGTTATCAGAATGTTGCTAAATTCCCCTAGCAAAACAAAAGATGAAATTAAGTCAAGGTTGGACATGGTTGACATGGGAATACGAGAAGAGTTTGCTCCCGTGAAGGGTGAAAATTGAATGTTTCTTCCTCCAGCTGCTTATACTCTTTCTAGGGAGGAGAGATATCAGTTTTGCAACTTCTTCAATGATGTAAAGGTTCCAGAGGGGTATTCATCTTATATCAAGAACATTGTGTCAATGAATGATTTGAAGTTAAAAGGTTTGAAATCACATGATTGCCATGTTTTGATGCAAGATCTAATTCCTATAGCTTTACGTTGCATTTTTCCAAAGAATGTTCGTCATAAGTTAACCAAACTTTGTTTCTTTTTCAAAGCTATATGTAGCAAAGTTTTAGACCCGGTGAAATTTCCAACTATGGAAAAAGAAATTGTCATCATATTATATGAATTAGAAATGTTCTTCTCGCCAGAATTCTTTGATATGATTGTTCATTTGATGATTCAATTGGTGAGAGAGATTCGACTTTGTGGTCCTGTGCACTATAGATGGATGTATCCTATTAAACGGTATATGAAGATTTTTAAAGGGTATGTCAAAAATAGAAGTCGACCAGAGGGTTGTATAGTGGAGCGATATATTATTGAGGAAGCCATTGAATTTTATACTGAATACCTATCTGATGTGGAAAGAATTGGTCTCCCGAAATCTCATCACACTGGACGCATTGAGGGTGAGGGAATTTCTAGAAGAGAAGTTGTGACAATCAGTATTACAGATCGGTAGCAAGACCATCTTTATGTTTTGCATAACAGTTGGGAGGTTGCTCCATATATTGAAACTCACAAAGAAATTCTTAGGCAGTTGAATCCATCAAGGGATGAAAAATAGTTATCAAATACACATAATCACTAGTTTATAGGATGGTTTCAAGACCATATTTTTAAGCAGTTGGATGAAAATCCGAATTTAATTTCAGAACGACTTCGATGGCTAGCCGCTGGACCAAGTGTGTATGTATTATCTTACAGTGGTTATCTAATTAATGGTTATGCATTCTATACAGATGAACATGATGAAGATAGTACCATGAAAAATAGTGGAGTTACACTAGTGGCTGAAGCGATGCATGTTTCTGGTAGTAAGGATAGAAATCCAATTTATGCAAATATGTCATACTTTGGCATTATCAAACTAATATGGGAGTTGGATTATACGACATTCCAATTTCCGATTTTTCAATGCAAATGGGTTGATAACAATAGTGGTGTTAAAATAGATGAATGGGGATTTGTGAAAGTTGATTTTAGTAAAGAAGGGTACAAATACAAACAGTTTATAATGGCATCACAAGCGGTACAAGTTTTTTATGTTCCAGATCCCGCAAACTGAAAGTGGTCGATTTTTCTGTTATCATCCAAAACTACAGAAGGTTCTAATGAAAATTTAGTTAAGGATGCTCCTTTCAGTGGTACGTCGCAATCATTTCAGAGCGGTCCCAATGTAGATGATGTTTTGTATGTTAGAGGAGACCACAATGAAGGGATTTGGATAATCGATAGAGGTGTCAAATCCATTCAACCTTTGAAAAAAATAATAAGAGTTCAATAAATAGGTTATATTTTGTTTGTAATATAGATCTTGCTATCTCATGTTATTATATTATTATTACTGAATTTATGTAATCTAAATTAACCATTCAACCAATTTTGTAGATAATGACTTTTGCACATTCTGGTGCTCCTAACCTTGAGGCTGAACAAGTCTCTCAAGCTGCTGCTGCTGCTCCTACTGCGACTCCTGTTGCTCCTGCTACTCCTCCTGCTGCGGCTCCTACTTCTCCTGCTGCAGCTGCTGCTGCTCCTGATGCTGCGACTCCTGCTACTCCTAGTGTTGAGGTCCAACAACCATCAGCACATACCGTTGATACCATTTTAGATGAACATATAGATGATGTTGATATCGATGAAATGGTCGGGAATGAAGGACTGACGTCGCAGAAAACACAAGTGCGTCGTAGTTTGATGGTGTTAGCCAAAGTTCTTAAGGAGAAAAGCAAAAACATCAAATTTGAAGTCAGATGGAATGCACGAGGCCAACATGTGAATCCCAACAAGGCTATGTTTAGAAGCTACATTGGAGTTGTCACTCGGCAACGCGTGCCGATTGACATAGATTCATGGCACCATGTTGTGTCCGGGCTGAAGGCTGTGATCTGGGAAGAAATTACGGTAACATTATGAATTTATTTCTTTAATTTACTAGCAAATAAAATAACAAAACAATGTTTTACTCTTCTTAATCTCTTGTAAAGTACATTTATAGTAGAAGATTCACACAAGGATTATGTACTAAGGCTTTCAGGAAGGATTCATCAAGGTTTTCACACTATTTTAACAAGATGTCACCTAAAATATTCCAAAGGTAAAATAAAACCTCACCCACCCATTGTCTATGATCACCTGATATCCCAAGAAGCATGGTATGCATTTATTGGCCGTTATGGGGATGAGAAGTTTCAGCTACATTGTGGGTGATAATACGTTGTTTGAGGATACCTGTATTCATCACTTTGATTGTCAATATTCATTTATGAAACAGAAACTCTGTACTGAAAATAAGGAACATGCATCAAAACTAACATACCCCTATCGTAAAGCAAGTGTGGGGTACGCTTCATTAGAAAAGAAAATGGTACATATTTTAAATTTACAGTAATATTGTTAGGTGCCAATAAACAACATCATAATTATCTTTCTATGTTTATATGTAGATTGATGAGTCTAAAACCAAATACAATTCCATCCCACGTCATGTGCTATGGAAGGAGGCACGTGTGAATAAGGAAGGGAAGTTAGTAGATGATAACACACAAAAAGTGTGTGAAATATGTGTAAGTATTACACAACGATAAAAATATTCGTTTTAAATTGATATTACATAAAAATAATTAGTTATTTTCCTATATCTGATAGTCACAGGAATTAACTACTCCTATAGCGGATACAGACCTATTATCAACGGCTTTGAAGCAGCCATAAAAATATGATCGTGTCAGAGGTGCAGGGTTTGGGGTGACACCCTGAGTATATTTTGAGAAGAAGAAAAAAACAGATGATACAGATGAAAAATTGTAACAAATGAGTGAAAAAATAGTAACCATTGAAGAACGATTGCAATGGCAGGGAGAGTTTCTAGCAACTTTTATGGGTAGAAAGCAAAGGGAAGACACAACCCAGGAACAAACAGCGCATGAACATCCTGCCCCACCCCCCACCAGCTTTGAGGTGAGCCATTCCCCTCAAATAACTGTCTTAGCCGTGGTAATCAATATTCTAATAATTGTTCCCATGAAATGTGAATCAGACAAACACTGATAATTTTTCTGTACTGATCTTCTACAGGGTGATAATGATTGTGATTTATATCTGTCAACACCCACCTATCACCTTGTAGTGAGGGATACAATCTTCAATATCCTAGATGCCACACTACATAATAGACCACTTCCGAAAGATCATCTGAAAGTGAAGATTACTGTAGCTCATGATCCAAATGAAGAGCTACCTACTCCACTTTATGATGATGATATTCATACGGTCAAAAAGGCTATTGGGACATTCATTACATGTCCGTCACAACCTGTAAGAGTACATGCCGAAAAATAGGTATTTATTTCCTTTTTTTTCAAGATAAACCTTTAACAATTAATGAAAAAAGGGTCTGAACCAATGATTGTTGTTATAGATGGAGAAAGGGAAGGGGGTGAAAAACGTCGGCTCAAAACCATCTAAAGGATCAACCAAACGATCCCAAGGAGCTACTAAAAGCACAATAACACCACCTGTTCTCTATCCACATTTACTAGCATTTAAGACTCATGTGGATACGAAGCTAAAAGATGGTAATAGTCATATAGTGGTTTTCGAAGAGAATATATACGGAGAGGAAAGTCAAGATTTCGTTGCTTCTGAAAATTTAAATGAGATCCTTGAAAACAGTTGGCTAGGAATCACAATTGTAAATGTATATATGAGGTATGTTTCCATGAATTGATTTTCTAAAAGATGATCTAATGTGAAAATTATGACTAAATCCATTTTATATTGTTGACAAATGCATTTATAAAAAACATTTGAAGGAATTTTCCCATGATCCAAGATTTGGACTCGTTAGTCCTCATACCACATCAACACACCAAAAAAAATTAGAGCCATCAAAAAGGGATGCAACATTGAATGGATTGCTAAAAACATTTGAAAGTAAGATTACAGATGGCAGAATCTTCCTAATACCAATCATGCAGGGGTAAAACTCTACGATTAAATAATATCAATTATATTTTCACATATTTTATTACTTATTCCTTTTTGTGTTTTTAGGAAACATTGGTTGCTAATTGTGGCGAACTTGGATACTCCAAAGATTTATTTTATGGACTCAAAGTAAGTATATCCATAAAACCGACCACACATGATGGAATTTTTGAATCTGTAAGACACTACATCTTACGTTTTAGGTCTAAACATCAAGTAATATAATTTATATTATCTTTTACTGAGGATTCTGTTATGATAGGGTGGTGTATCATTATCGTCTAAAAAAATGAATGAGGACAGGGGCTAATCATAAGGAGGTGAGCAAGTACTACGTCTGGACAAATATCAGGGTATATATAATAAAATTTCACTATCCAAATACATCTCAACACAAGTTACTTATTCTCCTAATGATAAATTTTTTTTGAAGTGTCTAAAAAAAAATGATAATGATTGCGGTTATTATGTTTGTAAATTTATGAAGGAGATCATTTTTCATCAACAAACTAGCATCCCTAAAGAGGTATTTTCAAAAACAACTACTAGTTCATTTAATTTATTTATTAATTATTTATTTTTATATTTTGAAGTACTACTCTGACTGCTGAAAAGCCTCATACTCACAAGACAATATAGATGTGTTCAAAAACGAGTGGGCCGCATACCTGATGATAGATTGTACACAAATAACATGAAGATCTGACTTGGGGACGTGTACAATTGGTGGTCATTTTTGAGAGGGGTTTAGGGGATCAAAAGATGAAACATTGTTGTATATAAATGTTCGTAGGAATATTGTAATTGTTATTAAATAAAACATCCTTTCTCCAATGATTCAATTACCCATTTTAACAGATGATATGCACCAACAACATGCAAGAATGATGAAACACTCAAAGGGTCTCTCTTTTGTTTAAAATGGACAAAATTTTAAGTGAAAACAACAACTGACCTACGGAAATCCGATCAAATGCATTAGGATTGTGTTGATACTTTAAGATAACGATCCAAGGGTGCATTGGGGACATGTACGAGTCAAATCCCGCTCAATCTGAGGCACGGTGTGTCCGGTACCACTCAAAGGGTCTCTCTTTTGTTTAAAATGGACATATTTTTAAGTGAAAACAACAACTGACCTACGGAAATCTGACCAAACGTATTCAGATTGTATTTATATTTTATATGAACAATCCAAGAGTCCGTTTTGATGTTTAAGAGTCATCCCCACATCAATACGAGGCACGGTTTGGCCGGTACCACTCAAAGGGTCTCTCTTTTGTTTAAAATGGACACAATTTTAAGTGAAAACAACAACTGACCTATGGAAATCCGACCAAAACCATTAGGATTGTATTGATCCTTTAGGAGAATGATACAAGGGTCCTTTGTGATGTGTATGAGTCATCCCCGCCTTAATCTGAGGCATGGTGTGGCCGGTAGCACTGAAAGAGTCTCTCTTTTGTTTAAAATGGACACAATTTTGATTGAAAACAACAACTGACCTATGGAAATCTGACAAAATGCATTAGGATTGTCTTGATATTTTATAAGAACAATAAATGGGTCCTTTTTGATGTGTAAGAGTCAACCACGCCTCAATCTGAGGAACGGTGTGGCCAGTACCACTCAAAGGGTCTCTCTTTTGTTTAAAATGGACACAATTTTAATTGAAAACAACAACTGACCTATGGAAATCCTACCAAAACCATTAGGATTGTATTTATACTTTAGTAGAATGATCCAAGGGTACTTTGTGACGTGTATGAGTCATCCCCGGATTAATATGAGGCACGGTGTGGCCGGTAGCACTCAAAGGGTCTCTCTTTTGTTTAAAATGGACACAATTTTGATTGAAAACAACAACTGACCTATGAAAATCCAACCAAATTCATTATGATTGCCTTGATATTTTATAATAACGATACAAGTATCCTTGGTGATGTGTGCGAGTCAACCACACCTCAATCCGAGGCACGGTGTGGCTGGTATCACTCAAAGGGTCTCTATTTTGTTTAAAATGGACACAATTTTAAGTGAAAACAACAACTGACCTACGAAAATCTAACCAAAAGCATTAGGATTGTGTTGATCCTTTAGGATAACGATCCAAGGGTCCTTGGTGACATGTAAGAGTAAATCCCACCTCAATAAGAGTCATGGTATGGCCGGTACCACTCAAAGAGTCTCTCTTTTGTTTAAAATGGACACAATTTTAAGTGAAAACAACAAATGACCTACATAAATCCAACCAAACCCATTCATATTGTGTTGATCCTTTAGTAGAACGATCCATGGGTCCTTTTTTATGTTTAAGAGTCATCCCCGCCTCAATCTGAGGCACGGTGTGGCTGGTAGCACTCAAAGGGTTCATCTTTTGTTTAAAATGGACACAATTTTAATTGAAAACAACAACTGACCTATGAAAATCTGACCAAATGCATTTGAATTTCCTTGATATTTTATAATAACTATCCAAGGGTCCTTGGTGACGTGTATGAGTCAACCCTTACTCAATCCGAGGCACGGTGTGGCTGCTATCACTCAAAGGGTCTCTATTTTGTTTAAAATGGACACACTTTTAAGTGAAAACAACAAATGACCTATGGAAATCCAATCAAATGCATTCATATTGTGTTGATACTTTAGGAGAATGATCCATGGGTACTTTTTTATGTGTAAAAGTCAACCTCACCTCAATCGGAGTCACGGTGTGGCCGGTATCACTCAAAGGGTCTCTATTTTGTTTAAAATGGACACAATTTTATGTGAAAACAACAACTGACCTACATAAATCTGACCAAAAGCATTCAGATTGTGTTTATACTTTAGTATAACAATTCAAGGGTCCTTTTTGATGTGTAAGAGTCAACCCCATCTTAATCCGAGGCATGGTGTGACTGCTATCACTCAAAGGGTCTCTCTTTTGTTTAAAATGGACACAATTTTAATTGAAAACAACAACTGACCTATGAAAATACGACCAAACGCATTCATATTGCCTTAATATTTTATAAGAATGATAAAAGGGTCCTTGGTGACATTTAAAAGTCAAACAATCCTCAATACGAGGCATTGTGTGGCCGATATCACTCAAAGGGTCTCTATTTAGTTTAAAATAGACACAATTTTAAGTGAAAACAACAACTGACCTACGAAAATCCAACCAAATGCATTCAGATTGTATTGATCCTTTAAGATAACAATACACGGGTCCTTGGTGACGTGTATGAGTCAACAATACCTCAATCCAAGGCACGGTGTGTTCGATACCACTTAAAGGGTCTCTCTTTTGTTTAAAATGGATACAATTTTAAGTGAAAACAACAACTGACCTACGAAAATCTGACCAAACCCATTAGGATTGTGTTGATACTTTAGGAGAACGATACAAGGGTCATTTGTGACATATACGAGTAATACCTACCTCAATCTAAGGCACGGTGTGGCCGGTAACACTCAAAGGGTCTCTCTTTTGTTTAAAATGGACACAATTTTAATTGAAAACGACAACTGACCTATGAAAATCTAACCAAAAGCATTCTGATTGCCTTGATATTTTATAAGAACGATCCAAGGGTCCTTGGTGACGTGTAAGAGTCAACTCTGCCTCAATCCGAGGCACAGTGTGGCCGATATCACTCAAATGGTCTCTATTTTGTTTATAATGGACACAATTTTAAGTGAAAACAACAACTGACCTACGAAAATCCAACCAAACGCATTTTTATTGTGTTGATCCTTTATGAGAACGATCCATGGGTCATTGGTGACATGTACGAGTCAACCCTACCTCAATCTGAGGCACGGTGTGGCCGATATCACTCAAAGGGTCTCTATTTTTTTTAAAATGGACACAATTTTAAGTGAAAACAACAACTGACCTACAAAAATCTGACCAAACGCATTCAGATTATGTTGATCCTTTAGGATAACGATCTAAGGGTCCTTTTTGACATGTATGAGTCAACCTAGACTCAATCCGAGGCATGGTGTGACATCTATCTCTCAAAGGGTCTCTCTTTTGTTTAAAATGGACACAATTTTAATTGAAAACAACAACTGACCTATGAAAATCTGACCAAACACATTCATATTGCCTTGATCTTTTATAATAACGATACAAGGGAAATTGGTGACGTGTAAGAGTCAACCCCGCCTCAATCCAAGGCACGGTGTGGCCGGTACCACTCAAAGGGTCTCTATTTTGATTTAAATGGACACAATTTTAAGTGAAAACAACAATTGACTTACAGAAATTTGACCAAATGCATTCAGATTATGTTGATCATTTAGGAGAATGATCCATGGGTCCTTTGTGATGTGTAAAATTCATCCCTGCCCCAATCTGAGGCACGGTGTGGCCGCTATCACTCAAAGGGTCTCTCTTTTGTTTAAAATGGACACAATTTTAATTGAAAACAACAACTGGCCAATGAAAATCTGACCAAACGCATTCAGATTGTCTTGATATCTTATAATAACGATCCATGGGTCCTTTGTGACATGTAAAAGTCATCCCCTTCTCAATACAAGGCACGGTGTGGCCGGTACCACTCAAAGGGTCTCTCTTTTGTTAAAAATGGACACAATTTTAAGTGAAAACAACAACTGACCTACGAAAATCTGAGAAAAAAAATTAGGATTGTGTTGATCCTTTAGGAGAACGATTCACGAGTCCTTTTTAATGTGTAAGAGTCATCTTCACCTCAATCTGAGGCATGGTGTGGCCGGTATCACTCAAAGGGTCTCTCTTTGGTTTAAAATGGACACAATTTTAATTGAAAACAACAAATGACCTATGGAAATCCGACCAAACGCATTAGGATTGCCTTGATATTTTATAAGAACGATCCAAGGGTCCTTGGTGATGTGTAAGAGTCAACACCGCCTCAATATGAGGCATGGTGTGGCCGGTACCACTCAAAGGGTCTCTATTTTGTTTAAAATGGACACAATTTTAAGTGAAAACAGCAACTGAGTTACGTAAATTCAACCAAATGCATTCAGATTGTGTTGATCCTTTAGGAGAACGATCCACGGGTCCTTTGTGACATTTATGAGTCATCCCTGCCTCAATACGAGGTACAGTGTGGCTGCTATCACTCAAATGGTCTCTCTTTGGTTTAAAATGGACACAATTTTAAGTGAAAACAACAACTGACCTATGGAAATCTGACCAAACACATTCGTATTGTGTTGATATTTTATAAGAACGATACATGGGTCCTTTGTGACTTGTAAGAGTCAACCTCACCTCAATCCAAGTCATGGTGTGGCTGGTACCACTCAAAGGGTCTCTCTTTTGTTTAAAATGGACACAATTTTAAGTGAAAACAAAAAATGACATACGAAAATCCAACCAAACACATTTTTATTGTGTTAATCCTTTAGGATAACGATCCAAGGGTCTTTTTTGACATGTACGAGTAATCCCTGCCTCAATCCGAGGCATGGTGTGACCGCTATCACTCAAATGGTCTCTCTTTTGTTTAAAATGGACACAATTTTAATTGAAAACAACAATTGACCTATGAAAATCTGACCAAACGCATTTGGATTATCTTGATCTTTTATAAGAATGATCCATGGGTCCTTTTTGACATGTAAGATTCATCATCACCTCAATAAGAAGCATGGTGTGGCTGGTACTACTCAAATGGTCTCTCTTTTGTTTAAAATGGACACAATTTTAAGTGAAAACAACAACTGACGTACATAAATCTGACCGAACACATTCAGATTATGTTGATCATTTAGGATAATGATCAATGGGTCCTTTGTGAGGTGTAAGAGTCATCCCTGCCTCAATCCGAGGCACGGTGTGGCCACTATCACTCAAAGGGTCTCTCTTTGGTTTAAAATGGACACAATTTTAAGTGAAAACAACAACTGACCTACGAAAATCCAACCAAATGCATTCATATTGTCTTGATCTTTTATAAGAACAATACATGGGTCATTTGTGATGTGTAAGAGTCAACCTCGCCTCAATCCGAGGTACGGTGTGGCCGGTACCACTCAAAGGGTCTCTCTTTTGTTTAAAATGGACACAATTTTAAGTGAAAACAACAACTGACCTACGGAAATCCGACCAACCGCATTTGGATTGTGTTGATCCTTTAAGAGAACAATACACGAGTCCTTTGTGATGTGTAAGAGTCATCCCCACCTCAATCCGAGGCACGGTGTGGCCGATATCACTCAAATGGTCTCTCTTTGGTTTAAAATGGACACAATTTTAAGTGAAAACAACAACTGACCTACAGAAATCAAACCAAACGCATTAGGATTGTGTTGATATTTTATAATAACTATCCATGGGTCCTTTTTTACATGTATGAGTCAACCCCACCAACCCCCTGGACCACCCCCACCCCCCTGGACACCAACCCACCCCCTGGACACCCCCACCCCTCTGGACACCCCCACCCCCTGTAAAGCCCCCCGACACCCTGGACACCATCCCACCCCTGTAAATCCCCCCCAAACACCCCCATCCCCCCCCGGACACCCCCTACCCCCCCTTGGACATCCACCCCAAACCCTTGAACACCCCCAACCCCCTGAATTCTGAATTTAATTCTTTATGTACTTCATTAAGTTATGAATTATGTGTTAATGGTGTACATGTATACTTGGTCTAATTAGATTATGATTTATGTGTTAATTTTGTATGGGTATACTTTCTCTAATTATCTTATTGAGATGATGAATTTTTTTTCAGGTGTTCGGGTGTGCTGCTGCAGATTTTTTCGTAGCAGCAGACAGGGCATTTATCAATGCTTTTTTAACGCTGATAAATGGAGCTTTTATCAGCACTAAAAAATCACTGAAAAAGGTTTCCTTTATCAGAACTTTTTTAGCACTGATAAAGTACCCCTTTATCAGCTCTCAATAAGTTTTGATAAAGGGTACCCCCCTTTATCAGCGTCGAGCTTTACAACGCTTTTTTAGCGCTGATAAAGCCCGTTTTGAGCACTGATAAAGACCGTTTTTGTAGTAGTGGGTGGAAGCAAAGTCAATAGCAGTAAATAGTGGAAGGAAAACTGAATGGAGCAGTAGAAACTAAATAAATAAGACAACATTCAAAACAACCCAGTTGTAGAAACTAAACAAAATAATCATTCATACATAAATAGGTCATATAACTCAATATACAAAAAGGGTTCACCCATGGAAGACCACTGTAACTACATACATATACAAGGAAACATGTTGATAAAGGAAAGTAAAATAAAACAAAACTAAAACAAAAAGGAAAACTCCAACTGGCATGACCTCAAGGTCCCTTGCCATCATCCTATGCCAAATGACTACTACGAACCAACCCTTGAAGTTGATACCTTACCTGTACATAAATACATAAAGTCTACATGCATACTGAAGGGCCCATGAAAGGTGTGAGAACTTGTATGAGTAGGATAACACCTGAGGTTGTATACCTAACATAAGTGTTTAAGAAGACATGCTATATAAATTAAATTAAATTAGTATGATGCAATAAATAAATAAGGATTCCCTGACACTCAAAAGCCACCAGGAAGCCATCACCTACCTTGGTCAACGTCGAAATATCTAAACGGGAGGATCCTTGGCCCATGGAATCCCATGTAGTAGAATAGTCTAGGTGAACCCTTAGGTTCCACCACTGATAAAATATATCGGCACCTCATGCCTCCTAACACCTCATGCCTCAACAAGTACCGACATCTTGAAGGCACTCCAAAATAAATAGTAACCAGTCCCTTAGACCCCAGCTCAATAGAACTCATCATCCCAAGGCCTGACATCCAGAGGCACAATGATACCTGTCCTCAAATAAAAGTCACTATCAACTCATATCATGATGTTCCAAAAAAGGGCGATACCCGTTCTCCCAAAAATAATCCAGGCCCACAGCCTTAAGCATAGTGAGCCTCATCCCCCAATTGATAGCCTCATCGATATCAACCAAAGGATCCTCACCTTCCACATGACTTTCTATAGAAAGCACCCCCAAACCATTTTCTAAGCCTCAATATCAGGGGCCTCTACCCACACAAGTGGTCAAAACCACCTCATAAATGGAGTCAACCTGTGCACACATGACTTAATTTGGTGCTTATTCACCACGAGTGAGTGTCAATAACTAAATAGTTCCTAAGAAACATCAATCATAACCTTGTTCTCCTATGACCATGTCACATAAATATGATGGCCTTACCATCCCAATATCATGGTCCATTCCCAACCTGATGGTGTCACTGCCTCAATCCAACATACAATATGCCTAATCCCATGATCAATATCACTCAAGCATTCTGGGCTGAGCCCAACCAAAGAATCATCATTGCCTCAATCTTGATGGCATATCCACCTCAATCCTAAATGGTCAATTCTATCCCAACCTCAGGCCAAGCTCGTCAAAAACCCCTTGGGTATCATCATATCCATAACAAGAATTTACATTTATAAATTAATTCAAATAATAAAACAATTCAATATAATTGAATTACACATTTCAAATTCAATAATCAACTCAATTTAAACAAACAATTCAATACCAATGAATTATACACCTTAATGTAATTAACCAATTCATTATAAATGAATTATATAAAACTAATTAAACAACCTATTCAATTTAAACCAAAAACATACCATGGACTAAACACCCAAAGTGTCCGACGACCTCTAACTCAACCTCACACCCATGGAAAAGGTTAGGTCATGCCCAGAGGCATACCATATATCCATATGGTCATTTAATACAAAGCATGAGGGGTCTCACTCAATTTACCAAAGTCACGCTAAAATACACCCCCCTAAAGTCTACAAAAACACAAAGTAAGGTATACACCACCTACCTTGGACTCATAGACATAAGCACATCTGATATCAAGTTCTAACTCCAATCCATTTGGTGTTGATCTATGTTTTCATTGAGCACCTTAAAAATAGGGAGAAATGGATCAAATGGATTTAGTGCCCCGTGAGGTGAAAAAAAATAAAAAAAGAAGAATAGGTGAGGTTAGCCTTACATATATAGTTTTATATCCACCAAAAGATCACAAAATGGATCATCGATGAAGGAGAGGGATCAATTGAAGAGGAAGAAGGAAAGGTAGGATCTCCCTCCCATTGTGTACGTGACCCATGGGAGAAGAAGGGGACAAAGGGAAGAAAAAAGTAAAAGAAAAAGAGGTTAAAAATGTATTTTTTCCTCATTAAAGGGGATGCACGGTTACAGTAACCATGCGTTCTATAATACGGGGGTATTTTCTAAGTGGAAGTACCCATGCAACCTACTACATGGTTTGCACTGACCATGCACAAACCATGCGATAACTCTATGTAATTTCTACAGATGAGTCTACACGGACATGCACCACCCCACATCGTTTACCCAAAACATTCTCAGTTAAAAAAGGGTCCACATAGTTACCTTTAAGGTACCACACTGTTTACCCTAAACTATGCACCCTAGTTTGAAATTTTAAAAATAGGCCTCCCTGACTTCGACACTCCCAAAACCTCTTCTGAACACCCAAGGCTTCATATAAAGCTTTAATCTCATGTAAAATCATGATATAAAGATGATTGAACTCTTATAATTGAATTTCAATCAATGAAATAGAAATAAACACCCCTACTAATTGAAAATTCAAAACAGGAGTGGTTTTTCAACCCGATTCAAAAAACCAGGACGTTACAATCTTCTTTTATTTTTCATTGTAGTGGTGTGGTTTTGGTTTGGGTTGTGAGTTAGGATGAATTTTTGATAACCCTTGATACAATGTCGGTTGATCTGTGGGTTTTTCATGCAGTTGTGGTTTTTGGGCATTTCTTCTTCACCCTGCAGTGCACAATGAGTTGACAAAGCTTTTTTAAGGTAGGGAATATCTCGTTTCTCACTTTTGTATATCATACAGGAGGGGTTTTATCTTTTTTGTCTATGGGGGATGGTTGATCTGGATTAATTAAAGATTAATAATTATCTAATTGAAACTGACAGGGAAGGGGAATAAGTTTCATGCTTTTATAGCTTTGATATTCTTATGATATTGTGTTTATATGGGCTGAATGTCCCTATGAAAATCAGGGATATTGGGAGCCTTTGCTTAGGATATAGTTATTTTGATATGGAAACATTGTTTCATGTTGTTATGATATCACCACAAAATGGAAATTAGTTAACCACTTATATTTGGCTAATAAAATGGTTTCCCCTAGATTTATGTCTTGTGTGATAATGCCCCTAAAATAAATTTGAATGTGATAAAGGTCCCTTTGTTAAATCTGTAAAATTTTCATTTATGTTTTGTGATGTGTGGTCATGCTAGTGGGGTTGTGGTGTATGGTTTCAATGTGGTGTGGGGTGATGTATGGTTGGTTTGGACATGCTTTTGGGGTGGTTAGGTGATGGTTGTTTGGTCATGCTTTTGGGGAAGCGATGTGATGTTTGGTTTGGTCTTGATTTTGGGGAAGTGATATTATGATTGGTTTGGTTGTGATTTTGGGGTGGCAATGTGATGATTTTTTGGCCATGTTTTTAGGGTGGTGATGTGATGGTTAGTTTGGCCATGCTTTTGGGGCAGTGAGGTGAAAGTTGGTTGGCTGTGATTTTGGGGCGGTGATGTGATGGTTTTTTTCCCGTGCTTATGGGGTGTCATGGCGATGATTCAATGGGAATGATTGGATTCTTGTGATGTATGGTTGTATTGTTCTAGAAGCCTAGAAAGAAATGGAATAATTATTTAATAATGATTTAAATGGTTTGGATTTTTTGGTTAATGGTCCAAAAATGACCAATAAACAAATAAATGATGGAATGTGTGGTTAAATGTGGTTGTTGGTAAATAATGAAACAAATGGGATGGATAATGGAATTGGTTGGAAATGAAAAATGTGTTGCTTGTGGCTTGTGTGGTGTTATGTATTTAGTGGTGGTAGTGAAAGTGGAAGTGTTGTGAGTTTGTTATTATTTTGTTGTGAACCCGTAGGCTGGGCTTGTGTGGGGATTGTATATTCCTTGTGATTTCTATACACACCGCACCTGCATTGAGTATTATGTTCCAACAAATATATATTCTAATGATAGGTGTTTTTACCAACATCCTGGTGATGAGGATGGATGGATGTCTACCTGATTTTTCCTACTATCTCTTTTAGGTGAGTAAATATGCACAAGATATGATGGCCATAGGTTTGATAGTGCACTAGGTGATGAACCATGTGTCTTCATGCAAGATGTTATATGATCGTGCTACAGGGAAGTGAACTAGGTGTCTTTGAGTGGGATGTGGTATGACTGTGTTGTGGGGAAGCTTATAGTGGGGGTATTTCATGGTATAAGGAGGGAACGGGGTTGATGTCATTCATGTTCATGATACACTACTACTCTAGTTATGACAGTGGTTGTGATGTGATATCCTAGGTGTCTGCGAGCATGACATGATGTGATTATGCTGTGGGGTAGTGGTTTATGTTATTCATAAGAGATGGAATCATTAGGACATACGACGTTGGGGTGTGAGAGAAAAAAATCACCGGGAAAGCGGTGTGAGGCACCATTTATCGATATGTTTCTTATTATGTTATTATACTCGACGTTCATTATTTGGTGAGCATGTCTTGGGTGATGATGGGTTTGGTTATTATACCTATATAGGTTCTATTTGATTCTATTGTTCACTCATGGGTGTATTAGTATGCTCTTTTCACATGTGCATGAGAGACTTTGGTTTTCCTATCGAGTATACTCATATGATCACCCTATGTATATAAACTGATTTTTATGTTTCTGAGTGAATTATGTGGATTTAATTGGACATTACTAGCTTAGATCTTTGGATAGTCGTTACGTCACTGGTTTAGCTCTTCTATTGGGTATTTACTTTTGGAGACTTTTATATGTACCTGGTTTATTTATACATGCATTATGGGATTGTCTTGGTTTCTTTTTATATTATATAATGGAGTTTCTTATGGAAAATTCATCTTATATTATGATCCTATATTATTATAGAGGGAAATGACTCCCATTTTATGAGATTTTTGTACCCTCAGTGTTAGTTTTCATCCTAGGGATTACTAGAGGCAAGACTCAGAGGTCATTATCTCTCTCCCCTCATTCTAGTATCATTGGCGAGAGGGAGTTGTGATAGAGTGGTATCAGAGGCTGATGGTTGAGGGATAGGATGAAGTTTGGAGTTAGGAACAATATTGATTTCATGGGTTGGTATGAAAATAGTGAAATCCGACCTTGGTTCATGACATAGGCCATAGAGATCAGCTAGGGCACATGATTTTAGGGCCCCCCGTGATCTATTTCATAGACTCTGAGCTTATCTAATGACCAAGTGAGGTGGACCATTTTATAGGGTAGAGACTTAGAAGAGGTATATGCATCATGATGAATTGCATTCCTATTTTTGTTGGGTTGTTTTGGGAAAGTTAAAATGAATAAAGTGAATTAAAATTAATATAAATAAAATTTCATAATACTTGGGATTAGGAAATCTTGTTTTCATTTTAGATATGGATCCTAGATTTCATTTGAATGTTGATTAGGTAGTTGAGGTTTAACAGAAATATCTGGTTGATCTTCATAGGGTTGACCCAGTAGAGGAAAATGGGGCTTGGCAGAGGGCATTGCATGCTTTTCAATGATAGGTTTTGGGGAAGTATGAGGGAAGTGTTTTGGAAGTGGAGACAAAGATCTGGATGGAGGATCTTGAGATCACTTTCAGTTTTATCCATCCCCTGATGGGATACTAAGTCCCTTTGGAAGTTAGTCATATGTGAGGTGTTGTGCGTCAGTGGTGGATGTTGTATCTAGGTGAGTAGAAGGAGGTATATGTTTCATGGGACAAATTTCAGAAAGATTTTTGGGTAGAGTTCCTTTCGTCGATAATGAAGGTAGTGAAGAGGAAGGAGTAAATTTTTCTTCAGTAGGGGAGTATGTAAGTGTGGTAGTTTAGAATCAAGTTCAAGTACTTTCTACATTTTTCCCTAGATCTTTTTACATATGAGGAGTCTCATGCAAGAAATCTTGAGGAGGAACTTCATCCTTCTATCTATTATGTAGTTACTCCTTTTATATTTCTAATGTTTCTGTAAGTTCATAAGAAGGCAAAGGTGATTGAGCATAGGCACTTGCAAGGAGGTTTACTATGAGAGAAGAACCAGTAGGGTTCCTCTAGGAGTAGAGTTTTCAGTGGTAGGTCTCAAGCATTAGGACCTTTGAGGTTTTGACCAGTGGGGATTTGACCTCAGTAGCTTCCATTCCAGAATTTTGGGGCCAGTGGTTTTTATGATTTTATTTGAGATATCATTCCAGTGTGTTTTGTCTATGGAGTTTGTGGCTATCACCAGAATTATTTCCTAATGGTTCTTTGAGCTTAGTTTTGTGGAGGCATACAGATTCAACACTAACCTTAGTAGCAGTTTCCAGTGAGACTGTTTCAATAGTAGAGGGAATAAAATTATTCTCCACCGAGGGGAGATGAAACAGGTAGAGGATAACCTCAATATGTTCATCATGTTCAGGGACCTTGACCTGAGTGTGGTCGTGGAGGAGGACTTCAATAGAGAGGCAGAAGATCTAGGTGTGGTCAGTCGCATGCAGTGGAGGAAACAATGCTAGAAGGGGCCAGAGATCATTCAAGGTATTCTCAGTTTTTGGTCTATCCTTGTTTGTGCATTATTTGATTCAGGAGATTAAAACTCCTATGTTTCACCTACTCTAGTTTGTTCTCTAGGAATATATGTAGATATGCTCCTCATGCCCCTAATGTTGACTATTTCTGTTAGAGGCCATACCAGCTTGTTTGATGTGTTCCATGGGTGTAGACTGATGATGGGGCTATATCAGTCCCGTATAGACCTTTTATTTCTACATATGGATATATATGATGTAATTATAGGCTTCAATTGGTTACATTCCATATGTTTAGTTATCAACTTCTTTCAGAGGATAGTTGTGTTCTTTGATGTGAATAGTCAACGTGTGGTTTTTATTAGCGAGTGGGGTTGTCTGGTGGGAAGTTGGCATGTGGATCCCCTTCTTTCTTTGATGTTTGATTTGTTTTTGGAATTATCATAGGCTAGAATAGTGGAGGTTCCTAGGTTTTTTGGAGAATTTATAGATGTTTTTCCCGAGGAGGTTGTGATGTTACCCCCTCAACGTGATGTTAAGACCATGATAGACTTGCAACCTGATTCTTTTCAGATTTCGATGAATCATTATTGGATAGAACCTTCTAATATATAAGAGTTAAGGATTTAGATAGATGATCTGATAGAGAAGGATTTTATCTAGCCCAATGTGTCTCCATGGCGTTCTCTAGTGTTGTTCTCCAATAAGGAGGATGGTAGTCTGAGGTTGCGTATAAACTATTAGAGGTTGAATCAAGTAACAATCAAGAATCGTTACCATATTCTAAGGATGGATGATCCGTTTTAATAGTTAATAGGAGCTAACCAATTATATAAGATTGATCTACAGTCTGGATATCACCATTTGAGGGTGAAAGATGAGGATGTTTAGAATATTGCCTTCAGATATAGGTATGGTCACTTTGACACTACCACAAAACTGGGTTTCTGCAGCACCACCCTTTAACAGCGCTAAAAAAAAGCACTGATAAAGGGGGTGCCTTTATCAGTGCTAAAAAAAGCACTGATAAAGGGAACTTTTAACAGCGCTAAAAAAAGTGCTGTTAAAAGTGACCCTTTATCAGCACTTTTTTTAGTGCTGATAAAGGCACCCCATTTATCAACACTGTTAAAGGGCCCCCTTTATCAGTGCTTTTTTTAGTAGCGCTGATAAAGGGGGGGGGATTTATCATCGCTTTTTTCCTTAGCACTGATAAAGTGTATATTTCAAAAAAATTATATTTCATAAAAAATAATATATTGATATATAAATATAAAATTATATTTATGTTTATATAAATATAATATATATATTTTTAAATATGTTTTAGATAAGTATAAATAAAAATTTTCCCTTAATATATAAGATATGTAGTGAAAATGACTTATAAAATATCTTAAAAAATTATTAATTGATAATTTTCATAATTATCATCGACTAATAATCATTTAATAAAAATTTGAAGACACAAAAATCAAAAAAATCAATAAAAGATCTAAAATAAGTTAAAAATGTAACTCAAACTTCAAACAACCATAACTTTTGATCTGGGTGTTCGTTTGAGCTCTACAACATATCAAATCAAAGAATGTGACAATATATACATTATAGAGACCCAAGGGAACCTTCTATCACATTTTTAGAGGCCAAAAAAGTCCTTGAAGGCCTCTAAAATTGAGTTTTTAGTACAGATACCCAATTTTTTTAACATTAGATGAAATTTAATCTTTGTTTCAGGGGGTATTTTTGACCTTTTCACAGGGGACTGAATTTATTCTAAGGGGTTACATTTATATTGATATTATGGATTTTAAATTTTATCATTTTTCATAATGTAATTTTATTTATAATCAATTATATAACAATATATACATATT
The DNA here is from genome assembly GCA_963277665.1 of Viscum album. Taxonomy (NCBI): domain Eukaryota; kingdom Viridiplantae; phylum Streptophyta; class Magnoliopsida; order Santalales; family Viscaceae; genus Viscum; species Viscum album. Next base: position 1,082,232,783 of record OY728134.1, on the reverse strand, counting down.
TTTTATATATTCACCCATAAAAATTTAATTCTATAAATAAATAATTAAACATATTTACATATAAAGTATATCTCTCAATATATAAGGCTTATCTATATAAAAAACTAATATAAATTTTATTTAAAATACAAATATATTAATATTTATATACCTATATTTTGTTTGTGTGTGTGTGTGTGTGTGTATTTGTGTGCGTCTGTATTGACAAACTAATATATATTATCTATATATTTTAAACATATGTATATACATATTAATATATAATATTTGTAAATATATATAAATATGTATAATTATACTTACAAATACACATATAATATGTGTGTGTGTGTTGTATATATATATTTATTTATTTATAAACAAAAAATAAACATATTTGATCTTATAAATATATATTAATATATGAATAAATAAATATATTTATAAATATAACTATATATGTATATATATATATATATTAATATATGAATATATATTTTAATATACATATATATATATATAACTAAATATATATATTAATATAAATATATATATGTTAATATAAATATATATATGTTAATATAAATATATATTAATATATGAGTAAATATAACTAAATAAATAAATAAATATATATAAATAAATATATTTAACACCCCAAGATTCCATGGTATGCTTCTCTTTGAATAATACAATAGCGTGTGTTGTACGCAACTTCGAGTTCTAACACACACCACAATCAATCAAACTAACCGTTATGAATAGTAATACCCACTTTTTGAAATTTTATAAATTTTATCTTTCAAAATGGACTTCATTTTTGGATTCAGAATATCAAAATTAGCTTAGGGTGAATTTTTGGTACTTTTATGATAACTTTCATATTTTGATGAATAGTGAAAATTACTAAATTTTAATTAAAAACAACTTTTTTAATCAAAATAATTAATAGTGATAAAATAATAATTTGAGTGATTTTAAAGTATAATTAGATTATATTCTTACCATTTAATCCAATTTTTATCATTGGATATAATTTCACATTTAAACTGGACATAAACAAGTGTTAATCTTTTGATAGTTATTATTTCTTAAAAACACGCTTTTTGTTTTGACAACAGGAATTAATTTTAAATTAATTTCTGCCACTTATGTCTTTTGAATTTAGAAAAATGGATTCCATATTTATAATAAAAAGATTCAAATTTTGTACATAGGTAACTTTTATTTTTAGACATTTTGAATAATTACTTCGGTAAATATTTTATTTACCATGGTTAAAGGGTAAATCTGGCAAATAAGGGTAAAAAATAATATTATAATAATATTAATTTAACCTAAAATGTGTCCTAACCATATTTTTTGATACATTTCAGACCATGTGAATCTTTGAGTCGATTTTGGGACCTCATGGATCCACTTGTAAGTGATAATGACACTTTATATTAATTAAGTTAAAGTAAATACAAAAAGGACGTAAGCATATATCTTTTAGAAAAACAATTTTTACATAGGGTTATATATGTTATATTTTCAACTATAAATATTAATTAGAAATATAAAATTATTTCCTATATAATGGTATTTTATTTATAATTTTTAGACATTGAATAATTAAATATATATCTGACACAATAATGATGCAGTATTTTCCTTATTAATGAAAGAATCAAATAATTGGTATTATAAATGTTAAAATAAATATAATTTGAAAGTTTTGATGACATCCACGAATTTTATATGTTAATATTACCTTTTAGTATTGCTTAAATGAATTTTTTTCGAATTAATAAAGTTGTTAAGACTTTAACAAAAAATCAATTATTAAATAGTGTCAAAATTGACAAAAATGAGTTTTTAAAACAAATATTATATTATTAATTGATATTCTATTATTAAAAATATAATGTTAGGAAAAAGGAGTTATATAATGATAGGTGTATTATTAATGGACCACTTGGTGGTCTCTTGGAAGTTTATAGTAAGTTTATTAACTATATAATATAAAAATACAAAGAGACATGGTAAATGTCAAACTATTTAACTAAGAGTTAAATAAAAAAGATAAAGTTAATATAGTGACCCAAACCTGCATAAAACCTATTGGTTGAGTGGTTTTCGACTTATCCCCATCTTAACCATTAAATAATTCACTTTGGAGCCATTAGAAACTGAATATTAATTTATTATAAAATAATATTTCTAGCTTTTCCTAAGGTGCCCCTCACCCCTCTTATAAAAGGGCACTCCACCTTCCCTCTAATTCACACCTTCAAAGCATTTTGGTTTAGCCAAACCCTGCCCAAATATTCTATAAACTTCCCTCAATTCAACCTAGAGGCATTATTTTGATCATAAATCCAACTTAAGGAGCCCTTTTGATCAAATCAAAAGGAAGAACCCGAAGAAGAGGTAATGATTTCACCACCCTCTTTCAAGTTCCTTTCTTCTTCCACTTATTCTTTCTTTGTTATTTCCATTATAAAATAATAAATCTAGTATCTTATATATACTGTGATGTTATTATAAATATGTTACAACCATATTCAGTATTCTATCCATCCTTTGAATGACATGTCACCATACGTGCGTACGTACGACCTACCGTCTCCACTTCATGGTGTAATTGTTATTCAATATATTATTATTTGGATGGGTATAATAATTATTTTTAATTCATTTAAATAATAAATATAAAATTATAATGATTTTTTATATATGATATATCATCCAATTATATATTATTTTAATATCAAAAGAATGATATTGTCGCTCGTGTGTACGTACGGATTACCGTGTCCACGAACGCTATGAGATTCATTCCCCATCATATCCATTCAAGAATAAATTTCATTTGATTATTAAAAATAATGTTTATAGACATGATATCATTCTTAATATGAATAATATACATCCCATCCATAACAAATATGGCTCACATAACAAAGAATATAAAGGAAAATGAATCCGTTAACACCCAAAACGACGATAATACTAAGATATTATCAACAAATCAATGTTAAAAGATCATATATGATATCATATTAATGTATATTATTCTTTTATAATTAAATAAAAATTATTTCACCATTATACAGGAGGTTAACTTACCCTCGACCAAGGAAAAAGTACAAAGTAAGGGGTTTCCTATCTCACTTTTAATTCCGTGAGATTTCCATTGTTCACCAATTATTTATTGCATGTGGTGTGTGTACTGCCCATGAATGTATTCATTGTGTAATATAATTTAATTTATGGATATTTAAATCATCATTTTATGATCCTTCTTTCATGGGTGTATGTTTCGTAAGTTACCAAATCAATAAGGGAATTTGAAATTTCAATTTCCACTCATTCGGCTTTATACATACTTCATTGATTATTTTACTCCAAGATTATGTGTGGAATCACTATTTATTTGATTATGTCATAATTTACACTCCCCTCTCTATGGATATAATTTTGATACACATAATCACTCCATTGATAAATTCTCAAATCATCGATATGAACTTGACAGGAGTAATTTTAACTCAATATCCATTTGTTGAGTAAAATATCCAATTCATTGGTGTTGTTTTTACAAGAATATGTGTGAATGACCTCTGATTTATTTACACTGAATATCCAATAATATTGAGTGTATTTATATTTTTCACACATAATTATGTTGTTGATTTATCCTTAACCTAAGGATACGGTCTTTATAAGATATTTCATCTCAATTTATATTCCATTGATACTTATTTGTTGTTATACACCAAATCACTTTTATATGGTGTATATAATGTACTTTGACATAGTATATCATGAATCCATTTATTATCATGATATTACAATGTTTTTATTACCTCAATTATTTGTATTCAAGTGTCTCTCTCTTGGTTAGAAACTCTAACTAAAATATCGTTTTTAAATGTTTCAAAGATTTATTCTTCTAAATCTTTCTCATTAATTTCCATGTTTTAAAAATGGTTTTAAGGATTTATTTATATGGAAATTAATGTTTTAAAATTAAAATTCCTTTTAAAAGTTTCAAATTGGTATGAGACACTTTGATTCAAAAATATATTTTAAAACGGCTTCTTGACAAGTAGTGTGACTTTTAAATGATTTCAAGAAAAAGAGGGATATTTATCTCTAATAGTTTTGATGATTATTTTCATCTATGTCAATATCCTCCATTATTCTTGATTGAGGTTAATCTGATAAAAAAAAATATTCCATATTGTATCAAATGAGTTATGTTTTACTGTGGATGTGCTATTTTTATACCATTCATGGTTTGTGGATAAAGTATTGACATTTTGTATGCTAGTTTTAATATGAATGTTTGTATTATGTTTCAACATTTTCATATGAGGAATGAATTGGACTTAGTCAGTGATGGGTGGAGCCCACTATAGCTCCTAGATTCATCGGAAGGTCTCATGAGACAAACTAGTGTCTTGGAACAAGGCCTTGACAAAATCCTATTTGTAGTCTTGGCACAAGGCCTTGACTATGTGGTTATGATAGTCTGGCATTATGCATTCCATTATTATGAAAGTGGTTATTTATATTGCATGTGATTATTAGACTAGTAGAATATCCATGTGAATAAGTAAATGGAATTATTTCATTTTATCTTTGCCATATTATACTGAAGTTCAAGTTTAAAGGGCTTTTGTTTTAGTTATACATTGCCTTAAATGTTTATGCTTATTTATGAAAGTTTTTGCTATATTGTTATCCTTACTGAGCATCTGAGCTCACCCCTTTCTATGTTTAATTTTTCCCAGGATGTGAAGAAGTATTTTATGAATGACCTGCAGGGATAGTATGAGGATATGAGTGTGATCTATGGAAACAAGATGTTGTCGTAGTTTTTCACTTTATGATGTAATGTAAACTTTATGAATGTATCTAGTGATTCCAAAGCTACTAAACTAATCGGTCTTTTGAGACTTGACCTTTTGTGATCATGCTAATGATACATAATAATGCACCGACTTTGGGTAACTGGGTTCTGGGTGTTACAGTTGGTATCAGAGGAAGTTTAGTACAAACCTTGGAAACTAGATTTAGATAAACTCTGATTAGGGCACGTAGCCCTAAGATAGACTTTGAGGATTAGTATAGAGAAACTTCCTAAAATTTTGGTATTGTATTGATTTTGTGAATTTTCCAAGAAATACATACCTGTCTGGATACGAGTAAGTAGAGGCAGATCTAGCACAGATGTACCTAGGGGTAAAAACCGAAAACACCGCTTTGAGATAGACTCGAACGAGAACTGGTGCACGACAACGGGCCTTGCTGCACTCTTGGTTACAACACTCCCGGGGGATATTCTTAGGATAACTTACATTTTCTTTAAAAACTGATTTGAGTTATTTTAATATAAGATGAGAATAAATGACCTTAGTTAATTTTAAGGTGTTTCAAATTGAAAATATGGTGTCATGATATTATCTAAATGATTTTATGACTACTGTTACTCACACAATGATTTATGGTTTTAGTCAATGGATGGATTCCAAAGAAGTCATAGTAACTTTGAGAATGATGTACAAGGTGAGAATAGTGGTGGAAATGAGAAACGAAATGGAATATGGATTGGCGTAAAGGATATTATATTCATGCCGAATTAGTTTTCCAAAAATATGATCAAAAACATATATATTAACCGACTCACAGACTCAAAAAATAAGAGAAAGGCAGTGAATGATAAGAGCTCCAGCTGTGGAGACCATGGAGAGAAGAAAGATCAATTTCCAGCATGCCAGAAATGTGGAAGGAGACACCCAGGAAAGTGTCTCAATGGAACAAATAAATGCTTTATGTGTGGGAAAGAAGGGCATAAAGTAAATAATTTCCAAGAAAAAATGAAGAGTACTATGGAATAAAATAAAATTTTTCCTAAGATTACAATTACGGTCATTTGTCGTAAATGTAAGGGACCTTGGAATTACCCAAGTCACTGACCTATTCTATAGGATAACCTCTTGGTCATGGAAGAACCTATGTGTAAATAAATGCATGGAAAAATGTTTAAAGGTATTGGTGCTCTTTGTTATTGATATTACTTTGGGTGAATTTTCTCTTATATGTGTAACCCTGAAATTTATCATGTGAAAATGATATTTGAGGAAGAATTATCTTTTATATTGTGGATATAGTTATAAATAACCATTTGGTTTTATATGATCCTTGAATTCGAGGAAATTACAAGTTATTATATTTTGGGATGAAAATGCAAGGTATGAGATAACATTTGTGGTTAAATTATGTTATGGTTATTTTGAGGAATTTATCTCATTTTGGTAATGTTATAAAATATAGTTTTTGAAAAAGGACAACACGCAGACCATGTGACAACCCATCGCGTCAGAAAAAGCTGTAGGAATCGAACCCACAACCAGAGTGCAATTGGTATTTATCGCCTACCACTGGACTACGTGAAGTCCCTGGTTAGTGTGACTAATTATTTTTAGTTAAATGATTTTATTGATCAATAATAAGTTGGTTTTGGATATTATTTCTTATCAAATTAATACCCTTATTATAGGAAAATGATTTGGTGATTAAGTGATAAATGTTATTTTGGAAGATGTTCGCTTTGTTGGGAACACTATATGCCCAGGGAAAATAGAATACTATGAGATTTCTTTTGAGGAGTAATGGTGGATTTTTTTCTATGTTTTTATTGCAGATTTATAGTGATTTAGGTTATTTATAGAAATGATTAACCTATAATAGAGAATATGTGATTAGTTTAATTACATTTAAGTATGTGACTTTAAGAGTAGTTGATGTCATTTGGAGATACAGTTTAACGTGGAAGACTACATGACCAAATTCTTCTAAGTTTTGGGTTTCAATGTTAGTTTGGATTATATTGAAGGATTTTAAGGACAATTGTTTACTTAATGGTATTTATTTAACTTTGGGGTATTGTTGGTTTAATTTTAGAAATTAAGATTAGTGTTTCTTTCTCTAAAGGAATATCCTTTTGGGGGATCATCAGATCTTGTACTAACCATTTTGGTTTTGATTAATCTCTAAAGACAAGGTAAATATATAGTTTATACTTTGTGGGTCATGTGATTCTCTAGAAGTTTATTCTATCTCTTCCAGCGTGACCAAGTCTTCTTGAATACTCATCATTTTAAAAAAATGAGTTAGTGGTAGAAATTTATTAAATAATGAAACTCTACTTAAAACGTAATTATATCTCTTTATGTTCTTAGTCAATATCATAAATAAATTCATCATCTTTATGTAATGTAACTTAAAAAAATGTTGTCCGTTTATTTTTCCTACTGGGAAACTAATGACCGTTTGTCCCATCACAAGTTTGTGGTTTTATTGTTGTTAAATTTCTCCTGATCATGTTTTGTATACATTTACATCAGAACTTGACACTTAGTTTATCTTCCATATCCATGTTTTACAACATGGAATCCTAGTATGGGTTATCTTGGGTGACCTTTGTACTTATCTTTCTTTCTTTTAAAGAGATAGTTTTATTGACTCTTTTTTTGATGTGGGACTTTCCATTATATTCTCTGAGCGCTGCCGGATCCACAGAAACTGATGTAACGCCCTGTGGTGGAGCAGGAGTCAAAGACGATGGAATATAGAAGCTCGGAGAGACAGAAGTATAAGGAAAAGAAGATGGGACAACAGTATGACCAGATTCTGACTGGGGAGTGGGAATCATCATGGGATGTGAAAATGATGGGGCAGAAGATGCAGAAGGTAGCGAAAACATGAGAGGCCTAAATATCCCGTGTGTCCCTAACGACACACCGAGATCAGAATGTGGGAAGGATGACATGTCAGTGAGAGGGGTAGGGTCTAGTCAGGCACGCACAGCTGATCGTCCACCTCTGGTACGAACCCTCCTCGTACCACCGGCCTGAGTACTAGGATCAGTACTAGGCTCCTCGTCGAATAACTATCGACGTATAGGTGGATCCTACAAAAATATTTACAAAAAAATTAATCACATGACATTATATATTATTTAAATATATATATATTTGAAATAAAGTACTCACTATAGGAACTAATGGTGGAACGCCCATCTCTGCCATCCGACGATTGTTCTCCATCATTTTTTCCTTCGTCTCTCTTCAATTGGCTGCATTTCCTGCTTTTGAAAACAAATATGTAATTAATTAGAAAAAAGAAACTAATGTGTAAACAAAAAAACTAAATATATGAGGGAATAGGGGGATTCATTGGTAATTTAGCTATCAATTGTTTTAGCAGAGCTTGAATGAATTTAATAAATCATACAATTTGTAATGTTCACTAAGTTAGAAATATTGTTTGACTAGGTTTGAATACAGTTCAATTCCAAATTAGAAAATGCAATTCAAATAAAACAGCAACCAATAAACATTGAAAATTCACATAAAGGTCAAGTCAGATAAAACATATTTGTGATCAATACTATATCAATTTTAATATTACCAACCTTAACAACCCAACTTGAGGTAAAACAAAAGAATTCAGAACATGGATGAATGATTCTATATATTTTCAACCACAACTTCAGGTTCACAATAAACTCTGACAATTGAGCTATTGTAGTCATCACAAGAAATAAATGGATTGGTTCCAATGGTAATAGAGACAGTGTCAATTCCATCATCACCATCATAAAAAATATGTCTTGGAATTACTTCAATTATGACACCAAATTCAGGTCGAAGTTGGTCTTTGACATAAAAAACTTGTTTAGCCATTGATGCCAACACATATGGTTCTTCGGTAGCAAGAGTGCGAGTCATATTAATTAATCAAAATCCACAATCATCAATAAATGTGCCATGTCTCGTCATCGAATCAAACCAATGACATTTCATCATTGTGACTCATCCATGAGAGTAATAATCCAATATTATTATTTTCTCAATGACTCCATAATAACCCACATTTTTAAATCGCGGTCTACTATCTGATGCACTGTCATAACAATCTGTTGTGGTAGTAACCATAACACCATCATGTTGTGTTATCATGTTCTTTACTCGTTCAGTGATAATAAATTTGTACCCATTGATAACAATTGATTTACAGTCATGAACCATGGTATTAGGACCAAAAGCCAAAGCTATTATTTCCTCAGAGACAGAGTCAACAGACAAACTCAATACCTACAATATAAATGACTGTTAAACTTAATTAAATATTGAAATAATTAATTTAAATAGTAATATTTTTACCTTCAATTTTAACCAAGCAGAAAACTCTTTGCTATGAAAAGTCTCTCTCCTTCTCAAAGATAAAGAACGATGCTTCCTATTTATCATTGTTTTATGTTCCCTGTAGATAAAAAATATGAATAGTTTAACAGATATATATGTAAGATATACATAATCAATTTAGTTACCTGATATAGTCATCGAACAAATCACAGTTGAACAAAACTGTGCGATGTGCCATCTCCCGCTCTTCATGGATTAATGTCTTCAATGTATATGATCCAGGAATTCCTTCTGTTTGAGGAAGTGATAGAAAAATGGGTTCAATTTTCTCATACTATTCTTCTTCATTTCCCATTGGTCTATTCAATCTTGTAGTAAGATCAGACAAATACATCGAGCAGAAATCCATACATTCTTGATCCAGGTAACCGTTCACGATAGAACCTTCGGGATGATTTCTGTTTTGGACATAAGAATTTAATGTGAACATATTTATTTCAGTTGGATACATCCAACGAAAAGAAACAGGTCCTCCGAGAAGTATTTCAGTGGGAATATGGACAGTCATATGCAGCGTGCATGTGAAAAATGATGGAGGAAATATTTTCTCCAACTCACACAAAATTAATGGGGCATCTGTCAACATTTTTTTCAAGAAAGACTTGGACAACTTCTTAGCATAAAGATCTCTAAACAAATGGCACAACCGAATAACAGCCACCCTTACATTATTGGAAAAAATATGACAGATTTCTATTGGAAGAAACTCATGCAGTAGAACGTGATAATCATGAGTCTTCAAATATTTTAGCTTCAACTCTCTTCTGTTGACCCATTTAGATATGTTGCTTGAATAGCCATCAAGAACTCTAATAGTCTCTAATACTTCCAGAAATTGTTTTTTTCCATAGGTGTCATCACATAATAAGCACATGGAAGTTTCCATTTATTTTCACTGATACACACAGGATGCAATTCTGGTCTGATTCCCCAATCCACCAAGTCACGCCGAGATCGTAAATCATCTTTTTTCTTCCCCTTGACATTTAGAAGAACCAAAAGTGAAATTTTGAATATATTATTTTCAATATGCATTATGTATAAGTAATGACGTAACAAATTGGTTGACCAATAAGAAAAATCAAAAAAGATACTCTTCTTCCTCCAATTGTAATAGGTTTTAGTGGAAACATTCTTTCTCTTTCCATATTTCATTTGACCCTTCCCGAATGAAAAATTGAAATCTTTCAATTCATTAAGCACATCAGTTCCAGACATATGCTGAGGTGGATCATTTGTCTCTATGGTATTATCAAATCTTCAACGATTCATTCTATATGGATGATCCTTTGGCAAGAATTGTCGATGTCCCATAAAATTGAAACTACATTGATGTTTTAGTCTTCTGGATCGTTTATTCTTCATACAAACTAGACATGACAGTTTTCCCTTCGTGCTCTATCCAGACATCATTGCATAAGCTGAAAAATCATTGATCGTCCACATAAGCGCAACACGCATCTGAAATATGTCTTTAGAACATGCATCGTATGTGCACACACCCACATCCCAAAGAATTTTCAACTATTTTATTAAAGGTTTCATGTATACATCAATATAAATGCCGGGATCAGAAGGACTAGATATGAGTATACTCATGAAAGTGAAAGGTTTTTTCATACACAACCATGGGGGAAGATTATAAATGTGTATAAAAACTGGCCATGTGCTGTGCGAAGTAAGCATTTTCCCAAATGGATTAAAACCGTCGCATGAAAGACCCAACCTCACATTACGCACCTTAGCTACAAAATTAGGATGTCGAGCATCAAATATCTGCCATGCAAATCCATCTGCAGGATGAACCAACTCATAATTAGTATTCTTTCTCTCGGTATCATGCCATCTCATTTTTATTGACATGTCATCAGACATAAAAATATTCTGGAGTCTGGGGATCAATGGAACGTTCCACATTACTTTCTGTAGAATGCGGGATGGTGTTCCATCAGATTTTTACTTCCAGCAGGATGTGCCACATTTTATACAATCATTTCATTCAGCGGTTTCCTCCCAGAATAAACTGCAATCTTTCGGGCAAGCATGAATTTTGTTTCTTGAAAATCCAAGTTCCTCAACTAACTTCCATGCCATATAGTGGTTTGAGGGAATATCTGCATCATCTGGAAGTAAATCCTTCAAGAGGGTAAGAATATACTCGATTACTATATTAGAAATCCCATACATAGTTTTCCCATGAAACAATCGGATTAAAAATTCCAGCTTTTTCATTTTATCGCATTGTCGATATACTGGAGTCGTGGAAGCATCATTCACTTTTTTCACCCTATCAATACCATCATTTTCAATAGATGCATCAACTATGCTCATATCGAAGTCTTCTTGAGTCGAAATCCTTTATTTTTCATGATGACGAATAAACGGAAACTGATCATCTAACAAATTCTCTATTCCAGTCCTTTCATTTCGATCATCACCAATTTGAGATTTCATTTTCTCCCCATTGTGATACCACACAAAGTAGTTTGCTTGAAAAACATTTTTGGTTATGTAGTAACTGACTTCTTTACGGCTCAACCAAGGTCTACCAACACAATTGGAACATGGGAAGTGTATACGACCACTATCTAAAGCATTGTGAAATGAAAAATCTATAAATCTCTCCAAATTGTTTTGAAAATCGCTTGAGATCCGCTCGGTTTCATACACCAAACTTCTGTCCATTTTGTAAAAAGAATTTATATAAGTCATTTTGTCATAAACAATTCAATAGGATTGAAATTTAATATAAAATACATTTAAGTAAACGATAAAGGAAGAAATTTATAGTCGATGTAGTGAACTATTAAAATAATGTAAAGAACAGGTACTCATAAATTAAATTAAAATTTATTTATATTCATTTTCATTAGGTCTACAGGAGGAACATGCCTCAGGTCCCATCATGTGTTATAAGCATCACAAATGATTAAATCATGTTCAATAACTCATTATTGACACCTTTATGGCCATACCTTTCATTACCCAATTACTTCCCCAAGTCAAGCGCACCCCATGGGTGAATAAATTTTAAGCTTCTACACTAATAGGTTGTTCATGGCTATAAAAAGATTTAATTTCATTAAGTATAGACAAAAAAATTTATTTTTAAATTTGAAATTATTAATAAAGTATGTCAATGATAACAACATTACTGAATTAAACTTGTGACTTATCTAACATTTTTATGGCTGTCTACACATGCCAGAATGGGTAGTGAAAAGCACCCCACCCTCATAAAAGTGAGTATTGGCCAAGAAGGACACATAATATACAACGTTCAATGAGAACCATATTTAGTTGACCCTAAAGTTATATTAGTACAGTCATCTTGGGGGAAATGGAATATATGATATCGGTTAACTAATGAATTCAAAAGCTCGTATTCCATATGTTGGACACTATCTAAGGTAAGAAATCAAGTGAGGATGGGTTTACATCATTCAATTTCTTACATGATAGTGAGAATTAAGGCATAAATTAATGACTTGAGTTCACTGATACCATTTCAACCATTATACACACCATGTGAACCCTTATACACACCATATGAACCCTTATACCATATCGTCATTATTACAACCATTAATAACAACTTATTAAATAACATCACTTGTTAAAGATAATTAAATTGAACATAAATCAATAATAATATTGGATATATCAAGTAAAATGAAGTCATACTATCTTACATCCTAAATAACCACCCACAACCATGATTAATGACCACAAAGCTCCCCTCTCGGCCAAATCAAAAGTGAAAACAAAAACACATAGTTGCAGAAAAAAACTTCATTTGTGTGAAGAATAATAATCTCATGGTCCTCATGATATTTTAACCACACAATCATGATTTTCGAGATGAACTTGTATCCATGAAACCATATGAGAAACACGATTCAATACATGCATTTTTCTGATTTTCCCAAGCATTTTGAGGAACCCCAAATCAGTGAAAATGGTCATTGTGTTTTAAAAAGGTGATTGAATAACACATGTATGATATCTGAGGAAGAATGATTAATGGTTATATTAGAAAAACTAATATTCACTAATATTGCGAATTTGACATTCTGTGAATTAGTTTCATGAAGAAGGAAGAAGTACTCATTAGGGACCACATACTATTTTGCAAAGTTCAAGAAGATACTCCATATGTTCTATTGTGCAAAGGATAAGTGAACAGTGTGTCATTTTATATATATATAGATTTTTATAGAAACATGATACATACTTGTTATGTAATACACATAGTGTACAAAAATTAAGATGAACAAGATCTTCATGTTTGGCATGATCTTAATGAAAGGAGTGATTTTCATGAAATAATATCAATAAATATTACAAACAATTTCTTATTAGTTAATATACATGAAGATATAATATTTTAAGCATTGAGATTAAAAAAAACTATGAATCTTTAAAATTAGAACACAATAAAGAGACACCATGCCCTTATAAATGTAAATGTGTAATGAAAACATTAATTGGACATACACCGATATAGGGATTTGAGTACACAATTCGTGGAACAATCATAAAATTTTACAAAAACCCTAAAAATTGGGACTAATGAAATCGTTGAGAATAGAAGGATATGCTTGATAAGAGGTGGAACTATATCCTTGATAAAATATGGAAGGAGTCTAACCTGGAAGCTACTGATCCGATGGAAGAGGTGGGGATTCTGAAGTGCTTCTGTGAAGGAATCGATTCTGGCGACCAGCGGAAGGGTTCTGGAATCGTGGGGAGGCGGCTACCTGGATTTGGAGAATTTGGGGCTTTTTTCCCAACGGTTTTTAAAAACCGTTGGGAAAACTAAATTTTTCCCCATCTTTCCCAACGGTTTCATCAAACCGTTGGGAAAAGTGATTTTTTCCCCATCTTTCCCAACGGTTTTATCAAACCGTTGGGAAAAGTCACTTGTTCAAGTTCTTTACCAATGGTTTATGAAAACCATTGGTAAAGATAACATATACCAACGGTTCAAAGAACCGTTGGTATACAAGTGTTGGGAAAAGTCTGCTTTCCAGTAGTGCATGGTGTACGCCCTTGGTAATATCTAGTAGGATATTATGAGAACGAGACCCGCCAGTAGGAAATCCACATTTAGATTCATCATTGGATGTTCCTATCTACATATGTGTTTATTAGACCTTGGAATTTATGATTATTATTAATGAGTATTATGAGTTGTGTACTTTGATGTATTGATGGATGTTCACGGTGAAGTAGGATATGTTGGGTGCGTCACGAGTAATATTGCATTAATGAATAATGCAAGAAAGGATTTATACCTTATATTCTTTAATGGAAGTTAATATCTAAGGCCTTTTTATGGAAATGATATATCCTAAATAAATCCATGCCTATGGTGTTCTATAGGCAAGTTCTATTTTTGGAAAATCAATAAAAGAGACATTAAGAACATAGGTTGATGGCACCAGCATGCAACCTTCTTGATTTGAGATATTGTGATAAAGGGATTACATTACACAATAAGTGTCTGTATGAGGTGTTATGTCATTGGGGCAATAACTTATTTCTTTATGGGTGGCTTGGCATGTTGTTAGATGATAACCTTGGACTTTATGCTGCTTTGCCCAATGCCACTGAAAAAGTGGCCTAGAGGGTCACACACTAAGTGTATCCAGAATCTGAGTTAAATAATATATTATTATTTACTATTTTAAATGTTGAATAAATACTATTAATGCATGTGGTTTAATAATTATTCATGTATTCTTGATCGTATATATTCCATCACCAGTTATTCGAGAGAATATAATGTCAGTGGAATATTTAATAAATAAATATTTTATATTTAGTGAATATAAAATTTATTTATTTATTTGTGAATAATGTAGTGATATTTATTTAATAAATAAATAGATATTATTCAATATTATATAAATATTGTGGAGTAATGGAGGACCAAGTTTAATGGTTCAGTTATAAATAATAAATAATAAATATTATCTTATTAAATAAAATTTAATTTTAATTCATAAGTTAAGTGCATGTCGAGAAATAATAATATTGGTATTATTATTTGACATGGGGATTTTTCTAGGATTAAATAAATAATTGAATTGTGTAATTATTTTATCTTAACCCTAGTGATATATAAACCCAATTTTGTTATTTTCTCAAACAATACAATTCATTTATTTGGGTTGTGCACAATGGAATTGGATAATTATCTCAAGCCCTTGAGATCTCTCTTCTCCAAGATCACTCTCAAGAACAGAGAGACATTTTCCTCCACCAAATCAAGGAGAATGATTTGGAATAAATTCTTGTAGAAATCAAAGGTGGATGATGCAAGTGCAAGGATTTTCTATGCTAGCACCTGGAGATTCCTTTGATGACATTTGAAGATTCATAGAACACGTGTGGATCACCGATAGAGGGAATAAGCACTTGATTCCTATAAAGAAATAAAGCAACAACACAAATATTTTTCCAAATTAATCAACAAATAAATAATTCCAACAAAGGTAATTATTTAATTAATTAAATTAATTATAAATAATATATGATGATCCTCCCTCTCATTTTGGCATGATTTCTATTATCTGATTCTTTGATTTAATTTAGTTGATCACTATGTTCAATGTTGTGTAAAATCTCAGATTAATCATCAATCATGGAAAAAAACAAAGTTGGGCACCCCTCATCACACAATTCCTCTATGCCCGAAACCTACAAGTGATATCATAGTGGTTACATAATCATTTATAATTATTTAAAGATCATTGGTGATTTACACATTTTAATTTAGTTTTTCAATTCAATTTTAATCGTTCTTTTAATCCAAATCACGAGATATTCATCCTCCTCCTTTATTTCTCATAGATATAATTGAGATGATTAATTTTATGAATAGAATAAAATCAAGGAACTCATCCGAAGGTGCCAAAGATTATGGCCAGATAACACAAGATTTCACACCGTGTATTTATGGTCAATGCATCAAGAATCAATTCGGCAATTAATTAAAATTGTGTGCATTGATTACACACGGTGAATTAAATAACTTACACCACATATTTACCGAACCAGGGTAAAACATGGTCAATTGGAGTACATGTTGTGTAGCCCTTGTACACGATATGTAGTCCCTTTGAGTCACAAACGATCCGTGTATTACAGTACATGACCTACCTGACTGGTGACCATGTAATAAAGAGATTACAAAATTTTCATCCCATTAGATACACTATTTACTCCATTTTTCAAGGTGCAATTTACATTTCAGGTCCTAGGCATGTACCTCAAATTGATGGTGAGAGATGTACACTCCGTGTAGCTCTTTTTTAAATGCCATGTACTTATATCAAATTACACAAATTTAAAATTTATTTATTAAATTATGTAAATCTTGAGACATGTTCTTAAATGTGGTCATTAAGTTGATAAGACACTCCATGTGACCGGTTTTAATATTTACATATATAAATGTTTAATTAATATCTACATAATTTTCAGATCTGCATGTCATGTATGAGTTATATTACAATTGTTACTCTATGTGCATTAAAGCATAAAACATGACCAAAAAATCATGTAATTCATGCAATCATTAATTTGATACTACACATCATGAAAGAACATGATAAATCATGTATGTTATATGTCACAAGAGTAAACAGTATATGAGCATAATACATATTGGGTAGATTCAGACGGGTATTCATTGTATTTCTTCCAAGGTACATTTGTGTACATAGTTAATTTTAAATGAATTTATTTAATTTGTTTAAAATTATAATGGATTATAATCTCAAGGAAATTTAGATAATAATTAAGATAAAATAACTGATTAATTAAATATAATAATTAATCAATTCGAGCATGATTTATCTTAAATAAGAACGATTAAGAATTGAAAGTTAGTTTTATTAAATTCATAATTCATTACATGCATGTGGATGATCACGAGTATAGACTAGACCTTTGTATATGATTGGTTTCATTTAATTTATTACTAAACTAAATTATTGGTCTGTGTTCCTCATCTCCTCTTATTGTGTAAGGCCTACATTCCCATGGTTTATTTTATGTACACCCTTTCCCCCTCACTTGTGCATGAGTAAAAGCATATGTAATGGATGGAGCTCTAAAGCTATTTGAGGCGGTTCAAGTTTGGAGTCAAGGCTAAACCAATCCAAGAGAGATACATTGGTGGATAGGTGGAAAGTTTTAACATGGACATTAATTGGTTCAAGGTGTTTTCCCCCTAGATCAATGATTATTTTATCAACCGCTAGATAAACTAACCACTAGTGAAAGCTCATGATCATATCAATTTTTTATTTTATTTCTGTCAGTTGAATGGTTATTTCATTATGGATGTTTTTTCATGATCACATGAATTAATTAATTAATGATCATGTAAGATATAACTAAAATAAATTTTCTTATGCGTAAATATTATCTAAGATATGGTTAATCACTCGAGTAAATCCACTTAATAGTAACAAGCATGTGATAAAGATAATAATAGGAAACTTATGAATAAAGGATGAAAAATCTCAATTATATATATTAATTTGGTATATCCTTCCACTAATTTAGTTAAAAATGAACCATAATTCAAAGTGCTCGACTAGCCAAAGTTGGGGTGATTTCAATTATTAGGGAATTCTAACTTGAAGTTTTGGTTTGAATTAACTTAATTCACATCAAGGGTTGACTACCAAAGTAGGAATTTTTGTAACTAAGAGGAAAAGGTTGAGAAAATCTTGATTAATGATTTTGGGATTGGGGGGTCCACTCAACAGATCAAGGAACTGTGAGTTAATGTAGTTGGCATTTGGAATGCCTACCTAAAACCATTCATGTTTCTTGACTAAACAAATTTGGGGTAATGATAAAGGGAATATGAATCCTTGACACTAGAATATACAAGAAACATGATATTCTGAATCCAATGGCTATGACTATTGGGTTTCAATAAAATAGTGGGAGACTGATAAAAATAACATTTATTTATTTGTCTAAATTTATCAGATAAAGTACTAAAATTATGCTTATACTATTTTGTAGAAGTAACATTAAAATGAAATCAAAAATATCATTGTGATCCATAATTTATAAGGATAACATTCTCACCGATAAGAATTTCCAAGAGTGGCATAGGCGCTTATGCATTATACTTCACCACGAAAGGAAATTGTACATGTTGGAAGAAATTTTTCTAGTTGCGCCTGGTAATGAGGCAAGTGATGAAGAGCTATCTCTATATGAGAAACATCTGAATGATATATATGTTCAATTATTTATGCTATCATCCATTTACAATGAGATTTTGAATCAATATGAAAACATGGATGCATATAACATGATGTCTGACCTTCAAAATCTCTATCAAGAGAAGGAGAGACAAGAGAGGTAAGAGATATCCAATGATTTGTTTACAACTAATCTTGGAGAATCTACACCAGCTAGGCCTCATGTATTCAAGCTTATTAGATACATTTAATTCTTAAACATCTTAGGGATTAAATTATCAGATGAGTTACATACGGATATCATACTTTTATCACTACCCAAGACCTTCTTCAATTTTTATTATTAATTACAATATGATAAATAATGAGAAGAGTCTTTCAAAAATTCTAACCTTGATTATCCAAGTGGATAAGGACATGGGGTGTGACAAACCTATAGTCCTTATGGTGAACAAGAAAATTAAGAACAAGGAAAAGGGTCCCAAGACCTATAAATAGTATAAAGCTCCCGAGGAATGTCCTTCCAAGAAGAGGAAAATCCAGAGGTAGAGCAAAGAAAAGGATGCAATATATTTTTCATGTGGAAAATCAGACCACTGGAAGAGGAACTACACCCAGAATCAAGCAGAAGCTAAAGGTTCATTCTTCATCAAGTGAAATCTTTCCATTTCTATACATTGGGTATTAGATATAGCTTGTGGTTGTCATATTTGTATCCAAATTTAGGAACTAAGTAGATTTCAAAAGATTTCCATAGGAAAGGTAGATATGAGAGCTTATAATGGAGTGAGGATGGCTTCCCCAGCCATTGGTGACTACCACCCTTAATTTCCAATAGGAATGATTTTGGTTTTAAAAGATTGTTATTATGTACCTACGATTACCAAGAACATAATTTCGGTATCATTCCTAGATGCAGATAGGTTTATTTTCAAGTTTAGAAATAAAAGTTGTTTCTCTTATAAGGAAAATATATGTTATAGTATGGAAAATTTAAATAATGGTATTTATGTATTAAATTATGAAAACCAAGTATCAACAATCGATAACAAATCATGTTCACAAGACTCATATGACACCCAACTATGTCATCACTATCTTGGTCATGTAAATGAGAAGTTTTTTACAATGCTCTGTCAAGATGTTTACTTATACTATTATGATCCAAAAACACTTGAAATATTTCATGTTTTTTATAAGGAAAAATGACCAAACCACCATTCAGTAGACAAGGTGAAAGATCCACACAGCTTCTAGGATTGGTACACATTGATGTGTGTGGACCATTTCTAGTATAAGACAGGGGCATATATTCTTACTTCATAACTTTTAATGATGACTTGAGTATATATGGATATATATACTTGATGAGGTATAAGTTCGGTTCCTTTGAGAAATTCAAGGAATTCAATAATGAAGTAGAGAATCAACTTGGTTAGAATAAAAAGATGCTTCAATCGAATTGAGGTGGTGAATATCTTAACCAAGAGTTTATCGAATTCTTATGAGAGTTTGGGATTCTATCTCAACTCACTCCACATTATAAACTAAAGTGGAATGGTGTTAGTTAAAGGAGGAACCATACCTTTTTAGACATGTTAAGGTTGATAATGATTCATGCAAATCTTCTTTTATCCTTTTGGGGATATGTATTACAAACTGCATCATACACATTAAACTGAGTACCAACTAAAGTGGAAAATGGAATTATCTTTGAGATATAGAGCGGAAATAAACCCATTTTATCGCATAAACGTGTATGAGATTGTGAAATATTTGTTAAGGACTTATCAAGAAACAAACTAGAACCCTGAGACATGAAGTGTATCTTTATAGGGTATCCCAAGGAAACAAATGGATACTACCTATACAACCCCTCAGACAAGAAAGTGATTGTCACCAGACAAGCCATCTTTATTGAGAGAGCGAGAATCCTCAAAAAGGATAGTGGGAGCAAGATTGACTTAGATAAATTTGATACTCAAGATACACAAGAGTTGGTAAAGGAACATATTCCAAAGGTCTTTGTGGAAGAAGTAGTTTCTAAAACACAAATACTGTGTAGAAGCATAAGAGAGGTAAGAGAACTAGAGACATACGATTTTTTAGTCACCAAGGATGGTGAATAATTATTGTTTGAAAATGAAGAACCTATCTCCTATAAGGAGTCAGTAGAATTATCATAATCTTTAAGATGGAAAGAATACATTAATTTTGAAATGGATTCCATGTATCAAAACCAAGTTTAGGTTTTGGTTGATGTGCCAATTGATGTAAATACTATTGGATGAAAATGAGTATTTAGGAGGAAAATGAACATGGAAGGTAAATTAAATACCTATAAATTAAGTCTAGTGGATAAAGGGTTCAAACAGTGTCAAATAATTGACTATGATGAAACCTTTTCACCACTTTTCATGTTTAAATCCATCAGAATTCTACTTGCTATAACAGCTTACCATGACTATGATATTTGTAAGATGGATGTAAAAACTACATTACTTAATAGAAACCTTTATGAAGATGTATATATGATACAACCAGAAGGTTTTGTGACTCCAGATGATTCCAAAAGGATTTTCAAGTTGCACAGATCCATTTATAGATTGAAGCAAGCATCCAGGTCATGGAACATTCGATTCGATGAATCCATAAAATAATTTTGTTTCATTAAGAATGAATGAGATCTGTGGGTTTATAAGAGGTTTAGTGGGAATGCATTAGTTATCATATTAGTATATATTGGTGACATATTACGTATTATAAATGACATACCAGTCTTACAATCTGTTAAGGACTAGTTAAACAAGTGTTTCTCCATGAATGACTTAGGCGAAGTAGCCTATATTCCAAGGATCAAGATCATTTGTGAAAGATACAAGAGGCTTCTTGAACTAAGTAAAAGTACATATGTTTACTAGATACTAAAGAGATTTAGTATGGAATAATCCAAGAGGGGATTGGTTATAGTGTTACATGGTTTATATATTTATAAGAAAATGTGTCCTTAAAAACACCATGAGAAAGAGATAATGAGTAAGATCCCATATGCTTCGGTGATAGGATCAATCATGTATGTCATGTTATGTACTATAATTTATGTTTAATATGAACTAATCATGGTAGGTAGATATAAAGAAGATCTAGGAGAACAACATCTATGGAATCCTGCCTTTTTATTATATAACTTTACATGACATTTTACAGATAGAGGATCTTTTAAAGTTTAGTGTCTTAGAAAAAAGGTAAATCATACATGAAAAATTAAAACATTATTCTATTACACATGAAAGGATTATTAAAGTTTAATCCTAAGTAAATTTATTTCATCTCATAACCTGAGGACATACATCAAAGGAAAGGGTGAGAATAAGGTCCAGTAAAGGAAAACAAGTGAAACAGTTTACATGTGAACTTGAGCAATATCAGTAAGAACATGAGGAATATCATAAAGGAACGATAAAGAGGAATATAATAATAATAATATATTGAATAAAAACTTGAAAATGTGGCTAAAAAATTTAATTTAGACATTCATAATCATATCACCAAGGTCCATCCCGAAGGTGTCATAAAAATTACAAAGGTTATTCACCACGGTATCGTAAAACTTATCATCTCTAAAGATTAATTTATTTACCCAATGTATTGGAGAGTTATCATTGAACACCCTTATTATGTATTTATTTTCATGTAATCGATATATATCATAATCAAACATTTTATAAATAACCCATATAGAATAAAAGAAATGGGTTTCATATCAAAATCATGGTGTTTTAAAAAGTACTTAAAAACACGATCATTATGTCATTTATAACCCATAGAAAGGAAATAAGGATTTTATGTATGTAAATTATAGAATTAAATAAATAAATTTTTATGTCTTGATTAATAACCCTGGAAATGAAATAGGTTTGGTTATTCACATAAATAAATAAAATAATTTCTTGAGAAAATGAGAGAGATTTTGAGATGAAAATTATGCAGCATAACAGATATGAAACATAGTTTTATAAAACATTAAAAAGAGAGGGAATAGGGGTAATAAATTCATAAATGACTCATAATATAGTATAGGGATAGAATAAAATATAAATAAGAACATGGTATGAAAATTTTAAAGACATACCACATAAAATAGAACTTGAAAGGAAAAGAGAAGTTGGGAATTCCCTTACCTTGAAGAGTAACTTCTAAAACTCAAAGATCAGGACCTTGGAGGATTAAGGGAACCTTAGGAGTACTACTTGGGAGGTAATAATATTAAAAATAGGATAATGATTTTGTAAATTAATGGAAATGAAGGAATGGGTGGGTATTTATAGCAAAAGAGAGGAAGTTTTTTTTTATTAATTTCAAAGGAAACCTCAGTAGTGGTATTTGCAAAACCATGGGATTTACCATGATTTTTCCCATGGTATAGGCCACTTGGGACACATAATATAATATTCTAACGCACAATATTTTACCACAATTTTAAATTACATATTACATCATTATGATGTCATTAAACATACCGAAAACTTAAAACTATATTTTCAATATTCACTGAAAACAATGTATTTATAAAAATATCATAAATTCAATGTAACATAATATTGAAATTATGAATTCAAAAATGAAATTTATTTTATCATAATAAACATCCACGTATGAGAAATTTAATCTTTAACTATAAAAATACTTGATTATTAAAAATAATAGCGGATAAAAAATGTACAGTGACATGCAAAGTAAAATTTTCGACACTTGAAAAAAATAAAATTATTTTATCATTTTTAATTAAAAAGGAGTGTTTTTATAACAATATTTCATTATAATAAACATTATTATTAAATAATTATTTTAATATAGTAATAAAAGTACAATTTTTACTTGAAAAATTAATTTATCAAATTCCATCACAATTTTTAAGCAAAACTATTCTTAAAACAAAAATAATGAAATGGAAATTTTATTTAAACAATGGGATTACATTTGAAGTAACTAGGGAATTGAAACATGACCCCTTAAAACACCTACATACAACCTAAGGGTAAGGTTTATGATGGTGATGGAATCTTGGGGTGACTCAGATAACATCGCCTGAGTGGTAATCTCCACTAACTTGAACTTATCTGGTAGGAGATTTCATTCAAGCTTAACATGTTGAAATTTGGCTTGGGCTTGGTCTAGAGCGAAGCTTAGTGATTCTACCTCCTTCCCAAGCTCTGACAAATGGGCTTCGTATGGTTCGAGTCTACTAGACGAGGCCATCAACTCTTCTTTCTACATTATTTATCCATTATCATTTCTATTTATAAATAATAATTATAACATTAAGAATTATTATTGTTTCCAACAGTCATATTAACCAACGATAATATAACGGTCAAAACACAACAGTCACATTTAATTTATACTTATATATTTTTATTGATTATGACATAATAACACATACATTTTCAGGAAACAACATATTATTCAAAAGTTCAGGTCGTTAAATTCTTCCCCCCTTAAGAAATTTTGTCCCTGAAATTTCAACTCGTACCTTCAGAAGAGAAAATGTGTGGTTACTTCTGTCTCATAGTCTCCTCTGGTTCCCACATGGTTTCTTTATATATGTGGTTCCTCCATAACACTTTAACAAGGTGGGTAGTCTTGTTTCATAGAACCTTGTCTCTACGATCCAAGATCTCCACCGGCTGCTACTTATAAGAGAGGTCTTGTTCCAGTTGTACCACCTATGGATTTAATACATGTGAAGGGTCAGGTATGTACTTCCTCAAGAGGGATACATGGAATACATCATGAAATTGAGCTATATTTTGAGTAAGTAAAATCTAGTAATGTGAAATGGGCAGGTCGGGGCGGGGCAGGCCAAGCCCGCGTGGGTTTGAACCTATACAGGTTTGTCTGTAAAAGTCCGCATATAATGCGAACAAAAAAGTTCAAACCCGCCCCACCCCGTATAAGCCTGCAGGTTGCTCACGGGTTTCCCACATTTAAAAATATATATAATATTTATAATCATTTAAATATTGTTTATTTCTCATTCTTAAAGGTTGTTGCTAGGAGAAGTATGGATTAACAATAAATAGAGTTTTAAGGGATGTGATGAAACATTTTTCTATGGGTTAATGGTGGCATGTGGTGAAAAAGATGTGGTGGTGAATTGTTGCAATGTAAAGTAGGTGAGTGATCGATGAGGGGTGATGAATGATAATGTTGGTCATGTGGTGATGTGAATGGCTGAATGAATGATAACTTTCCAAACAACAACCAGTTTGAAAGGAGTCTATTAGGGTTCCCATGAGATCCTTTCCTATTTTCTTAATAAAAAAATAAAATTAAATAATAACAAAATTAAATCGACCTAAAAAATATTATGATTATAATAACTCTTTTAGAATTAAAACCATGTGAAGGGGAGATGAGTTCCATTTTTTGAGAGGTGGAATGACACATCATGTGATTATGGTTAGTAATTACAATATAAATATTATAATATCATATTAAAATAATAAATATAAAACTATTTAAAATTCACATGTGAATGAGTGGTGAATTAGTATGATAATTATGGTGAGAAATCATATGTCATGGTTTAATCATAATTTTTTTATTAAAAAAACTAAAATATTAAAGAAAAATATATTTTAAAAAACACAGATATATTTGAAATTAGGCCCGCAGGTAATCCCGCACCCATGCGGGTTCAACCCACCTTGGCCCGAACCCGCACGGGCTCAACCCGCATCGACCCACGCTCTAAACGATCAAAATTTTTAGGCCCTCCCCACCCTCTATCCACCCTATACCTATAAATCTCGCAGGCCGCATACCCTTTTTGTATCACTAGTGTAAGTCGATAGGCCACTGGTCCTACGCGATCAAGGATCTCATAGGGGACAATGTACCTGGGGATAAGCTTCCCTTTCTTTCAAAACCATATGAATCTCTTCCATAGAGAAATTCTAAGGATTACCTTATCACCAAAATCAAACTCCAAGTCCCTTTGATGGTTGTAGACATAGCTCTTTTGCCAACTCTGAGTAGCCTTAATGTGTTTTTGGATGTAATAAACCTTTTCTGTCATCTCTTGTACAAGATCAGGTCCAAGAATCTTTCTCTCACTAGCTTAATCCCAACAAGTAGGAGTTCTACATTGATTACCATATAGAGCTTCATAGGGTTCCATTTTAATTATTGAGTGAAAACTGTTGTTTTATGAGAACTCAACTAATGGAATATGTTGATCCCATCCACCTTTAAATTCCATTGAGAATGTTCTCAGCATATCCTTGAGTGTCTAAATAGTCCTTTCATATTGACCATCAGTTTGAGTGTGATAGGCCATACTGAAATTCAATTTAGTACACAAAGAATGTTTAATAATTATCTATAATTTTTATGTGAACCTTGGATCACGATAATATACGATAAAAAGTGGAACTCCATAAAGCCTTACCACTTCCTTCATGTAAATCCTAACAAGTTGATCAAGAGAGAAATATTCATGAATAGAGATAAAATGAGTAGTCTTGGTGAGATGGTCCACTATAACCCATATTACATTGTTTCTTTTGGAAGATCTCAAGAGACCAATGGAAAATTATATAGTGATATTGTCCCACTTCCGTGCTAGTATAGGTAGTGGTTGTAATGTCCCTTTAGGAAGTTGTCACTCTACATTCACTTACTGACATACTAGGCACCTTGTAGTATAGTTAGCAATCTCCATTTTCATATTATCCCACCAATAATGATCACAAAGTTCCCTATACATTTTCGTGCTTCCAAGATGTATAGAGAATGTAGAGCTACGAGCTTCATCTATCTGCTACTTCTTTATTTATAGAATATATGGAACACATAGTCTTTTATGAAATTTCAGTACAACTTCTTGATCAATATTGAACTGAAAAAACTTCCCATCCTTCACAGCCTCAAACTTCTTCTATAAAAAAGATCTTCATTTTGAGCTTTCTTGATATTCTATAGTAATAACGGTTGAGAAATAATTTGGGATAGGGTTAATGATGCCCCTTCCCTTACAATTCCCATTTCCTGTTTCATTAGGTCTTTGATCAAGGGATCTCCTTGAATCCTCATCATTTCTAGAACAACAAGGTCTTTCTTACTTAATGCATCAGAAATCTTGTTTGATCTTCTAGGATGATAATGAATTGAACAATCATAGTCTTTAAGAAGTTCCAACCATCTCATTTGTTTGATGTTCAATTCATTTTGTGTGAAAATATACTTCAAACTTTGATGGTCTATGTATATATCACACTTATCCCCATAAATATAGTGCCTTCATATCTTCATATAAAAAACAACTGTAGCCAGATCAAGATCATGCATAGGATAATTCTACTAATGTGGCTTTAGTTATTGAGATTCATAAGCAATTACCTTGTCATTTTTCATGAGGATTCACCCAATAAATTTTAGAGATGCATCACTAAAAATAATGAATCCTTCTCCGATTGAGGGTAGAGTTAACACAGGTTCAGTAACCAATCTATTATTCAGCTCTTAGAAACATTCTTCACACTCCTTTGTCCATATGAACTTGACCCCTTTTCAAGTTAACTTGATTAATAGATTAAAAATACATGAAAGGTTTTTCAAAAACCTATTATAATATCCAAATAATCCAAGGAAACTATGAATATGAGTTACTATTGTAGGATGGGGCCACTCCTCTAAAACCTTTTTCTTTGCAAGGTCAACTGAGATTCCTTCACTGGTTTCAATGTTCCCCAAGAAATCAACTTACTGTAACCAAAACTCACACTTTCTAAACATTCCAAATAACCTCTCATTCCTAAGAGTTTCCAATATAACCCTTATATGATCTTCATTCTCCTCCCAAATTTTGGAATATATCAGAATATCATCAATAAAAACTACCACAAAGTTATCAAGGTAGTCTTTAAATACTCTATTAATCAAATTAATAAAAATAAAAGGTGCATTAGTAAATACGAAAGGAATGATAAAAAACTCATAATGACCATATCTTGATTAGAAGGCGGTCTTTAGAAAATCTTCTTTCTTCACCCTCAATTGATGATAACCAGATCGAAGATCAATCTTGGTGAAGATCTGATCCCCATGAAGTTGGTCAAATAAATCATCAATTATTGGAAGAGGGTACTTGTTCTTTACTATGACCCCATTCAGTTCTCTATAATCAATTCATAACGACATCAATCCATGCTTCTTCTTCACAAAGAGAATAGGTTCTCCCCAAGGAGACACACTTGGCCAAATAAACCCCTTATCCAAAAGATCTTGAAGTTTCTTCTTTAATTCCTCCAACTCCACATTCTCTATTCTATACAGGGTTTTTGAAATCTTCTTGGAAACATGCATGAGTTCAATAGAGAACACTACCTCTATTTCTAGGGGAGTTCTAGGTAACCCCTCAAGAAATATGTCAATGTATTCCTAAATTATGGGGACATTATCTATCCTTATACTCTTATTTCCTTCTTCTTCTTCATTGATAAAATCCATAAAGAAGGTTATATGAGGTCCTTATAGACAAAGATCAATTCGAGATATATCTCCTTGGAAGATAACTATAGGTTATACATTTAAGACTAATGATATTTCCTTACTTCTTCATTTGATCTTAGCATTATACTTTTAGAGCTAGTCCATTCCTAGTATAATGTCGAATTCCAACATGGGAATGACTACTAGATTTGCGATAATATTGTGCTCGCTAAAGTAAATAATATTGTTTCTAAACATTTTTGATTCTTGGATAATCCCTCTAGGAGTCTTTACTGGTAACTCTAATTTTAGAAGTTCAGGAATTGATTCTATATTCTCTGCAAACTTGGAGGAAATAAAGGAATGCATAGAACTAGAATAAAAAAAATTACTTGCTAGATTTGAGAGAAAAACAAGAGTACCTTACATCACATAATTTGGAGCTTCAAATTCATCTTATGTGATAGAAAAAGCACGACCTTACTCCCTTGGCCTATGTTGAGGCCGATGGTGATTCCCCTCCACTACCCTTAGATTCAGACAGTTATTAGAAAAGTGCCCAACTTTTCCACACTTGAAGCATTAGAATTTAGGTAGGGCCTTCAATATATTCCCTTTGTCTTTAGTTTTTGTAAGTTTAGGCTTCCCCTCACTATGACAATTCTAAGTGATATGGCCATCTCTTCCACACTTGTAACACTTCCTGCTCCTGAGCAGGTAGTTTCCTGAATGCTTCTTCCCACATTTATTACACATGGGAAGTTGCAATTTATTTCCACCTATTCCCTGATCAAATATCCTACCTAAGCTTGGATCCATTGATCTATTCTTTTTATTGGATTTATGGGACCATTTCATCTCACCGAACTCTAGTTTGACTTTCATAACACTTCATACAATATCCTCATAGCTGGCATTATCTCGGTTGAATATATTGTTCTGTAGATAAGGTATTAGTCCACCGAAGAATATATCAACCTTTCCATTAGAATCCATGAAAAATTTATAGGTGTAACATGAAATACTTGTGAAGTTCATATCACAGCTTCCCCCAGATTCATTCTCCTTCTGCTTCAGCTTGAGAAATTCCTTCTCCATTTTTGTTCTCATCAAATGAGGGAAATACTTATTGGAGAAAATACCTCTAAACCCTTCCCACTCCATAGCTTCAATATCCCCTCTTAGACTCATGTTTTAATCAGTTCCCACCACTTATCATATTCTCCCTCTAAGAAATAAACAACTAGAGTGTCTTTCTCTTATTTAGAATTATCGAGTACAGAAAATATTTTTCTATAGAGATTATCCACTATTCTGAAATCGATGGGTTGGTAGATCCACTGAACATTGGTGGTTGTTGAAACATGAAGGAATAAACAAAATGTTGTTCCCTTCTTGATGAAATTTGTCTCCTGGATTGATTTAAGTTATTTACCATAACTTGAGTCAATTGATTCATCATTCTCATGAAATATTCCATTCTGGATTCCATCGAAGGGCCGTCAGCGCATGGTCTATTGCAGTCACCATTTGCACAGTTCCTACTATTTCCAACCATTTTATGAAAGAATAAAAACTTTGTGAGAAACTTATTTCATTTAAGAATCTTATAAATCTAAAGGATTTTTATGTCTTAAAACATCATGCTTAAACACTTTATTTATTATAAATAATTACATTTTTTATAAATCCTTTATAATGGTTCATAAACAGATTGTGATTAACCAAAAATATCCCTTGAGAGTGTCAAACCATGAGTATAGTAAGGCCCATTATCATGTACTAGTTCCCATTAGAGTCTAGATTAAAGCAGTGTTTTTAGGTTTTACCCCTAGATATGTTTGTGTCAGAGCCACATCCACTTGTTCGTATCCAGATAGGGATTTATTTGTTTGAAAACCACTTACTTAATATTTCACCAAAATACCAGGAACTTTTACTATATTTAAACTTTTATATAGGTTTCTTCCTAATTTTTTCATATCATAATTTTCAAAAATAACTAAACTATCCTTTGATACCAACTATGACATCTTTCCTTTTTATAACAAAACTTTACATGACATTTTACAAACAGAGGATCTTTTAAAGTTTAGTGTTTTGGAAAAAGGTATATAATACATGAAAACTTAAAACATTATTTTATTCCACATGAAAGGATTATTCAAGGTTAATCCTAAGTACATTTATTTCATCTCATAACTTGAGTAAATACATCAAAGGAAAGGGTGAACAGAAGGCCCATTAAAAAAAAATAAGTGAAATAGTTTACATGTGAACTTGAGGAATATCAATAAGAACATGAGGAATATCATAAAGGCATGATAAAGAGTCATATAATAATAATAATATATTAAATAATGAATTGAAAATGTGGCTAAGAAATTTAATTTAGACATTCATAAGCATATCACCAAGGTCCATCCCCAAGGTGTCATAAAAATTACCAATGTTATTCACCAAGGTATCATAAAACTTATCATCTCTAGAGATTAATTTATTTACCCAATGCCTTAGAGAGATATCAGGGAACACCCTTATTATTTATTTATTTTCATCTGATCTACATATATCATAATCAAATATTTCATAAATAACCCATAGATAATAAAAGAAATGAGTTTCATATCAAAATCATAGCATTTTAAAAAGTGCTTAAAACATGATCATTATGTCATTTATAACCCAAAAAAAGGTAATGAGGGTTTTATGTTTGTAAATTATATAATAAAATAAACCATTTTTATATCTTTATGAATACCCCTATAAATTAAATAGGTTTGGGTATTCACATAAAGAAAATAAAATAATTTCTTGAGAAAAAGAGAGAGATTTTGAGATGAAAATTTTGCAGCATAACATGTATGAAACATAGTTTTATAAAACATTAAAAAGAGAGGGGATGTAATTCCCCGAACCAAGTTAACCAAAGTCAATGAATTATTTTAATACATTGGCATGATTATAAGTAATGAAGTCTCAAAGGACCGATTATTTTAGCAGTCTTGGAAAATAGATTACATACATGAACGTTACATTACATTATAAAATGAAAAACAACAACAACATTGACTCTATTGAACACAATCATATCCCTTAGATTATCCCTATAGGCCAGTCATAATATACTTCTTCACATCCTAGGAAAAATAAAACATATAAATGGGTGAGCTCAGATGCTCAGTAAGGATAACAATATAGCAGAAACTTTAATAAATAAGCATAAACATTTAAGGTAATGTATAAAACTAAAACAAAAGCCTTTTAAACTTAAAATTAATCATAATATGGGAAATATAAATCAAATAATTCCATTTAATTAGTCACATGGATATTCTACTAGTCGAATAATCACATGTAATATCAATAGATAATTTCATAATGATGGAATGCATAATGCCAGACTTCATAACCACATAGTCAAGGCCTTATGCCAAGACTACAAATACGATTTTGTCAAGGCCTTATGCCAAGACACTAGTTTGTCTCATGATACATATTGATGAATCGAGGAGCTATAATAGGCTCCACCCGTCACTTACTAAGTCCAATACATTCATCATATTAAAAGGTTTAAACATAACATAAGCATTTGTATTAAAACTAGCATACAAAATGTAAATACTTTATCCATAAACAATAAATGGTATAAAAATAACACATACACAGTCAAACATATTAAAAAACCTTCAATACAATATGGAATATTTGTATCATAATAAATCAACCTCGATCAAGAATAGTATCCCGTAAAGGATGCTGACATAGTTAAAAATGATCAGTAAAAATCTTTGAGAGAAATATCCCTTTTTCATGAAATAATTTAAAAGCCATATAAATGAATTCATTTAAAATATAGTTTTGAATCAAAGTTTCCCATAAAACTTTGAAACTTTTTAAAGTAATTAATATTTTAAAACATTCATGTCTATATAAATAAATCCTTAAAACCATTTTGAAAACATGGACATTAATGAGAATGGTTTAGAAGAATAAATCTTTAAAACATTTAAAATGATGTTTTAGTAAAAAGTACCTTAAAAATAATCCCTTTGAAAACTCTTTTATGAAACATGGACATGGATAATAAATATTTCCCAGTAGATACTTATGTAAAAACAACCTCGGATAATAAAGAGATTGTGAAATTAACCCTCACCTTGCACTTTCCTTTGGTCGAGGGTAAGCTTAACCTCCTGTATAATGACCATAGTATGTTATTAAATTATACCTGAACCATATTAATATTTATTCTATCATACATGATTAATTAATGACTTTATACTACCCATTTAATAATTATTTCCATGTTAAATTAACATTTTGGGTTATAATCTCTTTCTTTATCGTACATGTTTTAACTTGTTATTCTTGATCGTATCATTTAGATCATGATTTAAATAAATCCATAATATAAAAATTGATTTATATATCATATATATTTAGAATATAAATATTTATAATAGATAGATATTGAAATGTAAGTCACCGTTTATGGATACGGTAGGCCGTACATACGCATAAACAATGTTTACGTTTTCATATCGTATTGAACGGAAGTAAGTGAATAAGATATATGTAAGTACACACACACACACATATACAGTAGCATTATTATTTCATATATTACATACTTATTAATAATATATATTTTTATAATCATCATTGAATGGTGAACGTGGGAATGAATCTCATCGCGTCTTGGAGACGGTAATCCGTACATACGCACGAACGACAATATCATTATATTGATGGTGAAATTATATGTAATTGGATGGTATATAATATATAAATAACCATTAACATGTTATATTTATTATTTATATCAGTTATACTCATTATTATACCCATCTAAATAATGAAGTGTTTGAATAACAAACTACACCATGACGTGGAGACGGTAAGCTGTATGCACGCACATATAGTGACAATGTCATTTATAGGATGGATAGAATAAAAAATTAGGTTGTACCATATTTATAATAACATCACAATATATATGAGGTACTGGAGTTATTATTTTGGCATGTAAACAACAAATAAAGAGGATGTGGAAGAAGAAAAGAACTTGAAAGAGGATGGTGAAATTATTACATCTTATTCGGGTGTTTCCTTTTGAGTTGATCAAAAGGGCTCCTTAGGTTGTCTTTATGATCAAAGTAAGGACTCTAGGTTGATTTGAAGGAAGTTGGGAGAATATTTGGGCAGGGTTTTATCAAACCAAATGGATTTGGAGGTGTGATTTTGAGAGAAGGGTAATTACTCTTTTATAAGAGAGGCGAGGGTCACTTTAGGAAAATCTTGAAATATTATTTTATAATAAAATAATTTTTGATTTATAATGACTCAAAAATGATTTATTTCTAGGATAAGGTGGGGATGGGTCTAAAACCTCTCAACCAACAGATTTTAGACAGGTTTGGGTTACCATATTAACCTTATATTTTAGATTTAACTCTTAGTTAAATAGTTTTTTTACCATGTATTCTTGTATTATTATAATAATTGGTTAATAAACTTACTATAAAATTCCAATAAAACCTAAAGTGGTTCATTAATGATATACCTATCATTATATAATTTATTTGTAATAACCTTATATTTTTAGGACTATTATATAATTTAATAATATAATATTTGTTTTAAAAACTCATTTATGTCAATTTTGACACTATTTAGTATTTGGTTTTTGTGAAAGTCATCACAACTTGATTAATTATAACCAAATACATTTAATCAATCATACCATTTCATATTCACCTATAAAATTCGTGTATAACATCAAAACCTTCAATTTATATTTATTTAATATTTACAATATTATTTATTTGATTCTTTTATTAATAAGGAAAATACTGCATCATTATTGTGTCATAAATAAATATATTTATTTTATTTATAAAAATTATAAATAAAATATCATCATGTATGAAATATTTTTATCTTTAAAATGAATATTTATAGTTGAAGATATTAATTATATAACCCCATATAAAAATGTTTTACTAAAATATACATGCTTTTGTTATTTTTGTCTTTACTTTAGATTAATTAATATAAAATGTCATTATCACTCTCAAGTGGCTCCAAGTGGTCCCAAAATCGACCCAAGGATGCCCATGGTCAGATATGTATCAACCAATAGAAATAGGACACATGTTAGGGTAATTTAATATTATTATAATAATATTTGTTTACCCTTATTTATCATATTTACCTTTTAACCATGGTAAATAAAATACTTACTGAAGTAAATATTCATAATGTCTAAAAATAAAATTTACCTATTTAAAAAATTTAGACCTCCTGATTTCAAATATGGAATTCATTTTTCCAAATTCAAAACACATAAGTGGCAGAAATTAATTTAAAATTAATTCCCGTCGTAAAAACAAAAAGCGTGTTTTTAATAAATAATAACTATCAAAAGATTAACACTTGTTTGTGTCTAGTTTAAATGTGAAATTACATTCAATGAACTAAATTATATTAAATGATAAAAATATAATCTAATGATACTTTAAAACCACTAAAATTTATAATTTAACACTATAAATTATTTCGATTAAAAAAGTTGTTTTTAATTAAAATTTATTATTTTTTACTATTCATCAAAATATGAAAGTTATCAGAAAAGTACCAAAAATTTATCCAAAATAAATTTTTATGTCCCATTTATAAATAATAATTTAATTTCACTAAATTTAATATATAAAAGTTTCAAATATTGGATTTAAAAAGGGTTCTCCATTAAAAGGCGGAAAAACTGCATTTTTTGAAAAATACATTTTTTATCTTAAAAATTGAATTTTTCTTATATTATGTCTAAGAAACACAAAGTATGAATGTTAAAACTATATAGGATATATAAAATTTAAAATGTGGTTAATACTATTCATAACCTCTTTTTTTGAACGACTAGTTTGGTAAGTCGTGGTGCGCTCGAACTCGGTGTTGCGTGTAGCGCAAGTTATTGAAATACTTTGAAGAGATGACATACTATGAAATATTGGGGTGTTATTGGGGATATGGATCCCTCATTCATAAAATAATCATAATACAGTAGATATAAAGAATAA
The DNA here is from genome assembly GCA_963277665.1 of Viscum album. NCBI lineage: Eukaryota > Viridiplantae > Streptophyta > Magnoliopsida > Santalales > Viscaceae > Viscum > Viscum album. Next base: position 1,082,197,734 of record OY728134.1, on the reverse strand, counting down.
AATGGAAATAAGAATATGGTATTGAAATTTTAAAGACATACCATATAAAAGAGAACTTGAAAGGAAAAGAGAAGTTAAGAATTCCCTTACCTTGAAGTGTAACTTCTAAAACTCAAAGATCGGGACCTTGTGGGATTAAGGGAACCTTGGGAGGACTCCTTGGGAGGTAATACTATCATAAATTCATGTATAATTATTTTGGAATAAATGGAAATGAATTAATGGGTGGGTATTTATAGCAAAAGAGAGGAATTTTTTTATTAATTTCAAAGGACACCTCAGTAGTGGTATTTAAAAAACTATGGGCTTGACCATGATTTTTGCCCATGTTATAGGCCACTTGGGACACCTCATATCATATTTTAATTCACAATAGTCTAAAGTCATTTTAAATTACATATTACATCATTATGATGTCATTAAACATACTCAAAACTCAAAACTATATTTTTACCATTCATCGAAAAACAAAATATTTATAAAAATCTCATAAATTCACCATAACCTAATATCAACATTCTGAATTCAAAAATGGAATTTATTTTATTATAATAAATCTATACATATGAGAAATTTAATTTTTATCAATAAAAATACTTGATTATTAAAAATAATAGCGGGTAGAAAATGCATGGTGACATGCATAGTGAAATTTTCGACACTTGAAAAAAATAAAATTATTTTATCATTTTTAATTAAAAAGGAGTGTTTTTATAACAACATTTAATTATAATAAACATTATTAACAAATAATTATTTTAATATAGTATTAAAAGTACAATTTTTACCTGAAAAATCAATTTATCAAATTCCATCACAATTTTTAAGCAAAACTGTTCTTAAAACGAAAATTATGAAACAACAATTTTATTTAAACAATGGGATTACATGTTAAGTAACTATGGCCTTGAAATATAACCCATTAAAACACTATCATATGACCTAAGGTTAAGGTGTGCAATGGTGATGGACTCTTGGGGTTGCTCAGATAACATCACCCAAATGGTAATATCCACTAACTTGAAATTCTTCCGTAGGCAATTTCTTTCAACCTCAACAAGTTGAAGCTCAGCTTGGGCTTGGTCCAGAGCGAAGCCTAGTTATGATACCTCCTTCCCAAGCTCTGAAAAGTGGGCTTCGTACGGTCCGAGTCTATTGGATGAGGCCATTGAATATTCTTTTTGCATTAATCATCCATTATCATTTCTATTTATAAACAATAATTATAACATTAAAAATTATTACTATTTTCAACAGTCATATTAACCAATGGTCATATAACAGTCAAAACCCAATGGTCACATTTCATTTATACTTATATATTTTTATTGATTATGACATAGTAAAACATACATTTTCAGGAAACAACATATTATTCAAAAGTTCGGGTCGTTACAACATTGTTATGCTATTATGGATATCCTTAAGTATCTGAGAATAACTAAGGATATGTTCCTGGTGTATTTAAAAGACATGAAGCTGGTCATCAGAGGTTATACTGATGCTAGTTTTTAGATAGATCATAATGATCTGAATTCTCAATCAGGATATGTTTTCTGTCTCAACAGATGATTTGTGAGTTGGAAGAGTTCAAAGCCTCTAGTTGTCACTGATTCTACAGTGAAGTCCGAGTATATAGCAGTTTTTGATATAGCCAAGGAAGCCACTTGGATTCTTAACTTTGTCTAGGACCTTTATGTGGTACCTTTTAGTAAAGACACTATCACATTATATTGTGATAATACTATAGTGGTGGATCTTGAAAAAGAGCTAAGGTCACACCAACTGATAAAGAATATACTCCAGAAGTATCAAATCTTAAACAACTTATATTAAAGGGACGAAGTTAAAGTGATAAGAGTACCCATGGAAGAGAACGTGGTGGACCCCTTGACTGAAGGCTTATCTTAGCAGAATCATGAGTATCATGTGAGCGCTAGAGGACTGGAGGTTATTAACAGTTGGCTCTAGTGCAAGTGGGAGTCTGTTGAAGTTGGTTCCCTAAAACCAACTTTTGTATACTTTATGATAACCTGTATTTATGGTTTTTGAATATTAATAAACTCCTTATCACATCATGATTTTTATCCTTCCTAATATAGTATGTGATAATGTCCCAAGAGTAGTTTCCACACTAGAAGGTCATAGTGGTTCCCCGCTCTGATGGGAACCCATAAGTGCTACGACTATATTCTTGAATATATTTCATACAGCTAGATTATATCATTTTAGGGACATAGATTATATAGGTTATCAGGGGTGGATATTCATAGTACTTTGAGGCACCATCTCATGGTGTATTACCTTGGTAATATCCAATAGGATATTATGAGAACAAGACCTGACAGTAGGAAATCCACATTTATATGTGTTATTGGATGTTCTTATCTGTGGACATGCGTATTGGTCCTTATACTTTAAGATTATTATTAATGAGTATTATGATTCATGTACTTTGATGTATTGATGAAAACTGTGATGATAGATGTTCGTGGTAAAGTAGGATATGTTGGGTGCACCATGAATAATATTGAATTAATGAATAATGCGAGAAAGGATTTATCCCTTCTTTTCTTTAACATAAGTTAATATTATAGTCCCTTTGATATAAATGATATATCCTAAATAAATACATGACCATGGTGTTCTATAGGAAATTTCTATTTCGAAAAAGTCAAAAAAATAGACTTCGAGTACATAGGTTGATGGCACCGGCATGCAACCTGCTTGATTTAAGATATTGCGATAAATGGATTAAATTACACAGTAAGAATTTGTATGAGGTGTTACATCATTGTGGAAGTAACTTCTTTTTATATGGGTTCCTTGGCGTGTTTCTAGATGATAACCTTGGACTTTAGGTTGCTTCTCTTAATTCCACTGAGAAAGAGGCCTAGAGGGTCACACACTAAGTGTATCCAGAATCTCAGTTAAATAATATATTATTATTTATTATTTAACAGGTTGAATACATATTATTTCCACATGTGGTTTAATAATTATTCATATATTTTAGATTTCATATATTCCTCCACCAATTATTCGATAAAATATAATGTTAGTGGAATATTTAATAAATATTTATTTTCTATTTAGTGAATATAATATTTATTTATTTATTGATAAATAATGAAGTGGTTTTTATTTAATAAATAAAAAGACATTATTTATGGTACAATAAATATTGTGGAGGAATGGAAGACCAAGTTTAATGGTCTAGTTAGAAATAATAAATATTGAATATTATTTGATTAAATAATATTTAATTTTAATTTACAAGTTAAGCGCATGTCGAGAAATAATAATATTGATATTATTATTTGAAATGGTATTTTTTCTAGGATTAAATAAAAATTAATGTCACTTGTGCAATTATTTTATTTTAACCCCAGCGATATATAAACCTAATTATATTATTTTCTTAAATAGAACAATTCAATTGTTTGGGTTGTAAACAATGGAATTAGAGAATTCTCTCAAAACCTTGAGATATCTCTTTTATAAGATCGCTCTCAAGAATAGAGATCTATATTACTCTAACATATCAAGGAGAATTATTTAGAGTCAAATATCATATCAATCAAAGGCAAACAACGCAAGTGTAAGGATCTGTTGTGCTAGTATCCGGAGATTCCTTCAGCGATGTCTGGAGATTTGTAGAACACATTTGGATCACCTCTAGAGGGAATATACACTTGATTTTTATAAATTAATAATGCAAAAATTTAGTTCTATTTCCATATTCATCAATGAAGAAATAATTCTGATAGAGGTAATTATTTAATTAATTAAACTAATTATAAATAATATGTGATGATCCTCCCTCTGGTTCTGGTGTGATTTCTATTGTTTGATTCTTTGTTTTAATTTCTCTGATCACTACGTTCAATGTTGTATAAAATCTCAAATTAATCATTGGTCATGGAAAAAATAAAAGTTGGGAACCACCCATTACATGCTTCCACTGCGCCCGGAACCTACATTTGGGTGATCATGGATCAGTTGATGAAATCTGTCCACTTCTTAGTCACCAAGGAGTTGGGCACAATGTATGCTTTAGCCAAGAGGTATTTTGATGAGGTGGTTTAGTTTCATGGAGTTCTGAGATCCATTGTATCTAAACAAGATGTACATTTTACCTCATAAGTTTGGAGGGAATTAAAACATGCTTTTTTCACTTAGTTACACCTCAACACTGCTTTCCAGCCTCATATGAATGAGTAGACAAAGAGGACATCCAGAAACTGGAGGACATATTGAGGACATGCATCTTAGACTTTGGTGGATCATGGTAACAAAAATTTCCCTTGGTTAAGTTTTCTTTTAATAACAGTTATCACTCATCCATTATAATTTTCCCTTTGAGTCCTTGTATAGGAGGCCATGTCATTCTCTGTTGTACTAGGTGAAGGTTGGGAAGGCGATAGTTCTTGGTCTCTATGTGATACAAATCACGATATAAAAGGTTTAATTTGTTCGATAGAGGATGAAATTAGTGAAATACCTACATAAGTCATATGCTGATCACAGGAGAAGGCCCTTGGAGTTTAATGTTGGGGATTACGTGTTATTTAAGGTTTCCCCTTGACATGGGAAGTAGAGGTTTGGTAGGGGGATTAATATTTCTTCCAAGTTTTTTAAGACCTTTGAGGTACTGGGGCAAGTTGGCGTGGTAGCATATCGATTGTCATTGTCACCATGGCTAGAGAGGATCCATGAAGACTTCCATAACTCTCATATTCATCAATATATTCACAATGACTCCCATATCGTTGACTGAGGAGAGTTGGATATCAAGGACGACACAACATTCATGGAGTGGCTAGTAGATATCTAGGATCACCAAGATAAGACGCTATGCAGATGGACTATTCCATTGATTCACGTGTTGTGGATGCATGGTGGCCTAGAGGAGAGTACTTGGGAGTGAGATACATAGATGCATGCCCAGTACCTGGAGCTGTTTTGAGTTTTCCTTACTCTTTTTTCTTGTGATGTGATGTTTGGATCTTGATATGTTATGAGATGTTTTTCTTTCCCTAATGTGTGAAATGCAATAAAAATCTAACACATAAGGAGAGGACTTGATTCCTAATCGAGATAAATTATACTATGATGCGATTAAACCCATGTAGGTGAGTCAGTAATACATAGAGTGGATACTATCTTGAAATGGAGGATGAAATTATCTGATTTCTGTGTTTGGGGTGGTGCATTTTGTTAGTTATAGCGATTATTGGTTTAGGATGTGTGGAGGTTGATATGGTTGTTCCAGATGAGAGGTGGTGATGTGGTTGTATGTGGTGATGTGGTTGTGTGGGTAGTTTGTGGGTGTTTTTGTTGGAAATCTTGGATAGTGGTAGCATTTGCAGTATGATGATATCCTTGAGTGGTATCTCGCATGGTGGTTGTTTGGACACCCTTCCCTTTTTCGAGTTTGGTTTTGATTCTCAAGGATAAAAATCATTTGATAGGTATATAATGTAACAACCAGTGACTTCCTGACCCATTACTTTTCTATTTGGGTAGTTGGAGGCATTTAGAGGAGGTCTAGAGGGCTCGGTGAAGCTAGAGTTGTAGGAGTACTGCAGGTGGTGGTTCATGATGTGAACCTTATTCACGTCATGAATAGGTGATTCATGACTTTCATAGCTGGTAAATTCACGACTTGTATGTCAGCGAAGGTGGATGAGTTCATGAAACAAATTCATGTCATGAAAGGTGAATTCACAACATGTAAATTGAATTAGGTTGTGGTGATGTGAATTTTGTTGAAAGTTGGATTTTTTTGGAAACTCATGGATTTCACATCATGAATGGGTTACATGATGTGAAAGCATCGGGATATAGGTTGTAAAAAGGGTTAATCCCATGATTCTTTTTCATCCGTACACACCCCTCTCTCATTTTAGATGAACCCTAGGAACCTTTAGAGGAACTTCTATCCCTTGCACTCTTGTTTCGATTCCATATGTTTCAGTGGTTTTTTTGGTGATCCTTGGTGAGTTATCCCATTTATCCCCTTGTTTCCCTTCTGATCTTATTCCAAAATTCACTGTGGTGGTGCATTTTTAGTTTGGGTTGTGATTTGGACTAAATTTTTTATAACCCTTGATGCGGTGTAGGTTGATCCATGGGTTTTGTGCGCGGTTGTGGTTTTCAATTATTTCTTCTTCGCCCTATAGTGCACAATGAGTTGGAAAAGATTCTTTGAGGTAGGGGATTAATCTTTTCTCAATTTTGTGTATCATGTAAGAGGTTTTTGCTCTTTTTTATTTATGGGGATGGTTGTTCTGGATTGATTAAAGATAAAGTATTGGCTAATTGAAACTAAGGGGAAATGGGAATGATTCACATGATTTTATAGCTTTGATATAATTATGATATTGTGTTTGTATGGTCTGAATTCACCATTGAAAATCATGTCTATTGGGAGACTTTACTTATGTTTTAGTTTCTGTGATATGTAAACCTTGTTGCATGTTGTTGTGATATCACTCCAAAATGGAAATTGGACGACCACTTATATTTTTATAATAAAATGGTTTCCCCTATATTTATGGATTATGTGATAATGACCCTAAAATAAAGTGGAATATAAAAAAACCCTTTGTTAAATCTATAAAATGGTCTTTGATGTGTTGTGATGTGTGGTCGTGCTTGTGGGGTGATAATTTGTGGTTGAGATACGGTGTGGGGGTGATTTATGATTGGTTTGGATGTACTTTTGGGCCGGTGAGGTGATGGTAGTTTAGTTGTTCTTTTGGGATAATGATGTGATTATTGGTTTGACCGTGCTTTTGGGGAAGCAAGGTGATGGTTGTTTGGCTATGATTTTGGGGAGGCAATGTGATGGTTGGTTTGGCCATGCTTTTAGGGTGATGATGTGATGGTTGTTTGGATGTGATTTTTGGGTAGCAAAGTTATTCTTTTTTTGGATATGCTTGTGGGGCAGCAAGGCGATGGTTTGATGGGACTGATGAGTTGCTTGTAATGTATGGTTTCATTGTTCTATAATCCCATGTAGTGATGGAATAATTATTTAATAATGATTGAAATGGTTGGGGTTTGGTTTGGTTAATGGGATAGAAATGACTAATAAACAAATAAATTATGGGCTGTGTGGTAAAATGTAGTTGTTGGTAAATAATGAAGTGAATGGGCTGGATAAAATAATTGGTCAGAAATGTGAAATGTGTGACTTTTTTCTTGTGTGGTTTTATGAATTTATTGGTGGTAGCTAAAGTGGTAGTGTTTTGAGTTGGTTAGTGGTTTATTGTGAATCCATAGGTTGGGCTTGTGTGTAGTGTGTATATACGTGTATATTCCTTGTGATTTTTATACGCACCCAACCTGCGTCGAACACTATGTGTGGACACCTATTTTTTTTAAAAGTCATAATTTATTAAATAGAAGGAAAAGAACTAAAAGAGTTTTAAGGAGGGGATATTATTAAAATATTTTTCATAAATAGAGAGAAGATCAATATGCAGATCATCTATCCAAGAAATTACCTGGTTGATTCTCTTATTAGAAAGACCATTTGCAACCTTGTTCGCTTCATAAAAGGCATGAGTGGTAATATATCTGATCTCTAGAAGTGAAGTTAGGAAGCTTATCCAATGGGTGGTAAGCGGCCAGGCAAGGTGCACCACACCATTCTAAATATCTTGGAAAATAGTGGTTGTCGACACCTGTATATTCACATGGGAGGTGTTTTTCCAAACATCCTAGTGATGAGGATGGATATATGGCTACTCACTCTTTACTGCTCTCTCTTCCAGGCGAGTAGAGATGCACATGATGTGATGGACGATGGTCTGATAGTGCACTAGGTGATGCATTAGGTGTCTAAGGGTGAGATGTGATATGACCGTGCTATGGGACAATGACCCAGGTGTCTTCAGGAGGGATGTGATATGATTATTCTGTGGGGTGTATTATGGTGGGGCTCATGCATGGTAGGAGGAGGGTAGAAGATTGATTTCATTCATGTTCACAATACCCCACTACTCTGGTTATAGCAGTGGTTGTGATGTGATGGCCCAGGTGTTCACGAGCACGATGTGATGTGACCATGCTATGGGGCAGTGGTATATGTTATTTAGAAGAGATGGAAGCTCCAGGATGTATGACGTTGGGGTGTGAGAGTGGAAAATTAGTGGGAAAGTGGTATGGGGTACCCTTTATCAATATTCTTCTTCTTATGTTATTATACTTGGATTTCATTATTTAGTGATCATTCCTTGGGTGAGGATGATTTTAGTCAGTATACCTATATAAGTGCAGTTTGGTTCTACTATTTTCTCACAGGTGCATTAGTATGCTCTTTTTACATGCGCATGAGAGAATTTGGTTTTCCTACAGAGTATACTTGTATGGTCACCCTATGTTTATAAACTGATTTTTAGGTTTCTAAGAGGATTAAGTAGACAATTCTAAAAATTAATAGCTTGTAACTTTGGACAGTTGTTGCGTCACTATTTTAGATTTTTTTTGGGTATTTACTTTTGGATACTTTTATCTATAACTATTTTATTTATAAATATATCACATGATGGTTTTTTTTCTTTTTATATCATGTCATGATTTTTTTTGTGGATAATTCATCTTATCTCCCAATCCTATATTATTATGTAGGGTAATAACTCCCATTTTTTGAAAATTTTATACCCTCAGTGCCAGTCGCCAACCTGGGGCCAACTAGAAGCGGGAATTGGGGGTCATTATCTCTCTCCCCCCATTATGGTATCTTTGGTGATAGGGGGTCGTGACACACAACATGTAACTCTCATACATGTTTTGTACCTCAAAAACATCTACAACCAACATACACACCTAGTACCTAAGTGTGTTTCATAGATAGACAACGAAGTGACATACACAACATGTAGCTGACCTATACACATTGTGTATCCTACCTGATTATGTATAAAGTAGAATTAATTTTTTATTCCTTTTAATCATAATAAACACGTGTTCATGTTTCATTTATTGATAGTACATGTCATGTGATAGGTTATATATATATATATATATATATATTAAATGCTTAATTATTTGTTTTATAATATTTAAAACTACATACCTTATATAGTCGTAATGCATCGACTACTTCACGTGCATTAAAAACATTACATATTACATAAATAACATGTGTCTATGTGTCATTTATTAACAATACACATCATGTAATTATGTGACATAACATGTATGCTATATTTTGTATTATTGGACAATATACAACCATAATTCATGAAAATTAGTTCGAATGAGTACTCGTCATGTTACCTCCAACTACATTCTTTGTAATTAGTTAATTTTAAATATAAGTAATTTATTTAATTTTTTTAAAATTATAATGGATGTGAATCTTAAGGAAAGGTTGGATAAAATACTAAGATAAATGAATGAATCAATTAATGAAGATAATTAATTTATTGAAGCACGTTCTACCTTAATTAAGAACGATTGAAATGAATTCTAGTTTATTAAATTTATATTCATTGCTTGTGTGAATAGAAACGAACTTACACCGACCTGTGTATGTGAATGATTTATTTTAATTTATTGTTATTATTCAATTAATATGATGGTCTATGTGTCATCCCATCCTCTATACTACACAGGACCTACGTGTTTGTGGTTTCTTCTATATAAACCCCCTAAATCATTCCATTAGTTCCCTTAACCTACATGTGAGTAAAAGCATACGTAAAGGATGGAGCACCCATGTCACAACCCCCTCCCACCAAAGATACCGTAATGAGGTGAGTGAGATAACAACCCTTGAGTTACACCTATAGTAGGCCCCATGTTGGAGACTAGCACCGAGGGTATATAAATCTCATTAAATGGGAGGAATTACCCTCTATAATAATATTGGATTGAGAGATTAGATGAATCATCCACAAAAAAATCCATGAAATAATATAAAAACAAACCAAAACCACCCCAAAATGAATGTATAAATAAAACTGATATAGATACAAGTCAACAAGGTAAATACTGAAAATAAAAGCTAAAGAAGTGACACAACAACCATTCAAAGGTCTAAGCTAGTAATGCCCAACATGATTCATACAATCCTCTTGGAAATCTGAAAATCAGTTTATATATGTAGGGATAGAATACAAGTATACTTATTAGGAAAAACAAAGTATATCATGAACATGTGAAAGAAGCATACTAATTCACCCTTGAGTAAAAAACAGAACCAATGAAACCTAAATAGGTCAACTATCCATCTCAACCTCACCAAGGCATGCTCACCAAATATAATATCATAATAAGAAGCATATTGATAAAGGGTTCCCCACACCACTTTCCCAATAATTTTTCACTCTAAATCCCCAAATTCATATGTCTTGGAACTCCCATCTCTTCCGAATATCATACACCACTACCCCACAAGAACAATCACATCACATCACACCCAAAAACACTTGGGATATCACATCAAAACTAATACCATAACCAGAGTAATAGGGTATAATGAACATGAAGGAAATCAACCCTGTGCCCTTATCCTACCATGAGTGATCCCCACCATAAGCTGCCCCACAACATGGTCATATCACATCTCACACAAAGACACATGAGCCACCACCCACAAGTACAATCACGTAACATCTCACCCAAAAACATCTGATTCACCTCCCCACAAGCATAATCACATCACATCTCACCCAAAAACACCTCGGCCACCGCACCACAAGCATGGTCACATCACATCTCACCTAAAAAAACATGGTACACCACTGCATAAGAATGGTCACATCACATATCACTCAAAAACATCTGAACCATCACCTAGTGAACTAATAGACCTCTGACCATCATAGCCTGTGCATACCTACTCACATAGAAGAGAGAACGAGAAAGATCGGGTAACCATCCATCTATCCTCATCATCAAGATGTTGGAAAAAACACCCCCTTTGTAAATATACAAGTGTCAGAACATAGTGATTGATATAGTTGGGGTGAATATAGAAATAACAAGGAATATACAAGTATATACATATAACCCCAACCTATGAGTTCACAACCAAACACTAACCAAATCACAACATTTTCACTTTCACTGCCACCTCTAAATGCACAACACCATATAAACTATAAGCCAAATTTTACATTTCCAACCAATTTTATTACCCATCACATTAATTTCATTATTAATTATCAACCAAATTTAACCACACAACCCATTATTTATTTGTTCATTAGTCATTTCCATCCCATTGAACAAACTAAGCCCCATCAATTTCAATCATTATTAAATAATTATTCCATCACTACCTAGGATTATAACACAATGATACCACACATAAGAAGCAGATCATCATCCCCATATAACCATCACCTTACCGCCCCAAAATCATAGCCAAACAAACCATCACCTCACCACCCAAAAATAATTTCCAAACAAACCATCATCTCACCGCCCAAAAAAGTGTGGACAAACAAACCATCACCTCACCACCCCAAAAGCACGACAAAAAAACCATCACCTCGCCAAACTAAAAGCAATAAAAAAAATCCATCACCTCACTACCCTAAAATCATGGCCAAACAACCATCACTTCACTGCCCCAAAAGCACGGTCACATATCACCCATCAACCCCACATGCACCAACCACATAGAAACCATAAATCATCGCCCCACATCATGATCATACATAACAACACATAAAAGATCATTTTACATATTTAACAAAGGGGATTTTATCATATTTTACTTTATTTTAGAGGTGTTTTACACAATCCATAATCTAAGGAAAACCATTTTATTAACCAGATATAAGCGGTTAACCAATTTCCATTTTTTAGGGTGATATCACAACAATCACAACAGACAAAATAGTCCCAACACATATCATCCATTGAAAACAAATCCACCAAAGACCATAATTTTTTATGGGGCATCAAGTATATACAATCCACTAGATCACAATAATATCAAAGCTATAAAATTATGAAAATCATTCACCTTCCCCATAAATTTCAATAAATCAATTAATTATATTTAATTATGCCTAAACAAACACCTCTCATAGATAAAAAAAGTAAACCCCTTCTGCATGATACATAAAGGTGATAAATGAGGGATTTCCAACCTTAAAGAATCTTTTTTGACTCACTACGCACCACATAGTGAAGAAAAAACACCCGAAAACCACAATCACACACGGTAAACCATAGATCAACCTACACCGCACCCAAGGATCATCAAAATGCATCCCAAATCACACCCCAAACCAAAATCACACTACCGTAGTGGGTATACAAGAGAAGAATAGGAGAAAACAATCAAGAAAGGGAGAAGAACTCATCACCGATCACCAATGGGGATCTACTGGAACCAATAAATCAAAGCAGGAGGAAGGGGGTTAGAAGATCTTCCCAAGGCGCCTAGGGCTTTACCAAAAATTAGAGGAAATGAGGTGCGCTCGAATAAATAAAATAGGCTTAACAAAAGTACTTTAAATCCTATAACCCACCCTTTTCACGCAGTGTAATATGTTTACGATGTGAACTCCATAGGAATTCATAAAATTCCAACTTTTTTCCAAAAATCACATCATCTCGGCCCGAATTAATTACACATTGTGAATTCCACTTTCATGATGTGAATCTTTTTCACTGGTTCCCCCTATGCATGCATACAATCAGTGAACTTATGGCTACACAAGTCATGAACCAGTAATTCATGTCGTGTAAAAAATTCACAATGTGAATTTCATGGAGCAGCTTTACTGCACAACCAGCCACTATAGAACCTCCTCAATCCTCCTCTGAAACACCTCCAACACCAAAAAATGGAAAAGTAACAGACCAAGAAGGAAAAAATGTTATATTAGATAACTCTCAAATGATTATTTCCCTTGAGAATCCAAAACCAAGTCTAGAAGAAAAGGGGCCCGAATAACTACCTCGCAAAACACCTCTCAAGGATCTCATTACTCCTCAATACCACCATCATCCAAACATGCCAAACCAAACAGTAAAAAATAGCCCACATAAACCAAATCACCACACATAACCACACCAAAAACATCCAACCACACATCCCTCAAATCACGAATTAGGGAATTCCATCCTCTTTATTAAGATACTATCCACTATGGGTGGCACTAACTCACCCACACAAGTTTAATCACATCACCGTTAATGCATCTTGATTAGTAATCTGGTCCTCCCCTTTTCACATGTTAGAAATTTATCAAACATCATACATGATAAAATAAGGGAAAATATCTCATCATATAAAATAACAAGGTTTCAAACATCACATCACAAGAAAAATAGAGCAGATAAAAACTCAAAACATCTTCGGGTACTGAGAATGCATTTATCTATCTCACTCCCAAGTACTCTCCTCCAGGCTACCATTCCTCTATAATACATGAACCAAGGGAATAGTATATCCACATAGTGACTTCTATTGGAGATCCTAGATCTCTATTGGACGATCCACGAATGTTGCATCATCCTTTATACCCAACTCTCCCCAGTCAATGACATAAGAGTCATCGTGAAGATACTAATGGAGCTGGGAGATGTGGAAGACGTCATGGATCCTCTACAACCACAATGTAAATAAAAACTGACATGCCACCTTTCTAACTCACCCCAACACCTCAAAAGTCCCAACAAACATGGTAGAAAGCTTACCCCTACCAAACCTCCACTGCCCACATTGAGGGGAAACCTTCAAGAACACATGGTCCAAAACATTGAAATCCAAGGGCCTTCTCCTACGAATGACATAAGACTTATATCGGTCCTAAACTTCTTTCATACTCTCTCCAACCAAATAGACCTTCTCTATTTTCCTCTGTACCACATCTGGACCAAGAACTGCTACCTCCCCAACCTCTGTCCATCACAATGGAGAACAACATGACACTCGTACAAAGCCTCAAATAGATCTATTCTGTTGGATGAGTGATAGATATTAGTGTATGAAAACTCAATCAAAGGAAGTTTTCACACCCAATATCCACCAAATTCCAAGACTCATGCCTGCAACATATCCTCTAGCATCTAGATAGTTCACTCTGTTTTCTCATCCGTCTAAGGGTGGAAAGTAGTGTGATGCGTAACTAAGTGCCAAAAGCATGCTATAATACCCTCCATACTCATGAGGTAAAAATTGAATTCTTATATGAGATAATGGACCTTGGAAATCCATGAAAATGCACCACCTCATCCACATACCTCTTAACCAAAGCATCCACTACAACTGACTCCTTGATCACTAAGAAGTGGGATGATTTCATCAACTGATCTATGATCACCCAAATAACATCACAAACTCCCTGATCCCTAGGTAATATTATGATGAAATCCATCAATATTTAATCCCATTTACACTTAGGAACATCCAAATTCTACAAAAAACTACTAGGAACATGATTCTCAACCTTTACTTTTTGGAAAACCAAACACCTCTACATGAAATCTGCCACCACCCGTTTCATCCCGGACCACAAAAACTGCATCCTCAATCCACGATACATATTTTTCACACTGGAATGTACCAATAAGGGTGAGATATGAAACTTAATAAGGATTAATTCATGCATCACTACTATAACAAATAGTCTCCCGTAAAACATCATCCAGTTCTGACCATCCTCCGACCATCCCTATAGGGCATCACCCTAGCCAACATGGCCGTGACCACCTATGCATTTGAGTATGCCCACTAAAAATCATCCACCTACTATAATAGAGAAGAATACACCATCATTTGAAACAAGTAACCTCTACCATTAACCACCCTTGAATCCAACTTCAAGGATACCAACTCATCTATTCCTCTCCAAACATCACCAAACTCCTGAACAATATCCTTCCATGACTTCCTACTCAAAGCATCAGCCATGAAATTCCTTTTTCTAAGGTGTAGATGATTTCAAAATCATAACCCTAAAGAAACTCCATCCATATCCATTTACACAAATTCAGATCACATTGAGTAAATATATACCTTAAGAACTTATGATCCATGAAGACAAAAAAATGATCTCCAATGAGGTAATGCCACCACAACTTTAGCATAAACACAACCACTACTAGCACCAGATCATGGGTGAAATAGTTACAATCGTGGAGATGTAACTTCCCAAAATTATAAGAGATCACTTACCTCTACTTTATCAACACTAATCCCAAGTACAGATGGTAAGAATCATAAAAAACCTCAAACATCACACCCTCCTTAGGAAATTGAAGCATTGGGGGCACTGAAAAAATTCCCCTTATGGTAACCAAACTCTATCTAGAACTGATTAATCCACATAAAAGCTTGATACTTCTTGGTAAATTCCATAAACTAGGATACAAATATAGAAAAATAAAGTAAAAACCTCCAATAATATCCTGAGAGACTAAGGAAGCTACAAACCTCTTCCACATTCTTAGGTGTTTCCTAAGAAACAAATTCCTCAAAATTTGATGGGTCCAATCACACGCCCTGCTAAGACACAACATACCTGAGGAAATTCACCTATCATATCTAAAACTTATACTTGGACAACTTTCCATAGAGATAGTGGTATCAAAGAACCTACAAGATATCTCTGAGATGACCAGTATGCTCCTCCTCTGACTTCAAGTAGACCAATATATCATCAATGAAAATGACTATGACTACTCCAAGAATTCATGGATAATAGAGTTCATGAGTCATATGAACACAAATAGTGAATTTGTGACACCAAACAACATGAATACAAACTCAAAGTGCTCATACCTGCATCTGAAGGCAGTCTTTTGAACATTCTCATCTTTCACCCTCAACTGGTGATATCCAAATTGCAGATCGATCTTAGAAAAAAACTCACCCCTATTATATGGTAGAAAAGATCATCTATCCTCAGAAGAGGGTAATGGGTCTTAACCATACCTGATTCAACCTATGGTAGTCTATACACAACCTCAGACTACCATCTATCTTCTTGGTGAATAACACTAGAGCACCCCAAAGTGACACATTGGGATAGATAAAACGCTTCTATATATAATCATTTATTTGAATCCTCAACTCCCAAAACACATAAGGTTCCATATGATAAGGATATATAAAAATTGAAGAAGCAACAAGCTTCAAGTCTATCCTGAAATTAACATCACATCGAGGGGTTAACATCACAACCACCTTGAGAAAAACATATAGAAACTCACCAACAACCCTGGTGAACTCCACTATCTCAGTGTCCACTGACTCCACAAATAATTCATTCATTAAAGAAATAAGGGTCTCCACACACCAATTTCCCACCTGAAAACCTTGTTCGCCAATGAAAACCAAACAATGTCCATCCACATCAAAAAATACGACTCTCCTTCAGAAGAATTCAATAATAGAACACACAAAATAAAAACAATTGATACCTAGGATGACATATTATAGCTTCATTTGTAACAAGAAAAGATCCCCATGGGATTTATGTGGCCCCATTATCACTCTACACCCCTACACACATCATAAAATCTAGTCTGGCCTCCAATTGTCATAGTCAACACCATGGGCACAATAATCCTCTCTACATCTAGTCCCAGATCATGGACTAGAGTGGGTGAAACAATGTAGTGTGAATATCCTAAATCAAACAGGGCACAAAAATGGGTGGAAGACAAACTAAGCATACCTAGAACAATCTCTGGCCCCTATAACATTACTAACTCCACTACATGAAATTTAAAAAACCTAGATCCTCTACCTATCTACTGATGAACACCTCTATGACCATGCTCAAGTCGAGGTCCTTAGACATGAGGAACAACCTGAGGATGGACTCTACCTGCTCCATCTCCCCTTGGTGGAACATAAGACCACTACTGCTAATACTGAAATAGTCTCATTGGAAACTTCTACTAAGGATGGTGATAAAACTTTCTTCCTCCACCAAACTAAACTTGAAAAACCATTGGGAAATGGTTTTGGTGATTTCCATGACCCCACAAAAAAACACACTGATCTAAATTCCCCAGAAAAAACACACAAACCATTGGCCCTAGAAGGTTTGAAAGGAAGATGCTGAGGTCGACTCCATTCTGGTTGAAACCTTGAAGGTCCTAGCTCATGAGACCTATCTCTCAAGGAATCCTACTAGTTACCCTCTCATGGTAAACCTCATTGCGAGTGCATCCTCTCAATCACCTCTTCCTTTTTTTGAACCTATAGATACACTGGAAATGTAAAAGGAGTAACTGAATACTGGATAGAAGGACAAAGTGCCTCCTTAAGATGTCTCACATGAGACTCCTCATGTGGGAAAAGATCTAAAAAAACTAAGAAATTCCTTGAACTTGATTCCCAGCTCCCAAACTAACATACTACACTATTTATGGGAAAGAAGCTCCTACATCTTCACTGCCTTCATGCTCGATGAAATGAACTCTGATTGGAACTCTTTTGAAATTTGACTCATGAAAAATCTTCCTCCTTATTCTCACCTTAATACAACATCCACCACTAACACATAACTCCCCACATCTGACTAACTTCCAAAGGGATCTAGTATCCCACTAGGGCTCAGATCAAATTTAAAGTGATCTTAAGATCATACAACCAGCACTCTATCTCCATATCTAAAACACTACCCCTGTACTTCCCCAAAGCCCACCATTGCAAAGCGGACAATGATATATACCAAACCTCATCCTCCTCTATTGGATCAACCCTATGACGATTAACTAGATTAGCTTGATCAACCTCAACTACCTGATTCACACACAGATGATGTCCATGAGACATATATAAAAAAACAAGAATTTCCTAAGCCTAATAGTATGTAATTTTATTTAGATTCATTTTATTCATTTTAAATTTCATAAAACAACCCAATTAAAACACAAAAACAATTTACCATGGTGCATGTACCTCTCTTAGGTATCTAACCTGCAAGTAGGTCCATCCCACTTAACCATTAAATAAGCTTAGAGTCCGTGCACTAGATCATGGGGGACCTAAATTCCCATGTCCCAGATGGTCTCCCTAGCCCAAGTTGTCACACCCCGACCAACGCATTATTTTAATTTAATTATTTTAAGTCTTTCTTTTGAGTTGCAGTTTGAACCGGTTCTATTTTAAAAGGATTTTGAGATCTTTTACGGGTGCTCAACCGTAATCGCGACTAAGCGCGCGAACGCGCCCGTGCATGCGACCGCGCACACGACCACTCAAGTGGCCATAAGCGGTGTCTAGGCACAATTAATAGTGACATTATTTTGGTTTGTTTTATTATACTATTATTATTATTATTATTTTAGCTAATGTTTTAAGTTGGTCATTTCTATTATTTTGGTTTTGTTATTATTAGTTTTAGCATTAGTAATAAATTTTTTTATTATTATTATTAATTAGATTATTGTTTTCATATTTTTCATTATTATTTTCTTTTATTTTCTTTTTCTTTTTATCCGCTTTTGTTTGATCTTTTATTTTATTTTATCTTTTTCCCTCCCTTTAGTCCTTATTTTATTTTATTTTTATTATTCTTTTTTTTCTTTTTTTCCTCTTGTTTTTTTTCTTTTCTTTTTTTTCCATCCTCTCTTTCTTTCCCCCTCTCCCCGCGCGGACCCTCTTTTTTTTTCCCTTCTGTTCCGCGTAGAAACCCAACCCCCCTTCTAACCCTAGCGCTCCTCGTCCGACGCCCTCACCTCGCCGGACCCCCTGATCTCCTCCAGCGGACTGGGCTCGCGCCACCCTTGCCGCGCCTCTTCCCTCTCCGGCCGCTGACCCTACCCGCTTCCTCCCGACTCCGGCGCAGACGAGACCTCCAGCACCCCTCTGCATCGTCGGCCTCCCTCCGACTCCCCCTCCTCCCGACCGGCACCCGACTGCCGTCGGCCACACCTCCCGACCACCTTCGCATCCCCCCTGCTATCCTCCTTCTTGCCCAGCCGAATCTGCTCCTCCTGCTTGCCTGGCCACCCCCTGTTGCCCTCCGGATTTCCCAGCTGACGTCGCACACCTCCTTCCTCTATCAGACAAACTTCCGGCACCCCCAATTTCATCTTCCCAGCCTTTCGAACCCATTGCCGTAGGTGCGGAACACTTCAGTGGTTTTTCTCCTGATTTGGTGTTGTTGAGAATAGTTGTGTTTGATTCATTTTGATGCGTTTATACTGTGCTTGTTTTAGGGTAAAATTGATTTTATTTGAGGTGCATTGGGTGTGGTGGCTTTTGCGCACCAATTGTGCGAAGTTTGCGACACGTTGGTAAGTGGTTCCACATCCATTTATTATTTGATTAATTAATTTGCAAGGTTATTTTGTTTAGAGTGTTATTTAATTAATGCGTGTGGTGCGAAGTTTATTTTCATTGAAGTTTATTTTGCATCGAATTTTTTTAGTAGCGTGTTGTCATAATATGTGTACTTGATGCTGAAATCATCTCTGGTTATGTTAACATTTTTTTAATTGTGAGTTTAGTTCATTAATTAGTTTCTTTGATGTGATTAAATTTTTATTTGAGTTTTAGTATGTCTTGATTTGTTTATTAGTGTGTTTAAGTGGTATGAGTATGTTGTTGTTGTGGAAACCCATGTCGGACTATTCACTGGTGTATTGTAAGTTGTGTAGTTACTTTATTAGGGTGTTCAAGGGGCGCAATTGGTGTTTTGGGGTAGTGCTGGTATGCGTTCTGTCATAAATGAGCATTTGAGTGGTTTTTCATTGTTTTAGTCGTGCGGCGTATTTTCAAATGGGTTGGCAAGTTTTTCTGGTGGTTTCTTTAATTGTGTGGGTGATGCAGATGAAGTTTTCAAATGTTTTTATTTTGCGTCATTTTTCAAAATGGAATTGGGGTTTGCGTGTGTTTTGTTGTGAATTCCTCAATATGTATTGTAAATTCTTTTAAATTATATAAGGTATGTTTTAATGCCTATTTGTTGTAAATCTGGTTTCAAAGTGGATTCCCAACATGAAGTTGAGTGTGTAATTGGTGCGGGCCTTTGATGTGTTATTTTGAAATGTTTTATAGATTATTTTAGTGTTTGATTTGTTTTATTAAATTATATGTGTAGTGTATTGGACTTTGCTGCGATGGTGTTGGGCCGCGGGTGTCAAAGTACCCTACACGTACATGCATAGGGTAAGACATATATATATAGGCCCTCTTTGTACATATTCCCTCATGGCGCGCGGAATATGTGCAATGCAGCTAGGGGTGCGTATATATATGTGTATAAATGCATGTGCATGTGTGCACCAAGTGTCGGTTCGAGTGACCATTGACAGATAGCGACAAGTTGAGGTAGGTCCCCTATGCCTAAGCTTTTAATTTGAAATTCATAATTGCTTGACTATTTTAAAAATATGTTTCACACTATGCTATATAGATATACATGCTATGGAATCTTATTGCGGTTGCTAGAAACTATTATGTCTTGTATTGGTAAATTGAAATGTATTTCAAAGCCGTTGGTCTTAAGTGACTTTTTTGGAAAATTGATTTCTTAAGTGGTTTTGAATTGGTAATGTGTATTTCCAAAGGTGTTTGGCCTTTTGGTCGGTTGATTTTAAAAAGTGTTCCCTTTATGTAATTAAGCATGTTTGGCATTTTAAGAATGTTTTATGAAATAGAAAAATCTCTATTGAGGCCCGTTTGGCACTTTAAGATTTGGTTTGAGAAAATAGAAAACCCCTTTTGAGTCATTCCCCTTAATTTGAAAATAAAATGTGATGAAAGCGTTAATGAGTGGTTTGTGATATGTGCCTAGTGTAAAGGCTTGTGCGTAATTGTGTGATGTAAAGAGGGGGAATGCACTTAAGTAGGGAGTGTGGTGGTGAAAGGTTGAATGAGTTTTAGCTAAAGAAAGCGTAATGTACTTGTTTGATTGCTTGATAAAGAAAACTCACCACCATTTGAAATAGAGCACAATGGGAAACCCGGGTATCTAGGTGGGTGACCAGGACTAGTACGCTAGATGACACGGCAGGGGTTCGTCCCGATTTGTCTAGCAGGATTGACGCAACAACACTAACTAAACATATGAATTTCTGAGGGTCGTGGCCTTCTAAGCCACGTTTTCTGAGGGTCGTGGCCTTCTAAGCCACATTTTCTGAGGGTCGTGGTCTTCTAAGCCACATTTCACCGAGGTACGAGGTCTCTAGGTTCCCACTTGTTCTAGCTACCTATAGGGATTACCCATAGTGCTCATTTGTGACATGCTGCTTGTGATCTAACTTTCTTTTCAGTTGTTTCATACCTGGTGTCTTGTTTGTAAAAATCACATTTTATTCCAAACTGGTTTTCTTTTCATTTTGAAATGTTAATGCATGCTTGGAACCTATTTTGAAATTGTAGTGAGAGTGAAATGATTTATTTGAAAATGAAAACTCATTACTTGAATTTGAAAAGAAGGGAAAACATTATTTTATTATGTCTTATTTTTCAAACTGGCATGACTAGATTTCTTACTAAAGGATGGGGCATAGGACGTGGTTACATTTTTGGCTTTCCTACTGAGCATCTCGGTGCTCATGTCCACTTTACTTTTCAGTTGCAGGTTTTAGTCTTGGATCCCTCTTGGGAGTGAGTGTGGTTGTCATACCGTGGTGACCCACGGGGCCACCTGAGGTATGTCACGTTTCATGGCTTATTTCTTTTTCCGCTGCCACGTTGTTCAGTTCTTTTTCCTTTTATTTATCTGCTTGTTTAGTTTATGTTTATTCATCCTTGTCTTGTGCTAAAATCGTTCCCAACTGGTTTATTTTGATGCCCGACACTAGTTGCCAGCCCGTGGGGTTTGGGAACACCCTTCGGGCCATGTTGCGGACTGGGTCGGGTGTCGGGTCGGATGACGATCCGTCCTGGTTCGTGACAAAATGGTATCAGAGGCTGCCCTTGTTATTTGGGGTATCAAGTAGCTTGGTGATTAAGTGTGTCGGGACTCAAGAGGTAGGTGTAGGAAGGACATCATGAACCCTTGTCCGCCTCGAGACTCAAGTTTCCAGGGGTAGTCTGGGATTTGAATTTTCTTCTTTGGATTGGTATGTGCGGATGAGGGATGACAAGGGAAGTGATCCGATGTTACGTGACGAGCCTGCTTGGAGTAGCGACCCATGTACGGCCCGAGTGCACGATTCAAGATGCTTCCTGTGGTTGATTCTCGCTTGGAGCATGGCCTGCTAAGCCATGTTACCGGGTTGGTGTAACCACTAGTCCCTTATTTTTGGATGTTTTAATGTGAGTTATGTTTAACCTTCGTTTTGGTTGGTGTGAGTAGACCTCAAAAATGAATTTTTTTTTTGTGAAGGTGGTTTCAAATGGGAATGTGGTGTTAGAGTGGAAAAGTGGTTTTTGAAATGGAAATTGTTTTCTTTTAACGAATGTGTGGTTTAAAAAGGAAAAAAATTGGAGGTGTTTTGGAAGTTGTTTTGGAATCTCAGTAACACTTTTTGGAATGTGAATTGGAAAATGTTTTGGAAATTGGAAATGTACTGATTTGATGATAAGTTACTTTTTCAAATTGGTTGGGAATTTGTGCTTTATGCTAAATGATCTGTTTTGAAAATGAGGAGTGTCTTGAATTGACCCTTGGTATTCCTATGAGTGATCACATACATTGAGGTGCGCATGTGGCAAGTGGGGAAATTGGTGATGTGAGTGGATGGGTGCTTGAGCTAGCACATGGATATGTATGTGTGAGACTTCATGGGATATCAATGGTGGATATTCAAGTTGTTCTGTTTGGTGAAAGATGGTTTTAAAAAAAAGGGGGGGGGGTTTCAAGTGTTTAGAAAAGTGAGTGAGAAATTGTTTAGCGTTCTCTTTTCATGTTAAGTATTCTTTTTCGTGGGTTCTTGGTTTTGACGTATTGAATTGTGGTTAGAATAGTGATTTGAGTTCGAGCTTTCGTTTGTGATTGAGGTGTGGAATTTTGATTTATGATGAGATTTGATTCGGATTTGTGCCTCTTGTTTTTGAGTATGCTGCCCAGAAAAGTCCCAGAAGTTCCTAGTGAGCCTCTTCGAGTTGTTGGTTCTACCCAGATTCTTAGAAGAGTTGTGGAATTGAATTATTTTCGGTTGTTGTCCGTCTTTTTTAGTGATCGTGATCTATCGAAGGTAGTAGACTGGCATGGTGAAGTCGTGGGTGTTTTCAGGTTATTGGGAACTCCCAAAGCTATGAGTGTCCGTGTTGGTTTGAGTCCATTTGATGGTTCAACTTTGGATAGGTGGAGGAAATAATCCCAACGTCGTTGTATGATGGTATGTCTTGGAAGGTGTTTAAGACGACTCTCATCAGATGGTTTATACCCAAGGAAGTGAAGGCAAGGGAAGTGGCAGAACTAGTGAGTGCCCAGCAATGCCAATGAATAGTGAAGTCCTACGTTGGGCATCTCAAGAAGTTGGTTCCCTTTTCTCCAAAGATAATGTTGCAGAATCAGTTAAAGTTTCTCTTGTGTGGGGTATTCGTATATTGTTCAAGGACCGGTTCCCTTTGGTGTTTGGGATGGTTCCCCATTCCGTGAGAGCGAATCGGAGGAACCTGTATCAGACAAATCTTCTTGTCAATTCCATCTCCTATTAGTTGGACCACCCCCTTGTTTGCTTCTAGTGTGCTCAATTTGGGTACTTTAAGTCACCTTGTCATCATCATCCATTGAAGACTTGCTGTCGGTGTGGCTGTTTGGGAAACTTAGAGAGGTTCTGCCAGTGGCTTTGTCAGGAGGGGTCTCGATAGGAGAATGTCAGCTCCTGACTGCGGGGCAGCAGATGCTTCAAGACATCAGAGCTCCAACCACAGGTCTCGGAGCGAAGCCTTTCACACAGTCAAGAATCATTGGGTGTGGGGAACCTTGGTATAATTTTTGTCTCCAATGCTAAAATGGGGACGATATGAATTTCCTTGTTGTAGCTCTCCCGTCTTTGAAGGTTCTGTCCTGTTGTAAGTGGCGTAGAGGCCTCGTTGCCTCGTTGTGGTCTTTGTTCCTTGAATACCCCCCCTTTGGCAGTAAGGAGGTGTGGTGGTATCATTTTCTTGTAATTTTAGTAGTTGCGCCTCCTCAAATATGAGCTTTGGAGTTGTCTCTTTATGGCTGTGAGTCTCAAGATGATTATCTCTTTCATGTGGCTAGCTCCTTTGGTGACCCGTTCTTGTTTTAGGATGTTCTCGTTTTGGAGACACTTGCGTCTTGAGAAATAATGAACAGGGGTTGGCCCGCTACTCAGTTTGGGGTCTTTCGTCGATGACCCCATGTGGTGGGGGGTCTAGTTTATGCGGAGAGTTCATGGGTCGGTTTGTGCTGGGTTTCTTGTACTGATCTGTGATCACTGGTTGAAGCTGGTCAGTCCTTAAATGGTGGGAAGACCCACCATGAATCTTGAAGTGCCTTCTTCAAGGTTTGGTCTATGTGGCGGTTTCCTCTTGGATCAAGTTAGCAGTTCCAGAGCTAGCCCATGCTATGAGTCTCGATGTCGGTTGTGCTAGTCAGGTTCTTATGGTGGGGAGAACCCTCCTCGTTTCCTGTTGTTTCTTCTCTTTTCAGTTTCCCTCAGAGTTGGTCGGGTGTGACTGATGGAGTGAAAAGTCACGCCGAGTTGTGATTTTGTTGGCCTCGTTCAGTTTCGAACTCAAGTTTGTTTCCTCGTTTGGCTGGGTTACTTTCTGGGGGCATAAAGTTTTTATGGTGGGGAGAATTGTCACACCCTGACCAACGCATTATTTTAATTTAATTATTTTAAGTCTTTCTTTTGAGTTGCAGTTTGAACCGGTTCTATTTTAAAAGGATTTTGAGATCTTTTACGGGTGCTCGACCGTAATCGCAACTAAGCGCGCGAACGCGCCCGTGCATGCGACCGCGCACACGACCGCTCAAGTGGCCATACGCGGTGTCCAGGCACAGTTAATAGTGAAATTATTTTGGTTTGTTTTATATTATTATTATTATTATTATTATTATTATTATTATTATTATTATTTTAGATAATGTTTTAAGTTGGTCGTTTCTATTATTTTGGTTTTGTTATTATTAGTTTTAGAATTATTAATAATTTATTATTATTATTAATTAGATTATTATTTTCATTTTTTTCATTATTATTTTCTTTTCTTTTATTTTTCTTTTTATCCTCTTTTGTTTGATCTTTTATTTTATTTTATCTTTTTCCCTCCCTTTAGTCCTTATTTTATTTTATTTTTATTATTCTTTTTTTTTTCTTTTTTTTTTCTTTCTTTCCTCTTGTTTTTTTTCTTTTCTTATTTTTTTCCCTCCTCTCTTTCTTTCCCCCTCTCCCCGCGTGGACCCTCTTTTTTTTCCCTTCTGTTCTGCGTAGAAACCCAACCCCCCCTTCTAACCCTAGCGCTCCCCGTCCGACGCCCTCACCTCACCGGACCCCCTGATCTCCTCCGGCGGACTGGGCTCACGCTGCCCTCGCCGTGCCTCTTCCCTCTCCGGCCGCCGCCCCTACCCGCTTCCTCCCGGATCCGGCGCAGACGAGACCACCGGTACCCCTCCGCACCGTCGGCCTCCCTCCGACTCCCCCTCCTCCCGGCCGGCACCCGACCGCCGTCGGCCACACCTCCCGACCACCTCCGCATCCCCCCATGCTATCCTCCTTCTTGCCCAGCCGAATCTGCTCCTCCTGCTCGCCTGGCCACCCCCTATTGCCCTCCGGATTTCCCAGCCGACGTCGCACACCTCCTTCCTCTATCAGATAGCCTTCCGGCACCCCCAATTTCATCTGGCCAGCCTTTCGAACCCATTACCGTAGGTGCGGAACACTTCGGTGGTTTTTCTCCTGATTTGGTGTTGTTGAGAATAGTTGTGTTTGATTCATTTTGATGCATTTATGCTGTTCTTGTTTTAGGGTGCAATTGATTTTATTTGAGGTGCATTGGGTGTGGTGGCTTTTGCGCACCAATTGTGCGAAGTTTGCGACACGTTGGTAAGTGGTTCCATGTCCATTTATTATTTGATTAATTAAGTTGCAAGGTTATTTTGTTTAGAGTGTTATTTAATTAATGCGTGTGGTGTGAAGTTTATTTTCATTGAAGTTTATTTTGCATCGAAATTGTTTAGTAGCGTGTTGCCATAATATGTGTACTTGATGCTGAAATCATCTCTGGTTATGTTAACATTTTTTTAATTGTGAGGTTAGTTCATTAATTAGTTTCTTTGATGTGATTAAATTTTTATTTGAGTTTTAGTATGTCTTGATTTGTTTATTAGTGTGTTTAAGTGGTATGAGTATGTTGTTGTTGTGGAAACCCATGTCAGACTATTCAATAGTGTATTGTAAGTTGTGCAGTTACTTTATTAGGGTGTGCAAGGGGCGAAATTGGTGTTTTGGGGTAGTTCCGGTATTCAGTCTGTCATAAATGAGCATTTGAGTGGTTTTTCATTGTTTTAGTCGTGCGACATATTTTCAAATGGGTTGGTAAGTTTTTCTGGTGGTTTCTTTAATTGTGTGGGTGATGCAGATGAAGTTTTCAAATGTTTTTATTGTGCGTCATTTTTCAAAATGGAATTGGGTTTTGTGTGTGTTTTGTTGTGAATTCCTCAATATGTATTGTAAATTCTTTTAAATTATGTAAGGTATGTTTTAATGCCTATTTTTTGTAAATCTGGTTTCAAAGTGGCTTCCCAACATGAAGTTGAGTGTGTAATTGGTGCAGGACTTTGATGTGTTATTTTGAAATGTTTTATAGATTATTTTAGTGTTTGATTTGTTTTATTAAATTATATGTGTAGTGTGTTGGACTTTGCTGCGATGGTTTTGGGTCGTGGGTGTCGAAGTACCCTACACGTACATGCATAGGGTAAGACATATATATATATAGGCCCTCTTTGTACATATTCCCTCATGGCATGGGGAATATGTGCAATGCAGCTAGGGGTGCATATATATATGTGTATAAATGCATGTGCGTGTGTGCGCCAAGTGTCGGTTCGAGTGACCATTGACAGATAGCGACAAGTTGAGGTAGGTCCCCTATGCCTAAGCTTTTAATTTGAAATTCATAATTGCTTGACTGTTTTAAAAATATGTTTCACACTATGCTATATAGATATACATGCTATGGAATCTGATTGCGGTTGCTAGAAACTATTATGCCTTGTATTGGTAAATTGAAATGTATTTCAAAGCTGTTGGTCTTAAGTGAATTTTTTGGAAAATTGATTTCTTAAGTGGTTTTGAATTGGTAATGTGTATTTCCAAAGGTGTTTGGCCTTTTGGTCGGTTGATTTTAAAAAGTGTTCCCTTTATTTAATTAAGCATGTTTGGCATTTTAAGAATGTTTTATGAAATAGAAAAACCTCTATTGAGGCCCATTTGGCACTTTAAGATTTGGTTTGCGAAAATAGAAAACCCCTTTTGAGTCATTCCCCTAAATTTGAAAATAAAATGTGATGCAAGAGTTAATGAATGGTTTGTGATATGTGCCTAGTGTAAAGGCTTGTGCGTAATTTTGTGATGTAAAGAGGGGGAATGCACTTAAGTAGGGAGTGCGGTGGTGAAAGGTTGAATGATTTTTAGCTAAAGAAAGCGTAATGTACTTGTTTGATTGCTTGATAAAGAAAACTCACCACCATTTGAAATAGAGCACAATGGGAAACCCGGGTATCTAGGTGGGTGACCAGGACTAGTACGCTAGATGACACGGCAGGGGTTCGTCCCGGTTTTTCTAGCAGGATTGACGCAACAACACTAACTAAACATATGAATTTCTGAGGGTCGTGGCCTTCTAAGCCACGTTTTCTGAGGGTCGTGGCCTTCTAAGCCACATTTTCTGAGGGTCGTGGTCTTCTAAGCCACGTTTCACCGAGGTACGAGGTCTCTAGGTTTCCACTTGTTCTAGCTACCTATAGGTATTACCCATAGTTCTCATTTGTGACATGCTTCTTGTGATCTAACTTTCTTTTCAGTTGTTTCATACCTGGTGTCTTGTTTGTAAAAATCACATTTTATTCCAAACTGGTTTTCTTTTCATTTTGAAATGTTAATGCATGCTTGGAACCTATTTTGAAATTGTAGTGAGAGTGAAATGCTTTATTTGAAAATGCAAACTCATTACTTGAATTTGAAAAGAAGGAAAAACATTATTTTATTATGTCTTATTTTTCAAACTGGCATGACTGGATTTCTTACTAAAGGCTGGGGCATAGGACGTGGTTACATTTTTGGCTTTCCTACTGAGCATCTCGGTGCTCACTCCTACTTTACTTTTCAGTTGCAGGTTTCAGTCTTGGATCCCTCTTGGGAGTGAGTGTGGTTGTCATACCGTGGTGACCCACGGGGCCGCCTGAGGTATGTCACGTTTCATGGCTTATTTCTTTTTCCGCTGCCACGTTGTTCAGATCTTTTTCCTTTTATTTATCTGCTTGTTTAGTTTATGTTTATTCATCCTTGTATTGGGCTAAAATCATTCCCAACTGGTTTATTTTGATGCCTGGCACTAGTTGCCAGCCCGTGGGGATCGGGAACGCCCTTCGGGCCATGTCGCGGACCAGGTCGGGTGTCGGGTCGGATGACGATCCGGCCTGGTTCGTGACACATGTCATACACCAAGGTCAACTGACATTGTTTCTATACCAATCCATGCAATCCTCACTATGCCAAAATCTAAAAATAATCCTATCTATCAACCATTACCTTTGATACCACTCTGTCATGACCTCCTTCCTCCAAATGTACCATAATGAGGGGAGAGAGATAGTGACCCCTGTGTCCCACCTCTATTAGGCCCTGAGTTGGTGATTAGCACCAAGGGTATAAAAATATCATGAAATGGGTTGCATTACCCTCTATAAAAATATAGAGCTAGGCGATAAGATTAATTATCCACAAACAACTCTATGACATAATATAAAAATAAATTAAAACCACCCCATAATGAATGTATAAATAAAATTAAAATAAATAAAAGTCTCCTAGGTAAATACCCAAAAGCGAAGTTAAAGAAGTGACACAATAACTATCCAAAAGTTCGAGCTAGAAATGTCCATAATTTTCCAAATAATCCTCCTAGAAACCCAAAAATCAATTTATACATGTAGGGTGAGAATACAAGTATACTCATTAGGAAAACCAAAGTTTCTCATAAAGAAGAATATTAATGCACCCATGAGTAAATAGAAGAACCAACATCACTTAAACAAGTTAACCATCCATCCCAACCTCACCAAGGCATGCTAAAAAAACAAAATCCAAATATAATAACATAATAAGAAGAATATCGATAAAGGGTACCTCACACCACTTTCCCACTGATTTCTCAATCTCATACCCCAACATCGTATGTCCTTGCACTCTCATCTCTTCCAAATAACATATACCACTGCCCCACAAACACAGTCACATCAAATCACACTTGTAGGCACTTGGGCCATCATATCACAACCAATCCCATAACTAGAGTAGTATGTTATTGTGAACATAAAGGAAATCAAACTCATTCCCTCATCCTACTATGAACAACACCCATTATAAGCTACCCCACAACACAGTCATATCATGTCTCACCTGAAATCACCTGAGCCACCGCCCCAAAAGCATGGACACATCACATATCACCCAAAACCACCCAAGCCACTGCCACACAAGCATAATCATATCAAATATCACCAAAAAACAACTGGGACACTGCCCCACAAGCATTGTCAAATCACATGTCACCCAAAAAAACTTGGTCCACTACACCACAAGCACAGTCACATCATATCTCACCCAAAAAAACCTGTATCATCACTTAGTGTACTAAAAGACCTCCATACACCACAACATGTGCATATATACACACCTAAAAGAGATATTGGGAAAGATAAGGTATCCATCCATATATCCTCATCACCAAGATATTGGAAAAAACACCCCCATGTGAATATACAGGCATCGACACATAGTGCTCGATGTGGGTGGGGTGGATATAAAAATCACAAGGAATATACAAGTATATACATATATCCACACACATGAACAATATATGGGTTCATAACTAAACACTAACCAACTCGCAATATTTCCACTTTCGATGCCACCACTAAATGTACAACACCATGTAAACCACAATACACATTTTACATTTCCATCCAATTCCATTACCCATCCCATTTGTTTCATTATTAAGCATCAACCACATTTAACCAATATACCATCATTTATTTATTAATTAGTCATTTCCATACCATTGACCAAACCAAACCCTAACCATTTCAATCATTATTAAATAATTATTCCATCACTACTCGGGCTTTAACACAACACAACCACACATCAAAAGAAGCTCATCATCCCGATAGAACCATCACCTCACCACCCTAAAATCATATCCAAACAAACCATCACCTCATCAACCTAAAAGAACAACCAAACAAACCAACACATGACACCCCAAAAGCATGAACAAACAATTATCACCTCACCACCCCAAAAGAACGACAAAAAAAAACCATCACCTTGCCACCCCAAAAGCACGACCAAAAAACAACCACCTCATCACCCCAAAAGCACAACCGCATATCACTTATCATACCAGCAAGCCCCAACCACACAAAAACTACACATATCCCCCCCACAACATAATCAAACATCACAACACATCAATTATCATTTTACAGATTTAACAAAGGGGATTTTATCCCATTTCACTTTATTTTAGGGGTGTTATCATACAATCCATAATCCATGGGAAACCATTTTATTAACCAGTTATAAGTGGTTATCAAATTTCCATTTTTTAAGGGTGATATCACAAAAATCACAATAAACACATTAGTCACAACACATATCATCCAGGTAAAAAAAATCCCCCAATGACTACAATTTTCAATGGGGCATCAATCCCATAAAATCCACCATATCACAATAATATCAAAGTTGTAAAACCATGAAAATAATTCCCCTTAACATCATTTCAATTAACCAATTATTTATATTTAATTATATTAGAACAAACACCTTCCATATATAAAAAAGGGTAAACCCCTCCCACATGATGCAAAAAGGTGAGAATAAGGGATTCCCTACCTCAAAGAAGCTTTACTAACTCACTGCGCACTACATGGCAAAGAAGAAATACCCACAAACCACAACTGCACATAGGAAACTGTAGAACAACCTACGCCACACCCAAGGATCATCATAACATAGCTTAAATCACAACCAAATCAAAACCTCACCATCATAGTGGGTTTTTAAGATAAGAACTGGAGAAAACCACCAAGAAAGGGAGAAGAAATTACCACCAATCACCAACTAGGATCCACAAAAACCAATGAATCGAAGCATGAGGAAGGGGATTGAAGATACTCATAAGGCACATAGTGATATTACAAAAGTGATAGGAAAGGAGGTGCATCCAAATGAATCAAATCATACAAAAAAGGTCTTTAAATCCCAGACCCTTCCCTTTTCACATTGTGTAATACGTTTATGATGTGAATTGCATGAGAATTCACAAAACTACAACTTTCACAAAAAATTGCATCACCTCGGCCTGAATTAATTACATGTCATGAATTCCACTTTCATGATGTGAATCTATATCATGGGTTCCCCCTCTACCTGCATACAAGTTGTAAACTAGTCGACTAAACATGTTGTGATCTAACAATTCAGGCCGTGTAAACAATTCACAATGTAAATTTCCTATAGTAGATTT
Source organism: Viscum album (assembly GCA_963277665.1). NCBI lineage: Eukaryota > Viridiplantae > Streptophyta > Magnoliopsida > Santalales > Viscaceae > Viscum > Viscum album. Next base: position 1,082,166,107 of record OY728134.1, on the reverse strand, counting down.
GTTGCACCTCCAACCACCATGAAACCTCCCCAAACCTCCTCCAAAACACCTATAACACTTAAAACCAAAAAAGTAATAGAACAAGAAAGAATTAAATATTACATCCTAGGAAAGATAATGTAGTCTAAACTCATATCCAAGGTGAAATCAACCTAGGGCATATAAAAAGAACATGTGGAATAATTTAACTCAAACCAAGCATGGTTATGGGAGTTTTTTCCCTAAGGTCAAGGGTTAGTTTATCATATTATAGATAAAACAACCATTAAAAAAACTCATAATCATAAAACTTTATCATTTTATTTCTATCAATTTCAGGGTTAATTATTTATGGATGCTTTATCACTATAATTGAATAAATGAATTAACAAGAATGCAAGATGAAATAAAAATAAATCAGATTATATATAATTTTATCTTAGATATGATCAATAACTTATATAAAAATACACTTAATATTAACAAGTATGTAATAAGATAAAATGATCAATTTAAACATAAGGATAAAATCTATAAAATAAAATATTAAGTCAAAAGCCTTCCATTACTTGATTCAGAATGAAACCACTATATTAGAGTGTTTACTTGGCCCTTATTAGGATACTTACATTTGACCATGAGTTCTAAGGAATGTTTTTGGCTGACATAAATAAATTTTATCAGGTGTAATGGCCTTAATCTATCTAATATAAATTCAGTGGTAAGTGTTTAGGAAACCCAACCCCATGATTTTAGGTATATGAAGTCCACTCAATTATTCAAGGAGTTGCAAGTTAATGTAGTTGGTAAGACCCAACTACTAAAATACCTTCGAGTAGCTTGTTATAACCTCATCTATGTTATGAAAAGGGGAATATAAATCCTTTATACTAGAATTTACAAGTGATGAGATATTATGAAACCAATGGTGAGGAATATTGAGTTCAATAAAATAGTAGGAGATTAATAAATTAAATTTATTATCTAATTTTATAATCAAGATAAAGTACTAAAATTATACCCTTATTTATTGTAGAAATAGAAAGTCATATGACTTCAACTATATCACTAAAATCTATATTAGAGAATACAAACCTTATAATCAGCTCAAATTTCTAGGACTGGTATTGGAACCTATGTGTTATACTACACCATGGGTGGAAATTATACATTCTAGAAACCCCTATTCCTAAAGCACTTGGTAAAGAGGAAAGTAGGGAAGAACTTCCTCTCTATATGAATCATTTAGATAATGCTATAAATGTATAATGTTTCATGTTATAGTTATTGTACAATGAACTTCTAAAGAAATAAAATGATATAGATGCTTATAACATCATGCCTTGCCTTTATAATATTTATCAAGATAAGGAGAGATAAGAGAGATGAGATCTCTAATGCACTATTCATGTTCTCTCACACCCCTGGTTTAAGGAATGTTTTTTTGAGCCTTGCGTTAGTTTTATTAGGGTTCATGTTGTGTCAGATGGTTCTTGGTGGCACAAGTACTATATTGGAGGAACACATTCTACAGTGTAGCAACACATTCCATAGGTACCTAGGGAAGAGGTTATTCTTGAGATATAATTACTATATTGGAGCACTAGATAGGTTAGAGAACTAGAAATATATTATTTTATAGTCACCGGTGATGGTGAATTATTATTGGTTAATAATAAGGATCCTATTTCCTATAAGGTGATAATAAATATCTTATAATCTTTAAGATGGTAATAATCCATGAAATTTGAGATGGATTTCATGTATCAAAACCAAGTACGGGTGCTAATCAATCCACCAGTTGATGTAAATCCCATTGGGTGAAAATGGATATTCAAGAGAAAAATAGACATGGAAGGTAAAGGGAGTACCTATAAATCACATATAGTGGTTAAAGGGTTTAATAAACATCAATTCATAGACTATGATAAAATATTTTCTCTAGTTTCCATGTTTAAATCCATCAAAATTCTGTTTTCAATAACAACTTTCCATGACTATGAGATTTGATAGATGAGTTTAAAAATATATTTCCTTAATGGGATCCTTTATAAAGATGACTATATGACACAAATAGAAGGGTTTTTGACCCCATGTAGTGTCAATAAGTTATAAAATTTGAAAAGATATATTTATGGATTGAAGTAAGCATCTAGGTAATGGAACATTTAATTTGATGAAGCCATAAAAGAATTTTGTTTCATAAATAATGAATGTGATCCATGTGTTTACAAGTGATTTAGTGGGAGTGAAATCATTTTACTAATAGTATATTTTGATGAAATATTTCTTATTTGAAAAAACATACAAGTCTTATAGTTAGTTAAGGATTGGTTAAACAAGTATTTCTTCATGAAGGACTTAGGTGAAACAGACTACATTCTTGGGATTAATTTCATTTATGATGGATTTGAGAGGCTACTTGGAATAAGTCAAGGTATATACATTGACCGGATACTAAAGAGATTTAGTATGAAACAATCCAATAGGTTATTGGTTTCAATGTTATATGGTGTACATATTTCCAAGAAAACATGTCCTCAGACACAATAGGAAAGAGAGAGAATGAGTAGGATACCTTATGAATTTTGTGATAGGATTTATATGCTGTGTTATATATGAGGTTTGATGTTTCCTACACCTTGATCATGGTAGGAAGATATCATACTAATCAAGGTGAACAACATTATATTGTTGTTAAAGTTATTCATAAGTATATGAGGTGTACTAAGGATTTGTTTCTAGTATATAAAGGATATGATGAGATAATCATTAGAGGATATATTGGTGATAGTTTTCAAATGGAACGGAATGATCTAAAGTCATAGTTATGATATTTATTTAGTCTCAAAAAAGGATCTCTGAGCTAGAAGAGTTCATAATAGTTAGTTGTTTCTGATTCTACAGTAGAATCTGAGTATATAGTGGATTCTTATGCATTCTTTGAAGTGATATGGATATAAAACCTCATCCAAGAACTTTATGTGGTTCCCAATAATAAATATGTTATCACATTGTATTGTGATAATACTATAATGATGAATCTCACAAGGGATCCAAGGTCACATCAATGCACTAATGGAATTTCTATCTATACCCACAGAACTATACTAATGGTTTTAAATAACCATTGGTATAAACTAGTTTTTGATGGGCTATACCAACAATTTTTACTAATTATTGGTATAGATGGGTTTTAAATGGGTGATACCAATGGTTTTTAGAATATATACCAGGTCGCATGACCCCCTTTTACTCTACCAAATCAATTCCCTCTGCAGTAAGGTTTTTGTTTTGGGATTAGATTTTTTTTAGTTATCTTGATTATTATTGCATTCTGCTTTGATTCATTGTTTTAAAATTATTATTTTGTTAAATCATCAAGGTATGTTGATTATATTAACCTTTTATCACATTTTATACCTATTTTTCTGCATCTTCATGCCTCAGATTGAGAATGACCTAAAATAGAATGCAATTACCATGTGTTTGGTTATGAATTGATATAAATATTTGAAATATAATTTTATATAAGGAAGTTTTATGAAAGTGGTGTGGTTTTATTTGAAAGGTATGATTTATAGATGTTTTATATTTTAAAAGCGGCATATATTTATTTCTAATGTATTGTGTTTTGTGGTTTTATGGGAAATTTATTTTTGAAAACATGGATTCACGAACTCTAGATATTTTTAAAGAATTTTTTGTTTTAAAGTTGTGTTTTGTTTTCTAATTAGGTTTTAAACATAAAATTGGTCATGATTTCAAGTTATGGTTAATAATTTAGGGTGTGTCAGGATTAAAATAATTTTATTACACTTTATAAATCCACTTTAGTAAGATTTATTATATTAATGTATTGATTATATTTAAAATTGGTTGAAATAAAATTTCAATTAATATTTTAATTTTTATAGATTTATTTTAAGAATAATTTTCATTGATTTACTATATATATAGAAATTAAAAACCTATTTAGAAAATACCTAATTATTTACATGAAACGTTTGAAAAACTATTATATGAAGGTTTGTGTAAAAAAGTGATATTATATGATATTAAATGATCATGATTAGATAATAAATATGTGTTTTTTATAAGTGTATTGGAATTTTTTTGTGGTACTATGTATAGTTATTTATCATTGATATTAAAGATTACAATATTATGATTTTATATATATGGTATTGTGTTAAATTATGGGATCGATTTATAAAATTAGGGATATTGGTGATAAATATAAAGTTTGAATTATTTTAAAAGGGACTTTCACCTTCTCAAATTATAGTTTTCATGATAAAATAAGTTGTTTTTTATAATTTTGTATTCATGTATGTTAAATTTTCTTTTTATACACAAAAATACAGAGTGATTTAAAATGTATTTGACTTTAATATTATCTCAATGATTTTTTTTTGTGATTAAAATAAAGTGAACTTGTATAATTTCCTTAAATATATTTAGGATTTGGTAATGAAATATGTTTTTTAAAATAAAACATGGTTGTTTTCCTTATTCACTAGAAGTAAATGTTTTTTTTGTAATTGTTAAATGATATTGTACATTGATATTGAATATTTAAATATCTTTATTGAAATTATTGAATGATTATGGGAATTACTTATGTTCTAATTGGTGACAAATAATGTATATTTTCCACATTGAATCTTATATTGAAATAATAACCAATTAAAGAATTGTATTTCATTTAGGAAACTAATTCTGAAATAACCATGAAGTATGAATTACTTTATGTTAGAATAAAAATCATTATATTTAATTTAAATTAAGTAATCCCTATTCAAGTGGTTCTAAATAAACACATCATAAAAGTGAATAATAATCCCTCCCTACCTCAAGAGACAACCTCCCATATCTTTATAAAAGTGAATAATAATCACTACCTCCCTATAATATAAATAATACATATAAAATTTTAATGTTTCTTATTGAATATTTTTTTTTCATGATTAAGACATATGCATTTAATTATATTTATTTCACATTCAAAATAAGGAATTTGTAAAAACCCAATTTTTCACTCAGGTGTGGATCCTTTTAAACTCTATATAATTCTTTATTTTGGACCTAATACAGATTCCAAATGAGTTCATGAGGGTTTCAGGGGTTTTTGGGTCTTTTTTAGATCTCAGAACCCTGACTGATGGAGAAAATGGAATGGCTGCATGGTTAGTATAAACTTTGTAAGACAGGATACACAATTACTTTTAACCATGCCAGGATGGGAAATGATCAATAGGAGGGTGCATGGTTTTCCCTAATCATGTGGTTTTGACCTCACATCTGTGAAAAAAACCACAGACATGTTGCTGTGGTGTTTGGAATGATTGGTGCATGGTTTATCTAATTGTGCATCCTAACCATGTGAAATTACCCTCCCTATAGTAGATGGCACCGGTTGGCACACGGTTTGGAAAACTGTGTGACCAAACCATTTGATTCCTATTTTTGGGTGAATTTATGAAAATTATCTTAAATGATATGTTTTAAACACCCCTATTTTATTTTTCTTTCTAAAACAAAACCACCCCTCTTTTCTTTCTCTTTTGAGATACTTTATCCTATTTGATAGTATTTGATCCCAACTCACTGTTCAAACTTTGATTAGATCATCGTATATCATGTTGGATGCATATTGATAATATCTTGATAGATTTTTATCTATTCTACATTTGTATTTCTCTTGATAGAGTTATCAAGATGCAAGCTCATATGACCTATTTTCAGGGTATTGATCCATTCTTCAAATATATTTCAATCTAGGCCAAACTAGAGGCTAATATTGGTTGAATAGAGTTGTACGAGCCTAAGTTAGGTGGTCTATAAACCATCCCTCAAGATTCATCATTTTATAAATTCTCATGTATGCACGCTGATTTCATTGATCATGACCTATCAAATTTATATGCATTTCTTATAATCATTAGAACTATATTATAAGAATCTTGATATGAATGTTGTTAGGTCGGAAAAAACAGGGAATGATGGCAAGAGGGGGGGTGAATTGCCTTTTAAAAAAAAGATAAACAAATTAAAATCAAAGTAAAGAATGCAGCGGAAAGTAAAGAGGCAAGACACACGAAATTGTTAACGGAGTTCGGCCAAAACCCGGCCTACATCTCCGCTCCCAACTCAATCGTTGAGAGATTCCTACCGCTTGCTTTTCAATGGTTTTAGCAAGAAACCCACTAGGCTTTGAGGTAGCACTAGGACCTATTACAGCTTGCTTTTAGTGGTTAAGCAAGAACCCACTTACTTTTAATGGTTTAGTAAGAACCCACTAGCCTTTTTAACGGGTGAAGGCTAGCTCACCGAAACACAAGCCTTTTAAAAGGAAAGGCTTGAAGAAACCTCTTCACACCTTAATGGTGGTGTGAAACCCAAAAGAAAGGGGGATAGAGAAAAGGGTTTGGGGTTTGTAGGTACAAACCCAATTTTAAGCTCAAAAAGAATAAAACAATAAAACCGTATTGGAGGAAGACTTGGGCGCCAATTGGATGATGGAGCTGATGTAGCGTGCTCTCCCAAGCTTCTTGAAGGGGCTCCTTGGATGTGGAAGTCGTTGGAGCTATTGGGGTTCCCTTGGAGGAAGTCGCCGAAGGTTGGCCAATTGATGCAAAATATGTCCGTAGGCTTCACAATAGTTCCGGGTCTTCAAGGTCCTTTATTTATAGAGGGGGAACCCTCATATGGCCGTTGGAGGCCTTTGGAGCCGTTGGAAAGGCTTTCGGAGCCGTTGGGAGGCAAGTGGAGCAGCCTGGTCAAAGCTCCAACGGCTAGTTTGACTGGATCCACCGGCTGGCCGGTACAGTCCCACCGGCTGGCCGGTGTTTGCAAAAAGTCATTGGATTCCTGTCCAGGGGCCACTGGTCGACCGGTGCCAGAGCCACCGGCTGGCCGGTGGTGAGGCAGTAGCTGACACTATTTGGAGAGGGTGCCACCGGCTGGCCGGTGCTGAGGCCACCGGCTGGCCGGTGGGGAGGCAGTGGCTCCCTCTTGATTGCAGGTGCCACCGGCTGGCCGCTGGTGTGCCACCGGCTGGCCATTGTTGTACCCCACACTCTTTGATTTTCATGATCACAATCACTTTCATATTTATCTAACTTTGTGTTTTAAGTGTTGTGGATGATAGGCACAAGGTTGCCAAGAAGTTGGCCCAAGAATGGACGAGAATTGGACTGAAATCCAGACCACCGGCCAGCCGGTGGCACACCAGCGGCCAGCCGGTGGCACCTGCAATCAAGAGGGAGCCACTGCCTCCCCACCGGCCAGCCGGTGGCCTCAGCACCGGCCAGCCGGTGGCACCCTCTCCAAATAGTGTCAGCTACTGCCTCACCACCGGCCAGCCGGTGGCTCTGGCACCGGTCGACCGGTGGCCCCTGGACAGGAATCCAATGACTTTTTGCAAACACCGGCCAGCCGGTGGGACTGTACCGGCCAGCCGGTGGATCCAGTCAAACTAGCCGTTGGAGCTTTGACCAGGCTGCTCCACTTGCCTCCCAACGGCTCCGAAAGCCTTTCCAACGGCTCCAAAGGCTTCCAACGGCCATATGAGGGTTCCCCCTCTATAAATAAAGGACCTTGAAGACCCGGAACTATTGTGAAGCCTACGGACATATTTTGCATCAATTGGCCAACCTTCGGCGACTTCCTCCAAGGGAACCCCAATAGCTCCAACGACTTCCACATCCAAGGAGCCCCTTCAAGAAGCTTGGGAGAGCACGCTACATCAGCTCCATCATCCAATTGGCGCCCAAGTCTTCCTCCAATACGGTTTTATTGTTTTATTCTTTTTGAGCTTAAAATTGGGTTTGTACCTACAAACCCCAAACCCTTTTCTCTATCCCCCTTTCTTTTGGGTTTCACACCACCATTAAGGTGTGAAGAGGTTTCTTCAAGCCTTTCCTTTTAAAAGGCTTGTGTTTCGGTGAGCTAGCCTTCACCCATTAAAAAGGCTAGTGGGTTCTTACTAAACCATTAAAAGTAAGTGAGTTCTTGCTTAACCACTAAAAGCAAGCTGTAATAGGTCCTAGTGCTACCTCAAAGCCTAGTGGGTTTCTTGCTAAAACCATTGAAAAGCAAGCGGTAGGAATCTCTCAACGATTGAGTTGGGAGCGGAGACGTAGGCCGGGTTTTGGCCGAACTCCGTTAACAATTTCGTGTGTCTTGCCTCTTTACTTTCCGCTGCATTCTTTACTTTGATTTTAATTTGTTTATCTTTTTTTTAAAAGGCAATTCACCCCCCCTCTTGCCATCATTCCCTGTTTTTTCCGACCTAACATTTGGTATCAGAGGGTGGTTGGTCTCGGGACCGGTGTGGGCTTGGGGGGGGGGATGTTGTGTCCTGGGCCCAGGATTGTTGGGCCCCCGCCAGGATTGTTGGCGCCTGTGCCCCGGTAACCAATCCCACATCGATTGGGGGAGAATCTTTTCTCTCATGCTTAGTATTTATTTTCAATTTATCATTTAAAGCATGCCTTCATTTAAGTTTTTACATTGCTTAGATAAGTGATTGTGATCATCAAAATAGGGGGAGATTGTTGTACCCCACACTCTTTGATTTTCATGATCACAATCACTTTCATATTTATCTAACTTTGTGTTTTAAGTGTTGTGGATGATAGGCACAAGGTTGCCAAGAAGTTGGCCCAAGAATGGACGAGAATTGGACTGAAATCCAGACCACCGGCCAGCCGGTGGCACACCAGCGGCCAGCCGGTGGCACCTGCAATCAAGAGGGAGCCACTGCCTCCCCACCGGCCAGCCGGTGGCCTCAGCACCGGCCAGCCGATGGCACCCTCTCCAAATAGTGTCAGCTACTGCCAGAGCCACCGGCTGGCCGGTGGCACACCAGCGGCCAGCCGGTGGCACACCAGCGGCCAGCCGGTGGCACACCAGCGGCCAGCCGGTGGCACACCAGCGGCCAGCCGGTGGCACCTGCAATCAAGAGGGAGCCACTGCCTCCCCACCGGCCAGCCGGTGGCCTCAGCACCGGCCAGCCGGTGGCACCCTCTCCAAATAGTGTCAGCTACTGCCTCACCACCGGCCAGCCGGTGGCTCTGGCAGTAGCTGACACTATTTGGAGAGGGTGCCACCGGCTGGCCGGTGCTGAGGCCACCGGCTGGCCGGTGGGGAGGCAGTGGCTCCCTCTTGATTGCAGGTGCCACCGGCTGGCCGCTGGTGTGCCACCGGCTGGCCGGTGGTCTGGATTTCAGTCCAATTCTCGTCCATTCTTGGGCCAACTTCTTGGCAACCTTGTGCCTATCATACACAACACTTAAAACACAAAGTTAGATAAATATGAAAGTGATTGTGATCATGAAAATCAAAGAGTGTGGGGTACAACAATCTCCCCCTATTTTGATGATCACAATCACTTATCTAAGCAATGTAAAAACTTAAATGAAGGCATGCTTTAAATGATAAATTGAAAATAAATACTAAGCATGAGAGAAAAGATTCTCCCCCAATCGATGTGGGATTGGTTACCGGGGCACAGGCGCCAACAATCCTGGCGGGGGCCCAACAATCCTGGGCCCAGGACACAACAAATGTTATCCATTATTTGATGTCACATCATCACGATGATGACCCCAAGTAGGGTGTCTCCCTTAATTATGCATTTTGAGTTTTGTTTTGTGCATCTGAGCCACCATTTGTGTGCCCTTAGACTTGACCCTGTTAATAGTAAACCTCCCTTAATTAAATGACTATTGAATTGGGAATTGACTAGTCATGTACTATGTTAGTGTCACTTGTCCCTTATAAGTTAAGTGTTCTAAATTAATTAATTAATCTTAAAATGGTCATTGGAAAGTATATTAATTACATGACTTGGCCTAACGTATTATAAATGATTTTCATATGGTTACTTGACCTTAGGCCACCTTGTCATGTTTATGAAAGGTAAAAGGGAGAACCAATTAATTTAATATGAAATGAATGAAATGGTTGCTTTCCCTTTAGATTTGTCACACTAATGAAAGGTAATGGATTGAACCCAATAAATTATTAAATGGCATGATTATTACATGGCCTTAATTAATTAATGAATTGATTATAAGGTGCCCAATGTATATGGAACTTTCCATTATTATAGGAGTGGTTAGACTCGAGCTAGCCTTGGATTCTTGAAGGAATAACTTGATCCCTCATGGATGCCATTCCGATTTAGGGATGCCAGTTTCCTTGGTTGATACCCCCCTTGGAACCCGATCCTTGTCTACTTGTGAATGCCCTATATGACACCTCAGATCCCTCCTTTATTACTATTATAGGATGCCTTGGATATACTCCTTGGATCCAACATGAATTCTATAGATATAAGGAACCTTGGATACACCCTTGGGCCTAGTAACTGCTTATCCTGTTTTACCTTGGATGATTTCCTTGGACTCAATTATATTGATTATTGTGGAATGCCTTGGGTGATTACCCTTGGATTACAATCTTACCCTTTATCTAGGCTATAGATCACTACCTGAGTTGGATCGACCCATGAGTTCAAGTTTTCATTGGTTATTACCTCAGAACATCTTCTTTATTAATATCATTATAGGATTCCTATTATATCTAGATTCTTTCTTGAAAATTATCATGGATGCCTTATTATATCTTTGATCCCTCACCATTATTACCTAGTCAGGATTTAAGTGTTGGTTATTAACTAACATGACCTACATATATAAACTAGAGTTTAATTAATAAATGACCTGGTCACATGTTTAGTAACCAGCTGAGGTGGAAGCAGGTACTTGGGTATTTATGTTACTATAATGCTTTACTTTATTATATGAATGCTTGTACACTATTTCAGTTTATATTACATGGAAAAAATGTTATAGACAACATTGGTGGTAGCCTACTGAGATTTATCTCAAACCATATCTGGGCGCCATTGGTACCTCACCAGACTACATGTATGTAGGTTTTGAAAAAGGGAAGTGTATCGCTTTAGACACTTGATTTCTTGCTTGATTAGGATAGAGCTGGTAGTAGATGAATGATCTGGATCCCGGGATGATAGGGATAGTTTTGGATTCCTTTTTTATACTTTTGTATAACATGTTATTCATACTACCATGTGTATATGTTTTCTATATTTCTAGATACATTGCATACATCACCACCAACTTTTTATTATTATCATTAGTTGTTTATTATTCCTATTCGCTTCTACTATGCCATTTTTCTATTTACACTGCTTCTGCTATTTACCTATTATCTGTTTCATCCACTATGATACACTTTGGTAATGAGGTAATAGTCTCTCCATAGACACACCCTAGGCCCTCAATAATAGTACACAACCTATGGTCTTCAAGGAGATACACTTGAGGCCATGTGGCCAACCGGGCTCAGGGAACCTCTGAGTGGAATTTGGGTTTGAGACTTCACAAAGTGGTATAAAAGTGGTTCCTTGCTTGCTTTACTATTTGCAGACAATAGAAAAGATATTAGGAATTCTTGGAACTTGGTTATAATCCATGATTAGGCATAGCTAACCCATGTTTGGGGTAAATGTAGATTTACCTAAATAATGATTTTTTTTCTACTTTTGCCTATTGCAGTTGATATCATTTCACTGTTGGGTGACACACATGCTATATTGAGGTTATTGTTATTATTATGCTGATTGAGTATTTCATTTCATCCTTGGATTGATGATATGAGGGAAATGAGAATTGTTACATGCATCATCATAGGTACCTAGAATTCATATTCCATGCATATTGCCATACCATATAGGTTTATTTCACTGCATGAATTTTCCTATCTTACCTGTGATTTTTGAGTAATTCTATGGTATTTATATATGATTGTGCTAATCTGGGCTGTGATTGAGTGATTTCTAGTTTAAATTCTTGAGGTTTATGGGACCCAGTGGGTTGTAATGGGTAATTTACCTAGTCGATCCATTAAAATGTAATTAAATGGGTGTTGATTTTAGTGATAAAGTGTATGGTCCAAGATTCCCTAGGATTGAAAATTTATTTTGAATGAACCTTGATATGTGGAAATAAGAAAATGAAACTTGAAAATATGAAATCTGAATTATGAAATAAATGGTTTCCAGTAAACGAGGAGGCAAGGTGATATTGATACATTATCTACTAGAACCCTTGTAATTTATACTTGAGCACTTATCAATACCTATCCTTATAAGACGGTAGTTGGGGTAGTATATCTTGGGAATATATACCTTATTTTACATTCATATTCTTCTAGTGTTACTATCTATCAGCTTCTAGCTTGTTTTGAGGCATGTTATTGGATTTTATAGAGAAATGATGCCCTGAAATCCTTATGTTGTGCGCTAAGAGGGTGGTGACGACCATGTTCCAGATGTGGTGGACCCTGAGTTTTTAGTCTTACCTCTAGGAGTGACACTTGAGGAATTACCTATTATACCTAATCTAGGAACTGAAGATAAACTTTGTGATAGTTTTCTATGTATGATGCAGTCTATACAAGGCGCTCCATGACCTTTACTTATGATGGTTAATCTAACCCATGAGTTCTAGTAGCAACATCCTCCCACCTTCTTGGGGGATGATAGTCTATAGGATACTGAGTCTTTTCTAGAGGCTACCTTATCTATCTTAGAGAATCTGGAGATGCCTATATAGTAGAGGGTCAAGCTTACTATGTAAATTCTACATGATTCGGCCAATCACTAGTGGTATGTGATTACCTAGGCTGGTCGTCATCAGGGAATGGTATGGGATAACTTACAAACTATCTTATATGACTACTTCTTTCCTTATATGATGAGATCTGACCAAGACAGAGATTTCATGCATATAAAGTAGGGCACTATATCAGTTATGGAGTATTTAGTATGTTTCACTGAGTTACAGTACTTTGTACTACTTTTATCCAGTGATGAGCATTCATGTGATAGATGCTTTGAGGAAGGGATTCAGCATGCCATTAGTACTTAGGTGAATGTATTTCACCTACCTACCTTTTTTGAGATAATCAATAATGATATTATAACTGAGTAGAACCCAAGGGAAGGTGATAGTACTAGACATAGACGATCAATGCTGAGTTAGGCTAGTAGTTCTTCTAGTAGAAGAAAATGTTCCCTTAAGGTTTCATGTCAGAGTAGTGGTAGTCAGAATAACTGCACTAGTAGCTCTGTTATATGCCATTAGTGTGTATGATAGGGGAATCTAAAGACTTAGTGTGATATAGACCCAATGGAGTGTCATGCTTGTGGCCGTATGGGGAATCTTCAAAGATTTTTTCGGACCTTTCCATCAGTTTCTAGTGGAAGAGGTTCTGCACCAGTCCCACCTTCAGGGGAAGGTTCTTTCACGCTACATCAAGCGGGGAGTTAGAGTAGCACTGGTAGGACTGACTGAGGAGGAGGTCATGGCCATGGTAGTCAGACTCCAAATCATTAGCAACAACAGAGTAGTTCTACTTAAGGTAGTCCAACTTCAACATAAGGCCGTGGATCATGCCAGTTTCATGCATTATAATCGATACTTGAGGATCAGAGTGCAGGACTGTATATAGTACGAGATACTTCCACTGGGTGTATGATCAAAGGTAATATGAAAATGTAGGGACTATCCCATTGAGGTAGGAAATTACCCTTTCCTATGTGACACCTTTTTTCTAGAGATGATGGGCTTCTATGTCATTCTTGCGATGGATTGGTTGGTTCTGTATCACACCTTTATAGACTGCTATCGTCATAGGATATCATTTACATCACCAGATGGAATTAGTTATCTACATAATGGTGAATGGAATGTATAGGATGGTAGAGCTAGACCAAAGCATCATGGGCTAGGTGGAGTGACCGACCAGATTTCCAATCTCTTTGTGGAGGATTGGGGTTTACATTAGGTTGAATTCCCTTCGGAGTTGATAGTTTCAAGGACATATTTCCCAATGATTTTTATGGATGACCTCCTGATAGAGAGGTAAATTTTATGATTGATCTTATTTTGGGAGTAGCTAAAATTTCCATTTATCCATACAGGATGGCACCTACTGAGATCCAGGATCTTGAGAGGTAGTTGGAGGATTTAGAGGCCAAAGGTTTCATATGGACTAGTACTTCTTCTTGGGGGTTTTTCATACTTTTCACTAAGAAGGTAGATGGAACCCTTAATCTATGAATATATTATATATGGTTGAACCAGATTATGGTCAAGAAATGATATCCACTGCCTCGAATAGATGATCTCTTTTACCATCTACAAGGATCTTGGGTGTTCTCAAAGATTGACCTGAGATAGGGCTATCATCAGGTGTGAGTCGGACCATTAGACATACCTTGTACAACTTTCTATAGTAGGTATGGTCTTTATGAGCACCTCATTATACTGTTTGGTCTTATGAATATGCCCACCATTTTTATAGATTTGATGAATAGTGCATTCCACCCCTATCTAGATTCTTTTGTCTTAGTATTTGTTGACGGAATCTTGGTGTATTCTCACACTCATAGATACCATGATGAGCACCTTGAGATCATTATGAGTACACCAAGAGAGCATTAGTTTTATTCCAAGATTTCTAAGTGCCACTTCTGGATTAAAAAAGTTCACTTATTGGGTCATATTATCTCAGAATTAAGAGTATTTTTTGACCTAGATAAGGTGAGTGTTGTGGTTTCCTGGGAGTATCCCAAGAATTTTTTTGATATATGAGGTTTCTTAGGGATGGATGGATATTATAGGTGTTTTATATAGGAATTCTCATGCCTTGAATCACCTTTTACTGGTCTTAAAAAGAATTTTGTTAAGTTTCTCTGGTTAGAAGAGTGTAACAAAGCCTTTTATAAGCTGAAAGGGAGGCTTGTATTAGTACCTATTCAGATTATTCTAGAGCTTGAAAGAGGTGACACCGTGTTCTATGATGAATTAGGAATTGGCCTGGGAGCAGTGATGATGCAAGAGGAAAAAGTCATTGTGTAATGACCCAAAATTTTATCAATGGAAACTCCATTCTTATAATTATTTCATATAGTATAAACCACATAAAATCACTTTTAGAACATAATAAAAACTCTATAAATGACGAATGAATGAAATAAGAAGTATTTCTAGGAGTTAAGGAATATATACTGATGAAATATTAACTTGACCTTTTGAATAGTAAACTGAACAATTGAATAGTAACCTCACCAATGAAATTATAAAAAAAAATTTCCATCAAATAAGGGACAATATGATATAATTATATCATAGCATAAGTAAATAAATATTTTAAAAAATTATTAATTAAGTGTTGGTATTTTTTGTAAGTAATAAATATTTAATTATAATTTTATGATTAATTTAATAATTTTAAAGAAAATTTATTTTCATAAAATTTATTTATAAATTAATATTTTTATTTCTTAATTAAATTTTCAAAGTGTTATAAAAGCAGTTATGGTTTTAAAATCTGTATTTTTCCAAGTAAATGATGGTTTTAATTAAAATTAAAATTTCTATTTAGAAAATTATTTTCATAAAATGGAGTTTATTTTTTAATTATAAATTCAAAAAAATATTTTGGGTGAATTTTTGGGATTTTTCTAAAATAATTGAATTTTTGGTGAATACTAAAATACGACAATTTACGATAAAAACTAAATTCGTGAATTACCAATTCATGGATGATTTATGGGTGATGTAAGCCAAAAATCTCAAAACTTACTTAGATATTTTAATATATATGGTGATAATTCTCAAAATATTAATATTCTTGAGCCAAAATAATAAACTAATGAATAAAATAATGAGAAAACACTCCTCTCCTCCATTATAAATACCACCCCTCACCACCTCTTCTACTCACACCTTAGAAGATTTTATCCTTATCCAAATTCTACTCAAATATATTACCTATACCATAACCCTTGTTCATGATCTCTTGGTCTCATCAAAATACAAAAACATTTTCCCCTAAGGAGGTTCTCAAGGAGGAGAAATTCAAGAGGTACATTCCTCTTTCCTTTTCTTTTAAAGTTATTTTCTTTCCTTATTCTCTCCTCAACTAACCTCACCCAAATGGTATGATAACTCTAGTAACTTACATATAATTTAATTCTATTATGATAATGGAATAATCCATCATCAAACCCCCTTCTACTCTCCCTTTTATTTTAGAAATGAAAACATCGTCTATGATGTGTTAATTTATCACATTAAAGGACAACGGAATTTCAATTTCTATTATCATATTCAAGGATGGTCATGAAATTTTTTTTATAGTTTAACAAGATTATAATATATGCATTAAAACATATTTAATTTTCTATAATAATTATATTCACATGATATTAAATAATAAAACAAAACAAGTTCATTGCGAGCGAAAACAGCCCAAAATAATCCAAACGATTATCATTAACATCTTATATAATGATTCATCCTAACCCAAAATAACCAAACGATTTATATGATAATTTAAACTTAATTATATTAATTAATAACTTATAACTTCAATTCTGGATTTCTATTTTTATTTTACACGAACTTCTATACTCTTAAACAAGTGAGTCGATCATGAAAACTAAGAAAACGAGCACTCCCGAACGATGAAATTGAACACTATAACTCATCAAAAAAGACATAAATAAACTTAATAAAATTATAATAAATAAATTAAATTTATAAAATTTTATGGAATTATTAATTAATGAATTTAATTTTATTATCCAGGACATTAAGATCAAGTTTAGAACTGTTTCGTATGTAAGGTAAGGGATTCTACCCAAACCTCTATTTTTTCCTTCAGGTTACTCTTTCTTTCTCTTTAACACAATGTAATTATTCTTTATTTGTATAGAGATCTTATAAATTATATTTATATTTTCAAAACTCATGTATTTGTATCATATCATCCCTATTTTATGGGGTAATACATGTTTTAGAAAGGTTCCCTTTTCAATTCTTCCTGATAAGCAAGCCCGATTCAAGGGAACTTCCTAATATCTTACAAATTTTCAAGTGCACTCCATAATCTATTTTAAGTGACCAATATTTTTATAAAATCAATAATTTTATCACGAAAACCCATCTTGGTTCATTTTTATTTTATACAAACAACTATTCCTTTTCTATTTTAAATAATCATTAAGATTTTTCTCTAAACAGCAGTTAGGCGGATCATTTATAAAGTTTTTTAAAAACCCTTTTTGCTTGTTTGCACTTCATTTTGACATGAATTATCATTTTATATTCTTATTTTTAACTTATGAATTTCCATTTATGTTTTAAATCCATTTTTTCATGGACACCCATATGATATTCTCATTTTTTATGCCTTATGATGTGATTATGATACCCATTTCTTCAAGGTGTTTTGGGTCTGACTCAGGGTAACTTGGTACATGAAAACATACCTTAATAAACACCTATTTTGATACTCCTGAGGGATATGATTTGTTAAATTTATAATCTCATCACAAACCATTATTAAGGGAATAAAGAAAATTCCCATAAGAATATATGTTAGGAAACAGATCATGGATAGCCTAGATTAAAAACTAGGGAATCACAAGTTAGGATATAATTTTACTTTATGAGTTTATCCTTTTATATTTAATTTTTCCTTTTTATACTTATTATCTAAGTATTCAAGCACCTTAATTTTTCTTTATTTTTCTTAGTTAATGGATGGAAATAGAAGAACCCATGACAACAATCAATGTGATATGATATGTGATGATTTCCCTAATGGAATACCAAATATGATGGGAATGGGAGCTCAAAAATTTATGATAGTACTTGATCAGCTAGCTCAAGTTATGAATAATAACTTGAATCACATAGAATTCCCTCCTTATCCTAATAAAGATAAAGTTTCTGTCGAATCCTTCATGTGGAAAAGTACCCCCATGTTTAGTGGATATTTTGATCCCATCCTTGTAGAACAATGGATTAACTTCATTGAGAAGATATTCTCTATCCTAAAGTGATGAAAATAAGATAAATTTGTGATAGAATTTTATTTTTTTGATGGGAAAGTTGATTAGTGGTGTAAGCTGATCAAGAACACAAATTCCAAAGAGGAAATTGATTCCATGGAATGAGAAGATTTCAAGAAAACATTTTTCAATAAATATTTTCCCCAAACCCTCCATATTAAGATGGAAAGGGAATTTATTAGACTAAAGAAAAAGGAAGATTATTCTATCAGGGAATATGAAGAAAACTTCACAAGGCCTACAAGATATGCCTCCAGATTTTTTAAGAACACCTAAATCATGGTAGATCGCTTCTTTATCAGACTAAATCTGAGTCTATGAAAAGAATTGGTGATTCAAGACTTTGAAAACTACTAAAAGATTGTCTCATGCGCCCTTAAGGTTGAAATGGAGATCAGAGACTCTCAGTGGTCCCATAGGTCTATTTTTTTTTTGGAAAATTAAGTTTAATATGGGTGATAAATCCCATGATGGAAAGAAGTCCCAACATCCCACATGTCAAAAGTGTGGGAAGAAGCAACCTGGAAACTGCTTAAAGGGAACCACGATATGCTTCAAATGTGGAAGAGAAGGGAATATGGCTAATAATTTCTAAAGGTATTTAAAGAATCCCACTAATTTGGAAGAATAAAGTGAGGTTAAAATCAACACTCAACATGTAGTGCAGTGTTAAAATTTCAAGAAACATGGGAATTTTTCAAAGCAATGCCCTAACCCTAAGTTTGTCGGAGGAAATCAACAACAACCTCCAAGGAAGAAAGGGATGACATATTCTATCATTAATACTAAGGTGGAATCCAAAAATGACATGGTGATAGGTATGTTGGTTATTCATTCAAGAGTAGCGAATGTATTATTTGATTCTGGTTGTATGCATTCTTTTATATCTTGCATGTTTAGTAGAACTATTCAAACAACACCTCAAAATATGGTGGTTGAGTTATCTATGAGAATAGTAAATGGGGAAATTATTGTATCCAAAGTATATAACTCCTCCCCAGTTAATTTTTATGGACTGAACCTACCAAAAAATCTTGTCATACTCCCTTTGGTAGAGTTTTATGTTATATTGGGCATGAATTAACTATATTTATATAAATCCATCATCAACTGTCGGAAAAGGGAGATCAATCTTCACATCCTAAATCATCCTCCAATTCTGTAAAAGTATAAGGAGGAAGATGAATCTATTTTAGAATCATCATCTCAATTTTGGATATTACTGCCTTATAAGAAATCATATCTAGATCAAATTATTGAGACAAAGGAGAGAATCATGCTCGAAGACATGCCCATTGTGAGGGATTACACTTATGTATTCCATGAAGAATTTAATGGTCTTCCTCTTAATCAAGAGTTTGAGTTCTCAATTCAACTTATTCTTATATCTCTAGCTATATCAAAGAAACCTTATAGAATGGACACCATTGAGCTGGAAGAACTAAAGAAGCAATTAGAGGAGTATTTGGATAAGGGTTTTATATGCTTGAGTGCTTCACCATGGGGTGCACTAGTCATCTTCGTCAAGAAGAATAATGAATTAATGTGCCTCTATGTTGATTATCATGAGCTCAAAAAAATCATTATAAAGAACAAGTATCCCCTGCCATAGATAGATGAATTGTTTGATCAGCTATGTGGGGCCAGTTATGTAACGCCCCGACCCCAGCTACCCAGAGCCGGTGCGTTACTTCGTAACATTGGCATGATCACAAAACATCAAGTCTCGAAAGACCGATTAGTTTAGTATCCTTGGAAACACTAGATACATTCATAAACGTTACATTACATCATAAAGTGAAAAACTACAATAACATGGTCTTCATAGTCCACACTCATATCCTCTTCTGACAATCCCTGTAGGTCATTCATAAAATACTTCTTCACATCCTGGAAAATATTAAAACATTGAAAGGGGTGAGCTCAGATGCTCAGTAAGGATAACAATATTGCGGAAGCTTTCATAAATAAACATAAACATTTAAGGCAATGTATGACTAAAACAAAAGCCTTTTAAACTTGAACATCAACATAATATGGCAAAAGTAAAATGAGATAATTCCATTTACATCTTCACATGGATATTCTACTGGTCGATTAATCACATGCAATATCAATAACCACTTTCATAATGATGGAATGCATAATGCCAGACTATCATAACCACGTAGTCAAGGAATCGTGCCAAGACCACAAATAATCTTTTGTCAAGGCCTCGTGCCAAGACACTAGTTTGTCTCATGAGACCTGCCGATGCATCGGGGAGCTATAGCGGGCTCCACCCGTCACTTATTAAGTCCAATGCATTCCTCATATGAATAGGTTTAAACATATCATAAACCATAACATAATCATATCACATAAAACATGCATAAAGGAAACATAACATTTCCACATTTCAAACACAAGATATAAATACAACACATTGATATAATAAAAATGCTTTCAAAACCATTTTCAATACCAAAATAAAATAAAGTTAAAACTTTGTATTTATTTTTCATTAAAAAAATGATGGCTTGTAGAGGAAGCCGAATCTCAAATAATGGTCACAGCGGCGGAGAAGTCGTTGTCGCCACATAAGTACGGAAAGAAAACATTCCCTTTTGTCGTTTAGCAAAACGCTTCGTATAAAAAAGATTCCTTTTGAATAAATGTAAAAGTCAAAGGGGTTTATACACCGTATAAAATAAAGTTGTGTATAAAACCAAATATGCCTCAATGAAAGGGGATTGAGACGAAGTCCTTAAAAGATCATTTTTAAAATAAAATAGATCTATTATGTGTATTCACTATAGGTACACATAAAGAATGTAAAAATACAAAATAGGACATAATATTATCATGACATAATTTGAAAGTAAAATATTAACCCAAAGAATGGAAGTTGGGTTAAGAAATTCCCTTACCTCGTGTATGACTTGACTCAACCGTTCTTTAACCTCCTGAATAATAAACTAGTGTTAATATATACCTTATTAAGAACCATTTTCAATTTCATTATCCTTTTTATATCACTTATTACAATGATATGAACATTATGTAATTATTTAAGTTAATAACGGTCGTTTTGTCGATCTTTGGTACTTGAGTCAACAATAAACTTCTTATAATTACAAGTTGTTCATGTGGTAGAATATCCATTATCTCCAGAATTATATTCATGATTTAGATGTCATATATATCTTATATATCCAGTATATACATTCATTTATAATATTACGTAACATTTAGAGGTAAGAAATGAAATGCACCGTTCATGGAGACGGTAAGCCGTACGTACGCATGAACGCTACTTTCATTTCAATTTCATATTTAATGGAACGAAATAATAATGATATAAATGTATAATATAATTCCAGTATAATATAGTGTATAATACCATTTACTCCATCCTTTATACATCCCACATATGGCATTAACGATTCAAATCACTTTGAGGGGGCGGTAGTCCGCACTTCCGAAAATGAAATTATCGCGTTTTACCCATAATGGAAATCATAAAGTATGCCATAAATGAAAAATACAGAAGCATAAGTAAAACATAAACATATTATATATCATATATAAAAATAGTTACATCTTAATGGCCACCTTTTAAGGTGTTATATGAGTGTTGAACAATCATCGTTTCGTGAGGCAGAAATTTTCCATCCACAGAAACCGTATGTTCTTTAACCATTAGATGTAGGTGTGTGTAAGTGTAGATAGAATACTTCTTATAACAACATCCTAGTATATTGAGGATACTGGTGTTGTTACAAAAGAAATGAATAAAAAGAGTTTAGGGGGTTGGAGAAGAAAAATAAACCAAAACAACATTAGAGAAGACATTACCTCAAAATCGGGTAACTCTTTTTGATTTGAGCCAAAGGCTTCCTTGGGAAGAGTTCTGCCCAAAGTGAGGCTTATATGAGTAAGAGAGGGATGTTGGGAGAGTATTTGGGCAGAGGTTGGCCGAGCCAAATGGCTTGAAGGTGTGAATAATGTGGGAGTGGTGGGGGCCTTTTATAAGTGGAGAGGAGGGGCACTTTTGGAAAGATTGAAATGTTACATTATTTCACAATGCTTTTCGGATTCTAAAGGTCCCACACTTATATAATTCGAGGCTAAGGTGATAAGGTTTCGAAATCTCTTCATCCAATAGGCTTTGGACAAGTGTAAGCCTTGGATTTTTTATTATCTTCTCATTTTATTTAAATCGTTAAATAATGAGGTCATCGCCACATCATAATGATGTCATAAATAATTTAATTTATTTAATGTTTAAAAATTATAAAAAAAATATTATGATGTAGGAAATCGTTTTAGCTTTCTAATTAATATTTATAATCAAAATTTGGACTTGTGTAACCCCACTTAAAAACTGTTTTAGTAAAATAACTCATGTTTGTGTCAATTTAATTTTAACATTAAATAAATATATATTAATGTCATTTTCCAACTAAAGTGGCTCCATGGGGTCCCCAAGTTGACCCATGGGTTGTCTTGGTCGGACATGACTCATCCAATAGGAGTAGGACAAGTGTCATGCTCATCTCATATTATTATAACATTATTTGTACCTTAAACTACACTAATTACCTCTAATCGCGATTAAGAACTTAAAAGTTACTATTCACCAAAAAATTATTTTGATCTCATTGAACCACATTTTACTTCTTAATGACAACCATGTATGTCGGATTTTTGAAAATCAAATCACAGAAGTGGTAATATTTCATTTAAACGAAAAATCAGTTATTTAACTACCACTTAGTGGTTTCACTATTCATCAAAAATTGAAGTTTTTCAGAACAATGCCAAAATTTCACCCTAAGCTATAATTGATATTCCGAATTCAAAAATGATTTCTATTTTACAAAATTCCAAACATGTAAGTTGCATTAATTAATTTTATAATTAATTCCCGCTGTTACAACAAATAGCGTGTTTTTAAGAAACAATTTATATCAAAAGATTGGCAATTGTTTATGTCCAATTTCAATGTTAAATTAATTCTAATGACCACCATTGGATAAAATGGTAAAAATATATTCTAATTATACTCTAAAACCAATCAATAGTATAATTTATCACTATAAATTATTTTGATTAAAAAAGTTGTTTTTAAGTATTTTTCATTATTCATAAAAAATTGGAAGTTCTCAGAAAATTACAAAAAATCAACATAGGCTAATTTCAATATTAGGAATACAAAAATGAAGTCCATTTTGAAATATAAAATTTCTATAAATTTAAAAGGTGGTTATTACTATTCATAACGGCTACTTTGATTAGTTGCGGTGTGTTAGAACTCGAACTTGCGTACAATGCAAGCTATTGCATTATTGAAAGAGAGGCGTATCGTGGAAGCTCGGGGTGTTACATTCTCCCCTCCTTCAATAAATTGCATCCTCGCAATTTGAAATTTTTCATGGAAAATAAAAGGTTGAAAATAGAAAATACCTTTGAGGAAAACCCACATCGGAAATAAGATTAATAAAATTTAGCATTAATAAGAGGGAAAGGGAAATGAAAAAGTCACCACCCAATTATGATCTCAATTAGTAGAACATTGGTGGTAATTAGAGACATATAATTGGAGGAAAAACGTAAATATTTGTAGGGAGCGATTGGGGTCATCAATCACAATCAACTGTCAAATTGAGGGCCTCAAAGCCTTCAATCTATGTTGATTTAAAATATCATCAGTTCAACAAGACATAAGGTATTAGGATAACACATTTTTTTTGTTTTAATATCCCTTTACTAAAGTTTAAGAATTAATTTATTCATTGAATAAGAGATAGGTATATATATATTTATGCTTGACAATTAGAGTTTCAACCTTCAACTCATCTTTCACTCAAAAAGATAATAGAACTCAAAAATATTATACTTATCCTAATTGTATAATGTTCCAAATGTTAACACATACCATTTAGATTAGTAAAATTATTTTGTAATAACCAGGGACTTCCTGTAGGCTAGTGGTAGGAAATAAAGGCCTGTCGCACTATGATTGTGGGTTCGATTCCTGCAGCTTTGTCCGACGCGACGAGTTATGCCCCACCCTGCAGGTTGTCCTTTTTCCTAAAACTATAGTATTATAATATTCCAAAAATAATCTTCAGAAATGATTTAACCTTAAACAATACTATCCATGGTTCAAATTAATCCATTCCAACCTTAATAGTTATCCAAAATACCTCCGTCCAGACTTTCTCTAAAGGGTCGTTAAATTCCAAAATCAATTGTAACCTCAGATTCCCCAAACAAAGTAAAGTTTCTCTTATTGTCACATACTAAAAATATGATTACCTTCATCATATTAAATCCTTAATGAAAACAACATGTACTGCAGTACAATCCTTATATATCACATTATTCTTATAACCATAATCTAGTTCTTGAGTCCAAAAACACAAATACAATAATTATTCCGCTTCAATTGTAGTCACAGCATAAGATTGGCCTTGATCCCTTGGCCTTTTCTGAGGTAAGTTTCCTTGACGCTTAGGACATTCATTTGCATAATGACCCATTTCTATACAATTGTAGCATTCAACTTTGACAGCCTCTTTCTTTCCCTTGCAATCACGAGCCTGGTGACCCTTTTCTTCACATTTATAACAAACTCCCATTCCTTTTAGGCACATACCAGGGTGATTCTTCCCACAATTATCACATAATGGAAAATCCTTCTTTCCCTTTTTCCCTTTATCTGTCTCTTGTTCCACCGTTCTCTTCTTCTCTTGCTTTACTTTGTTGTCATAAGACTTAGAGAATTCCTTTTATGTCTTGATAGCACACGAGACAATATCTTCGTATGATGAGAAGGATTGTGATACTAAAGCTCGACAGAGAAATGGTTTTAACCCATCAAAGAAACGATAAATCTTACTTCTTGGGTTACGTATATAATTGGAAGCATGCCTCGCTAACCTTGTAAAGTTAGCCTCATACTTTGCGACATTCTCATCCTCCTTCTGCCTCAGACTCAGAAATTGCCTTTCCATATCTGCTCGATGGTCACGAGGAAAGTATTTTTATAAGAAAGGCTCTTTAAACTCCCTCCATTCCATATTCGATACGTCATCATCTTCCTTTGTGTTTTGAATCAGCGACCACCACTGATCGGCATCTCCAGTGAGGCGGTAAACTGCCATGACAACCTTCTCCCTTTCACTACTCCCCAAGGCATGGAATATTTTCTCTAAGGAATTTATCCATTGCTCAACTACTATAGGATTTGTACTCCCATTGAAGGTTGGTGGTTGTTGCCTCATGAAACGGTCTAGCATTGATCCTCCACGTTGCGGATCAGGGTGCTCCATACGAGTAAGGTTATTATTCATAACCTGAGTAAGTTGTCCCAGTATGGTGATTAGCTGATCGACACCAGTTGCATCACCAGCCCCACTATAATTATCTTGAGCAGGAGGGAAATCCCTACATGGAGTGCGTGCATTGATACGGTTTCCATTTCTTCCACTAGGCGCCATTTCTAAACAATTGCATAAACTAGATTAGTTTATGAAATAAAATACATAATTCCATATTTGTAAAATACTTTACATAAATTGAACTATTTATGGATATAATCCATAATCATAAAAAGAAATGTTTCCTTTGAGGAAGTATATACTCATAACCCTTCATAGTGGTTTGTAAAGAAAATGAGAATTATACTAAGCATATCCCCCGGGAGTGTCGTAACCAAGAGTAAAGCAAGGCCCATTGTCATGCACCGGTTCCCGTTCGAGTCTAGCTCAAAGCGGTGTTTTCGGGTTTTACCCCTAGGTACATCTGTGCCAGAGCCGCTTCTACCTGCTCGTATCCAGACAGGGATGTATTGCTCGGAAAACTCATAACATCTCTATAATACCAAAATTCTAGGAAGTTCTTCTATACTAATCCTCAAAGTCTATCTTTGGGCTATGTGCTCTAATCAGAGTTTATCTAAATCTAGCTTCCAAGGTTAGTACTAAACTGCCTCTAATACCAACTGTAACGCCCCAACCCCAGCTACCCAGAGCCGGTGCGTTACTTCGTAACATTGGCATGATCACAAAAGATCAAGTCTTGAAAGACCGATTAGTTTAGTAGCCTTGGAAACACTAGATACATTCATAAACGTTACATTACATCATAAAGTGAAAAACTACAATAACATGGTCTTCATAGTCCACACTCATATCCTCTTCTGAAAATCCCTGCAGGTCATTCATAAAATACTTCTTCACATCCTGGAAAATATTAAAACATTGAAAGGGGTGAGCTCAGATGCTCAGTAAGGATAACAATATTGCGGAAGCTTTCATAAATAAACATAAACATTTAAGGCAATGTATGACTAAAACAAAAGCCTTTTAAACTTGAACATCAACATAATATGGCAAAAGTAAAATGAGATAATGCCATTTACATCTTCACATGGATATTCTACTGGTCGATTAATCACATGCAATATCAATAACCACTTTCATAATGATGGAATGCATAATGCCAGACTATCATAACCACGTAGTCAAGGCCTCGTGCCAAGACCACAAATAAGCTTTTGTCAAGGCCTCGTGCCAAGACACTAGTTTGTCTCATGAGACCTGCCGATGCATCGAGGAGCTATAGCGGGCTCCACCAGTCACTTATTAAGTCCAATGCATTCCTCATATGAATAGGTTTAAACATATCATAAACCATAACATAATCATATCACATAAAACATGCATAAAGGAAACATAACATTTCCACATTTCAATCACAAGATATAAATACAACACATTGATATAATAAAAATTCTTTCAAAACCATTTTCAATACCAAAATAAAATAAAGTTAAAACTTTGTATTTATTTTTCATTAAAAAAAATGATGGCTTGTAGAGGAAGCCGAATCTCAAATAATGGTCACGGCGGCGGAGAAGTCGTTTTCGCCGCATAAGTACGGAAAGAAAACATTCCCTTTTGTCGTTTAGCAAAACGCTTCGTATAAAAAAGATTCCTTTTGAATAAATGTAAAAGTCAAAGGGGTTTATACACCGTATAAAATAAAGTTGTGTATAAAACCAAATATGCCTCAATGAAAGGGGATTGAGACGAAGTCCTTAAAAGATCATTTTTAAAATAAAATAGATCTATTATGTGTATTCAATATAGGTACACATAAATAATTTAAAAATACAAAATAGGACATAATATTATCATGACATAATTTGAAAGTAAAAGATTAACCCAAAGAATGGAATTTGGGTTAAGAAATTCCCTTACCTCGTGTCTGACTTGACTCAACCGTTCTTTAACCTCCTGAATAATAAACTAGTGTTAATATATACCTTATTAAGAACCATTTTAAATTTCATTATCCTTTTTATATCACTTATTACAATGATATGAACATTATGTAATTATTTAAGTTAATAACGGTCGTTTTGTCGATCTTTGGTACTTGAGTCAACAATAAACTTCTTATAATTACAAGTTGTTCATGTGGTAGAATATCCATTATCTCCAGAATTATATTCATGATTTAGATGTCATATATATTTTATATATCCAGTATATACATTCATTTATAATATTACGTAACATTTAGAGGTAAGAAATGAAATGCACCGTTCATGGAGACGGTAAGCCGTACGTACGCATGAACGCTACTTTCATTTCAATTTCATATTTAATGGAACGAAATCATAATGATATAAATGTATAATATAATTCCATTATAATATAGTGTATAATACCATTTACTCCATCCTTTATACATCCCACATATGGCATTAACGATTCAAATCACTTTGAGGGGGCGGTAGTCCGCACTTCCTAAAATGAAATTATCACGTTTTACCCATAATGGAAATCATAAAGTATGCCATAAATGAGAAATACAGAAGCATAAGTAAAACATAAACATATTATATATCATATATAAAAATAGTGACATCTTAATGGCCACCTTTGAAGGTGTTATATGAGTGTTGAACAATCATCGTTTTGTGAGGCAGAAATTTGCCATCCACAGAAACTGTATGTTCTTTAACCATTAGATGTAGGTGTGTGTAAGTGTAGCTCGAATAATTCTTATAACAACATCCTAGTATATTGAGGATACTGGTGTTGTTACAAAATAAATGAATAAAAAGAGTTTAGGGGGTTGGAGAAGAAAAATAAACCAAAACAACATTAGAGAAGACATTACCTAAAAATCGGGTAACTCTTTTTGATTTGAGCCAAAGGCTTCCTTGGGAAGAGTTCTGCCCAAAGTGAGGCTTCTATGAGTAAGATAGGGATGTTAGGAGAGTATTTGGGCAGAGGTTGGCCGAGCCAAATGGCTTGAAGGTGTGAATAAGGTGGGAGTGGTGGGGGCCTTTTATAAGTGGAGAGGAGGGGCACTTTTGGAAAGATTGAAATGTTACATTATTTCACAATTATTTTCGGATTCTAAAGGTCCCAAACTTATATAATTCGAGGCTAAGGTGATAAGGTTTCGAAATCTCTTCATCCAATAGGCTTTGGACAAGTGTAAGCCTTGGATTTTTCATTATCTTCTCATTTTATTTAAATCGTTAAATAATGAGGTCATCGCCACATCATAATGATGTCATAAATAATTTAATTTATTTAATGTCTAAAAATTATAAAAAAAATACTATGATGTAGGAAATCTTTTTATATTTCTAATGAATATTTATAATCAAAATTTGGACATGTGTAACCCCACTTAAAAACTGTTTTAGTAAAATAACTCATGTTTGTGTCAATTTAATTTTAACATTAAATAAATATATATTAATGTCATTTTCCAACTAAAGTGGCTCCATGGGGTCCCCAAATTGACCCATGGGTTGTCTTGGTCGGCCATGACTCATCCAATAGGAGTAGGAAAAGTTTCATGCTCATCTCATATTATTATAACATTATTTGTACCTTAAACTACACTAATTACCTCTAATCGCGATTAAGAACTTAAAAGTTACTATTCACCAAAAAATTATTTTGATCTCATTGAACAACATTTTACTTATTAATGACAACCATGTATGTCGGATTTTTGAAAATCAAATCACAGAAGTGGTAATATTTCAGTTAAACGAAAAATCAGTTATTTAACTATCACTTAGTGGTTTCACTATTCATCAAAAATTGAAGTTTTTCAGAACAATGCCAAAATTTCACCCTAAGCTATAATTGATATTCCGAATTCAAAAATGATGTCTATTTTACAAAATTCCAAACATGTAAGTTGCATTAATTAATTTTATAATTAATTCCCGCTGTTACAACAAATAGCGTGTTTTTAAGAAACAATTTATATCAAAAGATTGGCAATTGTTTATGTCCAATTTCAATGTTAAATTAATTCTAATGACCACCATTGGATAAAATGGTAAAAATATATTCTAATTATACTCTAAAACCAATCAATAGTATAATTTATCACTATAAATTATTTTGATTAAAAAAGTTGTTTTTAAGTATTTTTCATTATTCATAAAAAATTGGAAGTTCTCAGAAAATTACAAAAAATTCAACATAGGCTAATTTCAATATTAGGAATACAAAAATGAAGTCCATTTTGAAATATAAAATTTCTATAAATTTAAAAGGTGGTTATTACTATTCATAACGGCTACTTTGATTAGTTGCGATGTGTTAGAACTCGAACTTGCGTACAATGCAAGCTATTGCATTATTGAAAGAGAGGCGTATCGTGGAAGCTCGGGGTGTTACAAGTTATTTCTCTAAGGTGGACCTTCGGTTGGGATATAACCAATTAAAGGTGAGTAAGGTAGATATTCCTAAGACCACATTTTAAATGAGGTATGGACACTATTATTTCATGGTGATGCCCTTCAGACTCACTAATTCTCCATCAATATTCATGTACTTAATGAATAGAGTCTTTAGATTATCTCAACAAATTTTTGGTAGTGTTTATTGATTATATTCTGACATACTCCAAGAACAAGGAGGAACATGAGGAGAATTTGAATACTATACTAAAAACATTGAGAAGGGAGAAAATTTATTTAAAGTATAGTAAATGTGAGTTATAGATAGAGGAATTATAATTATTGGGTCATGTTATCACTAGTAAAGGGATATCTATGAACCATTCCAAGACAAAGGCAATCTAAGAGTGTCCTAGGACAACATCTACAATAGAGATCCGTAGTTTCCTTGGTACAGTTGGTTATTACTGATGATTTGTGAAGATCTTATCACATTTATCGAACCCACTATCCAAGATGACTCAAAAGGGAGTGAAGCTTTTCTAGACTAGTGAATGTGAAGACTGCTTTAAATAGTTAAAGAAGAGGCTTATCATTGCACCAGTTCTCACACTAATAACAAGTGAGGAACTATTTATGGTGTACAATGATTCTTCAAAGAAGGGATTAGGCTGTGTAATGATGAAAAATTATAAAGTGATAGCCTATGCCTCAAGGAAGTTTAAAATCCATGACGAAAACTATCCCACACAATATATGGAGTTAGCATATGTGATATTTGCATTTAAAATTTGGCAAAATTATATATATGGGGAGAAGTGTGAGATATATACTCATTATAAGAGTCTCAAATATATATTCACATAAAAGGAGCTTAATATGCACTAGCTAAGATGGTTAAAGCTCATTAAGGATTATGATTTCTTAATCCACTACCATCTTGGTAAAGCAAATTGGGTGGTAGATGCTCTATGTAGAAAGGAACCTGTAACATTATCAATGATGAGAATTGAAAAGGATCCAATATTCTTAGATTTGTAAAGAATATACATGAGAATAATTATGAGAGGAACATCATCAATTCTTTCCCAAATTATTTCTCAACCGCCCCTTATGAAGAAAATTAAGGATGATCAAAGAAATGATGTGGAAATTCATAAGATGGCGAAATACATTAGAAAAGTCAAATCCTCAGAATTCAAATAGATGAGGAAAAATTCATGAGATTTGGGTCATGAATATGTGTAAAATAAAATCCAAAGATAAAGAAGGAGCTTCTAAATAATGAACATAGCTCAACCTTCTCTATTCACCCAGGGAGCACAAAGATGTATCGAGATCTGTGAGATAACTATTGATGGGACAATATGAAAAATGAGAGCATTGAATAATTGTAAAAGTGTTTGGTATGTTATCAAGTTAAAGATAAAAGAAAAAAGTCTAAGGGGATGATGCAACCACTACCCATACCAATATGGAAGTGGGAGAACATTACCATGATATTTTTCACTGGAATTCCAAGTATATCTAGAGGAAACAATGATATATGGGTTGTTGTGGATCATCTTACAAAGACAGATCACTTTATCTCAATTATAGATGACTTATCACTGGATCAACTTGCATGGATATACATCAGAGAATTGGTAATGATGCATGGAGTACCACTATCAATTGTATCCTATCGATATTTGAGATTCACCTCCAAGTTCTAGAAAAGTATCAAACATGATCTGAACACTGAGTTGAACTTTA
Source organism: Viscum album (assembly GCA_963277665.1). Taxonomy (NCBI): domain Eukaryota; kingdom Viridiplantae; phylum Streptophyta; class Magnoliopsida; order Santalales; family Viscaceae; genus Viscum; species Viscum album. The sequence goes on along the minus strand of OY728134.1, from coordinate 1,082,134,698 downwards.
GTACAACCTATCATCCTCAAACTAATTTCCAATCTGAGCTAACTATTTATACACTAGAATACATATCGATATAATGTTATATGGACTTCAAAGGAGGATGGGACCAACATTTTCCACTGGTCGAATTCTCCTACAATAATAGTTTACACTCTAGTATCCAAACGCATCCATATGAATCCCTTTATGGAAAGAGATGTAGAACACCGATATACTGTGATGAAGTCAGTGAACATAAGATTCTAGGACTTGAAATGGTTAAATAAATGGTGGAGAAGGTAAAAAACATTCAGTAGCACATCAAGGTAGCCCAGATTTAACAAAATATCTATACATACAATCATTGATGAGATCTTGAGTTTAAGGTTAGAGACATGGAATTCCTATGTATATCTCTATGGAAGAGGGTCATGAGATTTGGGAAGAAATGGAAGTTAAGTCTTTGGTACATCAACCCCTTAGAAATTATTTATCGTGTTGGATCCGTGGCATATAGACTAGTACTTCCACCAACAATGTCTCAAGTACATGATGTATTCCACGTATCCCTATTGAGGAAGAAAATACCAAATCCTTCACATGTAATGATTTCAGAGGTGGTACAGTTAGAGAGTGATCTATCCTATGAGGAGTATCCAGTGAAGATCTTGGATCATAGAGATAAAGTTCTACGCAACAAGAATACACACCTAGTCAAAGTACTATGGTAGAACCATAAGTATGAAGAGGAAACATGGGAATTAGAGGATATGATGAAGTATAATACCCTCACTTGTTTTCACCATAATATGTAAAATGAAACTTTGAGGGTGAAATTTCATAAGGGGGAAGAATGTAATGACCCAAAATTTTATCATTGGAAACCCCCTTATTATAATTATTTAATATAGTATAAACCACATAAAATCACTTTGAGAACACAATACAAACTTTATAAATGAAGAATTAATGAAATAAAAAGTATTTCTAGAAGGTACAAAACCTATACTGATGAAATAGTAACTTGACCTTTGGAATAGTAATTTGTCCCTTATGAATAGTAAACTAGAAAATTTAATAGTAACCTCACAAATAAAATTATTAATAAAATTTATCCATCTTATAAGTGACAATATGATATAATTATATCATAGTATAAGTAAATAAATATTTTAAAAAATTATTAATCAAGTGTTGGTATTTTTTGTAAGTCATAAATATTTAATTATAGTTTTATGATTAATTTAATAATTTAAAAGAAAATTTATTTTCATAAAATTTATTAATAGATTAATATTTTTATTTCTTATGATTATAAGATAATTTTATGATACCTTAATTAATTTTTCAAAGTGTTATAAAAGTAGTTATAAATTTAAAATATGTATTTTCCAAGTAAATGATAATTTTAATTAAAATTAAAATTTATCATATTTAGAAAATTATTTTAATAAAATGGAGTTAATTTTTTAATTCTAAATGTTGAAAAATGGTTAGGTTAAATTTTTTGGATTTTTCTAAAATACTTGAATTTTTAGTGAATAGTAAAATACAATAATTTACGATAAAAACTAAATTCATGAATTACTGAGTCATGGATGATGTAATAAAAAAATATTGAAACCTAATTCAATATTTTAGTATATTTGGTGATAATTATCAAACTATTCATATTATTGAGCAAAAATAATAAACTAATGAATTAAATAATGAGAAAACACACCTCTCCTCCACTATAAATATCACCCCTCACCACCTATTCTCCTCACACCTTCCAAGATTTTATCCTTTTAAAAATTCTGATTAAATATATTCCCAATCACCTCCCCCACATACAAGATATCTTGGTCTCATAAAAATACCAAAACCTTTTCCCTAAGGAGGTTCTCAAGGAGAGAAATTCAAGAGCTAAATTCCTCTTTCCTTTTCTTTTACAGTTATTTTATTTCCCTATTCTATCCTCACCTCCCCTCATAAAAATGGTATGATAACTCTAGTAACTTAAATATAATGTAATTTTATTATTCTAATGGAATAATTCATCATCAAACCCCATTCTCATCTTCCTTTTATTTCAGAAATAAAAACATCATCCATGATGTATTAATTTATCACATTCAAGGACGACGAGTTTTCAATTTATATTACTATCTTCAAGGCTAGTCATGAAATAATTTTTATGGTTGAAATATATTTTAATATATTTATTACATAATATTTAATTTTATATAATTATTATATTAACATGATGTTAAATAATAAAACAAAACAAGTTTGTTGTGAGCGAAAACCGCCCAAAATAATCCAAACGATTATCATTAACATCTTATCGAATGATTTATCCTCACCCAAAATAACCAAATGATTTATATGATAATTTAACCTTATAAATGTTCATTAATAACTTGTAACTTCAATTCTATATTTCTATTTCCATTTTACATGAACTTCCATACTCTTATACAAGTGAACTGATCATGAGAATTAAGAAAGGTTCCCCTTTCAATTGTTCTTGATAAGCAAGCCCGATTCAAGAGAACTTCCTAATCTCTTACCCGTTTTCAAGTGTACTCCATAATATATTTTAAGAAACCATTATTTTTATAAAATCACTAATTTTATCATGAAAACCATCTTGTTTCATTTCTTATTTTATACAAAAAACCATTCCTTTTCCATTTTAAAGAATCATTATGATTTTCCATTAAACTGCACTAAGGTGGATCATTTCTAAAGTTTTTTTAAACACCATTTTTGAATTTTTACACTTCATTTTGACAATAATTATCATTTTGTATGCTTATTTTTACCTTATAAATGTCCATGTATGTTTTAAATCCATTCTTTCATGGACACCCTTATGATATGCTCATTTGTTATTCCTTATGATGTGATTATGATACCCATTTCTTTCTATGGGTAACCCTTATGTTTATTCTACACATGGCACACATATTTTTGAACATGTTATGATGGGTGAACCTGGATAGTGATCTAATGAATTGGGTGATGCTTAGTCTCATGAGACATCTTTTTGGGATAGGGAGTGGACCCGTATCCATTATGGGACTTTGTCCACCATTTTATATAGTCTTGAAAGTTAGATTTGACTCATGTTTATGTCATGTTATATGTTGTTTCCACATTCCTATGATTCCATTATTATATGTTCCCATGCTATACGTGTTATTATTACTTATGTTTATTCATGTTTCATGCCCTTTATTCCATCATGTTATGCCTTCTAACCCATGTTCTATGTTTTATTCCTATGATTATTCCATTAATGGGATTTTAGCTCATCCATTTTGTTAATGCATTCCTCAAGTTATCCTTTGTATATATAAGAGATCAATGGAATTTAGGATCTTGTTATAGAGATTAAATAAAATATGTCTTTATTTTGGGTTTCATGATGTTTAATTATGTTCCTAATCTTTCAAATACACTAGAATTTATGATCCTTGGATTTTAATTTGACTATTAATTATGCTTAAAATCATGTAATAGTATGTGTAAATGAATAGGGTCACTATACATTGCGTACACATCTTGGAAGTTGAGGCCTCATGAGAGAAACTACCCAATGCACAACCTTGAGCTACTAGTAGTTATCCATGCCTCATGATTCTAGAGACACTATCTATTGGGTGAGCACTTTGTGGTGTATACAGACCACAAGATCCTAAAATATATCTTTACACAATGTGACTTGAACTTCAAACAATGGGGATGAATCGAATGTCTTCAATCCTTCAATTTTGAGCTTGCCTATATGCTCGGGAAAGGCAATGCAATATCAGATGTGCTGTGTTAGAAAACTCAGGAACAGGACGTACGAGAAGCCAATGATGAATGGAAATTTATGGTCCTATTTTTTGAGAAGAATTTAGAGTTTCATGAAATTCAAAAACAGTCTTATCTTTTAGCCTTGATAGTTACCTCTTCCCTCCTTGAGAATTTCAAGATTAGGAAATTTTTAGATCTTGAAGGCTTGGTTCTCCGGGAGATTATTTTAGGAGATGACCCACCTCCAGATTATTCTGCGTACAGATATGACATTATGTGTATACATGGGTGTGTTTGGGTTCCTAAAGATATGGGAGAGGAGTTGATGTGAGAGTCACATGCTTCTCAGTGGGCAGTTCTTCCAGGTATCTCCAAAATGTATTGAGACATGTGACACATAAAAAGTTTTATTAATAGGTGTTCCACCTATTAGTTGGTGAAAGAGGAGCACTAAAGACTTGTAGGATTGTTAGAACCACTTCGAGTCCTAGAATGGAAATGGGAAGATGTTCCCATAGACTTTGTAGTTGTCCTACTGAGGTCACCTAGGGATAGAGACGTTGTATGGGTAGTCATAGACTGACTGAAGAAAGTATCCCTCTTCTTCCCTATATGGGAGAATTTATCAGTTGATGAGTTGGGAATATTTTATGTTCATGAGATCATCCGACTACATGGGGTCCCTCATACTATCATTCTAGATAGGGATGCTCGCTTCACATCATAGTTCTAGCAGGGGTTGCAGAAATATATGGGTATAAAAGTCTTATTGAGCACAACTTTTCACACACAGACTGATGGACAGTCAAAATAGATGATACAAGTTTTAGAGGACATACCCTGAGTATATGTATTTGAATTAGATGGTTCTTGAGAGAATCATATCCCTCTCATCGAGTTTTCCTACAATAATAGATTCCAGAAAATGATTTAAATGGATCCTTTTGAGGCCTTGTATGGTAGGCTATTTCGTTCACCCCTATACTGGTTAGAGGCAACGCTATAAGGTCCTTGTCTCATACCAGAGACTTTGGAGCAAGTTCAGATAATTAGAAAGCGTATGTCTACTACTCCATCTAGATAGAAATCTTATGACGATCGCCATCAACAACCTCTAGAGTTTGAGGTCAGGGATTGTGTTTTCCTATGGGTATTTCCCAGGCTTGGGCATAGATAGATACAGAGGAAAGGGAAGCTATCACCACACTTTGTCAGGCTGTTTGAGATTTTGGAGAGAGTTGGTCTAGTAACCTATCAGTTGCTACTATCTTAGAGGTATCGTGCCATACACAACACCTTCCATGTTTCACAACTTCACCGATATCATGCCGACTCATCTCATAGTTTTGATTATGAGGAAGTTGAGTTAGATGTCGATGATTCATTTGAGGAATATCCTATACGCATCATTTACTAGAGCACGAAGGCTCTTTGAGGCCAGTCTGCCCCTCTAGTACAAGTGCTATGGAAGCACAACTGTGTACATGATGAAACTTAGGAGCGGTACACTACTGAAAAACACGCCTTTAACAATGTTGACATTTAGCAGTGCTGATAAAGTCCATATTTATCAGCGCTAAAAAAGCATTGATAAAGGTCCACAATAAAATGAAATAATTAATTTTTTTAATGATTTAATTAATTAAATAATTATTTTTAAAAATGAATAAATTGAATATACATATATATAAATTTTAAAAATTAATAAATAGTATATATTAAATATATAGATATGTAAAATGAATAAAATAGAATAATTAAACAAATAAAAATTTAAAATGAGTAAATTAAGAAAAATATTAAACATTTTATTAATTAAATAATTATTGATAAAATGAATAAATTTAATATACATATATATCGATTATAAATATTAATAAACAGTATATATTAAATATAGATATATGAAATGAATAGATTGTAATAATTAAAAAAAATAAAAAATGAATAAATTAAAAAATTATTTTAAAATTTATTAATGAAACAATTATTAATAAAATTGAATAAGTATAATATATATATATATATATATATTAATTATAAATAGTAATAAATAATATATATTAAATATAAATATATATAAAATGAATAAAATGTTAATTAAAAACATATTAATTTCTTATTCATTTTTAATGTTTGATTTTTCAATTTAACATATATCAAACATTGCGTGTTACATTGATTTCACACACACACACACATATAATTAATGCATTTTTATATACAAACGCACACAAAAATATGTTTATGTAATATATAGAAACCCATACACCTAATATTTATGTAATTTATTCAAATTTTATTATATTTTAGAATTTTCATTACAATATGATATATTATGTTTTTAATTGATCAATTTTATTTATTTATTTTTAATACAATTATAGTTAGGGTATTAATTTTTAATATATAATTTTTATTTTTGAATTTCATCATTTTATATTATTTATTTATATATATTTATTTACTATGTTTTAGTATTTTTAATATATATATACATATCCATATTTTTTAAAAAATTTATATTTAATTAATAAAACTTATCAATTTTTTTAATATTTTTAAAGTGTACTCATTTTGAATTATTCAATTTCAATCATTTTTAAAATGCATGTATTTAAGATTATATATTCAATAATAATTATAAAAATATATTTGTAAATAAATATTTATAAATAAATATATTTATAAATTTATATTTACTATATATATTTATAAATTTATATATTTATAATTATTATAAATAAATAATAATTATTTTTAAATAAGTATTTATATAATTATAAATAAATAAATATATTTAATAATTAATAAATTATAATAAATTTATTTAAATAATTATAATTATAAACCCTTTATTAGCGCTAAAATTTTAGCATTGATAAAAGGAATATTTATTCGTACTTTTTTAGCACAGATAAAGATCGATCATTATCAGCGCTAAAAAAGTGCTGTTAAAAAACATATTTATCAGCGATAAAATGTTAGCACTGAAAAATTTATCTTTTATCAATGATTTTTTAGCGCTGATAAATATCAAGCTTTATCATCACTAAAAAACTATCGATAAATATCCATTTTATCATTGCTTATCAATCTAACACTGATAAAATGGATCTTTATCAATGATTTTATGAAAGCACTGTTAAAAGTGTCCCCAATCTATTTAAAAGAACCCTAACCGCGACTTAGTCACTCATGATTCTCAAGCTCTCGTAGAACTCCTTTACTACTGGCGTGACTCTTCTACATTCCCTTGAATGAATCCAAGATAGAATCCGATATATGTTATTTTCTACTTTTCCTCTATCATTGTTTGATTTTTTGGGTTCTGCATTTTTCATTTTTGTGCTATTATTAACCATGATGAACCCTACATCTCATCTCCTCACCACTAAAATACAATGAGTGGTCCTATTTCATCTTTTTCCTCTATAGAAAATGGTTTAGAAGAAAGAGAAGGATGTTTTCACATGGTACGGTCAATCAACATATGTGCATGGGCCTGTATGGATAAATAAAATAGATTTTTCACCACATGCTACTGAAAAGGTAATGTTATCTATATCCCTTAGCATTGAAACAAGGATTTAGTGACCAGGAAGTGTGTATATGGTGATTTGATGACCTGAATTGGGAAATATTTGGGTACACTAGGTCAAAATTGTTACAAAATGGAATTAGAGTGAAACTAGGGATATTGGTATTGATTATATCCAAAATAAAAAACTTTATATACCTAATAAGTAATCCATAAATATTTCTAGATAGCATAATTATGTTGGATACTTGAGTTACCATATGAAGTATAGGTTGTTTCTTGTTTATTTTTTCCTTGACTTATCTTCTCAAGTCTCATGCCTCTTATTTTAGAGTTGATAGGTAGGAATCAGTAAGAATATATAAAATTTCATGTTATTATTCATCTTTGTTTATTTTTTTATAGAATCAGTTATAAATTTATATTAATAGAAACATGAATAATAAATAAATAGCATATTATTATTTACATAGTAGTGATGTTTAGGTTTTTTTATAACTTATTAATTGATTGAGTTTATTTAGTAACACCCTTTATTGATACTATTAGTTAGTTATTTCATACTTATATTTAAAATAATTCTTCTAACATCTTTTAAATTATATTTAAAATATGAAAATACTTATTAAAAATGAAATGAATGAGAGATAGTGGTAGGGGTTCACATTTAATATAGATTATTTTGTGCCTATTTCGAAAAGATTATTGTTTTTTAGAAAGGGTAATTATGTGAATCTCTACATTAATATAGAATATGTCACCACTATAACCCATGGATTTATATAGTAAAAATCCAATGAACATCCTCATTATTCTAGAAATTATATTTATCCTCATGTCTTAGAGGTAATTATAGATCTACTTAAAGTAATGTGGTATAATTTTCAATGATAGGAACATATAGTATCTATGGTTCCTCTAAGATTTTATGGTAATATATCATAATAATAAATTTAGGATTCCATTGAATATATTCATTTAATTTATAAGAGTAAAAAAATTATAGATCAATACCCAGCATAAGATAAAAAATTCATCCTTTTAAGGGATGTATGTTATTGGAGGGATCTTATGGTTGATTAAAAAAATATCCATAATTAGAAGGTGAAGAATCCTTGAGTAGATAGAAGTGACTTCAAATGTAGGTGGGGTGAGATTCATTTCTTCAAGACCATTAGAGTGGAGTTATTCCTTTTTCTCTTTTATTTGAAACATTTCTATCAATGTGGTTATTTAGGTAACCTCTAATGGTTCTTTTGAGCTATTACTTCTAGGTAGGGTCATTAGATATGATTGGTAGATTATTTATGGTTGAGTAGTCTATGGATGATGGTAGGCATGGTTCTTCTATAGTGAAAGGTACAATAATAGTATATTATACTCTTATAGATAGTCTTAGGACCTAGAATCTTCATATTCTTTATTTATGAGTATCATATATTTCATATGGGATTGAGATTATAACTTATTCACAATGTTATTAATATCAATATTGTCTATAAGTAAACATATGGAAAAATATTAATCAATTTCAATTTTATTTATGAGTATCTTATATATATCTATCTCTCCCTTACCTACACCTAAACAATGCCACCCCTACTTTTTAAACTCATTCTAGATTCATACGAGACCACTGTGAACTACATCTCCATGCACTATTGTGAAAGAAGAATATAAAAAATAATAATTGTAATCAATATAAAAAACTTTTCATAAAAAAGGACCAAGGGTTTCAAAAATATGGTTGTGTAAATAAGTATTTATTTTGGTAAGATAGATATATAATAAAATACATTCCATGCATAAAAGTTCACAATTGCATGCATATTGAATGAAAATTATTACTGTCTTAAATAGAGATATAATACTTCAATACTAAAGTAAAACTAACCTTCAATACCTTTATTTAATCTATCCTAAGATTCTTGATTGACTTCTATATCTTGATAATGGATTGAAATCCCTATTTCAAACTATCCTTCCTCCCATCATTGTGGTTCTAAATTTCCTTGATTACATACCTCCCTCTTGGATTGTATTCATTAATATTCATCAAAGCCATTACCATGGATTTGAATACCACATCTCCTAAATCATTCTTCAACACTTTCAACCTTTCATTCTCCTCATTTACTACTTCTTGGGAACACAAAAAATGACACCAAAAAATTAATCAAAACACAATGAATGAATTTGTTTGGTTTCATGATATGAATTTTATTATACAACTCACTCAGTTATTTTTTAAAACACTTCATTAAAAATTACTTTTATTTTGAGTGTGGTCACATTAGATCCTATTAGAAATCCGCAGTTAAGAATACTTGGAAGATAATACTACTACGATGAGTCATCTAATATGAATCTCGAAGGTATTCCTCCCACAATGAGTATATCTCTCCAGCCCTATTTCCATCTACATATTCAGGATTCTTACTCTTGGAATCGTGGAGAAATGGACATTTGTAAGGCTTTTCCATTTTCCTCACATCAATACCACCACAAGTTTGTGTCTCCTCTATGCCTTACCAAAAAAAGAAACATTTTAGAGGAAGTGGAAAATAATAAATGTTTGTGAGTGGAAGTAAATGACTGTAAGTGGAATTCATGTGGATTTTAATGTTCATTCCTTTATATTTTAATGAAATATATTATAATCCATAATTAAAATTGAATTTAAGTTATTTTTTAACCTCAGTGGAAACTTGAATCCCATCTCCCAAATAGTTATTATTGAATTTTGTTGCTTGAGACTCATCCCCCATCTCTTCTATGTTGCTTGAACTACTTTGAGTAGTAGTCATCAAAAATGATCATGGGATGAATTTTGGTTATAGTAGTTCAAGAAACATAGGTGGATGTCCACAAAATATGGGAGATAAATATAAATCAATAAAATGTAATAATAATTGTTTGAGAGGTCATCAAGGAACTTTGGAACCACAATGATGGGAGGAAGGATAGTTTGAAAGAGGGAGTCCAATCCATCATCAAGAGATGTAATAAAACCCACATATAAGGATGGATTAAATAAAGTTAGTGAAGGTTAGTTGTACTATAGTATTAAAGTATTATATATCTATTCAAGACAGTAACAATTTTCATGCAATGCGCATGAAAATGTAGACTTTTATTCCTGGAGTGTATTATATTGTTTTTATTCAAGACAAATTAAATATTTGACTACTCATGTAGAGAGTGTCTTATTCACATGATGATGTTACCAATCCTAAGGAAGAACAAACTGTTGGTGATGAAACTATGGAATTATTAAGGGATCAACAACATGTTGATGAAAAAAAACAACAACGACACAACATCACAATTCTGAATAAAATTATCAAGGAAATAAGTCAGGGTATAAAATTTGAGGTTGGTTGGAACCATCACATCCAACCTATTGACCCCAAAAATTCAATGTTCATTAGTTATCTTGGGTTAAAAATAAGGATGAATGTGTCGATTGATATTGATTTATAGCACCGTGTCTGACCTGTAATGAAACAAATCCACTGGAAAGATATAGTGGTAATGTTAAAATATAATTTATCTATTTTAATGAAAAATTATATAATTAAATGTTGATTTAGTTTTCATTATTCCTTGTAGACTTCATTTATTCCTTGCTGTCTGGTTTGGTAGACCAATATATAAGAAATGACCAAATAGAACTAGTGGTGGAGAAATGATCCATAGATGAATCAAATGATCCCACTAGCTTTGAGGATATTTATTCCCCCTAACTACATACCTTACCCATGATAATAAATTTTTTCATTAATCTTTCTCAAAAATGTAAATCAAACAACTTCCAATAACTTGATATTACTAAAATTATATAGGGTATAGTTGTATGTGATTTGTACCTGTCAACACCCACGTACCACTATGTTATGATGGGTAAAATGTATAATATCTCGAGAGACCATATACATAATAAATACCTACCAAAATATCACATGATATTGGGGATTGAGGTAGCTTCTGAGTTGTCTGTTAAGTTTCCTATTCTACTTGATGGTCCAGATATTACAATGGTTGAAGCTTCTATTGGTGCTTTAATAGCATGGCCATCTAATCTTATAAAGATACACAAGGTATGTCCTTAACAAATTTTTTCATATGAAAAACATGTAACAATTGATGATAAAAGTATTTAAGTGAGGTATGGTATTATAGATGAATAAAGTGATGAGGAAATAGAAGTCCTAATCAAGAAAATCTAGTAAATCGACCAAGAAAACAAAACAACATTTTGAGAGTACCTTCTCCCCACCAGTTCTAGAGAAACATTTATTATCATTACAAATTCATGTAGAGACCACATTTAAAGATAAAACTATGTATTACATTGAATATGAAGAAAAAATATATGGATATTCCTTTATAGACTTAATTGTTCTTGAGAGTCTAACTAAGATTTTCAAGCATGAATGGCTGGGCATATCAGTTGTTAATACATACATAAGGTAAATTTTCATAATATTTCTATCCAAATAGTGAGATAATATGTTTATTAAAGTTAATAAATATTCATATTTTGTACAAGTGTTTATATCACAACTATATAAAAGGAATATCGCGTGAAGCACGATTTAGATTCATTAATCTCTGTATCATTTATATGTTAGAACTTACTTTTAATGAGGAAGCAATTAATAAGAAAAAAGATCAATTAGTCGAAGCGTTTAATAAAAAAAGCATCAGATGAAAATCTCTTCTTGACACCTACAATGAAAAGTTAAAACTCTATAATGTAATCACATAAAATATATTTTTAATTTTTACATTACTTAATTTTTTTTGTTTTTTTGGAATAACTGGATACTGATAGCAATCAATATGAAAACCCCAAATATTTTTCTGGATCCAATGCATGGATAGGCAACCAACTGAACACACATGATGTATATTGTGAATATGTAATACATTATAATCAACATTTTATAGATAAAATTCAAATTATATATTCAGTTTTTTTTTTAATTTTTTTATGATAGGGTAGTCTCTCAATACAGGCTAGATCATAGAATAAAGTTGGTGTATCAATGGATAAAGCCAGTGGATTACTATAAATGGAAACAAATTAAGGTATACACAGAAAGATTTAACTATCAAAACATTTCAAAACAATTTACTTATTTTGGTCAATGTTTATATAGTGTCCGAAATAAGATAATGGCACTGATTGTGGATATTATGTTTTCAAATTTATGATAGAAATCATAAAACATGAAAAGAATATCATCCCCCAATAGAAAATTTCTGAAGGTAATTACAATTTGATTAAATATATTTCATAATAATTTGTTTGTCTATATTTTATCAGTACTATAAAGACTATTGACAACGTAGTTACTAAAAAGAAGAAATGAATTTGTTTATAGACGATTGAACAATGTAATTTTTGTTAGAATGTATGTCAACAAAAAATCTAGGTGGCTACATGATATGTTTGTGATCTAGTACAAGTTATGGCCTTTGAAAGATATTTGGGATGTGAAGCATTAGTGCCAGAATGCTTATATATTATTTTTGATCTCTTTGTCAAGGAGAATTATAATATAGGAAATCAATTTTTTTAGAAGCATTGACCTGCAAACAATAATTTTTTTGAGAAATCATGGAGGCGGAGGTGGATCTAGAGTAAGAGGCAGAGGCAGAGGTGAAGGCGGATGTAGAGTCAAATTTGGAGACCAATACAGAGGAGGAGGTAAAGGTGAAGACTAAGGTGGAGACTGAGGCAGAGGCGGATAAGAAGCATTGGATTGAAAATAATAAAATTATTGTGTAATGAAGTAGAATGAGGATCATACGAGGATTGTGTTTGATAAAAATTGTTTAAAAGTGAACACAATACTTATCACTTAAGATAAGATCCATTGTGAAAGTGTTTCAGGTGTATTATTGAAATAATGTATTTCAACACTTGTCTTGATAATTTGGGATAGTGATTCACAATTCATTTGTGATGTGTATGAATCAGTGTGTCAAATCCACACATGATTCCACCTTTGTGGCTCAAAGTGCGTGTTTCTAGTTTAAAATGATATTTTAGTAAAAAAGAGCGGCATAATCAAAACTGAGGAAACAAATTTTGATTGTTTTGATACATTAGGAAATTATCCATGAGTCGTTTGGGACATTTAGAAATCTGCCTCACCTCAATCCGATGCACGATGTGACCAGTATGACTCCAAGCGCGTCTTTTTATTCAAAATTGACATTAATCTTAGTGAAAAAAAACCAACATACTCAAAACTAAGAAAACACATTAGAATAGTTTTGATATTTTAGGAAAATGATCTGTAAGTAATTTGTGACATATAGGAATTAGATTCACCTCAATATGATTCATAGTGTGACTGGTATCACTCTAAGTGTCCATTATCAGTTTAAAGTTGACATTTTAATAAAAAAAATTATCACTAACTGAAAACTGAGAAAACACGCTCGGATTGTCCTAATAATTTGGATAAATGATTTATAATTCATTTTTCACATGTATGAATAAGTTTCATTTCAAACCCAAACATGATTCCACCTATATTGCTCATAATGCATGTTTCCAGTTTAAAATGACATTTTAGTAAAAAAACAAGTGGCATACTCAAAACCGAGGAAATAAATTCTGATTGTTTTGATACTTTAGAAAAAATATCCATGAGTAATTTGGGACATGTATGAATCATCATCACCTCAATATGATGCATAATGTAACCAATATGACTCAAATTGTGTCTTTTTAATCAAAATTAACATTAATTTTAGTGAAAAAACTCACATACTCAAAACTGAGAAAACACATTCATATTGTTTTGGTAATTTATGAAAATAATATATAAGCCATTTTTTATGTTTATGAATCATCCAAACCTCAATATTATGCACAATGTGATCATTATGACTTCAAGTGCCCATTATCAGTTTAAAATTGACATTTTAATACAAAAAAGTGTCACTCATTAAAAACTACGAAAACTTACTCAAATTATATTTATAATTTGGGAAAAAGATTCATAATTAATTTTTGATGTGTATGAATCAGTATCATGTAAAACCCACACCTAATTCCACCTTTATGGCTCAAATTACTTGTTTCTAGTTTAAAATGACATTTTAGTAAAAACACAAGTGTCATACTCAAAACTGAGGAAAGAAATTATGATTGTTTTTATACTTTATAAAACTAATCCATGATTCATTTGGAATGTGTAGAAATCATCCACACCTAAATACGATGCATGGTATGACCGTTATGACTCAAGGTGAAGCTTTTTATTCAAAATTGACATTAATTTTAGTGAAAAAACAACTAACATACTCAAAACCAAGTAAATGCATTTGTATTGTTTTTTTACTTTAGAAAAATGATCCATAATCATTTTTGATGTGCAGGAATCATCTTCATCTCAGTCTGATGCATGGTGTGACCAGTATGACTCCAAGTGTCTGTTATTAGTTTAAAATTGACATTTTAATACAAAAAAGTGTCACTCACTGAAAACCAAGAAAACACACTTAGATTGTCTTGATAATTTGGCAATGATTCATAATTTATTTGTGACATATTTGAATAAGTATCATGTTAAACCCACACATGATTCCCCCTGTATGGATCAAACTGTGTGTTTCTAGTTTAAAATGACATTTTAGTAAAAAAACACAAGTGGCATACTCAAAACCAATGAAACACTTTCTGATTATTTTGATACATTATAAAAATGATCCATGAGTAATTTGGTACATATAAAAATCACCCAAACCTCAATCTGATGTACGGTGTGACCGGTATGACTTCAAGTGCGTCTTTTTATTCAAAATTGACATTAATTTTAGTGAAAAAAACTAACATACTCAAAACTGATAAAACCCATTTAGATTGTTTTTCCACTTTAGTGAAATGATATGTAAATCATTTTTTATGTGTAGAAATAAACGACACATCAATATGATGCACTATATCACTCCAAGTGTGTCCTTTTCTTTAAAACTAACATCAATTTTAATAAAAAAAACTAACATATTAAAAATTGAGTAAATGAATTTGTATTGTTTTGGTACTTTAGGAAAATGATCCATAAGTCATTTGTGATGTGTAGGAATTATTCACAACTCAATTTTACTCATGATGTGACCGATATGACTCCAAATGCACCTTTTTATTGAAAATTTACATTAATTTTAATAAAAAAAACTTATATATTCTATAATAGTGTTTTTTCTTGTATTTGTGTTAGAAATTTTATTTCATTTAAATTCAGTATTTTTATCTTATTTTGGTCATTTATATTACTATTTCTAGTGATACAGTGTTTTGTTACAACATACTGCACCTATTTCTGGTGCTGTAGTGTGCTATAGCATTACACTATAGTTTTTAACTTTATCAGCACTACTAAATACACATATAAAGATAGAATTTATTAGTTCTTGTACAAGCACTGAAAAATGAATCTTTTATCAGTGCTAAATAAAAGCATTGATAAAAATATTATTTATCAGTTATTTTATTTTCATTGATAAAAGCCTTGGAATTTCAACCATACTGAGGTAGTCAGTGTTTTTCTAGAACTGACAAAGGCCTATTCTAGCACTGTTAAAGACATGTTTTGTAGTAGTGAGAGGCTGAAATATGTGCCCAATGGCCATAGATGTTCTCAGAAAGTGTTTTACTACCTTTGGAAGGTGAACTTGGGGATGATTTCCTTCAAGGGGGAAGACTTTAAGAACCTAGTCCTTCACTCAGGTATGGATCCTTTTAAATTTGGTCTAACTCTTAATATAGATGAAAAATGAGTTCACAAGGGTTTTGAGGGTGTCTGGGGCTTTTTTGGAGCTCAAAACCACATTAGGTGGAGAAAATGGACCAGATGTATGTTTAGTAGAAACCATGTGAGCCAGGACACACAATTACTTTTCACTATGTAGGGTTGGATAGTGAGCAACCATAGGGTGCACGATTTTCCCTAACCATGCAGTTTGGGCCGCACATCCATGTAAAAAACTACAGACATGTTTCAGAGGTGTTTTTCATGCTTGGAACACAATTTATCTAATGGTGCATCCAAACCATGCAATATTACCCTCCCTATAGTAGATGGTTCATGGTTTGGAAAACCATGTGAAAAAACCATGTGATGCCTATTTTTGGGTGAATTTAGGAAAATTTCCTTAAATGATATGTTTTAAACACTCCTCATTTCTTTTTCTCTCCAATGTATATACAACACTCTTTTATCCCTCTTTTGAGTTCCTTTAAGCCTCTTTAAAAGTATTTGATCCCAAATTTCCATCTGAACTCTAATTTGATCTCCATTTATCATGTTGGATGCATATCGGTAAGATCTCGATTCATTTTTAGTCGTTCTATGTTTGTATTTCTCTTAATGGATTTATTGAGATGCATGCAATATGCCCTATTTTCAGGGAATTGATTTATTCATCATATCTCTTCTAATACATTCCAAAATATAGGTTGATACTGGATGAGTAGAGTCTTACAAGACTAAGGTAGGTGGTCTATAAATAATCCCTCAAGATTAATCATTTTATAAATTACCATGTGTGAATGACGATTTCATCAGGCGTGACCTGTCAAATTTAGGTGCATTAGTTATAGAAATTAGAACTATATTCTAATACTCTTGATATAAATTTTATCCATCATTGTATGTCACATCATCAATGACGACCACCCAAATAGGGTGTCTCACTTAATTATTCCTTTTGAGGTTTGTTATGTTTGTGTGAGCCACTATTTAGGCGTGATTTGGCTTGAACTTTTTAATGGTGATCCTACCTTAATTAAATGACTATTGAATTGAAAATCAACTAGTCATGTACTATGTTAGTGTCACTCTACCCTTCTAATATAAGTGTTCTAAATTAATTAACGAATCTTAAAATTGTAATTGGAAAGTATATTAATGATATGACTTGGCCTTGCTTATTATAAATGATTTGCATATGGTTTCTCAACCTTAGACCAACTTTTCATGTTTATGAAAGGTAAAGGAGAGAACTAATTAATTCAATATGAAATTAAGAAAATTGATGCTTTAACTTTAGATTTGTCACAATTAATGAAAGGTAATGGATTGAACCCAATGTATTATTAAATGGAATGAGTATTACATGGACTTAATTAATGAATGATTTGATTATAAGGTTACAAATGTAAATGGACCTTGAAATTATTATAGGATTGGTCAGACTCGAGCCATCCTTATATTCTTGAGGGAATTCCTTGAACACTCATGGATGACATTCCGATTCAGGGATGCCGGTTGCTTTGGTTGATACCCCCCTTGTAAACCGATCCTTGTCTACTTGTGGATGCTTAGTATGACAATGTTGGATACCTCCTTTATTACTATTATAGGATGACTTGGATATACTCATTGGATATAGAGTGACTTCTACAGACATGAGGCACCTTGGATACACACTTGGGCCTAGTCACTACTTATCCCATTTTACCTTGGATGATTTCCTTAGACTCGATTAAACTGATTATTGTGGAATGCAATGGGAGATGTACCTTAGATTACCCTATTACCCTTTATCTAGGCTACATATTACTACCTGAGTTGGCTCAACCCATGAGGTCAAGGTTTCCTTGGTTATTACCTTAGGACCTCTTCTTTATTAATATCATTACAGGATGACTATTATATCTGGATAATTTATTTTCTATTATCATGGATGCATTGCTATATCTTGAATCCATCACCATTATTACCTTTTTAGGATGTTAGTGATGGTTATTAACTCACATGACCTATATATATAAACTAGAACTTAATTAACAAATTAATTGGTTACATGTTCAGACACCAGCTAAGACTGAAGAAGGTACTTGGGTATTTACATTATTTTACTACTTTACTTTATTATATTCATGCTTGCACAATGTTTCAGTTTATATTACATGGACATTATGTTATAGTCACCATTAGTGGTGGCCTACTGAGATTTATCTCACAACCTATCTGGCCGCCATTGGTACCCGAGAAGACTATATGTATGCAGGTGTTGACAAAAGAAAGTGTATCACTTAAAACACTTGATTACTTGCTTGCTTAGAATGGATCTAGAAGCATATAAATAAGATGGATCTCAGGATGTTGTGTATAGTTTTGGATTCCTTTCTGTTAAATTTTTATAGCATGTTATTACTTTTTCCATGTGTACATGTTTTCTATATTTCTAGATACATGAAATACATCATCATCATATTTTGATTATTGTTATTATTTGTTTATTATTCATGTCTAATTTTACTATTCCATTTGTCTATTTACACTAATTTTGATATTTATCTATTATCTGTTTTATCCACTATGCAATACTCTCGTAATGAGGGCATAATCTCCCCATAGACACACCATAGGCCCTCATTGCTAGTCGGCAGCCTCTGGCATTTAGGGATATGCGCTTGAGGCCATGTGGCCAACTAGGATCAAGGAACCTATAAGTGGAATCCAGGTTTGGGATATCACAAAAGTTATTTTAAAAAAATATGCATCATAAAAACATATGTATTGAATTGGATTTATTTCTATCCAAACTAATCCAAACCGAATAGAATTGAAGAAAAATTATTAAAACTGTATAAAAAAAAATGTAAAAGAACTGAATCGATTTGAAATTGTATTCAAAATATTCATATCCATCATGAGTTTTGTAATTATTTTCTACTATGTTGATAGTATTAAAAACTTTTTTATGTAACAAAATGAAAAAAAGTTGGAAGTATAAAACTGATTGAGTATCAACCGAGTTTCAATAGAATTTTTATTTGTTTTTAGATTTTGAATTTAATAATACTTCTAATATAGGTCTTATATGTTAGTATTTTTATAATTATGCTAAAATAATTTGGTTAAGTAGGGAATAAGTTAGCTACCATCTAACAAAATCTCATTTTCAAACAAACTTTTATGTTTGGTATCACAATAGAAAGAAAAGAAAATATAAGACTATTTATGAGTGAAATGAAAGAAGTGATATGGATAATTTTATATTTTATTAGTTTTAATTTATGAATAATCATGTGAAAGATAGTATGAAAATAAAATAAGACAATGATACCAGTATACATGAGGAAATTAATGAAAATGATGACATTAAGGGAGTGAAAAAATTAATAGATGATGCTAGGACTCTGATATATAATAAATGTAGTAAAATGAAAAATCTGAAATTTTTAATGTAGTTGTATCATGGAAAAACCATGTATATAATTTCTAATACTACCGTTAATTATATTCTTACCTTTTCAAAAGACTTACTTCTTGATGATGTAGATATTCCCTCAAATCATTATAAGGAATAAAAGTTAACTAACCCTCTTGGATTTTCTACTAATAAAATTCATGCTTGCCCAAAATATTGTAGCTTCTTATTAGAGGAAACCTAAGCCTAAATTATTATAAAGAATGTGGTATATCTCGATGGAATCCGAATATAAATAAAACACAACCTCTTGTTCTATATAAAGTAATGTTATACTTTCCATTGATTCCTAGGATCCAAAATCTTTTCATGTCTAATGAAATCTGAAAAAATATGAAATGGAATACTATTTATAGAATTAAAGATAATAATGAGTTAGATCATCCTATAAATGGATTTACATGGAAGAAATTTTATACACAGTATTCAGATTTTGTATCAGAGTTGTGTAATGTAAGGTTGGGTCGATCATGTGATGGTTTCAATCTGTTTGGTTAGATGATTACTTGTCATAACATGTGACCAGTTTTTGTTCATATTTTTAACCTTACTCGATGGATGTGTATGAAAAAACCATTCAATTTCTCAAGTATACTCATATATAGACCTTTTAATATTAGAAATGATATATATGTGTACTTTCAACCTTTAATAAAATAGTTAAAGCGACTTTGGAATGTGGGTGTGTGTATATATGATGATTCTTCGAAAAACATATTTCAGATGTGTGCTGAACTTATGTGTATGATAAATGATTTCACTTCTTATTCAATTATTTCTAGTTGGATCACAAAGGGAAAACTATCATGTCATATTTTTATGAATAATACATGATCTAAAAGGCTTAAACATCATCATAGTTTCTGTTTCATGGGTCATCGATGATTCTTACCAATAGATCATCCATACAGGAATAATATTCAAAGGTTTGAAAATACTATTGAGGTAGAGACACCACCTCAACATATGTATAGAATTTATGTGATTAATGAATTTAAAGAAATCAATTTTTCATTAGGTAAAGGTCAGATTAAATCTAGAAAGTGGAATAATTTTCCCACTGAATCCAATTACAATTGGAAAAAAGAAAAGTATCCATTTGATTTTACATATTTTCATCTAATTTGTTACATAATTGTTTAAATGTAATGAACATTGAAAAATATATATGTGAAATACTACTTTCAATTATTTTAAATGTCTATGGGAATAAAAAATATGATTTAAGATCTCAACATGACTTAATGGATTGGTGTATTAGACAAGAACTACATCCTATGTGTATCAGTGAAAATAAATAGAAAGTTCCTTGTGTTTATTATGTGATGACATGTTTAGAGAAAAATAAAATTTTAGAAGTATTAAAGGCTATAAAATTTCTCGATATCTATTCAATAAAGATATCTAAATGGGTTAATAGAAGAGATTTGAAACTAAAATTATTGAAAACTCATGACTATCACATCCTTATTCATGAATTGATTCTAATTGAAATCCACCATTTAATTTCCAATAATGTATGGGTGATGGTGATTCAATTATTCCATTTTTATAGAGACCTTTATGCTAAAAGGTTTTATAATTTTTTCTTGATAAAAATTTAGGAATAGGCACCATTAATTTTGTATGAGTTATAGAAAATTTTTTCTCTACCTTCTTTACTTACATGATGGATCTAACTATCCATATTCCAATTGAAATACTTATTAAGGAACCCATTATTTTTTGGTGAATTTATAAAACTAAAATAAATATGTACACATTTAAGTCTTATATCTGGAATGTGAATCATGTTGAAGGTTCCATTGTGAAAGTTAATCTAGCTCGAGAATGTATAATTTTTTGTTCAATGTATTGGGATGATGTGAGCATGAGAAATAACTAGAAAAAAGAAATAAATATGAGTAGTATGAGAAAATTGATCCCACTTTTCCATATCTTCTCTAAACAATGGGAATTATTGGGTCATATACATTGTCAACACTGATCCTTTAAGAGTTGGTTAAGGCATGTCACGCGATCTTGTTTAATTGTGATTTTTTCAATGAATATATCAAGTAACTAATTTAAACATATATATGTTATCTCATATTACATAGTTTCACATATATCTTAAAAATTAATGATCATTTTATGTAAGGAACATAAGAAAATTATAAGTAGAATTCACCATTTGTTACCTTCGAGAAGAATAGAGACTTTTCATAGTAAAGAGTTTCCTACTTTGTTTAAATTTAAGGAATGACTATTACATTAATAAAGTAAAAAAATAAATATTCACTTAATTTTAATATTTATATATATTTTAAGTTTCGATTTTACCTATTGACTCCATCTCATAATAATTAAGAGTGTAGGATTTTGGACTTAATTATTTTTTTCATGAATGAAAATCATTGATAATCAACAGGTACAAATTTGTTATAATTGATTGAGTAGTGAACATGAGAACACAACATGAAAGTGTTATATTAAATACAACAAAAAAATATTATTCTAATGAATCAGATAGTAGGCCCTGGTATAAAAATGTGTCTTATTATGAAGTTTTTAGTAAAATACTGATATTGAATTATCAATCTCATGGTCGAGTTTCTATAATAGAATACAAGTGGTTTGATTTAATGATGTGACATTTAACATTTATTAATGATTGTGGATTTAGAGTTATTGAAACAAATAAATTCTTAATTATTTACGAGCCATACATTTTCGAATCAATAATGAAACAAATATTTTACATGAAATATCACTTAAGAACTGAATTTAGTGTCAATATTGATGTAATCCCAAGACAAATTTTTGAAGATGGTGGGGATGAAATTGACACCATAATTTCCCTCATTGATATTGATAAATATATTTAATATGATGACTGAAATAGTAAAATTGTCATATTTTATTGTGAACATGAAGTAATGGTGGGTAATATATAGAAGCACACACATGTGTTATCAATTCATTCAGTTTATCTTGACTTGGGTATTTTAGATTAGTATTATTATAATAGCTTTAATTTGGCTTCTTTTTATAAGGGTATGTTTCGTTTAGTTTTATTTTCATTTCATTTAATTAGATTTATTTTGATTCAAAAAAATCATACAAATAACAACATTAACTAATAAATTCAATCAAACCATGTCTTTATAATCTGAATTCATGGAGAAGTAGTCTTAAAAAATAATTAAAATAGGTTTAAAAATATTTAAATTTTCAATAAATATAACCCAAATAGAATTCATGGAAAACCAATCATAAAATGGAATATATTTAAAACATTTTTATCGAAAATAAAAAATAGGTTTAATTTTTTTTAAAAAACTAGTTTAAACTAGTTTTGAAAAATAGTTTTTGGAATAAGTTAAAAAAGATTCAAAATATTTTTCAAAAAATCATTTAAAATACATTTAAAAAAGAGGTTGAAAATATTTTTTTAACTATTTTTAAAAGAATTTTAAACTATTTTTTATAAACTGGTTTAAACCAGTTTTTAAAAATAGTTTAAATGAGTTTTTAAATAGGTTGAAAAAAATTAAAAAAATAGTTTAAAGTGGTTGAAAATAGTTGTAAAAACTTGTTTAAAATTGTTTTAAAAAAAGTTTTAAATTATTTTAAACCAGCTTAAAATAATTTTAAAAATAATTTTAAACTAGTTTAAACCAATTTTAAAAAAGTTTATATAAAATGTTTTAAAATAGTTTTAAAAAAAATTTAAAACAGTTTAAAATAGTTTAAAAATATCTAAAAATAGTTTTAAAATAATGGGTTAAAATAGTTTTAAAAAATAGTTTAAATTAGTTTAAACTATTTTAAACTTTTTTTTAAAAATAGTTTCAAAAAATATTTTTGAAGAATTTAAACCACTTTATTTCTTAACTATTATGTAGCATGAAACCTACAAGATTATTTAAAAATGTACTTTTAATTCCTATACTTTTATTATGTTTTGAAATATTTTATGCCTTATTTGAATTCTAATTTTTATACTTTGGTTACACCATGTCACCTTTTTTTCATTTTTTTTCTTACCAATGAGCATGCCTTAATTATTTACCACCATATTTTATACCTTATTTTTCTTTATCTATAGTATTTAGAATCTTAAAAAAATATAAATTTTATTACTATGAGGAATATAAAATATATTGAATAAGTATGCAGGAAGAGATTGCTTGACAATGATTGAAAAATGCGAGAGCTATGATTTCCTATATTGTGCCATTATTGTGTATTATAGTTCTATTATTTATCAATTATAATACATTAAATGTAATTTTTTTATTTATAAATTTTTAGGGACATTTATCTGGGCCACAAATGATCCCTATTCAAACTATAGATAGGGGCCAACAACATGAAAAATTGAGTAGGCATGCTAGTAGAGTCACTCAGATAACCAGCCATACCCATTCACACCCAAAACCACTAGTAGATTTCCCATCTACCACAATTTTTCCTCCACCTCCAGTTGAGGCTCTAAGGATTCTACCACTTATGCCTTTATCATCATTTTAGTTAGGTTTTACATCTCACATACCACTTCCATATCCTATGTTGGTTCCCCACCCCTTTTATCCATTTTATACCACTTTTATGACACTTCTATGTCCCACTCCTTTGACTTATACCCAAGAGCATGCATTTGAGCATATACATCCTTCATAGGATACTGATCCAATATATCCCCCAAATCCATTAAAGATTAATGATTATATTGGATCAGGTATATGTTTATAAGTGGATTAAATTCTATCATAATAATTTTATTTTATTTGGAATGTGTTTGAAGTATATTATTTTTCTTTTATCTTTTATAGAAGGATATTTTAATAGGTGACTTGTTCATACCCATATGCGTGAAATGCAGAACCACAATACATAAATTATGGTAGACTATAATGAATATAACCAATTAATTGGTAAAAATGATAGATAATGTATAAGTTTCATAGAGACTTTATCCAATTATAGTGACAATATTCTGGTTCAGCCAATCTCATGAAAACATGTCAATAATCAAATCAAGGAGAACAAATGGGTTGAGATATGAGTAACAAAATTTGTTAAATTGAAATCTATGTTATCATTTTATTTATATGAATTAATATGTTAGTCATAACTTTGATTTAATTTTTCCTACAAAAAGCTATAAAGGCAACATAATTGATGGAATTGAGGGAATTATAGAAATCATATGAGCATGAACTATATATTGGTTATATGACCAGAATCAACACCAAGTTGGAGGGTATACCAATAATCAATGATTTTATAATTACACAATACTAGGAGATTATCACTTATTATAAGAGTAACGAGTTTAATTTATTATTCCACTTTAATGGTTTTTGATTTAAAGATAAATTGTTATGATTTTTATTAAATTTTATTTTTTAGGAATCATAAAAAATAAATAAAAAAACAAGGGTGCTATGAAGTACATGAACACTTTGGGGTGAAATACTATACATGAACATGAGATAAATCAGGTATTTTTTATGACTAAATGAGTTTTATTAGGTACCAACACAACTGAACCAATCCAAATAAAACTTATCAGCTTGTCTTGGTTTGTTTATGCTCTCTTAAGATTGGTTCATTTTAGATTGGTTTTGTTTTATTCAATTCAAATTAGTTTTATTTAGTATTGGTTTGTTAAGGATTGGTTTCATTAATCATGTTTGGTTTTATTAAATCAAGTTTAAGTTATTATAGTTATGTTTGATTCAATTAAATTTAGTTTTAGTTAGTTCAGTTCAGTTTAAACTAATCCCAATTGAACCAAATAAACCACATATAACCAAAACTAATCTAATCCTAGCCAATGAAACCCAACTTAATTTTAATTGGACCCATACAAACCAAACATACCAAAACATCATTGAACCAAACTAAATATAAATTAATCAAATTAAAAGGAATAGAACCAAACATGAGATAAAAAAATAAACCATCCCATGCCTAATAGAACAATACCCACTTAAACCAAATTAAACCAAATTAACATGACCCAAATATAACTAAACTATGTTGAACTTATCCAACCCAAACTAGCCCACCAAAAACATAATAAAAATTAATAAAACTAAATTAATGTGAATTGAATTAAAGTGAAATAATGTAAACAATATCATGCCTAATAGAACAATACCCACTAAAATCAAATTGAACCAAATTGAAATAACCCAAATAGAACTAAAATTTGTTGAACTGATTTGACCCAAAATAGCCTACTGTAGACAAAATAAAAATGAATAAAACTAAAATAATGTGAATTGAACTAAAGTGAAATATAATTAAATATATTGAGTAAATTTAAATTAATTGAAAATTAATTTAATTGAATCATCCTAAAAGGAACCAAATCTAAATGAACCAAATCATATTAATCCAAATACATACAAAACTCCTTGAATAGATCTGAACAATACCAAACTAGATGAAAATATATGAAAAATAAAGAACTTAAACCAAATCCAACTATACAAATTTAACTCAATTAGGATCAAATAAAATTAAATTGAATCAAATAAAAATAAATTAAATTTAATGGAAGTGAACATAACTAACCCATGAAAAACTGAACCCAAAAAAACCAAATAAAAATTAATTTAATAAAAATGAAACACAACAAACTAACATGACCTATATTGAAAAAATAGATTTTAACCAAAGTAGCCATTATGTAGTGCCCCATCTCACCTATTTCACCACATTATACTAAAATGACATAACCAAAACTAAATACAAAATTTGAAATATTAGTAATCAATTGATTTGATTAATATTAAAACCAACCAACCCAAAACTTTAATGTGCACACATTTATTTCAAACCATTTTTAATTCAATATTTAGAAACTGTATACTTGTGAGATGATTTCTTGTTCTAAAAAATAACATGGGTATTCACAAAAACCACCAGTTTTAACACCATGAAATCGATACTCAAATGCACGAACCACATAAAATAATACCAATAAATTAACATTTCCAAAATCATTTTATATGAAAATGAAGTCATTGGATGAATTTCTTCTAATTCTTTACATATGAATCACTCAATTTTAAAACTTAAAAACTTATATAAAACTAACAAAACCATTATAAAACACTTTTAAATTTTATAATATTCTTTATTAAAAAAATTCATATGGAAAAACTCCAATTTCAATTAAATCACATTTTTTAAAACTTAAAGAAAAAGGGATCAAAATTACCAAAAAAATCTGAACCAACCTGACTTGCGTAAAAATAAATTGAATCAAAATAAATACAATCAAACCTTAACCGAACTAAATTGTAATAATAAATATAAAAAAACTAAATAATATTTTATTAAATTAAACTATACCAAAATGAACAAAATAAAATGAAACCAAAATGTATAAAATTGAACTAAACCCAAATATATTGAATTTAATCAACATTTCCAAATATTACTTGAACTAAACAACACAAAATAACCATAAATTGAACCAAACTAAAATAAACTAATCCAAATTGATCTGAACTATACTATACAAAACTAAACTAAACTACATTGACCCAAACTAGACCAATCTAATTTGTTTTATTCATAATTAAACCAAAAAAATATGAATTGGATATTAAAGTGTAAAATTATCCTAAAAAAACTTACTTAAACTAAAATCACCCAAACCTAGTTGAACAAATACAAAATAAAAAAATGATTAAAACTAAATTGAACAGAACCAGTCTAACCAAAACAACTACAAAAATAATAATGCTAATTTAAATATACCTTAACCAAAATAATATATGTTTATTCATTTTTTTGGATTGATTCTAGCTTTACTATAATGGGGATAATTTTTTTTATTTTAGTGAATTTTAGTTTGATCTTTTTTGGTTTTTATTAGTATAATTTTGATTATAATGAGTTTATATTGTTCATAAATAAAATATTATTGAATAATTCTTTCTTATATTCAATTTCATTTATATTGATCAGTATTGAATATTGAAGGATGTGTGATTCAAGAGAATATTTTTTGATCAAGTAGAAAGAAGAAAGCTAAGAGTGAAATAAATGAAAAAATGTAATAAATTATTTTAACTCTTATTATGGTAATTTGAAATTTCAATACCCATTTCTTAATTAAATATATTATTTATATTCTCAATAGTGTTCTTTGGAGGCTATTGATAAAAAAGAATGTGAAAAATTTGGGACAAATGGTAATTTGATACAGATATTATGTGATGAGAACTAGGGGAAAGTCCGACTTCTACTTATAAAGAGCATCATACCCTACTAGGTATTAGCTCAATTTGAGTGCCTATAATAGCTCTTGTAGAACTAAGGTTTAAGAGTCTCATACAGAAATAGTTGTGGCTAAAGAAATAGAAATTCAAGAGTGTGAAATAGGTAAAATGGTCACCAAGATATTCCTAAAAGCTATGATAACTTTATATCCATCACTTACATAAGAGGATACTGTGGTTTTTGATACATGTATTTAAACATTGTGCTCCTTATATGAAACATTGGGTGATGATGATATTCCTAGTGGTGATAGGGGAGATGAAATTCCTAGTGATGATTGTGATGTTGAAGATGATGATATTTGTGGGGAATTCTATGATGAGAGTGATGATCATGATGGTAGTGGTTCTGCTGAGGGAGATATTAATACCCTTAATTTCTGACTTGATATTTATGAAACTATAATGACATAAATAATATTCTTCTTTTAAATAAAGGAACTCTTGGATCTCAACAACTTTTGATCATGTTTAATATTATAATCATATAAAAATCCTTTTACATGCCATAATGAGTATTGAGTAAATGATATCCATTATCATAAGATGTGTAAGAACCTATGTAAGTGAAGTAGTAAGTGATGTAGTATAATATTATAAACCAACAACACTTTATTTAATTGTTTAATAATGTTTCATTAAGTCAATAAAAATACCCAATATAATCCTAGATATTACAATGGTAATAAAAATATAGGATAAATAAAGTAAAATATAAAAATTTAGGTTTCCTTGATCCCATAGAATCACTACACTCATGAACAACACTATAACAAAGAAACTAAGAGTTATTAATACAATACTAATTATGAAAATGATATTGAAACTTGATAGAATTAAAGTAAATGATGAATTTTAAGAATGATGGTTTATTTATAGGGTGATATGTCTATTCAACATTAATATATTTAGTCAATAATATAGTTGATCATTACTATTTTTGGTTATACAGGCACTTTTAAGTAACCTTCAATATTATTTTATAATATAACTATAATTTTACTATTAGAGATAATAAATATATTTCATTATCAATATTTTTTATGATAAATGTAGAATTTTTAAATAAAATTTATTTGAAAAAAAATTATACAAAACTTTTTAAATGATTTTATATTTTAATAAAGCCCTAAGTAATTTTTATAATGGTCAGAATGTTTACTAGGCTATAAAAATTAACAATTTTCAATAAATAATGTTTTTTATTTAAATGTTTTTATTATAATATTTAAATAATTATTTTGATAAAATAAATTTCATTTTTTAACTCAACACATCAAAATTATACTAGGGTGAATTTTGGGTAAATTTATAGAAAAAATTGTTTTTTTGGTGAAAAAGTGAAAATTATCGTTTTATGAGCACTACAAATTTATGACATAATTATTATGTGAGCATGATTAAAAAATTTATGAAAAATTTTATTCAATAAAAATTAATTTAATAAGTATAAAAATTAATTTAAAAAATATTAATTTTAATTTAGAAATTTACACTTTACATTTTGGAACAAAAAATTGGATTTTTTTAGATAAAAATTATTTTTGGTTTGTGTTCATTAAATGAGTTGGTTGGAAGGTAAGTTTCAATTTTGGAAGACTTTTAACATCCAAACACCCTCGATCAATCATTGATAGTCGAAAAAACTGGTTAGATTTCATTTCACCCACAATTGGTTCGCTTATGTAATAAAATAACCAATATTTAATCCTTTAAAAACCACCCCTTCTGAAGTATAAATACCAAAAATACCCCATTTAATATCCACTAAAAATCCATTAATAATAAATTTATATTTATTTTACCTCCCAAATAGTCCCTCCAAGTAACCCTAAAGGTCTCAAGGTTCCATCCTCAAGTTTTCAGATGAAACTATTCAAGGTAAGATAATTATCCTCTTCTTCTTTTCCATTCAAGAACCTTGTTTGTGGTATGTATTCTAAATGCTGAATTTCATTATTTCACAACAACTTTGATTATTCCTTTACTACCAAAATAGTGTTTTAAGAATGGGATACCTTCTTTCCCTTTCAGTATTCCCTCCCTAAAATCCATATTATGTACCATCATGCCGCCGAATTCATTTATTCAGTTTCTCTCTTTTACATGAGAAATTATAAAATTACGAATAACCCAACCACTTAATTTTACATGGGTATTCACCTATATGTAAAAATAAATTATTTATTGGTAATTTATATGTATTACTACCATAAAAAATACTATAATAAATAAATAGAGAGTTAGTAATACAATATTCATTCTGGAAATGATATTGAACCTTGAAAGAATCGAAGTAAATAATGAAGTGTAATAATGATGGTTTATTTATACAATTACATGGAAATTGTACATTAATAAAATTTTTCAATAAGATAATTGGTAATTATTATTTTTGGTTATGTAGATGCGTTTAAGTGACCGTTAAGATTATTTTACAATATAACTAAAATTATATCATTAGAGATAATAAATATATTCCATTAACAATATGTTTTGTGATAAATGTATAAGTTTTAAATAAAATTTATTTCTTGAAATAATCTTATAAAATAATTTTTAAATTATTGTATATTTTAATAAATCTTTAAGTAATTTTTATAATGGTAAGAATGTTTACTACGCTATAAAAATTGTTAATTTTCAATAAATAAGGATTTTTATTTAAAAGTTAAAATTATCATATTTATATAAATATTTTTATAAAATAATTTTAATTTTAAAAATTAGTACATAAAATAATCCTAGGGTTAATTTTTTGGAATTTTTTGACAAAATTGATTTTTTTTGAAAAAGTGAAAATTACCGTTTTACAAGTAGTGTGAATTTATAACATCATTATTATGAGAACATTATTTAAAAAATTAAAAAAAATTTATGAAATAAAAATTTAATTTAATAAGTATAATTAATTTAAATATATATTAATTTTAATTTAGAAATGTACACTTTAGATTTATGAACTAAAAAATGGATTTTTTGAGATAAAAATTATTTTTATGGTTTGTGTGCATTAAATGGGTTGGTTGGAAGGTAAGTTTAAAATTTGGAAGTATTTTAACATCAAACTAACCTATATAACTCATTAATATTCCATAAAATCAGTTATAATTCATTTCACCCATAATTGGTAGGCTTATATAATAAAATGACCAATATTTAATCCATTAAAACCCACCCCTACTTCTCCCTTTCATGTCCTCAAAAAATACCTTAATAAAACATTTATGGTAATTTTACCTCCCAAAGAGTCCCTCCAAGGTACCCTCAAGATCTCTAGGATCCATCCACAAGTTTTAGGAAGAAAATATTCAAGGTAAGTGAATTCTCCTCTTAGTCTTTTCCATTCAGGAACCTCATTTGTGGTATATCTTCTAAATGTAGAATTTTATTCTTTCACAACACTTTTGATTATTAATTTACTTAAAAAATAGTGTTTTAAAAATGGGAGGCCTTATTTACCTCTCATTATTCACTCCCTAAAATCCATGTTGTGTGCTGTCATGATGCCAAATTCATTTCTTGAATTTCTCTCTTTGACATGAGAAATTATAATATTGTGAATACCCAAACCAATTCCTTTTCCATGGGTATTCACCTAGATGTAAACACAACTTATTTATTAGGGATTTACATATATTAAAACCACATTAACTTCTCATGGGTAAAAAATGAAGTAATGTTCATGTTTTTTTATCACTTATACCTTTAATGATTTTATATGAAACCCGTTATTTATTATCCTCAAGTTATTGAAAAAATGATTTATTATGATAGATGTGGCTCACATGAATTAAGACATATGAATGGTGTTCCCTAAAAATTTTCCAATGAATTGGGCAAATAATTAATCTATATAGATGACATGTTTTATGATACTTTGGTGAATAACCTTGGTAATTATGATTTATGATACCCTAGTGATAAACCTTAGCGATATGATTATGAATTTCTAATTTTTATGTTGTAGAAACATTTTCATGTTAATATTCATGTTCTTTATATTATGATATGTCTCATTTTTCTATGATCATGACTTATTGATATGCCTCATGGTCACATGCTATGTATATCCTTTGTTTATTCCACTAATGGGTTTTATGATCACTACTTTCATTCATGTTTGTCTATAGGATATGAGATATAGTAAAAGTAACTTAGGATGAACCTATGAAGAAGCCTTTCAAGTAGATTAAAAAAATTATTGTGTTTTTCATGTATTACATTCATAATTTCCATGACACAAATCCATAAAATATATTTAGTATTATTAAATGTTGTTCTATGTAATGAAAGGTTTATGAAATAAAAAAGGAGGGTCACCATAGTTGGTATCAAAGGATGATTTAGTTATTTTTGGAAATTAGGACTTGAAAAAATTAGTAAAAACCCTAGGGATAAGTACAAATATAAGAAAATATCCTTAAATTTTTGTGAAGTATAAATCTAGTGGTTTCTAAGAAATTAAATCTATATCTAGATACTACAAGTGGATATGGCTCTGGAACAATTGTACATAGGGGTAATAACTTTGAAAGGGAACACTGGGCTTGACTCGATCATCATCTAGTGCATGAAAATAGACCTTACTGCACACATGTTTTTATAGTCCTTAGGGATATTATTTGGTTATCAAAAAATTGTTACAAAACAACATGAAAGGATATATAAATAATGTAAAAATTTTATAAATATTAATATATATCATCCCAGAATCATGAAATTAGAAAATTGTAGGATAAATATTTCCTTTATAATTGTTATTATAAGATTCCCAATAGTAAAAAATTTCTCACTTAGGTTTTTCCATTCTATAAAAATGGAAGTAAATAGAAGGACTCATGTAAAAAATGAGAGAAATAGAGAATATATTAAAGACCTTCCCAATATGAGTGGATATGGAGTTGAAAACTTCATGATGATGATGATGAATTAGTTAACTCAGGTCATGAACAACAACCTAAACCATGTGGATAATATATCTTCACCAAGGAAGGAATAACTAGTAGTTTAATCCTTCATGCATCAATGGACACAAATTTTTAGTGGAACCTTTGATTCACTGATATCTAAACATTGGATCAATACTATAGAAAATAAATTTTATGTACTCCATTATTATGATCAGGAAAAAGTTGCGTTGGTAGTATATCACTTAGAGGGAGAAGCTGATTAGTGTTGGACACTAACCAATAACACAAATAAAAGGGATGAGGAGGAATCATTGGAATTTTATGACTTAAAAAAATTCTTTTTCAAGAAGTGTTTTCCTCATACCCTACATACCAAAAATAGAGAGAGAATTACTCAATTTTAAACAAAGAGAAAATGAATAAGTGGGGAATTATGAGATGAACTTTAAAAGGATTTAAAATTATTCTTCAATATTTGTAATAGATTCTAATGGGAATACATATAGATTATTTAGTATAATGAGACCTCATCTACATGATGAATTTGAAATATGAGACTATGGGAGTTTTGATGAGATAGTGCGATGTGCTCTCATAGTTGAAAGGGAATTAAAATATTCATAGTGGAATCACGAATAAAATGAAAAGAAGAGAAGGATAAATTTTTTTTTGGAAAGAATATAAATAATAAGAAATTATAACATCTCTTGTGTAAAAAATTTGGGAATAATAATTTGGGGAATTTTTTGAAAGGAAGTGGAAAGTTTTATAAGTGTGGAAGAGATGGTAATATAGCTTGAAACTATCATAGAGATGTAAAACCTCAACATCTAAATTACAATTAAAAGGGGAAGATGGTGAATGTAAAACCTGCCGTGTAATGTTTCAAGTGTGTGGAACTTAGGTATTTTTATAATCAATGTCTATATCAGTAGATAATGGAGAGAAACCACCATCAACCCCAACAAAGGCCAAGGGAGTAAGGACCTTATTTTTTAATTATGATGACTAAAGTTGAGGCTCCAAATAATGTTGTGGTAGGTACACTCATCGTACACTAAAATCTATAAAGAACATTATTTGTTTTTAGTTCTATGCATTCTTTTGTTTCTTTCAAGTTTTCAAATAACATCAAGTGAAATCCTGAACTACTAGTGGTAGAGTTGTCTATTAAAACTCATGGAGGAACTATTCAAACATCAAAGATATATAGGTACCCCATATTAAATTTTATGAGTACAATCTATCTATAAAATTGGGGGTCATTCCGATGGTATAATTTGACACAATACTTGAGATGGATTGGTTTTCAAAGTATAATTCCAAAATAAACTATAAAAATAAGGACGTTTTAGTAGTCTTTAAGGGAAAACCTCTAATATTATTAAAAGGAGAGATTTCCCAACCCAATTCTTTATAAGAATCACCTCCTATTGTATTATTTATGGAAATTATTGTTGAATAAGAAGAAAAAAGATAAATTATAAAGATATGATATACACCCTTTGTTTGAGAACACATTGATGTATTTCCTAAAGAGTTATTGGGACCTCCCCTAGAAATATATGTTAAGTTCTCAATATATTTTTTACTCGGATCCAAGCCAATATCGAAAACCCCATTTAGAATTGTATATGTAGAGTTAGTGGAATTGAAAAAGAAACTTCAAGATATTTTGGAGAAGGGTTTTATTCAACCAAGTTTCTCACCTTGGAGAGCATATGTTCTCTTTGTAAAGAATAAGGACAGATCAATGCAACTATGAATTGTTTATAGAAAACTTAATGGGATAATAGTAAAGAACAAATGTACTATTCTAAGGATTGATAATTTATTTTACAATATTCATGGATCTAAATTATTCTCCAAGATTAACATATGATCAGAGTATCATCAATTGTGGTTGAATATAGAAGATATCATAAAGATGACCTTCTAAATAAGACATAGGCATTGCGAGTTTGTCATTATTACCTATGGATTGACTAATGCTACTTCCCTATTTATGGATTTGATGAATAGATTATTTAGGAACCACCTTGATAACTTTATGGTGGTATTTATTGACAATATTATGATATATTAAAAAATTCATGAAGAGCATGAGGATTATATGAGGGTCATATTTAAAACTCTGAGGAAAGAGAATATTTTTTGTGAATTTAGTAAATATGAGTTCTAGTTACAACAAGTCACATTAATGGGACACATCATGACTAGTGAAGGAATATCAGTGTATCCAGCAAAGACAGAGGCTATTGAGGAGTGACCATATCCTACAACTATTATTGTGACCCAAGACTTTTAAACATATTATTATATGATTTTAATCATAATTATCCACCAAATACCAACCAAATATTGAAAAAGTTTAATGTCTTTGGTAGAATTGGTACACAAATAGAATATAAGAAACTAAAATAAAAAGTCTTTTTATTTACATCCATAATAATCTCTTAACTCACTTTGAGATCCTACAACTGCATAGGAGATAACCTTGGGAATACATAGACAAAAGGGGTGTTCCAACAATCCTAGAAAGGGAATAAACATGGAAATGAAGCATGAAACATGAGTTAAAAGGCATAACTTGATAACATAAAGTTCATGGATCATGAATAAAAACATGGAGTCATAAAATATATAACATGGAATAATATGATCATGGAAACATGGGAATGTGACAACAACATATATCATGACATAAAGACGAGTCAAGGCTAACTACCAAGACTATATAACATGGTGGATAGAGTCCCAGAATAGATTAGGTTTACTCCATAATCCAATACATAATATCTCATGCGATGAAAACATTACCCAATGAATTGGAGTTATATCTAGGTGCACCCATCATAACATGTACATGCATATGTATTTCATATAGACAAATCAAACATAAGTAATAAATATAAGGATTACCCATGGAAAGGAATGGGTTTTGTAATCATGTCATAAGGCATAGCTAAAGGGTGTATCATAATGGTATCCATGAAATAATGGATTAAATAATTATTGGACATTAATAAGGTAAAAAAATAATATATCATGAATAATTATGTATAAATTAAGTGAAGACATGAAAAAGAGTGGCTAGGTAATAATAGAAATGTGCCACTTAAGAATAGTTTTAGGGAAAATAATAAAGAGTAATTAAAAGGATAAAGACATAATTATTTACATAAAACTAAAAATGAACTAAAATGTTTTTTAATGATAAAATGGGTGATTTTTGAAAATATTATTGGATTAAAAAATTTTATGGAGTGTACTTGAAAATGGGTAAGAAACAAAGAATTTCCCCTTTTAATCAGGTTTCCTTATCAAGAGGAAATGAGAAGGAAACCTTTTAAAATATGTATTTCCCCATCATTGAAAGATTAATTGAGATAG
This sequence comes from Viscum album, assembly GCA_963277665.1. NCBI lineage: Eukaryota > Viridiplantae > Streptophyta > Magnoliopsida > Santalales > Viscaceae > Viscum > Viscum album. The sequence continues at coordinate 1,082,098,555 of OY728134.1, read as the reverse complement.
ATATATATTTTTGGAACATATATACATAATATAGAAGAATTATATAAGAATAATGGTGATATAACTTGAAGAAAAGAGAGATAAAGCATTACCTAAATGAAATATGGAGGTTCAGAGAGATCCCTTACCATATGTCCAAATGTGTTATAAAATTATACTTAATGTTCTAGATAATCAAATTAGATTAATTATTTACATAATTAATAACCTTTTAATCAATATTTTATTTATTATAATTTTATTAATTTCACTTATTGCATTAATGAACTTAAATAATTATAAATGGTCCCATATATCATTTTTTATATATGGTATGAGGATGATTCATTTGATAAAACGTTAATGATAAATGTTTAGTTTATTTTGGAGATTTTTTGACCATCAAGAAATAGGTTTGTTTTATATAATATTTTGGTCATGTATTAATTCAAAAATGTGAGAACATATATAATATATATATTTAGGTTATTTTAAAAAATTATACATGAATTTAAACCTGTCATGAAAGTGGTAATGGGAAACAAAAACACATCGTCCATGAAGGAAATGAACCGATATATCACAGATGATGTTTTCATTTTTAAAATAAAAGGAGAAGAGAAGAGATTTGATGATAAATATTACATTAATAAAATTAAATTCTAATATATATGAGATACTAAAATTATAATTCCACTTTGGATAGGGAAGTGGGGATAAGGTAGATGAAAGAAAGAATTTAAAAAAGGAAGATGAAAGATTTTACCTCCTGAATGTTGTCTCCTTTAGGACCTCCTTAAGGCACTTGGAATTGTATATTTTTTGATACAAGAAACACTAGTACGTGGGGAAGAGGATTGGTAAGGCAATTGGATATAATATTGGCAATATCCAAGGCTTAGAAGGTGTGAATAGAAGTGGTGATATTTATAAGGGGAGGAAAAATGTTTTTTTGATTATTATATTCATTAGTTTATTATTTTGGGTCAATACTATCAATAGTATGTATTATTATGATTATATATAGTAAATATTGAATATTAGTTCAAAATAATGGGTGATTATATCATGCATGACTCAAAAATTCATGTATTTGTCTTATTATGTTAAATACTGAAAATTATTGTATTTTAATATTCACTAAAAATTCAACTATTTTAGAAAAATCCCAAAAATTATACCTATTTTTTTCAGTTTTTAGATTTAAAAAATGGAATCCATTTTATAAAAATAATTTTATAAATATGAGAAATTCAATATTTAAATAGAATCATTATTTATTCAAAGAATACCGATTTTAATATTACAATCGATTTTATTAACCTTTGAAAAATTATTTATGGTCTCATAAAATTAAATTATAATTATAATTAAACATAATATTAATTTATGAATCCATTTTATGAAAATAAAATTTCTTTTAAATCATTATATTCATTATAAAATTGAAAATAAATTAATTATATTTTACAAAAATACAAACACTTAATTTATCTTTTTTAAAACATTTATTTACTTGTACTATAAATATATCATATTTTCATTTTATAAGATACCTGAATATTATTTTACATTTCCATAGGTGAGGTTACTATTCTATTAGCCATATTACTATTCCTAATGGCCAAATTACTATTCCAACTATCATGTTATTATTCTAACGGTTTGATTACTATTCCAATGGTCAGATTTATAATGGACATGTGGCTTTAATACTCCATATAAATACCTATTATTCCCTTAATTATCATTCAATTATATTTTCTCTCATGTTTATATACAATTTTATCTTAAGAATGAATATTTTATTATCAACATTATGTTTTATTTCTACAGATTTGTTCGTGAGTGTGGTCATTTTGGTGGATCGGCCATATCAAAATTATCCTATTCTTGTTCTCTTATTTTCTATTTATTTACATGACATAATATTTGAAATTATTATGGGATTAGTTTCTGACTAATGCATCATTCTTTATTTATGAGAATAATGTTTTTTTTCTCTATATGATGTATGTATTTTCTACTACATGTCATAATTATAAGAAGGGAATTTCAATTGATAAAATTCTAGGTCATTACATCTATAACCAATATTCATAGTTTCAATGTTTTAGAAATATACTATATAAATTTTGTGAAAAACATTTCACAAAATTATAATACACCAAGTTAACTTGAAAGGGAGTTATGTTTATCTGGAAAAAGGAGTGTGAAGAAAGTTTCCAAGAACTAAAGAAGAGGATGGTTACTACACTTGTGATAAATTTACCATCTAATGGGGAAATATTTTTCATTTTTAGTGATGAATTCTTAAAGGGACTTAGATGTATACTCATAAAAAATTTAAAAGTTATTTTCTTTTCATTGTGAGAGTTGAATCCTCATGAACAAAATTATCCTACCCATGATTTGGAGTTAGCTACAGTTATCCTTTTATTAAAGATATAGAGACACTATCTTTATGGGGAGAACTGTGATATGTACACCAACCACAAGAATATGAAGTATATATTCCCACAAAAGGAAATGATCCTCAGATAAAGGATATGGTTGAAACTTATTAAAGAATATGATTCTTCTATCCATTATCACCCTAGAAAATCAAACAAAGTCATTGATGCGTTGAGTAGGAAAGATTATGGTCTTCTTGAAATGATGACGATTGAAAAAGATCCATTGATCAATGATCCAGTAAAGTTAGATATGGGAATCATAAGGGAAGGAACATCATCATTACTTTCTCATATGATTTATCAACCATCACTTTTGGAAAAGATAAAGGATGCTCAAAGTGATGATGTGGAAATACATAAGAAGGTGGAATCTATACAAAAATGGAAACCCTATAAGTTCAAAATTGATGAAGAAGGAGTTGTAAGATTTGGTTCATGACTATGTTCACTATCAAATATTGATATAAAGAGGGATTTTTTGAATGATTCACATTTCTTGTATTTATATGTCCATCTAGGGAGAAAAAATTTGCATCGATATCTTTGAGAGAAATATTTTTGGGACAATATGAATAAATAGATCATAAAATATATATCAAAGCATCTGGTATGTCAGCAAGTGAAATCTAAAAGGAAAAAATATAACGAAATGATACAACCATTACCCATACCCACATAGAAATAGGAAAACATCACTATATACCTTTTCACTGGTCTTACAAATACATCTAGAGGAAATAATGATATATAGGTTATGGTGGATCATCTTACAAAGACTGTTCAATTCATTATAGTTCTTGGGGACTTATAACTCGATCAAATTGTAAATATATACATTAGATAAGTGGCGAATATGCATGGAACATCACTATCAATTATATCTGATCGAGATCCAATATTTACCTCCATGATTTAGATTAGTATTTAACATGCTCTAAACATAGAGTTGAACTTCAGTATGGATTATCACCCTCAAAATGATGGACAATATGAGCAGACTATCTAGAAATTGGAAGACATGTTGAGAGTATACTCGATGAAATTCAAAGGAGGCTGAGATCAATATCTTCCTCTGGTTGAGTTCTCGTACAATAATATTTTTTCACTCAACTATACAAATGGATATATATAAAGACCTTTATGGGAATAGATGTTAAACACCTATGTGTTGGTATGAAGTTGGTTAACTCAAGCATATGGGGCCTAAAATGGTTGAGTAAATGATAGAAAAGGTCAAAAACATTCAGTATCATGTCAAGGATGCTCAATGTGGACAAAATAGTTATGATGACAATCATCAATGAGACCTAGAATTTGAGGTTGGAGATAAAGTGATCCTAAGAATATATATATATATATATATATATGTAAGTGAGTCATGAGATTTGGGAAGAAGGGTAAGCTAAGTCCCAAGTACATTGACCCCTTTGAGATTATTTATCGCATCAGAGTTGTGGCACTCCCCCAAACTCTGTCTCAAGTAGACGATGTATTCCACATATCCCTATTAAGGATACACATACCGGATCCCTCAAAAGTAATAAATTAGAGATGGTGTAGCTGGAAAATGATCTCTCTTACGAGGAGAAACTGGTGAAGATCTTGGACCATAGAGATAAAATTCTACACAATAAGACAACTCACTTAGTTAAAGTACTATGGAAAAAACATAAGTATGAGGAGGAAATATGGGAAATATAGGAATCTATGAAGCAAGATTCCCCTCACATGTTTTAACCTTATTATGTAAAATGAAGTTCCAAGGGTGAATTTTTTTAAGGGGGAAGAATGCAGCGTCCTAAAAAATATTCTTCTTTAAATATTGGAACTCTTACCTCTCAATAAATATTTATTCTGTTTTAAAATTGAATCATATAAAAATCCTTTTACATACCATAATGACTATTAAGGAAATGATAACCATTATTATAATATGCATAATAACCATTGTAAGTGAAGTATTGAGTGATTTACTATAATACTAGAAACCAAAAACACTTTATTTCATTATTTAAGAATGTTAAATTTAGTCTACAAAAATACCAAATATAATACCAAATATTTCAATCTGAATAAAAATAGAGGATAAATAAAGCAAAATATAAAAATCTGGGTCACCTCGATCCCCTAGAGTCATCACACCCACAAACAACACTATAATAAAGAAACATAAAGTTAATAATATAATATTTGTTCTAGAAAGGATATTGAACCTTGATATAATTAAAGATAATAATGAAGTGTGAGAATTATGGTTTGTTTATAGTGATATATGGCCATTTTACACCAATAAAATTATCCAATAAGATAGTCGGTCATTATTTTTGTTGGTTACGTAGACACATTTAAGTGGCTGTCAAGGTTATCTTATAATATAACTAAAATTGTATTATTAGAAAAAATAAATATATACCATTAATAATATGTTTTATAAAAAATTTATATGTTTTAAATAAAATTTATTTTATTAAATAATCTTATAAAACACTTTTTTAAATGATTTTATATTTTACCAAATCGCTAAGTAATTTTTATAACGGTAAAAATGTTTACTATGCTATAAAAATTATTAATTTTTAGTAAATAATGATTTTTATTTAAAAGTTAAAATTATTATATTTATATAATTATTTTGAAAAAATAAATTTCTTTTTTTGAATCATCACTTCAAAATTATCCTATGATTTTTTATCTCACATTTTCAGACAAAATTGACTTTCTAGTGAAAAAGTGAAAATTATCATTTTATGAGAACTGTGAATTTATTACAAGATTATGATGTTAACATGATTAAAAAATTTATGAATAATTTTTTTAAACAAAATTACATTTAATAATTAAATAATATTAATTTTAATTTATAAATTTACACTTTACATTTTGGAGCAAAAAATTAAATTTTTTGAGATAGAAATTATTTTTGGTTTTTGTGCATTAAATGGGTGTTTGGAAGGTAAGATTAAATTTTGGAAGGATTTTAAAATCCAAAAAACTTATATAAATCATTAATATTCCATAAAATTGGTTAGAATTCATTTTACCCATAAGTGGTTGTCTTATATAATAAAATAACCAATATTTAATCCCTTTAAAACCACCCCTCCTCAAGTATAAATACCACACATAATACCTTTAATATCCACTAAAAATTCATTATAATAATTTATAGTCATTTTACCTCCAAAATAGTCCCTCTAATGTACCCTTAAGGTATCAAGGTTCTATACTCAAGTTTTAGGAATCAAATCTTCAAGGTAAGGGAATTCTCCTCCGCTTCTTTTTCATTCAAGAACCTCATTTTTGGCATGTATTCTAAATATTAAATTTAGTTCTTTACAAAATATTTTTATTATTACTTTAATCACAAAATACCATTTTACCATTGGTATACCTTCTTTACCTCTCATCATTCCCTCCCTAAAATCCAGTTTGTGTACCATCAGGCTGTCGAATTCATTTCTTGAATTTTTTCTCTTTTACAAGATAAATTCTAATATTATGAATCCCCAAACCACTTACTTTTCCATTTATATTCTCCTATATGTAAAAATAACTTATTTATTTGGATATACTTTTATTAAATCCACATTCCCTTCTCATTGGTTAAAAATGAAGTGATGTTCTTGTTTTTTTATCACTTATGCACTTAATGATTTTATATGAAACCCATTATTTATTCTCCTTAGGTTATTGAGAAAATTATTTCTTATGATCTATATGGATCATATTAATTAAGATATATGAAGGTTTAACCCTCATAGCGATTCAATGCATTGGGTAAATAATTTATCTCTAGAGATGACATGTTTTTTTGATACCTTGGTGAATAACTTTGGTAATTATGATTTATGACACCCTGATGATAAACCTTGGTGATATGTTTATGAATGTCTCATTTTTAAGTTGTGATTAATGTTATTTATATTATGGTATACCACATTTTCATATGATAATTCCTTATTGACATGTCTCATGGTCACTAGCAAAGTATCTCCTTTGTTTATTCCCTTACTAGGCTTTATGATTACCCATTTATTTGATGCATGTACCTAAGATATGAGATGCATTAAAGGTAACTTAGGATGAAACTATAAATAATCCTTTAAATTGGATTAGAATAATGTTTATTTTTTTTCATTTATTATGTTCCTAATTTTCATGACACTAAACCTCAAAAAATTCTATGTATTATTAAATGTTGTACCATGTAATGAAAGGTTTATGAAATAAATAGGAGGGTTATCCCGGTTGGTATCAAAATATAGTTTAGTTATTTATAGAAATTAGGATTTTAAAAAATTAGTAAAAACCCTAGGTATACATCCAAATATAGAAAAAAATCCTTAAATTTTGGTTAAGTATAAATTGAGTGGTTTCCAGGCAATGAAATCCCTATCAGGATACTATAAGTGGATATAGCTTTGGCACAGTTAAACATGGGGGTAATAACCCCGAAAAGGGATAATTGGTCTTGATTTGATCATCACCTAATGCATAACAATTATCGTTGTTGCACACCTAGTTTTACACTTCTGGGGGATATGTTTTAGTTATCATAATATTTTTACAATCCAACATGAAAGGATATATAGATATTATAAAATTTTTATTAAGATTATTTTATATCATCCTAGAATCATGATATTATAAAATTTTAGGATTAATATTTTCATTATAATTTTATTATAAGATTACCTATAGTTAAAAATTTCTCACTTAGGTTTTTCAATTCTAGATAAAAGGAAGGAAATAGAAGGACTCATGTAAACAATGGATGTAACAGAAAATGTGATGATGACCTTCCCAATATGGGAGGAGTTGGAGTTGAAAAATTCATGATGATGATGATGATGAATAAATTAACTCAGGTCATGAGAAAAAAACTAAACCATGTGGATCATCCGGCTTTACTAAGGAAGAAACAACTAGCAGTAGGATCCTTCATTCATCAACGACTGCCTATTTTTAGTAGAACCTCCAATAAACTAACCACAGAATAATGGATCAATACTATATAAAAGATATTTTATATACTCTATTTCTCTGAGTGAGAGAAAGTTACATTGGAAGTATATCACTTACATGGAAAAGTTGATTAGTGTTAGACACTGATCATGAGTAGGAAGACAGGGGATGAGGTAGAATCCATGGAATGGGAATACATCAAAAATTATTTTTCAATAAGTATTATCCTTATACCCCCTAGAAAAAAAAACAGAGAGGGAATTACTCAAGTTGAAACAGAGATAAAATTAATCAGTGGAGAATTATGAGATGAAATTTACAAGGTTTGAACATTATGATTCAATATTCGTAATTGATTTTGATGGGAAGACAAATCAATTCTTTGAAGGACTGAGACCCTATCCATAGAAATCATTAGAGACCCAAGACTTTGAGAGTTATGAAATGATAGTGTGATGTGATCTCAAAGTTGAAATGGGTTTTAAATATTCCCAATGGACTCAGGGAATTAATGACAATAATATATGTATGTAATAAAATTTTGGGAAGAATTCATTCAAGAAGAAAGTAAAACATCCCATTTACAAAAAAATTGGGAAGAAGCATTTGGGGATTTTTTTGAAAGGAAGTGTAAATTGCTAAAATTGTAGAAGAGATGAGCATATAGATCGAAACTATCATGGAGATGTAAAGCCTCAACATCTAAATTCTAATGAAAAAGGGAATATGGTGCAAGAAAAACTAGTTTTACAATGATTTAAGTACAGAGAACTTGGTAATTTATCTAATAAATGTCCAAATAAAAATATAATGGAGGGAAACCACCATCAACCAAAATAGAGGCTAAGGGAGAAAGGTTGTACTTTTTTAATTATGACAGCTACAATTGAGGATATAAATGAAATTATGGAAGGTACACTCATCATACAATCAAATATAGAAATTACATTTTTTATATTCTAGTTCTAATCATTATTTTATTTATTTCAAGTTTATAAAGAATATCAAGTTAAACCTTAAACTGCTAGTGTTAGAGTTGTCTGTTAAAAATCTTGGAAAAAATATTCAAGAACAAAAGATATATTGGCATTCCCTTATTATCTTTGGTGATTAAAATCTATTTTCAAACTTGGTGGTCATTCCGATGGTGTAATTTGAAATAACACTTGGGATGGACTGATTTTCAAAGTATAATGGAAAGATCAACTATAAAAGTAAGAATATTTCAGTAGTATTGAAGGGAAAGCCTTTAATAATATTTAAAAGAGAGATTTCCTAGCCTGATTCTTTCCAAGAACCACCTCCTATTGTGTTCTTTATAGAAATGATTAGTGAAGAAGAATAATAATGAGAAATTATAACGATAGGATATGTACCCATTGTTCATGAATATATTGATGTATTTACTAAAGAGTTATTGGCCCCCCTAGAAAGAGAGGTAGATTTATCAATAGAGATGTTACTTAGATCTAAGAAAATTTTGAAAACCCTATATAGAATGCCATATGTGGAGTTAGAGTAATTAAGGAAGCAACTTCAAGATATTTTGGAGAAGGGTTTTATTCGATCAAGTGTGTCTCCTCTTGGATCACTTGTTCTCTTTTTTAAAGAATAAAGATGGATCAATGTGGATATGTGTTGATTATAGAGAACTTAATGGGATCATAGTGAAGAAAAAATATCCTCCTCTAAGGATTGATGATTTATTTGATTGGATTCATGGAGCTCAATTATTCTCCAAGATTTACCACTGATCCAGGTATTATCAATTAATGGCGAAGAAAGAATATATCCCAAAGACTGACTTATGGATAAGAAATGGGAATTATAAGTTTATTTTTATTCCCCTTTTCTTGACTAAAACTTATTCTATATTTATGGATTTGATGAATAGAGTCTTTAGGGACTAAATTGATAAATTTTTGGTGGTTATTATTGATGATATTATGATATATTTGAAAAGTCAGGAAGAGCATAAGGATTATCTAAGGGTAATATCGCAAAATTTGGGGAAAGTGAATCTTTTTGGTAAATTTATAAAATGCAAGTTATGGTTACAATAAGTCACATTATTTGTACACATCATGACCAATGAAGTAATCTTAGTGGATATAGCAAAGATAAAGGCCATTGAGGAGTGGCCACGTCCTACAACTGAAATTTAAATTTGTAGTTTCCTTGGTCTAACGAGATACTATATAAAGTATGTGAAAAAAGTTTATTGACTTTATAATCAATTAACTAAGTTAACTTGAAAGAGAGTTAAGTTTATTTGAAAAAAATAGTGTGAATAATGTTTGCATGAACTGAATAGGAGGTTGTTTAGTGCACCTGTGCTAATTTTACCCTAAAATGGGAAAGGATTTGTCATTTCTAGTGATGAATCCCTAATGGGACTTGGAATTGTAATCATGAAAATTGAAAAAGTGATTACCTATGAATCATGATAGTTAAATCATCATGAAAAAAATTATCCTACCTATGATTTGGAGTTAGATATAGTTATCTTTGAATTAAAGATATGGAGACACTATCATTATAGGGAGAAGTGTGATATATATGCTGACCACCAAAGTCTGAAGTATACATTCAAACAAAAGGAACTGAACATGAGGCAACATAGATGATTGTAATTTCTTAAAGACTATGATTATTTCATATATTATCAACTTGGAAAAGAAAATAATGTCATTGATGTGTTAAATAAGAATGATCATGGTATTCTTACAATGATTAGGTTTGAAATATATTCATTGATCAAGGAGTTAGTAAATAAGGATATAATAATCATGAGGGAAATAAAATCAATATTATTTTCTCAAATGATTTCTCAACCATAACTTATGGAAAAAGGTAAAGGATGATCAAAGAGATTATGTGGTAATGCATAATAAGGTGGAAGTTGTCATAAAAGGGAAATCCTTAGAGTTTAAAATTTATAAACAAGGAGTTGTAAGATTTGGATCGTGACTATGTGTACCATCAAATCCTGAGATAAATAGGGATTTATCGAATGATATATAGATCTTAATATTCACCATACACCTAGGGAGTAGAAAGATGTATCAAGATCTTTAAGAGCACTATTAGTTAGACAATATGAAGAAAGAGATCATGAAATATCTATCAAAGTGTTTGGTATGCCATCAAGTGAAAGTTAAAAATAAATAAACATAAGGGTATGATGAAACCATTACCAATACCCATATGGAAATGAGAAAAAATCACCATAGAATTTGTCACTATTCTTTAAAAGACATCCAAAGGAAATAATTCTATATGGGTTATGGTGAATCATCTTATCAAGACTGCTCACTTCATTAAAAATTTAGGGAAATTCTCACTCAATCAACATACAAGGATATATATCAGATAAGTGGTGAGGATACATGAAACAAAACTATCAATTATATTCGATCTATATTTGAGATTTATGTCAAAGTTCTAGAAAATTATCAACATTATATAAACATGGAGTTGAACTTTAGTATGACTTATCACCGCAAACCGTTTTTCAATCTGAATAGACTATCTAAACATTGGAAGAAATGTTTAGAGCATGCTCAATAATCCTCAAAGGAGGATGGGACCAATATGTTACTATATTTTAGTTCTCATACAATGATAGTTTTCACTCAAGAATCAAAATGGATCCAAATTAAGACCTTTATAGCATGTGATGCATAACACCTACATGTTGGGAAGAAGTTGGCAAATACAAGCTGTAAGTACCTGAAATGGTTGAGGAAATAATAGAAAAGGTCAAAAACCATTCAACAGCACATCAAGGATACTTATAGTAGAAAAAAGAGACATGATAATAATCAATGATGAGACATAGGGTTTTAGGTAGGAGATAAAGTATTCCTCTATATATCTTTATGGAAGGGAGTCATGAGATTTGGGAAGAAGGGTAAGCTAAGTCCTGGGTACATTAACCCCTTTGAGATTATTGATCGCATTAAATATGTGGACTATTGACTAGCACTCCCCACAACATTGTCTCAAGTACACGATGTATTCCACGTATCCCTCTTGAAGAAGTACATAACTATTCCCTCATATATACTAAAATTGGAGAGGGTATAGATATAAATGATCATTCTTATAAGGATCAGTCAGTGAAGATATTAGACCATTGACATAAAGTTCTATGCAACAAAACAACTCACCTTGTCAAAGTAATTTAGTGAAACTATAAGTATGCGGAAGAAAATTGGGAACCATAGGAAGTCATGAAGCAGAAGTACCCTCACCTGTTTTCACCTTAGTATATAAAATGAAACTTTTAGAGTGAATTTTTTTTAAGGGGGGAGAATTTAATGACCCAAAAAATGTTCTTCTATAAATAAAAGGAAATATTAACTATCAACAACTTTTTATTATGTTTTAAAATCTAATCACATAAAAATAATTTTATATGACATAATTACTATTAAGAAAATGATATCCATTATCATAAGATGTGTAAGAACCACTGTAAGTGAAGTAGTGAGTGATGTTGTATAATACTAGAAAATAAAAAAACTTTATTTCATTATTTAAGAATATTAAATTCAGTCTAAAAAAATACAAAATATAATATTGAATATTATAATGAGAAGAAAAATGGATGATAAATAAATTAAAATATAAAAATTTGGGCCACCTCGATCCCCTCGAATCACTACACCCATGAAGAGCACTATAACAAAGAAATAGAGAGCTAGTAATACAATATTCATTATGGAAATGATATTGAACCTTGATAAAATTGAAGTGAATAATTAAGTGTAAGAATAATGGTTTATTTATAGGGTGATATTTCCATTCAAAATTAATATAATTATTCAATAATACATCTATTCATTATTATTACTAGTTACATAGACACATTTAAGTGACCATCAGGATTATTTTATAATATAACTAAAATGATATTATTAGAGGAAATAAATATATTCCATTAAAAATATGTTTTATGATAAATATATATGTTTTAAATAAAAGTTATTTCATTAAATAATCTTTTAGAAAATTTTTTCAATAATTTTATATTTTAACAAAGCCCATAGTAATTTTTATAATGGTCAGAATGTTTAATACGTTATAAAAATTTCTAATTTTTAAAAAATAAGGATTTTTATTTAAAAGTTAAAATTTGAATATTTAGAGAAAATAAATTTTATTTTTTGAATCAGCACTTCAAAATTAGTTTAGGCTAGATTTTTAGGAATTTTCTGGCAAAATTGATTTTTAGTAAAAAATTGAAAATTACCATTTTACGAGAATCATGAATTTATAACATTATTATTACATGAACATGATTCAAGAAATTATGAAATGTTTTATTAAATCAAAAATTAATTTAATAAGTATGAAAATTAATTTAAAAATATTAAATTTAATTTAGAAATTTACACTACATTTTTGGAACCAAAAATTTGTTTTTTTGAGATATAAATTATTTTTGGTCTATTGGAATTAAATGGGTAAGTGGGAAGCTAAGATTAAATTATGGAAGGATTTTAACATCAACCCACCCACCCTCACTCAATAATAGTCCAAAAAATGGGTTATAATTCATTTCACCCACAAGTGGTTAGCTTATATAATAAAATAACCAATTTTTAATTCTTTAAAAACACCCCTCCTCAAGTATAAATACAGACCATAATACCTTTGATATACACTAAAAATACCTTAATCACTAATTTATGGTCATTTTATTTTCAAAATATTCCCTCTAATGGACTCTCAAGGTTCTATCCTTAAGTTTTAGGAAGCAAACCTACAAGGTAAGGGAATTATCATCTTTTTCTTTTCCATTCAAGAACCTCATTTTTGGTACACTTTTGATTATAAATTTACTAATAAAATATTTTTTAACAGTTTTAGACCTTTTCTCTCTCTAATTATTCCCTTACTAAAATCCATGTTGTGTACAGTCATGTTTCCAAATTCATTTCTTGAATTTCTCTCTTTTACATGAGAAATTATAATATCGTGAATACCCAAACCACTTTATTTTCCATTGGTATTAATATATATGTAAACATAACTTATTTATTAGGGATTTACATGTATTAAACCCACATTACTTCCTCAGGGGTTAAAAATGAAGTGATGTTCATGTTTTTTTAGCACTTATACACACAATGGTTTTATATGAAACCCATTATTTATTCTCCTTAGGTTATTGAAAAAAAATGATTTATTATAATTGATGTGGATAAAATTAATTAATACATTTTAATTCATTGTGATAGTGATCCAATACATTGGGTCAAGAATTAATCTCTAGATATGACATGTTTTTCGATACCTTGGTATTTATGATTTATGACACTCCAGTGATAAATCTTACTGATATGCTTATGAATGTCTCATTTTTATGTTGTATCCAAATTTCCATGTTATGATCCATGTTTTTTATATTATTATATGACTCATGTTCATATAATAATTCCTTATTGATATGAATCATGGTCACATGATAAGTATATCCTCTGTTTATTCCCTTACTAGGATTTATGCTCACCATTTTATTTGATACATATACCCAGGATATGAGATGAAGTGAAAGTAAATTAGGATAAACCTAATAAGAATAATTTAAAGTGTATTATAATTTTTTTTTATATTTTTCATCTATTATGTTCCTAATTTACAATTTAATAAACCTCAAATGATCCTATGTATTATTAAATGTTGTACCATGTAATGAAAGGCTTATGAAATAAAAAGGTAGGTCACTATAGAAACAATTGTATTGATGGTTTTTGATGACTAAAATTGATTGTATATATGTGTTATGATTTTTTTAACTTTAACCCAATTAAATTTACAATATAGAGTATATGTTCTGCATTGAATGTGTCCTGTGATTTTTGTTTTATTTGTAGGTTTTTATATTATATATAAGAAGGTACAGGTTGGGTTTGGTGTACTGGCTAGTGAGATTAAACTATACCAATTTTTATTTTAAACTGTTGGTATATCCATATACTAATGGTTTACTAGAACTATTTGTATATGACAATTCTAGCCAGGTTATACCAATGGTTTCAGTGAAACTATTGGTATATCCTTGTACCAATGCCAAAAATCCCCACAGATTATGGAACCTATTGTATAGACTATACCAATGGTTCTAGGGATATAATAATGGTTTAAAACTATCAGTATAGGGTGATTTTATATTAGTGAAAAATAGATAACATAATCTTAAATTATCACCCATTAAGAGATTTTTTTAAAGGGGTGAGGTTGTGGTAAGTAGAGTTTCCATAGAAGTGAACATGGTACAACCATTGACTAAATCCTTATCTTACTAAAAGCATGAATATCCTGTGATGGATAGAAGAATAAAAGTTACCAGTAGTTAGATATAGTGAAAATGGGAGTCTATTCGATTTGGTTCCCTAGAATCAACTTCTATGTTATTTATGATTACCCATATTCACAGTTTTTTTGGATATTAATAAAGTTCTTATAACATCATGATTTTTCTTATATGAAACATTTTATGTGATAATGTACTAAGAGAACCCATCACATTGAAAGGTCATATTAGTCGCCCTCTATGATGAGAACTTGGAATTATAATTAGAATATTCCCATATATATGTTATATGGTCATATGGTATCATTATAAGGGATAAAAATGATACAAGCTATTAGGAGTAAGGGGATTATAAGACATTAATACTTCTTCTCAGGATTTTCATCATTTGTAATCTCCAAGAGAAGTAGGTTATGAGAACTTGAAACACCAGTATAAAATCCACATTTATACGTGTTATTGGATGTTTCTATCTACAAACATGTTTAATTGTTATATCCAGAACTCCAAAAACCCAGACCCAATAGTTATATTATAATATTGGTACAAATTACAAGAGATCCTAATAGAAAACAAATAAGGGTGATATCAGATGCTTTGTAAGGAGTAACATACAAAAAAATCTTAAATAACATAAATATGACATAAGTGATATGATAAGAATCAATGAAAACCATTAATCTATAATCAACTGAAATTTAGGACATGATATATTAATAATAATAAATGAAAACATGAATAATAATAAACATTGATCTCATACTGATGGAATTCATAATGTTAGACATAAAAAACTTTCTATAAAGGCCTTATTCCAAGACACTTTCTTGTCATGAGAAGAGGCACACACAAAAACCCAAACACTTTTTCTCACGAGACCTATTGATGCATCGACGTGCTATATAATTTCAGGCCCCACCCATCACCATATTAAGTCCAATGCGTTCACCATAAGAGTCATGGAGACATTTAATACCATTCCCTAATGAACCTATTAAATAATAAAAACTTAGATATCTATATATTGATAAATATGGAAATCAAATACTTCCCTATCCAATAAAATAGCGTCTATGTCTAGGATAACATCTCTCAATCAACTTGGAAGCAGTGGGGTATCATTAAAGTAACATGTAGTACCATTATCAAAGAAATATAGGGTAAAGGGTAACATTAATGTGTTGGGTTATCAATGGAAGATAATAATTGAGTTAAATAGTTTACATTGGTAGGATACCAAGAAAATGGTAGAAAAAATCCTTCATCATGGTTCATTAAGAGCGAATATTTCAAAGTATATCCCCTGGGAGTGTCTTTCCAGGTGTATAGTATTAGGCCCACTCATCATGAATTAGGATGATGATTGAGTCAATAATCAACCAAACCTTTTCATGGTGATTAACCCTAGGTTAATCTATTCCACAACCATATCCACTTTTCAATATCTAGGTAGAGTTTCACTTTTTAGGAATCTAGACACACTTTTACTTTACCAAAACCCATAATGGTTTTACCACTATGGAAAAGTTAACTTTTGAATCAAAAGAATAAAAGAGTGGGATAAAAATATATACCTTTAAATCCATTAAATTTCATGATTAACATGGAAAAAAATCTTTCATTTAAATTTATTCACCAGGCATAAGAAAATGGGTGGTGATTATAATATGAGTCCCAAAGAAAGAAAATTGAGATGGAAAAACCCCACTTATGACTTGGGTAGAAATTCAATAATATCCTATTAAAAAATAGGGATTAAATTTGATCTTAAAATCACATGAATAATTTTTTTTCATGATGTAAAATCTCAAATAGGTAGTATATACACCGCATGAAATAAATTAGGTGCATAATACAAAATATGTCTCTAAGAGAGGAATTTGAGGTGAAGAACCCTTACATATTGTCATGAATTACATGAACATACTTTAACTTCATGTATAATAAACATATCTAACTTAGTCAATTAATTAATAACTTTATTCATATTCATTTTCATTCATTTTCTTCATAAATAATCATTCTCTACATGAATGCTTCTGATTTTCCACATCAATGTTTATAATTTTGATTGTTTGTACTAGTTTCATAATAGATGAATTTTTATTCATTATTATTCCAAAGTACATTATTAGAAGATCATTAAATTTAATATTAGGTATGATTTATAATAATGTATTATATTTTAAGTTTATTTCATTATTCTTTTAGACCTTATCCTTGAATATAAAGTTGATAATAAGTGTGTTTTTGTGATTTTTGATGAATAGAGGGTGTTTCCTTAATTTATGAATTATATATTAATATAATATCTACATAACCAAAAACAAATCATTATTTTCAAATTTATATCATATTATACTAGTAAATAAGTTATCATTCTCATTAATGATATAAATGGCTAGTATTATTCAAGTAGGTGGTTAAACTGACCCAAACATGAAAATACCTTGATTTAATAAATGACTATGAGGTGGTTTTGTTGTAATATTATTATACCATAAGCATAAAAATATTATTTAGTATTTATTACTTTGATATATTAAAATTTTAAGGAAGTATAAGAATAATGAATGGATATGAAAATCTTACCTAATTTGAATAAAAGATTATCTTCTTAGCATGTTTATTTTAAACAATTAAATTAACGACAATAATTTTTTGATAATATCATTAATAAATTCTATAATTTTACACATGATATAATAAAAATCATATTTATCTTTTAATACCATAATTATATCCAACTTTGTAAATTAGTGAAGGAAAATGAAACACGTTACGTCATGGAGACAATAGTCCACGCAACACACGAACAATAATTTTGTTTTTCTTAATGGATGGTGTATATGAATAAATAATGATAATACCCTTAATATTGTAAAATTATAATATATAAATGGTAATAATATTATTATATTAGTGTTTCTAGAATAAATTCTGAAGAATATAATTAAGAATAAAACTAAGCAGCTAATAATACTCACACGAGAGAATTGAATTTTCCTTGAAAGTATCATTGAATTTGAAAATATTAGGATAACTATGAGTAATTAGTGGATTATATTTGGGTTAGAGTTTTATTTGGAGAGTAAAATTTATATTTTTAAGGAGAAATTCAAATGATAGATGAGTGTTTATGTGGTGTAGATGTTACCCTTTTACAAGTGAAGGGAAGGGTAGTTTTGGGAGTAACCCTTACATTTTCAATAATGTAAGGTTACTATTCAAGTTTCAAAGGAAAAAAATGGAAAAATGTATAGGGGACACATGTATTGGTCTATAAAAATCTCAAACATTCAATTCAAGGCATGTTTGTTAAATTTTTTATTGTAAAACTCAATTTATCCCGTTTACTTTTACCATGATAATTTTGTTTAACCTTAGTAATTAATTTTAATGACAAAAATTAGGATATAATTTTTTTGCCTATTTTGATAATTATAATTTTATATTTAACTATAATTATTTCAAATAAAAGGTACAAAGGTGTGAAATATTAATTTTAAAACAATACACTTAATTATGTATAAATAGTTTTTAGAGAAATAATGTTTTTAAACATTAAATTTATATATAAGATAAAAATATATTTGATTTTAATTTTAATAATATAAATTAAATTATTATAAAACATATAGAAGGTATTAGGCTTTAAAGGAAATCCAAAACTAGTTCTCCCTTGAAAATACTTGATTTAAATAAAAGATCAAAAGTAATTTTTTTATTAGAGAAACATTTTAATTAGTCCTAAAAATTTTGGGAATAAGATTTATAAATTCAAATAATAATTTAAAATACATATTTTTATTCCTTAAATTCATATTTTATTACTTAAAAGGTATTCTAAACTTCTAGGTCGTTCTTATATTATGGTAAAGTCATACAAATTACAAGTTTTGTGATAACTGTATTCTTCGACTAAAAACAACCTTTTAAGAAAAAGATCAAAAAGCTATACTAAGATAATTTCGATATGATGAATTAAAAAATGATGTTATTTGGGTCAATTTAGAATTATTAAATTAATATATTAAATAAATTCATGAATAAAGACTCTAAAGGGATCATTTCATGATTTTTTTTGGATATGGTGTTTACCTGCTACAATAGAGTCTCAGGTGTTACATTCTCCCCTGCTTAAATATTTTAATCCAAGAAATTAGGTTATATATCAGCTATTGAAAAAATGTGGATATTAATTCCTTATATATTCTTCATTCTCTTAGGTTTCCTCTTCTAGTTTGTGATTTATCCAAAGGAATTTCATTAAATTAGTTATACAATACCATAATACTTGCTCTCTTATGTTAAGAATCTGGATAGGATCCTCATTGTAAGAAAATTCAGGATCCAAGTCTATTCCCTCAGATGTGATAACATGCATTGGATCTGACATATATATCCTCAATAATGAAACATGGAATACATTGCGTACTTTAGAAAGGTTGGGTGACATGGCCAATTTATAAGATAAAACCCCAATTATTTTTAGTATTTCAAAAGGCCCAATGTACCTAGGGATTAACTTCCCCTTTTACCAAATCTTAAAAATCACTTCCTTGGTGAAAACTTCAAGAATAAAAGATCCATAACTTTAAATTTCAAGTCTTTCCTTCAATTATCAATTTATCTCTTTTGTCTGATTTAGGCTACTTTAATGCGATCTTGTATAGTTTATACTTTAACAGTTGTCTCTTCTACAATTTCTTGGCCAAATAACTTTCTTTCTCCAAATTTTTACCAATAGGTTGGAGTATGAAACCTCTACTGATACAATTCTTCATATGGTGTCATCTAGATGCTTGAATGGAAGATATTATTGTATGAAAATTACACCAAAGGTAGATAATGATCCCACATACCTCAAAAGTCAAGATAACATGATCTTAGTATGTATTTCAAGGTCTGTATAGTCCTTTTAGACCACCCATCAATTTGGGGATGATATGTAGTACTTAAATGTATCTCTATGATAAGATCCCTTTGAAGACTCTTCCCAAATTTCAATGTGAACCAAGGATCACAATTAGATATAATTAATATAATCCATATAATTTCATTGATATAGAGTTGGATAAGTCACTAAAGGGATAAATATTCTCTTATAATTAATAAATTATTATAATTAGTAAGATGATCAACTATGAACCATATAACATCATTCTTCCTTGGAGTATTTGGGAGTCTAGTAAAAAATTCCATTATAACATTCCCCACTTCCATATAGGTATAAGTAGTGGATGCATGAATCCTTTAGGATATTATCTTTCATCCTTTACCTGTTTACATACTAATAATCTAGACACATAGTCTGTAATTTCCCACTTCATACCATCCCACCAGAAATTTTCACTTAAATACCTATACATATTTGTGCTACCAGGTTTTATAGAGAAATTTGATCTATATACTTCATCTATAAGTTCCCTTTTAAACTCTAGTATAGATGGAACACATAACCTCTTCCTAACCTTTAATAATATATCCCTATAAATTAATTATGTCAATTTCACATTATTCACTACTTTAATATTCCTTTTTAAGTTCTCATCATCCTATTGTGACTTCTCTATCATTTCTAGTAATTATGCTTTAATAATTTATTTGAAAAGGATCAATTTCCCCCTTTACTAGAAATCACCATATCCATCTCTATTAAATATCTATATATGGGTTACTTTTTAATACTCATCATGGTAAGAACTCTATAGTATCTCCTACTAAATGCATTATCTCCATTTTTCCTTTATAGGATGGTAGTATATTGATAAATCATAGTCCTTGAGCAGTTCTAACAATATTTTTTCCTCATGTTGAGATCCTTTTGAGAGAATATATACTTAAAACTCTTGTGGTATATATATATATATAATATTTCACTATAGAGGTAATGTATCTATATTTTAAAAGAAAATATTATGGATGATAGATCAAGTTCATGAGTTGTATAGTTATATTCATGGATTTTTAATTACCTTGTTGTATAGGTTATCACTATAGCATTCTGCATATAGACACAACCACATCCATTCTTTGACGAATCACTATAAATTACAAATATGTCCTTACCTAATGATAAAGTTAATAATGATTCATTAATAAGTCTCCTATTAATCTATTCAAAACTTTCCACACACACCCTTGAATATGTGAATTTAACCCCTTTATGTGTTAACTTGGTCAATGAGTTTTCTAATTGAAGAAAATTTTAAACAAACCACTTATAGTAACCTAATAAACCCAAGAAATGTCAGAAATTGATTATTTTCATTTATGTATACCATTATTTGACTTCATTTTTATTTTAAAGGTCAAAATATATTCTATATTTGGAGATAATATGATAAAAAAGAAATTTCATTGAGCCACAATTCACCCTTATTATATTTCCCATATAATTCTATTTTTTCTAAGGTCCACCAAAATTATTTAAATATGGATCTCATGCTCTTAATATATCTTAGATTATATCAAGATATCATCAATGAATACAAATAAAAAGTTATCAAGATACTCCTTGAATACTTTATTAATCATATCTATAAAGAAAGATGGCGTATTATTTAATACAAAAGGAATTACTGTAAACTCATAATGCCCATACCTTGTTCGAAATTTCATCTTTTATATATCATCCTTATTCACCCTTAGTTTATGATAAACAGAGAGAAGTTTTATTAGTATTTTTCTCCTTTAAGTTTATAAAATAAGTTATCAATATGTGTAAAAGGATACTTATTATTTATAGTAATGTAATTGATCTTCCTATAATCGATACATAATCTCATGGACCCATCCTTCCTTTTCATAAATAAAATAGGGGATACCAAAAGTGAAACACTGGGGCATATAAATACATTATCACTAAACTCATACAACTATTTCTTAAACTCCACAAACTACACTAGTTCCATTCTGTAAAAAGTTTTAGATATAATCCTTGCATCAAGAATGAGTTCAATGGAGAACTCAACTTCACTCTCTGGTCAATAACCAAGTAATTATTCTAGAAAAACATAAATTCATTTTTTTTACCATAGGTAAATCCTCTATTCTTATAATATCTTTCACATCCATAAATATCACTTGATCTTACTATCAACCTATAATTTCATTAAGTATATTTATTGGGGGAGGGTCTAGACATGATTTATGTGATGAATTTTCCCCTCTAAAGATAAGAGATTCCACTACAACTTTTTGAATTGTAACCTCTTTATCTTGGAAATGTTTTTCATTATACTTTGAAATTCAATCCCTAACAAGTATCATATCAAATTAAACCTAAGTTATGATAACAAAATTTGAAAATAGGGCTTTTCCATGATTCATAATTGGAACCACCTAAAACAACTTTATTTCCATAAGACTCCAAATTGGAATCTTAATTGATAAATCAATTATTAGGATTATAGGGAAGTATCTAATGTTTTATTAAAACATGTAAGATATAAAAGAGTGTGAATATTCATAATAAAATAAAACATTTTCTAAATTTGAGGTAATAATCAAAGTACCCACCACTACATCATTAGAAAATTCGACTTCAGCTGTAGTAATTGCATAAGCTTGGTCTTAATACATTAGAATTTTCTGAGGTAAATTTACTTTATGTTTGGGGAATTTGTTTATATAATGTCCCTTATACCTATAGTTAGAGTATTGAACATAAAAAAACTCTACCTTTCCCTTTCATAGTTGAGTTTTATGGCCTTTTTCTCTGCACTTGTAATAAAATTCATCTCCCTTCCTTCAAGACCCAATGTGTTTCTTTCATGACTCAACCCAATAAGAATCAAGCCATAAATAACCCAAGTCTGCATCCATAGGCTAGGGGTTGAATAAAATTTCAAAAAGGAATAACTAATAAAGGATCCCTTTTTTTAAGTACCTGTATGAATACACACAACCATATCCATGCATAAGTGCAGAGGAATAAAAGAAAAGAAAATAACATCTAGAGTAACAATAATGCATGTAAAAACATATTTGGAGTAAAAGAGTATGAAAATGTAATATGAAAAAGTAAAAGGGGAAAATACATGCCCAACCAAAAAGATGCCCAACTTGATTTTTTTTGTAAAAGTAAATACTGAGAGAGCCTGGATCCAGATCTCCAAGCCTCAACCATCGTATATGGTAAAATGCACCAGAGTATCCCTATGATCCTCTGTAATTGCCGATTACATTTAATTTGTATTAATAATACATGAAATGTGTGAGAAAATATAACTTATAGGTGAGTATATACATACCCAGTAAGATGCCCTGAAAGATGAAGGGGGTGTAGTAAGAGATATGATAGAAGTAAATAGATCAACCCATTGAAAGAGAGAAATTAAAACCAATCAACAGGGATATATTGTCATAAAATAAAACCAGATGAGATAGAAAAAGATCTTAATCTCACAAACCATCCCAAGAAAAGTGTATTCCATCTGTCCAAGAGGTCCCTCAATGATTCCTAGCATCTCACATGTTTTTCCAAAGAAATATCTATGTTAATCCACACCTCACCACTATGACACACAATCGAGGGGACATAATCTATAGGTAAAGGACCCATGTCCTGGTACAACATGAGGGTTCCACTCTATTTATAGAGGACCCATGCCCTGCAACTGTAGGAGGGTACCACTTTGATGGTATAGGACCCATGCCTTGACACCGTAGGAGGGTTCCACTCTGATGGTAGAGGCTCCATGCTCTAAATCCATAGGAGGGTTCCACTTTGATGGTAGAGGACCCATGCATTAACTCTTTATGAGGGTGCTACTATAATGGTATAGGACCCATGCCCTGGTTCCATAAGAGGGTTCCACTCTGATGGTAGAGGACCCATGATCCAACTCCGCAGGAGTGTGCCAATCTAATGGTAGAGTCCCCATTTTATAAATCTATAGAAGTATGCCACTCAGTATATAGATTGATATATTAACAGAGGACCCATTCCCTATACCAGTAGGAGGGTTATACTCTGATGGTAGATAGAGTATCCATGCCCTATCCTAGAAGGAGGGTGCCACTCTAATCTCTCTGAGGATCCTGCTCGATCAATTCCATCATCAAGCATCTCTTAAAGAAGTGTAATTCCTATAATATCTCACATCATATATCAAAATCCACTATGAAGTCCACCATCATGTTATATTGGAAAAAAATCAGGATAAGCTACTCACAGTCCAAAAGTTGAGTAAAAAAAGAGATATAAGAGGTAAAAGTTTCCTCAAAAGGAGGTACACAGTGTGTAGGGGATCCACATGACATGTGGTCCCACTCTAATGCCTGACCATGCCATGTCTAACATACATTTAACTATCCATTTAGTCCCACATGGAAATTAATTATACTACATGATGTGTCTCATCCACCCAGGGTCAAGATGTGTTCTCCTGGTTATGATCATATACACATCCCTTGTGCCTATACATGTTGTGTACCCGGTCATGTCTGTGTCTATGTACTCCCTAAGTACACACATGGCCTCCATCATTGATTCAAATGATGTGTGGGGGTCCAACACATTGTTTGATACTTATGATCTGTCGAAAACCCTAGCGACATGGATTTTCAAAGAACATGCCATGTATTCTTTCAAACTACACAGTGTTTAGTCATGATTTTCACATAAACTTACATCTTCCATGCGTTCTTCTAGATATTCCTTTTCTACTTAGAATTATGAATGTAGGCCACTATAAACTAGTGGTAATCACCTTAATCCCTTGTTTCCGATTACTTATTGGCTGTAAAATGGAATTCAAATTGCCTGTATGAACCCACCTTGCACTGCCATCACTCGGGGCACCTCCCGTTGACTCACTAGATTCTCGATCTATGGTGGAATCACCCGCATACCTCAAACCATCCTGATCCATCCTTTGATCACTGATCTATTCATTACATGAAAATCTACAGTTAATCTCGGGTCCTGATCATGATCAATCCCGCCTGGAAGTGTCGAACCGTGACCTTATAGGACAATGGAGAAGATTGCAAAGAATGATGGGGGAAAACCACATAAGATGATTTTCAAAAATCATCGAATAACCATTCTTGGAAAAAGAATATAGATTGTGGATATCCATGGTAAGAAATATAATGACCCTAAATTTTATCAATGGAAATTCCTTTATTATAATTATTCTATATAGCATGAATTTTATAAATCACATTGAGAACCTAATTAAAACTTCATTCTCATAAATGAATAATTAAATAAGTGTTATTTATATAAATTAAGAAACTTATACCAATGGAATATTAACTTGACCATTGTAATAATAATGTGACCATTGGGAATAGTAATCTGGCCATTAGAATAGTAACCTAACCTTTAAAAGTATAAATAAAACTTAATTATCTTATAAATGAAAATATGATATATTTATATCATGGAATAAGTAAATAAATGTTTTAAAAGTAATAAATTAAGTGTTGGTATTTTTTGTGAAACGTAAATGTTTATTTATAATTTTATAATTAATATAATGATTAAAAAAATTATTTTCATAAAATATATTCATCAATTAATATTTAATTTTATTATAATTATAATATAATTTTATCAGACCTTAATTAATACTTCAAAGTGTCATAAAAATAGTTATATTATTAAAATCGGTAGTGTTTGAATAAATGATGATTTTAATTAAAAATTAAATTTCTCATATTTAGAAAATCATTTTCATAAAATGAAGCCTAATTTTGAAATCTACACATCAAAAAATGGTTTGGATGAATTTTTGGGATTTTTCTGAAATAGTTAAATTTTTGGTGAATAGTGAAATATGGTAATTTACGGTACTTAACATTATTAGTAAATAAATAAATTTTTGAGTCATGGTTGAGTCATAGATGATGTAATTAACCATTATCTTGAAATCACATGCTCTATTTTCTATACTTAGTTACAATAATCAATACTATTTATTTTCATGAGCCAAAATAATAAACAAATGAATAGAATAATCAAAACACCCCTCTCCTACCCTATAAAAACCACCCTCACCACCTCTTCTCATCACACCTTATAATATTTTTAGCTTGATAATATTATACCCAATACCTCTCCCAAGAATATTCCCCACATTTTGGTCTTTCTGGTCTCACCAAAAGACAAATTCCAAGTGCCTTAAGGAGGTTCTCAAGGAGACGATATTCAAGAGGTAAAATCCTCATTATTTATCTTTTAATTTATTTTATTTTCTTATCCTCACCTCACCTCCCCTATACAAAGTGACATTATAAATTCAGTATCATATATATATTGGAATGTTATTATGTTTATGGATTATCCATCATAAAATCTATTCTCTTCTTCTTTTATTCTAAAAATGAAAATATCGTTCGTGATGTATTGATTCACAGCCTTTGTGGATAATGATTTTTAGTTTTACATTAACACCTTAATGTATGATCATAAAACCATTATAATGGTTAAAAAATATTGTAAAATTTATATTATAACTTATTCCATGTATTGAAACAAATATATATACATAATATTAAATAATAAAACAAACAAGTTCGTGATGATCAAAAAGCCGCCTAAAATAAACCAAACGTTTATCATTAAAATTTTATCTAATGAATCATTATCATATCTGAAAAAATGATATATGGGACCATTTATAATTCTATAAGTATATTAATACCATTTCATTCCACTTTTATAGTTTTTCAATCATTTTACAAGAACTTCCATAATTATATACAATTAAACCAACCATGAAATCCATGAAACAAACACTCCTAGAACAAAAAAATTAAACATTACAACTCATCAAATGGCCATAAATAAAATTAAAAAATTTTAAAAAAATCATATATATATAATAGGTTCTGAATTAATTAATTAATGGATATAATTTTATTATCCTGGATATTAAGTGCAAGTGAAGAACACATTCAGACATAAGGTATGGGATCTATCCAAACCTTCATTTTTCCTCTAGGTTACACTCTCTCTATTTACACAAATGTATTTATTAATTAATATTATATAATTATTCTAAATTATATTTATATGATACAAAATTATGTATCCATATCAATTTATCCTTCCTTGATGGGGAAATACATGTTTTATATGGTTTCCTTTTTAATTCCTCTTGATAAGAAAGTTCAATTAAATTGAACTTCCCAATTTCTTACCCATTTTCAAGTACACTACATAATATGTTTTAATCCACCAATATTTTTATAAGATCACTCTTTTTATCATGAAAAAACCATATTATTTCATTTCTAGTTTTATAAAAATAATTTTTCATTTTTCTGCTTTAAAGTCTCTTTTATATTTTCTATTAAATTTCACCGAAGTAGATCATTTATAAATTTTCTTAAACACACTTAAATTAGACATAATCCATCATTATCTATGAATATTTCCCTTATTAATGACTGTGTATGATTTAAATCCATTCTTTCTTGTACACCATTATGATACACCCCTTGGTTATGCTTTATGACATGACTACGATACCCATTTCTTTCCATGGGTAACCCTTACGTTTATTCCTTATGATTTATTCTTCATGTGGAACACATATTAATGAATATAAATATGTTTTATTATACTTCTATGTTTTTAAT
The DNA here is from genome assembly GCA_963277665.1 of Viscum album. Classification (NCBI taxonomy): domain Eukaryota; kingdom Viridiplantae; phylum Streptophyta; class Magnoliopsida; order Santalales; family Viscaceae; genus Viscum; species Viscum album. The sequence goes on along the minus strand of OY728134.1, from coordinate 1,082,071,231 downwards.
TTTATGTACCTAATCAAATACACTAGACTATTCGATCCCTGGTTTGTATTTCTTGGTTAATTATGCTTAAAATTATGTAATAATATTTGTAAAAGGCTAGGGTTTCTATAAGAAATATTGAACAATAGAGATTAATTGAATAAATAATTAAAAACTGATACAAGAGTGCATAAAAAGGATCATATTAAACGTAGATCAAAGAAAATTAATTTATTATGCTCAATATTTTAATCATAAGGGGAAGAATACATAAATGATGATTCCTACCTTGATATTGGATTTTTTCTTTAGTGAAGAACACAACTGCCAATTATGGGGAAGATCTGTTGCGTTAATTGTGCTTTTGATTTTCCTAGATCCAAACGCTCATCATCATTTGATCTCAATTTTCCAACATATAATGGTGGATTCTTTCTCTCAATGGTCCCATGGTTATTTAGATAACCCTATAGATTCACCAAAATAACATATTTATAGAGGAAATCAGTTTAGTCCATTAAATGAATCAATTAAATAAATAATTTAATTAGTCCAATAAAGGAACCTTCCAATGACTGCTTTATTTGAATGTCCCACATCTACCAAATTTAGGTTGCACCTAAGGTGAACCTCACATTATGTATTCAACCATGGTATTATATTTCCAATTAAATAATATTTTTAGGATATATTTCATAATTTATGAAAACTTTTCCCATGTGATATAAAATATATTTAATATTTTTATAAAATTAATTTAGAGCACACCAGGCCTCAGAACGCACCATCTTAACACCTGGCTCCAAAAATATACCTTGATATATCTTATATTCTTAAAGAAAAAAATAGGGTCTCTACAGTTTCTTACCACAATTATCACATGTGGGAAATCTCATCTTTCCTTTCTTCCCCTTAGCCACATTGTTCTTCCCATGATGCTCATCTAGCCTATTATTCTCCTAGTTTCCTTTGAATACTTATATCCTAGAAAACTATTTTTATGTATTAATAGTTCCTGAGACTATATCCAAATATGATAAAAAGTTTTGAGAAACCAATGCCCACCAACGGCTCATTTTTAAGACATCAAAGAAATGAAAAATCTTGTTTTTCAATCTACGCACATAGTCTGTAATGTGTCTAGATAACCTTGTAAAATTAACATCATATTAATTAAAATTTTCTTTCTAATTTTTTATAGTATTGAGAAACCACCTATCCATTTTTTCCTTTTTATTGAAAATAAATAATTTTTCATATAATTCCTCCTTGAATGTTACCTATTCAATTAACTTGATCTCATATTCCTATTTAGTTTTTTTAATTATTAAGCACCATTGGTCCACATCTACCTTAAAATGATAGATCATCATGATGACTTTTTATCTTTTCACTTATTCCCAAATCTTGAAATATCTTCTTTAGTGACTTGATCCATTGTTTATCTACCAATTGATTAGTAGTTCCGATGAATGTTGGAGCTTGTTTTCACATGATGTGATCCAGTATAGTTACACCTTATTGTGGATCAATAGTTTAGTCTATGTGGAAAATATTATTTGTCATAACCTAGTTCAACTTCCCTAATATGGTTATGAACTTATTAGCCTCAAATCCAGATTTATTAACTTGTTTAGGTGGAATATCCATGCATTGAATACATATATTGATATAGTTCCCATTCCTCCCGTTATTGACCACAGAATTATCTCATAACATTGTATTGTGAAATTCAATTTCTATTATGATTCTAGAGTGTTCCTTATAAATTTGATGGGTTTTCATAGAAATTGTGCTATCTAACTGGGTTCCTCTGAATTAAATCCCCAATGTTACTACTAAAATTCCTTTAATACCAATTATAACATCTGAGACTATAAAAACCCAGAGCCAATAGTTATATTACATTATTAGTATAAAGTATAAGATCTACCAAAGTATTAAACATTTATGTAGTCTTTTAAGAATAGATACATACATATAATACATTTCAAAACATATGATACAACATGAGAAAATTGTAAGAAAATTAATATACCTTCCATTATATCCCTGAAAATTACACATAGTCCTCCTATAGGTTTCTTGGGGAAAAGAAATCAAATAATGGAAATCTTAAATTCTCATTAAGGAGTATCATAAAACAAAATCTTAAATAACATAAACATAGAATAAGTTATATGGAAATAATTAAAGAATAACATGAATCCATAATGAACTAAAATTGAGGGAATATTATATTCATGATTATAAATGAAAACATGGATAAAAAAATCATTGATATCATACCGATAGGATTCATAATGCAAGACATTAAAAAATTATTATCAAGACCTTGTTCCATGACAATTTCTTATCATGGTAAAAGGCATACACCAAAACCCAACCTTTTTTGTCTCATGAGACCTATGGATACATTGAGAGGCTATATAATTTCAGGCCTCACCCATTACCTGATTAAGTCCAATATATTCACCATAAGAGTCATCAAGACCTTTCATACTCTTCCATAAGGAACCTCTTGCTAAATAAAACTTGGCTATCTATATATTTAGAAATATAAACATAAAATACATCCCATTCAATATAATAATATATATCTCTAGGATAACATTACTTAATCAACTTGTAAGTTGTGGGGTTCATCAAAGTAATAGGTAATACCCTTATCAAAGAAATATAGGGGTAAAAGTACCTTTAATATACTGATTTATCCATGTAATATAATAATTAGGTTCAATTGTTTACATTGTTAGGATACCAATGAAATGGTAGGAAACATCCTTCATCATGGTCCATTAAGAGTGTGCGAATACTCCAAAGCATATCCCTCAAGAGTGTCTTGCAAGGCATGCAGTCTTAGGCCTACTCATCATGAATCAGGGAGACGATTGAGTCACTTCTAAACCAAAATTTTTTTCGGTGATTACCCGTAGTTGAATATGTTACACTTTTTCATCCACTTTCCCGTATCTAGATAGGGATGTATTTTATAAGAAATTATTCACATTTTTAGTTTACCAAAAATTAGGATGATTTTCCCACCATAGAAAAGGGAAATATTTAATCAAAATAATATGAGAGAGGGATAAAAATATATAATATTAAATACCTTAAATTTTATGATTAACATGGAAAAAATTATTCCATGGAAATGTATGCACCAAAAAAAAGTGGTGATTATAACATGAGTCCCAAAGAAATAAAATTGAGACGGAAAACCCCACTTATGGATTGGGTAAAAATTCAAACACAAAATCTTGAAAGAGTGGAATTAAAATTGATATTAAAATACCATGAATAAATTAATTTCATGATTAAAATCTCAAATAGGTAGTATATACACCACATAAAGAAAATTTGGTTCATAATACAAAATATGTCTCAAAGAGAGGAATTTGAGATGAAAAACCCTTACCCATTATCCTGAATTTCATGAATATTCTTTAAAATAATGTATCATAAGCATATATATATATATATTAAAAAATTAATTAATAACCTTACTCATATCTATTTTCATTCACACTCTTTATAAATAGTCATTCTATTCATGAATTCATCAGATTTTTCAAATTAGTGTTTATAGTTTTGATTATTTGTACTAGTTTCACAATAGTGATGTTTGTATTCATTATTATTATAAATTAAATTATTAAAAGGTAATTAAAGTTAATTTTAGGGATTATTTATAATAATTAATGATGTTTCAAATTACTTTCATGAGTTTTTTTTAAACCTTATCCTTAAATATGAATTCAATAATAAGTATGTTTTGGTGATTTTTGACAAACATAGAGTGTTTCCTTCATTGTTGAATAAGATATTGATATAATATCTAAAAAAACAAAAAAAAAATTATTTAAACAATTATATAAAATTAAATAAACTGATAATTTTTCATATTCATCCATAATATAAATTCCTAGTATTGTTCAAGTAGGTGGTTAAACCAACCCAAACATGAACATACCCTAATTTAATGAATGGTTATGAGGTGGTTTTATTGTAATATCATTATAATAAAAGCATAATGATATTATTTAGTGTTTATTAGTGTGATATATTATAATTTTAAGTAATTATAAGAATAACTAATGGAAATGAAAATATTACACGATTTGAATAAAAGATTAGCTTCTTAGTGTTTAAACGATTAAATTAACGATGATCATTTGTTGATCACATAATTTATAGGTTTTATAATTTTACATACCATAACCTTAATGATATCATAAAAATAATATTTATCATTTAATAACATCCTTATATCCAAATTTTTAATGCAGTGAATCAAAACGAAACACGTTACGTTGTGGAAGAGGTAGTCCGCAAAACACACGAACAATAATTTTTTTTAATGGATGGGGTATATGAATAAATAATGATAATACCATTAATATTGTAATAAAAAATTATATAAATGATATTAATATCATTATACTATTCTGTCTTGAATAAATTTGAAAGAATTTAATTAAGAAGAAAACTATATAATTGATAATACTCACATCAAGGACTTGAATTTTCCTTGAAAGTACCCTTAAATTTAAAGTTATTGGGAGAAATATTAGTGAATAGGGGCTTATTTTAGTGGTATAGGGTTCTAGGGAGTGTAAAATTGAATAATTTAAAGGATAAATTCAAATGATAGGCGAGTATTGAAGTGGTGAATATGTTTCCCTTTTACAAGTGAAGGGAATTGTAGTTTTGGTAGTAACCATTACATTTTCAATAATGTAAGGTTACTATTTAAGTATCAAAGGACAAAAAATTGAAAAACTTTTATGGGACAAATTAATTGTTCTGTCCAAATATCAACCATTCAATTAAATTTATGTTTTTAAAATGTTTTAGGACTTTTACACCAGGTTGAACTCAATTTACCCCTTTTACTTTTATCGTGATAACTATTTTTTAACCTTAGTGATTAATTTTAATGATAAAGGGTAAGATTTAAAATTTTACCTAAATTTATAATTTTAATTAAAAATTTAAATTTCATTTTATTAAATAAAATTTCTAAAGGTGTGAAAAGTTAATTTTAAAATAAATACACTTAATCGAGTAAAAACAATTTTTAGAGAAATAACATTTTTAAGATTTAAATTTATATATAAGATAAAAATACATTGAATAGTGATTTTAATGACATAAATTGATTTATCATAAAACAAATAGATTTTATGATGCTTTCATGTCAAGTAAAAATCAAATCTCCTTTGAAAATACTTGATTTAAATAAAAGACATTTTTTTTATTTAAGTAACATCTTAATTAGTTTTAAAAATATGGGAATAAGATTTATAAATTCAAAGAATATTTTAAAATAAATATTATTATTCCTTAAATTCATATTTTATTACTTAAAAAGTCTTTATAAAATTCTATTACATTCTTATATAACAGTAAAGTCATATAATTCACATGTTTTGTAAAAACCGTATTCTTAGACTAAAAACTAACCTTTTCAGAAAAACCTCAAAATAATACTAAGCTAATTTTGATATGATAAATTTGAAAATGAATTTAGTTTCATCAATTTAAAATTATTAAATTAATTTATCAAATAAATTTAGTAATAAAGACACTTTAAAGGGATCATTGTGTGATAGTTCATGATATGATGTTTACATGATACAATAGAGTATCAAGTGTTACAATAATGATCCTTAGACTTTAAGATTATTATTAAGGCATAACATGAGTTTTATGCTTTAATTTATTACCATAAACCATTATAAAATATGTTTTTGGTAAACTTGGGTGAGTTGGGTGCATCAAAATTGATATGAAATTAATGAATAATGCGATAAAGGTCTTTTCTGTTCAATTATTTAGTGGAAGTTGATATCTCAGTCCCTATTTGTAACGACATGAAATTCTAGACCATGTAAAACTGATGTTATGTTTGATAAATTTTGTTATAAACTACAATCAATGTAAAAAAACCATAATATATTAGAATAAAATTATGAATAAATTTATAATTAACTCTAAGGTAGTAAATCATTAAAAAAATTTACCTTTGGGAGATAAATAATTAATATGAGTTAACATCGAAAAAGTTTATTTTTAATAAAATTTGTTTTATTTGTATTATGTATTTTATTTTAAAATATAAATTTAAAAATTTTAGAATTTAAATTTTATAAAATAAATTAAAATTTTAAATTCATCATATAAATTATTTCTTAGTATGAATTCTTCATTTCTTTTTTCTAAAAGGGTGCATTTTTAGTCAAAAATATGGTTTTGTGAAAATTAAAATTTTTATGATTTTTTCATTATTTAAGCATAACCTATAAGATTATAAAACTTTTTAATTAATAAAATATATATTTAATAAATAAAATAATAAATTTTAAAATATTATTTGAACTATAAATCCAATGTACAACATTTTTAGAACTAAATTAAAATGTTAGTTTAATAATTTTTTTTTCAGTATTTCTAGTTAGACCTGCATATGTTACTGTAGAAGTACTATAGCAGGCACTGTAGTAGGCACTGCAAAAGGTACTGTAGTAGGTACTGTTTGGTACTGTAACACCTGGAACTATTCACCTACTTTGGGCCTTCGGGCCACTGGTTTGGGCCTATGGGTCTCAGGGCCTTCGAGTCATCAAAGGCCTTCGACCCTCAAGGCCTTTGGGCCACATAGACCAAAGAGTAGCCCAGTTCACATAGAGCAGGCCCCAGAAGAGGATTAGAGCAAGAGTAGTAGTCACCAGATGCAGAGCTAATTGGATTGAAAGAATGAGAGGTTATGAAAACCACTAGTAGGATCAGGCACCGTACATCTTTGTACGGGTCAATGCTAGCCGATCAACAATGCAAGGTGGGGAGCTAGGCGATAAATGATGCAGAATCTGTGGAGGGTCAATTATAGTGGGTTGGGCCTATGGGTCATGTAATGGGAATAATATGCCTATGAGCCTTCGAGTCATGTATTGGCCTTTGGTTCATGTCAGGTCTTATGCCTTGGGACTACATGTCATGTAAGGGTTCCCCTTTAACCCTTTAAAAGGGGGATTATCCATAATAAAATAAAAAGAAGGCCTTCGGGCCATTGAGGCAGAACTATTTTCAAGGTGATAAATTGGTTTTGGATTGAAATTAAAGACTCATAATTTTTATTTGTTTAATAATAAACCTATTTTTATCACTTGAATTGATAATTATAATAAATATGTCTTATACATAAATTTCATGGTTAAAAACAATTTTTTTTTCTAAAATCTGGGTTTACGGGTTATATGCGCTAATCTTAAAAGTAAATTTTAAAAACCTTTGAAATTTTATGTCACGACCCGTCCTCGGGGCCCGTGCCGTGACTACCCCAAGCCCACCTTCGATAGGCCAGGGGCTGGCGACTAGCACTAAGGCGTAAATCCCGATAAACAGGGAAGGCATTACCTTTGTAAAGTAAACAACCACCACAGAGTAAGCAAGCGGAAAGAGTAAACACTAAGTAAAAACTGTAACAAGCTGTGCTGAAAGTAAAAGGGGCCGGAAATACAAGCCCCACTGTAAAGTACAACTGACGGGAAAAACATCAACTGAAAAGAAAAGCCGCAGCGTCGAGCCGTCCTCTGGAAGTCCCACCTGAAGGGTGGGTACAGATAACCTCCACAGCTCCTCGGTCCCGCCATCTGCTCCGAGTACGTCCCACCTAGTGGTCCACCTCTAGGTACCGTCCTGCTCCGCAAGCCTCCACCACGATCAGCGCTGCCCGTCGTCTGCAACCAACACAACGAAGTGCGGGTATAGCCCGTGCAGGGTTGAGTATAAGCTACTCAGTAGGGACCCCGAGACCCCCGAAGGTATCCCAGAATCCACAAAGGATAACCACAAAGGAAAGATACAATCACAAAGTAACATCTGACACTACTTAGGTATATGCCCATACATATACCTAAGTCATAAATTCTCGCTCGGCCCCAACATCCGAGCTCAAGTACAACCCAGTCCACACAGGAAAGCAAAACGTAAATCCACACAGGATAGCACAACACAATCCACAAAGGAGAGAAAACGTAAATCCACACAGGATAGCACAACAAAATCCACAAAGGAAAGCAAAACGTGATCCACATAGGATAACACAACACAATCCACAAAGGAGAGCAAAACGTAAATCCACATAGGATAGCACAACACAATCCACAAAGGAGAGTAAACAGGATTTCAGCTCACACAGGTATACATTGTCGAAAAGGTGAAAGGGATGATCAGATATAAATACTGAATCATCTAAGCTGGGACCCACTTAGGATACAAGACAAGCTGTCTTCATTGATTCATCTATGCTGGGACCCACATAGGATACAAGACCAACAGTGAATCATCTAAGTTGGGACCCACATAGGATACAAGACCAGCACAGCTGGGACCCACATAGGATACAAGACCAGCGCTCTTCATTGATTCATCTATGCTGGGACCCACATAGGATACAAGACCAGCACTGAATCATCTAAGCTGGGACCCACATAGGATTCAAGACCAGCACTGAATCATCTAAGCTGGGACCCACATAGGATACAAGACCAGCACACCTGGGACCCACATAGGATACAAGACCAGCACAGATGAGACCCACATAGGATACAAGACCAGCGCTCTTCATTGATTCATCTATGCTGGGACCCACATAGGATACAAGAACAACACTGAATCATTTAAGCTGGGACCCACATAGGATACAAGACCAGCACAGTTGGGACCCACATAGGATACAAGACCATCACTCTTCATCATCGCAGTCACAGCCAGCACTAGGGTTCCCGCACACAGCAAGCTCATTCGAGAGGGTCCGCTCCACGAGCCGAGAGGCTGATACATCAACTGACACGAAGTCCGAAGTTGATGTATCCAAAAGTTCCGTATCGTCAACAGGAACTCAACGCAACAGACATCGCGTCAATCGGACGCCCGGTCTGAGAGATATTGGCTTTTTCGTCCTAGGGGCCCGGTTGGTTTTTAAGGCAAAACCAACCCAACCATACTCCACCTACGTCCAAACCTCGTGTAGAGTGAGCCAAAAGATCTGTCTCACTAAGAGGAATCCACCAAAGTTGACAGCACGTCAATCGGACGTCCGGAGCTCAAGTTATGAGCGTTTCCGCTCCGAGGGCCCGGTTGGTTTCGTGGACGAACCAACCCGGCCAAACCCAAAGTATTCTGAATCCTTGAGTGTAATATACCTAAATGACCTTCTCGATTAAAGGATCGCGTTGCCGCTGACGGCGCGTCGATCGGAGGCCCACAGCTCAAGTTACGGGCAAAAGACCAAAAAGGTCTGGAAATGGGGGTGTCTGGGCCCGAACCGACCCGGCCCGACCCCCATGGTTCGGCCGAACCGGGTCGATCCGACCCGGGTCCAACTCGGTTGGACCTAGTCCAGCCCGGCTAGGGCACGGCCTGGCTCAACCGGCCGGCCCGGCTCGGCTTGGCCGAGCGGCCGAGCAACGCGGGGGGCGCGCATGCCCCCGCGTGACAACACCGCGGCCCCCTCGGGGGGCCGCCTTGGTCAACGGACACGGCAGAGCCGCGTACCATGTGCGTCGGAACCTCGCGGCCGCGGGTCCGCTAATGCCGCCGCCACCACGGCTTCAGCCGCGGTGGCCCTGTCCGGCGACCCGCGCCGCCGGTGGCTTCCGCGGGCCACCGAAGTTTCTCCGGTGGTCCGATTCCCTTCCCGTCTGCGCTGCTGCTCCTCTCGGGTCCTGTTATTCATTGCGGAGTCATCATATTGCCTATGCGGCATGTTTCGTCATCGCCCGCCAAATCCGTAAATCAACGAAGAACTGCGGAGGGTTGTCGGGCCGTGTTAGTTTGTCCCGCACCCTCCGTGTTAGATGATACAACGAGAAGATAATTATCACATAGAAAACATAACAATTAACAATTTTAATAACTTAAAATTGTTCTTATGAAACCAGGTTATTTGTTTTGAATGAAAACATCCACAAAGTAAAATCATTCCCAAAGAAACCCCTACCTCATCAAGTCATCGCACGCGCGTTCTTCGCGGAATTGATCGTCGCGGAAGGAGGGGACCGTCGCGTCGTCGTGGTATCCGGCGTTGCGTCGATGAACTTGTCGTTGCCGATCAAAGGTTATCGCGGGGTTGGATCGTCGCGGAAGAAGCATCGCGGAGGGAGAATCGTCGGAGTCGTGGTACACAACGTCGTATCGCTGATCTCCACAGGTTTGGCGTTCTTCGTCGGAGGCCGGCGTTCTTCGCGTTCTTCGCGTTTTTCGCGTTCTTCACGTTCTTCGCGAAGAAGGAGGAAAATCCTTCAAAGGTTTAACAAAACACTTCAAAAGAAGGGCGTGTTAGCATTATTTTATTAAAATTCCAACAAAACGAAAACGTGTTAAGAAACGAACGAAATTAATTCATAGAATTAATTTCAACGAATAAACCGCCCATTTAATAGGAGCATTTAATTGTTTAAGAAAACGCCCCAGTTGACTTTTATTTAATAGGGCTTTTTGTGGGTGCGTTACTTAGCAGAAAGAAACGGTGGGGCTCGTGTGTGCCCCACCCCACAAATATCCTATGAAGTGGATAATATATTTTGGATTGCACCCTATCCGTTTCAACTGAGCTTAAGCAGCTTAAAGTGGTCCTTAAGAAGCTTTAAGTGAAATAAAAATAAAATTGTCGCACAACTTTATTTTATTTCATAACTTAAAATATAAAAATTAAAAACCACAACCGAGCAAACGCAACTCCAGAAGAGGCGTTTCTAAGCAAATACCAGTGCTGCAATTCCATCGGTGCCCTCGAAATTCGATTCCGGGCACCGGTTCAAAAGTTAGAAAAATCCGCTCGTCCGTTCACTGAACGTACCCGAGCCAAACTTCGGAAAGTGATTCCGGGCACACCGGGCCTCGGAATTAGGTGTCTTCAGAAGCTGCGTCCTTGTAAAATTCCAAGGAAAATTAAGAAAAAAATTTCCTTGAAATTTACGGGTTTTTACATTACTCCCACCATAGGGCTTTACGTCCCCGTAAAGCTTCACCCCAAACTTAGGGATACAAAGGCGGTACTGAGCACACATCTGAGCCTCCTGCTCCAAAGTGCTCTCTTGGAGGTTCCCGAGCTGCCATCTGAAGAGCACCAGAGGAATCGATCGTCCACGTAGGACCCACTCCTGTCAATCCTTGGTCACCCCCGGGACCTCTGCAAAGGTCGCCCCTTCATCAAGGACCAGCTCCTCATGGTCAAAGATTTGCGTCGGGTCATGCACGTATCTCCTCAGCTGAGATACGTGGAAAACGTAATGCACCCGGTGCAACTAAGGTGGTAGAGGCAGGAGATAAGCCACCTCGCCAAATTTCTGTAAACCCCATCGAGGTGAGACCCGCAAGAAGACGTGGTCGCCATCCTCGAACTCTAGTGGCCTCCACCTACTGTCAGTAAAAGACTTCCGTCAGCTCTAAGCTGTCCTCATCCACTCCTGGATGACCTGGACCTTCTCTATCGTGGCCTGGACCATCTTCGGCCCCACAAGAGCTGCTAAGATTTCTTCTTTGCCGATAAGAGAAATCTGGTCTCATCCCCTGGATGAACCACTTCCTTTGCCTAATACAGTCAATCCCGACATGGATGTTACTAATCCATACCAAGGATGACGTCGTAAGGCCTCGACGCTACTACCAAGAGATCCAACCGTTACTCTTGCCTCCAAGAGTTGAGTCACACTGTCGACATTAGTGTGTGGTAACTGGGTCTCCTCCAGTAGATGTCTCAAAAGTGAGGGTCAAGTAAACAGTCTAAACTGGAACCTCTTAGTAACAAAAAAAAGAGGACATGAATGAAAACATCACAATGGTAAGCGTCTTTTACTATTGTAGCTCATAATACAAAGACACTACACAACAACAACAAGGAACTAGAAGTACAAAGGACGTATCCACTAGTTTTGCTCCTGTCCATCTGCTCCCAGAGCTCCATGATCGAAGGCCTCAGCTGCCTGAAGCTGAGCTCTCGCATGTCCACCAACTCCCTGCGGTCGGGGTGGACCTCCTGGTGGTGGTAGTGGCAACACCTCGAAGTGTCTCCCACCATCAGCTACTCGGCCAGTTCCTCTGCCTCGTCCGCCTGCACCCTGCGGACCACCGTGGCCGAACCTCTGTCTAGGAGGTCCCTCTACCACCTGCTGCTCATCTGTAAGACGAGTCGGGCAGTCTTGAGCCATGTGACCTCGCCCGCTGCATGCGTAGAAATTCTTGCCCCTCGTGTAGTTGGCTCTCCTTCGGGTTCCCCACACATTTGAATCTTCATCCTGAGACTGCCCATCTGATGGTCTGGCCCGTTTAGACCTCTACGTCACCTGTCTACTGCCAGCTGCAGAAGACCCTACTAGGGGCCGTCCTGCGGAGGGCCCTATCACTGGAGCCTGCTCGGCGAGAAAACTCTCCACTAGAAGGGCTCTCTCCAACACCTCTTCCTGTGTTGGAATGTTGAGGGAGATCATCGAAGCCCTGATCTCGTGCCTCAGTCCCTGCTCGAAGTTCCGGGCCCGGAAGAACGGGTCCCGTACCATATCTGTTGAGTAGCGCGAGAGATCAGTAAATCTCGCCGCGTACTAGGCGACCGTCAAGCTGCCCTGCTGCAGCTGAAGAAGCTCCTCGATGCGCACCGCACGGAGGGTGGCCGGGACGAACTCTGAGCGGAAGAGGCTCTCGAAGTCCGTCCAGAGGAGAGATGACTCGTCGTGCACCTGGAGCATCAAACTCCACCATCGGCCCGCTGCTGCGTGCAGTAGGCTTGCTGCGAGGATCACCATGAGGTCTGCTGGTGTCCTCACTAGCCTGAAAACTCGTATGACCGCCTCCAGCCATTCCTCGGCTGTCTGGGGGTCCATCTCCCCACAAAACTAGGGTGGTCGCTGGCGATGGAACTCGTGCATAGCTCCGAGGCGACGTGCATCGTCAGCGGTCGTGGCAGGGAGCATCGATGGATCGGCGGGTAAAGGTACCGCCGGTGCCTCTGCTGACAAGGAGCCCTGCACCGAGGCCTCGTCGCTCGGTGGGCTGTCATCACGCTCCACTCTCGGAACCCTAGCTGGCTGCCGTCGTGGGGCCATCCTGAAAAGAAACAGGTGCGTCATGGTCAGAACAGTATACCTGGTGAGCTGACACAAGCAATCACAAAGAAAACTTGAACACACATGCAATCAATGTTTTCATGCATTAAGTCGGAAATCAGAAGTCAGGATCCTGGTGTACGGATACGTCGGCCGCCGCACCAACACTGGAATCCCTGAACTGATAACCACACTCAATACGCTTAACACTATTGCTTCACATAGAAGAAAGATCAGAGTCTGCGGTAGAACCGAACTCCTTTGATACCAATTTGTCACGACCCGTCCTCGGGGCCCGTACCGTGACTACCCCAAGCCCGCCTTCCATAGGCCAGGGGATGGCGACTAGCACCAAGGCATAAATCCCGATAAATAGGGAAGACATTGCCTTTGTAAAGTAAACAACCATTAGAGAGTAAGAAAGCGGAAAGAGTAAACACTAAGTAAAAACTGTAACAAGCTGTGTTGAAAATAAAAGGGGCCGAAAATACAAGCCCAACTGTAAAGTACAACTGAAGGAAAAAACAGAAACTGAAAAGAAAAGCCGCAGCGTCGAGCCGTCCTCTGGAAGTCCCACCTGAAGGGTGGGTACAAATAACCTCCACACCTCCTCGGTCCCGCCGTCCACTCCGAGTACGTCCCACCCAGTGGTCCACCTCCAGGTACCGTCCTACTTCGCAAGCCTCCACCACGATCAGCGCTGTCCGTCGTCTGCAACCAACACAACGAAGTGCGGGCATAGCCCGTGCAGGGTTGAGTATAAGCTACTCAGTAGGGACCCCAAGACCCCCGAAGGTCTCCCAGAATCCACAAAGGATAACCACAAAGGAAAGATACAATCAAGAAGTAACATATGACACTGCTTAGGTATATGCCCATACATATACCTAAGTCATCAATTCTCGCTCGGCCCCAACATCCGAGCTCATGTACAACCGAGTCCACACAGGAAAGAAAAACGTAAATCCACACAGGATAGCACAACACAATCCACAAAGGAGAGCAAACGTAAATCCACACAGGATAACACAACACAATCCACAAAGGAAAGAAAAACGTGATCCACACAGGATAGCACAAAAAAATCCACAAAGGAGAGAAAAAGGTAAATCCACACAGGATAACACAACACAATCCACAAAGGAGAGTAAACATGATTTCAGCTCACACAGGTATACATCGTCTAAAAGGTGAAAGGGATGATCAGATATAGATACTGAATCATCTAAGCTGGGACCCACTTAGGATACAAGACCAGCTGTCTTCATTGATTCATCTATGCTGGGACCCACATAGGATACAAGACCAACACTGAATCATCTAAGCTGGGACCCACATAGGATACAAGACCAGCACAGCTGGGACCCACATAGGTTACAAGACCAACGCTCTTCATTGATTCATCTATGCTGGGACCCACATAGGATACAAGACCAGCACTGAATCATCTAAGTTGGGACCCACATAGGATACAAGACCAGCACAGCTGGGACCCACATAGGATACAAGACCAGCGCTCTTCATTGATTCATCTATGCTGGGACCCACATAGGATACAAGACCAGCACTGAATCATCTAAGCTGGGACCCACATAGGATACAAGACCAGCACAGCTGGGACCCACATAGGATACAAGACCAGCGCTCTTCATTGATTCATCTATACTGGGACCCACATAGTATACAAGACCAGCACTGAATCATCTAAGCTGGGACCCACATAGGATACAAGTCCAGCACAACTAGGACCCACATACGATACAAGACCAGCGCTCTTCATTGATTCATCTATCCTGGGACCCACATAGGATACAAGACCAGCACTGAATCATCTAAGATGGGACCCACATAGGATACAAGACAAGCACAGCTGGGACCCACATAGGATACAAGACCAGTGCTCTTCATTGATTCATCTATACTGGGACCCACATAGGATACAAGACCACCACTGAATCATCTAAGCTGGGACCCACATAGGATACAAGACCAGCACAGCTGGGACCCACATAGGATACAAGACCAGTGCTCTTCATTGATTCATCTATGCTGGGACCCACATAGGATACAAGACCAACACTGAATCATCTAAGCTGGGAACCACATAGGATACAAGACCAGCACATCTGGGACCCACATAGGATACAAGACCAGCACTCTTCATCGTCGCAGTCACAGCCAGCAGTAGGGTTCCCGCACACAGCAAGCTCGTTCGGGAGGGTCTGCTCCACGATCCGAGAGGCTGATACATCAACTGCCACTAAGTCTGAAGTTGATGTATCCAAAAGTTCCGTATCGTCAATAGGAACTAAACGCAACAGACGGCGCGTCAATCGGACGCCCGGTCTGAGAGATATTGGCTTTTTCGTCCCAGGGGCCCGGTTGGTTTTTGAGGAAAAACCAACCCAACCATACTCCACCTACGTCCAAACCTCAGGCGGAGTGAGCCAAAAGATCCTTCTCACTAAGAGGAATCCACCAAAGTTGACGGCACATCAATCGGATGTCCGGAGCTCAAGATATGAGCGTTTCCGCTCCGAGGGCCCAGTTGATTTCGTGGACGAACCGACCCGGCTGAACCCAATGTATTCCAAAACCTTGAGTGTAATATACCGAAACGACCGTCTCGATTCAAGGATCACGTTTCATCTGACGGCGCATCGATCGGAGTCCCGTAGCTCAAGTTATGGGAAAAATACCGAAAAGGTCCAGAAACGGGGGGGGGGGGGGGGTCTGGGCCCGGACCGACCCGGCCCGACCCCCCTGGTTCGGCCGAACTGGGTCGACCCGACCCAGGTCCAACCCGGCTAGACCCGGTCCGGCCCGGCCAGGGCGCGGCCCGGCTCGGCTCGGCCGAGCGGCCGAGCAACGTGGGGGGCGCGCATGCCCCCACGTGACAACACCACGGCCCTCGCGGGGGGCCGCCCTGGTCAACGGATGCGACAGAGCCGCGTCCCATGTGCGCCAGACCCACGTGGCTGCCGCGGCTTCAACCGCGGCGGCCCTGTCCGGCGGCGCGCCGGGGCGCCGCTGCCTCCGGCCACCGGTGGCTTCTATGGGCCACCGGAGTTGCTCCGGTGGTCCGATTTCCTTCCCGTCTGCGCCGCTGCTCCTCCCGGGTCCCATTCTTCACTGCAGAGTCATCATATTGCCTCTGCGGCACGTTTCATCATCGCCCGCCAAATCCTCAAATCAACGAAGAACTGTAGAGGGTTGTCGGGCCGTGTTAATTTGGCCCGCACCCTCCACGTTAGATGATACAACGGGAAGATAATTATCACATAGAAAACATAACAATTAACAATTTTAATAACTTAAAATTGTTCTTATGAAACCGGGTTCTTTGTTTTGAACAAAAACATCCACGGAGTAAAATCATTCCCAAAGAAACCCCTACCTCGTCAAGTCGTCGCACGCGCCTTCTTCACGGAATTGATCGTCGTGGAAGGAGGTGACCGTCGCATCGTCGCAGTATCCGGCGTTGCGTCGACGAACTTTTCGTTGCCGATCAAAGGTTGTCGCGGGGTTGGATCGTCGTGGAAGAAGCGTCGCAGAGGGAGAATCGTCGGCGTCGCAGTACACGACGTCACGTTGCTGATCTCCGCGGGTTCGACGTTCTTCGTTGGAGGCCGACGTTCTTCACATTCTTCGCGTTCTTCGCGTTCTTCATGTTCTTTTCGAAGAAGGAGGAAGATCCTTCAAAGGTTTAACACAAAACTTCAAAAGGAGGGTGTGTTGGCCTTATTTTATTAACATGCCAACAAATCGAAAACGTGTTAAGAAATGAACAAAATTAATTCATAGAATTAATTTCATCGAATAAACCGCCCATTTAATAGGAGCGTTTAATTGTTTAAGAAAACGCCCCAGTTGACTTTTATTTAATAGGGGTTTTCACGGGTGCGTTACTTAGCGGAAATAAACGGTGGGTCTTGTGTGGGTCCCACACCACAAATATCCTATCAAGTGGATAGGATATTTTGGATTGCACCCTATCCATTTCAACTAAGCTTAAGCATCTTAAAGTGGTCCTTAAGCGGCTTTAAGTGAAATAAAAATAAAATTGTCGCAGAACTTTATTTTATTTCATAACTTAAAACCCAAAAATTAAAAATCACAACCGAGAAAACACAACTCCGAAAGAGGCGTTTATAAGCAAATACCGGTGCTGCGATTCCATCAGTACCCTCGGAATTCGATTCCAGGCACCGGTTCAAAAGTTAGAAAAACCCGCTCGTCCGTTCACTGAACGTACCCGATCCAAACTTCGGAAAGTGATTCCGGGAACACCGAGCCTCGGAATCAGGTGCCGTCAGAAGCTGCGTCCTTGTAAAATTCCAAGGAAAATTAAGAAAAAAATTTTCTTGAAATTTACGGATCTTTACATTTAATTTCATAAAATTATTTAAAAATTTTATATCATAAGGTTCAAATTAGGTAAAATGTTCAATATTAATTTTTTTCATTAAAATTAATTATTAAGGTTAAAAATTAACTACTAAGGTAAAAGTAAACTAGGGAAAAATATAAAAAGTTAAAATAAAAATCCCTAAAACACTCAATATTGTCTATAAGATGAGTGGTTGAGGTTATTTTTGACCCAATATCACTTTACACTAATATTTTGTCCAATTTTTTCCATTTAACTTTGAATAGTAACATTACATTATTGAAAATGTAATGATTACTTGTAAAACTACCATTCTATTTACTTATAAAAGGCAATACTTCCACCACTTCAAGACTCACCCATCCTTAAAATTTAATATTTAAAGTATTAAAATATTATCCTCCTATAATATTATCCAACTTCCATAAGATTATGGTCATCTTTAGTTTTATTAAGGCCTTCATTTCCAATAATTTTTCCAATAGAAAACCCAATTTTCCTATAGAAAACCCAATATTCCAACCCAAGTATTACTTTCAATTAGTCTTTTATTTTACTATATCACATCACAAATCATCTCTAAAATTGTTAATATAATGAATTAAGTATAATTAGTATACTTAAATTTAATTATATTAATTTAACAATACACTACTAGAAAATGAGGCTATAGCCACAGTTTTCAATAAAACCGTGGCTATAGGGTTTAATTTCAAAGGCTCTAGCCACAGTTTAGTGAAACCGTGGCTATATGATTTTTTTCAAAATCTATATCCACGGTTTGGGTGAAACCATGGATATAGGGTCTTTTTCCAAGGGTTATAGCCACGGTTTGGGTGAAACTGTGGCTGTAGGGTCTTTTTCAAAGGGTTATAGCCACGATTTAACCAAAACCGTGGCTATAGGGTATTTGTTTCATGAACTATATCCACGGTTCATCAAAACCGTGGCTATAGATCTTCCACCCTTGCACGGGAAAAAAATTAACCTGTGAAAAAATGGCGGGTAGTTTTATAGCCACGGTTTAAATGCTATAGCCACAATTTTTAATAATATATTTAACAATATATATATATATATATTCTCAAAGATGTCTGTGGAGTATTGGAAAGGTGTTTGGTCTACATAGAAAAGGTACAGAGATCGAATCTCGATGGGTGAAAATTAATTTTGGGCTATAGCCACAGTTTTATTGGGCTATAGCCACGGTTATAAACCATGGCTATAACCCTATTTCCATGGGGGACAACCGTGGATATAGCCCAAATGCCATGGTGGATAGATATGGGGGTTATAACCACGGCTTAGTGAAACCGTGGCTATAGCCCAATAAAACTGTGGTGCCACGGCTAGCTGGAACCGTGGCTATAGGTTATAACCACAGTTTTGACCCCTATAGCCACAGTTTTTGACCGTGTCTATAGACCAATTTTCTATTAGTGATAATTATTTATTACTTTCTATCCACTAAGAGAAAATAAAGCATTGATTGTTTGTATGTGTGGACTACCACCTCCAGGACACAATATGATTCATTTTCATCACCGCCTATCAAGTATGGTATAGAGGATGAATTTTATAAATAAATATTTTTTATATCATAAATACAATTCTTAAATGATCATTTTTATATTCCATAATCCCTTACATTCATTGAAAAATGAGATCGTTAATTGTGTGTATGACCAACAACCACCTCCACAAACGAAAAATTTCATTTTTCATCACCACCCATCATCGATGGTTCCTAGAATGGATTTAATTATTATATAGTATTTTTAAGACATGTTTAATCTTCTTTATATATCAAATTTTTATTATCTAAATTCATCTCCTTACTTATTAAATCATTATAACATATTACCATTTGCGTTGATTTAGTTTCCTATCTAAATGATGCTATAACGCTTATGTCATAAATGATTATGTGATGTAATATAATGGTAATATAATTTAATAATAATATATGTAATATTTATAATAATTTTATAAAGGTTTTTTTATTATTTTTAATATTTTTTAATATATCATCTTTCGATCATTAAACACGTCAAAAACTAATTGATCACATTTTCCATTTTCACAACTCGTATTCACATATTTCACCTAATGAAATTGTGACTTAGGTAATAATTAAAAAACAATGATTATTATATCTTAAATGATATTTTAATGATGAAATTTAAACTACTTAGTGAATATCAATCCCCTCTTCATGAATTTTGTATGAAACAGACAACCAAAGGTTCTAAAACCTGATAATGAAAATAAACAATAACCAGTTAATAAATTTATAATATATGATTATAAAATAATCATAAAAATGTTATTATTCTTATATTAAGGTTAATGGATAAGATATTAAGATATCTATTTTCATTATACATGATTCTGGTTTATGGTCGAGTAAGTAGGAATCCAAAGGAAGGGTTTCGTTTCAAAATTTCCTTTTTGTGACACATTTTCTTTTATGCACCCGATTTAATTTAAATGGTGTGTTTAACTAAAATTGGATATATAATATCATTAATTATATTTAATCATGATATTTTAACTTTGAATTCAAGATATATCTCTTTAAAGGGGTTTTTATCATAATATTTCTTAACCTATACGTGTTTTTTGTCTCAAATTCTCCCATTCGAGACAAGTTTTGCATTATGCATATAATTTATTTTATGTGGTGAATATTCTACCTAATTGAAATATATTATCATAAAATAACTTTTATTAATGACAATTGAAGTTCAATTTAAATCTTTCTCTTTCCACATGTATTAATTTAAGTGCTTCTCAAGTTGTAATAGTTTTTGCTAAGTCCATTTTCTTTCATTGAGTTACAAAATTTTGTATTTAAATCTATTATTAAAAGTTTAATTTATTCTACCTAATGGATACTTTTATTTTTATTACTTACTTATTTTCTGGGGTTTTAAAATTCTTCCTTATGACCTCATTATTAAATAACTCTTTCCTAAAAGATTATGCTTCTTGTAAGGGGTTTTCATGACTCAAATATTTTTCTTTAGGTCATAATCACCCCTCTTTAACTATTATAATTCAAGATTGATCTATTATAACATATAATGATGCTATGTTTTATTCCCACATTATTTTATAAGGAAATCATGTTTCACACCAAAGTATTCCTCCTTGATTATTCTATTATTTCATGAAAATGTATTCCTTATTAAGAATAATTATCATTAATTTTAATTGATTTTCCCTCCATATCCATGTTTACTTCCCGCTAATGTTCTCATTTACATAAGGGAAAATAATTTTTTTATCTAAAATTTTCCTTTTATTCCCCTTTATTCATTCTAAAACATAGGTTTTATTATCCTTTTAACGATGCAGGTTTTTGATGAAGGCATTTTAAAATATTTAAAAGGATTTTGTTTTCAATGATCTTATATTCATCCCTTATGAATTGAATTTTTGACATATGTTTTATTTATTATAAATGTCTATTTATTATAATTTTTTGAATTAATTTTTTAAGAAGTTTTATATCCATCTTAAAAAATGGTTTTTGGAAAGTAACTTGAAAATCACACCTTTTTAAGATGATATTAAGATTTTTTTTGAAAAATCTATTTTTGTGATTTATCTTCTATTTTCAAAGGATTATTCTTCTCCAATGAAGTAATTTTTAATAAATAAACCTATATGTTCTCTTTTTAAGTACTCATTTTGGGTGAGCATGTTTTTGGAATAAAATGATAATGATTTTTTTATATGATACCATTTATAATAATATGAAACCCATTTTATTCCCATGGGTTATTTATGATAAGGTTAATGATTTGATTTTAAGTGGGACTCATAAGTATGGATGATGATGAGTGGGGTCCTATATTTACCTCCAATTCATTGGTTAAGGATTTATATATAATTATATAAAGATGTTAAGCATGAAAATTTTGTTTATTCATAACAAGAAGTGTGTATATTTTATTTGTTCACAATAAGAAGCATAAACATCTTGTTTTTTCACAACATAAATCATGGGAATTTTTATTTTTCACAACATAAAGTGTGAGAATTTTTTTTTTCATAAAAAAATCATGGGAATTTTTTTCAAAACATAAATTGTGTTCATTTTTTTGTTCATAACATAAAGCGTGGGGATTTTTCTTGTTCACAACATAAAGATTCAGAATTTTTTCATTCACAGCGTGATGTGTGATCATTTTGTTTGTTATAATATGAAGCATGAACATTTTTGTTTGTTCAAAATTTTATAATTAATCTATGATTATGTTCATTCCTAATTTATTTTTTATTATATGTTTCAAAGGTATGTTACATTTCCATTCCATTTTCCTATTATTATTCTCCATGGTTCATGCTTATTGTATCATGTTTCCATAATATTATACCATGGTATAGGTTTTCTATTTTGAAATTACATGTTTTTATATTATGTATTGTGGACAATTCTTATCATTAAATGTTATTTTAATAATATATTTCTCCCCTGCTCATGTTTTCTCAAATGATTAGGATCCAACCCTTGATAACATGTTGATAAGTCTTCCCTTACTGAGCGTTTGAGATCACCCCTTTCATATTATTTCTTTCCCTAGGTTATAAAGGTGATTATAACCTAGGATATGTCAAGAAGTAAATCTAGAGAGGTTTTAATGTGAATAAATGTTCACAAGTATTGTAAAATATGTTTCTTATGTAGTTAATCCTCAAAGACACTAAATATTTTAGTCATCAGGTTGTGTGACTATTTATGAGATGTATTATCTAAAACATGGAATCAATGTATTATTTATGCATTCTTAGATTTGGTTTTATTACTTTTATGGGAATGTAACTTCCATATTAAGTCCATGAACATGATGTTTTATCAGTATATTCATTATAGGAAACTCAAATAAGGATACATCGAGCATAAAGGTTGATGACACCAGTGTGAAACCATCTTGATTAGTGATATCATGGTAAATGGATTATATTACATAGTGTACATTTGTATGAGGTTTTATATCATTGAAACATTATCCTCTTTCTCTATGGGTTCCTTGGAGTGTTGTTAGATGTTAACCTTGGACTTTAGGTGGTTCTGCCTAAAGCTACCAAGAGAAGTGGCTAGAGTGTAACAACCTAGGTTTTCAAATATATATAATTTATTTGAGAAATAATATAATTATATATAAAACTATATTTTATAAGGTTGTACTATAAATAAATATTTTATTTATAATGATAATTTATGTCTGAATATATATATGTATGTGTGTTTTAAATATAATTTGTGGAATAAAAATATTTTGTATTTGAGATTTATTTGGAAATATAAAAAAATTAATTTGAAATGAATATACCATGACATATAGAATTAGGTTTCTAAAATTAAAATTATATAATTTTGTTTAGGAAGTGATATAATTAGTATACTATATGAAAAATACTAATTTAGTATAATATATATAAAATTTAAAATATGCTTTGATATATATATATACACTTTTTAATGTGCTTGTATAAATATAAGTATATGTAAATATATATATAGAAAATATGTTAATATATATATATATATATATGTAGTAAAAATAAATAATAAAAATATATGTATATATACATATTTTTTTGTAAAGACCCCAACTCCAGTATCCCAAAGATGGTGGTTACATTATTACATTAGAAATAGATATAAGTGATCACATCCCAAATTATTGGATAGTTTAGTAGTCTTGGTAAATCAAATACATACTTGAGTTTCATATAAATTTGAAAAAAATACAAAAAAATACTATATTTGAGACAATTTTTATTCCCTCTAGAATATCCCTTCATATCAATCATAAAATATTTCATGGAATCTTGGGGAAAAGAAACATAATAAAGGGGCAATCTTTAATGATCAGTAAGGGTATGCGTACAGTGAAATCAATCTAAAATAAATAAGTCATAATTAATATGGTGTGGTAAATAACCAAAAAAATTCTATTTAATCAATATATTGAGAAAAAATGAATCCATAGATAATATCACAGTGAAAATCTCATGGATATTAATAACTGAATTCTTAATGAAGTAAATGCTTAATATTGGATGTCCTGATCTCAGTCAGCATGGAATATATACCTTCAAGACCTTGCAACAAGATAGTTTAAAACTATGGGCTGGAAAACACTAAAAACCCATTTAATGAAATCTTACTGATTTGTCACATAAGACCCATCTATGCATCGAGGTATTATATAATTCTGAGCTCCACCCATCATTACATGTCCAATTCATTCCTCATATATCGAATGATTGATTTAATTCATGAAAAATATGACTCATATGCAAATATTTATATAGATTATAGGATAAATATTTATCAATAATTCTCATTCAATCAAATAACATTCAAAATAAAACACTGTATTTAGAAATTGTATATGTTTTAGAAAATAATCATATCCATGATACAAAGAATATGTATATTTAAGAGAAATTTAATAGCTAATGATAACAAGTAGGTTAATGTTTCAAAGGATGAAATCACTAAAACATATTATCAGTAGTGAATAATTAAAATAAAGGGTTTTTTTCATTGATGAATAAAAGTATTATAAAAATATCATTAAACATTTTTGAAAAAAAGATCCTTTTAACTTTGAAATTCACTTTTAGAAACTAACTATAAAAATATGAAGGAAAAAATTTTATTTGAAAATAAATTTATAAAATTATAAAGGAAGATTCAAAGAAAATATTAGTATTGAAGGTGAGAAAATCCGTTTACACTACATAATTTAAAAAAACCCTTCATTTCGCACTTTTTTTTCAAAAAAGTCACAAAATACCTAATTCGGAAAATGATAAGAAGATTATTTTCAAGATATTTTGTAAAAAGGATAACATGGTTAAATATGACTTTAAAAAATAATTATAGAATATTTTAAAAAAATATAAAAACATTTCTAGAAAACATGGACATGGGAGATAAATATTCCCAAATAGAGGCTTAAACACAAAAAATCCTAATTAATGATGAGATTGTGAAATAAAAAAGTACCGTTGTGGTAATTTTTGAATCATAAGCCCCATAAAGTAAATAACTTTAATTTAAACTTTAAATAAATGAATATAATTGGATTAATAATATTATATATCAAAAGGATAGTATATACACCACAAAATAAAAATAAGTTGTGAATATGACATATGTCTAAAAGAAGTAAAAATGAGGTGAGAAACCCTTACTGTTTTGATAACATGTGAATCATAAGCCCCATGAAATAAATAACTTCAAATGAAACTTTAAATAACATATATATAAAGTGATTCATGATATAAAATATCAAATATGAAGTATATACACCACACAATAGAAATAATTAGTGAATAAATCATATGTCTCATAAAAGTAAAAGTGAGACGAGGAACTCTTACTTCAAATACAACTTATTTTGTATGTATTTGAACCAACTGTATAATAAATATAAATTTATTATAAATATATTAAATAAAATTTATAATAAAATTTATACCATATTTGACTTACATATAATATTTTATCACCTGTTTATTAACAATTCTTTTGTTAAAATCCCTATTCAGGGTAGTAACTGCTTCATTTTTCATGTATGTTTTGGTTCGGTAGATTAAGTCCTTATATTTTGATCAAGTCTTTATCATATTTATAAAGTTAATAATGATATAAATTTATTATATATTCATTATATATATATATATATTTATAGTAATTTATAAAAGTTGTAGATAGAAAATGAATTACATCATTCATTGAGATGGTAGGCCGTACGCACGCATGGACACTGCTTTCATTTATCGAAGGATGAAAAAAAGATGAAAGTTAAATAATAATAATTATTTAGAAAATAATTATTATATCACATAAATCTAATATATTCATCTAATATATCCTTATTATCACCCAAGTAAAATATAAACTAAAAAAATAATCACATCGCTTTGTGGATGTGGTAGTCTACAGGCACACACGAGTGAAATTATCATTTCCCAACAGATTGGAAGGTAAGAAGGTAAATACGGTATTATTATTAAACAAGTATAATTATATTTTAAATATCATATATAAGTATTAAACCCATCATAATTCCCATCCATAAAATATGGTAAGAAAAAATTAATTGTATCGCTACGTGGGGACGATAAATCCTACGTACGCATGAGTGATACTTTAATTTCCCATTTCATGGAGGTTGGAAATGGATATAGATTATTTCATTAACATAATAAAATATAATTATATTGAAGATACTGATTTTATTATATATTCTTGGTTAAATAATATTAGAAATAAGTGAAAGAAGAAATAAAACAAAAATGCTCGGTCAGAACAATGCCTCTTCTTTGGAAAACCTCATTTTCTTAACACCTTAAGATTATCAAGATTAGTATTATGACCAAAATAAGGCCTCTATAATGAGTTTATGGATTATATAAAGGTATTTTGATAGGTATTTGCTGAAAAAATTGGTTTTTAAGTGTGAATAAATGAGAAGAAGACGTTCCCTTTTAAAGAGAAGGGAGGGGATCCCTTGGAATTTCTTAAAATATTAAATTAATATAAATTAATTGTGATGTAAAAATGGATCCATGTTTATAATATTATAGAATAATATGTTTATGATTCTATATAATCTCATCCAACAAAATTTCGACAATTTTGAACCATATTTGTACCCTTATCTTTTGGTCTTAACTCTTTGTTAACCCTTTTTAAACTTACCGTGACAACATGGTTGTTTAATTTTTGATAGTGGTGGAACATCCTGTTTATTATCTTTTCCAACTTTCAGTGTCTCCGGTTCGAATCCCTTTTGGTTTTTATTTCATATTTATTAGACTCTTGTCATCATGGGTTTTCCATCTCACATTCCTCCCGGTGATGGTCATCTTGGTGTTCATGTTGGTGTAGATCTTAGCACTCTACAGTGGATCTCATCATTTTCAACACAAGAACCGTTTATAATGGGATCATCACTCCCATGGATTCCATCTCTCTTTCTTCATCACCCTCTACTAGGGTTCTGGTGCACTTTTACATTAGTGAGGTTCTCTCTCCAGGCCTCCTGCTTCCTTCTTATGCGGATATTCTCTTGCGGTATCCTATTATTTGTATTTTATTATCTAGGGTTTTGTCTCTCCTACTTCCAAGGTCTCAAATGAATATCAAGACTACTTTTATGACTATATCCGCTATTCTAGACTCCATTTTGGTCTCATTTGGAATTATTCTCAGTGGTTTAGGATGTGCTGGTGGTTGCGGTTGGTTCATCGGTGTTCCTGGAGCCACACCCCTCATGTGTTCTGCTTGTTCCTTGGGGTTTTTATTCTCCTTGGTTCTTCAGGTTTTTTGGTGGTATTTTTCTTTGATCCTCATCATCAGTGATGATGACTCATTTGGTGTTGGTGTTTCTACTCATTGCCTATGGTGTTTTGGTTTTTGTGGTTTTTTTCATGATGACTGGAATCATTATCGGTTTGGTGTAGTCTTTGGACATAGTGTGAGAATATGGATGCTTGGTCGTGGATCTGAAGCTTTATGTTGATGATGATAATAGATTTTTGTTTTTAGGCAGACCTATGGAAGGGAGGAGGTTCTTTCATAGATGCAGCTCACTGTCATCCTTCATCTTTTCAAAATATTCCATGACTGCAAGGTCCATCACCCCTTTACAAGTTGGTATGGTTCGATGGATCTAAATTAGGTTTTGGGAGGTGTTGTTTGAGAAACTGGCAACTTTCTAGTAGGTACAACTAGTGTGGGATTATTCTCCTTCAGCTCTGTTTTTAATGGTTGCCAGTTTGGTGCTGAAGATGATAACGATGACTTATTTATGGGGAAAATGGTGTGGTGGATGTTATATAATTAATGTGACTTACCTCAATTAAGGAGATAGATCATAGCTCAAAATCTCATGGCCTAAGGTGGTTGGTGGTTCTGGGATTGAGGTACATTTTCAAATTTTGAATTCATAGATTTTGGTGATGTTTGGTTAAATTTTGAATTAGGATTCTCACTAGATGTTTTTTATTTTTGGAAGATATGGTATTGTATTATTTGATATTTGGAATGTGTGGTTCTCACTAAACCTTAAAGCAACTTTTAGAAAATACAAAAAATGCATTGAAGGCAATTTATGGAACTATTCATTACTTTGAATTTAATAACATCAAGAAAATAATTAAAAATCAAAAAAATATTTTAATACATCCAAAAAATGTAATGGTAATTTATAAAATTCATGGATCACATTATTTATCTGAAATTATATTACTTTTAATATTTTTAATACCATTTATTTGATTTTTCCATCAATTGAACAATTACTATGTTAACATTGTGTAAGCATTTATGGTAATTATTTCTTCACTAAAAATTAAAAATAAATTTCCAAGATGAAGATAAATATTTTACATTTAAAAATAATATTTATATTTTAACATATCCTTTATATAACCCCATTTTAAAAATACCATAGTTATTAAAAACAAGAGTGTGACATGTTTGACTTTTTTGAAACAAAATACTATAAAGGTCATAATATCATCCAAATAGCCATAAAATGACATATTAAATTATCTTGTATGAGTATGGATAAAATTTAATTATCAAATAATATTAAGGAAAGTGTTAGGGTCATTTTATAGTCTCTATCATATTATTTTTAACATAAATTACCCGATTTACCCTTATCATGGTAATAAGATTACTATAGTTACTTTACATTTTGACTAAAAAAGGGACCTATTTAGAAAATTTGGACCACTGATTCCAAATATTTAATCCAATTTTAAATAAAAAAATCACATAAGTGGCATAATTTAATTTAAAATTAATCCTGCAAAATGCAATGAAAAACAATTTTCTTGAAAAATGCGTTTTAAGCCAAAAATGCACTTCTACCAAAATAAGATATAAGTATGATTAGAATATAATAAATTAGATTATATCTAAATAAATATTAATCAATTTAATTTTATATTAAATTCAAATCATAAAGGTACTTTTTAATATAAAGAAAATGATAGTTTTATAAAAATTGGTATTTTCACTATTCATTGAAAAATTAATCTTTTCAGAAAAATCCCAAAAATTCACCATAAGATAATTTTAATATGATGATTTAAAAAATTATATTATTTTTATAAAATAAAATTTTTGTAACTTCTAGAAATTGGTTATAATATTTTATCACAAAAATCAATAAAAGTTATTTTTTTAAAAATGTATTTATGAAACATAAAATAACATTACTGAAAATTGATTACTTATTTCCTATGAATTAATAAATGAATTTTTATTGAGTAGTTATTTTATATATATCTATTAATTAGTTTAATACTATTCATACTTGGAAATTTAATGGATATGTTATAATGGTCATATTAAATAATAATATTTCATGATTTGTTTAAGATCGGTGTTGTGTGTCGTATACATTATCGATCATAGTGTTATTTTAAAATATCATGGTGTTACATTCTCCACCCTAATAAATTTCATTCTTGAAATTTGAACTTAGGCTCAATAACCAAGAGTTCAACATTTGAAAATTTCATTTTGGAAAACCCAAATCATAAAAAGGGTTAATAAAAATTCCTCTAAAAAAGAGGAAAAGGGAAGTACAAAGGTCACCAAAAAACTAAGGTCCCAAATAGGAGAGATTTTGTGGGAAGTGAAAACCTAGATATAGAAGAAAAACCTAACTCTCAAGGATTAATATAGAGTGATAGGGAACACAGTCATGAGAAATCTAACCATCACAAAATCATAAATCTATGATGAGGTAAAAGACCATTGTTTTCTTGGTAGAAAAATTTATTGGATAATGTTTTTATTTCAAGGTCCTTTTCTTAAAGTTGAGGGATTATTTTACTATAAAAAAAATAACTTGAGAAAAAAAATTACTTGATTTCTTCCCATGTAATAAGAATAATACCATCCTTTGGTTTAACTTTGATCTGTTTCTAATTAATCTTTTATGATAGGAGATGGATATGAATTTTTCATACCTAAAGCACTTTAATCATTCCACTTGATTCTTAAACCATTAACTACACTTAATCATATTATTCCTTAATTACTCCTTCATTTCATATGTCATTTGTATTCTCTTAATCATCAAAAATATAACCATTACTTGTATAACCTTGTAGATTCTCTTCATGACCTTTCCCCCTATGACAAAAATTTGTATAGTGTCCATACTTTCAACATTTAAATCATTCAAACATCGATGATACCTTAGGGATTCCATTATTATCATTCATTTCATTAACTAAAATTTTCATTTTTTCCTTGGAAGTTACTTTATTTTTTCCTGATTTTCTATACCCAAAACATATTCTCATTCCTCTAAGATATTCAGTAGGGTGTTTATTCTCACATTATGAATCTTCTTTTCTCCATGGTCTCTACCACCCAAGCTCTCAATGAACTATATCCTTCTCTTCTTTGGTGAGTCCAGGAGTTGGTTAAGGTGAAAGTTTTTAATCATATATCATGATAACTAATTAGGAATAATAAAAATATCCCACACTTTAGTAATCATCTCATTTGGTTACTCATTTACACATTTTCTATTACATTCAATATTAACCAAGTTCCTCTTGGTTTACACCATTGACTACAACCAAAAAGAAAAGGGTAAGCATCAAACTACAATAATCAGAGTGAGATATCAAATAATAATGAAATATTATTCAAAGGATATCTAAATCAAGACATCTAATTATCAATATATGAGTCCTTAGGTTTAAACTAAGTTATCCATAGTCTTTACCAAATCTATAGGATGTTATCCTATACTTGTAATTATCCTCAAAGTCAGTCATAGAGTTATATTCCCTAATATATGTTTTTCTAAATCTAGTTTGAAAGTTCCCAGTCAGTGTAATTGTATCACTTAGAGGGGGAGGGGATGAATTAATGATACATGTTTCTTTTATGTTTTTATTGAAACTACCTTCGTCTCCTATTAAAGATTTCAATCCCTACTGAAAAAAATTCAAACAAACATCCACAGGAACACAAGTATTTACAAGGTTCACCATTCAATAATAATATCTATGTCCTCGGTATGGTTTGTAAATTATCCAATACCACACAATCAACTATAAAAAAAATCCTTGGATTACAACAAATAAGATATTCTCTTTCACCCCTGTAGCACTATGTAAACAATCCAATAGTTCATGTGTACCCTCTTAGCACAAATAGAGTAAAGAAATGTTTGTTTAACAAAACATGTTACATGTGCATATTTTGAACTTTCACAAATGTATTCTTTTAAAAAACAATTCTTCTCTTTCTTACCTAGAAGATGGTAAGAACTTCTTAGACTTCATAATGAAGAGTCATTCTGATTTCCCAATCCAATCTTCCTAATCCGATTCTTTAGATCTGATTTCCCAATCCAATAGATATAACTCTGTCAGAATATGATCTAGAAAATTCAGAACACTTCCTCATTCTAGAAATCCCAATACATAAATCTCAATCTGATTATTCATCTAGATACAATGATCATCTGAATGTGATGACATGAAGAATAAAATAAATAGATGGATATTATGACCACTAAATACGATGATCATTTGAATAACATTATGATCTTTTCTATTCTTATTTCACTTTAATCCATCGAAAATTCTTTAACAAAGGCTCAATATGAAAACCTTTTTCTCTCCATTAAACTTTGGAGATTCTCTCTCTACTAT
Source organism: Viscum album (assembly GCA_963277665.1). NCBI lineage: Eukaryota > Viridiplantae > Streptophyta > Magnoliopsida > Santalales > Viscaceae > Viscum > Viscum album. Next base: position 1,082,040,028 of record OY728134.1, on the reverse strand, counting down.
GAACAATACATCCATGTTATAAAAAGTGAAAAGTACATTCTCCCTTTATAGGTGATCCAAAGATTATTTTAGAGGGAATTTAAAAAAGTTTCATGCTCAAACAAATCACCCCAAATCTTGATTTCACTTGAATTTCAGGTGAATCTTGACTACATCAACTCTTCTTAAATATTATCGAGTCTTCTTCAAACTTCATATCTTCTTTAAACTTTCTTTTCAATCACCAATCCGAATATGATTTTGGAATATGATTTTCTCAATTAGATTTATTCAATACAATGCTTTGAACCAGTTGAATATATAAAGAAATACGATTCTTCTCATGCTTGAGTCAAATTCCATTTCACCATTTCGATTACTGAATACAATTCTCCCCAACACATCCAACAACCTCCTTCATATATTATCTTTAACCAATTTTAATTATTCACTTATTCTCTTGATCTAGTAGAAATAAAAAAAAATTCAACTCTTGATATAATGGATCTTGACCCAATTGAATAAACATTCTTTGAAATTCAAGCTCCTCCTCGACAACATATCCATCTATTTTCTTTAGAACTTATCTTATCCTACTTGAAAATCAAACAAATTAATTCAACCCCTTTTAAATGATTGACTAAATTTTTCATGACATTATTTTATTTTATTTTCATTCTTTGGTCTCAAGTAATTCTTTCTCTGAATACAATGTCATCCTGAGTCCGATCAACAGCTTCTTTCCCTTCCGAATATGATACCACTTGGAAATTTCTTTCTCTTTTTTCTATCAACTTAATTATTTGAAGATTTTTTACTTTTGGATTTTGGTTTGATTAAAATCTATCAAATTCTATTTTTCACATTTTCTAAAAACGTTCTCAGCCTTTAGGAATCTGATGAGCCCAATACGATGGATTTATCAACTTTCTTCTTCTTCAATCCTTTTCTTGTATCATAACTTCTTTTATGAATTTGAATTCATTGAGGATCATATTTAGCATCATTATACATTTAATGTAAAGTATTGTACCCCCCATTATCTTTTATTAATACATTTCTTTCCAATTAATCCTAAATATGATTGTTTAGAAAAACAATTAACCTAAATACGACCAAGCTAAATTCAATATTCATCACCCTTTTATTCTTTCCATTCAAATATAATCAATCTGAAAACAATTGGTCACTTTTCATTCACTCCCCCTTTATTTCATTAATAGTTAATCATAAGTTTCAAAAATTACTTATGATTTATGAGAACTCCAATATTATCAAAGCATAATCACATTTGTTTTATCATAGTCATACATAGAACGATTATTCTCATTATAATCAAACCATTTGTGCTAGATTTAGGGTGAATATGATGACCATTTACTTCCTGTAAGATTCTTACACAATACAATTGATCCTTTTCATTTCGAATTTAGTGTAAATCTGATGATAATTCTCTACTAGAATCTCCTGAATATGATGAAACTTTTCAAGTACTATGAGTCATATTCTTCTGAATACGATGGCTAGTCCAAATTTCACAAAATAAAAAGTGATGTGTTTTTCCTTATTTTCTTAAACTTCCTTGATAACAAAATACAACACTTTAATATAATCACCTTTATCATCAGCTTGGTACTAAAAATCTCACACTTTGAATTTTGTTGTCAACCAAGATTCATAAATAACTAAACTTTGTATTCTCAAGCTATAGATTACTTATCAAAAATTCTAAGCCTACAAGAGCTAACTCATTATAGGAAACAAGAATTATTTATTTCCAAACCATGCTGTCCAAAAGCAGTGATTATGAAAACCTTCTTCATATTTCTTCTTATGATTTTATTTCTTATCTCTTCAACATTACTGGAATAAAAAACAATTTGTTTCCTACAACCACTCCAAAAAATAGTTAGAATGGTTCACTCACAATACAATACTGAATTCACAGCTTACCCAAAACTCATTCTTTTTACATTCAAAAGGATAGATTTATGAAACAATTATCCCCCCTTAACAACACCATCCAAAGGTAATATGATATAGGGGACAAAAACACACACCTCAACCTTGATGAAAAAGAGGTTGGACACCCATGTTCAACCTCAAATTAGAAAAGGATTCCCTTTGTAAAGTTTTTATGAAAATTCTGCAACTTGTTCTGACATTGTAACATACTTCATCTTTTATTAATTCTTATTCACATCCTCTTTGCTGAAATAGTATTTGATGTCAATATGTTTTGAATAAGAATTTTGAACCGGATTTCTGGTGAGATTGATTGCGATTTGATTATCACAACCTAAGAGCAAGGTTAACTTCAATTCAATAAGTAAATATTTCAATTGAGTTTTCATCCACATAAGTTGATTAGCAATAATATACTCATATTTATCTACACTGAGAGTTATTGAATTCTATTTTTTTGAATGATAAAAAACACAATTCTTTCCCAGAAAGAATACTCCACCATATGTGGATCTTTTATCATCAACATTTCTTGCCCAATTTTCATCTGAATACCCAAATGAATCAATACTATTTGAGATTTCATACCTAATTCTGAAATTTTTTGTTCCTTTTATATATCTATTAATTCTTTTTCTTTTAAGTAAATGTGATTATTTTGGAGAAATCTAAAATATTTCACATAAGGTACCAACATAAACAATGTCGGGTCTTGAGGTATTCAAATAAAACAAACTTCCAATTAACTTTTGAAATTATTTCTGATCAACTTATTTTCCTTCTTCATATTTAGTCTAATTTGTTCCCACTAATATTGGTGTGGAAAAAGGTTTTGAGTTTGTCATACTGAACCTCTTATGAAGTTCCGCAGCATACTTTTCTTGAGAAAGAAAAATTCATTCCTTCCTTCGTAAGATTTATAAACCAAGGAAGTATTTCATTTCCCCTAGCATGGAAATTTCAAATACATTTTTCATTTATTAAGGAAATATTTGAAAACTTCTTTCATAATTCCCAGAAAAGATAACATCAACAACATAAACAATTACAATGAGGGAATACTATTGTCTTTCTAAGATGTAAATATTTTTATCCACCCTTCCTTTCTTAAGACTCATATTCCTTAAGCACGTATCCAATTTAGAATACCATTACCTTAAAGATTATTTTATCCCATACAAATCCTTTTTCAATCTTCATACATAGCTTTCATCTTCCTCAAAAACAAATCTATAGGGTTTCTCACTGTTAACTTCCTCATTAAGATCACCATTCAAGAATTTAGATTTAACATCCATTAGAAAGATCTTGTAACCTCATTGTGCAGTAATAGCAAGAAAGATTATGATTGTTTCTAACCTTTCCACTAGAGAAAATGTTTCATCAAAATGAATACCTTCCATTTGTGAATACCCTTTGAAAACCAATCTTGATTTGTTTCTTATCACTTCACCTTATTCATTCATTTTATTTAAGAAAACCCACTTTGTACTAATAATTTTTTTTATTTTCTAGTTTGGTTATGTGTTCCCATGTATTATTATTTTCAATTTGATCCAACTCTTCATTCATGGACTAAACCCATTCCAGATACTCAAAAGCTTCTTTCACATCATTCGACCCCACTTTTGAATATAAAGAAGTATGTGTAGTAGCATTTCTTATTCTTCTTGTTTGAACCTTTTGATATTGATCACCAATAATGTTCTAAGATTAAAATTGTTTCCTCACCCTAGGATGATATTTTCAATTATCTTCCTCATCACTATAAGTAGCTGAGTCTGATTCTTTTTCTTGAATATAATTGTCTATATCCTTATCAGAATTGTTTTCCTTATCTTTCTCAACTTCCTTGTCTGCCTAAGCATGTTTTTCTTACTTAGATATTTCAATTAATTTCAAATAAATCGAATAAAAAATTCTTTATGTTTATTTATTGAAACATCTATATCCTCTTATTTCCAAAGTATATCCAAGAAAGATTCCATCTTCACATTTCTACTCAAACTTTCTATAGTTTCCACCTTTCTTCTTTATAATACATAGACTCCTGAAAAATTTAAAGTGTTTCAAACTTAGATTTTTTCCAAAAAAATTCATATGGAGTCATATATGAATTAGTCATATAGAAACAATGGTTATAAATGTAAACAATAGTACTCATGGTTTTCCTAAAAAATTAATGAGAAAGACCATGTTCAAGTAACATGGTTCTTCCCATTTCCCCCAAACTTCTATTCTTTCTTTTAGAAACCCCATTTTTTTAGGAGTGTATGGGAAGATATACTCATGCCAAATTAAAATCTTCTCAAGATAAATTTCAAATTATTCAATTCTATATTCACCACTATTTTTGGTTCTCAAATTCTTCATTAAATACTCACATTCCTTTTCATCTTTCCTTCTGAAACTTTTAAACACTTTAAAAGCTTCTAACTTGTGTTTCATATACATCACATAAGTAATGTGAGTAAAGTCATAAATGAAAGTAATGAAGTACTTATCTAAATTTATTGATTTTTTCTCATTGGATAAAAAACATCATAATAAATTATCTCTAGGGGTTGTCTTGAACAAATCTCAACTTTCTTATGCACTAAGTTTGTAATATTTCCTTTCTAACAAATAGTGAAACACCGATATATTATTCTTAAAAAATTAATAATGTCTTAGACACTATTTAACTTTGATAACTTTATCAATTTTTCATTGACACATGTGTCTCAAACTTTTATTCCACAATTGATTCTCTCCCAGCATACTCATGTAACAAGAGTTTTGTATTTCACCAATTTGAAACAAGTTTTCTTTTGTGTATTGTCCTCTTGTAACAATCTTTACATCTTCCTAACTTTTCAAAAAAATCCCATCTTTTATGAAGATAACTTTGTTACCCTCATCAAATTTTTTTGAAACACATATCAAATTGTGTTTCAACCCATCAACATACAATGTTTTCATGGATTTCATCTTTTATTTCCGAATGATGGCTGATCCAACACATTTAATTTTCAAGGATTCATCATTGCCAAATGTCACTATTATTTATTTAAAGTATTTCAAATTATTTAAAAATATCAAATATCCTATCATATGAGAAGAATAATCACCACCAAGAATCCAAGTTCATTCTCCTTTTGTAGCTTTCAATGCGGTTTCAACAACAAGACCCTTTTCTTCTTCCTTTTATTTCTTCACCTTTGACTTTTGAGAATTATTAAGTATATTTTACTATGGTGGTAATAATAAAATATAACCTTTTTAAAGGTTTCTATTTTTTTCACACATTTCATGAATAGTTTCCAATAGTTGGAACCTATTTTCAATCTTTACTCAAACCTTTTTAGGTTTCTTTAAAACAACCTTCTCAGAATTATTTATTTGAGGAGATTGAATCCCCCTCAAAATTTTCCTTCCATAACCTATGGGATAAAATAAATGTTGTTGGTTGAACCAACACATATTTTTCATATGTTTTAACCCGCCATAATACTAGTAATAGACATAGAAAGAGTATTTTCCTTTGAAACTTCCATACTGACCGTATTTGTGAATATGTTTCTCAGAAACCTTCTTATATTTTTTTGATCCATAAACCATTTTGTTATCAATAAAATTCTTATTTTTCTTTTCTGCTTTATCATAACCATAAGTATTGGAAACCTTTCTGAATTCATAATGTTTAAAAAAAATTGGATTCATGATTCTTTGAGACTTCTGAATTCCCAACTTTTTTGGTCAAACCACATACATGACTTTCCTAACTTTCTTCTTTTCAGAAACTATTCCATAATTCTTCTCAACCTTTGAAGGTATATTTTTTTGATCATTCTCAGATTTCTCCTTTCTATAACTTTCCCCAAATTTAGAGATAGAGTTTTTGAAACTTGTATTTCTTTGTTCATATTTTGAAAGTTTTTTTGGAAAAGTTCCAAATCTTCTTATTTTTCCTCCAGCTTCACCTCTAGATACTCATTACGATTCTTTTCTTCTTCAAGAGATTTCTTCCATCATCAATATCTTTTATCAACCTTTATTTCCCATTAGGAATAAATTCTTGATTTTTTCTTAAAGAATATTCATCTTCCAACTTCTTATTTTTCTTCTCAAGTCTTATAATATTCCTCAAACATTATTTCAACTCTTCTTTCAAATGATAGTCAAGTTGATTTTCTTCTTCTTCAGAACTACTACTTCCAAAATCTTCATAATTAAATATTGAAATGAATGTATTTTCAATACCATAGTCAATAGAAGTTTTGGATTCAACATCATTGCCTTCTTATTCTTCATCTTTATATAATAAACTTCTTCTTTTGGATTTTAATAATTTTATATATTTCTCTATTGAATACGATTTTTCTTTATCTCCCCATTTCTTCAAAAATATTCTTGGAATTATTTATTATTCATAAATATCGTCTTCTTTCTTTCTTTAAGGAAAATTATCCAAAAAGTGAGAAATTAATCAACATTAAAATAATTTCAAGGAAAGTTTCCCTTTTTATTTCCCTATACCTCTTTTCAAATTTTTAGAAAAAAAGGATAAAATTTCATCAAAGTTTTCACATACCTCATTTTTTGAATCAGATTCACCAGCTTAATCTTCAATTAGAATCTTATTTTACTTTTCTTTCTTTGTATACTTGAAATAAATTTCTCTATAACTCTTTTTTTCTCTTCATAGCTTTATCCCTTCTCATTTCATAAGTAATGAGAGTGCTATTCAAGTCATCAAGAGATAATGTTTCAGAATCTCTATCTTCCAATGAAGAAATTTTTGTATCAAACTTATTGGGAAGAATTCTCAAGATATTTTCAAATACTATATAATATTTTAAATTTTCACCAAGACATCAGATAGTGATAAAAATTTCATTCACCTTGGTAAATAAGTCCCCAATAGATTCATGCTCGCCCATCTTCAAATCATCATAATTCAACCTCCAAATTTTTAACTTTTCCTTCTTCACTTTTGTATTACCTTCATATATGTTTTTTAATTTATCCCATATACCTTTAGATATGGAAACACATTTCACCCTTAGGAATTCAATTTCAGATAGTGATGATATTAAATCATTCTTATACATTCCATTATTCTCAAGATTATTATTATCAACAGATGTTAGAGTAAATTTATCATCAATGGGATGAAACCCAACTATTGTAGCTTCAAGAAAATCATATCCAATATACATAATATAAGAAAACATTCTATATTTCTAGATATGATAATTATTTCCATAGAAAACTATAATAACATTACAGTTCACACAATTAAAATTATCCATTAATCTTATCTTCAAAGACTTCAACAAAGAATAAGTGAATGAAACCTTGATATCTGATACCACTTTAAAGTGCCCAGTCAGTGTAATTGTATCACTGAGAGGGGGAGGGGTGAATCAGTGATACTTTTTTCTTTCATGTTTCCTTGAAAAAACCTTTTAATCCTGTTAAATATTTTAATCCTTACTAAAAACAATTCAAACACACATCCAAAGGAACACAAGTATTTACAAGATTCACTATTCAATAATAATAGCTACATCCTTATTATGGTTTGGAAATGATGAAATACCAAACAATACACTAGAAAAAAAATCCTTGGATTACAAAAATTAGGATATATCCTTTCACTCAAGTAGAACTATGTAAACAATCGAATAGTGAATGTGCACCCTCTTAGCACAAATAGGGTGAAGAAATGTTTATGTAACAAAATATGTTAGATGTACTTATTTTCAACTTTCAAAAATGTATTCTTTTGAATTTTTTTCTCTTTCTTACCCAAAAGATGTTAATAACTTTCTGGACTTCGTAATGAAGACTCAATAAAATTTCCCAGTCTGATCTTCCCACTCTGATTCTAAAATCTGATTTCCCAATTTGATAGATATAACTTTTTCATAATAGGATCTAGATAATTCATAACACTTCATTCCTCAGTTTGAAAATCCCCATACAAAAATCTTGATCTGATTATCCAGCTAGATAAAATGATTAGCCGAATACGATGACAAGAAGAATATAATAAACAACTAAATATGATTATCACTGAATACGATGATCAGCTTAATAACATTATGATCTTATCTCTTCTTTCAATTCAATCCACCGAAACTTCTTTAAAAAAGGATCAATCCAAAAACCTTATTTCTCTCCCTTAAACTTCAGATCTTCTCTCTCTACTATGAATAGTATATCCATGTCAAAAAAGTGCAAAGTACATCCACCTTTTATAGGTGACCCAAGGATGATTTTGGCAGGAATCCCAAAAACTTTCCCGCTCAACCAAATTGCCCCAAATCTCAAATTCCCTTGAATTTTTGAGTGAATATTAACTCCATAAACTCTTCTTAAATATTTTTGAGTCTTCTTCAAACACCATCTATTATTTAGACTTTCTTTTCAATCACTAGTCCATATCCAATTTTGGAATCCAACTTTCTCAATCCGATTTCTTTAATACAATGCTCTGTACCAATTGAATATATAAAGAAATAGGCTTCTTCACATGCCTCAGTTTGATTTCATTTTTCCATTTTGATTGATGAGTACGATAATCCCCAACACATCCAACAATATCCTTTATCTCTAATATCTAACCACTTCTACTTCTTCACTTATTCTCATGAACTATTTTAAATACCAAACAATTCAACTCTTGATACGATGGATCTTGAAACAATCGAAGAAACATTCTTTGAAATTAAATCTCCCCCTATATAACATATCTATCTATTTTCTTCATCACTTATCTTGACCTAATTGAAAATAAAACAATGTAATTCATCCCCTTTTAAATAGTTGACTAGATTTTTATCACATTATTTTATTTTATTTTATTTTCATTCATCATTCTCAAGAAATTATTTATCAAAATACAATGCAATCCTGAGTCTAATCAACAACTTCTTTCTCTTTTTAATAAGATACCACTTTGTGATTTGTTTCCATTTTACCATAAACTTCATTCTATGAATATTTTGTTTTCATTTGGATTTTGGTATGACTGAAAACCACCCCTTCAGTTTTTCACATTTTCTAAAAATGTTCTCGACCTTTATAAATCCGATGAGCCCAATACGATGGCTTCATCAACTTTCTTCTTCTTAAATATTCTACTTGTATCATGATTTTCTTCAAGAATTTGAATTCATTGTAGATAATATTTAGCATAATCATAATTTTAATGTAAAGTATTGTACCTTACATTCTCTTTCATAAATATATTTCTTTCCAATTCATCTTGAATACATTTATTTATCAAAAAAATTGACCTGAATATGATCAGGATGACTATTATCTTCATAAACTATTTATTTTTCCATGAGGATCCAATCAATCTAAATATGATTGGTTGATTTTATTTCACTCCCCCTTTCTTTCATCAAGATTACATCATAAGTTTCACAACTTATGATTTATGAGAACTACAAGATTAATAAAGCATCATCACATTTATTTTATCATATTTATGCAAACACTAATTCTTCTCATTATGATCAATCCATTCATACCATATTCAGGGTGAATATGATGGCCATTTACTTCCAAAAATATTATTCCTCAATACAATTGATCATTTTCATTCTAGATTCAGTGTGAATTCGATGAGACTTTTCTACCAACATATCTTGAATACAATGAATCTTTTCAAGCTCTATGAGTATGATTCTCCTAAATATGATGGCCAGTCCAAATTTCACCAAATAAAAAGTAATGTGATTTTATTTCTTTTCTTAAAATTCCTTGAAAAAAAGACAAAACTTGAATACAATCACCTTACTCATCATATTGGTCCAAACATAGTTCCCAAGGTTTCAACAAAACTTTCCTCTAATACCAATTGTGATGACCCCAACTCCAGTCTCCCTGAGCTGGTGGTTACTTTATTACATTGGAAATAGATACAAGTGATCACATCACAAAAGACTTAATAGTTTAGTAGTATTGGTAAAATGGATACATAATTGAGTTTAAAATAAATTTGGAAACATAAAAATACAACAAATTATTTTCTTTGAGATCATATTTATTCCCTCTAGAATGTCCCTGAATATCAATCATAAAACATTTCCTGGCATCCTAGGGAAAAGAAACATAAGAAAGGGGTGAGCTCTAATTCTTATTAATGGTATGCATACAACAGAAGAAATCAATAATAAATAAGTCATAATCAATATGAAAAAGTAAATAACTAAAACACATTCCATTTAATAAATATATTGATCACAAAATGAATCCCCAAATAATATCATAGTGAAAATATCATAGATATTAATCACTAAATTCTTAATGAAAAAAATGATTAATATTGGATGTCATGATCTTAGACATCATGTTATCTATAATGTAAAGACCTTATTAAAATATAGTTTAAAACTATTGGTAGGAAAACACCAAAAACCAATTTAATGATAGCTTAGTGATTTTTCTCATGAGACCTATCATTTCATCAGGGGTGTATATAATTCCGAGCCACACCTATCACTGCATGTCCAATGCATTCCTCAGATATAGAATTGCCGATTTAATTCATAATAAATGTGCCTCATATAAAAATATCTATATTGATTTTATGATATAGATTATTCAATAATTACCCAGTCAATAAAATAAATTTTAAAATAAAACATCATATGTAGAAATGGTATATAGTTTAGAAAATAATCATATCCATGATACAAAGAATATGGATATTAAAGAGAAATGTAATATACAATGATCACAAGTAAGTGAATTTTTCAAATGCTGGTATCACTAAAATATATCCCCAGTGGTGAATAATTAAAATAAAGGGTTGTTTTAATTTATGAATAATATTACTATAAAAATATCATTAATTGTTTTTAGAAAAAATAATTTTAAATCTGAATTTCACTTTTAGAAAATAACCGTGAAAATAAAAAGGAAAATTTTTTATTTGAAAATAACTTTGTAAAATTGTAAAGGAATATTCAAATAAAATATTATTCATGAATTTGGGAAAATACATTCATTCCATATAAGTTAAAAATCCTTCCTTTCACACTTTTTTTAAAGTCACAAAATACCTCATTCAGAAAGTGGCAAAAAGATTACTTTTAAACTATTTCATAAAAAAGATAATATGGGTAAAAATGAATTAAAAAATCATTGAAGAATATTAAAAAAAAATATTTTTTGGAAACATGGAAATGGAAGATAAATATTCCCTAAAATATACTTAAACACAAATAATCTCGATTAATGACAAGATTGTGAAATAAACCCTTAATATTGTGGTAATTTTTAAATCATAAGCTCTATAAAAGAAATAAATACAAATAAAACTTTAAATACCATTAATATAAATGGATTCATGATATAAAATATCAAATAGTAAGTACATACACCAAATAATATAAATAAGTGGTGAATATGACATATGTCTCATAGAAGTAAAAATGAGATGAGAAACCCTTACCAGTTTGGTAACATATGAATCATAAGTCCCATGAAAGAAATAACTTTAAATATTAATTTAAATACCATGAAGTTAAAGGGATTCCTGATATATAATATCAAATAGGTATTATATACACCACAAAATATAAATTAGCGGTGAATAAAGAATATGTCCCGCAAAAGTAAAAGTGAGACGAGGAACCCTTACCTCATATCCAAATTTCTTTGAATGTGTTCGAACCTCCTATATAATAAATATAGATTTATTATAATTATATTATAGAACCATTATAATATAAATAATACCATATATTACTTACATGTATTATTTTATCACCTGTTTATTAATAATTCTTTTGTTAAAATCACTATTCTTGGTAGTAACTGCTTTGTTTTTCATGTATGTTTTGATTTGGTAGTCTCAATACTTGTACTTTGATCAAGTTTTAATCATATAAAGAAAGTTAATAATGATATAAATATCATATATATTCATTATATATGTATTTATAGTAATTTATAAAAGTTAGAGAAAGAAAATGAATTACATTATTCATGGAGATGGTAGGCTGTACGTATACATGAATGTTGTTTTCATTTATAGACAAATGAAACAAATGAAAGGTAAATAATAATAATAATTTACTGAATCATTGTTATATCATATAAATAATATATATTATTCAAATATATCCTTATTTCCATCAAAGTAAAATATAAATTAAAAAATAATCTCATCACCTCGTGGAGGCGGTAGTCCACACATACACACAAGCGATGTTATTGTTTCCAAATAGATTGTAAGGTAAGAAGGTAGATATGATATTATCATTAGAAAATTATAATTATATTTTAAATATAATATATAATAATTAAAACCATCATAATTTCCATCCATAAAATACGGTAATGAAAAATGAATTGTATCGCTCCTTGGAGGCGGTAAGCCGTATGTATGCACGAGTGATACTTTTACTTCCCATTTGATAGAGGTTGGAAATGGTTATAGGTTATTTCATTAAAATAATAAAATATAAGTATATGGGATATACTTATTTTATTATATCATCTTGGTTAAATAATATTTTAAGGAATTTTAAGAATAAATAAAACAAAATCCCTCGGTTAGAACGATACCTCTTATTTGGAAAACCTCCTTTGCTTAACACGTTAAGACCACCAAGATTGGTATTATGACCAAAATAAGGCCTATATAATTATTTTATTGATTATAGTAAGGTATTTTGATAGTTATTTTCCAAAAAAGGTTTTTTAAGTGTGAGGAAATGAGAAGAGGTGCCCTTTTATAAGAGAGGGGAGGGACACTCATGAAATTTCTTAAAATATAGGTCAATATAAATTAATTTTGATTTAAAAATGGATAAATATTAATAATATTAAAAAATAATATGTTTAAGAGTCTAAATAACCTCATACATTAAAATTTGGATGAGTTTGGACCACATTTTTACCCTTATCTTTTGGTTTTAACCCCTAGTTAATCATTTTTAAACTTACCGTGACAATAAGGCTGTTTACTTTTTAAGAGTCAAGATTATACTATATAAAGAAAAAATACCCATAAATGGTCCATTTTTTATATTATAAACCTTACCACAAATAATTTTCAGAATATAGTATTTTTAGGAATTTTATACCATTTAATAAAATATTATTTGTTATAAAATATCATTAATGTCAATTTGTGGAACTATTCATTACATTAACTTTAATTGCACCAAGAAAAAAAATTAAAAATCAAAATAATATTTTAATAAATTACCAAATTTAATTATAATATATAAAATTATTTTATCACATTATTTACTCATATTATATTACTTTAAATATTTTTAATATCATTTATTTGATTTTTTCCATTAATTGAACAATTACTGCGTCAACATTGTATAAGAATTTAAGATAATTATTTATTCAATAAAAATTAAAAATAAGTTACCATGATTATGATAAATCTTTTATATTTCAAAGTAATATTTACATTTGAGCATATCGTTTGTATAACCCCATATTAAAAATATTATAGTTATAAAAATCAAGATTGTGACATGTTTGAATTTTCTTGAAATAAAATACTATAAAGGTCATGATCTCATCCGAATATCCATTTAATGAAATATAACAAAATATTATATTATTATGGATTAAATTTAATCATAAAATAAGATTAATTCACGTGTTCGAGTTATTTTATAGTCATTATAATTTTATTTTTAACCTAAATTTGCCAATTTACCCTTATCATGGTAAGAAAATTATAATTGTTATTATTCATTTTGACTAAAAAAGGAACCTATTTATAAAATTTATACCCAATTATTATAAATATGGAATCAATTTTTTAATATTCAACTCAAACAAGTGGCAAAATTTATTTTAAAATTAATCCTGCAAAATAGAACGAAAAATAGTTTCCTTGAAAAATACGTTTTAAGCCCAAAAATGTACTCATACCAAAATAAGGTATAGGGATGTTTAAAATGTAATTAATTAGATTATATATAAATAAATATTACTTAATTTAATTTTATATCAAATTCAAATCATAAAGTATCTTTTAATATAATTAAAATGACAATTTTATAAAAATTGGTATTTTTCACTATGAAAAAACAAATTATTGTTTTCAAAAAAATACTAAAAATTCACCCTAATTTAATTTTAATATGATGATTTAAAAAATGATATTTTTTTATAAAATAAAATTTATATAATTTCCATAAATTTATTATAATATTTGTTCATAAAAAACAATAAAAATTATTTTTGAAGAAAACATATTTCTAAAACATAAAATAATATTAATAAAAATTGAGTACTTATTTCCTAAGAATTAATCAATGAATTTGTATTGATTAGGTCCTTTATATATATTTCTTAATTTAGTTAATACTATTCATACCCATGAAGTTAACAGATGGGTTATAATGATCATATTTAAATAATAATATTTTGTGATTCATTTAAACTGAGTGTTGTATGTCATGTACGCTATCGGTCATAATGTTATTTTAAAATATTAGGGTGTTACAGTATATGTATATATTCATATGTGTAATTGATTATAAAATTTAAGATTATGTTAATATAAAAATAGTTAATAAATGGTATTTAATATATATATATATACATATCAATATATATGCACCATATATATGTATATATATACATATATTTGGTATATATATAAATATATACATATATAAGAGGTTTGTTGTATATAAAAATAATAATATTAATATATATATATGGCTCATGATAAGTGAGGAATTTTAAAAAAAGAAAGAAAAGAAAAGAAAAGAAAAGTAGTGAGTGACATGAGGTGTGAGCGTGTGGTGAAATAAAATGAGAACCCCATTTTGTAGAAAGGCTTTTATAGCTAAGAAGTAGGATAGAATATATATATATATATATATATATATATATAGATATATATAATGTGTGTGTGTTACATGCAATGGAAAAATAAGAGAATGAAAAAAGGTAATATGAATATATAAATATGTATATGTGACACATGAAATGAGGACAAAAACAAAAACAAATGAAGAGAGAGAGAGGGGAATGAGATTTTAGTGGCGCATATGGGGTGTGACCCCATTTGAGCGGGTAGAAAATTATGTGAGAGAGTAAATGAAATGAATAAAAAAATAAAAAATAACCACCATTTTATAAAGGAGACACATTATAGGTGATTTCACTAACTGATAAATAATTTATGGATATAGACCACTAGTAAAAAAAATCGGTTCTATGTGGGAGTCCATGTATGCATTCCTTCCTCAACATGAAAGACTTAGTTAAATGATTTTATGCACATATATATATATATATATATATAATAATATAGATTGTGCAGGGGAAGTGGACTTTTATAAATTAGTGTTTAGGAAGAAGAGCACTGCATATTCCCTTCACTAGTGCCATGTTTGGTTTATATTTATAGAGTGATATTTTAAAAATTATTATTGGGTGAAGGAGTTCTGAAAATGGAAAATGAAGTGAGTATAGCTAGAAGTATGAGGTAAGGGGAATCCGTTTTTTTTAAAGTATAAGTTTTTGTTTTAAAATTTTTGTATTGTAAGGGGAAATTATATTTTCAAGTCATAAGTTCAAGTTTTAAAACTTTTATTTTAAGGAAAATCATTTCAAATGTCTATTTTAAAATCATCCCCAAATGTATCTTCATCGTAAATCGATTTTGATTTCAAAATTTCAATTTCTATTATTAGATTTATAAAACCTTAATTATAAGATAATTCATATATTTTTAAAATTATAATTTTATATTTCATATGATGATTTTAATTTTATATAAATGATTATGTTTTAAAATATTTTAATATATGTACTTTAATTTATAATTTTATGTGGGGACTATGTTTAAAATTTTATAAAGAGTTAATTATTTTGAGTTTAATATTTTTATTTATAAATTAACACGTGAGTACTTACAAAAGTTATTTTAGTAGCTTAGAGTTATCATTTAATGTGGTATTAATTTTGATTAATTATCATGGATGTTGCCTAAGTCAAAAATTACTGCACAGACATGCCTTAATCACTCTAATTTACCATCCATATATGTTTTAAATTATATCAATTTATAATTTTATCATCTTTGGTTGGTTCTTAATGAAATACATACATATATATTTATACATTAATATGTATATATAATTATATATATATATGCATCCATTATTACAATTTTTTTAAAGATATGATTTAAAATTCTAGTGAAAAAATAACATGATAAAAATATTTTATAAATAATTTTTCTTTTAAATTTGTAAACATGATAAGGATTTGGGAAGTGAACCCAACCCTCCAAGAAGGTTAGACCCTATATAACCATCAATGTTCCTAATGGTCTTAAGGTTTTGTTTTATGAGCTTGTGAAGTGTTTATAAAAAAATCACTAGGTTATTTTAAAAAGAAAAATATTTCCAAATATTCCTAAGGTATTAATATTTTAATTTAAATAATTCTTAGTTTTAATTCATGAATTATTTATTTTAAAGAAAATTGGGTTTCAAGGAGATTTTAAGAAAAATTTCCTTAAATATTTAGTATCTTTTGGAAATCTATTTATATATTATTAAAGGGAAAATTAAATTTAATGTTTAAATGTTGTTTTATTAAACAAAAATGTTCTGAGTTTTTAAAAGTTTGTTTTCAAAGGAAGTTTTTAGTTTTTTTTGAAACATGGGTAACTAAATTTTAAAACACCATACATATCCATTTTCTCATCCCCTAAGTTTTTAAAATGTTTTTTACAAGTTTATAAATGAGTAGAAGATCGATGATGTTTGGTTTCATTTAAGGAAATATCAAAAGTAAAGTGAGATAATTTTTGTGGGATTTATATAACTATGATATGTTATATAGTTTTTACTAATCCTACAAAACCTAAAATATAAAGATCCCCAATTTGTATATTTTCAGTTACTTTTATTTTAAAAAATATGCAACATGTTTTTATCACTGGATCCAGGAGTGTGAGTCTCAACCCGTCACATTTAGTATCAAAGGAATGGTTTAGAAAACTTGGGAGATTATAATGTTGAGGATAATATACAAGTTAGAAATATACTTTTTAGGCTTTAGGTGATTATATTTTAGGTGAATTTTTAAATTAGAGGAATTTCGATCAAAGGTAGAATCTTATAAACTTTCTAGGATTTAGTATATTTACCATTTAGATGGAAACCTTTTCATGGATTAAATTCCTAGATTTTTTGTATTAAACTCTAAGTAATCATAACAAGAAAAAAACACATATACCACATATTCATTTAATTAGGAAGTAAAGTATAACCTGTATAATAAAAAATTATGAGGATTCAATTTATTTAAGGGGGGATAATATAACATCCCAAGTTTTCAAATATATATAATAGATTTGAGAAATAATATAATTATACATAAAAATATACTTTATAAGGTTGTACGAAAAATTAATATTTTATTCATCATGATAATTTATGTTGGAATACATTTGTGTGTGTGTTTTAAATATAATTTGTGGAATAAAAATATTTTATATTTAAAATTTATATAGAAATATAAAAAACGTATTTTTAAATGAATGTACTGTGACATATAGAATTAGGTTTCTAAAATTAAAATTAGATAATTTTGTTTAGAAAGTGATATAATTAGTATACTATCTGAAAAATACTAATTTAAGATAATATATATATAATTTAAAATATGATTTGATATATATATATATATAATTTTTAGGTGCTTTTAAATATATAAGAATATATATACATACATACATATATATATGTAGAAAATATGTTAATATACACAATGTATGTATATATATACATATATGTAATTGATAATAAACTTTAATATTATGTTTACATAAAAAAGAGTTATAAAATGGTATTAATATATATACACACATATCTATATATACACAATATATATGTATATATATTCTTATATTCTGTACGTATATAAATATATACATATATAATAGGTTTATTGCATAAAAAAATAATATGAATACACACACACACACATAGTACATTACAAGTGAATAATTTGAAAAAGAAAAAAAGAAAAATAAATGAAAAGAAAATTAGAGAGTGACGTGAAGTGTGAGTGTGTGGTGAAAAAAAAGGGAACCATATTTTGTGGAAAGGATTTCACGCTTAGGAAGTAGAAGGAAAATAAAATATAATATACATACAAAATGTGCATGTGATGTGTAATGGAAAAATAAGAGAATTTTAAAAAATAATATAAATATTTAAATATGTATATGTGGTAAATTACATGAGGAAAATAACAAAAATAAAAGGAAAGAGAGAGAGGGGTGTGAGATTTGAGTAGCACCAATGGGGTGTTTCCCCATTTTAGTGGGTAAAAAAAGAGATTTAAGGAGAGAGAGAGTCAATGGAATGAATAAAAAATATAATAATAATAATCATTCTACAAAGGTGACACCTGGCATGTGATTGTACCAACAGATAAATAATTTCTCGTCATACACTACTAGAAAAAAAAATCATTTCTATGTAGGATCCCTTGTATGACTTCCTTCCTCAACATGGAAGACTCAATTAAATTATTGGATGCACACACACACACACATATAAATCTAAAATAATAATAATATAGCTTGTCCATGATAATTTGGATTATATAAATGAGAATTTTGGTAGAAGAGCACTACTTAGCCCCTTCACTAGTGCCACACATGGTTTGCAGTTGCAGAAAGAATGAGATTTTAAAAATTATTCTTGGGTGAATGAAATATAAAAATAGAAAATGAATTGAGTAAAACTTGAAGTATGAGGTAAGGGGAATTTTTTTTCAAGTATAAGTTTATGTTTTAAAATTTTTTATTGTAATGGGAAATTATATTTTCAAGTCATAAGTTTATGTTTTAAAACTTTTATTTTAAGGAAAACCATTTCATTTTTTAAAATCTACCTCAAATGGATCATCTTAATAAAGGTATTTTGATTTCAAAAAATCAATTTCTATTATGATATTTATAAAACCTTCATTGTAAGGCAACTAAAATATTTTAAAAATTAAAATTTTATATTTCATAGGTTGATTTTAATTTTATATAAAGGGGTTATGTTTTAATATATTCTAATATATGTACTTTAATTTATAATTTTATGTGGGAAATATGTTTAACATTTTATTAAGGTTTATTATTTTATGTTTAATATTTTATATATGATTTGATATGTGAGTACTTCTAAAAAGTATTTTAGTGGCTTAAACTTTATCATTTCATGTGATATTCATTTTTTAATTATTATGGATGTTTCCCAATTCTAAAATTACTGTATGGACACATAATAATCACTATAATTCTCTATCCATATATGTTTTACATTATATCATTTTATAATTTTATTATATTTGGTTGGTTCTTAATGAAATATATACATACATAATTATACACTAATATGTATATATACACATGCATCCATTGTTATAGGTTTTTTAAATATATGATTTCAAAATCCTGTGGGAAAATTACAAGTTCAAAATGTTTTATGAAAAATTCATCAATTGGAATTTGTAAACAATATGAGGAATTGGGAAGTGAACACAACCCTCCAAGAAGGGTAGACCCTATAAAAACTTCGATTTGCTAAGTGGCCTCAAGGTTTTGTTCTTTGAGCTTGCGAAATATTTTTCTAAAAAAAATCACTAGATTCATTTAATAAGAAAATTATTTCCAAGTATTCCAAAAATATTAATATTATCTTTGTAATAATCTTGGTTTTAATTCATGACTGTTTATTTTAAAGAAAATTGGTTTTTAAATCAATTTCAAGAAAAATGTCCTTAAATATTTATTCACTTTTGGAAAAATATTTTTGGATCATTAAAGGAAAAAGTTAATTTAATGTTTAAATTATGTTTTATTAAAAATAATGTTTTTAGTTTTGAAAATATTGTTTTGAATGGATGTTTTAAAGTTTTTTTTGAAAAATGGGTAACTCAATTTTAAAACCCCTTACCGATCTATTTGGTCACCCCATGTTTTTAAAATGTTTTTCATAGGTTTTGAGACAAGTATAAGATCAATTATGTTTAGTTTTATTTAAGGACCTAGCTCAAGTAAAGATGGATAGTTTTTATATAATTTTTATAAATATGACATGTTTTATGGTTTTTCCAAATCCTCTAAAAATTAAACTGAAAAGATCCTAGGTTTGTATATTTTTTAGTTACTTTTATTTAAAAAAAATATAGCATGTTTTTAGCATTGAATATGGGAATGAGGATCTTGAGATCCCTCATAGAGTGTCACGCACTAAGGGTATCTAGAACCTCAATTAATTTATAGATTAATTTAACATACTAAATAAATAATATTCCTATACATAGTTTAATAATTATTCATATTTGAATTGATCACAATTATTCAGTCACTAGTTATTTGAGAGAATAAATATGAGTTGGATATTTAATAACTTTTTATATTTTAGTGAATATAATATTTACTTATCTATCAATGAGTAATGCAAGATTATTTATTTATTTAAATAAATATCCATTATTCAAGGTATGATAAATATTTATAAGGATTGAAAAACTGAGTTTAATAGTTTGGTGAGAAATAATATATTAAATATTATTTTAATAAATGTTAATTTTTTTGTTTAAAAAATTCTATTTATATTTTCATGTGTCTAACACGTATCAAATAAATAATAATAATAATAATAATAATAATAATAATATTATTATTATTATTAAGACATGATGTTTTCCAAGGATTAAGAGAATAATAGGGCCCATGTGGAATTATTAATCTCTAACCCTAGATCTATTTAAACTCATTTTTATCATTATTTACCCCAATCATAATTGAATACCATGTAAGTCAAGAGAGAATTATCCCAATCCCTAGAGAGTTCCACCTCTAAATGCTTTTAAGAACGAAGAGTGTAACAACCCATATTTTCAAAGAAGGTATGAATCATTACCTTTTCAATTTGAATTCCTTAAATGACCCAAATTTTGAGTCCCAATCAAGCCAAGAAGTCACAGGTGCATCTGGGGACCAGAGCCCTGAAATTTGAAGAAGGGTTTGTGAGGCACGGGTTGTCTGCAACCGTGTGACCCAGGACGCACTACCATGCGGCTGGTTTCTAGTTTGGGATAGATCCATTTTGCATAGTTTGCATATGGTTTGTCAAACCATGAAACTATCCTTGTAGTGTGACTCAAATTAGTAGTTAATTGATCATGGTTTGGCCAAACCGTGGGTCCAAACTCTGCACCTATGTATTTTGAGGTGAAATGACCATTTTCCCCCTCACTTGAATTTTTAACCCTTTTCCCATTTTCTTCTTCTTCCTCTTCTTCCTGGGTTGAGTTTCTTTCTCTCATAGCTCAAAATATTAATCAACCTAGGATCTCATATAAATTCTTCATTCAGTGTCCGAACCAAGATCCATTGAAGTCATTGGACTCCTTAAGGTATTCTATTCCTTACTCTCACCTCCTATTCAAGTTTATCTTTGAATCTATTTCACTATTTAGGTTTAATCTCATTTCCCTATTTTCAGGGTGTTGGACTGTTTCTCATATCTCACCCAAACAACTTTGAATTTGAGGCTGATATCAAGAGAGGAGTCATTTATAGCCTTGAGGTAGGTGGTCACACTATTTTCCCTTTGATTTTTGTCACTTTTTAATTATGTCATTCTGCCACACACTGAATTTTTACAAGAACTTATTTTATATTGAGTTCTTCACATAAATTTGAACGTTACACCTTGATATACAACTTCCAATCCTTTATTAGTGAGTTAAAGGATGTAAAACCTATTTATGGTCACCCCATGGGAGTTCCAAATTGAGTTTCTCCTTAATGGTCAAATGCTTAATTTCTCGGAACACCTAATTTGCTTCCAACTTAGACTTCAAATGGAATTACCCTTGATACATGAGTGTTATATAGAACCCAAGGCACCTCTTAGGTGATTGGCCCACTTATGGTTGGAATTTCCCATATAGGAAATTGCCTTCTTTGACTATGTTACCTTTTAAATGGCTCCTTGAGAATTATGAATTGAATTTCCTTGCTTTAGTAAACTCAATGTCTTGAACTAAATTGTAGGGAATGCTCATGTTGGATTTCCCTCTTTTAAATTAATTAAATGGATTAAATTAATGTCACATAAAGGATGGTGAGACCATGCCTTCGTGTTATTCTTAATCTAAATGATCATTATGAATTGGAATTCCATGTGTATAATTGAACTTGATTATCATAGAACATGGGTGATGATTCCTCATGTATTAAATTAGAAATATGATTATGCCTCATCTATATGTATATGGGTTGGATGAAAATGTACCATGGGGGGTTATGAATCATGCCAATTATAATTATGAATACACATTTACGTATGATGTGATACAATGGTAAAGGATGTTGTTCATGGCAGAAAATCACGCTCCCTTACATCAGTTGTAGAGTGTGGCATCTATCACCATTGAAACTATATGAACTTTGGGATTTATGCGCCACATTCCATGATTAGAGTGATGACATATTGACTCACTCACCATCCTAATTATTGTTGCATGACATATCACACTCTTCTTGGGATGTAGGAAATGTACCCTATTGCTTGAGCTTATAGGCTCATTAGAATGTTCATGGATGTATGAGTTATGCCCTAGTCCAGCCATCACTAGTATCCTAGGTATATGGCCACTTATGTCCACACATACTTGGTTTATATAGGTTGATGAAATATATATAATTATAATATATATATATATATATATATATATTCATATGTTACTACTATATATATAGTGACTATTCAGACTCTCCTCCTAGAAAAGAGCTGAAGTAGGTATACTCGCTAGGTGTCCTTTGGGAACCCAACCTGGATAGTTTTTTTATTCTACATTATTAATTAATTACTATTTTTTCACATTGTTTAGTTATGATAACTACTCAGATTACACATAGACAACATTGTTGGTGGCCTACTGATATTTTTATCTCACACCCTACTTAGGTTTCCTTTGGTATCAGAGAAGATTATATGTCTGAAGGTATTGATAAGGGAAAGAACTCTTCTATAGGTTGTCGACATGCTTATCTTATAGATGGATCTTAAAAGAATAGGACCAGGAATTAACTCGAGATGATAATGGAGTAGTTTTGTTATTTTTGCTATTTTTTTATATAATTATTGTATATCTATTCCCCTATTACCATTTTCTATTATCATTACATGCATCCATGTATCAAACATTGCCTTAGAGGCTTTTGATTATTTTATTTAGTTGTTTAGTTATTGACTTCCACTTCTTATTTATTCTGTCTGTTTATTTATGCTTCCACATTTGATTATTGATTCTATCTGGTTATTTTATGATTCTGCTATTGGTTATTATTGGTTGTATTAGTTGTGACATTATGATAATATGGTATAGTCTCCCCACTATACTACCTTTACACCATCAGTACTATTTGGAAGCCTCTGGCGTACAAGGTGTGTGCTTGAGGCCATGTGACCCACCGTATCGAGGAACATATTAAGTGGATCCCAAGTTGGGACTTTACAAAGTGATATTAGAGCATTTTTTTCCTTTATCTTACTGTTTGGGTATTAGACAGGAGACTGGGATTTAAAGGAATTTGGAGTTGACCCTGTGCCTAGACGTAGCTAACCCATATATAGTGGAAACCCAAATTACCTAGTATGGGTAATTTCATTTAATGATTATGAAATTTATATTTGATACAACTTAAACATTGGGTGACACATTTATTTTATGATGTTATTATTATTGGTGTTGTTGAAATGAATATCCCTTTACAATAGACTGATGAGATGAGGGATTTTTATTAGACCATGGATCATAATAGGCACAATATGATTAATAGGTCATGGATTTTTCTATTTCATGTTTATTTTTATCATTATTTTTCTTGTTTTATATTTTTAGTGACTTGAATATGTATTAAATTGTGCTGACACTTCTTGCAGGGATTGGAAAACATAATTAATACTTAAAGTGTATGCCTTAACCTAACATTGTTTTCCTGAATAGGTTAAAGAATACATATTAAGCAGTTAATTATGGAATGTTGAGCTATAGACCATGATTCACATGTGTTGGAATGTGTTATGGTGGGGGTCAAGTGGATTCCATGTTTTGGTTCATAAGGAGTACGGGCCCTTATGGACTGAAAAATGGCAAACCTTTTATTCAACCATTTTAAGTGTTTTAAATGTTTGAAAAAGCACAAATTCAAATTCAAATAACTTTTAAAGTAAGATAAACCATCTTATATATCTATATATATATATATGAAATAGATCATAGACCTGAACCCAACCTTAGTAGTGGGTAGTGGGTGTCTCTTACATTCTTACGAACTTTGTGGTCTCTTTATATCAGATTGTTTGGGCATTTAGAGAAAGTAGAGAGGCGTGACCTTTCTATTGGATGTTTTTATACCTATCCTACTTTTTAAAATTAAATCTTCTAATTTTTTTGAATCTCTTATGAATAACGTGTTTGGAATTGTAGCATTATACTACCATGATGTCCTCTGGTCACATACCCTGAAGGTGGTGATGAACATGCTCTTGAGGTGGTAGGATATGATCCTCCAATCATTCCTCCTATAGTACAACCTATTTCACCTCTTCGAGTACTTGATTTGGGAACTGATTCCCATTTTTGAGAGGGTTTCTTATGTATACTTCAAAATATGCAAGGTATCATTCGACCTACCCTGAGCATGGAATAATTGACTCGAGAGCTTCATCAGCAACATCCTCCCACTTTTTCAAGGGATACGAAACCTCATACTATGGAGTCTTGTCTTGAAGTAATTCATTCTATATTTGATCATTTGGAGATGCCTCCAGAGTGGAGGGTCAAGATAGCTGTGTATATGATGCATGATTTGTCCAAGAAGTGGTGAGATGTTATCACCCAGGCGGATCAACATCGTGATATGGTTTGGGCAGATTTTCAGACCTTCTTATATGATTAATTTTTTCCCTAGACTCTGAGGGATGATAGAGCTAGAGAATTCATGAACCTACATCAAGAGAGTATGTCATTTATGGAATACTTATCCCATTTCACTAAGCTACATCAGTTCAATCCTACACTAGATGGAGATGATCTTATGACCACTAGGTGATTTGAGGATGGGCTTGTATACACCATCTGATTTTAGGTCAACATGTTTAGGTTGACTATAATTTCTGAAATTATCCGTCAATACCTTATTATAAAGAGTAATTTGAGGGATACTAATGGTACAATTCAGGGTGGTTCAACACCTAAATCTTTCAGTGGTTCTTCTTTTGGGATAAAGTGGAATTTTGAGGTTACTCGTAGAGGTAACAATAGTCAAACCTAACATTTAGATAGTTTTGTGATATATCACCAGTGCAAGAAGTTTGGGTATACAAAACCTCAATGCTTACGGGATCCAATAAAGAGAAGAGGCTTCATAAGGATGAGACATATCCAAAGATTCTATAGAAGTTTCTCGATAGTTCTTAGCGAGTGGGGATATGCACATACTCCTCAGTCAGGAGTAGGGCTAGTTGAATCACAACAAGAAGGTAGTTGGAATGCCATCAGATGATCAGGATGAGGTGAAGGTCAAGGTAGAGGTATTCAGACTTAAAATCCTTAGTTCCAACAGAGTGGGATTGCTCAGGGTAGTCAAATAGTGACTCGGGGATGTGGTACAAGCTAGTTATATGTAGTCTAGCCTATGTCGGAGGAGTAGAGCACCAGACCTTATACTATACGAGGTACTATTCTAGTAGCATCCACTTTAGTGTCTTCTTTATTTTATATATACATGTATCACTCATTTTTATATGAAGAAATTACTGAGAGTCTGAGCCTTGAGATCAAGTACTTCTATAGCATTATGATGCTAGACACCCCGTAAGGTATTTTATCAGAGGTAATTTTCCATTATAAAGATTGTCCCCTTGAGATAGGCGGATATATTTAGGTGTGAAATCTATTCATCCTCAACTCGATAGGATTTGATGTAATCATCGAGATAGAATGGTTGGTTCCCTATCGAGCCCATATTGACTGCTATCATCAGAGGGTGACATTTACATCACTATAGGGATTTAATCATGTGGAAAAGGGAGAATGAAATTTTAGTGAAACTAGAGCTGGACCAGAGCAGAAAAGGTAGGGAAATGTGACAATGTAGATCACTAATATTTTACTAGATGACTAGGGGTTATAACCTACTATTTTTCCTCCAATAGTGGATATTTTTAGAGAAGTTTTTCCTGAAGACTTCTATGGGCTACCTCTAGTGTGACAGGTAGATTTTACTACTAAACTTGTGCCATAAACAGCATGATTAACTATTCCTCCTTATAGGATGGAACCTAAGGAGGTTCTGGAGCTCAATAAGCAATCAGAGGATCTGAAGGCTAAAGGATTCATATGCCCCAACACTTCTCCATAGGGTTTACCAGTCCTTTTTTCCTTGAATGTGGATGGTACCCTTAGGCTCTGTGTGGATTTCCATTGTTTGAATTAGCTCACAATAAAAAACCAGCATTCACTTCCTAGAATAGAAAAATTCTTTGATAAGATCCAAGGAGAGAGAGTGTTTTCAAAGATATATATAAGGTCGAGATATCATCAGGTGTGAGTTAAAACTTCAGATATACCTAGTACATCTTTCAGGAGAAGGTATGATTTATAAAAGTACCTAGTTATGTCATTTAGACTCACGAAGGCACCTGTTGTCTTCATGGATCTTATGAATTGGGGTTTTCACCCATATTTGGATTCTTTTGTGGTAACCTTTTTTGATGATATCTTAGTATATTAATGCTCTAGACATGACCGTGAAAACCATCTTGAGATCGTGATGAATACACTGAAATAGAATCAACTCTATACTAAGCTCATTAAATGCCACTTTTGGATCGAAAAAGTCCACTTCATAGGTCAAATCATCTAATAGTTAGGAGTTTCAATAGACCCAGAGAGGTGAGGGCTATGGTTTCTTGGGAGAATCCCATGAACATATTTGAAATTTGAAGTTTCTTAGGTATTTCCTGATATTATATATTCTTCATCCATGATTTCTCATTCCTTATAGCACCACTTATGAGCTTGAAATATAAGTGTGTGAAATTCATATGGTTAGAAGCTTGTAAAGAAGCCTTTCAGGAGTTGAAGGGACGTTTGAACTCAGCATCAAAACCACATATTCTAGATCTAGTAAGGATCTATATTGTGTATTTTGATGCATCATGTATTTGTATTATAATTGTTTTGATGTATTAAGAGTGATTCATCACGTACGAGCCCTGTCAGTTGAGGCTTCATCAGCAGAATTACCTGACACATGACCTCGAGTTAGCTACTATAGTTCACTCTTTACATTATTAGAGACACTATATACATGGATTTTTTTGTCATTAAAAGACCAAAAAAGCCTGAAGTACATATTTACGCAGTGATATATGAATCTCAGACAGTACAGGTGGGTTGAGAACCCACAATTGTTTGATTTCAAGCTTTCCTACATACTTGGTAAAGGCAATGCTATAGCCGACACTCTGAGCTAAAAGCCTCAGACTTAGGTGGTTCATAAATATAGTGGTGAATGGTATATTATGGACTTATTATCATAGATTCATACTAAGGTTTAGAAGAATTAGGGTCAAAATATCCTCTCGGCCTTAACAATGACTTCTACTCTTCTAGAATAGGAAAGAGTGAGGCAATTTTATGATCCTAAAGGCCTTGTCCTAAGGTAAAGTGTTTTAGATGATGATATATCTTCAAGATGAACCATGGATGGGAATAATACCTTTTTTTCAATGGTAATGTATGGGTCCTAGTAGAAATTAGAGAGGAGTTGATGTGCGAATTCCATGCCTCAACATGGGCGGTTCACCTCGATGTCACTAAAATGTATTGAGACTTACATCATCAATATTGGTGTCATGGTATGAAATGAGATATTTATAGATTCATCACTTAGTGTTCGACCTATTAGCAGGTGAAGGTATAACATCAATGTAAAATAGGGAATTTACATCTATTGTATATTTTTGAGTGGAAATGAGATGATGTTTCGATGGATTTCATGACTAGTCTACCCAAATCACCTTGTGGCAATGATACGGTGTGGGTTTTCATTGATTGTTTGATTAATTTTTCACACTTATTACCTATGTAAGAGATCTTCTTGGTAGATGATCTAGGAAGGATGTACGTCAGAGAGGTTGTATGACTTCATGGAGCTTCCAATTATATCATTTCTGAAAGAGATTCTTGATTCACATTACAGTTTTGGAAGGGGTTGTAAAAGGCCTTGGGTATACAAGTTATTTTGAGCATGACCTATCACCCAAAGACCAATGGACATATGGATCATACGATTCAGGTGCTAGAGGACATGATCTATGCATGCATCCTTGACTTTGGGGGTTCCTGGGAGAAACACATTCCCCTCATCGAGTTTTCTTATAAAAAAACTTTTAGGATACCATCGAGATAGATCCCTATGAAGCCTTATATGGTAGGCCTTACCACTCCCCTATATTCTAGATACAGGTAGGGTATTCTAGTATGTTCAGACCACATATCATGTAAGAGATTATAGAGTAGGTCCAACTGATCAGAAGACACATGATTAAAGCTCAATCCAAATAG
Source organism: Viscum album (assembly GCA_963277665.1). Lineage (NCBI taxonomy): Eukaryota > Viridiplantae > Streptophyta > Magnoliopsida > Santalales > Viscaceae > Viscum > Viscum album. Next base: position 1,082,011,420 of record OY728134.1, on the reverse strand, counting down.
CATTTATATGCTAAAAAATGCCGATGACCACTTGATTTCAAGGTCAGAGACTAGGTTTTCTTGTCGGTTTTGCTCAGGATGGTCTATAGATGTATTCATAGGTAGGGTAATCTCTCACTGAGGCTCTTTTGACCCTTTGATGGTGTGAAACAGATCGGACCAGTGGCTTACTAGTATACACTTCCTTAGAGATACCATTCTATGCATGTTGTCTTTCATGTATCTCAGCTTCACAGATACTTTCCAGACTTGTCTCATGTCTTCTAGCCTGATGAGGTTGAACTGGATGTGAATACTTCTTTCGAGGAGTATCCTGTACGTATTGTGGATTGGAGCATGCATACACTCTGAGTCAAGTCAGTTACTCTAGTATTGGTGATATGGTAGCACGACCAGGTACATGATGAGACCTACAAACTAGAAGATGATATATGATCTTAGTGGCCAAAACTCTTTGCTGATGATACCTCTTTACCCTCAGAAGGCCAACTTAGGGGCTTGTTACTTTAAGGAGGGGAGGTTATAATGACTCTTATTTTAAAAAAAGGTACAAATCATTTTTTTTCAATTTTAATTCATTAAATGACCTTATTTTTGAGTCTTAATCAATCAAAGGAGGTCACAAGTGTGTTTGGGGCTCGTTTAGAGCTCGTAGCTCTAAAATGGGAAGAAGGTACTAGGCTGTGTGGTTTGTCTACAATCGTACAACACAAGGTTCACAACCGTGCGACTGGTTGTAGGTTTTGGGTAGATCTATTTTGTATGGTTTGCACACAGTTAGTAAAACAATGAATCTAATCATGCAGTGTGACCCAAAATATCAGTGAAATGAGCATGGTTTGCACATGGTTTGACCAAACTTTGCACCTATGTATTTTTAGGTGAAATGACAATTTCCCCCTCACTTAAATTTTTAACCCTTTTTTCTTTTTCTTCTTCTCCCTCCAGCGGCTGGGTTGAGTTTCCTTCTCCCATAGCTCATAATCTCCATCAACCTAGGATCTCATATAACTCCTTCATCTAGTGTTTGATCTAAGATTCGTCAAATTCATTGGACTCCTTAAGGTATTCTCTTCCTTCATTTTACCTTGTATTCAAGTTTATCTTCAAATCCATCACACTATTTAAGTTCAAGCTCAATTACCCTATTTTCATGATGATGGACCATTTCTTAGATCTCTCCTAACCTAATTTGAATCTGAGGCTGATATTAAGCAAGGATTCATCTATGACCTTGAGGTAGTTATTCACATCATTTTCACTTTGAGTTTTTTTTCTTTGTAATTATGCCATTGTGTCGCACACTATAATTTTCCATGATCCCCCTATATATTGAGCTCTTCACATGAATTTTACCGTTTCAACTTGATACACACCTTTTGATCCTTAATTAGTGAGATAGAGGATGTGTACCATGTTTATGGAGACCACATAGGCGTTCCAAGTTGAGTTTCCCCTTAATGGTCAAATGCTTAATTTCCTAGAACACCTAATTAGCTTCTATCATAGCCTTTAAATGGAACTACCCTTGAGTTGTGAGTGTTAAATGGAACCCAAGGAACCTCTTGGGTGATTGGTGTAATGTCCCGATTCCAGGTGCCACTCAACGGGTGCCCCGAACCTGGTTCGCCACGTGACCTCAAGCACATTTCCACAAACGCCAGAGGCTGCTGACTAGCAGCGAGGGCCCAGGTCTGATAGTGGGGAAACTATGCCCTCATTTGTCAAAGTGTAGCACAATGGAATATGAATTAAAACATACAACAAACAACATACAACAAGAGAAGTAAACCATACACAACTGAAATAAACAATAGTAGTGGATATAACCAACAGTATATAGAAAATGATGCAACATGTCTCAAGTTCTAAGAAAACAGCCAGAACATGTTATAAATCAGTACAGTACAAAAAAAAGCAGAGTACAGCAAATCAAAACAAAACAACTGGCAGCGGCATCGCGAGCCTAGGCTCGGTCCCATGCCCTCCTACTCTACAGCAACAGTCAAGTACCTTTATAGGGACTCTTGCCCCTATCCACACCTACAGAAATGTAATCTGTTTGGGGCGAAAAGCATGACCCAAATAGGGTGTGAGAAATATATCTCAGTAGGCACCAACCAAAGGCTCGTGCCCAACTGCGTGTAAGCATGCAACAACAATGTGCAGTAGTAAAATTAAATAAAGCAGTACTCAAAAGTAACTAATTACTAGTTATATTGCCATTTTATTATCCATTTAATCCATTTAATTTAAAATATCACCATAGTGAATATTCTAAATGACCAGCTAATGTCCTCAGACATGTAAACCCCTACCCTCAGGTAAAGAGTATCCAACACAAGAATCTTCCCTTAGGCATAACAGAGTTTTCCCTTAGTCATAGGTAGTGTTTCCCATAGGCACAAAGTTAGCTTCCCACAGGCACGGAAGAAGTTGACCACTTGCCGAAATAACTACTGCCGTCAGGCTAAATAGTGTACTGCCCACAGGCTAATCACAACAACGCCCTCAGGCTAAACAGGTAACTGGTCTATGCCCAACATGTAGAAAAGCAGTAAAAAAGAAATTCCTCTCAAGGAAATTCTACAATTACTACATTAAAGGCATACCCTTGGGTATCCTGGCCAAACGGCTAAACAGCGGAACACACCCCCGGGGTGGTTCCAGATCCAAGCAACGATCCGAAACAGCATTTTAATATCATATTTAATTTACATATTCAATTATAGGTGTTTAATATAGCAATGTACTTAGCCACATGACACCCCAACATGGGTTCGTTGCACAAAAACGCACAAAACACACGACAGTTGGAAAAACAAACACCAAGCCACCTACCTTATATGCCAACGAGCAGTATACACGAACGCTGATTCAAGAAACGCCCAAAAACGACGTATATATGAGATAAGAAAACTTTCATTCAACCTCAAATAACTTCCTTTAGGGAAAGAATTGGTAAGCAACATGCTAGGAGAAGAGAGGGATTACCCACGTGGTTCCAACATGATCGACGGATGCAAGATCGGATTCCCGATGCTCGATCAGTTGATCCATGAAGATCTAGCCTTCCTCCTGAGCCCCTTCCTCTGGTTCTTAGCCAATCCTATGAACAGGGTTGACTATTTCCCGTTTTAAGTGAAAAAAACAAAGTACACGGCGTGTACTCCCTTCATTTAACTGTTCCTCTGGTGGCATCGCCACACTGTTTATCCATCGACATGATTACATGGAATGTACTCCTGAGTACATGGCGTGTACTGCCGCCCAGCTGGCGGCTGCTCCACCGCCTTACTGTTTTGGCCTGCCAACTGACTACACAGTGTGTAGGAGACCACTACACAGCATGTAGTCGGTTCCTACACCCTTCGTCGCCGACATGTCTACACGCCCCGTGCACCCATCCCACACAGCCAAAAGTACATGGCGTGTGGAAAAGTACACAATGTGTAGTTCCAAAATTTGGGATTTTTCCCCATTTTCCATATTTTCTCAAAAACACTTAAGGAAAAGGGAAAAGAAGAAGCCCATACCTCAAAACTAAGAACTGGGTTCTTACAAACTTCCCCCCTTATAGCAATTCGTCCCCGAATTGTCCTTCCAAGTGTGGAGAGGATATAACCATGAACAACTCCGGCCACTGAGCACGTACTTCGGTCTCCTGCTCCCAGGTTTCATCCTACACTCGGCCATGCTTCCATAGCACCCGTACGAGAGGAACTGACCAGCCTCATCGAACCTTTGTGCTCCTGTCAACGATACGAATCAGATGCTCCTCAAAGGACGCGTCCATATGAAGCTCAACCTCCTCTGGCTGAAAGTTGTGAGATGGGTCTGAATGATAGAGACACAACTGAGATACATGGAAGATGTCATTCATGGCTCAGTACCACTACAGTAACTACTACCGATAGGCAACCGGCCTGACTCTCTCCAAAATCTCAAATGACCCCACATACCTCGGTGGAAGTTTACCATGTCTCCTGATCCTCTTGTGTCCCAGCCTCAGCGAAACATGAAATAAAACCTGATCCCCAACCATGAACTCCAAAGGTTGTATGCGGTGATCAAAATATAACTTCCGTCGAGACTGTGCGGTAGCCATCTACTTCTGAATCAACTAGACCTACTCAGAAGTCTCCTGCACGAGACGTGGTCCCAGTAAAAATGCCTCACCTGCCTCTGACCAGAACAAACGTGATCAGCATGGACTACCATATAGAGCCTTGTATGGTGTCATCTCAATAGTCTCCTGAAAACTATTGTTATAGGAAAAATAGACTAGGGGTATATGCTTCTCCCAAGAGCCCCAAAGTTTAGGACGCATGCACGCAGCATGTCCTCTAGTACCTGTATCGTATGATCTGACTGGCCATCGGTCTGAGGGTGGTATGTTGTGCTCAGAAGCACCTGTGTACCCAGTGCCCTCTAAAAACTCTGCCAGAAACGAGACATAAAGCGGGCATCCCTATCTGAAACGATAGAACGAGGGACCCCATGAAGACGAACAATTTCTCGGATATACAACCGTCCGAGCTCGTCAACACCGAAGGTCTCCTTGATCGGAAAGAAGTGATCTACCTTCATGAGTCTATCCACGACATCCCACACAACATCATTGCCTTGAGGTGACCTCAGCAAACTAGTCACGAAATCCATCGCGACATTATCCCATTTCCACTCTGGAATGGGTAACTGCTGTAACAGTTCAGCTAGTCTCTGATGCTCTTCCTTCACCTGCTGACAGGTGTAACACCTCGTAACAAAACCATCTATCTCTCTCTTCATACCCGACCACCAGTACTGACGCCTCAAGTCACTGTACATCTTGGTAACCCCGGGATGAACTGCCCAATCTGAAACATGAAACTCCCGCATCAGCTCCTTTCGTATATCCCATGGAACCCACACTCGTCCATGGAAACACATAACTTCATCACCGCCCATCATCCAACCAGGAGGAGTGTCCTCACTTTCCACCAACTCCCGTAGAACCAGGCCTTCTGAATCCAATAGCTGTCTCATCCCCACACTGTCCAGGAGGGTAGAAGTCACAGCTAAGGAGGAAAGATAAGTCTGACCCTGACTGTCATGCACCTCTAGATGCATCTCATAGAATAAGGCCATAAGTTTCCACTCACTACTGACCTCCTGCACTACCTGTATGTGAGTCTTCCTGCTCAGTGCATCGGCTACTGCATTACCTTTACCTGGTGTATAGGCAAACTCAAAATCGAAGGACTGTAGGTATTCGACCCACCTCCTCTGCCTGAGATTCAAGTCACGCTGAGTAAAGATATACTTGAGGATTTTGTGGTCGGTGAAAACCACAAAATTATCTCCCAACAGATAATGTCTCCAACAGGGCAATGCATGTACAACTGCAGCCAAATCGAGATCATGCGTCGGGTAATTCCTCTCATGTGGACTCAACTGCCAAGACCCGTACGCAACAACTCGGTCGCCCTGCATCAACACTGCTCCCAGACCAATACCTGATGCGTCATAGTAAACTTTATAGCTCTTCCCCTTCTCTGGGAGTATCAGGATCGGTGCTGATGTCACCCTTCCTTTCAGGTCCTGAAAGGCTGTCTCACAAGCTTCTGACCAAACGAACTTCACACCCTTCTTAGTCAGACATTTCAACGGTGCTGATAAGTGAGAGAAGTCCTGTATGAAGCATCTGTAGTAACCAACCAGCCCTAAGAAACTCTGTATCTCAAACACGTTCTTAGGATGATCCTAGGAAACTACTGCCCTTACCTTCTCTGGGTCTACTGCAACTCCTGCCTCTGAGATAATGTGACCCAGGAAGTGAATCTGGTCCATCCAAAAGTGGCATTTCGAGAGCTTAGCATATAGCCGATGCTCTCTCAGTGTACTCAATACGATCTCAAGACGGGTGGCATGGTCACGTTGAGTGTTAGAGTACACCAAGATGTCTTCCACAAATACTACCACAAAAGAATCAAGATATGGATGGAACACACGATTCATCAGATCCATGAAAACTGCTGGCACATTCGTGAGTCCGAACGGCATAAACAAGTACTCGTACAGACCATACCTACTCCTGAAGGCTGTGAGAGGTATATATGATGATCTAACGCACAACTGATGATATCTTGATCTCAATTCAATCTTCGAGAACACTCTTTCTCCACAAATTTGATAAAAAAGATCATCAATCCTCAGCAAGGGATATCGGTTCTTAACCGTCAACTGGTTCAGCTTCCGATAATCCATGCAAAGTCTGAGGGTACCGTCCGCCTTCTTTGCAAAAAGGACCGGCGAACCCCAAGGAGAAGTACTAGGTCAGATGAAACCCTTCGCCTGTAACTCCTATAACTACCTCTTGAGATCTTGCAACTCAGGTGTGGCCATCCTATAAGGAGGAATGGACACCGGTGCTGCCCCTAGCACAATATTGATAGATAAATCCACCTATTTCTGGAGGTATACCTAAAAAGTCATTCGGGAAGACATCCCTAAAACGATCAACCACTGGAGGGAAATCCATCTGACAAGTCCCCTGATCATCCATATATAAGCTCACAATCTGGGCCGTGACTCCACCTCGACCATGATGCTCTGGTCCAGCTTGACTCGCCTGAACATCCCACTCACCCTTGTATTGAAACTCTCCGCCCTATGGTGATGTGAAACTCACCCTGCGACAATAGCAGTCTACAAAGGCTTGAAAGGGAACCAACCAGTCCATCCTGAGAATGACGTCATAACTCGTCATCTCTAAGACATAGAGGTCCCAAAGAAAAGGACACCCACCAACCTCAAGGGGGAAATCCTTGCACTGACGCACACCATCCATTCTAGTCCCCAACGGAGTGTCTAGCATCATGATATCGGAAGACGAAGAAACACTGAGCCCAAGGCTCTCCACAACGGGTACAGATATGAAACTATGTGTAGCACCCGTATCAAAAAGTACTGAAGATAAGATAGAAGCTACTAAAATAGTACCTCTGACTATAGAAGGTCCGGGATCCTGCTCCTGCTGGGTCTGTTGCACTGCATATGTCTGCCCAGTGCCGCGGCCCTGCGACACAGCCTGGCTACCCTGAGCTGTCCCGCCCTGCTGCCTCTGAGATCCTAGTGTCTGGATACCCCAACCACGACCACCATATCTGCCTGCACGCCCTGTCGTATTCCAGTTCCTCGACTATTAAGAAGCCACTAGTCTTGCTCCCGCACGTGGAGTCTGCACAGAACCCCTCTCACTAGCCACCAATGTAAACTCCCTACAAAAGCCCTGTAGATGACCCATCTTGCCGCAAGCTCGGCACTCCACTAGATCATGTGGACACTGTGGCCTCTTGTGCCCCTCTCTACCACACTGGTAGCACATGACCTGGCCACCTGAAGCATTCTTCTAACTGGTACTGCCACCCTAAGAGAAGTCCATCTATCTCTTACTCTTGCTAGCAGAAATAGTACTAGTAACTGGTGCTGAACTGCCCTGTCCCACACCACTAGATTCCAATAGGTTCCTCTCTATAATCAGCACCTAATTCACAATATCATGTTATAAGGCAACCTGAAAACATTCACCAGTGGTCAAAATGTCATAATGAAGACCATCCTCAAAATGTCTATCTCTCAACGTCTCATCACCCACCAGCACGAGTGCAAAACACTGAAGCTCAGTGACACGAGCAGAATAGTCCATCACTGACATAGCGCCCTACTGCAGATTCATGAACTCTTGAGCTCTATATGCTCTCAGTGTCTCTGGGAAGAAAAAGTCATAGAAGACTGCCTAAAAATTTTCCCATGCCATGTCTTTGTGATGCTCTGACTGGGTGGTAACATCCCACCTCCTCTTGGAGGAATCACGCAGCATATATGTCGCGAGCTTGACCCTCCACCATGGAGGTGTCTACAGATGCTCGAAAATAGTCTGCATCAACCCCAGCCAAGAATCTGCAGCCTGTGGTCTGCTATCCTCTGAAAAATTAGGCAGATGCTGCTGCTGGAAGATACGAGTCAGCTCGTCCATAGATGTGGCGGCCTGCGGTGCTCCCTGAAAGGTCTGCATGAATCGCATAAATCCTTCACGGAACTACACCTCTGCACTTGTGTTCGGTATAACAGCTGGCGCCGCATCTGGATCTGCTGGAGGATCCACTGGTAGCCCATATCCCACCATCTCCGGAGTATAATCGTTGCCGCTATCCTGGAGAAAAACGTGCGGTCGTCTAGGAGGCATGACACTACAAGGTCAAAGGCATGACTTAGATTCAAGATTTATCAAAGACTGAAAATGAAGGAACCTCCAAGGGAACACGAGGAAGAAGGCATTTAAAAATTTTCAAAACAAGACTACATGGCGTGTACTTGAATTCCCTTCCCCTGATCGGGTCATTACATACGGCTAATCCACATGACTTCCGTTCAACAAAAACTACACGGCGTGTATTATATCTACACGGCGTTTATGGTGTTATTTTCCAACTACCCGTGTCATTTGTGACACGGCTGACTACTCGGCTTGACACCACACGACGTGTTACACCCTCACATGGCGTGTACACCACCCCGTTTCCCCGCCACACGGCTAGGTCCACACGGTCTGTCCTCGGACATGACTACACGACATGTCCCACAGGTACACGACGTGCTCAAGAAGAGCTGACACCGACCCGTGTTGTTAGTTACATGGCCGAGTCCCCAGGTCACACTACACGGCGTGTTCATCATTGACATGATGTGTTCTGTACAGGAGTTCACCGACCCGTGTTGTTAGTTACACGACCGGACTCTGGGTCAACACTACACGGCATGCACATCATGTACACGACATGTTTTACCCAAGATCTTCCCTTCCCTATGTCGCTGCCACCACAGTTTTGTGACACAGGAAGAGACTACATGGCGTGTACTCAGGGTACACAACGTGTACTCAAAAAGTTTATTTTTCTTCCCGAACAGAAGGCCATACATGGCATGTTTAAAATACTACACGGCGTGTATACTGGGTTTCCGGACAGTATGCCTCAGAAACTTCCCCGGAACCCAGAAATTACTGAAACCAATACCTAAGTGTCAAATTCTGACCCGTGGGGGCCCATACTCTCCCACGAATCAAAGTTTGACATATTATCTATGTTATAACAAAATAATCAGCCAATGATCCCCCAAATTCCGGTCAATGGGGGCCCATACTCCACAAAAACCAAAGTTTGGAGTCCATTCTATAAACATGCTCACACAAAAAAAAACCCTATCACAAGGCATATATTTATCAAGCAGCTATCACAACAACATGCTTTTCTAGCACAAAAACTATCACAACAACATGAAATTTCTAATGCACCTACACAGCATGGAAACTATTCATGGAATGTGATATCTAGCATGTGCCTATATGATGCATGAGATGGCATACCCTCATCTCATCGGGTTGCAACTAAATAGAACCCATAGATAAATTATAAACATCACAATCTCTAGTGCGTCACCCAACGGTGAAAACAAATAAACAAGAAATTAAAAAATCAGTAAAATTGCAACACGAGGTAAATTGGATTTTTCCTGTACACGGGTTAGCTACGCCTGATCACAACTTATTACCAACTACCGTTCCGTCCTATCCCTGACTACGACTCCAAATAGTAAGTCAAAGAAAAGAACCGCCTCTGATACCACTTATGAATGTCCCGGTTCCGGGTGCCACTCAACGGGTGCCCCGAACCCGGTTCGCCACGTGACCTCAAGCGCATTTCCCCAAAAGCCAGAGGCTGCCGACTAGCTGCAAGGGCCCAGGTATGATAGTGGGGAAACTATTCCCTCATTTGTCAAAGTGTAGCACAACAGAATATAAATTAAAACATAAAACATACAACATACAGCGGAATCAGTAAACCATACACAACTGAAATAAACAACTGCAATGGATATAACCAACAATATATAGAAAATGATGCAACATGTCTCAAGTTCTAAGAAAATAGCCAGAACATGTTATACATCAGTACAATACAACAAAAAGAAGAGTACATCAAATCAAATCAAAACAACTGGCAGCGGCATCGTGAGACTAGGCTTAGTCCCATGCCCTCCTACTCCACAAAAACAGTCAAGTACCTGTATAGGGACTCTTTTCCCTATCCACACCTGCAAAAACATAATCTGTTTGGGCCGAAAAGCATGACCCAAACAGGGTGTGAGAAATATATCTCAGTAGGCACCCACCAAAGGCCCGTGCCCAACTGCGTGTAAGCATGCAACAACAGTGTGCAGTAGTAAAATGAAATAAAGTAAGAAGTAATCAAAAGTAACTAATTACCAGTTATATTTCCATTTTATTATCCATTTAATCCATTTAATTTAAAATATCACCACAGTGAATATTATAAATGACCAGCTAATGTCCTCGGACATGTAAACCCCTACCCTCAGGTAAAGAGTATCCAACACAAGAATCTGACCTCAAACATAACAGAGTTTTCCCTCAGGCGTAGGTAGTGTCACCCACAGGCATAGAGTCAGATGCCCACAGGCACAGATGAAGTTGCCTTCAGGCCAAAATAACTACTGCCCTCAGGCTAAATAGTGCAGTGCCCACAGGCTAATCACAAAAACGCCCTCAGTCTAAAAAGGTAACCGGGCCATTCCCAACATGTAAACAAGCAGTAAACAATAAATTCATCTCAAGGAAATTCTACAATTACTACTTTAAAGTCATACCCTCGGGTATCCTGGCCAAACGGCTAAACAGTGGAACACCCCCCTGGGGTGGTTCCGGATCCAAGTAACGATCCCGACAAGCATTTTAATATCATATTTAATTTTCCTATTCAATTCTAGGTGTTTAATATAGCAACGAACTCATCCAAATGACACCACAACATGGGTTCGTGGCACAAAAACGCATAAAACACACAACAGTTGGAAAAACAAACACCAAACCACCTACCTTATATGCCAACGAGCGGTATACGCAAACACAGATTCAAGAAACGCCCAAAAAAAGCATAGATCTGAGTTAATAAAACTTTCATTCAACCTCAAATAACTCCCGTTAGGGAAATAATTGGCAAGCAACACGCTAGGAGAAAAGAGGGCTTACCCGCGCGGTTCCAATGTGATCGACAAAAGCGAGATCAGATTCCCGGTGCTCGATCAGTTGATCCACGAAGATCCGGCCTTCCTCCCGAGCTCGTTCCTCCAGTTATAAGCCAATCCTATGAACAGGGTTGGCTACTGGCCGTTTTAAGTGAAAAAAACAAAGTACACGGCGTGTAATTCCAAGTACACGACGTGTGCTCTCTTCATTTAACTGTTCCTCTGGCGGCACCACCATACTGTTCATCCGTCGACATGATTACACGGCATGTACTCCTGAGTACACGGTGTGTACTGCCGTCCAGCTGGCGGCTGCTCCACCGCCTTACTATTTTGGCCTACCGACTGACTAAACGGCTTGTAAGGGACCACTACACGGTGTGTAGTCGGTTCCTACACCCTTCGTCACCGACATGGCTACACGCCCCGTGTACCCATCCCACACAGCCAAAAGTACACAGTGTGTGGAAAAGTACACGGCGTGTAGTTCCAAAATTTGGGATTTTTGCCCATTTTCAATAGTTTATCAAAAACACTTAAGGAAAAGGGAAAAGAAGAAGCTCGTACCTCAAAACTAAGAATTGAGTTCTTACAATTAGCCCACTTATGGTTGGAATTCCCATGTAGATGATTGCCTTCTTTGACTATGTAATCTTTTAAATGGCTCCTTGAGCTTTAAGAATTGAATTTCCATGATTTAGTAAATTGAATGGCTTGAACTAAATTGAAGGGAATTCTAATGATGACTTTCCCTCTTTTAAATGAATTAAATGGATTAAATAAATGACATATAAAGGATATTGAAACCACGACTTTGGGTTATAATTAATATAAATGATTATTATAAATTGGAATTCCATGTGTGTAATTAAACTTGACTAGCATGGCACATGAGAGGTGATGCCTCATGTATTAAATTATAAATATGATTATTCTTCATCTATATGTATATGGACAGGATGAAAATATAGAATGGGAGGTTATTACTCATTCCAATTATAATTACGAATATTCCTTTATGTAGGATGTGATATGATGGTAAGGGGTATTGGGCATGGCATAAAATCACACTCCCTTACATCGGGTGTTGAGTATGACATCTTGCACCATTGACACTATATGAGTGTTGGGATTTATGTGCCATGTTACATGATTAATGTGATGAAATGATGGATCACTCACCATCCCGAGTTTTGTTTCATGAAATCTCACACTCTTCTTGGGATGTAGGGAATGTACCCTATTTCTTGAGCTTATAGGCTCATTAGATCGGTCATTGATGTATGAGTTACACCCCATTTCATCTAGCACTAGTATTCCAGGTATATAGTCACTTATGTCCACACATGTTTGGTTCATATAGGTGGATACAATATATATAATTATAATATATATATATATATATTTTACTACTATATATATAGTGACTGTTTAGACTCTCTTCCTGGAAATGCGCTGAAGTAGGTAGACCCACCTAATGTCCTTCAGGAACCCGGGTGGGATAGCTTTTTATTTATTCTATATTGTTAACTAAATACCATTTACTGCACACTGTTTAGTTATAATCACTACTTGTATTACATGTAGAAACCATTGGTGGTGGCCTACTGTGATTTTTATCTCACACCCTACTCGGGATGCCTTTGGTACCTAAGAAGATTATCCGTATGTAGGTATTGATAAGGGAAGTTCCCTTCTACAGGTTATTGAAATTATTATCTTATCGATGGATATTATGAGTAGAAGACTAGATATTATCTAAAGATGATAGTGGAGTAGTTTTTGTTCCTTTTTATAGCATGATTTTTTGTCAGTTCCCCTATTCCCCTTTTGTATCAGCATGCCATGCATCCATGTATTAGACACTTTCTTAGAGGCTTTTGATTATTTTATTCAGTTGTTTAGTTATTGTCTTCTACTACTTATTTATTATATATGTTTATTTATGATTCCACATTTGATTATTGATTCTTTCTAGTTATTTTATGCTTTTTCTATTGGTTATTATTTATTGTATCCATTATTCTATTTTCTTAAGATGGTATAGTCTCCCCAATATACTACCTTTACACCCTCACTGCTAGTTAGAAGCCTCTGGTGTATAAGAGGTGCGATTGAGGCCATGTGACCTAGCGGATCGGGGAATAGGTTAAGTGGATCCTGAGTTAGGACATTACAAAGAGATATTATACTCTTCCACACTCTCAAATATATAGAGCACAATATGAATCCTTTCAACCTCAAATTTATTCTTATGTAAATCATGAATGAACGATGTAAGCATCTTGTTAGAATGTAGGTGGTTTATGTTGGTGTTTGATTTTGTGTTAGTTGTCAATCCTTTCTAGGATGATCAAGGGTATTGATTTCTTAGAAAGATGGTTTTTATAAGGAGGAAGAAACGCTGAGTGTTTGGAAAAGTTTAAAGATGATGGAATTGATTTCCACTATTTTGTATTTTTATGGATGTGAAAAATCTGGGGAAAAGGATGGTTTCCACATAATAATTATGAGAATAGTGTAAGAGTTAAGTGGAACGTATAATGTAATATCATGAACCATATGATAATTATTTCACTTGCAGTTTTAAGGTGGGAAATTATATGAAACTTCACGAGAATCACACAATAGTATAATAAGGGAATCATTTATAGTTAGAATGTGATGACTTTAGTGGACTGCATAACAGAACCATGAGACCACATGAGAAGTTGACCATTTACATTCGTAAGATGATGATATTACATGATTTTTCTTAATAGAAGGTATGAATAATAATTTTTGATTAGTGGATTTTTGAACCCCTTTCTTATATAAGTACCCGTTAATCACTTCATTAAGTAGAGAAAAAATTATGAAAGGAATTATTTTATAGGGTTTTCCGTGAATTCAGAAAGGGTTTGTAGATAAAAATAACCGCAAAGGGAATTATGCGGTGAATAATGACCACATAAGTCCATCTACATGAGATTATTGTAAAGAAATTTTTCGAATTAGTTTATGGTGAAGATAATTTATGAGGGGTTTTTTGTGAAGGTAATACACAAATGTGAATCATGTGGCGGATCACATAGAAGAACATCACACAGACGCTCATCATGTAGAGGAATAACATGGTGGACATTACATGAAAGAGAGTCATGAAGAGGTAGTGTGAAAGAACATCACATGAGGGAATTATGTGATGTATGAAGAATATTACATGAAAAACAATGTTCCACATAAGACTTATGTGGTATGAAAATTTGAGAAAGAATTTTTATGTGAATATTATCTGGTGTTTTTTGGGTGATCTAGGAGTTCAATAGAGAATAATATTTTAGCATTAATGATGTAATCCATTCAACACACTCTTGATGATAAGGAAGTGAACTTAAAGTGATAAACTAAGGAAGAAATCATCCATATTTTTGTGAAAGAAGGACTCAACAAAAGCGATCAAAGGGAGCTGTTTTTCTATCCATCAATTCATTATAAAGGTAGAGATCTTGGAATGGAGTGACCATGTTCAGAAATTGGAAACCAAAAAAATTATTGGAGAATAGTGGATTATAGTATGACTAACACATCGTCGGTGTATGCTCCTTAGAATATCCCTCAGCGGCAAACCAAGTAAAAAATAATTATGTTTTTCTTTATTTATAAATTATTGTGTTTAGTGAATATGAAACATAATCAAACATATTTAATTATTTCCTAGAAACTTGAGGAAATGATCCTTTAAATATAAATAATAATTTGACATCATGATTCACCTCTTCCTTCTTAGGGTACGCCAATGCATAACATGTCAGAATCTTCCATGCTAACACCCAGATATTTCTACAAAAACGTTAAAAGGTTTTTGATGCACATATAGATCCCTAATAGACTGATTCCTCCCTTGAATCCTCTCACTACAATGATGGTATGAAAAGAATTGGTCAGCTAAATCTCCAATGAAAAAAGAATTCTGACACGATGTAATTCTTAATTTACATAAATTAATTATAAATTATATCCAATGATATTTTATTCTTGGTTATGTAGTTTATATAAATTAATCTTCACATTGATATTTTGGTCATGAATAACCATTTTTATATACAACTTGAATTATTAATTGATTATAATAAAAATATAGGCTGACTAGTACCCAAACACTTCATTCAAATCACACTAAAATCAAATCAAATTTCTGCCAAACACTTAATATTCAACATGTTTCATGTTGATAAAATATATAACAAAAACATGTTCATGATTTCCAACCCTATTCATGTCCATGGTCTTAATAAGCCCCTTTTTTATTTTTGGACAAAATCTATTAAACACCTCTAATTCCCATCTTATAACACTTCATCAACCAATATTCAATATGTATCCTTCTGAATATGAAATATTCTTTTTTATAACTATAATGAATCAATTATCTACTTATTTAACTTTATTTATCCCCTTTATTTATTTCTTACCATTGAGTTATTTTATCTTTATTTCCCCACTTTAACAGAAAATTCAAGGGCTAGTATAGAGCCCCCTAAGAAAAATTATCCCCATAAAGTAAAGAATCAATGGAAATAATGGAGGGGGTTGCTGTACCTCCTCAATTTGAGGAATTTTTTGAGAACTAGAGTTCAATTTATGTTTCTCAAATGATTGTATATGAAGTTATTATATGAATATATCAATAACTTGATGTGATATATACACATATTTTTTTTTGAGCTTTTGTTTTACATTATCTTTGATAAAATGTTACTTGATTTCAATGTGACCAATTTTAGAAAGATTCATTAGATTCCTTAACTAATTAATGACACTTTTTTCACAATAAAAAAATTATACAAGAATATCTTTTTTTTCTATAACCTTACAAAAAATTATTCATCCCAATCAATTAGGTACAATTCTATATAAAAAAACATTTTCAACCTTTGTAGTAGTAAAAAATTATTATCCTAAAACTTTTTAATCCAACCAAAAAAAATATTTCCAATGAATAATGTGACACCACCATTGGATCTTCTATAAACCACATATCTAACACAATCATCATCATTATAGTTCTTAATTTCATATCCATTACCTATTGAAAATAACAAAACATTATCTTTGGTTTCTTTTATACACCTCATGATTATCTTAACTACCATAACATGACTTCATTTAGGATTACACTAGAATATAACATCCAATCATTTTTCATAAATAATATTTATATTTTTTTATTAAATAAAATTGGATTTTAATTATCCTCTTGTAAAAACATTAACCTACTAAATTTCTTTCTTTATCGTTACAAAATCTTATTTTTATAAAGACTATTTTATAAAAAACCTTAATTTCATACATTTCAAACTTTATTAAAATTTAATTTATGTATTTCACTTGTGAAATGAACATACACTTTATTTTTTTAACAACTTTTAATCTAAAAAAACAAGTAAATATTCAAATCATTAACATTAAAACTCTAACTTCATTAATTGTACAAACTAATGACATAATATTTCTTTACTTACATCAAATATATAGTCATTCACATATATTATCATGATGAAATGATCATCATAACTACTGTTAACAAAATGATTATAGTCTACACCACTAATTTTAAGCTTTAAATTCTTTAGATAAGAGTCAATCCTTGAATATAAGGATCGATGGTCCTATATTAGCAAATATAAATCACTTTTAACATACAAACATATCTCTCATTATCATCCAATTAAAAATTAATTTTTTATTAAATATATTTTTCATTTTATAGTACATAATTATAGAAACAAAATATTATAAAGTATAATATTACTGCTTCAAGTATTGCAATTAGCGAAAATGTGTCTTCCACACAAAATCCATAAATATGTGAACATACCTTACACTTAAATATAACATTATTGATCAATAATTGGCCATTATTATTCATATTTTTTTGGAATACTCACTTTTTACCAATTATATTATTCTCCTTTAGACTTGAAATAAGAACATAGGTTTAATTAATTTACATTTGGTCTAATTATTTATTCATTAAATTAATCAATGATAAATTTTTAAAATATTCATCATTTTTTTGTTTATCTTGATATAATTGAGGAACTGTTTTATAGATTTCATCCTCATTGTTTAAAATTCTATATTTTTAAAAAAATGTTGTTTTCATCAAATTCATTCTATATTTTAGATTTTTAGACTGTTTAGGTGTTTTTACCTTATTAAATTTATCATCATCATTTATATATTCTAACACCCATAATTTAATCCACTTTACCCTTATTTTATGAATTTCGAGCTTATATAAATATTGGATTTAATTTTGTATGTTTTAGTGGGTTTTGAAGGGGTTTTGGAGGGAGTTATTCCATTTTTGGGAATGCTATTCCCAAGATAATGGGGTTAGGAGGTAGGCCTTTGAGTCCAATAGTTCGGAAATTAGAGTTTTTCTATAGGATTGGTGGATATGATGTGGAGTTACTAGCTATGAATTTGGGTTCTGGGAGTAGGGATTTCAGAGCCATTTCCATTTTGGGAATGGCTATGCTATGGAGGAGTGCTATGGTGTAGCCTGGTCGGGTGTTATGCTATAGAGAAGGGTTGTGGCATAGGCCCTTCAATGGTGGTTAAGCACTACATCATGGTGAAACCCGGTTGTATAATAGGGGTTTGATGTGGTTCCTCTAGTTTAGGGGGGTAGTTGTGCCATGAGAATGGGATATGGAATAACCTTGATTGGAGTGTGTAGTGTGGTGATTTAGTCTATGATGTAGTCCCTCCCTAGATGAAGAGGAACTATATCATATCCTACACCATGGTTTTTGTATGTGTTTGACCAAGTGGGATGTGCTACCTAGGGGGATTGCATCGTGGTCTAGGGGGACCACATCATAATGATGAAGTTTGTTATGTGGTGTGGTATTTCTCACCCAACCCATTTTATATTTTAATATGGATTAAGGCCCAAAAACCTTCATTTAGCCCCTATTCTTCCAGGGTATCTAGTTCTTCTTCCTCCTTAGGCTCTTTTGGAAATTCCCTTTGATATGGAGTTATCTTTTGGAAAATCAAAGTGTGTTGGGAATACAGACTCATCGATAAGTCCTTGTTTTATACTCTCCCTTTAGATCCAATTGTTTTCTCTCACTAAAATCATTAGACCTAATTATCCATGGTTATATCTATGTTCCTTGTTGTGTATCTTGACAAGATCTTATTTGATCTATTAAAGAGAAAGGTTTTTGAGGCTGAAACTATATTCTTTTAGTAACAGTCTTTATTTCCATCACCTGTTGAGGGGTAGGTGGATTCTCTTTGACCTCCATTACTCTAGAGATTGAAGGATTAGTTTTATTAAATTTTTTTTCTGAGATCTTCTATGGTATTTTTGTGTGTTTATTTATGGAAATCCTTTTGGTGTGTGTTGAGGAATTATGGAAAATTGATATCCTTTTGAAAAATCACTTTTTTATAGTTTTAAAATGATGATTTTCAAATTATAAATAGGTTTTGATGTGATTCACATGTTTTATGGATTTTTTTCAAAATAAGGTTGTTTTGTGAAAAACAATTGGGCATGAAACTTGGAATGATTAGAGGATAGGGTCAAAAAAGCCTTAGTATAGGTTTTATGGGTTATGGTCACGGAGTACCAATCCTAATGGTAACACCGAACTTGAGTTTATGGTTGTGTATATGGATGGGTTTGTGTGTGAAAATGGGAAAGGTTTTTCCAATCATAAATGGATGTAAATAAGCACATTTTTTTCACATGTTTTTTTCTTATGGATTTATATAAAATATTTATATTCTTTTCAACTATTCTATATAAAATGCGATAACATGTTTTTCCTAGTGGAGTGTGTTGGGAAGTCTTTATGTAAATCCTACTAAGTTTATAATCACCCCTTTATTAGTTACTTTTGTGTATTTCTAAATGTCATCTACCAAGAAACTAGAAAAGGGAAGATATATTATTTCTCTAGCGATGCTTATTTACACCTTGGGATTGTGGGTGGTGTTAGATCTTGGAGCTTGTTTGGGTAGTACATGGGATTATAACCTAATGTATTTGAGTCATCTTATCTTTTTAATTTTTTTTCATTGGATATTCCATGTTCCATTGTCACTCTAATATTTTTGTACTATTTAATTATATTTGGGTTGTATTATTTTACTCCTACATCATATAGTGGTTTTGATGGTTACTTTTTATATTATATGCTTTTTATATTTCTAAATGTAAAATCATCCCCTAATAATATTCTAAGCCACTGGAATTTATTATCAGCCTTTGGTGTCTTAGGGATGTCACCTAAGTTTAGTGGAACTCAGTATCTTCTCAATCCAATGAGTTGGGGTGGGATGTTACAAATGGTATCAGTCTTGGTCGGTCTGTCTATCTCTTGGGATGGTAGCAAGGAGATAAAAATGTATTAAATTGAAATTTATATCTTAAAAGACATAAACAACATTTTTTTACTGAAATTAATGTTACTAGTGTGGTTGGGTACACAAGTTTTCTAAGATAATTCTAGGTGTGTTATCACCTCATTATCCTGGGATTAGCTGGTGAGTTTCGTATATCATGCATTGATAGTGAGTCTTCTCACTAGGACCACATTATTTATTTTTGAGTTTAAATTTTTTTCAAAATGGGTTAAACAGTTGTTTTAAAAAAAATACTAGTTTCAATTCTTGTTTCTTATAGTGATTTGGAATTAAATAAGCCTATAGTTCCTAGTGAGTGATCACTAAATATATTTTTCATCTTGGTTATAGAAATGGAATTGGGTAGACATCATAGAAATCAACATGAAAAAGCTACTGAAAATTTTGTTGCATCTGATCCATAGGTGAACCAACAAGTTGTCCTAATCACCATTAAGGATTTTCAATCCTTAGAAAAAGGAAATTAGAATGATAAACCTTGATTGGTAGACTATTATGTTCATTTTTAAAAGAAGAATCCAACCATCTTTTGGGGGTATTCCTAGCCCGAAAGAGCATAAGTTTGGATAAATATAATGAACCAAATATTTTAATTCTTGGGAACATTGGACGAATTGAAAGTCAAGTTGGAAACATACATACTGGTGGATCATGCAAATTTTTTTTGAGATTTAGTTGTCTAAGCTAAAGTTGACCAAGTAATTACATTTGAGGACATTGAATAATTTTTTAACAAAAAATTATATCCACACACATTCAAGATTTCTATAACAACAGATTTTTTCAGCTTGAAACAATATAATATATTAATAAAAAATTATGTAGATAAGTTTTTGAATTTAGTCTACTTTCCCCAAGAATTTAATACTAGTGTTTCTTTAAGTGAATTAATCTTTGAGTCCGGGCTATGACAAGATATTGACTCTAAGATAGATATTTTTTTATTGGGTATTATATGAAATGGTAAATATAGAAATGGTGGAAAAAAGTGATATTTATGGAAATATAGCTAGAGGATATATGTTTATCACCAAAATAATATATGGGAACTCAAACACTGAGAATAAGTGGAAGAGGGACACCCACTTCCAATGTGGTAGAGGATATTATAATCAGACAATGGGATCAGTTAACTTCCCTCCATGACCCAATGTCAAGCCTTTTTGTTTCCAATATGGATCTATAACCTGTAAGAAATGATATTGTATAAAACTACCTTGAGTTTTCCATAAATATAATCAGATGATAAATATTCAGCTTTATTATCATAGAACTCCAATGTTTGGTGCTGGAGATGCATCTCATGTTTCTCAAACATCATATGATTTTATAGGAAAATCTCATTGGAGTAATTCTTGTCTTAAAAAACAAGAAATTCATGGTTATTCAAGGAAAGCAATGAACCCTCGGGCTATATAGTCTCATCAACAAAGAAATTATAAGGGAGGAGCTACTAAAAATCTTTATCGTGTAGAGAAAATGATCATGGATAATAAATATGGTCCTTTGATGCATCATGGTATAATTATTTTGAATTATTCCCTTATGAAAGATTTGTTTGACATGGGTTCATCCCAATCCTTTATCTCTGCTTGTGTGGTTGATCATATGAGTTTACTTGTTGAGATGATGCCTTATATTTTGAAACATAAAACAACTTTGGGACAATGATAATGTTGAGCATTTAAATGTGTAAGATGTTTGATAACAATCAATGGGGATGAAGTGGTTTGGTATTTTTTAGTCATGGAGATTGATATCTGTGACTTTATTTTGGGTATGGATCAGATGACTTCATTCAAGGCCCATATCAACTATTATGTCTCTAAAGTGAGATCCACATCTTCTGATGGCATTGAGAATCTCTTTAAAGGATATTGGACTATGAATTCCAGTAGATTAGGAACTTTGGTTTCAGTGTTTGGGACTATCTATTATCAATTAACAATGGTAACTTTCTCATCTATTGATGAAATTAAATATAAATATTTTCCACCCATCATTGACCAATTTCATGATGTATTTACCAACAACTTCTTTGGGTTGACACATGAAAAATAAACGAGATTTTTAATTGATCTCTTACCAGGTACCAGTCCAATTTCACTTCCATATTATAGGATAACACTGATAGAATTTAGGGAATTTAAATTCTAGCTGGAAGATTTAGAAAGAAAAGTCTTCATTCTACTAAGAACATCCCTATGGGAAACTCTAATTATTTTTATAAATAAGGTGGATTTAACTATTAGGATTTGTATAGATTATCATTAGCTCAACCTACTTATGGTAATGGATCCATAACCCCTTCTATTAATTGATGATTTTTTTGATCAATTGAGGGGAACCCGATGGTTCTATAATATTGAATTGTGATCAAAATAACATCATCTTTGGGTTCAATAGGATGATATTCTAAAAAGATACTTTAAGAGTCTTTATGATCACTATGAGTACATGGTTATACCATTTTGTCATATAGATTCACTAGTTGTATTTATTAAATTTATTAATCACATATTTCGAAGGTATCATGATTCTTTTTTTAGTGGCCTTCACTGATGATATTTTGGTGTATTCTAGGACTATGGCTGATCATGAGCAATACTTGGGTATAGTGTTGGGTATCTTGTAGGTACATTGCCTTTATGTTAAGCTTTGAAAGTGTTATTTATGTATATAATAAGTATTCTTCCTTGGTAATTTCATTTCCAAAAGAGGATTTTCAATTGATACTTAAAAGATAGAAACTGAAGAATGTTTTTCAGTTACGTAGTTTCTTCGGCTTAGTAGGATACCACTAATTCTTTGTTCATGATTTTTCATGTATTACCTCGCCGATGACATATTTAACAAGAAATGAGTACCTTTCCAATGAAATAACGAGTGATATAAATATTTTTTAAGAGCTTAAGGTTTTCCTAATTTCAGCACCAATTCTTACATTTCTATAACCATAATAGGGGTATGCAGTTTATTGTGATTTATCAAGATATGGGTTGGGTTGTGTTCTCATGTAGAGAAATCACATCATTTATTAGGACTCATGATAGTTATGAGTTCATGAAAATATATACCCAAAAAATATTTGGAATTGTATGTTGTAGTCTATGCTTTGAAAACTTGATGTCATTGTATTTTTGGTTAGAAATTCACTATATTTATGGATTATAAGATATTTAAACACATTTTATCTCAAAGATATTTGAACAGAAGGAAACATAGATGGTTGGAATACCTAAAAATGTTTTACTTTTACTTAATGTACACACTAGGAAAAGGAAATTATATAGCTAATACATTGAGAAGGAAGTCATATAATCAGTTGTCTAAGGAGGCCTTAAATCAATAATAGCTAATGTTGGTTATAACTGATATGCACATGGATTATGCTAATAAAGGTAATTATGTATTTTTATTTCCCATTTCTCTTGATTTTGATTTAGTTTAATATGTTAGAATTGTTAATAAATTCGATCCTGAATATTTAACCATGAGGTAAAAACTTAATTATAGGGTGACAATTGATGGATGAATTCTAAATAGAAAAT
This sequence comes from Viscum album, assembly GCA_963277665.1. Classification (NCBI taxonomy): domain Eukaryota; kingdom Viridiplantae; phylum Streptophyta; class Magnoliopsida; order Santalales; family Viscaceae; genus Viscum; species Viscum album. The sequence goes on along the minus strand of OY728134.1, from coordinate 1,081,988,351 downwards.
CAGTGATATGTTTTAGAGATCGAATTGAGGCACATCTAAATTATCAGGAACAAATTGTTTCTTCCCATCACTATTCCAGATTAGATATTCATCCTATCATCCAAAGTATGCATAAAGCACTGAGGGAAATTTTTGGTGGGAAGGAATGTAAAGGAAAGTGGTAGAGTTTTTCTCAAAGTGCCTCACCTTTCAGTATGCCAAGGAGGAACACCAATGACCAATGGATATGTTAAATTCTTTACAAATTCCCATATGGAAATGGGAGAAAATAGTTATGGATTTTATTATAGGTATTCAAATAATGGTTAGGAAACATGATACCATATGGGTGATTGTGAATTGGATTATGATGTTGGATAACTTAATCCCTATTTGTGAATATAATACAGTGGAAGACTTGTCCAAAATATATATTTAGAAAGTTATAAAGATATTTTGAATTCCTATTTAGATTGTGTCTACCAGGGACCCAATGTTTACATATCATTTTTGGAATTCCTTACGACAAGACCTTGGAACCCAGTTGACTATGAGTATAGATTTTCATCCTCAAAAGGATGGTCAATCCCAAAGGATGATCCAAATGTCATAAGACATGATAAGAGCTTGTGTAATGGATTTTAGAGGCTCATGGGAGGATTATATATGATTATTTGATCTATCATACAATAAAAGTTATCAGGCTTTGATACATATGGATCCTTATGAAGCATTGTATGCTCTTACTTCTTTGTATAAACTTTGTTGGGTGGAAATAGCTGAGACTTCACTTATCATACATATCCAAGTGCATGATACAATAAATAATATTAAAATGATCATAAATAGAATGATGATGACTTAGATTCATAAAAAATATTATGTTGATAATTTTCAAAGACCATTATCATTTGATGTGGGTGGTCAATTTTTCTTGAGAATATCTACAAGGTTAGGAAATCATCATTTTAGTAGAAAATGAAAATTTTCTCCTTAATACATTATACCTTTTAAGATAATTGAATGAGTGGGTGGTGTTTAATATTAGTTGGATTTACTTCTAAAGTTCAGTTCTATGCATAATGTGTTTCATGTATCTCCATTGAAGAAGTACCAAATTGATCCTGACCATGTGATTCGATTGGGCAATATTGATTGTGAACCAAATTCTAGATTGATTCATTTACCCATAAAAATTTTTAATAGGAATTAAAAGATCTTATGTGTTAAAAGAATCAGTTTAGTATGGGTTTTATGGAAACATGGTTAGATTCAGGAAGAGACATGAGAGTGTAAAAAGGAGATGTTGGAACAATGGAGTGAACTATTAAAAAAGCTAATTTTGTAATTTTTAAGGATGGAAATATCGATGGTGGAGAGAATGAAACACCCAAATTTTAGTTAATTTACCCTTGTTTTATGTATTTTGATCTTATATAATTATTTGGTTTAGAATTAGGAGTTATAGAGGATTTTTCAGGGAGTTATTCCATTTTTAAGAAGGATACACCATAGAGAATTGGTCTATGGTGTATGTCTTTGAGTCCCATGACATGGAGGTTTGTGCTATGCTGTAGGAGTAGCGGATGCTATGTGGAGATCCCAGTTGCAGAGTAGGGTCTTGGGAGGAGGGATTTCATATCCACTTCCATTTTGGGCATGGATTCACCATGGAGCAGGGCTATGGAATAACCTAGTAGGGTGTTGTGCCATGCAGTAGGTCTATAGAATAGGCCCTTTATTGATGGTTGAGATTTGTGGCATGATGAAGCTTGATTGTGATGTAGGTATTTGAGGTGGTTCTATTGGTTTAGGGAGAAACTGCACCATGTAGGTGGGTGGTGGTGTATCCTCAAATGGAGTTTGTGATGTGGTAGATTAGGCTGTGTTGTAGTCCCTCCAGAGGTAAAAGAAAATATTTGGTGTAGCATATGCCATGGTTTTTGGATGCATTTGACTGGGTGGACTACACTGTATCTAGGGATACTGGTCCATGGTCTAGGGGGGACTACACCATGGTGATGAAGTATATTCCATGGTGTCATGTTTCTCACCTGAATCATTTTATATTTTAATTTAGATTAAGGAACCAAAACCCCCATTACCCCTTTTCTTCTAGGGTCTCGAGATCCTCTCCCTCCCTAGGATCATTTGGTAATTCCCTTTGATCTGTAGTCATCTTTTGAAAAATCTAAGTGTGTTGTAAATCTGGATTCACTGGTAAGTATTTAATTCCCCTCTCCCTTTAGATCCTCTTATTTTCTCTCACCCGAATCATTAGATCTAGTCCACCATCAAAATATCTATATTCCTTGTTTTGAATCTTGAAAAGATCTCATTGGATCTGTTAAATGGAATGGTTTTTGTGGCTAGATCTAGAATATTTTAGTGTTGTTATTAATTTCCATCACCCATTGAGAGGTAGGTGGCCTCTCTCTCATCTCTATTGCTCTAAAACTTGAAGGATTAGTTTTCTTAAATGGGGTTTATTTGATTTTATATGGTATTGTTGTGTGATTCTTTATGGAAATAATTTTGGTATGAATTGTATAATTCTAAAAAGTGAATAGCCTTTTGAAAACCTATTTGATTATAAATTTAAAATTATGATTTTAAAATTATGAATTGGATTTGATACTGGCTACATTTTTGATGGAATGTTTTCAAAGGAAATTTGTTTTGTAAAAAAATATTTATTCATGAAACTTGGAATTATTGGGTTGGAATGTGTTCAAAGAGGATGGGTACAGTCATAAGTGCCTCTGTCAAGGTTGGATGGGTTATAGTAATGGTGTACTATAGTCAATGGTAACACCAATCTTGTGTGTATGGTTATATATATACAGATAGGTGTGTGTGTGGACATAAGAAAGGTTATTCCAAGCATGAATTGTTGTAACTAATATTTTTTTATAGTTTTCTCACATTGTTTTCTCTTATGGAATTATATAAACATATTATCTTATTTTATTTTTTTATATAAAATGTTTTAATATATTTTTTTCCAGTGGCATGTGTTGGGAAGTCTCTGGGGAAATCCTACTGAGTTTATACTCACCCCTTGTTTTGTAAATTTGGTGCATTTATAGATGTTATCCACCAGGATAGTAGGAAGGAGAAGATATCTTATTTCTCTAGTGATTATTATTGATACCTTGGGTTTGGTGGGTGGTGTTGGATCATGGATATTTTTCTAGTGGTACTTGGGATTGTGAATTTATGTCTTTGAGTCATGTTGTATTTTGGATTTTTTTTCATTTTATATTATATGTTCTACTATCACTTTGATATTGTTGTACTGTTTAATTATATTGGAGTTATATAGTTTTACTCATGCATCATATAGTGGTTTTGGGTGATACTTTTTATGTTGTTTTATAGTTTTATTTCTAAAAGGAAAATCATCCCCCAATGTTCTTCTAAGCCACTGGCATTTATTTTCGTCCCTTGGTGTCTTGGGGATGTCACCTAAGGTTAGTGTCACTCCATCTCTTCTCAAGACACTGATTTGGCATGGTATGTTAAATATTTTTTCACCTAAAAAAATCATATGTTGTCATAGTATTTTTCATACCAATTTTTTAATTATTATATTTTGATTTTTAAAATTATTTTAGATTCAAAGAATTTTATACTTAAATAATTTTAGCATCATGGATTTCAAAAGTTATAAGAATCATACTGTTAATAAAGATTTTAAATTTCATTTAAGATGTAGAATTAACTGGATAATAAAACTCAAATTAATAATAACATTTAATATATGTATATAATAAATAAATGGGAAACATCTAAAGAAGATTCCTATCTCCATTATATTTTAAACCCATATAGTTGATAATGAACTTAGAAAAAACCAGTGAGTTCTTACCTCCAAAGTTAATCCACTAGATATAGAATCATTATTTTTTTAAGGGCCTCATTTTACTCCCATGATATGTTAAAATTTCTTTATAGTAAATGAATCAAGAATATGATAAGGTTTTAACCAAATATATCTCGTGTTACATATTTAAAATTATCTTACAAACCCATTTACAAAAAAAATCCTTCATTTATATAAGACCCTCTTAGAATTCATGTTTAATAAATTCATGATTAATATTATCCCATAATTTTATAAATTATAAAAATTTACTTTATTGACCATGCGATTGTTGAAATCTTTAATGATTCAAAAAATTCATTACACTTAATTATATATACCATTAAATAATTTATAAACTGAAGGAAATGGTTGCTTATATAAAAAAAAGTGAAACAACACACATGGAATATCTATATATCACAAATACATTAATTCATTCAATACATATCATAAATAGCAATACATATCATGTCACAAGGTGTTATATGGTATTTTAGTTCCTATTAATTTTTAATCTATAACTTTCACTAAATCCTCATAAACTTTATGTTAATTTGAAAAAAATATGTGAAATCATATCCAGACTCTTTTGGATAAACCATCATAAAATATCTTTTTTTAGATAAACATTTTTTACCAAAATAAACCCTCATTCCACAATCTTATGTGTGACCTTATTGGGGCATTGTAACATTGAAAATGAATATGAATTCTTAATTCATAACCATAAGAAAATTAAATACTCTAGAAAAATGTCATTACTATTCAATATAAAATGATATTTGGGATGATCTTCATCAGATATATGTATATCCATATAACTATGTCCATAAATTGTATGTCTACACATCATATACATGCTCATATAATCTATTTTCCCAGGACATCAAGTATAACCATGAGACATGGAATATGTGAATATTATATAAAACAACTTATACAATCTTTATTCACCAAAATAGGTTAACTAATATAGATAGATACATCTTTAATTATTCATTCAAGTAAATGAGAACATCACATGTCACTCAGTTAAGAATAGTAATTTATTTTCTCCATCTAATTCAATCAAGGGACTATATGTCATACCCTCTATACAAGAGTAAAAATATCATATTGGTTAATCAAAACTAATTATATGACTGAAAAAATACCAAAATACCCCCTTGATTAGATCATTGTCAAGGCTAACATAATAATGGTATGAAATTATGAAGTCCTTCATGAAATATACTTTATTAAATTTATGTAGGGATTAATATAAAGTATACAACCTTAATTTAATCAAATACATTATTTATGTCATTCCATGTAATATATTTTCATGGTATAGTCTATAAAATGAGTCATACTTGTGTCTCATGAGTGAACTATATATCTTTATATGAGATACAATTCATGATAATCATAATATATCATCAAAAACCATGAATTTATATGATTTTTATCAATTTTGAAAAAATCATAGATTTTCTCATGAGAGGTTATTTATCATTTTATCCACATGTAAAATTATAATATGCATGAATAAATGATAAAGTAGGAAAAAATTATTAGTAAAAATATGGTGCATATGTATAATCCCAAACATAAATCACATGAACAATCATTTAGGATTTAGAAAAAGATAAATACATTATAGTAATCCCCCAACATATGTAATAACTAAGGAATTTACATGACCATAATGTATTTACTGTGATAACTTTTTTGTAAATGGACTTATAACATTATCCTATATAGTAACTTGGAATTTTTTCATTTCCCATCCTAATGATTTATTTAATGAAATAAAACTTAAAAAGGATGTGCTTGTTCCTTTAGTGAGACCGAGGTTCCATATCCAGAACAATAAATCATTTATTTTTCTAATAAATCTCTATTAGTTCTAAAATTATAGGAACTACCCCTAGTTTATTAATCAACACTATAATAAAATATATAAATAACAGTTCCATTTTAGTGATAATTTCAAAATTACTACTAAATGTTTACATAAATACAATAAAATATTTTTTAAAGGTGTTTTTAAAATTCACCACTAAATGTTATAATTGGTGATGATTTTATTATAAGAACCCTGAAGTCTTCTTTTAAAAAAACTTTCATTTTCTCTTGTCCCTTAGGATCGACCCCCAATCCCGACCTGAGCCCTCTTTCCTATAATTGTCATTCCCTCATCCCTAATTGGCCTCCATGACATCACCACTATCACCACCCTCCCATCCTTCCATCAACCTCTCCCCAATATTTTTCACTACCCCTCCTTCTATCACCTCCTCCCTCATTGGTTTGGTTTTTAAATTTTCATTTTGAGAAGAGTTTAACTTAAATTATATATGTTTTTAGAGTTATTGAGGACATGTTTGATTCTTTATTAAAGTAAATTAGACATTCTATGATTGATATTATTAATACACTCCACTGAAATGTTTTGAATATATTACACTATATTCTAAATATTTACTAGTGTTTTATTTCTATACACTTATTGAGAGAATTATATCATTTATTTTTTATAGGTCATCAATTTTTTTGGTTTTATAGGAATTTTTATTTTAGTAAAACCATTGAAAACTATCTATACTCATATTGGGGTAAAATCTTAGTTATTTGAAATATTTTTTTTAAAATGATTAATACTCTTTGTTGAATATTCATTTTTTCTAGAAACTAAAATCCCTGAAAAATATATTATAAATTATAAGTAAATTATTTTTCCTATAGAGTAAGGAGATGTTATTTAGTATACCTTTAGATTTAATATTATTATAATGATTTAGTAAATTTGAAATTTTTATTTTAGTAAGGATTCAATGTGTGTTAAATGGATACATCACTACTAATTAAGGAATAACTCATTTTATAATGTGATAAAAATAAATTCATTCTATTTTTTATTTAAACAGTTTTAAAACTTTAGGGTTTATGCCTTTAAATTTGTTTTATTAAATGATAAATAAGTTATATTGAATATATAAGATGATAGTTACACTATTATTGGAATATGAGATGCTACTATTATTTATCATGTACATGTGAAGCCCAGATGAATACTTTTATTTCAAGGAAGCATCATAACACGAAAACATGTGTTCATAATATGGAAAAATACAAGTGAATTTGTATGAAATTGATTATGTATGGATAAAAGTTAGATTATATAAATATATTAATTTTTAAATAAAATGTATTATATTATTCCTATATAATTATATAACTATATTTTTTATTTGAATGTTTACGGAATCGATTAATTATGGATAAAAGTTGAATTAAATTATCCAGAAATACACCTCCACATGTTTAGGGTTTGGGGATATTTTTGGATTTTGTAATTAAAAATATATTCATGGATTGAAGAAAAAACTATCCATGTCCTAAATGTAATTTCAGATGATGGTTAAAGAGAGATGAGATATTTGATGTATTGATATTAAAACAATCAACTCCAAAATTTGTTCTGTAGATTTGGAATGAGGAATAAAATTTTATAGAAAGTTTGATTAATTATATCCACCACCAAAATGAACACTTTAATACAATAATAATTGGATAATGAAATTAAAAAAATGGCCAATGATGCTTTTAACACAATAGGGAAACACAATCAATATTATAACACATCAGTTGATCCTTATACTAATATTCTAGATATTAATGAATTTATTTGAACTAAAATATATCCTAATCAACATGATATCACATGAATGTATTGTTTTTTGGAGAATTATATAAGTGAAAATTTAACTGATCAAACAGATAAATTTTATGAGCTAGATAAATTTGAAAATCAATAATTTTATAAAGGATATTGATTATAATTTTTTTGTGAAATTTTCACATTATTTATTGGCTAATTTTAGTTTATTTCATACTAAAACCCCATTCATACATTGAGTTTCACATATTTTTGGGTTTTACATATTCAATTCTAGAAACAATCACTTTAATTATTAATTCAGGTCATTTTAAACACATATTTGAAACATGATTCTTGAAAAAAATCATTACATCACCAGATACATTGATTGATGGTTTTGATATCATAATATATGTATTTTATGATAATTAAGTCATTTATTTAGTTATTCTTTTATTCATTCTTTTATCTTCAATTAATTTAGACTAACATTTTTAATTCTATTTTTATAGGGGCGAGACTATGTCAGGGAGCCAATGTAGAATTGTAGTAACACATAAAGAATAATTCCTAGGATAAGGTAGTATCATATCAATTATCAGGATGGTATCACCATTCCAACAGATCCTGAAAAATACTAGAGGTAATGTGTTAAAGGTAGAAAACTGTCTTGCATATGTTGTGTAAGAATGGAAAAGAAGAGCTTCCGAGCTACATAAAATTAAATAATAAATTTAAAAATCCATATATGACTAAATTTCAACTATGTCAGGATAAAATAAGGCTATAAAAGATTAAAATGAAGCTGCATAAGAATAAACACTATCTCATAGAAGTACCCCACCTTATGTTGTTGACCCAACATATCCCCACAGCGGAACCCAATGTTACATCCATGAACCAATGAAACCTCATCTTATAACACACACTACATTTTACTTTTAACACCCTTAGTATTGCGAGGCTTTGTTTTTGGGGAAGTTCGACCACCACAATGATGTATCCAAATGAGCCTCTAAAATAACCTCAAGCCTAACCCTAAAATTATGCTAGCACCAATCGAGCCCTTCAGATCAACGTATAATATATTCTCACACCAAAATTGTCTTATTCCCAAACCCTATATGTCATTATAACCTTAATTATATCTAGTTCCAGGCACCAAAATTTTATTTTCCTATCTATGCATTATGAATTTATTAGTTACCAGAATTATAACTTTGGGAACCTGTGAACATCCTCAGATCACTATGATCATCATTATATGTGATAGGGTGGTTAGGCCACCCTTGTGATTTACTTATCAAAGGAATGAGAATCATAAGGTAGGAAATAAGGGGGATACTTAACTACCGAGGGTAGAATTTTAATTGTCTCTTTTATTAGTATTATAAGTTAAAGGTCTTATGAAGAGTGTAAGGGAACAAGTTAGTTTTGGGGAGTTGGATTGTAAGACAAGGGCATGTAGAGTAGATTATCCTAGGAGTGTGGTTGTTCTAATTTTCCAAGAGTGATAGTTTGTTATACTATAGTTTCTTCCTATTAAAATAGAATTTCTTTATTCTTATATAATTTTCTTATCAACTTGGTTCTTTCATTCAGAGAAAATTCATACTAGATTCTATTCAGTGATTGATCTAGTGCTATGGTTTTATCTCCACATAGATTGAGACTAGGATTTAAATATTGTAAATGATGATGATAATAATAAGCATTTCTATAGTGTATTTACATGTCAGATTACAGTGGTAGGGAAAATGGTAGGAGAATGTGTTACAACACCTAGAGAAGTGGATGTGAGAGATTGTGATAGTTTGTACTCGACAGAGAATGAATCTGACAGAATCATTAGAAGGAGGTTCTTAAAAAGAGAAATCCAAAATTATTGAAGAAGTTGGAAGTAGACTCAGAACTGAGAATGATTTGGTTGATAATCAGATAATATAGGAATTGAATAATGTAAATGGAATGCGTGATGCAGGAGGGAATGATTTCCGCTAAATAAAGTGGGAGGAGGTATGCCCGGTATATAATTTGGTAGAGATTCCTATATTCTTCAGTGAGGATACTTTTATGTGAATATCTAAAGAAAAAAATATTTTTCGATTCAATGCATTTGTGAGGAGTTGAAGGTTCCATTGGTAGAATTGAGCATGGATGGAATGGTTCAATATTGGATCATTTCTTTGAGGTTTGTTAAGTCTAAAATCACCTGGATGCAACTTAAGGAAGAAATTATCCATAGGTATGGGAACAGAACTAAGGAAGATTCAGTGATATTCTTAAATGGATCAAAACAAATATGTATATTGGCTGAATACATTGATGATTTTGAGCATGTAGCGTCATGAATTCCATACTTAATAGAATGGTGGTAAGCTAGTCTATTAAACAGTGGATTACTTCTAGAGTTAGGAAGTTCTGTTATGACTCATGAGCTATAGAAAAAGGCATACCTATTGAAACTAATGATGTGGGTGGAGTGATAATTTATTGAATAGGGTGTTATTAAACAAACCGGACCATGGGAAAGGAGAAATTCATTGGGAGAACAGGGTCAGCATTGGAATGTGAATGTCATGAAACCATTTTTTTACAGTAAATGGAAACATCAAGGAGAGGAAAGTCGAACCAGTTCCAAATTGGAAGGGTGTGAGGAATTTATCCAGTGAAGAGTATGAAAAAATGTGGGTGGAGGGGTTATGTCATGATTATGGGAAAAGGTAAAAACCAGGATATAAGTGTTCATAAAAGAAATTTAAGTTAATGTTATGGGAATATGTTGATCCGTGTTTCAATGTAGATATGAAGACAAAGTCTATAGAAGCTAAGGTTGGTTTGGATGACAATAGTGAAGATGGGACATGGGAAATGGAAATACAAGGAATGAAAACTTATGACGAAGAGAAAATGCATTTGAAATGATCTAAATCAATGCTTTTGGATAGAAAAATAGAAGGTTTTATAATTATAAAACTCATAGATATTGGAGTTAGTCATAATTTTCTTTTGAAATGACCATTGAAATATTTTTTTCACAAATTTTAGACATTGGGCTTTTCAATATATATTTAAGAGATGGACACATGGTAGAATCCATCGATGTTTTCAAATAATTAAATCTAGAATTTGGATCAGAAGAATTTTATATTGAAGATTATATTTTTGACTCTACCAGACCAGACCTGGTGCTTGGAATTACTTGGATAGAGACTTTGGGTTATGTCACCACTCATTGGAGGGACATGATAGTGAGTTTTTAATGGAGAGGGAAGAATGTCACCTTATGAGGAGTAAAAATACCATTGGGAGCTATAGGGGGTCTGTAAGAGTTACTAGGTGCTGAAATGTATCATATACAAGTATGTTCTACTTAATAGAGCTTATTGTGCCTCCAGGTTTGTTATGGTCCCAAAAGCGAAGGATCCAACTACCATTACTCAGTATACGCCGATTTTTGTGTGAAATTTATCCTATAAAATCCTTACCAATGTCATCAATAGAATACTTATCAGTGTCATTCCAAGACATGTTGAAGTGTAGATGATTGTATCCTATTGAATTTTCAAGGTTTTAGTGCTCGACAAATGTGTATAGCGGCACTCGGGCTGATTCCTCAGCGATGGTACTTTTTTTATAGTCGATTATTTTTGTGATTTGTCTTTTTAATGGGCGGGGGGGGGGGGGGGTTGTTTGAAAATATTAATTAAATTGATTAATGGATGATGTTTGATTTATTTAACAATTTTATAAATATTGGGGTGAGTTCATTATTGAGTATTTAAGCTTATGATATCATTGATCCTTTCTTTATATTGCATTAAATTAACATCCAATTCACAAAATGACTTTGATCAGAATTCCCAAGTGTTAAGGATTTTATCCAATAAAAAACTTTACTAGGGGTATAATTATAATCATTATTTGATTATGATAGTGTATTTTTGGTTCCAATAATCCATGTAATCAACATTTTAAACAAAAAATGTTATTAATCCATGACATTTTAAGTTCAACATACACAATGTTAACCTAAAGAATATTCATCGAGCAAAAGCTCTCAATCACTTAATATCCCAAAATTATGACTCACCCCAATGGTAGATTTAATAATCCATTTATATTTATATTAATTTGGTAATAAGTGTTTATTGTGATTAATTATTAATAGAATAAAAATAACAGGATAAGAAAAGAGTTGTGCATTGAACACACACACGAACAATGATTAAAATTAAAAACGAACTTTCAATTGAATGAGGAAGAAAAAGAAGGAAATGTGTTTCAACTTTATTTAAACTATTTTAAGATAATTAATATTTAATAATATAGGATTTATGATTAAAATAGATGATTAATAAGAAACATGCATTAAAATTTTATTGAAATGAAAACACACTTATATGATTACAAATAAAAACAATCGAAAATAAATAAGAAAAGGGAAGTGGAGGAGAGGTATCTCTTATTAAAACAAGATAAATAAAAGTAATATCAGGCCATTTTCAATGAACTATTCATTCCAAAACTCCTCCTTAAATTCTAAAATGAATACTTTATGCAAGGAGAGGAGGGGGATGCATTTATATCCCAAGGTGGTAGACTTTTGGATTCTAAATCTCTCCCTCTACCTGTCTCAACAATTTGACCGTCTAAATCTCAAGATATTGTCTTCTTAAAAGTTGTATATATTGATTCATTCTGTATAATTTGAAAATTTTATGGTCATTGGAATTTTGTAACCAAAGTTATTCCTATTTTACGAAATAATGTGCAGCTGTCCATTTTTGTCAACATTTTTTCAAAGGAAATAATGTGAATGGATTTTTGAATAGTAAGATGCAATCAAATATAAATAATTTCTTCTAAAAAGTAGGAATTATATATCTTAGATTTCACAATTTATAATTTTAGCTCAAATTTATTTCTATATTAAGAGAAAATTCCATAATGATGTGACAGTTTTAATTCCCAAGAAGAATGGTGGGATGGACTTTATAGAATAATATGGGACCCTTTTTGGTGGATTTGGGATTTTTAATTTTTATCTAAGATGAACTGTATTTTCCCACTACTTTTAGTAGAGAATTAATGATTTTGGACTTTTGTATTGAGCCCATAAATTCAATCTTCATGGATGATCCAGTTTCATCATAGATTATTTGGGCCTTCTTGTGTGGACCATATGACCATTAAAATGGCCAAATTGGCCAAAGATTCCTTATAATTATATGTTGTAAATTGAATAAGGATCCCTAAAAAATAATAATAATACAATTTGGATAAGTAGGTTGGAGTTATTATTATGATATTAAACTGACTCGATTGGATTAATTTAAATAATGCTCAAAATTTATATTTAGTAGTAAAACATGGGTATTTCACACTAATTATGCAATTTTACATGAAAATTACTAAAAGGAGTGGACAAAAAGTTATGAATAAATGAATAAAATCAACTAACCCACACTTTTTCTTGTGAATTTCCTCATGTGAAACAAATATAAAAACATAATAAAATCATTCTCACTCACCAAAAAATATTAAAATTTTATTTTCGCCAATCAGGGAAGGTTTAGACCATTTCAATCATCTGTATTGAATTCCAACACAAATTTTTACATAAAAAATGCTACAAAAAACAATTCATTTTTCATTCTCAAATTTTGAAATGGAAAATGTGGGTACTAAGAACTCAATCATCTCAATATGAAAAACATTTATTTATGGAGGTTCACTTCTTTCACCAACAAAAAGTGAAAATATTAGAGTTTGAAAGAGCTCTCAGATTCCATTACCTATCCTAAAGTGAAAAATAATCAAGAGGTCTTTTTTAGGGATTTTTCTATGGCTATGGGTTGGTAGGAATATAGTGTCCAAAATATTGGAAAAGAGGGGTAAAAAACCAACATAGGTAAGGCAATGCATATTTTTTTTAAATAAAACATCAAATGAAATGGAAAAACATATTTAAAAGGGAATTATTGTGTGAAGTAAATGAGAAGATGAAATTTTTACAAAACATAAAACTTCTCCCAATGAAATTAGTGTTCTTTTTTTTTCTTCATTTTTTTGAAATTTGAACTTGAAACAGATCTCACATGCATATCCCAACCCATGTTTTATCTCCTCATGAAACTAAATTTAATAGTTATAACAAGATCAATGGTTGAGAAAGAGTGATTTTTGACCTGCCCAAGACACAACACATTTTTTTTAATATATATATATTTTATTTTTTTTCAATTTTTTGAACACTTTCCAATAACATGTACAAAATTCCATAAATGAAAATATATTCCCCAAACTCACTAAATGAAAACCTCACCCCCGGACCTAAAGAGATGCTTTCCCTCAAGCATATGGTAATACGTTGAAAATTAAGAAATGTATACCCATAATGAAATACATTCCCCCCCACACAAAAATTTCAACACATTATGTAATGTAATTCCATGTAGATGTTGGGTGGGAAGAGGTATTGGGATTTCAATGTGGATATCAAAGAAAAGGTTTTCATAGGCTTGAAGGGGCTTTCAAAGGGAGGATTAATGTAAGGGTAATGAGATGCTAATTATATATTATAATTCTTATGTGGTTAAGAAAATACCTCTATCATATTAAATCAAACCAAAGTAGGAAATTCAACTCTAAGGTCCAAAAAATCAAGACTTAGAATCGGGGTTTAAAAACACACAAAATGAAAAGATAGTGATAAGAGACCTTGGCATGAAAGATAATGTTGTTCCTCAAGGTTGGGGAAAAATTATTTTCCAAATAAAAAATTGAGCATTCAAGATTTTCTGGTTTTGACATAATATCCCTTATCCAAATTTATGATGAAAATAAAAAAATTTATGAGATTAAAACATGTCTTTTAACTCCCCAAAATTCTTGGACAAAATTTAAAAAGTGTATGGTGAGTAATTATGACTCTTTTTTCATATTTTTTAGTTTTTTTAGTTTTTTAGAAAGACATACCCACAAAAAGAGAGAGAGAGAAGAAGAGAATGAAAAAGTAAGAAGAAGAAGAAGAAGAAGAGAGAGAGAGAGAGAGCGAGAGAGAGAGGGAGAAGAGGAGTTAAAGGAAAAGAGGTTCCCCTGTTTGGGATTTGGTGGGTCGCCATCTTCATCCAGTGGTGGGTTAAATGTAGAAGTTGGGGATCTAATGGAAGTCATTGTGGTTATCAATGCATAAAAATTCCATAAAGGAAAAGAAAACTTGGGTTGCCTCCCAAGAAGCACTATATTTATTTTTTCTACAACTAGACAGTTTTAGTAGACTAACCATAGTCTGATAGTGGACACCATATTTTATCAACTCCAGTGTGCTTCCAAAATAAATTATCCTTTGGGATTCTTGATTTTTCATTGGATAATTTCTTCCCTTCTATTTTTTTGGCCTGAAATTCAATTGGGTTTGAAAGAGAATATGGGTATCCTCTCTTTGGTCTTAAACTTGAGGTATTATATAGCCCACTATGTGTTGTTTTTATATGATTGGAATTTTAGGAAGTTGTTTCAATTATGATGGTGCATTTATGTAAGGTATAGATAATATGAAATCATATTATGAGATCTCAGTTGTTTTAAACTCATTAATTTCATTTCTTTCTGATGTACATTAATGAGGATCAGTGGAGTCATAAGGCCGAGTAAAATTTTCAATATCCTTTATATCAATGTTTTTTTTGTGAAAGAATGGTCAATTTAAACCTCACTAGTGATCACTTTTTTAATTAGAGAACAAATCTCACAACCTTCACACATGTGGGGAAAAGATAAGCACATTGGTTTAGGGTTCACCTCATATAAAACAGAATCTTCAGAATCATGGATAGAAAATTATAAATGTTGGATAATTTGATCTAAATCAACAAATTAACATGCTTGTTCATTTTCCTCAGTTCCATCCATGTTTTTTTTGTGGAGATTAGAGGTGATATGAGATCCCAAATAATTTTCATGATTATTTATATCGATGGAGTTTACATTTGGAATGTCAACATCCAATTCTCCATTTATAACTTAGTTAATTAAGATTCAATATCCACAAAATCCCTTATCATTAGAATAATGAATAACATGATTTATTGGGATTCAACACACTCTCAAAGAGACTTTTAGAATCATGGATAAATAATATAGATTAATTCTCTAATGGGTATCGCATGAATTGATTTTTTTAAATTGACCATTTGGTGACTAAATTCCACAGATAAGATGCCATCATAGACATCAATTTTGCTATTAGTTGTCATAAGGAAAGGTCTTCCTAGAATCAGAGGAGATTGGAAATAATTTGTCTTGCCTTCCATGTCAAGGACATAGAATTCAGATGGGAAGATAATATCATTGTCTTGGACAAGGACATAATCAATTATTCCCTCAGGACTAGTTGTGCTTTGATTGGATAATTGGATGAAAACACCCATTGGGTGAAAGGGACATAGACCAAGGTTGGATAAGATGGATTTGAGAATTAAATTTATTGAGGATCCTAATTCTATGAGTGTATAATCAAAGTTTGAACTTTATATTTTGCATGGAACAGTAAATGTCCCTGGGTCTTTGCACTTCATGGGTATAGAATTCTGGGTTTAAACATTCCCAATGGTCTTAAGTTGTCTCTTATGGGTGCATACATACTTAAGAAACGTAGAATACTTAGGAATTTTTTTTGATGGAATCTAAGAGGGGAATATTTACTTCAACACATCTAAACATGTCGATCATTTTAGGGTTAGGTTAAAAGGAATTCCTTGGCATAGAGATGGATTGAATAAAAGGAATTGGGTTTTTTAGAGGAATAGAAGGAGGTGAGGGAGTGACTTTTGGTTTTTTTTCAGGATTTTTGGTCTTTTAATTTTCAATATCAACATTCAAAGGTTCATTTGAGGATCCATCATGAGGTATGGATATTTGTTTTTCTTATCAAAGTGAAATTTTACTTACATTACCCTTGGGGTTGGGCAATGGTTGAGTTGGGAGTTAAGAAGAATTGGATGGTTGTTTCTAGATAAGGTGGGATGCAAGTTGACCAATTTGGGTTTCAATTTTTTTAAGGCTAGAATGGGTAAAGTAGTAAAGATAGTCTGCAATGATTTCCCATGTTTTCTTATAATAAGAGGCATGTCCCGCATTGGGATTACCTTGATTTTGGTTCCTGGGAAAGTTATTATATTGGGTTGGGAATTGGGAAGGATCATTCGGATAATGGAATCCATGAGGATCAAGAGGAGGATTTATCATTTGAGGTTGAGGGACAAAAGGATAAGGTTATTGGAAGTTACCACCACCTTGACCATATTGGAATTGGTTGGGGTTTTGAGGAGGGAATCGGGGGGGGATGAGAAATGGGATTACCATACCTCAAGCCTGGGTTAAAGGTAGAAGAGAAGAGCTCAGAGTGGGGTTGGTTGACGTTTCTAATGAATTGACCTGATTTTTGAGGGTTGGTGTTCCTATGAGCATATGTTGCATTGAGACCCATTGAACTACAAGAATCAGATGGATCATCTTGAAGTTGTGAATATGTGTTAGTAGGATGAGCTGATAAGCTGTAGATTCCAAAGTTTTTGATAGATCCAAGGAACATATATTGTGGATAAGATGAGGTTTGGGATCTGGAGGCCACAACTAGTTGACACACAAGACTTGTAAGTTCAATCATACACTCAGTTATCTTTTTGGGATTTATGTATTGATTATACTAGACTTGTTTGACTTGTGCATGTGCTTGGGTATGGAATTGCTGCATGTTTGCAACCATATTTCTTATGAGATCTCACACAACTACATGAGTTTTTTCAACAAGATAACTTACTCTTGTGGCATCAATGAGTGTTTTATCCAATGACAATAACCCTTCATAGAAGTGTTGGATTAAGAGAGAGTCAATAATTTGGTGATGTGGGAAGGTTTCCACAATCTTTTTGAACCTCTACCAATACTCATGGAGTGATTCATTTGGTAATTTATGGATAACACTTATTTCCTTTCAGATAGAAGCAGTACAATAAGCATGAAAGAATTTTTCTAAAAAGATACACTTCTTGTCAATCCGTGAGTTTATATAACTAGGAGGGAGGTTGTAGAGCCATGATTTGGTGGAGTCAGCTAGGGAGAAAGGTAATTATCAGAGTTTGATTTGTTCTTTGAGATGGAGTTGGGGATCCTCAGTGGATAACCTATGGAAATGAGGTAAAAGTTGAATCAAACCAGATTTGAGTTTGAAAATAGCCTCAATATTTAGATATAGAATACCAAGGGTTTGGTAATTCATTTTAGGGGAAACAAGTTCTTTAAGGTTTTTTCCCTTGGATTGGTGATATCTAGTTAAATTGGTTGGAAAATGACTGGCTAGGGAATGATTTGATTATCCCTAATGTTCCTCCTAAGTTGGAGAAGAGTTATCCCTATTTTAGGTTCAAATAGATCCAAGGTATTGTTTAGGAGGTTATGGGGAATTGAGATATGTTTTGAAAGGATGAGGAAGGTGGGTTTTTCTTTTTGTGTTTTTTAGATTTTTTTCCAGTTATTTTTTTACTTTTGTTTTTGTTTTTTTACAAAAAAACTACCAACTAATTAAGGAACCATCCCTAGAGACAAAACCATTTGAAGCATGACTTATTTTCACCTATCCACTATTCAAGGGTCCAGTGATCTACTAATGTGTATAGTGTCACTCAGGTTGAATCCTCATTGATGGTACTTTTTTTATGGTTGATTGTTTTTGTGATTTGTCTTTTTAATGGAGGGTTTGTTTATAGAGCTTAATTAATTTTATTAATGGATGATGTTAGATTAATTTAACAATTTTATAAATATTTTTGTGAGTTCATTATTGGATATTTAAGCTTATGATATCATTGATCCTTGCTTTATATTACATTAAATTAATATCCACTTCATAAGATGACTTTGATCAGAATTCTCAAGTGTTAAGGATTTAATCCAAGACATAACTTAACTAGGGGTAAAATAATAATCAGTACTTATTTATGGTAGTGTATTTTTGGTTCCAATAATCCATAAAATACACATTTTAAACAAAACATGTCATTAATACATGATAGTTTAAGTTTAACATACACAATGTTAACCTAAAGAATATTCATCGAGAAAAAGATCTCAATAACTTAATATACCTAAATTATAACTCACCCCAATAGTATATTTACTTGTCCATATATATTTTTATTAATTTTTTAATATGTGTTTATTTTGATTAATTATAAATAGAATGAAAATAATGGGATAATAAAATATTTGTGTGTCGAACACACACACAAACAGTGATGAGAATTAAAACAGACTTTCAATTGAATGAGGAAGAAAAAAAGGGAATGGGTTTCAAATTTATTTAAAATATTTTAAGAGCATTAATATTTTATAATATAGGTTGTATTATTAAAATATATGATGAATAAAAAACATGAATTAAAATTCTATTGAAACGAAAACACACTTACACAATTAAGTGATGAAATTCCAACTCTATGCAAGGGGAATAGGGAGATGCATTTATAGCCCAAGGTGCTGGACTGTTTGCATTCCAAATATTCTCCTCCACATGTCTCAACAATTTGGACATCCAAATATCTGAATATAGAGATATTAGATTCTTAAATGTTTTATATATTATTTTTTTATGTATACTATGAAAATTTGGTGGTCATTGGACTTTTTTAGCCAAAGGTATGACTGTTTTAGTAAACAATATGCTGATGTCCATTTTTATCAACAAATTTTCGAAGGCTAGAATGTGAATAGATTTTTGAATAGGTAGATTCCATAAAATCCAAATCATTTAGTATAAAAATTCTTCAACCAATATATTTTTTTTACACTGTAAAATTTCATCTTTAATTGATGTCTATATCAAGAGAAAAGTCCATAATAGTGTGCTGGATTTAATTCCCATATTGAATGGTGGGCTGAACTTCAAAGAATCATTTAGGACCCTTTTTGATGGATTTGGGCTGTGAATTTTTTATCCAAGATGAATTTTATTTTCCCCAAACTTTTGGTGGATAATAAATGAGTTTTAACTTTTGGATGGAGCCCAAAACTTCAATCTTCATGGATGTTCCAGTTTCTTTATAGATTATTTGGTCCTTCTTGTGTGGACCATATGAACATTAAAATGGATGAATTGTCCAAATATTACTTATAATGATATGTTGGAAATTGAATAAGGAACCTTAAAAAATAATAATCATAAAATTTAGATAAGTATAACGAGATTTATAATTACAATATTAAACTGACTTGATTAGATTAATTTAAATAATGCTCAAAATTTATATTTAGCAGTAAAACATGGATATTTCATACTA
Source organism: Viscum album (assembly GCA_963277665.1). Classification (NCBI taxonomy): domain Eukaryota; kingdom Viridiplantae; phylum Streptophyta; class Magnoliopsida; order Santalales; family Viscaceae; genus Viscum; species Viscum album. Next base: position 1,081,968,520 of record OY728134.1, on the reverse strand, counting down.
ATTATGAAATTTTAAATGAAAATTACTAAAGGTAGTAGAAAAAAAGTTATGAATAAATTAATAACATCACTTTTTTATGATAAACAACATGGTTTCATGAAAGGTATAAATATATAAGGGAAAATTGATATTACTAATGCAATGGTGGAAGATTTGAACAAAATAACAGTTAGTTATAATGTGATTATCCAAGATGACATGGAAAAAGCTTATGATTGACTCTAATGGGGTCTCATTATATAGGTCATGAGGAGGTTTGGATTCTAGGAATGATTTTGTGATTTAAGTTATAGGTTCTTTGCCTCCCCATGCTTAACCATTTCTATAATGGGGTGAGGTTTTGGTTTCTTCAAAACTTTTCGTGGTTTCAGATATGGTGATCCATTATCCACCAATATTTTCATCTTGTAATAGGATTACCTTATAAGGAATGTTCATAAATTCATGGGTGAAGGAAAGATATTTCCATACAAAAATAAGTGTGGGAGTGGCATCATCTCTCATCTAATGTTTATGGACGATATGTTATTTTTCATTAAAGGAAGATCGAAGTCAATCAATAGTTTCATGAAAATCATGTCAATATATGGTAACATTAGCTTCCAACATATCAACCAAAGGAAGAGAAATATATTTATTTCAAATAAATGTTTTGGAAGATGCAACTATGTAATTCAGGGGAAGGTGGACATATAAAGACGTCAACTCCCAATGATCTATCTTAGAGCTCCCATATCGAATGGATGGATTAAGAAGGACCTATTTGATGATATTATTTTCAAGATCATAGGAAGTATTGGTAATTGAAAAAATAAGTTTCTGTCATTCAGAAGAAGGGTTACCTTGAACAGTAATTTCCTAACTTTTATCCCCATGTATAACATTCCGAGTTTTATCCAAAGGTAAGAACCATGAATGTTTTTTTTCATTCCTTAAAATGGGATTTAATTTGAATCCTAGGAGGTTAATGGAGGTCTCGGGGGTGTTCGGGGCTCGTTTGAATCCCGAATCACTGAAATGGATGAAAAAGGCTAGGCTGCACGGTTTGTCTGAAACTTTGCGACTCGGGCCGCATGCCTATGCAGGATACTGCAGAACCTAGGTAGTGAGCTATAACATGGTTTGCATATGATTAGTAAAACAGTGTGGTAGACCATGTGTGGTTCCCCAAGAAAGAAGAACCTACTAAACAGTTAGAACATAGTGTGGCCAACCGTGTGGGAAAACCATGAAACCCCTATTGTGTGGTTAATTTTAATGAAATATTTTAAATCATACTTTTATATCCCCCTCCTCTATCCACTCAAGTTTTTAATCGCTCAATGGTGCATGAAGGTCTCCCTCATCCCTCTTTGAGGCTTTTACCTATCTCCCTCTATAGTGATCCATTTCCTTCATTATTATAAGCTACAAACTCCTCTCAGTAAGCTCTTCCTTTCCCACTTCTTGATTTCTTGGTTCCTCCCCTTCTCGTTGCACTATATCCATGTGAAAAAATTGTGCCCTATTTGGGGGTTTTCCTAAATCTCTTGATTTCTCCTATTCTAGGTTGAATCAAGCATTATTGCTAGACATGTGTAGTACTACGACCATGAGGTAAGGTGTCTACTCTATTTCCCTCAATTTCATCTATTTTTTATATTCTTCTATTGTGACACTAGCATAAATATTTCTAAGAAGCCTTGTTATAGAATATTAAATTAATTATAGTAGTTTTATATGTCCATTGTGACCTTTTCTTATTGATAATCCCAACTTTGGGTGTTCTCCTTGTCTTTGGCCACCACTTTGGGTGTGTCAACCTAAATGGCCTAAAATGTCTTATCTGTTGGAAGGAGGTTCAACTTGGATTAATTCATTGAATTGATAAATAGATTTAATATAGATAATGAACCATGGGACCAACCATTATGTGGCCATGCTTATGCTTAATTAATTTTTTTGGCCCGTGTATAATGCCACAAGCCTGGAAATGATTAAAGTTTCATTGTGGGTGTCACTTTCCTAGTATTTAAATGCTCGTGATAGTATTGGTAACCTTGTTCCTTATGGTAATTTTTCGTTCCATTGATTTTAAATTATTATATTTCATTCCACATATCATTTCTTGATACTTTATATTATACCTTGTACCATGTCTTTTTAAATGTTTTAATGCTTAAGACATGAATTGGTTTGAATAGAAATGGCATGTTTGGTTAAGCATGATAATATGAGGTATTGAGATGTCATTTATGACATATAACATTGGCATGATTCTTACCAATATGGTATTTTTGACCTTGTTATTGGTTATTCTTTTAATGTTGACATGACTTCGCCATTGGGTGACACTTGTTTTTAGATGCTATTGATATTGGTATTATTGAGATGATGGTTTCGATTACTTCAAGCCTGATGAAATGAGTGAATTTTATTACACGAATCATAATTTCCACTATAGGAAAAAAATTACATGAATTATGCCATGCCACATTTTCTTTTCAGCGTACATATTCCTGTTTTCATGTGATTTCTATTATGCCTAATTGTTATACCTTGTAGTAAATATTTTTTATTGAAGTAGAATGTTATAAATTAGATTAAGTGGACCTCAAATTTCAATTTATAAGGTGTATGGGACCTTATAAATTGGAATGGTGATCCACTTAATCCAATTTTATTAATAAGGATTCAAATTCTTAAATGAAACAAAGTGAATACTAGCCTTTAAAATGAAATGTGTCGATGTAACTTAAAAGAAAATTCTGTGGTTTAGGTTAAGTGGAACCCAATTTCAATTTATAAGGTATATGTTCACTTATGAATTGGAACATTGATCCACCTAATTCATTAAAAATAGAAAGGTAATTAAATAATAAAATTTATCAAAGTGAAATGGAATTTATACATGGAATGTGAGACCTTGAACTTTACCATAGAAATGGGAAATATGATGAGTCTATTGTGATTCTTCTATGGGTATTTCCTTTTTATCTAGATCTAGCTCTAGGAGAAGGCTATTAGTGTGTTATGATTTGATTTAATTAATGTACCTATCATATTTTAACACTTTATTATCTATTATAAAATGTATCATGGATGACTTGTACTCACCTTCCTTACTACTTTCTTAGTTTCTTTCCTTACCTGTTATGGAAATCTTTTCTGAGGCATGCACTCGACAATTGTAGAGTTATTCCACCACTTTGTCCTCATACTGAACTCCAATAGAGTGTTTATAAACACACTCTGAATGCGGTGGGCCCTGATCCACCCATTATACATCATATAGTTGCACCTGAGGAACCTCCTATTGATTTTCCACTGAGCACTAATGCTCAGTTTAGGGATAGTTTTATTAGGTTTATCCAGTCTGTTTAGGGTGCTCCCAGGCCTTCCCTAACTATGGTAGAGCTTATATGGGACTTTCAGAAGTAGTATCCTCCAACCTTCTCAGGAGATGGTGGTCCTCATGCTATAGAGTCATGTTTTGAATCCACAACATCTATCTTTGATCATCTTAAGATGACTCCAGAGTGAAGGGTCAATCAAAACACCTATATGTTGTGTGAATTTTCCAAGCATTGGTGGGATATCGTTTCTCAGTTAGAGCATTACTAAGACATGGTTTAGGAAGATTTCGAAATGACCTTCTATTTTAATTTATTTCCATATAATTTTATAGAAGATTGATCTAGGATGTTATTTCATCTTTAGCAGGGATATATGGTAGTACTTGAGTATTCTTCTTGTTTCATTGAGATTCAAAATTTTTCTCTATATCTTATCAGTGACGAATTGAGGACTGTGAGGAATTTTGAGGATGTTATTGAGCATATTGTTCACTCGTTGGTGAAATTATTTCAATTTATGACCATTAAAGAGATCATGAACTAGGCCTTGATTACAAAATGGAATGTCAGAGAGGTTTGTAGTGTGAGCTAGGTTGGTTCTATTCCACGTCAGGCTAATGGTTCTTATAGAAGTAGGAATCACTGTTTAGAGGGTGCATGTGGTTGAGGTACAAGTCAGGTGAAACATACTATTTCTATAGAGTATCACCAATGTAGAAGGATAGTTCATAAGAAACCTCAATTCACAAATAACCAGATCAAATTCTGAGCTTACGGTAGGATGGGATATATTCAACGCTTCTGCCATTCTTATCCTCCAATATCCAGTGATAGGGGTTCTACACTGACACCTATTTTAGGAACAGAATCTGCAACTCCATGTCATGTTGGGATTTGGTCTTCTACTGATCGTTCATGCTGGGGTGGAAATGGTCATGGATGAGGTAGTCATGACCTAGAACTTCAGCGCAAACAGAGTGGATATGCTCAAGCTAGTCAGGCTTCACCTCAGGGCCACAATTTAGGCTATATATATGTAGTAAATACAACACCTATTGAACATATTTTATAACTATCTATGGTTATAGGTACTACTCTAGGAACCTCTTTTTCATTCTCTTCTCTTCTTAAGTAGTGTTTTGTTATGACCCTTTTTGCACAGGTAGTTTAAATCCTTTTTGGAAATTTTGTAGGTTTTTTCTTGAAATAGAATGCCAGTATTTATGAAGGCCTATTCCTCCATTTTTCTGAATCTAAATGGAAATACTTTAATCCTAGTATCCTATAGTGGATGTGAACTCATTTTGGGGTATATTATCAGTGTGGAACATCGAATACTTGAATGCATATGATCGATGAACCTATGGATAATATCAAGTATGTTTCTTTTTCTTATGTAACCTCAAGGTCGTTTGAATCAATATACATGATAAATGTTGCCCTGTAAATTGTATCATAGCCAATACATAGCTGAAAGTGTAGAGATACTGCCTGGGTTTGAGGTTTGGGGCCCACAAAAATGGTGTTGTTCTTTTAAGGGGTGTAGAGTGTAATACCCCTATAAAATTGATACTTAAAAGGATGAATGTTACTACACATGTCAATAAGGTGTACCTATATCTTCAGGATCCTTCCTAATTAGAACTACACATTTAATAATGCTTGGATGGACGTAGGGTTCAGGATGGGTGACCTTTTTGGAAGTTTCCCAGGGTGTGTGTGAGTGAGGAAAAAACACACTGTAAGAACATGTGTTGGCTTATGGGGATAATTATTAGTCTGATAAGTGACCCTAGTGATTAACAACCTATAAAATTATTGGAATGCAACCAAGGTATTACAGAAGACCCATGGGGTCAGATGACCAGGTTCATGGACCAGGGAAGGCCAGGTCATGAACCCATGCAAGTGATGTCCGTCATTAATCCACCCAGGGGAAGAATTACCAGGGTGGAAAATACCATGAACACTTTCCAATGGGATGAAAATTAGATGGGACAATTCCACTAGGCCTCATGGAAGCATCTATCCAAACCAACTGAAAAGGGTGGTGTCGATATCCACAACAAATTTGAAACCATACAGGTATGATTGGCATGGGATGCTATGGAAGATGAATCACTTTGGAAAAAATTTATTAGATCCAAAAATAGGGAGAGACGGGAGGATTATGATAATTGAACGTGGATACTTTCAAGCCTCTCATGATGCAATATGAATAGAATGGAGGAGATACAGGACAATTCTAGATGGGTTGTGGGGTAAAACGATATTAACCTCTGAAAGTCAAATTAGGAATGTGAGAAACTATTTTTCATAGGATGCACTACCCCAATAATTTCTTTTCGTTAGTAAAGCTTATATACCGCCTTTATGGATGATATTATCAATCAATCCCAGAAAGATGTTTATGATTCCATTCAGCTAGTGGATGAACTAGACTGATACATTTTTACGGGTTCAACTTATGGAAGTTTCAATAGTTGGAATTTTAGGGATTTGATTCATATTGAATATGGATCAGATAATTGAGAAATCTATATTTGGTGAAAATATATTCAAACCAATATGAATTTTTTTTGTGGAAGAAAATAATCAGTCACTCCTAAAGGACAAAAATATTCAGATAAAAGGGGTCTCCCTAGCATCTTAATGTCACTGTTGTGCAAGGACACATGAAAAATTTTTTTGGCACCTCTTTTTTAAATTTGATTAGGTGAAAGGGATATGGGAATATATGAAGCAGAACATGAACATCGGTAGTGGTGGGAGTTATATAAAAGAGTTTCTCCAGGTTTGGTTTCAGGGAGCTGGACACCAAGGGGTTGAGGGTAGTTTGTGATATGGATTTGGTTTCTATTTTTTGAAACCTGTGAGAGGCTAGAAACAAGGATAGAGATGGTAGGAAAATATATTTTATGTTTCTTCAGGTTTGGGTGAGGTCATTGGTCATGTTTCTAGATTTGATTATTAAAAGAGGAGTGAACTCTTCCATGCTTCATAGACTCTTACCTAGTAAATTCACGACTATCAAAACAAGTGAGAAGGCGCGTGATAGTTGGATCAAATGGAGCCCTCCAGTGAGAAATTTAGAACTAAATGTTAATGGATCATTCATTTCTAGGATTATGAGGGGGGAGGTTTGGTTAGAGATAATTGTGGATTGGTGGTTCTGATGTTCATCTCTTTCTATGGACTAGGTAAATCTATAGGTGCAAAGGAAATATCCATGCATACCGGTAACATGATTTGTAATCATTACAATATACAAATTATGGATGTTGAATTTGATTCAGAAGTGTTGTTCCAACTTCTCAAAGGGAAGGAGGATCCACCTTGGGATTTGATTTATCTCATTAATTTCTGTAAAGTGAAAATTAGTTTGGGAAGTCATGTTGGACACTATTGGAGAGTAGGGAACTTTTTGGGAGACATCCTTGCCTAGGGTAGAAGGCCTGATGAGAGGCTTATTGTCTACACTAGATTAGGTTCATTTTCTGCCGACTGAAAGGACATCATTTATGGAGACACCTTCATCCTTCACCACTTTCGGCTCGCATGATCCAGTTCTCCCCTTTGGTTATATTCTTTTATAACTTTATTATTTTGATAAAAAATCAATTTTCAGTCAGTAGTCCTTGGTAGAGGTACCTATGGAGAAGGAAACCACATTAACTTCATGATAGAAGAATCAAATCCAAGATTTTTTGAATAGATATGGAGTAGTATTCAAGTCTCCCAATGTTCATCCAATAAGGAGGGAATCTGACCATTTTATTAGGATAAGTGGTGGGGAAAACCCAATTAATATTTGACCTTATAGATATGATTACCACTTGAAAAATGAAGTTGAGAAACAAGTCCAGGAGCTTCATATACAAGGTTATTCATACCTAGTACTATACTATACTCCAACCGGATCATTTTGTGAAGATAAAATACGATGGATGGTGAATGTGTGTTGACTAATCGTCTTTAAATCATCATAAAATACTAAATGGGTATTCTATTCCTATTATTTAAGAGTTTATGAATGAGATTTTTATTGCAACATACTTCACTAAAATTGATTTTAAATATGTATTTCACCAAGTGATGATGAGTGAAGATGATATAGAAAAAATGGACTTCAAGACTCATTAAGGGCACTACAAATATCTTATTATGCCACTCAGGATTAAAAAACGCACCTTATAATTTTTAGGAAACAATGAACTCTGCATTCTGGACTATGCTTCAAAAAATTATGATGGTATTTTATTGAGAAATTCTGATTTATAGAAAAAACTAGGAGGAATATGTGAAGGCATTGCATCAAGTTCTGAAGAAAATAGAGAAAAATACTTTGTTCAATAACCATAAAAAGTTTACTTTTGGAAGGAAGTTAGTAGAGTACTTGGGGTATATAATTTTATAAGGAATTTCCACGGATCCTAATAAATTATAGTCCATTAAATTATAGAAGCAACCATGGAATGTCTATGAGGTTAGGGGGTTTTAGGCTTATCCAGTTACTATAGGAAGTTCATCAATTATTATGGTAATATTGTTATGCCTCTTATCATGCTTACCAATAAGGATGGATTTTCATGGACACTAGCATCCCAAGAAGCATTCCAACATCTTAAGTGAAGTATGGATACTTATCCCTTACTTTATATGCCTGATTTCTCTAATGATTTTTTCTCAGAATGTGATGCATTGATGGATGGAATTGGTGTGATATTGATGCAAGAGGTTCCTACACTTGATTAATTTAGCAAGTATTTTTCCAAATAGAATTTTTTAATGTTAGTATACAAGAAGGACCTTATGGTCTTTGTTCTTTCTATCCAATATTGGTGGTAGTACCTTATGGGGTGATAGTTTATGGTTTATATAGATCAGCAGAGTCTCAAACATTTTCTAAGCCAAAGGGTAAAGTCAATTAGTCAATTGTGTTGGAAATCCAAATTACAGGGTTATGATTTTGAGGTTATCTATAAACCTAGATGTTTGAAAAATACAATAGATGCCTTATCAAAGAGTGTTGGGAAAATGAGTGTTTAAAATTTTCCATTCTTGAGCCTACTTGGATGGACTTTTAGATAGTGAAAAACAAATTCCAACAAGATACTAAGCTATAAGAGACGTATAGGAGTTACAGGATGACATCACTTCCAAAAAAAGTTATTCATTTTTTAGGGAAATCATATTTTATAAAACATAGGCTAGTATTACCTAAATGTTCTATAATGATACCATAATTTCTTGAACACTACCATTCTTCACATGTTGGAGGGAATTTAGGGTCTCTTAAAACTTATGAACTTCTTGAGAATTAGATTTTTTGGATAGGAATGGACCAAGATATAAAATGTTATATCCAATCTTACGAGGTGTGACAATGATGTAAATACAAGGACTTGGATCCAACTGGATTATTATAGCCATTACCTCTTCTAGAATTAGTGTGGAAAGAGGTGTCTATAGGCATCATTATATGTTTTTCTAAGTCACAAGGTTATGATGTGATCCTGATGTTGGTTTACTAGATAATTAAATATTTTCATTTCCTTTTTATTAGGCATAATTATACTTCTAAATTGATTGTAGAAGTTTTTATAGAGGAAATAGTGAAATTAAATGGGATAACCAATGCCATTATGAGTAACAGAGACCCACTCTTTAACAGTCTATTTTGGTAGAAAATATTCAAGTTTCAAGGAACTGTGTTGATAATGATCCCATCTTACCATCCATAAAGTGATGGACAAACTGATGTGGTGAATCACTTCTTGACGGCCTATCTTAGGTGTTTTTCTTCACACCATCCAAAGAACTGGGAAACTTGGATTCCATGGGAAGATTACCACTATAATAAATCATATCATACTTATATTAGGAATACACCATTTAAAATTATGTCTTGGTGGGAACCCCCCACATTCCATACATTATACCAATGTGAAAGAACTGGTGTAGGATATGGATAAATCTTTTCTTGATAGGGATGAGGCTCTGAAACAACTATGGGTAAATCTACATCGCACTCAATAGATTATAGTGAGAAATTATTATCAGAATTAGAGGAAAGTAACATACAAATAAGGTGAATTAATCTGGATAAAATTACATCCAAATAATCTTGAGGTTTTCTTTAGGATTAATCATAAGATGGATTTTCCGTATTATGGCCCCTTAATTATCATTGGAATTATGGGGCCTGTTTCTTAATGACTCTAACTTCCTACCAACAACATTATCCACCCATTTTTTAATTTTTTCCATATAAATTTAGTATTTGGTTAATAAAGTGAAACAGAGGATTTAACCATGGAATTTATTATTGACCATGACTATCCTATTGTAGTGATAACATACAAGACTTAAGGTAAGAATCTTATGTGGCTAGTTTAGTTAAAAAAATATACAGTTTATGAATCAACGTAGGTAGAAGTAGAACATATCAAAGTTTAGTTTCATAAATAATCCTTGAGGAAAAGGTGAATTTTCATGGGGTTGATAATGATAGGGTGGTTAGGCCACCCATGCATTTTAATTATCAAAGGAAGGGTAATCATAAGTTCAGAAATAAGGAGGTTACTTAACTGCTAAGGGTAGACTTGTAATTGTATCCTTTATTAGTAGTATAATGGGATACCTTATAGAGAGATAGGGGGATCAAATTAGTTTTGGGGGAGTTGGCTTGTATGCCAAGGGCTTATGGAAAATAGGTTCTCATGAGTGTGGTTATTCCACTTTTCCAAGAGAGATAGTTGGTTCTAGTATAGTTTCTTCTAAATAAAAAAAATTATTTCTTCTATAATTTTCCAATAAATGTGAATGGGATATTGAGGTATAAAAATAAATTTTTATGGTCATGAAAATCATCTACTTTCTAGGTGGATCACATGAATTTCCCTAAGGAACCAAAAATGACCCCTTACAATAATTTCCTAACAATATTAGGAGGAAACAAATAGAATTCCATATAGAGGAGTATCCTAGATAGAGGGGGAATACTATAGGTCTTGGAATTAGGTGCTAAAACTAAGTATTAACAATGAAGAAAATGAATTTAACATGTTTCAATGATTCATTATTTATTTTACACTTAGTTTGATCACATAAATTGTTGATAAATAAAAATTCTATGGGATATAGTAGAAGAGAAAGAAGAAATAAAGTAGGGGGATCGATAAATCCTTAATAAATGGATTAAAAGATATAGGATGATTTGTTCGATACCATATGAGATTTATAAGAGTGAACCAATCTATATAATTACATTATCCTTTAGGGAAGTTAGATAAAGTCACTATAAAATTTCTTAGTTTTCTTCTCCCATGATTTATATTTCTATATTTGATTGTGTGTGCCTCAGGATGTTTGTAATGAATATATATGAGTTTTTGTTAAGTATATTTCCATTTTTTTAATCAACCATGAGTGTATTCTTGTGTTATTTTGTCTAATTTCATAAATCCCTCATAGATGGCTTTTACATGGGTACCCTGTGAGTGTGAGTGAAGTTGTGAGAGTGAAATCTTCCTATCTCACTTGTGTATTTGTTCATATATTTATAAGTAGATTTATATGAAGTGTGGGGTAAATATTAAATTTTAATCCATGCAAAGAACATTAGTAACAACATTATTTTCCTTAGAAAGGGTAGTGGAGAGAGTGACATACACACATAATTGACCAACAATCACACCAGTAAGGGTCTTTCAAACCCAAACTGAGAACCTGAATTGAGAGAGGTAGTGGTATCATGAAACCATTGAACTATAAATTCATTAATCATAGTGATATTTGTTAGGAAACTTTATGAATACCTTCATTATCATTAATAAAGCTTGAAGATCATCTATAATAGGGTGTCTCTAGGTAGTTAGTGGTGGTTTCTCATTATAGTTGAATGAATATTGGGAAAGAATAAGTAATTTTGATTAATGTAATATCCCCTTTCAAGTATTTTTAAACTCTGGTGAAGGATAATCACTTGGTTTTTTATTATTATTTTGTATCATTTACATCAAAATTTTCCACTTATTTATGTTCACATCACTTTCACAATTCTTTTTTTCCTTATTTACTTTGAAACACCCAACCAAAAGAACTAGTAACACATGTATCTATGTTCGGCCTAGAATCCTAGTATAAATAATATTTTTTAATGATTTTTTATCCATAAAAAAATTCATTGTTTTCAGGGAATTTTTTAGAATTAATTATTTTTTTGGGAAAAACAAAACAAAAAATATGAAAAATGTTAAAACCATAAAATTATAAAACTAAAAGTATCAAAAAAAACATAAGAAATTCGTTGACATATCTCTTGAAACACTATTGTTTATTTTTTTACTATTATATATATTTTTTATTTTGATTATAACCTATTTTATATCATTGTCATAATTTGTTTTATTATAAATGAATAGGTTAGGAGGAAAGATCAATAAGAGGTTCCCTATGATATCTATGGGTACACTAGGAACCCATTTTGGATTTGGAATGGGATAAAGTAGAGACAATTCCCACCCATTAATGAGGAACAAAATTATCTTGAGTCCATCACTATGAACATATCATGGAATAAATTAATGAAATCTAAGAGGACTCAGAAAAAGAATAATCCTAACTGCCAGAACATAATCCCTTCATCCAAGACAAATTTGTTGGGTGAAATGTTGTATTGTTGGATCAGGTAGTTCGTATCCATGAGATTCAATAGAAAGTAGGTCTTATGACTCAACCTATTATGGATCACAATGTTCTTTAAGAGGTCGAAGCAGATCATGTACCAAATATGTAAAAGGGTGTCCAAAATAAAGAAGAGGAAGAGAAGGCTATAGGGGAAGTGGCCAACTATTGTGAAAAACATGAGGAACCTAAGGAAAACATTCCCACTACACAAATAGCCTTCCCAAACCTAAGTCACATCACATATATTATGGAGGAAGTAGGTTATCTAATACAATTTATTATAAAATGGTATCTCCAATAATCATTTACAGTATTGGAAATAAAGGTTGTTATCATTGATATACCAAAGGATAAAGTAATTGTTTTCATCATGAGGAGATAATGATTTACCAATATTTGGTGGTTTCAGCTAAAGACTCCATATCCCTTAATATACTGGGGTTACATCTAGAAGAAATCTTGGTTGAAAGGATTTAAACCCAAGTGATTTTTGGTAGGTCACCCAAAAATTTAGGGAAATTTCTATCCTTTAATTTTTTATTCATCTATTTTTTTAGTTAGTTTACTTTTTAATAATAATCAAACCAATTTTATCCCCTCAATAATATTTTTTTAGGAACCTAGAATCTCCCTAAATTTGAGAAAAAAAGGAGAACCCAACCCTCTATTAGAGGTGGAGTTAAACTCACATGAGGGGAGTATCCTACTTACCCTTAGTTTTTATTTTCCTTGAATTTTCATAATTTAATTTTATATAAATTGGATACCTCACTTTAGTTTAATTTTTTAGATATACCGTAATATGATTGTGGAGGAAGTATTTACAGAGTGGATAACCCATTTAAATTGTGTACATAACTGATCTAAGAGACATATTTCTTAGGATAAACCTGATCGCCTAAATTAAGTGACTTATTCCAAGGGAACTAAATTAAAAGAGTATGAGAATATTAGTATAGTTACAACTTATATATTTGATTGGGAAAACATGAATTGGATGATATTGTGAGTTTTTAAAATTGAAACATTTTATAAATGTATTTTAAATGTTAAATAGATATGAGTATTACTTGAAGTAGTTTACACTTATTACAAAATCTTTTGAGGTTTTCAAATATATGGGTGGGTCATGTGTATAATAAAAGTGTTGTAAATAAAATAAATTAATAATATTCCATTAGGTGTTTATGAGATGGGTTTCCAAAGATGCTTCTATACCTTTAATATCACAAACAGTCTTAGGGGAGCTTGCTATTAGAATTTTTAATTCTACATTTTCTTAAATCAGGATAAACTAAATATATATGTGAGCTTACTATACAATATTTCTCCCATTCATTTATTATAACAAATAATATCATTGGGTTTTTGTTTAGTGGAATGTTTTAGTTCCATACTTTCTCAATTCATGCTCGAATAAGTTCATTGCACAAAATAGCTAAAAAAAGATTATGGTGTGTGTGCCCAACCATAGGTGAGAATGTAGGGAGAGTTAGTTTCATATATAAATAAGGAATTGGAAGCCTATATATTATTTCAACATATAAATATAGACTTTTGTAACAAACTAAATTACAATTTATTTATTTAATTTATTTGAGAAGGGGCGGATTAAGAGAATGTTTATAAATGTTTTTAAAAAAAACCACTCAAATTATATATATTTAAAAATACAAGGAATTAGGTTGTTTGATATTATGAATATATGAAATACTTAGTGATAATGTTGAAATTCATACTTGGGGATAAGTATAGTTTATATGCGGGGGAGTGATTAGCTAGAAATTATCATTATTTTTCTCATTATTTTAGGTATTTGACTAGATTTCATGCCAAAAATTCATTCATACATTGAGTTTCTCATATATTTAGGTTTTACATATTGAATTTTGGAAATAAGAATTTTAATTCTTAATTAAGTATATTTTAAACAGATATTCAAAACACTATTCTTGAACATACTCCTTCCATACTTGAATACATTGATTGCTGATTTTGATATTGTATTATATGTGTTGGGCAAAAATCCCTCAAGGTATCATTGAAGCATTTTTGAGGTGATTGTGTTTGTTGACAAAGTAGACATCGGAGTAGTGATTGTTGACAAAGCAAAACAATGACATACAAATTTGTTGACAAAGAGGATTTTATGGTGGAATGTCGAGTTCAAGAGATGAGGTCAACGATCCATGTTTGATTCAAGAACTTCGATAAAAGGAATGGATGATCTGGAGGCGGTACAAAAGAACAGATACAAGGTGGCGCCGTTTTCCAGTGTTTGCCAAATTTTTGGGCCTGAAAATCGGGAAATGAAGAAAAGTGTTTTTGGCAAAGGGACTTGCGCGCCGTGAACTTGGTGTACAGGAAACTTGCGCGCCATATGTTTTTCAAGATCAGAAGATCAAAATATGGATAAGGAAATAGGTTCGCGCTAGTTTGGGAGTTGGTCGCGCAAGTGTCTAAAAGGAGAGAAGACTTGCGCGCCGAGACTGGGTCGCGCAGGTGACTTGCGCGCCGTCACGCAGGGTGGTCAGATTGCCTATAAATACTGGACCACCCCTCCTCATTTTTCACTGGAGTTCAACTCAGATCTCCCGTCACGCAGGTGTGGTGGTCGCGCAAGTGGTGTGTGTGGTCGCGCAGGTGGGACTTGCGCGCCAGTGGTTGAAGTTGTGCGCCGGTGTTAGAAGTTACGCGCTGGTTTGCAGTTGCGCGCCAATAGTGGTTTGGGCATAAAAGGAAGAGAGTTGCGCAAGTTTGGAGTTGAGGAAGCTTGTGTCGCGCAAGTGTCAGAGGAGGACTTGCGCGCCCGTTGTGACTTGCGCACCGATACTTGCGCATCGAGGTTGACTTGTGCACCAAGTAAGGTTTGTTCCAGCAGTATTTTTCGGACTGCGTGGAAGCTGGAAGTTTGCCCGATACCTTCGGTGCAAAGAGATATTCATCTTCGGGTGAAAGTTGTACTTCAACAGAGCATCTACACACAGAAGAAGATGCATTCATTCATGCAAATGAAGAGACCTACAGGTCTATAAACTGTGAGTGGATTCCTTCCAAGAGCAGTGAGCTTAGGAAGATAAAGAAGGTGATCCTCTCCACCGGCAGTGAGCCAGAGAGAGAGAAACAGGGAGTGACCCTTGGGAAAGCAGTGAGCTGACCCTAAACATTGTAAAGGCAGTGAGCTTGGGCATAGAAGTGATCTAGCCCGAACCTTGTAATCCACAGCTAGTGAAGATTAGTGGAATTTGGTACGACCGGCAACCTGTCGGTGTATGCTCCTTGGACGTAGCCCTTAGCGGTGAACCAAGTAAAATTGCTATGTCCTGCGCTTGCTTTACTTTCTGTTTATATTGTGTAGCAGGAAAAAGAGAGAAGAGTGTTTTGCTTAACAGCGAAACAAGATCAGAATGGGCATTAATTTTTAATTAGTCATACCCTGATTCACCCCCCCTCTCAGGGTATTCAGCCTAGTGGACCTAACAATATGTATTTTATACCAATTAATTAATTTATTAAATTATTTTTTAATTTATTATTTTATATTTTAGTAGTTTGTATTACCATTTTTAATTATATATTTATAGTGGTGAGACTGTATTAGGGTGAAAATGTGGCATTTCGGTAACAATTCACAGAGCTTTCTCATGCCAACATAGCCTCACATCAATTGTTGAGAGGGTGTCACCATGAAAATGGATCCTATAGAATACTAATGAGAATGCGTCAAAAGAAAAATTCCATCTTGTATAGGTTATATAAGAATAGGACGGTAGAGAGACTAATCTATATAATATTAAATCATAACTTTCATAATTCATGTATGATTAACTCGTCACTATGTTAGATTAAAAGAAAATTGTATATGATTAAAATAGAGCTATGTAAGAATAAAAGATTCCTCATGGAGCTATCCAACATTACATTTTCAACCAAATATATCCCCATAGAGGAAACCAAGGTTGTGTCTACAAAACAACATAGCCTCAACTCCCAACACACATTACATTCACCCTCCAACAGCCTCACCATTACAATGATCTATTTTTAGGGAAGTTTGATTACCACAAAAACATCTATCAAAGATTCTTCAATATAACCTCAGTCCCATCCCTAAATTTATACCGAAACCAAGAAATTTTCATGAATAAATGAAACATATTTTCTCACACCAACACCATCTAGCACTAGAACCCCACTTGTTGTCAACACCTCAATACTATCTAGTGTCAGTCATCAAGACTGTGTTATCTCATCAACGCATCTTGCATTGATTAGTTAACATAATTAAAAGTTCATTTAACCATGAACATCATTAGATAACCATATTCATCATCATACAAATATGAGATAAATAAAGTATTGAGAAGAACTTTTTATGTCCATGGAGATCATATCCTTTCTTGCGGCTCACATGCATTATTCGAGGGGATAAAAAATACTCCTTTATACCAATTTCCTAACTATATCACGAAACGTATCAAACAAAATTATGCATGGACTAAGATCCTAGAGATACAGGGATATTAGAGATCATGGGATTAGGCATTGGAACTAAGGAATAATAATAAATAAAATTAAGTTACCTTGTGGAAGTGATTAGAGCTTCATTTTACACATGAACTATCATGAACTGACCCAGATAACCCATTAATCTTGGTTCTGAACCATTCCACAACAATAATCCAAGGGAATTCCCGATCCCCTCAGGCCGAAATTAAGCACTTTAGAAATTAGGATAACCTATGGAAGGATTTTCCCCAACTATATATAACAATAAACATGAAATATATGATAATGAAGGATAATATTCCATAATAGTGTTGAATTGTGTAAAAGTGATACATAAATGAAAAAAAACTAATTACATGACCCAAGGGAAACAAAAGTTAAAAAAAGGTATTGATAATTATCTATATATTCTATATAGGAAAAATCCCACTAGCTCACCACCCAAGTCCTAAACCTAGTTAACTCAAATACCCACTGCCTCACTGTGGTTCCCTTTCCTTTCTTTAATCAAACAAAACAAGGTCTACACACACCAAATGGTGTGTGTATAGTGCGAGAAAAATAAGACCTATGGTACCCCACCAAGTGTTCTATAAACAGTATTGGTTAAATAATCCAAATATTCTCATTTTAAATGAAGTAAAGTCATGATATACAACTTTCACAAATTAACCAAAAACATGGAAATTCAACCTTTGCATTAGTTTATAAAAAATTTCATATAAAATGGTTTTAAAAGAAATTTAAAATAATAAATTTATCATTCCCAAACCATGAATTATAAATCCATATTAAAGTAAAGAAAATTGATGTATCCCTAGGATAATATAGTTCCAAGCTAGCTAGGATCCTCACCCCATGTGATAAATCATGACTAGTGTTCACCAAACAAGTCCCTAACACAATGAACTAGGGATCAAAGGAATGCCCCAATTGTTTGAACCCCTATATGATGTTATGTAAACTAGTCCCTAAAATGATGACCTGGGGAGAATAGGAACACCCTGATGTGTGAACCTCCATACAAGTCATGTAAATAAGTCTTTTCATGACCCCCTCCTAAGTACCTCAGGATTCTATGTGTTGAACATTTCAAATCATTTCCAAAGGGAATATCACATTTCAACAATCAAACCAAAACCCCATTTTCACACCAAATCCATTATTTGAAATCCAATTTTCTTAAACAAACCAATAGTGATTTGAAATCAACGTTTGTTTATCAAATACAAAGTGGAAAATAATTTTATATAAAAAACTACCATAAAAATGTTTCAATAAATAAGATATCATTCCATTAGTAGTTTATAAATAAAATTTAGAAATAGGAGAGCATGAATAGTTTATAATTAAAATAATTTAGATGAAAAAAACCACCTTAAACATAAGGTATTATAATAATTATATGGGAAACACACACCAAAGGAGAAGAGGGTTCTAGGAATCAAGATAATATCCTAAAACCCAAATCCTATAACATTAAGTTTAGATTAAATGATCCCAAGGTCAATGTAGAAGAGAGATAAACCACTTACCATGAAGATCTCAAATATTCACACACCGATCAACTGATATCCAATAAATTCCAACTCTTTCAATGAATGGTATAGTTGAAACATCATTATATCATCAAATGAACCTTAGATATGATTTACACACCTATGATATATATAGTGACCCAAAATTTTCATAAAATGATTTTACATCTTAATAAATGAATATTCATTACATAATATAATGATCCATGCCATAATCTTTTATGTCTAGTTCCTTTTGAAACATTGAAATATAAAAAACTAGTTCACAAGTGAACTACATCATCTCCCACTTAGTTCCTCAAAACTAGAACCCTTCTTAGAAATATCTTACATAATATATTTCTTCAAAACCTAGGTAAAGTAAACATAAGAAAGGGTGAGATCAAATGATCAATAAGGGTAAAAAAGGGAGATATAAAAGATCACATAAGAATAAAATGAGCATGAGGGTATGAGAATATGAGATTAACACTTGAAAACCATATATTTCATATCAATGATCATAATCTTAAGTCATGGAATAAATCTTGGTAGTTTATAATACATGAATCAAAAAGGAATCAAATAACATAAATCATGGGAGAATAACCTTGGAATAAGACATAGATTTTGGGCATACACACAAGATTATAAAATCATTTACTTAGTAGTCATGTATCATTTCCAAGACTATAATAGTGTAGTGGGTTCACTTCCCAAACTATCATAGTAGTCAAGGTTCACTACTAAGACTATCATAGTGGAAAATGTCCCTTACTGAATCGGGTTCACTTCCCATTCCAATCATGTTTATCTCATTAGATATCAATATTTACCCATTTAATTGGATACATATATATATGTCCCAAAAATTACATAATTAAAAGCACACATATGTTTTCTATAAGATCAGAATATATTCATCATATAAGAACCCATGAAAAGAAATGGGTTTCCTAAAATATCCATCATATCAGAACCAATGAAAAGAGATGAGTTTCATAAAAATATTTTTATTATAAACCATCTATATAAAGAGTATGGTTGGTATCATTGGATCATATACCTATTAAATCTTAATTAACATAAAAGTATTTCATCTTATATGGATAATGATCTTGGAATATCACTTGGAACATTTCTTGTGAAAATATCATTTCTTTGAATTTTTTTAAAATTAAAAATTCATAAAATGATTTAGAATTTATTTTATTTGAAAATAACCTTAGAAACTTATAAAGTAATCATACAATAAAATAATCGTCATTATAGTGGGAAGTTTTTTCATGCTGTACAAGTTAAAAGAAAACATTCCTTTGACATTTTCGGTAAAAAGGTCAAAAGTTCCTCATTCATAAAATAATAAGAATATTACTCTTAATTTTTTTTAAAATGTAAAAAATGTTAAAAATTAATTTAAAAAACTTTTTTATATTATTAAAAACTTTCTTTAAAATATATTTAGAAAACATGGACATGGAATAAAAATGGTTTTCGAGCAAAGAGAGAAATAAAGTCAATTTCCTTAAAAACATTATTTTGGAATCTTGAGTGAATAAAGAGAGGATAATGAAAGGAAAACATGTATTATAATGAATTAACTAGATTATAATAAATGAAATTATTTTCCTAAGAGATAGATCATAATATTTCATTATTGAAAACATAATCATAAATAATCTTGGTAAATAATGAGATTGTAACATAAAACCTTTACCACTTTGGTATATTTTGAATCATAAGACAAATGAAAGAAAAAATTTATATGGATACGTAAATAACAATAATTTTAATGAGGATTATCATAAAATACATTCATGGGTAGTATATAAACCACACAAAAGAAACAAGTTGTGTATAAGGCATATGTCTCCTAGAAGTAATAGAGAGACTAGAAATTTCTTACCATAAGTCTTGACCTCCTTTGTATGTGTCAGTACCTATTGTATAATAAATATAAATTTATTATAAATCTATTAAATAACATTAATAATATATTTTATACCATATATGATTTAATTATAGTCTTTTGTGATCAATTTATTAACAATTCCTTGATAAAATCACATTTCAGGTAATAAGAGCTTTGTTTCTTTCATGTATGTTTTGATTTTATATTTTTTGTCTTCTTAATTTGATCATGGTTACAAAACTTATAGAATTTATAACATGATATAAATATAATATATATTAATTAAATATTTATTTATAGTATTCTATTAAAGTTAGGTATAGAAAATGCATTACACTATTCATGAAGATGACATGTCGTACGTACACATGAATGCTATTTCTATTTTCTTTACTGATGGAATGAAAGGAAGGTATATATTAATTAAACTTCCAAAAATCATTATTATTTTATATATATGATTTATATTAATGAAATAAATCTTTATTAACACCCATTAAATAATAAAATGAAAAACATTTTACATCACCATGTGGAGACAATAGTCCACACAGACGCATGAGTGACATTATTGTTTTCCAATGGATTGGAAGGTAAGAAGTTAGATGTAATAAAATATAAGTTTATATTAGAAAATATTTTTTATTATATTATCATATTCTAATATTATTTATAGGAGTTAGAATAAGAAATAAAACAAACACGCATGTTAATAATTTTACCTCTTTTTCGGAGAACCCCTTTAGGTTTATACCTAAAGCCTTATTAGAAGAGTTATATAATAAAAATAAGGCATATAGGATGTGGTAAAGGAAGTAAGGAAGATATTTGGGAAGTTATTTTCTAAACCAAATATTTTTAAAGTGTGAAGAGGATAGAAGATGGGGTGGCCTTTTATAAGTGGGGGAGAGGACACACTTGAAATATTTGGAAACAAATAATTATAACCACATTTTTCACATAAAAAAGGATAAAAAATATACTATTATCTAACCTTGTAATATATAAAGTTTAAATATGACCATAAAATAATAATTATACATGTTTTAGATCATTTTTAACCCTTATCCTTTTAGTTTAAACACCAGTAAACCCATTTTTTCCTTGACTATGGTAATTGATTTTTATATCTTTTTCTATTCATTATAGTCTAAATTAAGTTGAAATTATTAGATATTCTTAATTATTATTATTATAAATATGTAATTAATTTTTTCAATTTCCATTCATAGAATTGGAAAATTTTAATTTAAAATTATACCTTTAGATGCAACAAACAGGTGGGTTTCTAAAGAGAAAATTTTCTGAAGTAGAGAAAGTTTTAATATAAAAATTCATTATTAAATTTATTCCAATGAACTAAATTGGATTAATAAATATATAATTTAACTAAATTTTATTTTTGAAACCATTTTAAAAAATTTCATTCTTATAAATTATTTAAACGAAAAGGTAGTTGATAATAAAAACCAGTATTTTACACTATTCATTTAAAAATTGATCTTTTCAGAAAAATAAAAAACATTCACCCTAAGATAATTATGATATACCAATTCAAAAAATGATGTTCATTTTTTCAAATAATTTTTTTCAAAGTTTCAAAAATTAATGTTTTTATTTTTTAAAAAATATCAATAAAAATCACTTTTTTGAGAAAAAAAGTATTTTCAAATAATATAAAGAATTTTAAAAAAATTAAGTACTTATTTATCAATATGTTTTATTTATTTAAAATCTCTATAATTATTATTTTTAAAAAAGTATATTCCTATTCATAGAGCTAAGTTTAATGGCTATGTTATAATGGACTTGTTCAGATAATGATTCTAATAATATATCATGGTTTGTTAAAACTCAGTGTTGAGTGTAACACATGATATTGAAGAAATTAAATTTATTTGAAAAAATATTTCATAAAATCATGTGGTATTACAATATAATATTTCTATGAAGTTAAATAGTGGAGATCGTAAATAAATGAGAAGAGCGTTGAAAAACATAGACATACCTTTGAAAATCTAGATCCAACACCCATAAGATCCATCAAAATCGATCACTGAGAGGTAAGGAAATAGAATGGCTCTCGCTGTGAAAAACTACGGGCCTCACGCACAGTATTAATATCAAAATTTTCCCTCTGTTACTCTACTAGATTCGAGACTCCATCCAGATTCTTCGGCGCCGACGACCTTCGATCCCAGCACGAACCCCACTTCTGGTGGTCCTTATCGGCCTATGGAGGCCGACAAACATCCTCCGAGTCTTCAAAGATCTGATACCTCCTTCAAGGATGCACTGTGCAGATTGTTTTGCGTCCCCCAATAACCTTGTTTCCCAGAGGCTCCTCCGATGGTTCCGTTGGTTTCACAGGACGTATTCGGCCTATCTTTGGACTTTTTAGTGACGGAGTTTGACAAGGCTGTGGATGGATTGAGATGGACTCTTATGGCCCGATTTGGAGGGGATAAGCCACCTCTTCATATCTTCAAATGTTGGGTTGACTCTTGGGGGTTGCAGGCGCCGACCCGGATTTCTACTGTTCATCACCTATCCTTTGTCTTGGTCTTTTATTCAATAGAAGATTTTCTCCATGCCTGGTGCAGAGCACCCTGACGAGTGGGTCGGTGGTAGTTTAGCCTAGCAAGGTGGGCGTTCGAAGCGCACAAAGGCAAGGAGAGTTCGCAGGCGGCGGTTTGGCTTAGCCTTCCTGGGCTCCCTTTGACCTTTCAGAATGGGGCTTTTCTCAAAGCTATAGGAGACTCCCTTGGAGGTTTCCACTGCATGGAAGAGAGCACCCGGTGTGGTGCAGATCTTTCAGTTTCCCGGATGTGTGTGGAACTAGATCTGTCCTCTCCCATCCCGAATAAGATTTCTTTGAAGGTTCAGGGATCAGTTCTGTGGTCTCAGGATGTGGTGTACCCAGTGTTTCCCAGGTTCTATTCCTATTTCCTCCTCTAAGGTAATTACCTAAAAATGTGCAAGCGGAGGCACCAAGTCCCCCCTCGTCAAGAGGTCAGGCCCATCCAGAGACATGCTGCTCTAGTCCAAGGGTCGGCTGGGCCATTCTGCTCTGAGTCGATTACTCAGGAGGAGGTTTCTCTCCCAGCTTCGGTTTCTTCAGGGTGCACCCCCTATTCCTACTCTCTGGCAGACGTCGATCCATCCGGAATGCGTCTCTCCTCCCGGTCTCAAATGGATCCCCCTGCGGGGATGGCAGCGATAACTAAGTGGATCTTTAGTTCATGCCAGATTCTCTCGACGGGCGGGATCCTGGAGATTTTCATTCGGTCTCCCTTTATCAGGATGGAGCCCTTTTTGTTGATCTCTCTAGCTCCAGTGGCAGTCCCCATTGGTGCAGGGTTGCTTGAGTGTGGAGGCAAACCGGTTTCCCCCTCTCCCTTGGTGGTGGTGGCCGATGATAAGGTTGTGGCTGGCTCGTTTAGGCCTGAGGAACTGTTCAGCCAGGCTTTGCGAGAGGAAGGAAAACACCGAATGGCCCTGTAGCCTCCTAGCATGGTTAGAGGAAAGACCCTTAAGTTTCACTCCCTCATCCACTCCTCCCCCCGGTCCTCCAGGATCTTGGTTCTGGGGTGTGCACTCGTTCGAAGCTTAGGTTGCAAAGGATTCAGAACCGGGAGTGTTACTTCCTTTCGCTAAAGACCAAGTCGCCTGGGGCCAAAGTCGGGCCAGAGTGGAATCAATGATTCCCATTTTAATATGGAATGCTTGAGCTTTTGGGGCAAGAGTTAAATCATACTTCATGTCTTCGGTGATCAAGAAACACAAAGCTCTCATTGCTGTGGTTCTAGAACACAAACAAAACCTGAGAAAGATTCACCAGTTCACTCACAGGATCAAAATGCAGGCATCCATTCAAGCGGCTCCAATTAACCAGTATATTTGGATATTCTAGAACATAGATGTTGCGGTAAATATGGTTCAGGTCGGGGAACAGTTTATTATGACAAAGGTGAAAAGCGGACAACACACTTTCTTTTTGTCCTTTTTGTATGGAAGCTGTGACCACATGAGAAGAGAAACACTATGGCAAGAGCTTAGTGCTTTTGATTCAGGAGATTATCCTTGGATAGTAGGGGGAGACTTCAACATCATCACCGAACCAGCTGATAAAAAGGGCCATGGTGCGTTTCCTTGTTAGGCGAGCATGGACTTTGTACAGTTCATGGAAAACAAGGGAATTAGGGATCTGGGGTACTCTGGGGACCAATTCATGTGGTGTAATAATCAAAGAGGAAACAATAGATTTTGGAGCTAGATAGACCGATGTCTCGCTAATGTACATGCTATCACCACATTCCTGAATGCTGACGTCAATCACCTGGTCTGAGGGATATCAGATCACTCACCGCTTTTGTTATGTTTGGAACCCAGACAGACCTACCAAGAATGGTTCAGATTCTATGATCAATGGATGCACCATCCGAGTTTAACTATCTGGTAAGGACTGCATGGGGGGGTGACGGTGCAAGGCCACCACTGGGTGTCTATTCACAACAATCTCATGTGGCTTAAACAGAGGTTACAAGCATGGGTAGGGGATCTTACCCTTAGTGATCAAGAGATGGATGATCTCAAACAGGTTATCGAGCACCTGGAAGGCAGCTTGGAGGAAGATTGGGATGACTTAACTTTTGAAGATCTCTCATCTAAGAAGAACTATCTGGCAGATATTATTCTCATACAGTAATGTATGGCTCAGAAAAAATCTAGGATAAAGTGGATGAAGGAGGGAGA
Organism: Viscum album; assembly: GCA_963277665.1. Taxonomy (NCBI): domain Eukaryota; kingdom Viridiplantae; phylum Streptophyta; class Magnoliopsida; order Santalales; family Viscaceae; genus Viscum; species Viscum album. Next base: position 1,081,943,801 of record OY728134.1, on the reverse strand, counting down.
CAAGAACACAGATTTTTTCCATACATGCATCAGGGAGAAAAGACGACTGATCAAGCCAAATATTATGCTTGAGGATGGTTCTTATACAGATGACATTGATACTGTCGGTGGTATGTATTTTATGTTTTTCAAAGATCTTTTGGCTGGCCCAAACTCGAGAATGGATGGCGAATATCCGAGCGGAGGGACTGATTTGTGGGAGGTAATTCCCAAAAATGTTTCTTCTCAGGACAAAATCTTCTTGGAGGGGATCCCTGATGAGCCATAGGTCCACACAACCATGATTAGCCTTGATCCAGAGAGTGCTTCGGGGCCGTATTTCTTCCTTGGATTGTTTTACAGAGCCTCATGGGAAGTTGCTAAGGAGGACCTTGTCTCTGCTATTCAGGACTTTTTTTGAGGAGGAACCCTCCCACGAGTTTCTAGCACCATGATTCTGGTCCTTATATTGAAAGTGAAAGCTCCCTCCTCTCTTCTCCATTTCCGGCCTTTGATCATGTGCAATTTCCCCTACAAGGTTCTATCGAGCATCATCAACAGGAGGCTGGCCATGCATCTTCCCCAGTGGATTTCCATTGAGCAACACGGGTTCGTGAGGGGGAGATCAATCCAGGGGGCGATTACCCTGGAATATGAAATGTTAAGGGACCTGAATAACAAGGCCCATGGCTCAAATATGGTCATTAAACTGTACTTGAGAAAGGCATATGATAGACTGGAGTGGGGCTTCATCAACAGGGTACTGGCCCACATGGGTATTTCCCCCAAGTTCTCATACATTCTTTTCAGATGTTTTAGTTCTCCATGGATGGCTGTCTCTTTCATGGGGAAAATCCAAGGCTTCTTCAAGACCACCCGTGGCTTATGGAAAGGCGACTTGATTTCTCCAAGTATCTTCATTCTTATTCAGGACATTCTTAACAGGCTCCTAAATAGGTTAATTTCCATTGGTAGTTTACTTACCTTCAGAAGGAAAAGAAACCTTCCTCACATTTCCCATTTGATGTTTGGAGATGACACAATTATTTTATCGAATGTAGGGAAGCGATCTGCGTAGGTGATCAAGAGTATCCTGAAGCAGTATTGTTACTGGAGCGGCCAACTGATCAACCATTCCAAAAGCAACCTGTACATTTCCAACAAGTGTGCAGCGAGCCAGGTTGTGGCCCTGTGCAATAGAATGGACTTGCAGCCTGGATCCTTTCCTATGGAAGACCTGGGATCTACAATATCCCCAGTAAGGATGCGCATTCGGGACTTTGATCAAGTGGTGAATAGGATCACGGGTCGTGTTCTCAACTGGAAAAACCACTTTTTATCCTTTGGGGGGCGTATCTCTCTCATTAACAATGTTCTGGCTGCCATCCCGGTGCATGCAACAGTTTTAACGTCAGTACCAAAAGGGGTTATAAAAGATATTGATAGGGTATTAGCTGGATTTCTTTGGGATTCTATATTAGAAGGGAAGAGGCATTGGGTCTCTTGGGACCGAATGGCCCAGCCTATTCATGAGGGGGGCATCAACGTCAGAAGAATCGGGAGTACTGTGAAGTGCATGAATGAAAACCTGGCTTGGGAGATCGTGGAGAAGAAGACCCTATGGGGGAGGATCATGCAACACAACCACACTAGTTTTATTGAAAATGGAAGCGTCCAAGGATCACCCTTAGGGAATTTGATTTTACCCCTAGTCTCGGGGATTCATCAACACTCCTACTGGATCGTGGGAGCTAGCAACATTTCATTCTAGAATAGAAACTGGGAGGGATCTGTGATTGGTTTCCCGGGGTTCCTAGGGACTTCAATTACTTTCAAGGAGGCAAGATCTTACCCGAATTTTGTTAATTCTATTATGGATAAGATCCATAAAGAGATTTTTGACTCCATCCTTATAAATTCAGAGTTGAAAAAATGTGTGTTTACTCTGTCCCAGTCTGGGAAATTCTCATCAAAGGACTTCCGTAGGATTTCCACTTCTCAGGCACAGTTGGACAATCAGAATAATTTATTGTGGTGTAGTATAATTCCAACCAAGTACAATTTCCTGGTCTTGATATTAAGGAACTCAGTGATCCCCTCCATTGTGAACATCCAGAAAATGGGAATTATCCCTGCATAATGGTGTCAGTGCTGTAACAGAAAGAATGAGGAGAGCACAAATCATATTTTCTTTGAGGGAGAGTGGGATAAGGAGGTGTGGCAGTTCTTTGGCGTCTTTACGATAGTATCCTCTAATGAGCTTCGAGGGTCTTAGTTCTTTGAGAAGTAGTTCCAGGTAATACTTGATAAAGGTTCAGAGATAATGGCCCGTTCTGTGGTTCTCAGTGCTGGGTGTTGGTGCCTTTGGCAGGCCCGCAACAAGGAAAAATTCGAAGGGATTAAATCCATCGGGAGGGCCATAATTGTTAGAATAAAATTCTTACTGGTGGACATTGTCTCCCTTCTCAAGAATTGGTGAGAGGCCCCCTCCCTGAGGATGTTTCAGGTTGGCCCCGACATGGATCATACCTTAGATAGAATGCAGGGGCAATGGGTAAGATGGAATCCTCCAGCAAATGGTTTGAAGCTTAACACAGATGGATCCGGTATCTCAGGTACCATGCGAGGAGTATGAGTGGTCTAGAATTTAGGATGGAGTGTGATCCTTTCTTTCATGGACCACTTTGGTATTGGTAATGCTCTTCAGGTGGAGGCCAAGGCTCTCTTCACCGGGCTCAATCTATGTAATCAAAACAATATTGAAATTTCTCATGTGGAAACTGACTCAGGGATCATCCATGACTCCCTACAGAACAGAGGTTCCTCACCATGGTTGGTTATGTACATCATAAGGAGACATAATAAGCTCCTGAGAAGCAACATTCAAGTTACACATACATGGAGAGAGGGGAATAAAGTCACGGACTACCTTACCTCTCTTGCTATTCCTGGATTTGATGGCACCTGCATTCACAATGTCACCTCCTTGAAGCCTGAGGGTGTGAATCTAATTCATGGGGATGCCCTTGGTGTGGACTATTTTAGATCCCCTAGTCCTCGAGTTGCTTTGTTCTGAGGATCTTTGAGCTTTTGTTGTACCTCCTTGAATAAAAAATATATAATAATGATGATGAGGTAAGGATTATCCAAATCACCTAAGAAAATACATCTAGTTTTAGACCCTAAATATAGGGTGAAATAATGAGGTGAACATGATGTTTTTTGGGTCTCTAAAAATATAATTTTTTTATAATTAATTCCTGACAGCATGGATTATCAAAACATGCACCAACCGTTCTCCCCTTTCTGGACCACTGGATGAGCCACATGGTTTGACAAATCATGTTCCAACCATGAAAAATAGCCCTATCCCATGCTTCATAGTTTGAGGATAAGGCTACATAGTTTATTCTAATAGTGTTCTAACCATGAACCCTCCTCTAGGACTCCAAATCATACTATATGATTTCCTTATATGAACCACATAGTATTCCCTAAGTGTGAACAGGACCAAAAAACTCTAAAAACTACCAAATTTCACCTAAAACAACCCAATAAAATCCTGAATAAAGAGATGTTCAAAATAAAAGGATAAACATACTTGAAAGTGATTTCAGGATGTGACAATTCTCCCCACAATATCACTTTCTATCCCTAAAAAGTCGAGTCTTAGAAGGTTGATCCTAAAATAGATGTGGTCATTTCTCTCTCATCAATTATTCCCACTCCCACATATCATGAGAATCCATTCTATATTTCTATAATATTCAAACCAATAGAATATAATCACCACAAAAAAATTTATTCTAAAAATAAATAATCTATACTAGTTTCTAAACCACATTTATCCAATTCCAAAGAAATCTCCTCCCAATTAAAGACATGTGAAGGATTAAGATGATATTTCTTAAGATGATATATGGAATATATCATGAATAACAGTCTACTAAGATGGTAACATCAACTAATAGGACACCATCCCAATCCACTAAATGATCTTAAATGGTCCAACATATCTTAGATCCAACTTACCCTACTTCCCAAGATGATGTTGAACCAATTAATGCGATACTATTGAGAAAATATTATAACCAAATGATAATTCCAAAGGATAATGTCAAAGTTCCACATAATACTTATGACAAATTTGGTCCATCACCAATCATCAAAGAATAACCTAAACCTTCACCGACATCTGCAAGAAAATGCTTGGTCCCACAAGAGTATCATCATCCACCTATGACCAACAAATAGAAGCTATACAAGGGAGAACATGTTGATCTTTAAAATGATAAATTATAATAGATTACTAGTAAATATTATTATAAGAAACCTCAATGAGTCCTATATGGATTACCAAGATCATCTGAAATCCAGAACACAAAGAGAGATCATATCCTCCAGGATATGAATAACATGCTTTGTATATCCATCTGTTTGAGGATGGTAAGCCATACTTAATATGATTTGAGTCCCTATTACCTCTTGGTGAACCTTTCTGAACTAGGAACTAAACATGAGATCCCTATCTGAAAAATAGAATAATACAACCCATGAAACCTTATATTACACTACATGTATATATTTTCCAAATCCTCAACTTTAGTAGTGTCCCAAATTAGAATGAAGTGCTCTGATTTAGTCAATAGATCAATCAAAACCCAAATAAAATTCTTCCCTCAGGGACTCCATGGTAATACGATGAATAAATCCATGGATACCTCCTCCCACTTCCAAAAATAGCATAGTAATAGGCTGAAGCATACCAAAATAATTTTTGTGCTATTCCTTAATATGGTAGGAGTTATAACAATGGGACACAAAGTCAGATATGTCATTCTTTATTCCCAACCACCAAAAATGATGCTTCATTTCATAATATATCTTTATAGCATCGAGGTGAACAAACCACGAGGAATAATAAAAATATTTCATCATTGTCTTCCTAATAGATGTTTATACACCAAACAAAATTCTAAAGAAAAGAATCCATTCTAAAGAGACTAGCCAACAATAACCTCCCTACCATATGTGGATCCCATGATTTATCTAATACCATCATCCTACTACTGAACCTGAATAATTGACTTGAGGAGAGATAATGTCAACTGAGCAGTAGTGAGAATCATACATATCTTATCCTCCCTCACATCTAGGTGAATCTGAGCAAAGATTCCCATGGGATTCCATTCATACTTAGATCTAAAGATGGTCTGAGAGGGAAGTTTCATTCTAAGGGAATCAACAACAACATTCCCCTTTCTAGGGGTGTAGGTGATGTCAAAGTCAAATATCTGAAGGCAATCAACCCATCACCTATTCCCGAGGTTCAAGTATTTCTGTGATAAGTTATAGTCCATAATATTATGATTAGAATAGAGTGCTAAACTATAACAACCCAATATTTTTTTCAATGGAAATTACTTTCTTATAAATATGTCATAATCACATTAGATCACAACATAATGAACTACTAAGTTCTATGTGACCTTTAAATATAAGTTGTAACTTCTGTGATGTGAATTTTAAAAATATGACATAAACGATTGTGATCAGTAAGTTATTTGGAGTCCGATAAGAAAAACTTAATTTTTGGTGGATAGAAACCTACCATTATAAATAATAACACACCCTTATGAATAGTGATATACCCTAATTAATAGTAACCTTACCTATGATAGTATATAAATAATATTCAAGTGGAAGTACAATATACCTATGTTTTGGAATAAGTAAATAAATGTTTGAATTTTTTTTAGAATAAATTATGATTTTAATTAAATATTAAATTAATCATATTTAGAAAATTATTTTTGAAAAATGGAATTAATATTTTGATTATACACGTCAAAAAATGGTCAGGGTAAAGTTTTGGTATTTTTCTGAAATACTCAAATTTTTGATGAATATCAAAATACGGTAAAATACCATATATACAAATTATCAGTTAAATAAACAATTTATGACATCATAAGTAATGTAAGAACACTTGGTTAGAACTAAAATCCATTAATTACTATTATTTGTCATATAATAATCACTATTTCTAGTCTTGAGGGAAATTAATAAACTAATGATTAAAAAATTATGAAAACCCTCGTCTATTCTACTATAAACCCCCCTCACCCCCTCTTCTCTTCACTCCTCTAAGACTTAAATATCCTAAAATTTCTGCCCCAATACCCTTCATCAGTCACTCCCCACTTCCAATATGCTCTTGGTCTTTCCAAAAGACCAAAATCCCTTCCCTTAAGGAGGTTCTCAAGGAGGTTATTTCAAGAGGTAAATCACCTTTCTTTTTCATTTAGTTTCATTTCAATTTATCTTCTTTTGTTGTCTTCTTTTCACCTCCTATGTCCAAATGACCTTTATAGATCCATTATCATCTATATAATTTAATTATATCATATGAATGGAAGAACCATCATCAATATCTTTACTCTCTCTCTATCTTTTATTTTATAAACAAAATCAACATCCATGAGGTTCCAATTTATAACCTTCATGGATGATGAAGTTTCGTTCTTTAGTTTCTCCTTAATTACTAGTCCTGAAATTTTTTTGGTGGTTTAAAAGGACTATAATATAAGTATTATAACCTAATTAATTTTCAAGAACCAGTATACGTACATATTATTAAATCGTATGACCAAACTAGTTCCTAATAAGCAAAATACCACTAAAATAATCTAAGTGAATGTCATAAAATTTTCATCTAATGATTCATCCTATTTCCATGTAACCAAATGATATAAATGACCATTAACACTTATATATGTCCATAAATAATATGTAATTTTAATTCGGGAGATTTAAATCTATTCCACATGAACTCCATTACTTAAGAACAAGTGAACTGATTATGAAAATAAAGAAAATGAACACTCTGGAACGACAAAATTCAATATAATAACTTATCAATAAGGTCATAAATGAACTAAACATAATTACGATAAGATAAATACATATCTAATAGGTTATGAAATAAGTTATTAATAATTCTAATTTCATATTTTAGGACCTTAAGTTCAAGAGCGGATCACATTCGGACATAAGGTAAGGGTTTTTCTACCCTAGCCTCCATTTTCATTTGAGTTACTTTTATTGTTTAATTACCTCAAAAAAATTCTTATGTATTATTATGTACTCCTCATAAATTCTTTTTGAGTGTTATATATATGTTTACCAACCATAATACTTCCTTATTTTATGCAGAGTTACACGTTTTAAAAGGAACTTTCTAAATTATTTATGAAATACAAGCCTGATTTAAGAGAATTTCTCAAATTATTACCTATTTTCAAGGAAAATCTATAATCTATTTTTAAGATACATTATCTTTATAAAATCACTCATTTTATTGTGAAAATAATATCCTAATTCAATTATTGTTTTATACAAATACTTTTCCAAAAGAACTCTTCTTTTCAAAATAAAAGAGCATTTATCTCAAGAATTACTCAATGATTTTATAAGAGTATTTTCGTTTGTTTCAACACTCTTGTTGAATATTATGTATTATTGGGATTATTATTTTATGATATCATCTACAATATTTAATTATATGGTTTATTACTAGTTTTATTTTGGATGTGCTATTGTAAAACCATTCACCAATTTACTCTGAATGGTTTGTGTTTAAGCTTAATGTTCGAGGAAAGTTATTTACATTTAATATGTGAGTTTCAATATGGATGTATATGTTGTTTATGTTTATCCCTGATCATATTAGGAATTCATTGGACTTATTATGTGATGTTTTGTGCCCACTATATCCCCTCGATTAATCGTTAGGTCTCATGAGACAAATAGATGTGGAATTGGCTGAGACCTTTCCCAATTCAATATATGGTTTTGGCCGAGGACTTAATCATTTTTAGACATCTTGGCTGAGGCCTTGACAAAATGTTTCAGAATTCCTGGTATATACACTTCCCTCATTAAGAAATATATTAATTGAAAGTTCATGTGGTTATTATACTAGTATAATAACCATGATTATGTTTTATTATGGAATTATTTACTTAGCTCATATTCTTACCATAATGTGTTCAAGTTTATTATTTGTCGAGGCATGTGTTTCAATTACTCACCATGCCTAATGTTTATTTTTATGATATTGTCTACTATATTTCTTACTCTTACTAAGCATTTAAGCTCACCCCTTTCTTGTGTTTCATTTTCCCAGGATATTAAGGAGTAAATTATGAGTGTTTTGCTGGAGGCATGGACGTTTCTAATGGAATAAATTAATGCGGTATTTCCTTTCATGATGTAATGTTGAACTTATATATGTATCTTGTTTACAGAGGCTACTAAACTACTTGTTCCTTAGGGATGCATATTCCTTGTTTATATACCAATGTAATCAAATAAGGCACCAGCTCCGGGCAACTAGGGTTGGGTCCTTACAGTTGGTATCAGAATAAGTTTAGTAGGAAACCTGGAAACTAGATTTAGAAAACATAGATTTGGGAACAAATACCTAAGATAGTCTTTGAGGATAAGCATACCAGAACATCCTGGTATTTTGGTATGGAATAGATTATGTGGATTTTTCTAGCAAATACATCCCTATCTGGATACAAATAGGTAGAGGTGGCTTTGGAACAGATGTATCTAGGAGTGAAAGCTCCAACAAGGAGTTTTGGGCTAGACTCAGGGTATCCTGGTACACAAAAACGGGGCTTTCTGCAGTCTTGCTATTAACACTCCTAGGGTTTATTCTTAGGATAATTTAGATTTTCTTTAAAATCCATTATTAAGTATTTAAATGTAAATTTTCCCCCAAATAAACCATTTTTTTGATTATGGGATTAGTTATGCATAGGATTTTAATTTATGATAAGTATTTTGTTAAGTTACGATTATACATTATGATTCATAACCTAATCTAGTGTATGCTATTATTTAGAAATGGCGCCTAGTGGAAGAAATGGAAGCCACATGAACACACGTATCCCATGTAGGGATTGCTCTCCGATTCAAGATAATGATGTCGGCTCTGGTGCTGCGACTAGTGCAGAGTAGATTATAACTATATTGGGACAACTTACTCAGGTTATGAACAATGACCTTACCCACATGAAGCATATGGATCCTCCACATGGAGGAGCTTTGTTAGATCGCTTTATGCGACAACAACCTCCATCATTCAATGGGAGTACAAACCCATTTATTACTAAACAATGTATAAGTTCCCTAGAGAAGATATTTCTCACTTTGGGATGTAAGGAAAGGGAGAAGTTCATTATGGTAGTTTATCGTCTATCAGGAGATGCGGATCAGTGGTGGTCATTAATCCAAAATACAAAGGAGGAGGAAGAGATAGAAGAGATGTAATGTAGGGACTTTAAGGAAATATTCCTAGATAAATTAAGTGATAAATTATATATTCTCCCTAGTGTTTCTCCATGAGGAGTTTCAAAAGAAAATTAAATCTGTAAATGATAGAAATTAGATTGACTTCATATATAAAGGTGGAATTTTGAAATTTAGAAAGAGGATTTGTATTCCCGCTTTTCCCAAGCTAATGAGGTAACTATTGGATGATGCTTATAGCTCTAATTTCTCTATACAACCTGGTAGAAAAAAGATGTATAGAGATATAAAGTAACTTTTTTATGGGAAAACATGAAGAGGGAGATTTCTGATTATGTGTCGAGATGTTTTGTTTTTCAACAGGTGAAGGCTGGAAGAAAACATCCTGGAGGAGTCATGCAACCCCTTCCTATACCTATGTGGAAATTGGATGATATTATGATGGAATTTTTAATGTGGATACCAAAGAATCTAAGAAAGAATGTTGCGATATGGGTCATTGTTTATCGTCTTACAGAATCAGCACATTTTTGCGATAAGAGAAGATTTACCACTTGAACGTTTAGAAAGACTATATATTAATGAGGTTGTAAGACTTCATGGTATAACCTTATTAATTATTTCTGATTATGATCCCCATTTTACATCACAATTCTATAAAAGTGTTCAGAAGTCCCTAGATACTGATCTTCATTTAGGCATGGCCTACCACCCAAAAATTGATGGACAATCAGGATGGACTATTCAAACTTTGGAAGACATTTTGAGGTCTTGTTCACATGAATTTCAAGGTATGTGGGATCAGTATTTACCACTTGTAGAATTTTACTATAATAATATCTTCTATTCAAGTATTTAAATGGCACCATATGAAGTGTTATATGGAAAAAGATGTAGTACACCAACTTGTTGGGATGATGTTGGTGAAAGAAAGCTCGTAAGCCCAGAACTTGTTGAGGAAACAGTGGAAAAGGTGAAGACTATCCAAACCCATATCAAAACAGCTCAAATAAGGAAAAAGATCTTTGTTGATAACCGAAGGAAGGATTTTTAATTTTAAGAGGTAGATCACATTTTATTAAAGGTATCTACATGGAAGGGTATTATACGATTCAGTAAGAAGGGAAAATTAAGTCCCAAGTACATCAAACCTTTTGAAATTTTGGATTGAATTAGAACCATAGATTACCATTTTGCAATGCCACCAAGTCTCTCCAAAGTTCAAAATGTGTTCCACATATCAATGTTAATGAAATACATGCCATACCCAACGCATTTACTCACCTATGAAAAAATAGAACTTGAGCCCGATCTATCTTATTGTGAAGAGCCTATGAAGATTCTTGATACTAGGGAAAAAGTATTGAGAAATCGGACGACTCGTCTGGTAAATGTTCTCTAGAGGAACCATAATATAGAGGAAGAAACATGTGATCCTGGGAGATTATGTTGAAGACATACTAGAATCATTTTAGGTACCATTTTATGAATTTCAAGGATGAAATTTTTGTAAGGATGGGAGAATATAACGACCCAATATTTTTTTTTCAATGGAAATTATTTTCTTATAAATATTTCATAATCACATGAAATCACAACATAATGAACTACTAAGTGCTATGTGACCTTTAAACATAAGTTTTCACTTCTGTGATGAGAATTTCAAAAATCTGACATACACAGTTGCGATCAGTAAGTTATTTGGAGTCCGATAAGAAAAGCTTAATTTTTGGTGAATAGTAATCAAACCTTATGAATAGTAACATACCCTTATAAATAGTGATATAACCTAATGAATATTAACCTTAAATATGATATTATATAAATAATATTCAAGTGGAAGTATGATATACCTGTGTTTTGGAATAAGTAAATAAATGTTTTAAAACTATTTTTTAGAATAAATTATGATTTTAATTAAATATTAAATAAATCATATTTATAAAATTATTTGTGTAAAATGGAATTAATTTTTGTATTATATATGTCAAAAAATGGTTAGGGTGAATTTTTGGAATTTTTCTGAAATACTCAAATTTTTGATGAATAGTGAAATATAGTAAAATACCGTATATACAAATTATCAGTTAAATACACTATTTATGAAATCATAAGTGATATAATACCACTTGGTTCTAACTCACATGAATTTATTACTATTCTTGGTCATATAATCATCACTATTTCTAGTCTTTAGGGAAACTAATAAACTAATGATTAAAAAATTATGAAAACCCTCCTCTCCTCCACTATAACCCCCCCCCCCACTTCCTCTTTTATTCACTTCTCTAAGACATGAAGATCCTAATATTTATGCCCAAATACCATTCCTTTGTTACTCCCCACGTCCAAGAATCTCTTGTTCTTTCCAAAATACCAAAATACCTTCCCTTAAGGAAGTTCTCAAGGAGGTTATTTCAAGAGGTAAAACACCTTTTTTTCATTTAGTTTCATTTCAATTTATCTTCTTTTGTTATCCTATCATCACCTTATCTATAAAAATGAAAATTATAGATCTATTATCATCTATATACTTTAATTATATCATGTTAATCGAAGAAACATCATCAATATCCTTACTCTATCTCTCTTTTATTTTATAAACAAAATCAACGTCCAGGAGGTTCCAATTTATAACCTTCGTGGGCGAAGAAGTTTCATTCTTTAGTTTCTCCTTCATTACTGGTCATGAAACCATTTTTATGGTTGAACCAAACTATTATATATGTATTTTAACCTAATTAATATTCAGTAACCAGTATACGTACATATTATTAAATCTTATGACCAAACTAGTTCCTAATAGTCAAAATACCGCTAAAATAATCTAAGTGAATGTCATAAAATTTTATTCTAATGATTCATCCTTTTTAAATGTAAAAAAATGATAGAAATTACCATTAAAACTTCTGGATGTTCATAAATAATATGTAATTTTAATTCTGGAGACTTATATCTATTCCACATGAACTCCATTACTTAAGAACAAGTGAACCGATTATGAAAATAAAGAAAACAAACACCCCGAAACGATGAAATTCAATATAATAACTTATCAATAAGAGAATAAATGAACTAAAAATAATTATGATAAACTAAATAAATATATAATATGTTCTAAAATAAGTTATTAATAAGTTTAATTTCATATTCCAGAACCTTAAGTTCAAGAGCGGAACACATTCAGACTTAAGGCAAGGGTTTTTCTACCTGAACCTCCATTTTCATTCGGGTTACTTTTATTATTTAATTACCTCAATGAAATTATTATATAATATTATTTACTCATCATAAATTCTGTTTCAGTGTTATATATATGTTTACCAACCATAATAATTCCTTATTTGATGGAGAGTTACACGTTTTAAAAGGAACTTTCAAAATCATTTCTGAAATACAAGCCTGATTCAAGTGAATTTCTCAAATTCTTACCTATTTTCAAGGGCACTCTATAATCTATTTTTGGAAACCATTATCTTTATAAAATCACTCATTTTTTTGTGATAATAATATCCTACTTCACTTATGGTTTTATAAAATTACTTTTCCAAAAGAACTCTTCTTTTCAAAATAAAAGAGCATTTATCTCAAGAATTACTCAATGATTTTGTTAGAGTATTTTCGTCTGTTTCAACACTCTTGTTGACTCTTATGTATTATTGGGATTATTATTTTATGATATAATCTAAAATATTTAATTACATGTTTTATGACTAGTTTTATTGTGGATGTGCTATCCTAAAACCATTCATCAATTTGCTTAGAATGGTTAGTGTTTAAGCTTAATGTTCGGGGAAAGTTATTTACATTTCATATGTGAGTTTCAATATGAATGTATATGTTATTTATGTTTATCCCCAATCATATGAGTAATTAATTGGACTTATTATGTGATGGGTGAGGCCCTCTATATCCCCTCGATTCACCGGTAGGTCTAATGAGACAAATAGATGTGGAATTTGCTGAGGCCTTTCCCAATTTGATATATGGTTTTGGACAAAGCCTTAATCATTTTTAGACGTCTTGGACGAGGACTTGACAAAATTTTTCCGAATGACCTTCATATGCACTTCCCTCATTATGAATCTAGTAATTGAAATTTCATGTGTTTATTTGACTATTAGAATACCCATGATTATTTTTTATTATGGAATTATTTACTCAGCTCATATTCCTTCCATAATGTGTTCAAGTTTATTATTTTTGAAGTCATGTGTTTCACTTAATCACCATGACTAATGTTTATTTTTATGATATCTTCCACTATATTTCTTATTGTTTCTAATCATTTGAGCTCACCCCTTTCTTGTGTTTCATTTTCCCAGTATATGAAGAAGTAAGTTATGAGTGTTTTGCAGGATGTGTGGATGTTTCTAATGGAATAAATTAATGTTGTTTTTACTTTAATGATTTAATGTTGAACTTATATATGTATCCTGTTTCCAAATTCTACTAAATTATGTGGTCCTTCAGGATGAATATTCCTTGTTTATATTCCAATGTAATCAAATAAGGCACTGGCTCCGGGAAACTAGGGTTGGGTCCTTACATAAACTTTCTCCAAAAAGGTAGTGTCACTAATACTTAATAACATGCATAATTATAGTGATTTTGTGATCATGAGTGGGGTAGTTTTGTTTTCATGTGGATAAATTATATGAGAGCCATATTCCACTACATGATCTCCCAATATAAGTACAAATCCTAGAACTAAACATAAATCATCACCATACACCACACATACTTAAACAACTTCTAGTAAAATCAAGATTGGATCTGAGGTTAGTCGTCAATTAAATTCATCAAATGAAGTATGAAATTTTTTATCCCATAATTTTCCCCCTTTTTTGATAAAGGAAGTCAAAGGTGATGAAAGTTTCAATAAATATTTCATGAACCACCAATAATAACTAGCTAAACCTAAAAGTATTCATATCTCAAAGACATCACGTGGATACTCCCATGAAAAGATAACCTTCAACTTCTCAGAATCAACTAATATACTATGTTTTGAAACTAATTTTCCTAAGAACCTCACTTCCTAAATCCAGAAGTCACATTTTAATAACATAGAATAAATATAGTGATTTCTCAAGATCCCCAAAATCAATTTTAAATAATTCCCATGATCCTCCTAATATTTTGAATAAACTAGGATATCATCCACAAATACCAAAAAAAGGAGTCAAAATACTGGTGGAATATCTGATTCATCAAAGCCATAAAAATAAAATGAGTTTTACTTAGGAGGTAAGGAATCAAAAGATATTCAAAGTGGCCAAACCTCCTCCTAAAAGTAGTTTCATGATATATGACTCGTTAACTCTGAGATGGTTATAACCATACTGATGGTCGATCTTTAAGGAACACTTTACACCCTCTAACTGATCAAACATTTCTCACTATGGGGAAAAATATATTTATTCTTAATCATCATTCAATTAACCTTACAATAATTAATAAAAAGATGAATAGTTCCATCATCCTTCTTTGTAAAAATAATAGTAGATTCCCAAGGCAATACACTCAAACACATAAAACCCTTCACCTCTAAATAGTCCAATTGAATATTTAACTCTTTCAAATTAGCTGATACCATTTGATAGGAATTAATAGAGACTGATTTAGTTCTTGGTAAAAAATCAATAAAAAAATCCATATCCATTTTTGAAGGAATACCAAAGAAGTCTTCAGAGAGTACTTTATGAAAATAACTGACCACCAAAGGAAGATCAAAACTAGAGGAATCATTTCCAAACTTGATTACAAAATAAAATATCAAAATCCTTAATTTTGGATGAGGAGGTTCTATTAAACTAGAGCTTGGATCTCATTCACCCTAAACCACATGGGATCTCCCATCATGGGAAGTAAAGGACACCCAACGATAATAAGAATCAACCTCAGCTCAATGGGTAAAAAACTAATCCATACTGATAATAATGTCAAAGAGATCCTAGTTGAGAACTAGAAAATACCTAACTAACTCAACATTAGATATTGAGAAATAAAAATTAGTGCATCAAAAACCATGCTGCATTTTATTCCCAAGAGGTGCCACCAGCTCCATAATAAATTACATGAGTTTCATTGGAAGTTTTAAAAGATCCACAAAATGGGTCAATATAAAGGAATGAGAGGCACCTATATGAAAACAATATGTTACTATAAATAATGTAATAAATATAATACTATTCACTATCATTGGACCCATTTGAACTTTCACCAATAAATCCTATACCATATAAATTTGTTTCACTCTAGAGGCCTGTGGCTAGAGCCTTGTAAGATTATAAACTTATGACTATCCCACATTTCCCTTTGGAACTGATAAACCAAATCCTTAACAGTGTAAAGACAGAGCCTGATATAACCTCTACAAAGTAACTCTTCGAGCAAAAGAACATCATATCTTTAGAGGTATGTGATAATAACACATAGTGTAACCAGTCTTTCTACAATGGTAGCAAGTCAAAGGAACTCTACCAATTTTTATCAATGGTGTGGAGTAAGCCCACTACTAAGAGCTACCACAACCACCTATATGAGTATCATTCCACTTACTCTTCTTCATTTCTATATGAGCTACTAAAGTTGACACTGGGTAGAGGAGGAAGTACAACCAATCCAAACTTTTCTTCAAGATATGTTTTTTCCATCATCTCTCTATCCACTACCTCTAAATATGTGACAAGATTATGTATAAATAATGGATAATAAATTTCAAATAAAAAACCCATATGAAATTTATGAGACTTCACCTTGTTTTTTTCATAACCTCAATAGAAAAACATACCAATCCATAAAAATGATTAGCATATTCATTCACTGATAAATCACTCTACTGAATGGAGATAAACTCAATAAAATTCACCATAGTCATGGATTCTAGATAGAAATGCTGAAAGAATATGGTCTTGAAGTATTTACACTCTAAGCCCTCACATTGATTTATCTAGACCATTGCATCTAACCACCTCTTGATAGACCCATTAAGATTAAAATTAGTACACTCCTTAAAATATTTTGGATTCTCTATGAAATTAAATATTTGATTAATGTTATCCAACTATTCTTCCACTTCTTGAGGATCTTTCATACCTTATAAGGATGTGGGTTTTTTGGTGGAGAAACTCTTGAGCTCTATATTTATCTTATAAAAGTCATGGTTGTACCTCTCTATCTTGATCTAGGCAGTGAAAACATTCTGGTACATGGAATAGACTACTTGCTTTAACACTTAAACATGGTTTTGATTGACAAGATGGTTTCCTCATAGAACACCATCTACTGCACCCTACTGAGGAACTCTAGGAAGTATTATGGGAGGCATGGTACTATATCATGGGGAGAAACTAGACCATCATAAAAAATAAAAATCTCTGTTTGAGTAAAGATAACATAATAAAGAAACTAAGATAAAATTAAAACTCAACACGAGAAACACAATTTATGAATATCCCTTGGTAACTTAAGGCTCATTATAATGATAAATTACCATACACTCACACAAAAATACCCATTAAGTCCCTAAAAGCTTATATACTCTCTACCAAAACATTAAAAGATATGAAAAATTAAGCATAACCTGGTGATGATAGAATTTTTTCATGAAATAACTCAGATAACCCATTAATCTAGGTTGCAAACCATTCCACAAAAATACCCAAAGGGAATTACCAATCCCTATAGGTTTAAAACATGCACTCAGGTAACTAGGATAACCTAGGGAGAAATTTCACCGAACTATATATGATAAACTGCATTACATATATGATAAGGATGGATGAAATTATATAATAGAGTAAAATAGTAGAAAAGTGATACATAATTGGCAAAAAAACCAAAAACCAAATACATGACCCAAGGGTAACCAAAGTAAAAAAAGATAAAAACCACTATCTCCCTGTGCCAAGTGGGAAACATCCCACAGACTCACCAATTTAGTCTTAAACCTAGCTAACTCAAATACACACTACCTTACTACAATGATTTGAAAGTTTCTATATAAAAAAACATGTTCTATACACACCTAAGGATGTGTGAAGGGTGTGAGAAAAAATCCCAATGGGATACCACCAAGTTTTCTATAAATAGTATTTTTAAATTCTAAAAATATGATCATTTTAAAATAATACAAGGAATGATATAAAACTTTCAAAAATTTACCCAAAACTTGAGAATTAACAATTTAATATAAAATAAATTTCAAATCACTTTTAATTAATTAATTTATCATTCCCAAATAAATAAGTGTAAAACCACTTCAAAGATAATCACAATGGAAGTTCCAATAGGATAATATAGGTCTGTTCTAGTTAGGATCCTCATCCCATGCGATCAATAATGAATAGTGCAAACCAAAAAAAGTCCCCAACATTATGAACTAATGATTAGAGGAAAATCTCATTGTGTCCACCCCATATACAATTTCATGTAAACTAGTCACTGATACAATGACCTAGGGAACAAAAGAATACCCCGATGTGTGGAAATCCTTATTATTCATGGAAAAAAGTCCCTGCATAACCCCCTTATAAGTACCCTAGGTTCCCATGTACTAAAAATTTCAAATCACATGTAAAGGGAATATCACATTTCAACAATCAAACCAAAAATACATTTTCACAAAAAAAATGCTTTGAAATTCAATTTAATTAAACAAGACAACAGTGCCTTAAAATCAATGTTTCTTTATCAAATATTAAGGGGGAAACCATTTGATATCAAAACCACCACACACAAATTTCAATAAGTCAACAATCATGACATTAAAAGTTTAGAAATCAAGTTTAGAAATGAGTGAGAATGCATTGTTTATAAGACAAAGCCTTTAGATGAAACCACACCCCTTAAACACTTGGTATTCCCATAATTACACAGGATTAATACACCAAAGGAGAAGAGGGATTTAGGAATCAAGAGAAGATACTAAACCATGAATCCCATAAAATCAAATTCAGATTCAATGTTCCCAAGGTTAGAAGAGAAGATAGAGATACCACTCACCATAAAATTCTCAAAGATTCACACAATGATCAACCCAGATATAATGAATTTCACCTATTTCAATGATAGATCAAAATGAAATATCATTTGATCATAAAAAAAACTTAGATCGAATTAATAAACCCATGATCTAATAGTTATCTTAATATAAAGAGGAGAGATATAGAAATCAGTATAAGAATGAAGAATAATAGAGACATAACATTAAAAATAAAGATCCAAAACCCTAGGATTCGTCAAAATCAATAACTAATAGGAAATGAATATCCAATATCACCTAGGAATGACCAATGGTTTGAGAACATAAATGGAAGATAAAATAATTAGGCAAACAAGAGGTGTTTCATATCTCTAAAAATATTTTTGGATAATTAATTCCCATCAACACAGTTTGGATGCATGGTTTTTCAGACTGTGCACTACTTTCTAGGATACTAGAGGAGCCACATGATTTGAAAAAACATGAACCAACCATGATAAAAAACCTATCCTATGCTGCACAATTTGAGGAGAAGGCAACATGGTTTGGTCTAACTATTCACCCTCCTCTTGATATCTAAACAATTTACACGGTTTCTTGGGATGGCTTACACGGTTTTCCCTAACCAAGAACCAACTATGTATAGGACCATAAAATTCTAAATACTCCCAAATTTCACCCAAAAAAACCCAAGAAATGAAAAAATAAAGAGATGGTAAAAAAATGGATAATCATAATTGAAAGTGATTTTAGGATGACACATGTCCTGATCAAATCAATTGGCACCAAACCAAAATTCCAAAGAATGTATAAGAAGAGGAAGAAGATAAAATAGAGGGAGATTAATCAATCCTTGATCTAAGGGATAAAAACTATAGGAGTATTTCATCCAAAAAATTGGATATTTCTAGGATTTAAGCAAGATGGAGGATCACATCATCAATAAAATGAGCTAGCTAGATCCTTCATATAATTTCTAAGCTTTCTTCTCCCTTGATTTATATTTTTTTATCTGACTATGTCTGCCTTGGGTTTTTAATGAATATATTGGAGTTTTTAATATATTTCCTTTTTTAATAAACCATGAGTGTATTTTTATGTTTTTTGTCTAATTTCATAAATCCTTCCTAGTTGGATCATACATGGGTACCCTATAAGTGTGAGTAAAGCAATGAGAGTGAAATCCCACTATATCATATGTGTATTTGTACATATGTTTCTAGGTAGAGTTATGTGAGTTGTGGGGTAAATAATATAGTTGAAAAATTGGTAAGAAAATTTTTAAAAATATTTTTGATCTTAATAAGGGTAGTGTAGGGAGTGAAATCCACACATAACTGAAAATCACACCAATAAGTGCAAAAAAACCCAAATTGAGAATTCAAACCAAGAGAGGTAGTGGAAACAATAAACTATAGAAATAGAAACCCATTACACTTAGTTATAAGAGTTATAAAACCTTATAGGGACCTTTTTATTATTATTAGGTAGTCTTTAATATAATCTCTATACAAGTATATCTAGGTCATTAGTGGTGGCTTCTCATTATAGTTTCACAACCAGTGGGTAATCCTAGGTAATCTTGATCGATTTTATCTTCAATTACAAGTGATTTACACTCTAGTGAAGGTGAATAAATTAGTTTTAAATTATTTTTTAGGATCATTTCCCTCTTAATTTTACACTTATATCCACACATATCACTTACACAATTTTTTTTAACTATTTTAATGAAAATACTCAACCAGGACTACTTGTAATACCTATACCTGTGTTCAATGTGGAATCCTAGTATAAATATTATTTTTTCTTGATTTTACATTAACCATATGTGTCAAGTATCCAAAATTATATTTTCTTATGGACTTGTACCATATCAAGTTGCTATTTGGAATTATAAATAAAGAAATGTCTAAGATATTGGATTTTTTACATGATACGTCTTCTAAAGCTAAGATCTCTACATCATTTTATGAGATGAATAATGTTACTATAAATATTGGACTTAATTATATAAAGATACATGAACATCCAAATAATTTTATGATATATTTGGGAGATGCATCAAATAGAGAAGAGTGAAAAGATATTATACTTTTATATGTAATTTAATAATTAATGATGTCTGTCTGAATATATATACTACCATAAAGAAAAATAAAAATAAAAATATTTTGAAGGTTTTACATTATTTTCCTTTAAAATCATGATTGAAAAGATACTTTATGTCACTTGAAACCATTGATCATATGAAGTGTCATGCTTTTGCTGGTAACAATGTTGTGTTAATTTGATATTGAAGAGATTCAAAATCATAGAAAAAATCTTATTCATTATATCCATATTTCTCTCTTGATCTAAGAAATGTGGGATTAGGATTGAAAATTGATGGATTCAACCCATTTGGGACTTTAACTAAAAATTATAGAAAATTTTGTCTTAGTCCAACAATTCCTTATTTTAATTATCTCAAATAATGTTTCTTATGTTCTTAATTAATTATGTGTTTTATAATAGTAAAGTGTTTTTCTGAAAAAATGAAAAATTTGGATAATTTTAGATTCTACCGCATGTTATGTGAAGTGAATGCATAAAGATAGACTACCTATCATGTGAAGAGACCATGTTTGTTAGATCAAATTCATATGTGTTAGAGCTACCATAAGAATAAGTTAACCAACCACAAGTTGAGATAAGTGAGTACATAACCATTGAATTGTACATGAAGAAATATAAATAAGTGTCAAAGAGACCACATGATATAGTAGATCGACCACATAAAGACATGAAGTGATAAAAAGGATGATTTCAACCAACCATGATAGTTTCCAAATTTTTTCAAAGTGTTGAAGTGACCACATGAATGGATTTTAGAAACCACATAATGAGTTTTCCAAGAAGCCACATGAAGGAAGTCAAAAGATATCATGAAGGAAGTGAAGTGAAAACACATTTAAAGTTTAAGATACCACAAGATAGAATTCAATTGACCATATGTTGAAATAAAGTGACTATACAGAGAAGATTCTACCCACCATACACAACTTAATATTTCTACAAGTGTTGAAACTACCACATTAAGAAACTCATCTGCCTCATTAAAGAGTGAAGCCATCACATGGTGACTCATGATTGACCATGAGTGAAAAAGCTACCATGGATAAATCTCAAGATCCCAATGGAAAGTTTGGGAATTTAATGGACCTATCAGAGTAGTTAAGATTCTTTAGTCCAAGAATGATCATTCCCCAATGGATACATTTTTAATAAGTCTCTTGAAATACAAGGAATCCTCCCTCATGAAAAAGGGGTGTGTAAGTATGGTAATGATGCCTTACTCCATAATTTTTCATTCACCTATAATACTATATATTCTTGATGAAATTGAAAACACTTAGAATAAGGGAAAAATATCTATAACTCTATTTCCTAACCTTATCTGACAATTATATGAGGAGGATAAACTTATTGATTAATTGAATTCAATAAGAGACTAACCAATAAAAAAATTTACATGATTTATTATCTCTACATTTTAATTACATATTGGGTAGTGGTTATTTTTATTATAAATTTACTGAGAAATTATATTATACTATATTAAGAAGTACTATAACACTCCTTCATACATTTTATTTACATTTATTATCCCATGTATAACTATTGAAGAGGCTTTGTATAGTTTGGACTGCTATATGAGAAATTGTTTTTATAAAACCATAATCTATGTTTTGGATCTATTTATTAGGTTTTAATAAATTTTTTTTGGAAGTTTATTACTATTAAGTGAAGAGTAATACGCTCCATATTGTATCTAACCTCTTGTTGAATTCCACAGTGTGTCATTTTTCTTTACCTAGTTGTTTTTAACTTGACTCAAAAATAGTTTTATAACTATTGAATTTCACTGAGTATATTTATAACTATGTTTAGAATAATATTTTTTTGATAGTTTATATTTACAATTGATATATATATATATATTATGTTTTATATAGGTATATTATTTTCAAAGAAAAAATAATTTTAGTTATTTTAACAAGGCTTTGATCGAGCCTTTGAGAAATTATATTAAAGTATCGAAATACATATACTCATTGTATTTGTAAAATGGGCTAGTATTTTAAATCAAAGGGATTTTTTTTTTCAAAAATATAAGTATTAATATTGGAATCTCAATTCACATCCTCTTAATAACTCCTCTCTAACAAACAATTGGTATCAGATGTTTTACAAAATGTTTATTTTTAGGCTCTCTATTTTTACTCTCCTTTTTTTACTTTGATCAAGTCCTGAGTGCAAGATATCTTATTTAAATTTAATTAATATCATATTATTATGTATTCTAAACCTAAAGGTTATACTTCAAATTTATCTCTTTATTTTAATAGAACTAATTATTTCCAATGGAAAGTAAAAATGAAAATATCTTTAGAAAGTATAGGATTTGATATTTGGGGAACTATAGAGGATAAATATGATAAAATTAGGACTTATAGGAAGTAATGGGATACTCTAACTAAATATAATTATTATTGTAATTGAAAATACATGAGTTCTATTTTTTTACTTTATGAGAATAAAAGTTTAATAAAATGTTTTCTTATGCCACTAGTTTTAAAATATGAGACACTTTAGCTAATTTTCATGAAGGAAATTATAATGTTAAAGATGTGAGATTAAATAAATATACCATGAAGTATTAATATTTCAAAATTAAACCTCCCCAATCAATATAAAAATGAATTGTATATCTAATGATATAGTTAAAACTATGAAGGAACTTGGAAAACTAATGGTTGAAAAATTGTAAGTACTAAAATTACTGAGATGCATACTGGATAGGTGGAGAAGAAATGTGGTTTTCATTATATAATCCTATGACATTAGTAAACTTATAGTCAAAAAACTGATTGAAAAGATGATTATTTAAAAAGAGTAATTAAAGGTAGACAATAAAGATGTTTAAATGAAGAATAAAAATGTATCTTTCAAGACATATGAGTCTAAATCCAAAGGGGTAACCAAAGATTATTATAGTAGATTTGAATATAATTAGGAAAGTGATGTGGAGATGAATCATCCAGATAGAATAATCAAGAAGTTATATATAAGGAAAAGACTCTCTTGAAAGTCTAGTTATAAAGAAAATCTAATAAAATAGGAAATTGGAAAAATTAATGGAAGAAAAATGACCCGTATATAGGAATAACATGTTTTGAATACAATAGGAAAGGAAATATTAAAGCATATTATCCTAATCTGAAATATAAGAAGAATTTTGATGATATAGTGAATAAATTAAAGAAAGAAATGAAGGAAACTTGGACTAAATCTGAGGACATCTCCATTGATTCTGATTCAGATAGGAATGATATATGTGAGAAACCAAATTTTTTCTTTATGGACACTATATCTTCAGTACAAAATACCACTTTTACCTTTTCTTTTGTTGGTAATGATTTTTTAGATGAAATGAAAATGTCAAATGAAGAAATTTTTGAATACTACTATATGTTGGAAGAACCCATGAAAGAACTTAAAGATAAATATTTTTTTAAAAAGGTGCATGTTTCATATTCCAATAGTAATAATTTCAATTCTATTGAAACTGGTGTTTATGACGCTTTCATCTAGGGGCACACCGCTTAAGCTGACTGAGGTTCGCTGATGTTCGCATTGTACTCCGGGTTCTTTCTTTTCAAAGGTGGGAGGAATATATCACCTATTTGGGGATGTTTTCTCCTTGATAAAAAAAAGATGATGGGATGTTAGTTCCTCCTTCTATGGATTCCTCCTTGGAGATCATTTCCTAGTCTGGGTCTCCCTTAAAGATTAAGATATTTTTCGTGAAACTCATTTCGGGTGCTATATATTTGTGGATGCTGGTTAATTATGCTGCTTATATCGGGAAATTCCAAGGGGTCTGGTCAGGGCAGAAACTGTTGATTAGAGGAGTAGTCACACTGAGGCATCTGTGGCATGTCTTGATACTGGAACACTGTAACAACTATATTATTCCTCATCATATGTCTTCTCAAGGGTGTATAAACCTGAGGCTTTCCACGTCGATGGTAGGGTATCTTATTTTAGAGTCATGTCTCTAAGGTTTTCCTAGGTTTTTGATGTTTAACAAAGGGTATGCCGCAAGTTTAACATCTTATGGAGATGGATCGAACTACTTAGAACACTGATAAGAGTGGAACAGATGCGTACATCCCAAGGAGGGACCACCATGAGTGTTTACTAAATGGATGGATCATAATTCCCAATGAGGACGGACCTAGGATGGTGTGTCCCGAAAAATTAAGGTTTCAAATTGTGAATCCTGATCTGGACACCACAAGGGGCGGATCAGGGAAGGTGGGTCCCAACAAATAGGACACTAAGGTTTACCATTAGCTGGGATTAATCCTCTTGGATGATCCCTATATATCCCCATGTTGGGGAATCAAAACCCACGTAGTTTGAATGGATGATTTGGGGTTACACAATGCGACTACCTAGGTGCTGCTGGGATCCACAATCACATGGATAAATGGATATTATGCACTGAGATAGACCATGTGGATGACATGAACCCACCATGATAAGGGTGGGGTGGTGGAGTAGACAGATGTGGCTTATGCATGGTTATATGCCTGTATGAATGGCATGATCCCACTAGGATGTGGTGGCCCGGGTAAGAATCAGGATGGATGATGGATGATTTAATGAAGTGGATGAGATGAATGGGGTGAAACCACTGTGAAGATGATGGTTTTGGGATTGAACCTCTAAGAGGTTTCCTACATACTTTTCTTGGGAGATAGGTATCAAAGTCAACATAGTTATGGAGTGGGGTGATGAGTCACTTGAGGAGGCAACTTATGAGAATGTACATATGGATGGGTCCCAAAGGAAATGAAACCTTGGGTTGAGGCATGATATTCCCATGACACTTGGGCTCAATGGAGAGACCATGATAAGACATGAATGATGGGATTAAACTTTAGAAATGCTTCCTACGTATCTCCGTGGTTGGAAATAAAAGTCTACATAGTTCAGGATGGAGCATATAATCTGGGTGTACACAAAGGACATCGACTTGAAGACATGTTGGGGATTACGCGTGGTTAGTATCCCATCACAAGAGGGAAACTCTTGGTTGGAGGAGTATAGATTGAGTTTGGGGATTATGCATGGTTAGCTTCCTGGGTGGATCATAACACCTCATGGAGGAAAATCCAAGAGATGTGTCCCAAAAGGCGAAGATGTCACATCAAGAGGGTACATACCTAGGAGGGGGCACCAAAGTTCACCATTGTATAGAATTGAACCTCAAAAAGGATTCCTACATACCCTTCTTAGGAGGTAGGGATTAAAACCCATTTAGTTTGAGAAGTAAAAGGGCCTCACGGTTTAACGTCATGCTTGAAGAAGAAAACGTGTTGGGATTTAACCTTAGGGAGGTTTACTATGTATCCATGTGGTAGAGAATCAAAGTACACATAGTTAGGGAGTGGGTGATGCCATTTAACATTGTAGACCCTGGAAAACGCATCCCCAAAATTTTCTAAATGCCTCCATAAATGATCCAAGATCGTATTCCATTTCGCAAGCTTCGATTTGGTAGGTCGCAGGGCCCGAACGGAGCTACGAATTAGGAGTTATGGACATTTGAAGATTGGGCTGGAAATCTGGTTTGCGAAGCCCATTCGTGAAGCCCCCTCCGTGATCGCGGAGCGCCGCCACGAAGGAATGAGGAGAGAGGCTCCACGAACCCATATGACGTTCGCGACGCGTCGCGAAGACCCGCCGTGAAGTTCCGGAGGTGGTACCTCTCCACGGGCGGATTTGACGTTCACGAGCCTGCCGCAAAGCTCCGGAGGCGGTACCTCTCCGTGAGCGGATTTGACGTTCGCAAGCGCGCCGCGAAGCACCCAAGATGGAGCGGGAGGTCGGCTTCATGGCGCCCCTTGACTATAAATACCTAGCTCACCCCCTTCTCCAAGGAGATGGCCACGACCACTTCGCCCCTTGGGCGGCCGAGCGGAGCTCCACATTGCGGATCCACGAGGCCATGCTCTGCGAGCTGCTTCCTTCGCGTTGCTGCTCCGCGAGCGGAGGATCCGTGAGTCCATGATCCACGAGCCAATGCTCCGCGATGCTGTTCAGCATGACCAAGCTCTGCGAGACCCCTTTGCTCTGCGAGAGACCATTGCTCCGCGAGGCCATGCTCCGCGAAGCTACTTCGCGAAGACCTATGCTTTGCGAGGATCCTACCTTCGTGCCCACCGGTGCATACCGCGGGGGCTGCGCCCCTGCACCCCTGCTCGGGCTCAGTGCCAGGCTTTGGTCCCAGCCCTCCGGGCCGGTCCCTTTGCTACCGTCACAGACCCCCTTGAAAAATGGAGAGTCACACCGCGACCTTTTTGGGCCGAGATGTCGGGATTTTCCATTGTGCACTTATGTGCTCCCACCTTCCCCCTATGGAATACCATGATTTGAGATACTCCTCCACACACCATGAAACACTTTGAGTTGACATATTCCTTTGGGTTTCGTTCCATGTTGTGAGTTGAGATTCTCATCATCAATTCCCCAAGTACCTTGAGTCGAACCATTCCTCAAGAAACTCCTCCAAACCCTATCACTTGGCTCCTATGCCAGGTTGAACCAGAAAGGGCCGCCCTTGCGTAAGTCCCAACACCAACCATTACTAGTCACCTTCTGCCTAATAGTCCTCTCTACATGACTATAAACTGCAGTTCACCCTATGTCCCAGACATAGGATGCCTCTTCCTCCAGATAAGAGATGCCTTGTGCTCCAAGCATGAGATGCTAATAGTCCTATCTACATGACTATAAACTGTAGTACTCCCTATCTAACAAATGATAGGATGCCTATTTCCCTATACAAGATATGCCTTATAATCCTAGCATGAGATGCCAATAGTCCTACCAACATGACTCTAAACTGTAGTATTCTCCCTATCTAACAAATGATAGGATGCCCCTTGCTCCAAGCAAGAGATGCCTTATGCTCCTAGCATGAGATTCCAACAGTCCTACCTACAAGACTATAAACTGTATTATTCTCCCTATGTTCCAAACATAGGATGCATCTTGCTCCAAATAAGAGATGCCTTATGCCCCTATCACGAGATTCTAATAGTCCTACCTACAAGACTATAAACTGTAGTAATCCTTATGTGCCAAATATAGGATGCCTCTTGCCCTATACGAGAGATGCCTTATGCTCCTACTATAAGATACCTAATAGTCCTACCTACAAGACTCAAAACTATAGTACGAACTATGTTCCTAACGTAGGATGCCTCTTGTTCCAAACAGGAGATTCCTTATGATCCAACCGTAAGATACTCAATTCCATGACTACATTGGAATGATTCCAACGCCCCTTGGAATTATCCCTCTTGTGCACCACTGCATAGGTGAAGGCCTCAATACACTAATGGGTTGGGATGCCCTCATAGCCAGACATGAAGAAGACATTACGGGCAGCTCCTGACATAAGCCCCATTCACTATTGCTGCTCTATAGCGGCACCCGGGCAGCTCCTTGCATAAGCCCCATTCACCATTGCCGCTCCATAGTGGCACCCGGGCAGCTTCCTTGCGTAAGCCCCATTCACCATTTCCGCTCCATAGAGGCATCCGGG
Source organism: Viscum album (assembly GCA_963277665.1). Taxonomy (NCBI): domain Eukaryota; kingdom Viridiplantae; phylum Streptophyta; class Magnoliopsida; order Santalales; family Viscaceae; genus Viscum; species Viscum album. Next base: position 1,081,915,848 of record OY728134.1, on the reverse strand, counting down.
AAGCTCCTTGCATAAGCCCCATTCACCATTGCCGCTCCATAGCGGCACCCGGGCAGCTTCCTTGCGTAAGCCCCATTCACCATTGCTGCTCCATAGTGGCATCCAGGCAGCTTCCTGGCGTAAGCCCCATTCACCATTGCCGCTCCATAGCGGCACCCGGGTAGCTCCTGGCATAAGCCCCATTCACCATTGCCGCTCCATAGCGGCACCCGGGTAGCTTCCTAGCGTAATCCCCATTCACCATTGCTGCTCCATAGCGGCACCCGGGCAGCTTCCTAGCGTAAGCCCCATCCACTATTGTCACTCCATTTAACGGTAAGCCATTCACACCCAATCCAGCGGTAAGCCGTTGTGACCCAATCCAGCGGTGAGCCGTTGCGACCCCATGCAACGGTAAGCTGTTGACATCCTTTTCCAGCGGTAAGACGTTCTGAACCGGTCCAGCGGTAAGCCGTTGCGACCCCATTTAATGGTAAGTCGTTCACACCCAATCCAGCAGTAAGCCGTTGTGACCAAATCCAGCGGTAAGCCATTATGACCCCATGCAACGGTAAGCTGTTGACATCCTTTTCCAGTGGTAAGTTGTTGTGACCCGGTCCAGCGGTAAGCTGTTGCGACCCCATTTAACAGTAAGCCGTTCACACCCAATCCAGCGGTAAGCCGTTGTGACCCAATCCAGCGGTAAGCCATTGTGACCCCATTTAGTGGTAATCCGTTCACATCCTTATCCAATAGTAAGCTATTCACACCCAATCCAGCGGTAAGCCATTGAAACCCCCAATCGGCGGTAAGCCGTTATCAGAAGAACTACGTGGTCTTTGATCCATGTCAAGGCATGGTACGTAGGAAGCCTCTTCAAGGATCAAGCCTGAAACCATCATCATTTTTTTCTTCGGGCCTCCATCCTGGAGTAAGTCCCAGCACCATGGGCCGCCTAATGCGTAAGCCCCTCTTCGCTTCTCACGGACGCACCCTTCACGGTGTGATCGTTAGGTCCTTCCTGTCTCTTGTTTCTCACACCGAGTATGACTCACGTGGGCTTAGAGTTGGCATTGGCCATGAAAATACCTCATCCAACATGAATTTAAACTGAGTACCCTCATCCAACATGACGTTAAACTGCATTCCCTTGTCCAGCATGACGTTAAACTACATTCCCTCGTCCAGCATGATGTTAAACTCCATGCCCTTGTCCAGCATGACGTTAAACTGCATGCCCTCATCCAGCATGACATTAAACTGCATGCCCTCATCTAGCATGACGTTAAAATGCATGCCCTCATCCAGCATGACATTAAACTGTTTGCCCTTGTCCCGCATGACATTAAACTGTACAACCATTTGAACTACGAGGTCTTTGATCCATGTCAAGGCATGGTATGTAGGAAGCCTCCACGAGGTTCAATCCCACCAGTCATCCAATTCATGTCGAGTTCTACCTTCATTCAACATGACGTTAAACTGCATTCCAGTCTGACGACAAGCCATTGTGACCACCCACCGAACTACGAGGACTTTGATCCATGTCAAGGCATGGTATGTAGCAAGCCTCCCAGAGGTTCAAGCCCATCTCCCATCGGACCAAGGTCCCTCATTTACGTCGGTTCACCGACACCCACCGCCTGTCGTTTATTCATGTCAGGGTTCACCACCGTCCCGCATGACATTAAACTGTATTCCATCAATCCTTTGAACTACGAGGACTTTGATCCAAGTAAAGGCATGGTATGTAGGAAACCTTCCCAAGGTTCAAGCCCACCACTAGTGGACCCCTGGGTCTACTTTCACGTTGGTTCACCGATGAAAACCTTTTAACTACGAGGTCTTTGATCAATGTCAAGGCATGGTACGTAGGAAGCATCCCCAAGGTTCAAGCCCATCTCTCATTGGACCAAGTTCCACCTTCACATCGGTATGCTGACGATGCCCATAGGACCAAGGACCACCTTCACATCGGTTCGCTGACGCATCAGACCAAGGTCCACCTTTATGTTGGTTCACTGACGAAATCCATTGGGCCAAGGTCCACCTTCACGTTGGTTCGTTAACGACATCCATCGGTCCAAGGTCCACCTTCACTCCCGAACTACGCGGACTTTGATTCCCTTCCACGGGGATACGTATGAAGCCTCTTCAAGGATCAAGACCAACTTCACCGTTGCCCCTGCGATGGTCCCATTTCGCTCCCCCTCCACTTCATTCATCCATCCATCAACCATCCTGATTCTCACCCGAGCCGCCACATCCCGGTGGGATCATGCATCCACCTCCTCGCTGCTCCTAGCGGCGCATGGGCCGCTTTCCATGTGTAAGCCCCAGCATATCTCCGGGTCGTTTTCCTCTATATACACCCTGATTCATCACCCCTTAGAAATACGTGGGTTTTGATCCCTGTCCTATACACAGGGTACGTAGGAAACCTCCAAGAGGTTCAATCCCAACCAATGGTAATGTACCCCATCCTGGGGTGCACTTCCCCTGATCCGCCCTCAGTGGTGTTCAGATTAGCCATTATGGTGTGACATCTCCCCTCTACGGGGCACACCACCATCAATCTATCTCTATGGGATGTTCTGATCACCCTTATTTCATCTCCACAAGATATTAAACTCATAGCCTACCTTGTGATAAACATGAGATGCCTGAGGAAAACCTCAGATGGAACGCCTTTGGCGTAACCGTCTTCGTAAGACGTTAAACATGCTGCATCCCCTGTGTTAAACATGGGAAGCTGAGGAAAACCTCAAGTACATGCCTATGGAATATGATTCACCGCATTTGACATGGGATGCCTTGGGATATGCACCCTTGAGATTCCCTCTCATGAGGAAGAATACAGGTTCCCCAATGTCCATGCACCCAGAGATGCCCTGACATGCCTGATGTTGCCGTCTACTCCGACTGAAGGTTGCTACCATGTCAAGACCCCATGGAATGTCTTGACAGAAGTAGTGTAATTAACCAGCGTCCATGAAGATATGGCACCGAGAATGAGATTCATGAACAACATATTAAATCTATGAGGGAGACCCAGACTAGGTGGCGAGTTCCGAGGAGGAATCCATGGAAGGAAGAACCGACATCCCATCATCCCGTTTCGATCAAGGAGTAGATGTACCTGAACAAGGAACAAATGCCACTCGCCTTTGGAAAGCGGGAATGCGGGGCAATAGCAGCGCGTCCTCCACAGACGGATGTGCGCGCCCTGAAGAAAGCATCAGAAAGAAACATCATGCATGATGAGAATTGAACTGATGTGAAATGGTTAGAACAAATGGATAATAGTATTGAACCTCAGTGAGGATTCCTACATATCCCCATAGTAGGGAATCATAGTCCACATTGTTCAAGAGTGGGAATATAATCGGGGTGTAAATAAAGGAAAAACACTTAGAGACATGATGGGGCTAACGCAAGGTTAGTAGTCCAACGAATATTTTATGGTTGATGCCTACTCTAAGCTCATACGATTCATGTTCTGTGTGAGAAACAAGAGGCGACAACATACCTGACGATTGTGTCACAAGAGTTGTAGCCACAAGGGATGGTGTGGGGATTATACATGTATAGAAGCCTAGGGATATGAAGATTAATAATTACTCCAAGAAGGAATCCATAAGAGGATGTTCAGATGCATGAGGAGGATATGGCTATCATATAGAGAACACCCTATCAAGGTTGGTTGGGGATTATGTAAAGTCTACCGGAGGAGTGCATGAAGAAAAAGCACAAAGGGAAAGATAAGGTAGATTGAAAAGGTGGGGAATAAAAGGATCTCATTCCCATCCCCTCGGTCCACTCAGGCCTTCCACACATGTGAAAAGTCATGGTTTAACATCATGTGTTGGGGACTTAGGGTGCTTGGTAGTTTAATATCCCACATCTCAGACAAGGAGGAATCACTCCCTACCCCAAAGACTTACACAACTTTTACCAACCCTCACTTGGTAAAGGGAAGGCACAATTAATTCTAGGATACAACAGAGTGTAGGAGTGATCAAATGAGGGCTCAGATTATCATGGCTATGCGAAGACACAATATATGTTAGCATGCCTATTTGAAGAAGCATAAGGAAAAGAAATACAACATAAAGTACCACTCAAGGAATCATGGAATCACTTTTTACGAGCCTATAAGGATTCATGGGAGAATTGATCATGAAGTAGAAGTCCTGGAGAAGAGTAGATTAACAAAGCTTTGGTGATTTGCGAAGAAAAGGGGCTTCGCTAAGGAAACTACTTCACAAAATGCGGAGAAAAGTCTCTCTACAAAGGGAGAAGATTTGTGAAGCATGAAGATCCTATCAAGACATGGATTCTTCATGTGATTGGAGGGTGCTTCATGAAGGATTAATGATCCACAAATCCTTGAGTACCCAAAAGGTACTCCTACCTTCGCGAAGGGCATCCCCACTTGAAGGGAGGGAAAAGGGAGCAAAGGGAAAGATAGTTCACAATGCTCGGGTACCTTGGGTGATGCATTTTATGGATTGTTCACAGAGAAGAGGGAGATTTGTGAAATGAGAGCTTAGAAGGTGAAAGTTTAGGGTTTGAATCCTTTGGAGTGGGGGGTGATTCACCTATTTATAGGCTCTAGGCATCATGATTCTACAATGGCGTGCCATGAAGATGATATTGATTTGTGATTGGAGGCATCTTCGTTGGGATCGTAGAGGATTCCATCATTTCTCTATAGAAGTCACTGTACTCATTTGACTTCCCAAAGGCTTTCTTATTTTCTTTAAAATATTTTGGAAGTAGTCTATATATAGTCTTAGATCCATTCGTGGAGATGGATGGATCTACGACAGAGCTTCATGAGGTAGGCCCATTTGGTGATTTTTGTACCTTTTCTGGTCTATTCAATGCATGGATTTCAACATCAATAAATGCCACCCTTATAATGGGATCCAATAAGAAAATGAGGGTCATATTTTGAGGGTATATCACCTAAAATATGTAGATTGTGAAGCTGATTCACAATGAGAGCATGTAGAGGTGTAGGATGAGATCGCTGTAAAGCTCGGGGAGACAAAGGGCACACCACAAAGCTCGCATGGCCGCCACCTATAAATATGGTGTGAGGGACCCCCTTTTGTCTGCATATATTCTCTATAAATTTGTGCTTGAGCTCAAGAATCTCAAAGCTACAGCACCCCCGAGAATTATCTTTGATAACTGGGTTCCAAGGATCAGTGATCCATGAATTCTACTTAGCAAACCAGTGCATTAAGATCCCTTGTTTCTCTGTGAAGCATGCCGAGTACTTAGAGGCTCTGCAATCTTGTGCTCCATGAGGTGTGATTTGCGAACATGATTCACAAACATGCTTCGAAAACAGTGAATAAATTTGACCAAGTCCTAGAATGAAATAGCCAACTAAGAAGCTTCTTAGGAAGTCCTTGCAGATGACACTTGAAAGGAAGACATGGCAAATAATCCTGATATTGGGGAATGTGTACGGGGTCATTCTAATCATGATTCCCTAGTGGGGCTGTTGTCTGAAGGGAATAAGTAATACCCCCTTTGCAAGAGGTTTCTACTGTATGGATTTATTCTGAGGGATTATGTATTCATCCTTAAAGAAAGTGGGGACGAACCAACTCACTGGTTTAGGGGCATGCCATGCCAATTTTAGTGGTTTAGGGACATCGATGGCCACACCTGGAAGGACCATACACCTATTGTCACCGAATAACTTTACAACTACATCAACAATGCTGATGGGAAAGTGCTGCAACCATAGGTATCTTCACCACAATAACATACCATCCTTAATGAGGGCTTAGGGAACCCAAATAAATGGTGGAATGATAATTGGGATCTGTTCTAGGGTGACAACTTCATAGACGAGTGGGCCTGGGCCTACTAGGTGGGTGCATCCTACGATGAATTCAGGGTAGAGCTGACATGGGTAGGCTTGTATGGGGATGCATGGACTTCTCAATTCCACATCTACCATAAAAAAACACGATTATAGAGCTGGGGAGTAGGTGGTTGTTGAGAACCAACACTTTCCATTTTCATCAAAGGGAGGTCAGCATCAGCCTCTGGGATCTTCAAAAAATCTTAGGGATTCCCATTCTAGGGGAAATGTCTAATAAATTCCTCCTCATGGAGAATACCTGGGAGGATCCAATGAAGATTACATGGATGGAAAAGACATTGGTGGACCTAGTTCAAGTAAAAGACAAGAAGTTAGTGAGGGATGTCTATTTTAAGCAGTGGTTTTGGCATTTCCTGAATTTCCCACCAGATCATCCTATTGGGGGAGAGGAGGCACCTAGTAAACAAGTAACAAGGCCCCCAACTATCAAAGGGAATCTCAATGAAGCATGTAGTGTTCTTACTGGGGAATATTAGAAGAAACCCAATAGCAGATATTGGGGTACATTTTCAAAAATGAGTAGCAACAATTTGTTATTTTGGATAGGTTTATCTCTATGCTCATTTGTGGGTGGATGTTGCTAGTTAGGGATGTTACAATGGGTTTATGACCAAGAACACTCATCATAATGGCTATGATAGTGATGGGGAAGTGCGTCAACCTTGGGATCCCAATACTGGAAAAACTGTACAATTTGTTATGACACACTAGTAAGGGGAATAAGACACAATGGGTGTGTGAAACACTCCATTTACTATACGAGTGGATAATAGTGAACATAAGGGTTTACAAATATCTAAACCCCATTTCCCCTCCTAGGTCAGACTTTTGACCATCCATTCTGAATTCAAAAGGTAATTTCCCTACTAATCATACTTGGCTGACGGTGCTGATCAGATTCTGGAGGGTGGAAAAGATAAATTTTCATCTATTCCCACTACCAATGGTAGTATTCACTAATGAAATTTAGGGAACTAAAGAGCATTGATCATATCTCATGTCCTTCCGAGTTTTATTCCTTGTGGCATGGGTAGATCGTGAGCCTATCTGCAAGCCATATAACCCACATCACTTTTCGAGGAAATTCCAGTGAATGTAGAGGTTAACACCACAAGTTTACATGGGGGTACTTCATGAGGAACAGCCATGTATACTAAGATGGATCTGCCTTATGTTCACACATGAAGATACATAATGAGTTGCCTCTTCCCACCGCTGCCTATGAGCTTGTTGAGGAGTATACAAAGAGATGGGAGAAAGCCTACCAGGGGGAGATGATGAAGAAAACAACCATCTATGTTTATTATGGGTTGAACCCTCAACCTTGAGGTCATGGTTGAAAAATAGAAAGGACATATCATGGAAGTAGAGCTGGTACACATCGCAATGGTGGAGCCAAAACTACTACAGGGCTAGTAATTCCAAGGTCTGCTCTGGGAAGAGGTGAAAGAGGAGTGGTGGTAGACCTAGAGGCTCCAATTGGGTAGTGATAGGAGGAAGGAAGACAACCAAGAGGGTTCTATTGGATACCTACCCAGGCTCCTAGGAAGCGACTGCACTGTATAGACATGCCTGAGGATGCTCTTTATCCAAAGTCTTGGGAAACGTGGTATGTTAATAAGTTATTCCTTATCCATTCCTAGATGTGGGAATGAATTAGTCATCTTGGGATGGATATTTTATAGATTTTCTAGGACAAGGCTATCTTTCTGGTGTCTCAAGCTTAGGGGAAGAAATATGTAGTTGAGATGGAAGACTTCATGAATTCTCAGGGCACTCCACTTCTGATGATGGATCGGGTGAAAGTATTGCTCTATAGAACATCCCCACAACAACCATATATTGATGAGATGAGGGAGTGATTTCCTTTACCTAAAAAATTAGAAGAATCCTTGGGAGAAAATGCCAACAGGGTAATTACTTTGGAGGAAGGTGAGGATGTGGCCTTAGAGCTCAAAGATTTTTCTGAGACTCTTGAGCTAAACTCTAAAATTTTCCTTTGTTCCATGATCTTATCCATGTCATCCAGGTTTCTTAATCGACATCTATTATTTATAGGAGATCCTCATACAAAATATCCCTTCTTGTATAACAATAGATGTAAATTTAGGATCCGTGCCTAGGATGATGGTGAGTGTTGGGTCTGGTAGGGATTTGACGACCATAGTGACCATTCTAGAATCTTCAAAACTTCCAACCATATACAGGGGGTCATGTCATGGGATTCTAATAGTAAGGACTCAAGGGTCAAATCAGATATTTGACCTTGGTAAGTCTTCATCCCCACAAAGTCACAACTATTGTTCATAGGACCAGGAAAAATGACACCATCTTTGTCTAAATAATCCTTCAAGTAGTATTTTCAATTCTATTGAGGATGGTTGGGGTCCCTTGAGAACCTTTACTAAGGGGAACAACGATTGTCATGGAATTAGATGCCCAAGCTAACCATACCACTGCGATCATAGATTTGGATAGAGGCACTGGAAGGGAATAGCTAGAACTTATCGAGGTGGGATCCAGTTTTTGAGATTAACCACATAATGTGGAACCCAGCTCATTTGATAGGATTCTGGAGGAGGATCATACTACCGAAAATTTGTAGGTGTTCCCAAAATATGAACCTACTGACCCAGAGGAGCTGGACAAGACCACTTTTGATGCGTAGGATAGTCAGGATGTCCATCATCGGTCATGGAAACTGATCAAGCACTTCATTGATGACACTCCACAATTAGAGTGGATAAATAAGATTTGAAAACTTCTACCTCAGCTTCACGACCTATGATCCAGAGGATTTGATGTGTGAAATATACATATGCTCGTCCTGGACTATCTTGTGGAGAAGATATGAGAGTATGACCATGGAATCAGTGTTGGATGGTAGCGAAGGAAGTCTTTCAACACTCATAATATTCAAGAGGATGAACAAGAGATCCAATTATTGGAAACACGGATGTACGAGTTCTCTTCTTTCACTAGTTCCCAATCAGAACTCATATCACGATTACAAGTTTATTTGGAAAAATCTAAGGTGTAGCTAAGGTGAGCATCCTGAGAGGTGGTTGAAATCCAGGACAAACAAGATTGAATTTGAATCAGGGATGCCGAAGTTCACCCCACATCCAATAAGGAAGGAAGGGAGCTCAGAAGGTGACAATGAATCCTGGATTCCACACATCAAAGGGCAGTGGAGCTAAGATGCTCCATCAAAGGGGCCAATCCATAGGGGCTAAATTTTGTTGAACTCCTAAAAATACTCTCATGCTTGCTTGCTTATTCAGACTACATGCATCTAAATCTTTTTGTTGTTTTAGATTATTGCACTCTGACCATAGAAAATGTAGAGACCCGAAGCTTGACGTACATAGACATTACATTACTTTTTCGGAATACTTAGTACATAACAAAAACACACACACAAGGATCGTAATAGTTTAGTGTCTTTGGAAACTCAGAATATAATCTTCTAATCGTGGTGAAAGATCTTCAACATCTCCCATAAAGATCTTCTTCTTTTTTACCTAAAGCATTTCTTTGTATCCTAGGGAAATAAAACATACAAAAGGGTGAGCTCAAATGCTCAGTAAGGGTAAACAAAAGAAATATCAATCACATCATATACATAAGAATATAACTTTTGGAAATCTTAACCTGCAAAAGAGATCATAATATCATAACATGGGATAAATCATAGAAGTGAAATGTAATCCCAAGAATCATAACTTAAAACATGAAACTTTGTGTCATACACACATAATCATAGAGAATCATTTCTTATTAGTCAAGACTCATTTCCAAGACTATCTGAGTGGAAAAAGTCCATTTTTGAACCGAGTCACCCTCGTTTCAGTCCTGTTTCACTGAACCGGTATAACCTACCATTCCAGCCATGTCTATCTCATGAGATATAAAATCTTTACCCAATGCATTGGAGGGAGATATAGGTCCCACCCATCTCATAATGATACGATTCTTATGTGTGCCACAAAATCTTAAATCATACATTATTTCATAACCCATGTAATAAAAATGGGAATCTTAAACATCGTGACATCATAAAACAATTCATATAAGATAAAGGAATTCATAAATATAATTCCATCACAACATAATCAAATCAATGTAATAATAGGGATAAAAACAGAACCCTTTATTATCTTAGATGGAAAATAATTTTGATAAAACACTTGAACTCCATTCTTGAGGAAAATATCCTTTCTACTTTGAAAACACTTTTCCTTTCTTAACATGTCATAAAATTCTAAACTAAAATAAGTTGATTAAAAATAAACTTAAAAACATGTAAAGGAAGCTTCTTGGAAATAATGTTTTAAAAATCCATTCATGCGGTATAAGTTAAAAAAACATTCTTCTCGTACTTTTGTCAGAAAAGTCAAAAAGTACCTCGTACGAAAAACGACAAAAGATTCCTTTCATATCCTTTATTAAAAACTCACCGAATAGTAAAATTGGATTTAAAAAATTGTAGGTGGATGGAAATAATATTAAATATTGAGGAAACATGGACGTGGATGATAAAATACACCCTAGTAAATACTAAAGTATAAACAATCTCAGATAAAAATGAGATTGTGATATTTCCCTTACCTTAGGTCCGATATGCTTTGTACATGTCCAAACCTCCTCTTCTTTGAAGTGCTTCTTTGAGACCTACTTTTAGGGTACTAAAATAGGTCTTTTAAGAAGACCAAAACCTCTAGGATGTTTCTAGGGAAGTGGAGAGAAGAAATTGGTAGGGGTTGGCCGAGCTTGAAGGCTCAAAGTGGTGTGAGGAAGAGGGGGAGGAGGTTCCCTTTTATAAGGGAGGAGAGGGGCACCTTTGGAATAACTAAAAATATTATTTTATTATAAAGTAAAGTTCGGTTTTAAATAGCTCAAAATTGAGTTATTTCGAAGATAAGGTGGGTATGGGTCGAAAGCCTCTCATAAAATAGAATTTAGACAAGTTTAGGTCATTATATTAACCTTATCTTTTAGTTTTAACTCTTAGTTAATTAGATTGACATTTATCATGTCACTTTGTATTTTTATATTATATAGTTAATAAACTTACCATATACATCCAAGAGACCCCCAAGTTGTGTTTTATTAATATATATAACCTTATCTAAGTCATTTTTACGAACCTTAGATTTTTAGGAGTAAAATAACAATTAATAATATAATGTTTGTTTTAAAAACTATTTTATGTCAATTTTGACACTATTCAATAGTTGATTTTTTTGAAACTCATAACAGAATGATTACTTCGACCAAAGTTAATTAAATAAATCCTAACATGTCATATTAACCTATAAGATTAGTTTAATTCATAAAAAGTCTCAAATTATACTTATTTAGGTATTTATAATATCAATTATTCTAATTTTTCACTATTATGGTAATTACTGCATCATCATTGTGTCATAAATAAATTAAATTATTTAAAGTCTAAAAATTACAAATAAAATATCATTATGTAATAAATCTTTTTAGATTTCTAATGAATATTTATATTTGAATTTATCTTATGTATAACCCCATATTAAAAATTATTTACTTATTAAACTTTGATTTTAACTATTTTAACCCTTCTTTAAATAAATTAATAATAAATGTCGTAATCTAATCCAAGTGGGCCTAAATGGTCATATTTTATTCATAAGGTTGTTTTTGGTCGAATTAAACTTGTAGAATAGAATTAGGACATGTTTTAGGGTAATAATAATATCATTTTTACCCTTAATTACCCTATTTACTTTTAATCGTGGTAAAAAAAAGTAAAAAGTTACTATTCACCTAAAATTATTTTCATCTCATTGAACCACATTTTAGCCCTTGATATTAATCGTGTCTCTCGGATTTTTGAAATTCCACTCACAGAAGCGGTAAAATTAAGTTTTATGAAAAATTCAATTTTTTAACTACCACTTAGTGGTTTCACTATTCATAAAAAATTGAACGTTTTCAGAAAAATACCAAACTTTCACCCTAGGCTAATTTCGATATTACGAATCCAAAAATGAAGTCCATTTTGAAAAATAAAATTTATAAAATTTCAAAAAGTGGTTATTACTATTCATAATGGCTAGTTTTATTAATATTTTAATAGTATATCGTTGTTTAGTGAAACTCGGTATTGCGTACTACACACGCTATCGAGGAAGGTCACGATTGCGTGTAATGCAAGGTAAGTCAAGGATTCATGTTGAGCAAGCTCCTTTTGGTGTAGCATAAAACACAAGACATTAATGAAATTAAAAAGAATATTTTTCATAAAATCTCGGGCTGTTACATTCTACCCCCCTTAAAATGAATTTCTCCCTCGAAATTCGTCGGGGTTTTACTATTTGAAAGTTTCTTTAATAGAAACCCAAATTGTAAAAAGGAATACCAAAACCAATCTTTAAAAACAAAAGTATGAAACATAACGGTTACCCAAATAAACTAATCACTGGGTTTCCACATAGGTGAAAATATGGATATGGAAGAGAAATCTAACCATCATGTTCTGATGGAGAGTGGTAGAGAACATGGCTATGGAAAAGCCAGCAATCACAAAGCCATAAATTTGTAATGATCTAAGGTACCATCTGATTCATCAGATATAAGAGCACTAGGACAACATTTTTGGTTTTCAAGATCATTTCCCTAAAGTTGATGAAATTGGAATTAGAAGAAATACTTTCGTGATTTTGGTATAGTCTCACCGTTTGTCATTCTTTGGAAAATTTCCACTTCATCTCTTAAAGAAATGAAGTTGAATTTTTCATTCATGATGTGTTAGCAGATCATGTGATAGAATGATGGGTCATTCCATCTGTCTCAAACAAAAGGTTAGAAAAGTTATCAAAAATATATAAGTCCATCTATAGTGATATTAATCATATATGGTTCCTAAAATGAACTTATACTTCATATATCATACCGCTTAAAATAAAACTAGTTTCTACTAACCAGGGACTTCCTATAGGCCAGTGGTAGGCGATAAAGGCCAGTCGTACTTTGGTTGTGGGTTCGATTCCTATGACCTTGTCCGACGCGATGGGCTGTCGCCCATCCTGCAGGTTGTCCTTTTTCTAAAACTATATTACTATAACATCCCATCAATAATATCGAAAAAAACTTCTATCCTTAAACAATACTAACTTATGTCCAACATAATCCATTCTAATCTTTAGTCTTATCCATAATACTGCAGTCCATTCTCATAATATAGTGAAAACGATTACCAGAGATTTAATACCATCGTTGATCCCCATATATCATAAGATATGTCTTGTTGGTCACATTCCAAACATTCAAAGGCCTTAATCATGTATTCTCTTGAATACCCATTGAACCTTAGTGAAAACATGAATGTAGTTAAAAGTTAACACTTTACACATACCAAAATCCTCAAAATTCTATATACTCAAACCATGATATCACTTAGTCCTTATATCAATCATGAGCTCATGAATACTATCAAGCATACTAGATTCTCTTTATCCCTTCATTATGTGCATATCATCTGCTTTCCAAAAATATTTCAATCACTTTTCATGGTTACTGATGCCATAAAATTATTGAAAACCACAATAGACAAAAACATAAATATTCCAATATTCCACGATACTATATACAACATTATTTTGGAATCCCATTACATAAACACTTAATCATTCCACCACATCATTATCATATTCAACATCGCCAATGGTGATCACATGTGACTTCCATTTGTCCTTTTCCTTAAGTGGTTGCTCATGTCGATCATCACTAACCCTTGGATTAGGGCATTTATTAGCATAATGCCCCATTTCCTTGAACTTGAAGCATTGAAGTGTAGTAGGTTCATTCTATGTATCCCTTCCTTTGTTTACATCATTAGACATCTTCTTCCCATCATTGAGGCATTCAAATGCCCGATGACCTTCCTTTCCACATTTGAAACATTTACTTGTCCCTTTAAGACAATCTCCACCATGCTTCTTTCCACACTCTGAGCACAAGGAAACATTCATCTTCTTTTCACCATTATTCTGAGATTTCTCCTTGAACTCCATCTTTAGTTTCATGTCAAAACTATGAGATGGATAAGTAACACCAACTTCCATTTCTACCTTGATAGCACAACGCACAATTTATTCATAGCTACTGAAGTCTCTTATAGCTAATGCCCATTGAAGATTTGGTTTTAAGCCACTGAAGAATCGATCAACTTTACTTTCAGGTTGGATGATAAATCCAGATGCATACCTTGCAAGCCTTGTAAAATTCTCTTCGTATATACCAACAGATTCATCATCCTTTTGCTTTAGTTCAAGAAACTCCTTCTCCATCATTGTTCGAAGAATACGGTGGAAGTACTTATTGAAAAATAAGTTCTTGAACTCATCCCAATCCATGAACTCAATTTCATCTCTTTGCCTCGTATTCTTGATAAGATTCCACCATTGATCAGCTTCACCTTCCAAATGATATACTGCTAAGATGACTTTATCATGTTCAGAACATTGAAGAACTGAAAATATCTTTTTAGTGGTACTGATCCATTTTTTAGCAACAAGTGGATCAGAAGACTCACTGAAAGAAGGTGGACGTTGCCTCATGAAGGACTCAATATAATATTGTTCCCTCCTCTACTCATTAGGAAGTCCAGAATGATTCATAGCTTGTGTAAGTATAGCAATAAGATTTTACATTCCATCACCCATAACATATTTTTGTTCAGGAGGAAAATCATTGCTTTGTCCATTGCATTGATCAACATGGTTCCTTCGGGTTCCAGCCATCGTCTAAAACCTAAAAAGAATAGTTTGAGAGGAAAAATATCATGCTAGGGAAAACAACATAATAAAGGGGGAGTACCTTCAATATCTAACATCTTAGGTTTAATTCTATGATCGTTAGCGTAATTGTAGTACTATAACCTATACGTATACTTAACCTTAGGGACATCCCTAGACATACCTTAGAAATATCTCTAGGGATCTTACTAACGTTTTCGCATCCTAATTTCCAAAGGTTTACTAAACCTTTCCTCTGATACCAACTGTAGAGACCCGAAGCTTGACGTACCTGGACATTATATTACTTTTTCAGAATACTTAGTACATAACAAAAACACACACACAAGCATCGTAATAGTTTAGTGTCTTTGGAAACTTGGAATATAATCTTCTAATCGCGGTGAAAGATCTTCAACATCTCCCATAAAGATCTTCTTTTTTTTTACCTAAAACCTTTCTTTGTATCCTGGGGAAATAAAACATAAAAAAGGGTGAGCTCAAATGCTCAGTAAGGGTAAAAAAAAGAAATATCAATCACATCATATACATAAGAACATAACTTTTGGAAATCTTAACTTGAAAAAGAGATCATAATATCATAACATGGGATAAATCATAGAAGTGAAATGTAATCCCAATAATCATAAATTAAAACATGAAACTTTGTGGCATACACACATAATCATAGAGAATCATTTATTATTAGTCAAGACTCATTTACAAAACTATCTTAGTGGACAAAGTCCATTTCTAAACTGAGTCACCCTCGTTTCAGTCCTGTTTCACTGAACTGGTATAACCTACAATTCCAGCCATGTCTATCTCATGAGATATAAAATCTTTACCCAATGCATTAGAGGGATAGTTATTTAGGGCAAGGTGACTCTACAAAATGAGGATGAACTCCATGAGGGTTGGTGCTAGAGTGGGGAGGACCTCCTCCTAAGTTGGATAGGATATGAGGAGGGATTTCATATCAGATATCATTGATGTTGGGAGGGCCTCCTCTTGATGAGATGGGGTGTGAGGGGCACCTGGACATATGTCAAACGGAACACAGGGAGGAACTCCATATTTGTTTCCTCATTCATGGGGAGTGCCTCCATAGTAAGGAGTGATAGAGCGAGGATGACCTCAACTTGAGATGGTGATAACATGGGTAGGACCTCCACGCTGATATATGGTGGAGTGAGGAGGACCTTCACTTTGGTTGATATTACAGTGGGGAGGGCCTGCATTTGATCCAGTGATGATGTGAAGTGGAACGTTGCATTGATTACCTGAAATATGGGGAAAAAATCCATACATGAGATCATGGGAATGAGGAGGACCTCTATGATGGTTGTCCATAAGGTGGGGAGAACCCCCACTTGAACCAGTGATGACAACATGGGGAGGGCCTCCATGCTGAGCATGGGAGAGGGGATGACCTGCACTCTGGCTTGCGATGGTATGAGGAGAGTATCTGTACTGAACTCTATCCTCATGGGTTGGACCATAATGCTTGTTTCTCGTTATAGTGACTAGATATTCAACCCATACCGCCCAAGGTGTGGTTGGGACCTCAATCCTAATCAGGCGTAAAAGTTCCCATACTCTGTAGAAATAAGGAACTGATAGGGTGCATCAGTAGTGGGATGGGACATTGAAGCTATAAAAGATGATTCTACCTGAAGAGAATTATCCTAAGCCTATGATTGATGTTGAAGTCATGTTAGACAAACTAGGGCTGACTGGGTAGGGGTGTAGATCACCTACTCCCCGGTCTATGAGACTGGATGATGGCATTGGCATGACTTGGTGGGAGCCCTCCTTAGCGGATCCATAGATTAAGTTGAAGCCGGGATGATTTAAACATCCCTTACCTCATCGGTGTAAGAGAGTGAATCATAGGAGTGTTCTGGGGAGAGGCTCCTGAAATGGTTGGATGTCAGAGTGGGGAGTATCGACTCCCTGTGCGGCCCTTGGGGGCAGCAGTGACGATGTGGCACCAAATCCCCCAGATCTTGGTGGGCCATATACATAGTCAGGATGACCCCACCTTTTCATATCACTGAATATGAGTATCAACCCCCCTCCTATGAATAAACTATAAGGGAGAGATGGGTGTGGGAGCCTAGTAGTCATAGATGAGTAAGCCATTGTGGTGGAGGCGGAGCTATGCGGGAAAGCCGCAACATCATTCCTCCTGCCCCTGTGTCTGTGGGATGGGGGAGATTGGATACTTGTAACTACTGCTTGGGTTCTGCAAAGCAGGAAGATTCAGCCATCAGTAAAAATATTAGGAAATAAATTACCAATTCCCCAGCACCATTCTATCTTCTATGCTTGGAGAGAAAGATCTACACAGAAAATGCCACAGACCGAAGTTCATAGTGATTAATTGCCCCAAACTTTGGTGAGTTCCATGCCAGGCCCACTATTTGGCTTGGTAGGTCTTGGAACTAGATATCTGAATTCGTTGACATGCTAATCTTATGATAGCTCAAATTCTATGAATCACCATTTAGAGGAGAAGAGTTTCATGCTGGGTTCACCATTTCTATTTTTGATGATTTCCACCAGGGCGTGCTGCCTGGGCTGACTAACATTTGATGATAGTTGCATTGTACCCCATGTTACCACTTTCCAAAGGTGGGAAGCATCTGTTGCCACTTTAGGGACATTTTATCCTTGATAAAAATAGGTTGATGGGATTTTGGTTCCTACTTCCATGGATGCCTCCGCGGAGCTCGCCGCCTAGTCCAAGTCTCCCTCAAATATTAAGACGTTGTTTGTGAAACTTTTTCCTGGTGCCATCTCTCTGTGGAAACTAGTTAATTACACTACTTATTATGGGGAATTCCAAGGGGTTTGATCAGGGCCACAACCTTCGGTCAGGTGAGTAGTCACGCTAAGTATTATGTGGCATGTATTGACATTGGAACACTGTAACAATTATATTCTTCCTCATTAGAGGGCTTCTTAAGGGCGCAGAATCCCAAGGATTACCACATCTATTATGGGGTATCTTATTATAGAGGCATGTATTTGAGGTTTTACTTGAAATCCCATGTTTAACATAGGGTATTCCATGAGTTAAAGATCTTTCAAAGATGAATTGGACTGATTAAAACACTGATAAGAGTGGAAAATATGGGTACATTCCTAGGAGGGATCACCTAGAGTATTTACTGGATGGATAGATCAGAATGCCCAATGATGATAGACCTAAGATGGTGTGTCCCTAAAAAGGGAATTTTTCACACCATGAAGGTGGATTGGGACACCACAAGGGGAAGATCAGGGAAGATGGGTCCCAATAAAGGGGACACCAAGGTTTACTATTGGCTGGGATTGAACCTCATGGAGGCTTACTATGTATCCCCGTGGTGGTGAATCAAACCCTTGTAGTTCAAATAGATGATTTTGGGATTATGCAATGAGGCTTCCCATGTGATTTTGGGAGCATCAATCACATGGATAAATGTGTATTATGCACTAAGGAAGCCCATGTGGATGAAGTAACCCCACCATGATAAGGGTGGGGTGATGGAGTAGATGGATGGTACTTATGTATGGTTAGTTTCCCATATGAATGGCATGATCCCATTGGGATGTGGTGGCAAGGGTATGAATCAGAATGGATGATGTATTATTTAATGAAGTGGATGATATGAATGTGGTGAAACTGACATGAAGATGAAATTGTTAGTCCTGAACCTTAGGGAGGGTTCCTATATACCCTTACTAGGAGGTAGGGATCAAATTCAATATAGTTCTGGACTGGGGCGATGAGTCACTTGAGGAGGAAGCTCATGATAATGGATGCATGGATGGGACTCGAAGGAAATAGAAACTTGGGTTGAGGAATGATATTCTAAAGACATAGGGGCTCAAGGGAGAGACTAGGATGAGACATGAATGATGAGATTGAACATCATAAAGGCTTTCTATGTATCCTAGTGGTAAGGAATCAAAGTCCACATAGTTCCGGATGGAGCATAGAATCAGGTTGTACACAAAGGAAAATGACCCAGAGACATGCTAGAGCGTACACGACATTAGCATCCCATCAGAATAGGGATACCTTTGGTTGGGGGAGTATGGATTGAGTGCACGGATTTTTTCTGGTTCGATTCTCAGGTGGATCAGAACACCTCATGGAGGCGGATCCAGCATATGTGTCCCAAAAAGGGAAGATTTCATATCTGGAGGTTACATCCCTAGGAGGGATCACCAAATTTTACCATTGATTGGGGTTTAACCTCAAAGAGAATTCCTATGTACCCTACCTAGGAGGCATGGATCACAACCCATGTATTTTGAGAAGAAAAAGGGACATACAATTTAACATCATGTTGGATGAAGAAAAGGCGTTGGGATTAAACCACAAGGAGGTTTTCTACGTATCCCCATGGTAGGGAATCAAAGTCCACATAGTTTTGGAGTGGGTGATGTAGTTTAACCTCATGTGGGATGAGGAGTGAACTGACATGAAATGGACAAAACAAATGGATGATGGGATTAAACCTCAGGGAGACTTCGTATGTATCCCCATGGTAGGGAATCAAAGTTCACATAGTTTAAGAGTGTGCATAGAATTAGGGTGTACACAAAGGACAGTGACTCAGAGACATGCTGGGGCCTACACGTGGTTATCATCCCAAGGAATATGTCATGGTATATGCTTACTTTAAGCTGATGTGAGTCATGTTTGGTGTGAGAAACAAGAGGCTGAAATAGACCTGATGATCATTTCATGAGAGGTGCGGCCACAAGGGATGGTTCAGTGCTTACGCATGGCTAGTATCCTAGGGAGATGAATATTGGGACTTAATCCATGAGGGAAGACTGAGGAGTATTTCCAGACATATGAGGAGGATATGGCATCCTATAGGGAACCCCCTGTCATGGTTGGTCATGGCTTATGCAAAGGCTACACAAGGTGTGCACGGAAACAAACCCCAAAGGGAAAGAGAATGTAGATTGAAAAGGTGGGGAATGAAAGGCTCATGGTCCTATCCCCTATCTAGTCTACATAGGCCTACCAAACATATAATAACTCATAGTTTAACATCATGTGTTGGGGAAGTGGGGTTCTTGGTAGTTTAACATCCTGCCTCTCGGACGAGGAGGAATCACTCTCTCCTCCTAGGACTTACATAACTTTTACCATCCCACACTTAGGGAAGGGAAGGCACAAGCAATGCCAGGATACAAAGGGGTGGAGGAGTGTTCAATTGAGAGGCTCATGTTATCATGACTATGCGAAGATGCAATATCCATTAGCATGCCTATGTGAAGAAGAATAATTAAAGGCAAAACAAAATGAATCACCACTCGGGAACCATGAAATCACTTCATACAATCCTGGAGGGTCACATGGGAGAAGGGCTCGCAAAGTAGAAGGTCGCATGAAGAGGGGATTCATAAAGCTTAGGTGATTCATGAAGAAAAGGGGCTTTATTATCCACTAAATGAGGCTAATATTCACCATTAATATATATAATATTCATGTTCTTTATTATTCATTAACACCATTTTAGTGCATTTTACACTTTGAACATCATTTCACATTATGATTGTAATTCCTTCTTCAAATGAACTATTATGTGGTACATTTTTGAACATCATTTAATGTACCCAATGATCTTGATTTTATTTTCATATTTAATTTTAAGGTTATTAATTATATTGGGAACAATTCATATTTGTGGAGTGTTGGAAGATCCACATTAGAAGACCACCAAAATGGGATTTCATGCAAACAATTCTGGAGAAGTCAGATTGGACACCATCCCACTGATGAGAATGTGGGGCCCAACATACGGTCCCAATGAAGCCCAAATTTTGTGGGACGATATAAAAAAATCTATAGAAACAAGTAATTCTCTAGGAGATAGTGCTAATTAGGCCTCCATTGGGGTTATTCAGGCGGCCCAATTTGAAGATAAAATTCTGGGCCAGATTCTGTGGCCCAGAAAAACATCCCACCATTTTACACATATCTCGTTAACAATAAACTATTTTGGGATGAAAATTTACATAAGGTTAGGGGACATCGGTAGATTCATGTTTTTATTCTATGTAATACTCTAATTCGGACATCTAGAAGGTCTTCCAGGTGCATCTATTCGGTGGAAGCAAGCTTGCTGCCACCTCGGGTCAAGGGTGGAAAAATCAACTCTCCCTCAACTTTCCACCCACCTATGGCCTACCAAAATTAATTGAGAAGACTTGGAATATTGGAGGCTCAACCCAAGGCTTAAAAAATTATTATTTAAGACACTGGTGGTGGAGTATTTGATCATCTTTGGTGCTTGGTTTCATTGTAATGTTATGCTGTCGCTTTGTGTTTGTAATCACATTTCTTTCTCATGTAAGTTGTTTAATTAACCTTAGTTTCTTAATAAAAGTTATTCCTTTACTCTTATTCTATTCTTCCAAATATCATTTTTATACTGTTGGTTTAAGGTGTGAATTTATTCACACCATACTTTGTGATATTTATCACACAATAGTGGTGTGATTGATTTTTGTTGTTGTTTTTACTTCTTCAATTCCACCCTCGTAAGTCTAATTCCCGCTTCCGTTGAAGAAATGTCATCAAGGGAGGGATAAATATTTTATGGTTTGATCCAAGGGAGTATCAAGGGTCTTGATTGGATGTTATTTCTCACTCCATTAATGGATAATCACTTCTTTTAAATGAGATTCTTATTTGATGATTTTAAAACCACTTCAGGTCGCACATTTCAAGTGCTAATACGAACATTTACCTTGGAGTGCTCAAATATTTGATCCTTCAAGTGTGTAGGTGATTAGTATTAGGTAGTGTAGGCTTTAAACTAGTATGTGATGATTTTGTTTGATCTTCTTAAATGAACCCATCTCAAATATAAGAAATCAAAATCATTAAAAAAGGAATTCATCCAATCCACCCTGAGTGATAACCTAGGATAAAATCATTACCTTAATTTGAATTAACTTAAATATGTTAGTGATCCTTTAAAAACATCTTAAATCAACCCAAGTTTTCCATTTCATAGACAAAAAAATCCATATAATGTACGTGTCTGTAGGTACTTCTTAGGTCTCTGAGGATTCGATAACCCAAGCTAGACTACAAGGACCATCTTACCTTCTTCTTTTTGGTAAATTTGAGTGTGAATCAAATTTTGGCACTGTTTCCAGGGACCCATGTAAGTCATCTAAACAACCATTCTATTCTCCACCATTTATTATTTTCTCATTTGAATTTTATTATCTTGTCCCTTTCTCATTTTTTTTTCTTTTGGCACATGTCTGCCTACACCCTCGATCAATCAAACCGTCTAGTTAGGGTGGATAGTCCTGGGGTTGGGGAGTCAAGTACACCAAGGGAACTATTTCCATTGGATCCTAATCTTCCTAATACTCCAGAGTCCAAAATTGAGCCCATTTCAATGGAAGGTCTTCAAATAAACCAACTCATATACCCGGGTGGAAACCAAAATGGAAACCCAAATGAGGCAGCCCCAAACTTGGGGAATGCAGTTGATCAAACCATGAATGACTACCTCACACCTTCCTGGAACAATTCCCTCTCATGAATTAGACACAAATCCCTAGGAGATGCCAAATAAATCTTTAAACCCCATGTACTAAACCATCTTCCCACATTCTATGGAATGGAGTCCGAGATGCCCTACCTTCACATTAAGGAGTTCAATGACATTGTAGAAACCATGTGTCCCCCACATTAACTAGAATCAGCTAAGATGGGGATATTTCATTCTTATTTAAATTATCGAGCTAAAAATTTGCTAAAAAATTTGAGACCATCTTCTATCAACTCTTGGAACCAACTACAAAGATAATTCTACAAAAAATACTTTCCCCACCACAAAACAATTCCACTTAAAAAGAGTATCCAAAACTTATTTGAAAAAGAGGGAGAGTCATTCTATGAAACATGGGAGAGGTTCAAAGACACTCTAAACATGGTTCCACTCCATGGTTTTTCTATTCCTGAACAAGTGAGAATTTTCTATGAAGGTTTGGGTCGGAGGAACAAACAATTCCTTGACATGATGTGTAATGGAACCTTTAAAAACAAAGCCCCAAATGATGTTTACGAGTATCTAGAAAGCCTTTACGAAAACCAAACATGGGGAGATTCACCTAATTCTGAAAATCCACAAAGAACTACTGGAATTAATACACTTAGAGAAGAGGAAAGCCTTAGGGAAAAACTGACAGCACTCTCTAGGATGGTTGAAGAGATAGACCTTAGGAAAGGTCATGAAATCCAAACTGCAGACCTTGTTTGCACAATTTGTGGCAAACATGACTATAATACAGACAACTTCCCAACCATTCCATCCATCAAGGATGTTCTTTTAGGAGAAAACCCATTGGAAGTAAATGCCTTGAACTTTCAAAATCCTCAATACCAAAACAACTTCAACCCAAGGAATAATGACCACCCAGGATTCCACTGGAAAGATAACCAACAACCTAGAAAACCACGGGGAAAAAAATCCTTACCCCAATCAGAAATACCAAACCCATAACCAGTTCCAAACCAACCTATCCAATACTAATAGCCACCAGTCTATTTTCAACAAACCATACCACCTCCAAAATATCCCCCCCGGGATAAACCAATCTTCTCAAGCACCAACCCAAACTATTCCACAAAGCCTAATATGTCACGACCCATCCTCGAGGCCCGTTCTGTGACTACCCCAAGCCCGTCTTCCATAGTCCAGGGGCTGGTGACTAGCACCAAAGGCGTAAATCCTGATTAAAGGGAAGACATTGCCTTTATATAAGAAAAAAAACACCCCAGAGTATGTAAGCTGAAGTAAACACTAAGTAAACTGAGTACAAAAGTAAGTGCTGGAAAGTAAATGGGCCAGTATACAAACCCAACTGAAAGTACAGTACAACTGAGAAGAGAAAGTACAACAGCTGAAAAAGTAAGCAGAAACCACCAAGACGTCCTTTGAAACTCCCACCTGAAGGGTGAGTACAGATAGTCTTGTCGGCTCCTCGAGTATGGCCGTCCACTCCGTGTATGTCCTGCCTGATAGTCCACCTCCGGGTACTGTCCCGCTCCCCAGGTCTCAACCACGATCAGCGTTGTCCGTCGTCTACAACCAACACAACGTAGTGCGGGCATAGCCCGTGCAGGGGTGATTATACGATACTTAGTAGGGACACCGAGACTCCCGAAGGTCTCCCAGAATCCACGAAGGATAAACCACAAAAGAAATGTACAAACACGAAGTATCAACCAACTCTACTTAGGTATATTCACATACATATACCTAAGTCATCAATTCCAGTTCTTCTCCAACTCACGAGCCCAAGATCAATCCAATCCACACAGGAAAGTACAAACCAATACACACAGGAAAGAACAACCCAATCCACACAGGATAGCAAGTCAATAATATCACAGATAATGATTGAAAGTCAAGACTCAGCTCACATAGGTATACTACTCACAAAGAGGGGTGGAGATGATTAGATGTAGCCTCTAAATCATCTCCTCTACCGAACCCATGTAGGATCCAAGTACAAAAGTCATCGCTGTCGAACCCACATAGGATCTAAGTACAGTAACCATTGTTGCCGAACCCACGTAGGATCCAAGTATAGTCATCATCACTGCCTAACCCACGGAGGATCCAAGTATAGTCGTCCTCGCTGCCAAACCCACGTAGGATCCAAGTACAGTCATCATCGTCGTCGCAGTCGCAACCAGCTCTAGGGTTCCCGCACATAGAATGCTCGATTCCGGGAGGGTCCTCTCCACGATCCAAGGGTTCGATACATAAACTATCACAAATTCTAGAGTTGATGTATCACAATGTTCCATCTCATCAATAGGAACTCAATGCGACATACGGTGCATCATTCGAACGCCCGATCAGAGTGATATTGGCTTTTCCATACCAGGGTCCCGGTTGGTTTTTAAGCGAAAAACAACCCTACCGTACTCCAGCTATATCTAAACCTTGAGTGGAGTAATCCAAAAGAACTGTCTCACTAAGAGGAATCCAACAAAGTCGATGGCATGTCAATCGGAAGTCCGGAGCACAAGTTATAATCATTTCCACTGCGAGGGCCCGGTTGGTTTCGTGTTCGAACCAACCCAGACATACCCAAAGTTATCCAAAACTATGAGTGTAATATATCAAAACGACCGTCTCGATCCAAGGATCCCAACGCAACTAACGGTGTGTCGATCGGAGGTCCGTAGCCCATGATATGGGCGTTTGAACGAATCTGTCAGAAAATAGGGGGTTCGGGCCGGGTCGGACCCCGCCCGATACCCCCTCGGTCAGCCCAGCCCGGTTGGCGTGGCCTGGCCCAGCTGGCGTGGCCCGACCCGGCGTTGGCGGCCCGGCCCTGCTCGGAAGCCGGCCGCGGTTCTTCTCTGCTCTCGGCCGAGCAGAGTGCGAAGGGGGGGGGGGGGGACGCAGCCCCCCTGATTTCCGAAACGGCTGGCCATTAAGGCCGTCCTTTTTGTAACTGTGGGACCCCCACCTCCAGGTGGCACCGGCAGCCGGCCGCCCCTTTGTAAAACCGCCGCAGCCTTAGGCCGCAGCTTCTGTCCAACCGGCGTGGCACGACAGCGCCGTGCCCCTCCGCCGTGGCCCGCCGCGGCCGCGACCCCTTGGGTTATCTGGCGCACGCGCGACGGCACCACGCACCACTGTCGCAGCCCAATCCGGTCGAGGTTCTCTTCGTTCTCGCACGGTGCGACGACACCACGCCGCCTTCACCACGAGTCGTCAAGATTGTTCAACAAGAAAGCGGGGAGGAGAAATCGGCCGTGTTTGTGCGGTCCGATCTCCTCCCGTTACGTTGGTATCATTCATCCAAATTAATCAATGAAGAACATTAAATTAAACATGATCGAAGATAACCCCTACCTAAACAGAATTTGTCAAACGATGAGCGTTTCGGAAAATGGCGTCGCGGGGTGAGGTTCCGTAAACGTCGATGGAGAGCGTCTGAGGAGGTAGCATCATCTCCCTTCCTTTGTCGCGGAGAAAAGATTATATGGCGTGACGTCATTGGTGATTTTACGTGTCGGTGCCTCCCCCTTTGTCATGGAGGAAGAAGTGGACGGAAGAAACTGGGTCGCCAAGTCGATGATCCCTGACGAAGTGTTGTCGTTCTTCGTTTGAGAATGATGTTCTTCAAGAGAAAAGAGCTCTCCCAAATTCTCAACACAACAATCCTAACCCCAAATAAAACAAGGCTTACTCTTATTTTATTATAACATGGAATGTATTTAAAATTACAAAATTCAAAAACAAGCTCACTTAATTAATTAAACTTGAGTTGTCTAATTAAATGGGGTGTTATGTTGGCAAGCTTAATGAGGGTGAGAGGGAAAAGTTACCCAAATAAAGGGGGGAGTTAGGGAGTTAAAGGAATGTAAAGGGGTGGGGCTCATGTGGGCCCCACCTCACCTTTATCCTCTCAAGAGTAGTTAGTAACCGGTGGGTCCCACACCAACTCCCACACATAGGACTAAACCACTTAGAATAAAGAAATAAAATTGTAACACAATTTTATTTTACTTTACATTTAATCCACATTTTTTAACAACTCCTCCCGAGAAAACACACCTTCTAGAAAGGTCCTCTTAAGCAATTACCGACACTACGGTTCCATCGGTGCTCTCAGATTTCAATTCCGAGCACCGGTTCAAAAGATAGAAAAACCCGCTCGTTCGTTCATTGAACGTACCTGAGCTAATCTTCGGAAATTTATTCCGGGCACACTGGGCCTCAGAATCTGGTGCCGTCAGAAACTACGTACTCGTAAAAACCCAAAGAATTTAAGAAATAATTTTCCTTTAAATTTAAGGGTCTTTACATTACTCCCACCGCAGTTCTTTACGTCCCTGTAAAGATACATCACAAACTAGGGAAACAAATGAGGGTACTATGCACGCATCTGAGCCTCCCGCTCCCATGTGCTCTCCTGGAGGTTCCCGTGCTGCCAACTGATGCACACTAGAGGAATCGACCATCCACATAGGACCCACTCCTGTCGATCCTCGATCTCCACCGGGACCTCCGCAAAAGTTTCCCTGTCATCCATGTATAGCTCCCCGTGATCAATGATATGCATCGGGTCATGCACGTATCTCCTCAGCTGAGATACATGGAAGACGTCGTGCACCCGGTGCAACTGAGGTGGAAGATCCAGGCGATAAGCCACCTTTCCTATCATAATGAGAACCTGGAATGTTCCGATGAAGCACAGAGATAAATTGTAACCCCGACCAAATCTCTGTAATCCACGCCGAGGTGAGACCCGTAAGAAAACGTGGTCGCCATCCTCGAACTCTAGTGGTCTACACCTCCTATCAGCATAAGACTTCTTTCGGCTCTGAGCTTTCCTCATTTGATCCTGGATGACCTGTACCTTCTCCATCGTGGCCTGGACCATCTCTGGTCCTATGAGTGCTCACTCCTCAGGGTCAGTCCAGAACAGAGGTGATCTGTATGGTCAGCCGTACAATTCCTCATATGGTACCATCTCGATGGTGGAGTGGCAGCTGTTTTTGTACGCAAACTCCACCAAGGGTAGGTGATCCTACCAGCTGCGACCAAAGTCAAGGACACAAGCACGGAGCATGTCCCTGAGAGTCTGAATGGTCCTCTCCGTCTGACCATCCTTCTGTGGGTGAAAGGCAGTGCTCAGACATAGCTGCGTCCCAAAAGCCTCCTACAACCCCTTCCAAAGCCGGGAAGTAAAGCGCACATCTCGATCGAAGATTATAGACAATGACACACCATGAATCCATACGATCTCCGGAATGTAGAGGCGTCCCAAGCTCTCCACTGAGCCCTGCTCTCTGATAGGTAGAAAGTGGGATGACTTGGTGAGTCTGTCTACAATCACCCAGATGGAATCGTGTCCTCTGGAAGTACATGGAATCCCAATCACAAAATCCATAGACATCCCATCCCACTTCCACTCCGGGACCTCTAAGGGTTGTACCAAGCCTGTTGGTACCTGGTGCTCTGCCTTCACCTGCTAGCAGTTGAGGCATCGTGAAATGAACTCTGCCACAACCTTCTTTATACCTGGCCACCAGTGCTGTCGTCTGAGATCTTGGTACATCTTCGCTACTCCTGGATGTACCACCAAAGGGAAGGTATGAAACTCTCTTCATCAACTCCTCCTGTAAAGCAGCTGGTACCATGGTACGTCCCCTGAAAAGAATGATGTGCTCTCTTCCTACAGAAAATCCATCAGGTGCCTATCTTGAGGATATCTGTGCACGTCGCGTCTCATAGTCAACGTCCCCACGCTGTTCCTCTCTGACCCGCTAAAGTAGTGGAGGAGTGACTGTGAGTGACTGTAGAAAGGCTGCCCCATCTCTATCCATGAAGGATATCTGCAACGCGGCTAGCATCCCTATCGCCTCTCCAAGTAGCTGGATGTCTGACCTCCTGCTGAGAGCATCAGCTACTACATTCCCCTTCATAGGAGTATAGACTATCTCAAAGTAATAGTCCTGGAGGAACTTGAGCCATCGTCGTTGTCTCATGTTTAAGTAATTTTGCGAGAAGATGTACCTGAGACTCTGGTGGTCAAAATAGACTATAAAGCGCTCACCCATCAGATAGTGCTGCTACATCTTCAAGGCGAAGACCACTCCTGCTAACTCCAGGTCATGGGTAGCATAGTTCTGCTCATACTGCGTCAACTGTCGTGAACCGTAAGCGATCACTGCCTGCTCCTGCATCAGGACACACCCGATTCTGGTCCCTGATTCATCGCAGTAAACTACATACCCTACTCCCTCCTCCGGTAGCCTCAAGATGGGTGCACCGGTTAATCTCTATCTCAGCTCCTGGAAGCTTAGCTGACATCTATCCGACCACACAAAGGGGTTTCCCTTCTTCTTCAAAGATGAGAGTGGTGCTGCAACTCTGGAGAAGTCTGGCACAAATCTACGATAGTACCCAGACAAACCTAGGAAACTCCGAACCTCCGTCACGCTCCTAGGTGGCTCCCAAGATAGCACTGCCTCGATCTTCGCAGGATCCATCGCAACTCCCACCTCAGAGATGATGTGTCCCTATAAATGGACTTCTCGAATCCAGAACTGACACTTATAGAGCTTACCATAAATTTGGTGCTCTCGGAGTGTGTCCAGTACAACCCGCAAGTGGTAGGCGTGCTCCTCCTCAGTAGTCAAGTAAATCAATATGTCGTTGATAAAGACTATGACAAATCGATCGAGGTAAGGCTGGAAGATCCTGTTCATGAGACTCATGAACACTTTTGGAGCATTGGTTATGCCGAAAGGCATAACCAAGAACTCATAGTGGCCATACCAACACCTGAAGGGCCTCTTCTGCACATCCTCATCTCGAACTCTGAGCTGATGATAGCCTGACCTGAGGTCTATCTTCGAGAACCATCGTGCTCCCTTGAGATGATCAAAGAGGTCGTCAATCCTTGGAAGTGTATACTTGTTCTTCAAAGTTACCTGATTCAGGTGATGGAATTCTACACACAGTCGCAAGCTCCCCTCCGCCTTCTTGGCGAACAAAATTGGGGAATCCCAGGGTGAAACACTGGGTTGAATGAATCCCTTGACCTGCAAGTCCTCCAGCTGTACCCGTAGCTCTCGAAGCTCAGCGGGAGGCATCCGATATGCTGGAGTCGATATAGGGGCTGTCCCCAGGTACAAGTCAATATAGAAGTCTACCTCTCTGCGAGGAGGTAGTCCTGGAACTTCATCAGGAAAAACGTCCGTATACTGATCCACCACAACAGGAAAACTCGGACTCCGCATGTCAAGCTTTCCTAGTATGAGACTAGCCAACTGATGGGTGATCAGATGTGCTCTCCTATGTGTGAGTCCATCATGCACTACAAAGGCTCCCTTCTCGCCGGTGATGGTGAACCTGCTCCCATCGGTGCAGACACATAACACCTTGCGCCTAATACAGTCGATCTGAGCATGGACCGTAGATAACTAATCCATGACCATGATGACATCGTAAGGCCTTGAGGCCACTACAAGAAGATCCCAGCTAAAGATATCGCCTCCTAGAGTAAGCTCACACTGCCGGCACCAGTGTGTAATCATCGAGTCTGCTCCTGTAGGAGTCTCTAGCTGTAAGGATCGAGCCAACGGCTCTGTCAGAATCTCCGAGCTCCGAACAAGGGCAGCAGCAATGAAAGAATGACTTGCTCTTGTGTCTATAAGAACTTCAGAAAGGGTGGATTAGACACAGATAGTACCTCGAATCATCTCAGGTGCTTCGTGGTCATAGGCCTCTACTTCCTGAAGCTGATCCTTCCTCTGTCCGCCAGCTCCCTGTGGTCGGGGTGGACCTCCTGGTGGTGGTGGTGGTAGAGCCTCAAAGTGTCGCCCACCACCCACTGCTCGGCCAACTCCTTTGCCTCGTACGCCTGCTCCTTGCGGACCGCCATGGTCGAACCTCTATCTCTTCCTTGGTGGTCCCTCAACCGTCTACTGCTCCTCTTCATGGCGGGTCAGACAGTCCCGAGCCATGTGGCCCTGTCCGCAGCATGCATAGCACTGTCTGCCTCTCGTATGACTAGATCTACTGCATGTGCCCCGCACATCTGAACCAGTGTCCTGAGGTCATCCACCTGATGTCCTAGTTCACTTGGACCTCTACGTCATATGTCTTCTACTAGCTGCAGAAGACTCTACTACGTGTCGCCCTACAGTAGGCCTCGCTGCTGGCGTAGGCTCAGCAAGGAAGCTCTCCACAAGAAGGGCTCGCTCCAGTACTCCAGCCTGCGTTGGAATGCTGAGGGAGATCATCGATGCCCTGATCTCATGCCTCAGTCCCTGCTCAAAGGTCCAGGCCCGGAAGAATGGGTCCTGTATCATGTCAGTGGAATAACACGAGAGATCAGTAAACCTCACCGAGTACTGGGTTACTATCATGATGCCCTACCGCAGCTGTAGTAGCTCCTGAATGCGCACCACACGGAGGGTGGTTGGAATGAACTCCAAGAGGAAGAGGCTTTCAAAGTCTGAAAAAATAAGAGATTCCTCATCGTGCACCTGGAGCATCAGGCTCCACCATATACCTGCTTCCGCGTGCAGGAGACTCGCTGAAAGGATCACCATGAGGTCAGCTGGTGTCCCTACTAATCTGAAGACTCGAACAGCAGCCTCCAACCAATCCTCAGCTACCTGAGGGTCCGTATCCCCGTGGAACCTGGGTGGTCTCTGATGCTGAAACTCATGCAGTGCACTCAGTCGACGTGCACTCTCACCTGCTGGGGCTGGTGGAATCGGTGGCTCGGTGGCTAGAGGTATCGCCGGTGCCTCTACTGTAATGGGGCCCTACACTGAGGCCTCGTCACTCGGTGGGCTACCGTCTCGCACAAAGATTAGTACCCTAACTGTCTGCCATCATGGGGCCATCCTGAAAAGAAAGAGGTGCGCCATGGTTAATACAGTATACCTGGTGAGCAGACACAAAGTAATCACAAAGAAAACTTTGAAACACACATTCAATCAATGTTTTTGTGCATTGAGTCGGAAATAAGAAGTTGGGGTCCTGGTGTATGGATACATCGGCTACCGCACCAACACTGGACTCCCTAGACTAATAACCACACTCAATACCCTAAACACTATTGCTTCACACAGAAGAATTTATAAGAGTCCTGAGTTCTGTAGTAGAACCAACTCCTATGATACCAATTTGTCACAACCCGTCTTTGAGGCCCGTGCCGTGACTACCCCAAGCCTGCCTTCCATAGGCCAGGGGCTGGAGACTAGAACCAAAGGCGTAAATCCCGATTAAAGGGAAGGAATTGAATTTATATAAGAAAAAAACAACACAGAGTAGGTAAGCTGAAGTAAACACTAAGTAAACTGAGTATAAAAGTAAGTGCTGGAAAGTAAATGGTCCAGTATAGAAACCCAACTGAAAGTACAGTACAACTAAGAAAAGAATGTACAACAGCTGAAAAAGTAAGCAGCGACAATCAAGACGTCCTCTGGAACTCCCACCTGAAGGGTGAGTATAGATAGTCTCGTCAGCTCCTCGAGTCCGGCCATCCACTACATGTATTTCCCGCCTGATAGTACACCTCCGGGTACCGTCCCGCTCCTCAGGTCTCAACCACGATCAGCTCTGTCCATCGTCTGCAACCAACAAAATGTAGTGCGGGCATAGCCCATGCAGGGGTGAGTATAAGATACTCATTAGGGACCCCGAGACTCCCGAAGGTCTCCCAGAATCCACGAAGGATAAACAACAAAGGAAAGGTACAAACATGAAGTATCAACCAACTCTACTTAGGTATATTCCCATACATATACCTAAGTCATCAATTCCAGTTCTGCTCCAACTCACGAGCCCGAGTTCAATCCAGTCCACATAGGAAAGTACAACCCAATCCACACAGGAAAGCACAACCCAATCCATATAGGATAGCAAGTCAATCATATCAAAGATAATGATTGAAAGTTAAGACTCAGCTCACACAGGTATACTACTCACGAAGAGGGGTGGAGATGATTAGATGTAACCTCTGAATCATCTCCTCTGCCGAACCCACATAGGATCCAAGTACAGAAGTCATTGTTGCCGAACCCATGTAGTATCCAAGTATAGTAAGCATCACTACCAAACCCACATAGGATCCAAGTACATTCTTCATCGCTGCCAAACCCACGAAGGATCCAAGTACAGTCATCCTCACTACCGAACCCACATAGGATCCAAGTACAGTCGTCATCATCGTCGCAATCACAGCCATCTCTAGGGTTCCTGCACACAACACGCTCGATTCTGGGAGGGTCCGCTCCATGAGCCAAGGGGTCGATACATCAACTGTCACAAAGTCCAGAGTTGATGTATCACAAAGTTCCGTCTCGTAAATAGTAAATCAACGTGACAGACGATGCGTCAATCAGATGCCCGGTCCGAGAGATATTGGCTTTTCCGTCCCAAGGGCCCGATTGGTTTTTAAGATAAAAAAACCTGAACATACTCCAGCTACGTCCAAAACTCAAGAGGAGTAAGCAAAAATAACCTTCTCACTAAGAGAAATCCAAAAAATTCGACGGCACGTCAATCGGATGTCCGGATCTCAAGTTATAAGCGTTTCCACTCCGAGGGCCCGGTTGGTTTCGTGTTCGAACCAACCCAGCCATACCCGAAGTTCTCTGAAACCTTGATTGTAATATACCGAAACGATAGTCTCGATCCAAGGATCCCTACTCAACTGACCGTGTGTCTATCGGAGGTCCATAGCCCAAGATATGAGCGTTTAACCGAATCTGTCTGAAAATAGGGGGTTCAGGCCCGTTCCGACCCGGCCCGATACCCCCTAGGTCGGCCCGAACCGGCGCTGGTGGCCCAGCCCGATGCGGGTGGCCCGGCCCGCGCGGCCTGCGGCCTGGCTCGGAAGCCGACCGTGGTTCGGATCGGCTCTCAGCTGAGCAGAGTGCGGGGGGGGGGGGGGGGGGGGGGTCTGCCCCCTGATTTCCGAAAAGGCCGGGCTTTTTGAAACCGTGGGACCCTTCGTGTCCCACCTCCAGGTGGTACTAGAGGCCGGCTCAGCTGACAGCCCCTTTGGAAGACTACCGCGGCCGCGGCCCCTTGGGTTCTCCGGAGCGGTGTGACGGTGCCGCGCACCACCGTCGCGGCCCGCTCCGGCCGCGGTTCTCTTCATTCTCGCGTGGTGCAATGGCACCGCACCGCCTTCGACACAACTCGTCAAGTTTGTTCAACAAGAAAGCGGGGAGGAGGAATCGACCTTGTTTGTGCGGTCCGATCTCCTCCCGTTACGTTGGTAACATTCAGCCAAATTAATCAAAGAAGAATGTTAAATTAAACATGATCGAATATAACCCCTACCCCAACACAAGTTGTCGAATGATGAGCGTTGTAGAAAATGGCATCGCGGGGTGAGGTTACGTAAACGTCGACGAAGAATGTCCGAGGAGGTAGCATCATCTCTCTTCCTTTTTCACGGAGAGCAGATTATATGGCATTACGTCGTTGGTGAGTTTCCACATCAGTGCCTCCCCCTTTGTCGTGGAAAAAGAAGAGGACGAAAGAAACCAGGTCACCGAGTCGATGATCCGTGACGAAGTGTTGTCATTCTTCATTTGAGAATGATGTTCTTCAAGAAAAAAGAGCTCTCCAAAATTCTCAACACAAAAATCCTAACCCCGAATAAAATAATACTTACTCTTATTTTACTATAACATGGCATGTATTTCAAGTTACATAATTCAAAAACAAGATCACTTAATTAATTAAACTTGAGTTGTCTAATTAAATGGGGTGTTATGTTGGCAAGCTTAATGAGGGTGAGAGGGGGGAGTTACCCACATAAAGGGGGGAGTTAGGGATTTAAAGGAATGTGAAGGGGTGGGGCTCATGTGGGACCCACCTAACCTTTATCCTCTCAAGGGTAGTTAGTAACCGGTGGGTCCCACCCCAACTCCCACACATATGATTAAACCACTTAGAATAAAGAAATAAAATTGTAACACAATTTTATTTTACTTTACATTTAATCCACATTTTTTTTAGCAACTCCTCTCGAGCAAACACACCTTCGAGAAAGGTCCTCTTAAGCATTTACCGGTACTGCGGTTCCATCGGTGCCCTCAGATTTCAATTCTCAGCACCGGTTCAAAAGATAGAAAAACCCGCTTGTTCATTCACTGAACATACCCGATATAATCTTCAGAAATTGATTCCGGGCACACCGGGCCTCAGAATCAGGTGCCGTCAGAAACTGCGTACTCGTAAAAACCCAAAGAATTTAAGAAAAAAAATTCGTTGAAATTTACGGGTCTTTACATACTAGAAAAACTATGAAAACAAATGGAAAGGATGAAATCAGAAGTCTCTTCCCTAAAACAAGAACTTCAAACCATCAAAATTGGAAAGACACCCATGCCTACTCAGGAGGTACCATCCTCAACTTCAAGGGGAGAGTCAATATGTACTCAAATAAATCATGAACAAATAAAGGTTGTGACTAGTTTAAGAAGTGGGAAATCAATTGAGAAACCTGAACAATTAATTCAAAACCCATCTGAAGATTCAAACTTGGATGAAAATTCAAATGAACCAAATGATCAAACTGAAAAACATGATAACATTGTTAAATAAACAACTCTTCAACAAAAAACCCCACAACCTGCACCATTTCCTCAATGCATGAGGGGGAAAACCAATATTTAATTGAGTGAAACATTGAGGGAAATATTCTCACAAGCCAAGTTGAACATTCCCCTTCTTGATGCAATCCAAACCATACATGCCTACTCAAAGTACCTTAAGTACTTGTGCACTTTTAAAAGAAAAGTTTCACATAAAAACCAAGTCCTTTTGGATGCTAATGTGAGTAACACCATTCAAGGGACCATTCATCCTAAGTTGAAAGACCCAGGTTGACCTTAAATCAATGTTGAATTAGGAGAGATCAAATTGTCAAGGCCTTGTGTGACCTAGGTTCTAGCGTCAATATCATCCCCTATGCTATGTACTGCCAATTAGTCCTAGAAGAGCTCCAACCCACATCTGTCACACTTCAACTTGCTGATCGTAGCATTAGGGTTCCAAAGGGGATTTTAAAGGACGTTCTGGTAAAGGTTGAAAACTTCATCTACCCTACTGACTTCATTGTCCTTGGAAACCATCCAAACTTAGGAAATAAGGAACAAACCCCAATCATCTTTGGTCGTCCTTTCCTTGTAACAATTAAATCTGTTATCCGAGTCCGAAATGGGAACATGACCATCACCTTTGGAAACATGAGTGTATACTTGAACATCTATAATGAAAGCTCACAAATAGGGGATGATGAGGAAATTCATGAAGTAAACATGATAGGAAGCATTGATAATGAATCCATAGAACATCAAGGAATATTTGATGGATGGTTAAGTTAGGATGAGATTGATTTCCTTTGTTCACATGAAGGAAGTTTATCTCCTTGGCTCGAATCATTTTCAAATTTCTCTTATGATGAAGTCTTAGGTCCAATAATCAGTGAAACCTTTCAAAAAACCACATTCATGGAGACCAATCAAACTTCCTTCCCTAAATCTGATCAAACCAATCTTGTAGATAAAACTTATATATGTGGGGAATTAATCCTATATAAAACTCTAAAAAAAGAAATTGATATTGATCCAATTTCCCAATATTTTGCTGAAATGTCGAACCAACCTAATCTTGAATTGAAGGAACTTCCTAATGCACTCAAGTATTCCTTTCTAGGGAACAATCAAACACATCCTATTGTCATTTCTTCTTCTCTTGAATCCAATCATGAGAGGATGCTTCTAGATGTCCTTAGGAAACATAAGAAAGAAATTGGTTGGACCCTGTCTGATATTCCTGGGACTAGCCCACTTATTGGGACTCATAGGATTATTCTATAATCTGATTCAAAGCCATGTCGTCAACATCAATGGAGAATCAATCCTAATCTCATGTAAGTAGTGAGGAAGGAACTTCTAAAATTGTTAAAAGCTAGTATCATCTATCCCATAGCTGAGAGTGAGTGGGTGAGCCTAATCCAAGTGGTTCCCAAGAAGGCATGAATAATAGTGATAACCAATAAGGATGGAGATATTCTTCCAACTAGGGTGAGTAGTGGATGGAGGTTCTGCATTGACTATAGGAATCTAAAATCATTCACCAAGAAGGAACATTTCCCCTTACTATTCATTGATCAAGTCCTTAAGAGAGTGGAAGGTCATGCCTTCTACTGTTTCTTAGATGGGTACTTGGGGTAAAATCATATTGAGGTATCCCTAGATGATCAAGGGAAGACTACATTCACTTGTCCATTTGACACTTTTTCCTTCAAACGCATTCCCTTTGGTTTATCCAATGCCCCTGGAACATTCCAGCGGTGCATGATGGGAATCTTATCAAACATGGTAGGGGATTTTCTAGAGGTCTTCATGGATGACTTCTCTGTGTTTGGGGATACATTTGAGGGATGTTTGAAGAATATAGAGAGAGTCTTTTCAAGATGTGAAGAAACATATTTGGTCCTAAACTGGAAAAGATGCCATTTCATGGTTAAAGAGGGACTTGTTCTAGGCCATCTAGTCTCAGGTAGGGAGATTGAAGTTGATAAAGCAAAGGTTTACATCATTCATCACTTTCCATCACCAAAAACTATCAAGGAAGTGAGGTCATTCTTAGGACATGCTGGTTTCTGTAGAAGATTAATCAAGGAATTTAGTTCAATCTCTCATCCCCTTTGTGCTCTCCTAGTAAAGGATGATCCATTTGTTTGGATAGAAAGCTGTGAGGGTTCATTATCAACCCTCAAATCCTCTCTCACCTATCCTCCCATTATAAAATCTTCAAATTGGAACCTTCCTTTATAACTTATGTGTGATTCCAGTGACTTTGCTGTAGGATCTGTGTTAGGACAACATTGTGATAAAAATACTTATGTCATTGCTTATGCAAGAAAATCCTTAAATGATGCTTAAATCAACTACACCACTACTAAAAATAGCTACTTGATATTGTGTTTTCCTTAGAGAATTTTAGGTCCTACCTATTAGGATCTCCAATAACTGTGTTCATTGACCATTCAAAACTAAAATACCTCTTCCAAAAAAAATATGCTAAGGATAGACTAATTAGGTGGGTCCATATCTTACAAGAATTTGACCTCACAATAAAGGAAAAAAAGGGTGTTGAACATGTTGTAGCTGATCACCTCTCTAGGATGGAATTCAAAGACAACTCAAATCACCTTTATGTGTATGATTCATTTCCTGATGAACACCTATACTCTGTGAGTGACTTCCCTTGGTATTCCGACCTAGCCAACTTATTAGTTATAGGAGTCATCAAAAAAATTTTAGGGACTCAAGCTTGATGGAAATTCATTTCTGATGTTAGGCACTATGTGTTTGATGATCCCTAACTCTATAATTTCTACCCTGACCAAGTCATTAGGAGGTGTGTCCTAGAATCTGAACAAGATCCCATCCTTAAATTCTATCATAGTGAGGCATGTGGAGGTCACTTTTCCTCTAATAAAATAGCTTCTAAGATTCTTTAGTGTAGTATCTTCTGGCCCACCCTCTCAAGGGACTCCTACACATTTTTTCAAAGCTGTCCTAAGTTTCAACAAGTAGGGTCCATCACAAAAAGGAATCAAATGCCACTTACTCCCATCTTAGTGGTTGAAATCTTTGACTGTTGGGGAATTGATTTCATGGGTCCCTTCCCAAACTCTAAGGGATACCTCTAAATCCTCTTAGCTATAGATTATGTCTCAAAATGGGTTGAGGTCATTCCCACAAAATCCAATGATCATAAAACTATGATTAGATTCCTAGAAGAAAACATCTTCTCTAGATTTGGAATTCTTAGAGATATCATTAGTGATCGCGGAACTCATTTTTGCAATCTTCCATTCTCATCACTCATGGAAAAGTATGGAATTTCTCACAAAGTTTCCACTGCTTACCACCCACAGACCAATGGTCAAGGTGGGTTATCTAATCGAGAAATAAAAAAAATTCTTGAGAAAACTGTTAAACCATCTAGTAAAGATTGGTCAATCAAACTCTTAGATGCTCTTTGGGCATATCGAACCGCATATAAAACCATTTTAGGAATGTCCCCATATAGTTTGGTTTATGGTAAAGAATTCCATTTTATAGTAGAGATTGAACATAAGGATTTTTGGGAAATTAATAAAATGAATTATGACCTCTCATTGACCGAAACAAAAAGGAAATTAGATCTCAATTAACTTGAGAAACTTAGGATGGAGGCCTATGAAAATTCAAGGATCAATAAAGCTAAAGTTCAAGCCTACCAATATCAAAATCTTAAAACCAAACACATTGTACCGGGTAAACCTATTCTTTTTTATAGTTCTAAACTTCATTTACACCCGGGAAAGTTGAGGTCTAGATGGTCAGGTCCATACATAGTGCATAAGGTGTACCCCCATGGGGCTGTAGAAATTCAAGATCCCACTAATGGTCAAACCTTTAAAGTTAATAGTCATAGAGTCAAACCATTCATTGAACCATTCCAAAAAAATGAATTTGATGAAAAATTGATTGAACCAACCTTAGATGAGGAAAATACTTAAATAATTAAAGGTCTAAGTTGATCTAGCGACGTTAAACCAAAGAGCTGCATGGGAGGCAACCCGTGATTTTCATTTTTGAAAATCATTTTTTTAAATAGTATTAATGATTCATTTTGATATTTTAA
This sequence comes from Viscum album, assembly GCA_963277665.1. Classification (NCBI taxonomy): domain Eukaryota; kingdom Viridiplantae; phylum Streptophyta; class Magnoliopsida; order Santalales; family Viscaceae; genus Viscum; species Viscum album. Next base: position 1,081,876,936 of record OY728134.1, on the reverse strand, counting down.
AAAAAATATACTATTGACCTGTTCTTCTATTATGAGTATGTATGGGTATGAAAGAATAGCACCATATTCATCCATGTCACGTGGTGGGATCCTTGAGTAATACCTAACCCAGAAATTTAAAAAGAAGACAATGTATAATCAGTTTATTTTATTTTATGTGTTTGTAGGTTAAAATAAAAATACAAAAAATAAATAAAAATATAATAATAATAATAATAATAAGGGACACGTCGTGGGTCAAACCCCGTCACAACCGGCGAAGCTGTGGGGATTCAAACCCGGGACCGAAGGGAGACAGGGGCGTGCGCTTACCACTGACCTACGACTTTTTTGTGCTTCCTTATTTTATAATTTTTATATAAATACTTATATTTTACTTTTTTTATTATATAAATATATATATAAATATCTATATATAGTTTTTTTCCACTAGGGAATTCTCTGAGTGACATCGAGATCAAGGGACTAAATTGGAGCAGTAAGAACTTCAACTTCAACCACCAGGTGACTTTATTCCAAGATCCTCATATTTCAATTTCCTTTTTGAACTTCATTTATCTGCCTCTACTCCTTCTAAATTTTCATTTCTTCAAACATTGGGGACAATTATTTTTTAAGTTGGGAGGGGAGATAAAATAAAAAATGATTTTGTGTAAAAAAAATAAATGATTTTAAAAAAAAGTGTGTAAATGGAAGGAAAAATTCATTTAACTTTGAACATGGTAATACACATTTCACACTTTGAAACTGAATATAAAATAATTTAGCATGCCCCGATTCTGATTTTAATCCTTGTATAAATTCATGAGCATATATTTTGGAAAGTGTGGCTGTCCAATGTGATATTTCATAGTTTATATTTTCATCCAAATGAAAAAAAGATCACAATGCATATCCTTTGGATAGTGGGGTATTAGTTTGAGTCCATGGGGCCCCCCAAAAAATAGCATAGGTTTGGTGATCATTTTAGTTTTAATATGATTATTCAATAAAAAAAATTAAAAAAAAACAATAAATTTGCTCGTAGAGAAATGAAATGATCTAATGCGTGCCTTTCGACACTTGGGGATCGTGACTTCATAGTTGTCTGGCCCAAAGTTAGTAACTGTATCTCTATTTTTGGTAATTTGATTTTTTTTTGACTGATTTAACTTAAGATGATGCCAGAGTATGTGGGCTCAACTTGGTTCCCTATGGTCTTTGAGCCTGGGAGTCATCGACAAAGTCTCGCTACAGGGGTTGACTCTTTTGAGTGAAATTTCAATTACCATGGAAAAATTGAAAAAAAAAATAATACAATAAAAAAATTGAATACTCATCTTAATATTGAAATGTGATTCCACCTAGCGCTTCCTTCATTCCCCCCTTGAATAAATATGAACCCCCATGTCTATTGTGATACACAACACATCCTTATACTTAATTGATATTGAATGAAATATGGAAATGAATTTGAACAAAGTCATGGGATTGGGATTGGGATCTTATTATGAAGCTATCTTGTATTAAAATATTTTTATGGGTTTTATGATTGTTTGGTATAGGGTTTTTGGTGATAATTGTGTATTAAAATGTTTTTGGAAAAGTGAATTAGAATTTCATATTGTTGAGATATATTTTGCTCGGGACTAGAAAAAATCAAGTTGGAGGGGTGTGATTATCCACTAAATGAGGCTAATATTCATTGTTAATATATATAATATTCATGTGATTTATTATTCATAAACACCATTTTAGTTCATTTTACCCTTTGAACATCATTTCACATATGATTATAATTCCTTCTTAAAATGCACTATTATGTGTTACATTTTTGAACATCATTTAAAATACCCAATGATCTTGATTTTATTTTCATATTTAATTTTAATGTTTATAATTATATTGGTAACAATTCATATTAGTGGAGTGTTGGAAGATCCACATTGGAAAACCACCAAAATGGGATTTCATGCAAACAATTCTGGAGAAGTCATATTGGACACCATCCCACTGATGAGAATGTGGGGAAACAAATACAGGCCCAATGAAGCCCAAATTTCATAGGATGATATAAGACATATAGAGTAACATGTAATTATTTAGGATCCAGTGCTAATTTGGCATCAATTTTGGTTCTTCAGGCGACCCAAGTTGAAGTTACAAATCTGGACCAGATTCTGCGGCCGAGAAAAATAGCCCACCATTTACGCATATCTCATTAACCATAAACTATTTATGGGTGAAACTTTACATAAGGTTAGAGGAAATCTGTAGATTCATGTTATTATTATATGGACCACTCCAATTAGGCCATCTAGGTGGTATTACAGGCACATCTGTTTGGTAGAAGCAAGCTAGCTACCACCTCGGGTCAAGGGCGGAAAAATCAACTCTCCCTCAACTTTCCACCCACCTATGGACTGCCACAATTAATTTATAATACTTGTACTATTGATGGATCTACCCAAGACTTAAAAAATGCCTATTTTAGGCAGTGGTGGTGGTGTAGTTGATCATCTTTGGTGCTTGGTTTCATTGTAGTGTTATGCTGCCACTTTGTGTTTGTAATTGCATTGCTTTCTCATGTGAGTTGTTTAATTCACCTTAGTTTGTTAATAAAAGTTCTTCCTTTACTATTATTATGTTCTTATAAATATCACGTTGATACAATTGGTTCAAGGTGTGAATTTATTCACACTATACTTTGTGATATTTATCACACAACGGTGGAGTGATTGATTTTTGTTGTTTTTTTTACTTCTTAAATTCCACCCTTGTAAGTCGACTTCCCGCTTCCGTTGAAGACATGTCATCAATGGAGGGATAACTATTTTATGGGTTGATCCAAGGGAGTAGAAAGGGGCTGGATTGGATTTTATTTATCACTCCATTAATGTATAATCACTTCTTTTAAATGAGATTTTTATTTGATGATTTTAAAACCTCTTCATCCTTATTGAATTTAAGGTCTCACATTTCAAGTGATAATACGAACCTTTACCTTGGAGTGCTCAAAAAATTGATCCTTAAAGAGTATAAGTGATTAGTATTAGGGTGTGTAGGCATTAAACCAGTAAGTGATGATTTTTTTTGATCTTCCTAAATGAAACCATCTCAAATATAAGAAATTGAAATCATTAAAAAAGGAATTCATCCAATCCACCCCGAGCGATAACCTAGGATCAACTCATTATCTTAATTTGAATTAACTTAAATATGTTAGTGATCTTTTAAAACCATCTTAAATCAACCCAAGTTGGCCACTTCATAGCCAAGAAAAATTTATAGAATGTATGTGTCTGTAGGTACTTCTTAGGTCTCTGAGGATTCGACAACCCAAGCTAGACTACAAGGACTGTCCAACCTTCTTATTTTTGGTAAATTTGAGCGTGAATCAGGGCTTCACCAAGTATGGTTCTTCACAAATCATGAAAAAAAGGTTCTCCATGAATGGAGGAGCTTCGCGAAGCATGGATACCTAGCCGAGGCATGGATTCTATATGTTCGTGGAGGGTGAATTGTGATGCCTAAATGGTCTCCAAAGTCTTGAGTACCAAAAAGGGACTCATACCTTCACGACGACCATAGATATTCACAAAGGGATTCCCCATTTGAAGTGGAAAAAACGTGAGCAAAGGGAAATCTGGTTTACAATGCTTGGGTAACTTGGGTGATGCATTTTTTGGCCAGTTCTTGGAGAAAAGGGAGCTTCATGAAACGAGATCTCAGAAGTTTAAAGGTCAGGGTGTTGATTTTTTGAAGTGGGGGGGGGTGAGAATTTTATTTATAGGTTATATGAATCGCGATGCTCTAAGGGTGCACTGTGAAGATTATGGATATTCGTGATTGGAGGAAGCTTGATTGGACTCGCAGAGGTTTCCATCATTTATCTAAGGCAATTGTTGTGCTCATCAAACTTCGTAGATGCTTCCGTGTTTTCTCTGCTGCATTAATGAAGATTTCTTTATTCATACTTAGCACCATTCATTAAGATGGAAAAATCTATGATGGATCTTTGTGAGGTAGTCCCCTTTGGTGATTTTTTTCTTTTGCTGATCTATTTCAAGGCATGGATTACGACACCAACCACTAGAAAATGAGAAACTAAGAAAAGATTTTAACAATTTAAAAAGGAAACTAGTTCCTTGAATATGATTTTTGGGAATTCATAAACCTCACAAAATTAATACTAGCATTGGATATACATCATGAGAATAATGAATTCTATATAAAAACTATTTTGTTCTAAGTTTATGAAATAAGAACTTAATATGAAAAAGTAAAGGGACTTCTTGGTATGAAAATAGTTTTCATTATTTTGTAATAAAGCATAACTTTTTGTATAAATATATTAATTTTAGAGTTAATAATCCTATAAAAAATTTGGATTCCTAAGGATTTGATTTCCATCCTTTCCAGACCTAAGAAAACCCAAGTACCAAAATCATTTTTTATTTGATTTTATATAGGTAATGTTCTTAAAGATATAAAATAAAATTATATGTAATCTTTATAGTGGTTGTTATAGACATATGATTGGATACTACTCAAGTTTCAATAGTTTAATACAAGTGGATAGAGGACATGTCACCTTTGGTGACAATGTAAAAGGAAAAATAATTGGCCTTGGATAATTTGGTAATTATAAAACTGTTATTAATTATAAAGTTTTATTTCTGGATGTATTGAAATATAATCTTCTTAGTATATCTTAATTATGTGATGATTTTTAAAATGTTAAATTTGAAAATAATGCTTCCAAGATTTATTATTTCAAGCACGTTTTAATGTTTATTTATTTTAAAAACAATAATGTTTATGCTAAAAAATTAGATTCATTATTTTCTAAAAATGTTTCCTACTTAATCAAATTTCATAAATAATATTAGTTATGGAATAAGGGACTAGGCCACTATAATATACACTCTCTTATTAAGATAACTAGAAAAGGATTAGTCAGTGATCTTCCCAAAGTATAATTTATAAAATACTAAGTGTGAAATCCTTATCAAAAAGGAAATCAACATGAAATTTATTTCAAACCAAATAAAGAGGTGTCAATATCTTATCCATTAGAATTTGTGAAAATTGATTTATTTTAACCTTTAATAGTTTCTATTATCGGTGTAAAACACTATTATTATGTTATTGTTGATGATTATTAAAAATACACATTGGTATTCTTCTTAGATCATAAAAGTGAAGCTATTTTGTGTTATACTAAATATTAAAAATCAATAGAGAAACTTAGTGGACTTACAATAAAGAACCTGAGAAGTGATTATAGACATGAATTTAAGAATCATGACTTTGAATCATTGTGTTTAAAACATGTCTATAATCACAATTTCTATGCACCTAGAACACATAAATAAAATAGGGTTGTTGAAGTGAGAACAAGAACTCTCTAATAAATTTCCTAGACTATACTTAGTGAATATGAATTACATGTTTATCTCAGAGTCGAACCTGTGAGAAAAATATTCATATAATTAATAGGGTTTTTATTTAACAAATTTTAAATAAGATTCCTTATGAATTATGGAATGATATAATGCCAAAAATAAATTACTTTAGAGTTTTTGGTTGTACATTTTTCATTCTAAATACTAAAGAGAATCCAGAAATAGTTGCACCAAAGTGTTATAAAGGAATTTTATTAGGTTATAAAACCATTAGTAATGCATATAGACTTTTTAACAGGAAATCTAAAGTGGTGGATGGATCTTTACATGTTAATTTTTATAATATAGATCCACATGAACCCAAACCTACTATAGAAAACCTTGAGGATGATATGTCTACTCTGAATATCAATAATACCTCTATGAAATATGACCATGTTGTTGATTCAAACTATAAATCTTCAATAAGAGACCAGCATGACTAACCTAACCCTAAATAATACATGTAAGAACTAAGTAATTTGAATCCTTAAATAATTAGGACCAATATATATCATCCTTTAGATGCTCATTTAGGTTTTCTGGATAAGGGAACTCAAACCTAAGCCTCTCTTGGAAACCAAGTTAAACATCAAGACATATTTTCTTAGGTAGAACCTAATAAAATCATTGAATAAATTAATTATGAACATTGGGTAATATCTATTCAAGAATAATTGAATCAATTTGAAATAAATAAAGTTCAGAAACTAGTTGAAAGACCTAAAGACTACCTAAATATTGGAACTAAATGGGTACATAGAAACAAGGTTGATGAGTCTAGAAATATAGTTATAAATAAGATTGGATTGGTTGCACAATTTTATATTAAAGAGGAAGGTATTGATTATGAAGAGACCTTTAAACCAGTATCTAGACTTAAATCCATTGGAGTAAAACTAGCTTATACTGAACATTTTAATTTAAAACTATATCAAATGGATTTCAAGAGTACATTACTTAATGTCTATATTTTTAAGGATTTTTTTTCGAAGAATACCCTATTTTTTGAAATCCTCATTCACCAAATCATGATTTGAAACTTTCAAAAGATATCTATGGTTTAAAACAGTCTCTTAAAGCTTGGTATGATAGACTCAACTCACTTCTTATTTCAAATGTATTTTAAAAGGTATAACTAATCCTACATTATTTATCAAAATAATTTCAAAATATGTTTTAATTATAAATATATATGTTGATGAAATTTTTTTTGGTTCATCTTAAAATTAATTATGTGTTCAATTTTCAAAGATTATGGAAAATGAATTTGAAATGAGTTTAATGGGAGAATTGAATATTTTCCATGGTTTTTAGATTTTTCAAAACAAATATGGGATTGTTTTAAACCAAATTAAATACCCAAAACATCTTTTAAAACATTTTGTCTTGGATGGACCACAAAGAAGCGATAATCTATTGATTACATGCTATAAAATGAATTTGGATAAAATTAGGAAATTAGTTAACCAAACCACTTATAGAAGTTTGATTGGGAGTTTACTATACTTAACTACTAGCCGTACAAATATAATTTTTAGTGTGTGAATGTGTGTACATTTTCAAGAAAATACAAAATCATCTCATTTAATTAAAATCAAAATAATTTTAAAATACCTAAAAAATTGTAAATTTAGGATTATATTACTCATGAGGACATGTATTTGAGTTATTTAGTTATTTAGATGTTGATTTTAGTGGATAAAAGTTAGATAGAAAAAGCACCTATAACACATTTTCACTTTTTGGTAGAGTCTCTAGTTTCTTGGTTTAGTAAAATGTAGAACAAGTTTTCATTATAAAATACTAAATCTTAGTACATAGTTTCAAGTAGTTACTGTTCACAAATTCTATGGATGAAATGTGCATTACAAGAATATGGTTATAAATTATGAATTGCGCATATAAATTTTTAAAATACAAGTTTGATTAAAATTTCTATTAATACTTCAACTAATTCCTAAACACATTGATATAATTCATAACTTTTTGAGAGACCATTTTAAAAAAGGGGATATCAATCTTGAGTTCACAGGTACTGAGCATCAAATTGCTAATATTTTTAAAAAACTTGTGAATATTGAGAGATTGAATTATATAAAACATGAGTTAGGCATGATCAAATAATCTTGATTTTTATTTTATTTAACCTTAATATGGTATATTTTTAGATCACAAGTGATTATAACTTGGTAAGTTGTCACAGTTATTAATCTACCACAAGAGTCTTTAAGTTTTTTATACGATTGATAAAGCTATCATGCAATGGGAATCTTCCATAAAACTTGGTTGTGTGGTAGGTCAACCTACCTAAATACCATAATCTGGCATGGAAATTTACTCATGTGGTAAGTCAAGTTACCATTCCATCTGAAGATATTTCAAGGATCACAATTAGTCAAGCTATTATAATACATTTCACATGGCCACTCAAACTTCCATGTCTATATTCTTAAATATTAATATAAATACATATTTTTCCCATGTGTTACTATTTAAATACCTAGATGATTTTAAATATTCCTAAATTAGAATACAAGTTGTTTCTCTCTCTTGAAACTGTAAATCCTCCCATTTTTAAATCCATTTCTCTCAATTTTTTTTTCATCAACTAATCCTTAGACTATTGAAATTAAAAACTAAGTGGTATATGGTTAGGATGAATCATCCTTTTTTGTTTTCATATCTTATAGGTTTATCTTCCTTAAAAAGAAGGAAAAAATCACCCAACACACATGTCAAACCTATCAATCCTTATCTTTCAACTTGATCATTCATACCTGAAAAGGATGTAAATGATGAATGGTTGAGAAATAGTAAGTCTTTAGTTTGGTGATGTGTTCAAAAGAAAGGATGTGATACATGGTTTTGTGAAAACAAACATCCATTTTATTCAAGTTTAGTGAATGAGTTTTTTTGAATATGAAATTAGAAATTGGTGATAAGAAAGATGTTATCAGGACATCTATGAATGGAGAAAGTTTAATATTTTCTTCTAAGATTTGGGAATAATTTTTGAATATTCACCATAAAGGAGATTATGAGAAATATTATAGTTATTAATCTATGGGGAATGCAAATTTTGAGTATGAAAAAACACTCCTAGAGCTTACTGGTGATGGAACCCATTTAAGTAATACTACTTTAGATCTTGATGGTGAATATTGGAAATTAATAAAGCTTATTTAACACTTAATCCACCTAAGGAAAGGGGATTTTAGAATCCTAAAACATTAATATATATTATTTATATACTTAACAAAGACTAGGGTATATATTATCCTTCCTAGATGTCTGATGAGGAACAAAAAAGAATTATGTAAACCTTCTTCTAGGTTTAATTCACTTCCATACCTAAAATTTATCTCAGATATTTTAGATTTCAAAGAACTTTATCCTTAGGGGGATAAAAATTAAATAGTCACTAGTGGAGTTTATTTAAATAAATCTATTTTTAATAGGATGAGGATTAATTGGAATTCATGGAATAAAATATGGGTTAACAATAATGAAAATATATATAATAAATTCAACCTAGTGAAAACCCCTATGAAACCTAAAGATTAAGAAGACCTATGACTATAACCAAATGAAGTTGTTGAATACTCTTATAAAGAAAATAAAGGTTTTGTGGCTGCTTAAATATAAAGGAGTATAGTAGATTTGAATGCTGAGTCTGAGGAAGCTTATAGAGAATAAAGAGACTCTCATTAATTAGTAAATGCAGAAAGCTATTATCCTATGGCTGTTTCATTTTTTCTCTCAAACCTCCTCTATATCTACCATTTAAAGAGAAAAATATAGATGATAATTATTATGATACTAAGGTTTTTTATGATCTTATTATGATGGATTCTGAATCTAAGGATGATGAGTCTAGAAAATAATATATAAGTGAATAAATTTGTACACAAATACTTTCTAAGGAGAAATCCACTCATTTAGATGGTAAATGGATAGATTGTCTAGTGATTAGAAGTACTTAAAGGCCCATTGAATGGGAAGAATCTACCATGGGTGAGAAATATACTTCATATTCATTTGATGATAACTATAATTGAGGTAATCCACATGGATATTATGGACTTACCATCTCTATTTTATCTAATGATACTAAGGAATATCTTGTAGCATAGATTAATCTTTATGGGAGAATCAAGATCAATTCACATAGTTCTTTACTTAAAGGTGATACTAAAAAAACTCTCCAAAAAGTATGGAAAGATTTATTTGGGAATACTCTAGAAAAAATATGAGAAACCTAATTAATACCCTGAAAAAATCTAGTGGGAATGAATTTCTTGATCTTGGTGATTTAGATCAAAATAGAATTAGTTTTTGATGTGGAATAAATTAAAGAAACTAGAAAGGTGTCTATTCTTAGAGAGACAACCCATTTTTTCAAAAAATGTACTGAAGTGGATCCACCTCATGAACTGGATCCTATATCCACTCTTTCTCCTACTCCTTCCTCTATTTCCAAAGAGGATTTAGGAGAGTTCAAAGTTGACTTGATAGATGTTTGTAAAGAAATATTTCTGATATTGGGAGATTCAACTTAAAATACTATAAAAGAATAAATCTATAATATACTTTCACTTATTATATCTCATATTTAGCCTATGTTGTTTATAAAGGATGATCATATAAATAATGATATTAATAGTTTAATAGGAAAATTTTGAGATATTCAAGTAGACTTATAATACATGATGTTAAATCTTGACCATAGATTCATGAATACCATAGGACAAGACTCCTCTTTAAATGTTTCTCTTGGTACACCACCCGCTCCCCCAATTAATATTTACTTGGATGAGAATATAATTAGATATATGTTCATATATATGACAAAGGTTGTTTTGGGTAGTTTTTAGAGATAAAGGAAATGGTGATTTCTAGATTTCAAAACTCAAACATCAAAAAACATGGAGGTTGTTAGAAGTGATTCTCAATAAGTTATAAGGGACATAAAAGTGATCAATAGGGAAATTGATCATTATTTGAGAATTATATTCACCAATATGGATTTGAATACCATGTTTAGATATTTATCTAAAGACCTTCAGATTTACCCTTGGACTCAAGTTTTCCTAGATCAAGTTGATAGATTAAAGGTGATCACCCCTATTTTAAAGATCTTTATGATAGATAAAACCCAATTTTTCTATATTCTGAAGAAAGGATACTTAGCCTTGAGGGAATTTACTCACTTGATTGGGACCTAACTCTATAGTGTTCACATTATAATTATTTCTCCCTTGGCATTTCCTATTACCACAGTCCAGTCAACCTCTACATCTTTTGTGTCGACCTTAACCAGTATCTTAGTGCCTCATTTTGGATTTAATATTGTATAGTCTATTAAAAATCCCATACCTATTTATAGAATAATTTTTATTCTTGGACCTTTCTCTTCTCATCCAAAACATTTATCTCGGCCCACCTCTCAGTATTATCAAGATAAATGAAAAGTTATTGTTGATCCCATGAATTCAAGAGATAAGGACTCTAATTCAAATTTTGATTAGTCTATTTGATAGTACACTTATAATTTTTCATTAAAATTATTTTAAAATAATTAAATCTATTCTTTCCTTGAATAAATTTGTTCCTATATTGATTATATTTAGTTTTTTTCATGTGTTCTTATCTTGATTACATTTGTTCTATGATACATATTCTAATTTTTATTGTCTTTTTGATCATCCTAAAAGGTGGATAACTCTGATATGGAAGATTTTTTTATTTTATTTATAACAAAGTATAAAATCTTCAAGTTTTTACAAACATATTCTTTACATTGATGACTTATCTTTCCTTGATTTATGATCATAAAAAAGGGGAATATTGTTATCTTAGTCCAAACATTATTTATTTTAATAATATCAAATTGCATTTCTTATATTTATTTTGAATTATATGTTTTATGATAGTAAATTATTTTTTTTGAAAAAAATGTGAAATTTGGATAAGTTTGGAAGATACTAAATGTTATGTGAAGTGACCACATGAAGATAGACTACCTACTAAATGAAGTGACCATGTTAGTTAGATAAAATTAGTAAGTATTGGAGAAACCAGAAGAAGAAGAATTTGATTGACTGAAAGTTAAGAGAATCAACTGTATGACCATTAAATAATTCATGAAGAAATTTATATATGTTTCAAAGTGACCATATGATTTAGTGGACTGAATGCATGAAGACTTGAAGTGATCAAAAGAAGGATTTCAATTGACCATGCCAGTTTGGTGAAATTTTCCAAAGTGATGAAGTAAGCGCATGAAGGAATTTGAGCGACCATACAATGAAATTTCTAAGATATCATACAAAGGAAGTCAAGAGACCTCATGTTCAAAGTTTAATTGACTTAAAGATTGTATCCAATTGACTTAACATTGAAATAAATCAACCATATAAATAATATTTTCCCAATCATACCCAACTCGAGACTTCTATATGTACTGAATCCACCATACTAATAAACTTATTAAAAATATTAAAGAGTGAAGCTACTGTAAAGTGAATTAGTATCTATCATGTGTGAAAAAGAAACCATGGCTAATGTTTAAGATCCCAATGAATAGTTTTGGAATTTAATAGATATTTCAGATCATTTGTGATGTGTCAGTCCAAGAATGGTCATTCCCTTATAATTTTTTTTAAAGAAGGCTCTTTAAATACAAAAAATCCCACCTCATGAAAAAATTGGTGTGTAAGAATAGTATTAGTGCCTTACCCAAGATTATTTCACTCACTTATGATACTATGATTGTTTGTGAAAAAATTAATAATCTCTGAATAAGGAAAAATTTATTGTAACTCTCTTTCTTAATCCCACTGGATAATAAGGCTAGGAGGAGAACCTTGCTGATCAACCCAATTTTATCATAGATTTAGAAACATCAAACTTTACATTATTTCATCACTTTTTTTATTTTATTTACATATTATGTTGTGCTTATTTTTATTCTAATTTTTCTGATCACTTCTCTTGCGATGCATTGAGGTGTACTCAAATACTCCTTCCTGAATTTTATTTATATATGTGATGCCAAATATAACTATGAAAGATCATTGCTTTTACTGGACTATTGAATGAGTAGTTTTTTTTGTAAAACCATGATCCCTATGGTGGATTTGTTTATTTGGATTTAATAAATGTTCAGGGAAGTGTCTACTATCAGGTGGAGATAACTAATTTCTATCTTGGAGATAACCTATTATTCAATTTTACTACGTATTATTTTTCTTTACCTTATTATTTTGAACTTCACTAAAAATAGTTTTATACCTATTTATTTTCACTTTACATCTTTCAAACTATGTTTAGAAAAATATATTCTCATAGTTTACATTTACATGTTATATATATATATATATTGTGTTTGATATAAGTAGATTATTTTCAAAGCTAAAATAATTTTAACTATTTTAATAAGGATTTCATCTAGGATTTGAGAAATTATTTAAAAGTTTCAGATTATATATACCTATGAAATTTATAAACTGAGATATCATTTTAAATTGAGGGGATTTTTTTTAAAAAAATAGAAATTTTAATATTTAATTCTCAATTCACCCCTCTTAAGTATTCCTTTTCCAACCAATAACATATGGCCAGGTGTTTTGATCCATACATTCAACCTCCCCTGATGTGTATGAAATAAAATTAATTCACCATATCAATTATTTTTATTATAAATAAAATTAATGGAAATGAAATTTATGTCTATATTCAACCTATTATCCATTAATTATAGGATTTATGGAATGATGGTGTAGAAATATATGGTTCATCTATGATGAAAATGGTCAAAATTAATATTTTCTTAATGTGGACCATCAATGGATATCTTAAAATAGGGAATATATTAAATTTAATCATGCACACTTTTTTGGAATGTCAAATTTATAAATTTGATTCTTAGCCTCAATGATTACCTTATAACAGAAAGTGGTGTTTCATAATTCATTATCTAATCCTTGATACATTTTATTAATTTCAGTTTAATAAGTAATGGTTCAATAGTAAAATATACTTGAATCTTCCACTGAAATTATTATATGGATCCCAGATTATGGCACATTTATCAAAAAATGGTATAATGTTTATAAAATAATTTCTAGTAAATAAAGACAACAAATGAGTTTAAAAACCATCAGATACAACTGGAGAACAACAATGGAAGAAAAATAGTAGATTTTTCAAGGTTCAATATTAGGAATTTGATTTGTTATGTGATAATTTTTACTTTATGCACATTGAGAATAATGTGTATCTAAATGAATGTTTTTTACAATACTTAACGAGCTGAAAAAATTGAAGGATTATCAAAATTATCGTAAGGATAAAAGCACTGGATATCAAGAATGATCAATGGAAAAATGGGAATGGGAAGTATCTAATAACAATTTTAACCTCAAAAAATAGAAAAAAGATGTTTTCATTTGAAGATAAATAAATGTGAGAGTACCTTATGGATATTCAAGTAACATTTAAAGGTGTTTAGGTTTGAATCATCATAAATTACATGTAATTAAAATTCCCTAATTACATATATTTGTGATGCCCCGATCCTGGTTAACTCATATGTAAATGAACTCGGTTGGCCACATGGCCTCAAGCGCACATCCTCATATGATAGAGTTTTCCAACTACCAATGAGGGTCTATAGTGGTACAATAGGGTGATTATATCCTATTAATTAGAGTGGAACACAATGAAATATAATAAATAGAACAATACCAGAATAATATAATAATGAAACAAGAGTAGCAGAAGCAATAATCTAAACAATTATAATCATGTAGAATCAATAATAAATAGTGAAATATTCAAAATAATTTCATGTCATAATTCTATATCAAAATGGGGGATTACAAGAAGGTAATAGGAAATATACATACATGTGTACATGCTATACAAAAACAAATAAAAGGGGAAAGCTATCTCTAATAGCATAAAAAGAACAAGGTCAATCCACTACTCCTGTACTCTATCTTAACATAGAAAAATTAGGTTTCCATTACTGGAACCTTCCCTCTATCCCTACCACCAACCATGAAGTTTGTCCGAGTACCAATTAATAGCCCAACCAAGGTGTGATATAAACTCAACAGGAAACAAAAAAATGTTGTCTATAACTATCCAGTATATGAATATAAAATAAGCAATGTGTAGATAATAATCAATATAAAGTAGTAAATAAATAAACCATACATATCTAGGTTCCTCAGGAGGATGTTCGTCTGATGCTACCTACTTTATCTTAATCCATAATGTCTATAAACATTTAATAATTAATAAATATAGATATATAAATAATATTAGGACTTTAGAATCATAACCAAGGAATCCTATACGATGATACTCATATAAGGGATCAAAAAGTACCATAATAATTAAGAATAAAAAATGGAATTAAACAAGGTCTTCATGTATATAAAGCATTGGCCAAATCCAATTATGTTCTTTGACTGAAAAATGTGTCATTTAATTGATTGTAAGTGATCCCATCCAAGGAATTACACTTAGGGAAACTATGTATCTCTCTTGGTATACTATAGAATCTGAATTCCTTCAGAGTTTATCTTTGTAATTTCATATAGGAACCCAAGTATAACTCTAAGCCTAGTATAAATAAATTTACCTCTATGTTTTTCCAAGGAATTCCACCTATGTAACCCAAGTTTCACTTGTGGAATAATAAAATATCATCTGCTTGGTGATCCCATTAAAGGAATTCAATATTAGATCCATTTATCACTCCAAACACAAATTAATTCCATTTAAAAGTTATTTAACTTAAATATACCATGAGTCCGCCCAAGGCGTTCCATAATGAAACCCAAGTCTCACCCATATAGATTCATAATTCCATTATTAAATATTTTAATTCAAACTATCCATTTCATTTACAAGTAGAAACTGAATATAATGTAATAGGAAAACATAATCTAGGTGTTATGGTCTCACCACCATTCACCCTTCATTTCAATAAATTCTATCCATTTTAATTATGGAATAATCCAAACCCACTTACATGGTGATTAGATCACAGGGAACTCATCTCATAATAAGGAAATCAAATTAAACACACCCAAATGGGTGGTTTTTATAGAGGTATACAACTGCCAAGGGTGTGATTAGGAACACATTTCCTAAAAATCACATGGTATCTCAATTTAATTAATCTTTCATTTAAGGGGCGTTATATGTAAATTATAGTGCGTGGAACAACAATGAAATCATATATACATAAATACTTTTAGGAAAATAATCTAGAACACCTACCTTAGATTGGTAATAGACTCCTCATCTAGTATCAAACTTTAATCTAGGATATAATGGAATAAACCAAATAAATAAAAGAACTCCATGAAAATCGGGCATATTAGATCACATGGAAGTAACATTGAATACAACGATATAAATGAAGAAAGGAAGAAAGAGGACACATAGTCTTACTAAAATTCTTAAAACGTGACCAAAGTCATTCACTTTAGAGTACATATAAAGAATATCCAAAGGAACCTAGGTTGAGAGGAGATGAGGGATTTGGTGTGATATTGTATGAGAGAATGAGGGAGGAGGAAGAAATAAATAAGTTTAAAGGATTAAGGAAAAATGGTATTTCTCTTTTTTTACAAGCTGTATGAGGTATTTATGACATAAATAAAAAAGTTTTGTCTTATATTCCCATTTCATGGGGTTTTACTGAGCCACTTATGATGTGAAAAGGGTTTACATCATTGATTATTAATTTATGGTGTAAACCACTAATTATACTGTATGTTTGTCCACAAATAGACTTATCCTATAGATTATTTGTAGTTGTTGTTTCCTCCTAGAAGCACCACAAAAGTCTATAAAGGATCCTTTTAAAAGGTTTATAAAACTCAACAAAACCCAAAAAGGTTTTTATAAGAAACTAAGGAAAAATATATCCACAAAAATATAGGATATGAAAACCTCCCCTTTTTAAAATAAATCATCCATGATTTGTCTTTATGAGGGTGGTTCAATACTATTTGAGAACAATTCTAGCCACTAAGAACATATATCAACCTCTTTATCCCAGGTCTCATCCCATACATGGCTGTACTGAAATAACACCCAAACTAGAGGAACTGAACTACCTCGGTTAGAATTCATGCTCTGATCAACTATATGAACCATATATTCCTTAAAAGAAGCATCAACATCCAACTCAACCTCATCAAGATGAAGAATATAAGATGGGTATGAATAGTAATGACCTAACCAAGAAATGTAAAAGACATCATTAATAGACTTATATATCTAAGGGTGTTTTATCTAATATGAAAATGAGTTGAACCTCTCCAAAACCTCAAAATTTTATATGAATTATGGTGTGATCTTACCTTTATACCTAATTTTTCAATGCCCCAGTCTAGGGAAAAAGTGTAAAAAGACTCAATCCTGAAATTTGAACTCTATAGGTAACCAGTGATGATTGACATAAGACTTATACCTCAACTGAGTAGTATCCATACATTTTATGATAAGTTGTACCAACTCTAAAGTCTCTTGAACAAGACATGGTCCCAATAGAACTACCTCTCCTGCCTCTAACTAACACAAGGGTGAATGAAACTACCTACCATATAGGGTGTGCTAATAAGATATCTCTATATTTTCTTGAAATCTATTATTATATCAAAAATATTATAGAGGAATGTGTTTCTCCCAATAACATCAAAACTAAAGTAAACATTCTCAAAGCATGTCCTCCAACACTTGTATTGTATGCTCGAACTGGCCGTCTGCCAATGGGTGATAAGTTGTACAACAGTACCTATAAACCCAAATCCCTATACAACCCCTACATGAAATGTGATGTTAGATGAGGTTCCATATCTAATATTATGGTACATGGAAATCCATGAAGGCGTATGATCTCCCTAACATATATCTTCTATATATCATCCACTTAAAAGGTCTTCTGAATAGGTAATACGTGAGTGAACTTTGTAAATCTATCAAAGATCACCCATACCACATCACTGCCTTGAGTGGTTTTCAATAAGCCAGTCCCAAAATTTTGTAGTGACATCATCCCATTTTCAATCAAGAATAAACAAAATTCCAGAAGGTCACAAGTGTTTTTCATTCACCAAAAGATAGGTGGAACACCTAGTAATAATCCCCTCTATTTTTCTTTTATCCCCAACCACCAATACTTGTGGTGTATGTCCTGATATATATTTGTAATCCTGGGGTGTATTTCCCAACTTGAAGCATGATATTCCCACATTAATTACTATCACATGTCTATAGAAACCGAGATTCCTCCATGAATATGTATGATCTCATTCTCACCAACGACCCAACCTAGCATCAGGTTCTCCCTTGAAACACTCTCCCTTAGGACTCAAGCTTTGAGGTAAGAATGTTATATCATATTCAATCTTTCTAGAAGTGGATAGGTCACTACCAAATATATAAGAACATGATACCCGTGATAAAACTAAACCTCAAGATTCTTCTCATAAAATAATAATTTCAACTTCTATTCACTACTTCACTCCTGAACCACTTTTTTATGAGCCTTCCTACTCAGAGCATCAACCACTGCATTGAATTTACGAGGCTTATAAACAAGCTCAAAATTGATAGACTACATGTATTCATCCCATATTCATTGTCCAAGATTCTAATAAATTTATGTGAATATTTATTTAAGGCTTTTATGGTTAGTGTATACAATAAACTGCTATTAAAGAAAATAATGCCTCCATTAATGTAAGGTATGAACCACATATGCTAACTTGAGGTCATGATTTGGATAATTCCACTCATGAGGTCTCAATTGACGAGACCCATATTCCATAACTTGATAATATTCCATTAGAACCACTCCCATACTAATGCCTGATGCATTATAATAAATTGTATAACATCCTCTCAGATTTGGAAGAAACATGATCAGTGATAATGTCCATCTTCCTTTCAAATATTGAAAGGATTCCTCACATGCTTCATACCATAAAAAATTTAAACCCTTATTGGTCAATCCTATCAGAGGTTCTTCAAGGCATGAGAAATTTTGAATAAATAACCTATAATACCCAATTATCCCCAAGAAACTCTATATGTCAAATACATTACTGGGATTATCCTAAGAAACCATAGCTCTAACATTCTTTAGGTCCATAGAAACATCTATCTTTGAGATTTTGTGACCCAATAAGTGAAAATTTTCAATCGAGAATTGTCATTTTGTTAGGTTGGAATATAACCTATTATATTTCAGTGTTCTAAAAATGATATTAAGGTGTATGGAATGATCATGTTGGGTTTGTGAGTACACCAATATGTCTTCCACAAAAACCACTAAAAAAGAGATTAGATACAAGGAAAAAACTGATTCATCAGATCCATGAAAACTTTTGGTCTATTCGTAATACCAAAATACATTACTAAATAATCTTACATTCCATATGTTATATGAAATTCTGTATGAGTTATATATGATGGACTAACTCATACCTAAAATATCCTGAACTTAAATCAACCTTTTAGAAAACCTGAGCTCCTCAAAGCTGATCAAAGAGGCCATATATTCAAGGTAGTAGATACTATTTTTTAACTATAATAGGATTAAATCATCAATAATACACATATAAACTAAGGGTTCCATACACCTTCTTGTAAAAAAGGATGGTTGAACCCCATGGTGAAGTGATAGGTTATATAATTCCCTTATATTCTAGGTCCTCGAACAATCACTAGAGTTCCTAAAGCACTGTAGGTGTCATTCTATAGGGAGGAATAAACACCGGTGCTACTCATATTACTAGATCAACAGTGAACTCCACCTCTCTCATAGGGGGTAGTCTAGAAAAATCCATTTGGAATACATCCTTGAAATGATCCACTATAGAAGGAAATTATCTTTGATGTTTTCCCTAATCACTCATAAAAATAATAGAAATATGGGCTAATAATCCACCCAACCCATGATACTCTAATCCATATATACTAGCTTGGTAATCCCATTATTATTTATGAACATGACTACCACTCTATTATTATTTAAACGTCACTCTCAAATGATAACAATATATATGTGCATGATAAGGATCCAAACAATCCATTCCACGGATGACATAAAAACTAGAAATCTCAAGGACATAGAGGTTCCATAAGAATCAATAACTTCTAAACTCAAGTGGGTTCTCCATTTTTTAGTATACACTATCTGATCTTACTCCCAATAGAGTATCTAGAGTCATCCTTCCACTGAAGTATTGAATTTCAAGACCAAGAATTCCCATTATAGAAACAAATATAAATAAGTGTGAAACTCCTATGTCAAAGAAAGAAAATACTAAATTAGAGGCTTCTAGAATCATACCTCAAACTATATAATTCCCAACACTATTCTCCTCTAGCACATGCTATGTGTTATATATATAGACCAATCTGTGTCCCTGAGCTACAACCTTACTACACTGAGTAGGCTCTCTCTACTAGTGCTGAATTTCATAAGATTGGATTCCACAACCACATCCACCTCCTCAGCCTAAATATCAATAGTACTCAGGATTCTTGCCTAATGTGGAGCTACTAATCCTTCTCTAGAACTTGGAGTCGGTTCATACCCCCGCTCGCTAGCCATGAGAGAAAAGGTCCAACAATACTATTGAAGATGAACCATATTTCCTCAATCCAGACAGTTAACATGGTCCTTGGTACACTGGAGATTCATATGAACCAACCTACCACACTGGTGACATCCCACATAAGTATCAATTCAAATCGTCTGGCTGCCACTTTCCCCATGATAAGACTTAAGGTGATGATTCCTAATGATAGATGAACTACTATCCTCTATAGGTTTTGAGATTACCTAGACTACACCTTCATCTTTCCTAATATTTTTCTCAACGATGTTGTCCTAGTTCACTATTTCAAAAGCAGTGGTCAATCAGAATACATTTACCTTATATCAGATGTAACATATGAGACCATCCTCAAATCATCTTGCTCTCAATAGATCATCACCAGTAAGAGTTGATGAAAAGTGTGAGAGCTCAGTAAAGTGAGATTAATAGTTCATTATAGACATGGAACCCTACCATAGACACATAAAATTCATTTCTTGTTCTACTATCAATATATATGGGAAGAAATAATCATAGAAGGTAGTATGGGAATCCTTCCAGAACAAACTTCGATGATGATATACTTGGGTAATGATATCCCACCGACCCTTGGAAGAATCACATAACATATAAAATATGAGTTTGACACTCCTCTATGGAGGCATCTCTAGATGCTCAAAAATAGTCAGTATGGTATTCATCCATGAATCAACAGCCCAGGGGACTCCGTCCCCCAAAAATGTTAGTGGATACTACTACTGTAATTATAACATTAGCACTACTATATCAAGGGAAGGTCATAGGGTTTCCTAGATAGTATGTATGATCCATAATAATTCCTCTAGAAACTAGGAATCAATTCCCAAGTCAGGTATAACTGGATGTGCTTTAGGTAGCAAAACCGGTATGTCAGGTCCCACCACTTCAGGAGCATGTTCATCACCACATTCCTATAGTTCAACCCAAAGCCATCATGGAGGAATATATCTATAATAAAAAATTCACACCTAAGAAAAATTTCTATAGAACATAAGGATTTTATATAATATCAAGATATGTACAAGGAATTCCTATAATAAACACAAATAACCATTTTTCTTCTCCTAAAGCTATGTATGGGTCAAGGTTTCACATTGTTTAGAAAAGGTTCTAGTATATGGAGTTTTAAGTGCATGGTATAGAGGAAAACACCCTTTATATTTCAATTTAAATAACCATTTAGTGGCTACCATTCTATTTATGAATCAATAATTTAGTGAACTTTTCATTATTATATAATGTTCTAGTTAGATGAATGACTATTCCCAAGTTATAAGGGCATACAACTTATATGTTACAACTGGAACTTCATGTAACTACAACCTGACCCTCACATCTAGTATCAAGTTGTAGAAAGTCGTATAAGATTATTTGATTAAATGAATCACTATTCCCAATTTATAGAAGTACCATATTTATAAATTATAATTGGAATTCATGTAATCAAAATCAACTAACATTTTAGCTCATGCGACCAATGGTACATGGCTCAAACATGTAATAATTGGATCAATTAAGGTTCCACCATCAAGCTATATGAGAAAAAACCATTTAGGTTGATGCAAACTGGTTAATTAAAAAATTATTTAATCTTTATTATAATAATCATTAGCACAATTAAAAATATAGCAATCATGGCACATATGTAATTTTGTAGGAAATACACATAATAATGTAAAAATGGCATGGAATATGCATGGTGTATAACTCCTAAAATGCCCATAATGATGCATGAAATAGTACCTCCTTTCCATACTATTGAAGGGTAAAATAAAATCCATAGTAATAATAATAAATTCAGTAAATCATGTGTGTCACCCAATGGTGAAATCAGGAAAATTCTAATAGGAAAAAACTAGAACATCAAGTCCCATCCCAAGAAACATGAATTTTCCCTATACATGGGATAACTAAACCTAAGAATAATTTCATTACTAAATTCCAAAACATTCCTATTATTATTTCTACCAACCTAAAAATAGTAAAAAAAGGAAATGAAACACCTCTGATAACACTTTGTAACATCCCATACCTAGTTCACTCATAAGTAACTGAACCCAGTTAGCCACATGGCCTCAAGGGCACCTCCTCATATGCCATAGGATTCATATTAATAGGTAGGGCCTTTTTGGGTATAGTGGGGAGACTATACCATCCTAATTAGAGTATACCACAATTAAATATAATAAAAATGACAATAATAGAACAATATAATAAAGAAAAAAAGAAACAAATGTAATAATACAGAAAATTATAATAAGGTAGAAGAAATAACAACCACTTCCATATAAAAAATGTCTTATCATTATTCTATACAAAAATAGGGGGATACAAGGGGGAAACATGCCTCATACATACATGTGTACATGCTATAAAAAATAAACAAAATGAAAAAAATCTATCTCTAATTGCATTACAAGAATAATACTATTCCTCTACTCCCACACTCAATCCTAGAATAGAAAGATTAGGAATCCATAGATGGGATCTTCCCTTGGTACCTACCTATGACCAAGAAGTTTGTACGAGTACTAAAACACAACCAAAATAGGTGTGATATTGTCACAACTCGTCCCAAAGGGGCCTGTGACGTGACTCCACAAACCTGCCTCTAATAGGCTAGGGGTTGACATCTAGCGTAGAGTAGGCATATCACTAACATGGGAGGCCTTAACCTAAGTACCTATACACATGAAATCATATCTAAGCCTATATAATGCTGAAATGAAAAAAATTGAACAACCATGAATTCATACATCTAAATTTCACAACTAGAGTACAATAGGAAGTAAATGAAATTAAACAGGGCTAAATAAAATCCCACCACAAGGATTAGGAAAAAAATTAAAACCTAAAAGTAAAACTAGGACTACTACCAATGTACCACAGAAGCACACCCCAATCTATCCAGTCCCACTAAGAACCATCTGGTCCTGGACCATCTAGGAATCTATCAAAGGGTTGATCATATGCACAAGACATGACACATGTGGTAAAATCCCATATAGGTGTGAGTATAAAAATACCAAATAGAACACCAAAAAACCACAAATCATATAACAAAGGAAACACAGTCAGCTCTACATAGGTATATGTCTATCAAAAATATAACAAGAATATCCTGATATACTCAATAAAGACACATAGTCTAATGGTAAGGCACAAGAATAATATGCCATCCAAGGATTATATCTCGAAGGTTCCACAATGAAATCATCTAGGAGAACACACTCCTGAGTCTGATAACACTGATGACGTCTATCGGAGAGGTAAAATACTCTTCGGGTCTTTCCATAGGAAGCACACACTAGAAGTTTGAAGAGATGTGATACAAAGATGAGGATCACACCCAAGGCCATGGGGTATACCAACAAATCAATCTAGATTAACCATCTAATTAGATGATTAGAACCCACATAGTGTTAGACAAGACAATACCAAAAAATCCACAAATGGCATGAATATGAATAGAGGATCTCACTATGGGCCTCACAACGAGATTCTAACAACTCTATCCAATAAGTACTGCTAAAGGGATCACTATCCAGAGTGTAAATGTGATTCCATACTAACCCTCAATGAATTGATATAGGGAACATACCCTAATAAAAATTTTCCATGATACAAAGGAAAAGGTCTCCAAGCCATGTATTAGAAAGTAAACAATGTGTAGTAGGGTTACACATCGTGTCCCTTGACCCCAGGTTCTACCTGTTGAAACGGACCATGTATTATGTCGGTGTTTGTATAATAGTAAAAAGTGTGTAAGCTTCCCATGTACTTTTCCCATGTGTCAGTACATGGATTAGCCCGTGTAGTTTGTTTAGGCCATGTCGTTGTGGGAGTACAAGACATGTATATGATTATGTACTCCAACTAGTGTCCATATACCCTATGAGGTACATTCCAAGTTCACCAAAGGGGACCACACCTCATGTTATAGGGTCACACATTGTGTGATACTTATCTCCCTCCTATAACCCTATCCTCTACTAGTATGGGACCACATGTTTTGTGGCTCCACATTACACGTTGTGTATTGTGGAATTTCCCAAAGACTCAGATATAGTTCCATGTGTATTCTTTGGTTCTCTAAACACTATCCTAGCCATGTATTGCATGGAAAATCATGAATTAAGACCTAATGAACCTTTCCATCACCGATTAAAGACTTCCAACCTTTCGATTCATTTGTTAAATGAGATCATTCATCATTCTTTGTTGCACACCGAAAAAATCAAAACTAGGTATCCAAAACCATATGATTCACCACTGCTTCCATCGTCACTCCATCTTCGTGTCATGATAATTCTATATCTACAATATCAAATAGTTGCACAAAGAAATGGTTATGCAATGATCAATTTCTTAGTGATGTCAAAACATGACCCAAATGGAGCATGCCCATGGTGAACAAATAATTAAGGGAGAAAAGCACAACCAAAAACATGAGGAGTGAACATAGGATAATGTTTTTGTTGTCATCGATCTATAACCATTAGAATATTAAGAAAATAATAAATTATCATAATGAAATTATCCCAAAATAACCCATAAAATAAACCCATCCTATAAAATAACCAATCCATGAATAAATATGTTGGCCAATTGATTCATTTTTGTCATAGAAATAAAGAGTATAGAAATAATATAATTAAAAAAACATCCTACCTTGATTTAGATCAATCGATGAAGAATAATGGAGCTATTCCATGATCTTTGGCATGATCCTTCAATTCTGTTGCACGTCAATCATAGATCCATGATCTGGTTTTCATTTGTATGAGGGATATTCTCCAAATAACTTTCCAAAGGTTTTATAACAACTATAAGGTTACATGGTTAAACCTATAATTTCATCATAGTAGTCTACTTAAAGACTCTCTGGTAGTTGCGTCAATGAAAAAGAAATAAAATAATTCAATTTATTATTTTATTCATTTCCATACCCAAAATGATTTTTCCAAAAATGTCCTATGCTGAACAAGGTTATGTTGTACTTAGGGTAAGCCACACATTCTGAACTCAACAGTACCCTCATATTTCTAATTTAGGAACATTTTTAAAGTTATGACACTTTTTAATAAAACTATGCGTGTATGTTATTTAATATATTTCAAACATTTATTCTAGGTACACCATGCCTCAAAATCGCACACTATATTAGTGTCTAGTCTCAAACATAATATACAAAATATCCAAAAATAATAAATTAAAAATACAAGACATTACATTCTCACCACCTTGGGGCTTCACATCTCAAATATTCAAAAAAAGAGGCTACGCAAAGAGATGTGGGTACTGAGCATGAATCAGAGCCTCCCACTCCCATGTTCCCTCCTAAAGATTCTCAGGCTACCACCAAACACACACTAAGGGAATCTATCACCCACAAAGGATCATATTATGCTGATCCTCAATCTATACTAGGAAATCAACAAATGTAGATCCATCCATAATTTCCAACTCACCCTAGTCGATAACATGTGATGGGACATGCATGTATCTCCTCAGATGCGATACGTTGAAGATGTCTTGTTCCTAGTATAACTATAGAGTTAGGGATAAGCGGTATGACACCTCTCTAACTCTATATATTAATTAGAAAAGAGATAAGGAATCCCGGAGTTAGATTAATTCCCCAACCAAATCTTCATAGTCCACATCGAGGTGAAACCAGTAGGAACACATGGTCTCCTTCCACAAACTTCAAAGGCTCACATCGTCTTTTTTGATAATACTTTTGATAGATATGTGCATTCCTCATACGCTATAGGATGATCTACACCTTCTCGATAGTTTCTCGCACCAAATTTGGGCCCTATAAGTGTTGACTCCCCTAGGTCAGTCTTGCAAAGTGGTGACCTATAGGGTTGCCCATACAAACCTTTAATGGTGTCATACTAATGGTAGAATGGTAGCTATTATTTTATGAAAACTACACTAGTGGTAGGTGATACTCCCAACTATGACCAAAGTACAACATGGAAGCTCTTAGAAAATCCTCTAGAACCTAAATGACCCACTCTGTCGGACCATCAATTCGTTGGTGAAACAATATGTTCAAGTGTAAATGGGTCCCAAATGCCTCATGAAACCCTTCCATAACCGAGATGTGAAGTGTACATCAAATTCATAAATGATCTCTGATGGAACTCCATGGAGTTAGACTATCTCTTATATGTAGAGGCATCCCAATATATTTAATAAAATATTCTTCTTAATGTATAATAAGTGGTCTGAATTGGTGAGTCGATCTACGATCACCCAGATGGAATCGTGTACCCTGGTTGTAGGTGGTAAGCCCGTTATGAAGTCCATAGATATCCCATCACACTTCCACTCCGACACCTTAATGGATTGAGCTAAACCAACCAGAACTTGATGCGTATCATTTATTTCTGACAAGTAAGGCATTGAGAGACAAAAGGTTAAAATACCTTTTTCATCCCTGACCACCAAAACTGATGTCAGAGGTCCTGGTATATCTTTTCCACAACAGGATGTACCTCTCAAGGAGATGTATGAAACTCCCTTTTAACCTCCATTTCAATGTCACTGGTACCATATTGTGTCCTTTTAAAGGAACAACATGCTCACCACTTTAAAAAAAACATCAGGAGCATGTCCAATGAATATAAAAGTACATAGGCCCCCACAGTCAGCATCCCCAAGTTGTGGCTCTCTGACTCACTTTAAGATAGGAGGGGTGAAAACCATAAATTGGAGGTAAGATACTCTATCTCCATCCAAAAAGGATAACTATAATGAGGACAACTGATTTGATGCCTTATTCAGCAACTAAAAACAATATCTCCTACTGAGATCATCAATTACTATGTTCCCCTTCATAGGAGTATAGATAAATTTGAATCCATAATCCAGAAGGAACTCTATCCACCATTTGTCTCGTGTTTAGATCCTTCTGAGAGAATATGTACTTATGACTCCTATGATTATAATAGACGATAAACTACTTTCCCATCAGATATTGTCACCACATCCCTAGTGTGAAGACTATCACTACTAACTTAAAATCACGGGTCATATAGTTCTGCTAATGTGGTCTCAACTGAGGTGAACCATAGGAAATCACTTCTTTCCTTTGAATCAGAACACAAACAAGCCCTGTCCCTGATGCATCACATGATAATACATACTCGATAACCTCGTCTATAAATCTCAATATGGGATCACTCATTAAAATCTACCTAAACTACTGAAAGTAATGCTATAACCTCTTTATCCACATGAAAGGATTCCCCTTTTGGGTCAAATATATCATGGGTTCTAATATCCTAGAGAATTATGGTATGAATCTTCGGTAATAGTCTTCCAACCCAAGGAAGCTCCGCACCTCCGTGACACTCTTAGGTGGTTCCCAAGATAACACTACCTCGACCTTGGATGAGTCCACCACTACACCATCTGCTGAGATAAAATTTCCTAGAAATTGGATTTTGCAAATCTAGAACACCACTTTGAGAGCTTTCTGTAAAGCTGGGGCTCTCGAAGTACACCCAGAACCATCCTCAAGTGTGTTGTGTGATCCTCCTTGGACGTTGAGTACAAAAGGATATCATCAATGAAGACTACCAAGAACCTATCTAAAAAAGGTTGAAAGATACATTTCATGAGTCTAATGATCATTTTTGGTGAGTTTATCATGCTAAAGGGAATCACCAGTTACTCACAGTGACCGTAGCGATATCTGAATGCCGTCTTTGGTATATCCTCATCTCGTACTCGCAACTGGTGATAACCTAACCTAAGGTCAACCTTCAAGAACCACCATTACCCTCCCAAATGACTAAATAGGTCATCAATCCTCAATAGTGGATACTTTTTATTCATGTTCACCTGGTTCAATCATCTGTAGTCCAAACATAACCTCAAGATCTTGTCTGCCTTCTTAGTGAACAAAATTGCGGCTACCTAGGCTGAAACACTAGGTATAACAAATCCCTTCCTATGAAAGTATTCTAACTACACCCTCATCTCATGAAAATTTACAGGATCCATCTGATAGTTTGGAGAAGATATCAGTGGTGTACCAAGGCATAGATCAAATTAGTAGTCCATCTCTCGGTGGGGAGGTAAACCTAGAACATCCTTAGGGAAAACTTCCTCATACTCCACCACCACTAAAGGAAATTGAAAACTCATAACATACACTTTACCAAGGGTCATTCTGTCCAAATGATGAGTAATTATATGCACCTTCCTATGCATGAGTCTATCTTGTGTTGAATGGGTTTCCTTTTCACCAATAAAGGAGAACCCAGTTATGTCACTATGGAAACACCACATCTTTCACCTGAAATAGTTAATCTAGGAATGAATTATGGTTAACCATTACATACCTAATATGGAATCATAAGGCCTAATAGTTTCTATAAAGATATCCCATCAAAAACTCTCACCTCTAAGAGTCATGTCACACTATCGAAACCAGTGTGTGATCGCTGAATCATCTCCAATATGAGTCTCCAAGCGCAAGGGTCAAGCCAAGGGATCAACTAAAATATCTATGTCTTTAATGAGATATGTGGAATGAAATAAATGAATAGAAACTATGTATATTAGTACTATAGATAAGGTATAAAATACATATATCATACTTCAAATCATTCCTGGAGCCTCTATACCATAAGATTCGACCACCTATAGTTGTCCCCACCTTTGTGTTCCAAATCCTTAAGCCCGGTGTGGACCACCTAGGGGTGGTGGTGTTAACAAGTCAAAGTGTCTACCTCCTTATTCTAATCTCCCAAATCCTCTACCACATTCTTCACCTTGTGAACCTTCCTGCTCCTATAGTTTCCTCTGCCACGGTGGCCCATCCATGGTCTTCCTACCAACCATACAATGAGTTGAACAATCTCATGAAATATTCCCCCTTCTTTCATATGAGTAACACCGTCTCTCTTTGGGATAATTGGAACCACCATGTGAGCCTTTAATGATAGATAATATATCTTGGAACCTCATTCTAAAATGTCTCACACATCCAGGTTACTGAGATCGACATCATCTCCCTACTGTCGAGGTCTCTACTCCTACTTTCCCACTACCGTCAACTACTGGTTGTTCCTGCTCAGCCAAGAAACTCTCAACCATCAAGGATCTATCTAGTAGCCCATCATAGGAAGGAATTCATAGAGGGATGAAATTGGATTGAATTTCTCTACACAGACCTCACTCTAAGGTCTGATACCTGAATAAATGGTCAAAAACCATATCTATTGAGTACCTAGAAAGGATGGTAAACCTCGACGAGTACTATTATACCCTCTCTATACACTTTTAGAGTTATATTAGCTCCTAGATAAATAAAACTATCAACTAATCTAGAGATAAATCTTATATTAAAAGGCACTCAAACTCAGTACACACTAGAGTCACCTCATTGTAGGACTAGGTCACTAAACCCCATTATCGCCCTGCTGATCTATAGAGAAGGCTCGATGCTAGATACACCATCTGATCTACTAGTGTCCTAACTAGATGGAAAAATCTTGTCACCACCTCAAGCCAGTCCTTAGTCACCTATGGGTCAGTCTCACCTCAGAACCTGAGGGGTGTCTATTTCTAAAACTCATGAAGTGTGCTTTGACTATTCACCTCATCCGTTGGTACTATAGGTACCATGTTCTTCTCTATAGGTGGTGTTATAGTTCATGCACCACCTAGAGGTAACAACCCAAGAACTGGTCCCTCTATCGATGCCTCACCCCTAAGGGGGTCATCCACGTGATCCTAATGCTGAATCCAATATGACATACATCACAGAGGCATTTTGAAATAAATAAGATGTACCACTGTCAATGATTATATCTCAAGAACTGAATTAAAAAGGAAATTAAAACCACAATAAATTTCTATATGATTCATGTACCATTTTTTCACTACAACCAATATTGTCATGTAGCGAGTTGAAAATCAGGTGATCAGAGTCCTGGTGTATGAATAGGTCGGCCACCACACCAACACTGGTGTCCCTGGCCTAAAAGCCGAACTTGAAACACTTAAAACTATTTTCCAAAAACAATATCATAGACTCTGATAATAAGGTATAATCAACTAATATGATACAAAATTTTCATTACCCATCCCAAAGGGGTCTATTCTGTGAATCCCCAAACCTGACTCCAATAGGACAGGGGTTGGTGACTAGCATCGAGTAGGCATATCACTAACATGGGAGGCCTTAGCCTATGTACCTGTACACATGCACACATATTCAAGACTATACAATTTTGAAATGTAAAAAAAAGTAAACAACCATGAATTCATACATCTAAATACCCCAACTAGAGTACGAAAAGAATTAAAGGAAGGTAAACATGGCCAAATACAATCCCACTACAAGGAGTCTAAAAATAAGCCCAACCTAAAAGTAAAATTGGGATTACTTACAAAGTACTATATGAACACAGATCAAGATATCCAATCTCACTAAGCACCATCTGGTTTTGGTCTATCTAGGACTCTTTCAAAGGGTCGATCGTCTACATAAGACATGACACGTGCGGGAAAATCTCGTGTAGGGGTGATTATAAAAATACCCAGTAGGACATCCCAAAACCACAAAGAATATAACAAATGAAATATATTCAGATATAAATAGGTATATTTTTATTTCACATATAAAATTAATATCCAAATATACACAACACGTACACTTAGTCTAACCGTAATCCTCAACGGTAATATGCTAGCCTAGGATTCCTGCTCGAAGGGTCCACAAGGCACTCATTCGGGGGAATACACTAGTCAGTCTGATAACACTAATTATATCCATCTTAAGTGTATATAATTTTCCCTTATTAACCATTCAATGTCCTGGTGCTCTGCTAAAGTGTATAGAGTCACTCAGGTTGAATCCTCGATGATGGTAAAAAATTTAGAGTCGATTATTTTTAATAGATGGTATTTTTAATTGGGGGGGGGGGGTTATTTGCAGAGATTAAATGAAATGATTGATGGATGATGTTTGGTTTAAAAATTTAATAATGATTGGAAAGATTTTATAAATATAGAGTTTATCTTGTGACATCTTTTATATTTTCTTTATATTATATTAAATTAACACCCACTTCATAAGATGACTGTGATCAAAATTACCAAGTGTTTAAGCTTGAATCCAAGCCTTAACTAAACTTAGGGTTCTAATTATAATCATAAATTTATTATGGTAGTGTATTTATGGTTCCAATAATCTATGGAAACCATTCATTAAACAAAACATGTCATTATTCTATGATATTTTAAGTTCAACATACACAATATTAATTTAAATAACATTCATCAAGAAAAATATCTCAATCACTTAATATTCGAAAATTATGAATCAACCCAATAGATTATTTACTCAGGCATTGATATTGATAGTAATATGGTTATATATATATATTTTATGGTGATGAATTATAAAGATAAAAAAAAGAATGGTATAAGAAAAGATTTGTAAACCAAACACAAACACAAACAATGAGGAAACTTAAAATGTACTTTTGATTAATTGAGAAGGAAAATAAAGAAAAATATTTTATCTTTATTTAAAACATTTTAATGGAATTAATATTAAAAAATAGAGGGTGGATGATAATAATATGTGATGAAGAAGAAACATTCATTAAAATTATATTAAAATGAAACACACTTACATGATTACAAATAAAAACAACAGAAAACAAACAAGAAAAGGAAAGTGGAGGTGAGGTCTCTCTTATTGAAACAAGATCAAGGAAATCATCCTAGGATCTTTTAAAATATATAGTTATTCCAAACCTTCTTCTTAAGTTCTGAAATTCCAAATCCTTGCAAGGATATTAGGGGGATGTATTTATATCCCAAGGCAGTGGGCTGTTTGATTTCCAAATATGACCCTCCATTTGAATCGATAATTTGATAATCCAGAAAGATTAATCAAGAGAAATATTCTTCTCCAAAGTTGTAGATATGAATTTTTAAAGTAAACCCTCAAAATTTGGTAGCCATGGGACTTAATGAGTCAAATTTATTGCAGTTTGAATAAACAATTTTAATCTATCCATTTATATCAAGGATTTTTAGAAGGCCAAATGTGAATGAGTTGTTGACTGAGAAGATTCCATAAAATATAAACCATGTCTTCTCTAAAGTCAGCCATATATATCTTGGATCTCATAATGTAAAATATTATCTCCATTTTATGTCTATATGAGGATAAAAGTCAAGTATATTGTTCTAATTCAAATTCCAAGATAGAATGGTGAGATGGAATTCAATGCATCATTTGGGCCCATTTTTGGTGGAGTTGGGATTAAATTTTTTATCTAAGATTAATTGAATTTTAACCTAATTTTGGAAGAGAATAAAAGAATTTGGATGTATGGATTGAGCCTAGAAATTCTATCATCATGGCTGGTCTAGTTTCTTCATTTCTTCTTTGGTACTTCTTGTTTAGACCATATGACCATTCAAATGGACAAATTTTACAAAGATTCCTCTAATGATAGGTCGAAAATTAGATAAGGTACCCTAACAAAAAAGAATCAAACAATTTGGAGTAGTAGTATGAGATTTATTATTAAAACGTTAAACTAACTCGTTTATATTAATTCAAATAATGCTCAAATATTATATTTAGTATTAAAAAATTGGCATTTCACACCAATTATGAACTTTTAGATGAAAATTACTAAAGGGAGTAGACAAAAATTTATGAATAAATGAATAAAATAAAATCCCCCACACTTATTCTTGTGAATGTCCTCATGTGCAATAAATTTAAAAACATAATAAAATCATTCTCACTCACTAAAAAATATTAAAATTTTGTTTTCCCAAATCAGTGGAGTTTTAGACCATTTCACTCATCCATATTAAATTCCACCACAAATTTTTACAGAAAATTATTTCAAAAAATAATTCATTTTTCATACCAAAATTTAGATATGGAAAATGTGGGCACTCAACACTCACTCCTCACATGATGATAAATTTTTTTTATGAAGCTTCACTCATTCAACAACCAAAAGTGAAAATATTAGAGTTTTAAAGAGATCTCATCTTCCATTCCCTATCCTAAAGTTCACAAGAATCAAGAGGTCTTTTTAGGGATTTTTCAGTGGGTATGGGATGGTAGGAAGATAGTGTCTAGAAGAGTGAAAAAGAGGGGTAAAACACTAACATGGAAAAATCAATGCACAATTTTTTTGAAATGAGGAATTAAAGGAAATGGAAACACATATTTAAAAGGGGATGAATGTGTGAAGAAAGTTAAGAGAGAGATAAAATTTTAAGAGGATTAAATGATGAAATATGTACAAAAACACAAAACTTGTCCCAATGACACAACAATATATAATGAAAGTGTTTTTTATTTTATTTTTTTAAATTTTAACTTGAAAAAAATCTCACAATCATCTCCCAAACCTTTTTTGATCTCCTCATGACACTAATTGTAATAGTTATAACAAGATAAAATATTGAGAAAGTATGATTTTTGACCCGCCCAAGACACAACCCATTCTTTCTTTCTATTATTTTCTTTTTTTCTTCGTATAATTTTTTTGGACAATTTTTAATAAAATAGGTAAAAGATCTAATAAAAATATATACATTCCCAAAATTCCTCAAATGACAGCCTCTCACCCACACTAAAATGGATGCTTGTCATCAAGCATATGATAACATGATGAAAATCAATAAAATGATACCCAAAATGAAATCTATTCCCCTACACTTAAATTTCATTAAATTTTGTAATTAAAATCCATGTAGATTTTTGGTGGGACAATGTATTGGGCTTGTAATGTGGATATAAAATAATTTTTTTTCATAGGCTCGAAGGGGCTTTCAAAAGGAGGATTAATGTAAGGCTAATGGGAGGTTATTTAGATATTGTTATTCTCATGTGGTTTCGGAAATGGATCAATCATATTAATGAACACCAAAGTAGAAAATTTAACTCTAAGGTCCATAAACTCAAGAATCACAATCTTGGTGGAGAAAAAACATACATTTTTCAAAGATGATCATAGGTGACATTGGCATGAAACTTAATGTTGTTCCTCACAGTTAGGGAAGAATAAAATTCAAAATAAAAAATTGAGCATGAATTTTTTTTGGTTTTGACACAAGATTATTTATAAAAATTTATGATTAAAATAAAAAAAATTTGAGATAAAACCAAGTCTTTTGACTCCCCAAAATGGCTGGACAAATTTTAAAAGTGGATGTTGATAAATTAAAACTCTTTTTTTCATATATTTTAATAGTTTTTATTAGTTTTTTATAAAAAGACACCCACACAAATGAGAAAGAGTAAATTAAATTTTTGACGAGGAAAGTGGTAAAAAAATGATAACAAGATATAAAGAAGAGAGAGAGAGAGAGAGAGGAGTTAAAGGGAAAGAGGTTCCCCTATTTCGGATTTGGTGGGTCACCATCTCTATTTAGTGGTAGGTTAGTGGAAGTTGTTGTGGTTATTGGGGCATGTGTCCTCCTTGGTGATACTTTGGAAAATGTTCATTACATAAAATAGATTAAATAAAAAAAATAAATTTTCATTTAATGAAAAACTAAAAAGAAATTAATAATTCATAAAAGTAAAAGAAAACTTAGGTTGCCTACCAAGAAGCGATGTATTTATTTTTTCTATAGCTGGACAATTGCAGTTGACTAACCATAGTTCAATAGTGGCCACCATACTTTCTAAACTCTAGTGTGATTCTAGAAAATTTTATCCTTTGGGGGGCCTGATTGTTCATTGGATATTTTGTTATCATCCTTACTGTTGTGCTTTCAATTTAATATGGGAAGAGATATAATGTGGGTATCCTCCATTTGATATTAAACTTATGTAATGATTCTATCCACTAAGTAATGGATTTCTATGAGTTGAAATTCAGGAATATTTTTCAATTATGATTCTGAATTTATGCAAGGTTTAGATAACATGAAACCATAGTATGAAATACTAGTTGTTTTTAACTCATTTATATCATCATTTACTGATGTGTAGTAATGAGGATCGATAGAGTCAAAAGACTAAATATATTTTTTAATATCATTAATATCAATTTTTTTTCCAAATAATGGTCAATTTCAAACTCTCCAGCGATCACTTTCTTAATAAGGGAAAAAATCTCACACACTTTACTACCATTGGGATAAGATAAACACATTGGTTTAGGGTTCGCCTTGCATATAATAGAATTTTCAGAATCAAGGATGGAAAATTATGAATGTTGGATAATCTGATTTGATTCAACAAATGACCATGCTAGTTCATTTTCTTCATTATCAACCAAGTTGGAACAGTGGAGATTAGAGGTGATATTGGATTCCAAATAATTTTGAAGATCATTTAGAATAATGGAGTTTACATTTGAAATATCAACATCAACTTCTCCATTTATGACTTGGTTAATGAGGATGCAATATTCACAATATCCTCTATCATTAGAATATGAAAACCGAATGGATCAGGGTTTAAAACACTCTCAGAGAGACTTAGAGAAGCATGGATAGATAATATAGAGTGATTCTCTAATGGGTATCACATGGACTAAAAAATATTGAACTTGACCAGTTGGTCACCAAATTCCATTGATAAGATTCTAGAATGGAAATCAATTTTGGTTCTAGATGTCATGAGGTAAGTTATTCCTAGAATTAGGGGAGATCAAGAAGAGGTTGTATCATCTTCCATGTTAAGGACATATAAATCAACCGGGAAGATAAGATCATTGAATCAGACAAGGACATCCTCGATTATTCCCTCAGGACTAGAAGTAATTTTATTGGATAAATATATGACAACAACCATTGGATGTAAGTGTCCTAGAAGAAGGTTGGAGAATATGTATTTGGGCATGACATTTATCGAGGCTTCTAAGTCTATGAGTGCATCATCGAAGTTTCAACTTCCTATTTGGTATGTAACTATAAAGGTACTTGGATATTTTCACTTTATGGGTATGGATTGTAGGGTTAAAACATTATCAATGGTCCTAATTTGTCCCTTATAGGTGAATAACTCCATAAGAAACTTCCAATACTTAAGAATTTGTTTGATGACATCTAATAGAGGAATTTTAACTTCAACATGTCTAAACATATCGATCATTTTAGGATTAGGTTCAAAGTATTTAATTGGATTGGGAATATATAGAGGAAAAGAAATTAAGTTCCTTAGATTAATGGAAGGATGTGAGGGAGTGGCTTCAGTTTCCTTTTCCATTTTATTTTTATTTTCATTTTATAGGTCAAAATTTAAATTGGAGTTAGAGGATCCATCACGAGGCTTGGAAATTTGGTTTCCCAATCTAAGTGCAATTGAACTTACATTACCCTTGGGGTTGGGTAATGGTTGAGTTAGGAGTTGAGAAGAATTTTATTATTTCTGTTGGATAAGGTGAGATACTGGTTGACCAATTTGGGTTTCAATGTTTTTGAGGCTAGAATAGTTGAAAGAGGTAAGATATTCCATTGAAATTTCCCATGGTTTCTTGGAAGAAGAGGCTTGTCTTGAATTGGTATTTTCTTAATTTTAGTTATTGTAAAAGTGATTGTATTGGGTTGGGAATTGGGAAGGATCATTATGATAGTGTAATCCGTGAGGAGAAACATGAGGATTGATCCTTTGAGGTTAAGGAACAAAATGATAAGTTTGTTGGATGTTACCACAACCTTGACTATATTGGAATTGGTTTGGGTTTTGAGGAGGGAACTTATAAGGATGATAAATGGGATTACTATACCTCAGGCCTGGGTTATAGGTGGAAGAGAAGGGATTAGAGTGGGGTTTGTTGGAGTTTCTAATGCACTGAACTGAT
This sequence comes from Viscum album, assembly GCA_963277665.1. Classification (NCBI taxonomy): domain Eukaryota; kingdom Viridiplantae; phylum Streptophyta; class Magnoliopsida; order Santalales; family Viscaceae; genus Viscum; species Viscum album. The sequence continues at coordinate 1,081,840,006 of OY728134.1, read as the reverse complement.
TGTTTAGGGTTGGTGTTACTATAATAATATGTTGCATTAAGCTACATTGAACTAGATGAATCAGATGGATCTAATTGAAGTTGTGGAGATGTATATGTTGGATGAGTAGGTGAGATACATATTCCACAAATCTTGATTGGTACAAGCAATAGAGATTGTGGAGAATATGTGGTTGGAGATTTTGTAGTCACTTCTGGTTATCTCACAAGCCCTATAAGTTTACTCATCCACTCAGTCATCTTTCTCGGCTCTATGGATTGATTCTATTGTACTTGTTTGAATTAAGAATATTATTGAGTATGGAATTTCTATGTGTTTGTGTCCATATTTCTTATGAGATCTCGTGCAGCTGTATGAGTTTTGTCAATAATAGTACCACCACTTGTGGCATCAATGAGTGTTCTCTCCATAGAAAATAACCCCACATAGAAGTATTGGATCAAAATTTAGTCAGGGATTTGGTGATTTGGTAAGGTTTCAACAAGATTTTTGAACCTCTCCCAATACTCATGGAGTGATTCATTAGGTAATTGACAGATACTACTAATTTCATTTCGAATAGAAGTAGTACAAGGAGAAGGAAATAATTTCTCTAAGAAGAGTCGCTTCATGTCATTACAAGTGGTTATGGAACCGGGAGGGAGGTAGTAAATCCATGTCATGGTGGAGTCATATTGGGAGGAAGGGAATTCTTAGAGCTTTATTTGTTCTTTAGAAACCCCTTGAGGCTTCTTAGTAGAGAACACCACTTGGAACTCTTTGAGATGAAGATGTGGATCCTCACTGGCTAGCCCATGGAAATGAGGCAGGAGATTAATCAAACTTGATTTGAGTTTTAAACTAGCATCATTATTTGGATACTGAATATTAAGGGTTTGGTAATTCATACTAGTAGAAATATGTTCTTTAAGGGTTTTTCCCTAGTATTGGCCATATTTAGTTCAATTGGTTGGACAATGATATAATATTGAGTGATTTGATTATCTCTAATGTTCCTCCTAAGTTGGCGAAGATTTCTATCTATTTTAGGGTCAAACAGATTTGAGGGATTTTTGGGAGGCTACAAGGAATTAGGAGATTTTTATAAAGGAAGAGGAAGGTGGGTTTTTATTTGTGTGTTTTTTCCATTTATAATTTTTACGAGAAGGCATTTTTTTCTTTATGTTTTTTATTTATTTTTTGTTTTTTGGGTTTTTTTTGTTACAAAAACTAAAAACTAATAAATATTTAATGCACCATCCTTGGATACAACACAATTTGAGGGATGTCCAATTGTTTCCTATTGTCTGTTTAAAGGTCCAGTACTCTGTTAATGTGTATAGAAGAACTTGGTTGAAATCCTCAGTGATGGTACAAATTTTAGAATCCATTGTTTTTAATTGATGGTATTTTTAATGGGGTGGGGGGTGGGGGGTCGTTTGTAGATCTTAAATTAATTGATTGATGGATGATGTATTATTTAACAATTTAATAATTATTTGGGCGATTTAACAATTAGAAAGTTTAGATAGTGATATCCTTGAGATTTTCTTTAGATTAATTAAAATAACACCCACTTCACAAGATGCCTATGATCAGAATTACCAAGTGTTGAGGATTAAATCCAAGCCTTAAATAAACTTAGGGTTCTAATAATAATCAGTAATTATTTATGGTAGTGTATTTATGGTTCCAATAATCCAAGGAAACCACTTGTTAAACAAAATATGTCATTAATTAATGACATTTTAATTTCAACATAAACAATATTAATTTTAAGAATATTAATCGAGAAAAATCTCTCAATCACTCAATATAACCAAATTATAAATCAATATAATATATTATTTACTCATCTATTGATATTGATAGTTATATAGTTATATATTTTTTATGGTGATGAATTATAAATAGAAAAAAAAAGAATGGGATAAAAAAGAGTTGGGCACCGAACACACACACGAACGGTGAGGAAACTTAAAATGAACTTTCAATTGATTGAGAATGAAAAAGGGGAAATATATTTTAACATTATTTAAAATATTTTAAGATAATTAATATTACAAAATAGAGTTTTGATGATAATAAGAGGTGATGAAGAAGAAACATGCATGAAAATTATATTAAAATGAAAACACACTTACATTATTACAAACAAAAACAACCAAAAACAAACAAGTAAAGAAAAGTGGAGGAGATGTCTATATTATTGAAACTAGATAAAAATAAATCATACAAGGACCTTTTCAAATCAATAGTCATTCCAAACCTCCTACTTGAGTTCTGAAATTCATACTCCTTTCAAGGAGAGGAGGGGGATATATTTATAGCCCAAGGTGGTGGACTATTTGATTTCCAAATATACCCCTCCACTTGGATCACCAATTTGATAATACAGACAAAATAATATAGATAAATATTATACTTAAAAGTTTTATATATGAAGTTTTAATGTTCACCCTCAAAATTTGGCGGCCATGGGACTTAAGGACCCATGTTATGATAGTTTTAATAAACAATTTTAATTTGTCCATTTCATTTTAGGATTTTTAGAAGGCCAAAATGTGAATGGGTTTTTGAATAGGACTATTAAATAAAATATGAAAAATTTCTTCTCCAAAGTAGGATGTATATATCTCTTATTTCACAATGTAAAAATTTATCTCCATTGGATGTCTATATCAAGATAAAATCAAGGATTGTGTGCTGATTTTAATTCCCAGGCAGAATGGCGGGTTGGACTTGAAAGCATCATTTGGGACCCTTTTGGGGTAGTTGAGGGTTAATTTTTTTTAACCAATTTTAATTTAATTGTCCGATAAATTTTAATTCAGAATAAATGAATTTATACTTTGCTATTGATCCCATAAATTCTATCATCATGGCTAGTCCATTTTTTTCACAGCTTCTTTGGGCCTTCTTGTGTGGACTATATGGACATTCAAATGGATGAATTTTAAAAATATTCCTTCTAATGATATGTTGAAAATTAGATAAGGAAAAATAAAAAATAACAATCACACACATTGGATCAGTAAGATTAGAGTTATGATTAAAACATTAGACTGAATCGATTGGATTAATTCAAATAATTCTCAAAGAATTATATTCAGTGTTAAAACATGGGTATTTTACACGAATTATTCACTTTTACATGAAAATTACAAAATGGAGTAGAAAAATATTTATGAAAAAATGAAAAAAATCACTTTATGAGAGGTACAATTCTCATTTGGTCTTTTCATAAGAAGCACATGTTGAAAGTACAAAGAGATACAATACATAGATGATGATCATGCCAAAGGACATGGGGGTAAACCAACAACATAATATGGATTAACCCACCAAGTAGATGATCAGATAACATATAGTGTTGGTTACAAAAATAACAAAAACTCCACATATGACACAAAGATAAATATAGGATCTCAGTCCAGGCATCACAGAGGGATTCCAATAACTATATCCAAGAAGTCTTGCTGAATGGAACACTGTCCTGTGTGTAGAGGAAATTAAATAATAAATATTAGGTAATAGATATGGGTAATGTAACCTAATGAAACTTTTATAAGATATAGAGAACAAGGTATATAATCCATGACTTAGAAAGTACATGGTGTCTAGTAGGGTTTCACGTCATGACCCTTGATCTTAGGTTCTGCCCATGTAAATGGACCATGTCTCATGCCCATGTCTGTGTACCAGTACAGAGTGTGTCAGTTTCCCATGTACCAATACATGAATTAGCCAATGTACTTAATTTGGGCCGTGCCCATGTGGGTGTTCACGACATGCCCGTACCCATGTACTCCAACCCATGTCTGTGTACCCTCTTAGGTACACGCTGACTTCACCAAAGGGGACCACACTCCTTGTGACAGGTTCACATTCCATGTGATACTTATCTCCCTATTATAACACTAGACACCCCTAGGATGGTCCCACACATCATGTGGATCTATGTTACATACTTTTTAGTGTGTAATTTTCCACAAACTCAAATATGGTTTTATACAACTTCTCCAGTGCTCCAGCCACCATTTTAGCCGTGCCTCACCTAATAAATCATGAATTAGGACCCAAAAAACCTTTCCATCACTAATTAGAATGTTTTGACCCTTTGATTCATTTAAAAAATGGGATCATTTATCATTTTTCATTGTTTGTCAAAGAACATGAAATCAGGTATCCAAATCTGTCTGATTCACCACAGCTTATGTCATCCCACCACCATCATGTCATTCCAATCCCATATCTACAATATTGAATCATTACACTAAGAACTAGGTGTAAAATGATCAATTTATTGGTGGATGTAGAAATAAAACCCAAACAAAGAATTCCCATGGTGAATGAAGAATCATGGGAGAAAATCACAACCACAAACATGAGGAATGAACCTTAACCAATGTTTGTGTTGGACTCAATCAGTCAACATTGGAACAATAATTTAAGAATTGATTATGACAATGAAATTATCCCATAATATCTGTATAAATAAACACATCCCACAAAATCTTTGATACATAGATCAATATGTTGGTCAATTGATTCATGTTCATATTAGAAATTAAGAATGGGGAAAGAATCCAGTCAAAACAAACTTCCTAACTCTATTGGGATTGATCTATAATGAATAACGGAGATACGTTGTGATCATTGGTGAGATAATTTGATTCTGTTTCACATTTATCATCGATCCATGATTCAGTTTCCATTCATCTGAGTTAGTTCCTCAAAATACCTCTCTAATGGTTCTACAATGGATCTAAGGTTATGTGGATAACTCTTTGAATTTATTCATAGAAGTATACTTAAAGACTCGCGAGTTTCTTCTTTAAAAAAAAGCAATAAAATAACTCGTTTTATTATTTAATTCATTTCCACTCCTGCAGTGATTTTCCACAAACATCCCATACAGACCAAGGTTATATCACTCTTAGGGTAAACCCCACATTCTGAACTCAACAGTGCAATCATATTTCTGATTTGGGAACCCATTGAGAAGTTATTCCAAATTTTTAGGGAAAATGTTCCCACTTTTTATTCAATATATTTAATATATTTCAATCATTAATTCTGGGAACACTGGGCCTTGAAATCACATACCATCTCAACACCCAGTCTAAAAAATAATCCACACAATATCCAAAAAATAATACATGTAAAATCCGATTCATTAGAAAGATAAACTCAATAGGCCACCACTAATGGTAACTAGAACTATCCGGTATGTGAATATAAAATTATAAGTGTGAAGTTAATATTAAATGTAAAATAGTAAATAGAATAAACTATACCAATCTGGATTCCTCATGGGACTTCTGTTCAATGTCGCTTGCTTAATCCTAAACCAGAATGTCTCTGACAACTTACTAATTAAAAAATAAAGTTTTATACATAATTTTGAGACCTAAGACTCATATAAAAGTAATCCTAGATGATGATACTCATATTAGGGATATAAAATTACCATGATAATTAATATTCAATAAGGTAAGTAAACAAGGAAATCATGTATGTAAAACATTAACGAAATAGAAGTATATTCTTTGACTTGGGAGATGTGTCATTTAATTGATTGGAAACTGATCCCATCCAAGGAATTCTACTTAGGGATCCCAAGTATCACTCTAGGTTTTTTATAGAAAGGAAATACCTTAGGATTTCATCCAATTAATTCCATATACAAATCCATGTATCACTCTAGGCATGGTAAAAATTCATTTCCCTCTAAGCTCGTCCAAGGAATTGAACATAAGTAACCCAAGTGTCTCTCATGGAATAATATAATCTCATCATCTTAGTGAGACTATATAAGGTATTCTATATAGGATCCATTTATTTCTCACGATGCATATTAATTCTATTCACAATTCATTTAACTTAAATTTTTAACGATAATGTCCCTATATTTCCATAATGGAACCTAAGTGTCGCCCATGGCATTTCATAATTCCATTATTAACTCATTTAATTAAAATTATGCATTTCATTTATAAGGTACAACTAAATAGAAAATAAGTGTAAAACATAGGCTAGGGGTTATGGTCTCACAACCATTCCCCCTCCATTTCAATATATTCTTTCCATTTTAATTAGGGAACAAGAAAAACCCACTTAGGAGGTGGTTTGGTCACAGGGAACTCAACGCGTAATAAGGAAATAAAATTAAACAAACCCAAAGGGGTGGTTTTTTAGAGGTATAAAACTAAAAAGGGTGTGATTAGGTAGACATGGGATAAAAATCACATGCAATATCAAATTATTTAATTAATCTTTTATTTAAGGGGTGGCACACGGAAAATATGGACCATGACATAATGGTGAAATCATATAAACATCAAGATTTTTAGGGAAAGAAGCTAAAAGAAAAACATTAGATAGGTTGAAGAATCCTTGTCCATTATTGAACTCTAATCTGAGCTAAAATGAGAGAAATCAGAGAAATAGAAAAAAACCTCAAAATAGGGCATATTAGATCACATGGAAATAACATCCAATATGAAGAGAAAAATGATGATATAAAGTAAGAGGACTCATAGTCTTATTGAGAGGATTCTAACATGACAAACAAATTTCGATTTGGATTCTATATAAAGAAGATCTAATGGAACCTAGGTTGAGAGGAGATGAGTGATTCATTGTGATGCTATATGTGAGAATGAGGGAGGAGGAATAAAGAAAAGTGCTTTAATAGATAAGGGGGAAAATGGATTTTTCTGGTTTTCTTTACAATCCATACAAGGTATTTACAATGTAAATAGGAATTTTACATCGTAAATTTCCCATTAAAGGGGTAATATAAATACACATAGGATGTGAAAAGGGTTTAAGCCATAATTTATTCATTTATGGAATAAACCACTAATTTACATCCTAATTTTTTCTATAACTAGACTTGTCATGTATCTTCTCTATAATAGTTATTTCCTCATAGAAGAACCCCAAAAGTCTATGAAGGGTCATTTAATAAGGTCCAAAACAACTAACCGAACCCAAAAAAAGGTTTAATAGGAAACTGAGGAAAAAATACCTAGAAAAAATATGGTATCTTAAAAAAATTATAGAGAAGTTAATACTTTCAGGACTAAATAATTATTTATTTTAATAAATAAATACAGTTCAAACTGATTTTTTCACATTATTTTTAAAACATTATGAGAATAACTCAATGTATATTGATCATGATAATATTTAGAAAATAATTTTATGGATTCTATGTCATTTGGAGATTATATTTCCCTTGTCACTCTTCAATGTGGTGATTCATTTGACTGTGCATTTGACTAAGGGAACTATAGTTATAGGAGCTATACATTATTGATAGATGTATCCCATAGAGTGGCAATTTTTTTTAATTTTCTTCTCATTTCTGAATTATAATTTTATAATTCAATACTAATAATGTTTTTTTACTAATTTATTTTTTTATTATGTATTTAGGTCATTTGAAGTATTATATTAAAAATAAATCTCAACCATGACGTTTTATTGCTGAATGTTACCTAGAAAATGAGTGCCTAACCTTCTATTCAAGATATTTTGATTTTATAGAAACAATATTTAATCAAGTAGGACATGATGATGATAATAAAATTAATTCACAGGATAATAATAAATCATCAATATAGAGACACAAAACTTTTACACACATCATTACATGATTTTAGGCATAATAAAACATCATATTACAAGCCAAGGATCGTAAAGTCCAGTTTCTTAGAATTCTAGGTACATAAAACTGAAAACATGGGACTAAATAAAAAATTTCTTTATTTAATATTCATAAAGATCTAATAACTTCCATTATGCTCATACATCTTCATATGATAACCTGGGGATAACATGAACAATGTGTTGAGCTAAAAGCCCAGTAAGAGAATAAGTAATAAAGCTTTAACACATGGGTTTGAAGATATGACATAATGATATAAAATTTCATGGTCCATATGGAATCATAACATATAACCATGGAGTTATATTAACTTGGTAGAAACATAAAAAACTAATTTATCATGATTCAAGGCTCGTTTCACATAGAGGATCACAAGTCAAGGTTAACCACCAAGACCGCTGCACATGGTAGCATGAGTCAAGGCTAACCACTAAGACCATTGCACATAACATCTCATGAGACTCAAATTTACCCAATGAATTAAAGAACTATCTCGGCGCAACCATATTAACATGTTAATGAATATGTTTTCCACATAAATACTCATACATAATCAATCATACATAAACATAAGGTTACCCATAGAAAGAAATGGGTATCATTATCATCTCATAATGCGTAATAAATGAGCATATAATAAAAGTTTCCTTGATAGCAATAAAATAAACCATAAATGGTCATGCATAAAGGGAAATAGGAAGATATCATAGAAAGTGATTTAAAAAAGAATTTACAACATGTAAGAAGAGTATTTAATAAATTTTAGCATTAAAACACTTTAGTGTAGTTTTAAGGAAAATACTAAAGATCATTTAAAATAGAAAAAGGAATAATATTTTATATAAATACAAAAATTGAACCAAGAATATTTTAATAATAAAAGAATTATTTTATAAAAATAATTGGGGATTAAACCATATGATAGAGTGCACTTGAAATTGGGAAAGAATCTAGGAAGTTCTCTTAAAACATGTTTGTTTTACGAGAACTATTGAGGAGGGAACCACTTAAAAAACATGTATATCGTTGAAAGAGAATGATGAATGTAACTTGATACATGAGTTTGGAACATGTAAATAGAATTTATAATATGTACATAAAAATAATATATAACTTTATTTGGGTAAAAATAAATATAGATCAACATGAAGGAATAATGGATTTTTGGGTAGAATCCCTTACCTTAAGTCTGAAGGTGTCCTTAACTTGATCTTAATGTTTTGGATAACCAAATTACATTAATTAATTAATATTTACAGAACATATTATACAAGTAATTGATTTATTATAATGTTATTAAGTACATTCATGACCTTTTTGGGTTAGAGGTTCAATTTCATTGTTTGGGAGTGTTTGTTTCATTGGTTTCCATGATTTGTTTAGTTATATACATTTATGGATAAACATGTAATATGAAAATGGTTATCCATAATTGATTTTGTATGTTATTATTGAACATGAATATGATTAAATGGTTATAAAATTAATTTAATTATTTTTAGTGAAGATGAATCATTATATAAAACATTAATTATAAATGTTAATTAGCGGTTTTTTATCACAACGAACTAATTTTTCATTATTTTTTTAAAAGGAAAGATGATATATTAAGCTTGAAGATCAGTAGTTACAAAGTCATGAAACCATGAAGGGAAATTATTAAGACAGATATGGTTTATTTTATAAAGACTAGAAGAAGCTAAATGATGGGATGCTTCATTTCCTTCCCATTTGATGAAGGAGAAAGAGCAGGCTGTGAAGATTTGAGCGAGAGACTAGATTTTCCTGATGAGAAAACAAAAAGATTGGAGGCCACCATCATAAAACCTGATAGAATTGATATAATACATATATTATAGTTTGTTTCAACCATAAAAATGGTTTCATGACCAGAATTAAATATGGTAATAGAAATTGAAAACCCATCATCCTTAAATGTGATAAATTAACACATCTCAGATGGTGTTTTCATTTATTGTATAAAAAAAAGAATAAATGAGAGATAATGATGAATTATTCCATTATCTTAACAAAATACCATTACATGTAAGTTAATGGATCTATCATAACATTTTGATGAAAGTATGTTAGAATAGAAAAAGGAAGAAAGGAACATGAAAGAAAATAAAAGAAATGAAAAGATGAATTTACCTCTTGAATATATCTCCCTTGAGAGCCTCTTTAGGGGAGAAGGTTTGGTCATTTGAAGAGAAAAAGGGATGATGGAAGTGGGGAGGATATTTGGAGGATATTTTAGAATAATTTATACAAGGAACTAGGCTTTAGAGGGGTGAATAGAAGAGGTAAAGAGGGGTGATATTTATAGTTGAGGAGAGGAGGGGTTTCCCATTATTTTAATAATTAGTTTAATATTTTTGATCAAGACTATGAATAGTCATGATTATTGTGACCAAACTATAGTAAATATATCACGTGAGTTCTAACCAATGGCCATTTACATCATAATTGAATTAAACATAATGAAAAAATTCATTTATTTAGCATTTATCGTAAATTATTATATTTTACTATTCCCTAAAAAAATCAAGTATTTTAGAATGATCCCAAAAATTCACCCCAACCATTTTTCAACATGTAAAATTCAAAAATGAACTCTATTTTATGAAAATAAGTTTCTAAATATGAAAATTTTAATTTTTAATTAAAATCATAATTTACTTGAAAAATAAAAATTTTTAAATTAAAACTAATTTTTCTAACACTTTGAAAAATTAACTAAGGTATCTTAATATTATCTTATAATCATAAGTATACAAAAAAATTATTAATGAATAATTTTTTCAAAAAAAATTATTTAAAATTATTAAATTAATCCTAAAATTTTAATTAAATATACATGACTTAAAAAATACCAACACTTAATTAATAATTTTTAAAATATTTACTTACTTATAATATGTTATATTTATATCATATTGTCACTAATAAGATGGATAAATTTTTTTTATACTTTCACTAGTGAGGTTACTATTCAATTGGCCAATTTACTATTCATAAGGGTCAGATTATTATTACAAAGGTAAAATTACTATTTCATTAGTATACGTTCCTTAACTTCTAGAGATACCTTTTATTTTACTCACGATTAATTTATAAGGTTTTTATTGTGTTCTACATGTAATCTTATATGATTATACTATAACACATAATTATAAGAAGGGAATTTCATTGATAAAACATTAGGTCGTTACATTCTTCCCCCCCTTATGAAATTTTCCCTTAAAATTTTGTTTTACATTATAAGCTATAAATAGGTGTGGGTAATTTTCGTTCATTGCTTCCTCCAGTTCCCATGTTGCCTCTTCATACTTATAGTTCCGCCATTGTACTTTGACCAGGTGAGTATTACTGTTACATAGAACTTTATCACTATGATCCAAGATCTTCACTGGCTGTTCCTCATAAGAAATATCATTCTCCAACTGCACCACCTCTGAAGATAGTAGATTTGAAGGATCTGGTATGTAATTCCTTAAGAGGGATACGTGTAAGACATTGTGTACTTTAGACATGGAAGGTGGATGTTCTAGTCGATAGGCTACAACTCCAACATGATCAAGAATCTTAAAGGGGACGATGTACCTAGGACTTAGCTTTCCTTTCTTCTCAAGCTTCATAACCTTCTTCCATAGAGATATACAGAGGAATACCATGTGTCCAACTTTAAATTTAAGGTCTTGTTGACGATTTTCTGCATAACTCTTCTGTCGAATTTGGGATGCCTTAATGTGCTGCTAAATGGTTTTCACCTTATCCACCATTTCATTGACCATTTCAGGTCCTATAATCTTACGCTCAATGACTTCATCCCAACATACTGGTGTTCTGCACCTTTTCCCATAAAGGGATTTATATGGAATCATTCAAATGTTGGAGTGGAAACTATTTTTGTAGGATAATTAGACTAGTGGAAGATGTTGGTCCCATCCTCCTTTGAAGTCCATAGAACATACTCTCAAAATGTCTTACAGTTTCTAAATAGTTCACTCATATTGGCCATTAGTTTGAGGATGATAGATCGTACTGAAGTTCATTTCAGTGCTTAGAGTAAGATGGATACGTTTTTAGAACTTCGAGGTGAATCTTGGATCTTTATCAAATACAATAGATAATGGTACTCCATGCATCCTTATAAGATCTATGATATATATCTGTGTAAGTTGGTCCCATTACATGTCCTATCAAATTATGATAAAGTGAGATGTCTTTTCATGACGATCCAGAATGACCCATCTAGAATTTTTTCCTCTGGATGTCCTTATAAGTCTAGTGACAAAGTCCATGGTTATGTTCTTCCACTTCCATGTGGGTATGGGTAGTGGTTTCATCATCTCCAGAATTTTTCCATTCTTCATTCACTTGGTGACATACCAGACACTTTGATGTATAATCAACAATCTATTTCTTTATATTGTCCCACAAAAAGTTCTCTTGAAGACCTCAATACATCTTTATGCTCCCTGGATGAATAGATATGGTTGAGCTATGTGTGTCATTCAAAATATCCTTCTTTATCTATGGATCAGATGGTATATATAATCAGGATCCAAATATTAAAAATCCTTCCCCATCAATCTTGAACTCATAGGATTTTTCATTTCTAATGTCTTCCACCCTTTTCTGACTTTACACATCTTTTCATTGAGAATCCTTTATTTTCTCTATGAGGGATGATTGATCAACTATTTGAGAAAGGATTGATTATATTCCTACCTTAGTGATTCCCATTTCCATCCTATGCAATTCTAATAAGATTGAATCATTTTCAATTCTCATCATTGATAAAGATACAAGATCCTTTATACTTATAGAAACTACTAGGATAGTAGTGGAATGATAAGTCATAATCCTTGATGAGCTCTAACCATATTTTTCATCATATATTAATCTCTTTCTATGTGAATATATATTTGAGACTCTTGTGATCACTATATATCTCACACTTCTCCCCATAGAGATAATTCCTCCAAATTCTCAATGTAAAGATCACAACTGCCAACTCCAGATCATGCGTGGGATAGTTATGCTCATGGATTTTAGATGCCTTGAGATGTAGGCTTTCACTTTATAATTTTTTATTAGTACATATCCTAATCCTCTATTTGAAGAGTCAAAATACAACACAAAGAGTTCTCCACTTGTTGGGAGTGTAAGTACTGGCACAGTGATAAGGCTCTTTTATATCCTTAATGCTTTCCTCACATTCTTGAGTCCATAAAACACCACCTCCTTCCTTTTCATCTTGGTCATTGGGTTTTAAAATCATGACAAGTTCTTTAGAAATCATCAATAATACCCATATTTACCAAGGAAGCAATGAATATTCATTACATATTTTGACTGGGCCATTCTTATATTGCCTTTTTCTTGCAAGGGTCTATATATATCCCTTTGCTAGTGATTACGTTAACCAAGAATGATAATTTATCCATCCATAACTAAAATTTATTTTACTTTGTATAAAGTTTCTCCCTTCTAAAATTCATCAACACAGTATTCAAATACTCCTCATGTTCCACCTTTTTCTTAGAGTAAATCAGAATATTATCGATAAAGACTACAATAAATTTATCAAGGTAATCTATAAAGACTCTATTAATTAAATCCATGAATATTTCTGGAGAATTATTGAGTTATAAGGGAATATATATGAACTCATAGTTTCCATAACTCATTTGAAATGTAGTTTTAGGAATATATTCCTTCCTCGTGTTTAATTAGTGATATACCGATTGAAGGTACACCTTAGAGAAATTACTGGCCCCACATAGCTGATCGAAAAATTCATCTATCGGAGGTAGGGGATACTTTTTCTTTTTTTTAGATTTTATTGAGATCATGATAATCAAGGTAGAGGTGCATTGATCCATCCTTATTCTTAAAAAATAGGAAAAGTGCACCCCATGGTGAAGCACTCGAGCATATAAAACCCTTCTCCAAATTCTCCTGTATCTGTTTCTTAAGCTCTTCTGGCTTAACAATGGCCAATTTGTAAGATGTATTTGATATAGGTAGGGATCCAGAAATAAGTTCAATTGAGAACTCAAGCTCTTGATCAGGATCTAGACTAGACAATTCTTTTGGGAATACATCATTGTAATCCCTCATGATACGAATGTCTTCAATTGTCTCAATTATTTGAGCTAGACATGCTTTCTCATAAGGCAGTAATATCCACACATGAGACAATGATTCTAAAGAAGATTCATCTTCCTCCTTACACTTGTAAATAACTAGAGGATGCTTCAGGATGTGAAGAGTGATATGGATTTATTGAGAGTTGATGTCAGATTTATATAAAGATAGTCAATCCATGCCCAAGATAACATTGAACTCAATTAAAGGAAGTATGAAAAGATTTTATGGGACATTCATTCCCCAAAAGTTAACCAAGGAGGAGTTATATAATTTTTATGAAATGATTTCCCCATTCACTTTTCTCACAGATAACTCAACCTCCAAATTTTGAGATGGTGTTTGAATAGTCCCACTAAACCTAAAAGATATTAAAGAATTCATAGAACCAAAATAAAATAGTACGTTTTATATTCTTGAATGAATAACTAGTGTACTTTTCACCACATAGTTGTCCGAATCCACCTCAGTAGTAGTGATAGAATAATCTATTCCTTGTTTCCTTAGAGGTTGTTATTGATTCCCTTCGACAAACCTTGGATTAGGGAAATTGTTTTCATAATTCCCATGTTCCTTGTAGTTGTAACACTGTACTACAAACTGAGTGTTAATATGAACCTTCCTTTACTATTCCACTTTAGTGGGATTCTTTATATCCCTTCAATGGTTTTTATCCAGATTTCCAATTCATCCAAATTAAAAGTAATTCCTAGTTATCTTTAGATAGTTCCTATGATACTTCTTCCCACAATTTTGACATGTGGGATGTTTGATCTTCTTTCCATCATGTGATTTATTTTACAAACCACCCATATTAGACTCCATTTTACACTTTTTTTTTTCACCAAGCCCACAAGATCGTTGAGAGTCTCCGATCTCCATTTCAACATTAAGGTCACAAAGGAAAATATCCCCATAACTATCAAAGTCTCGAATTGACAACACTTTTTGTAGACATAGATTTAGTTTTTAAATAAGTTATCGACCTTGGTTTTGGTTTTCATGATAAATCCAGATGCATATCATGAAATCCTTGTGAATTCTGCTTTATACACCCCGATGGAATCATATTCCTTCTTCTTAATTCCGAGGAACTCTCATTCCATATTGAGATGGAGGGTTTAGGGAAAATATTTATTAAAAAACATTTTCTTGAATTCCTCCAAATACATGGAATCAATTGCCTCCTAGGACATCATATTCTTAATTAGTGTCCACCACTGATCATATTCCCATAAAAAATATAGACCACCAACATGATTTTCTTTTCTTATGATCACTGGAGGACAAAGAATCTCTTTTCAATGGAGTTAATCCACTATTCCATGAGTATGGGATTAAAAGATACAATAAACATGGGAGGAATTTTATGCATGCATGATTCTATGAAAACTCACTCTTTCATTGGAGGAGGAGGGAATTCCACATGATTCAAGTTATTATTTATAACTTTATCCATCTGAGAAAGTACTATCATAAAGTTTTGATCACCCATTCCTATCATATCAGGAATATCATTAGGGAAATCATCACATTGCCTATCACATTGATTGTTGGCACATGTTCTTATATTTCCCTCCATTATCTAATAAAAATAAAGTACAATTAGGGGGCTTGGATACTTATCTATTAAGCATAAAAAGGAAACTTTAAACATAAAAGGATAAACTCTTAAAGGAAAAGTATATCCTAATTTAGGATTCCCTAGGTTTCAATCTAGGTTATCCATGATCTTATTCCTCACATTTATTCTTATGGGATTATTTTTTTTGTTCCCTTTAATAATGGTTTTTACTAAGATTATGAATTTAACAAATCATATCCCCCTTGAGTGTCAAACCCGGATTTCAACAAGGCCCGCTGTCATGCACCATTTCCTATTTGAGTCTAGCTCAAAGTAGTTTTTTTTAGGTATTACCCCTAGATACATCTATTCTAGAGCCACATCCACTTGTTCATATCCAAATAAGTCTGTATTTTGATGATAAACATCCTACTCTATACTTACCAAAATTTAGGGATGTTTTCTTATACTTAGACTCATCCCTAAGGTTCTTAATAAATTGATCTATTCTAAATCTCCAAAAATTACCAGAACATCCTCTAATACCATCTATAGCAACCCAAACCTTATATACATATCATTACATGATTTTAGGCCAAATAAAAAATCATATTACAATCCAAATATCATAAAGTATAGTGTCTTGGAAGACTGGAAACATAAAACTGAAAACATGGGAATAAATAAAACATTTATTTATTTAATCTTTATAAAGATATCATAAATCCCATTATGCTCATACATTTTTATATGATAAATTGGTGATAACATGAACAAAGGGATGAGCTAAAATCCTAGTAATAAAATAAGAATAATAATAAAGCATTAACACATGTGTTAGAAGGCATGACATAATGATATAAAAAAGGAATAAAACATATAAAATCATAACATATAAATATGGAATCATATAAACATGGATTCATAATAATGTGATAGAAAAATAAAACACAACTATAAAACGAGTCAAGGATCATTTAACATATAGGAGAATAATTCAAGGTTAACCACCACAACTGTTGTGCATGGTAGCATGAGTCCAGGCTAACCGCCAAGACTGTTGCACATAACGTCTCATGAGACTAAACCTTACCCAATGAATTGGAGTGATATATAGTTGAACCAATGATAACATGTTCATGAAAATATTTTCCACATAAATATTTATACATAATCAATCATATATAAACATAAGGGTACCCATGGAAAGAAATGGTTATCATTATCATGTCATAAAGCATAATAAATGAGCATATCCTAAAAGTGTTCTGAAAGAAAGGAATTAAAACATAAATGGATATTCATTATGGAAAATAGTCATATATCATGGGAAGTTATTTCAAACATAAGATAAAACATCTAAGAAGAGTATATAAGAAATTCTAGCATTAAAACATTTTAGTGTGGTTTTAAGGAAAATACTAAAGAGCATTTAAAATAGAAAAGAGAATAATATTTCATATAAAACCATAAGTGAACCAATATGATTTTCATAATTAAAATCATGATTTTATAAAAAATGGTATCTTAAAACAATGATAGTGTGAACTTGAAATTGGGAAAGAATCTAGGAAGTTCCCTAAAAACGAGTTTGTTTTTCGAGAAGTATTGAGGAGGGAATCAATTAAAAACATGTGTATACCTAAAAGAGAATAATGAATGGAAATTGATACATGAGTTTGGAACACGTATATATAATTTATAATATTTACATAAAAATAATAGATAACATCATTTGGTTAAAAATGAAGACATGGAAACCCAAAGGAATAATAGATGTTCGGGTAGAATCCCTTACCTTAAGTCTGAAGGTGTCCTTCAATTGATCTTAATATCTTGGGTAACCAAATTAAATTAATTAATTAATATTTATAGAACCTATTAAAAATTTAATTGACATAGTATAACCTTATTAAGTTCAATCATGACCTTTTCGGGATAAGAGGTTCAATTTCATTGTTTGGGAGAATTTGTTTCCTTGGTTTTCATGATTGGTTTACTTATATACATGTAAGGATAAACATGTAAGATGGTAATAGTTGTAAAAAAATTAATTTTTATGTTATTAGAGAAAATATATAAGATTAAATGGTTATCAAATTTATTTTTTTGGAGTGAAGATGAATCATTATATAAAAAATTAATAAAAACCATTTTGGTTAATTGGCAATTTTTGATCACAACAAATTCATTATTATTTAAAAATTAATATCATGTGTACAAAAGATTATAGAACCTTACATAATATATAATACATATATTATAGTCTGGTTCAACTATAAAAATGATTTCATGACTAGAATTTAAGATGGTAATAGAAATTGAAAACATGCTGTCGTTGAATGTGATAAATTAACACATCTCGGATGGTGTTTTCATTTCTAGTATAAAAGAAGGACGAAAGAGAGATGATGATTAATTATTAAATTATCATAAAAAATCCCATTACATGTAAGGTATTGGAGTTATCATAAAATTTGGATGAAATGAGGCTAGGAAATAAAAATGAAGAAAGGAACTTGAAATAAAATAAAAGAAATGAAAAGAGGAATTTACCTCTTGAATATATCTTCTTTGAGAGCCTCTTTAGGGGAGGGTTTTTGGTCTTTTGAAGAGATTAAGGGATTATGGTCGTGGTGAGGATCTTGGGAGGATATTTTATTAGAATTTAAACAAGTTAAAAGGCTTGATAGGGGTGGAGAGAAGAGGTGAAGAGGGGTGGTATTTAGAGTGGTGGAGAGGAGGGGTTTCCCATTATTTTAATTATCAGTTTAATATTTTTGCTCAAGACTATGAATATTTTTGATTATTGTGACCAAATAAAGTAAATATAGCATGTGATTTTTAACTAAGTCCCATCTAACATCATCCATGACTCAATCATTATGAATAAATTCATTTATTTAGCATTTATCATAAATTATCATATTTTACTATTCACAAAGAATTCATGTATTTTAGAAAAATCCCAAAAATTCACCCCAAAATTTTTTGAACATGTAGAATTAAAAAATGAACTCCATTTTATAAAAATAATTTTCTATATATGATAAATTCAATTTTTAATTAAAATCATAATTAACTCGAAAAATACAAATTTTAAAATTAAAACTGCTTTTCTAACACTTTGAAAAATTAACTAAGGTATCTTAAAATTATCTTATAATAATAAGACTTCAAAATAATTATTTTTTAATACATTTAATGAAAATAAATTGTCTTTTAAATTATTAAATTAATCCTAAAATTCTAATTAAATATACTTGATTTACAAAAATACCAACACTTAATTAATAATTTTTAAAATATTTACTTAATTATACTATGTAATATTTATATCATATTTTCACTTATAAGATGGATAAATTTTTTTTATACATTCATTAGTGAGTTTACTGTTAAATTGGCCGGTTTAATTTTTATAAGGGTCACATTACTATTCCAAAGGTCAAGTTACTATTTCACTAGTATAAGTTCTTTAACTTCTATAGATACCTTTTATTTTACTGATTATTCACTTATAAGGTTTATATTGTGTTCTATATGTAATATTATATTATTATAATATAATACATAATTATAAGAAGGGAATTTTATTGATAAAACATTATGTCGTTACAATCAATCTTTCCAACATTAGGTCAATAAGTTGGAAAAATCTCCTCATTTTCATTGACATATTTGTAGTTAATATACACACATATATGCATGATACTCAATACTAATATTGTTAATGCATATATCAAATAATAGAGGACATAAACAAAAATTCACCTTATGATTCAAACTCAAAACATAACAGAGATAAAAAAAGTGGTTAATAAAGAAATTATTGACCGGTTTTCACATCATGTAAGTTGTTAGTCTAATATATATTTTGAATATATTAACAATAATATAATGTAAGTAAAATTATTTTATATTAATTTTTATAGTATGAAAATTAAAAATTTTATTAGATAGAAAGGTTCAGTAAAGAAAAAAGTTCAAGGGGGTCGAAAATAACAGATCTATAGAGAATCCCCACATATAATAGTGAAACACATAATAGGAAGGGAGCCAATATCTAAATAGATTATGAGATTATTTCCCAATATTATTTGTGATTATAGAGAATCATCCATCATATTATCCTCATGTGAAGTGTACCAAATATACATATTATTAGAAGGTACCTTCTTATATGCTATGATGTAATAAATGATGGACCAATGATGGGAGTCCCCTATTAAGTCTTTACGAACCAACATCGAGTCAGTTTATACCTTTGAAATATATATGTTTTATCTCTTAAAAAGGTTAATCCCACTTAACATAGATTTGGATTATGTGTTCAGAGAATTACCAAGCCTATATAAGGAATTGAAATCTAGTATCATAGAGCTGCACTAATAAAAAATAATACCTCCACCTTTCTTAATACCCAGGGTACACACTGTATATGTATTGATATTAAATCCAACCCTTGGTGCTTTCAATAAAAATCAATGTCCATGAGTATTACCTATTCCATCTTCATTTCTCTAACATATACAAGGAATCAACTTATAATTTGATGGAGAACATTAACTCCATTTAATAATAAATCCAAGATAAAAAATAATATCAATGTTTATAGATAGTAAATGATGATATTTGAGTTGATCTATCTTAAGATTTTAATTATTTAGTTCAAGATCCCCTAAATAATACTATAATATTAGATGATTAAAATATAGATGGTTACATTTTTTGTACTATTTCTCATTAAGAAGGTCTAAAAACACAAAACATTGGTATATTTATAGTTATAGATCAAGGTTACTATGTGAAGATGGTTGATATCATTGAATAAATTATTATGAAAAATTTTCAGTTGTGTTATTCAAATTAAATTGGGTATATTAACATGAGTATATAGAGATATTTATTACAATCTAATTCATTAAATTTCTCTTAGTTGGGTGATATTGTCATGTATGTAGACCATGATACATATAATTTGGATAACCAAGGAAAATTGATATATTATGTTTATGACCTAGTATATAAAGTATAGAGTGCTGTTCCAAACATGAAACCGAGGGAAATATATGATATGTGCCTTATAATCATAATATTACCTCATTTAATTAATAAATTCCTCAACATACACCCAATAATCTAGAGGTTTAGTGTCTTAGTAAATTATATACTACATTATATAACAAACTACATAATATGTCATTTACTTATTTATTATTTTACCCTATATATCATCATTCTCCTATCACTTAATGGGATATCTTGGAATCATATATAAGGAAGGGGTGAGTATAAATTCCCATCAAGGGGTAATCTAGGTAAATATGAGTGTGAGATATCATCAATAATAGAATCATAAAAGAGATAAATCATAAGTAGCTACATGGAAGCATGAAATAGAAGGAATGTTATCATAAGAAAATTATAATATTTATAATAATTATTAGGTTTCACAAAATAAAACATGTAATAAACATAAGTTGAGGATCGATCTAAAGGCATCACAACATAATGCCCTAGGCTAACTTCCCATGCACCATAAAAGGTATCTCGAGAGATGAAAGCATTACCTAATTGATTTGGAGGATATATAATTCTAGACCCACCCATAACATAATAATACATTATGCATATGTTTTCAATATATAAAAAATCATACAGAAAGAAAAAGCATGAGAAAAAACCAAGAGAATAAAATTAGTTACATAATCATGTCTCAAAGAATAACAAGATGATATATCATAAAGCATCCAAAGAAAAGAAGGCATTGAATAACTTTGGACATTTATAATTGAATAAACAATCATAATTCATAGATTTAAAGTGAATGAAAATTTTTAATAAAGGGTGAAGACATAAATACAGAAATGAACCTCTTGAATAATGTTTCAAAAAATGGGTGAATAACCATTAATAAAGAAATGATCATAGTGTTTTCATAAAAACCAAAAATGGAACTGAATATTTTCCCATAAAATAATGAGTTTTTTTATAAATCATAGAATATAAAATATTTTAAAAGGGAAATACTTTGAAAATGAGTAAGAAATATAAAAACTTTCTTTAATCGGGTTTTATTTATAGAGAAGATTGACAAGAGAACTTGAAAAAGTGTGTATATTCCCAAACAATAAAGGGAAAATAAACTAGCCATATATAGAAAAACATATATACATAATAGAGAAGAAGAAAATATAATTATATATATATATATAATAACAAAGGGATAAGAAATAAATATATAAATAAAACTCTTAAAAATGTTTTGAAAAATGGGCGAAGGACCATTAATAAAGAAACATGTATATGATTTTCCTCAAAACTATAAATGAAACCAACTATTTTTCCTAAAAATAATGATTATTTTTATAAATAATAGAAGATTAAATAATTTAAAATGGAGATACTTAAAAAATAAGTAATAAAGAAAATTTTTTCCTTTAATCAAGATTTATTTAAAGAATAGGATAAGAAGGGTACATGAAAAAATGCACCTATCCATATACAATAAAGAGAAAATAGACTAGTCATATATAGAAAAACATAGATACATAACAGAGAAAAATAATATATGATTAATATTTATATATATAGAGGATAAGAGGGGTAGATAGAGGGAGAGTGAGAGAAGGATGTAGAGGGGGAGAGAGTAAGGGAGAGGGATAGATAGAGGGAGAGATAGAGGGAGAGGGATTGAGAGGGATAGAGAGAGTATAACCTAAAAGGAAGAGGGTGAGTGAAAAAAAACCCCTTACCATGAGTCCTAACTTGGTTTAATACGTGGGTCTAACATTATAAATAATAAAATTAAATTTATTAAATAATTATTTAAGAACCTTATTGATGTCACATTAATTTATTATTATTATTTTATGTACATTATAATAACTTTATTAAAACATCATGTTCATGTCCTTCATCTTGGGGGTGATTGTTTCACAGTTCCAAAGTCACCTTGATTTAGCGATAATGGTAAATGTTTTAAAATTATTCCAAAACACTAGAAGTTTGATGATATGTATTTCATGTATTTTTATATATTTAAATGGTTATAAATTTTAAAATGTACACCAATATAGGTATGGTTCAATTTATATAAGAGTTTTCATATTTTTGTACTTTCATTTATGTGGTTTTACCATCCACGATGAACTTTATTTCTTTTATTTAATTTTATCATTATTTAAAAATTATATAATATAAATAATAATATAATATCATTATTAAGTTTATATTTAACCATTAAATCATTTATTATAACTATTCATGAAGTAATTAATTGTTTTTTAGAAACAACATCCATATAGGTGGTTATATCGACTATGAATGCATACTTGTTTAAGAAAACTATTGCGTTCATTATATGGTTTTAAAATTTATATTAAAGCAGCATATTATTATTTATTTTAGAAAATGGATATTTTTTTAGATTTATAAGGTGAAATAATAAGAAATAAAGTAATTGAAAGGTAATAAATAATTAATAGGAGTTCCTACCTTACATATTGGGACGACTCCTTTTACAATCGACACAGGCCTTCAAAGGGTGTCCTTTTGATGAGACCAAAACCTCCCAAACATGGATAATAGGGATAAAGGATAGAATTTGGTAGAATTATGGAATGTTAAGAATCTCAATTTGCAAATAGACTTGGGATGTTATTTATAAGAGGATGAGAAGATATTTTTTTAAATTAGATATTGATTAAATCATTAATTTTTTCAATACTATCCATAATATTGATTTTTATGACTATGTACAATAATTTATGCATTTGAGGCTGAGATAATTGTTTATTATATCATATAGTATTCAATTAATCATGTATTTAACTTATAATGTAAAATTATACATTATATCATATTTTACTATTCACATATTCATTTTACTCTATGAAAATTAAAAAAACATCACACTTAAGCTAATTTTTATGTTATAATTTTAAAAATGATATCTGTTTTTACAAAATAAAATTCAAAATTAGGTAATTTTAATATTTTATTCTTCTATAAAAATTACTATTTTATTAAATAATGGTTTTTTTTCTAGAAATGTACTCATATACTTACATTTTAATATATTGATTGAGTAATTATTTTATGGTATTTGGATATTTTAATTTTTTTAATTTATGGAAAAAATTATTTATAAATTAAATTGATCATTTACCATAATGGTAATTTTACTATTCCAATTATTAAGTTATCATTATAATGGTCATATTACTATTCCTACAGTAATATTTCCAATATATATTTTTCCCATTAATAATTGTCATATGAGACTTATATAGCCAATAAATACACCTTATTACATTCATTAATTATTGACTATAATTTACTCCCATGATTATTTAGATTTTATTAAAAAAAATTAATCTTGTTTCTAATAGTTTATTTCCTCTCTACAATGTTGTTTTCATGTGTGATCATTCTAAGAGACCATAATCCACAAAAATTTCAACTTCTAGTTTTTAATTTACTTGTGTTTATTGTCTCATTAAAATATTTTTAATTTTATGGATAATATTTATACTTAATAGACAATGATATATATTTATGAAATAAAATAATGTTTTTTTATGTTTCTTATATATAATAGGATGATAATTTTGTATAGAAAAGTTTATGTCATTATAATTCTATTCTTGCTACACAAAGTACACCTATGATACAGGGTATTTTTTTACTCTTTTTACATGGAGTGAACTAAAAATACAAGATAATCATTATTACCATTCTAAATAGAGAACATTGACTACAAAAGTGTAGTGATCAATATTTTTCATAAATGATAATTAATTTATTTTTTAGTTTTGAAGGTTTTCTCCATTAAATGGGGTAAAATATAATATTTACACTATCATTTGACCTCAAACTTTTTTATGGTTCTATTACACTCTGAATGTGTTATTTAACCTTAGGTTGAATTTTAGTGGAATTCCAATCTAGTTTTATTTTAATTTATATTTAATATTTATTGAATAAATAAATATTTTTTTTCTAAGAGTGGATATTAATATTTCCTAAAATGAAAATCAACGAAAAACTCCAACATTGTGATCGTTCCTAAAATGTGATGTTTACCTAGGTGAGGTATAAGTTATAAGATTGTGTGTCGATCCATAGACCAAGTGTTTTCAAGTATTAATTTTTTTTTATTAATATTTTTTATTTATTGTGTTGTGTATGACAATAACATGTCACGATAACAAGGAAATACTATTACCCATGGCAATGATGTGACTAAATAGTAATTTTGGTGGAGGATATCTATTTTGGAGAGTTTACTTTCCAATAATAAAGAAATTAATTCACGGTTTAATGAGAGAGATTAAATTGGTGAGTTATGATGAGTGTTAAGGAGGGAAATAACCCCCCCTCTTATTTTTTCTAACATTGGAAAGTTAGATAGAAAATTATTTCTCACTCTACTCTCCATTGGTAAGAGAACCTCATTGATAAAATCTTAAACCTTCACAAAACTAAGAAAAAGTTATTTATTTTCTTTATGTTTTTCATGGTGGAGGCAACACCAAAGACTAAGAACCATGATGTGATCATAAAGAATCAATAATTCCCCATTTAGGTAATTCTATTTCAAAAAAATTCATGTATTGGTTATGTTTTTTGATTCAATCTTCTTATCCCTT
Source organism: Viscum album (assembly GCA_963277665.1). Classification (NCBI taxonomy): domain Eukaryota; kingdom Viridiplantae; phylum Streptophyta; class Magnoliopsida; order Santalales; family Viscaceae; genus Viscum; species Viscum album. The sequence goes on along the minus strand of OY728134.1, from coordinate 1,081,814,973 downwards.
CAATTGAATCACTCATTTCTATTGCGGTGAAATGAGTAAATTTATGAAGGGATTAAAATATGATCAACTAACCAACATTTTATGGAAATTTAAACTATAAATATTTGATGTTATTAATATTTTAATAACTTATTATATACTCTCTTTACTTATTTTATATTAAATGTGAATAATTTGTGTGAAATATTAATGTTTAAATATTAAATATAATTTTAGAGCACTATTAGAATTCATCCAGATTCAAGTCTGTTTAATGGATTAATAATAAATCATACCCTACTTTTCTAAATTGCATGATTATTATTTTTTAGGGTTCCCCACTCAAATTCCAACATTTTATTAGAAGGAACCTTTTTCCAAATCATCCATTTGAAGGGTCATATGGTCCACAAAAGAAGACCCAAAGAAACTATGAAAAAACTGGACCAGCCATGATGATTGAGTTACTCTTCTAAATCCCGAATCCCAAATTTTATGAAACACCACTATATGTTCGTGATTCTACAAAAGAATCATGGATAAAAACGTTAATTTCCAACTACACGAAAAAGGGTCCCAACTGATGCTTTGAAGTCCAACCCATCATTCTGGCCGAAAATTACAATCCGAACACTAGTCATGACATAGCTCATGATGTAATCATCAAATCAAGATAATATTTTTCTGTGTGAAAGAGGATATATAAGAGTCTGAATTTGTTGAATAAAGTGTTTATATTTTTATGGCGTCTCCCTATTGATAAACCCATTCACATTTCAGCCTTCTAAAAAGTATTGATTGAAATGGACATATTAAAGTTTTTTAATAAAATAGCCATAACATTGGCTCCATAAGTCCAAATGCCTCCAAATTTTGAGATTACTCAGAGAAAATTATTATCTACGGCTTTGAAGAATGAGATATCTTGAGATTCAGCTATAGGGATGTCTAAATAATTGAGCAAAGTAAAGAGGTAGTTTTGGAATGAAAACACTCCACCACCTTGGGCTATAAATACATCCCCTCCTCTCCTTTCAAAAGGGTTGGCATTTCAGAGTAAAGGATAATAGGTTGGAATGACCAAGGATCTACCAAAGGTTTGGTAGGATCTTCCATACTCATGTTTTTACTTGATAAACAATTCCTTCTTTCTTCCTTTCGTTTAATTTTGTGTTGTTCTTCATTTGTAATCATGTAAGTGCTTATTTTTTGCAATTCTATTTTAATGAAAGTTTCTTCTTCAATATATATTATTCTTATCAACCTTATGCAGTTCAATATTAAGGTTATTAAAATATTTAAAATCAAGTTAAAACCCCTTCCCTTATTTTTATTCCTCATTCAATCAAAAGTCTGTTTTTAATTCTCATTATCGTTTGTGTGTGTGTTCGACGCACCACACTTTTCTTATCCATTTATTTTTCTTCTCTTATTAATTTATCATCATAATCATTATAACCATATTATTAATCATTTCAATGGATGAGTAAATCTCTCATTGGGATGAGTTATAATTTAGGGATGTTAAGCGATTGAGAGATTTTACTCGATGAGTATTCTTTGAATTAACATTGTGTATGTTAGACTTAACATGTCATGGATTAATGAATTGTTTTGTTTAATGAGTGGTTTACATGGATTATTGGAACCCTAAATACACTACCATAAACAATATATGATTAATATTATAACCTTAAATTAAGTTAAGGCTTGGATTAAAGCCTTAACACTTGGGAATTCCAATCAACATAAACTTGTGACATTGGTGTTAATTTAATGCAATATAAAGCAAGGCTCAAGGATATCACAAGCTTAACTACCTAATGATGAATTCACCCCAATATTTATCAATTTTTATATCAATCTTAATCGACCAATAATTTCATAAGATGTACAAACAAACCCCCCCAATCAGAATATAATCAACTCAAAATAATTGACTATTAAAAAGTATCATCGCTGAGGATTCGACCCGAGTGATGCTATACACATTAGCAGAGCACGAGAACCTTGATCAGTCTATAGGCAACAACCAACTGCGCTTTCAAATGGCGTCATTTTTTAGTTTTTTTTATCTTTTTATAAAGACACACCCACACAAAAATCATTTGTCATACTTACTCACCTTCCTATTTTCAAATTTTTTTTCCGACCATTTTGGGGATTCACAAGACTTGTTTTCATCTAAAAAATTTTGTATTTTCATCATGACTTTGGATAAAGAATCTTATATTAAAACCAAAAAAATTTTAATGATCAATTTTTGATTTGGAAAATGATTTTACCCACCTATGAGGAACTACATTTTCTTTCATGCTAAGGCCACCTTTTTCCATCTTTTCAAAATGTATGTTTTCCACCCCCATTTATGATTCTTGAGTTTTTGGACCTTAGAGATGAATTTCATACTTTAGTGTGTATTAATATGATAGAGGTATTTTCTAAACCACAAGAGAATCACAATATCAAAATAGACTCCCATTTCCATTACATTAATCCTTTTTTTGAAAGCCCCTTCAAGCCTATGAGAACCTTTTCATTGATTTCTGCATTACAATCCCAATAAATTATCCCACCCAAAATCAACATAGATTTTAATTGCATATTTTTGTTGAAATTTAAGTGTGGGGGGGATGGATTTCATTTTGGGAACCCTTTTGTTGATTTCCACCATGTTATCATATGTTTGAAGGCAAGCATCAATTTAACTGTGGGGGAGAGGTTGTACTTTAGTGGGTTTTGGAAATTTATATATGTTTATTTTGTACAAATTATATTGAAAAGTGTTAAAAAAATAAAAAAAATCAAATAAAAAAACCAAATAAAAAAAATAATAAAAAAATGAAAATAAGAATGGGTTGTGACTTGGGTGGGTCAAAAATCACTCTTCCTCAACCTTAGATCTTGTTATAACTATTAAAATTAGTGTCATGAAAATATCAATCATGGGTTGGGATATGAGTGTGAGATCTTTTTCAAGTTCAAATTTCGAAAAAGAAGAAGAAAATAAAATAAAAAATAAGAACACTTATGTCACTGGGAGAAGTTTTGTGTTTTGTAAATATTTCATCTTCTCATGCCCTTCAATTTTCTTCCTCTCTTTTGTTTTTCTTCACACAATCATTCCCTTGTAAATATGTGTTTTCATTTCCTTCCATGTCTCATTTCAAAAAATTGTGCATTGTTTTACCCATGTTGGTGTTTTACCCCTCTTCTTCTCTCTATTGGAATTTAAATTCCTACCATCCCATGGCCACATTAAAATCCCTAAAAATTACATATTGATTCTTGTTCAATTTAGGATAGGGATTTTAATCTGATATCTTTTAAAAACTCTAAGATTTTCACTTTTGGTTGGTGAGAGAGTGAACCTCCATAAATGAATTTTATCATCTTAAGAGGTGTGTGTTTTGTGTGTCCACATTTTCCATTTCTAAATTTGAGCATGAAAAAATGAATTGGTTTTGGAACATTGTTTCTGTAACAACTTGTGGGGTAATTCAAGTTGGATGAGTGAAATAGTCTAAACCTCCTCTGATTGGGGAATTTTTTTTTTAATATTTGATGGTGGGTGAAAATGATTTCTGTCATGGTTTAATATTTGTTGTACATGAGGACATGCACAAGACTAAGTGTGGGGTAGTTGATGTTATTAATATTTTAATAACTTATTATATACCCCCTTTGCTTATTTTATATGAAATATGCATAATTTGTGTGAAATATAAATGTTTAAATATTAAATATAATTTTAGAGCACTATTTGAATTCATCCATATTCAAGTATGTTTAATGTTTTAATAATAACTCTTATCATACTTATCTAAATTAAAATATTCTTGTTTTTTAGGGTTACTTACTCAAATTAAAACATTTAATTAGAAGGATCCTTTGGCCAAATCGTTTGTTGGAAGGGTCATATGGTCCACACAAGAAGACCCAACGAAACTGTGAAGAAACTAGATCAGCCATGATGATTGAGTTACTGGTCTAAATCCTAAAATCCCAAATCTAATTAAACTCCACCATATGTTATTAATTCTCCAAAAAAATAATGGATAAAAATTTTAAGGTCCAACAACACAAAAAAGGGTCCCAACTGATGCTTTGAAGTCCATCCCACCATTCTAGCCAGAAATTAAACTCTGAATACAATTCATGACATATATCATAATGTAATAATCAAATAATGCTGAGCATTTGTAGTGTAAAAGAGAAAATATAAGTAGCATCCTTTGTTGAATAATGTTTTCGGATTTGAGGAATCTTCTTATTTATAAACTCATTTAAATTTCGTCTTGATAAAAAGTATGGATTCAAATGGACAGATTGACATTTTTTAATAAAATGACCATAAATTTGGCTCCATAAGTCCAAATGCCTCCAAATTTTGTGATTTATTGTAAAAAATTATTATATACAACTGTTAGGAAGGGGATATCTTGATATTCATCTATCTGAATGTCTATATCGTCGATCCAAGTGGATTGGTAGTTTTGGAATGCAAACAGTCTACCACCTCGAGCTATAAATACATCCCCTTCTCTCCTTTAGAAATGGTTGGCATTTCAGAGAAAAATATGATAGTTCGGAATGACCAAGTATCTACAAAAGGATTGGGAGAATCTGTCATACTCTAGTTTTTAAATGAGAAACCATTCCTCCTTGCTTCCTTTCATTTACTTTTGTGTTGTTCTTCGTTTGTAATCGTGTAAGTGTTTGTTTTTTGGAATTATATTTTAATGAAAGTTTCTTCTTCAATATTTTTTATTCTCATACAGCTTTCGTAGTATAATATTAATGTTCTTAAAATATTTTAAATCAAATTAAAATCCCTTCCATTATTTTTCTTCCTTATTCAATCAAAATTTTGTTTCTAATTCTCATTATCGTTTGTGTGTGTGTTCGACGCACCACTCTTTTCTTCTCCCTTTATTTTTCTTCTCTTATTAATATATCATAATAATCATTATAACCATATTATTAATCATTTAAATGGATGAGTAAATCTATCATTGGGGTGAGTTATAATTTAGGGATGTTAAGTGATTGAGAGATTTTTCTCTATGAGTATTCTTTGAATTAACATTGTGTATGTCGGAATTAACATGTCATGGATTAATGACTTGTTTTGTTTAACGAGTGGTTTCCATTGATTATTAGAACCATAAATACACTACCATAAACAAAATTTGATTAAGATTATAACCTTAAGTTAAGTTAAGTCTTGGATTAAATTCTTAACACTTGGGAATTCCAATCAACGTCAACTTCTCACATGGGAGCTAATTTAATGCAATATAAAGCAAGGATCAATGATATCACAAGCTTAACTACCTAATTATGAACTCACCCCAATATTTATCAATTTTTTAAATCAATCTCAATCAATCAATCATTTCATAAGCTCTGCAAACAACCCCCCAATAAGAATACAATCAACTAAAAACAATCAACTATTAAAAAGTATCATTGCTGAGGATTCGACCGGAGTGCTACTATACACATTAGCAGAGCACGATAACCTTGACCAGTTGATAAGCGAAAATCGGCTGCACTTTCAAATGGCACCATTTTTTTGGGTTTTTTTACTTTTTTATAAAGACACACCCACACAAAAATCAAGAGTCATACTTACTCGCCTTCCAATTTTCAAATTTTGTCCAACCATTTTGGGGAGTCACAAGACATGTTTTCATCTAAATTTTTTTGTATTTTCATCATGAATTTGGATAAATAATCTTGTGTCAAAACCAACAAATTTTGAATGCTCAATCTTTGATTTGGAAAATTATTTTCCCTACCCGTGAGGAACAACTTTTCTTTTTCATGCCAAGGACACCTATGCCCATATTTTCAAAATGTGTGTTTTTCACCCCAATTTTCGAGTCTTGAGTTCTTGGACCTTCAAGTTGAATTTCCTACTTTAGTGTTCATTAATATGATAGAGTCATTTTCTGAACCACATGAGAATCACATTATCCAAATTTCCTCTCATTTCCCTTACACTAATCCTCCTTTAGAAAGCCCCTTCAAGCCTATTAAAACCTTTTCATTGATAGCCACATTACAAGCCTAATACCTTATACCACCTAATATTAACATGTATTTTTATTGCATAATTTTTGGAAATTTAAGTGTGGGGTAATTGATTTAATTTTGGGTAAACTTTTATTGATTTTCACCATGTTATCATATTCTTGAGGGAAAGCATCAATTTATGTGTGCGGGATAGGTTTTCCTTTAGTGGGTTTTGGGAATTTATATATGTTTATTTTGTACAAATGATATTTAAAAGTGTTAAAAAATAAAAAAAATCAAAAAAAAATCAAACAAAATGAAAATAAGAATGGGTTTTGTCATGGGTGGGTCAAAAATCACTCTTCCTCAACCTTTGATCTTGTTATAACTATTAAAATTAGTGTCATGATGAGATCAATCATGGGATGGGATATGAGTGTGAGATCTTTTTCAAGTTCAACTTTCAAAAAATAAGAAGAAAAGACAATTAAAATCAAGAAAACTTATGTCATTGGGAGTAGTTTTGTGTTCTGTAAATATTTCATCTTTTCATCCCCTTCAAATTTTATTCTTCTCTTGTGTCTTTATTCACACAATCATTCCCTTGTAAATACGTGTTTTCATTTTCTTCTATGTTTCATTTCAAAACAATTGTGCATTTTTTTACCCATGTTGTTGTTTTACCCCTCTTCTTCTCTCTCTTGGACCTTAAATTCCTACTGTCCCATAGCCACAAAAAACCCCTTAAAAAGACCAATATATTCTTGTTCAGTTTAGGATAGATATTAGAAGTTGAGAGCTCTTACAAACTCTAAGATTTTCACTTTTGGTTGGTGAGAGAGTGAACCTCCATAAATTAATTTTAACATCTTGAGAGGTGTGAGTTTTGAGTGTCCACATTTTCCATTTATAAATTTGAACATGAAAAAATGAATTGTTTTTGTAAATTTTTTTCTATAATAACTTGTGGTGTAATTCAATATGGATAAGTGAAATAGTCTAAACCTTCTCGGATTGGGGGAAACAAAATTTTAATATTTGATGGTGAGTGAAAATGATTTTTTCCAGGTTTTATATTTGTTGTACATGAGGACATGCACAAGACTAAGTGCGGGGAAGTTGATGTTATTAATATTTTCATAACTTATTATATACTCCCTATACTTATTAAATAAGAAATGTGCATAATTTGTGTAAAATATTAATGTTTAAATATTAAATATAATTTTAGAGCACTATTTGAATTCATCCAGATTCATGTCTGTTTAATGTTTTAATAAAAACTCTCATACTTATTATCTAAATTGAAATATTATTGTTGTTAGGGTTCCTTACTCAAATTAAAACATTTCATTAGGAAGAACCTTTGGCCAAATCGTCCGTTTGATGGGTCATATGGTCCACACAAGAAGACCCAAAGAAACTATGAAGATAATGGACCAACCACGATGATTGAGTTATTGGTATAAATCATGAATCCCAAATTTTATGAAACTCAATCATATATTCTTGATTCTATGAAATAATCATGGATAAAAATTTTACGGTCCAACTATATAGACAATGGGCCCAACTGATGCTTTGAATTCCAGCCCACCATTCTGGACCGAAATTAAAATCCAAACACAATTCATGACATAGATCATGATGTAGTCATCAAGTCAAGATGATATTTATCAGTGTGAATGAGAATATTTAGTTGGCATACTTTGTTGAAGAAAGTGTTCAGACTTTAGGTCATATTACTATTTATAAACCCATTCATATTTAGGCCTTCTAAAAATTATGGATTGAAATGGACAGATTAACATTGTTTAATAAAATGACCACAACTTTGACACCATAAGTCCAAATGATTCCAAATTTTGAGATTAGTCGACCAAAATTATTATATAACACTTTGAAGAAGGATATATCTCTAGATTCATCTTTCTAGATGTCCATATCGTCGAGGAAAGTGGAGGGATAGTTTTGGGAATGCAAACAGTCCACCACCTTGGCCTATAAATACATCCCCTCAACTCCTTTCTAAAGGGTTGAAATTTCAAAGAAAAGTAAGATATTTTGGAATGACCAAGGATCTGACAAAGGCTTGGGAGGATCTTCCATATCAAGTTTTTTACTTGAGAAACTATTTTTCCTTGTTTCCTTTCATTTACTTTTGTGTTGTTCTTCGTTTGTAATCATGTAAGTGTTTGTTTTTTGTAATTATATTTTAATGAAAGTTTCTTCTTTAATATCTCTTTTTCTCATCCAAATTATGTAGTTTAATATTAATGTTCTTAAAATATTTTAAATCAATTAAAAACCCCTTCCCTTATTTTTCTTCCTCATTCAATCAAAAGTATGTTTTTAATTCTCATTATTGTTTGTGTGTGTGTTTGACACACTACTATTTTTTTATCCCTTTATTTTTCATCTCTTATTAAATTTTCATCATAATCATTATAACTATATTATTAATAATTTAAGTTGATGAGTAAATCTATCATTGGGGTGAGTTATAATTTAGGGATGTTAAGCGATTGAGAGCTTTTGCTTGATGAGTATTATTTGAATTAACATTGTGTATGTTGGACTTAACATGTATGGGATTAATGACTTGTTTTGTTTAAAAAGTGGTTTCCATGGATTATTGGAACCATAGATACACTAAAATAAACAATATATGATTAATATTATAACCTAAAGTTAAGTTAAGACTTGGATTAAATCCTTAACACTTGGTAATTCCAATCAACGTCAACTTGTGACATGGGTGTTAATTTAATACAATATAAAACAAGGCTCAACGATATCACAAGCTTAACTACCTAATGATGAACTCATCTAAATATTTATCAATTTGTTAAATAAATATTAATCAATCAATCATTTCATAAGATCTGCAAACAAACCCCCTAAATCAGAATAAAATCAACTAAAAACTATTGACTATTAACAATTATCATCGCTGAGGATTTGACCTGAGTGCTGCTATACACATTCATAGAGCACCAGAACTTTGACTGGTCGATAGGCAATAATCCACCGTGATTTTAATATTTTCTAAACAAATTCATGTATATTCAAGAAAATAAAATGTTTGACTTATCACTTTTTAATTAAAAATGGTTTTTAGTGCTGATTAAAGGATTTTTTTAATTTTAAAATTATTTATTTTTTGAAGAGTCTTTCCCAAGATGAATGTGTTTAAAATGAAGTCCTCTATAAAAAATAATCACATAATTATGAAAAAGGAATAATATTTAAATATATTATTCGTTTTCTCACGTAGCACATGTAACAAAAATAAAATTCTTTTTTTAGAAAATATTCATTGCATGAACTAATTATTAATGGGTATTTATAATATCAAAAGGATCATGAATCAAAGGAAATTGGATTAAATAATTTAATTGGATCAATTTTTTTCATATAGAGAAAATGGTTTTACATATCATTAATATTTTCTCCTGTTATTATACTAGTTTGAATATTGGATTAATTAATTTCAAATAAGGAATAAATGTGGTGATGAAGCCTTAAATTTCATCAAGAATTTATATTTTAAGAATTATCCTTGGATTATTTCTATAATTAGGTTTTATCTTGGTGATAAACATTGATATTACTATTTAAGTATGATTAAATAATTCCTTTATGAATAATTTACTTATGAAATAAATTTCAATTTGAATATTCAGGAATTTTTGATAACTTCTTATATCGTGAATATAAGTTCTATATTACTCCCAAAATTTATTTATTTTATAAACTCAAAGGTAATATCATTATTAGGAGGCCGAGTTTTCCATTGCACACAATTTTTTTGATTAATATTATTCCATATTTGTACTCAAGTTTTATAATGGTTATATAATGCTAAAATAGAGGACAACTAGTGAATCACATGTTTAGGTTCTTGGAAGTGACAACACAATAAGTTTTGGCTATGATTTTAAGAATTTATAGAAAATGATGAACCAAGTGATGATTAATGGCTAAAAAATCATTTCGATGAGTTGCGATGGAAGACCCATGGGCATCAAAGTTGAGGGGAATCCATGAAATAGCCATAAGCAGAGGAAATAGTGCATTTCATAGTGTTTTGTGCACTGGGGATTTGAAATTCACCATTACACACTTTTTAAACATCCATATTACACATCGTATAATTTTTTATCTATGATGTTAGGGATTTTTCTATATATAAATATCACACACCATGTGACTTCAGGTCATACCATGTATCTCAAAATGATTCACTTTGATGTGTAACCATATATATGATGAGACAATAAGATAAACCCACACAACATGTACTATCATTATACATTTCATGTACATTTGGTTGGGAGGATTATTATATATAGGCTATACATTCCATTATCCCATGTAGACTTACATGTTAATTATTCTATGAATAATTCATTTACAACTTGGTGCTATATGCCCTGTACTTTCTAGAGATACCATGTATTTTCTGGAGATGTCATGTACAATTGATGAGGCTACTCAATGAGTATCTAGAGTGCACATTGACCAACATAATTACTATACATGTTGTGTTTCCCACTATAGATGTTGTATAATTTTTATTCACAAGGATTAAGTTATAAAATTACATGTTGAGTCATTCTCAAGAGACCTACATGTTGTGTACCATATTGATCACACAGTGTACTAAGTTATTCATAGTATTCTTAATGATTTCTTATCCATGTGACATTTTTGGATTTAAGAGTAGTCTATTCAAAGTATTTTTCCATTTAAATCATGATGGTATGATCCTTTTTTCCATAAAAGGCCATCCATGATATGGTTTGAGTAATTTTAGAATCATATAAATATACAGATGATAACAGGGTTCATGAGAGGTGTATGGAACAAGAATAAAGTTTAGGTACTCCCCCGTGTGTTCAGTTGAATTCCTCCATTCATGTGGTTCAATTTTTTCCCTAAAGACGTACCCACAATAGTGTGTGGTCCACTATATAAAAAATGGAGTTAGTAATCCACCATATGTTGGGGTATATTCCTTTATCCATATATTTGATACTCCTTTATTTATTTGTTTTGTGTGCCTTCTAATTCAGGTGTATAATTGATACTCCCTTATTCTCCATAATGTGAAGGTTCCCTACATGACTAATAAAGTTTGATACTAACCCACATACTTGAGTATGGGACCTCTATTAATGGATTTTGGCACTCCATCATCCAGATTGTGCCACTTGATGAGGCATAGTCCCCCATCGGGGTCAAGTAATCCCTCAATTGACTCACACATACCTCGATGAGGTTAGGCCCCCCACTATAGAGTCATTTGTTGTATGGAATTTATGGTTGTTTAGTAGTTCCATATTCACATGAATCAAAATATATTGACACATGTGGTTTCATTTGGGATACTAGTAACATATTGATCCTTTATATCCTCCTTTAGATATATCTTACAACATGGATATTGACTTCAGGTTTTGTAGGTATTTCATTATCCTTTGTATCACTTTTTTCTTGTATGATATGACCCTTAACAAAGTTGAGATAATAATATTTATATTATTACCTTTTTCATGATGAGTATATAAATTTATTTCAGGATAATTTTTTTATTCTCTTGTCTTGGGTTTGGGAATAATTATTCATTTATCATGAATTTATGTTTATGGGGAATCCTACTAGGTATATTTATTCTCACCCCACCATGGGATTTGATACCTAATGTGTTGTGTCTAGGCATACATCACATAGTTCATGGATGAACCTAGTTAAAATCGTTATAGTTTATTTGGAGGAGCTTATTAATAGTAGGTGATAGAGGTACATTGTGGGAGATGGTTGCTAGTTATTTCTGTTCTAGGTATACATTTGGATAGGATGTGTTTCCCCATTTATAATAAAAATTTTCAAGTTGTTTAGTTTACTACATTTTGTATTTCATTTTATGGTTACACCTTTGTGGCATTGTACTTTTCATTTTATGTCTCATGCATACTATGTGCACAATAAAATTGATTATTTATATGATGTTGGTGTCACTAACTATTATTATGTATCAGAGATGAATTTATATTACAAGTTATTATAGGCCAAGTATTCCCATCCATGTTATTCCTTCTTAGATCTAGTTTCTAGACCTTTTCCTATTGGAGGCTAGGTTAGGGTGGCACACTCAGCTTTCTACTGATCCATGTGGGGTCCTAGCGGGTTGAGCAATTTAAAAATGGTATTAAAGTAGTTTTAGTATGAAGGATGGGGATTTTAACTGTATTTATTGTGGGGATTAGTTTGGGAATTAAGGTAGTGTTTCTAATGGGTTCTTGAGTTTTATTATCAGACTAGGGTGACTAACATAGGTGTGGTGATTGACATATCCTTTCACTGGGACTTTAATAACACGTTAGTTGACCTAGAACTATAAGGAATCATTTTCAAGGTACAAATTGGTACATTCATTATATACTTTTTATCCATGATATTCTATTCAATTCTTGTGTCATATCACCCATATATACTATATTAACTATTGATTCATCTTGTTCAAATAAAAGATGCTCCCCACAGATAGCCCACTCATATAAAAAGATGGATTGTGGTGTTCCCAGGCTAGTGTTTATGCGATTCACCATTGATCAATGGGGTGATGAGGCATGGATTTAGTGGCTGATTATGAGGTATCTATTGACTATGAATAGATAGTAGAATCTTCATCTATTATTCTTAGTGTGGATATTTATTATTGAGTTGATGGTAGCTCATGATGTTCTAGACATGACTACCTATGGTTTTAATGTGATGTGTGTGTCATAAAATTTGATGCCACTTGATGTTTTAAGGTGACTTCAATCCTCATATGGTAGAATATTGGTATGTTCAATGATTTATGCTACCTATCTAGTTTGGATATCCTTTGACTAGATAGAGACTCTTTAGAATGATTTACTCATCATGGTATAAGATTGGTCTGGTCAATGATTTATTTGAACATGTGATGCTAATATACTACTATGATTAGAGTTAGAGATTATTATAGGGAGTTTCATACATGGATATTGTAGATAGATAGATTTCATAGGATTGTTGATTTTTTTTCATGGCATCATGGCCACAAACATTTACATCCTTTTTGTAAGAGCACCTCTAATCCCAATTTTATATTGATATCTATGAAATCAAGAGTTTTATAAGGGCGTACGATATGATTTTTGGGTTTAGTTTTGTGCCACTCTTTCATTACCCATCTATACCAGATACCCAAGTAATGTTTTTTGAAATTGGAATTTATCAAGAAATGAAACACAATGAATTTATTAATAGTATAGAGAATCCTTGTAGATATAAAAAGTTGTATTGTGAATGAAACTCTACGTTAAAAATGTTTTGAAAAAATAGAGGCTTCCTTGTTGAAGGAACTAACTCTTACCATAAGATAAAGTCAATAGGAGAGTTAATGAAGCATAAACATATTACAATGGATGGTTCATTTACACCATATCCATTTACCACCTTAAGAAAATCTCCACCAGACCCAAAGTGATGATAGTCAGACTCTGGATGGTTAGGTGCAATAGATGGCTCTAAATAGGTAGTTTTTTTGTGAGATATGAAGTATGAAATTTGTCTTCATAATAGAAAATTATGATCATAAATATCAATGAGATCCATTTTCCTCCGAGGTTTATGGTTTTGGGGTTATGGACTCTGTTATATCTCCCTGTTAGACCTTTATAGATAGAGACTCCTACTGATATTTAATTGGTAGACCTATTGGAGGAATGATTTTCATTGGGATCTATGTGACCTCATCGACCAATGGTTCTTAGAGGTCAAGATTAGGTCTATATGGTAACATATCTAGTTTTTTAAGAATTAAACAATATGGGTACAATTCATGGCATCACTGGGACATATCTAAAATTCTAATGATGTTGTTTTGAGTAATTAATTCCATAAGTGAATGTAAGACTCATGGTCTTATTGGTCTTCATTAATTCCATGCATAGTTGAAATAAAATAGGGGAAAGCATCTTGGGTGCTTCATGGTTATTTTTAGCCTACTTTTAGGTCACTAACGATGTGGAAAACTATCGAGGGGTCAGTTTTGGGATTAAGGAACCCATCCCTACAAGTATTATATTAGATATGGTGATGTAGTCACTTTTCAACAATGAGCTCAGTGAAGTAATAAATTATGTGATCAGAGTCAGATAATAATGTGCTGGTATTTGAAACTTCTATAAAGAGTTTTTATGCTTAGTGGATATTTGTGAGACCTAAAAATCTGTCCTCGATGTGGTTTGGTTTTAATGATGAAGTGGTATGTACTTTTCCAGGTTCAGTTACCATCACATCCTAATGAATGTGATAGATCTAGTATGATAGATTTGATTTTGGAATCATGTATTCATCTATAGTTCACCTAATACAGTCCCTTAGAGGTGGGGAGTACACCATCCTCCTTCAAGGATGACTAATAATATATTATAAAGATTCAACTTGGGTGTTGTGATGATTAGTTGTGAAAAAAAATTATTGTGAATATGGAACCCTAGTGATGTATGTATATTAGGGAATTAGTGTTCTTTATGTGGCGGTTTTAGCTATATTAAGGATGTTTCTCTATGGGTTGTGGTTATAGTCACTCAACTTGTGTTATCTTGGGGATTATATCTAATAAATCATTATTATCTAAGTGGTCAGAATAGTTTTCTTTAGATTTTGGTGGATTCGGAAACCTGTGATATTTAGGTTTGTTATATGTTTATGTGATGAAGTTGAAATTGTTTCTTTATATTCTAATTAGTTTCTTTATCACAGAGAATCATAAACCAAGATAGATGATCTCTAGTAGTGGTTATGAGATTATAAGGAATCATAGGTGAAGTTTTTTGCTATATAATTTTAATTTTGTGTTTATCATTAAAGGTGGGGAGTGTGAAACTCTCATTGGTTATTCCCTTGACAATGAGTTCCTTTTAAGGTATATTTTCTTAGTTTGTGGTTTCCACTTTAGAATGTATTAATGGATGATCTGCAGTTGGAAATTTCTTTGATGAAAAACTTTGGTGAGAGTTGTGTAATGTGAAATTATGCTATCTCTAAAGGATTCTTGGGATGGTCTTGAATAAGATAATTCTTATATAGAGGTTAAGTATGTTTCCCTGAGTAGTTGCGCCATGGGTCCTCTTAGGGAATATACCTTTAAGAGAAAAATGTGTATGCATGATGGTGGGTTATTTTCCATGTAAGGTCATTTAATAATATTCTAATTAACAAATCAGTT
This sequence comes from Viscum album, assembly GCA_963277665.1. Classification (NCBI taxonomy): domain Eukaryota; kingdom Viridiplantae; phylum Streptophyta; class Magnoliopsida; order Santalales; family Viscaceae; genus Viscum; species Viscum album. The sequence continues at coordinate 1,081,799,705 of OY728134.1, read as the reverse complement.
TATTTTCCATTATGGGGATGAAGCAGTTTAAAAGTGAATAGGATTTAGCGACCCGAATTTTTAATAAGAAAGACCTAATTTAATCTATGAGTTTCAAGGGTGGTATTCCTTAAAGAGGGTAAAATAGTAAATTAACCAAAAAATTTAACTTTCAAAAATTTTTATGATTGTTTGTTGAACTTATACTGTGGTATTTACCATTAGGTTTGATTTTGGTTAAATTCCAATCTACTTTTATTTTAAGGGAAATTTAGTATTTATTAAATAAAAAAATTGTCTTGTGAGTGTGAATATTAATTTTTCCTAAACAGAATATCAAATAAAAATTTTTACACCACAATTATGTTTGGAAAAAATGTTTTACCTAGATGAGGAATAAATTATGTGCTCAGGTGTTGAACCATTAACTGAGTATTTTCATGTGTTAATCCTTATTATTATTATGATTTTTATTTATTTTTTTATGTCCATGGTAGTGACATATCATAATGACATGAAAACAACATTATACATGGTATTCATGTGACTAATTAGATATTTTTATAGATGATACCTATTTTAAGGAGTTTAATTTCCAATAATAATGGAATAACTTCATGGTTTAATGAGGGAAATTTAATTAATGAGTTACAGTGAGAGCTATGGTGGGAAATTATTTTTTCCCTCCTTAATTATTTACAACATTGGAAAGATAGAGATAAAATTACTTATATATCTTCTCTATGATTAAAGGAAAACATCATTGATAAAATATTTGACATTCACACAATGAAGAACAATTTTGTTTTTTTTTGTTTTTCACATTGGAGAATAAAATGAAAACCAAATAGTGTAATGTGATCATCAAGAATCCAGAGTGAACCATCAAGGTAGGAATATTATTCTAAAACTCCATGCCTCACTTATGTTGTGTGATTCTATTATCTTCTCCTCAAGACCGAATCACTTAAATTTATATGGTGATGAAATTAATAAAACTATTAAAGGTATAAACTATGATTAATTACTAAACATTTGAATGAAATTTAATCTAGAAATATTTTCAAATAAAACAAATGAATATTTAAGAAAAAAGAAATGTTGATTTATTGGTTTTCCTTTGATAACAATTTTTGTTGGAAATTAAAGGAAAATTATTTTTTCTTTTAAAATTATTTATTTTCATAAGAATATTTCCTACTATAAATGAGTTTAAAATAAAATCCTATCTTTAAAAATCTAGGTATTCAAAAAAATGAAAAATATTTGAACATAATATTATTTTTTCCCATGACACATGTAATAGAAATGAAATTCTTATTTCAAAATATCATCATTGCTCAACCCCGATTATTATAGAATTTTTATAATATAAAAATGATGAGGATTTAAATGATATTGAATTAAATAATTGAATTAAAAAAATTAATTTCATTTGGAGAAACCATTTTTATACCTTAATAATATTGTATTCTCTGATTATTCTATGATTATTTAATATCTATTATGGAATAAATATGAGGATGAATCCTCCATGATTTTCAAGATTTTTTTCTAAAAAAAAATCCTTGAATTATCATTCTAATGGGTTTTATTCTTATAATGAACATTGATATTATTATTTAACTTTGTATAAATATTTCATTGATAAATAATTTCTTTGGGAAATAAACTATTATTCAAATATTTGAAAATTACAGATAGATTCTTCCACTACGAGTAACAATTTTATACTAATATCATACTCTCATTCCTCGATTAAACTCAATGTGGGGCTATTCATGGGTGGTTTGGTTTTCCATCGACTACCCCCTTATTGGTTATTATTCTTTGATTAGGTGAGTTATATCATGGTTTAATGATACTATGATAGAGAATAATTAAGGAATCACAAATCTGAGTGCATTACACAACAACACAACAAGTTTTTTTGTAGCTCAACGAATGAATGGAAAAACACAAACCAAATTGTGATTGATTATTGAAAATCATCTAAAAAAGGTGAGATAGAAAACCCATGGGAGTTGAAGCAGAGTAACACTGATAGCATGGATGAAGGTGGAGGTAGAAACACATTTAATGGAGTTCTTCTAGATTCAAAATTCCTAATTTTTCATTGTGTAAACATCAGTGTCACACATCATGTATCTCGAAATCATTTACTTCGATATATAACTACACATATGATGATATAATGGTTTGTAACAACATTAAGTATAAAACCATGATACAAAAAATATATATTGGGTTAGGTGGCTTAGTGTATGAATTCCTAGACATAACCATCTGTTAATTATTGGACATGAAGAAAATATTTCATAATATAAATTACCTAGACCTTTTACTTTTAGAGTTTTATAGAATTAAGAAAAAACATCAAATAAAAAAAATATGTTCTTTGTATCAATTAAACATTTTTTCCATTATATACAAAGCTACTTAATCTATAATGGGACTTCAACATCTCCCAAAAATTCATCACATAAGTTATCATGTTATACATTTCATGTGTAATATATTATTAATAACCTGGGGAAATGGAAATATAAGAAGTGGTAATATAAAATGTTTAATAAGGTTAATAATAACCAATGATAATCAAAGATTAAAAGTGATATTAATATTAACATATGTGAGATTATAAGAAAGGAACATGGACATAAAATATTGATTTTATAAACAATAAAAATCCATGATCATAATCATGGGAAAATTAAATGAGGAAATGATATCATAAGATATTGGAATCATGGAATATGTGGAAACAACATAAGTCTTGACATCATAAAAATAAATTGATGGTTATTCCCAAGACTAAAATAGTTTAAAGAGTCCAATTTTGGATTGGGTTAACTCTTCATTCCAATAAAAATAGTGGAAAAATTCACTCCTTAATACTGTACAAAACATATCATGAGATATAAATCCTTACCCGATGTATTAGAGGTCTTCATAATTCCAGCCCAACCCGCCACATAACATAGCATGCTTAGGCTAGACGCTCATGAAACATACATGGTATTTCATGAGATGAAAACATTTCCAAATTAATTTAAGGGATATATTATTTTGGGTCCATATATTACATTACCATAATATGTACATGCATATTTGTGTCACATGAGAAAATGAAACCATACATAAAGAATATACCTGATAAAACTCTTGAGAAATAAATGGGTTTCATAATCTTGTCTGAAATTATAACTGAATTATATATCAATAGGATTCCCAAGATAAGAAATAATTAAAACATTTTGTAATTTTCATATTTTAATAAATAAACATAGGTCCTAAACATAAAGTTTCTATGGAGGAAAATTTAGGAAAAAGATCAATGCAAAGTAAAAAATGAAACACATAGGTGATGATTTTTGAAATAATCATAGGATCATTTAAGGAAGGAAATAGTTTATTATTTTACTTTAGAATATAATTAAACTAGTATTGAATTAAAAAAAATTAGGGTTTTATGAGGCTATTCATAGTGAAAAAAATATATGGATGTGATACTTGCCATGAAATAAGAAATCACAAGGTTCCATTTTTATTTTTTAATTTTTTTTTGATAAAATACCACAGTATAAAAAGTATGATAAAAATTTATTTTAAAAAGAAGATACAAGAAATATGAAGGTCACATGAGATAAAACATAATTATGTTTTAAAATTAAAAATGAGAACATTTCTATAAAGGGAAATTACGGAAAAATAATGGAAACCATCTTTTAAGTGGATGAGAATTATTCTAAACATAATTGAATTTTCAAGAATGATGGTAACACATAAATACAGAATATGTAAATAAAAATTGATCTCCTAATATGAAAATAGGTTATACTATATTAAATTAAAGATTAATCTTAATGATAAACATTATAACTCAAGAAATCATATTGATTTATGAAAATACCATATATTTTAGGGAAGATATCAATCGTATCCCACAATAATGAAGAGTATGAATAAAAGCGAAGCTTCCAAGTTCAAAAATAATTTAATATATTATAAGTTAATGGGGAAGTGGTTACACCATTAAAATGTATATTTGTGTATAATTTCAAAGCATACCTTAATGAATGGTGATTGAGATATAAACCCTTACCTTTAATCATGCCTTCCACAAATTCTCTATAACCTCCCTACTTCTTGGATCTTTCCATTTGTAAAGGGTTTAATCCCTTTAGGGATGGTATTTATAGAATAATAAAACCTATTAAGGTGTATAGAAGTTTATAGGTGAGGTTTGGTTAGAGTTGGGGTTGGAATAAGGGGGTTTTGGTGTGGAGGTAAGTGAGGAGAGGTGTTCCCTTTTATAAGTGAAAAGGGAAGACATTTTTGTAAATACCCAAATATTTTATATAATGGGAATTCAATCTCAAGGAACGTGTCTCCAAAATTGACACATAATACTAAGGGGAATAGATAAGGTCGAGCTAGGCCTCAACCACCCATTCCCACACATGCTTTTACTGTAGTAACTATTTTTCACCTATGGTAACTGATCCTTTATGAAAAAAATAAAATATTTTTAATTACATAATTTAGTCCTACTAATTCAAAATTCAAAATTAATTTTATTTGTTTAAATTATTAAAAGTGATAAAAATTAATTTTAAAATACTAAATTTATAATATATTAAATATTTTTTAAAAAATATAACTTATGTTCTAAAATGTAAAATATGCATTTTTAAATTAATTTTAAATTTTTTAAAATTATAAAGTCACTTATAAAAAAAATATTTCGACTTAAAAAAAGGTTCTATGAATTTATAATTCATACTTATTTCAATGGTAGGTGCCTTATCGACTCGTTACTTGACTATTTTGGGATTTGGAGGTGTTTAGAGAAGGCTCAAGGAATGTTTAATGGTATGTTGGGGTGAATTTCTTCTAAAAAGAGTTGTTCATGACATGAAACTATATTTATCATATGAATAGATTTTCATGGATTCTAAGAAGTTGATTAAAATCTTGATGTTTTATAAGGGAGTTATATACTTAATTAATTCATGATGTAAAATAAATAGTCACAACATGAATTAATTTGAATATGTGGTACCATGAAATTAAGTGGATATTATTTAGGCCTAGTCATGGATTGAAATGATTTCATAACATAACTTGGGGAGTATCATGAATAATAATGTCATGAATTGATGTTTCATGTCATGAATGTGTCAAGTTCAAGTATTTTTAGAGATTTTATTAACCCTCTAATTTATCTTATTCCTCTCATTTTTGGGAGAACCCTAGGTGATTTTTAAGGATCATCCAGGCCCATTTCTTTGGTTTTGATCTATTGATTCATTATTTTAATCTCTATAAATCCATGGTGAGTTCTCATTTCCCCTTTGGTTTATTCTATTCACCCCTTGGTGTTTATCATTGGTGATGTTGTTTTTATTTGAGGATTGATTGGTCTATGACTTTGATGATCCCTTGGTGTGATTCAAGTTAATATAAGGGTTCTTTGTGTGGTTCTGGTCTTCTGATTGTTTCTTCTTCAACCTATTGTACATGGTGATTTAGAAAGATTCCTTATGATAAGAGATCCTTATTCTCTCCCTCTTTATGTGAATGTGTTGGGACTACATTATTTTGTATTCCTTTGGGTGTATAGTTTGGGGCATCATAAGAATATAATTAATTGGATTAAACTTAAATTAATTAGGAATGGTATTACTCACATTTTTTTAATTATTTTTTAATATTTCCTATGATATTACTCTTTCTTGCTAATATTATTAAAATCACAGCTATTGTGATCTTTGCTTGTATTGTAGTTGTTATGATTTTGAAACCCTTATTGTATTGATTATTTCAATTCACCATGAATAAAATGTTAAAAACATATATATGGATAATGAATTGGTTACCCATGGGAATCTAAATTATGTGATAATACCCATACTAACTAACAAATAAAACTGATTAAATCCATCTTTGATTAATTTTAATTGTAGAAAATTATGGAAGTTACAATTTCTTGAAATATGATAATTTTATTTCTGTTCTATCTCATGTGATGTGTTCTAATATTGTGTGTGTGTGTGTGGGGGGGGGGGGTTATCGATGATAGTAATAACTGGGATCAATGCATAAATGTGTTGGGTAGCGAAGAATTGGTTGGATATCATGAGATGTGATGTGGGATATAGTGTGGTTGTTGGATTGTGGTTGTTGTAGTGTGATGGTTGAGTTGTGGTAATGTATTTACATAGGTTGTGTTATGGGGATGGTTGATGTGGGGTGGATGAGCTATTATGTGGTGTGTTTCTGTTAGTTTCCTAGTTAAACATGGAATTAATTAAAATGATAAACAGAAATGTCATGGGATGATTTTAAATAAGCATGGGTATAAATTTATGTGTGATAATTGGAATAAATGAATTGAATGATAAATGAAATGGGTTGGTAAATAAATTAAGTGTGGGTTGAAACCTAATATGTGATAATTGAATTAGTGAATTAAATAATTTTCAACTAATGTTGAATTCAAATGGGATCATTCTAGGAAATGGATGAGAATTTAATTGAAAGTAGAAATTGTGTGGTTATGTGTGGTGGCTATGTGGTGTAATGCATTTAGTAATGGAAGCATTTATGATGGATATAAAGAAGTACATTGGTGGTATTGTGGATTATTTTAGTTTAATTGATGTTAAACCATAGGTTGGGTATTGTACGGTATCTATATATATTGTATTTTATTGTTACTTTTATACACAACACTACCAAATTGGATAACCTTACCAAAACCCTAAAATTTTGGGTTCTATGTGTTTTCCCCAACATCCAAGATGATGGTGAATCAATGGATGGATACCCCCTCTTCCCCAATCTTCCTTCATCAACAACGATGATGAAATGAGTTGGTGTTGGAGACTTCCTAGGTGATGATATAGATTGCTATTGGATATTACCTAAGATATGATATGTTGGTGTTGGAAACTTTCCATTAATGATGAGTATGTGATATGTGGAGGGGGTCATATGTGGTAGGGGTAGGGCACATAGTTTATTCCCTTTATTCACATGACAACCTATTGCCCTAGTTATTTGGGTGAGGTTGAGATGTTTTGGTGACTGATTCTAAAACTAGATTATATACCTTGCAAGGCTAGGGATGGAAGGGATGTGTCCTAAACCACATCAGAGATGGATGGATATGCGATGAGATATGCATGGAAAGGATGAGAGAATTAGAAATTTATTGTCGTGGCATGGGAGTTGTAAATATGTACGGAATCAATTATGGGGAAAATAATCTTTATATTATTTAATGATATATTACTATAATGGGTGTGTTATTTAGTGAGAATGCCTTGATGAGACTGGTATTGGTTAGTTGAACTGTTTATGTGCATGTTGGTTTGTCTGTTTATTCACTGGTTCATTATTATTATCTTTTATATAAGAATTAGAGATCTTGGGTATAATTCTACAGAGTATACATGTTATTTTTTTGAAAAAGGTTGGGGCTGAAGCCTCAATTTATTATTAAATCAAAGACCTATTTAGACTGGGTAGAGGGTGACCCATTACATAGCCCGAAGGCCCAAGGCCAAGTGGCCCGCATACAGGGCTAGAAATCCCATTTAATGGCCCAAAGGACCCCTGAGTATACATGTTATGATAACCCTACAATTATATAAACTATTTTAATGATTCCAAGAAAATTTTAGGCACTGATATGGATATAACTAGATTATATATTGGATATTTTGATGAGTTATTTACAAAATACTCATATTTTGGTATATATTTAGAGACTTTATTTTTTTTTTACATTTTTCATGCATTGTGGTTTGGTTTGGTTTCCCTTTTTATATTATGGTATGAAGTTAACTGAATGTTTATTTATCTTATCACATTATCTTTAGTATATTATTGAGGGCAATTCTTTCCATATTTGAGATTTTTATACCCTCAATTATTCTCTTTAACCCTTGCCCTACTGAAGGCAGTACTCGAGGGTCATTATCTCTCTTACTTAATTATCCTCCTAAGAGGGGTATCTTTGGAAGGAGGGGCTTATGATAGAGTAGTATCAAATGGTTTTTTTTTGAGAGATAGGATGGATTTTGGAGTTAGGCACCATGAGGATTACATGGGTTGGTAGGGAAATAGTGGCAGTTGATCTTGGTATGTGACATCGACCTGGGATACCTAATAAGACATTGGATTTTAGGGCCCCCGTGATCTAATACAAGGACTATGAGTCTACTAAATGAACAAGTTATGTGGTCCCATTTGTAGGTTAGAGACCTAAAACGTTACATTCATCATGATGGTATGTATTTGTGTTTGAAATGGGTGGTTATTTCCTCTAGAAATGGGAATGACCTTGTTTATTTAAGGTTCAAACAATCCAAGAGGTTTCTAACGGGTTAGTTCGTAGAACTGGAAATATCCAATGATTCTATATCCATTTGGACCTACTTTTCAAAGGAAGTTGCTCATTAGTTGTGAACTGATAAGGCTTAAGAATTTGCATTGGTCGAGAGGATGGGAGGTCAGACTCATCACACCTATTTGAGGGGGATTATTGTCTACTCTGAGACTCTCTTAATAGATTTAAGTTATGTTCATGAATCCTTATTAAATTACCAAGTATAAAATGAGCTTTCTTTTATATCTGACAATCAATGATGGATATGTATGAAATTTAGAGAATCTTTTATATGTATTCGAGGTTCTTCATTGATAGAGAATCATCTATATTTGTTTATAGATTCTTAGTCAATGGTATCCTTCAACACATTATATAGAAATCTCTTTGTCATTATGATAACCATACTGGTTTTAAAGCCACTCAGTGGGGCACTTGAATTTTATTGTCATTTAAAAGGAAATAGATTATTTTGGAGTTGGGATCGTACCCACAGGTGGGCTACCTACGTATCCTTATTTAGAAAAGGAATCAGAACCCACGTAGTTTGAGTAAGGGAGGATGATGTTTATGTATGATTGATGGCTCAAAGAAAGATGTCATAATTACATTTACGCTCTAAGATCACGTGAGTCATGCTCGGTGTGGGAAACAAGAGGTATTGGTAAAACCAAAAAATTGTGCCATGAAATATGAAATCATAAGAAATTATGTGGGGCTTATGTATGTATGAATTCCCAAATAGATAGAGATCAGGACTTATTTCAGATAATAAGTCCAGGAACAGGGTCTATAAAGGTATATGTGCTTTTATGGAGATTTGAATACTCTAACTTGGGGCTTACTCTTGAGAAAGATGCCCAAATTAGGAGGGACTTATGATTGGGTTTTATTCCTCAAAAGGAAGCCTAGATCAAAAGTAAATTAAGACTAGTTAAGAGAAATTATGACTGGGGCTTATTCCTAGGAAGGAGGCCCAGGTTAAAGGACTTGAGACTGGGACTTACTCCTAAAGAGGATGCCCAGGTTAAAGGGATTTGAAAACTGGGGCTTACACCTAAGGAGGAGGCCCAGGTTAAGGGAGTTTTAGAATTAAGGTACTTGGGGCCTACTCCTAAAAAGGAAGCCCAGGTTAAGGGAATTATAGTTGTGATTACACCTGAGGAGGATGCCCAGATTTGGGAAATTATGACTGGGGCGTACTCCTGAAAGAAGGCCTAGGATAAGGATTCTCTCATCTTTAAAGGATGAGGTTGAATGAATTAAATCTCTAACCATAGTAACATAAAGACGTGTAAATCACTAGGTTTCGAGAGATGTTCCACAGAATTCCTTTCAGATAAGGAAGCCAACAAGGGAACCATGCTGAAGAAAATGGCTTTAACGAGCGTTTTGAAGGCTGAATCTTGAATAAGAGAGGTGGATAAGCATAAAAGAGGTGAAATGGGAAGGAAGGGAACCCAAAAAGAGAAGGGTGTGCAAGTCCTGCATGGGCTCGCATGTCCTGGTCGCGCTGGTGTACCTGCGCGACACATGTGTACTTGCGCGACGGTCAACCCTTAGGGTAATACTTGGGAGAGGCTTGGCTCAAGACCTTAGTACTATCCTTAGAGGCTTCCATAAGAGTGGCGTGAAAGTTCTGTTGAAGGGGAAATGTGGTGCGCAAGTGTGGCCATTTCCCTTAAGGGATATCCACTTAGGCGCGCAAGTGTTGATGAGTTTCAACACTTAGGCCTTACTCCCACTCTTTATATCTTCTGTTCTAGGTAATAAATTTCCTTAGAAGTGTTCGGAAGCATTGAGAAGAGACTAGGGCTCCGGGAGCTAAAATTTGAGTTTCTGGAATTTTTCCTCATTCAAATAGAGGGCCCACCGGGGGTATTTATAGGCTGGTAATGACCCTGGGGGAAATTTCATAGAGGGCACACAAGTCACCAGCACGACCATTGGGCGACGCGCAAGTATACATGCACGACCTTGGTGGAACTTGCATGACCTATGTGCATTTGAATCTTTGTTCTTGCCTTTGTCAATTTTTGATGTTTCATAAAAGGATGAATCACTTTGGGTTCAAGGTTTTTCCTTTTTCAATTCATTAGAATCTGTGACGGAAAGAAGCGTCAACAAAAGTCCCCCCTCAGAGTTGGATCCAAAAGAAGTGAGGATGTGATTCTGAGGAAAAGAATAAAACCAAGAAACATGTGGCGTGCAAGTTCTGTTGAGCGTGTAGATTTTGGTGCGCAAGTGTGAGCTGTGCAAGCATTTAGGTGTGCAGGGTTGTGGCCTGGCCTATATATATGTGGTCATTCCTCGCGCAAAGCACCAGATTTCAATATTTCGAGCTCTCGCAGTGCAAGTTGACTTCTCCATGAAAGTTGCTCCGTTTTCTACTATTTCTTTGTTGTCGCACTGCTGTAGAGGTATTTGGACTTGCGCGGTGATACCTGTTCGCCAAGACTTGCGTGATACACTTATACTTGCGTGCCAATTTTCGGACTTGCGTGCCATAATGACTTAGCAATTTTTTCACTTTTCTTCACAAAATTTATGAAAAATCAACTTAATTAAGAGTTAATTATTCAAGTTTTGTGCAGATTAAATGGCTCCCAAGAGAATCGGAACGGCTGATGAACTGGCTAGCAAGAGAGTTGATGATATGATGAGCATCATTGGCCAAGATTATTATACTGTTTGCGACATAACACTTCTAGATTTGGAAAAGTACCTGAATAAGTATCATCTTGACTTCCCATATAGAATTTATCTACCTATGTATGGCTATGATCATCTACGAGAAGTCACCATTCCAGAGGCAAATAATTATCTCCCAAAGTCTTGGTTTAAGAATTACACCAATTTTGCTTCAGAAAATATCTCAAGTGGAGGAGTATTTTCAAATGCTAGAACAATGGAAAAGGCCTACATAATATATCATATCCCTTGTACGCTAGATCTAAAACCTCACAAACCCGAGCTGCAATCACATTGTTATCCTTCAATCTTATGAAATTCTCAAATGGATCAATACAAAGGCTGGAAGAAGAGCTGGGACTTCTGTCCTAGAGGAGGTGTGAAGCCAACTTTGATGTGGGTATACTGGGTGTGAAAAACCTGTGTAGAGTTTCTCAAGTATTTGAAAGGAGTTGCGATATATGAAGCCGCCTGGGCTGGGAAAACATATGTTTACAGGAATGATAACTTCGTGTCGGAGATACTCAGCCATTGGAGCCCCGAAACCAATTCTTTCCATCAGACTCATGGAGAAGTAGGCATCAGTCTGTGGGATGTCCACAAGATCTCAGGGGATCCAATTTTTGGTGATATGTATGATGAATTCATCCCCCCAAGGTGACTTGGAATGATTCAAAGAAGACCCCAGCTTTGGATCGAGATTTATTGAAAATATTTCACAATCTCAAGAGTTCAGAGACCTCCTTAACTCATTCTAGAAAGTATATTCATCCATAGGAGTGGAAGAATATGTTTCTTACCAAGAAGCAGGAGAAGGAGCCGAAGGAGAAGGGATTGAAGGAGAAGGGATCTAAGGGGAAGGGGCCCAAGGATAGGGGTCCCACTTGTCCTACCACCTGCCCCAAAACAAAGAAGAGGGGTTCTCCAGGAACATTATGGCCGACCATGGAAGCAGGAGAATTTGAGAAGTGGGGATATAAAGTGAATCAGAGAATACCAAAGAATACTCGTCTGGCGGGATTCTTGGCCTTGTGTCTCAGTTTTTATCTTTTTCTAGTGAGGGACTCGAAGGGAGGTGTCAGGCCAGGGACCTTCGTTATTGCAGCGAAGTTGGCCGAGGGGAAAATGGTTGGGTTGGCTACCCCCATTTTAGAAAAGATTCACAAGAGTTTACTCCATGACTTTATGGGTAAGTCTCCTTTGAGAATAGTGGGACCATTCCAAGTTTTTTGGGGATAGATCACCACTCACTTCAGGATGTATAATGTAGAGAACAGAGTACAGATTCCTGGATATTCTTTTAGGCCATCAGTGCAGGCATTCTCTGGAATTTCTCCACTAGCTCTCAATTTTTATGACATGAAGGTAAGGCTGAGCATGCATAAGGAATTAAATTTCTTTTCTTATGGAAATATACCAACCGTGCGGTTTGTTGATGATGGAATAGCAGGTCTGGACTTGAGGGCATACATGCTGGCCTGCAGAGATGGTGTATTGGTCACTAGGATTGACGAAGAAATTATATGTGAGGCCTTTTATCCATATATATTTGCACGTCAATTTAAATGTTTGCAGTAGACTGTTGTATCTCCCCCAGTGCATGTCAGGTCAGTGCAACATCTGATGGTTGTCTGGTAACTATGGTTGCTGACATCTAGGGAGAAGACCGGGGTAGTATTTGATCTACTAGCTGAAAAAGAGGAAGATAACTTGACTGCATGGTATGCCGAGAACTAGATAACATCATACCCTGGAGGGGTGCTAAATCACCCGGTTTATCAGGTGGGGAAAAGGAAGAGAACTGTAGAGAAATAAACCCTTCCTCAAGAAGGTGACGCTTCCCCACCTGGATCTGATTCGCTGAATTCCTCAACTAGGACGGACTCACCAGATTCCCAAGATGGAGATAATGAGGAACAACAAACGGCAAAGCGGTCTCGTACCCGATATAATCCTCTTGTCATAATAAAAATACCCACTCCATAAAATCCTAGTGAGTTAATTCATTGTGGAAATTTAATCACCATTACTTTATAGAGAAACATGTCTTATTTTCTTATTCTCTATCTGTAGTTGCAGGAGTTGTGAAGAAGATGAAATTAAAGATTGTAGGACCTTCCTCGCAGCCTTCTGGTACACATGTACACATACAGAATATCTACGACCATAGGCTATCCAGACATGGAAGAGTTCATACTTCGGTGCTGAAATTGCCTGGATGGATTTGTGCAAGGGACTACACCTCCCTGGATTAGGGAATCTTTTGGCTTCCACCGATATCTGTTACAAGGATAACCCCGATGAAGTGCAGGCTTACATCAGAGAGCTAGAAATTCTCATATATGACACCGATGATTCCATTCCTATCACCAAACTGGAGAAGTAAATAATTGATCGTGGTGCCACTGAGGGGACGGGTGGTTCCGGAGATGAGGAGTGGCACGATTATGTGGCTCCGGAAGATGTAAGTATATTTACTTATTTTCTTTGTAACTCGATTCCAGTTAAAACATTGTTACTCAAGGAAATTATTTTCTTCATCCTGCAGTTTGAAAAGAAAGGAACTGTTGAGGTTCCTTCAACACAATATAGCCCTGTTGGTACTGCCATTGGGGTTAATGAATCCCCTCGTGAGTCGGGCGAGATATCTCTAGGACAACAAGCCATGGATGAGGAGTTGAACATAGCTTTCCATTCTCCAATTCATGTACCTGTAGCTGATATATCCTTCACTCCAAAAAGGCCAAAGAAGCAAAAACATCGAAGGAGGAATTCCACAGCTAAACAATTTATCAGTAGTGGTAAGTCCTTCGAATAATCATGAATCTTAACCCATGAAAAGGTTGATCATACTTCTTGGGATTGTAGGGGATTCTTCAATTTCTCCTCTGAGGGAGAAGGCTGACCCTCCATTGAGGACCACAGAGGGTACTGGTGAACAATTACAAGTTTAGGATGACTTGGCTGCTCCTGGAGAAGAGCCAGCATCTGTTCCCAGTATCCCTCCTCTTGCAAGAAGAGAAGAGCCTACTTCTGGTAAGTTAACAATGATTCAAAATTTGTTGAATGAAAAATCAATTGACTTTCATTCTGTGATATTTTAGGTTCAACCCCTAAACTAGAACTTTTGGTGGCTATTGAAACTGACACGACTATTTTATCCGAAGATGTTGTCCAGGGTCAGAGACCGCAGGACGAAGGTCGCCAAGAAGACACATCGAATTCTCCAACTGGTGAGATTAACCAGGATTCTGAGATTACATTGGATGAAATGATAGAACTTGGTGCATCTTTAGAAGATTTTCTAGATCATGTTAAATTACCATGTAATTTAGAAGATTATGGACGTGAGTGTTATCCTTCATCCTATTAAAAATAACTTCCTATTACATTTCTGATCATGATCGGTTGAAATGTGTAGTTCTATCTAAGCAAGCTGCTGAAATACCATTGCCTGAAGGGGGTATAGAAAACCCTACTATTGCAGAGACATTTTCCCAAGTGGAGCTGAACCCTGTAGAGCTTCCTCAAACTCACACTACAAATCCTTTTGAAGCTAGGAAATATGGGGAGGAGACTTCTCATGTTACTGATCTACCGTTGGGTAAAGGATAACAATTTTTATGACTGTACTTAATTTTCAAGACAGCCAATAAACTTTTGTTATTCTTTGAAACTAACCAAAGATTTCAATTGATTATGAAGGTCCATCAATTTTAGTGTCTAGATCTGGAGGTGAAGCCTCATCCTCCACCCCAACGGGAATAGAAAGTGAAGAAACACAGGTCAGGGGGAAGGAGTAGATTAGGTCACCTCCCTAAGTGCATTTATCCCGGATTATATTCCCCCCTATGATAGTGATGCTGAGTCGAATCCATAAGTAAAAAAGGTACTCCAATTTTTATGACGCAAGGCATGGAAAAACATATGGATAATCATATCTGATGTGCCTCTTGAAGAGATATCATCGAAGATCCCGAGACTTTCTTCCTTTTTTTCATGTTGGGACTTGGCGGTTTTGGATATCAAAAGATCCATGCCATGGTAAAACAAGTCATATTAAGGAGGGAGCAGGAGAAAAAGTGTCATCCAGATTTGACCATGGTGAAGATATCAGCCAATATCAGTGAATTTGAGGCTGCGGTATCCTGAGATGAGGCTAATTATGCAGCCAAGATGAAGGAGATGAAGCATAAGATCAAAGATAAAGTCGTCCAGCAGATGCACCTTCAGCAATAGTTAGATGATGTTACTGGGGAACTTGACCAACTCAATAATTCACTAGAGGGAGCTCAAACGAATGGTATGAAAGCCATCATAGATGCCAAGAAAGCACTCCATCAAGATGAAAAGAGTGAATTTGGTTGAGTGCAAGAGCTTCAAGTGGCTGCTGATGAAGCTCGGGATGTTGTACATCAAGTGAAGACTTATGTTGACATCCTCTTGTAATTCTTGAAAAAGAGAAGAGACTCCAGTCTGTGGATGTCCATCTAAATTTTGTGCATCAAATGGAAAGAACACTTTCATATTCAATCATTTGTGCACACATTCTCCTTTTCCAACTTCTTTAGATTTTTACCTAAGCCAATGGGCCTAGTAAGAATAGTTTTATTTTTGATAGGATTATTATAAATAACCCTACAAACTTTTGAAACTTTTTATTTCTCAATATTACCTAAAATCATAAAAAATGTATGTTTAGTGAGCTGTAACATGACTTTTATTCAGAGTTCCCTTGTCTTTTGTGGGAATTTTAAAGTCATGCACGTCAGACATAAAAAGGATAATGTTTAAGGTCAAAATAGCTTTGACTGAATGAATTAAAATTAACTCAATTCCTTGACAATTTATCTGAAAACATATTACCATACTCAAGTATGAGGGAAAAATAAGTAAACTATGACTTAAGAAATTTTAAATCTGAGGAATGATTTGAAAAAGGGATAAAATCCATTAGAATAAGTAGTTCCCAAGAATGAAGTTACCATTATTTAACAAACCTGTTAGGGGGTTGAATTATGCAGGGCCACCTAAGGGCATTGGCTTCATAGTCAAATAATAACATCTTTTGGATGATAGGTCTGTTATGTAGACTACTTATGCAAGGCCACCTAAGGGCACATGCCGCATAGTCAGGCAAAAGAACTCCCATAAATTTACTTTTCTACTGATAAAAATCCAGTGAAAGTTTATGGAGATTCAACTTTTCCAAAGCATATAGTTTTCTGTATAGAGAGAGGTACTTGAATATGGAGAAAATATTTCCAAACAAGGTTGTCTGAGAACTGGATGAATGTCACTCCTACGAAGGTCTGAGCCAAGCGTAGGGAAGGAAAATATAAACCATAGACTTGAATACTTTCAAATCATGAAAAAGAGTATGAGACAAATATATTAAGGATGGATATTTTTGTGGATCCCTATATATTTTCATTAAGACAACTAAGGAAAAAAGAGGTTTTGTTCCCAATAATGATGTTACCATTATTTAACAAACCTGTTAGGGGGTTGAATTATACAGGGCCACCTAAGGGCATTGGCTGCATAGTCAAATAATAGCATCTTTTTGCTGACATGTCTGCTATGTAGACTACTTATGCAAGGCCACCGAAGGGCACATACTGAATAGTCAGGCGAAAGAACTCTCAGAAATTGGACATTTTGTTACCAGAATTTGAGAAAAAGGGTACGAAGATATGAAAATATTTAAGGTTAGGATTATGACACAAAAAAATGGGAATTTTTTCAATGCATGTAGAGATACACATACCAATGCTAACCATAATCATGTTGTGGCTGGGTCCTGAATTGAAATATTGGACTTCACTAAGTATCCCATAAGGATGGGAATCAAGCCATACATATTTCTTGAAATAAAGTTTAACGTTGTGTGGGACGAAAGTATGGGAAATCTTAGTTTAGGTTCATAGAGCTCGGATCATAATAATGAATACACAGTGTGTGTTTTCATAGGGACTTTTCAATTAGGGGACTAAAAGTGGAATTAGGGCTTAGGCCCAAAAGACATGGGTCTGGATTCGAGGGACACTCGAACATTCCTACGTATCCCATAAGGATGGGAATCAAGCCCACATAGTTCTAAAAATACCCTCTGTATAGATTTGGTTTGTACAAGTGAAGGGTGAAAAGGGTACTTTAGTACAATGATGGTTTGACCTAAGATAAAAGGCTCAGGCATTTCCATGTATGCACATAGTCTTTGGAATATAACATGATTTGAGATCAATGTAAATAATGATTCCCTATCAGGTGAGGGTATCAAAGAATATTGTAGTTTATTGTCGTACAAGACAAAAAATGTTGTACAATTTAACATCATATAACAAGGACAAAGGTGAACCAATGTAAAGATATTGATTCTAGGGGCGGTTTCACGAATCAACATCATATGAGATGGAAGTGAACCAATATGAAGGGATTGGTTTTGGGATTGAACCTTGGGAGGTTGCCTACGTACCCATACTAGAAGTCAAGGATCAAAGTCCGCGTAGTTGAATTAAAAAAATTAATTAGTGATCAAGTTGTTCTTGGGGACAACGACCTAAAAAATGGTGTTGGGACTTACGCGTGGTTAGCGGCCCAGAGAAGGTGTTATGGTTGAAGTTTACTCTAAGCTCACTTGAGTCATACTCAGTGTGAGAAATAAGAGGTAGAAACAACCTTAACGATGCACAGTTTAATGTCATGTAGGACGTATGAAGGGACTATGAAATTTAAAGTCTTACAGTGAGGACTATTGGTGCTACACAGTTTAATGTCATGTAGTAGAGACAAAATACAGTTTAACATCATATAGGACATATTGTAGGGATATAGTTTAGCATCATGTTGGACGTGAACACAGTTTTGTGTCATGTTGGACAATAAGGGTGTTGTACAGTTTAGCATCCTGTATCTAAGACGATGGGAACAATACAGTTTAACTTCATGTTGGACGAATGGGGGACTATGCAGTTTAATGTCATATAGTAAGGACAAAGAGGACACATTTTAACATCATGTTGGACGTATTAGGGATTTTTCCATAGTTTAATGTCATGTTGGATGAAAGGGATGAAAATAGTTTAAGGTCATATGCATGGACCACAATTGATGATGCAGTTTAATGTCTTGCTGGACATAAGGGACTTCTGTATAGTTTAGTGTCATGTATCTAGGACGTCACAGTTTAACGTCATGTTGGACAATAGAAATTCAAATAGTTTAAGGTTATATAGATGGACCGTAATGGTGCAGTTATCGTCCTACTGGACATGAGGCATGAAAATAGTTTAAGGTCATATACATGGACCATTGATGATGTATTTTGTGTTTATACAAAATACTTATTCAAAAATATGGCATTGGTTGGAGTAGTGATGAGTTCTCCATCCATTGAGATTAAAGAATAAACTCCATTGGAGTATACCTTATGTATTGAATAAGGTGCTTACAATTTTGGCTCAAGCTTGGGAGGTTTTTTTCCTGGTATCATTGGAGTTATGAGAACCAATACCAATTCTCCCTGAATGAATTAACGAAGAAAAACTTTTTTGTTGAAAGCTCATGCTATTCGATTCTGATAGGCTTCCAAGTGATGCAGGGTGCACAATCTTTTCTCATCTAATCATTCCAATTCATCAAATCACTTTTGAGATTGTTCATATGTTGATGAATGATCACAAATGGCTACTCTGAGCAAAGTTAATTGATCCTCAATGGGCAAGACTGATTCCCTTCCATATACCAGTGAATATGGAGTTGACCACGTTGCAGTGCGGCTGGTGGTCCGATAATCCCATAAAGCATGAAAGAGATTATCATGCCATGATTTATTATCTTTATCCACCATCTTTTGCAGTATATTTGAAAGATTATTCTTGAATTATTTTATCTAGCCATTGGCCACTGCATGATATTGAGATGAATGATTGGATTTGATGTTGTATTCTTGATAAAACTTCCTCACCTCGGATGAACAAAAGTTGGTGCCATTGTCCGTAAATATGGTATGAAGGACACCAAATATAGTAATGATGTTAGACTTGATGAAGCTAAAAATTCATTTAGAACAGAATTATTTGAGAGGTATTGCCTCTGACCATTTGGAAAAGAAGTCATTAGCAATAAGAATATACTTAAACTGCTTGGCTGTAGCTGAAGGGTAAGGTCCCACTACATCCATACCCCATGTAGAAAATGGCCACGAGTATTTAGCTGTATGAAGCAACTCTGGGTGCTGATGAATGAAGTTGGAATGTACTTGGAAAGAATGACACTTCTTTGTGAAATCAACACAATGTTGTATCGTTGAAGGCCAAAAGTATCCAAGCCTTCGAATTTGATCAGATAGTCTATGTCTAGACTGGTGGGCACCACCAACTCCTACATGCTATTCTTTCTTGACAGCCATTGTCTCTTCACCATCAATGCATCTGAAGAGAAATCCATCAAAACCACGCTTGTATAGAATTTTCTCTAATTGATCTGGGCTGTCATAAAGAGTAAAATTGACCACACATCTCCGGACTTGTTCTTTCTCGGCTCTATCAGGTGGAAGTGTTCCATTTTGAAGGTATTCCCTGATAGGTGTCATCCATCCTGTAGTATGACCATATGGTTCAGGAATGGGACTAATTTCATTGATTTCCTCTGTTTTGGTTTTAACATAAGGTGAAATTGTACGACGTTGGGCAATACTGATGGTTGTCTTTTCCCGATTTGGATTTTCCAGAGCTATAGCTATATTAGCCAATGCATCAGCTTGGGCCTTTTGTGATTGAATGACATAAGAAAATGTCAGTTCCATTAGAAATTATTCCATTAACTCTCTGACATAATCATAAAAAGGGATTAGTTCTTCTTTTCTAATGGCATAATCCCCATTGACTTGTTTGATTAGTAGGTCTGAATCACCTTTCACCTTTAAGTGATTCACTTGTGCTTGAAGCGCCAACTCCAAGCTTGTGACGAGAGCTCGGTATTCTGCTTCATTATTTGTACCGCCTCCCAACAATGATAAGGAATAGGGTAACACTTCCTTTTCTGAAGAAATGATCACAACTCCTAACCCAATTTTGTTGAATTTAGGATTTTCCATTTTCCTCCCTGTTGGGCTTCTGGAAGCACCATCGAAGTACATTTCCCATGTTTGAAGACTATCTTGAATAAATAAGACTTCCTCATCAGGAAGTTCAATATCTGAAGATGTATCTTCTACTAAAGGGTGTTTAGCAAGGAAATCAGCTAGATCTTGGCCCTTTATTGCCTTTTGAGACACTTATTGAATATTAAATTACTGCAAAATAACTTCCCACCTTTCCAGACATCCTGTAAGCATTGGATGACTAAGGATGAATTTGAGCGGGTTATTTCGAGATACCAATTGGACCTCGTGATGTTGTAGGTAGTGTCTCAACATCTGAACTGCAATAATTAATTCTAGGAAACACTTCTCAATATTTGAATATCGGGTTTCTGCTTCATGCATAGTCTGACTGAGATAGTATAGGCTGTTTTCATTACCAGCATCATTCTTCTGAGCAAGAAATGCACCCAATGATCGCTCAAAAGCTGTCACATAGAGGATAAGTGGCCTTACTTCAATAGGTGGAATTAATACTGGTCGACTTAAGAGATACTTCTTGAGAACATAGAATACTTCTTGACATTATTTAGTCCACTGGTAAGTGACTCCCTTCTTCATCAATTTGGTGAAGGGTAAACTTTTTCCTACCAAATTGGCGATGAAACTCCGAATATAGGCTAAGTGTCCTTGAAGTCCTCTCAATTCTTTCAAATTTTGAGGAGGTGAGATACCAAGGATTGAATTTGTCTTCTTAGGATCAACTTTGATACCATGATGGCATACAACAAATCTGAGAAATTTTCATGAGGTTACCCCAAAAGAACATTTTAAGGGGTTCCTCTTCAAATTATGTTGCTGAAGTTTGTAGAATATGACCTCCAAATCAGTTAATTGATTAGAACTTTGTTTGGGTTTAACCACCAAATCTTCCACATAACATTCAACAAACATCCCTAAAAAGGGTTTGAAGATACGATTCATGGCACACTGATATGTTGCGCCTGCATTCTTTAGGCTAAAGGGCATTAATCGATAGCAAAACACACCCTGAGGGGATTTGAAGGCTGTAGATTCGTCATCTTTTGGAGCCATTCAGATTTGATTATACCTGGAATATCCATCCATGAAGGAAAGTGCTTCATAGACAGCTGTTGCGTCAATTAAGAGTTTTGTGATTGGAACTGGAAAATCATCCTTAGGACAATGCCGATTAAGATCTCTAAAATCAATGCAAACTATAATTTGTCCATTCTTTTTCTTCACAGGGACAATATTAGCCAACCATTTGGGATATTGAACTTCTCTGATGAATTTAGCTTTGATAAGATTATCCACTTCACCTTTAATATTGGAATAATAAGTTGGGTGCGTTCTTCTTGCAGCTTTCTTGAATCGTCGATGTTCTTCTGGAAAACCCAAATGATGAGTAGCAACATCAGGATCAAGGCCTGGAATCTCTGTGTAGTTATAAGCAAATATATCTTGATTTTGCTTCAAAAATGAAATATACATTTCTTTCTCTTCAAGATTCATGGCCACACTAATTAAAGTGGGGCGTGGATCTTCTTTTGTACCCAGATTTATTTCTCTGAGTTCATCCATGGTGGTAGAGATACCCTCTTCAAATGCTGGAGGATCATCCCTGAGATCTTCCTATTCTTCTTCAACATGTGTTATTTCTTATGTTTCTACTTTCATAGTAGATGATGAAGTATAATTTCCATGATAAGAAGAGATGTTAAAATTTGAAAATCTTGAAGAGGAAGCTTCCATTTCTGACCCTATTGATGATGAAGGGTCCTCCTTGGGTAATAAAGAGGAGATAATGGATTGAGAATCGACATCATCATTCACCTCTAGCATTGCTATAACTTCTTCTGGCTTGGTTGGCAAAATATAGACTTGCTGTATTTCAGCAGATGAAATGAAGACATCCCCATTTGAGCTTTCATCATTGCTTGGTGAATCACTAATTTCACTCACGCTTTCTGGCTTGATTGCCGTAATTGAAATTATGGACATTTCCATAAGAGTATTTGGATTTGGTTCTATCCTTTCAATTTGAATAATAGGCTACACATAATCTATACTCACATGTGTAAATGGATTTATTGGAATTTTTTCCAAACCATATGGAGCATTAACTTTGGTAATCTCCCTTGTTGTGGATTTCTCCTTTCTCTTCATGTGATAGAATTCCGCCTCAATGTATTGAGATTCACATGTCTTGAATGGGGCCTTATCCCCATAAAATGTCCCAACTTGACCATCAAAACAATATTTGAGACATTGATGATATGATGAAGGGATATCCGCATGTTGATGTAGCCAGGGTCTTCCAAGCAAGATGTTGAAAGATGAGTCTTGATCAACAACCATGAAATTTAAATTGGATACAAGATCTCTAAACTGAGTTCTGAGTGTAATCTCACCCAGTGGTTCTTATTCATTTTTATCATATCCTTGTAACATCATAGTAGTAGGAGATAAATTAGATTCCGTGGGGCCTAATCGATGAAGTGTACGAATGGGGACGAGGTTGACTCCTGAACCATTATCAATGAAAGCTCTTCGAACATCTACACCATTGACCTTTCCAGATAAGTATAAAGGTCTAATATGTTCATGCACGACATCATCTTCATCTTCATCTGTGAAAGATACCACTGCATGACATTCGGTAGGATTATTCTCAACATAGTAGGCTTCATCCGCAGCAATTTCAGTTTCAAACTCCTGAGGACTTGACAAAGCCTTGATGAGTGCCTCCTAAATATCCTTTGATAGATTCAAGGAATCCAAAATTTATAACTTGGCCGGTACTTGGGCCAGGTTTTTCAATACATCACATTTTTGATCCAGAGTTTTGCGTTTCTCAACAAGAGCATGTGGTTTAGCAGGTGCCTTGGAAGTTGATGATTTGAAAGTTAATGCATCTTGTACCGGGATAGGAGTTGGTAATACTCCTGGATGTGGAAGATTAGACCGATTAGGTCTATTTAATTTCTGAGAGAAAGAAGGTGGAACCTCCAACCGATCTTCCAGAATAACTGTTCCAGTACAGAATCTTCCATGTGTGAAAGAACTTGCTTGTTCTTGTTGAGCTCGTTGAAGGTCTCTACCACGAGTTTCTGCTGCATACACAGTTCTAGCAGGGGTAGAATTGGAATAGTGGATTCTATGATATCCACGTCTTCCTCTATATCCCAGAATGCTGGAACTTCCTCTGATTACACTATTTGATACAGGGAACCTAGGCTCATCAAAGTCAAAACTACGACTGACATAAGGATCTGTTAAGTGAATCATATTAATAGAATCGAATATTAACTCTTCATCCGATGAATGCTCTGCCTGATTAGCCAATTTAGTCTATTCCGTTTGGTGGGATGGTGCCCATGGAATTGAAGTAGATAACATAAAATCTGCCAAATTCAAAGACAACTTAGGCTTTGACATGATTTCATCTTCTTCTGATTTCTCTTCTTTATTTGAATTATGTTGTTTCTTTTAGGATTTTTCCACTTATGAAAAGGGTTTTTTTGTGGAATTCATGGCAGAAGACACAGTTGGTTTCTTCAATTGTGTTCGCCAAATAGTATGAGTTCGGTTGATCATTTTTCTGACCATCCAATCATCACATTTTTGCGCTTTTTGTTCTTGACCTCTTGCCACTCGCCATCCTCCTCTGGATCTATAGCAGTAACACATGCTACTTGAGATGAAGAACCTTTCAGTTTGAACTGTCTTGAGTTGACCATTTTTTTCAAAAGCTCCTTGAAGACAAAACACTCCTAGATGGGATTCCCCAACATCTTATGAAAGGGGAAATAATTGGGGCAGCCTTTATCTCCTTCCTTGTTTGGCCTTTTGGGCCTTGGAAATTGAAACAAATTATTTTCCAGAGCTGAAATGAAGTAGCCAAGAACTTGTTAATTTTAGAAAGAGTAAAATTTTCTCTTCGAATCCTCAAATTTTTTCTATCTTTGATCTCTTTGATCATCTTGATGAAACGGCCTCTATTGTTGGCACTCAGGAGACGGAGCCCTTCGAGAAGATGAAGGTTTGGAAGTAGAAGAAGGTATGAGTGCTTGTTTAAGTATAAATGTAGTAGTCTCTTCTCTAACCATTCTCTTTCCTAGAGGAGATGGAATTACACGAGTTTTATCCTTTGTCTTCATAAGAGAATATTCAATCTATTGAGTGATTTAATTAAGGTCTCAAAACCCTCTTGTGTATTTCTAAGGGATCAATGGCGTGCGTAACTCATCACACAGATTTTCCACATAGATTGGAAATAATTCTTCTTGAGGGAGTGCTAATCTTAGAGAATATGTTAATCCATTCCAGCGAGCAATGAAATATGAAACCCTTTCATTCTCCCTTTGATTACAGTTTGTAAGATCAAATACTATTGTATTTGGAAAAGTTGAGCTGAATTGATGAAGAAATCGTTGATGAAGATCTTCCCATCTGGTAATTGACGGGGATTGCGAGCTTGTATACCAGACAAAAGCAGGCCCTTGTAATGACTGTACAAAACACCTGAGCTTAACTGCTTCCTATTGCTGAGGGTTTCCCTTCATAGGATCGCAATGAGAAAAAAATGTGTTAAGTATTGCTCTGGGTCTCTCGAACCATTAATGATTGGGAATGTGGTACTCGCAAAATTTGATGGGGGAGGAATTGAATCAACCCATTCATGGTAAGCTCTCTTTTATGGTTGAATTTTAGAATGCTTTCCCTCCATAGCTTCCAAGTGAGCTATTAATGACTCAATAACAGTTATTAACATTTAAGAAACATCTGGTTGAGCTTGGATATAAACAGGTGCAATGACTGGAGCTTGGAAATATGTGGTGGATGGTACTGGAACTGATCGTAGAACTACTGATTGTTGTTACACATGACCCATAGGATTAGACCTATGAGGGTGTACTGATAGAGGAGGATATTCTTGATCTATCTCAGTTGCTGCAACAAATTCTCTTGGCTGACTAACTCCAGCACGCGTAGGAGGAAGACTACCCTGAAGTAGTTCTGCATTCATCCTCCTAAATTCCTTCATTTCTTCCTCCTGTTGTGAAAATATTTTCTCTAGTGAGAGAGATTGGCCTTATCCAGAGTAAGGGTATGTAACTTGATTCTTTACTTTCACCTTTTTGGCTCCCTTTTGGAGAGGGGGAAGTGGGTTACTTAAAGGAACACCCAGATTCTGGGTAAGCTTTTGATTTCATGTACGCACACCTTCTTCATTTGTGTCTGTGTATACAACTTCTTGAGCAAGAACCTCTTCATCTGATACCTCTGAGTGAGATTCATCTGGTGGATCAGCAACAATGCAATTAATGACATTAATTGATGCATAACGCATTGCATCCCTTCTATCAGCATTTATGCGATATTTCCTTCTTCCATGTCCTTGATGAGACATTTCCTTTTGTTGATTTGATCCCTCAGGAACTTCTTGAAGAACCATAATTTGGAGGGAATCTCCTGATAATTTGGATCTTCGTTCCTCGTGGGGATTCTTCCCTAATTGAGAGAAGACTGACTTTCTCTGAGGAAGAGATTGATGAAATGAAAATGTCCCCAGTCCGGTGGACTGAGGTTGTTCTTGCTCAACTCCTCGAATCCCATTTGTTGATTCTGAGGGTTGGGTTAAAAGAGACCCAGTCTAGCAATCTGGGGTGGTTCTTGACATGCTATATCTGAGACTTTCTTGTAAGATCTCCTGATCTTGCGAACATTAGTCCGAAAATTGGCTAGATGCATCAAACTACATCCACTTTTATCACCCAGCTCAAAAGACCGTTGGATGATTTCTGACACTTTTTTCACTTGATGATGTGCTTTCTCCAAACTATAGGCCTTTTCAATATTCTTGTTTGCTTGATGCAAGAGTAATTAAACAACTTGTTCTCTGTATGCTTTATTTTGAGAAGAACTAGTTGAGGCATGTTCATGGGCAAGCCTTTGATTACAAACAAATCCAATTGAATGTGGCCGACCATGGGCAATAACATTACATGAGACCATTTTGGTTTTGCTGACTGGAGAGTATAGTGAAATGTAGTTCTCCATGAACACCCCATCCCCTGATATGAATACCAGATGGGGAATTGGCAATTAACTAGAACAATCTTCTTAGTGCACCAAGGCATGAATGATGAAGGGCTCTTTGCTGCTTTTCAGCCTTCAGATATCGAGAAATTGAGAGAGATTCCAAGCCAATTTGGCATTATAACCATTCTATTATCTTGACATGATTTTCATATTCATCATAAGATAATATTTTCTTTTTCAACTGACAAATAGTTTTCCATATGTTAAGACAAATATCAAGAATTCCATCTTCTGTTAACATCTCTGGAATGTCATACTGAGAGTCAGCCAGAGGCCAAAACAAGACTGGCACTTCACCTTTTTTCAGTTGTTTTCTCATATTTAGTACTTCCTCTTTATCATTTGATGAAGATTCTTCTACCTGATTAGACTAGAGTTGGTGCTTCTTTGTTGCTTCATCAGATTCAACAAGATCGGTAGAGAATTAAATGATCAAACTAGAATATGAACGATCCAAGGGTGGTTAGGAGAATGACCTACACCCCGGGATATCTTCTAATTGAGAAATTATTTCACTTTCTAGCGGTGAAGTATCAGACATGACTGGCTTCACATTTGCAAGTACCTCAAGATAAGAGGGCTTTCTCATCATTACATTTTCCATTAGAGCATTTTCCAAGAAATGTGTATTATAACTATGGAGAGAACTTTCGTAGCTAAATTCATCATCATGGGGAGGACCACCATGGTGGGTTATAGAAAAAGATGAAACATTTTTCTCCTTGGTCTTCTGACCACACAGAGGGTTCCTATGGATCTCATATGAAGATGAGACTTCAAGATCGACCGAATTGTCATGAAGCAAGCCTTCATGAGGAAGTGTCTGATTAAGAACTTCAGAATTAATGTTCCCACTATTAGGAAATGAGGGAGTAGAATCTTGAATACCAATAGATAATTGTCTAAGGTCTTTAAGAACTCCATCATCGAGCAATGCCTTATTATAGATTGGATCTTGATTTCTTGACTGTGCTGGACAGGTCTTCTTCTAAGACGCCTTCTTACTAACTTTAGGAACCACTTGTTGTTGAAAGTGGTCATTATGGGTAGGTGTATGTTCCTGCTCAGTATAAATGATCAGGTTAGGATGATTATCTCACTAGTATTAAAATGGGTTTTAACGTTGGTTTTTTTTATTTTCGACATCGGTTTTTGTAAACCGACGCGAAAAATGAATTAAATTTGTTTTTTGGCATTGGTTTTGTAAAAAAAGATTCCAAAAAAACTGATTCATATCATTTTTGGCATCGGTTTTCAGAAAAACTGATGCAAAAAATTAATAAAAAATGGTTTTGGCGTCGGTTATTTAAAAAAACTGACGCCATAAATGAAAAAAAAATTTTGCGTCGTTTTTTAAAAAAACCGACGCCAAAAAGAATTTTTTTTCTATGTTTTAGATCATTTCCTAATATTTGATTTGACAGGTTGTGGACCTAAAACGGAGTTACGGATCAAAAGTTATCACTGTCAGAAGTTGAACCTATCAAAGTTTTGATTGATACAACTCGTTTCAAAGAAAACATGATAAACATAAATTAAAATCATATACACCAAATGAAATAAAATAATCACAATACTTCAAACATATTTCAATGGTTTTAGGGGCTTCCATCGAAACAATATGTTTTTTATCATCATATAACTTGTATTTAGAAATGAGAATGAATCATCTTTATAAGAAATCTAATCGAGTTGTTTAGAAATGAAGGATAATAATAATAAAGAAAACAAATGAATAGAATATGTACCGTGTTCAAATTAATGATTGAAGTCGCATTGAAATCTTGATTGAATTGAAGATGTTGAAAATGATAAATGAAGGAGAAACTGGATATATATATATAGTAAACAAAAATATTTTCAATTGCGTTGTACGAAAATGTATACAGGATTTTAAAAAGTTAAAGGCGCGTTGTGAAAAAAATTAAAATTCTGATCCCGTGTTACTCTTTGGCGTCGGTTTTTTTTGAAACCAACGCAAAAGAGTATTTACATTGGTCATTTAGCGTCGGTTTTTAAATAAACCGATGCTAAAAAGTAAAAAAAAATACATTTTTCGCGTCGGTTTTTTAAAAAACGACACCAAAAAGTTAAAAAAAGAATCTTTGGCATCGATTTTTTAACAAACCAACGCTAAAAATTTAAAAAAAACTTTTCACGTCTGTTTTTTTTAAAAACCAGTGATAAAAACAAAAAATAATTTTTTTGGCGTCAGTTTTTAAAAAAACCGACGTGAAAAGATACAATATATTTTTGGCGTTGGTTTTTATGAAAACCGACGCCAAAAAATTTTAAAAAAAATTACAATGTTTTAGATAATTTTTTAGTCTTTGATTTGACTAGTCGTGGAGCTAAAACGGAGTTATGGATTAAAAGTTATGGCCTTTGAAAGTTGAACTTGATTAAGACTTCTTTTAGAGAAGGTCAACTTCCGACATCCATAACTTTTAGTCCGTAACTCTGTTTTTGCTCCACGACTAGTCAAATCAAACCTTAGAGAAATATCTAAAACAATGTAAATTTGTTTTTAATTTTTTGGCGTTAGTTTTCATAAAAACCGACACCAAAAATATATTTTAGCTTTTCGGGTCGTTTTTTTTAAACCGACGCCAAAAAAATTATTTTTTGTTTTTGGCGTCTGTTTTTAAAAAAACCGACGCGAAAAGTTTTTTTTTAATATTTTTAGCATCAGTTTATTAAAAAACAGACGCCAAAGATTTTTTTTAAAAATTTTATGGCGTCAGTTTTCATAAAAACCCATGCCAAATTATATATTTTTTAGTTTTTTGGCTCAATTCTTTTAAGAACCGATGCAAAAACAATTTTTTCCTTTTTTGGCATCCGTTTTTAAAAAAACCAACACAAAAAATTCACCGAAAAAATTATTTACGTCAGTTTATAAGAAAGAGACGTCAAACTGGCGACGTTAAAAATCCTTTTTCTACTAGTGTCTCTGCTAAAATCAAGTGTATGTGGCCGACTTGGTTTTCCGTATGATATAAGGGAGTATGCCCCACAACCCTCTTGGACTGGAACAGATGTGTGTGTCTCTTCCGAAGTGAACTGTTGATGTGTCACTCCACTGGTAGGGGTAGATTTATGTGTCTTTCCCTGAGATGCTACTGAAGCTGTTATAATATCCTGGCAGGCATCCAAAATATGAGCAAGGATTTTTTTCTGCTCTTTCATAATTGAAAAAATGTGCTTGGTGACTTCAGCTACTGGAACAGGGATATACGTCCATTCCGTGCTTGGATTAGGTGTGTGTTATTTCTCCTGTCCTCCTTTTCCTATCAGTGAATCTTGATAGTACTCAATTGTGGGGGAATAGAGTTGAGTCTGCCTCCTGTTTGTCGTCGGAGCTTTCCGACTGACTTCTCCGAATGCTACCAAATGATACTGTTGGTAGGATTGATCAATACTAGAAGGTGTATGTGCCTTCTGATTGAACTCTACCAAACGTGGTTGACGATCTTAATTCAATACTGACAGACGAGGCTGCTGGCAGGATTGATGAGTGTAAGCAGGTGTATGTGCCTGTTTACCAGTTGTCAACAAATTGGGTTGGCGAGCTCTATCATATGTAGTCAGACGAGCATGCTGACTAGATGATGATTTATAAATAGGTGTATGTTCCTATCTATAGTACTCCACTATAATTGTCTGGCTGGATTGGAATACTATTTCCAGACGAGTCTGCTGGACAGAGGAATTAAAACAGACGGGTGTGTATGCCCGCTCGTTACTTGCCACCAAGTTAGGTTGGTGGACTTCTCCAGAGATGACAGAGATGAGAACCTACTCACTGTTGACTGTATTTTTCCTTCGGAGGTTCTTCTTTCCTTATCGGGTTCGAGGAACCTGAGTCGAATTCCTGGAGACGATACCCTCATCATTTTGAGGGCGCACAACAGCACGAGTCTAGCGGCGATTGTTGATGGGAGCCCTCGGGAAGGACTCCTGTCTCCTTTAATTAAGGCCCTGAGGGACCTACTGATTCACCTCCCCAAAATATGAGAGTGAATGGTGATTTCGTTTCTGGGATAAATACCTGAAACGGTTGGAGACAGTGGTTGACACCACCTGCTTCTTGATCGCTGGTCGTCGCTGTCCGGACGACCAGGGTGAATTATTGACTTGGAGGGCTTGTCGAGTGGTCTCCAAAGTCGGAATAGTACCGTTTTTATGGTACTCCTTAACCAGTGCATTTGATACCCAGCGTGGAAGACACTGAGTAGGTGATGTCGTCCTCAGAGTGGACGAAGATCCAGCAGAAGTAGCAGTAGAGGACTTCACAGCAGAAGTATTCACAGGTGTGAACTTAAGAGAATCCATTCTTGTAATGTAGACGATCTTAGAAAAGAGTTCATGTTTGATATAACAGGCGTAATCAAGATAATTCTGGCCACTACATCTTTTGGATAAGCACATTTGTTATTGATTGTCTTGTTGGCCCTCTCATTGAGTTTAAATAGGGGCCTAACAAATAGGTAAAACATCATTTCAACTTGGTTAAGGATTCATGTTGGGTTCACCATTTTTTGTTTCCTCTGGAAATAGGAATGAACTTGTTGATTTAAGTTTCAAACATTCCATGCAGTTTTTAACGGGTTTGTTCGTAGAACTAGAAACATCCAATGATTCTATATCCATTTGGACCTACTTTCCAAAGGTAAGTGCTCATTAGTTGTGAACTGATAAGGCTTAAGAATTTTCATTGGTCGAGAGGATTGGAGGTCGGAATCATCACACCTTTTTGAGGGGAATTATTGTCTACTCCAGGACTCTATTTATATATTTAAGTTATGTTCATGAATCCTTATTAAATTACCAAGTATAAAATGAGCTTTCCTATAGATCTGACAATCAATGAATGATATGTAGGAAATTTTAGGAATCTTTTATATGTATTCGAGGTTCTTCATCGATAGAGAATCAGCTGTATTTGTTTAGAGATTCTTAGTCAATGGTATCCTTCGACACATTATATAGAAATCTCTAGGTCATTATGATAACCATACTGGTTTTAAAGCCACTCAGTGGGGCACTTGAAGTTTATTTTCATTCATAAGGACATGGATTATTTCAGAGTTGGGATCGTACCCACAGGTGGGCTACCTACGTATCATTATTTAGAAAAGGAATCAAAACCCACGTAGTTCGAGTAAGGTAGTATGATGTTTATGTATGACTGATGGATCAAAGAAAGATTTCATAATTACTTTTATGCTCTAAGCTCACGTGAGTCATTCTTGGTGTGAGAAACAAGTGGTATTGGTAAAACCAGAAAATTGTGCCATGAAAGATGCAATCATAAGAAATGATGTGGGGCTTATGTATGTATGACTGCTCAAATAGATAGAGATCATGACTTATTTCAGAGAAGAAGTCCAGGAACAGGGTCCATAAAGGTATATGTGCTTTTAAGGAGATTTGAATACTCTAACTTGGGGCTTACTCTTGAGAAAGATTCCCAAATTAGGAGGGACTTATGATTGGGTTTTATTCCTGAAAAGGAAGCCCAGATCAAAAGTAAATTAAGACTGTTAAGAGAAATTATGACTGGGGCTTATTCATGAGAAGGAGGCCCAGTTTAAAGGACTTGTGACTGGGACTTACTCCTAAGGAGGAGGCCCAGGTTAAATGGATTTGAAAACTGAGGCTTACTCTTAAGGAGAAGGCCTAGGTTAAGGGAATTTTATAATTAAGGGACTTGGGGCTTACTCCTGAAAAGGAAGCCCCGATTAAGGGAATTATAGTTGGGGCTTACTCTTGAGGGGGATGCCAAAATTTGGGAAATTATGACTGGGGATTACTCCTGAAAAGAAGGCCCAAGTTAAGGATTCTCTCATCTTTAAAGGATGAGGTTGAATGAATGAAATCTCTAACCTTATTAACATAAATATTTGTAAATCACTAGGTTTTGAGAGATGTTCCACAGAATTACTTTCAGATAAAGAAGCCAACAAGGGAACCATGCTGAATAAAATGGCTTTAAAGAGGGTTTTGAAGGCTGAATCTTGAATAGGAGAGGTGGATAAGCATAAAAGAGGTGAAATGGGAAGGAAGGGCACCCAAAAAGATAAGGACGCGCAAGTCCTGTGTGGGCGCGCAAGTCTTTGTCACGCAGGTGTACCTACGCTGCACATGGGTACTTACGTGATGATCAACCCTTAGGGTAATACTTGGGTGAGACTTGGCTCAAGCCCTTAGTACTATCCCTAGAGGATTCCAGAAGAGTGGCGCACAAGTTCTATTGAATGGGTAAAGTGGCGTGCAAGTGTGTCCATTTCCCTTAAGGGCTGGCCACTTAGGCGCACAAGTGTTGATGAGTTTCAACACTTAGGCCTTACTCCCCCTCTTTAGATCTTCCGTTCTAGGTAAGAAATTACCTTAGAAGTGTTTAGAAGCTTTGAGAAGAGTCTAGGGCACCAGGAGCACAAATTTGAGTTTCTGGAATTTTTCCTCCTTCAAATTGGGGGCCCAC
The DNA here is from genome assembly GCA_963277665.1 of Viscum album. NCBI lineage: Eukaryota > Viridiplantae > Streptophyta > Magnoliopsida > Santalales > Viscaceae > Viscum > Viscum album. Next base: position 1,081,766,936 of record OY728134.1, on the reverse strand, counting down.
CAGGGGTATTTATAGGCTGGTGAAGACCCTGGGTGAAATTTCAAAGAGGGCGCGCAAGTCACCTTCACGACCATTGGGCGGCGTGCAAGTATACTTGCGCGACCTTGGTGGAACTTGCGTGACCCAAGTGCATTTGAATCTTTGTTCATACCTTTGTCAATTTCTGATGTCTCTTCAAAGGATGAATCACTTTGGGTTAAAGGTATTTACCTTTTCAATTCATTAGACTCTATGACGGAAAGGAGCGTCAACAGTGGATTTGAAAAATTAAATAAAATGTATTAAATAAACATTGATATTATTCCATATTGTTGGTCTTAGGATTTCTCCTTAATTTTTTCAGATTGGATCTTGTTCATCATCTGCATGCGACTTAGGCATTATAGGTCCAAAAGGATGATCCAGTGATCATTAGAGAGTTAAATTGATATAGGAGGATGAGTAATGGTAGAGGGATTTTCATTACTTTTAGTGGTTGATATTAGAAAGGTATAAGTGGAGCATCTCAATTTGGGATACCAAGCACTGGTTGGAAGATATTATGATCACTTTTGGTCTGATTCATGCTCAAGCCATGTTTTGGGTGCCATTGTTGGTTAGTCAGATATAGGGAGTTGTGTGATTGGGGTGGATGTTCTTTCTTAGTTATCAGAGGGAGGTAGATGTGTGATGGTTAGATATATAAATAGAGTTCCATATGGAATTATTATCATTGATAATGAAGCTGGTGAAGAGGTAGGGGATTCTTGCTCTCTAGTAGTGGGGCCTGATCATGTGGTAGATTGGGTCCAATTTCAAGGACCTCTATCATTTTTATCTCGACAAATTCCTAGATGAGGAGTCTTGAGCACAAACTCTAGAAGAGGTTCTATTCCTAGTGATCAATTATGCACTCTCCCAATTTATTCTTCCTATATATTTAATGGTTCAGAAAAATGTGAAGGTTATTGAGAAGATTTATTCTCTAGGGGAAATCCTCAATAATGTTGCTAGTAGGGAATATTGTAGAGTAGATATTTAGATGGCGGATCATAGATGTTTATCCAGTCAGGGTTCCGACTGATATGGAACCAACCTCGATAGAACTTTTCAAACCGTTCTAGGGCTGGTGGATCCTAATTATTTACCATGGGATTTTTATTTTTCTTCTATGCATGTGGGGGCCATGGTCACAATCATAATCTCTATTTGATATCACTCGAATGTCGGTATGAGATGAGCAGTCAAATCCCTTTCTAGTATCAACAATAGTTGTCGCTGAGGTAGTATCCACAACAGGGGCTGATTGTAATGACCCAGACATTTTTAATGATAATTGTTCTATGAAATTTTTTGTTATATTATATTATTCACACCAAAACCATTTTTCTTTAATAATTACCATTGATAAATTATGAATTTTTTTTAACATGACCATTATAAACTATACTCTTGATAATAATTTTAACGTTATAATTAGTGTTTATAACTAAACTTCGACAAGGATAATTGATACGGAAATAAGAGTCAATGGCCTCAACTTGTAGATTCATTCTATTTGAATCCCATTTTTTAGTTCTTAGAAGGGAGGTATTATCCTTGGGGTTCATCCTTGAACAAGTCCAAGCCAAGCTTCTATAAGTGAATCTTGAACAAAATCGTATATGGGATAAGTTCAAGTTAGTGGAGATTACCAGTCAACCAATGTTAGCTTAGGAACCCCATGAAACTACCAACATTTCACACCTTAATCTTAGGTAATATTTAGGTTTATTAAGAAGTTTCATTTCTACTCTTTAGTTACCCAAAGTGTAATTCCTTTGTATAAATAAAATTTTTATCCCATTAATTTTATTTTAAGAATAGTTTTGCTTAATAAAATTGAGATGAAATTTGATAAATTGATTTCCTGGATAGAAATTTTACTTTTGAGAAAAGATAAAAATATTCATAATAAACTAGAATATTATAAATAATACTTATTTTAGTGAAATATTATGATAAAAACACTCTTATGAAAATATAAATGATAAAATAAATTTAAAAATTTTTATTTTCATAAATTTTACTAAACATTTTCAATATATAATTATTTTTAATATATAAGTATTTTTTTATTTGAAAGTTATAATTCTCATATTTATATAATCATTCAGATAAAATAAATTTCATTTTTGAAATCATCACATAAAAATTAGTTTACGGTGAATTTATGAGAAATTTATAAAATACTTTATTTTTTCATGAATATTAAAAATACAGTGTGAGTTTTTGATATGTTTAATGATATATTAATTATTTCATAATGATGTAATGAATAATTAATCAAAATCCACAACATAAAATAAGTTATTTTATTAATATCAAGTATTTTAATATATTTAAATCAACTTCAAAACCTATAATTTACTTTCCATAGTATAAAATGGAAACTTTAACATTAAAAATAGTTTTTTGTTTAAACTTTACTTATCCTATCCAAAAATGTAACATATCAGGATGATCGAACCTTTTAGATTAAAATAACATAAAATATGACTTAATTGTCCAAAAACATGGGCAAATACCATGGTAAATCCCATGGATTTTCGTTTTACACAACCTAGGTTTCCAAGGCCTATATTTGGAAATTAATAAAAAAATATTCCAATTTTATATAAATACCCACACATTTATCCATTTCATTTCACTAAAAAACCATACTCCATGAATCTATGGTAGTTTAACCTCCTAAGGTGTCACAAATCGGATCTGGTTTCCACTAATACCAGCCCCAAATCAAGCCCATGACAATGCCCAAAGGGAGTTACCTATCTCCATGGGCCGGAAAAAGTGTCTGAGTATCAATAAATTAGGTTTGGGAATGATTTAACCGAGTATGATAGCATAAAACCTTAAAAACAATCAACAATAAGAATCTGAAATTTTCGTGCCAAATAAGTCTTAAAAAACTATAACTGAATGCAAGGCATTAAAAAAAGCACAATAGGTCCAAATAATAATTAAAACAGAAGAATGTCAGCCAAAATGACTCAACACTATAAGGGGTCGTCACCCCCGAGTCGTCTCCACAACACCGCGCCAAGAGGGGACTAACAAACTGAACCGCCTTCACCCGAGGTTTTTCTATTACCTGAGTCAAACAAAATGAAGTCTACTTAAACCCAAGGGGTGTAATTTTGGTGTGACATTAAGCCCATTAGTATACCACCCAAACATTCTAAAGGGTATAAAATACAAAGTGAAAAGCATGCAGTTTTACTATGTAAATAAAACGACGATAAATTCCAAGTAGTGCAACTTTCAATTGAAAATAGTTTAAAAAAATCAGAATGTGAACAAAATTAAATAAAAAATGTTAGCTACTATAAATTGAAGAAAAACACACCCTAATACAAGGGTAAATGACACAAATCCAATGATCACCAAAACCGGGAACACCCCTAGGCAACTAGTTAGTCTCGGGCCCTATGCACCTCGTACCTCGGTGAAAAGTAACCATAGAAAAATCTGTTCTCGTGCATGATCCACTAGTAGGGAACATAATCATAACCTATTGTCCCCCCATCATCATACATATAGTTTATTTAGAGTTTTTGTTATCCATTTTCTCAGTTAAACAGGGACAACACCCATCCAGTTCACTAGTTGTACTAGTACATCTCCGCCCACCTAGGTACCCAGGCTTCCCCTTTTCTGCTCAGACAATTTCATCAAGAAACACACATCCATTTTTATGTAAAAACACCACTACTTGTCACTTAAAAACATTACAGTATCTACACACACTTTATACCACTTAAAATACACAACAAAGAATTTTGATTTTTAATAAATAACTTCTCAAAATCTTTTCTTGTTTTGGGTTCAAAACTCCTTGAAACCCCCCAATTTTCACACCATGTGCACACTTTATGATACCAAAACAAAAACCGTAAGTCCAAAACCTTTCAATTAAACCAAAAAATCAATATTAGGTCATCCCCATATAATTTAAGAAGTGATAACTGTTTAAAACCTCCATTTTCAGAAACATGGCACCTAATAATTTATGTGTTTCCCAAACACCATTAAAACAGATTTTTGAAACAAACACCAAAGGGGATAGAAATTAAAAACAGTATTTTCATCCCTAATACATTTCAATAAAATAAACTAATAAATTATAAGGTATCTCTATGTGAATTAATGAAATATTTCTTTGTAAAACCCCCAATTTCAAATAAAAGTTACACAAAAAATTCATTTCCATTATAAATACCACTAAAAAAATTTCATAGAAATATTAAAATTAAATAAACATTTAAATAACATAAATACAGTAAGATAAGTCAAAAAATTTCACACACAGTGGAATCACCTACCAAAGTAATGAAAACCTTGAATCCTTTGTGCAAAAACTCAAACGCACCACCGCCTTACCTCAAGGAGGGTAGATTAAGCCTAAAAACAGATTATTGGACTAAAAAAACCCAAGGATAAAACCTAGGTTCAAAACCCTACCCTATGTTCATTTTGGAATTCAAGGATAAGGGAAGAAACCCTAAGCACACTGAATGAAACCCTAATAAAAATGAAATAAGAATGAAGGAGACCCACTTACTTGAGGGATCTTGAAGAAATCACCCCAAATACACCAGTATCTAAATTTGAAAACAGAAATAAAATAAAATTGAGGTTGGAAAAAGGAAGATAAGGTTAATTGAGAACTGAAATGGGGAGAAAAGAGTGAAAAATTAAGGAGTTATGAAGGAATGAAATTATCTTTTTAAATATGGACGAAATGTGAATGCTTTAGATGTTTTGACCTAAACCATGAGTCAAATGAGCTCCAAAGAGAGGGATAAGTGAATGGGGGTGCTTCTAGGTTATTTGGGATTAGGTTATAGGTGGAATCATCTAAAAACCATTAAAATTGAATATGATATTAATTAATGTTTAAAAAAAAACTGGAAATGGGCTTCTAGGCTGGCCCAACTTCTTAAATAAAAACCCAAATACACCATGATTATGAATTTCTAAAGGATCCAAATTAACATAGTGGTGTTAATAAGTCAGGGGAGGAAATGTATAAATTGGAATATATAAAAAAATGTTAAAAAATTAAGGTGTTATAAAATAATTTTTTTTAAACTAGAATTGGGCTCACGGTTTGGCCCAAATTTTGAAAATGCACTATTTCCACCAAAATTCATGGGAAACACCCAAAAAAATTAATTGAAATTAAATTAAAAATACCATTAAAATAAGTCATGAATGTGAAAATTCTACCCACCATGAAATTTTTTTTTTCTGGAAAGTCAACCTGAATGTTGATCGGAAAACAGGAATGAATACTCTTCCTCAACCCATGAATTCTGCTCCCATGTCTCATGTGTATAATTTCCATACTGAAAAAGAACCGAAAAAATGGAATAAACTTTCCCTGAAGCACCTTCTCTTTGGAGTCCACTATTTTCACTGGCCGCTCAAAAACTGACAGGTCAGGCTCTATCTCCAGTTCTTCCCAACTCAGCACATGGGACAAATCAGGGTTGTATTTCATCAACTGAGAGACATGGAAGATGTTATGTATGGATGTAAAATGGGCTGGGAAATCCAACCTATAAGCCACCTTGACAATACGCTCGAATATCTTAAAAGGTCCAACATACCATGACATCAACTTCCCTTGCTTTCCCAATCGAAGATTGTCCAAACGAGGGGCCACTTTCAAGAATACACTGTCACCCACAGAAAACTGCAAGTCTCAACCCCTCCGGTCAGCATAAGATTTATGGCGACTATGAGCTGTCAATAAATGTTTCCTTCTCAATTTGACCTTCTCAAAAGTCTCATTCACCAGACTTGGCCCCAACAGTGGGGTCTCACCTACCTCATCCCTACACTGGGGGGACCGATAAGGCCGACCATAGGGCACCTCAAATAGAGCCATTAAAATAAATGATTGGTAAATATTACTATAAGAAAACTCATCCAATGCCAAATGTCTATCTCATGAACCTCCAAAGTCCAAGACACATGCACGGAGCATATCCTCCAAAATATGATTCACCCACTCTGTCTGACCATCCGTCTGAAGGTGGTATGTCGTGATCATCTTAATCTGAGACCCCAAGGCCATCTAAAGGTATTCCCTTTACTAAAAAGTGAAACAAGGGTCTCTATCTGAGACAACTATTGATGGAACTCCATGTATTCTCACCACCTCCTGAAGATACAAACGGGCCAACATATCCACTTTAACTGTATCTATGATCAGAATGAAGTTGGATGATTTAGTCATATGATCAATCACCACCCAAATGGAATTCTTAACCCGATGAGTATGATTCAAGCCAAAAATGATTTCCATGGAAACCTCGTCCCACTTCCAGGTAGGAATGGGTAATGGTTGGAGCAAATCAGAGGGCCTCTGATGCTTTGCTTTCAGCTATTGGCATGTGTAGCATCTAGACACAAAGTCTAATATGTACCGTCGCATACGTGGCCACCATAACTATCGTCAAACATCATAATACATCTTGGTGGAACCCGGATAGACATCCCATTGAGACTAGTGGAAATCCTCCATCACCACCTTCTATAGAGACGATGACACTATTGAGCGGCCCTTAAATCACAAGATGCCCTCGGGAGATGATGACCAATCAATGGATGTCTCCCCACCATGAAAAAACTGCCTCGACTGCTGACATATCTCATCACTAGACTATTCCCACTGGATCAACTCCAAAAGAGAAGGATTCAACTGAATGCTCCCCAAAAACACACCTCAACTGTGCTCGTTGGTCTCCACATGCATCTGAGCAAAGCATCCCATCAAATTCCACTCATCACTGGATTTACACAAAGCCTGCACTGGAACTCTTCTGCTCAAGGCATCGACCACCACATTACACTTTCTTGGGGTGTAGACAATGTCAAATTTGAACCCCTGAAAGTACTCAATATAGCGACACTGCCTCAATTTGAGTTCCTTCTGAGAGAAGATATAGGCCGATCTTTTGTGATCAGAGTAGACCACAAATTTATCCCCAAAGAGATAGTAACACCCAGTCATCAAAGCCTGCATCACTGCTGCCAACTCCAAGTAATGGTTTGGGTAATTATTTCATGTGGTATAAGTTGGAGAGATCCATACACCACCATGTGGTCCTCCTATATAAGCACGCACCCAAGAACCATACCTGAAGCGTCGCAATAGACTACATACCCCTTCCCAGCCTTAGGAAAAATCAGAATGAGGGTGCTAGACAACATACACTTCATCTCATCGAATGATGCCTTCCATTCGAGTCCCTATACAAAATTCACCCCTTTCTGGGTGAGGGTGGTCATAGGTGAAGCAAGTCGAGAGAAATCTCGGATGAACTGCCTATAATAACTATCCAGGCCAAAGAAACTATTAATCTCAAACACATTCTTCAACTGCTCCCATGACATGAACACACTGATCTTCTTATGTTCTACTAAAACCCCCTTATCCGAGATCACAATCCCCAAAAAATCCACCTCCCTGGTCTAGAAAGTGCACTTTGACAACCTTTCGTAGAGATGGTGATCCTGAAAAGTGTGTAAGATGATCCTCAAGTGATGATCGTGTTCCTCCTCAGAGACAAAGTATACTAGAATGTTATCCATGAACTACACAAGGAAGGAATCAAGATACTGATGGAACACCCTATTCATGAGTCCCATAAAGACCACTAGAGCATTGGTCAATCCAAAGGGCATGACCAAATACTCAAAGTGGCCGTACCTGCTTTGGAAGTTTGTCTTTGGGATATTTGACTCTCTCACCCTGATTTGATGGTATCCTGAATGCAAGTCTATTTTTGAAAACCACTTTTCCCACTTCAACTGATCAAAAAAATCATCTATTCTGGGAAAAGGGTATTTGTTATTAATTTTTAGCTTATTCATCCTTAGGTAGTCAATGCACAACCCGTGGGATCTGTCAGGCTTTTTCGCGAACAACATAGGAGCGGCCCAAGGAGAGATTCTCGGGTGAATGAACCCTTTGGATTCTAATTCGTAAAACTGTATATGTAATTTCCTCATCTCATTAGGGGCCATGCAATGTATGGGAAGTGATATCGGATATGTCCCATGTGCTAGTTCAATCGAGAACTCCCCATCCCACTTCGGGGGAAATCCTAAAAAATCATCCGAGAATACTTCCAGAAACACATTCACTACATGAGGTAGTTCGACTTAAGGGGAAGGAACATTGTACTCTAGCATGTGGGATGATAACTGGAAGACAATAATTCCAAACTTTGGAAGTGGAGGTCCTGCGTGACCCGACCGAGGATCTCATTCTCCATGAAAAACATGATGACTTCCATCAGGTGTCGTGAAACTCACACGCCGCCTGTAGAAATCAATGTGTACGTAGAAGTGTACCAGCTAATACATGCCAAATATCACATAAAAAATATCCATATCTAAGACTAAAAGGTCCCACTCCATCTCAATCCCTGACACGGAGAGCGCACATGACGAGCACATAAGACCCTGCTCCTTCTTTTTTCCCAGTAGCATGACCAACTCCATCAAAAAAGGCAACAACTTGGTTGGAAAATTCAGAGTTTCCAAAAAATAGGAAGAAATGAATGAAACAAAGGCACCAGTATCAAAAAGAGAAATAACTATAGAATATGCAATCAAAACGGTTCCTTAAACTGTCGATGGTCCCACCTATGATCCTACTGGTGCCTGATCCACTGCATGGAGATGTCCGGTCTATTCCTGAGGACGACCAATAGTATGTGGATTTTCCCTGAATTGGCTCTGCCTAGAAGATAACCCATCCCTACAGCCGTGGCTTCCAAATCAACATCCCCCAGTCCTCAACATCTCAGACTCTACTAAAACTCCTCTTGAATCCACTGACCCTTCCCCACTTGGAAGTAGACGTGCCACCCCGCAGAATCACTACAAATGCTCCATACCTCTACACTGGTAACATGGATTAAGAGGAAGCTAGCATATTGGTAAGACGCACCCCTACTTCCCACACTAATAGCACACAATTGATCTCACATCAGAAGCCGTAGATGAAAACTACCAGGAGGAGTGGCCTGAACTGCCACCTCCTTTCTTCACCTATTCCTCCCACTTCCTTTTCCTATCTAAAGAGATGACAATGAAAACTACTTATACTGAGCTAGAGAAACCATCCCTAAACTTACGATCAATATCCACCATGCACACACGGTCAATGACCTCAGCATAGGTCCTCATCTTAAACAAGAACACATGAGAGTATATCTCTGGTCGCAAGCCTTTCTCAAACCTCTAGGCCTTCGCTTGCTCATTGGATATGATTTTAGGGGCATACCGAACCAAATCAATGAAATGGTTGGCATACTCCATGATAGAAATATTCCCCTGAACAAGATTCACAAACTCTCAGGACCTGGTATATGCTAATACCTTGGGGCAGTATTTCTCATTGAAGACATCCTTGAAATATCCCCAGTGTATCTGCTCATTCTTCCCATTCTGAAGAACCAATTCCCACTACCTGCGACTGGGACCCTCCAACAGAAATGAGGCACACTTCACCCTAAGCTCATTGGGTGTATCCAGGAACTCAAACATGCGCTCGATCTTCTCGATCCATTCCTCTGCTTCCTGGGGTTCTATACTGCCTCAGAAGGTGGGAGAATTATTTTTCAGGAACTCCCGGGCCTTGTCCTTTCTAGGACAAATATCATCCTCTATAATAGGATCTATAATTGGATCTAGACCCTATATTAGATCCTGGATAGCCTGAACCATGACCTCAACTATCCTCTGATCAATTGGTGTGGGAGAAATCTCTTTAGCTTCCTCCTGTGGGCGCATGGGAGCATTTCGGGAGGCATGTTGCTCTAAAATGAAACAATCACAAAAATGATAGTAAATACCAGAATTATGAATTTTTTTAATAAAATAAATCAAATGTAAATAATCTAAACACATCATGATAATAAAAGAAACAACTACTCTACCCCTTCCCAATGTCTACGTGTGGTCTGCAGCCCACATGTCTCACCTAGAAGTGAAGTGAATTTGTCAATTCCAATGTCCCCTAGTGACTCAAGGTTTCCCATGAGAGTTGTGGGCTAGGAACCCTAATAGTGAACAAAACCCTAATCCCCAAATTTTCTAGCTCCTGTCTATCTCGACTCATCCCAAAATAACAAGATAACCCAAAAACATTAACCTCCTTTGATACCATTTTGTCACAAATCGGATGTAGTTTCCCCTAATACTAGAACCAAATACATTCCATGACATGTACCAAAGGGTGTTACCTATCCTCACTAGATAGAACAAGTTCCTGTGTATCAATAAATTATGTTTGGTATTGATTTAACTGAGTATGAAAGCATAAAACATTAAAAACAATCAATAATAAGAATATGAAATTTTCATTCCAAATAAGTCTTAACAAAACCATAACTGAATACATGGATTTAAATAAAGCACAAGAGGTCCAAATAATAATTAAAATATCATCAATTAAACCATAATGACTCCACATGACAAGGGGTTTTCTCCCCCATGTCGTCTCCACAACACCACAAAAAGAGGGGACTAACAAAACAAACCTCCTTCACCTGAGGTTTTTCTTTTACCTGAGTCAAACATAATGAAGCCTACTTACAACCAATGGGTGTAATTTGGGTGTGAGCCTAATAAAAGTAGTATACCACCCAAATATTCCAAAGGTTATTCAATACAAAGTGAAAATCATGCAATTTTACTGTGTAAATAAAACGACGATAAATTCCAAGTAGTGAAACTTTCAATTGAAAATAGTTTTTAAACTAAAAATTTCAGAATGTTAACACAATTAAATAAGAAATTTTAGATACTATAAATTTCATAAAAACACACCCTATTACAGAGTTAAATACTACAAATCCAATGAGCACCAAAACCGAGAACACCCTGGGGCAACTAGATAGTCTCGGGCCCTATGCACCTCATACCTCGGTGAAAAGTAACCATAGAAAAATCCATTCTCATGAATGAGACACTAGTAGGGAACATACCCATAACCTAGTGGCCCCATATAATCATCCATATAGTTTATTTAGAGTTTTAGTTATCCATTTTCTCAGTTAAATAGGGACAACACCCATCCGGTTCACTAGTTATACTAGTAAATATCCACCCACCTAGGTACCCGAGATACACTTTTTTGTGATCAAAAAATTTCATCAAGAAAAAAAAATCTTTTTTAATGTAAAAACACCACTAATGGTCACTTAAAAACATTACATTATATATAGACACTTTATACCACTTAAAACACACAACAAAGCATTTTTATTTTTAATAAACAACTTCTCAGAATCTTGTCTTGTTTTGTGTCCAAAACTCCTTGAAACCCCCCACTTTGCACACCATATGCACACTTTATGTTACCAAAACATAAATTTCAGTCCAAAAAGTTCCAATGAAACCAAAAAACTAATATTAGGGAAGCCCTATATAATTTAAAAAGTGATAACATTGTAAACCATCCATTTTCACAAACATGGAACCTAAAAATTTATGTGTTTCCCAAACAACATTAAAATAGATTTTTTCAACAAATACAAAAGTAGATGAACATTAAAAAAATTATTTTCATCCCTAATAAATTTCAATTAAATCAACTAAGAAATTATAGGGTATCCCCATGTGAAGAAATGAATGTTTTCTTTGTAAAGCCCCCAATTTCACATAATAGTGACACCAAAAATTCATTTGCATTATAAATACCACTAAAACCAATTTTTATAGAAAAATTAAAATGAAATAAACATGCAAATACCATAAACAGAGCAACATAATTCACCAAATTTCTCACACAATGGAATCACCTTCCAAATTAATGAAAACCTTGAATCTTTTGTGTGAAAAATCAAACGCACCATTGCCTCACCTCAAAGAGGGTAGATCAAGCCTAAAATCAGAATATTGGACAAAGAAAACCCAATTTTAAACCCTTGGTGAAAAACCCTTACCTATAGTAATTTGGGACTTCAAGGATAAGGGAAGAAACCCTAAGAACATTTAATTAAACCCTAATAAAAATCAAAGAAGAATGAAGGAGACCCACTTACTTGATGGATCTTGAAAAAATAGCCCTATATAAACTAGTATCAGAATTTGAAAATTGACAAAAAAATGAAATTGAGGTTGGAAAAAGGAATAGAAGTTTAATTAAGAACTTAAATGGGGGTAAATGAGTGAAAAATGATGTATTTATGAAGGAATCAAATTACCTTTTTAAATCTGGACAAATGAGAAAGCTTCTGATGTTTCAACCTAAACCACAATTCAAATGAGATCCAAAGATAGTGAGAAGTGAATGGGAGCACTTATAGGTTCAGTGGGATCGAGTGAGATATGGAATACCCAAAAAACCATTAAAATTGATTAATATACTAATTTCATAATTTAAAAAAAAACTAGAAATGGGCTTCTGGGCTATCCCAACTCCTTAAATAAAAACCCAAATACACCATGATTATGGATTTATAAATTCTCCAAATTGATATGGTGGTGTTAATATGTTAGGGGAGGAAAATAATGAATTTTAATATATGAAAAATGTTGACTGATTAAGGATTTATAAAAGAAAAAATTATATTTTTAAAACTGGAATTGGGCTCACGGTTTGGGCCAAATTTTGAAAACCCACCATTTCCACCAAAATGCATTGGAAACACCCAAAACAAAGAAATAATTGAAATTAAATGAAAATTAACTTTAAAATAAGTCATTAATGTGACATATTTAGTCCTAACATGGTTTCCTCAAGCACCCAAGGTCCTAATCCTCAAGTTTTAGAAGTTACTTTTCAAGGTAAAGAAATTATCCTTCTTTTCTTTTAGATTCAAGAACCTCTTTTCATTTATGTCTTCTAATTGTTATGGTTAATAAATTTTACTACCATTTATATCACACCCTTAATACCAAATTATATTTTATCAAATTTAAACCTTTGAACCCTTTCTTTTTACCCTTTTCTAAAACCACATTTTATACCCATTATACTGCCAAATTTACTTCTGAAAAATTATCTGTTCTCCTTAAAAAGTATCTTTTATTTTAGTTTTGTGAATAAAAAATACTACATATTTTCCAATTTTATACATATATATATATATATAAATTATTTGTTTAATTATATGACTAAAATACATGAATCCCTCATTAATTTTGTGTGTTCTGAAAATGACAACATGATCATGTTTTTAAGCACTTTTGAAAAACCATGATTTTAATATTAAAATCATTTATTTTATTCTCCATAGATTATTTATGAAATATTTTATTATGATATATTTGGATCACATGAAATTAATACATATTAAGGGTTAACCCTGATACCTATCCAATGCATTGGGTAAAGAATTTAATCTCTAGAGATGGCATGTTTTTTGATACCTTGGTGAATAATATTGGTATTTTTTAAGACACCTTGGCGATTAAACTTGGTGATAAGCTTATGAATTTAAAAATTAAATGTTGTATAGACATATTAAAGTTATTATCCATGTTATTTTTTTATTATATTCCTCATGTTCTATTTCTCATGCCATAATGATATTCCTCATGTTCTTATTGATTTTCCTCAAGATCACAAGTATAATGTTCCCCTTAATGGGCATTATGATCACCCTTTCCTTTGATGTATGTCCCCAAGTTATGAGATGCATTAAAATTAATTAATATGAAAATATGGAGAGTCATTTAATGTTAATTATAATAATGTATTATGTTTTTATGTGTTATATACCTTTTTTACAAGAAATTAAACATTAAAAGATCCTCTTTTTGTACAATTTAATGAAAAGTTATGTAATAAAAATTTGGGATTCCATAGTCGGTATCAAAGGATGGTTTAGTTAATTATGTAAATTTTTATTTTAAAAACTTTAGGAAGATCCCTATATAATTTATTAAATATAGGAAAAAATCCTGTTATTTTGGTGAAATATTATGTAAGTGGTGTTCGAGCAATGAAATCTCTATATGGATATGACCAAGTAGATGTGGATCTGAAATAAATGTATCAAGCGGCAACACTTGAAAAAAATTCTTTGATCTAGACTCGAATAAGAACTAGTTCAAGATAATATTCCTTGTTTTACTCCTGTTTGGACACTCCTGAGGGATATGTTTGGTTAATCTCATTCTTTTTATGAACCATTATGAAGGATTTATAGAAAATATAATTGTTGTTAAAGATTCACATATTTAAGAATGATGTTTTAAGACATAAAAATTACTTTATAATTATAATATTATTAAAAGAAACACATTTCTCACTAAATTTTTCTTCTTTTATAAAATGAAGGGAGATAATAGGAACCACGTAAACGGTGAGTGCAACTGACCATGCACTGATGGCCCTTCAATGGAATCTATAATGGAAATATTCATGTGAATGATGAATAAAATAACTTGAGTTATGAAGAATAACTTGAATCATGTTGAGACACCATATTCACCTAGAATGTAATAATGTTATGTTGAGTCCTTTATGCGTCAATGACCACCTTCTTTTAGTGGATATACTGACCAATTGATTTCTAAAAAATGGATAATCTCTATAGAAAAGATCTTATATGTACTCTATTGTTTGGAATAAGAGAAATTCACCCTGGTTGTGTACCTTTTAGAGGGTGAATCTGATCAGTGGTGGAAACTGATTAAAAACACGAAACCAATAAGGTGAATTTATGGTATGGAGTGGGAATAATTTAGGGGAACCTTTTTCAAAATATATTTCCCATGTTAGATGAAATCTAAAATGGAGAAGAAAATACTAGAGCTAAATTATAAGGAAAATGAATATATGGGAATCTATGAGATTATATTTACATGAATTTCTCATTACACCTATATCTTTTTCATAAATCCTAATAGAAAGGTTGATAGATTCATCAGTGTATTAAGATCCCATCTATGGAAGAATCTATCCAATTGAGACTATGACAGCTATGAGGAGATAGTGAGGAGTTCTATGAAGGTTGAAGTGGAGATCATAGAGACGTAGTGGTACCATAGATCGAATTAAAAGAAGAGATAAATGGATCTAATCATAGGGAGGAACTTTGATCACAAAATAGGAGTAAAGAAAGTGAAACTTCCCACATGAAATAAATATGGGAAGAAAAATTTAGGGAAATGCTTGATTAGTAGTGGTAAATGTTACAAGTGTGGAAATATGACCATATTGATCATAACTATGATAGTGAGGTGAAGCCTCAACATATCAACACTAATAGAAAATGGAAGATAGTACATTCCTATCCTAAAGTCCAATGCTTCATGTGTGGATATCTTGAGCACTTTTCCAATAACTATTCAAATCAGAGTGTAATGGAGGGGAGTCACCATCAACCTAAGCATAAGATAACGGAGAAAGGTTGGGAATTTTCTATCATAATGGATGAGTTAAAGGCTCCAAATTATGTGGTGGAAGGTACTCTAGTTATTCTCTCAAATCTAGTAGGTAATTTGTTTTAGTCTATTTCTACGCATTCTATAATTTTCTCCAAGTTTTCAAAGAATATAAAATCAGTCCCTAATCTGCTAGAAGTAAACTTATAAGTCAATAATAGTATAGGGATTATCCAAGTATCAATAATTTATAAAAACTCTATAATTCACTTTGGAGAGAATAATATCATAAAAAATCTAGTATTCATTCCCATGCTGGAATTCAAAACTACACTAGTGATAGATTGGCTCTCAAATTATAATTCTAAGATCAACTACAAAATAAAGTAAATCATTGTAGTCTTGGTTAGAAAAACTATAGTTTTTTTTCAATGGAGAGATATCTCAACCTATGCTTTGTCTAGAAGCACCTCATGTAGCCTTATTTATAGAGATAATTGGGGAATAGGAAGAAGGAAATGAAAGTATAATAATATAAATGTTCCCATAATTTAGGAATACATTGAAATATTTCCTAAAGAGTTACCTAGACCTTTACCAGAAATAATGGTAGATTTATCCATTTAACTCATACATGGATCCAATATGATATCATAGAACCCATATAGAATGGAAAAGGTGGAGATAGAGTAATTAAAGAAACTACTTCAAGATCATTTGGAGAAGGGATTTATTTGACCAAGTGTGTCTCCTTGGGGAGAACATGTTCTATTTCTTAAGAAGGATGAATCATTGAGGTTATGATTTGATTATATAGAACTTAATGAGATCACCATTGAGAACAAGTACCCTCTTCCAAGGATTGATGATTTATTCGACCAACTTCATGGGGCATAATTATTCTCCAAGATTGAACTTTGATACGGTTATCTTCAATTACGGGTAAAGAAAGAGGATATTCCAAAGAATACATTCCAATCAATATATGGTAATTATGATTTTTTTATTCCCTTTATCTTGACTAATACTATTTATATATTTATGGATTTGATTAATAGTGTCCTTAAGGGATACCTTGATAAATTTTTGGTGGTTTTATTGATGATATTATGATATATTCTAAAAGTTGTGAGGAGGATGAGGATTATATAAGGGTTATATTTAAAAATATGAGGAAGGATATGATTTTTGAAAAGTTCAAAAAATATTAATTTTGGTTACAAAAAGATTATTTCATAAGGAAAATTGTAACCAATGAAGGAATCTCAGTTGAAACTTCTATGAAAAAAGTTATGGAGGAGTGGCCTCATCCTACAACAGTAACTGAGATTAGTAGTTTCCTTGGTTTGGAAGGATATTATAGGAGGTTTTGAAAAATAAATTCTTGAATTTATAATACACTAACCAATTTAACTTAAAAGGGTTATATGTTTATCTAGAAAAAGGAGTGTAAATAATGTTTCCAATATCTGAAGAAGAGATCAGTTACTACACCCATGTTAACTCTATGCTATATCAGAGAAGGATTCATTATTTTTAGTAATGCATTTATAAAAGGTTTTTGGTGCATCCTCATGAAAAATTACAAGGTGATTGCTTATGAATCTTGATAGTTAAAGTCTCATGATATGAATTATTCTACACATTACTTGGAGGTGGCTTCATTGAATCATTCTTTTAAGATACAGAGAAACTATCTTTATGGGGAAAAATTTGATATATACACAAACCACAAAAGTTTGAAGTGTATTTTCATGCAAAAGGAACTGAAGACAGGACATAAGAGATAGTTTTAACTTCTTAAAGAATATGATTGTTCAATTCATTATCATAATAAAAGACAAAAAAACTTGTTGATGCATTAGGTAGTAAATACCTTTTTGTGGTGGAAATGATGAGGATTCAAGTAGATCCTTTGATCAAAGAGCTAGTAAAACTGGAAAAGGGACTTGTAAGGGAAGGGAAATCCTCAAACCTATCCAAAATAATTTCTCAACCATCATTACAAGAAAAGATCAATAATTATCAAAGAGAATATTCCTTTTTATAAAATAATATATAGGCTTTAAAGAATTGGAAGTTTCTTGAGTTAAATATTGATCAAGAAGGTGTTATAAACTTTCATAAAAGGATATGTGTTCCATCTATTCTGGAAATAAATAAAGATCTAATGGATAAAGCTCATATATCTAATTTATCTGTACAAAATTAAAGCAATACAATTCATAGGGACCTTCATGATAATTATTGTTGGGATAAAATGAAAAGGGAGACAACTAACTACACTATAAGGTGCTTGGTGTGTTAACAAGTGAAGGTGGAGAGACAAATTCCTAAAGTGTTATTATAACCACTACCCATACCAACATGGAATTTGGAAAATTTCACTATGGAATTTGTAACATGTCTCCCAAGAACATCCAAAAGAAATAATGTGATATGGGTTATAGTGGAATGTCTCATGAACACTCTACATTTCCTCACTTTTTGTGAAGATTTATCTCTTGACCAACTTTCCAAGATTTATGTAATAGAAATGTTGAGGTTGTATGGACTGCCAATTTCTATCATTTATAATCCTGATATAAGGTTTACATACAAATTTTGGAGAAGTCTTCAACATGATTTGAAAAATGAATTGAATTTTAGTATGGCCTACCACCCCCAAACTGATTTCTAATATGAAAGGACTATTCAAACACTTAAGGACATGCTAGTAATGTGATCAATATAATTTAAAGATGTATGGGATCAAAATATATCATTAATTGAGTTATCATACAAAAAAAACTTCCATTCAAGAATTCAAATGGAACCCTATAAAGATCTACATGGGAATCAATGTAGAAATCCTACTTGTTGGGATGAAGTTGGTGAGAGAATGTTTCTTGGGCTTGATCATGTGCAAGAGATGACAAAAAAGGTTCATTCCATAAAAAAAATATTAAGGACACTTAGAGTCGGTAGGAGAGATATGGTGACAACCATATAAGGTACTTGGATTTTGGTGTTGAAAACAAGGTGCTAGTTCAAATATCACCCTGGAAGAGAGTCATGTGATTTGAGAATAAATGAAATCTTAGCCCCATGTACATTGCCCCTATAAAATACTTGATTTCATTGGATCAATAGCCTATCGACCAAAAATTAAAAAAAATATAGATCATGTTCCTGATTTATTTTATGCATATCTATTGAATAATTACATACCTAACCATTCACATGTATTTAATCCATAGGTGGTACAACTGGTACATGGCCTCTCTTTTGAGGAGTAGGTTGTGGAGATCTTGGACTGTAGAGACAAGGTTCTACGCAAAAAGAATACCCACATCATCAAAGTGTTGTAGAGGAAACATAAATATGATGAAGAAACATGGGAACCATAAGAGATATTTAGGGGGAAATACCCACACCTTTTCTCAATTGAGAGAATAAGTTGAAATTTTGAGGAAAAAAATTTCTTAAGGGGGAATAATGTAACGACCCAAACTTTTTGAATGGTAATTATTTTAAAAAAATGTGTTTTCTATTATATTGTACACAAAAAAACCCATTTTTAATTAATAATTATTGTTGTTTAATTATGACCATTGGCCAATATGACCATTGGTAATAATACTCTTGATAATAATATTAACGTTATAATTAGTGTTTATAAGTAATCTTTTACAAGGATAATTGATACAAAAAAGAAGATTCGATGAACTAATCTAGTAGATTCATTCCATTTGAATCCCATATATCAAATATTAGGAGGGATGTATCATCTTTTGGGTTCAGCTTTGACCAATACCAACCCAAGCTTCAGCAAGTGAAACTTGAATGAAGTTTCTTATGGGATAAGATCAAGTTAGTGGAGATTTCCACTCAGTCGATGTTAGCCTAGGTACCCCAAAAAACTACCACCATTGCACACCTTACTCCTTGGGCATAGATGGGTGTAATAAGGGGTTACGTCTCTAGGACTTAGTTACTTAAAGTCTAGTTCCTTTGTATAAATATAATTTTTATACCCTCAAACCAATTTTAAGAATAGTTTTTCTTAATAAAATTGAGATGGAATTTGATAAATTTATTTTTCAGATAGAAATTGTACTAATTTTGAAAAGATATAATTTTTTATAATAAACTAAGATATTATGAATAATAAAATATTTTAATTAAATACTATGATAAAACACTCTTATTTAAATATAAATGATAACATAATTTTTAAAATTTCAAGTGCGAGAAATTTTACTATGCATTTTCAATCCGATAGTATTTTTAATAAATACGGATTTTTATATTTAAAATTTAAAATTATAATATTTATAGAATTATTATGATAAAATTAATATCATTTTTTTAAATTATCATATTAAAATTAGGTTAGGGTGAATTTAAGAGAATTTTCTAAAATACTTTATTTTTATGAATAGTAAAAATACAGTTTTAGTTTTTCGGTATGTTTAATGACATCATAATTTTTTTATAGTGATGTAACAACTAATTAAACATATTTCATGACCTAAAATATTTTATTTTATTAATATCATATATTTTAATATATTTTAATCAATTTCCTAACCTATAATTAACTTTCCAATGTCTAAAATGGAAACATTAACATTAAAAACATTATTTGGTGTAAATTTTACTTCTCATTTCCTAAAATAATATATTATGATACTAGAAAATTTTGGATTAAAATAACATAAAATATGAAACAAGTGTCCAATAAAAGGTGAAAATACCATGGGAAAGTCCATGGTTTGTCATTTTCCACAACCTAGGATTCCAAAGCCTATATTTGGAATGTAATAAAAAAATCCTCCACTTTTTCTATAAATACCCACCCATTTATCAATTTACATTCACTCTAAATCCATAATACACCAATATATTGTATTTCTACCTCCTAAGGAGTCCTCCCAAGGTATCCTTTTATGGTCGTTTCACCGAATGTATGTTTTCAATGTCCCAAATTATATTTACCCTAACAAGTATAGAACCAGTAAGGGGTCAATCCATATGAAACTATGAGGTTATTTTATCTTTGCTTAATTTAGTTGTATTTTTGTTTTTAGTGAGGTCTACTGAATTTAGAATCGATTTCAGTTGGTTGTTTGGGTACAAAAAGAACAATTGATTATTAAGCTTCTTTTAACAACTTAATAACTAAAATGAAAGTAAAGACGAGAAAATTGGTTTTGATGCAAATAAAGATAGAAAAGCGTTGGGGTTATGGATTGGTGATAAGTTAATTATTAAATCAAATTGCTTATGAGGTTGTGTTGTTCACAATAACCCAACTCTCTGGGTTTAATTTACAATAAAGTTTCCTTGGTCCAATAAACTTTATATTTATAACTAAAGAGACTAACTCCTTGGTCAGGTAGTTTGTATTTAACAGATATTTATTTTGCTTAGTTCATTTTGAGCCGATGGTTACTTCTAATGGTCATGGAGTTGTTTGTCGTTATTCTTCTTTTGAATCCCTGAAAATTATGCCCTTGGTCTGGTATAAAATTTTCAGTGATATTATGAAGTGATTTAAGAAGAATAAGAAATGATTATTAAAAAAACACATTCAGAGAAACTTAATTCAAATTACAACTCATCAGCTTCTACAACACCAACACACTGGGTGTTTAGTTACACATATTGAAAATGATAAACACAAAACTATTGATACCTGATGGAATCATGCTGGGAACTTTGAAAAAGTAATGATTCTTAGGTAGATAGAATAACCGTAGTACAAAGACAGAGTGTCTTTCCTTCGGGGCTTCAACCCTTTCTCCAAAAAATACTCACACACACCACACCCTTGGTCCGGAGGCCAATGGATCTTTTTATAGAAAAAATAAGTACACATCGTGAATAAAAAGTACACGTCGTGTACTTTCGTCAACACATATTTGGCTTTATTTTCTCTGTTGGTAGGTGGACTAACACTCCGTCTTTGACTTTGAATATGGCATCACCTAGTAGGTGAATATACATGGCATGTAGTGCCACCATACATGGAGTGTAGTCTCAAACTTTGGCCACCATCAGCTTCTAGAAATGCATACACAACATATAGATATGGAAAACGGTGTGTCCCCTTCAGCTGACCATATGGGTGTGTGGACTCTTCTCAGCAACCAGCTGCTTCAAGAATATCTTACATGGTGTGTAGATATGTGAACACGACGTGTAGATATGTGAACATGGTGTGTACCGCCTTCTGGTAACTTGGGCATGTATTTGTCCTGGCCAACCCATGTCTGAACTGGAATGTAAACGACGTGCATATAATTACACACCGTGTAGTTGTAAATTTTTTCATCTGTTCTTCTCCGCTTTGTGTATTTGGCCATAAACCTCCTAGAAATGAATAATATCACCAAAAGCAAAGTATTTGTTCTCTAAGCTATAGGTAATTGCTGAAAAATTGTTCTTATTTTTCAATAGAATATATGAAAATGCATACACAAATTTGGTGTGTCAAACTCCCCCATGGTTAGTCATTTTCTTACCCTCAAGCTAATCTCAACATCTAATTTAATAGAATCTATATTTTAAAAGGAATAACTGTAGTTAATCATAAATGTAAATAATAAGTGATAGGATAAAATTTCACAAAAAATACAAAATAGTTTTAATTCAGGAGATAATTTAATTATTCCTCATATATAATTCAATTAACTAATTTCATCCTCTTTTAACACATATTTCAACCTTTCAAATATAAGATAGCCACTTGATGATTTACCACACCAAAAATATGCTCAAAACTTAAGATGTTTTTTAAAAAAAATATTCTCAATCAAAGATATATACACTCTATCCCTAGGTTTGCAAGAATTTTAGTTCTCCACTTTAGAAAATTTAACTTACAAAAATCATTAGGGCTTTTCAATAAGGATCATATGTTTATGTGGATAAAGGTTGGTAGGTAAAGATGTAAAAAATAACTCTGAGGATTGAAAAGGGATGCTAAATTCTTAAATAACAATGCATGATATTCAAAATTAAACTCAATGTAAAAAACTTCCTCAACAAGCTTAATCAAATGATCTCATCACCACCGTCTCCTTTAGCTGAGTAGGAGTCACAAAACAAAAAATGTGTATAAGGCCCCTTTGTTTGAACCATTTTTTTAAAAAAGGGAACCTTTCTAAATTTCAAAAATAGAGGTTTAGAACTCTTTTCTTTTCTCCCCAAATGATCAAGAGGTTCTCCCCCATACTTAATTTCTTGGTAATTCACGAATTTATACCATGTGTTTCCAATCCCTTCTTTTGAGCTCAAATAAATAATTATGAAAAATCATAAAAGAAATAGGGTATGAAGGGAAATAGGCTTGTAATAAGGCTTCCTATAAAGGATATTCATGGTCTCTAGGGGCTTCATGAATATAAGATGTAGGGTAGGCTCAAGAGAAATGGGTTAAAATAATCTTATGCCTCAATCATTTCAATGTAATTCAAAAATTCATCATGTTTCAAAAAGATAAATTGCAAATTCTGGTGGTTATGTATATTATAAGAATCTCTCAAGAAAGATGGTATTATAAATAATATGACAAAGGGGTTTAGAATACCTCTTGGGAGTGGGAAAAATAAAATAAAGAGAAAATCAGGTCATGAATTTCAAAATAATTGATTAGTCTAATCGATGTAATTATCCAAGGATTACAAGTTTTAATTTAAATTATATCAGAAATCATTTTAAAATAACTAAGAATCCAAATAAGCATGTAAGTATTAAAATTTTCCACCTTCAGCTTTATTATTTAAAATTATGATTAACCAGTAAGGGGTCGATCCACAGGGAACTATGAGGTTATTTTATCTTTGCTTAATTTAGTTGTATTTTTGTTTTTAGTGAGGTCTGCAGAATTTAGAATCAATTTTGGTTAGTTTTTTTGGTACAAAAAGATCAATTGATTTTTAAGATTCTTTTAACAAAGTTATTACTAAAATGAAAGTAAATATGAGAAAATGGTTTTGATGAAAATAAATATAGAAATGCATTGGGGAAAATTTGGACTGTCGTTTCAACGAATGTTTGTTTTTGGTGTCCCAAATTATATTTACCCTAACAAGTATAACACCAGTAAGGGGTTGATTCATAGGGAAATATGAATTTATTTTATCTTTGATTAATTTAGTTGTATTTTTGTTTTTAGTGAGGTCTGATGAATTTAGAATCGATTTTGGTTGGTTGTTTGGGTATAAAAAGAACAATTGATTTTTAAGCTTCTTTTAAGAAATTAATTACTAAAATGAATGTAAAGATGAGAAAATTGGTTTTGATGAAAATAAAGATAGAAATGATTTTGGGTTATAGATTTGTGATAAGTTGATTATTAATGAAAATTGGTTATGAGGTTGTGCTTTTCACAATAACCCAACTCTTTGGGTTTAATTTGTAATAAAGTATCCTCCGTCTGGTAAATTTTATATTTTTAACTGAAGAGACTAACTCCTTGGTCAGGTAGTTAGTATTTAACAGATCTTTATTTGTCTTAGTCCATTTTGTGATGATGTTTACTTCCAATGGTCATGGAGTTGTTCATCATTATTCTTCTTTTGAACCCCTGAAAATTCTGCCCTTGGTCTGGTATAGAATTTCCAGTGATATTATGAAGTGATTTAAGAAGAATAAGAAAATATTATTAAAACAAACACATTTAGAGCAACTTAATTCAAATTACAACTCATCATCTTCCATAACCCCAACACACTAGGTGTTTAGTTACACATGTTGAAAATGATAAAAACAAAACTATTGATACCTTATGGAATCATGCTTGGAACTTTGAAAAAGCAATGATTCTTCGGTAGATGGAATATCGGTAGTACTACGACATAGATTCTTTCCTTCGGGGATTAAACCCTTTCTCCAAAAAATACTCACACACACCACACCCTTGGTCCGGAGGCCAAGGGCTATTTTTATATAAAAAATAAGTACATGATGTGTATAAAATGTACATGCCATGTACTTTCATCAACGCGTCTTTGGATATGTTTTCTCCGCTGGTAGGTGGCCTAACACGCCATCTTTGACTTGGAACACGGCGCCACTTTGAAGGTGAATATACACAGAATGTAGCACCGCCATACACAGAGTGTACTCTCAATATTCAGCCACCAACCGCTTCTAGAAATGCATACACGACTTGTAGATATGGCACATGGTGTGTCCCCTTCAGCCAGCCACATGGGTGTGTAGACACTTCTCGGCCACCAACTTCTTCTAGAATATCTTACATAGCGTGTAGATATGTGAACACGGCATGTACCGCCTTTTGGTAACTTAGGAATGTATTTTTCCTTGTCAACCCGTGTCAGAATTGGAATGTACGACATGTATATAAGTACACGTCGTGTAGTTGTAAATTTTTGCTCTCTTCTTCTCCTCTTTGTGTATTTGGCCATAAACCTCCGGGAAATGAATAAGATCACCAAAATCAAAGTATTTGTTCTCTAAGTAGTAGGTAATTACTAAAACCTTGTTCTTATTTCTCAATAGAATATATGAAAATGTGTACAAAAATTGGGTGTATCAAACTCTCCCATACTTAGTCATTTTCTTTCCCTCAAGAAAATATCAACATCTAATTTAATAGAATCTATATTGTAAAAGGAATAACTTTAGTTAATCATAAATTTAAATAATAAGTGACAGGAGAAAAGTTCACAAAAAATACAAAACAGTTTTAATTCAGGAGATACTCTAATTATTCCTCATATATAATTCAATTAACTACTTTTGTCCTCTTTTAACACATGTTTCAACCTTTCAAATATAAGCAATCCACTTGATGATTTACCACACCAAAAATATGCTCAACACTCAAGATGTTTTTAAACAAAGTTATGATCAATCAAAGATATATACACTCTACCCATAGGTTTTCAAGAATTTTTGTTCTCCACTTTAGAAAATTTTACTTACAAAAATCATGAGGGCTTCTCAATAAGGATCAGATGTTTCTCTGGCTAAAGGTTGGTAGGTAAAGATGTGAAAAATAACTCTGAGGCTTGAAAAAAGAGGCTAAATTCTTAAATAACAATGCATGATATTCAAAATTAAACTCAACGTAAAAATGTCCTCAATAAGCTTAATCAAATGATCTCATCACCACCGTCTCCTTTAGCTGAGTAGGAGTCACAAACCAACAAATGTGTATAAGGATCCTTTGTTTGCACCATTTTTTTAAACAAAGGGAACCTTTCTGAATTTCCAAAATAGAGGTTTGGAACTCGTTTCTTTTCTCCCCAAATGATTAAGAGGTTCTTCCCCATAGATAATTTCTTGACAATTCACAAATTTATACCATGTGTTGACAATCCCATCTTTTGAACTCAAATAAATAATCATGAAAAATCATAAAAGAATTAGGGTAGGAAGGGAAATAGGCTTGTAATAAAACTTCCTATAAAGGCTATTCATGGTCTCTAAGGGCTTCATGAAGATAAGATGTAGGGTAGGGTCAAGATAAAGGGGTTAAAACAATATTATGCCTAAATAATTATAATGTAATTCAAAATTTCCTCGTGTTTTGAAAAGAAAACTTGCAAATTTTGGTAGTTATATATATTCTAAGAAACTCTAAAGAAAGAGGGTATTATAAGGAATATGAAAAAAGGGTTTAGAATACCTCTCGGAAGTGGGAAAAATAAATAAAGAGATAATCGTGTCATGACTTGCAAAATAATTGATTAGTCTAATCGAATTAATTATCCAAGGATTACAAGTTGTAATTTAAATTATATCAGCAATCATTTTAAAATATCTAAGAATCAAAATAAGCATGTAACTATTTAAATTTTCCACTTTCAGATTTATTATTTAAAAATATGATTAACCAGTAAGGGGTCGATCCATAGGGAACTATGAGGTTATTTTATCTTTACTTAATTTAGTTGTATTTTTATTTTTAGTGAGGTCTAATGAATTTAGAATGAATTTTGGTTGGTTGTTTGGGTACAAAAAGAACAATTGATTTTTAAGATTCTTTTAACAAATTAATTACTAAAATGGAAGTAAAGATGAGAAAATTGGCTTTGATGTAAATAAAGATAGAACTTTTTTGGGGAAAATTTGGACGGTCGTTTCACTGAATGTATGTTTTCGGTGTCGCAAATTATATTTACCCAAACAAGTATAGCACCCGTAAGGGGTCAATCCACATGGAACTATGAGGTTATTTTATCTTTGCTTAATTTAGTTGTATTTTTTGTTTTTAGTGAGGTCTGCTGAATTTAGAATCGTTTTGGGTTGGTTGTTTGCATACAAAAAGAACAATTGATTTTTAAGCTTCTTTTAACAAATTAATCACTAAAATGAAAGTAAAGATGGGAAAATTGGTTTTTATGCAAATAAATATAGAAATACATTGGGGATATAGATTTTTGATAAGTTGATTATTAAATCAAATTGCTTATGTGGGTGTGTTGTTCACAATAACCCAACTCTCTGTGTTTAATTTTTTATAATTATTCCTTGGTCCGATAAAATTTATATTTAGAATTGAAGAGACTAACTCCTTGGTCTGGTAGTTAGTATTTAATAGATCTTTATTTTGATTAGTCCATTTTGAGCCAACAATTACTTGCAATAGTCATGGAGTTGTTCATCATTATTCTTCTTTTGAATCTCTGAAAATTATTCCCTTGGTCTGGTATAGAATTTCTAGTGATATAATAAAGTGATTTAAGAAGAATAAGAAAATATTATTAAAACAAACACATTCAGAGCAACTTAATTCAAATTACAACTCATCAGCTTCCACAACCCCAACACACTGGGTTTTTAGTTACACATATTGAAAATGATAAAAACAAAACTATTGATACCAGATGGAATCGTGCTTGGAACTTTGAAGAAGTAATGATTCTTTGGTAGATGGAATAACGGTAGTACAACAGAAGTGTGTTTTTCCTTCAAGGCTTCAACCCTTTCTCTACAAAATACTCACACACACCACACCCTTGGTTTGGAGGACAATGGCTCTTTTTATAGAAAAAATAAATACACGACGTGTATAAAAAGTACACACCGTGTAATTTCGTCAACACGTATTTGGCTTCATTTTCTTTACTGGTAGGAAGCCTAACATGCCGTCTTTGACTTGGAACACAGCGCCACCTGGTAGGTGAATATACATGGCGTGTAGCACCGCCATACAAGGTGTGTAGTCTCAAAATTCGGCCACCAACCGATTCTTGAAATGCATACACGGTGTCTAGAAATAGCACACAGTGTGTCCCCTTCATCCGGCCACATGGGCATGTAAACTCTTCTCGGCCACAAACTGCTTCTAGAATATCTTACACGGTGTGTAGATATGTGAACACGACATGTACCGCCTTCTGGTTACTTGGGAATGTATTTATCCTGGTAAACCCGTGTCTGAACTGGAATGTACAAGGAATGTATATAAGTACATGTCGTGTAGTTGTAATGTTTTTCTCTATTCTTCTTCTCTTTGTGTATTTGGCCATAAAACTCCTAGAAATGAATAAGATCACCAAAATCAAAGTATTTGTTCTCTAAGAAGTAGGTAATTTCTAAATACTTGTTCTTATTTTTCAATATAATATATGAAAATGTATACAACAATTGGGTGTATCAAACTCCCCCATACTTAGTAATTTTCTTGCCCTCAAGAAAATCTCAACATCTAATTTAATAGAATCTATATTGTAAAAGTAAGAACTTTAGTTAATCATAAATGTAAATAATAAGCGACATGAGAAAATTTCACAAAAAATACAAAACTGTTTTAATTCAGGAGATACTCTAATTATGCCTCATATATAATTCAATTTACTACTTTAATCCTCTTTTAACACATGTTTCAACCTTTAAAATATAAGCAAGACACTTGATGAGTTACCTCACCAAAATAATTCTCAACACTCAAGATGTTTTTAAACATAGTTATGCTCAATCAAATATATATACACTCTATCTGTAGGTTTGCAAGAATTTTAGTTCTCCACTTTAGAAAATATAACTTGAAAAAATCATGAGGGATTTTCAATAAGGATCAGATGTTTCTGTGGCTAAAGGTTGGTAAATAAATATGTGAAAAATAACTCTGATTATTGAAAAAGGAGGCTAAATTCTTAAATAACAATGCATTATATTCAAAATTAAACTCAATGTAAAAATTTCCTCCACAAGCTTAATCAAATGATCTCATCACCATCGTCTCCTTTAGCTGAGTAGGAGTCACAAAACAACAAATGTGTATAAGTCCCCTTTGTTTTAACCATTTTCTTAAACAAAGGGAACCTTTCTGAATTTCCAAAATAAAGGATTGGAACTCTTTTCTTTTCTCTCCAAATGATCAAGAGGTTCTCCCCCATACTTAATTTTTTTTGACAATTCACGAATTTATACCATGTGTTGTCAATCCCTTCTTTTGAGATCAAATAAATAATCATGAAAAATCATAAAAGAATTAGGGTAGGAAGGGAAATAGGCTTGTAATATGGATTCTTATATCTATTCATGGTCTCTAGGGGATTCATGAAGATAAAATGCAGGGTAGTCTCAAGAGAAAGGGGTTAAAACAATCTTATGCCTCAATCATTTTAATGTAATTCAAAAATTCCTCATGTTTCGAAAAGAAAACTTGCAAATTCTGGTAGTTAGGTATATTCTATGAATCTCTCAAGAAAGAGGGTATTAGAAATAATATGAAAAAGAGGTTTAGAATACCTCTCGAGAGTGGAAAAAATAAATAAAGAGACAACCTAGTCATGAATTTCAACATAATTGATTAGTCTAATCGATGTAATTATCCATGAATTACAAATTGTAATTTAAATTATATCTGCAATCATTTTAAAATACCTAAGAATAAAAATAATCAGGTAACTGTTAAAATTTTCCAATTTCAACTTTATTATTTTAAAATATGATTAAACAAAAACATATTCAGTTTTTCAAATATATATTCTAATAATGATGTCTCCAAGAATCTGAAAAGGGAAAAGACTAAATAAGTCAAGAGACACCCCCATACTTAATATAGTACGTGGTCCACAAAGTGGCCAAAAAGAGTAACAAGGTAAGGTGGGGAGACAATAGTGGACCAGATCGAGGGGAAGGAAGGAGAGAAGTAAACTAAGAAAGAAAAGTAAACAATGGAAAAAGAATACTCCCCTCATGTCGAGGCATAGGAAAACAGTACATGATGTAAAAGTTTATCCCAAAATGTGCCAGAGGACCTGTGAGGGGGAAATAAAAAATAACATTGTGAGAAGGTAGAACAAACACATGCACAAGATATCAAAAAAAAATATATACATTGAAAATAATTTTCCCCAAAACCAGTCATGGGGTCACCTAAGAAGAGGCATCATGTAGTACAGAACCAGCCGGAAGTGATGGCTCAGGAGCCATGGAAGCGGGAGGCTCAGACTCAAAATTTGGAAGGGAAGCTTAAGAAGTAGGAGCCGTAGGTACGGGACTCGGTAAAGGAAGCTCGAAATGCCCCCTGGACTGGAAACAGTGGTGGCGGCAGTAGTAGTAGCAGCAGTTGGGCCCACAGTAGAGAGAAGAATGAAATCTGTGGCCAGTGCAGTGAAGGGAAGTGGAGTAGCTACAGAAGGGCCAGGAACATAGGAAAAGGTAGGTGTCAGGGGCAGCGGAATACCAATATGCTGAACAATAAGCCCCAAAAGATGCTATAAGCGATCCTGGTGGCTGTTGATATGTACCAAATGCTGCTCCATCGCGGCTAGGCAGAGGGAAAGGGTGAGATCGACCGAGGGTGTGGGGATAGGTGGGGATGTTGGGGGTAGAGAAGAATGAAGGCTAGAAGAATTGGGGTCAGTAGGAAGGGGGTGGGGTGAGGAAACTAGAGGGGGTGGGGAAGGAGGAGTAGGGGAATCAACTGGGGCAGGAGGGTCAGTGGGGGGATGGGGCCAAGCATGGGCAAGGATGTCGGCAACCTCTGCTTACGGACCAATCCCATGTGAATAATAATGAGATAGTCTATCCGCTGGGGAGAACCTAACAGTTCATGGGGTAAAGAAGGATCGAAAACCCCAAAGTGCTGGGCGAGGCGAGTGGCGTAAAACCTGCCGTTAAGGTTGCCCTGACGACTGGTAAACATAGCATGGAAATAGGAGGAGGCAAGGTAAGGGAGGTCTGGGTAGTCTTTCCAGATGACACAGGTAAGGAGATCCATGTCATGACCGGTCACAACCCCCATATCCTCATGGTGGGGGAATAGAATGGCGCTGAAGCACTGATGGGTAAAACGAATGATGGGGTCAGTGATAAGTGTATTATTCTATTAGGTAGGGGTGTAGTCGTGGTCAGTCCCAGCAATCTCGCACCACCTGGAAACGATCTCAGAGTGCTTAGGCCTGGTCAGGGTAGAAACTGGGGGGGTGATGGTTTGGGGGTAGAAACCACACCCTCGGCCAAACTCTGTCCTGGTGAGGGAAAATTGTCAGTCGCCCAGCCGGAACCGATCCACTAGCACCGCATCACTAGGTGTCTCCCAGTACTCAGCTCCATCGAACTCGAACGAGGCCGCGAAATCCAAAAATAAATCGCAAAATACAGGAGTGATGACCTGGAAAACAGCGAGTATGGGAGTGTGTCCAAGGAGATCCTCTAACTCTCCCTAGATACTGAGCTGCTGCGGAATGCTGCTGTCGAGGTAGAGGCCACTCAATGGAATCGGCCAGTGAGATAAGCACCTTACCGGTTCATGTGCCATGTTGGTGACCGGGAATACCATGCAGGGATAGGGAAAACCTACAGGTCTCGTCCCAGGTGGAGGTGCAGCAGCAGGAGCTGGCTCTGGGGGTGGATCAGTTACAATAGGTGAAGGGCTGCTGGATGGGGTGGTCGATGAAGTTCCAGATGCGGAGGAGGAGATCTCAAATGGAGTGGCAGCTGGGAGTGAAGGATGTATGGTTCTTGGACTAGCCTCGGTGGGAGGAGTTATGGGTGGAAAGGTGGCCAATGGAGGGAGCTCGTATACCTAAGCATCGGGGTCTGGCTGCATCGCAGGTCGCATCTGTATCCACTGAAAAATGGGCCTCTCTCCCTCAGTAGAGGAGGCCGACCGCTTCCCCCGAGAAGGATCGCGATCTTCCATAAACTGAAAAAGATATAAAAATAAAAGAAAAGAAAAAATAAAAGAAAAGAAAACAAAGAAAAAGTGAGAAATCAGAAAAATAAAAGTACACGACGTGTACATCCAGAGTACACGGCATGTAGTAAAAGCTGTATTGCATCTGTAGTTCTCTGGATAAACACGCTGAGGGATAATAAGATAGACCATGTAAAGGTGCATGACGTGTACCGAACATACACGCCGTGCTTACGGAAAGTGAACATGGTTGTGTATTAGAAAAGACACAACCATAATTTTAACAGTTCTAAGAATAAAGGACACACCGTGCCTGGGAAGACACGGTGTGTTCTTTATTTGAGGAACATGGCCATGTGGTGGCTATACATGGGTCTGACTGAATGAAATAGGCTACACGTCATATACCGAACACACATGTCATGTATTGGAACATGGGGTGAGAGGTCGTGTCAAGTGCTACACACGGAGGGGCCAAAAGAAATGGCATACATGACGTGTACCAAACACACACGATGTGTACAAGAAAATGGTTTGTGAGGTCATGTGAAAAGGGTACTAGGGCATGATGGGGGAAAGTACACGGTGTGTACCGAACATACACACCGTTTATATTCAAATCGCGAAGCATTTTTGTGTGGCCATGTACAATAGTACACGGCGTGTGTTCTTCTTTTATTGGTTGTGTACCGCAGAAGCCAAACGGTCAACTGATCCAAAAATCACCCTAAAAGAGTATAATAACTTGAAATAGAGGGTATAGAAGGGTTTACCTTGACCGATGATCGTAATGTAAGAGAAATCAGAACCCAAAATGAACCAAATTGACAGATCTAAACAATAGGGGTTCGGGTGTCGTATGAGAGAAGAAAACGGGAAGAAGAAGGACTCCGCGCGACACGGCCTGAAGCCGGGTGGCCGCGGTTTATATAGCTGAGGTACACAGAGTGTACATCAGGACTACACACCATGTATCTTAAATTTTTTTTGTTATTAACATATATATATATATATAATTATTATAATTAACTATCTAATAATTTAATAATAATTAATTAAAATAATAAAAGTAAATAGATATATATATGTATATAAAGAATTTAAAAATAAAATTATACACTTAATGTAGTGGGCCAATACACACCGTGTGTTTAAAAATTGTAAAAAGAGAAGTACAACCGTTGGTTCGGTGCTTGGGGAGAGGTTCGAACCGGCGATCGACTGCTCTGAACGGAAGCCCTCAACTACTAAAGCAAAGTTTGTACTACTACCCATATTTATTATTTATATACATTTAATCTATATAGCCTATACACATGGGAAGAAAGAAATGCATGGAGTGTGGTTTTTAATTATAAAATAAGGGGATGAAGCATGGAGATTAGTTGAGTTCGAACTCGGGTATTTTGGATCTAGGGCCGAGACTTTGCCAATATTCCGACTTCATTCGCATGAATTAATTTATATAGAAAAGTGTTTTTATATTTGAGTTTCATATAGAAAATAGGTCACTCACGACGTATATTGGAAGACATGCCGTGTGGTTTTATTAAAAGGGTAAATGATGGAAATTGGGCGGTTTCCAGGATTCGAAACTGGGTCTTTTGGAACCGGGTTACGATCCTGGCCAACCGATCCATCCCCACCATGGGTTTTTTATAATAAAATGTATATATATATATATAAAATTTACTACACACTCCGTGTAAGAAAATATAAAAAGGAGGAACCTCGTTTTGAAGGTAGGTTCGGAGGATTCGAACTGGAGACGACTCAGATAAACTCCAGTGACCTTACCATCGACACCGACATCATCCCTGGTTATTTATTAGTTACTCTATAGATTTAATGACTAAAAACTAAAACAATAAGTACAGACCATGTGTATAAGTGGGACACGACATGTAACCTCTGGGTTTCCTCCCAGGAAGAGCCTTTGTTTTCGGTCGTTGGCTCGACCGACTTACGTTTTTTTACCTGAGAGGGGTGGTGGAGATTGTTCCCATTGCATCTTCCAAGTGATGGTAAATATTTAGTCATTGGATGTTCACCTTGAATGGTTGACCATCCTCCTTAGCAATTTCCACCTCTCCGTGGGGGAATACTTGTATGACATGGAACGGTACGGACCACCTCGACTTGAGTTTTCCTAGGAATAGGCGAAGATGAGAGTTGAAGAGGAGTACCTGATCACTGGGTTGAAATGTTTTTTGATAAATCATCTGGTCGTGGATGGATTTTTTCCTCTCCTTTTACAATTTAGCGTTCTCATATGCCTCCCTTCTGATTTCATCAAGTTCCGATAGTTGGAATTTCACATCTCTACAATAGACTTCAGATCAAAATTTAGGGCTTTGATGGCCCAATATGATTTGTGTTCTAGTTCCACTTGTAGATGTAATGGTTTTCCATAGACGAGGTGGAATGGTGACATCCCCAGTGGTGTCTTGAAGGCGGTGCGATAGGCCCACAAAGCGTCGTCAAGCTTTTTGGACCAGTATTTCCATGAGGTATTCAATGTTTTCTCAAAAATTTGCTCGAGCTCACGGTTGTAGAGCTCCACCTGTCCACTTGATTGGGGATGGTATTTTGTACCCATGTGAAGCTTTACCCCATATTTAGACAGTACACCTTTCATTAATGCGTTGTCAAAGTGAGTCCCCCTGTCACTGATCAGCACATGAGGAATGTCGAACCTGCTGAAAATGTGCTTCTTTAGAAAGGTCACAACTACCTTAGCTGTGTCGTGTGCCATAACAGTGGCTTCCACCCATTTAGAGATGTAATAAACGCATACAAGGATGTTGGTATTCCCTAAATAAGGGAGAAATGGTCCCCTGAATTCGATTCCCCAGACATCAAAGATCTCGACCTCTAGGATGGGGTGCTGGGGGCATCTTGGATCTACATCCCATATTACATGTACGTTGGCATGAATCACAACAGGAAACGAAGGCTCAGGCATCTTTATGCAT
Source organism: Viscum album (assembly GCA_963277665.1). Classification (NCBI taxonomy): domain Eukaryota; kingdom Viridiplantae; phylum Streptophyta; class Magnoliopsida; order Santalales; family Viscaceae; genus Viscum; species Viscum album. The sequence goes on along the minus strand of OY728134.1, from coordinate 1,081,732,469 downwards.
GGTGGGCCAGAAAAACCCAGATTTCGAAATCTTCGCTATGGTACGATCCGGCCCATGATGTCCTCCAATGAGTGAGGCATGAAAAAATTCCAGGACCCCTTGAACCTTTGTCTCTAGGAAGCATCGTCGGATCACCCAGTCTCCACAGAATCGGAATAGGAGTGGGTCTTCCAAAAAGTATCACTTAACATCAGAGAGGAATCTTTTCTTCTACTAGAAGGAGAGGTCGGGGTGGATAGAACCTGTAACTAAATAGTCATCAATATCAGAAAACCAGGGCCTAGGGGAATCGATAATTGAAAAGAGATGCTCATCAGGAAAATCCTCCCTTATCTCTCAACTATCTTCCTTCTCCAAGTGTGGAAGCTCTAGATGGGATAGATGATTAGCAACCATATTCTCACTCCCCTTTTTATCTTAGATCTCTAAATAAAATTATTGTAAGAGGAGGACCCATTGGATCTATTGGGGCTTTGAATCCTTCTTGTTTAACAGGTACTTAAGTGCTACATGGTTAGTGTAAACAATAACTTCAGATAGCACAAGGTAAGAACGAAACCTGTCGAAGGAGAATACCACTTCCAGCATCTTCTTATCTATATTAGTGTAGTTTAGTTGCGCCTCATTGAGTGTCCTTCTGGCATATTAGATGGGTCGGAAGATTCGGTCGCTCTGCTGACCCAGGACAGATCCCACCGCATAGTCGCTGGCATCACACATTACTTCAAATTGTGCCTCCTAGTTGGGGGAAATTATCACTGGTGCTTCAACCAGGAACTGATTTAGATGCTCAAAAGCAATGTAACATACCTCATTGAATTTGAAAATATCATCCTTAGTTGGGAGGTTGGTTAGGGTCTGGGCTATCTTCGATAAATCTCAGACAAACCGCCTGTAAAAACCCGCATGTCCCAGAAAGATGTGGATGGATCTAATAGAAGTTGAAATGGGAAGTCGTGAAATGACTTCTATTTTTTCCAGATCCACCTCTATCCCCTTTTCTGAAATTCTTTGGCCAAGGACTATGCCAATTTGAACCATAAAATGACACTTTCCCTAGTTCAAAACTAGGTTAGTGTTTTCGCATGGCTTTAGTAGTATCTCCAGGTTCCGAAAATAGGTGGTAAATGACATAACATAAACGAAAAATCATCCATGAAGACCTCCAGGATTTTTTCTAGCATTTCATGAAAAATAGCCAGCATGCATCGCTAGAATGTGGCGGGAGCGTTGCACATACCGAAAGACATTCTCTGGTAAAAAAATGTTCTGTAGGGTCAAGTGAATGTGCTCTTCTTATGATCCTCTGGAGCAATGAAAATCTGGTTATAGCTTGAATAAACATCGAGGAAGCAATAGAAGTTGTGACCTTCCAGTCTCTCTAGAATATGGTCCATGATGCGTAGGGGAAAATGATCCTTCCTTGTGGCGTATTTTAGCTTCCTGTAATCGACATAGACTCTCTAGCCTATGACTCTGCGAGTAGGGATGAGCTCTTCCTTTTCGTTAGATACCAAAGTTGACACCTCCCTTCTTAGGGACCACTTGCAGGGGACTCACCCACAAGCTATCTGATATTGGGTAAATGATTACTGCAACTAACATCTTGATAACATCTTTCTTTATGAATTCCTTCATGGGAGGGTTCAAACGCTGCTGGGGTTGTCTAGATGGATTTTCTCTTTCTTTGATTAGTAACTTGTGGGTGCAAATGGTAGGGCTGATACCTTTCAAATCTGCAATAGTCCATCCAATTTCCTTCTTTATCCGCTTCAAAACTTGTAGGAGTGCATCCTCCTGCTCCTGTGATAGTTTTTCACTAAGTATAATGGGAAAAGTGTGATGATCTCCCAAATACCCATACTTTAAGGAAGGTGGGAGAGGCTTCAGCTCTAGTCTAGGTGCCTTGAGAACTGAAGGTACCGAAGGTTGTACTTCTTCCATCTCTAGGATGTCAGGAATGACATATTGTTTCCAGTAGTGGCCGCCCTGTCCTTCAATGAATTTCAGTTCCTCTGGCTCTTCATCAGTGGGCATGTCTGGAAAAATCATATCATCTGAAATGGAAGAACATACCAGATCATCTTCTTGTCTACTCAGTTGTTCATCCATGGTAGTCACTGCGTATCAGCCCTCATGTTCAGGTAACGATGTTTGTTTGAAGGCCTTTAGAACATTTTAGGAGACTCTTTTATCCCCTACCCGGAAAATCAACTCCCTCTGGTGCACGTGGATCAAGACTTTCCCTATGGCCAGGAAAGGTCTTCCCAATATAATAGGTGCCTTCTGATCCTCTTATATGTCTAGGATAATAAAATATAAAGGAGGATCAATATTCCCACCTTCACCAGAACATCCTCTATTAGCCCCTTTGGATATTTAATCGATCTGTTATCAAGTTGAAGGGTGACTCGGGTAGGCTTCAGATCGTGGAGTCTGAGATTTTGGAAAACTCCAAATGGAATGAGGTTAAAACTGGCCCCTAAGTCGCACATGTATTTTCAAAATTCACAGGGTCCAATTGTACATGGAATAGTAAAGATACCTGGATCCTGGAGCTTGGGAGGAAGGGAATGTTGTACGACTGCGGAGCACTCCTTTGTCAGTGCTATGGTGCCCAGATCCTCCATCTTCCTTTTATTCGAGAGGATTTCCTTCATGAATTTGGCATATGTGGGAATTTTTGTTAGAGCCTCTGCAAATGGGATATTGATGTGTAGCTTTCTGAATACTTCCATGAATTTTACAAACTAGTGATCCAACTTCCTTTGATTCATCCTCTACAGAAAAGGTAATGCAGGCTCGAATGGTTTAATGACCTCCTTTCCTTTGCCTGGTTGAGCCTCCGGTGATGGATTTTCAGATGAAGAGGGGTATAAAACTATACCTTTGTTGTTAATAGGGAGTATAGGTGCAGTTGAATGCTCTGGTTACTTCTGTTGTAAATTCTTTCCACTTCATAAAGTGATGGCATGGGCCTCCTCCCTTGGGTTCTTCTCGGTGTTTCCTGATAGTGTACCAGGCTCTCTCCCTGAGAGCTGGTTTTCTATCTGGTTGATTTGGTTCTCGAGGATTCGAATAGAAACCTTCTAGTTCTAAAATATGGTCTCAGCAGTAGATATGAATTTGTTCATAAGATCCTTTAACCTTGAGGTATTCTCTTGCTGAGGTGTCTATGCAGCTGGTGGAGGTGGTTGCTGCCTTGGCTGCTGCAGGTGAGGGTTTTGAAACCCTTGCTGATGGTAGGAGCCCTGCTGGTTCTGTTGTTTCCTTGGCTATGTTTTCTGATATTATGTCTGACTGTACCCAGGTGGTCGATTGGATGGAGGATTCTGCTGCTGTTGGCCCCAGCCTGTGTTCTGGTTTTCACGCCATACCGGGTTCTGTTATTGTTGATACTGGGTCAACCCTCTGTTTTGAGAAACATAGCTTAGCTCTCTTGTCGAAGGGTCGACTTAAGGTCCCGGGCATTCTCCCAAGATGTGGTTGTTACCACATTCACCGCATGTTGGATGGTTTGTCGCATGGACTAGAGATACTCCCTTGATATTTAGTGCGTCGATCTTTTTGGACACTGCATCCAACTGGGCAGAAAGCATGGTAGTAGCATCAATACTATGCATACCTCATTTTGGGTCCCCTACTCAGAATGACACTAGAAGCTATTGGAAGACATATCTTCCAGCAGTTCGAAAAGTCCTTTAGGGGACTTTCTCATTACCGTACCTCCAGTAGCTGCATCCACCACAAACTTTGTATTTGTTTTTATTCCTCCATAAAAGGATGGGACTTGCATCCAAAGTGGAAGTTTGTGGTGTTGTAATTTACGTAACATCTCTTTGAAACATTCCCATGATTCATACAACGACTCCGATTCATGCTTCTGAAAGTTGTGGATCTCATTTCCCAAGGTTACCATCTTCGAAGGTGGAAAATATTTGGACAGAAATTCCTGAGCTAGCTCCTCCCAGGCGAGGATAGATCTTTACGGAAACCCTTTGATCCAGTATTTCTACTTGTCCCATAGATAGAAGGGGAAGAGTTGAAGATGAATGATGTCCTCAGACACTCCATGGTACCGAAATGTATCGCAAATCTTCAGAAAATTGGAGAGATGGGCGTTCGGGTCTTGAATGGGTAGGCCACCGAATTGAACGGTGTTCTGGATCAGCTGCATAATAGTAGGCATGATCTCGAAGTGTTGGGCCTATAACGGAGGACGAATGATGCCTGTATCAGCTCCATGGATCGATGGTAGGAATTACTCCATAAGAGTACGTCACAGAGGTGGCTACTGAGGGGGTGGATGTTGCATGGATTGATGCTCCTGAGTGGAAAAATTTGGCATTTGGAAGATTTGATGTAGTTGTTGAAGTTGGACGTACTCTCGAGGAGGTTGTTGTGGTGGCCTTTGTTAGTTCCTTGGGAGGAATTCCATGAAGCCTCTAGGTGCCTGTTTCGGTATACCAGCAACGGGATGCTGCTGGTCCTGGTATGGATGTTCATCCATAGCATCAATGGATGGTTCTCCCTCCTCCTTGTTTTCCATGGTTAATATATTTTGTTTGTGCATTTCCACCAGTGCACGTTGACGACGAGACAAAGTCCGTTCAATTTCTGGGTCAAGCGAAAAAAGATCCGATGACTCAGTGCTCCTGGACCGTGTGAGGCATTGGTTCATGCACCTGTGATCAGGCCCAAACACAAAACAAAACCCATGTGTAAAAGGAAGAACAAAAGATAAATAGAAATGGGATTAGGAAAGAAATTTTTGGGAATTTTTGGTTTTTATTTTTACCTAATTAATTACTAACATAACTAAATTTCAGCACTTGAAACGTAAATTCCCTGGCAACGGTGTGAAAATTTTGGATGGTCGTTTCACCAAATGTATGTTTTCGGTGTCCCAAATTATATTTACCCTAACAAGTATAACAGCAGTAAGGGGTCAATCAACAGGGAACTATGAGGTTATTTTATCTTTTCTTAATTAGTTGTATTTTTGTTTTTAGTGAGGTCTTCTGAATTTATAATCGATTTTGGTTGGTTGTTTGGGTACAAATATAAAAATTGATTTTTAGGATTTTTTAACAAATTAATTACTAAAATGAATGTAAAGACGGGAAAATTGGTTTCGATGCAAATAAATATAGAAATGCATTGGTGTTATGGATTTGTGATAAGTTGATTATTTAATCAAATTGCTTATGAGGTTGTGTTTTTCACAATAACCCAACTCTCTGAGTTTAATTTGTAATAATGGTTCCTTTGTCTGGTAAACTTTATATTTAGAACTGAAGAGACTAACTCCCTGGTTTGGTAGTCCGTATTTAACAGATCTTTATATGGATTAGTCCATTTTGAGATGACGGTTACTTCCAATGGTCATGGAGTTGTTCGTCATTATTCTTATTTTGAATCTTGGAAAATTCTACCCTTGGTCTGGTACAGAATTTCTAGTGATATTATAAAGTGATTTAAGAAGAATAAGAAAAGATTATTAAAACAAACACATTCAGAGAAACGTAATTCAAATTACAAATCATCAGCTTCCACAACTCCAACACACTGGGTGTTTAGTTACACATATTGAAAATGATAAACACAAAACTATTGATACCTGATGGAATCATTCTTGGAACTTTGAAAAAGGAATCATTCTTCAGTAGATGGAATAACGGTAGTACAACAACAGAGCATCTTTCCTTCAGGGCTTCAACACTTTCTCCACAAAATACTCACACACACCACACCCTTGGTCTGGAGGCCAAGGGCTCTTTCTATAGAAAAAATAAGTACACGGCATGTATAAAATTTACACACCATGTACTTTTGTCAACACTTATTTGGATTTTTTTTATCCGCTGGTAGGTGGCCTAACACGCCGTCTTTTACTTTTAACACGACACCGCCTGGTAGGTGAATATAGAAGGCATGTAGCACCGCCATACATGAAATGTAGTCTCAAAATATGGCCACCAACCACTTCTATAAATCCATACATAGCGTGTAGATATGGCACACGGCGTGTCCCCTTCAGCCGGCCACATGGGCATGTAGACTCTTCTTGGCCACCAACTGCTTCTAGAATATCTTACACGGCGTGTAGATATGTGAACATGGCGTGTACCGCCTTCTGGTTACTTGGGAATGTATTTTTCCTGGTCAACCCGTGTCTGAACTGGAATGAACATGGTGTGTATATATGTACACATTGTGTAGTTGTAAATTTTTGCTATGTTCTTCTTCTCTTTGTGTATTTGGCCATAAACCTCATGGAAATGAATAAGATCACCAAAATCAAAGTATTTGTTATCTAAGCAGTAGATAATTGCTGAAAAATTGTTCTTATTTTTCTATAGAATATATGAAAATGTATACACAAATTGGGTGTATCAATCCTCAATCCCCCAAGGTTCCAATCATCATGTTTTAGAAGTTACTTTTCAGAGTAAGGGAATTATCATTCTATTATTTTTGATTCAAGAACCACTTTTCGTTTATGACTTCGAAATATTGTGGTTACTCCATTATATTACCATTTAGATGATACCCTTATTGACAAATTATGTTTTATCAATGGGATACCCTTGTCCTTTATCATTTTACCATTTTCTAAAACCATGTTTTATACCTATTATTCTATCAAATTTACTTTTCAAAATTTATCCTTTATCCTCAATAAATTCTCTTTTATTTTATTTTTATGAATACCCAAGACAATTTATTTTCCATGGGTATTAAACTAGATTTAAAAAATGATTTATTTTATTATGTGATTAACATACATAGAACCCTCATTTCTTTTACATGGGTTAAAAATGAAAAAATGATCATGTTTTAAAGAACTTTTGATATGTTTTGATTTTAATACGAGACTCATTTCTTTTATTTTCCATGGGTTAATTATGAAATTTTTGATTATGATCTATGTTGTTCACATGAAGTTAATACATATTATGGGTATTCCATGATAGTGCTCCCATGCATTGGGTAAATAATTTAATCTCTAGAGATGACATGTTTTACGATACCTTGGTGAATAACCTTGGTAATTTTTATGAAACCTTGGAGATTAGCCTTGATGACATGTTTATGAATGTATAAATTAAATGTTGTAGAAACATTTTAGAGTTATGATCCATATTGTTTTTATTATTATATTCCTCATGTTCTCTTTCTCATTCCATAATGATATTCCTCGTGTTCTTATTGATTTTCCTCATGATTACATGTAAAATGTTTCCCATATTAGGCCTTATGCTCACCCTTTCCTTTGAGGTCTGTTCTTAGGTTACAAGATGTAGTAAAAGTACTTAGGATGAACAAATGGAGAATCGTTTCAAGTTTTTAAAAATATTGTATTAACTTTGCATGTATTATGTATCTTTTTTTCAATAAACTAAACATTAAATAGTACACCATTTGTACAGTGTAATGAAAAGTTATGTAATAAAAAGGTAGGATGCCATAATGATGATGTATGTTCAATAGTAGGGGAAGTTGGATTTTGTTTAATCGAGGGTAAATGAAGATATAAAATGGTATAATTGTGATGTTCCCCTTACTTGAGGAAATATTATAGAGCATGGTCATGGAGGTCATCCGTAGTGAGGTAGAGGAGCTGAGTATGGGTTGATTAATACGTTGGAGTTTCCAGCACCTGTGAGGCTAGAGGTTTTCTGAGGTATTATTATATTTTTATTTTCCTTAGTTTCATTGATGTTTGATTCAGGATACCCACAATCCTTACTGCACTTTATTTTTTCCATGCTATGGGAATGGAGGTGGAGAGACTTCGAGTTCCCATGATGTTATCCACACTAGTGGGAGGTTAGAATGATCTATTTGATGTGTTCGAAGGATATATAATGGTGATGGGGAAGTACCAGTTAGTAGTGGATTTACTTTTTCTATAGATATGACCATATGATTTCATTCTTAGCATGTATTGGATATATTCCATTTGTTTAGTTATTTATTATTTCTAGAGTAGAGTTTCATTTTCTAATTTGGAGGGATAGTGAGTGGCCGTCATCTGTTAATGGAGCTACTAGATGGGTGATAGAAAAGTGGATTCCCTTTTATCTAAGTTGATATAACTTTTTGTGGAATATATGGTTTTTAATGTTCTGGGGTTGTGTATAAATTTTTAGATGTCTTCTAGGATGAGTTTGTGACCTTAACCACTCGATGCGATGTTGAGTTTGGGATAAAGTTACAATCAAACATATCATTGATTTCCATAGCCCCTATCGAATGGTTCCTATGGATTTGTGTTGAGGTTACATGTTGATGATTTGATGCAGAGGGGTTTCATCCAACTTATCGTGTCTCTTTGGGGTTCTCCAGTGTTGTTCTTTTAAGAATATGAAAGATATTACAAGGTTGTGCATAGACTACTAAAGGTTGAATTAGGTGAAAATAATGAAGTATTATCTCCTTCTATTGATTAATGATTTATTCAATTAGGTGAATAGATATAGTTGGTTTTAGAAGGTCAATTTTCATTCTAGATATCACCAGATGAAGGTGAAGGACGCTGATATCCCAAAGACCGCCTTCAGGTGTAGGTATGGAAACTTTGAGTTTGTAGTCATGCCATTATGTGTCACAAATACACTAACTCTATTCATGGGGATCATGAATTCTATGTTCTACGAGTTCCTAGACCAGTTCTTATTATTTTTCATCGACGACTTATTGATTTACATGAAGATAGAGGAGGAGTATACCGATCATCTTAGATATTTATTGAAAGTTCTTAAAAATTATTAGCTCCATGGGAATCTGTCCAAGTGAAAGTTCTAGAAATAAGAGGTGTATTACCTTGGGAACATGGGGTCACATAAGGGTGTGTCTTTAGACCCATTGAATATTGAGATAGTTGTTTCTTGGGAATAACCCAAGAATGTGGTATGGGTTTGTAGTTTTCTTGGTCTTATTGGTTATTACTAGAAGTATGTCTATGATTTTTTTATACTGAGACTCCATGGACAACAGTAACAAGGAAATAAAATGATATTTTTGGATTGATCAATGTCAGGTGTATTTTGAATCCTTGAAGGAGAGATTGGTTAGTTCCCTAGTTCTTTGGTTGCTTAAATATGGGGTGATGTTTGAGGTTTCCAATGATGCTTCCCATCTAAGCATGGGATGTATATTGATGTAGTATATAGTTGAAATATCTTATGGGTATAGGTAGTTATGTACCCACAAGCACACCTATTCCATCCATGATATTGAGTTAGTAGAAGTTTTTTTCACTGAATCTGTAGAGACATTTCCTCATCTATAAGTGCTTTGTGGTTTTCACAGACCACAAGACCTAAAATATGTATTCTATCAGTAGGATTTGAATTGTTTATAGTATATCTGGATTGATTTTATCTAGGATTATGATTTTGAGATATTATACACTCTAGGGAAGTGGAATTCAGTTACTGATGTGCTAAGTTAGAAGTCCTGAGGATGTGGTTTTAGAGTATAGGAATGTTTGGAGTGGGATAGAGGATCATAAAGTGATGCATCTTTATGTTGAGTAAGTATGTGGGATTTGTTTTATTTATCACATGATTGTGGGATCATCCTTGATGTAGTGGGTGGAAGAGTCTCAGTGGGGAGTCTTAGAGGTACAGGGGATACAAGACCGTGTTGGCCATGGTGATGCTCTGGAGGGATGGTCGGTGGATGGTTAGAACCAGACACTATTTTGAGGGAAGTTTTTTTATTATGTCGGTGATATGAGAGGGAGTTATTCATGAGTTATTGGAACATCCAAGTGTTTCTAATATGTATCATGTCCTGATGAGGTAGCTTTAGTGTCCTAGAATGAAATGGTCAATGACATAGTTCATAGAAAAATGTCTGGTTTTTTAGTGGGTGAAAGAAAAACACCATGTTCTTGGAGGGTTGTTATATCCTTTGAATTTACTTGAGTGGAAATGGGAGGGAATTTTGATATATTTCATCACTAGGTAACCCTGATCTCAAAGATGATGCAATGTATGTTGGGTGATGGTGGATCAATTAACAATGTTGGATAATTTTTTAACGATATGTGAATTAATTGTCGTGGATGTTTTCAAAATATAATATGTGGATTATGTGGTTAAGATTCATGTATTACTGATTACCATCATCTCTGATTGGTATCCATTTATTACCTCATGAGTCTAGATAGGATTAAAACATGCATTTGTCTCCCAGTTTCACCTCAACACTTCTTTTCATCCTTACAAAGTTGAACAGATGGAGCAGACCATCTAGACACTGGAGGATATGTTGAGAACTTGAATCTTGGGTTTTGGTATATTGTGGGTAAATCACCAACAATTTGTTGAGTTTTCTTATAACATTATCTATCACACATCCATTGGAATGGATTAATCTGAGGCATTGTACACTCAACTATGCCATCCTTTATTATATTGGACAAAGGTTGGGGAGTAGTTGGTTCTTCAATACCAATAAAACACTAATTAGAGATGTTTTTTATGCATTATCAATGTTTTAAGACGTCACTAATTATTTTATCGACACTTCTGGAAAGCTTATCTAAATGAGGTGTCACTAATTTAGCAACGTTTATAAGGATCGACGATTTAGTGACATTCTAAAACATCGCTAATTAGTGATGATTATAAATCTCTCTAAATTCACAACTTTTTGGAACACCTCCAAATTGATACAACACATTTTCTAACATTTTTTGGAAGTGCTGGTAAATAAAATTCGATAATTTAGAAACGTTTTAAGACATCACTTTTTGGTAACACCTCATTTACTGATGTTTTATGGAAACGTCAGTAATTTTTTTAAATGAATGAATATATATATATATATATATATATATATATATATATATTTGAAATATTATTTTAATTTAAAAATCTAACCCATCCCATATTTTTACAAACCCTCCAATACCCACCCCTCACCCTTTCACACCCCTCCTATACCCACCCCTCACCCTTCCTGTACCCACCCTGCTCCCCTCCTATAACCTCCCCTACAACTCACCACCCCTCTAATACCCACCCTCACCCTTCCCACCCCTACCACTCACCACTCCATTATAGCTCCCACCCTCACCCCTAACCCTCTCCCACGCTCGACCTAGCTACCCCTGTCCTGTACCACCCTTGCTTCTACCCTCTTGCCTATTCACTCACTTCTCTCTCACTCTGGAAAAATTGTATCACAAGAAAAATCGAATAGTGCACCTATCACTTCCAATGAAAAGATTCAGTCAACCCACCCAGTTATCTTATAATTAAATCATTGTATTTTTTTACCGAGACACACACATATATAGATTTCTGAATTATATATATATATATATATATATATATATATTAAAATACACATACACACATATGCATTTGTATAAGTTTTTATTATTATATATATATATATGTTTTTATTATATTTTATATATTTTTATATTATATATATATATATTTATTATATATATATGTGATTATATTTTATATATATTATATTTTTATATATATGTGTGTGTGTATAATCAGACACTTTTTAAAACGCTGGTACAAATGTCACTAAAATAGTCATTTTTTCTTAAAAACATGACTAAATATAAAATATTTAATTGTATTATTTTATATTTACATATGTATATAAATAAATTTAATTATTTAAAATTTAATATTATATATATATGTTTATATTTTATATTTTATATTTTATGTTTATATATATATATGTTTATATTATATTATTTTTATATATATGTTTATATTATATTTATATATATTTGTTTATAATATATATATATATGTATGTATGTATGTTTATATTTTATATTATATATATATATATCTGTGTGTGTGTTTATATTATATATATATATATTCATTTATATATATATATCTATATTATATATATATATATATTATATCATTGTATTAATATATATATCTGTGTGTGTGTTTATATGTTTGTGTGTGAATATATATATATCTCTCTGTGTGTGTGTGTGTGTCTATATTCATATGAGTAATTATAATTATATATATATAATTATCCACATTTTAAAACACTGGTAAAATTGTCACTAAAATAGCCACATTTTCTTAAAAACACAACTAAATTTAAAATATATGTGTGTTTTTATACATAAATATATGTGTGTATATATATATATGTGTGTTTGTGTTTTTATATAAATTTATATATTTATATATATGTGTTTATATATTTGTCAGTGTTTATATATATATTTATATATATATATGTATATAACATCGCTAATTTAGCGACATTTTTTTAGGAAACGTTGCAAATTTAGTACCGTTTTTCAAGAAATGTTGTTAATTTAACAATGTTTTTCATGAAACATCACTAATTTAGTGATTTTTATTCATGAAACATCATTAACTTATAACTTTTCTCAAGAAAAATCACAAATTTAGAAACATTTTCAAAGAAACGTCACTAATTTAGTGACGTTTCCTAAAAAACATCACAAAATTTAAAAATTAGCGACACTATTAAGAAAATATCACTAACAAATGTCACTAAATTACAATTTTTTGTAGTATGTGGTCCTGATGTAGTGAAGAGCATAATCAAGAAGATTCATATGGTCTGAGAGTAGATGAAGGTGGGAAAAGACTATCTTAAGGCCTATACTGATCTTAGGTGGAGGCCCCTAATGGTTGAGGTTGGAGAGCATGTGTTCCTGGGGATTTCCCTTCATTGGGGGAAAAAATGGTTAGATAGAGGGAGTGATATTTCTCCCCATATCATAAGGCCTTTTTATGTGTTGGATCATGTTATCATGGTGGCATATTGGATGAAACTTCAAACATGGCTAAACAGGAACCACTTCCTCTTCCACATATACAAGCTTCATCGGTATCCTCACAATGAATCCCACGTCATTTTCTAGGGAGAGTTGGATATCGAGTATGATGTGAGGTTCATGGAGAAACCATTAGAGATCTAGGATAATCAAGATAAAGTGATAAATGGAAAAAACATCCCCTTGGTTATTGTATTGAGGTATGGTGTTTTAGAGGATAATACCTGAGAGCTTGAGACACAAATTCATTCCCATACCCTGAATTGTTTTTAGTTTTCTGTGTTTTTTTAATTTGACGGTGTACTAATTTCATATTACGAATTTATGAGATGTTCCTTTTTCCACTTGGAGGTTTAACTTGGTTGGTGGTTGTATTCAATTATAAAGGGATCTCTAGGAGGTATCTCACATGATCCTTATTCAGACCTTTTCCCTTTTTCTCTTCTTCTAGGTTTCATTTTCATACTTGAGGACACAAATCATTTTGGAGGTATCTTATGTAATTATTCATCCATACATGACCTGTTACCTTGCTAGTTTTGGATTTTGAGGTTTTTAGAGGAGGCATAAGGGAGGTTCTATAGGGTTTAGGGCTGAATTTCTACTGTAGAGGGTTGTTAATAGTGATAACTTGTATTCATGACATGAATGGATGTTCGCATCTTAAAAGCTAGTGATTCTTGGATTGAAGTTTATTAAGGGATTTTTTTTCTTAATTAATTCATATATTGAAATAATTAATCACAATGTAAATTAATTTGAGGCTATGGCAGCATGAAATCTAGTGGATAATCATTCATCTTTGAATTAAAGGCATCATGGATTAAACTAATTTCACGACATAAATTGGTGAGAATTATGAATACTCATGGTGTGAATAAGTGTTTCATTCCATAAATGTGTTGAGATCTATATTGTTTATAAATTTTGGAAACCATTTAATATATCTTATTTCTCTAAGGTTTAGGGAAAACCCTAGGTGATTTTGGAGGATCTTCTAAACCCCATTCACTAGATTTGATCCCTGGATTTAAGAGTTTGATCTTTGGTAATCCATAGTGATTCCTTATTTCCCCTTCAATTTTTTTCTATTCCTCCCTTGGTTATTCTCTACAGTGATGTTTTTTTTATTCTGGGAGTAGTTAGGGTATCATTTTGATGACCCCATGGTGTGATTAAACTTTTTCTGAGGTTTCCTTATATAGTTGTGGCCTTCCATTTGTTTCTTTTTCTCCCTATTATGCATGGTGATTCAAAATGATTTCTTGATGTAGGGGATTTCTCTCCCTTTTGATGTGAATGTGTTTGGATTTAATGATTTCGTCTTCCTTTGGATAGATATTATGGGACATCGTAAGAATATAATTAATTGGCTTAAACTAAAATTGAGTAATAAGGGGAATAATCACATGTTTTTACTAATTTTGTGAATTTTCTATATGATTACACTTTCTTGCTGATGTTACTGAAAATCACGAATATTAAGAGTATTTATTGTCTTTTAGTTGTTATGATTGTGAAACACTTGTTGTGTCGATTTTTTGAATTCCCCATGAATAAAATTTTAAGAACATTTATATGGATAATGAGTTGGTTTCCCATGGAAATCCAAATTGTGTGGGAATAACCATGCTAATTAATGATGAAACATGATGAAAGACCATTTTGATGAATCTGAATTATGGTAAATTATGGAATTTGTAATGTTATCTATTATGATAACATGATTTCCACTTTGTCTCATGTGACATGTGGGAATCTTGTATGGGTTTTACTAATGATGGTGGTAAACGGTTTGATGCATAAATGTGTTGAAAAAGAGCATCAGTCAGCTTTCATGGGATGTGTTTTGGGATATTGTGTGATGGTTGGATTGATGTTTTTTAGAGATATGGTTGGGTTTTAGTAATGGATTGGCATATATTGTGTTATGGTGATGGTTGATGTGGGGTAGATGAGTTATTATGTTGCATGTTTGTGTTAGTTTCTTGGTGAGCCATAGAATGAATTGAAATGATGAATGAAAATATCATGGACTAGATTTAAATAATAATGGGATAAAATTGATCTGTGGTAATTTTATTAAATGAATTGAATAGTAAATTTCATGCACAAACCTTGGTTGACCCCTAACTGGTCACTTATGCCAGCTCACGACAATGCCTGAGACGCGTTCTCAATCTTCCCAGGCTGGAAAATAATGTCGACCATAAAAGATAATATCATTGGGAATGATTTATCCTATAAAAAATTCGTCATAAAGAAATAATATTGAGTATGAAGAAAAAATATAGATTCCAAAAATCACAGAATTAAAATTAATACATAAACTGATCAATATAAAATGGTAGTAAAAAAAGAAAATTAAGAAATAAAACCACAAACAACCAGCACCAACATGATCACCCTGTGAACTCTTGGTCACCACCATCTATAATACCATCTTACTCCACATGAAAAACTAAAAAACCCTAAACCTATAAAATAGATCGGGTCTACCAATGCTGAGTAACACAAGTAGGGCATGATCATAAAATGGTTTAGTGGGTATTAACTATAGAATCCATACATTTCCTTTCCCAAAAAATTCCATAAATTATAGTTTGAAAACACATATATAAAATTAATTTTTTATCATTTAAAAAGAAAACCAAAAATTTCCTTTTTGAAACCCAGTTTTAAAACCAAATGGAAAGTAAGAAACAAAACCCAAATAATATATCAAAGTAAATAAAATATTAACTAATAATGATTTTTAGGGAATAAAAAATTAATCCATAAATAAAATAAAACACTACAAGTGAAAGCAGACAAATACTAGAAGATAAATTAACCAAATTACTAGAAAATAAAATAAAAACATTCACATTTGTAATCATGGGTGTTTTTTAAACACCCCTAGAATAAATCCCAATATTTACTCTGTTAGGACCCACCTATTGTAATATGGTGTACCTCTATAGATAATGATAAACCTGGCTACTCTAAACTAGCCTCACCAATGGAAAATCCCACCTACCCTATCCACTTTTCCGGGGGTTCTAATTATTATAATCGAGACTAGAAAGAAATCATCACTCAACCCTCTAGATAACATCCCAGAATCACATGATAATAGTATAAAGGAGAAATAGTTGTTCATAACACACTTTAAATTTAATATAACTCACATATAAAACCATACATGCCTTTCCCAATCCTCAAAACCATCTATGTGATGGCCCTCTCATCGTAAGGACAACAATAGGGGTTCCCGTCATACATAGAACCTTTCAAAAGTTTTAATCAATCGTATACATCATATTAATTTTAGAACAAATTCCAAAAACATCACAAATTTCCTACTAGGACTTAACATTTATAAACCCAAAATAAATTCCAAGACCATGGTGAAAACAATTCTAATTCTTAGAAGATGTGAAATGGGCCTTTATGTCATTCTATTACCAAATTCACCCCAAGGTAAAAAATGTGCCATGATTTGGAAATCAATTTTGAATTAATTTATAAAACAAAAATCCATTTAGAGAACATTGGAAGTTTTTATGGAAAAAAATTTGGGAGATAGAGTAGTGGAGAGAAGAAATAAAAAAAATTATTTTGAAAAACTAGGTTCTAGATGGACCTTTTCATGGAATTCCATTTATATATGTGTGTGACTATTCATATGTGTTCCTAGTGCACATATAGATATTCCCACATTTACTCAAATATATATGGATAACCATGAAATTACCCAAGGTTCCAATTTGAGAATCACTAATAGCATGAAAACCAATCATAATGATCCACACATAAGCTCCAAACCAAGAAAGACACCAAAAACCACACACAAGGCTCAATTACTAAGTAAATAAATTTACCAAAACCCAACCAATTCTAAACACAACACCAAGGTACTTAATTTCATTCAAAAGGTCTAATTGTCATTTTAACAAATACCTTGTATACATATACATGTAGGAATAATTAAGAAAGTCCAATTGAAAGCTCATTTACATCAAATTTACATCATAGAAACATGATAATAAATAAAAAATATCCTATAAAATCCATGAATAAAACATTTAAAAATTATTTAAGAAGTCTCAAGAATCCAATAATGTGTTATAGAAACGAAATGGATGGAACCACCTACCTCAACAATGTGAAAATGCAATGAAACTCTAAGAGAAGGAAGAAAAAGGACCAAGGAGAAAACCAAACACCATAACATCAAATAAATCATCCAAAATAAACCAAAACTCTCCCTAGGGGTTTTCTAAGAAGTAACCAAGGAAATAGGGATAAGAAGAACTAGAGATGATGTGAACAAGAGGAGAAAATTGAAAAAAAAAATCAAAATAAACTTACCTAGGAACCTTGGAGGAGCATCAATGGAGGAAGGAGTACCAAGGGAGGAGGGTTTTGGAAGCCCGAAGATCTTTCTAGTTTGATTGGGGGAGGAGAAACCCAAAATGGTGTTAAGAAATAAGAGGGAAAACATGGAATTTCATGTTTTCTAGATTTTGGGCATGTCGCAAGGTTTGGCCACACAATTTTATAAACTGTGTGCCAACCATGAACACCCTACTGAAAGGAAGGGTAACCACACAAGTTGGATACATGGTTTGAGAAATTGTGCGCCAACCATGAAAATTTGTTCTATAAAAATGATAGAGACTCTTAGAGTCTTGTTTCATGCTTTCTACTAACCATGCACAAGCCGTACGCCTTGCCTCATACAACACCAACCCGCCACAGAGTTTGGGATAAACCTTCCAAAAAACGTGTAAGAAAATTATTTCAAGAAAAAAATGAACTGAAAACATCCTCTACCTCCACTGGCCACACAGTTTCTCCCCAAACCATGAACACTAACCACACATAGGGAAAAAACACCTAAAACCTCGAAAACATGAAGATTATCATCGAGAACTCTACCCAAACCTCAAAAAATATCAAACACTAATAAATGAATAAAAATAATTGAAATAAATGAAAAATGGGTTTGGGGTGTGATAATTCTCTCAAACACAAAAACTGTTTTCCCGCAAAAATTCAACCATCCAAATGAGGAACAAATCTAGGACCTAAAACTAAATTAAGCCAAATGAAAAATTGATCCTCAGTGTGACCTTTCAACTCCAAAATTTACACCTAACCAAATTTAAATAAAAAATAAATAAGGAGGACCATAGGGAAGGAAAATAAAGAGTCCTCCGCACTATTTAGGAACCGTCTATCACAACGTCGCAGACACCGGAACTCCCAACACATGGGATACCCCAACAAAGAAGATCAAGAAAAACATCAAACCAAAACATGATTCATCATTTCCATATTACATGATCATATCCAAACCAGAACTACCCAAAACTAAACCCAACCCACAATAAGGACAACTAATCAAAGATTCACATCCATAAATAACCATTATAGAAATTTCTAGGAATACAAGTCTTCCAAAATCGTTAAAATAAAGATTTTAAAAAACAAATAAAACTATAATTAGAAGAACTTAAACCATACCCACTCTATCATCAAAGACAATATTTAGAAGCTGGTATCCTCCAACTGAGACTTCATTATTTAGAGATGTAACTTTAAAAACTTCTCCAGATGAACAAAGTGGCCACAACATTGATAAACCTTTAGAGTATTAGAGAAAGATTACTTTGAATTCACAAACTAACCACCATGAAAGAACATGATTAGGTGGTTTGATGAATTTCGAGCTAGAATTTACCAAGGAAACTCCTCAAAAATGGGTTCCTCTACTATAAAATTCTCTAAATATGGGGAATCTTCATGATTTCCAAGATAAATTGGATTTACAACTACTACATACTACACTCTGAAAACAATCTCCACTATAAATGCCTCATCTACTAGCTTCCCCGAATGAGAGAACTTTCTCGTTAATATCTAAAAGAAGACCCTATACAAAGATATGATCTTTTAGATAATCCTCTAATTTTATCTCTATATAAAAAGAAACCATATCCTTAAAGTGACCAACATAGGCCTCCACTTTCCACTAACCTTACTTCACACTTAAGAGCTCTACCACTTTCCACACCTTCACCTCCTCAGGTATAAACCATTGGATGAAATTGGTCTTAAAAACATACCAATACATCATATCTTACAACAATGATGAGATGATAACCTTCCATTGATCCAAACCTATAACCTCAAACAAACCCAGAATATATCACACCCTCATGACTTTGAGAGTCCCTAAAGACCTAAAAACACCTTCAACTTCCTCAATACATTTCACAGCTTCTAGTGAACCTTGATCACTATGAAAAACCAAAAAACTATAAGAAAAACTTGACTCTTCCACCCCAATAAGATTATAGGTAGGGAAAAATAATAGAAGAGACTCACTAGAAACCTTTGAGACCATTCTAGGAAGAATATTATAAATAACATTACAAGTACCAAACCAAATCAACACCAACCCAAAAGAACATCCCAAACCGCAATAACAACCCAAAAATAAAAACACCATAAAGAAAAACCAAACACCTCTTCAAAAAATTACCATTTACATTAAAAATTTGAAGACCAATTTACTCTAAGGAAAATTTCATGAAATACAAAAAACTCATTTTCAAATCAAAATCAAACACAAAATCCCAATTTTAAAATAAAAATATTTCTCTAAATAATTTAAGTTTGAGAATCCTTTTTAAGAAAGAATTTTTCATTCAAAATACATTGACATCGACCAAAATAAATCCAAATCATAAATCACACCCAAACTCCTAGAATTGGGAACAAATTTCCTTGAAGAACCTAGATACATGATTTAAAAGACCATGCACTGATAAATCACTATCAACTAGAAGTATCTTGATCTATGAACTCAGGATCCATATGGGCTGCTACTCTATGTAAGCTCATCATGTATCATCAGTTAACTTCTATTGTCATTCCCAAAACCACACTAACCAAACACACGCCAACAACATAAACCCATAATTCAAAATAATAGTCTCGTGTCCTGGACTACCCTTGGTAACCCAAAACTCAAGATGAGTAAGAGTTTCTGAAGCTCTTCCTTTATCAAACTCTAGAGTCCTAAAAATCTTATATCCAGTCTACATAACACTAAAAATAACACGAGCTACCTATGATACCATTTTTTCATGAACCAACCCAGGTTTCCCCTGAACTGTTCACCCAAGATGGCCCGTGACATGACTCGAGAGGCATTCCTAATCCTTCTAGGATAGAAATTAGTGTCAGAAAACATAGATAATACCATTAAGATAATTTATACCATAAAACAATATTTATAAGTAAACAAGATAGAGTACACATTATAAAAAGTATAATACAAAAATCATTAAACAAAAATAAATACACAAACGAATCTAGATACAATAGATATAGAACAAAACACAAAACTAAGATAAAAAATAAAATGTAACTAGAAATGACATGATCACCCTATGACCCATTGGTCACCACCATCCATAAGACCATCCCACTCCATAGAAAAACCTAAAAAAAGATAAACCTACAAAACAAATCGGGTCTACCGATGTCATGTGGCACAAGTAGGGCGTGAGCATAAAATAGAATATTAGGTAAGCACCTCATAATCCACACATTTCCTTTCCCAAAATAGTCCATAAATTCTATTTTTAAATTTCAAATATAATATAAGGTTTTTAAAATTTAAAAAGGAAGAATATCTTTCCTTTTCTGAAACCCTATTTGAAAACCCAACATGAAGTAAGAAACACAACCCAAATAATTCATAATGGAAAAGGAAATATGAACTAAGAATAATAAGCATGGTATAACAAATGAATCTAGAAATAAAGGAAAATACCACATGTCAAAGCATACAAATACCATAAGATCAATTAACCAAAGTGATGAAAAATAAAACAAGAATATAAACATATGTAATCATGGGTGTTTTCTAAAAATTCCTAGAATAAATCCCTAAACGTACTCGGTTTAGAACCACCTTTTGGAATATGGTGCACCTCTATAGACAATGACAAACCTGAATGCTTTAAACTAGCCATACCATTGGAAAACCCCACCTAGCTTATACTCTTTCTAGGGTAATATAATCTATATAATCAGGGATATAAAGAAATCATCACCAAAAACCCTAAATTACTTCTAGGAATACCATGATAATAGTATAAAGGAGAATGATGAGGTCATCACACACTTTTAATTTAGCATAACTCACTGATTCCACTATGCCTAAATTTCCTAGTCCCCAACACCGTCTATACAAAGGCTCTATCATGAGAAGGTCAAACAAAGGGGTTCCCATCATACATAGAACCTTTCAAAATTTCCAACTGATCCTACACATAACATGTTTTATAGAACCAATTTCCAAAATGTCATCAAGTTACAATCATCCCTTAACATTTATAAACTAAAAACAAATTCTAAGAAAATGGTGAAAACACTACTTATGTTTAAAATATTCCAAACATTCTTTTTAGTCCATTCAATTACCAACTTCACCCTAAGGTTCCAAATAGTCCATGATTTTGAATAAAATATTTGTAAAACCACATTTGAAGTTATTTACGAACCAATAATCCATTTGGAGAATATTGTATTTTTTAAGGAAAAATGTTTGGGTGATAAAGTAGAGGAGAAAGGAAATGGAAGAAACATGTTTTGAAAACTGGTGTTCAAGATAGAAATTTTCATGTAATTCCATTTATATTCATGTGTTTATATCCATATGTGCACCTATTGCAATATAGATATGTCCAAATTTACCATAATATATATGGAAACCCATGAAAATACCCAAGGTTTCAACTTGAGAATCACTAATAGCATGGAAACGGATCATAATTATCTGCACAGAAGGTAAAAAACATAAAAGACACAAAAACCCAAAAATAAGGCTAAATTCATAAGTAAAACAAATTAACAAAACCCAACCAAGTGCAAAAATAATCCCAAGGTACAAAGTTTATTTGAAAAAGGCTACTTGGAATTTTTTTCAAACACCATGTATATGTATAAATATAGCCATAAATAAGAAAGTCCTTTGAAAACCCATTTCCCTCAATTTTCCAACATGGAAACACCATAATAAATCAAAATAGAACATCACAAG
Source organism: Viscum album (assembly GCA_963277665.1). NCBI lineage: Eukaryota > Viridiplantae > Streptophyta > Magnoliopsida > Santalales > Viscaceae > Viscum > Viscum album. The sequence continues at coordinate 1,081,710,537 of OY728134.1, read as the reverse complement.
ATTGAATAACACATTAAAAAATTATTTAAGAAGGATCAAGTATCAAATGGAATGTTCTATAAAGAAAATGGATGAAAACACCTACCTCAATGATGTGATAATGTGTTGAAACTACAAGAGAAGGAAAAAGAATTCCCAAGGAGAAAACTTCACACCATAACATCAAAGAAATCAACCCAAATAAGAAAAATCTAACTGTAGGGTTATTTAAATAAGGAAACAAGGAAAGAGGGACAAGAAGAATAAGAGTGGAAGTAAAGAATAGGATAAAATTGACCTCAAATCCAAAGAAACTTACCCAGGAACATTGTAGGAGCATCAATGGAGGAAGGAGGGCCAAGGGAGGAGGGTTATGGGAGCCACGAAATGTTTATTGGTCTTATGGGAGAGGGGAAACATGAAATGGGATTAAAAAATAAGAGTGTAAAACTTGGAATTTCATGTTTTCAAGATTCCAAGAAAGTCTCAAGGTTTTTCTGTATGGTTTGCCAAACTGTGCGCCAACTGTGTGCACCCTTTTGGAAGGAATGAGAAACCAAATGGGATGTCCGCATGGATTTATAAACCATTAACCAACCATAAAAAATTATTCTATTAATATAATAGATCCTTTCAAATTATTTCAAAATAGTTTTTACTAATTGTGGAAAAGTTGTGTGCCTTGCAACAGAAACCACCAGGAGACTACATAATTACTCCTTTTTTTCAAGGTTTGGGTTAAATCATGCAAAGTATATGAAAGAGAAACTAGGCAAGAACAAAATGAACTGAAAACACCCTCTAATTCCACCATCCACATTATTTCTCCCAAAACCGTGGACACTAACTGTGCACAAGGCCAAAAACAACCTGAAACCTCCAAAACATGAAAATTATCCCCAAGAAATCAACCCAAACCTTAACCAAAAGATAAAACACCAATAAATAAATAAAAATAAATGAAATAAAGGAAAATTTCGGCCAGGGTTTGATAGTAAATGAAATGTGTTCATAAATAAAATATGTGTGGGCCAAAACGTAATATGTGATAACTAAATTAGTGAATTGAATATTAGTGATCTAATGTTGGCTTCCCTTTAGTAAATTCTAGGAAAATGATGAACATGTAATTGAAAGTTGAAATTGTTTTCTTATGTGTGGTGGTTGTGTGGTGTGATGTAATAAGTGGTGGCAATAATTGTGATAAAAATCGTGAGGTGAAGTGGTGGTGCTGTGGAGTATGCTAATGTAGTTGATGTTAACCTATAGGTTAGGTATTGTGTGATATCAATATAGCCTTAATTTTCATGATATTTTTATACACACCCTACCCGAGTTAGATAACCTTAACAAAACCCAATTTTTTGGGGTTTTGGGTGTTTTCCCTAATATCCAGGATGCACTACTAGAAAAGTTAACATTAACAGTGGGTTATTTGTGATGAACAACAATCCCTTGTAAATAATGATAAATATTTAATTTTTTGGGATTCATAATACCCTTCATCACATAAAATATTTAAAACGATGGGTAATAACAACATATATAAAGTTAGCAGATATTAGTCATGGTGGGAAGGTTACTAGAGATGAATAACATAGTTCATCATAATAAATTCTGTTGAAAATCATTTAACGATGGATCATTTGTCACTGTTAACTCAATACAAAAACCTAAAATAGATATATCTACTTACCCTATTCTCCCCTCCTTTTCCTTCTCACAACGTAGCCCCCCCCCCCCACTTCACTGCACACCCCTCCATCGTAAAACCCCCCTCTATTGCATGCCCCTTTACCGCACAACCCATCTTATACACACCCCTCCACTACACCCTCCATCATGAACCCCTCTTCCATACAACCCCCTCCATCACACACCCCTATACCACACAACCCCCACTCCATCCCTCACCCCTTTCCTCTTACTGTAATTGGTCCAGTTGAACCTTAGGTCAAAATATTTACCTAATTTTTATAGTTTAATTAGGGTTTTTTTGGGTTTATTCTTCCCTATTTGGGTGTCTTCCATTAAAGACGTCATGTTTTGGATCCCCACAAGTTGATTCCACTTGACATGAGGTAGTTTTCTCAATGCTTGATCTTTAGATTTAAGGCCTCAGTTGTGTTCATTCAATTTTCCCATTTTAAATTTAATAGGATTTTTCAATCAAAATATGGATTCAAATTTGTTTTGAATGGTAGTTTCCAAGTTTTCATGTTTGGATTAAAATTAAATGTTTGTTTGATTTTCTTTTCAAATGAATTGTTAGCATAAGCTACATGTTTTGTCAGAGCCTCAAATTATTATTGCATATTTGAACTTGGGTATCTTTTGAGTAGTGAATGAATATAGATTTATGATAATATAGAAGATACTAATAACTATTAAAAATAACAATAATTAGTAAAAATGTAGTAATAATTAAAAATTAGTAATAATTATTAAATTATTTTTAACAATTAATAAATAAATAGTCAATATTAGTAATAATTAGTACATGTTAGTAAATTACGACAATTTTTAATAAATTTTAGAAAAATATATAAAAAACCAATAACTATTAAAAATAAGTAAATTTATTAAAAACTTAACTATAATTAATAAATAGTTAGTATTACTTAATAAGTAAAATAGAATTAATATTACTAATAATTAGTATTTTTTTGGAATAACATGAAAAAAATATAAAAATAACAAAAATTATTAAAAACTCTCAATAATTAGTGAAACTATTGTACTAATTATTATGTTTTAATAATAATCATTAAATAGTTTATATTAATTAATAAATAATCAGTCAATTTTAGTGATAATTATTAAATGTTAGTAATAATTAGTAAATATTAGTAAATTATGATAATTTTCAATAGATTGTAAAAATGTAGATAAAATACAAATAATTATTACAAATTAATAATATTTATTAACAGTTTTGTCAAAATTAATAAATTATTACTATTACATAATAAATAATTTTAAAAATAGTAAAAATTATTATATATTTTTAATAATTAATCAAAATTCTGTAATTAATTATAAAATATATAAAAATAAAAAAAATTACTAAATTTTTTAAATAATTAGTAAAAAAATATTTAAAATTAAAAAAATTATTAATCATTTAATTATTTTTAATAATTAATAAATAATTATTTGACATTAGTAATAATTAGTAAACTCTAGTAAAAATTAGTAAATATTAAAAATAATTTTTATATAGTTTCAAATTAAGATAATTTGTTATAAATTGAATATATATATATATATAATTAATATTTATTAATAATTAGTAATATTTAATAAAAAATAATTTATAATTAATAAATAATTTTTATTAATTAATATATAATTGAAATAATTTGTAAAAATATATAAATATTGGTAAAAATTAGTATTTTTGTGTAATAAATTTTTTAAAAAATATAACAAATACTAAAAATTATCAAAAATTCATGATAATTAGTAAACATTAATTAAATATTATAAACATTAGTAATAATTACTATATAATATATTTTAGTTACTAAATTATTATTCAATAATAGTAATAATTTTTAAATATTATCAAATTAAAATAATTGGTAATAATTTGAAAAAATATAAACATTACTAATAATTACTAAAAAATCACAATAATTAGTAATTTTTTTGTAATAATTAAAAAATTCAAATTAATTATAAAATAAATTCTAACATTTTAAAAATTATTAGTCAATATTATTAAATTTTAAGTAAATATTTAAAAAATTGTAAAAAAATATAAATTATTATTATTATTATTAAAAAATAGTAATATTTATTAAAACTTTAATTATAAATAATAAAAAATATCTATTACTTAATAAATATTTTTAATAATTTGTACTAATAAGTAAAACTTTTTAAGAATTAATGATAATTAGTTATAATTATCTATAATTAAAATTTAGTAAAAATCTATAATAATTAGTCACCATGAGTAATAATAATTCTTGTTTTTGTAGTGTTTTTAGAAAACTATATACTCAAGAAGTAGGCTATTTTCTATTATATGATAGTGATTTTTTTAATAATCAAAAAAATCCTAATGAATATGGTATAAATCCTATATACATTGAGGGTGTTGAAACATTTATATCATTTGCATCATTGAATTCAAAATTTGTTTTTGAAGGAATAATTAAATTTCCACCTAAGAAATGAAATATCCGGAGATTTAAAACCTTTGATGATGTTGAACTTCATCTAATGTGTCTTGGTTTTTGGAATGACTATTTTTTTTGTCACAAATGGTGAATAAAATTTAGTAGAAAATATATATTTTTGTTCTGGATCCATCATTTCAAAATTTAGTACATGTGGTTACTAGCCCATCTTTTTAGGAAACAAAAATTCAAAATGATATTCCAAATCCTAAATCAGAACCATATCAATTTTTCAATTTGTTTAAATTTGATGAGGTGGACTTATATCTAGGATGAAAGATAAGAAAACTTGACGTTTTTATAAAATTTATTATTGTTAAGTTAGATTTTGGAATGCCAAATAGTTGTTTTGATCAAATATTTTCTTTGTTTAAATCATTGTTTCTTGACAAAAAACATTAATTGTAAGTTTATATGAAATTAAGATGTTGGTACCTAATTTGGGTCTTAGTTATCAGAAGATCTATTTATGTTTAGATGAAAAAATCTTATATTATAGTGATTATGAATCATTAGTTAATAGTCTAACATGTGGAAAATTGAGGTATAATGAGGTAAAACAAAGAAAATTCAAAATTTCCTATGGAACAGCTGAGGTATTTTCTAATTACACCCTGCTTATAGTGTCTATTCATGTCTCACAACACAACTGCATTCATGAAATGAAAAAAATCAAATATTTTCATCAATAAAATATTTAATCATCCATGTGAAGGTGATTTATGGATACACTTCATTCAGGTGCATGATTTTTTTATTTATAACCTAATAACATATGGTTGATTCTTTCTAATGATGTTTTTTCCTTTTGGGGCTTACAGAAGTCAATATTCTTTTTGGCCTATTTTGATTACTCCGTATAACTTACCTCCTTGAATGTTAATTAAGGAACCATATATATATATATATATATTACGCTATTAATTATAGAACATATAAAGAAATATATTGATGTTTATTTTAATCCACCTTTTATGAGTTAAATTCACTATGGAATGATGGTGTAACTATATATTATATAGTTACAAATAAAAATTTTACACTGAATGTTGAATTAATGTAGAAAATCAGTGACTTTTTAGAATATGGTATATTATCTAGATGGAGTGTATATGATTTAAAATTATGTACGTATTCCATGGATGAAAACAAATCATTTATACTTCTTAGTGTAAAAATAGATATTTTTACAATCATCAAATATTTCTTCATGTGGATCACATTTTTTGAAGGAATGGAAATAATTTTACAAAAGGAAGAATTGAAAGATATGAACCTCCAGCAGTGATATCAGGTATTTAGGTAAAATATATAGTCTCTTCATTACATTATTTTACTTTTGGACCAATTATTAATGAACAATAAATATATTGTTTTGGGAGATATCATAATTGGATAAAGAAAAGTATTTTGAGACCATCTATATTCTTCCAATTATTTAGTTCATCACATGCTTGATTTAATGAATATTGAGAATAATTTTTATATAAAATAGTTATTTAGTGTTAGGAACACCTCTTAAGATCAAAGATAATGTAAAGGTATGGTTTTATTTTTCCCAAATTTGGAGGCTTCCCAAACATGAATTATTTAAAAATGAAATATCACATAATTTAATTAAGGGAAAATAATATTAAAAATAATAATTTATTTTTCTATAAATTTATTAGATATTTGAGGTTACTATATGGTTATGATTATAATTTGTCTCTTCTCTATAGAAATAAACATATTAATAGGTTAAAAAGTTATGCATGTCATAGCATAATGGAAAGAATTATGCATGTCGTTCTTAGAGGGATTTTTAATTCTTCAATATAGGATGTGTTTATTAAAATATAATATTTATGATGAGATATTTATATAAAAACATCACATTATAATTCATTGAGTAATTTGTAAAAATATATTATTTTAATTTTATGTAAATTAGAGAAAATATTCCCATCGATCTTCTTTGAATTAATGGAACATTTAATATTGAATATTTCATATGAAGTTAAAAGTGAAGGGTTTATACAATTCTGAAGGATGCACCCATTAGAGAGATGTATGAAAAAATTATAGAATAAAGTATCTGACAAATCATTGATGGAAGGGTTAATAGTAGAAGTGGACTTGCACAAGGAAATTTTAAATTTTATCTCTTATCATTTTTAATCTGAATATAATTCAAAACATAATCACATGGGTTACAATGTGGAAAATATTGATGATGTTATGAACCATAAATTGTCAGTTTTTAATCATCCCAATATTGTTTTGGTAGTTTTTATGAATGAATACTTTCAGAATAAGAAATGCACATATCTCATACACATGTTCTGCTCAATAATAAATAAATGAAATGATTTGTATAGTATGTACTATTTATGGTTATTATTTTTAAGAAATTTAAGATATAAATTTATTTATATGATTTATTTTTTAGACTATATGATGGATATATAAAAAAATATTGTAAAAAATACTTATTCTACTCTGGAATAATGTCAATGATAAAATTTTTCATATTAGTTTCAAAGGCTTGTAAGTTAAAATTATTTATGGTGGAACATTAAATTAATTTTGTAATGATATCTATTATTAATATTTTTTATTTTTTTCCAGTAACAAAAAAATAATTTAAAATTAATAGTTGATTATGTGTAATAAAAAACCCTCCATCAAAATTCGTAAAATAGTATAATTGCTACATGGTTAGTATAATTCAATTTTATACTTTCATATATGGTGAATCAAAGAAATAAATGAATAATGGTGTTTTTTTGAAAGGATAACATCCTAAAGAAAGTGTGGTTTACTTTTACAGAATTCTATATGAAATATTTGAGATCTTTTATCTATAACCAAATTATGTAATTATTTATAAATGTCATATGTTTGATACTGATTGAGGGTTGTGACCTCATCCTTTAAATGAATTTGTTGGCATTAAATATAAAAGTCTTCTTTCCACAAATGAACTATTTATGTCGTAACATAAATAACATAATGTTTATTATGCATATCACTATTCTCTTTCAAGATATGTAAATGATTAATGGAGTGTAATAAAAATTAAATATCATGAAAATCATTTTCTTGAAAATGAAAATGGTTATTTGGAAGTGGAACATATTGATTTTTTTAAGAAACACCACCAAATACATGTCTTTCTCAAAAAGATATAAATATTGATGATGAAACCCCACAGTTAATGACCAATTATATTGATAACATTGATAAAGTAATACGAGATAATGAAATTGAAAGTCATATGGAAGTTGGAAATATTGAAGAGGATAATGAAGAAATTATCATTGATGAACATAATGATTTAGATGACGAATAATGCCTTATATTATGGTATTTATTATTTTTTTATATTTAATAAATGTATTAATAATTATATATAGGTAAGATTATTTATTTCATGTGGATTTATATGTTTCTTATGACCTATTCCATTTCCTCACTGATGCCGAGATTCCCAAGGACGATCCAGATGACTATTCATCTGACCTGCAGGATACTGCCACAACACTGCTTATTAGAAGGGGGTGTGACCTTACTAGATAGATGATTCCAGACCATATTCTAGAAATAATTCTATATCTAATTATTATCAATAATTTTGGAGGTAGTTTTAGTTTCTTAACTTATTTAATTTATATTATGTTTTTGTATTAACTTTGGTAATAATGTTCCAAACTTTTTTTTATTTTCACTTTTTTTTATATTTAGATACTGTTCAGGATAGTGTGATTCTAAAAAATTATTTTTCTATTCCATGGGTGTCATCGGATCAGGTTCTCATTTATGTTCAACAACAAATATTCGACCACTGTATTTTATGTTAATAAATAACATATTTATTTTAAATTTATTTAATTACTAGCATATTGTTTTTAATTTTATTATAGAATTTATGTTCCCCAATTGATGATATTATGAGATATCCTATCCGAGAGGTGTAAGAGATTTTCATACATGAACATTTTCATTAGTTTTTACAAAAAATAAGAAATAGAGCTATAGATTGAGTATCAGTTAGTGTTTTCGACCAGTCCTACCTCTCTCAATGACCAGACTGTATCTCAGCCTAGGTATGGTATGGATTGTGATCCTACTAGATAGTAGAAACTTTTAGGAGGAGTTAATCATCTGATCAATAGAACAAATGGAGGAAGGTGGTCACACATAGGTCTAAAAGTCATACATTTAGTATACATATATGATATATTGTAAGTAATATTAGTTATATATATATATATACTTTCAATGACAAATTCTTGTTATATATAAAGGCTACAACTAAACCCTCTATCAAGGTGTTAAAATTTTACAAGATGATGGAGACTAATCCGAGTACATGAAAACCTATCAGTGACAAGAAATGCCAGATTCTGGTTAGTATTTTTTTTAAAACTTTACTTACTTTAATTTTATAGTTATTTTAATTTATAATTTTATTTTATCAAAATGTATGAGACTGTGACTTCTCATTCATGAGATATTCAAGACAAGACCGAAGAAGATACCACATGTGAGTCGGGTTTTAATAAGGGGGATTTGATAAAAGTGACTATGAATGGTGTCATGAAAGTTCGGGTGATCGATAATGGTTCACTACTAACACCTACTAGTAATTATGGTACTTCTATAATGTCATCAGTTAGCTTGAAGAGAGATCATGATGAGCCCTCATTGTCTACATCACAATATCAATAGAGGATGCAGGCTCAAGATGAGATGAGTGTATGCAGAGAGAGTGGAAGTAGGAGCCTGAGAAAAATCATCAAAGTAATGAGTAGATATTGGAGTATATTCTATAGTTTAAACATGATGTTGGAATTAAATTCCCGTGATAGTTTGGGTGATCCTACTCCACATTATACCAGTTTATCCTCATTTGTTTTGTGATTTTAATGTATTTTTTAACAATCATGTTATGTGTGAAAATGTATAATTATGCTATACATATATATATATATATATTAATTTTTTATTATTTTAATATTTAATTATTTTTAGTGGATTCAAAATACATAATAATTATCATTTTTAAATAATTTTACATACTTATTTGTGATATAAATAATAGTCCATCATTAATAAAATATCTTTCACATTGGCCCATCACCAATGATGATATTTTCAATTACATTTTCTACAATGGATTTTTTTTTTCAGATTCCCATCATAAATGACTCTCAGAGTCGATAATCTTTCACAAAAACCCATCGTAAAAGGCTAAAAATCTAGTTATAAGGGTGGTGAATCTGATGGGTGGATACCCCCTCTTCCCTTCTCTTCTTTCAGTTATAGTGATAATGATGTGGGTTAGTGTTTAATACTATATAGGTGGATATATGGACTACCATTGGATATTAACCTAGAGATGATGGGTTGGTGTTGGAGAGATCTTAGTGATGACGAGGATGTGATATATAATGGGGGTATTACATGGTAGGAGGAGGGAATGAGGTTGATGTCCTTCATGTTCATGATACCCTATGGACCATGTCATATAGTTTAGGTTGAAATGTGATGGTGATTGATTTTAGCACCAAATAGAAGACCTTGAGAGGGTGGGGTAGGTAGGGATTCATCCTAACTCACATCAGAGATGCATATATATACGATGAGATATGCATGGGACGGATGAAAGCATTTGACCTTTGATGTTGGGGAGTGATATTGGAAAAGCCGTGGGGAATCTATTATGATGAATCTTTTCTTTTTATTCTTTGATGATATGTTATTATATTGGGTTTTTTATTTGGTGAACAAGCCATGGTGAGATTGGGATTGGTTAGTTGGCCTATTTAGGAGCATGTTGGTTATGTTGTTTATTCAATGGTGTATTAGTATAATCTTTTCACATGTGAATGAGATACCTTGGGTATGACCATACTGAGTATAAATACTAATCTCACCCTATACTTATATAAACTACTTTCCCATTTTCTAGGAGGATTTTAGGGACTGACCTAGACATCACTAGCTTGGATATTAGAGCTATTGTTGAATTGCTGCTGTCAAACTTGTCTTTTGGTATTTATTTAGACACTTTATTTGTATTTGTTGACATTTTTCATGTATAGTGGGTTGGTATGGTTTACCTTTTAATATTATGGGATGAACTTACATTGTTTTTGATTTTTCCTATCTCCAGATCCTTATTATAGTATTTAGGGTAATGTTTTCCATATGTGATATTTTTTATAGTCTTGGTGCTAGTCACCAACTTGGGGCTTATTGAAGGCGAGACTTAGGGTAGTTATCTCTCATAATTCATTTTTTAAAGAAGGGATACCTCTAAAGGGAGGGGTTCATGAAACTTATATACTAATAATATTATAAAAGTCGTGTTATTTATAAAAATGATATATTTCACTATTCACCTAAAAATAAATATTTTTATAAAAACTTAAAATAAGTCTTAAATTAATATTGATATTTTAAATTAAAAAATGACGTTTATTTTATCAAATTTAATTTATATAATTTTTTATTTTATCTTTTAAATAAAATAAAATAATATAATGAGAAAAAGTTATAGGAAAATAGCTTTTTACAATACTAGTTGTTCTTATTCTTAATTTATATAAAACACTAATAATGGTAAAATTAACCAATAAATATTATATTTTATTAAAATTATTATTTAAAAATAATATATTTAGTTTTATTTAATATAAATTATAAGAAAAAAAGAAATATTCTTAAACACAATAATAAATTATATAAAATTTTATAAAATAATATATAAATTTATATATCAATATATTTCATATTTTGGTTACTCCTATTCATACCTTATAATTTAAAAAAATTATTATAGTTATCAAATTTTATTTTAATATATCACGGTTTCATTTTAGTTCAATGTTGCATGTAATATTTATTTAAGAAAAAAGGACAGTGAAATATCTGGGTGTTACATTCTCCCCCTTAAATAAATTATGTCATTGTAATTTTGGAACTCAAACAATGGGGATATTTTATATAGAAAGATCATAATTAACCATACACTAGTAGTTGATTGTGGTTTGATTTAGGATATGGAGTGAGATTTCTCTATTTGAAATTTGACATGAGCCCTTTGTAATAAAGAGATGGTCCATTACTAATATAATCCTAAAAATTGAAGGATAGATAAATCCACAAGAAATAAATTTTCTCAAACCTTGAAGAACATTATTATACCATGAATATAATAATTGTACCAACATATGTTTTTTATTTAAAATTCAATATCTAACAGGTGAAAACATAGATGATATAATAGATAAACAAATATAGAGTGAAGAATCACTTTTTACTTAAATAATAGTCATTTCATTAGATTTTACTTGTTCCTACGGTCTAAGAAGTTTTTGGAATAAATTTTCATATTAATAACTTGGATTAGTACATTTGTTGGAATAGTACCCAAATTCTTCACATCTAAAACATCAAATTTATAGTGGATACTTAGGGAGAACCTTATTTTTTCTCATCATATTAACTAAACACTTCCTTTTCCCTCGGTATCTTGTCACTCAATTCCCTCATTTACAACATATCATACATATTCCATTTTCTTTGATACATTCTCTTGGGTGACTATTACCACATTTTTGACACAAATGAAATTGAACATTCTTTCTTTTGTCATATTTTCACAAAAAATTCTATAAGACTCCATATTTATCTTATTTGGTTTGTGTTATATTTTTGGATATGTACACATTATTAATCATATTTTGTTATAGCTGGTTCTTCATAACCACATGGTGTCTCACTCTAGTTCGCATTCTAATGTTTTGTTCATTAAGGTAATAATTACATTATCCCTTAAACCCATGGTTCCTTCTATTTACAGCTATTACTAAAACCAAAAGGGGTTAATGTGAGTGATGGAAAATTAACATCATAAGAGAATGTTCATAAATGATCTTATAAAAAAATCAACCTTAAAATGTATTACTATTTAAAACCATCAAATTAGCTTTCAAATAAACCTAAATAACCCTTGGTTTAATATGGGATTATTTTTCTTTATTTCTTTCATAATCCATAACCTAATTCCTTAATGTAATATATCTTTCTAAATGGCTTGTAAATATAATTAAATTAACCAATGTATATCATATAAGAGTGTCAAACTAGGTGCGTAGTTAGGCCTCTTTGTCATGCACCATTTGAAAATTAAGTTAATACCCAAGAAACCCTTTTTAGTGTTACTACTCATAGGTACATATATGCTTGAGCTTTCATCCAATGTAGTATCCAAATGTGTATTTCATTACATGGAAAACCACATACTAAAAAACTACCAAAATTTTGGATTTTATCCTATACTTAGACTTATCCAAAGGTTTTTTTCACTAATGTTGTCTCATATTAATCCCCAAAATATTCAATATTACCTCAAATAACCTAAATTCATATCTATACCTTTTAAATTTTTATCAATATTAGCTTATTGACCCTTAAATTATTCTCAACTAAAATTTTAACATCAAAATTTTTTCTAACCCCTATTCCGATACCAACTATGACATCCCATACTGAACCGTTTGATAATTACATTAATTAAATAAAATATTTAATTACATAAATTTCAATGACCTTTTAGGGTTATTATTTTATTGAATCAATAAAAACATTAACCAACAAAACCCAAGTTATTTGTATCAATTATATGTTTTACCCACTATTTATGAAACTAATTAATCTATAATGAGTCTTTAACATTTCCCTAAAATTATCCACAAAATCTATCTTATTAATTAGGCGTATCATATATAATAAATTTCTTCACAACCTGGAGGAATATAAACATAATAATTAGTGACCTAAAATTCTTAATAAATAAAAACATTATAAAAAATAATCAAAGATCATTAGTGAGATTAAGATAAACTTATGTGTATAAGAATGTAATAAAGGAACATGAACATAAAATATAGAATTCATACCTAAGAAAAAATGGGATGATAATAATTATGGAAACATAACATAAGTAAATTATATCATAAGATATCTGAATCATGGAATATGTGGAAACAACACAAGTCATGAAATCATAAATAAAAGTCAAGGGTCACTCCTAATACTATCATAGTGGACAGAGTCCCAAGGTGGATTGGGTCCACTCCCCATTCCCATAAACATAGAAGAAAATTCCACAGTGGATTATGCTCACTCCTTAGTTACATGCATTACATCTCATGATATATAAAATGTTTCCCAATGCATTATAGGACAATATAATTCTATCCCCACCTATAACACAATATTTTGTGCTTAGGCTAACCACTTGTGCACCATACATGGTATTTATTAAGATGAAAATATTACCCATTTCATTGGAAGGATATATAATTCTAGGCTCACCCCCCCACATAATCATTATATGTACATTCATACATGTTTCACACGATGAAAAAAACCATAAAAAATCATAAGTATGATAAAACCCATTATAAAGAAGGGGGATTCATAATATTGTCTCAAATAATAACTGAAGACTATATCTTATGGATTCCTAGGAGAAAAAGGAATTAAATATTTTTAAAACATTTATTTTTTAATAAATAAATATAGGTCCAAAACATTGAGTTTAAATATAGAAAAATTCATGAGAAGGATCAAGGAGAAGTAAAAATGAATAGCATAAATAACGCTTTTTGAAATGAGCATAGGATATTTTAAGGAAAGAAATAGCTTATTATTTCACTTTAGAATAAAATTGAACTAGGTTTGTTTTACATAAAAAAATTATGGGATTCAGAAGACATTTATGGTGAAAAATATTTTATGGAGGTGCCACTTATTATGAAATAAGAAATTAGAAGGTTCCTTTTTATGTTTCAAAAACACCTTTGATGAAATCCCAAATCATAAAAAGGATGATAAAAAATTCCTTTTAAAATAGGATAATATAAATATGAAGGTAAAATGAGATATAACATAATTATTCTTTCAATTAAAAAAGATAACATTGGTAGGAGGTTAAATTATATGAAAATAGAGGAAACCATATTTTAATAGGATCAGAATTATTTTTAGAATAATTTCATTTTCAAGGAGGAAGAGAAATCCTCAATATAAAATATTTGAATAAAAATTGATTTCTCAAGATAAAATTAGGGTATACCATATGAAATGAAATATTCATCTACAAGAGAAATATTATAACTCAATAAATAATATTGAATTCTAAAAATCACTTATAATTTTGGGAAGATATCAATCATCACCCACAATAAAGAAGAGCGTGAATGGAAGTAATGTTTCGAAGATAAAAAATGATTTGTTATATTAAAATTCAATTTAGGATTAGTTACACTAGAAAAATTAATATTAGATCATAATATAAAATAATTACTTAATGAAGGGTGATTAATATGAAAACCCTAACATTTGATCTTGTCTTCCACAAATTCACTATAGCACCCCCACTTCTTGGATTATATCCTTTACAAAGGGATTAATCTATTAAGGGATGATATTTTGAGATGAAAATAAATTATTTAGGGTTTCATGGAATTTTAAGGCGTTATAAATATTTTTGGTTGAACTAAGGGGGTTTTGGTGTGAGGGTAACTGAGGAGAGGAGTTCCCCATTTATAAGTGAAGAGTGATTACATTTTTATAAATACCAAAAAATTTTCAATAATGGGAAATCACTATCAAGGAAAGTGGCTCTATAACTGATAAATAGTTGATAAGAGAATAGATAATTTCAAACTAGGCCTCAACCATTCACTACCACATAGGTTTTAAACATGTTATCAGCCCATTTCCATTAGATTTTTCAATTTTACCATTTTATCTTTTACCGTGGTAACTAGTTTTTACCAAATGAAACTTATAATCTTTTACAAAACATTAAATTATTCTTTTCACATAATACGTTTCTACTGATTAAATGCTTTAAATCCATTTAATTTGGTTAAATTTATAAAATTCATAATAATTAATTTTAAAACAATAAATATATAATTTACTAAAAACTATTTTTTGAAAAATATAACTTAAGCTCTAAAATTTCAAATATGAGTTTTTAAATTAAAATAAACATATTTAAAATTATAAATTTACTTATATAATTCTTATTTGACCATATAAAAAGGCTTCATGAATTTTAAATTTATACTTATATACTAATAATTTCATAAAAGTCATGTTATTTATAAAAACCATATTTTCACTATTCTCCAAAAAATATATCATTTTATAAAAATACCAAAAAATAATGTTAAAATAATATTGACCTTATAAGTCCTGAAATTATGGTTATTGTTTAAAATTCAATTTCTAGAATTTCTATTTTAACTTTTAAATAAATTCACAAAATATAATGAGAAATTTTTTTTACAGGAAAATAGATTTTTAAAATAATAGTTGTTCTTATTATAAGTTTATATAAAGAAATCATAAATATATAATTAACCAATAAATATTATATTTATCAAAATAATAATCTAATAATAATAATATAATAAGATTTATTTAATAAAAAGTACAACACATAAAAATATAGATTTTTAACGCAATAATTAATTAAGTAAATTTGTTTAAATAACCTATATATTTATAATTATATTTCATAATTCAGTTACTCTTATTCACACCTTATAATTCAATGAATCTATTATAATGGATAAATTTTATTTTAATATATCACACTTTCATTTTATTTCGGTGTTGCGTGTAATATTTATTTAATAAAAATACATAGTGAAATCTCTGGTCGTTATATAGTGTGTATAGTCCGTGAATTCCAAGAGCCCATGTAGACTTACACTCTGATTATTCTATGAATTTTCTATGTAAAACTTGGTTCTATAAGCTATGTAATTTCTAGATACACTGTGTACTTTTCAAATATGTCTTATACAAATGTTAAGGATACTCGGCATGTATCTAGCATATACGCCGACCAGCCTGAATACTCTACATGACATGTACCCCACTATACATATCATAGTGTACTTAATATTTTATCATACCAATTTGGTGTGTCATATTTATTTTCAATGACACTTTCAATGAGTGTTTATGATATTCAAATAATAAGGATCACTCATTGATTAAAATTAGTTGAATAAGGAATTAAAGTGAAGAAGATGCATGATGATTATGAGGTATTGATTATTATGAGTTGAAATATGTAAGCTTATTGAATTAGATAATAAATTTTAAAAAATATGTTTTCATATATTGTAAAATTAGGTGATGGAATTTTGGAATATTGGTTTGGTATTTGGAGTTTCTAATTATTGTGGTGTGTTCCGCCTCCGACGTAGCGTGTTTCGGGTGATGGGGAAACAGTTTGGTGAGGATCATCACCTGTATCCTTTTACAGCGATGGTTTCCTTTCAAATTCATAATTTATTTTGTTTTGACCCATTATTTATCATTATCCTTTAAAAGAAGGTTGTATTAACCCCACATGGACTAGGTTATTCAAACATTTCGTATTGCGAAGGTGATACCACCGTCAGTCAGTCCCAGTGGGAAATTGCGTGGGGTCAAGTACTTGTGAAATCGGTCCTCCTCAGATATAACTTCTTCGAATGGTCTCCAACGGGTTTATTCACGGAGCCAGAAACACCCAACGACCCTATTGTCCATGATTCATGTACCTTCTTTCCAAAGGCATGCACTCGTTGATTGATGATTCAACCAACAACACTTGATGACTCCATTGGTCGAGAGGATGGGATGTCAGGCTCACTGCACCCTTCTAGGGGAGGATTATTGCTTGTTCTAGGAATCTCTTGTAGATTTAAGTCATGTTCATATTCATGAATACTTGGTTAATTCACAATGATTGTGTCCATGAACTACCCTTGGTTTGCAGGATCGTCGTAGGCATGCATATATTTGATGCTACAGAGGTACTGCTAGCTTTAGCCATACAATAAGGTTATCTTGAGTTTATCGTCATCCATGGGGATGGAAGGTGATTTGATGTTGGGATCGAAACCATAATATGGGTTCATATACATCCTAGAGAGAGGAATCATAACCCATTTATCTTAGAATGGCTGGGGCTTACGCAGGGAAGCTGCCCATTTGGGGGGATATAATTGGGTGAACCCTTTTGGGAGGGAACCCTTTTGAGCTCGGGCCTTCAAGTAGGCATCCTACATATCCTAGTTTGATCCAGAATCAGATTTATCATAGTTCAGAATTGTGTGGATGTTGTAACCGTCAGAGACCTCTAAGCCAACACGATTCATACTTGGTGTGGGAAACAGGAGGATGCGAAATATCCAACCAACCACATGCTTCCTCTCCTGCTGGTGGGAGAGGGAGAACCTAAGGCGGAAGAGTATGGGGAGAAGGTGGGATAGGGCACAGATCAATATACCCTTTAATGTGAGATGACATTAAAGGTCATTTGGCCATACCTCAGAATATTGGGGACTTACCTCCGTGGGAGGGCCCCAAAATACGTTCTAGGAAGGGGAGAAGTTTCATCTGCATCATTAGAGAAGTGAAAATAACTCCTTATACTAATCAATATTCCTCATTGAATGGAAGAGCAAGTGATCACCCTTAATCCCTCGAATTGAGAGGTTCACATCCTCATCCCAAGGTTTGAATCCGGGTTACCATGGGAATGTAGACCCACAAACATCCTTGAATCCTGAACCATTGTCGGGAGAGCCTTTGTGACTCCTCTTACCATGGGTATTTAGTTTCAAAGGGGCGCACTGATGCGCCTGATGGTCTGATCATACGGGTTCGATGGTTTTAGATGAGGATTTGGCTTGATTCCGGAGCACTAGTTTGTGGAGGGACCATGGAGGACTAGATGGTAGTGGAGGGTGTGAGGTTGGAACTGGAGGAAATAATACCCAAAAAAACCCCATTCCATGTATTTCTTATGAGAGATGGGGGAAGCTCCACATACCATAGTGGTAGGCAGGCAGAGGGGTCATTCATGTACCAATGTAGTACACGGGAATGGTTATATACCACTGCGTGCCACAGTGGTATGCGGCCCATCATGCTTCTTTAGGTTCTATCCACGGACTGATGCAGTATGCAGTGCCTTGTTTAGTCCATGTAGTGGTACACTACATAGAGCACCATTTTGAAGGAGGGTCCGAGGGATTATCATTCGCATGGGGTTCATCCGTGAGAAGTATATGGTTCACAGTTTCACCATTTAGGTTCTCAGTTCTCTTTTTATTATTATTCCCCCATTTTATGGTTCGTGGATGGCTATACCTGTGGAGAGCATGGTTCAAAATTTAGGCTTCACAGATGAATCAAGACTGGAGCTAGAATCTTCTCCGAACTCTTTCTTCCAACCTTTAGATTCCCTTAAAGATTTTGTCATTTGTTCTCTCTCAATTACTCATGTATTTTATTTATAGATGATCGAGGAAATCATATCTATGGGAATGAAACACCATTTACAGAGGCCCATGAAGAGATATCTTGACCCATATAAGACTCAGTCAACTGGTGTTTGTAGAGGCCATCGTTCATGATCATGGTTCATAAAACCCTACCGGTTTGCTTTGCCTGTGGACTGCTGAGTTCGCAAGACGGTACATGGATGACCATTGCACACACGATTCCTTCAGCGACACAGTTCATGTTCAAATGTGTTCTCTGGCCATTGCTCTACGGGTCAGCGGTTCATGAATCATTTAGTGTACCAGCGGTTCATGATCTAGGTGGTCCGCAGACCCTTCCCGGTGATGGTACGTGAGCCACTTTGAATTCTTTGAAAATTTGAATTCCTTCATGATTCTTCTGAAATTTACAACTCAAATTGAGTCCATTAGCCTTTCTAGTCTTGTAGGAGTACTTTATTCCTTATGAAAAGTGATTTTAGGAGTATTTTCTTCCCTTCATATAATTTTAGAACCCTAAAAATGACCCCCAATAGAATGGGGTCTGTTCGGAATGAAAAGGGGACTATTCTGATGCAGAAGTGGTCTTGAATTGAAATGGTTCATGGTAGAAAAGATATTCCTAGTAGTATGAGATGGCACCTATATATAGGGGCCCTTGTCATTTGTATTTTACCACTTCTTGTGGTGAAAGGTGATCTTGAATTCCTCCTGCATCCTCTGCATTTGCGTACCACACTTCTTATGGAAATTCAATTCATGAACCGCTTCGTATGTGCTTTGAACCGATCTTTTCACCATTTTTCTATCGGCGTACTGAATTTTGGGTTTCCTGAACGACATTTTGAATCTTTAAAATCAAAATCTGGATTCTGCATAAGAGGACCCTCTGCTGCTTGGGTGTCCACATACTGAGCTTGGATCGGTGAACTGAACATTAAAAACTAATAATTTGAACATAAAAATTTAACCCATTATCTTTGAAAATAAACTTAATGAGGCATAGGTTCACGGTATTCACCTCCCACAAACCTTTATATTCACCAACCAATGATCCGCAAGCCAAAATGTCTTGGATGGTTCATGTACCATGGTTGTACATAGTAAAATTCATTCATGTACCATATCCATATGTGGGGTTTCTTCCACACATTATGCAGTACGAGAATCATGGCTACCACGTACCTTTTCCAGAAACTGTATGCATAGGCTTATGTGGACATATTTTAAGTCCTTTATCCATTCTTCCATATCCTTTACCCAATAATTTTTTTGGACTGACTTTTTATCGAATTTTGGATCTTTCTATGTATGCTACAATAACCGCTTTACAGGCTGCTACTGACGTCACTGATTCTTCTAAGGCTACTATTACTTCCCCTATTTCTACTACTGTTTAAAGATTAAGGAACATGGAAGCTTTGGTTAATGACAGAATTTTGGTCGTTCCATTTCACCAATATATGGGGAATCTACTTACGGTGGGCCAATTGGAGTACCCAGCTTCAGACATGCTTCCTTCTTACAAGTTTGGTCTATTGTCTGACACAATGTTCCCAACACCAAATATGACTGATCATCCTACTACCTGGATAATTATTACCTCTATTCTGATTGCATTGATTTCTTCCATGGGCTGGTACCATCAGAGAGACACTACCTCCAGGTCCTTACTGAACTATGCACCACAAAATTTAGAGGGAGTACAGTGAAACCCTAAAAAGATGGCCCACTATTATCAGAGAATTGTGCAGAAAGATTCAATGAATGAGTAGTAAAATTGGTCCATCCTGCAAGATCTTCACACTAGAGGATCATTTGGCTTGGATTGGGGGTGGCCTTTTGTGTTATCTAGAGTTGCGATGAATTCTGAATAGAGATATAGACTGTGGGACTGTACGATGCCGCTTGGGTTTCTCAGACATACTCCCATCATCCTACTTCCCTTATTTCATAGCTCTTAAGTAGGTGGAGTCCAGATACCAACACCTTTAATTTGACCGATGGGGAGGTCATCATCAGTCTTTGGGACATCCAGATAATTTCGGGAGTCCCTATAATTCGGGACATGTATGAAAAATTTATTCCTCCCTCCTCTGCTTGGGATGATGAGGAAAGAACTCCCCCCCTTTGGATAAGAAACTCATTGTCCAAACAAAGGTACTTCTGAATGAAAGTGATTCCTGTCCGAAGAAGGAAATTTCTTTTGATGACTGGTTTAGTGCTGTTGTTAAGCATATTGGTCTAGAGCCTGATCCTTGGAGACCCAAATATTTTCCTACCAAAACCACCTAGATCTGAGAGGGTACTTACTACCCCGCCCTAGAATAGGGGAATTTTTAGAAATGGGGATGGGGGATCAACCCTGATGTTGATCAATTATTTCGACTGGTGGCTTTCTTGGCCATGTTTCTGAGTAGGTGGATCTTACTAGTGCAGGACTTTGGTGGTGCGAGATCCTCAACTTTTAACATGGCCGCTCAGTTGGCCACCGGTAGATATATTAATTTGCCTATCCTAGTTTTGGAAAATATTTACCTCCTACTTGGTCAAATAAGTAAGGGGGAAACTTATTGGATGACTGGGCCCTTCCAAATTCTTTATGGGATGGATGGGTGCCCACATAAGAGGTTATTCTTTCATTAATTCCTTGCCAATTCCATATTCCATCGTCCAACCATACCTTCATAGCACCATCAGGGTCATGCCGGTGGCTTGGGCTTAACATGGTTAGCAAGAGGAGCAAACCGAAAAGAAAAATAATGAATTAATGGATTATCTCAACATTTAAGAAAATTTCTCTTATTAACCTTATGATTCCCCTTCTGGTACTATTAAAAATAGTTCATTTGAAGACTTCTTCAACCGAGGTTACTTATTTTATTTGGGAGTAGGTGTCATGGTTGGCTGTATCGAAGGGGAGCTAATTTGTGATGGCTATGAACCCTATAGGTTTAGTCAACAATTCAACTATTTCCATAATTTGTGCCCTCCTACTCTCAACAGTGCTCATCAGGAGAAGCATATGATGATATCCCATAAACTATGGATAATGTTCTCCCAAGAGTACACCCAATGCCAGGCTAGACTTTCGGATCTCGAGGATTCTGTGCCCTTCCTCACTAAAAACTATTCTGAGGCCTGGGTTAAATCATGTCCCGATGGCCAATTAGCAAACCTGGTTCCTATTATGAAAAATTCCAAGGCATCCAAGGTGAAGGGAAAGGATAAGAAAAAGGGTGTTGCTGAACACTCTTGACTGGGAAAATTCCTCTGAAGGCCTCTTAGTTCCCCCCAAGGAAAATTGTGAAATACGGGGTCATGAACTCATGGGAGTTCGAACAAGTTGTTGAAGCTGCTCCTGGGAGTTCACCATCCATTCCCCCCGAGGTTGATTTTCCAGTGGCTTGGAGGAAATGGGACCTTTTGAAAGGTCATCAATCTACTAGCGACCGGTCCCCTCATGATTTATGGCAACTCCTATGAACTAGGGTAGTTTCCCTTAATGGCATTGTCTATGTTTCATCATTTGATGATGTTTCTTTCGATAAGGATCTTGAGAGGGTGGGTCATTACCTCGAAGAACTCAAGACCCTCATCCACTCCCGAAGTTGTCTCTGCAAGAACTTGCATCAGGTACTTGAAATGTTGCGACTAGACAACATTGATGGGGATGACGACTTCATTGTCTCACCTACTACAGCTCCCACGGAAAAAGTTTTTTACATGCTCCAATCATCTCATAAATGTTCCTCTTCTCAAGTTCCTAAGTTTATAGGGACACCTGAGAAATGTTTTCGGTTTTCAAGACCCACTCCGCTCCCTTTCACCAACCCTCTAGTACTGGACATCCCAATTACAGATGCATTTCTAGACACCTAGAGATTCTAGTATGAGTTTAGGGAGATCACCTCAAATGAAGATATATGGAAGCTTCTTCAAGAGATACATTTCCACCTTTTTTGATTTGGGGGATCTATTACTCCTAAAAAAATTTTGCCTAACAAGAAGCCTGAGGAGGTGGATTCATATTTAAATGAAATGGAAAAGTATCTTCATGCTCCTACAGACAAGCAGTATTGTTCGGACCGCGTGACGTTGATGGAAGTACTCCTATGGCCTATGGAAGAGGTTTTATCTGCAACCTCTATCCTTAAATTATTTTTATGCAGAGATGCTAAAGGCCCCCCTGCTCCCCTTTTTATTTTTCAAGGGCCTACAGGATCTCAAGAAATAAAATTTTCCTCAATTTATTCTCCTGGAGGTACTGCAGTTGGGGATTGTGCCCTATCAATGGTATGGGATGCTGCAGAAGGATCCCTTGGATCCCCAGAACACATGGAAGCTGTCATTGAAGACCCCTCTAGGTAATTTCCTCCTCTAGCTCCTCCTGACAATCTTATTCAGGAGCCATCCCCATGACAATCAAATAAACACAAGCAAGCCTCCCAGCTATCAAAGCATATTCAAAGGGGAATCACAAGTAATTGTTTATTCACTTGGTGATTGAACCAAGTACCCTTATCTTTTCGATTCACTATTACATATATATACTTTGACACATGGCCTATTGGAAACCAGACGATGAGTACTCATGCATTTGTAGCTCCTGTCCCTTTTAGGGTGGAGGAAGGGATGCCATCTTTTGCTGTTGACCGAAACAGGAAAACATGGGAATCTAAAGAGACCAGGGGTACTGTTGACCTTTCATTTGTTCCATCTCCCGCTCAAAAAATATCTACTCTAATAATAGAAGGGAATCTATAAGTTGAGGTCTCACTTGACCATGCTGAACTGACTCTCATTGAGAGAAACAGGGTGGTCTTAATAGCAGGGGCAGACTTGAGTGGTGAGTCCCAAGCCTTGCTATATCTTATAGGGAATTCTAATATCGAGGTTACAATCAATCTTAATCAATTGAAATTTTCCCCTATAGAGGGTTTCACTCCAAATATTTATATTATGTCTGATTATGGTGGCTCTGGGGAAGTCACAGTTGGGGAGGCTGATATTCTGACCCCTAAAAATTTGGAGCAGGCTATCGTTCCCTTTTTTACAGTTATGAGAGGTTTTATGTTTTCCCCTAGGATTCCAAGACCAATACCTTTATCTGGAATGACTATCCCTAAAGGACTTATATTAATCAACAACCTTCTGAGGTCCACCTTGAGGGCTACTATTTTGGCTAATCATGGCCCTGGGTCTTTAGTATTCCTGAGTAACCACAAAGCACAACTGATGATTGAAGATGTAGCACCACCTATTTTAGATAGTGTTACTACTATGGGGGTGGAATATATTTAAGAAATATCCTCCCTATCCTCAGAATAAAAATATCAAGCCTTGGAAATAATGACAGACACCCTCGCTCTGTCCTCCATTTTAATTACCAGAGATGAGGCTGTTGTAGGGACGAGTCATGCTGTAGCCACAAAATCAAGTACCTCTCTTGTAACATTCATTCCTGACTACATTTCATCATTAGGGAGTGACTCCGATACCTATCAAGAAATCCTGGTCAATCTACGTCCCATTCGGCAAAAGGCATGCAATAACATTTAGATATTGATTTCTTGGACTCGATTGGATGAGATACCAGTGAAATTTACAAAGTTACACCGCAAGTTTTTAGTCCTAAGTTTTGGTGGATTTAACTATCATGGTCTTTATGATATAGTAAGGCTGGTGGTCACTTCTCGAGAAGCAAATTGTATGCTCTAATCTCAACTTTACGTGGCAGAGTCGATGACTTATCTTGCTGCTACATGGAAAATTATTGTTGATGAAGATGTCAATCATGCTACAATGGGTACAAGGTTGCATAATGAACTCATGAAGCAAGAGTATTTGATAGAACAACTTGACCAGGAATTGGAGAAAAAAGACAGAAACTAGAGCCGCTCAAATAGGAGCAGGGCTGGGCTGCAACCACCGTTGAAGAGGGGTGATGAAAAATGCAAGAGGGAGAAAGGACCGGCCTCTAATCCATGAGGGACGCAGAGGCACTACGGGCGAGCGTGGAGGATGAGAATGTGAGTTTACTAAAGCTTCACCAAGATGTTCAGAAGAGGTACCAATCATTGATACAACTCTATGACTCTGCCGAATGTCTCTTGTAAAGGTCCTATCTTTCTTATAAAGAGAGGCATCGGGTTGTGGATTCCCAACATACATTTTTATGAAATATGATGGAACCGATTTTACTTTTAATGCTTCATACATGCCTTTCCCTGTCATATCAATTGATCATAATCAATAATATAAACATCATTCTAATCATGTATTAATTTTAAACCATGATTAGTAAACTTAAATAATCAACTTGAGATCTAATTTTTTCCCGATTTGCGGGACTCAATGGGTTTAGATTGACTATTTCTGAGGTTTTATGGAACACCACATGAACTTTTATGTCTTCTTTAATTATTAACACAATTTTTTCCTAATCCTACTTGACATGGGATTAGCGGGCATAACTTAACTTTTTCTTAGTCATCCCTTTATGGGTATTCTTCCTAAAAATATTTATGTCTCTTTTGATGGATCAACAGTTTTAAAGAACCGATACATAATTTTTATCCAGAGGTACCTTTTGCAGATTTTCCCTTTGGAAAGTATGGTATATGTTTTATGAGGTAAGTTCACTGCCCTACAAATCAAACTTATTACTGAAGTTTTCAGTCAAACATATTTGACCAAACTTAACGAGGGAGGGCCCTAATTTAGGATCATTAGCCGAGAGTGTTATAATATCCTTCAGACAAGGATTAGGGATTTTTCTTGACCCTAGATTTGTAAATTTTGGACATGAATAAGGATGGAGAGCCATTTTAGGCATACATAAGTATGAAAGGACTCTCATGGGGACAAAGTTTCCTTTTATTTAGAACCATATTCGGGGGAAACATATGCGGAGCCTCCAGAGAATGATGTGCATAGTCAATCAAAGGTTTATTTAGAACGATGGCCTTCCATTTCCAATGGCCTTGGTATAATTTTCAACATTTTGAATTTATTTTGATGTTGGGAGCCATAGTGGGTGTCTGGCCTGAGTAGTGGTGTTTGAAAACATTAGGGACATTGATATCAGCTTTGAGTGGGAAAATATTCCCACATGGCAATTATTTGCATGAGGGAGATCTTCTGAATGGTCGTTCAGTTATAAATCCCTATTATGTCAGGGGAATTTTGAAAGAGGAAGGAATGTAAGACATTATCCTGATGTTTTCCAAATCTGGGGTGTGAAGGAACATGAATGTCATTTGAGCATATAGAAACAATAAAGTACACTCCTGAGAATGAATTTCCTTTTGATTAATAGTCGTTTTGTAGGCAGTATATGAAGAGTCTCTAGGGCATGATGTGCATAGTCAAACAAAGATGTCTGCAGGACACTAGCCTTCTATCTCTAATATCTATGAAGGATTATGAAGATTGGGGATATTCTAAATAAGGTATGTGACCTTTGACAAGGGGTGTACCTGAACACAAAAAAGGGGGCATTTTAACTGAACTTTTTTGGAGAATCCTAGAAATGAGTGGGGGCACTCTTCTTTGTTTGCAGATCAACATCACATATATGGAGGGGCTATCTCTAGAAACCTCAAAAATGGAATAGAGATAAATCGGGCCTATATGTTCTCATATATAAAGGATGTGTGTAGAGAGGAAGATGTAAACTATGGATTTGAGGGCCATTGAATCAGAAGGGATGAAACGAGGATTGGAATCCATTGGGAATACTGAGATAAGAGAGGACTCCCCCAGGGATGAATATGCCGTTGATTGATGACCATTTTTGTGGTCAACATATGCAGAGCCACCAAGGCGTGATTTTCATAGTCAAACAAAGGTGTTCACAAGACACTGGCCTTCCATGTCAGATGGCCTTGAATGGTTATGGGGATTCAAGATCACTTAGAGCATAGAGTTTGAGGTATGTAATGTGTGTATCCTGATATATTGGAAACATTTGGGAAACAATTTACTCGTGGAATTAAGTATCCCATACATGGATCTAACTCCCATGAAGGGTGAGGAATTCCTTCCATCATTGGGGTATCCTATCATTTAATGTCGTATGGTTGAGGCAAAAGGTTCCTTACGGGGGAGGGAACCGTGATATTCCTTTTAGGGTCATGCTCCAAGGACCAAATTCCTAAACTATTTTTCGATAATGTCATGGTGGATCTCTCACTAAGATCTCTAATCTCAAATGAGCTATGCTTGGTGTGAGATATAATATATTACAAGTATTCCGGGTAATTACCTAGTAATAAAAAATCATCATAAGAGGGAACTTTAGGCATAAACCATTTCTATACAGTTTAACATCTTATAACAAGAATGATTTAGGCATTGTTTTTTAATGTCGTGCAGTGAGGACATGATGCTGTGTAGTTTAGAGTCATGCAGTGTGGAAGATTATACTGTCATAAAGATATTTAATAGTTTTGAGTTAATCGCATTCAGGATGTTCTCATGTTCATTGGACATGAGTGATGATAGAATGTGTAAACCATAGTCTTTGGGGAAACATGAATCAGGAGGGGTAAAATGGGGCTTGGAAGATATTGGGAATAATGATATAGGATAGGACTCTCCTAGGTACGAATTTTCCTTTGATTGACAACCATTTTTGTGGGAAACACATGCAGAGCCACTGGGGCATGAAGTGCATAGTAAAACAAAGGTGTCCGCAGGACAATTTCCTTCTATATCAGATGATCATGAATGATTATGGGGGTTCAATATCATTTATACCATAGAGTTTGAGGTATGGGATGAGTGTCTCCAAAAATATTGGAAACATTTGGGCAGTAATTTACTCATGGAATTAGGTATCCCTTACATGGATCTGACTCACACATAGGGTGAGGTATTTGTCCCATCTTTGGGTTGTACTATCATTTAATGTTGTATGGACAGGGCATAAGGTTCCTTATTGGGGAAGAAACTGTGACATGGATTTTAGGGTCATGCAACTAGGACTAAATTCCCGGAATATTCGTCCATAATGTCATGGTGGATCTCTTACTAAGATCCCTAAGATCTCATGAGCTATGCTCGGTATGAGAAACAATGGATTATGAGGATTCCAGGTCATTACTTAGGAATATAAAAATCATCATCAGAGGGCACTTTTGGATTTAACCATTTATATTCAGTTTAACATCATATATCAAGGATGGTTTTGGCCTCACAGTTTAATGTCGTGTGGTGAAGAAATGATTCTATACAGTTTAGAGTCATGTGGTGAGGATGATTATGCTGTCATAAATATCTTTAATAGCTTGGGGTTAATTATAATCAGGATGTTCTTGTGTTCCTTAGACATGAGTGATGATAGAAGGTGTAAAACATAGTTCCAGGGGAAACTTGAATTAGGAGGCATGACATGGGGATTTAAATACATTGGGCATACTGAGATAAGAGAGGACTCTCATGGTGACAAATTTGACTTCGATTGATGACCATTTTTGTGGGAAACATATGCGGAGCCACCAGGGTATGATGTGTATAGTCAAACAAAGGTGTCCACATGACACTGGCCTTCCATCACAAATGGCCATGAATGATTATGAGGATCCAAGTTTTACCGGGGTATGGAGTTTGAAAAATGGGAAATATGTGTCTAGAAATGGATTGAATATCTAAATCGTGACTACCCATGAACTACTGGAACTTTCTCATAGATTTGACATATATGTATAGAGGGAATCAGGATCTTTTGACTTCTCATGAGCGGGGGGCATGTGAGGGATCTCATGGAAATGAGAACTAATCCACACATAACTCTTGAAGAATTTTACAATTTATTATCATGATATTTGGACCTTTCAAGGAGTCCCTATACAATTATGACCTATGCACGGGGAAAGGGACATTTTTTATGGTGGCTGGGCTTGGATGTCAAATATGAGCATCACTACATATCCTACACGAACATGAATCATGTCAAACATAGTTCTGAACATTCCCTGTACTGATATGGCCTAGTCCATGTGTAAGGACATGTGAGGTATTTTTTTTAATGACAAATGGGCCGGGATTCCAAATCTGGGCATCACTACGTATCCTGCAAGGGTAGGAATCAAGCCATATTTAGTTCTGAACATTCCCTGTACTGATCTGGTTCGGTCCATGTGTAGGGTAATTTTTGTTTCATTTTCTATGGGTGTTGGGTCCACCATATCTCCCTATATATTTTTTTTCATAAATTAATCATTACCACTAATCCAAAGATCATGTGATTCATACTCGATGTGAGAAAAAAGGAGTGACAAGGGTTTCTCACTCCAGTGTGGGGAGGTATGGGATATGATATAGGCATTTTTTTGTGGTGTGGGGGGGGGGGGGCTTGGCCATGATTGAGGATTGATGCATCACTACGTATCCTGTGAAGGCATAAATCAAGCCATACATAGTTATTTTAGAGATCATATAGTTTATTTTCATGTGATTAGGACACTTTATGCCATGTAGTTTAACGTCTTATAGTGAGGACATGAGTCACAATTTATTGTCATGTTTCAGGGACTAGTTACTTACAGTTTAACATCATATGGAAAGTATAATGGCTCATAATTTATGTTCTTAGAGTTTTGACTATGACATGAGGGTATTATAACTCATAGTTTAGGGTCTTAGATTTTGGACCATGGCTAATACCATACATTTTATCATCATGTTGGTTAGGATAAAAACTCATAGTTTAGGGTCAGAGTGTTTAGACCACGAATTCACTTTATTGGTAATAATAATTTAAGGTCTTAGAGTTTGGACCCTGGATTCATGGTATTATTACTCATAGTTTAAGTTCTTAGAGTTTGGACCATAAAAATGGGGGCTGCTACTATGCAAAGTAATTCATCAAGAACTTCGCATTTGTGGGATCCATGATGAGTTGTTCGTCCGCCAATATCAGGGCATACACTCCATTGGAATAGACCTTATGTATGACATATGGTCCTTCCCATGTTGGTTCATGCTTTGGGGGCTTCTTCCTAAGTATCATTAGGGTTCTGAGGACCAACACCATTTCTCCTTTGAGGAAATATCGGAGGTGGACCTTTTTGTTAAAGGCTGGTGTGATCCGATTTTCGTAGATTTCCAAATGGTGTAAAGTTTGAATATTTTTTTCCCTGGCTGCTTCAAATCATCAAACTGTCACTAGGATTGCTCATCCATGAATAGTTGTTCTCAAATGTCCACACGAAGTGACTACACTTGGATTTCGATAGGAAAAACTGCATCTACCCCATATAATAGTGAGTACGGGGTTGCCTGGGTGGCGGTGTGGGTCATGGTCTGGTAAGCCCATAAAGAATTAAGGATCTTGTATGGACATAATTTCTTACCCTTATCAACCATCTTTTTTAGTATGTTGGAAAAAGTATTCTTGAAAGCCTATATATACCCATTGTCCACCGTATGGTAGCGGGATGTCCTGTTGTCTTTGATTCCATACTCCTCGTATAACTTTTCCAACTTAGCAGAGTAGAAGTTGGTGCCATTGTCTATTAGTATTGTATGGGGGAAACCAAATCTGGAAATGATTTTGGACTTCACAAATCTAATGATGTTTTTCTCCCCGACTTCTTTAAGGGATATGGATTCGGCCCATTTGGAAAAGAAGTCGGTCGTTTGGAGTATTAACATGAACTGTTTGGATGTAGCAGGAGGATATGGTCCCACAACATCCATCCCCCAGGTGGAAGATGGACAAGAGTACTTAGCAGTATGAATTAACTCCGGGGCTTGGTGTATAAAATTGGAATGAATCAGTAAGAATGGCACTTCTTCGTGAATATGGAATAATACCATATCATAATGGGCCAGTAATACCCACGCCTTTAGATTTGGTGAGAGAGCTTAGTTACTGATTGGTGCACTCCACAAGCTCCAGAATGCACTTCTTTCATGACGACAATAGTCCCTTCTCCAACAATGCACCTGAGAAGGACTCTGTTTCCCTCATAATTTGGGGATGACCTCCTTGATTGAAGGTTCAAACATTCCAATCGGTTTCTAACGGGTTTGTTCATAGAACCAGAAACATCCAATGATTCCACATCCATTTGGACATACTTTCCAAAGGTAGGCGCTCATTAGTTTGTGGACTAATGAGGATTAAGAATTTTCATTGGTCAAGAGGATGGGAGGTCGGACTCTCACACCTTTTTTAGGGGAATTATTGTCTACTCCGGGACTCTCTTTATATATTTAAGTTATGTTCATGAATCCTTATTATATTACCAAGTATAAAATGAGCTTTCCTTCAGATCTGACAATAAATGATTAAATATGTAGGAAATTTAGAGATTATTTTATATGTATTCGAGGTTCTTCATCTATAGATAATCATCTGTATTTATTAGAGATTCCTGGTCAATGGTATCCTTCGACACATTTATATAGAAGTCTCTTGGTCATTATGATGACCATGCTGGTTTTAAAGCCACTTAGTGGGACACTTGAAGTTTATTGTCATTCAGAAGGACATGTATTATTTCATAGTTGGGATCGAACCCGCAGATGGGATACCTACATATCCTTTGTTTAGAAAAGGAACCAGAACCCACGTAGTTCGAGTAAGGGAGTATGATGTTTATGATTAATGGCTTAAAGAAGGATGTCATAATTACTTTTACACAATAAGCTTACGTGAGTCATGCTCGGTGTGACAAATAAGAGGTATTGGTAAAAATCAGACAATTGTGACATGAAAGATGCAATCATAAGAAATAATGTGGGTCTTATGTATGTATGACTGCCCAGATAAATGAAGATTAGGATTTACTTCAAGGATGAAATCCAGGAACAGGGTCCATAAAGGTATATGTGCTTCATGGAGATTTGAATACTCTAACTTGGGGATTACTCCTGAAAAGGAGGCCCAAATTAGGAGAGGAATTATAATTGGGTTTCACTCCTGAGAAGGAATCCCAGATCAAAGGTAAATTATGACTGGTTAAGAGAAATTAATACTGGGGCTTACTCCTCAAAAGGAGGACCAGGTTAAGAGACATGAAAAAAATTAAGGGACTTGGGGCTTACTCCTGAGGAGGATGCCCATATTTGAGACTGGGGCTTACTCTTGAAAAGGAGGTCCAAGTTAATGATTATGACAAGGGATTATTCCTGAAAAGGAGGTCCGAGTTAATGATTATGACTGGGGCTTATTCCTGAAAAGGAGGCCCAGGTTAATGATTATGACTAGGGCTTATTCCTGAAAAGGAGGCCTAAGTTAATGATTATGACTGGGGCTTATTCCTAAAAAGGAGGCCCAAGTTAATGACTTCTCTCATCTTAAAGGATGAGGTTGAATGAATGAAATATCAATCTTTAGTGAGATAAAGATGTGCAAATCACTATGTTTTGAGAGATATTCCATAGTATTCCTTTCATATAAGGAATTCAAATCAGGAAATCATGCCATAAATGGATTTGAAGAGTGTATTGAAGACTGAATATTGAATAGGAGAGGTGGAATGGCTTAAGAGGGGTTAAATGGGAAAGAAGGGAACCCAAAAAGGCAGGGGCGCACAAGTCCTGGCTGGTACACAGGTACTGCGTGGGCACGCAAGTCCTGGTCGTCCAGGTATACCTGTGCAACACATGGGTAATTGCGCGACGGTTAACCAGTAGGGTAATACTTGAGCGAATCTTGGTTAAAGCCTTTAGAATCATCTTGAGGTTCTTCCAGAAGAGTGGCACACAAGTTCTATTGAAGGAGTTAGGTGGCGTGCAAGTGTGGCCATTTCCCTTAAGGGCTAGCCACTCAGGCGCACAAGTGTTTATGAGTTTCAACTCTTAGGCCTTCCTACCCCTCTTTAGATCTTCTGTTCTAGGTAAGAAATTACCTTATAAGTGTTTTGGAAGCTTTGAGAAGAGACTAGGGTGTCGGGATCTCAAATCTGAGTTTCTGAAAAAACATTCCCCCCTTTATGGGGGGCCCACAGGGTCTATTTATAGGCTGGAGAAGACCCCGGGCGGTTATCACTTAGGGCGCCCAAGTCACTTGTGCGACCATTAGGTGTCACACAAGTGGACTTGCGTGACCATGATGGAACTTGCATGGCGCATTTGCTTTTGAATCCTTGTTCATGACTTTGTCGATTTTTGATTTTTTCTTTAAAGGATGAATCAATTTGTGCTAAGGTATTTCCCTTTCCATTCTTTTAGACAATGTGACAAAAAAGGAGCGTCAACAAAAGTCCCCCCCTAAGAGTTGGATCTGGAAGAATAAAGATGTGACTCTGAGGAAAATAAGAAATCCAAAGAGAAAGAGGCTCCCAAGTGAGATTCGTGCAGCTGTCATCGCGCAGGTGCACATCGCGCAGGGCCTGGCACGCAGGGGTACGACCTTTAGTTGCGTAGGGTATGACGCACAGGGTTCTAGCCGCATCTATAAATAGAGGACCTCACTTCCGTACAAAGCATCCAGATTTCAAACCTTCGAGCTCTCGCCACACAGGTCACCTTCTCCGCGCAAGTTGATCTGTTTTCCGATGATTCTTTGTTGTCGCGCTGCTGTATAGGAATTTGGACTTTCATGGTGATACTTGCGTGATAAAAACTTGCACGGCCCATCCATACTTGTGTGTCAAAATTAGACTTGCGCGCCTTAATGCCTTAGCCATTTTTTCCAAATGTCTTCACATGGTTTATGAAAAATAAATCCATTTAAGAGTTAATTTATTCAACTCTTGTGCAGATTTAATGGCTCCCAAGAGAATCAGAACGGCTGATGGACTGGCTAGCAAGCAGATTGATGACATGATGAACATTGTTGTCCATGATTACTATGATATCTACAACATCACTCTCCTAGATTTGGATAAGTACTTGAAGAAATATCATCTTAATTTCCCACAGAGCATCTACCTGCCTCTATATGGTCATGGTCATCTACAAGTAGTCAATTTTACGGATGCAAAGAATTATATTACTGAGATGCAGCAGCACTGCTACTCCTCTATTTCAGTTATGTTGTGCATTAAGAGCAACAACATTGGCGTGAACTTTCAAATTTTTCCTCCATGTCATTTCCTTGCAGATATAAAAATGGAAAACCCATGGGCTGAAATGTTTTCTATTGCTGGTTGGTGGAGAGAAGACAAACATGGTATTAGAGAAATATCTAAAAATAGTACTCTCTCAAAATGGCTCTTTACTTCCAATGCTTCATTCTCAAATCCATGTATCCATCTTCCAAATCTCTGGGACAGAAACAGAGTCACTGTTTGATCAGCAGAAAATTTTCTCAAACTGCACTTGAGAACATTCTTTTACAATTGTTCCAAGAAGAGCTGGTATCACTGCATCTCTTATGTTATCCAGTTGAATGAATGATTTCCAGGTGGCTGCTGATGAAACTCGGGATGCCGTAAATAAAATGAAGAGTTATGTTGAAAGTCTTTTTTAATTCTTGAAAAAGAGAAGAGACTCCAGTCTGTGGGTGTCCTTCTAACTCTTGTACATCAATGAAAAACACTTTTATCTTCAATAACTTGTGAACGTATTTTCCTGCTACCTGCTTTAAATTTTACCTAAGAAAATGGGCCTAGTAAGCATAGTTTGATTTTTACTAGGATTATTATAAATGACCCTACAAACTTTGAATCTTTTAATTTCTCTATATTACCTAAATCATACAAAATGTATGTTTAGTGAGCTGGAACTTTAATTTTATTCAGATTTCCTTTTCCTTTTGTGGGCAGTTTAAATTCATGCACATCGGACATAAAGAGGCTAATGTTTAAGGTCGAAATAGTTTTGAACGAATGAATTAGAATTGACTCAATTCCTTGACAATTCATCTGAAAACATAGTACCATACTCAAGTATGAGGGAAAATATGTAAACTATGACTTAAGAATATTTGGATATGAGGAATGATATGAAAAAGAGCTAAAAGGCATTAAAAGAAGTAGTTCCCAAGAATGAAGTTACCATTATTTAACAAACCCGTTAGGGGGTTGAATTATGCAGGTCCACCTAAGGGCATTGGATGGATAGTCAAATAAATAGTATATTTTGGCTAACAAGTCTATTATGTAGACTGTTTATGCAAGGCCGCTTAAGGGCACGTGCTGCATAGTCAGGCAAAAGAACTCTAAGAAATTTACTTTCCTAGTGCTAAAAATCCAGTGAAAGTTTATGGAGATTCAAATTTTCCAAAGTATAGAGTTTGCTGTATGGAAAGAGGTACTTGAATATAGAGAAGATATTTCCCAAGAAGATTATCGAAGAACTGGATGGATATCACTCCTACGAAGGTCTAACCCAAACGTAGGGAAGGGGAATATAAACCATAGACATGAATACTTTCAGATCATGAAAATGAATATGGGACAAATATGTTAAGGATGACTATTTTTGCGGATCCCTACATACTGTCATTTATGACCAATAAGGAAAAAAGAGTCTTTCTTCCCAATAATGAAGTTACCATTATTTAACAAACCCATTAGGGGGTTGAATTATGCAGGTCCACCTAAGTGAATAGGCTGCATAGTCAAATAATAGCATC
The DNA here is from genome assembly GCA_963277665.1 of Viscum album. Classification (NCBI taxonomy): domain Eukaryota; kingdom Viridiplantae; phylum Streptophyta; class Magnoliopsida; order Santalales; family Viscaceae; genus Viscum; species Viscum album. The sequence continues at coordinate 1,081,675,477 of OY728134.1, read as the reverse complement.
TTTTGGCTGAAAAATCTGTTATGGAGACTATTTATGCAAGGCCGCCTAAGGGTACATACTACATAGTCAGGAAAAAGAATTATCAGAAGTTTGAAATTTTTGTGAATAGAAGTCAAGAAAAGGGTTATGAAGATCTTAAAATATTTAAGGTTAGGATTATGACACATAAAGATGGATATTTCCCAATGTATACAGAGATACACAGATCAATTCTAACCATAATCATGTTGTGGCTGGGTCCTGAAGGGAAATGTTGTACTTCACTACGTATCCCATAAAAATGGGAATCAAGCCATACGTAGTTCTTGAACTACAGTTTAACGTCGTGTGGGACAAAAGGATTAGAGATCTTAGTTTAGGGTCATAGAACTTGGGCCATTATAAGAAATACACAGTGTTTGTTTTCATGGGGACTTTTCAGCCAAGGGACTGAAAATATAATTTGGGGTTAGGGCCAAAGACTTGGGGCTGGATTCTAGGGACACTCGAACAATACTATGTATCCCATAAGGATGGGAATCAAGCCCACATAGTTCTGGAAATACCCTCTATACAAATTTGGTTCGTACATGTGAAGGGTGAAAGGGGACTTTAGTGCAATGATGGTTTAACCCAAGATAAAAGGTTTGGGCATTCCCATGTATGCACGTAGTCTTTGGAATAATACATGATTGAAAATCAATGTAAATAATGATTCCCTCTCAAGTGAGGGTATCAAAGAATATTGTAGTTTATTGTCATACTGGACAAAAGTGTTGTATAGTTTAACGTCATATAGCAAGGACAAAAGTGAAGCAATGTAAAAAATATTGATTCTAGGTGTGGTTTCACGAATCAACATCGTATGAGATGGAGGTTAACCGATGTGAAGAGATTGGTTTTGGTCTTGATCCTTGGGAGGTTGCCTACATACCCAGCCAATAAGGCAAGGATCAAAGTCCACATAGTTCAATTAAAGAATGAATTAGTGATCAAGTTGTTCTTAGGGACAACGACCTAAAAAATAGTATTGGTAATTACACATGGTTAGTAGCTCAGAGAGAGTGTTATGGTTGAAGTTTTCTCTAAGCTCACGTGAGTCGTACTCGGTGTGAGAAACAAGAGGTAGTAGCGACCCTAACGATGCACAGTTTAATGTCATGTAGGACATGTAAAGGGACTATGCAGTTTAAAGTCTTGTAGTTAGGACTATTGGCGATACACAGTTTAGTGTCATGTAGCAGGGACAAAATACAGTTTAATGTCATGTAGGACGTATTAAAGGACTTTCTATACAGTTCAACGTCATGTAGTTAGGACGATGGGGAAAATATAGTTTAATGACATGTTGGACAAAAAGACGACTATGCAGTGTAATGTCATGCAGTGAGGACAAAAGAGTACACCATTCAAGGTCATGTTGGACGTATTAGGGACTTCTGTACAGTTTAGCGTCATGTAGTGTGGACGTCACAGTTTAATGTCATGTGAGACGAAAGGAATAAAAATAGTTTAATGTCATATTTATGGACCGTTTCTGTAAAGTTTAACATCATATAGCAAGGACTATGAAGGTGACATAGTTTAACGTCATGTCGGACGTATGTGAAAATAGTTTAGGGTCATATGCATGGACCGTTGATGATGCAGTTTAACGTCTTGTTGGAAAATGGTGCAGTTTAAGGTCATACCGGACCATGGTGCAGTTTAAGGTCATACTTGACCATAGAGGATATATTTTGTGTTTATAAAAAATACTTCTTAAAAAATCTGGCATTGGTTGGAGTAGTGATGAGTTCTCCATCCATCAAGATTAATGAATAAGCTCCATTGGTGTATGACCTATGTATTGAGTAAGGTCATTCCCATTTTGGCTCAAGATAGGGATGTTTCTTTATTGGTATCATTGGAGTTTTGAGAACTAATACCAATTCTCTCTGAGTGAATGAACAAAGACGAACATTTTTGTTAAAAGCTCGTGCTATTCGATTTTTATAGACTTCCAAGTGGTGCAAAGTGCACAATCTTTTCTCATCTAATCGTTCCAACTCATTCAATCACTTTTGAGATTGTTCATCTGTAGATGATTGATCAAAAATGTCAACTCTGAGTGAGGGTAGTTGAACTTCAATTGGGAAGACTGCTTCTGTTCCATATATCAATGAATATGGAGTGGACCGAGTTGCAGTGAGGGTGGTAGTCTGATAATCCCATAAATCATGAAAGAGTTTATCAAGCCATGATTTCTTATCTTTATCCACCATCTTTTGCAGTATATTTGACAGAGTCTTGTTAAAAGTTTCTATCTGGCCATTGGCCGCTGCATGATACCGAGATGAATGGTTGGATTTGATGTTGTATTCTTGATACAATTTCTTCACCTCAGATGAACAAAAGTTGGTGCCATTGTCCGTCAATATGGTATGAGGGACACCAAATCTGGTAATGATGTTAGACTTGATGAAGCTAACAACGAATTTAGAACTTACTTCCTTAAGAGGTATTGCCTCTGACCATTTGGAAAAGAAGTCAGTAGTAGTAAGAATATACTTAAACTGCTTGGCCGTAGCCGAAGGGTAAGTTCCCACCACATCCATTCCCCATGTGGAAAATGGAAATGAGTATTTATCTCTATGAAGCAACTCTGGAGGTTGATGAATGAAGTTGGCATGTACTTGGCATGAATGCTTTGTGAAATAAACACAATCTTGTGTCATTGAAGGCCAAAAGTATCCAGGCCTTCGAATTTGATCAGACAGTCTATGTCCAGACTGGTGGGAACCACAGACTCCTGCATGCACTTCTTTCATGACATCCATTGTATCTTCACCATCAATGCATCTGAAGAGAACTCCATAAAAACCATGTTTGTAGAGAATTTTCTCTAGGTGATCTGGGCTATCATAAAGAGTTAATTTGACCACATGTCGCCGAATTTGTTCCTTCTCGACTCTATCAGGTGGAAGTGTTCCATTTTTAAGGTATTCCCTGATAGGTGACATCCATCCTGTAGTATGACCATACGGTTTAGGAATGGGACTAATTTCATTAATTTCTTCTGTTCTGATTCGAACATAAGGTGAAATTGCACGACAGTGGGAAATACTGATGGTTGTCTTGTCCCGATTTGGATCTGCCAGAGCTGTGGTTATATTATCCAGTGCATCATCTTGAGCATTTTGTGATCTTGGGACATAAGAAAATGTCAGTTCCGAAGGGAATTCCGCCATTAACTCTCCGACTTAATCATACAAAGTGATTAATTATTCTTTTCTGATGGCATAATCCCCATTGACTTGTTTGATTACCAGGTCTGAATCACCTTTCACCTTTATGTGATTCACTTGTGCTTGAAGCGCTAATTCCAAGCCTACGATGAGAGCTTGGTATTCTGCTTCATTATTGGTACCACCATCCAAAAATAAGAAGGAATAAGGTAACACTGCCTTTTCTGGAGAAATGAGCACAATTCCTAAGCCAACTTTGTTGAATTTAGGATTTTCCATTTTCCTCCCTGTTGGACTTCTGGAAGCACCATCAAAATACATTTCCCATTCTTGAGGAATTTCTTGAATAGAGAAGACTTCCTCATCAGGGAGTTCAATATCTAAAGATGTGTCTTCCATTGAAGGGTGTTCATCCAGGAAATCAGCTAGAGATTGGCCCTTTATCACCTTTTGAGACACATACTGAATGTCGAATTGCTACAAAATAACTGCCCACCTTGCCAGACATCCTGTAAGAATTGGAAAACTAAGGATGAATTTGATCGGGTTATTGCGAGATACCAATTGGACCTCGTTATGTTGCAGGTAGTGTCTCAACTTCTGAACTACAAAGATTAATGCCATGCAACACTTCTCAATACTTGAATACTGGGTTTCTGCTTCAAGCATAGTTCGACTGAGATAGTAGAGGCTGTTTTTATTCCCAACATCATTATTTTGGGCAAGAAAGACACCCAATGAGCGCTCTAGATCTGTCGCGTAGGGGATAAGTGGTCTTCCTTCAACAGGTGGCATGAGTACCGGTGGACAAAAGAGGTATTTCTTGAGAATATCGAATGCTTCTTGACATTCTTCAGTCCACTGGTAATTGACTCCCTTCTTCATCAATTGGTGAAGGGTAAACTTTTGCCAGCCAAATTGGCGATGAAATGATAAATATAGGCTAAATGTCCTTGAAGTCCTCTTAATTATTTCAAATTTTGAGGAGGTTACATACCAAGGATTGACTTGGTCTTCTCAGGATCGACTTCAATACCACGATGGCGTACAACAAAGCTGAGAAATTTTCCTGAGGTTACCCCAAAAGCACATTTTAAGGGGTTCATCTTCAAATTATGTTGTCAAAGCTTGCGGAATATGACTTCCAAATCAGCCAAGTGATTAGAACGTTTTTTGGATTTGACCACCAAATAGTCTACATAGAATTCAACAAACATCCCTAAGAAGGGTTTGAAGATACGATGCATGGCATGATGATATGTTGCACCTGCATTATTTAAGCCAAAGGGAATTACTCGGTAGGAAAACACACCCTGAGGGGCTCTGAAGGATGTGTATTCCTCGTCTTCTAGGTCCATTCAGATCTGATTATATCTAGAATATCCATCCATGAAGGAAAGTTCTTCATAGCCAGCTGTTGCCTCAATTAAAAGTTCTATAATCAGAACTGGGAAATCATCCTTAGGACAATGCCGATTAAGATCTCTGAAATCGATGCAAACTCTAATTTGTCCGTTCTTATTCTTTACAGGGACAATATTAGCTAACCACATGGGATACTGAACTTCTCTGACAAAATTGGCTTTGATAAGATTATCCACTTCAGCTTCAATTTTGGAAGCATAAGTTGGGTGTGTTCTTCTCGCGGCTTGCTTAAATCCTTGATTTTCTTCTGGTAAACCCAAATGATGAGTAGAAATATCAGGATCAAGCCCGGGAATTTCTGTATAGTTCCAAGAAAATATATCTATATTTTTTCTTTAGAAAAGAAATATACATCTCTTGATCTTCAAGATTCATGGTCACACTGATTAAAGTGGGGCGTGGATCTTCTTTTGTACCCAGATTTATTTCTCTGAGTTCATCCACAGTGGTAGAGATACCCTCTTCAAATGCTGGAGGAGCATCTCTGAGATCTTCCTCTTCATCATCATCATGTGTTATTTCTTCCATTTCTACTTGAATAGTATATGATAAAGTAGAATTTTCATGATCAGAAGAGATGTCAAAATTTGCATATCTTGAAGAGAAGCTTCCATTTCCGACCCGATTGATGATGAAGGGTCTTCTTTGGGTAATAAAGAGGAGATGATGGATTGAGAATCGACATCATTGTTCACCTCCTATGTTGCTATAACTTCTTCTGGCCTAATTGGTGTAGTATAGACTTATTGGATTTTAGCAGATGAAATGAAGACGTCACCATTTGTGCTTTCATCACTACTTGGTGGGTTAGCAATTTCTCCCATGTTGTCTGGATCGATTGCCGTAATTGACATTATGGATCTTTCCATAAGAGTATTTTGATTTGGGTCTATCTTGTCAATTTGATTGATAGGAAACACATAATCTGTACACACATGTGTAAATGGATTTACTGGAATCTTCTCCAAATCATATGGAGCATTAACATTGGTAATCTCCTTTGTTGTGGATTTCTCCCTTCCCTTTATGTGATAGAATTCCTCCTCAATGTATTGAGACTCACATGTCTTGAACGGGGCCTTATCACCATACAATGTCCCAACTTGACCATCGAAACAATATTTGAGACATTGATGGTATGATAAAGGGATAACCGCATATTGATGTAGCCAGGGTCTTCCAAGAAATATGTTGAAAGCTGAGTCTTGATCAACAACCATGAAATCCGAATTGGATACAAGATCTCCAAACTGAGTTCTGAGTGTAACTTTGCCCAGTGGTTCTTGTTCATTTTTATCTTATCCTTGTAACATCATGGTAGAAGGAGATAAATCAGATTCCGTGAGGCCTAATCGACGAAGTGTACGAATGGGCATGAGGTTGACTCCTGAACCATTGTCAATGAAAGCTCTTCGGTCGTCTACACCATTGACCTTGACAGATAAGTACAAAGGTCTAATATACCCATTCACAACATCATATTCATCTTCATCAGTAAAAGATATTATTGCATGGAATTCTGTAGGATTATTCTCTATGTGATAGACTTCAGCTGCAACAATTTCAGTTTCAAACTCCTGAGGACTTGACAAAGCCTCGATGAGTGCTTCCCGAAGATCTTTTGACAGATTCAGAGCATCCAGAATTGATAACTTGGCTGGTACATGGGCCAAGTGTTTCAATACATCCTACTTTTGATCCAGAGGTCTATTTTTTCCAACAGGAATATGTGGTTTAGTAGGTACCTTGGAAGCAGATTCATTGGAAGTTGATGCATCTTGTATTGGGATAGGAGTTGGAAATATTCCTAGTTTTGGAAGATTAGACCGATTAGATCCATTTAATTTCAGAGAGGAAGAAGATGGAACCTTCAACCGGTCTTCCAAAATAACTGTTCCAGGACTGAATTTGCTATTGGTAGAAGAACTTTCTTGTTCTTGCTAAGCTCGCTGAAGGGATCTACCACGAGTTTCTACTGCGTACACAGTTCTAACAGGGGTAGAATTGGAATAGTGTCTTCTGAAATATCCACATTTTCCCCTGTATCCTGAGCCTCTGGAACTTCCTCTGATTCCCCTATTTGATACAGGGAATTCAGGCTCATTGAAATCGAAACTGCAACTGGCATATGGATCTGTTAATTGAATCATATTAACAGAAACAAAGATTAACTCTTCTTCTGATGAAGAATTTGCATGATTAGCCTGTTTAGGCCGTGTCGTTTGGTGGGGCGGTGCCCGTGGCTTTGAAGTAGATGGCATGAAGTCTTCCAGATTCAAAGACAACTTAGGATTTGACACATACTCATCTTCTTCTGATTCTTTTTATTTCTTTGAATCATGCCGTTTCTTTGAGGACTTTCCCTCTGATGAAGAGGGTTTTGCTGCGGCATTCATAGCAGAAGGTACAATTTGTTTCTTAAATTGCATTCTCAAAATAGCATGAGTTCGATTGATTGTCTTTCTGACCATGAAATCATCATACATTTGTGCATTTTTTCTTTTGACTTCTTGTCATTCACCTTCCTCCTCTGGAACTATAGCAGTAACACATGCTACCTAAGCTGAAGAATCTTTCAGTTTGACTTGTCCTGAGTCGACCATCTTTTACAGGAGGTCATTGAAGAGAAAACACTCCTCGATGGGATGCCCCAACATTTGATGAAAAGGGAAATAATTGGGACAGTCTTCATATCCTTCCTAATTTGGCCTTTAAGGCCAAGGAAATTGAACCAGATTATTTTCCAAAGCCGAAATGAAGTAACCAGGAACTTGTTCATTTCAGAAAGAGTATGTTTTTCTCTTCAGATCCTCAAATTGTTTTAGTCTTTGATCTCTTTGATCATCTGGATGAAATGGACATTGTTGTTGGTGCTCAGGAGGTGGAGCACTTCGAGAAGATGAAGGTTTTGAAGTAGAAACAGGTACCAGTGCTTGTTTAAGCATAACTGTAGTAGTTTCTTCTTTACCCATTCACCTTCCGGGAGATGATGGAATTACATGAGTTTTAGCCTTAGTCTATATAAGTGAATCTTCAATCTGTTGAGTGATTGAAGTAAGGTCTCAAAACCCTCCTGTGTATTTCACAGGGATTAACAGCGTGCGTAATTAGTCACGCATATTTGCCACACAGATTAGAAACAATTTCTCTTGAGGGAGTTCTAATATTAGGGAATATGTTAATCCCTTCCAGCAAGCAATGAAATATGAGACCCTTTCATTCTCCCTTTGCTTAAAGTTTCTAATATCAAAAACTTTTGTCTTTGGAAAAGTTGATCTGAACTGAAGAAGGAATTGTTGACAGAGATCTTCCCATCTGGTAATTGACTGGGATTTCAAGCTTGTATACCAGACAAAAGCTGGTCCTTGAAAGGTTCATACGAAGCATCTGAGTTTCAATGCTTCTTGCTGCTTCGGATTTACCATCATAGGATTGCAATAAGACACGTAATGCATCAAATGCTGTTCAGGATCGCCTGCTCTATTGAAAATAGGGAATGCAGGGCTCCCAAAACTGGATGGAGGAGAGATTGAATCTACCCATTCCGGGTAAACTTTATTTTCTGGTTGAACTTGTGCACGTTTCCCTTCCATAGTTTCTAACTGACATGTTAATGACTCAATGGTAATTATTTACTTTTGAGAAACATCTGGTTGAATTTGGACTTGGGTAGGTGCAATGACTGGAGCTTGTACAGGTGTGGTGGTTGGTGCTTCAACTGATGGTAGCACTTCCAACTATTGTTGCACGTTACCCATAGGATTAGACCTATGAGGGTGTACTGATAGAGGAGGATATTCTTGACCCATCTCAATACCTGCAAAAAATTACCTTGGCTGACTAACTCTAGCATGCTTAGGAGGAAGACTACCCTGAAGTATTTCTGTGTTCATCCTCCTCAATTCCTTCATTTCTTCCTCCTGTTGCACAAATCTTTGCTCTAGTGAGAGCGATTGGCCCTATCCAAAGGGAGGATATGTAACTTGATTCATCCTATTTCCCTTGTTTGATCCCTCTCGGAGAGGTGGAAGTGGGTTATTTTAAGGAACACCCAGATTTTGGGTAAACCTTTGATTTTGTGTATGCACATCTTCTTCATTTATGTCAGTGTGTACATCTTCTTGAGCAGGAACCTCTTCATCTGATTCCCCCGAGTGAGCCTCATCTGGTGGATCAAAAACAATGACATTGATGACATTGATTGATACATAACGCATCAAATCCCTTCTATCATCATTTCTTTGATATTTTCATCTTCCATGTCTTTGATGAGACATTGCCTTTTGTTGATTCGATCCCTCATGAACTTCTTGAAGAACCGTAATTTGGAGGGAATATCCTGATAATTTGGCTCTTCGTTCCTCTTGAGGCTTCTTCCCCAATCGAGAAAAGACCGAATTTATCTGAGGAGGGGATTGATGATTTGAAAAAGTCCCAAGTCCGGTGGACTGGGGCTGTTCCTACTGTTCCCGTTCAACTCCTCGAATCCTATTTGTTGATTCCAAGGGTTTGTTTAAAAGAGGCCCCAGTCTGGCAAGATGGGGTGGCTCTTGACATTCTATGTCTGAGACTTTCTTAAAATCTCTCATAATCTTGAGAACCTTAGTCCGAAAATTAGCTGGATGCATTAACCTGTATCCACTTTTTTCAACTGGTTCAAAAGACTTTTGGATGATTTCCGACACTTCTATCACTTGATGATGTGCTTGATCCATATGAGAGGCCTATTCAATATTCTCATTTGATTGATGTAGGAGTAATTCAACAACTTGTTCTCTATATTCTTGATTTTGAGAGGAACTAGTTGAGGCCTTTTCTTGGGAAAGCTTTTGATTACGAACAAAGCCCATTGACTGTGACCGGCCATGGGAAATAACATTTCATGAGACCATTTTCGGCGGGCTTTGCTGACTGGAGAGTACCGTGAAATGTAGTGCTCCATGAACACCCCATCCTCTAACATGAATACTAGATGGGGAATTGGCAATTAACTGACGCAATATTCTTAGTGCGCCAAGGCATGAACGTTGAAGGGGTCTCTGCTGCTTTTCAGCCTTCAGATATTAAGAGACTGATAGAGATGCCAAATCAATATGACATTGTAACCCTTCTATTATCTTAAGATTATTTTCATATTCACCATAAGATAATACTTTCTTCGTCAACTGACAAATAGTTTTCCATATGTTGATATGAATATCATGAATTCCATCTTCCGTCAACATCTTTTTAATGTCATACTGAGAGTCATCCAGAGGCCAAAACATGACTGGTACTTCACCTTTTTCCAGTTGTTTTCTCATGTTCAAAATTTCCTCTTCATCATTGAATGAAGATTATTTTACCTCATTTGACCAGAGTTGGTGTTTCCTTGTTGCTTCATCAGATTCAACAAGATTGGTAGAGAAATCATTGATCAAACTAGAAGATGCATGACTTAGGGGTGGTTCGGAGAATGACCTACACCCTGGGCTATCTTCTGATTGAGAAAGTATTTCACCTGCTAGCGATGAAGCATCAGATATGACTGGTTTCACATTTGAAAGTGCCTCAAGATAAGAGGGATTTCTCGGCACTACATTGTCCACTGGAGCATTTTTCGGGCAATGTGCATCACTAATGCAGAGAGGACTTTTGTAGCAAAATTTATCATCATGGGGAGGACCACCATAATGGGTTACAACAAAAGATGAGATCTCTTGCTCCTTGGTCTTCTGACCACACAGAGGGTTCCTGTGGCTCTCATACGAAGATGAAACTTCGAGATCGACCGAATTGTCATGAAGCAAGCCTTCATGAGGAAGTGTCTGTTGAAGACCTTCGGAATTAATGTTCCCACTATTGGGAAATGAGGGAGTAGAATCTTGGATTCCAACAGATAATTGTCTGGGGGCTTTATGAACTCCAGCATCGAGCATGGCCTTGTTACAAATTGGCTCTTGATCTCCTGACTGTGTTGGGCAGGTCTGTTTCTTAGACGCCTTCTTAATTGATTTGGAAACCACTTGTTGATGAAAGTGGCTACTCTGAGCAGTTGTATATGCCTGATCAGGAAATATGTTTAGGTTAGGCTAACGATATCCACTCAAATCAGGTGTATGTTCCTGACTTGGTTGTCCGTATGATATGGGGGAGTATGCCCCACAACCCTCTTGGACTGGAACAAATGTGTGTGTCTGTTCCGGAGTGAACAGTTGATGAGTCACTCCACTGGTAGAGATAGATTTATGTGTCTTTCCCTGAGATGCTACTGAAGCTGTTATAATATCCTGGCAAGAATCCAGAATATGAGCATGGATTTGCTTCTTCTCTTTCACCATCAATAGAATATGCTTGGTGACTTCAGCTTCCAAAACGGGGATATACGTCCATTCCGTGATTGGAGTAGGTGTATGTGCATGCTCCTGTCCTCCTTTTCCGGTCAGTGAATCCTGACAGTACTCACGTGTGGGGGCAGAGAGTTGAGTTTGCCTCCTGTTTATTGTCGGAGCTTTCCGACTGACTTCTCTGTGTGCTACCAAGCAAAACTGTTGGTAGGATTGATTAGTATTAGTAGGTGTATGTGCCTGCTGATTTCACATCACCGAACATGGTTGAAGAGCTCCATCATATGTAGTCAGACGAGCCTGCTGAGTAGCTGATGATGTATAAACAGGTGTATGTTCCTGCCTATAGTAATCTGCCAGAATTGCTTTACGGGATTGGCGTGACGTTGCCAGTCGAGTCTGCTGGACAGAAGAATTAAAATGGGCAGGTGTGTGTGCCCGCTCATTGCTTTCCACCAGGTTAGGTTGGTGGACTTCTTTGGAGATGGCAGAGATGAGAACCTGCTCACTGTTAACCAGATTTCGCCTCTGGAGATTCGTATTTCCTACTCGGGATCGAGGAACCTGAGATGAACGCCTGTAGTCGACACCCTTATCACGTTGAGGGTGCACTGCCGCACGAGTCTGGCGGCGATTGTTGATGGGAGCCCTCGGGAAGGACACATGCTTCCTTGAATTATGGCCCTGAGGGACCTGCTCATTCACCTCCCCATAATATGGGAGTGAATGGTGATTGCATTCCGGTGATAATGACCCGAAACAGTTGGAGACGGTGGTTAGCACCGCCTGCTTCTTGATCACTGTTCGTCGTTGTTTGGATGACCGGTGTGAGTTTTTCACTTGGAGGGATTGTCGGGCAGCCTCCAGAGTTGGGATAGTACCATATTGATGGTACTCCGTAACTAGCACATTTGATTCCCAGCATTGAAGACGCTGAGTAGGTGATGTCATCCTTAGAGCGGATGGCGATCCAGCAGGAGTAGCAGCAGTGGCATTCGCAGCAGTGGCATTCACAGGTGTGAACTTGAGATCAGTCATTCTAGAAATGCATAATATCTTGGAAAAAAGTTCCTTTTTGATATAACATACGTAATCAAGATAAATTCAGCCACTACATCTTTTGGATGATAACATATTTCAATGATTGTTTTTGTTGGACCTCTCATTGATTTTTAAATAGGGGCCTAACAAATAGGTAAAACATCATTTTAACTTGGTTAAGGATTCACGTCGGGTTCACCATTTTTTGTTTCCCTCAGAATTTGGGGATGACCTCCTTGATTGAAGGTTCAAACATTCCAATCAGTTTCAAACGGGTTTGTTCGTAGAACCCGAAACATCCAATGATTCCACATCCATTTGGACCTACTTTCCAAAGGTAGGAGCTCATTTGTTTGTGGACTAATGAGGCTTAGGAATTTTCATTGGTCAAGAGGATGGGAGGTCGGACTCATCACAACTTTTTTAGGGGAATTATTGTCTACTCCGGGACTCTATTTATAGATTTAAGTTATGTTCGTGAATCCTTATTACATTACCAATTATAAAATGAGGTTTCCTTCAGATCTGAAAATCAATGATTAAATATGTAGGAAATTTAGAGAATCTTTTATATGTATTCGAGGTTCTTCATCGATAGAGAATCGTCTGTATTTATTAGAGATTCTTGGTCAACAGTATCCTTCGACACATTTATATAAAATTCTCTTGGTCATTATGATGACCATGCTGGTTTTAAAGCCACTCAGTGGGGAACTTGATGTTTATTGTCATTCATAAGGACATGTATTATTTCAGAGTAGGGATCAAACCCGCAGATGGGATACCTATGTATCCTTTTTTTAGAAAAGGAATCAGAACCCATGTAGTTCGAGTAAGGGAGTATGATGTTTATGATTGATGGCTCAAAGAAGGATGTCATAATTACTTTTACACTCTAAGCTCATGTGAGTCCTGCTCGTCGTGAGAAACAAGAGGTATTGGTAAAAATCAGACAATTGTTCCATGAAAGATGAAATCATTAGAAATAAAGTGGGACTTATGTATGTATGACTGCCCAGATAAATAAAGATTAGGATTTACTTCAGGGAAGAAATCCAGGAACAGGGTCCATAAAGGTATATGTACTTCATATAGATTTGAATAATCTAACTTGGGTCTTACTCCTGAAATGGAGGCTCAAATTAGGAGAGGAATTATGATTGGGTTTTACTCCGGAGAAGGAATCCCAGATCAAAGGTAAATTATAACTGGTTAAGAGAAATTAAGACTGGGGCTTACTCCTGAAAAGGAGGCCCAGGTTAAGAGACTTGAAAAAAATTAAGGGACTTGGGGCTTACTCCTGAAGAGGATGCCCATATTTGATACTGGGGATTACTTCTGAAAAGGAGGCCTCGGTTAATGATTATGACTCCAGATTATTCCTGAAAAGGAGGCCCGGGTTAATGATTTTAACTGGGGATTATTCCTGAAAAAGAGGCCCAAGATAATGATTATGACTGGGGATTATTCTTGAAAAGGAGGCCCAGGTTAATGATTATGACTGGGGCTTCTTTCTGAAAAGGAGGCCCAGGTTAATGATTATGACTGGGGCTTATTCCTGAAAAGGAGGCCCAGTTTAATGACTTCTCTCATCTTAAAGGATGAGGTTGAATAAATGAAATCTCAATATTTAGTGAAATAAAGATGTGTAAATCACTAGGTTTTGAGAGATATTCCACAGAATTCCTTTCAGATAAGGAAGTAAAATTAAGAAAATCATGCCATAAATGGATTTGAAGAGTGTCTTGAAGACTTAATCTTGAATAGGAAAGGTGGAATGGCTTAAGAGGGGTGAAATGGCCAAGAAGGGCACCCAAAAAGGCAGGGGCGTGCAAGTCCTGGCAGGTGCGTAGGTACTATGTGGGCGTTCAAGTCCTGGTCGCACAGGTATACCTATGCGACACATGGTTACTTGCGTGATGGTTAACCAGCAGGGTAATACTTGAGAGACTCTTGGTTAAAGCCTTTAGAATCATCTTGAGGTTTTCCCAGAAGAGTGGCGTGCAAGTTCTATTGAAGGAGTTAGGCAACACGCAAGTGTGGCCATTTCCCTTAAGTGATGGCCACTCAGGCATGCAAGTTTTGATGAGTTTCAATACTTAGTCCTTCCTCCCCCTCTTTAGATCTTCCGTTCTAGGTAAGAAATTACCTTAGAAGTGTTTCAGAAGCTTTGAGAAGAGACTAGGGCGCTGGGACCTCAAATCTGAGTTTCTGAAGAAAAAAAACTTCTCCCTTTATGGGGGGCGGGGACATAGGGTCTATTTATAGGCTGGAGAAGACCCTGGGCGGTTATCACTTAGGGCGCACAAGTCACTTGCATGACCATTAGGCGTCACACAAGAGGACTTGCGCGACCGTGATGGAACTTGCGTAGCACGTGTGCTTTTGAAGCCTTGTTCATGCATTTGTCAATTTTTGATGTTTTCTTCAATGGCTAAATCACTTTGTGCTAAGGTATTTCACTTTCCATTATTTTAGACAATGTGACGAAAAATGAGCATCAACAGATTCCGTCAAGGACTCATTTTTAGCGAACCTTTTCTTGGTATACCCCATTATACAAGACAAAGTTGACTTCCCATCTTCAGAGCTGGTCCCTTCCAGCCATATTAGGTTGGTGTTCCCCCTTATGAAGGTAATTTGTGATGGACGTCTTACAAACCATGGTGTGACCATAGGGATCAGGAATGAGGAAAATTTCATCAATTTCCTCTATATTTCTTTGGATAAATGGAAATACCATCTGGTGGTGGGAAGTGATAATGACTACTTCATCCCGGTCTGGATCGTCCAAGGCTATGGCTGTATTTTACAAAGTGTCCGTTTGGACATTTTATGAAAGGGGGACATAAGTCAACATTGGTTCTGATGGGAATTCTATCATCAGTTCTCGAACATGGTTCATTAAGGGGACCAATAATACTCTATTAATGGCATATTCACCACTGACATGTTTGATGACTAGCTCTAAATCACCTTTTTTTTGCTTTTGGCTTGAATATGAAGTTCCAGTTCCAGGCCTGCAATGAGGGCATGATATTCTGCTTAATTATTTGTACACCCTTCCAAATGAAGGAACGAGTAAGGCAGGACAACCTTTTCAGGGGATACAAGTATAATTCATAGACCCACTTTTTTTATATTGGGATCCTCCATCCTTTTCCCTACCCGACATTAGGAAGCACCATTGAAGTACATTTCCCATGTCCTAGGGTCCTCTTGGATGGAAAACACTTCTTCATATATAATTTCAGTATCCAACAGTGTTGTTTCTTCTGAGGGGTGCTCAGCTAGGAATTCTCCTAATGCCTGGCCTTTGATGACCTTCTGGGGCATGTAACATATGTCAAACTATTGTAGGATGACCACCTATCATGATTGGCATCCATTTAGCATGGTATGGTTGAGGATATATTTGAGAAGGGTGTAGCGGGAGACCAGTTGGAACTTAGGGTGCTGCAGGTAATGCCTGAGTTTTTGAACCATGAAGATTAGGTCTAAGAAATTATTTTTGATTTTTGAATAGTGAGTTTCAGCATGAATCGTTGTTCGGTTGAGGTAAAATAGGTTTTTCTCTCTACCGGAATCATTCATATTCATGAGGAAGGTGCCTAATGACTGTTCTAGGGCAGTTACATACAAAACGATTGGCCTCCTCTCAAATGGTAGCATCAACACCAGAATACTTAGGAGATATATTTTGATATTTTCAAACACTTCTTGGAAATTGTTATCCCACTCATACGTAGCTTCTTTCTTCATGAGCCTGGTGAAAGGTAAGAATTTTCCTACTAGGTTGTCTATGAAGCACTGAATATAGGTGAGGTTCCCCTAGAGTCCTCTCAACAAAGTGAGGTTGCGAGGTGGGGAAATTCCAAGGATAGTTATTGTCTTCTCAGGGTCAACTTCGATGCTGTGATGGTGTACGACAAAGCCGGTTAATTTTCCAAAGGTAACACCAGAGGCTCACTTTAGGGGATTCATCGTTAAACTGTACCACCACAATTTGTTGAAGACAGTTTCAAGATCAGCATGGTGGTTTGAGCATTGTTGTGATTTAACCACCATATCTTCGACATAACACTTGATGAATCATCCCAAGAAGGGTTTGGAGATGTGATGCATGGCATACTGATATGTTGTACTGACATTTTTTATACTAAAGGGAATAACCTTATAACAGAACACTACATGAGGGGACCTAAAACCAGTTTCTTCTTCATCTCCTTAGGACATCCATATTTGGTGGTGTCTAGAATAGCCATCCATAAAAGATAGAGCCTAATATTCGGCAGCTGCATTGATCAATAATTCTATGATCAGGACTGGGAGGCCGTCTTTTGGCCAATGCCGATTGAGGTCCCTATAGACAAAACATATTATAATATGTCTATTATTATTTTTGAAAGGGACTATTCTTACTATCTAGATCAGATATTGGACCTCCCATATGAAGTTGTATTCGATTAGCTTGTCTACTTCATCCTCTATTTTGGAAGAATGTATCGGGTGGGTCCTTCTGGTTTCTTTCTTATAGCTCTAGTGATCTTCTAGTAAGCATAGATGATGAGTGGAAACCTCAAGATCGAGGCATGTAATTTCAGTGTAGTTATAGGAAAACACATCTCGATTCTTATTTAGGAAGGAGGTATATGACTCCTTCTCCTCGACAGGCATATCCACACTAATCAGAGTGGGATGCAGGTCATTTTATGTGCCTAGGTTTATATCCTTACGTTCATCGACTGTAGAGGAGACACCTTATTCAAATGAAATAGGGGGAATCTTTGATGTCTTCTTCCTCCTCTTCTTCTTCATTATCATCATTATCTTCTTCCATTTCTAATGAAGAGAGGATTCTCAAAAAAATCTTTCCAATGATGGGAGAGAAATTGTCTTTCACCTTGGTGGGTAAGGTGAGGTTAGTTTGGGGTCCTGTGGATGGGTCAAGAGTATTGTTATAGGGATTTTCCTGTCACCAAAGAATCCATCCTCTTCTTCCATGTCTTTGGACTTTCTGGTCGTAATAGGGACCATGCCGATAATTGGGTCTGCATATGAACATGCTCTTATGCATTCAACTTGGTTAATGGGTAATAAACACTCTTCCCCATGCTGTTTAAGGGGGTTAGCAGGAGCTTTTTTCAATCCATTTGGGGTAGTAACCCAATCAATGTCATCAGAATAATGATGTTTTTCTTCCGATTCATAAAACCCTATGTTGCTATAATGAAACTCACAGGACTCAAATGAGGATTTATCAACGTTCAATGTCCTATTTCTACCATTGGTGCAATATTTAACAAACTGATGGTATGATGATAGAATTGAATCATGATGATGCAGCCAAGGCCCCACTAACATGACGTTGAAGGCTGTACATTACCATAATACCTTATTGGGTAAGGTGAGGTCAGTTTGGGGTCCTATGGATGGGTCAAGATCATTTTTTATAGGGCTTTTCCTATCACCAAAGACGCCATCCCATTCTTCTGTGTATTTGGACTTGGTGGCCATAATAGGGACCATGTAGACAATTGAGTCTGCATTTGGACTTGCACTTATGCATTCAACTTGGTTAATGTGTAATACACACTCTTCCTCAAGCTACTGAAGGGGGTTGGTGGGAGCCATTTTCAATCCATTCAGGGTAGTAATCCAATCAATGTCTTTAGAGGAAAGATGTTTTTCTACCGATTCATAAAACCATGTGTTGATATAATGAAACTCACAAGACTCAAACGAGGATTTATCAACATGTAATGTCATATTTCTCCCATTGGTGCAATATTTAATGCACTGATGGTATGATGACAGAATTGAAGCATGCTGATGCAGCCAAGGCCTCCCTAACATGACGTTAAAGGTCATACTTTACAATACTACCAGGAACATAGAATCTGACATGAGGTCTCTAAGATGAGTTCTAAGATTTATTCATCCCAATGTTTTATGTTCTCTTTTTTAATATCTCATCAGAGTTGTAGTGTATGGTGTTAAGCTATCTTCATTATATCCCAGTCGATGAAGTGCTTTCAATAAGAGGAGGTTGAATCCAGAGCCATTTTTGATGAAATACTTCTGGAAATCAATTCCATTTATCTTGCTGAACACATATAAGGTTTTGATGTGACCTTGCTTGATGGAGTCTTCATTCATGTCTATAAAGGATATTACAATGTGGCGTTCTTAAGGATTGGTCTCTATTCAATAGATTTCAGCTGCTTCTACTTAGACCTTTAATTCTTGGGGACATAGTAAGGCTTCGATGAGTGCCTTCCTAAGATCTTTGGAGAGGCTTAACGCATCCAGGATCGACAACTTTACTGGTACTAAGGCCAACTGCTTTAGAATATCTTACTTCTTCTCTATAGGTCGGCGCTTCCTGGCATGGTGTTACTCTTTCACAAAAACTTTAGGGGTTTGGGATTTGGACATGGATGGTTCGACCTCTATGACCAGGGACGGTGGTGCTGTGGTCCTTTCCAGGTTGGGCCGAACTGGTCCTCCTATATGCCTTGGGCGATTTGTTAGTTTTTATTCCACTGATGGATTGTCCAATATAATTGGGCTTGGATTTCTTTTGATGGGGGTGGAGGAGCATTCTGGTTCTTATTGTGTCTTCCAGAGTGTCCTTTCGTGAGTTTCCGTGATGTTAACGGTTTGAGTTATGGCCTGGCTGGGAATTTGACTCCTACTATGATCGTGCCTTCCAGGAAACCTTTGGCCT
The DNA here is from genome assembly GCA_963277665.1 of Viscum album. Taxonomy (NCBI): domain Eukaryota; kingdom Viridiplantae; phylum Streptophyta; class Magnoliopsida; order Santalales; family Viscaceae; genus Viscum; species Viscum album. Next base: position 1,081,656,749 of record OY728134.1, on the reverse strand, counting down.
CTACATCCTCTTCATCTAGATCTCTGGTTGGGCATGGGGAATTTGGTTTCATGGCCATAGTCTCCATCCAAGAAGGGGTCCATCAATTGAATGAAATTAAGGAAGTTGAATATCAGTTCTTGGTCGGACACTGTTTCTTTATGACTATCTCCTTCTAATGGTTCTATTTGGTGGGGTGGTGCTCGAGTACTATTTGGTAGGGTGGTGCCTGTTGTACCATTTTTCAGGACGGCGCCCATTGTACCATTTGGTGGGGTGGTTTTTTTTGTGCCATTTCTATTGGCATGAATTCCAAAAGTTTCAACATTGAATTTGGGTTTGGTGTTATCCCATATTCTTTCTCCTGCTCTCTTCCCTTTTTCCCTTTAATGGGATGCAGGGCCGAGGAGGATGGATGTGTTGTATTGGGAGCTTTTGGGGGCATGGTTGGTTGTTTCAACTACACTTAGAGGATTCCATGAACTCGATTGACGGTCTTCCAAGTCATCCAATTTTCAAACTTTCTCTACTTCTTACTGGCGACTGTTTTCTATTCCTTTTCCTATCTTGAGTTTGATGTGGAAACATATTCCACTTGTGCTGGCAGTGAGCCCAACATGACTTGTCCAGAATCCACCATCTTTTGTAGTAGATCCTTGAAAATAAATAATTCTTGGATGGTATGTCCCAGTATTTAGTGATAGGGAAAATAATTTTAATGGTCATCGAGACCCACTTCATCGGCTCACTTTGGATTCGGTAGCCAGAGCAAGTTGAAATTCATGGTGGGTAAGAAATATCCACGGAACTGATCATCTCATAATGAGTAGAATTTATTTCTTCATTCTTCGAACCAATTTATTTTAGCACCCTATCGCTCATCTTGTAGAGGTGGGGGTGGGTGTTGGAATCCAGGGGTCTAACACGGTTTGATGGGGGCTTCACAACTTGAGCTGGTGTTGTGGGTAGATTATGTTTGATTGAATCCGCTTCATATTTTCTCATTCTTTTCCCTGGGGCAGATAGGGCCACTCGATACTTGAGATTGGTTCATTTCAAGGATTATTTTATCCTTTGGGAAATGGATGAGAAATCTTGAAACCCACTTGTATACTTCACTAGGATGAGCGATGTTCACAATTCATTCCGATGGTTATCGATGCACATGGTGAGCATTTCATCCTGGGGAAGCATCCAGTTCAGGTAATAAGTCATGACTTTCAATTTGGAAATGAAGTATGAGACTCTTCCATTCTATCACTGTTTGCAGTTCCTGAGATCCCTGACCATCTTCTTAGGTAGAAATGAACTGAACTAAAAGCGAAACTATCGTCAGAGTTCCTCCCATCCAATGTTTGAGTTAGCTGGAAGTATACCATAAAAAATATAAGCCCTGTAGGTTTTTTATGAAGAACCTGTGTTTTACTACTTCTTTCTACTCCAGAGTGCCCATCATGGGGTCACAATAAGAGGCGTAGTGTAGTAAATTTGGTTCCAGGTCCGCCAAGCCATTTAATACTAGAAATATGGGGTTTTTAAATTTTGGTGGTGGTAGAACATTTCTTACCCAATCAGGTTAGAGTTTCCACTCTAGTTATATTGGAGAGTGCCACCCCTCCAAGGATTCTAGTTGAGAGGACCATTTTGGGATATACCTAACACTGAGAGGGGGGGGGGGGGTGAATCAGTGTTGGAATCTTTTTTAACCAATTCCATGTTTTTTATCCCTTTACCTTTTGACCTATTAGAATCTTGATTCTCTTATTGTCTTTTCCCTATCACATGCAATAATAGAAAGCAGTAAAAATGCACATGATATTTTTACAATGTTCACCACTAAATAAGAGCGGCTATGTCCTTGAAAAGAATAGGAATGACCAATGCATGGATTATCTACTATAATGTGATACCTTGTTACAATGGGTTGACTAGGAAAACAATCCTCTAGTCAGTGTGGCTCCCTACACCTGGAGGAGGGAAGTAAATAATCTCTTCCCATTGTTTCTCCCTACACTCGGATGGGGAAGGGAAACAATCCTCTTCTAACTTGCAACGAGTAAGGTATACCCTTACACTCAATGGTTCTTTATAATTTCAGTGTAAATAGTCTCTTATAGCCTCTAGTTGGTTCTTTATATTGCCTCTGAAGATATTATTCTCTCTGTTAAAAGAGTTTGCAAAACCAAAAGAATCTTCCACCTATTGAGACCTATTGGATGTCACAGTGCTACTTTGTTCCTCCTATCTTCAATTATTACCTACCTATCATCATGCTGGTAAACAACCATTTCATTCTCAACAGAAAACCTAAAAGCTATACAATCTTCTTCCCCTTCTTCTTTAGTGAAAAACCAGCTACACTGAGATCAATTGTACTTCTATCTACTAGAATCACAAACTCACTTTTTGATTATCATAACAATGAAGACCATCCCATATTAGCATCATCACAGTTTGTTATGGCCTGAATAACTGAATATAGATTGGCCACTCTCTTCTTCATATTATCTTCCTTCTAATTGAAACAGTACGATATGGAATAGTGCAACAGTGTCTTAAACTCTTTCTTCAATTATCAATACCAACACATGAGTGTATCTGTATACTACCCTTCTTTCTTTTTAAAGATGTGAGTTTAGTTTCACATCTAGATATTCAACACTTTGAAAAGCACAATGAGGGTGATAAACACCCGCCGGGTGAGTGCGGTACAATTTTTCATTGTGAAACTTAATGGTTCACAGTACTTACTTCTTCGAAAATCTGTTTTGAGGGTGTTATACACCTTTAGAAGGCCTTCAAGACCCCAATATTTCCCACACCCCTTTTGGGAGACTTGTGTGCAACATTAACGACTCGTGCGCAACATTCAACATTTTTCACGGAAGACCTCTTGTGAGCAACTTCAAACTTGCGTGCAACACTATTCTTGCGCGAAACTATCCTTTATTGCATGCAACTCTTTTCTTATGTGCAACTATCCTTTTTTTCATGCTACTCATACTTATTTTGCGAAACTAACTTTGTGTATATTTCTTATGCGCTTCATAGATTTGATTTCTTCTAAGTGATGAGCTTTCCAAATGTGAGGGTGTCACCTATTATTTATAGACCATGTCGACCCCTACACGCAAAAACCCCAATGTGTCATGCAAGATCATGATGCATCGTGCAAAACCCAATTTGTCATCGCATTGGGCGTGTACGTCTCTTTCACCCCAACCTTATCTTTCACGCACTTCTTGAATATTTCATGCACCTCATTCCTTTTCCAATTTTCAATGTTTTTCCTTGGATCATTCCTTGGGCGCAAAACCACATTTGAAATATCATTGGGTGCATAAGTTTCTTTGTGCCAACCTCATCTTCTGCACACTTCATTGAATATTTCACGCACTTCATGCCTTTTCCATGTATCTATGTTTGGACCTCGAAGCATGCCTTGTGCGCAACATTCCAAACTCCCTTCAATCTTGCGTGCAAAAACCAATCATTCGCACAGGCCTCTCCATTCCCATATTTTAATGTTTGGATCATGGAACTACACTTGCGTGCAACATACCAAGCTATCTTCAAACTGGCATGGAACATCCTTGTCCAAAAACACATTTCTTCATCTCCTGATTTTCATGCCCTAAAATTTGGAAAATACTGGAAATTGACGCCACCTTAAAACTTTCTTTTTGTTCCACCTCTAGATCATCCATTATTTTGTCATGATTCTCTACACTGCATTCCATAACCATTCTTCAGCTTTCATCATGAAATCTACTATCATGATATATATCCTTTGATAGATCAGATTTAGCATTGTCAAAGTTTCAACATGAAGTACTGTAACTTCACTATCTTCCAACAACATCATTCTTTCCAATCAAAACTACATATTATTGGCATCACCTTTAATCCCCCGTTCCTTCATAAGGCTTTCATCACAAGTTCTATTAAATTATGATAATTGTGAAATACAAATCAAAAAAGAATCGTTTGATTTTGATACAATGTGAAATTCATGGCTACCTCAGAATGTCAATCCCTTCGACATTCTCTCTTCTTCTTCAACCATCATACTACACTTCATGAAAATCATATGATTCAATTTTTCAAGTACGCTCTTTCATGGATTTCATACAATCATGAATAATTGTACGGTCTTCTTCAAATCCTCATTCTTCTTTAATCATCCTCAGATAGATGATACCTCGACATTCTTCATTGTTGTAAACAATGTTTCACCTTTGACACAAGTTCTTTGAACTTAGGATCAGTTCAACAATCATATAATTTTACTTCATGGAGAATTTCCCAAGCATGAAATCCAATTCTATGATTTCATAAAAATTCTCCAGGAATCCTCACTTCATCTGATCTACATTAAATTTGGAGTCCATCTTTATATACTTCTTCATTTTGACCATCATTGACAACTGTTGACAACAAATAAAATCTTCATACACAAAGTGGTCCCAATAATATCCCCACTTATATTCTTTGTCAATACCTTAAATTTATCCTAAAATGAACGTGTCAATGTCAAAATGAGAATATTTCACTACCCTTAACTTATTTCTCTCTCCCTTACTTTTCAAACATTCATTTTACTTTCTCTCCCCCATATTGACAAGAAATACAAAGTTCATGGTAAAGAGGGTATCTGTCCATAATTAAGCATTGTTCCACCAATCATTTCACTCTAAGTCTACTTGTGCAGTACTCGGTGTAGAAAATAAGAGGATTTGATTTAGACAACAGATCTTTCCATTATCCACAGAATCATGACACCTCATGAGATGAAAACTCATACACTTGTATTCAAGGGAATTCCACTTTCATTCCAGTCTTTGGATAATAATTGTGAAATAAAATAATCAACCTAAAACTCTTTCACTTACTTCAACAAATGGAATAAAAACATTCAAGTGAAATTGGAAGGATAGGTGGCCTTAGGGAACTTTTACTCATCTTATGTCACTGATTAACTTGGTTACTCCCCTTTATAGAATGATCTTTATTTTGAGTAATCAAGGATGAGAGATTTAGAAATTACACACCTTTTACAATGACACGATCTTCAAAAAATATTTATAGTAATTAAATTTTATACCAACTGATGTTGATACTGATTGAGATAATGACTCTGGAAGCTTCTTCATGTGTCTCCCCCTCAAGGGAACATTTCTAATCACTGAATCCCAAGTTATTCCCATAATATCTTGCTTCACCTTCAATACCCCAGTATGATAATGAAAAATAAAATATAAAAATATTTAAGGGAATAAGATGGATCCTATTTTCTTCATCAATGTGAACAAAAAGGTTGAGATGATCATCTCAAATCGGATGCTCCAATCTTCAAACTTTCACAACTGATTTTCAATGCTGAATGTGATTGTGTGGAAATCTCTATTTCTTCCATCTCTTTGTGTGAATGTCTTCTCTCTTAAAGGGATTTCAAATCTCTAGAAACTCCGGGTGTAACATTCATCTTCTTGAGGAATTCTTTTTGAGCTGGAGTAAATTCAAAGCATATTCTAACAGTGTGACTAGCCTTGTTGCACCTCACACAAAGAATTTATTTTCCTTCATGTATAATATTCTTTCTATTTTTAGCACTAGCCTTAGCCTATGAATCTTCCATCTTTATCATTCTTTACAAATCTTCTGGACAAAAAACCAATATATCATTAGGGGATGAGGCATCAAGATTGGATATTCTACATGGAATATTCTGAGTTTCGTCCTTATTATTAGTTATTTTGGACGCACTACCCTTCAACTTCAGGGATTTACAATACAAGGTCATCTCAACTTTCATCCTTAGAGTCTTCTTGGGAGTGTTTTCTTTTCCAACATTCTTCTTGACTAATTCCCAAGGATGATTTTTCTTTCTTAGCTAGATCTTGTGATCTTATTTTCTTATTATCTTTGGGTACCTTTTGAAATGAACATGCACCATTCATGTGATGACTTCTATTGCATACACCACAGATTTTATCTATCATTTCAAATCTGTTTGTAGTATACATATTCTTCTAGATATGTGGATGTTTCTTTTTCCTTTTTGGATTTCTCCCCCTTGATATGGGTTTTATTTGTGATTTTACATATAAGGGGTTGTACCAAAAATCTAGTGCCCAATTCCCAAATATATTACAGCACCAACATTGAACAAAAAACCTTGACTTCTTCCCATCTTCTTTATATGGTTGCTGAATCTTCTTTTTAATTGTTGTTCTTTTTTGGGGATATATCTTCCACACTCTTTCCCCTATCCACCCTAGCCATGGTGTTAGGTTTCTTCTCATTATTATTCATCCATACTTATTTAGAATTTTTCTTCCAACCTGTACTTTTCATATAAGCAATTTTAGAGACATCAGTACAAGTTGGTATGGATGGTACCTTCTTCTCAGCTGCTTGTGATAGATAAATGAGTGAATCCATGAACTTTTTATCACATATTAGAGGTATTTTGATAGTAGAATCCTCTAGGGAACATTGAGTACTAGAACTTACTATTTACTTCTTTTGTGGAGACTCAATATGTGTCTTTTCAAGACTAGTCAATTGAGCTTCCAACTCTAGACATCTCATATTGAGGATGACTTTTTGGTATTCAATCATAGTCATATTATCTTCATAATCCTTCTTCAGTATTTCAACTTTCTATTCATGTATATTTATATTGTTTAGTAACAAATAGTCATTTTATTTGATATTATTGGAGTCTTCTTCCAAATATACCTCTTTGAATTCATTTAATATTTTCATCTCATATTCAAGTGAATGGATCTTCTCTTATAGAGTTTTGTTGACTCCCTCTTTTTCTTCAACATATTTGAGCCACTTTAATGATATTACTTCATATCCCATCTTTGTTGATTAAAAGGCTCTAACTTGTCTGTAGAGCTTTAAACATTCACTTTTTTTTTTCTTGTAAGCGTTTCTCTAAAACATCAGTCTATTCTTCTAGTAGAGCGATATTTTCTTACTTGCATTGAAATACTCCACAAACCAGAGATGTACTTTCTTCAGGGATACCATGCAGAATCATTATTAATCTATCAAATGATATTTCTTGAGATGTTTTATATCGATCATCACCACTTGTTCTAGCATTTTCATCATGAGAATAATTTTCAAATGTAATAACACATTCCTCCTTATCATTTGAGTTAGGAAGGTTTTCCATATTCTTGGCGGAAACATGAGACACATTATCATTACTTTCCAAGACCGATGTGTCTTCATTTTCAACAAATTATGGAGAACTAGATACTTCCTCTTCTTTAGACAATAGAAAGTTCTTCTTCAACTTATCTTCTCTTTATTTTTCCTATTCATCTTGGTCTGGGTAGATATATCCTTCTGATTAGAGGTTAATCTTCAACAACCCTTCTCTTCTTTGTTCAATTAGGAGAGGAACTCAAATATTCAAAAGAGAACAACTTCACAATAGAGAATCTAATAGAGGTGAACCTGTACCTCGGATACCAATTGAGAGGACCAGTTTGGGATATACCTAACACTGAGAGGGGGGTGAATCAATGTTGGGGAAATTTTAAACCAATTCCAACTTTTTTATCCCTTTACCTCTTGACCGGTTATGATCTTGATTCTCTTATTGTCTTTTCCCTATCACATGTAATAATATAAAGGAGTAAAAATATGCACACAAAATTTTTGAAAGGTTCACCACTCAATAAGAGTGGCTATGTCCTTTCCATGCATGAAAATGACCAGTGCATGGATTCTCTAATATAATGTGATATGCTGTTATAGTGGGTTGACTAAGAAACCAATCATCTAGTTAGTGTGATTCCCTACACTTTTAGGAGAGGAGGAAATCATCTCTTCCCAATATTTCTCCCTACACTCGAGGGAGGGGGACTATACTCTTCCAACTTGCAACGAGTAGGATATACCCTTACACTCGCTAGTTCTTTATACTGCCAGTGTAGACAGTCTCTTGCAGCCTCTAGCTGGTTCTTTATATAGCCTCTAAAGAAATTATTCTATCTGTTAAAAGATTTTTCAATACCAAAATTATATTCCATCTTTTGATACCTTTTGGATTTTACAGTGCTACTTTGTTCTTCCCCTCTTCAATTATTACCCACCTAGCATCATGCAGGTAAACAACCACTTCTTTCTCTATAGAAAACCAAAAACCTGCACAATATTCTTCCCCTTCTTCTTCAGTACAAAACCAGCTTCCCTGAGATCACTTATTCTTCTATCTACTAGAATTAAAAACACCCTTTGTGATTATCAAAACAATGAAGACTATCTCATCTTAGCATCCTCACAGTTTGTTATGACATGAATAACTGAATATATATTGGCCAATCTTTACTTATTCTTCTCTTCTTTATGATTGAAATAGTATGATATGGAATAGTGCAGTAGAGTCTTATACTCTTTCTTCAATTCTAAATACCAACACTTGAGTGTAACGGTATACTACCTTATTCCTTTTTGCAGATGTTAGTTTAGTTTCACATCCGGTTCTTCTTAACTTCACAAAGCACAATGAGGGTGATAAACATCAGCTGTGTGAGTGTGGTACAATTTTTCATTGTGAAACTGAATGGTTCATAGTACTTAATTCTTTGAAAAGCCGTTCCGAGAGTTTTATACACCTTTCTAAGGCATATGTGACCACAATCTTTCACACACCCCTTTTGGGCGACTTGTGCGCAACATTAATGACTTGTGCACAAAATTCAACTTTTTTCACAAAATTCTTCTTGAACACAACTTAAAACTTTCACGCAACGCTCTTCTTGCACATAAATATCCTTTTTTGTTCACAAATATTTTCTTACTTGCAACTATCCTTTCATCCATGCTACTCTTACTTCTTTCACGCAACTACCTTTGTGTATATTTCTTATGCGATTCAGAGCTCTGATTTCTTCTAAGTGTTGCACTTAACAAATGTGAGGGGGTCACTTATTATTTATAGACCTCATCTAACCATGTGAAAAAACCCTAATGTGTCACTCAAGATCCTAAAACATCATGAAAACCCCCATTTTACATCGCATTGCGTGCGTAATTCTCCTCTATACCCACCTTATCCTTCGCGTACTTCTTGAATCTTTCACGCAACTCCTTCCTTTTCCATTTTTCGAAGTTTTCTTGTTGGATCATGCCTTGCGCACAAAACCTCATTTGACGTCGCATTGGGCATGTAAGTTTCTTTCGCCCCAACCTCATCTTTCACGCACTTCATGCCTTTTCCATTTTTTGAAGTTTGGACATCGAATCTTGGCTTGTGCACAACATTCCAAACTCCCTTCAATCTAGTGCTTAGAAACCAAACTTTCACGCAAGCCTCTCCTTTTCCGATTTTTTTATCTTCGGATCATGGAAATCCACTTGTGTGCAACATAGAAATCCATATTCAAACTTGCATGCAACATCCTTATCAAAAACAAATTTCTCCATCTCCCGATTTTTAGGCCCTAAAACTTAGAAAATACTAGAAACAGGCACTACCTTAAAATGTTCTTTTGTGCCACCTCCAGATCATCCATTCCTTTTTCATGATTCTATTAAATTCCTTCAATAAACATTCTATATATTTCATCATGAAATCCACTATTGTGATATATATCATTTGATTGACCAGATTTACCATCATCAGAGTTTCGGCAGGAAGTACTGTAACTTCACTATCTTCCAACAAAATCATTCTTTCCAATCAAAACTGTATATGACTTGCATCACCTTTACTCCCCCTTTCTTTCATAAGGATTGCATCACAAATTCTCCTAACTTATGATATTTGTGAAATACAAATCAGAAAAGAATCGTCTGATTTTGATACAATGTGAAATGCATGGCTACCTCAGAATGTGAAGCCCTTCCACATTCTATCTTCTTCTTCAAAAATCACTCTACACTTCATGAAAATCATATTATTCTATTATTAAAGTAATATCTTACATGGTTTTCATGAAATCATGAATAATTACATGGTCTTATTCAAATACTCATTCTTCTTCAATCATCCTCTGATGGATGATACCTCTCCATTCTTCATTGTTGTAAAAAATATGTCACCTTTGACAAAAGTTATTTGAAAATAGGATCAGTTAAACAATTGTATGATTTTACTTCATGTAAATTGGGCCAATCATGACATCCAATTCTATGATTGCATAAAAATTCTCCAGGCATCCTCACTTCATCCGATCTCCATTAACATTGGAGTCCTTCTTCATCTACTTCTTCATTTTGACCAGTATTCAAAACCATTGACAACAAATACAATATTCATACAAAAAGTGGTCCCAACACTAGTCGATCCATTAGTTGATATATAGTGTTCAATATCACTTTATGCATATCCTTCCAGGCATGATCTTGGGCTGGTGTGGTGGTGGCCAAAATTGGATGTGTCAGTGCTGCTGGAATTTGGGCTTGATGCCTAGCTATAGGTATCATTTTTGGGTTTACTTGAATATATTATGGCTTCCTTCCTAGTGGGAGAAAGTCTTGATGTCTTTATAGGGATGGGTTTATGTAGGTTTCCAGTCCCGATGCTAGATTGGATGGGCCTCCGATATTGGATTCATTTTCCGTGGTGAGTGCCTGTGGCAAGGGAACCTCCTCTAGGAGAACCTTCTAATGTTCCATATGGGAACACATTCCGAAAGATAGATGACTTGATATAGATCAATATTAATTCTCCTGACCTCTTTCATTTCTTCCTCCATAGTGGAACTTTCCTTAAGAGTGGGGGATACATTTCCAAGGGGAGGAGAAGGTGGGTCATAGAAAAACTTAGATTTATTCTTCTCCTTTTCAAGGTTTCTCGCAGGAGGTAATGATGGATTAATTGAGGGGGCACCTAGATTTAGGATTGCTCTCTGGTTCTGGGTATGCACACCAATAGGCTCGGTGTGGGATAACTCTTGGAGGGAACCATATTCCTTTGAATCCTCTCCCTCTGCATCATTTCCTATGAGATCCTTTCGGTTGACGTTTACCATGTTCACTAAGTCATACCACATTGGTGGTGGTGTACCCAGTGCCAAATGGTAGGAAGGATTTCTACATCCTTTGTTGGAATTTATCCTTTCATTTTGTGGAATTCTTTCAGTTTATTGGTGAATATTGACCTAAAGGGATCCCTGGTCTAACCTCCCAATGTGCCTTTGTCTTAGAGGGTGTGGACCATAAAAAGGGTTGGAATGAGTGACTCCTCTGTCTATCATTCTTCATAGATAAGAGAAGACAGACATTCACTATGCAAGAACTTGATGTCAAAATGCCCCCAACCCTATGGACCGAGGTTGTTCCCATTCTTCTATTGATGAAACACAACTTAGATTTGTTGGTCTCATAGGGGAATTTTTATTTAAAAATTCCCCTAGCCCTGTGGGCTAGGATTGTTCCTACATTTTGGAAACAACCACCACTATTGCCACATTTTCAATTTCATGTACTCATACGCAGGTGTGAGATGAGTATGGCATTGGGCCTGCATAGATTCTATGGAATTTTGAAGACATGAGCACTGATTTCTGGTTGGATTCCCTTAGGCAGGAATCCTGCTGGATGTTCTTGGTTTCTTAACTCAGAAGATTTTTGATGGCTTGATCTCTTCGATCCCGATGCTTTTGAGACTCACTCCATGCCAGTTTTTGCTGAGTATCCCATCTTTCCTAAGGAAGGGTTTCACATGGTTGATACCTTTGGGTGATGAAATTGCATGTTATCATTTCTAATGGGTTTTTTTGGATGGGATGAGGGGTGAAGTGTAGAGCTCCATGTTCTACCCATCCCCGAATGTGAACCCCATCCAGGTCATTGCAAATTAGGCGACACAACTTGTGCATTGCATGAAGGAAGACTGGTTCAAGGTTTTTATTTTACCTTTCTAATCGTGGCTTCCATGGAGACAGGAGGGATTCCAAGTTTATTAGATGGTGAAGATACCCTATCATACTGACATAGTCTTCATACCCTTCATAGGGAAGGAACTTTTATTTCAGCTGACGAAGAGTCGTCCATATATTGAGGTGAATCTCATGCGTGCATTCCCTAGACAACTCTCTTGGTATGTCGAAGTGAGAAGTGGACATAGGTCAATACATCAATATTATATTATCCCTACCTAGTTTTCTCCTCACAAGAAACATATCATTTTTTTATTCTTATAGAGGCTCCTCTACTTGATATTCCCAACATGACTGCTTCTTAATAATTTCGTTCCAAGAAACTAGGATAGTGGGAGACTCATTGATATGTAGAAGAAGTGGGGGTGGCTCAGAAGATGAGCATAGCCCTGGTCCATCCTCTGGTCAATAAATAATATCACTCGTTATAGACAGAGTGACCGATGTGTCTGAATCCATCTTTCCATGCACCTTATCATATGAGGTATTTCTCATATTTATTCTGATAAGGGGAGTAACTTCCTTCTAGTATGATTTTTTTTGTGGGGAGGACCTTTTAAATTAGTGTTGTAATGCCGAGGGATACTATTTCAACTTGATGACCGACTGTAGGAAATATCTTTGTAGAATATACTTTAGGTAGGACCTTCAGAGAGGGCTACAACGAGGGGGGGATCTTCTTGTTGCTTGATTTAACTAAGTACAGGACCATATCGATGACAATTGTGATGGAGAGGACTACTATCATGGTTTGATACCTGGATGGAGGGAAAATTTTTTTAGTATACATCTTGGAGAGGGCCTTCAGGATATACCGTAATAAGGGGATGAACTTCTCGTTGATTGATGTTACTATGGGGAGGGCCTTTATATAAACTGTCACTGTGGGGATGGCCTTCTCAATGACAATCATCATGGTGAGGACTAAAATCATGAATTGATGTCCGACTACAAAGAGAAGCATATTTCTAGCATATACCCTATGGAGGACCATCAGGGTGGATGACATCATGGGGGGGGGGGAATTATTGAAAAATGATCTTCAGTTTGAGGGGAGGGCTACCCCGATGTGCATCAAGAGATATTTTCTTGTGATCGATCATTACTGACCCACAGAGTGGGCCCCCATGGGTGCTCTAGTGGGACCTTCAGATTTTCTTATATCGACATTGCGGGGAGGCCCTTCGCAACTACTATAGACACTTCCATAATTTGGTTATGGACTAAAAGAGTCGTGAGACTTTATTGATATATGTTTGAGGGCCTCAAGAACCCTAGGTTTTAGCAGAGCATGATCATGTATATGCTCTTCATAGTAGTGCAGAAAACGTTTTTTACAGCAATTATTTTTTAGTTTTTATGTCGGTTCTTGGTCGATGTTATTACATAAGATATTATAAATATTTTTTTAAGTTAGTTATTTGAAAACAGACTTAAAAAACAAAAAATCAAAGCATTTTTCATTGCCAATTAATCAGAAACCAACGAGGAAAACGCTTTGGAGTTGTGATGTATTACATCAGTTATTTAAAAACCGATGTTGTATATACTTTATCATGTATACTATTATATAACCGATATCCTAAATCACGTCTCTGAAGCATTTATCACATCGTTTATGAAAATAACCGTCGTGATGAAGCAGTCTCCCAATCGGTTTTCCGTGTCGGTTAAATAATAACTGACATGAGAAAATATCTACTACTTCAGTTATAAAATAACCGACGTAAAAAATTATTCCTTTCCATTTATTACATTGGTTATGAAATAACTGACATTAAAATTAATCCCAGTTCATTTTTACATCTGCTATAAAATAAACGACATAAAAACCAATTTTTTTTAATTTAACCATTCAACCACAATTATGCCCAGCCAAAAGAATACCTGAAACAGAATAAAAATAGACCAAAACCCCCCACCCCACCTAGACAGCCCCCCACACCCCTAGAAACCCCCACCCCACTGGACACCCCACACCCCCGGACTGCCCCCACCCTCCTAGATAGCCCCCACACCCCTAGACATCCCCCACAACTATGCCCAACCAAAAGAATACCTGAAACAGAACAAAAACATACAAAACCTCCCCAATCCACCTTGAAAGACCCTCTGGAACCCCCCCCCCCCCACTAGACCCCCACACACCTAGACTGCCTCCAGCCTCCTAAATATCTCCCCACACCCCCACCCCACCTAGACAACCCCCCCCCCCCACCCACACACACCCCTGGAAACCCCCCAACCCCACTGGACGCCCCCCACACCAATGGACTGCCCCCACCCCACTGGTCACCCCCCACACCCCTAGACTGCCCCCACCCTCCAAGACAACCCCACACACCCTTGGACACCCCCCACAACTATGACCAGCCAACAGAATGCCTGAAACAGAAAAAAACATACCCCACTCCACCTGGACAGCCCCCCCCCCCCCCCCCTCAACACCCCAAGAAACCCCCACCCCCACTAGACAACCCACACCCCTGGACTACCCCAACCTCCTAGAAAGTCCCCCACACCCCTGGACACCCCACCCAACTATTCCCTACAAAATGAATATCTGAAACAGTAAAAAACAAACCATAACCCCCACCCCACTGGGAAACCCTCCCCCACCCCATGGACAACCCTCCCACACCCCTGAACCCCCCCACTAAACAGCCTGCCCACAACCCTGGACGCCCCCACCCTCCTGGACAGGCGCCACCCCCTGGAAAACCATCCCACCCACCTAGACACCCCACCCCATGGACACCCTAGACACCCCCACACCCCTAGACACCCCTCCCACACACCTAAAAACCACCAAACCCCTGGACACCACCTGGACTGCCCCCACCCTCATGGACACCCAGGACACCCCCACCCCACTGAAAAACTCTCCCACACCCCTGGAAAGCCCCACCCCACTGGACAGCCATCCCCACACCTTTGGACAACCCTCCCACACTCCTAAAAAACTACCACACCCCTGGACACCCCCTGGATAGCCCTCCCACCCTCCTGGACACCCCACCCCACTGGACAGCCCTCCCCCACACCCTGGACAACCCTCCCACACCCTTGGAACCCCCTCCCCCACTAAATAGCCTGCCCACAACCCTGGAAACCCCCACCCTCCTGGACACCCCCAACATCCCTCCCACCCTCTTGGACACCCCCACCCCCATGGACACCCTGAACATCCCCACACCCCTAGACACCCCTCCCACACCCCTAGAAATCCCCCCCAAACCCCCACACACCTGGACTACCCCCAACCCTCATGGACACCCTGGTCACCCCCACCCCACTAGACAACCCTCTCACACCCTTGGAAAGACCCCACTCCACTAGACAACCCTCCCCACACCTCTAAACAGCCCTCCCCCCACCCATAGAAACCCCCCACACCCCTAGACACCCCCTAGACAGCCCTCCCACCCTCCTGGACACCCCAACCCCAAAGGACAGCCCTCCCCCACCCCTGGACAACCCTCCCACACCATTGGTAACCCCCCACCCCACTAAACTGTTGGAGTTGGTGTCCTAGAACCAACTACTTTGTACTTTATTCATTAATAAAAGATTTATCACATCTTGATTACTCTTCTGCGTGAAAATACATGTGATAATTTCTTAAGGACAACTTTTGCATTAAAGGTTCACAGTGGATCCCTACTATGATGAGATCCCAGAAGTTCCATAACATTTTCTTGAATATATGTTATATGTCTAGATGATATTATTTGATGGGAACAAATAATACAGGTCATTAGGGGTGAGGACTCATATAACTTTGAGGCACCTTCTCATGGTGTGCTCCCTTGGTAATATTCAAGAGGATATTATGAGACCGAGGCCCACCAGTAAGAAATCCACATTTCATAGTGTCATTGGATGTTCCTATCTGCGGACGTGTGTATTGGTCCTTAGACATTCAGATTATTATTAATGGGTATTACAACTCGCGCACTTAGATGTATTGACAAAAACTGTGACGACACACTGTTCTTAGTGAGGTAGGATACGTTGGGTGCGTCATTAGTAATACTGCATTAATAGATAATGCAAGAAAGGATTTGTCCCTTCTGTTCCATAATAGAAGTAGATATCTCAGGCCCTTTGATGGGATTGATATATCCTAAATAAATCCATGGACATGGTAAGGTATGGGCATGTTCAATTAAGAGAAGTCAAAGAAATAATAATCAAGCATATGAGTTGATGGTACTAGCAAGAAACCCGCTTGATTAGAGATATAGAGAAAAAGGTATTATATTACATGGTAAGAGTTCGTATGAGGTGACACATCATTGTAGTGTTAACTTCTTTCTCTATGGGTGCCTTGGCGTGTTTCTAAACGCTAACCTTGGACTTTAGGAAGGCTCCACCTAATGCCACTGAGAAAGAGGCCTAGAGGGTCACACAGTAAGTGTGTCCATGTATCTCAGTGAAATATTAATTTAACAAGTTAAATAAAGATTATTCCTGACTTTGGTTTGATAATTATTTAAGGATATCTGATCAAATTTATTTCGACACTAGTTATTTAAGAGAATATATTATGGGTGAAATAATATGTTTATTAGTGAGTAATGCGGTTACATTTATTTAAGAAATAAATAGTCATTACTCAAGGTCTAATAATTTGGTGGAGGAAATAAAGGAAAATAAAAGTACACACCGTGTATATTAAATATACATGTCGTGTAGTTTTATGGAAAATGAGTATACACCATGTATTAATGATTACACGTCGTGTAGGTTTTCTAGTTGGGATTTTGAGGATATAATATTGTTTTATTAAATGATATTTATTATAATCAGTGTGGGCTAATGTAAAGGAATTAATAATTCGACATGGGGTTTTTTAATAAGAGTTAATGAAATAAATAAAATGCATAACACATTTATTTATTTTCATAACTCTATAACCTCAAACCTGATTATAAATATCCTCACAACCCCAACACATTTCCACAAGAGAATCGCTGTGCACAACAATTCTGAAGAATTATTTCAAGCTCAAAAGAAATCCTTCCTCCAAGAACATTCTCAAGACCAAGGGATCAAGGCGATTGAAGGCGTACATCGCAAGCGAAGGTTCTTCCACGCTAGAATCCAAATATACCTTCAGCAATGTCCGGAGATACATGGCACAGGTGTGGATCACCACTATAGTAATCCTACACTTGGATTCTACGACGCAACGACGGATCACCGAATCGTGACCGGACACATAAAAAAAAGAAAGAATTCCACTAAGGTAATTCTTGTGAATTAATTAAATTAATTATAACCAACATATGATGATCCTATCTCTATGGTTCTAGTATTACCTATTTTATTTTTCATTCCTCGTTCTGTTCCAAAGATCTGGAATTTTATATCATGACAGATCTCGGTTTGAACATTGTTTAACACTAAAATTAAAGTTGGGAAAACCCACCAACGCGCTTCCGCTATGTCCAGAACCTACATAAATAGCCTGCCCACAACCATGGACACCCCCACCCTTCTGAACAGCCCCACCGCCTGGAAATCCCTCCCACCCTCCTAGACACCCCCACCCCATGGACTAACTGGACACCCCCACACCCCTGAACACCCCTCCCACACCCCTAGAAACCCCCACACCCCTGGACTCCTCTAGACTTCTCTCACCTTCATGGACACCCTGGACACCCCCACCAGACTAGACATCCCTCCCACACTCATGGAAATCCCCCACCAACTAGAAAACCCTCCCCACACCCCTGGACAGCCCTCCCACACCCCTAGAACCCCCACACCCCTCGACACCCTTGGACACCCCTCCCACCCTCCTAGACACCCCCTGGACACCCACTGGACAACCCTCCCCCACCCCCTGGACAACCCTTCCACACCACCAGAAACCCCCCACCCCACTAAATAGCCTGCCCACAACCATAGACACCCCCACCCTCCTGGAAAACCCCCACCCCCTGTATAGCCCTCCCACCCTCCTGGACACCCCCACACCCATGGACACCCTGGACACCCCTCCCACACCCCTAGAAACCCCCCACACCACTAGACACCCCCTGAACTGCCCCCACCATCATGGACACCCTAGACACCCCCACCCCACTGGATATCCCTCCCACACCCCTGGAAAGACCCAACCCCACTGGGAAGCCCTCCCCACACCCCTGGACTTCCTCCCACACCCATAGAACCCCACACTTCTAGACACCCCCTGGTCTACCCCCACCCTCATGGAAACCTTGGACACCCCCACCCCACTAGACAACCCTCCCACACCCCTGGAAAGCCCCTTGACCCCACTAGGCACCCCCTACACCCCTAGAAACCCCCTGGACACCCCCCACTAAACTGTACATCCCTCCCACACCCCTGGAAACCCCCAACCCATGGGATAACTCCCCACACCCTTCGACCCCCCATACCAGAATCCATACCAAAAAAACCATCAGAACTAGACCAAAACTAGAAGTAGCGCAAAATTAAATAGTCACACATATAACATTCATAACATACAATGTCCACAAAAAACCCTAAATCCAACCTAAACGACTACCAAATACACAATTATAATGAAAATATTCAAAATTACATTTTACACTACAAATAAACTAAAATCCAATCAAACCTGTAAAATAATTTGACCATTCCACTTGTAAGTGTTTGACCTCTTGAGCACTATAGGGTTGAGGTTCATCAAATAGCTACAAATTAATAGGATAGTAGTTAACATTTATAATGAATAAATCAAATGAAATATTATGGAAAAGTTTAAAAGGAAATCATACAATGAAAAAGTTTAAAAGGAAATCTTACCATGTCAATGTTCACAAGTGTTCCAGTTGTAATTATTTCATACATAAATCTTAACGTATAATATCTGCATTCAACGATTCCTTGTTGTTCATGACAATTCTGTTTGAATGAGTGTAAATTCAAATTATTATTTTTATGTAATACATCAAAAAGTAAAAATTATAAATGGATATTTACCTTTACTTCTACATATTTGATCTTGGAACTCCTTTTTTTGTGTTTTATCAAAAGTAGACCCATCCCCTATTAAAAAACAATACGAATAAAATAAATATATAATTCGTTATAATATATACAATTATTAAGAAATTGAAACTTACTTTTCCAATATATTCTTAAAACTTTCCCACACATTGCCATGGACAAATCATATCCAATAAAGTGTTTTCTCCCTTTTCCAAAAAAACACCTAACATCCAATGATCACTAATAAAATATAATTTAAGGTTAGTGGTTTTTTATGTTAAAATATAATGAACTCTTTTTCAGATATATGTTTCATACCTCTCACAAAAAGACACCATCCAACACTGTGTGATTATCTTCTATTCAAATCTTTCAGCAATATAAATCATTCTTTGTTCCTCACCCAATGCATGTGCTTCAGGGGAAATCAAATGCAGGTCCATAAATCCATATACATCTTTCCGCTCATTCTTATCACACATGTTATAAAGATACTTAATACAAAATAGTCATAAGTATAAATTTTTAATAAATATAACGTAGGGAAAAGTTGTGAAGACTTACATGGAAAAAATTTTCACCACGTTGATGCCCAACTTATCTTCAGAAAAAAGCTCAATGATATCAGTTTTTGACAATCCCCACATTTATTGCACATCCAAAAACATGATATTCCATTGGAAACTCATAATGATCCCCCAAAAAATTTGAATATCTTGACAATATGTCACGGCTACTAGAATCTGTATCCGATGTCATAGCAATTTGTCTTTGTTGTTGTTTATACAATATTTCTTTACCTTTCAAGTATTCTTGTAAAAATAAATTGAAAAATATATTAATTTTCAAATTTTAAAACAACTTTAATAAAAAAATAAAATAGAAGATATAACATACATACATATATGGTAATGATTCGCAGAAGTCTGGATGGCCAAATTAAAAAATGGCTGATATTATTTCCAACTGTCATCACCTCATCTGTAGGTAATGGTACTTGAGCTGACTTATCTATAATATCCTATACAATGACCCTATGATGATCTACCTCTAAATTTTGATGATGAACTATATCTCTTATATGATATACCAGCCCATATGTTACTATATGATGTTGATGATCATCAACATACAACTCGCAATAAGTAGGAAGCTGCAGTGGAGGAGTAGGACAAGAAATGGGGCATGCATGCTAATGTGGGGAGTGTGAGCTATTGGTGGAGGTGGAGGATAGATAATGGGGTCTATAGGGGGAGGTGGAGGAGTGAGAGCTGCAGTCTGAAATTGTGTTTTCATGTCTGCAAACATAGACTATACCAACGATCTAATATTTTCCTCTATCATCGCATTAATATTATAAGCTTCAGCCTCCAAGGATTATATTTTTTTTATAAACACCCTCAACAGAATAAGTAGAAGAATGTTTTAACACTTTTATTATTGATACACCCATCAGATATCATCGTACATGACCAGGATGTTCGGGCTTTCCCAATACTACATATAAAATATCTTACATCCCAATAGCTGTAAATACCCCCTATGAGCTCTTCTCCTCAAGAGAATCCTGTATTAATTAATTGAACATTTCTATAACGATTCAAATTATATGAAGAATATTGTTAACTTAAATAAATAAAATAAATATCTTACAATCCTCTCAGCTATGATTCTCGAATCATTCAAAATATATTTCCCATTTTTGCCCATCCGAGCTCTCTTCTATTTTTCATGTCCAAGTGGAGGGGATGGAGGGGAAACCTCTCCAGAGCTTGAAGACTCATCTCTCAGTTTTTGTAATTTTTCTTCCATAATTTTTTCTTCCAATAATGTATTCCCTCCCCAAGATAAACATTGAGGGTATACATTTTTATATTGGATCTCCTGATGATATTGCCTTGTTTTCTGTAAATTCAGAATAATTAATCATTAACAAAACATTAATAAGATCATTTATATAAGAAATATTATAAAAGTTTACCTTGCCCTTACCAAAAATAAATATTTTCTTCTACTTTCAACAAACTGTCTTCACGTGTCTTCATATATGAAAGGATATATATGACATGGATTGTCATGACTCCTATGACCAAAAATGAAATCAGATGTGAGGGTTTATTTGAAATCCCTCCATCTCCTAGCAGCCATCGATAAGCATTTCTTTATGACTTCTACAGTGTCAGGAATATCAAATTCCATCTAATAAAGAAGAGGTAAAACATATTATACTAGAAACATTTAATGAATAGGCACACAATAGAAAAATAACTTACCAAAATTGTCTCCCACAACTGAGATATTATCGCTTTGTACACACTTTTCCAATCATCATATAAAATGCTTACTTTTATCTTACCATGAGTTGATACAAACCTCTTAAAATATTTTTCATTTGGACCTCTAGGAATATCATTCTCATCAAACTTAATGAGTATCCTCTAGTCCTGCGTACAAGAAAGTGATAATTTTGGTTAATGTGTGCACCCATGTTTACTAACTCTTGAAATCTTTGTCATTATGGGAGCACGTGAGGAATATTGGGGAACATCAAGAGGAGCATGTGAATGTTCCTCCCCAGAGGTATGATCATTATGCCCATCTCCAGAATCATGTGGTTGATCAAATATTTGATCTATCATTATCCTTCAAATAAAAAAACCAAACATTAGTTCACAAATATAGAAATTCAAATATTACAATACTAATGTAAACAGAAAATGGAAAATTAAACTAAGTTACATAATAGTAAACATGGTTAATACGGTAAGGATGTTAAACAATGGTAAATATGGTAAATGTGGTAAACATGGTAGTGTAATTTTCATTCAACAAAATCAATAAATATATAAATTACGTAACAGTAAACTATGTTATAGAATGGTAGAATATGGAAAACATGGCAAACTACACTAAACAAAATTAAAATAAACAAAAACTTCTACTTATTTATTTTAACACGCATTTTAATAAAAAAAATTACAATATCTAACATTTTATAAAAATAATAAATGTAAACAAGAAATAAACATATGTTAACTGTAATATTAGGAATGTAAAAATGGATTTTTTCCCAAATTACTTCATCATGATTTTTCCTTATCACCCAAACCATGTCTTTAACATGCTCATCATTATGTTCTATGAATCTTTCCATGGAAGTAGGGATATCACATAAATCAGCATCCTCGTCAAGTTGATCCTCACCAACATATTGTTTTTCCCTTGTAAAAAAATATACCACTACATATCTGATTGATCAACTACACAAAAAATCTATTTTTCATGTGTTCCCATTATAAATGAATTAGCTGTGTCTTCCAATCTATTCAGATTAAGAACTATCATTTCAAATTCATTGTGTCTTACACTGTTGTTACCGATAAACCATTTACAGTTAAAAACAGGAAATTTTATTTTAAATTAATCAACCTCCCATATTTCTTCAATAACTCCATAATATGAACTTGATGCATAAATTGGGTTTTTGTCTTTAGAAGTCGAAAAATGCATTGCTTCTGGAAACAAAAATACACCACTATTCTGAACTACACATCTATTGTCCTAAGATTTCATATAAAATGTATAGCCATTAATGTCATAACCAGACCATGTTATTACATTTAAACATGGACCAACCACTATCCATCCTAATGTCTCTGATACTTCTGATCTACCAAGAAAGGTATTTTTAATCGATGAAAAAAATATTTTGTTATGCCCATTAAAAATCCACATTTCTTTCTTCTTTGGATGACATTGTTTCAACTCATTAATATGAAATGTGATAAATAGTTGAGCATCAGCTTTGTTATTCAAGATGTATAATTCTAACTTCTTCATCTATTCAACTAACAATGATTTGACTTTCAATCCACGAATCCCCTTTCCATCATTATTAACATGTTCATGTCAAGATGGAGGCAAACCTATGTGCTCCACCACAGCCATGTAGCTCGTACAAAACTCCTCAACCTCCTCAAAAATATACTTTTCAATAATGGAGGATTCAGGTCAATATGGATTCTTAACATACTCCTTCAATATTATCTTATACCTTTCAAAATGATACATCCAACAAAGATATACAGGTTTCCAAAGCATTATTTCTCGAACTAGATAAATCATTAAATGCACCATTATATCAATAAAAGATGGAGGAAAATACATTCCCAATTGAAAAAGTATAGAAATTGAATCCTTTTCCAAAATGTTCAAAGCATTCACATCAATCACCTTATTAAAAATTGAATTGAAAAAATAACACAACTTCATTATAGTCTTTCTGACACGGATGAGAAATATTCCATGTAATGCAACTAGTTGAAGTTGTTGCATCATGACGTGACAATCATGAGATTTCATACCTATCAACTTTAAATCCTTCAATGAGACAATTTTTTTTACATTTTAAGAATATCCTTGAGGCACTTTGATATCATATAGACACTGAAAAAAGCAAATTTTTTCCCTCTTGGATAATGTATGACAAGCTGGGGGAAGAAATGTTCATCGTTTATTAGGAGTGGGAGCTAACTCCAAATGTATTCCCATTGATAGGAAGTCTAATCTTGCATTCAACCTATCTTTTGTCTTTCCGTTAATATCTAACAATGTTCCAATTAAACTATCACATATATTATTCTCCACATGCATGATATCAATATTATGTTTAACTTCATGACATCTCCAATATGGTAGCTCAAAAAATATTGACCTTTTCTTCCAAATATGTCTATCATTACCAGATTTCTTTGTCTTTCCTAATGTCACCTAATGGTTTTCCACCCTTTCTAAATACACATAAGGGGATATAGGTTTTGAAGCAATATAAAATTCTTTTTAGGCATTGAATGCCCTTTTTAGTCTTCTATAAGAGTGATCCATAGGAAAAAACGTTCAATGACCCATGTCCACTGTTTTCCTCCCATGATGCTATTGACAATATGAACTCTGTTGTTCACAAATTGGAAATGCTTTATGCCCCTTAACACTGTATCAAGACAAATTTCCATATGATAGAATGTCATATATAGTGAACATAAGCACTGAGTGTAGCTGATAATATTTCATTTTATAAGAATCATACACCCTAATACCATCCTCCCATAAAAGTTTCAAATCATCAATCAATGGTGACAAGAAAACATCAATATAATTTCTGGGTTGCTTCAGACCAGATATCATTATACTCAATATGACATATTTTCATTTCATACAAACATTAGGAGAGAGGTTGTAAATTACCAATAAAATAGGCCATGAACTATGTGTTCTACTGAGGGTTCGGTATGGATTCATTCCATCTGTGCTCAACCCTAGTATGAGATTTCTAATTTCATTTCCAAATGTAGGATACTGCTCATCAATTTTCTTCCATTGTGAACAATATTTTGGATGATGTATTTTTCCATCACATATCTGCTCATTAGCATTCCATCTTAACCTTTTTGCATCATGTGAATTAAAAAATAAACATTTGAAAGGATAAATTATTGGAAGATATCAAAATAACATGGAATGGATCTTTGTAATCATTACATCAGTTTGTGATTTTTCTTTCAACTTATACCGTGATGTCCCACATTTTGGAAACTCTGACAGAAATTCATATTCCTTCATATATATCATACATTCATTCAAACATGAATGTATTTTCTTGTATCCCAATCCCATCGGGCATAATATTTTCTTGGAATTATAATGTGAATCTGGAAGATTGTTATCTTTTGGACGAATGTCTTTCATCAATTGTAGCAGCTCGGTAAAACTTTTGTCACTCCATCCATGTTTCAACTTCAGGTTAATCAATCTTAACACCGCGGAAAAAACTGTAAAATCTGTACAACCAGGATACTGTCGTTTTTCAGCATCACCATATAGAGGCACAACTGTCAGTTCTATCTCAATTTATTATGATGCAATATCAAGAACCATTTCATCAATTCCATCTGAGTTACCATCTTGCGAATCATCATCATCAGTAGATCTGACATTCTATCCAGTTTCACCATGCCAAATCTAAGGGTTATAACTCAGATTAAAACCATGAAAAATCATATGATCTTTGATCTCTCTACTTTTCAACTTCTTCATATTCAAACATTTCAGGCATGGACAGAAAAAAATGTCACTTCTTGGAACATTTCATTTAGAAAATTCAAAAACGGCATCAACACCATCCTCATATTCATTACTCATTCGATGTGTTTTAATCCAACTTCAACTCATTATTAACCTATAACAAATATCAAAATTTTACATCTTTTTCAGATAAGACAAATATATATTTATATGAAAAATATCATTATCTGAATGTAAAAACAATTTTTAAATATGAAACAAATCTATTCATATTTGAAAAAAATATACATGAAAATCATTTTTAAAAGAAAATATAGTTTGATATAATAGTTTAAAATTCATCTCGGATCCTTTCTTCTTAAGGTACACAAAGAATACATCCTGGTGCAACTGGACACCAAATTCACCCTTCTGTAAAAAAGGAATATGAAGTATAAATATTAAAATATGTATACATTAAAAACTAAAAAATAAATAGATCCCAATGATTTGAAAGTTTGGTGATAACCCCAGAAACCATTGGGGTACCCAATAGTTTTACACACTGTTGGTATTATGGTTATTGAAATAGCCCTATACCAACGATTCTACAGGAACCATTGGTATATACTACCTAAAGTTAAAATATTCCAATGGTTTCAATAAAACTATTTGGATATATATATATATATATATATGGTGTCCAAGGGGGTTGGGGGCTGTCGAGGGTGGGTTTTCCACGGGGGTAGGGGCTGTCCAGGGTTTCTTGGGAGTGGGGGGTGCCCAGGGGGTGGTGGAATCTCCAGGGGGTGGGGGTCTGTCCATGGGGATGGGCAGTGTCCAGGGGGTGGGGGAGTGGTGTCCAGGGGGTGAGGTGGATTTCCAACCCCTACCCCATTGGACACTACCCCCACCCCCGTGGACACCCCCTGGATAGGCCCACCCCCTAAACATCACCCTACCCCTCTGGATAGCCCCCACACTCTGGACAGCCCCTACCCCCTTGGACATCCCACTCACACCCTGGACACCAGCCCCCGGACACCCCAACCCCCTTGGACATCCCCTCAACCCCTAGACACCCCCTGCCCCTTGGACACCCCAACCCCCTAAGACAGCCCCCACACCCCCTAGACACCACCCCCACCCCCTTTGACACCCCTTGGACACCTCCACCCCTCTGGACAGCCCCCCCCACCCCCTGGACAGCCCCCACCCCTCTAGACATCACCCTCCCCCTGGACACCCCACCCCCTTGGACAGACCCCGCACCCCCTAGACACCACCCCACCCCCTTTGACACCCCCTAGACACCCCCACCCCTCTGGACAACCCCCATACCCTGAACATCCTCCACCCCTCTGGATAGACCCCACCCCCTGGACACCCCCACCCCCTGGACACCCCCTACACCCTTGGACAGCCCACTCACCCCCTAGACACCCCCCCGCACCCCCTGGACACTCCTACCCCCTGTACACCCCCTCACCCCCTGGACACCACCCCCACCCCCTTAGACACCCCAACCCCTTGGACAACCCCTACACCCCTAGAAACCATCCCCCACCCACTTTGACACCCCCTGGACACCCCCACCCCTCTAGACACCCCTACCCCATTAGAAAACCCACTCACCACCCTGGACACCCCCCACCCCCTGGACAACCCCCACCCTTCTAGACATCCCCCACCCCCTGGACACCCCCACCCCCTGGAAACCCCCTACCCCCTTGGATAGACCACTCACCCCCTGGACACCACCCCCACCCCCTTTGACACCCCCTAGACACCCCCACCCCCTGGACAACCCCCCACCCCTCTAGACAACCCCCATCCCTTTTGACACCCCCTGTATGTGCACACACACATGATGGAACACACAAAAAGCATAAAGTTTCATGATATCACTTCCATGGATTCTTTTACCAGAAAATAATTTAGCATGGTATAAATGAACACTATGAAACTTACCATGATAACAAAAACAAAAATAGTAAAATAACATCTCAAAAAATTAGTTTAGGGCATCGCGATAAATAAAACCTGAAACCGAGTAGTGTGAAGCTTACTTGAGTGTTGCGAGTTGACCTGATAGATCTAGTGACAATAAAGACGATGAATGATGTTGGAAAAATGAGACTGGAGGTCACAACTTTGAATAATACTTTCTTGATTTTCCACGTGGGAGAGGCGAGTCGCAGGTCTCCAAATCAAAGAAAACCGAATGAATAAATATAGGGCACGATAAATCATTTAATATGTTTTAGTGATAAACTATTTTTTATGTTTATAACATCAGTTATTTATTAACCGCCATAGAAAAAAATTTATCACATCTGTTATTTTATAACTGACGTGATAAATTACACTTTATCACGTTAGTTATTTTGATAACTGATGTGATAAATTATTGAGATTTCCATTATCACATCAGTTATTTTATAACCGACGTGACAAAGCACCCATATTGGATTTCCATGGTGATTATAAAATAACCGACATGATAAATCTAATATTGGTATTTTTTACATCAATTATTTTATAACCACCGTAAAAAATGGATTCCTATCGATTGATCACATCAGTTATAAAATAGCTGATGTGATGAATCAATTTTTATAGCTTTGCACATCAGTTATAAAGAGCCGACGTGAAAAATGCCAATTTGTTAAACGTTTTTTCCACCAGTGTCATTTTCAAGCTTTGGCGCATTTCATTTTGGAGAACTCTTTTTCAGGTAACTTGGGTCATCTGTTATTAGTAACGAACTTCATGTATGGGTCCCTATCTTGCTGGTTCCCGTGATGTCTTTGGGATATGACGACATACATCTTGAGTTTTGGCAGGGATATATGCCTTCCCTAGAGCAGCCTCCACGTTGGAATGACTTACAGTAGTTGGAATGGGTATTTTTTCCCTATCTAATTATCCGTGTATCGCTAGATATTGACATTGACCCTCCTGGACTAGAGCAGGGATGCATAACTACTCCAATGCGACTAACTCATTTTGAAAGTGAGTGATTCCATTTAAGGAAACTGGGTCGTGGGCTCGGTTTCTCGCCTTTTCCATTGATGCAATAATGTATTGGCATGTCTGGATGATATGGTTTGGGATCGATGTTCGATATTCCATCCTTTCCAGGATGTGTTGAGATACATATTTTTATGGAATGGGTATGAAAGCCAATTTTGATATCTGAGAAAGATTTTGTGCCTACTTCGGTCCTCTATGAGTTGACAGTAAATACTGGAAGTTATCCTATGTTGAGACAGAGTAACAAGTCTACCACATGTTTTCTTCTCCGGTTTCCACTATATTTAACTGATGGACTTCATGTTCATGAGCAAGGATTTTCATCTTCTCATTTTCTGCAATATTTGTCTCATGGTATTTGTATGCATCCACAAGAAGTTGACTCTACTCATATTTTCTTGCCTCCCTTTTTGGATGGAGGGCCTGATATGAATCACCAAGTATTTGTGCTTGCGTGTAGCCAGCTGCTGCCCTATTTTGATAGCAGGCTTGAAATGCATTAGCAGGTATTTTTTCCTGCATATATCTGGTTGTCTTCTTATTTGGTTGACATGATTGATATGCGTCAGCAGCTATTTGTGCTTGCGTGTATTTGGTTATCACCCAATTTGGATGACGAGATTGTTATGCGTTGGTAGATATCTGCATCTGCCTGTATTTTTCCACTCTGTATTCATTGTGAGACTGGCGAGCACTAGGAAGAACATGCATGTGTTCGTATTGTGCCACCCTATTTCTGTTGTGGGATTGAGTGGAGGGGGCATAGTCGTATGTCTACCCATTGAATGTTGCCGCGTTAGTATGGCGGAGTTTCTCCTCAGGAACTAGAGTGATAACATCTTCCTGATTATATATTCGCTGCCCTTGGATGGTATCTCAAGGGGATTGTGTCTCCTGGAATTTAGCATGCACACTCAGAATAAGGTCCTTCTTGGCGGGAAGAAGTCTGGTCATCTGGTGTTGGTGGAGACGATCTTTAGTGGGGACCGTGAGTAGGACTCCTGTGCAGTTGTGATGAATCTTTCAACATTTAATTCCTCTGCCTCTTTAAGATATGGGAGGTACTCATTGTCACGTTCTACGGACAGGCTCCCAAAACAGTTTGAAAAGACCATCGGGGCTGCCTTGTGCTAGGGTACCGACCACGACTGAGGAGGTGGCTGGTGAGTCTTAGTAGACTGGAGGGCTTGTCTCACGGCCTCCAGCATGTGGACAGTGCCATTTTAGTGGTACTCTTTGATCAGTGTGTTGAATACCCAGCATTGAAGATGTGGGGTAAGAGAGGGGGGTCGTACTATTTGTTGGGGCCCCATCAGCCTATGGGATTATTGATGTGTGTGTCTACATCGGTCATTAGGATTTCATTTGGATCAAAGGTTGCTCTGCGGGACCTTACAATATACATATATGACATGAATACCACAATACCCCATCAGAGTAGAATTACTTTAAACCTATTCATATCTGGTGATTCATCTTGGCCCCCTTCCCATCTTCTTTTTTTTAGTTGTGGGGGCGAAGTGGATTGAGTGGGGTAGAACCACCACCTTGTTTAAGGATTCACATCGAGTTAACTATTTTTGTTCCACCTCTGAGGTGGAACGTTTCGCGCATACCAGGCTGAACAAAATGGGTCAACGTGAAATTTCCTTTCATCTTTTATCATTGGGGTAGAAATGCCACCTTGGTTAAGGATTCACGTCGGGTTTGCCATTTTTGTTTCACCTTCGAGGTGGTGCATTTTGGGTGATGATGAAACAGTACGACGAGGATCATCACCCGCCTCCTTTTATAGATATGGTTTCCTATTAAATTCACCATTTTTTTGTTTTGGCATGTTCTTCCATCATTATCCTTTAAATGAAGGTTGGAATAACCGAACGAGGGGATTGGGTAATTCCCCTCTTTTGTATTGTGAAGGAGATGCCACAGTCAGTCGGTCCCAGTGGGTGATTGCGTGGGGTCAAGTACCTGTGCGATCGGTCCTCCTTGTATATAACTTCCTCATATGGTTTCTAACGGGTTTATTCGTGGAGGCAGAAACACCCAACAACCCTATATCAATGATTCATGGACCTACTTTATAATTCCAGGTTCTCGTTGATTGATGATTCAGATAATGACACTTGAGGATTCCATTGGTCGAGAGGATGAAAAGTCAGGCTCACCGCACCCTTCTGTGGGAGTACTATTTCCCATTCTAGGACTCTCTTATAGGTTTAAGTTGTGTTCATATGTTCATGAATCCTTGGTTAATTTCCAAAGAGTGTGTGCACAGGCTACCCTTGGTTTTTAGGATCATCGTAGGCATGCATATATTTGAACTGGAGTTTATCTTCATCCAGGGGGGATATAAGGTTATTTGATGTTGGGATTAGACCCATATTATGAGTTTCCTATATATCCTTGAGAGAGGAATTAGAACCCACATAGTTCGGAATAGCTGAGGCTTGCGTAGGGAAGCTGACCATTTGGTGGGACATGATTGGTTGAAACCTTTTGGGAGGGAACCCTTTTGAGCTCAGAGCTTCATGTAGGCATCCTACGTATCAATGTTTGATCAGGAATTAGTGTTCTCATAGTTAAGAATTTTTTGTATGTTGTAATCATCACAAACCTCTAAGCCAACACAAGTCATGATCTGTGTGAGAAACAAGAATATGTGAGATATCTAACCAACCACATGCTTCCTCTCCTACTGGTGGGAGAGGGAGAGCCTACGATGGAAGAGGTCGGTGTGATGGTGGGAAAGGGCGCAGAGCAATGATCCCTTTAATGTGATATGAAATTAATTATCATGTTTCCTAGCCTCAGAATATTGGGGACTTATCTCATTGGTAGGGCCCCATAATTCGTTCTGGGAATGGGAGGAGTTTCGTCCTCATCAATGGAGAAGCGAACATAATTCCTTCGACTGATCACTAGTCCTCATTGAATGGAAAAAAATGATCACCCTTAATCCATAGAATGGGTAGGTTCACATTTGCATCCTAAGGTTGGACTCTAGGTTACCATGGGAATGTAGACCCAAAGACATCCCTGAAACCTGAACCATTGTGGGGAGAGACTTTGTGACTCTACTTACCTTGGGTATATAGACTGAAAGGGGCACATGAATTCACCTGATGGTCTGATCATATGGTTCTAATCACTTTAGAGGAGGCTTTGGATTGATGACGAAGGACTGGTTCATGGAGGGACCATGCAGGACTAGATGATAGTGCAGGGGTGAGGTTGGAACCATAGGAAATAATACTCAAAAACACCCCATTCCGCTTAGTAATTTATTATACGTGATGGGGGAAGCATTGCATACCGTATTGGTATGCGGGTAGAGGGGTCATTCATGTACTGATGTGGTATATGATCATGGGTATATAATACTACGTACCATAGTGGTATGCATCCCTTCATGCCATTTTGGGTTCCATTCGTATACTGATATAGTACGTGGCACCAAGTTTAGTCCACGTAGTGGTACACTATGCGGAGAACCATATTGAAGGAGGGTCCATGGGATTATCGTTCTCAGGGAGTTCATCTGAGAGAAGTATATGGTACAAAGTTTCACCATTTAGGTTCATGGTTCTCTTTTTTTATTCACTTTTTTATGGTTCATAATTGGTTGTACCTACGGGGAGCATGGTTCACAATTCGGTCTTCGTCGATAAATCAATACTGAATCCTGAATCTTCTCCGAACTCTTTATTCCAACCTATGAGTTCCCTTTATGCTTTTGTCATTCGTCCTCTATCAATTCTTCCTGTTTTCCATTTATAGAGCATTGAGGAAATCATATCTATGGGAATGCGACACCATTTGAGGAGGCACATGAAGAGATATCTTGACCCGCAGAAGACTCAGTCAATCGGGGTTTGTGAAGGACATAGTTTGTGATCATGGTTCACGAAACCCTACCAGTTTTTTTACCCATGAACTACTGAGTTCTCAAGATGGTACATAGATGACATTCACACACACGATTCCTTCGGCGATGCGGTTCATGGTCCGTCGTGTTCACTGGCCAATTCTCTGCGGGTCAGCTGTTCACGAATCATTCCACGTACCGATGGTTGTTGATCCAGGAATTCCATGGACCCTTCTTGGTGATGGTACATGGGCCACTTGAAATTATTTGATAACGTGAATTTCTTCAAGTTTCTTCTGAAATTTTCAACTCAATTTGAGTCCATTGACCTTGCTAGTCTCGTAGGAGTGCGTCCTTCTAAACAGTTATTGTGGGCATATTTTCTTCCCTCGGAAGAATTTTAAGGACCCTACATGGTGATTAATTATTAGAAGTTTGGTTTGAATATTTAAAGTTCCACGGATATGATCTAAATATATCTACGATGGAGGTGTTTACACAAGGTTCATCCATGGATATTTGGATTTATCTAAACCAAATAACCCCATGTGAATATTTTTCATGATTATAATCATCATGATTATGTTATCATGATTCATTATTATTATGATGATTGAATAAGGATTGAGAAAGAGAGTCTAAGGATGATAATACCCATGGTGGAGGGTGTGTTGGAGAATCTTGGAAAGGACACACCCATGGGTGAAAGAATATTAATGAACCATAACTCAAAAATGGACAACACAAGAAGTAAAACAACTTGATGAATACATTACACATACTGTGGTTAAGGAATTGTCTCCATGTGTGAAACATAAAAACTACTATTCCTTTGGTGGTTTCTTTTGATGACCATGGTTTATAGGAGAAGAAACAATCCAAAATTGGTAGAAAAGATGGACCACAACCGTGGGAGAAGATAGTCATGGTTTACATGTATGGTTTCAATCTAAAATGAGATAGACCATGCCCTAGTAAGATAGTTCATAGGTAAAGCCTCATGATAGAACAAACCAAAAAAGAGGAAAATGCCTTGGTGTTCGATGTTTTGGAGGTAAAACTACTTATGGTTTTACACCAAACTATGGTTCAAGACGTTTTGATATGTGATGCACCGATGTCATGTGAAATCAAAAAGCTTATTATTGAATGGTTATTAATTTTTCATTATCATGTGTCAGGATTTTTAGACCATGATCCATTCCAAATATCAGAGGAACTCAAAACATTACTCAAATGGATTAGTTGTCAATAAATAATGCTATAGAATAAATGAGAAGTAGTTAACCACAAGAAGTTATTTTTTTTGTAGTTATGGAAAAATATTTAGATATGTTTATGGATGATTTGAATGGTTAAGAGTCCAATGTAGTTTTGTTATGAATTGAAGTTGAAGAAGAAAGATGGAGAAGAAGTGGTCTAGTGAGAAAAAGAGAGTGTGCATTGAATAAGGAGAATGAGTCTTATTATCAATGCAATAAAGTAAGATAAATTAGTTATTAATGTTAATATAATTTTTTTTGTGAAATTTCATTTGTATACATGAGAATAAATACTTGCATTTTTCTATGTAAGTGACAGTGTAAGAAGAAAATAGGAAGTATTACATTAATAACCTTGTAGCAGTTCAGTAGAAGAATATTTTGTTTCCATCCCTTAAAATTTTCAACTATCAGGATGTTAGTATACATATGTTAAGGGATTATATAGAGTGTGATATGCACTAAACTTGGGAACAAGGATAAATATTATCCAATTATATTCACAGGTGGATACTAGTGAATAATATGATCTTGGTTGAATAAAAATCATACCAAGAACTAACATTTCATTTTGAAATCTGAACCTTGAAAATATTCATGTATCTTATGTGTGTGTTCAGTAGTGTTTCTTGAAATAAAAAAGTTCAAGAGAGAGGGAGAAAAATATAATCACCACTTAATAGAGAAAGATGTAAAAATGATAAGGGATTTTAAAATGATATAAATTGGTCACCTACACTGTTTCACCCCTTTTAGTGTAAAACATATCCTAACTGGTCATCCTCAAGTGGTATCAAAGGGGTAGTTGAGCTCTTTTTTATTCTCAGTCTTCACACAAATTAAACTATTTTAGTACATGATGAGCCATTCCCATGATAGCTACTAGTTGGGTACCCTAATGGGCATTTCATACATTGATCTATTTAAACTTGTTCATGATTTATAACCCCAGTGTTGGTTTTGGATGTATGGGTAGTCCATTATGAGTATTTCTCCTTGTAAATAATGACAATATGATCCCTTTGGACATCGGATGACATCCATGAGATGTTTGGGGTAGTTTGATGATCTTATATCCATATAGATAACAACTTGGTTTAGGTGAGGTGTTGGGAGAATTCACGGAGTTTAGGTACTACCTCATATATTAAGGGGAGATCCTCCATGCATGGGGTTCAGGTAATCCCCTAGTGATGTACTCATGATAGGTTACACTCCTCTATATGATAGACAGATCCAATACTCTTCTATATTCCCGAGTACTATCCTCCATTTTTATAGTTGATAATACTCCATTTATTTAGGGTATTCCACCTCTAATTTGAGAATAGGGTTATTACTCACTTGTTCCCAAAAATATATAGGTCGCTTAAACAACTGATAGAGCTTGATACTCCCTAACATACTCAAGGTGCATGTCCTCCACCCATAGAGTTAGGTATTAACTCATCGTGTATGTGATACTCAATAAGGAATGGTCCACCATAGGGGTTAGGTATTCCCATGGCCAATTCGCACATACCTTGACAATGCATGACCCCCCAATATAGTTTCAAAAGTTGTGTAGAAGTTATGGAAGTTTAGTAGTTCAAGAGTAATAGGTATTTATATGTCTGGAAACAAGTGAATGACTTAGGGATATTATCACTATATTGATCCTTTTTTTCTACCTTGTGATATATCTTACAAATGGTATGTTGACTTTAGGTATTGTGGGTCTTTCATTATCCTAGGTATCATTGTTTTCTTGTGTGATATAAAAATTGATGGGGTAGAGATTTGAATATTTTAATTATTCACTTTCACATGTGTCATGCCAATTATAGAGTGGTTCAAAAGATATTATATTCTTCCTAGAACTGCATAGTGATTGACCAAGGTAATCTCACTTAAGGAGCTTCAAAATCGATCACACACTATCCTCATTCACTTATTATTTTTTTGGTATTTTTTATTTTGTATAAATAAAGAACAATGTAGATAAGAATGTGAATGCAATGAAATATTAATCTTCATCATGTAGAAGTTAGGAAAAATATAATGAATGCAAGTTAAAGTAGAAATGAAATTCTATAGAGAGGTTCATCCATGGAGGGCCTTGATTGTCTTATTTTCTATCTACTTAATTAACATACTACACTGTATGTGCAAACACATTCTTACACCTTAGTTGTGAATATGTAGTGTAATAAAAAATACCAAATCTCACTATACATCCACCTCATAAATCATGTGATAATGTTTGTAGAAGAATAAGCCAACCCTTAGACTATAGTAGGGAGAATTACACCCACAAAAAATCATCCTCATATTAACATAAAGAAAATATAAATCATCAACTTAGGTTTAACACCAGATAAATACCCTAGGACATTCCTTAGGTCAGTTACTAATAATAATGAGTATAAGAGTTCATGGTGGATAATGGAAGGGTGGTATAGTGAGGAATGAATATAAATAATGGAAGAAAACACTTGAATTAAATACAATCAGAATGGGTTTCAGGAGAAAAGAGAAATAAAACTGAGAACTATAGGAAACCAAAATAAAGAAAAACAGTTTATTATTACCAGTCGAGATCTCATATTCCCATATTTAGAGCAACACACATATATTTATAGAGGTATATATTACCCTACATCTCCATGATATTCTATTAAAATCCCTAAAAATTCATTATCTTTGGTAGAATTTCCCTTCTTTTTAAATTAAACCAAATCTTCAAAAATTATTTCCATTTCCATGTGATTTTAATCAACTATTTTTATGAATTAATCCACATTGGATTATTATCATTTGAAAATAACTCTTTCTCACATGTGGATTCTGTGATGATATCATACTTTTAAAATTGTAGTGTAACAAACCCTATGAAATGGGTATGAATACTATGCCATATTCACTTCTTTGTATTTTCTTCATTCCAGGATTATATATTAAATTATAGGTGATGAATAAAACACTTTACCTTCATTAAAATCACAACACTTCCATACTTTTATTCTCTAAAACATATTATTCAACCTAACGTGTTGCTTTATTTCATAAACTCATGCCATAGAGGACCACGACGCAGTATGTCAGCTCCACGGTGTGACCTCCTCCCCTGGGTCAGGCTCTAGGATCATTATGAAGAAATGGAGAAGCTTGTGACATAGTGGGTTTACATTATCCAATTATTTATTCTCTCAGGTCTTCCTCCATGAGGACCCTAAAACATAAAAGTGGTGGTCCAATGAACCTTATGAAACAACTATCTTACTTTTATGTAACATTTACATAGTGCCTATGGTACACTTACATATCCTTTAAAAACCATGGGTTAACCTTAGGTAGAACTTGAAAACCATCTTGATTTTAGGTAGTTGGAATTTTACCTTTATGTAGGCCCCAGGAAATATGTATGGGTAATAAAAATTTCAACCAACATTTCATAATAAAAAGAAAACTTCCAAACTTACCCTTTTCACTATTATTAATCCAAATTAATTATTTAAATGTAAATTACCCAAATCATAATGAACCACTAATTTCTTGTAAAAAATGAAATTCAATATCAAAAGTTTTATAAAAAGAATATGAAAAATAAGGGCATCAAATACTCCCACAACTGAACTATGCTTGTCCTCAAGCATTGAATCTCAACAAATAATCTCAGAGGGAACCAATGTTATAAATTTTTAAATTTAAAAGTAATTAAATTAAAAAATTATCAATGGTAACCGAAAAATTAATGTTCCATGTAGAATATCAATTTAACCACACACTATTTAAGGGAAAAATCAACCTATGTATTTTAATTTTTCCCATTGGAACATGATGGGTCTTCTGCTTCCTTCTATTCGAGCTTCTTAATTTATTATTTTTAGACATTACATTTCGTGATATAACTCAAACATGATTATTTTATTCTATAATCACTCATGGTACAAAATAAATTAGAGTTATTCTCATACCATGAGTGCATGATCCTTACCATATGCGTTCAAAGGACCTATGTTCTCCACTTTATAAAGGAAAAAATCCCATGAAATCATGAGGACTAAACAATTTTAAGATCATATGACTCTGAGTCTTCAAATTAGTGGGTAATGATTTAAAAACAATAATAATTATTAAAGATAAGGTTTATAATAAATCATAATGGATGATATTATATGTAAAGTGTAATGAAAATATCCCCTTTAAAAAGTGACAACTCCCTCTTACCAGGATCAAAGTAAAGGACATGAATAATTAAATCATTACGAATGACTTATACATTCCTGAATTTTCTCTATTTTATTATTTTTTTTCAAAACTAATTTTTCATATTTATATTTTCAAAATTTATTTTTTAAATGAATCAAACATCGACCACTTAACCTCATATGATAAAATCATCAGTCCGATAATGGTTATTTTTTATTCTCCCTAGTCACAACCCATTATTTTTTTTTCATTTTCCGTTTACATTTTTATCAAGAAGAGAAAATATTAAAAGTAATCAATGAATCATAATCCTTTACCAATACCCAAAAATATAATCCCGAGACTTATTCATTTCAATTTAATATATCCCTTTCACAATGACTTCCTTCACCCACACACATAAACATTAAAATATATTGAAAATGCATAAAGTAGCGTATGAATGAGTAATATTGTTTTGTAATGTGGATCATTCCTAATAAGGTCATTAATGGATCCTATGGGATTAAGAAGGATTAATTTAATATTTTGTCTCATTTATAAGGTCTAAATCAATAAAAATACATCAATTATATTAAATGTGACTTTTTACAACCATATATGTAATAAGTTCCAATACAAGTTTTAGTATGTGGAATGCCCAAAAATCTCTGAAGAAATATGATCAAAATAGAATGGAAAGTAATATATCTAGAAATACTCTGAGGAATTGGAAAAATATGAAATTAGACAATCACTCATACAATTATGTAATACTAACAAATCAATCTACATGAATTTTAGAAATTCAAAATATGAAAATGGTAGTGAAATTTCATATTACTGAATCAACATATTCCCAAAAATAATGTTTTTTTAAAATCAATAACTTTAATTTACTATAATAATTAAATTACATATCTTACTAATTAAATATTGTTATCATTTAAATAAAAAACATGCATCATGGGATCCCTAATAAACTCATGTCTCTTAGGTAAGGAAAGGAAAACAAAAATTCTAAGTGTGGGTATGAAAATTTTCTTTTAAAGACACAAAAAAATATTTTTAACTAAATAGATAGTTAAAAGAAAATTAATTAATAATTATCCCCCTTTCCAATTAATCTCTATTAATCCTCATTTTTCTTGACCATTCTATTGGGTTGCTTATTCCATAATCATCATGGACCTATAAAATAAAATCAATTATCAAAGCACAAGGACCATGTCAAAGTAAGATAAAAAAGAATGAGGTGTATTGGAATAAACCCTAATGTATTCTAAAAGTAATTCATAAGAAACAAATTAAAAAATATAGTTTTATAAAAAATTAAAATAAAATAAAGTTAAGTCTTGGTTTGATCACCCAAGTGGGCCTCAAGCTTTGACTGCCTCCAGAAAAGAAGTACTAGCATCATCCAAAGTCCAATGGTGGGTGGTGTTTATTTTATTTGAACAAACAACAATTATTCCTTATAGCCTATAAGTATTCCTTTTTTTGAGGATCCCATAAATATAGTACACTATATCAATCCCCTTATAAATAAGGTAAAATTTTCATTGTGCGGGTATAAAAAAATATAATCCCTCATTCTTTTCAGTTTCCATTTATAAAACCTATTATTCATTCTCCAATTATTTCTAAAGGTATACAAAACCAATGGAATAATAAAATGTAAATTTATTGTGTAACTCTATTTAAAATAAAATTAAAACATGAACTATCGATATCAAAATATTCCCTATAATGTAAGCATCTTCTATCTCAATTTTTTCATGTAAATCCACTTAGATCACATCTTGTTTTTTCTGATAATAAGTGTTCATAATGTTAAGGCAGATTCATGTGTTCCTAATCAAGTGAATTTACTTTTTACTATTATTCCAAAAATGAAAAAAATATTTAACTGTATCTGGAAACTCAAAACAATTATTGGTGATTCTAAACTCAGTTTCAATAAAATTACTTGGGAATGAGTTTGAGAAAAGATCATCACCTTAAGTTGTTTCAGCTTTAATTTATTATTTAGTAGAAAGTGCCTCTGGGATTTTAATTTCACTAAATAGAGGATGGTAGTTAGGATCCTTTTTTTATCTTTAAATTCCCCAAAATGGGTGGTTTCTTTTTTCCATAGTCATAAATAGACAGAGTGGTGATAATTTTTCATCCTTGAAGATTAAAAGATCATGTTTCATTTCATTATTTTCTTATTCACTCAAAAATTTAGATGAATATTTTTGTTCTCTAATATGTACCTCAATACATGATTCATAATAATTACTCTCTAGTTCAACATGGTAGGTTTGGATACAGATCGTGAGAAGGCTGGGCTATGGATATACTTCAACTAAGGCATTAACATATCAAACTTTGTTAGAAAAATTAAAAATAACTAAGGGTAACTATTTATCATTCATAAAATGACACATCCTCTATAGAATTCAATCTTTGATAATCATTTTTAACTTAATTAAGAATATATATCCATTATTAAATTGAGATACCTGTAACATATCCATTCAACACATGTGTGGCCAAAATAGTAAGATTGCAAATCCTATATAAGTGAGAATGATCATCATTTTCAACCAATTTTCCATACACATGTGAGTAATATACCCACATAGAATAGTTAAAATTTAAATATATCATGGAAAAATATTTTTTAGAGATTTTTTTAAATAAAAGTATTTGAATAATGTAAATATAAAAACTGAATGATCATTTACTTTGATACCCCGTAATGGCACTGAGTTTAGATATTCCCTCTATTGGGTAGTAAAAAAAAATACTATATTTTCCCTAGTGTAGCATAGTGGCTAACAAAGGTCGTGTAACTTGAGAAGATTCACATTCTATCACACACTATCCTCATTCAATAATTGATTTTTTTATTTTATTATTTCATGAAAATAAAGAAAAATGGGGATTGGAATGTGAAGGAAATGAAAAAATAATCCTAATAATGTAGATATCATGAAAAATATAATGAATTCATGTAAAAATAGAAAACAAATTATCCCAAGAAATTTAATCATGGATAACCTTCATCATCTTCTTTTTTATACACTTAATGAATTCACTCATCAAATGTTCAAACACATTATTCTATCCCAATTTAAAATATGTAGTGTACTCAACAATCACCATGAACACCACACATTCAACTCCTCAATTGAGGGAGAATGGTTATATAAGAAGAATAAAAAAAATTAGATAACCTCAGTGAGGATTACACCCACTGCAAATCGTCATCAGATTAACTTAAAGAAAATATAAACCATTAAATTGGGTTCAACACAAGATTACTTCTTTGAGATGTTGCATAGGTCAATTACTCATAACCATGAGTATAAGAGTTCATGGTGGATAATTTAAGAGAGAGAGAAAGATAAATAATAGAATACAATAATTAAATTAAAAACATACAGAATGAGTTATATAAGAAAAGATAAATAAAACTAAAAACTATTGAAAAATGAGCTAAATAGTATCCTCCAATTCTTCATTGTCAAGATCTCATCTCACTAGATTTAGACCAACAACCTTCTATTTATAAAGGGATATCTTTTCTCCTATATATAGGATATTTTATTAAAATACATGAACTTTCCTTCTCTTTATTTGATGTTTCCATTTTTTTTAAAAAAAAAATAAAAAAAATATTCACCATTACTTATGATTTGAATCCCATTATTTTATACATCTTTCCACATTAGATTATTATCCTTATAAAATATCCCTTTTTTCAAGTTGATGCTCCAAGGATATCAGGATTTTAAAATTATAGTACATCAAACCCTACAATGTTGGCATGGATACTACAACATATTTTCTTCCTCATATTTTATTCATTTCATAGCCATGACGTAGCTTGTATTAGACAAAGAACCATACTTTTCTTTATGAATACCTTAAAACATTAATATAATTTTTTACCTCCATGACATAGTCTCCAACCCACAGTTCAACTTCATTTTCATCAACTTGATCCATAGAGGACCATAGAGCAACCAGTTATTTCCATGGTATAGCCTCCTCTCCTGTGTTGAACTTCAGGATTTCTATGATTTAATGAAGAATCCTGAGGTGTAGCAGGTGAAAATTCTGCAGTGGATATATACTCACATTTCTTCCGCTATGGTGATCCTATAGTGTAGTAGTAGTGGTTTAAAAACCCTTAAATAGTGACTGTCATTCCTTTATAAAACCTTTACATAGCTCCTTAGGCACACTTACACATCCTTTGAAATCTATGGGAAACCATTACAGAACACTTAAAAAGCTTCCTACATATATTAAGAAGACTTTTTACCTTTATGCAGGCCCTAGGACATACATAAGGGCAAGTAAAATTTCAACAAAAAATTATAAGTAAAAGAAAAATTACAAAATTACATTTTTACATATATTAATCCAAATTAATTATTTGAAATGTAAATTACCACAATTTTAATAAAACACTAATTAATCAAGAAAAAATTTAAACGCATTGAAATTAATTATGAAAATTAAAAAAAACAAAATATTGAACAATAAGGAAATCAATATGGTTTTCTTGACTTATGATCAGATCCATTTCCCTTTCCTTGGTCTTGGTATTGAGATGACTTATTGGTTTATAAATTAATTTGTGTTTAGAAGGTGTCATATTGGGTATAATTAAACTCAACCCTGTAGAGGATTTGCGCCAACACAAATTACGTCTATATAGATTTTACACAGTTTTGCGATAACCTTAGAAAATATGAAGGCAATAGAGTTAGAGGAGCTTTTGCGCAATAACTAACAAAGTAACATAGCGGGAGATGGTCACTGGTTGTTTTTTTTTCCAAGAGTCCTTGAGGAAAGGATGTGTCTTCCCTTCGTAAAGTTAGATGAATCTAGTGGTTTACTTAACTATATTTATAATTTTTTATCAAGTTATATCCTTGTTACATCGCACATGTCATTTGATGTTGCATCATGCAATTTACATATTTATTTTGATTATTTATATATTTGTGGTGTTGTTGAAAATTATTATGTATTTGGGGTGGATTTATGTTATAGAATATTATAGGTTAAAGAATCCCATGCATGTTATTTCTTCTTAGTGCTAGTTATTATACCTAAACAAATTTTAGGCGGGATTGGGGTGGAATACACAGCTTTTCACAGCATAAGGTGGGGTCTTGGTGGGTTGAGTCTTGTTAACATGATATGGATTCTACCCCAACTACATAGGGTTCAATTCATCACATATCTTGCATATTTCTTTTGGTATTATTTTGACTTATCCAGTTATTCATTCATCTATGGGTTTTCCTTCCATTGAAGTTATTGGTGTATCAGGTGGGTTGGCTATGCCACATTCCTACAATAGTTATAAAATGAATCAGTTACCATCAAGTGTCTATTGAAATTTCACCATTATTACCATATATTTTAATATAATAACATTAATCCCTTAAATATTTATTATAATTTATCAATTTATATTCTATATTATTAAAAATAATGATTGAATGTAGATAAACATAAAAACTTAATATATTTTAATTCCATCAACTTAATGATATCTATCTCAATTTATTTATATTGGAACCCACTGAGGATACTATGGGAATTATTCGATAGATTCTAAGGTAGTTAACATGTGAGGCAACATTTTTCCCCATTCATTATTCTGATTAGATGCATATTCCATTATCTTGAATGAATGATTTGTTTGATATAAAATAAAAGGTATTATACTAATTATGTATTCATATATGATTAAATTAAAAAATAATACTAAATATGTTAATAATATAAGAACTATAAGTATTTTATTTTCAGATGTAATTTCATTTTGACCTTCCTGATGGGATTTCATGTGTATGTAAATTAAAAAACTTAGGTAAGAAATAGAATGATTTAAAGTTTAAATTGTGGCATGACCTTAATAAAACATCTATGTTAGTGTCATGGATGTATGATAAAGGCCCCAAAGTCATGTTGATAGACTAATTAAATATGTTTATTAATCATCATTATGTTGAATCACATCAATTTATTTTATTATATGTTAGTATATTAATTACACTATCTTATAAAAAATTTTATTTTAATTTACATATAATTAATTTGGGTCATTTCCCTATGAAATACTTCTAGACACAAGAAGCATAGAATTCTTTATAAATCTGGGTCAAAGAGTTTTTTTATAATAAATGAGATATCATGAAACTATTTAATTTGTTACAATATATATCTATAATAAATCAAGCAATTCAGTTTTCATAAATTTTAGTTCTATAATTTTTTTATATAAGTGAAAGAGGTAGGTTTTGATGTTGAATGGAAAGAGATGTGTGTTTATGTCCAAAAAAGGATGGAAGTTGAATGAACTTATATAAAACATTATGTAAAAATGTTTTATTTACCAATTGATGTTACTAAATTACATTATAAATAAATTTTATTCTATTTTCATTGAAAAATCGAAGAATTGAGGGATTCAAACCCTTCTTTGTTAGCTTCAATATCCAACGAGGGCTCTATTGATCACGTTTAGCAAAATAGAATTATAGAAAAGTGATAGGGATGTGTTATGGTCCATCATTGTTATGAGTATTTGGTAGGTCATGAACATCTTTTTCAAAACCATTAGTTGTAGGAGTTTTACAGCTTCCAATGATCACAAATCACAAAAGGAAATTCATACGCAGAAAAATACTATTAAATACCACACATCACTTATTAATATACATAACGACCAGATCTCTACTTGGGAGAGTGTATTATATTTTTTGTTTCAGATGATGAAAAATCATATTCTAGATGAAATAGAAATGTTGATAATCCATTCAGGACTATTAAATTTCATGAATTTAGAAGTATGTTTGGATTTATTTTGTTATATTTTATTCATGAAATACTAAAAAAAATCTATTTGCAAGACTTATTACTTGTGATACTTGTTTTTTTACTTCTTATCATAAATTATATGTTTTAGATGCAGTTTTCAATAAATTATTTTCAACAAAGCCACACTATTTTTTTAGTTTTTAATAATTATTTGAAAATGAAGTATGAAAAACTAGATTAGTTGGTATAGAGATTTATAATAAGAGTTATCAATAAAATTTTAGTAAGTGTTTTTCAGAAAGATCCTAATGCTTGTTTAAAATTTTAATAAGTGTTTTCAATAAATGTATTGAAATAGTACCTAAAGATTTTTTCTCGTTATCTTCGGGGTATATTATACCTTGATTAATGATTTATTAATCAAAATAAAGGGTGTTGATTCTATTTTTATTTATAAATTGATATAAATATTTATGTTAAAATATTAGTTATACTTTTTAGTTCAATCCTCACCTGAAAAAAATCTATTTTCTTAATTTTGGGTTGGGATCTCATTCATGTATCATTTTCTACATAAATTGTCAAGTTATTTTATCAAAAGGATATATAATTTTGATGTTTTGTTGATGTTAAGATGATGTAAAGTGGAATATGA
Source organism: Viscum album (assembly GCA_963277665.1). NCBI lineage: Eukaryota > Viridiplantae > Streptophyta > Magnoliopsida > Santalales > Viscaceae > Viscum > Viscum album. The sequence continues at coordinate 1,081,611,980 of OY728134.1, read as the reverse complement.
TTATGATTCTATGATTTTGATGTTATTTTGTGAAAATAAAGAAGTTATGTTTTGGTTGATATATGGAAAAAGTGTTAAAATGATTAAACCAATGAAAGATATTGATTATTTATGTCTTAAAGTGTTACTTAAAAATAGTTTATTTCACATAGATATTTAGCATTGATTTCCTTTTTAAGTAGTATAAATGAATGCATCATCCTTTGAGTTGAATAATTGATTCCATTTTTTATAGAAAAAGATTCAATGGTCATATTTTTAAGAAGAGAAATATTTCAAAGTTGGAGTACTATCTAGTATTTATATATCATAAAAAATATCATCGATATAGATGTTATCAACTTTCTTGTAACTATTTAATAATTAACTCAACATGATTTAATTTTTTTTGAATATGTTCCTTACTAATGTGCCGATAAATACTTTAAATATAGGAACTAGTGGTTGGAATTAGGTAGGTAGGTGATTAGAAATATGACCTAAATGGGGAGCGTGAAGGGGATTCACAACAGTCGAGTATCTAAGGAGTGATGTGTTTATTGGAATTTTTTAAAATGTAATATTAATAAAAAACAAGGTATTTTAGATTTTTTTAAATTATAATATCATGCAATTACATTTTATATATTGCCTATATATTAATTTTTATTAGAATTAGCTGTGGTTTTAACCACCACCAATTTTATTACAACTGCCTCTTAAAATGACACATGAAAATATTTATGCATAATATTTAACAGTGGTTTTATAATCCTTAAATAGTATTATTAGGTACATTTCCATAATCAACCACTAAACACCAAAAGGAAACACTAAATATGGGACATAAATACAAATGTGAATTTAAAATGTAATTGAAAAAAACTTTGGGAACCAATGCTAATCATGTAAAACTACAACTAATTATTGTTTCATGATAATTATAAAAAATTGGCATGAAATATTTTTAAGCACATAAAAATGAATTTCAATGTACCATTTTTCAATGGTTTATAATAATTGCTAACGAACAGAAAAAACCATCGTTAATGGAAATAATTTTTACAGTGAAACTTATTAATCCAAAACCCTCCTTCATCATATATGATTCAATAATAAACTTTACTTGGACTTTAAATCAACCATCATGAGTTGTTTAGAACTCCTATATATAAAAGGTCCAACATTATAGTATAAAAAGTACTAATTGAGATCTAGAATCACCCTTATTAGTTTAGATTCTAGTATCAGTGTAACCCTTTATAATTAGATTTTCCTCGCCTATAAAGAACAAGAACACATATTTAGTTCTTATCATGAACTTAATAATATTATTTAAAAAAATATAATGAATTTCATTGGGATTTATTTCATATTTACTAATTATACTCAAATTATAAATGAAATTGGTTCAAGTACACAATATGATATACATGATTGATCGCTTAGTTGAAGCATAAGGAATGTCATTAAAAACATTTATTTTTATCTCATTATAATGATACTATGATTTTATATGATTCACATAATGTATCACTGATATAAACCCCTTCTTAAGTTCTCATTACCAAATCTCATTAGAACTTTACTAATATATGTGTTTGAACTGAAACCAAATCCACATCAATATATCTCTATACCAAATTTATATGACACTTCAATAATTTATTTCATCAAGAAATATTTTCACAAAAAATAATTTATAGAATTTAAAGGAGGGATATAATTTTGATGAGTATTATGTCATCTATATACGATATAAAAAAACAAAAAATGATTCCACCATCCCATTTATACGCACAAGAATCATCCATATTTTTGATGAAACAAAACTATTTTATTTCTTCATAAAGGTAGATATTCTAACTATAAAAATTTTCTTCAATCCAAAAAAGAATCATTATAACTTGAATGCATTTTAGTTCTATTTTAATGAACAAAACCTTTGGGTTTAGTAGAAAAATAGGTACAAATATATTTATATTAAATAAATTAGTTTTTGTATCCTTTTGGTAGATCACATAATGACAATAACTTTTCATGATATGAAAATCATAATAGTATTCAATTTGCCCAAGTGAATACGAGGACGGCCTGGGGGGGGGGGGGGGTTAATCAACACTCACAAAATAGTTCCCTAAAAAATCTTTTTCTCATTTCTAATTAGTGTATAATACCCGCTAATTGACCTATTAAATCATGATTAATGATAAATAAATAAATAAATAAAACAAACACAATGTTTTTATAAGTTTCACTGATTTTTTACCAGTCGATAGTCTTTATGAGTCAATGTGTGTTATCCCATGTATCATAGTTTTTATGTTATTATCTATAAAGAACATTTAGGGAAACTTTATGATCTTAAATACTTTAATAAGAAATATCTTTAAAATTAAAATTCCTACTCCATGTTACACCATCGTAATTGTAAAATAATAAGAATAATAATAAATAAATAAAACAATCTAGAAATGTTGACCTTTTTTACTTCCTTTAAAATTTCCTTCGATCCATTGTTGTGGTGTACACTCATTCTTTACTGAAAATCTGACATTTCTTTTCAAAAAATATATGTGTCAAATTTGGCTAGTTATATATCTCATTCTCCAAGATAATCTCTAGAAATTTATATAAATTTCAAAACCATGGATTTTAATAACCTACCACGATGTTTTCTTTAGTAAAAATAATTCTTTAAAGTATTTCATATTATATTTAATATATTACTTAAAATAAAAAAATAAATCTATAAATATATAAATAAATATCAAGAAGACTAAAATATGTTTTATAGAATCATGGAATTGTCATTATCTTCCCCATGATATGTTATTACTTCATGTTTATTTCCCCATGTTAAAAAATAAACATCACTTTTGACCAATAATAAATAAACCCAGCATGTTTTAAAAATCATGACATGTTTTCTTGCATATTAACTCCAACAATAACACAAATATTTCTTCTAAATGATATTGATAAACCTGTAAGTTTTCATTAAAACCGTGATATGTTAATAAAAACTATAACATTTTTACTTCCTCATGTCAGCCAATTGAAACTTCATCTTTATTTATTTATTCTCTAGAAATTTTATTTGTTTTTAATACTCAACCATAAATACAACTACAGGAATCATGATGCATATGTAATTTTTTTTAAAAGTATTAGTATTATTCTTCTTACATTTTTTATAAAAACACTAAACCAAATTCCTTATGAAAGGATTAGGACTTCTAACAATCATTTCATGTCATGTGTATGATCCTACTTTTTTATTGAGCTATAAATATTTTTTTTGGTTTAAATTATTTTTTATATCCTATTGCGAGTTCCCAATGTGATCATGGGTGCATCGGGGGTGTATGAGGCTTGTTTGGAGCCCAAATCCTGAATTTTTGGAGAAAAAAACTGGTATCATGGTTTAGAAAAACCATGCAAGGAAAGATAAATAGTTACCCTAACCATTAAAGGCATGAAAGAGGGATGCAAGGAGAATCACAATTTGAGGAAATAAATAAGAAGGGGTTTCACACCCATGCAAAAACTGTATAGTTTTTCATAGAGATGAAACACATGGTTTTCTCATGGTTTGGAAAACCATGTGGGGCGCCCCTTGAAGTAGTGATGGGAACAAGGTTGGTGCACTATTTGGACAACCATGCATCCAAACCATGCAAATCAATATTTTTTGGGAAAAATTGTAATTTTTTCCTTCAAATATTTTAAACATAAATCTGTTTCTCATTTATCCTCTTTTGGATAGCTTTTGGCATAGAGACATCCCTTTGAAATCCAAATCCAAGGCTTTGATACAAATTCTACATCAAAACTTGGAATTGAGTGACTTCATTTTCATTGGATTTTCACTAGTGAGTATAACATTTTTCTTATGTAATTCTTCATTTGACTTTTTATCGATAGAGTTAATTAGGTTCAAGAAAATATGCCCTATTTTTAGGTTCTTCATCCGTTCATCATTTTTTATGATATGGATTGAATCATAATCTAATACTAGATAAAAACACTACTATGGACCTATGGTAGGTGGTGTATAACTTTCCCTCATGGTTTTGTGTTTTATAGAGATAGTTTCCATTATACCACACATAAAAACTTTTGGAAGAATCCCTTTAAATAATTAAATTGTTAAATTGAGTGGAAAAAATCTAGTAGGGATTATTTCTAGTTTCTTTAAGTTTTTTGGAGGTTGTTTCCCAAACCTAGGCCACCCATGGGGTGTGATATTTCTTTTTAACTTTTATATACCACCCATGGGGGGTGTGTGTGTGCTTGCCTATTTAGAGTTTTCCCTTTATAAATTCATTGAATTGTTTGAGATAATTAGAAGATGGTTTCCCCCCTCTTCCATGAGATAACATGATGTGGATTATTTGATTTTTTTACATGTGGATTGTTATATGAGTTTTAAGATCTCATGGAATGTGATTTTTATGGATTAAATGATGAATTATTAAATAGGACCCCATAGACGTGCTAAACCATGGGTCATGACAGTGGTGGTGGTCGCCTTGGATGATATTTCTCCTTGGATATTAATTTTGTGTGATGCATTGGACCTTACTACCTATTGGATCTAGATTTCATGGACTCCTATAGAACATGATAGGTTGAGATGCTCCTAGGAATCCACGCAAGACTAATTGAGATTCCATCAAGATGCTCCTAGGATTCGATGAGGATGCTTTGGTCTTATACACATTGAATCAGGCCTTTTGGGGTCAGACACTTCTGGTTCTATGGTGCGACTGTGGTTGATATGATACTTTTGGATATATGACATGGACATGGTTGATATGATATACATGTTATACAAAATGTCCATGGTTGACATAAAACTTTTTGGTATAGAACATGGACATGGTAGTATTTTCTTCTTTTCTTTACAGCTGCCTTGTTATAAGAGCTTGACCTTTGTTTCAGAGAGCCTTGTTGGGTTGTACCGTATCACTTGTTTTGCTTCATATACCTTGGGAACGTTAATTTAATTAATTATTACCTGTTTTATCTTGTCATTATATATAATGGACAGGTTATAGATACTGTTGGTGGAGGAATGCTGTGATTTTATCTCACCTCCCTGTTCGGGCTGCTGTTGGGTACCTAGACATACTATATGGATGTAGGTATGGACAGGGGCAAGAAACTACCATAAAATGCTTGATTCATGACATTCATAGGATTAAGGAAGCACATAAATTATATGAGGCTCATGATGCTAGCTCGGGATATACCATTTTGTTATTTTTGGTATTTTGATACATGTAATGTACTGATGCTTGTAAACCTATTTTGGATGATTTGTAGAAAAATGACATGACATATCATTCTGTATATGTGTTTAATTATGATATTGTATATATATATATATATCTATCTTTTGGATGTTTATATCTTGTTCATTTGTTATCGCACTTCTGCTATAGTGGGTTACTAGACCAATGTTATAGTGTATAGTACTATTTCTTATTCATTGTTGTTATTCTTCCTTTAATAGATAGTTATGATATTCTACTATGTTACTCTCTAAAAAGAGGGAATAGTATCCCTAATGACACACCATAGTCCCTCACTACTAGTCAACATTATTTGTCATTCTATGATATGTTCTTGAGTCTATGTAACCCACTAACTCGAGGAACCATTTAGTGGCATCCATGTCGGGACATTACATCATGTTTTTCTATTTTTCTGGAAATTTAAACTCATTTTAAATTATTGAGAAAGTGAGATAATATTTGAGTGTTTTCCTTGACACAAGGGTATTTATGTTCCCATGTGTTTGTGGGGAGGATATTGATCAATATTGATAAACCCATGAATTCCAATCAAGATTCATGCTATATTTTTTTAGTATATTGGATTTATTATAAAAAACAAAAAATAGATTCTAGATAACCATAAAGTATGAAGATGGAAGTTGAAGATAACCAAAATGAGATAAATATAGATTGATGATCTCATAAGGTAATATGATCAGACCATTATTATTGTATGAAAATTTGAGTTATGGATACACTTGAATGGAGATTGGTCATATGCTAATAAAACTCATAGAGAAGAATACTATTTTTTTGAGTTTTAGGTGTTACACATGGAATATGGATATTAAGTTGGATATTATAAATCTCTAAATATGAATTTAGTTTTCATTGGCCACATGAATTATTAATCATTAGGGAGTAGGGATTCCTTATAAACATTATCCAATCCAATAATGTGATGGAATTAACCACAAATTAGTGGTTTCTATGGAATTTTCCTAAATGTCAAGATTGTGTGAAACACTAACTTTATCATATGCATATATATTATGTTAATGTCTTTGAGGTTTCCTAGAGAACACAATCTAGTGGATTAATATGAATATTACTATATATTTTACACATTACACTTGGATGATCATGATGATGAGATAAGGATTGAGGCTCAAAATGATAGTTTAGAGTGAGTTGATCCAAAGGAATCATTATAAAGAAGGGATGTTTTATGGGTTTTGGAGAAAAAAGAATAAATTATGAAGACTTACACATGAGAAGAAAAGTAAAGAACACACCATTGGATAAAACACATTATAAAAGAATTTCTATACATTATGACTATTTTATGAGTTTTATGGTTAAGTATTTTATACTAAAATTTGATGAACATTAAGAGGATAATAAGATACATCCAACCAAGGTATGGAAAAACATTGTAGATTCTGATGTAGTTTTAATGGTCTATTTACAAAAGCATTATGAATTTTTGGAGAAGAAGACTTTGATATGCAGTCACTTCTAGTTAATATGAGAGGGTAAATATGTTTTGGTTTTAGAAAACACATTTTGTATTACTAAAAAATGATGCTATTAAAAAATATGTTTCTTTTTTGTATAAATTTATGAATCTTCTGAAGTCAAGGGGTAGTAAAAATTTGATATGGTCAATCTAAATGGGTTTTTATTTTATAGTGTGGAGAATATTTTCTGATTTTATGTATCCACCAAATAAGAAAAATATTGAGGGATTTATTTTATAATTTTATTAGTAAATTCATATATCTTTAACAAAGGGACTTATAAGAATTCACACATGGATAAATTTGATATAATCCAAGGCTTAATATTGAATCATTACCATTGGTAGATGATATATAGATATGGAAATATACCTATATATTTAAGAATCTACTGATAGATGGTATAATGTGGATTTATACAAGTGGATGGATATATCCTAAGAATATGAAAATTCAACCATTGGTGAACTTATGAATATTTATTGAGATATTTCATAAATCTATAGGTAAGGTTATGAGATGATTGTAAACATATGTTCTTGACACATACAAAGGCATGAATATTGATCTTAGTGGGTGGCCATATGTGATAATTCTATGCATAAAGAGATAAATATATAATCATCTATAATGGTAAAAATAAAATCATCCTTATTATATTGTTTCATTATATATATTATTCATATGAAGAAATATGATGTTTTGATAGGTATATTTGTAAGCAGTTTAAGGATCTCTTTCTACATCAACTTGTGTTCATTGATAATAAGAAAAAGAATCTATGAGGTGGGGTAAAACCTATCAATTACTAAAGTATAGACACATATAATGAGTCATTGGACCTTGAAAAATATTTGGGTTTATTTAATTTACTTCTTTAATTGTTTGCAAGCAGGTTAGGTCTTTTCTAAACTGAATAATTTTCTAAAAATGAGAAAAAATTGATTTTTTTTTGTGGGAAACTGTTTTAGTTGGGCCTCATCCACTAATTCAATCCCCTCTTAATGGACAATATATTTTCTTCATGGTCCTTATAGGTGGTATCAATGTTAAGGTTCACTATTATAGATATATGATCATGTAATCATATCTAAAGTGAAATTATAGATAATATCACTTGGTATTATATATATCATGACATCGAGAAATAAAAAAATAGTGGTTAATGAATATGATGAAATCAATTATCATAAAAGCTTATAATAAATCATGAATTTCTTCTAAGGATTTTATATTGTTTGAGAAAGAAAATAAAAAATAGAAAACATGAAATATTAAATATGAGATGGAAAATTCATACAACATAAAGAGAAGTTGATTTGACTAGTATAATAGAATAAAAAACCTAAGAAAAATTATAATATTGTAAATCAATCATGATGGATTTTTGAAATACTTTTTAAGGATTATAATATAAAGTAAAGGTGAAAAAATTTAATTCACCCAAATATCAGACTTCTATTATTGATTTATATATTTCTAAATTAATGAATATTAATGGTAAAAATTATAATTTTATACACCTAATTGATAGGCTCAATAACACATAATTTATATAGTTCAGAAATATATTTATGATAATTAAAGGATGAAAGAATATAAATTCTCATTGTAAAATGAAAATAAAATATTAAAATATATCTAAAATGAAGTTATCAAAATTCCACAAAAAGTGATTCTTATGAGTATTATAAAATATGTAAAAGAAAAGAAAAAATTATTTGAGAATAAAGGTGACTCAAGGATAAATAAAACCCTAAAAAATGAAATCTCTATATTTAAAAAAGATTGAGAAGAATGGTAGTGACTCCAAATTAGACACCCTAAGAGGGATTAAACCCAAGAGTAAATGTCTTAGGAAGTATTGGATGAATAAATAGAATTAATCCTTTAGAATACTTGATTATTCCTTTATTGGACAATGGATAAAGATAAAGGAGGTAATGGGAATATCTAACTAATGAAAAATAGGTATTACTCTAAGGGGAGAGTCACCCATTAGAATAAGAGGCAAAAAATTACCTCATTGGATAAAAATGAAATTAATTTTGGTGCCAAGAAGTCTAATACACAACAAGCCTTAAAATCAAGATAGAACAAAAGTTCTCAAGATATACCAAAGCCTCATGGGTCTTGTAAAAGGTGTTGTATCTTTTTCTATAGTTCGAGGAACTACTAGTGAAACATTCCGTATAATAAAAACTAGTATGTCTTATTAGGGAGAGAACATAATAATATTTATCAAATAATATAACATGAGAATACTAAAATAAATAAACAAATATATAATATCATGAAATGGAGAAGAAACTGGTCACTCAAATAGCTACTAAAACTTGTCTTAAGATTCAATGTGTTCTGTCTGCTTCAAAGAATCAATTAAAATTGGTTGTATGTGGAAAATTATATCTAAAATAAAAATGGAGTGGTGGATTTACCCTGCACATGGATATAATAAAAATCATATAAAAAATAAATGGTGATTTAAGAGACAAAAACAATTTCTAGTATGAAGCCTAGAGGATACTATCATTCTTTTGACAATACCAATAAATTAAAATTGGACATTGAGAAGAATATTAAACATGATATAGTGAACAAAAGGCTTAAAAACATTTAGAAAATATTATGGATCCATGGATGTTTCAAAAGGTATAACCAACTTCAAAATCATAAGTTATGAGTTATAGAACCCTCTTCCATTTACATTTACATTAATTATTTATTTAAAAAATCCTATAATATTTGTACATAAAAATTTTATATTTTTAAATGTTCAATTGAAGACGGTATTTTGAAGTTGTTTCAAAACAATCAAGTGATAATGTTTTATTTTTATTTAATATCAAATCACTTTTACTACCATATAGTTATAGATCATGAGAATTTATAATTTAGAATCTCTTATAAACTACTAATAGAATGATATCTTAATATTTATTTTAACAAAAATTCACTATTAAAATACCCTAAAATCATTTTAAAATCTGGAAAATAGTTTCATTTCTGTATCATCAATTGTTTAGAATGGATTTTTTGAATTTAGCCTAATTTTTAGATTCTAATGACAAAATATCATATTGAATTTAAAATGTTAAAATCTAAAATTCATTTTTTTTGAAATTTAATTCAAATTAAATCTTAAAAATATATTTTAATGGATTTATCACCTATCATAATTTTAATTTTTTTATTTGAGGATGAATCCAATCTGGAACATTTTAATTTAGAGACCTAGTCATTTTGTATGTATTTCCGCCAACATTCTTATGACTTAGACTTCCGTAAGACTTGTGAGGTAGTCTTATTAGATTATAGTCTCCCATTTCTCATTACTTCCCAGTGCTCAAAGATAAGGACCACACACTCCACCAACCCTCCGTTTCAACCTTTAATCGATGGCATGCATATCTCCATCACACACAAACTCGAAGGAGACTCACCAAACACCGTTGATCATTGCTTCTAGCATGGAACCGTCATAATAAAAGGACTAAGTGTAAATTAAAAGCATACCAACAAACCTAAATCGGGTATGGAGGATAAAACTATAAAATTTTTATATTGTTTGTTCTGGTCTTATTTCATATAGTTTGATGGAGAATGGTTTGGTCATTTCTATGAGCCAATCTATAGCTTTGGTGGGTGTTTAGGCTCTGAGATATGAGATTGTTGAAGATAGTGGGTTCAGTGTAGGTAAAATTCAAAGCAAGGGTTTTTAATTAAATAGGTGTAGAGTTTGATTATTTAATGAAATAGGAGGGGTTAGTTCCAAATGATGTGACACTATTGGTAAAGGGGTAATCTCTAATTCATCCAGTTCTCACCCCCATTCACATAAAATAATAATAATAATAATATAATTATATGTTTACAATTATAAATAAATGAATATATATATATATATATATATAATTATATGATTATAAATATATATATATATATAATTAAATTTAAAATTATTACCTGATTATTAATCTTGGTGGGATTAGGAAATATTTTTAAAACCCAAACCCCATACATATTTAGAAATATTTATTTGTCAATATATTTATAAAAATAAATTTGTAGATAAATATTTATAAATATTTTTTTTTTATATTTATATATAAATATATTTATAAATTTATATTTACTATATTTCTAAAAATATATATATTTATAACTAAATCAATATTTATTTATTTAAAATTATTTAAATATATTTATAATAATATAAATTTATTTATACAAAAATATATATAAATAATTAACATATTTTGCTTTCATATTATTATATAAATATATTTATTTATAGTTATATTTATAAATATATATTTATAACTACTTATTTATAATTATATAATTATATTTATAATTATATAAATAAATATATAATTGTATATATAAATATATTTTTAAAACTATATAATTATAACTATATTTTTATATATATAATTATAAATATATTTTTATATATAAAGTTATAAATATATTTACTATACACATATATATAAATTAATATTTATAAATATTTATTTTGAATTATATTTATAAATACATATTTATAATTATTTAAATATATTTTTAATTATATAAATAAAAATAAATTTGTTTATATAAATATATGAATATATTTAAAATTTATTTGAAAATATATTTTAATAATTATATTAATTGAAATATATTTAAATTTATATAGTTCTAAATATTTTTTTATAAATAATTTAAAAAATATAAGAAATCGTTAATAATAACATTATTATTATGAATTATATTTTTTATATTAATACTTTAATTAATATTTATTTTAAAATATATTATTAACTACTTTATTAGTATTATTTCTATTATTATTCATATGTATTAATGTTTTTTAACAGGTTGGATGGAAGCCCCTCCTTTTTTATTAACCCAAGTAATACCTCTTTTTTATGGATAGAGGGATCCCATTACATGGCCTATAGGCCAAGTGGGCATCAAATCCTATTAGATCATTGCCTATAGCCCAAGTGAACTGGCCTAGAGGCCCACGAATCAAAGGCGTACCATTGACCCATGCTTGTTCCTCTCCAACGTCCCATGCGTCCACTTTCTATGGTGTTCACTACCACTCAACACCAAAGGCATATGAGCCCTATCGATTTGTACAGTGGTCACTACCACCCACTAAAGCTGAAGGCCTAAGTCCCACTGACCTGAATGTTCCAATCTATCACCAGTCATTCGCTGTATCACAACCATCTTTTGTCCTCTATCACTGCCAACGCTGTCGAGGTTGGCCCTCCCAATTTCTTCATGGTCCCATAGTTTCGTAACCTCCACTATAACAACCCTAACATTTGAATCATATTTTGTTTCTTGAAAATGTATGTTTTAATGTGTCATAATCAATAAAACTATATATGTATAATTGAAATGTAACCATAGAGTTTTGACCATTATATGACCGTTGGTAAATATAAACATTGGAAACAATAATAAATTTTAATGTTATAATTATTTTTTATAAATATAAATGATAATGGTTAATTAATGCATAAAGAAGAGTTGATGGCCTCATCCAGAAGAATCGGGCCATACGAATGCAATTTTTCAGAGCTTGCGAAGGAGGTAGCGTCACTGGGATTTGCTCTGGACTGATCCCAAACCTAGATTCAATATGTTAAGATTGAACTAAATCCTCTATGGGATAAGTTCAAGAAAATAGAAATCACCAATCGACATTGTTGTATGAGCCGCTCCACGATTTTATCACCACTGCACGCCTTACACTTAGGTCCAATGCAGGTGTTATAAGGGGTTATGTAACGAGACCTTAGTTACTATATTGTAATTCATTTGTATAAATAAAATTGTTATTTCTTATTATGATAAAATAACCATCATTTTAGAATTTCAACTGCCAAAATTAATCTAGATTGTATTTTTAGTTTTTCTATAAGAAGTTTCATATTATTTATGAATATTGAAAAAAGAGTATTTTAAAATATTTTTATACTTTAAATAATGAATAATATGAAATAATTTTTGAAAAATAGACATATACTATTGTAATCAGTAATAAATTTAGAGTCTAATAAGACCAACTTAATTTTTAGTGAATAGTAACCTATGGATAGTAATATTACCCTTATGAATATAAACATGACCAATGGAATAATAACCTCACCTAAGAAAGTATAAATATAATTTAGGCATCTTGAATGGTAATGTGATGTAATAATATAAGTATATAATTGCTTTAGAAATTATTAGTTAAGTAATAGTATTCTTTTTGACTAAATAGTGATTTTACTTAAAGAATATATATCTCATATTTATAAAATTATTTTCATAAAATGGGTTTCATTTTTTAATTCAGAATATCGATATTAGGTTTGGGTGAATTTATGAGATTTTTATAAAATATTTTATTTTTTGGTGAACAGTAGAAATACAGTTTTGAGTCTTATGTGTGTTTTATGACATCATAATGATTTAGTATGCAATTTAAAATGATGTTAGACTCATGTAGATTTAAATATTATATGATGTGTCCGAAGTGTACAGAACCATGGGAAAATACCATGGTCAAGCCCCTGGTTTTGCAAATACCACTGATGAGGTGTCCCGGGAAATTAATAAAAAAATACTCCTCTTTTACTATAAATAACAAGCCATTACATTATTTTATTTCATTAAAAATTCATTTCCCTCAATTCTCTAATATTTTTACCTCCTAAGGAATGGTTCCCTCAAGCCCTCAAGGCCCCTATCATATAGATTTAGAAGTTACTCTTCAAGGTAAAGGAATTCCCAACTTCTCTTTTCCTTTCAAGTTTTCTTTTATGTGGTATGTCTTTCAAATTTCCATATCGTGTTCTTATTTAAATTTTATTCTATCCTTATACTGTATTATGAGTCTTTTATTAATGTTTTACCCCTTTCCCCTCTTTTTTTAATGTTTTATAAAACTATGTTTCATACCCGTTATGCTACAAAATTTTCGTCTCAAAATCTCTCTCCCTTTCTCAAGAAATTATTTTATTTTCTTTATGTGAATACCCAAACATCTTTCATTTCTAGGGGTATTAATTAAGACATAAAAATTCTTTATTTTATTCCAGAATTGACATACATAAAACACTTATTCTATTTCTATGGGTTATAAATGATATAATGATCATGTTTTTAAGTACATTTTAAAAACGTCATGATTTTGATATGAAACCCATTAATTTTATTCCCTTTGGAATATTTATGAAATGGTTGATTATGATCTATGTGGATTACATGAAAATAAATATATATTAATGTTTTTACCTTATAGTTCTCTAATTCGTTGTATAAGGACATTAATCTCTTGAGATGACAAATTTTACGATACCTTGGTGAATAACCTTGGTAATATTTAGGACACCCTGGGGATGGATCTTGGAGAAATACTTATTAATGTCTAAATTAAATGTTGTAGGAACCTTTTCAAGTTATGATTCCAGTTATTATTATGATTTTATTCCTCTTTATCGTTTTTTATGATAATCCTCATGTTTTTATAGATATCACTCAAGTTCACATGTAAATTGTTTCTCTTGTTTTTTCACTTACTAGGCCTTTTTCTCACACTTTCCCTTGACGTATGTCCCCAAGTTTTCAGTTTGAGTAATTATAATTAGGATGAACATATGAATAATCCACTAAAGTGTATTATAATAATGTTATATGTTTTCAAGTGTTATGTACCTGTTTCCGACGCTTTCATCGGGGCGCGCGCGCGCACCCTTCCGCGGAGGACGACGCGCCACGCTTGTTGCCCCACGTTCCCGCTTTCCAAAGGCGGGCAGCATTCGCTCCTTATTTAGGGACGTCTGCTCCTTGATCGAAACAGGATGATGGGATGTCGGTTCTTCCTTCTGTGGATTCCTCCTCAGAACTCGTCACCTAGTCCGGGTCTCCCTCATAGATTTCATACGTAGTTCGTGAAACTCTTCCCAGTGCCATGTTTCCATGGACGCTGGTTAATTACACTGCTTCTTTCGGGACATTCCAAAGGGTCCAGTCATGGCAGCAACCTTCAGTCGGGGGAGTAGTCACGTTGAGGCATCAGTAGCGTGTCTGGATGTTGGGGAACCTGGCATGTCTGTCTATTATCCCTGATCACAGGGCTTCTCGAGGGCGTGGAAGCCCGAGGCATCCCACATCGAGCGCGGGGAATTATATGTCATAGAAACATATCTGAGGTTTTCCTCAGCTTCCCGTGTTTAACACAGGGTACACCGCGAGTTTAACATCCAGTGGAGACGGATTAGCCCGATCAGAGCATTAACTAGAATATATTGGATTGAGGGATTTCCCTTGAAGGGATGACGATATCGGGGCCAGCCCATGGGCGGCTGTGAAGAGCGTACCGACATGGTCTCACCGGGATATGACGGTCCGGGCGAGGATCGGGGTGGATGGTGGGTGAATGGAGTGGAGGGGAGTGAAATGGGACCATCGTAGGGGCGACGGTGGAGTTGGGCTTGAGCCTTGAAGAGGCTTCCTATGTATCCCCGTGGCAGGGAATCAAAGTCCGCGTAGTTCGGGATGGTGTCGGTAAACCGGCATGAGGGTGGACCTTGGTCCGATGGGCATCATCAGAGAATCGACGTGAAGGTGGACCTTGGTCCGATGAGAGATGGGTGTCGGCGAACTGACGTAAATGAGGGACCTTGGTCCGATGGGAGATGGGTGTCGGCGAACTGACGTAAATGAGGGACCTTGGTATGATGGGAGATGGGTGTCGGCGAACCGATGTAAATGAGGGACCTTGGTCCGATGGGAGATGGGCTTGAACCTCTGGAAGGTTTCCTACATACCATGCCTTGACATGGATCAAAGTACTCGTAGTTCGGGATGGAAAAGATGTCTTGGAACACCGATAAGGTGATGGTTTGGGCCAATGATTGTTGGGCTTGATCCTCGAGGAGGCTTCCTACGTACCACGCCTTGACATGGAACAAAGACCTCATAGTTCAAATGGGGCTTTGTCGGCGAACCGACATGAAGGTGGACCTTGGTCCACTTGTGGTGGGCTTGAACCTCGGGAAGGTTTCCTACGTACCATGCCTTGACATGGATCAAAGTCCTCGTAGTTCACTATGGAATGGGTGTGCAGTTTAATGTCATGCGGGTCAAGGGGGCATACAGTTTAACGTCATGCTGGACGGGGGTGTGCAGTTTAACGTCATGCTGGACGGGGGGAAAAACTCGACGTGAATAAATGAAAGGTGGGCTTGAACCTCAGGGAGGCTTCCTACGTACCATTCCTTGGCATGGATCAAAGCCCTCGTAGTTCACTGATGAGTCACAACGGCTTTCCGTCGGACTGTAATGCAGTTTAACATCATGCTGGACGCAGGTGGGACCCAACGTGAATAAATGACGGGTGGGCTTGAACCTCAGGGAGGCTTCCTACGTACCATGCCTTGACATGGATCAAAGTCCTCGTAGTTCGCTAATGAGTCACAATGGCTTACCGTCGGACCGGAATGCAGTTTAACGTCATGCTGGACGCAGGTGTGACCCGACGTGAATAAACTACGGGTGGTCTTGAACCTCAGGGAGGCTTCCTACATACCATGCCTTGACATGGATCAAAGTCCTCTTAGTTCTCTAATGAGTCACAACAGCTTACCGTCGGACCGGAATGCAGTTTAACATCATGCTGGACGCAGGTGTGACCCGACGTGAATAAATGACGGGTGGGCTTGAACCTCAGGGAGGCTTCCTACGTACCATGCCTTGACATGGATCAAAGTCCTCGTAGTTCGCTAATGGGTGGGGGTCAGGGTCGGTGCTCACTCTAAGCCCACGTGAGTCATGCTCGGTGTGAGAAACAAGAGGTTGCAAGGACCTGACGATCACGTCGCGAAGGATGCGTCCGTGAGAAGCGAAGAGGGGTTTACGCGTTAGGCGGCCCATGGTGCTGGGACTTACTCCAGGATGGAGGCCCAGGGTCGAGTCACAGTTTAACATCATGTGTTGAGGACGTGGTGCTTGGCAGTTTAATGTCCTGCAGCTCGGACGAAGGGGGTTCACTCCGCACCCCTAGGACTTACATAACCGGTAGCCTCTGGTCCTTGGGGAAGGGAAGGTACCAGCAAGGCCATGGTCAAGGGGGGTTGTCGAACTAACCATCAAGGGGTCCACGTTAGCATGGCTATGCGAAGAAGTAATAGCCGTTAGCGTGCCTATGCGAAGAAGCATTAGGCGAAGCAACGCTATGAGTGGTATTGTCCATGGGACTTTGAAATCACTTCGTACAAGCTTGGAGGGTCGCACGGGAAGAGGAATTGCTAAGAAAAGGAGTGTGCTTCGCGAAGTGGAGTGCCTTGGCCTTAGCATGGGGCATAGGTATGAGTGGAAGGTGCTTCGCGAAGTGGAACAGTGTTCGCGGAGCACTACGTCGCGAAGAAGAGGTGCCTCGCGAAGCAGGGTCCCGCGAAGTAGTGTGCTTCGCGATGTGTAGTGCTCCTGCCTTGGCATAGGAATCACTAACAGGGGTTGGGTGTTTCGCGAAGCATAAGTGCTCCGCGGCTGCCCGGGTTCCCGTGGGAATCCCCTTCCTTCGCGAATTCCCTTGAGCTTCGCGAAGGGAATCCCTCTTGGAAGAGGGGCTCAAAACGAGATAAATCAAAGGCGCCTAGCGAAGTAGAAGTACCTCGCGGAGCTCATGATTCCCAGGGCAAAGAGTGCCTCGCGATTCGGGAGAGGAGAAGCCGAAAGGTCGGATTGTCCATCCTCGGGACTCAGGGGGAGTCCAGTATTTATAGGGATGGGGCGCCGCGAAGCAGAACTCGCACGCCGCCTCGGGTGCTTCGCGGCGCGCTCGCGAACATCAACGACATCTGAGGAGAGTGACCGCCTCTGGAGCTTCGCGGCAGGATCGTGAACGTCAAATGCCTTCGCAGATCATTACTGCCTCAGGAGCTTCGCGGTGGGCTCGTGAACATCAAACGACTTCGCGGAGCATTACCGCCTCTGGAGCTTCGCGGGGCCGCGATGTTCGGGGCCGCTTCGCATTGGTTCTTCGCGTCGGTGCTTCGCGAGGCAGCCCACCAGCCTTATTTTTTGCTCCTTTCTTTCGGGCCATATTTTGGAGCCAACAGATGCCCCCCTCAGACTTGGAGCCATGGAGGGAAAAGGGTCGAAGTCTGAGGGAAAATCGCCAAAATTGTCGGAGGTTCGCGATGCCGCTCCGCGAAGGGGGCCCGCGATGCTGACTGGGGCCACGGATCCAGACGCGCCACGATGCTCCGCGCAGGGGAGTCGCGCCGCGATTCTCCTGGGTCGACGCCTATAAATAGGGGGTCAACCTCTTTTGTCTTCATGTGACTTCCTTGTCCTTTTGTGCTCTCGACTTCACGAAGCTCCGCGTACTCTGCGACAACCCTCCACGAATCGAGCTTCGCGGCGAACCGCGGGTCTCCAACTCCGCGTCCGCGCCAAGCGAACTTCTTGTTGGCCTTGGCCAGACTTCGCAGCCCAGTCTCGCGACCGATCTTCGCGATCCGTCTTCGCGATTCAGCTTCGCGGCCGAGCTTCGCGATCCAGCTGAAAAAATTCTTTTCTGAGGGCCGGAATCAAAATGGCCCGTCAAGAGGCTGTGTTGGGGGTGCTTGCAGATGCTGCTCGTCGGGATGAGATGGACAACTGTCCAGGCCTGGGGGAGATGGTCTGAAGCCACTCGGACCACACTTCTTTGACAGATCTTCTATCGGAAGGTCAGAAGGATTATCGGTAGTGTAAGAAACTGCCATTGTACGGCTTCGGGCTGAGGGATGACGTCTTCATCCCTGAGGCGAGTAGGGATGAACCAGCTTGTTGGTTCAGGACCACACCATGCCAGCACCAATGGTTCAGGGCGGCCGATGGTCATGCACGGGAGGGCTTCACACCCATCACTACTGACTGTCTCTACAACCATGTGAATGATATTGACGGGAGGCTACTGCAACCGGAGGCGTCCCCTCCTCTCTACCGTACCATGTTGAAGGCGGCTTTGCAGGATCCAAAGAAGGGATGGTCCGATGAGTGGGACCTGCACCAGGGCGGAAATTTTACTGATGACTGGGCCTGGGCCTACTGGGTAGGCGCCTCATGCGAGGAGTTCAGGGCCGAGATGAGGAGAGTGGGTTTGTATGAGGCAACATGGGCCTCCCAACTCCACATTTACCAACCAAAGCAACTGATGCCAGAACTGCTGAGCAGATGGTTGTCTAGGACCAATACCTTTCACCTGCATCACGGGGAGGTGGGAATCAGCCTGTGGAATGTCCACCAGATTTCTGGGGTCCCGATCTTGGGGGCCATGTATGACGAGTACCTCCCCGTCATCAGCGTGTGGGAGGATATAGAGAAAATGTCGCGACTGGCGTCAGCACTAATGGCACTTGTCCCTGGAGAGGACAAGGAGGCAGTGAGGGATGTCCACTTTAGGAGATGGTTCAAATGCTTCCTGAATTTCCTAGAGAATTGAGAGTTTCCTTCGAGGCCTCAAACTTGTCCAAGGGCGGCCCAACAGGTCAAGGGGCACTCGTATTGGCGGGTCTTGGAGGACAGCCAATGGAAGACTTGGGGTTTCAGTGTCAGCACTGAACAACAACCAATAGTCAGGCTGGCGGCGTTCATCACGGCTCTCATCTGTGGTTAGATCCTACCAGTGAGGGATACAAGTATGGGGGTGTGGCCCAGCTCGTTTATCATGGTGTCAATGTTGGCTATGGGGCAGCGGATCAATCTGGGGATTCCGATGCTCACCAAACTATATAGAATGATGCGGCACATTAGCGAGGGCAATAAGCCGCCAAGGATATGCGGGCCCTTCCACCTCCTGTATGGGTGGATCGCAGTGCATATCATGGGGATTTATGAGTATCCAAACCCCATTTCTCCACCGGGATCGAACTTCCGCACCTCCATCCTGAATGCGGTCGGGAGCTTCCCGTTCAAACTAGCTGTGCCGATGGTGCTGAATTAGGTGTGGAGGGCAGATGAGTTTAATTTTCACCCCTTCCCATTGCCGACGGGGATACTTACGGATGACAGGCGGGGAACGGAAGAACATCAGGCTTACCTCCTGGCCTTTCGTGGTGGAGTTTTGGTGGCACAGATAGATCGTGTACCAATCTGCGAACCGTACACCCCGCATCGGTTTGTGAGGCAGTTCTGGTGCCTCCAGCGGCTGACACCGTAGGTCTACTGGGAGGTGCATCACGAGGAGCACCCGTGTGTGATGAGGCATCTGTGGCTCATGTTCACACGGGAAGATGGGAAGATTCGGATTGCATTGCCTCCATCCACCACCGATTTCGGATTGGTGAGGGAGTACGCCATCAGTTGGGAGGCTTCTTACCCAGGGGAGATGTTGAAGCAACAAACTATTCGGGTCAGTTACAGTGGGACTCCTCAATCTCGAGGTCGGGGTCGGAGGGCAGCTAGGGCCGCTTGCGGTAGAGGGGTTGCCATGGCTGCGAGACCCGCACCGGCCGAGGGTATGGCAGCAGCGGTGGATCCGGTGATTCTGGAAGAGCAGGGCCATTTGGAGGGGCGGCCACCGAGGGGATTTCATAGGATACCTACTCAGGCTCCGGGGAAGCGCCTGCGTCATATTGACGTGGCAGAGGATGTTGTCTTCCCGGAAGCCTGAGACATTTGGGATGTCAACCGGAAATTCCTCAGCCCACCCGAGATATGGCCCACCTGAATCGCCTCGGGATGGAATTACTGGGCATAGGCCCAGTTGGGGCTGGATTCATGGTGTCTCCGGCGGAGACAGAACAATACCTGGACGAGCTGGAGGATTACGTCCACTCCAGCGGTGTCCCTCGCCCAATGACAGACCGGGTGAGGGTACTATTGAATCAAACGGTCCCCCACAGTTATCGGCTGCCGATCTAAGGGAGCGCTTCCCCCTGCTGGAAGAATCAGAGGACTCCTCTCAAGAGGATGAGGCTGGAGGAGGAATCCCGTTGGAGGAGGGAGAAGTCGAAGATTAGGGCTCAGATTCCGACGATTTTGCGAAGTCTCTCGAGGTAGCATTCCAGATTTCTTTTTTTACGATCTGTTCTTGGGTCCCTATGGACTTCTCACTGATGTTTGAGCTATGCAGGAGGAACTTGTTCGCAGGACTCGTTCTCGCCCCTTGGCGGGTGATGATGTGGGACCTTCAGAACCCGCGCCTACGGCTGCGTCTAGTTCCGCGTCTGGTGGGACAAGAGCACCCGAGGTGGCTCCTCCAAAATCTCCATACCTTCCAAAAGCATTCGGAGGGCCTCGCCTCGGGGTCCCGTCAGTACCGGTTCCAGAGCAGTGCCAGGAGGTCGATCTCTGTAAGTCCCCTTCACCGGTTCCCTTGTCGTCATATGTAGACTATGCCTGCCAACTAACGTTTATGTCCCTCTCTGTCGTACAGTTCTCCGACTGGTGTGGGCCGCTGCGGCGAGACTGGTTGGGATGTCTGGTGGCGTCCCTCCAAGGGGCATGCTGGTGATGGTGACGATAGTCCCCCCATCTTCTCCGGCTACGACGCGCATAATCACTGGAGGGACCACCAGCAAGGTCGTGCCTGAGGTCATCGAGGTGGACTCTGATGAAGAGGATCGGTCGGCCGGCCATACGCCTGTCGCGCCTGCTCCGGCGCCAGATGCTGCACCGGATTCAACACCAGATGCAGATCCCGCCGAGGAATTCCTGCAGGCGTATCCTGGGCATGATCCTACCAATCGCGCAGACTGGGACGAAACGGCCTCTGACGAGGAAGACAACAACATAGTCCGTCGCCGGTCGTGGAAGCTGATCACGCTCTTTATCAAGGACACTCCCCAGGCGCAATGGCTGGCTAAAATGGATAGACTCTGCTTGAGATTGCGCGAACTGTGTGCTCGGGGAGTGGATGCCCAACGCCCTCACGCGCTCATCCGAGATCTTATGGCTGAGAAGATCCGGGAGCTTGATCGTGGCCTCAGCGTGGGATGGATGCGGAGGAAGGAGACCAGCATTAAGAAGATCCAGGAGGCTGAAGGCGAGATCCAACAGATGCAGACCCGGGCAGATGAGATTTCAGCCTCTCTTGATCCACAATCTGAGCTGGTCTCACAGCTGAAGGCCCAGCTGGCAGAGGCAGAAGAGCATATGGGGCAAACCTCTAGAAAGATGGCTGCCGTTCAGGCTGGGTTAGAGAGGGCCAGGGCCAAGGCTGACGAATTACGCCCCACTGCTTCTGAGGAGGAGCGGGAGCTGAGTCAGCGGCAGCAAGCTTTGGATGCCACAGGCCAATGGGTGGTGGAGCTGCAACGCTCTTTTTATGGGGTCAACTCGTCCATGGGGGGAGTCAACCCCCGGGTATTGTAACAAACCCAAAAACCTTTTATTAGTACTTTCGTGCTTCAATTTTTCTTTCTTTGTTTTGAATGCCGTAGAGCGCACGATTTCCACTGTTTGAATTGCCTTGTTATATCCCTACAATGTTTGCGGGACGTTCGGCGACAATTCCCCAATCTCACGTGGGTCGAGCCCGATGTGAGAAACAGGAGGTAGTTGGTTTGATCGGAGAAGGAACTTCCAGGGTAGCTGAATTACCGTTTCTTCAGCGTGCTCTTACACACGAACGGGAAAACGCCAGGGGTGCTGAAATCGGTCCAAACAGATGAAAATGGGAAGCGTGAATCGCGATACCCATGATTTGGAACACTGTGGGGATGGCATGATAATAAGGGACAACCGTTAACCTTGAAGGAGAAGAGGTATCCTTACTGCGTTAGCCTATAATGGGGACAATAACTGAGGGTCGACCATTTACCAAGTTCGAAACACGGGACCATGTCACAAATGTTGTCGATCAATCCTTCAGGACGTTGGCCCAGGACAGTGGGCGGACCATAGGTCGAGGGACCAAGAGTGAGGATTGGGCTGGGCCCGAAGCCGAGTGGTCGGGCGTTCCTACGTACCCCATGAGGATGGGAATCAAGCCATACGTAGTTCTAAAAGCGTAGTTTAACGTCATGCAGGATGATGAGGAGCCTGTCTGTGTTGGTACACATCCTGCCAAGACTACTAAGCCCACGCGAGTCGTGCTCGGTGTGGGAAACAAGCAGTAGTGGTGGGAATTTCCCGACACAGAAAGGGGCAGGTTAGGGAAAAGGGATGCTCGTTGAATACCGACCCAATGACACTAACACGATCATTTAGCACACCTGGATGCGCGAAGAGAAGGAGCCGAGTATGATGAAATTCCACTTGAACATGAGGAAGTGGAAATGTGTGAATCATGGCGGTCGAGATTCAGATCACGATGATGGCGGCGTGACGATGGAGGATAACTACTGACCATGTTCGCAACACAACATCCTGTCCCGTTAGCCTAGAATGGGGACAAAAAAATGAGGGTTGACCGTTGACCATGTTCGAATCATGGGACCATGTCACAAATGTTGTCAAATATCCATAGGGACGTTGGCCCGAAACGATTGGAGGGACCTTAGGTCCAGCATTCATGGAGATCCCTTAAGCCTAGTATCCATGTCATCCAAGGGTCCTTTTGGATTTGGAAGAGGATGAGGATCCAAATAGCAAGCTCACAAATCTTGGTCATGGGATGAGGGGAATGTCCCTATGAAAATCCCACACTTCGGGCTCTTTTTCGAAACACATCTGAATACGGCAACGAGACGTATTAGATAGGGGGAGAAGATTCTTTTCCCATAGGGAGATCTTAGTTTAGGGTCATAGAATTCAGACCATGGAGGGGTAAGGGGAACAGGGGATACATGGAAAGGTGGTTACAAAACCTGACATGAATGAGGACCTAAGCCCTACCTACCATGCATTCTCTGGGGAAATGCTCGAGTCGAGGGACCGAACACGAAGGTTAGGCTGGGCCCGCGGGGAAGTTCCTCGGCGCTCCTACGTATCTCATAAGGATGAGAATCAATCCATATGTAGTTCTTAAGGGTGACTTTTAATGTCATGTTGGACAAGGAATAGGAGGGATAAACCTCAGAATGGGGGCGTGCGTGGTGCAGCCATTGCAAACCCGACGTGAATGAGGACATAATCCCACACTATGCCACGCAGTCCCGTAGTCGGGGTCCTGAAGGCAGGACCAGAGAGGTGACTTTGCTGAACTCAAACTGGACCCAAATACAAGGGGTCTGGGCATTCCTACGTATCCTATCAAGATAGGAATCAAGATGAACATAGTTCCAGATGAGAATGTTATTTTATGGTCTTAGAACTCAGACCGTGAATGGTGGCAACTTCCCAAGCAAGCACAGATGTCAACCCAATTCCTAATCCCATGTGAGTTAAACTCAGTGTGGGAAACAAGGGGGGTATCCTCATCGCAATACTCGGGGCGAATCAAACGGGAGTTGGTAGAGAGCCCCGAAGGACACCTTCGACATGGCTTGTTCCCCTAACGCGCAGACGTGCACGGAGGAAGAGTACCAAAAGTTCTGAGACTCCACTTGGACACGGTGAAGTGATGATGGGCGTGAATTGTGCACCCGACATTTTGGGCCTAAGGGGTTGGCGTGGCGATAGAGGGAAACTGTTAACCATGGTGAAGACGCAACATCTATATCGCATTAGCCTGAGGTGAGAACACCAAACGAGCATCGACCGCTGACCATATTTGCAACGCGGGATTTTATCGATTTGTTGTCCAAAACCCTCGGGGGCGTTGGCCCGTAATGGTAGGAGAGCCCTTGGGCGTAGTATCTAGGCCGTTCTTGGGGGTCCCTCTGGGTGTGAAAGATGATGAAAGCCCTGATGCAGGGATACACAATGCCTGGAAAGCGGGTGCAGACGTGTCTGAGTAAGGCTTGGCATTCCAGGTAATAAACTAGAGTACTCTTAGGAACATTGGTGAACCGCCGAAAAGGGATCGACGAAACAGCTCAGTAGGGAGAGGTACACAGCGTGGTCATTACGAGATCGACGTGAATGAGGACATAATCCCATACCACACCATATAATCCCCTCACGGAGGAAGGATAGGCCAAGGGGCCAAGATGGGATGAAGATTCCCGAGAGGTGGGGCTGGACCCGAATCCTGGACATTCAGGTGGTCCTTTGTATCACATGAGGATGGGAATCAAGCCACACGTAGTTCTCCAAATTTAGTTTAACATCATACGGGACGAGGAGGGGAGTAATATACCCCTAAACAAGGGAGGTGTACGGTATGGCGAAGAAGACGATGTGAACGAGGACATAGTCCCACACCACACCGTACACTCCTAAAAGAGAGGACCTGGGTCTTGGCCCGGAAAGGCCAAGGGGCCTGTTGGTTAGGCATTGGTCAGGAAGGGCTGACCTACTTGTAGTTTAACGTCTCGCAATGAGGACGAGGGTTCGGGACCCGAGGAGGCCAAGGGGCCTGAGGCTGGGCCTCGTAAGGGAGGGCGTACGGCGTGGTACATGATCCCGATGTGAATGAGGACGTAGTCCTACACCACATCGTACACTCCTAAAAGAGAGGACCTGGGTCTTGGCTCAGAATGGCCAAGGGGCCTGTTGGTTAGGCATTGGTCAGGAAGGCCTGACCTTCTTGTAGTTTAACGTCTTGCAATGAGGACGAGGGTCGGGGACCCGAGGAGGCCAAGGGGCCTAAGGCTAGGCCTCGTATGGGAGGGCGTACGGTGTGGTACATGATCCCGACGTGAATGAGGACGTAGTCCTACACCACACCATACACTCCGGGTGAAAGATTGGGCGGAGGGGCCCAAGAAGGCCAAGGGGCCTATGGTCAGGCATCAGTCAGGAAGGCCTGATGGGTCTGTAGTTTAGCGTCTTACATGAGGACGGGGTTGGGGACTCGAGGAGGCCAAGGGGCCTGAGGCTGGGCCTCATAAGGGAAGTCGTACGGCGTGGTACATGATCCCGATGTGAATGAGGACGTAGTCCTACACCACACCGTACACCCCTATGGGGAATCAGGGTCGTGGGCCCGATCGCTAGAACCTCCCGGGGGGAAGTTTGTCACCTCGGGATGGGGCATGACGAATCACTGCACTCGATGTCTGGGACATTTCGGGGTGGACCCGAAGATCCAGGACACTGTTGACCATGATTGAAACACAGCGTTCCTATCGTAACCTGATATGGGAGCAAAAAATGAGCGTCGACCGCTGACCAAATTCGCAACGCGGGACTTGTATCGGCTTGTTGCTTGAAAACCCTCAGGGGTGTTGGCCCGTAATGGTAGGAGAGCCTTTGGACGTTGTATCTAGGCTGTTCTTGGGGGTCCCTTTGGGTGTGAATGATGATGGAATCCCAGTCAAGGAGTGGGTGAAGCATAGCTGTATCCATCCATGAAAGAGGCAAACATCTCCAGGGGGGATGTGTAGCCGGGTCGAGGCTTGCTCGATGTGAGTTGGGGCAAGAGTATGCACCCCGCCATATCTTGACCTGAGGGGGAGATTTTGGCTTTTGGGATGGGCCAATGGATGAAATTCCCAGGCGTTCCTACGTATCTTATGAGGATGAGAATCAAGCCATACGTAGTTCTTGAAGGCCATGTAGTTTAACGTCATACGGTGAGGACGTGGGAGGATAGAAGAATGGGAGTGGGAAAATGGTGTGACCCTTAAAATCCTTGTGTGAGCGGGGTTGTATGAGTGGGGCTAAGAAAGCCTACTCCCTGCTACACAAGGAGCCTCCGAGGAAACTATTCCCAGGGGGAATAATGGAAGAGAAAAGCTTAGGGCTGGGCTCAAGACGAGGCGTCTGAGTGTTCCTACGTATCCCATTGAAATGGGAATCAAGCCACACATAGTTATTGAAATACAGTTTAACATCATGTGGGACGAGAAGCATCTCATTTGGGGATATGTACGGTACGACGAGTAATCCGACGTGAATGAGGACATAATCCCATACCATACTGTATAATCCCGCAAGAGGGTAAGTCGTGGAAAACCAGCTTGCGGTTTAACGTCTCGCAGTGAAGACGGGGGGCCAGGGGCCTGAGGAGGCCAAGGGGACTAAGGCTGAGCCTCGGTCAAGAAGACCCGACCATCTTGCAGTTTAACATCTTGCAATGAGGATGTGGGGCCATGGGCCCAAGGAGGCCAAGGGGCCTGAGGCTGAGCCTTGGTCAGGAAGGGTTGACTAACTTGTAGTTTGACGTCTTGCAATGAGGACGGGGGAGATCTTAGTTTAAATTCGTAGATCTCGGACTATTTTGTAGTTTATTGTCTTGCAGGACTAAAATGCAGTTTAAGGTCGTGCAGGACTTTACAGTTTAGGTTCATGTTGGACCATAATGTGCAGTTTAAGGTCATGCGGGGCCGTTTCACAGTTTATCGTCTTGTAGGATGCAGACGCAGTTTAAGGTCGTGCGGGACCATAATGTGCACTTTAAGGTCATGCAGGACCCTTTCACAGTTTATCGTCTTGCAGGAAGAAGATGCAGTTTAAGGTCGTGCGGGACCACCTTGCAGTTTAGGGTCATGTAGGACCCTTTTTCCCTAGGCAAAGTATCGCTTAAGGAACTTGGCATTGGTGGGAGGGGTTATACGCTCTCCATCCGTGGTCACCAAGGAGTATGCTCCATTGGGGTAAACCTTATGGATGATATAAGGTCATTCCCATTTGGATTCTAATTTGGGCGGTTTCCTACCGGGAATAATTGGCCCTCGAAGGGCCAGTACCAGGTCGCCCTGTAGAAAAGAGCGGAGACGAACCTTCTTGTTGAAGGCCCTTGCTATCTTATCCTGATGCCTTTCCAGATTGTGCAGGGCACGAAGTCGGTTCTCGTCCAGTGCTTCCAATTCAGTTAGACGGATCTCGGCTACCTCATCTGATGTATGGTGATCATAAACTGCAGTGCGTAACGATGGCAGCTGGATCTTAATGGGTAGGACGGCCTCAGCTCCATACACCAGGGAATATGGAGTCACCTGGGTAGAGTTGGGAGTCGTCGTCCGGTAAGCCCAGAGGGCGTTGGGGAACTTGTCCAGCCAACTTTTCTTGTTCTGACCAACCATCTTCTGCAAAATGTTAGAGAGGGTTTTGTTAAACGCCTCGATCTATCCATTTTCCTGTGCATGGTAGCGGGAGGTATGGTTCGACCGGATATCATACTTGGCGTACAATTTCTTCAGTTCAGCCGCTCGGAAGTTGGTGTCGTTATCGGTGAGGACGGCGTGAGGGACCCCAAACCGGTAGATAATGTTGGATCTCACAAAGTCAACGATGGAACGGGCCTTGACCCCTTTGAGCAGAACTGCCTCTGCCCACATGGAGAAGAAATCTGTAGCAGTCAAGATGAACCTACACTGGCGGGCTGTTGCCGGTGGATACGGTCCCACTACATCAAGTCCCTATATCGCAAATGTCCAAGAGTACTTGGTGGGGTGTAGGGGCTCCGGCGGCTGATGCAGTAAGTTGGTGTGAACTTGGCACGCGTGGCATCTCTTGGCATATCCAATACAATCGTGGATCATAGAGGGCCAGAAGTACCCCAACCTCCAGATTTGATGGGACAGCTTCGGCCCAGCTTGATGGGCGCCACAGGAACTGGCGCGAACCTCTTGCATAACTTGAGGAATTTCTACTCCTTGGATGCAACGGAGGAGGACACCATCGAAACTCTGCTTATAAAGGATCTGTTCAAGACTGGGGCCGCTCTGGAGGGTAAATTGCAGCACGCGGCGTCAGATTCACTCACGCTCGGCCCGGTCGTCCGGGAGGCAACCATTTTGGAGATACTCAACAAAAGGTGCCCTCCAGTCAGGAGTGGCTTCAGCCACTGTGTCTGACGAACCTGGGACCCCTGACGTAGAGGGTCCGGCGGTGAGATGACCTACCCGCAGGCCATCATTGTCCTCTTGGGTGACGGGTGCAATGACTCTCCGGTGTGCGACATGTATGATCAAATCATCTTGCTCAGGTTCTGCGAGCGATGCGGCCAAGCCAGCCAAGGCGTCTTCTCGGCCATTTTGTGACCGTGGGACATGAGTAACCACTGGTCGAGAAGAGAATTGGGCCATTAGGCGGAGGGTGTACTCCAGCAACGGTGCAAGCTCCGGCTTCCTGACGACGTATTCGCCATTAACCTGTTTGATTACCAGCTCGGAATCTCCCTTCACATGTAGATGGGGAACATGGATCTCAAGGTCCAACTCGAGGCCGGTAATGAGAGCCTAGTACTCTGCCTTGTTGTTCGTACAACCTTCTGACAATAGGAACGAGTATGGCAGGACAGCCTGCGCCGGGGTAATGAAGACAATACCCAGTCCCACTCTATTGAGCTTGGGATCGTTGAGCCTCCTACTGGTGGGGCTCCGGGAGGCGCCGTCGAAATGCATTTTCCAACACGGGACAACATGATCGACTGAGAGGATCATCTCATCAGGGAAATCCAGGTCCAGGGATTGATCCATGGAGGTTGGATGGGCAGCTAAAAAGTCTGCCAACGCCTATCCCTTAATGGACTTCTGAGGTACGAACCTGATATCAAACTGCTGGAGAATCACTGCCCACCGTGCAAGTTGGCCAGTCAGCATGGGGCGGTTCAGGATGTACTTCAGTGGGTCTACCCGGGAAACCAACTACACCTCATGGTGCTGCAGGTAATGTCGCAACTTCTGCACGGTGAATACGAGTGCAAGGCATCTCTTTTTGATGGGGGAGTATCTGACCTCTGTATCGAGAAGCATGCGGCTGAGATAGTAGAGACTGTTCTCAGTACCCTCGTTATTCTTCTGGGCGAGCAGCGCACCGAGGGATCTCTCCAGGGCGGTCACATAAAGGACCACCGGCTTTCCGGAGATGGGTGGCATCAAGACCGGAGGTTGGAGCAGATACTTCTTGATTTCCTCGAAGGTGGTCCGACACT
Source organism: Viscum album (assembly GCA_963277665.1). NCBI lineage: Eukaryota > Viridiplantae > Streptophyta > Magnoliopsida > Santalales > Viscaceae > Viscum > Viscum album. The sequence continues at coordinate 1,081,582,350 of OY728134.1, read as the reverse complement.
CCTCATCCCATTCATAGGCGGTGCCCTTCTTCATGAGCCGGGAAAAGGGCTTACACTTGCCATCCAGATTCGCGATGAATCGGCGTATATAGGCTAAGTGGCCTTGAAGGCCTCGAAGCTCCCGAATGTTGCTCGGGGGAGGAATTTGGCTGATGGCCTTGATCTTCTCCAGGTCGATCTCGATACCTCGGTATCTGACAACAAAACCCAGAAATATCCCAGAGGTGACCCCAAAGGCACACTTCAACGGGTTCATATTCAGGTGACATGAATGGAGGAAACCGAACACTTTCTCAAGGTCTTTGAGATGGTCCTAGAGCTGACATGATTTGACTACGAGGTCATCTACGTAGCATTCCACCAATGTCCCGAGGATCGGTGTGAATATGCGATGCATGGCCCTCTGATAAGTGGCACCTGTAGTTTTCAAACCAAAAGGCATAACCTGGTAGCAAAAGGTACCTTGGGGAGCCCTGAAGGTAGTGGAATCCTCGTCTTCGGGGGCCATCTGGATCTGGTTGTACCCGGAGTATCCATCCATGAAAGAGAGGGCTTGGAACCCGGCTATGGTGTCAATCAATAACTCCGTCACCGGGAGTGGGAAGTCATCCTTTGGGTAGTGGCGATTAAGATCACGGAAGTCGATGCAGACTCTGATCTGCCCATTCTTTTTCCAGACTGGCACAATGTTGGCAAGCCACTTGGGGTACTGGACTTCCTTAATGAAGTTGGATTTGATAAGCTTGTCAACTTCGGCCTCAACCATAGCACCATGAGAAGGGTGCATCTTCCTGGGTGGCTGCTTAAACCCTCGATGTTTCGCCGGGAGGCCCAGACGGTGAACGACTTCCTGGGGATCTAGTCCTGGCATCTCGTTGTAACTCTAGGCCAACACATCACGGTGCTATTTGAGGAAGTCTACGTACTGCTGCCGCTCCTCGGGGGACATGGCTGCACTGATCAATGTGGGTCTTAGATCTGCCTCACTACCAAGGTTCACCTGTACCAGTTCATCCACCGTGGTAGAGACGCCTTCTTCAAGGGCAGGGGAGCATCCTCCAGGTCTTCCTCCCCACCCGCGGGGGAACTTCCCGTGACGGAAGATACTGTCGGGCTATCGAAACCCGAGGGGCAGCTGGTGCCGGCTTGGGCAGCAGCGGTCATCACATCGGGAGACCCAGTTTCCATTGCGACCTTAGCAATGAAGGCATTCGATCCTATCCCATCTGGCCTTCGGACTAAGGGGCCATGTTTGATAATATCAAAGCAGTGGTGATGTGTCGGCCTGAGTCAGTGGATTCCAGCCCTGCGTAAGAGACACGTATGGCGTACCGCCGTCGTCATAATCTTGACATTCCGGTACCGTACAGGGGTAGGAGGTTCCGGGATGACCTGAGCCTGGTTGATGTAGGAGTACGAGGTGATTTTCCGCTGTCGCTTGGACACAGGAACATGCCTTCCTTGCGTACCTGAAACAACAAAACATTTCCCCATGTCGGGGCTCGTGGCCTCCAACCGGTGGATCGGGAGGATGTAGGCGTCATCCATGCTTGCCCAGGGATCACTTGTGACTGGGGCGGGTTCATCCTCACTTACTAGGATTTGTTTATCCTTACTTTTGTAATAACCCGCATCCAGATAGCGGGCCTCACATGAAGTGAAAGGGGACACATCTCCTTGGACCACGCCTACTCGACTGTTGAGGGAGTATTTGAGGCACTAGTGATACGATGAAGGGACCGCTGCATGCAGATGGAGCCATGGCCTACCCATCAATGCGTTGTAGGTGGTGTCCTGAGAGACGACCATGAACTCGGTGCTGGCAATTAAGCCACCGAACTGAGTCTTCAGGTGGATCTTGCCGACTGGGGTTTGTTTGGTCCTGTCGTACCCCTGGATTCTGAGGTCATATGGGGTTAAATCACCTTCATACAGACCCAACTTTCTAAACGTCTGAGTCGGAATTAGATTGATTCCAGAACCCGTGTCAACGAGGCAGCGGCAGACTTCCATGCCATTGAAGTGGCCAGTGATATACAGCGGGCGAATGTGCCCCTGTATAGAAGGGTCCTCATCTTCACCGGAGAATGAGATAACCGCCTGAGACTCGACGTTTTCAATCATCTCAATATGGAAGTCTTCTGCAGCTAATACCTCAGTCTCAAACTGGAGGGGGCTCCTTAAGGCCTCGGCAAGTGCCTCTCGCATTTCGGATGACAGGAAAAGGGCCTCAAGAATAGAAAGCCTCGCCGGAATGCCGGCCAGGTGCTTCAGGACATCATACTTTCGTGCCAAATGCGAACCTCTGCTTACAGGAGGTCGTTCGACATTTGGAGGCATAGCGGGTCCTGCCGGTTGAACCGGCGATCGGCTAGTACTGGGTACATCCTACTACCTACTAGTTGAAGCCTGGATAGTAGTCGCCAGACTAGGATTGGATAGTGGAGGCTGTCCTGTAGCCAGGAAAGACTGACTGTGATACGAACGAGGCAACTCTCCCTGATCTATTAGCATGAACGACGGTGGAGGCAGAGCCGAGGGCGTTAGATGGGGTTGCGCGTGCTGAGCTCTACGCTGAGCCTGCTGTCCGGTCTGAGTAGCGTGCATGGCTTGGCCAAAAGTGCCCACTGACATACCCCAATGATCGGCGCGGTTGCGATTCCGCTGACATTGACGTCGGCTGGGAAAATTGGGGAGGTTCGCCTGGAGTTCCCCCTCGTCGGGAGTCATATAGGGCTTTACCAGCTCCACGGTGTTAACCGAAGTGTACCCCTGGCTGTCGCTCGAGGAGTCATCCACCGCTGGGCGGATTCTGGGAGGAATCCCCATTTCAGGGGGCATAAAGTCACCGAGAGTGCGGGATGACGACCACACCGGCGGTGCGCGTTGCTTCTTCTTGCGTCACCGCTGCTTTCCCTTTTGGGAAGAGGTCGACTGCGAAGATGATGCGGAGGCACCAGCTACTTCTTCTAAAGGTTCCGATTGCTTCAGGTGTGCCCGGATGATACCATGGGCACGGAAGATGGTTTTTCAAGCCATCCAGTCATCATATTTCTGGGATCCGTGGCTAGGGACCTGCTGCCACTCGCCTTCGCTGTTGCTGCCGATCTCGGATCCTACAAAGACACTTGCCACTTGTGCTGGTGTCGGGCCCAACTTGACTATGTTGTTGTTGAACTGGTCTTGAATCCAATCTTTAAACACATAGCATTTCTTGAGGGTGTGCCCTAGAATCTGATGATAAGGGCAGTATTTGGGGTGATCGGTGAGATTCGCCTCTTCCGGCCTTCTGCACTCAGGCAGACGCACAATCCCTTGCTCTAGATCGCTTCAGATATAGGCAGGGACCTTATTTTAGTTGAACGAATAAATCTGGTGCCTCTTTTTTGGATAGGGGGCCCTGGGGGCCTGGCTCTAACGAGGGGCCGGAGGGGCTTGCCGAGGAGGCGGCACCTGATTGTCTCGCCTAGGTGGTGGTGGCGCATTGCGCGGGGGAACCTGTCGGTTCTGAGGCAGTCGCTGCTGGGCAGGAGCCTGTGCTTGAGGTGGAGGACCTCTGCAGGGTTGCAGGGGTGGTGCTGCCGGCAGTAACTCCAACTGCCTTGGGGCTTCTATTTGGGCCACTGCGGTGGGTTCAGCCCTGGCGGTCCTCCTAGCTGGGATCATGGGGGGCAACAAACGCGCCTGACTAGACTGTTGCATGGCTTCCTCAAGACGCTGAGCCTTATCTGAGAAATCCCTGGACCCTCCAGGGTAGTTCTGGGTAATTAGGGAGGGTACCAGCTCAATTTTGACATTCCCCACACACATCGTCAGTAATTTCTCCTGAGTCAGTGGCATATCGAGGGAATACGTAAGTCCCTTCCACCGGGCGATGAAGTCTGCAACTCGCTCATCAGGCCTTTTCTTGCACTTGAAGAGGTCTGCAATGCTGGTCTTCCGCGTGGTGGAGATGAACTGGTACAGGAAATTCCGGCAGAGTTCCTCCCAACCGGTCACCGATCCGATAGGGAGCTGGCTGTACCAGACGAATACTGGACCTTCCAATGTCTGTACAAAGCATCGAAGCTTGGCAGATTCTTGCTAAGCCGAGGACCCCAGCATGGGGTCACAACTGGAAGAAAAATGTGCCAAGTGCTGTGGCGGGTCCCCTGTCCCGTTGAAGGGTGAGAAAGTGGGGTTCCCAAAACCCGGAGGTGCCGGCATATCATCCACCCACGCGGGATACGACTTGCGATCCGGTGGGACCGCCACCTACCGCGTTTCCGACGCATCGAGGCGGGCTGTGAGTGCCGCAATAAGATCATCCAGGTGGGGGTCCCTGTCTTGACGGGGATCCCTAACCACAAGTGCATTGCCAGGTTCTTCAACACGGTATATGGCTTCGTCCATTCGTGGATCAGCTGGCAGAACGACTTGCGGGGCGACTGGGGGAACCCGGGCTGGGTTCTTCAGATTTCCCCGTCGCTCAGGGGGGGTTGGCGAAACGTATTGCACCCTCTTGCCATACATCCTGGCTTCTACCCTGTCTGCGGAAGTAGCATGATCAGGGTTGCCCGGAGGCATCTCATCGGGGGGAATTGTTCCTGCCCCTGCTGCCCCGGCCTGGGATTACCATAGTCGGGTCGCCGCTCTGCGGCGCGCTCTGCCAAGAGTTCGTCAACCAGCCTCTTCTGTTCGGCAAGATGCTAGCGTAACGTAGCCTTCTTGGGATCTTCGTCCGTTTTCTGCACAGAGGCGGATGGGTCGGAGTGCTTGACAGTTCCGACGTGCTCCTTACCCTTGCCGGTGTTTCGACCGAGTACCAGCGACTCGGTGGGTACGGGGAGGCCTAGCAGGTTCCTCTACTGACAGGTAACCCTCCCTAATGGGTCCAGTAGGGGTGGTATGCCCTCGAGGGGGAAGTCCCCATCAAGGAGTTCAGGCTCGTCTTCCTTGTCCACAATGTCGGCCATGTGGACCGCGACCCCTCTCGAGGGCATGTCCTCGATGTCACATAATGAATCGGGCCGCCGTCGGATAGGGTCGAAGAGGAGAGCGGCATAGTGTCCCCAACCACGGACTTTCACATGGGGGGTAGCTTCCCTGACGATTCTGCAGAGTTATTTGAAACTCTGGACACATATCCACTGAGGGGTACTCTGGCGGCCGGGTGACTCAGGGTGCTGGGCCACAAGAAGTGCGGCCGCATCGATCAGGCGGCACTGCTCGCCGATTTCTTCGAAGTGCTCTCGACTTCTGGGGTACACCACCCGTTCGTAATAGAGGCGGAAGTGTGTTGCCGATAGGGTTCGACAGAAACACCCCACTTATTTAGGGGTAAGGGACTCTGGTACGCGAATGTTCAGTGCTGCCGTCGGCCAGAACTTCTCCGGGAAGTAATCTGCTGCAAGAATACTCCAGAAGCTCCTAGGCTCGGACTCGGGGTCTGGCCCTGTATTGCCCCACTCATCAACCGGGGGCAGCTGAGGGACCGGTAGCGGTATCAAGGCATACCTCTATGATAGTAGACTCGGTGGCAGAGAATACGGCGAACAAGCTGATTGGCCGCCGAATTCCGGGCCATCCTCCGAAGAGCAAGGTGACCTGGCCACGATGTCACGGTACGACGGGCTGATAGCCATAGCTTCCGCCACAGGAATCGCAGCTACCGACGACTGGCCATGTCGTCTCTCTACCATCGTTGGCCCCCAAAATAGCCCTCCGTGATCTCTAGTAGAGGTAGAGGTCACTCCAGGTGACGATGGCGGTGATTGCACGGTCGAGACCTGCGGAATTCCAAAGATCTCTTCCTCCTGGATGTACCTGCGGAGAGAGATGGGAATCCGGTGGACCTCATGTTCCGGGAGAATGAGGCTAACGTGCCTGGTTCCTACCACAGTCCTTGATACGTAGGAGCGGGGAGAAGGTTCCATGGCTGAGTCGCATTCTGCCTCAGAGTCGGAGAAGTGGGCAGGTTTGATCTCCACCTGGGCTTTCCCAGGATTCTTCTTTTGGCGGCGACGACCCACTATCCTGCCCCAGGGTGGCTCTTCGGGACAGGGTTGATCCCTATCATGGAGTCTCGGGGCGGCGCTGGCACCATGGCGGAGGGGGTCCCACTCGAGACAGCCGGGGTGCGGGGAGAACCAGGGCAAATGTCGAAGGGTACATGGGGAGGACCTCCATGAACAACACCCATGTAGGCAGAGCCTCTGTTGGAATCGGCAGGAGCATGGGGAGGACCTCCATGGTCGATGCGGGCGGAGCGAGGTTGACCTTCACTCCTCAAGTTGCCGGGGCGAGGAGGACCTTCGACGGTTGCAGAGAGGACGTAGGGAAGGCCCCCACGTTAGAGAAGGACCGGATGGACAGTTCCTTCAGATCAGTGGTCTGGGGCAGGAGGATGGGCTCCATACCCTGTATAGTGGGCACGGGAAAGGTTTCCGCGCCGGGCGTCACTGTCGTGGGGAAGGTCTTCCTTCGAGATGGGGGTAGCACGAGGCATACCTCCATGACGTACTTCGGAGTGGGGAAGGCCCACACTCTGTGGAGTGGTGGTACGGGGAGGACCTCCGTACGGGGTGACATCACCGCAGGTCAGTTCGCGGCGATCATCACTTGGGCCTGCAACCCGGAGAGTCAACCCAGCCTGCCCGTGGGGCGGTTGGGGTCTCGATCCTGTTTGGGTGAAGAAGTGCCCCTGCTCAGTGTATGCAGGGGCTTCATGATGAACGCCGGTGGTGGCTCAGGCCACTGTAGCTGTCGACGTCGACGCGCCTGGGTGAGCGTCCTCATCCAGGGCCCGGCGCTGACGTCAGGTAAGGCGGGCTGGTGCAGGTGGTGCAGGGGCATGTCCTACCTGATCTTCCTACAGAATCGGATGGCGGTGCTGACGCGGCCAGGCGGGAGCTCACGCCTGGAGCCCTTGGGTCAGGACTCTGAGCAGGCTGATCCGGACGGCGCCCGCCTCTTCAACGTAAGGCGAGGAGTCGTCAAGGAGTTCCGGGGACAGGCTCCCGAAATGGTTGAACGTTGGGGTGGGGAGCAAGGGCTCCCTGCGTGGCCTATTAGGGCGGCATTGACGGCGAGGCCTGGATTCCTCCAGGTCCAGGCGGGCCATATCCCTAGTTGGGATGACCCCTTCCTCCTCGTACCTGTGCACAAGGTTGTTGATCACCCTTCGCTGGATGACCTCTGATGGGGAAAGGGGACGTGGGCGCCCCATATTCCGCGATGTGGCAGCCGTCGTAGCAGTAGCGGCGCCATGTGGGGTGGCTGTGGCGATGTTGCCCCTGCCCCTGCATAGGCTAGCGGGCGGTGATCGCGTCTCTGTAACAGCAACCTGGTTCCTGAGAAATGAAGGAATCAACTCATCATCACTGAGAGGGAAGATGATTGACAACCAGTGCCCCAACGTCCTTCCATTCTCCACGTCTGTAAGAACGATCCACGCCAACACGCTGCATAACGGAGTGCCCCACGTTCTATTGCCCCAACTTCCGGAGAGTTTCACGACAGGCCCGCTATTTGCATGGCGGGACTAGGCACTGGATATCTGGATCCGGTGACACATCAATCTACTGGTGTCTCGAACGCTACTAATGTCCATATTGAGAAGAATAATTTCACGTCGGGTTCACCATTTCTGTTTCGGACACTTTCGCCGGGGCGCTCGCGCACCCGTCCACGGAGGACGACGCGCCGCGCTTGTTGCCCCACATTCCCACTTTCCAAAGGCGGGCGGCATTCAATCCTTATTCAGGGACGTCTGATCCTTGATCGAAACGGGATAATGGGATGTCGGTTCTTCCTTCTATGGATTCTTCCTTAGAACTCATCACCTAGTCCGGGTCTCCCTCATAGATTTCATACGTAGTTCGTGAAACTCTTCCTAGTGCCATGTTTCCATGGACGCCGGTTAATTACACTGCTTCTATCGGGACATTCCAAAGGGTACAGTCAGGGCAGCAACCTTCAGTCGGGGGAGTAGTCACGTTGAGGCATCAGTAGCGTGTCTGGATGCTGGGGAACCTAGCATGTCTGTCTATTATCCCTGATCACAGGGCTTCTCAAGGGCGTGGAAGCCCGAGACATCCCACATCGAGCGTGGGGAATTATATGTCATAGACACATATCTGAGGTTTTCCTCAGCTTCCCGTGTTTAACACAGGGTACGCCGCGAGTTTAACGTCCAGCGGAGACAGATCAGCCCAATCAGAGCATTAGCTAGAATAGATCGGATTGAGGGATTTCCCTTGAAGGGATGCCGATATCGAGGCCAGCCCATGGGCGGCTGTGAAGAGCATACCGACATTGTCTCACCAGGATATGACGGTCCGGGCGAGGATCGGGGTGGATGGTGGGTGAATGGAGTGGAGGGGAGTGAAATGGGACCATCGCAGGGGCGACGGTGGAGTTGGGCTTGAGCCTTGAAGAGGCTTCCTACGTATCCCTGTGGCAGGGAATCAAAGTCCGCGTAGTTCGGGATGGTGCCGGTAAACTGGCATGAGGGCGGACCCTGGTCTGATGGGCATCATCAGCGAACCGACGTGAAGGTGGACCTTGGTCCGATGAGAGATGGGTGTCGGCGAACCGATGTAAATGAGGGACCTTGGTCCGATGGGAGATGGGTGTCGGCGAACCGACGTAAATGAGGGACCATGGTCTGATGGGAGATGGGTGTCGGCGAACTGACGTAAATGAGGGACCTTGGTCCGATGGGAGATGGGCTTGAACCTCTGGAAGGTTTTCTACGTACCATGCCTTGGCATGGATCAATGTCCTCGTAGTTCTGGATGGAAAAGATGGCTTGGCACACCAAAAAGGAGACGGTTTGGGCCAATGATTGTTGGGCTTGAACCTCGGGGAGGCTTCCTACGTACCACGCCTTGACATGTATCAATGACCTCGTAGTTCAAATAGGGCTTTGTCAGCGAACCGACGTGAAGGTAGACCTTGGTCCACTTGTGGTGGGCTTGAACCTCGGGAAGGTTTCCTACATACCATGCCTTGACATGGATAAAAGTCCTCGTAGTTCACTATTGAATGGGAGTGCAGTTTAATGTCATACGGGACAAGGGGGAATACAGTTTAACGTCATGTTGGACGGGGGTGTGCAGTTTAACATCATGCTGGACGGGGGGAAAAACTCGACCTGAATAAATGACAGGTGGGCTTGAACCTCAGGGAGGCTTCCTACGTACCATGCCTTGGCATGGATCAAAGTCCTCGTAGTTCACTGATGAGTCCCAACGGCTTTCCATCGGACTGGAATGCAGTTTAACGTCATGCTGGACGCATGTGGGACCCGACGTGAATAAATGAAGAGTGGGCTTGAAACTCAGGGAGGATTCATACATACCATGCCTTGACATGGATCAAAGTCCTCGTAGTTCGCTAATGAGTCACAACAGCTTACCGTCAGACCAGAATGCAGTTTAAAGTCATGCTGGACGCAGGTGTGACCTGACGTGAATAAATGACGGGTGGGCTTGAACCTCAGGGAGGATTCCTACGTACCATTCCTTGACATGGATCAAAGTCCTCGTAGTTCGCTAATGAGTCACAACGGCTTACCGTCAGATCGGAATGCAGTTTAACGTCATGCTGGACGTAGGTGTGACCCGACGTGAATAAATGACGGGTGGGCTTGATCCTCAGGGAGGCTTCCTACGTACCATGCCTTGACATGGATCAAAGTCCTCGTAGTTCGCTAATGGGTGGGGGTCAGGGTCGATGCTCACTTTAAGCCCACGTGAGTCATGATCAGTGTGAGAAACAAGAGGTTGCAAGGACCTGACAATCACGTCGCGAAGGATGCGTCCATGAGAAGGGAAGAGGGGCTTACGCGTTAGGCGGCCCATGGTGCCGGGACATACTCTAGGATGGAGGCCCAGGGTCGAGTCACAGTTTAACGTCATGTGTTGAGGACGTGGTGCTTGGCAGTTTAACGTCCTGCAGCTCGGACGAAGGGGGTTCTCTCCGCACCCCTAGGACTTACATAACCGGTACCCTCTGGTCCTTGGGGAAGGGAAGGTACCAGCAAGGCCATGGTCAAGGGGGGTTCTGTAACGAACCATCAAGGGGTCCACGTTAGCGTGGCTATGCGAAGAAGCAATAGCCGTTAGCGTGCCTATGCGAAGAAGCATTAGGCGAAGCAACGCTACGAGTGGTATTGTCCATGGGACTTGGAAATCACTTCATGCAAGCCTGGAGGGTCGCACGGGAAGAGGAATTGCTAAGAAAATGAGTGTGCTTCGCGAAGTGGAGTTCCTTGGCCTTAGCATGGGGCATATGTGTGAGTGGAAGGTGCTTCGTGAAGTGGAACAGTGTTCGCGGAGCACTACCTCGCGAAGAAGAGGTGCCTCGCGAAGCAGGGTCCCACGAAGTAGTGTGCTTCGCGATGTGTAGCGCTCCTGCCTTGGCATAGGTATCACTAACATGGGTTGGGTGTTTCGCGAAGCCTGAATAGAAACTTTCATAAGAATTATGAACCAACCGACTCTAGTTATGGGATATAACATGAATCAAGTTGAGAGACTGACTTCACCATGAAGAGAAAAAATTAATTTTGATTCCTTTATGTGTCAACAACCAAAAAATTTCAATTGATCTAACGACCCATTGATTACAAAACAGTGGATCAGCTCTACTGAAAAGATCTTTTCTATACTCTATTGTTCAGAACAATAAAAGGTCACCCTTGCTATTTACCGCTTAGAGGGAGAATCTGATCAGTGCTGGGTACTAATTAAAAACATGAGGATAATAGAGGATATTGAATATATGCAGTGGATAGAGTTGAAATGTATCTTTTTAGTAAGTATTTACCTCGTTCAATGAGAATGAAAATGGAGAATGAGTTTCTCCAGCTGAAGCAGAAGGAGAATGAATCTGTTGGAAGACATGAGATGAACTTCAAAAGGATTTCCCATTACACCCAAAGATTTTTCATGTATCCTAATGGGAAGGTTGATAGATTATTTAGAGAAATATTTCCCCATATGTGAAAAAATATAGCTAACTAAGACTATGATATCTATGAGGAGATCATACATAGTGCTATGAAAGTCAAACTGGAGTTTGGTGAGAATAAATGGTCTCAAAAATCCAATGAAAACAATAGATCAATGGAGATAATATTGGGAAGTATATCTGATTAGGGAAGAGAAGGAAAGAAAGTGAAACTTCCCACATGTAATAAATGTGGGAAGAAGCATTATAGGAACTTCCTTCTCGGGAGCGAGAAGTGATACAACTGTGGAAGATATGGTCGTATCGTGTGGAATTGTCATAGTGAGGTGAAGACGTAACATCACAACACTAAAAAAAGGGAATATGGTTGATGCCCTAATTGAACTCCAATGATTCAAAGGTAGATAGCTTGGGAAATTTTCCAATCACTATCCAAATCTGAGGGCAGTGGAGGGGAATCATCATTAACCTCAGAAAAGGCCAAGGAAGTAAGGTCATGATTTTTCTATCACAACAGATGATATTGAAGCTCCAAATGATGATGTAGTAGGTAATATTGTTGTTCTCTCAACGATTTCAAGTACATTTTTTGATTCTCATTCTATGCATTCTTTTATTTCCTCTAAGTTTGCAAAGAATTTAGAATCAACCCCTAAATTGCTAAAAGTAGAGTTACCAACCGAGACTCCTGGTGGGATTATCCAAGATTCATTAGTGTCTAAATACTCTAGTACTTAATTTATTGAGCACCGCCTTATGAAAAATATGGTAGTTATTCCCATGTTGGTGTTCAACATTATACTAGGGATAGACTGGATCACAAAGTATAATGCTAAGATAAAATGTAGAAGCAAGGAAATCTCAGTTGTCCTAAATGGGTAACCTACAGTTATCTTCCAAGGAGAGATTTTAAAACCTTCTATTTTTCTAAAAGCACATCCTATATCCTTATTTATATATTTTACCGATGAATATGAAGAAGTAAATGACAGTATAAGGATAGAAAATGTCCCTATCATCTAGTAATACATTGATGTATTTCTTGAGGAGTTACTCGAACCTCCCCCCTGAAAGAGAGGTAGAGTTATCCAATGAACTCATACATGGAAATCATCTGATATAAATGACCCTGTATAGGATGAAAAATTTTGAGCTAGAGGAATTAAAGAAACAATTCCAAGATCTTATAGAGAAGGGGTTTATCCAACCGAGTGTGTCTCTTTGGGGAGAACCTATTATTTTTGTCAAGAATAAGGATGGATCAATGAGGATATGCATTTATTATAGAGATCTGATATGCATCATAATGAAGAACGCATACACTCTTCCATGAATTGATGACTAATTTCACTAAATTCTTGGGGCTCAATTTTTCTCAAAGATTGATCTTAGATCTGGTTATCATCAATTGAGGGTGAAGAAAGAATATATTCCAAAAACCACATTCTGATCAAGATATGGGAATTATGAGTTTGTTGTTATGCCATTTTCCTTGACTAATGCACCTTCTATTTTTATGGATTTTATGAATAGAGTCTTTAAGGTCTACCATGATAATTTTTTGGTTGTTTTTTTAGATGATATTATGATATATTCTAAAAGTCATGAGGAGCTTGAGGATCATCTAAGGATTAGTTTTCAAACTCTATGGAAAGAAATAATTTTTGGAATGTTTATCAAGTGGGATTTTTTGTTACAACAAGTTACTTTCTTAGGGAGAATTTTAACCAATGAAGGAATATTAGTTGACTATACAAAGACAATGGTTGTAGAGGAGTTGCCTCATCCTGCAATAGTGACTGATATTCATAGTTTCCTTGGTCTATTAGGATATTATATAATGTTTGTGAAAAACTTTTCAGGACATTCTAATCCACTAACCAAGTTAACTCGAAAAGGGGTTTAGTTCATATGGATAAAGGAGTGTGAGGAATGTTTCGAAGATCGGAAGAAAAGATTGGTTACTGCACCTATATTAACTCTTCCCTCAAGAGAAGAATGATTCATTATTTTTAAATATTCATCTCTAAAAGGGATTGGGTGCGTGCTCATGAAAAATGACAAGGTGATTGCTTATGCATCTCGATAGTTGAAGACTCGTGAGAAGAACTATCCTACACAAGATCTAGAGCTGGATGTGTTTTTTTTGCTATGAAGATATGGATGCACTATCTTTATGGGGAGAAGTGTGACATATACACATACTATCAAAGTTTGAAGTATATTTTCAAACAAACAGAATTGAACATGAGATATAGGAGATGGTTAGAACTTCTTAAAGACTATGATTTCTCAATAATTATCATCCTAGAAGAGGAAATAAAGTCACTAATGCATTCAGTAGGAAAGAACCTATTGTTCTTTCCCTAATGAGGATTCAAGGAGATCCCTTGATAAAAAACCTATTAGAACTAGACATGGCAATTTTAAGGGATGGGACATCATCAACACTATTCCAAATGATTTATCAACTATCATTACTAGAGAAGACCAAGAAATTTGAAAAAGACGATCCTTTGTTACAGAATAAGTTTGAGGATGTGAAGGATGGGGAGTTTCCTGAGTTCGATATTGATCAAGAAGGTGTACTGAAATTTTGTACAAGATTATATGTTCAGTCTATTCCAAAAATTAAGAAGGAGCTGATGGATGAAGTTCATATATCTACATTATCTACACATTATAGAGTCATAAAAATGTATAGGGACCATTTTTATCATTATTGGTGGGATAATATGAAAAGGGATATTTCTGACTATACAACAAGGTTCCTGGTATGTCAGCAACTAAAGGAAGAGTGAAAAATTCTTAATGGGGTAACCACTATCGATACCAGCATGGAAGTGGGACAATATAACTATGGAATTTGTCACTGATCTCTTGAGAAATTCCAAAGGAAACAATGTGATATGGGTTATACTGGACCATCTCAGCAAGACTTCCCATTTTATCTCTATTCAGGAAGATTTATCTCTTGATCAACTTGCCAGGAATTACATGAAAAAAGTGGTAAGGCTTCATGGAGATCCAATTTTTAATGTATCTGATCATGATCCAAGGTTCACATCAAAATTATAGATAAGTATTAAACATGAATTGTGTATCGAATTGAATTTTGGTATGACTTATCACCCCAAAACTGAGGATCAATTTTAAAGGACTATTCAAACACTTGAGGACATGTTGAGAACGTGCTCAATGGAATTTTAAGGTAGATGGGATCAACATCTCCCATTAGTTGAGTTCTCTTACAACAATATATTCCACACAAGCATTTAAATAGAACCCTACTAATCACTCTATGGGAAGTGATTTAGAACTCATACTTATTGAGTTGAAGCTAATAAGAGAATCCTTCTTGGGCCTAATCTTGTGCAAGAGATGAAAGAAAAGGTTCATGCCATCCAACAACACATTAAGGCTGCTCAGAGTTGAAAGAATAGTTATACTGACAACCGTCAAAGGTAAATGGAGTTTGATGTTAGTGATAGGGTATTCCTTTTAATTTATCCATGGAAAAGAGTCATACAATTTGGAAAGAAATGTAATATTATCCCTAGGTACATTAACCTCTTTGAAATCCTTGATCGCATAAGAGCAGTGGAATATCTTCTTGAACCTCCTCCAAATATATAACAAGTTCATTATGTTTTCCATGTATACCTCTTGAGGAAGTACATATCTGACCCTTCACATGTACTAAATCTATAGGTGGTACAACTAGAACATGACCTCTCTTATGAGGATCAACCAGTGGAGATCTTGGATCTTAGAGACAAGGTTCTATGAAACAAGACTACCCACCTTGTTAAGGTATTCTGGAGGAACCAAAAATATGAAGAAGCCACATCGAAACCAGTGGAGACTATGAGGTAGAAGTACCCACACCTTTTCTCTTCTGAGGGAATGATTTGAAATTTGTTAAGCGGGGAAGAATATAATGGCCCAAACTTTTTAATAATATTTTTTTTCGTAAAAATGTATGTTTTACTGTTTCATAATTAATAAAACTATATAAGTATAATTGAAATGTAACCATCAAGTTTTGATAATTATATGACCATTGGTTAATATGACCATTGGAAACAATATAAATTTTTAATTTTATAATTATAGTTTATATATAGAAATGATAATGGATAATTAATGCAGAAATAAGAGTTGATGGCCTCATCCAGTAGACTTGGGCCGTACGAAGCCCATTTTTCAAAGCTTGGGAAGGATTTAGTATCAGTGGGATTTTCTCTAGACCAATAGCAAGAAGAGATTCAACATGTTAATATTGAACGAAATTGTGTATGATATAAGTTCAAGAAATTAGAAATCACCACTTGGGCAATATTGTCCAAGCCACCCAAAGATTCTATCACAATTTCAAATCTTAATCTTAGGTCCTATGTAGGTGTCATTAGGGGTAATGTAATGAGTCCATAGTCACTTTTTGTAATCCATTTTTATAAATAAAATTTTTATTTCTTATTATGGTAAAATAAACATCATTTTGGAATTTTAAATGTCAAAATTAATCTATGTTGATTTTTTTCTAAGAAGTCCCAAATTATTGAAGAATAAAAATAAAAATATTTTAAAATATTTTTATACTTAAATAATTTATTGTATGAAATAATTTTCAAAAATTATACATATTTGGTTTTGATCAGTATGAAATTTAGAGTCTAATAAGATCAAATTAATTGTTGGCGAATAGTTACTTATGAATAGTAATATTACCCTTATGAAAAGTAATATGAACAATGGATTAGAAACCTCACCTAAGGAAGTATAAATGTAATTTAGGAATTTTTAATGGTAATGTTATATAATAGTATAAGTAAGTAATATTTTTAGAAATTATTAGTAAAGTATTAGTATTTTTTTAGAGGAAATAGTTATTATAATTTAAAAATTAAATTTATCATATTTAGAAAATTATTTTCATAAAACTAAGTTCATTTTTGAATTCCGAACATCAATATTAGGTTAGGGTTAATTTATAAGATTTTTATGAAATATTTTGTTTTTCAGTGAATAGTAAAAATATAATTTTTGAGTTTTTGGTGTGTTTTATGAAATCATAATGATGTAACGTGTAATTTAAAATAATTGTAGACTCATGTGGATTAAAATATTATACGAGGTGTTATAATTGATCAAAACCAGGGCCAAATAGCATGGTAAATCCTATGGTTTTTCAAATTCCGCCGATGAGGTGTCATTGAAAATTAATAAAAAACTTCCTCTATTTAACTATAAATACCATGCCATTACTCTTAAAGGTAAGGGAATTACCAACTTCACTTTTCCTTTCAAGTTCCCTTTTATGTGGAATGTATTTCAAATTTCTATACCATGTTCTTATTTAAATTTTATTTTGTTCCTCTAATGTATTATGAGTCTTTTATGAATGGGTTACCCCTTTACTCTCTCTTTTTAATGTTTTATAAAATTATTTTTCATACCCATTATGCTGTAGAATATTCGCCTTAAAATCGGTGTCTTTTTCTCATGATTTTTTGTATTTTCATTATCTGTATACCCAAACCTCTTTAATTTATAGGGGTATTAATAAATATATAAAAATGATTTATTTTATTCTATAATTTACATAAATAAAACCCTCATTGCCTTTCCATGGGTTATAAATGACATAATGATCATTTTTTAAGCACTTTTTAAAAATTACATGCTTTTTATATGAAACCTATTAATTTTATTCACTTTGGATTATTTGTGAAATATTTGATTATGATATATGTGAATCACATGAATATAAAGATATAGTAAGTTTTCTCTCTAATAGTTATCCAATGAATTGGGTAAAGAAATTAATATCTAGAGATGATAAGTTTTACGATACCTTGGTGAATAACCTTGGTAATTTTTATGACACCTTGGGGATGGAACTTGGTGAAATGATTATTAATGTCTAAATTAAATGCTTTAGACACATTTTCATGTTATTATTCATGTTATTATTATGATTATATGCCTCTTTATCATTCATTTATTATATTACTCATGTTGTTATAGATATCGCTCAAGTTCACAAGAAAATTGTTTGTCTTGTTTTTCCCTTACAAGGCCTTTTGCTCACTCTTTCCTTTGATGTATATCCCCAGGTTAAGAGTTGGAGTAATTTTACTTAGGATGAACAAATTAATAATTATTTCAATTGTATTATAATAATTTTATATGTTTCATTTAGTATTTACCTTTTTTTACAAGGCATTAAGCTTTAAAAAACCTCTGTTTGTAAAATGTAATGTGAAGTTACCTAATTAAAAGGTGGGATGATATATACACCAAAAAAAACCAGCCCTTCCACCAAAAATTGATATTTATTCCACTATTTCACTATTCTAATATCCACCACTTTTCATGTCCTTCACCATATCAATCTGATGGATCTAGGTAATCCCCCAAATTTGGGGCTGATGGGGTTTGATCACTAGCTTAATGCAGTATTACAAGGCTGCCTTAACCACTAGGCCAATACCCGAACTAAATTCATATTTATTAATGTGATTATTGTAAATATGTAATAATATAATTAATATTTATTGATAATGTGATTAATAACATTCAATAATAATAACATAATTAGTAATACATCATAATAATATAATTCATAATATAATATTTAATAAGATATATTCCCATAAATCTTTAAAAGTGTAAATTTATTGTTTTTAAATAATAACGTTTGTGTCATGTAAATTAGTTTTCGTTTAAAATATTTTTTAATATATTTTTTTAAATAATTAATTATATGTTTTGTCAGTGTGAAAATTTTCATTTAGATAGTTTGTATACTTTATAATTTATAAGATTTCAAATTCACCTACATAAAACCTAATAATGTTACAAGTATGTGGATTTGAAAGTATATAAATTGTAAATTATAAATACAATCTAAATTAAATTTAAAACATTGACTAAAAATATAAAAAAATAGATGAAAATAAAAATAATTTCATAAAAATAGTTAATGAAAAATAAATTTTAAGGAAAAAAATATTATTGTTTTAAAACAAAACATCTGTACATATAAATTTTTCTAACATTCATTTCACTCATAGAAATGAGATATATACTAATAAAATAAATCAATGTCGATGAACCTCTGTACCAAAACCGAATATGTGAACCTTATGAACACTCTATGTCTAATGTCTATGTCACTCTGGTGTCCTAGCTATAGGTGTGAGTTCCTCCTCATGCAGTGCTCTGGGTACCTCCTTATGATTCTGTGTAGAGGACTACCTAACATCATATATGGAGGACTATCCAACATCATATATGGAGTCATATGGCCTCAGAGCTTCTAAATATGCCAGAAGTGTGATATCAAATAAGTCATTTCCCATGGCCACCATAAATAGTGTTACCATATCCAGGTCCCACTCCACTGATACTATACAAGATGGAGATGGTATATCAGATGTATGAGTATGAATATACATCACATAAACCTCTCCCATCTATGTAATATCCATTTCCAACTGTTCAAGATCTTCTCTTTGTGGTGCAACAACATCAACATGAGCCTCTATCAGGCATGAATCTCTCTATCCTCACCTCTACCCTCTTATAAGTCCTCACCTTTATCCCCTGGTCATCAGTGGTGGAAATTATGAATTATCTTTTTTAGGAACACCAGGCACATCATCATCACCAGATGCATCTTATAGAGTATTTGGAATCAGATATAACCATGGATCCTCTTCATAGGCACTCTCACATATGAAATGGAGAGGATCTCTGAGATACACCAGATTAGGGTAAACTATATCCCTCCTAATAAATTCCTCCTCGTGAGGATATATGATATTTACAATTATATCATGTCCTTCTGATTGCGCATGAAATAACATTAAGATTAATTCTAAATATTCCGTAGAAAAATAATAAATGTTTGTAATCATACCAACTACTGAATTCCTATCCCCTGGTGTGTAAGGTATAAGGTATTGTCTCTTCAGTATCAATATGAATAACCCCCCTTATCATCTAACTAAAAGTGTGATATGGGATATCCATGCTGAAAGATACTGTATTGGCCATGCATACCCCGATACTCAATAAAACATGAATGACAATGTGACTAACCACCTTATGTCTACCAATAAGCATAATAGAATATAACCCATTAAATACTCTTGGTGAAATGATGATATGATACATATATATATCAAAAATCATTCATACCTTGGTCTGGCTAGTTCCACTCAATGATGTGGAAGTGGATGAGTGACACCAATGCACCACGATCTACAACCATAGTGGTGTAGTTTGGTGGAAGAGACACGTAAAAAAATTATGTATATGGGGTCCCTAAAACCCAAAATTCTAATTCATAAAATAATTCAAAAATTATGATGAAAATGAAACTATGTTAACATTGTAATATATTAAGAATGTAATAAAAAAATTTATTTCTCAACAAAAAATTTAATGTTTAACTTATATCAGTGGGAATTGTAGCATCAAATATCGCTTGAAAGCTATGCACACTATGTCTTGGATTATGTGTATAATGATGAGCTTGACACCACCTGGTTAAAAAAATTAATATATGGCATGTTTATAGAATACATTAAAAAAATTACAAAATAACTCAAATTAATGACCTAAATATACCAGAGTCCCCGAGGGTAGTCCTGAAATAGGTTCCATGGAAGTGGTGTGATACCTCAAGGAGCGATTCATGGAAGGCTCTCCTAGTCCCTCATCTATACCAGATAAATACACCGTACAACATACTGCACATCAGATTAAAAACTGTTATAGAAGAATCAATAAAGATGTGATAATATAGTGGGACCCAACTATATCTACATATCTAGTCAAGATACTAAAGTATCAATATGTATATCATGTATACCAAGGTGGTGGTGTGGTCCTCACACAACATGCCTCTGATCAGTTGCATAATGAATGCATGCATGGTCCAAATAAGTATCTCCTCATCCACATCATCAGGAATCATGGATACATTCTCATCAAGTCACCCCATTCACAATTGGGAATCCTAGAAGACATGTGGTATGCTGACGATGTCAATGCCCAGTAGGTAGTATATGACGATATACCAATCACCAATAGTGGCACCCATAACTGTCTATTCATGGATTAGTAGATCAATAATAAATTTCATGTCCTCTAAAGTAATGGTTATCTCCCCCTCATTAAGATGAAATGTGTGTGTCTCTGGTTACAAACACACAACTGGAGTAACAATCAAATGGTGATCAATATCCTTGAAGTATCACTTGATGAATCCATAAAATCCATCATTTAGGAGGTAAAAAAAATGGATTCTAGAGATGTATCATGTTGAAAATTACATACTCTCTAAATAGAAAGATGTCTAATGAGTCCTCAAGCCAATATTTCGCATGACAGGTGTGATTACCAGGTTGATACTGAGGCTAATCCATATAAATATATGAATAATAATTTATTAGTGGTGATAACTATTTAATTCATACATGGTTTTATGATTTGGTAGAAAAGATTTTTACGTTTCTAATTGTTTTTTAAATAAATTATGTGATTTATGATATGTACTTGCTATTTTTTATGAATTAAAATTAGAAAACCATATTTATTAATGTATTATTGGTCAAATTATATAGACATGTTTACTTTAGTTCCTTTAATGATTATAATGAGAAAAATAATACAAGTAAATGATTTTTACATTAATTGATAGAGTAAATCTATTATTTTAACAGTTACATGACTTCCCTATATTTTTAAGGAAACATGTCTATGTGTGACCTTCTTAGATGAATAATCCACACATCCATACAAGTGCTTGTTTGTTGTAAAATACATATAATTTCAAATTCGGTCCAAATTTTGGCCACCCTTTTGGTCACAACCAAGTCATGTTTGGTAGAAGTGTGGGAATATACATAGATGGATTAAAATTATGATATCCCCCCATAAGAATCCATGAAGAAATTTAACAGTTTTTAATAATATCGAGTTTATAAACTTGATCAATGTACTACTTTAAAGATAAGCATACAAAAGCACATGTTGTGATCACATGTCTACAAGGATACCATAAATCATGAATGTTACCGTAATCGCAATAACGATACACTAGAGAAAGAACAAGAACATGACCAATGCTACCAATTATAATAAAATGAGACTTAGTGATGGATAACAGGATTTTTTGGAATAAAAGATTTATAGGTTATATTAAATATCAATAAGAGTCATCCTATCCACCGTAAACTTTCACAATAGCATTTTATTAGGAATTTCATTCCTTCTAGTAATACATTTGATATGAAAAAATAGCTAGATTCTATCCACCCCAAGAATGACCAGGACATCTTGACATGCTCTTATCATTTCAACAATAACAGTTAAAACACATTATCAAATAATGAGTGATCTTGTTACAAAAATGGGTTCAAATATGTGTGTGGAGAAAATCTAGTAATTCACCAATAGTGATTTTTTTATCAGTTATGGCTTGTAAAAACATATGGTAATCAGAATCATATTTTTCATACCGAATCATATAATGTTACATCTTTGAATATTTTACAATATAACTATAATGTATTACATTATTATATTATTTTATCATATTTTTCATTGCTTATTTGTTGTCAAACTCTCTTCCCATATATAAAACACTTTTATTTGATACACAATTAGTGACACATATAATATCATGAAATTATATACTAAGAGTAATAATTAAAAAATCAAACTGTGGAAAGCATTCTATGCATTTGTTTGACCACGTGGCCAATGGTGAAGAACGGTTCAAATTTCTATGGAACCTCACAAGTGTGGTTTTAGAATGTTCCTCGATATCATGTTCTTGTTTAACTTTTACACCGTCTTATTGTTTTAAATTTTCACTGTACTCAAAATCATCCACCATAAAATATAAATTATATGGAGGACTATCCATGGAAACAATACTTCTTCTATGAGACATCACACCTTGAGGATATTAAACGTTGGCTTAAGGAAGTGATAGAAAACCAAAATTACTGATGGAACATCTTGAGATGTTACAGATTGAGGATGTGACATTGTATCCTGAAGTTGTGATAGAACCACTTCAAATGTCGATGGAACTTATATTTTATCTATGGTGACATACAAATCTATCATTCTATTTTCAAAATGATTCTTAACCAATGAAAATATTTGTACCTAGTATTCATCATCAGTTAAAGGATAGGCTATATTCCACAACCTATCTTTAAATTTTAGATGTTTGTATATGATGGATTCTACCACATGATTAGCCCTTAGTTTTAACATTCATTGAATTTTTTATTGAATGAATTTCAAAATTGTACACTCGACAAGAATCAAAACTCTTTATGGACATATAATATAACAATATACTTGTTCAATGTCAATTATTTGACTGTTTCCATAAATATAGAAAACCATAATTTTTAACTAAAATAAAAAATCTTTATTTGTTAAATTTGATGAAAAAATGATAATATTAATTTCAAATATTTCAAAATTTCAATATAATCTCACACATAGTATTTGTAGGGGGCTTTAAGCTCACCATATTATCTCATGTTATTCCTTTTTTTTGTATGCATGCTTTTAGTAATTTAGGTTGAAATCCAATTCCCCCAACCAAATCAACATGTTCCAACCATATTGATGTGTAACACTTTACAAAACCCCTGAGTTTGTGTGACTTATCCAAAAATAGAAGTCAAGCATATTTATGAATATCCACATGCATTATATGCATGAGGTACATGAACAATTCATGTATGAGAAAAGACTAATATGAGATTGACAAACTCTACACGAGTAATCCTAGAGCGATATGTAACCAACATCATTCACTTCCCTAGCCATGGAAAGCCTCCAAGAAAGTAGGTGGTCCAACCTAAAGTCCATATACTGAGGGAGACATTAATCAAGAGATAATTCAATTCATGACAACTCTAACACTAAATATGAATAAGATATATTCAACAAATAAATTCATGTTTATAACTTCAAATATAAATCGAGGTTAAGAAATATGAATAACTAAATTCATTATCATTACTATCATGTGAGGAAAAGCTACAGTTCAGAAAAAATTTATCACAAAAAACTCTAGTATATAGTTATTCATAATATGAACAATTTACAGATATGAATAAACCATTATTAATTAATTATTTTAGTAATTATAATTAATTAGAAATTATTATTTAGTAATTATAATTATTAATTAATTATTTAGTAATTAAATTATAAAATTTTCTTTAATAATTAACCAATCATAATTAAATGGTAATTATAAATTATTATTAGTTAATAAGTATACACTATTAATTTATTTTTATTTAATTAGAAATTACATTTAATTAATGATTAGTTAGTTGGTAATTATAACTAATAATTATAATTCCTAAATTATTAAACAATTAGTAATTATAATTAATTTGTAATTATATTTAGTAATTATAATTAATTATTAATTATATTAAGTAATTATAATTAATTAGTAATTATATTTATTAACCACAACTAATCTGTATTTAATTATTAATTTTATATTTATTAATTATTTATTAATTGTTATTAATTATTCAGTAATTACCAGTTAATATATTATTTTTAATTCTAAATTATTACTATTAGTAATTTCTAATGATATTTATTAATTATTAATTTAATATTAAATAATTATTATTAATTATTAAAAATTCATGTTAATAATTAATTAACAATTATATATACTAATTATAATAACTTTGTAATTCATTATTAATTAGTAAATTAATTTAGTAATTTTAATTAATTAGTAATTATATTTAGTAATTATAATTAATCAGTAATTCATTATTGATTACTTATTTTTTACATATAGTAGTTCAATTCTAATCAATTTATTAATAATTATCAAACCATTTTTAATTTGTAATTATTTATCAATTAATAATTAATTAATAATCAATTATCAATTATTCATTTTAATTACTATTCATGTTGGTGATCATATAAATTGATAAACATATTAACTAATCATTCAAATTAAGTTAATTGCAACATATATATAATTCGTAATTATAAAATATTATTAATTCACTATTAATTAATTATTAATTATTATTAATTTATAATAAATTAATTAGTAATTATAATTAAATAATTATTAGTTATAATTTATTAATAATGGTAAGATCTTGACAATTTGATCTAGGTTTGTCTCGTTTACGTTTTTGGTTGAATCCTTTTTAAAAAGGTTAATGGAATACCTCATAGGGGTAGGAAAGGTCTTCAAGGTGTCCTACGAGTTCAAGACATGAAAATAGGGGAAAAGGGGTCATCTAGTGTATGTTTCATGGTTGATGCACAGTTAGTGCCAGCCATGCGCCATAACTATGCGACCTATTGAAGGGTGGGGCGTGGTTTGAAAAATGTGCAAGGATGACCTTGGAGACCGTGAAGCTTCACCCCCTTGATAGAGGAAGCCACATGCTTTTCCAAACTATGTGGGTCCCTCCCAGAGAACCGTGCAACCTAGACACCTTTTGGAAGGATGATGTTGCACGGTTGGGGCACGGTTTGGCCAACTATGTAGCTAAACCATGTGCATCTTAAAACATGAGATTTTTACCATTTTTCTATATCAGGATAAAAGATTTATCACCTTATATTCTTCCCTATTTCTTCCCAACATCATAGGGTGTGAACATCATATCCCAAAATCTTCCATGTTAGGATCTCCTTCAATTCTTGAGGGCTTGGGGTGTCGTTGGTTGTGAATCAAAGCTCTGAGAAAGTATCCGATTTTGTTTCCCTGCTTTTTCAGGAAGAGGCTTTGTGTGGTTGTTTATCTTCTTCAAAATCTCATGAACCCTATTTCTTGAGGTTCTTATCCAGCAAATTTGTAGCTATTTTAGTTCGAATAAAGATACATTGTTTGATGAGTGCTTGATTACAAGCATGAGGTAGGTGATCTACAATATTTTAATTGCTAGAAAAGTTATAAAAAAGGGGTGATTTATCAGTGTAAAAAAAGAATTGATAAATCACACTTTTATCAGTGATTGAAAAGCGCTGATAAAGAGACTATTTATAAGTGCTGATAAAGGGTACCTTCATGAGTGATATTAAAAGTGCTGATAAAGGGACCCTTTATTATTGAATTTAAAAGTTCTGATAAAGGAACCTTTTATCATCGTATTTAGTAGAACTGATAAAGGAAAATACTATAGTGTGATGCTACAACACACTGCATTACTAGAAACGGGGCCTATGGTGTGCTGTAACAACACACTGCATCCCCATAAAAGAGCACCAAAAACTGCAGAATTGTTTTGAAAAATTAGATGCAGATACAAAATTTAAATGATATAAAATTTCTAACACAAATAATAGAATAAAAATTTATTATAGAAAAAAACCCAATTATAGAGTATGCCAATTTTTTATTACTAAAATTAATGTTAATTATGAATAAAATGGCGCACTTGGAGTCATTGTGAGTCGAATTGAGGTGTGGCTAATTAATAAACGTCAATAATGACTTATGGATCATAATACTAAAGTACCAAAATAATAAAAATGTGTTTTCTTGGTTTTGAGTATGTATTTCATTTTTTTACACTAAAATTAATGTCAATTTTGAATAAAAAGATATACTTGGAGTCATATAGGTCACACTGTGCATTAGATTGAGGTGTGGATGATTCTGACATGTCTCAAATGAATCATGGATCATTTTACTAAGGTATCAAGCCAATAATAAGTTGTTTACTTGGTCTTGAGTACACCACTTATGTTTTTTTTTACTAAAATGTCATTTTAAACTGGAAACATGCAATTTTAGTCATATAGGTTTCATTGTGTGTGGATTTTATATGAGACTAATTCCTATATGTTAAAAATGAATTAGGAATTTTGGTCCTAAATTATTAATACAATATGAGTGTGTTTTCACATTTTTCAGTAAGTGATACATCTTTGTATTAAAATATCAATTTTAAATTGATAACAGAAACTTTGAGTCTTATCGGTCACACCGTGTGTTGGATTGAGGTGTGGATGATTCCTACACATCAAAAATGACTTATTGATCATTTTCAAAAAGTAACAAAACAATATAAATTTGTTAAAATATATTTTGTGTTTGTTATTTGTTTTTTTTTCACTAAAATTAATGTCAATTTTGAGTACAAAGGCACATTTGGAGTCACATCGGTCACACTATGCATCATATTTTGATTCGATTTATTCCTATACATCAAAAATGAATTATGAATCTTTTTCCTAAATTAATTAATCTATCCAAATGATTTTTCTCAATTTTTAGTATGTCAGTTGTTTTTTTCCACTAAAATTAATATTAATTTTTAATTAAAAGCTGCACTTGGGGTCATACCGGTCACACCGTGCATCAGAATGAGGGTCATATGATTTTGAAACATGTAAAATGACTTATGGACCATTTTACGCAACTTTAAAAACAACCCTAATGGGTTTCCTTGGTTTTGAGTATGCACTTCTGTTTTTTACTAAATTTCCATTTTAAACTAGAAACATATGCTTTTAGTCATATAAGTTTTATCATGTGTTGGTTTGACATGAGATTGATTCCTACACATCGAAAATGAATTATGAATCCTTTTCCTAAATTATCAATCCAATCTAGGTGTGTTTTCCTGGTTTTCAGTGAGTGACACTTTTTTTGGTATTAAAATGTCAAATTTAAATTGATAACAAACACTTTGAGTTATACTAGTCATACCGTGAGTCTGATTGAGGTGTGTATAATTTCTACATATCAAAAATAAATTATAGATCATTTTCAGAAATTAACAAAACAACCTAAATTATTTTTCTCAGTTTTGATTATGTTATTTTCTTCACTAAAATTAATGTTAGTTTTGAATAAAAAGACGCTCATGGAGTTATGATGATCACACTGTGTGACAGATTGAGTTGTGACTAATTCCAACATGTCTCAAATGATGTATGGATTTTTTTAATAAAGTATCAAAACAATATGAATTGGTTTCCATGGTTTTGAGCACACCACTTATTTTTTCTACTAAAATTTCATTTTAAACTAGAAACTTGCACTTTTAGTCATACAGGTCACATCATGAACAGACATGACATGAGACTGATTCCCACAAGTCAAAAATAAATTGGAAATTCTGCTCCTAAATTATGATCTCAATCCAAGAACACTTTATTAGTTTTTACTGAGTGCCACATTTTTTTTATTAAAATACAAATTTTAAACTGATAACAGACACTTTGAGCCATATTGGTCAAACCATGAGTTGGATTTAGATGTGGATGATTAATACTTGGTAAACATGAATTATGGATCCTTTTACTAAAGTACCAAAACAATCCAAATGTGTTTTTTTATTTTTGAGTATGTGAGTTGTTTTTTCTACTAAAATTAAT
Source organism: Viscum album (assembly GCA_963277665.1). Classification (NCBI taxonomy): domain Eukaryota; kingdom Viridiplantae; phylum Streptophyta; class Magnoliopsida; order Santalales; family Viscaceae; genus Viscum; species Viscum album. The sequence continues at coordinate 1,081,554,963 of OY728134.1, read as the reverse complement.
GTCAATTTTGAATAAGAAGATTCCCTTGGGGTCATACCAGTCGAAACGTGCATTGAAGTGAGGTTTTACTAATTTAGAAACATACCAAATGACTTATGAATCATTTTACTAAAGTATAAAAATAGTCAGAATGGGTTTCCTTGGTTTTGAGTATGCCACTTATGTTTTTTACTAAAATGTCATTTCAAGTTGGAAACATACACTATTAGTCATACAAGTTTTATCATCTATGGGTTTGACATGAGACTCATTCCTACATGTAATAAATGAATTATGAATTATTTTTATAATTTATGAAGTCGATCAGATCATTTTTAATCAATTTTGAGTGAGTGACACTTTTTTTGTATTAAAATGTCTATTTGAAAATATTAGTGGACACTTTGACGCATACCAGTCACACCGTGAGTCAGATTGAGGTGAGGCTGACTCCCACACTTAAAAATGAATTACAGATCATTTTATTAATGTACCATAATAATATAAATGAATTTTCTCAAATTTGAGTATGTCATTTGTTTTTTACCACAAAAATTAATGTCAATTTTGAATAATGAGTCGCACATGGAGTCTTGTCGGTCACACCAGACATCAGATTGAGGTAAGAATGATTCCAAAACATCTCAAATGACATATTTATTATTCTAATATAGTATAAAAATAATCTGAATGAATTTACCAACTTTTAAGTATGCTTATATTTATTTGTTACAAAAATGACATTTTAAACTAGAAACATTCCCTTTTAGTATTATAGGTTGTATCATGTGGGTTTTTACATGAGAATGATTCCTAAAAGTCACAAATGAATTGTGAATCGTTTTACCAAATTATCAATAAAATATGAGTGAATATTCTTGGTTTTCAATGAGTGACACTTTTTATATTAAATTGTCAATTTTGAACTAATAACATACACTTTACACCATCCCTTTTATATTACCACAATATATCAATGACGATTTTCCTCCAAAAATAATCTCATACAACTGCAGACTTCGGTGGTTGATTACACACATATTTATTCAAAAAATTAAGTTGGACTATATATCTATTTGATATTTAGGAGTTGTACATATGTTTCTTAAATAACACTAGTGGATAAATTGAAGCTTCAAACATAGAATGATCTTACAGGTGGATTACTAACAAGTATAAAATCACTTAAAAAAGTGGAGAAAAAAATTATTTCAACAATACAGGTATAACACTTGATAAATGGATCATATCGTAAGTTACAAGTGTTGTGTTCACTTTTTGACAAATGTTCTCAGACACAATCTTGGCATGATACTCATTCTACTTCATTTCCCAACAATTTTCTTTTTTTAAGCCAGCTCTTCATCTCCTACTCCACATCAGTCTATGCCTTAGTCTCTAACCTTGACTCCGCCACTATATCGATCTTTTAATCCAAATCGGCCTCTATCTTCACCTTCACCACCACCATTTCCCAAAAATATTATTTTTTACTGGTCAACACATCTAAAAAAATTGATTTCCTCCATTATAATTCTCCTTGATAAATCGATAAAAAATAATATATATGCATTCAAAAAATAATGCTTCTCACCCAAAATATATTTCAAAGTTTATAAATCAAAATAAATTACAAAAATAATAAGTAATCACCTAAATTTGTTATCGGTATACATTCTGAAAAAAAGTACATTTCTCACTCATCTTTAAACAAATTTATTTATTCTTTTGAGTGTCTAGGTTATCAGAAATCCACATGGCACTTAGAAAATATAAAAAAACAAATGGTTATTAAATATATTTAATGAAATTGTATTTATCTTCACAAATTACCTATAGGTGATGCTGGTCTTTTCATTCTTTATGATCTCTCCCATAAAGATTCAAACATAATATCCACAATTGATGCCATTATATTGTTTCAGACACTCCAGAAATATTGTCCAAAATAAGTAAATTATTTTGAAATATTTTTATAGTTAAATATTTCTATATATAAATTAATTTGTTTCAATTTTTAGTAATTCATATGCTTTATCCCTTTGGACACCGACGTCATGGAATGATCTAGCATATATTGAGCAGCCACCCTATCATAAAAATATTCTGGTTAAAACACTGATTGAAAAATATAATTAAAATTTATCAATTAAATGTTGACTTAAGTGTATTAAATATTCATAATACACATCATATGTGGTTGGTTGGTTGGATATCCTTGCATTGGATCAATAAAATAAATATTTAGGGTTTCCAGATTGACTACGATCGTCATCCAGTGCTTCATAAGAAAACAAGAACATTAAGTAATGAAAATATTTAAAAAAATTAACGTGACTAGATTATGGAGTTTTAAATTTTCAATTTTGGCATTAGATAGAGTTTATTATATAATAATTTCTTATTAAATTCTTTTAGTAACTCATTTTCATTCTTCTTAATTTGTTCATCTTTCAAAGTAAGTTCTTCCATTGCAATGATACAGGGATTAACGAATCCAAATCTTGCATCGCATGATGTTTCCTTTATATTGTTGTAATATAAATTCCTATATAAAATATGAATTTTTATTAACTTTAATAAACATATTAGATCACAATCTAGACCGATGTATTATGAAAATGTACCTTAAGTGTGTATTCATGCTGGAGAATCTCATTTAAAGTCTCAAGACTAATTCCATCTATGAAGGAACATCCATATATTTCTTATTTATATTAAATGTAAGAAATATATTTATATTTAAATATGATATCTCCAAATTTTTTTAATGATAATAAATGTTTCTCTATAACTGGAAGGGAGAAGATTCCCTCGAAATGGCTTTTTGTTTTCTTGTTAAATTCACTAGATATTTTTTATTTAACCTTCCATTTATCTACTTCTTTATCCATCTATAATATCATACCTCACTTCAAACCTTTTATCATAAAATATTATAGTTTTTCCATATGAAAACAATTTGCTAACAACATACCTTATGTATCTTTATAAGATTAGATGTCCATTTTATGAAATCTATAATAGCATCTTTTACTGCTGTAATATCTAGACCATCAAGTGGAACATGCAACTTAGTAGTTGGATCATGAGATACTTAAATCCCCACTCTCATGTGACCTTTTGGGATATATTTATGGTGTATCTATTCTCCTATGTTATTATACATTGTACCCATCGCAACATAGTGGTACATTTTTGTTAACAGATATAAATCACATACAATTGTACCTTATAGAATTTTAGTAATATAATGTTATCAGAAGTTATTTGATTCTCATTTAGGGGAATGATTAATGAAAAAATTTATTACCATGGGTAAGATATGTGTTAGGGGGAATGACTAGCCTCAAAGCTAGTGGGATCATTTAGTTCATGTGCAGATATTTTCTCTATCACTTGTTCTCTTTGATCCTTTCTTATACATTGGTCTACCAAACCAGACCAAACAATAATATCTTATAGTGAGTGTATTTGTGTCTAAAAGTATCTCACCATATTATATATATATATATATATCTTCATGTGGTTGTATCTTCTTTAAATATGTTCTAGGAGAGACTCTAAATCCGCATCCTCTAACTTGACCATGTTTTTTAGGATTCTTCAAAGCTATTGAAAGTATCTTGTTTTCTAGTACAATAATTTCCGATTCTTGTTCCTAAACCATATAAAAAATATGAACACAAATAGATATTTTTATTTAATTTTTTTTAAATAATAACTAATTAAAATCATGTCATACTTACACATGTTTCCTATATTGTTTTTCTTTTTTCACGAACTAATTTCCCCTCTTTATTTACATGAGACTCATTCCATAGAACACAATGTGGTATGGATGTGGATTCAAATTTTTAATCATCAATATGAATATAAACATCAGAATATATGTTGTTTCATATCACATAATCAAACTTTTATTGACGATTTGAAATACATACCAATTTATTCTCTAACGAAGTGTACCCTATCCTTGATTTGCGGTAGGGATACATTGGTTTTGATTAAAATTATTTATTTTCATAACAATTTTTCTAATTCATAAATTAACAATTTTTAATGAATTTGGATAAAATAAGTAATTTTAAATAATATATTATCGAACAAAATGCACCTAAAATGATTTCTCATTGTGAATATTGATTAAATAAATCCATGTTTCCTGCTTTATAATGTGTTCACAAAAAATTAGTGGGCGTGGATTTACTTTCCCATTAGCATACCTAATATGTAAAATCATAAGAAGAGTTTAGAAGACTCTATAGGATTTTACAGTGGCTATTAAGACCAATTTCTTACCGAAATATTCTAAAAAAATGAAATATCCAAGGAATAATGAAAATAAAATAAGTGTCTTATTAAATAAATTTTTAGTAAAATATAAAAATTATATAATAACATTACCATTATATCTTTAAAAATTATTTAAATCATTATGTATTGGGTGTGGTGCCATAAATCAATATCATTTGCCGCATTCATCCTCATTGTAAACTAAAGATAACTAATGAACATTGACTTGCTGGGATCAATAGGTTGGCTGCATTGATTCCTACCAACGTCAAATATTATACCCTTACTTATTGCCTTGATAATTTTATTTACTACTACGATGCTATATCATTGTTTTTTTCATCAACATGTTATTGATACCCTAATAATTCTATAGTTTCATCATCAACAACCTGTTCATTCTTAGGATTGGTAACTTAGTCATGTACAGAATACATTTTTTTCATAAGTAGTAATACAATTATTTTTCTTGAATAACAAAAATAAAATACACTCTATGCATAAAAGTACACATTTTCATGAATTTTTCATGAAATTTGTTACTGTCTTGAACAGAGATAAAATACTTCAATTCTCTAGCACAATTAAACTCCACAACCTTTATTTAACATGTCATATGATTCTTGATTTTCATCTATCTATTGATGATGTATTGGATTCCCTCTTTCAAACTATCCTTCCTACCATCACTATGGTTCCAAAGTTCTTTGATGACATACCTCCTGAATAATTATTATTTCATTTTAATGCTTGATATCCATAACTCATCTTTTGTGGAAATCCACCTATGTTTTCAAACTAATCTAACCAAAAGTCATCCCATACTGGGTACTGGTGATTATTTTAGGTGACTATATCTCAGAGTAATTCAATCAAAACAGAAGATACAAGGGATGAATCTCAAGAAAAAAAATCCAATTATAAATATTCAGGAGATGAAAGGTCCTTGACACTACCATGAGAACATAAACTCCTCCCCACTAAGCTGTACCAACTCAAACCTATGTTACTACTCATTTTTCATCACCTATAGATCAAATATAAGAGATATATATCCACTTAGGTTCAAAAATAGCATAAATTCAATTTTAATTATATATTATATCATATTAAATTTCAAAAATTAAGGAATGAACATTCAAATACATATTACTTCTACTCATAGTCATTCACTTCAACTCAAAAACATTTACTGTTTACCACTTCCTTTGAAATTTTAATTTTTTTGAAGGGATTAAGGGAGATAAAACATGTGGTGGTATTGGTGTGAGGTGGATGGGAGATCTTAGAAACCGTCCATTTCTCCAATATGCCAAGACAATGTATCTTGAAGATGAACTTGAAATCAGGGATGGAATGCTCTTCTCAATGTGGGAGAAATACATTAAAGATTCAGATTTGAACCCTTTTAAATTTATCAAGGTTGAAGGGGTAATACAATATTCAATGATGTGGCAGTATATTTGAAAGAGATTAATGAAGAAAATTCAAGTGGGAGGTATGTCATCAGGGAACTTTGGAACCATAATAATGGGAGGAAGGCTAGTTTGAAAGAGGGAGTTCAATCCACAATCAAGATATGAATGGAAATAAAGAATATGGGGATAAATTAAATAAATTTAGTGAATTTTAGTTATACTAGAGTGTTGAAGTATTACATATACATTGAAGACAACAATAATTTGCATTCAATATGCATGAAAATGTGTAATTTTATGCATGAAGTTTATTTTATTTTATATCTATCTTGAAAAAATGAATTCTTATTTACAAAACCTTATTTGTGAAACCCATGGTCCTTCTTTATTGAATGTTATTTATGTTTCTTGTGACTATTATTTGTGGTATTATTATTTCAATTATCAAACATTAGTAATATTTTCATAAAATAAAAATGAGATTCATAATTTTCATGTGGATTAGGGGCATGAAAAATCATCAAAGAAAACCTACTGAGTAACTTTACTTAACCACTTTATTTGCATCTTGGTGCAGATGTAGTAGATGTCTCCTTGGGATAAAGGTTACAAGGATTATTTATTTTTTGGAAGAAATAGAGTATCAAATGATAGCTAATAGAGACTTGGGGAGTTTGTTCCATTAATGGTAGGTTGGTTATTTATATATGGTTTTATTTTTACCTAGAATTTATGAAATTGTTATTGTTTTTTCCCTGTAGGAATTTATATTCCTGGGATTCTATTGTGTACTATTTTACATATATGAACTTCTCATGTGAGTTGGTTTTTCAAAAAATTTCTCATGGATTATATTTAATGCTATATATTAATTAAAAATCCTTTGCAAGTTGGTTAACTGGTCCAAGGGTTGAGTAAAATTTGGATTCAACTCAGGTTAGGTTATGAATAGTTAGACTATATTGTGATGTTGCGGTTTTATAAAAGAAAAAATTATTGACAAGATAACACACACACACACAAAAGAAAATAAATTTTCTTAAATCAGATCACTTCATCAAAAATCACTTCATTCTTAGGGAGGAAATTATTAATAAAATAATTTTATTAAAAATTAATTCATATATAACATATTCTATAGATGATGACACATATAGAATATCTTCTACTGGAATTTGATCTGGTGTATTATGATATGACATTTTTATTTGTAAATGTATAATAAAATAAATTTATAAAATCTATTTACTATTTGTTTATAAAGTTTCAATATTTTTTTAACTAATTATAAATTTAAAGGACATTGGTTATTATCAAAAACCATTCATTGATAATGGAAATAAATGGTATCTCCTTTAATTGTCTCCATAACCCACTAAATATCATATTCTCTCATTAATATAATATTTTAGTGAATATATTTTTCAGTAAATTTATTAATAATTCGAACTTATCATTCAATTATAAAAATTCCACTTCTTAACAATACATCACATCTTATTTGGATGAAATTAAAACTGAAAAGGTATGGTTATTTTTATTTCAATTAAAATTTAATTATTTTTTCATTATTACATTATATCTATAGAAAATAATGATAAATTTAACCAATATAAACAGGAAAATTTAAACATTAGTTCTATAAATTAGATTAACCCAATCACATTAAAACAATATGTATATGAACCCACTTTATATCATTCATATCAAATAACATTCCCTCTAAAATTAGTCCAATATAATGTTAAACTTTTTTTCATCTTCATGTGAATGTCATACTATGGAAACAAGATTCAAAAAACATAAAACCACACTATCTAAAAGGTAATAATAAATAATATAACTGAAACATAAAAAAAATCAACAGTTGTAACAACAGATAGAGATGCAGTTCGTAGTGGGATCGTATGAAGCTGGAATGAGTTTACAGAATAGGGGTGGCATTTTATATATATAGATGTGTGTGTGTGTGTGAGAGAGATGATATGTAGAGTTCATTATGGTCGAGAAAAACTCAAAAATAAAAACTGAAGAACTAAAAAAATCAAATAATGAGAGAGAAAAAGGAGAGAATAACATATATTAGATTGTAGCCTTAATTCATCAGAGAGAAGGTAGAGGAGTAGTGCCGACAACAGTTGAGTTCTATGAAATCATGAGAATCATGACCGGATGACTCATGTTTATTGTTACTTTAAATATATTAGGGTCACTTTTATTATAACTTTTTAACACTGATAAGGATTGATCATTATTAGTGCTAACAAAGAGATGATAAAGAAATATTTATCAACACTAATGTTCTAGCGCTGATAAATCTCGATCTTTATTAGTGCAAAAAATACTAATAAAATAAAACTTTATTAGCACTGATAAAATATTTGTAATTATATTAATAATAAAAATTGTTAAAATATATATATATTATTATAATTTCATAATTATTTAAATAAATATTTATTTTTTTTATAATTACATTACTACATTTAAAAAAAATAAATTATTGTATTTAAATTATAAAAATGTAATTTTATAAATATACTAAAATAGAAATTTATAAATATATTTATAATTATTTATTAATGGTTATAAATATATTTATATCAATAATTATTTTTATAATATATATATATATATTTAATAAATATATGAAAATAAAAATATAGTAAATATATTTTTTATATATTATATTATATTAGGTGCTTGGGGGGTACAATTATAATCAAATACCCACACACCACACACCCACAGACTAGAAAGGTAGGTCATAACCCCCCAAAAGGATAACGCACCAAACCAACCATTCTTTATAATATTTTTGGCTCAAAGGATCATTGGTCATGAAACCCATCTTAAATACATGCATTTTAAAAATGCCTAAAATTGAACAATTCAAATGAGTACACTTTAAAAATACTAAAAAATGGATAATATTTATTAATTAAATATAAATTATTAAAAAAATATTGATATATATATATATTCAAGTAAAGATGAATAAATATTGAAAATACTGAAACATAGTAAATAAATATATATAAATAAATAATAAAAATTGATCAAATTCAAAAACTAAAAATATTAATAATGAACAAATAATACCTAACTGTAATAATATTAAAAATAAATAAATAAAATCGACTAATTAAAAAAATAATATATTAAATATATTTTGTTATAATGAAATCCTAAAATATATACTAAAATTTTAATAAATTACATAAATATTAATTGTATGTGTTTCTATATAAGATTTCACTAATTGCATAAATATTTTTGTATGTGCATTGTGTATAAAAATGAATTAATTACATATATATCTGTGTGTGTGTGTGTGTTTGTGTGTGAAATCAATGCAACACATAACATTTGATATTTGTTAAATTTGAAAATCAAACAACATTAAAAATCTAAAAGAAATTAATCTGTTTACATTTTATTCATTTTTTATATATTAATATTTAATATATATTATTTATTACTATTTATAATATATATATATATAATACTTATTCATTTTTACTAATAATTGTCTTATTAATAAATCTTTAAATAATTTTTTAATTTTTAATTTTTAATTTTTTTATTAATTAGTACAGTTTACTCATTTTATTTATCTATACTTAATATATACTATGTAATAATATTTATAATTTATATATATGTATATTAAATTTATTCATTTTTATCAATAATTATTTAATTAATTTTTTTTAACATTTTTCTTACTTTAATATTTTTTAATTTTTAATTTTTAAATTATTTCATTTTATTCATTTTGAAAATATATATTTTTAATATATAATATTTATTGATTTTTATAATTTATATATATGTTTTTTAAATTTATTCACTTTTAATACAATTATTTAACTAATTAAATTGTTGATATATATATATTTTATTTGTTTAATTATTTCATTTTATTTTGGACCTTTATCGACACTAATATTAAAGTGCTGATGAAAGATATCATTTATCAGTGCTAACAAAAAAGCACTGATAAAAGGTACCTTTTATTAGCGCTAAAGAAATCACTGATAAATGTTGACTTTATCATCTCTTTTAGCAAGTGCTAATAAATGCCAGTGTTGTTAAAGACCTCTTTTATAGTAGTGGGGTTGTGTGGTCTCCCTTTTGTGGAAATGACTTGATGGATCTTTCAATGGTTTAAATGGGAATGAATATCTTGGGCCTTGTTTGGATTCTAAAGGAAGACCCATGTTTTAAAGGGCGTCTTTGAGTTGATTTTAAAAAAACATTTGAGTTTGGTGCTTTATGACATGTGAAACGTGATTGGGTTTCTCTGAGACATTTTGTAGTTTTAGAGATTTTTAGGAAATTTTTAAATGATAAAAAATGTGTTTTATGAGTTTAAAACATTTAAAATTGTTGCTGACATGTTAACATGATTTAAGGGATGGGTTGTCTTAACATGTGAAGTTAAAGGTGTTATGATATGATAATACTGGGAAATAAAGAATGGTTAAAAGGGTATGTTGATGTTATTAAATGGTTTTAAAGAGCCTTTAATCATAAAATAATATGTTAAAATGGTTAAGTATGTTGAAACTTTAATAGTGGATCATGATGGTATAGTTTTAGTATGATGGATATGGCATTCCATATCTCAAAAATGGAAAACATGGGACATGATGTTCCTTACCCATGGGTAAAGATGGTTGGCCATTGAATTCCAAATTCATGGTTTTGGATGTCTCAAAATCACATTCGATATCCTATATTTGGTATGATGAAGATGGAATTATAAATCTATGATTTAGGATGGTTCGACATGGAATTCTTTATCCTTGATTTGATATGATGGGCATGAAGTTTTTTATATTTTTTTAGGGTGTTGGAATGAATATCTGGGCACTAAGAGCAATGGAAAAGCTATTTTTAATTGGTTTAACACCCCTTGGTAACTAAATTTTAATTTTTAAATGAATTAACCTTCGTAACATAAATTGTGTAACCCCATTGATTTATGTTTTTGACTTTCATCATGGTGGGGAGAGGTCGATAGGTTGAGTGACACTATGGAACCCAAAAGTTTAAATATATAACAAATAAATGCTTCATTGTGGAACATGATTATTTTATTTCCTTTTTTATTTTCTTCTTTATTTACCAGCATACACTATTTTTTAGACTAGTAATTGTTTTAGACTATTAGTGTGACCTACCGAGCTGTACTCACACCCTACTCAGGCTGTCATTACTCCTAGGTACTTGAGCAGATGCTACTTGTTCTCTAGTATAGGTTTAGAATATAGACCTGATTTTTTGTTTATTCCTTGGACTATGGGTTGAATCATGGGATTTCTAGACCATGTTTATACTCATGACCATTTTTGGGGGTTTACATAGTTTTAGTTTTTGGGTTTTCATTGTCTGAATTTCTGACATGTAGAATATACATGTCATTGATATACCATGTATCACTTTGGTTATTGTTGGTACTTTCCATACGTTGGTCCACTTACTTCTTGTTTATATTATGGTTTAATTGGGTATTATTTCCTCAATGGTTATACTCTAATAAAGTGGTTAATGTCTCACCACTTTCCTATTTAGACCCTCATTGCTAGCTGACAACCTCTAGTATATGAGGAGGCATGCATGAGGTCTTATGGTGTAGCAGATCAAGGCATTAGTCTTAGTGGCACATGAGATGTGATGTTACAAAGTGGTATTAGAACTGGTTTATTTTTTCTTCCTATCTGGTCATGGTATATTGAATACATGTGTCATGTTGGAGCTTGGTAATGGTCTCATTCCTAAGTTCATACATCCCCATGCATGGGGGAAACCCAAGTTTTTAGTGGTGGGAAATTGTTGTTCATGTTTTTACCTATTACCATTGACTTATTTCCCACCATGGGTGGTTCACATGGGGGTGATGTTACTAATTTATGAGCCTTTTATTTTCTTGTCCTGATATTTAAATAGAGGATACATGTTCATGCACCATGCTACGAATATAGGATTGGTATGTCATCCATATGTTGCCTATGATTGATAGTTTATAGGGATTCACTTATGGTGGTATTCTATATTCTATTTTTGTTTTATGTCTTCTGTTCATTACTAAATTTCTATGGTTGTTAAATATTTATATAATTGGTAATTAAAGTGTTTTCAACAATTTATATGGTTATATATAAGTGTATTGTGGATTTATACTTGACTAACTCCTCAGACTACTTAAGTAGAATATGAAAGTAGAAATGACTTATAAGGTAGTAATTATAGTCAAATAAAGTTTTATTAATTGACATATAAGGTTTTTTTTACTATTATAACTTTTGGATAAAGTTATGTTATTTGGAAATGCTATTTAATGGAAGGTCTTGAAATGAGAATCCATGGGGTTTAAATGATAAAGTTTAAATTAAAGGGAAGTGTGTAATGATGTAACCGTTATGGAAATTGTAAATTATCATCCCTTTTGTTTTTCTTCATAATTTATGAGTTTTTTTGGTCTCCTAGAGTCCTCTATTTATGAGAACTATGGTCATGGTTTGTGATGCTTTTATGGGCTTAGATGTATGGGATAACAAGATGCTTTTTATTGTGCCTCTGGTTAGGTTGCGACCTTGAGATTGTGAGATGTCATCTTATATCTTGAATGTGGTAACCCTTGTGAGTTTTGACTATGTGGGTTGCATGTTGGACCCTAAAATGAGTGTCTTGGTTTATGTTTCTGTTGGTAGTGGATGTGTACCTGTGGGCATGTGATCTTGGGTAAGTTGTTGGATTTGGTTCACTAGAAGCTATCTGTCATGGAAATAGGGTAGGAGTACCTCCCATGATCTATGATTATATGGAATTAGATGTGTATGGATCATTGTGTGAGTTATTGGGTTTAGGAATATAACTCAAGTTGTGGGCATGAATCAATGGTTTTGGGTAATTGAGGGTAACTGTGAGACAGGTTAGCCCCGTGTTTTAGGTGTTTTGAAATGTGAAGCGTGGGTGGATACTTAAGAGGTTAAATCAGTGCACGATAAGTTATATATATTTTTTTGGAAAAGGTAATGGTTATTCCTTAGTATCTTTTCATAAATAATCACATTGAGTGCTTGTGGTTGGATTTAAGGATAGTTTCAAAAGTGTAGGATTGTTTTGATTCCTGACCCTCCGTTTTGACATTGTTTAATGCGATGATCAATATTGACATTGGATGTTTTAGATAAGGGTTTCTAGAGTAGGTACGGGTGATCTGATATAATAATGACACATGGGGAGATGGGTGCTCAGGTGGGTGAACCTAAACTGCTTAAAAGGTCGGGTTGTTGTATAGAAATGTCGAGGAATCCTCGAAACTGATGAGGTAGGTAGGGAATGTGGAATAGATATTATTGAGTGTGTGTTTGTGCCTAGTTTTCTTAATATACATCTCATTGGATTTTTAGTTAGGTTCAGTGAATGTTCATATGAAATCATGCGACCCAATGTTTTTGGTGAGGCTAGGATGGTAGGCACATGCTGGGGATGCATGATGTTGTTGGTATACATGAATAGGTGACTCAAGAGTAAGAACCCATTGTTTTTTGTGAAACTACGTTGATGTGTGATGTCTAGGCATGTGACATGTTGGTTTTGGATTAGTGTGATGGACTATGTGTGGTTTCATTGAGAATCATTCAATCATGATGTAATAACTTGATTATTGTAGTGAAAATAGTACCATAGAGGATGTTAGTACATGAATTTTTGGTTGATATCTGTGAGGCGGTAGTGTGTTTTAGGTGTATAGTTCCTCTTGAATTGTGGTGATTAAAAGTTGATGAGATGCTTAAATGCATGAAGGCCAGAGTCAGTCGTTGGGGTCTGACATGTCCCTACAGTTGGAGGTGGCATTGGAGTTATTTGAGGATGTAGTGGTATTAATCAAATAAATATTTTTGTACTCTAATATTTGATATTATCATACCAAACATCCTGACAACATCCTGAGTATGCCGAGAGAGAATCAATTATATGTTAATCTACTTAAGGTCTTTTCTGTTCATTGATGGAGGGCCTTATCAAAGTTTCTATCAGGGAGTGGTGTAAGTGAAGAAAAATGTGAGAAATGCACCATTGATTTTCTATGAGTGAGTTCCTTGGTATGAACTAGATATTTATGAATACCATGGGTTCCATCCTTAGATGTTGGGGATGGCTGAAAGTTGAATTTTCATTTGGTCACTTAGTTAAGAGAGAGATGGTCATTTCCACTAATGGGGTTTGGAGGTGAATGGAGAATGATACGTGATGGTTGTTATTTCTTGATTTAGGCAATGATGATGGAATTCCAATGGTAGGAAGTGATGTTTTGGTCATGATTGTACAAAACTTATTCTAAGTAGGATTCCAAAATGTGGAGTAAATTGTGGATTGGTCATGGTAGAATTTGGGTACAAGTGAGAAACCAATGAGGTGCGTTCTTGAAATTCATAAGTAACTTGATTACCCACTGGTAGAGGCTGATATTCATTGTTTATATTATAATATTCATGTGATTTATTAATCATAAACACCATTTTTAGTGCATTTTACACTTTGAAAATTATTTCATATTATAATTGTAATTATTTCTTAAAATTCACTATTACATGGTATATTTTTGAACACCATACAAAATACCCAATAATATTTATTTTATTTTAATATTTTTTTTTCAGGTCTCCCATCACATAAGGAAAAATTCTTGTTTTTGGAGCACTTAAAGATTCACATTAGAATACCACCAAAGTTGGCCATGGAGCAACAACATTCTGGGAAATGTAAACTGGACAATAACCCAATAAAGAGACAGTAGAGGCCCCAATATGAGCCCAATAATTCAGAACCTTACACTGAGGATATATGACATCAAAGGGAACATTTCATCCAATAGTGACAAGATCTAATTCTGTGTGTTAAAGGGAGTTTCATGCAGCCCAATTTGGAGATAAAATTATGGGCTAGATTCTGCAGCCCAGAACAATGGCCCACTCATTTAATTATATCTCTTCAACCGTAAACTATTTTGGGATGAAACTTTATAGAAGATTAGGGAACATCCAAAGATTAATTTTATTATTATATTTCCCACTCTAATTCAGCCATCTAGAAGCTCATGTAGGCACTTCTGTTCGTTGGATGCAAGTTGGCTGCCACATCGACTCAAGAGTGGGAAAGTCTAAGTTCCACAAGATTTCCACCACCATAAGCCTACCATACTCAGGTGTGATGACATTAACTATTGGAGGCTCGACCCAAGGCTCCCAAAATTCTTATTTAAGGAATTTGTGTTAGAGGATTTATGCATCTTTGGTTGATTATTTCATTGTAATGTTATGCTGCGATTTTGTGGCCTTGAGCTTGTCTTTCTCATTTAAGTTATTAAATTCCTCTTAGTTTATTAATAAATGTTCTTCATCTCCTATTATTATATTATTATTTATATCATGTTGATACTGTTGTCTCAAGTTGTGAATTTATTCACACCAAACCTTGTGATATTGTCACAGAACGGTGGAGTGATCATTATTTCATTATTTTTTTTACTTCTCCATTTCCTCCCTCATGATTCTACTTCCCGCTTCCATTAAGATAATAACATCAATGGAGGGATAAAACACTTATGGTTTGATCCAATAGAGTATCAAGGGGATGGATTGGATGTTATTTATCACCACATAAATGTTTAATCACGTCTTTTAATTGATATTTTTATTTGATTATTGTAAAACTTCTTTGTCCTTGTTCAATTTTAAGGCCACATACTTCAAGTGATAATATGAACCTTTACCTTGAAGTACTCCTAAATTTTATCCTCCAAGTGTATATGTGATTAGTATTATGGTGTGTTGATATAAAACCAGTAAGTGATGATGTTGTTTGACCATCTTGAGTAAACTCATCTCGAATATAAGAAATTGAAATCGTTAAAAACAAATTTCATCCAATCCACCCCTTGTAATAACCTAGGATCAACCCTTATCATAATTTTATTTCACTTAAGTAATGTAGTTTTTACTTAAACCTATCTAAAATAAACCCAAATTTGGCCACTTAAAAGCCAAAATATGTCCATATAATGTGCATGTCTATAGGTTTCTTCTAAGGTCTCTGAGGAATCGATAACCCCATCTACTCTACATTTGACCACTTACCCTAAAAACATGGGGAAAATTTGGGTGAGACCAATTTTTGGCACTGTTTCCAGGGACCCAAGTAAGTCATCTAAACACCCATTTTATTCTCCCCCATTTCTTCTATTCTCATCCAAATTCTCTTATCTCTTCCCTTTATCATTTTTTTTTCTTTTGGTGCATGTCTACCTACACCCATGACCAATCAAACCGTCTAGTTAGGGTGGATAGTCTTAGGGTTGGGGAGTCAAGTACACCAAGTGAACTCTTTACATTATATCTTAATATTTTTAATACTCTAGAGTCAAACATTTATCCCATTTCAATGGATGGTGTTCAATCAAACCAGCTTATAAACCCGGGTGGGAACAAAAATTGAAATCCAGACGAGGTAGCCCCAAACATGGGAAATGCAGTCGATCAAACCATGAATGATGACCTAACACTTTCCTGGACTAATTCCCCCTCATGAATTAGACATAATTCCCCAGGTTATTCCAACTACATCTTTAAACCCCATGTCCAAATTCACATTCCCACATTCCATGGAATGGAGTCCGAGATTCCCTACCTTCACGTTATGGAATTAATGTGATCACCAATGAGGATGGTGACCTTCTCCCCATAAGGGTCACTAGTGGATGGAGAGTCTTTATTGACTACATGATGCTCAAATCTTGTACCAATAAAGAACATTTTCCTTTGCACTTTATTGATCAATTACTCGAGTGAGTGGTGGTCCATCAATTCTATTTATTCCTAGATGGATTATCAGGGTATAATCAAATTGAGGTATCCTTATAGGATTAGAGAAAAACATCCTTCACTTGTCTATTCAACACTGTTTCCTTCAAACGCATGTGCTTTGGGTTATGTAATGCCCTTGGTACCTTCCAATGGTACATGATGGTAATCTTCATGGAAATGGTGGGAGATTGTTTAGAGGTCTTCATGGATGACTTCTTCATATTTGGGGATATTTTTGAGGGATTCCATATGAATGTTGAAAGGGTTTTATCAAGATTCAAGGATAAAAATCTCATCCTAAACTGGAAGAAATGACATTTCATGGTAAAGGAAGGACTTGTTCTAGGCCATATAATATCTGGTATGGGGATTGAAGTTGATAAATCTATGGATCATTATTCACCTTACCTATCCTAAAATTTTTAAAGAAGTGAGATCCTTCTTACGAAATGATGATTTCTATAGAAGGTTCATTCGGAATTTTAGCTTAATTTCTCGACCACTTTGTGCTCTATTGATGAAAGATGTTTTATTTTTATGGAAAAAATATATCATGAATCATTATTTAAACTCAATTAAACTCTTATATCTCTACCTATAATGTAATATCCAAATTGGAAACTTCCTTTTGATCTCATGTGTGATGTGAGTGAATTCTCTGTAGGAGTAATCTTAGGAAAAAAGTGTGAGAAAACTCCATGGGTCATTGCTTATGCATGAAAATCTTTAAATGATGAAAAAATCAACTACACCATCATTGAGAAATAGTTTCTTACTATTTTATTTTCCTTAGAGAAATTCAGGTCCTATCTGTTAGGATCACCCATCATTGTCTTCATCGACCATTTAGCCCTGAAATACCTTTTCCAAAAATAATATGCAAAGGATATATTGATTACGTGGGTCGTTCTTCTTCAAGGGTTTGATTTAACCATTAAGGATAAAAATGGTTTTGAAAATTTTATAGATGATCACCTCTCTAGGATGTAATTCAAAGACAAATCACAACACCTTTCTGTGTCTGATTCATTTTCTGATGAGAACATCTATTTAGTGAGTGATTGCCCATGGTATGCTAACATAGAAAACCATTTAGTGATAGGTGAAATTCCAAAATTCCTAGGGACACAAGCTAAGAGGAAATTTCTTTCAGATGTCAAATACTATGTGTTTGATGATCCTTACCTCTTCAAGTTTTGTCCTGATCAAATCATTAGTAGATGTGTTCCTAATTTCGAGCAAGATTCCATTTTAAGATTCTGTCTTACAGAGGCAAGTGGAGGCCACTTTTCCAAAAATAAAACCACTAAAAAGGTCCTCTATATTGGTTTATATTGGCCCAACCTCACTAAGTATTTCTTCCAATTCTTCAAAAGTTTTCCCCAGTGTTATAAATTAGGATCCATTACCCAAAGGAATCAAATGCCACTCACTCCGGTTCTAGTAGTTGAAATCATTGATTGTTGGGGAATTGATTTGTAGGGACCCTTACCAAAAACTAGGGGATACCTCTAAATTCTCTTAGCTATTGATTATGTCTTGAAATGGGTTGAGGCCACTATCACCAACTCCAATGACCATCATGTTGTGATCTAATTTCTGAAAGACCACATATTTTATAGATTTGGAATTATTAGGGCTATAATCAGTGATCGAGGAACCCATTTATGAAACTTCCCATTCTCTTATCTAATGTCTAAGTATGGAAATTCTCAAAAAGTTTCCACTATGTACCATCCCCAAACCAATTCTCAAGCTGAGTTAGCAAATAGGGAGATTAAGCAAATTCTGAAAAAAACCATCAATCCCTCTAGGAATGATTGGTCCAAGAAACTCTTGTATTTTCTTCGGGAATATTGTACAGTATTCAAAACCATCCTAGGAATGTCACAATATAGGTTGGTTTATGAAAAAACATGCCATTTACCTATTGAAATTGAGTATAATGTGTTTTGGTCAATCAGAAAAAATGAATTTTGACATTTTTTTTGGCCGAAGAAAAGAGGAAATTAGATCTTAATGAAATTGAGGAACATAGGATAGAGTCTTATGAAAATTCAATGATATATAAATATAGATTTCAAGCCTACCGATCTTGGAATCTCAAAGTTAAACACTTTGAAACAGGAAAATTAGTAGTCTTGTATAGTTTGAAACTTCCTTTACACCCAGGAAAGTTAAGGTCTAGATGGTCAGGTCCATTCAGAGTGCATCATGTGTACCCCCATGGGGTAATAGAGATTCAGGATCCCATAAGTGGTCACATTTTCAAAGTCAACGGTCATAGGAAAAAACTATTCATTGAATCATTCAATAAAGAGGAAACAGAGGTTCAGTTAACTGAGCCAACCTATGAACCAAGAAAAAATTGATATATTTTGGATCCATGTTGGGCTAATGACGTTAAAAAAAAGCACTGCATGGGAGGAAACCCCTGTTTTTCATGTTTACAATCTTTTTGAATCATCTTTACATTTCAAATAGGATTAATAAATAAATTTTATATTTTAAAAAATATTTATATCTAAATATGATATTATGATAGACTGTTGACCTGTTATTTTATTATGAGTATGGATGGGTATGAAAGGGGAGCACCATATTCATCTGTGTCACATGGTGTGATCTTTGAGTAATACCTTACCAAGAAATTATAAAAGAAGAAAATGTATCATCTGTTTTTTTATTTTTATGTTTTTGTTGGTTAAAAAAATAAAAATTTATATATAATTAAAAAAAATTAAATGGACCCATCGTAGGTAATGGGGAAAACCCTGTCCTAACCGCCGAAGCCGTGGGGAATCAAACCCAAGACCGAAGGGAGACATGGGTACATGCTTCCACTGACCTATAGATTATAGTACTTTTTTATTTTATAATTTTTTTATATATACTTATATTTTACTTTTTTTATTATTATATATATATTTTTTGTTTTTTTTGTTTTTTTTTCCTTTTTCCACCAGGGAACCCTGTGAGTAACATGGATATCAAAGTACTAAATTGGAGTAGGACAAACTTCAACTTCAACCACCAGGTGAATTTATTCCATGATCCTTATTTTTTGAACTACCTTTATCTGCCTCTACCCACTTATAAATTTTAATTTCTTCAAAAAATTTGGATATTGTTATTTTAAGTTGGGGGGAGATGAAATAAATTTTTTTTTTGTGTAAACAAATTGCATTTGTAAAAAAACATTATTTGAAAAAATGTGTGTAAATGGAAGGAAAAGTTCCTTTAACTTTGAACATGATAATACACATTGAAAAATTTTAAACTGAACATCAAATAATTTAACATTCCCCAATTATGATTTTAATCCATGTATAATTTCATGAGAATATATTTTTAGAAAGTGTGGCAGTCTACTATGATATTTCATCATTTATATTTTCAACCAAAAAAAATCACAACACATGTCCTTTGGATAGTGGGGTATTAGTTTTAGTTCATGGGGTCCCGCAAATAAATATCATAGGTTTGGTGATCATTTTTGTTTTAATATGAGTATTAAATAAAAAATAAAAAAATAAATAAATTTGAGCGTAGAGTGATGAAATTACCTTATGTGTGGCTTTCGACACTTAGGGATAATGAATCCATAATTTATTTTCCCAGAGTTAGTCATTTTGTCTTTATTTGTGGTAATTTGATTTTTTTTGACTGAGTTAACTTGAGATGATGCCTGAATATGTGGGATTTACACAACGCCCTAAGGTCCTTGAGCTTGGGAGTCATCGGCAAAGTCTCGCTACATGGGATAACTCTATTGAGTTCAATTTCAATTACCATGGAACAATTGAAAAATAAATAAATAAAAAATTATACTGATTATTCATCGGCAAAGGCTTGCTACATGGGTTGACTCTATTGAGTGCAATTTCAATTACCAAGTAAAAATTGAAAAGCAAATATATAAAAAAATTACACTCATCTTAATATTGAAACTTGTTTCCAGCTAGTGCTGGTATCATTTCCCCCTTGAATAATGATGAACCCCCATTTCTATTGCGATGAACAATACATCATCACACTTAATTGATATTGGATGAAATATGGAAATGAATTTGAACAAAGAAATTGGATTGAGATTGGGATGTGATTATGAAACTATATTGTATTAAATTATTTTAATGGGTTTCATGATTTTTTGGTATAAGGGTTCTTGGTGATCATTGTGTATTAAAATGTTTTTGGAAAAGGGAATTTGAATTTCATATTTTTGAGATATATTTTTCATGGGACTAGAAAAACTCAAGTTGGGGGAGGGGGTGTGATTATATACTAAAAGAGGCTAATATTCATTGTTTATATTATAATATTAACAAGATTTATTAATCATAAACTCCATTTTTAGTGCAATTTACACTTTGAACATTATTTCATATTATAATTGTTATTCTTTCTTAAAACTCACTATTACGTTGTATATTTTTGAACACCATAAAAAATAACCAATAATATTGATTTTATTTTCGTATTTTATTTTTAGGTATCCCATGCTATAAGGAACAATTCATGTTTTTGGATCACTTGAATATTCACATTAGAAGACCCCCAAAGTTGGCCTTGAAGAAACAAAATTCGAAGCAAAGTAAACTAGAAAATAGCCTAATAATGAAACTATATAGGAAACCATCCAAGACCAATAGTTCTAAAATTTTCACTGACGATATGTGACATCATGGGGAACATTTTATCCAACAGTTACAATAGCTAATTTAGAGTGTTATAGGGAGTTTCTTGCGGCCCAATTTGGAAATAATATTCTGGGCCAGATTCTCTAGCCCGGAAAAACATCCATCCAATTTAATCATATCTCAAAAAACATAAACTATTTTGGGATGAATCATTACAGAAAGTTAGGGGAAATCTTGAGCTTCATTATATTATTCTATGTCCCACTATAATTCGGCCATCTATAAGCTCATTTAGGAACTTCTGTTCGGTGGATGCAAGCATGTTTCCACCTCGGGTCAAGAGTGGAAAATTCTATGTTCCACATGATTTCCACCACACTAAGCCTACCATACTCATGTGGTATGACTTTAACTATTGGATTATATACCCAAGGCTCCCAAAAGTCTTATTTAATGTAGTTATGTTGGATTATTTAATCATCTTTGGTGCTTTATTTCATTGTAATGTTATACTGTGATTTTGTTGCCTTGAGCTTGTCTTTCTCATGTAAGTTGTTCAATTCCTCTTAGTTCCTTAATAAAAGTTATTCTTCTCCTATTATTCTATTATTATTCATATCAATTTGATACTATTGTCTAAATGTTTGAATTTATTCACACCAAGCCTTGTGATATTATCACACAACGTTGAAGTTATCGTTATTTCATTGTTTTTTTACTTCTCCATTTCCTCCCTCAAGAGTCTACTTCCCGCTTCCATTAAGATCATTGCATCAATGGAGGGATAACCCACTTATGGGTTGATCCAAGGGAGTATCAAGGGGCTGTATTGGATGATATTTCTATCCCCATTAATGTCTAATCACTTCTTTTAATTGAGATTTTATTTGTTTATTTTAAAACTTCTTTGTCCTTATTGAACTTAAAGGCCACATACTTCAAGTGCTAATACAAAACTTTACCTTGGAGTGCTAATAAATATGATACTTTAAGTGTATATGTGATTATTACTATGGTGTGTTGGTATAAAAGTAGTAAGTGATGAAGTTTTTTGATCTTCTTGAACAAACCCATCTCGAATATAAGAAATTGAAATCGTTAAAAAATAATTTCATCCAATACACCCCTTGTAATAACCTTGGATCAACCCTTATCATAATTCGATTTTACATAATCCACATAGTGTTAGCTTAAAACAATCTAAAATCAGCCCAAATTTGGCCACTTAATAGCCAAAATTAGTCCGTAGAATGTGCGTGTCTATAGGTTTCTTCTTAGGTCTCTGAGGAAATTACAACCCAAGCTACCCTACATTTGACTGCTTAACCATAAAAACATGGGTAAATTAGGGTGAGACGAAAATTCAGACAATAAAATAGATGTGGTGGATGATCGAGTTGAATTCTGATTTTGAGATTCAATTGTTTTTAAAATAAATATGATGTCCTTATTTTTGAGGTGCACTGGTGGTACGTTAGGGAATGAAAATGGTTTTTTGGAATTTGAGGTTTTAACTATAGAATATCACTAGATGTTGGGTTTTGACTTATATGGGAGTGTTGAGTGGTCATGGAATGAATTTTAGTTTGAAGAAATCATGTCCATGTAAGATGGAAATGATCTGGCAGTGGGATTTGAGAATTTTTGAGATGAGTTGTCCATGGATACTCTGACTTGGGATAATGTGTGGAACAAATGCAGTGAGTTTCAAACCACATCTAGTGAGCCACCATGGAGAAGATATATGTTCTTCAGGAAATGAAACCAGAATTTTTGAGGAAAAAATAGTTTATTCTATGATTGTGTATAAATTATGGGTGTGTATCCTTTTTAGTTGGTTCTTCATTGACAAGGGTGGGTATCAATTTTTTTGTGTGTTCTCGTGGGTTTTTGGGAATGATAAGTTGTGAACCACACCAGGTGAATTATGGGAGCATGAGATTAACATTTTCTTGGGACATTTCCAAGGGAATATGCACCAATAATTGATAATTCACGGTGGTAATATTTTACTTATGGAGGGGAGAACCATAGATATGATGAGTGATTGAGTGACAACTTAATCAATATTTTGGTTGGATGGCATTGAGTAAGATATATCAAAGTGTTTTAGTTTTCACTATAGGTGTTGGGTCATGTTTCATCGGATTGAGTTCCTTGAGTTAAAGTTTTTGTCTTGGACATGTTTCAGGATTTTAAAATCTGAGCGAGTCCATTGGATATGCTTGTTGACTGATGTAGGTTTGGTGATGTGTATAGATGACCACCAAGACATCTTAGGGATGCGAAGTATTAAGGTGGGTAGGTTGTAAGATCCTAACCCTTCCATCGAGGTTCAACTCATTTAAATTTTTTGATGAATCCTTTAAAAAAAATTTAATAGAATATCTCTTAGGGGTAAGAAAGTTCTTGGGAGTAACTTGGGTGTTTGGGACGTGAAAATTTGATAAAAGTTCCCATACAGTGCATGTTTCATGTTTTCCACACAGTTAGTGAAAACCATGAAGCATAACCACAAATCCCAGTGAAGGGTGGTGGATGGTTATAATACTAATAAAGGAGGTGCTATGAGACTATGTGACTTGAAACCCATGGATAGAGTATGTCATCCCACCTTTTTATTACATTACTTTTCATAACATTGTAAAAAGAGAAGAACTTTTAATGTTTAGTTTCTTGGAATAAGGAACACAATACATTAAAGCATAAAACATTATTATATCAAACATAAAACGATTCTTCAAGGCTCATACTGTGTTCATTTATTGCAACTCATAACCTGGGGACATACATTAAAGGAAACTATGAGCATAAGGCCTAGTTAGGGAAAAAATAAAATATTTTACATGTGATCTAGAGAAATGTTGATAATAAATTAAGGAATATCATTATGGCATGTAAAAGAGAACACGATACATATCATAAATAAATAAAATTAATAATAACTTGGAACATTGTCTAAAAATTTATTTTATATATTCAAAATCATATCACCAAGTTTTGTCACCAAGGTGTTATAAAAATTACTAAAGTTATTCACCAAGGTATCGTAAAAAATGTCATATCTTGAGATAAAATTAATTACCCAATGCATTGGTGGGAAATTAAGACACACCATTAATATTTATTAATTAATTTAATCCAAATATATCATAATAAAATTTTTCAGAAATAACCCATGGAGAATAAAAGAAATGAGTTTCATATCAAAATCACGACGTTTTAAAAGTTCTTAAAGAGAAACACTTAATGTAATTATTAGCCCATGAAAAAGGAAGGTGGGTTTCATGTATGTTAATACAATAATAAAATATATTATTTAGAAATATAGGTGAATACACATGAAAAATGTTTGGCTATTCACAAAAGAAAATAAGAGAATTTCTTGAGAAAAAGAGAGAAATTTTGCGAAGACAATTCGACAGCATAACGGGTAAGTAACCTGGTTTTAGAAAACATTAAAAAGAGAGGGTAAAAGGGTATACCATTAAAAACATAATATAAATATTGTAATGGGGTAATTTAAAATTTACATAATAACATAACTTGGATATTTGAAAGACATACCACATAAAAATTGAATCTTGAAAGGAAAAGAAGAGTTGAGATTTCCCTTTCCATGAAGAGTAACTCCAAAAAATCAATTATTGGGACCTTGGGGGTATGAGGAAAAAATTTAAGGTAAAAATATTATAGATTCCTGAAAAATTTATTTTTAAGGAAAGTAAATGAAGAAATGTGTGGGTATTTATAGCAAAAACGTGGGAGTTTTTTATTAATTTCCTTGGACAACTCCCTAATGGTATTTGAAAAACAGTGGGCTTGCTAATGGAATTTTCCCATGGTGCTGGACAATTAGGAAACCTATTATGATTTTTTAATCCATAAGAGTCAACCATCATTTTAAATTATTTATTACATCAATAGTTATGTCATTAAACACAACAAAAACTCAAAACGGTAATTTTATTATTCAACGATAAAAATATTTTAGAAAATTCTCATAAATTCAACGAACCTAATTTAGACATGATGATTTCAAAAATGATTCTTATTTTATCATAAAAATTCTCTAAGTATTCTAAATTTAAAATTTTAATATAAAAGTCTTTATTTATTAAAAATAATAGCAGATATAAAATGTATAGTGAAATTTATGAAACCTGAAAAAAATAAAATTATTTCATCATTTTAATTTAAATAAGTGTTTTTTAATCACAATATTTAATTAAAATAAACATTATTCATAATATATTATATTATTATAAATATTATCTCTTTTTTAAAATGTAATTTTTTTGACCAAAAAGTCAATTTATCATATCCCATCTCAATTTTATTAAGAAAAACTATTCTTATAATATAAATTATGGAATGAAAATTTTATTTATACAAATAGATTATAAATTAATTAACTATGTACTTGACACATAACCCCTTATAACACCTGTATACAACCTAAGTGTAAGGTGTTCAATGGTGATAGATTCTAGGGGTAGCTCTAATAACATCGCCCAATTGGTAATTTCCACTAACTTGAACTTCTCAAGTAGGAGATTTTGTTCAAGCTTAAAATGTTGAAGCTTGACTTGGTATTGGTCAATGGATAATCCTAGTGATGATACATCCCTCCCAATATCTGATAAATGGGATTTTTATTACACTACTCTATATGTTGAGGCTATTTTTTCTTCTTTCTTCATTAATTAACAATTATCATTTCTATTTATAAAACAAATTATAATGTTATAATTTTCATCAAGAGTATAGGTACCAATGGCCATATTGACCAATGATCATATAGAGGCTGAAACATTATGGTCACATTTCAATTTATAATCACATCATTTTTAAATATATATATATAGTTTTTTTGAGTACAAAGTAAAATGTAACAAAAATTTTCAGTAAAAAAATATTATTCAAAAACCTTGGTTTGTTACATAGAGGAAGGCACATAGCCGCCACATGGTTTTTCCAATTGTATAGGTCCCCCCAGAGAACCATGTAGTTGGGACCCCTCTTGGATAGAGAGTACCACATAGTTAGAACGCGATTTGGCCAACTGCATGTCCAAACTGTGTGCCTATGAAAATGTGGGATTGTTACCATTTTCTATCTCAGGATTAAATATTTCACACATGTTTTTATTCCCCTACATCCTAGGTTACGAAACTCCTATCCTAAACTCTTTCATGGATGGTTATCCTTCAATTCTAGGGTGTTTGGAGTGTATTTGGTTTCAAATCAAAGCTCTGGGTAAGTTGATAAATTTGTTTTCATCCTTTTTTAGAAGTGTCTTTGTGTGGTTGTTCCTATTCTTTTAAAGCTCACGAAACCTATTTCCAAGTGGTTTATAGCCTTCTAATTTTTGTTCAATCTTGATCCAATCAAGTTCCATTGTTGGATGAGTGGTTGATTATTAACTTGAGGTAGGTGGTATACAATATTTTTACCACAGTATTGATATATCCGTTGTTTATGTGGCTGTGCCTTCATATTTCCTTGAATATTTTTTGTGTATTTGAAAAAAAAATTTGGCCTTAAATTTATGTTTGATACACTTCTTAGACACTGTTGGGTCTGTTTATGATTTGAAAATGGACCTAGGGCTACCCATGGGGCATGATAATCACTATAAAGTGTTGTAATAAAATTTTAAGCGTTTAGATAGATAATTTATGGGATAGAAAAAGGGTTGAGATCATCTTTTTAAATGTTATTATGGATGATGGACCACTTGGTATAATTTGGGGATAAGTTTTATGATATATTAAAGGGATGGGTTGAAAGTTTTTCAATGATAAACTTATGTGAAATGATCAGGAGGATTTTGAAATGGGTTAAATGTTGTGCTTTGGATTATGATTCTATTGTGGTTTTTAGTGATGAAAAATCTATGTTTTAAAGGGGTATAATATTTTAAAATAGGGTGTTGACCTCAAGGTGATTTCAAGGAGGCTTTGGAATGGGTTTCAAATGTTTATTTGAAATTGTTGCATGGTCACCCATTTGTGAAAATTCCCCAATGGCTCTTTTATTAGTTTAAATAGGAATCAAGGTCTTTGGAATTTTTTGGATTCAAATGAAGAACAATTTTTTAATGGCTATATTCAAGATGTTTTAAATTATTATTTTGGTTTGTTGTTAAATAACATATCAATAATGGTGTCAAACTCAACATCAATAATCTCAGAGATTCCTTATATCACTATGAAGAAATCTCGGGTCAATCCATCAGTTGGAACAAATCGTTTATATTCTATGGAAAAAGTATCCCCACTACTAGGAAATGTTACATCATCGAGAGCCTTGGTATCAAAGAAGGGTCCTTTCCTTTTACTTACCTGGGTGTTCTCATCTTTTGGGGTAGACCTAGAGCTTTGTATTATAATGAGCTTACCAACCAAATCATTAATCATCTTTCTACTTGGAATGGAAAATCTCTTTCTATGGCTGGTAGAATCTTCCTGGTGAAAGCCTCTATCATCTCAAAAATGGTTTATTCGCTGATGATTTACAAATGGCCTGGAAGCCTCTTTATGAAAATCAATACATATATTAAGAAATTTAATTGGACGGGAAGAATCCTTAATAGGAATCTTGTCATTGTTCCCTAGTCTACCTACTGCAAACCCCTTGAGAAAGGAGGGTTTGGAATAAAAAACCTCAAATATTTTAATGAAGCTCTCTAGGACAGAATCACTTAGAACTTAATACACAACAACGCTGACTCTATTTCTTTTCTTAAAAACTATTTCCTAGATAAGCTCCAACTCCGTAATTTTAGTTATGTTAATTCTTCCCTCTGGCCATCCATTAGACACTCATTTTCCAATATCATTAACAACTCTAGATGGATGGTAAAATCTGAGTCGACTTTGAAATTCTGGATTGACAACTGGGCTGGCGTTCCCCTCAGTTCGATGCTACATGAAAATGATGTTCCGGACTCCATAAACTGTACCATAAAGGATGTAACAGATTCTACTCATTTAAACCTCCCTAATCATATTAAAAATGTTGTTGATGGCTAATCCTTCTCGAATTATAAGGACAGTACTATTTGGGAACATGCACACAATGGGATCCTTGATTCCAAAGCTTACTATAAGCATATGTTCTCTTCCTATGAATCTAACTTTGCTTGGTTGATGCCTTTTGATAAACCTTGGATCAAAACCTCCAGAATTAATCTTGTCTGGCGTATTTCTCACATGCGCCTTCCCATAGAGGTTTGTCTTCAATAATTTGGTGTCCAATTCAGACCTAGATGTCACCTATGTCATCAACATAGGGAGGACATCAATCACTTATTTATATCTTGTGCCACATACAATGATCTTTGGAAGTTTTATACTGACACTTTTGATTGCAGATGGTTACATGATGACACTACTTGTTCTTTACTCAAATTTTGTGTGGAGCTGGATCTTTCCCCTTAGATTAGAAATCTCTTTCTATCTGCCGTTGCTGAGCTCCTCCACATTATCTGGTATGATATAAATGTTATTATCTAAAAAAGCACCTCACTCAATCTTAATGCAGGTCAGGAGAAAATTCTTATTGCTATCAGGGATGCATCCACCCTTCAAAAGTCCTCCTGCGCTAACTCGGTTGATGATTTTTTTCATCCTACGACAACTTCGAATCAACGGGATTTACAATCAACTGAAGCACTACATTAATGTTTTTCTGGAAAACTCCGATTCCTGGATAGATAAAAATCAATGTAGATGGGGCCTCTGGTCCTGCGGCCTGTGGGGACATCTTCAGAGACTATCTAGGTCACTTTCATGGCTACTTATTTGGTGGATGTGGATCTGCCTCTGCCCTGGAAGCTGAGATGATGTCAGTGATCCATGCGGTCAACTTCGTTAAGTAAAAATGTTGGAATAACATTTGGATTGAAAGTGATTCCACCACCATTATCCAAGATATTTGTAATGGTGTGGTTCACCTTTCTTGGTCTCTTACAGTGCGATGGAATAATTTTCTCACCTCGCTCCAGGAGATCAGTTACATTTCCATCCATACCTATCAGGAAGAAAACATAGTGGCCGATGGTCTTGCCAACAAGGGTATAAACCAGGAAATTATGTGGTGTGATGATTTATCAGTTGAACTCCTTCCTTATCATGAAAAAAATTTTAATAAAATTTCCTCCTTCAGTCCCTTGTAATCTTTCCTCTTTTTAATATATTATTTCAAGTCTTGGTCTTTGACCAAGACATTGCCTTTAAAAAACATATCAAAATGTGATGTGTTTCTTAGATCCTTGTTTTGATTCTAATGGTCCGTTGGGACATTGCTAAATAGTTAAAAATGTAGTTTTTGAGTTTAAACAATTTGTAATTATTTTTGGTATGTTAATAAAATTTAAGGTATTGTTTGGAAAAACTTGAGAAGTTAAAAGTGTTATGATATGATACTATAGGTAAATTAGGAATGGTTAAAGGGGAATATTGATGTTATTAAATGGTTTTTAAGAAACTTTAATCTTGATTTAATATGTTTAAATTTTTAAGTATATAAAACCTTGAATAATTCATCATGATGGTATGGTTTGGGGATGATGGACATGGTTTTCCATATGATAGAAATATAAAATATGGTACATGATATTCCTAAACCATGGGCAAGGATGTTTAGACCAGACATTTAAAATCTTTAGTTTAGGATGGACTGAAACAGAGTTGAATATCCTTTATTTTAAATGATCAATATGGTGTTCCAAATCATTGTTTTATCATGGATCTACATGGAAATCTACATCCTTGATTTGATATGATGGACATGGCTTTCATTATATTTAGTTCAGGTGTCAGCATGATGATATGAGAACTAAGAGAATTGGAAATGGTATTGGTAAATGCTTTAACACCCCTTGGTTTCTAAATGTTTATTTTTAAATGAATTATCCTTTGTGAATTATTTTCTTTAATCCCATTTATTTATGTTTTAGACTTTCATCATGGCTGGGTAGGTCGATTGGTTGGGTGACATGATGGAACCCAAGAGTATAAATGGATAATAAATAAATTATTAATTATATAACATTATTCTTTTACTGTATTTTTTATTTGACCCTTTAGTAACCTACATATACTATTTTTCAGATTAGTTATTTATTTAGACACTGTTGGTGGTGGGATACTGAGTTTTACTCACGCAATACTCAGGCTGTCATGGAATTTAGGTATTCGAGATGATTTTACTTATTTTTTGGAACTGGTTCAAAAACGTTGCCATTATTATTTTATTATTAAAGGTATGATGGGTAAGATAATGAGATGTTAGGATTGGGTTTGATCTTGAGACTATGTTTGGGGTTTTCCATAGTTTTATTATTTGTGGATTTATTGTATTAATGCCTGATATTTAGAATATATATATTATTTCAATATGATGTATCACTTAAGTTATTATTGTAAATTGTCACATGTCTTTCCATTTAATTCTTATTTGGATTTTGGTGTCTTTTGGAATTATATCTACTATGGTTCTTCTCTAATAAATAGTGTATACTCTTTTTACATTCCTCTATAGACACTTGCTTCTAGTCGAAAGTCTCTAGCACACGGGTAGGCAAGCCTGAGGTCATGCGGAGCACCATCTCAGGGCGCTGGTCTTTATGGCACCTGGGTTGGGGCATTGTAATAATTAAATAATTACTAATTTTAATTAATCAATTATTACTTAGTAATTAAAATTCATAAATTACTAATTAATTAGTAATTATAATCAATTAGTAATTATAACAAATAATATTACCGAAATATATAAATAATTAAAAATGAAAATTAATAATATGATAAAATGACTAATAAATAATTAAATAAACAAATTAAAATATTTTAAAAATTAAAATATAAATATAAGAACCTTGGAATTTAGAAGGCTTAAAAACTTGAAGAAACCACTAAAGATATGCCATCGATGAATCTTGAAAATGGTAGTGGGGGCACTTGAGAATGAATGAATAAAGAGGGGTGGGGGTGGGTGGACCTTTTATTGAGAATGCTTGGTAGGGAGACACTTTAAGTGTCTCCCCTAGTCTAATTCATTAAGGGAATAGTGACACAATATGTGAAAAACTTCTTTTAAAAATCTAGACAAGAACGCCACATGAAGTGGAATTTTTGGAACTCAATAAAAGCATCACATTAAATGGTGATTTTAGCCTCAATCAGGATAGTGCCCCATCCTTTGGTGCTGGAAAAACCCATTTAATAAATTAAAAAAACCATATTCCCATTTATTTTAAAAACCCTGGCTGAAAAGTTTGTCATCAAGTGCATGTGATGCAAATTAATTTTTATTTTTAGTAGACTATTCACTGCTAGTTACAGGTTCGTGATAGTGAAATGTTCATTATTCATGTTTATATTGAAATTTTACATTGAGATGAGACATTGTATTTATATCAAACCATTATATCTGGAGTTATATCATGATATAAATAAATGTTGGTAATGATTTAAGGGCTTACTAACATCACTGCTTACTCAGATCATGGTATTGTTGTATATTGTCTGCTTGAGGAAATTCTAATTAGGGATTTAGGCTATTTTTTGGGGATCAACACCACTTCACTAATTTTTTCCAGATCTCATGTGATTCATTTAATGGACAATTTATAGTTCATGTTTTCTTCTATACATGTACACCAAGGGGCTACCGCATGATTTTTCCACTACTTAACTAAGCTTTGATATACTCAATGTAGTAACAATGGCATATTCGAAGTATAACTAGAATCTTACCCACCGTATAATCACAATAGAAGTTTACTACTTGAAATCTAGTAGACAAAACAACCACTACCCATACATTCAAGCTATTTAATCAAATTTCTAGCCAATGTCACATGAAATCCACCCATATTCAAGTCAATCCCATTTGTTGAAAAAGTCCAATACCAATTTTAAAACTCATTAGGACTATACTATCACCACATGCACTACTTATTCCTAGATCCTCCTCATGTGGGGCATGTATTCAATGTGATTCAAGAAAACCCTCAAGAAGATGTCATTTACACTAAATCCTGGATGGAGTGAAGAAACTATTCCCTGATTCTTCTCGAAGGAATACATATCTCAATCATGGGAAGAGTCTCTCAACCATGTATAATCACTTTTCCTAATTATATTGAGTGAGGGGGTTAGGATTGCTTATTTACGTGGATGAGGAAAATATGAGTATGAGTGTTATTATTACGAACTATTTTCCACTTATTATATGTAAATTCCATTTTGGAATGTTCTATGGTAGTGAAATTTTGTTCTTCTTTCTATATTCTACTTGTGTTTGCAATCTTCCTCCTTTTTGTGATCATGATCTCTCAATTCCAATTGAATGGAGTACTGGACTAATTCTTGGTCCTTAGGATATATTTAATAGACACCGAAGTCCCCATAGTTCATTTCTTAATGTTTTATTCTTATCTCTCATGGAACAATGGGTGTGAAGAAAGATGAATGAAAGGTTTTAATATTCTCTTCTACATACCCTCAGCCACATTCCTCCCTCTTTCATAACCTTTTCTCACTACCTTCTCTTTGAATGATCTTTATACAATGGATTTTGGGATATAGGGGGCTGCACCACATATTATAGAGTAGGGTTTATAGGTAGTGACATACCTTTCATCATGGAATGTTTACTACCCACCACCATATATAATATAGAGTATTGTGTACTGAGGATTTTTCCATGGAAAATTAAGTTCCATATAATTTATCTAAGGGAGTCTCTTTTGGTGGATAACGAATGTACCTCTATAATTTAACCATGGGACCAACACCTTTCTCTAATAACATCTTTTTAGGTTTATTTTTATGCTTTTTTGACTTGAATGCACACATAACTCAACAAAACCAAACCCTCTTTTATTTTATAAAAAAATAAAAAATTATTAATATGTGATTGATGATATTGATGAACCACTACACACCCCTTAGACTAGTTAACACTATGCTTCATTTAGGATTTCTAAAAATATTTTTTGACCATGGCTTGCGACAACCGCACAATAAACTACATAAGAACATTTATTGAATACATTGGTTTCCTACAATGAGTTTTTACAGTTGTATTATAGTGATTAGTTGATACTTATTTTGTTACAATAGTTGTGAAATTTTTATTTATTTAATTCATAAGGATTTTAATGTAGAGAGATTAGGTAAAATAAGACCATGGGTTTGAGTATACCTAAAACCTATATTTAAAGTCAACACTATTTACTC
The DNA here is from genome assembly GCA_963277665.1 of Viscum album. Classification (NCBI taxonomy): domain Eukaryota; kingdom Viridiplantae; phylum Streptophyta; class Magnoliopsida; order Santalales; family Viscaceae; genus Viscum; species Viscum album. The sequence continues at coordinate 1,081,521,496 of OY728134.1, read as the reverse complement.
TTATATTTTATTTAAACTTATTAAGTAAAGGGAACAAATAATTTTAAGTTGTAGAAAATATGAATGGGTGAAACATGTACCCCCCTAAGAAAGAAGAAAAATCCTCACTCATAGGGGGAGAAATATCATAAAACTATTAGAAAGATATAATGAGATGAAACCCTAATCCCTCACTCTATAAATTTTCTTTGTATAAATGGGGTAAAAAAGAAACATAAATATAAACCTCTCATTAATCCAAGGTTAGAATTAATGAATGAAAATGGATTTTATTATATGATCTTGGAGAAAAATGTGGAATTGAGTGATCTATATTACTAATTATATTTCAATTGTTTTTATGGTTCTTTACATTGAATAGATGTGTTTATAATAAATATATATTTCTAAAAAATATGAATGGTGTGATTAATGTTCCCATATATGTGTGAGGAGGAGATCAATGTATATTGATGAATTCAATCATTATGTCAATGATTTATTTTTGATTCTTTGTCAATCTGTTGATTTTTTTATCAATAGTAGATATTAGATCCCATATAATAAAAAATGATAAAGATGGGAGTTTAAGGGATACATTATGATATAAATGAAGATTTATCATTATATAATATTAGAAGATAAGAGTATGAATATTATATGAGAAGATACATAATGGATACACATTAAGGGTGATTGATCATATCTATAATAAGTTCATAGATAATAATAATCTATTATATAGTTTTATCTATTTCACATGGAGAATAATTATTGAGTTAGGTATTATGAATCATTTTGAAGATTAATGGAGTTTTAATTGGCCACCTGAATGATTGATCATCATTGAGTAGATATTATTTAGAGACTCTATCAAATCCAATGGTGTGGTTTAATGCACATCTGACTAGGGTTGGCAATTGATTCTTCTTGAATTTCAATAATACATGGAATAAAAAAATATATCACGTGTGTATGTGTATATATTATTTTTGTGATTTAAAGTTAACAATGAGAAAAAACTTCACTGGATTGATATAAATATTGTTAAATGATGGAAAAGTTTTACTTGAATGATGTTGATGAAGAGATAAGGAATGAGAATCAAAATGAATGTTGAGTATGGGTTTCTTAAAATGAATCATGATAAATAATGAGATTATTTATAACTGATAAAGAAGAGAAAATGAGTGAAGAATTAAAAATGTGAGTAAAATTAAATAATAAACATTTAGATAAATCCATGTTATAGATGAATTTCTATAAAATGTTTCTTTTTCTTGATATTCATATTTAAATATTTTATTTTAAAACTAATGAATATGGAGAGGATATGAATCCAATACCACCTATGGGATAGAAAACACGTCATAGAGTATGACATGGTTTGGATGTTCAGGTTCTAAAATCATTATATATTTTAAAGATGAAGAATTAGAGATATAGTCATTGGTGGTCAACATTAAAATGAAATCACATAACGGTTTCACAAAACACATTGTGGTTCATACCAAAATGATGTCATTTAATGATGTGTTTTTAGGAGAAATTTAAATAGTTATAGGAATTTATGGGCACCTAAACACCATGGTCAGTATAAAAATGACATGGTTTGTCAATGTAAAGATTACTTATGGGTTTTAAGAATCCTTACAATGAGAAAAGTATTTATGAATATAATTAAGTAATTTTTATAAATATCAATATGTTTTCACTAAGTAATTGGAATACTTGACACATGGATCAAGTTATGATCATCTAGGCCTCAATATCAAAACCCAAAAATTGATAGGAGATATGGAGGTATAAAAATATCTCAGAATGACCATGGATATGTTTATAGATAGTATAATATGGATGCATATAAGTGGTTGAATAAAAGATAAAGTGTGAGATAGATCTTGATAAGAGGATAATCAATCCATTGATGATATTATTAACATTCATTGAGAGACATCATGAAGATAAAGGGATGTTTATGAGATGGTTGTGTGCATACATTATTAACACATCCATAGGTATAAAGGTATATCTTTTATGGGGATCACATAAAACCATTCTATTCTCAAGGATATAAACATGAACTCATCCAGAATAAGAAAAAAAAGTCATTATTGTGAGGTTTTTTCATTGTAAACATTCTTCATATTGGTTGTACTTAATGATCATTTGTGTAAGACACACATGATTGTCTAGATGGAATATTTTTAAGTCGTAAAACACTGTCATACAAACTTAAATTATCATCTTTGATAATAATACAATGACTATGTGATATGGGATATCAATCATTTATCACTAATAAATTTATAATCGTGAAGAGTTGGAAATTATTGTAAAAATATTTTTGATTTTTTTAAATTTTTGATTTAATTATTTTTAGGCCCTATAGGCCATTTATAGATTCATTCACTAACTGGAAGTGAAAAAATGGGGTTTAAGTTAGATAATGTATAAATTAGACATGAAGCATTGATTCACCCCCTCTCAGTGGTTGACATATCTCATAAGTGTTACTTATAGACTTTATCATATCTAATGGTGAAAAGTTTTCATAATAGTAAATACCATGAATTTTTTGAGTAATTTCCTCTCAAGAAATATTTATAGGTAGATAGTTTTCCATCCATGTTAGTTTTCTATAAAAAATTTCACTTACACCCTACTGGCCTTACTATTTCAGTTATATTAACAATGTTCTAAACATTATTCACATAAATAGAGTATATTTAAGATTTCATAGAATTTAATCAATTCTCAAAATCATAACTCTAAATAAAATCTTAATAGGTGAAAAGTGAAACTTTTATAATCTCAATTTCAACATTATTTTACAAATGGAATCCATATTAATTATTTCTTAGAAAATTCTACTTAGTCTTCAAGGTTCTTATGAAACATGAGTTGAATTAGTTTTCATAACCTCTTTTGACATTCTTTCTATTTTAGGAATTATTCATGTTGTTTGTTATAAAATTAACTAATACTAATTTTTCTCCCATTTAACCCTCTAGTGACATATTTTTTCTCAAGAAATAATCTCATACAAGACACCAATGCTTTTTTCTTCACAGGATTATATAAATAACATTCCTTTATTTTTTAGGATATCAAAAATATAAAAATTTATCTAATTTAAGTCTAATAATATCTGAAAATATATATTTGTCACCCAAAATCCTCATAAAATACATGTTGGGATGTTTTTAGGTCCATATCTTATATAGTGTCTTAATGATTTCCATATATATAATGTGATTATGTTTAAGATTAGTAGTTTCTAAGGTAAAAAACAAAACAATATAGGTAGATTAGACCCAATCATCATTAATTGAACCATTTATAAAAAGGTACGATTGCTACTTTAAGATAAACCATTCCACTATAGTGTACCTGGAAGATTTATTTTTTATATAATTTCACAGTCTTCCAGATGACCAATACAATCTTAACCTGAGTATCCCCCACATAAAATTATTCAAAGTATGTTAATAATATTTATAATATTAATATATAATTTTTTGAATAATTTGAATATTTTAACAGTTTCAAACTTGTTTTTAGGAGAAACTCATAACCATAGTAATTGAAGTCATCAATAGTAGTTTTGAAGTAAAAATATCTACCACTATCTTACATATTCATTGGACCGTATATATCAATATTTATTAAGATGAATAACTAATTATCTATCTCTTATTTTCTACTATAATGAACTTTGGATATCTTTCCTAATTAAAAATAAGTATAGTGACACTTATAGTTTTACTTGGTTTACCACTAAGGGATACAACCAAGTATTGTAAATCTATGATGGGCAATTATACCAAAATTAATATCCTTTTTCATGATTATAAGGTTTATAAAGGGATCACTATCAATTCTCTGGTCACTTAATTTTCTTATCTTGTTACTCACTACTTTTGACGGAATTTAAATAAAAAATAAATTAAAATTATTTCTTATAAGAGTAATCATAGAGACGAGAAAAACCAAACTAGTGAAGTTGTATTTGTAGTGCTTTGATTTTCTCTTAAAAAATCCAGATCATCAATATAATTCCGTACATGAAAAACTCTCACATACCTTTTTAAAATCAATTTTACAATATGCTTGATGTATTTACTCTTTGTGTTCATCTATATTCTTAAAGAACCTATCAATTTATATCACTGTGGATTTTTATACTTGTTATACATTTATTGGGAACCCAAAACTCCCACTAGTGTTATGCTAAAACTACCAATTAATAATACCATTATTCCCATTCTAAAAGAATTTAAAATCTTAAAAATAACATGGAAAAAACCATATCATGGAATAACACTCATCTTTTTGGAGTGATGCGCTTCTAAGTCCCAACTATGTTATAGTGTGACACTTAAAAATATGACACGATACACTCAACTAGATTTAACCGGAGCTATAGTAATTTTTTATAGGAAGAGGTCATTGTGGTGTGACATACTCCATTATGGAAAAACACATGTTGTTGTGAAATGATATGAGTTTCTTCCAACAAACTGTTTAATGACCCGTACTGTTATAAATAAAACCCCCCTTTCTATTTATTTAAATTTATTATTATATAATTTTATTATAGAAAATACATGCACTAATTTGGTTTTATTATATCATATCAAACATAATTGACTATTAGGAATCATTACCTTTGATAAATAGTTATTGAACAGTGACCACATGATTATTATAAATATAGGGCTTTACAAAAATATAATTGAGACAAAAAATAAAGTGATGGAATCAACTTGTAGGATCATACCCTATGAATAAGATCTGTTAAATATTGAAAGGGAGATATAATTTCTAGGATATTCCCTTGATCAAGACCAAGCTGAGATCCAAAAAATTAATCATGATTGAAACCATTTATGGGATAAGTTCAAGCCCATCGAGATCAGGGACCAATCCTTGTTCATCTAACCACCCCATGAAATTACAACTGCCTCACACCTTAATCTTAGGGTATTTTCAAGTGTATTAAAGGTATATGTATCAAGAAACTAGCAAAATGAATATGTAAATTATTTTTTATACAATAATGAATATATTTTCATCATATTATTATTACCTTGGAAATGATTTTTATTTTGATACAAAAAAGAACAAATTTTATTTTAGGTTATTATTCAAATTAAATTAATGAATTTATGAATTAATCTATTTTTAAAAATAAATAATATTTTAATATTATTATTAAATAACTTTTTCCAAATATAAATAATTATATATTTTTTATGAACTCCAATGTAACTTTTATAAGGGTTCAAAATCAGTTATTGTAAAAAAAAGCATTTATTAATAAGTGTCAATTTATTTTCAAAAGTGAAAATTCACATATTTATAAAATTATTTATATATAATTAAAATTATTGTTGGAATCATAATTTTTTAAGTTATCCAATAATTTTTTGAGAGAGTTTAATTTTCTCATAATAATTACATATCATATAAATATACTTTATATATTATAACATCATAGATACCCAAAAGTGATTTAATAAATAATATAAAGGGAATCCATTAGAAAAAATATGTTTTCACATTAAAATATTTTGATTTTAAGTTTATTTTATTTATTTTATAAATCCATTATGAATCCTCCAAAACATGTAATATATTTTAAGGTTTTAAAATCATTTCATTAAGAGTGTGACTCACCACAACATAGGAAAGGGAATTATTTTAATAATTTCATAACTTGTACTTATAAAATAATTAAATCCACTCCCATTTTGGAAGAGAATATGGGATGGTTTTCAGTTTTGGATATTTTATTATGTAGAGTCCAAAACCAAAATAATAAAGAAATCACACTCTTTCCCCCTATAAACCCACCCAATACCCCATTTAAATTCACTAATACTCATTGGATCACGTCCATACCATTACCTAAACTCTATAGAGTCCCCCCATGGTGTCCCATGCTCTCACAAATCCCCCCATGTTTTTTGAGTCACATAATCAAGTATGGGACATTCCTCTTCTCCGTTCAATTCAAGCGCATTCTTTAAAATTAGTCTTCTTAATTTCATTTTTTATATTATAATTCATTTATATTCATTACCCTAAAGAAAATTTAGGTTATTTTAATGATAGATCATTATCCACTCTCATTTTGACCTTTATCAAAGTTGTTACTTATGCTAAATTTTTTAGGTGATTTCTCTTCTCTCTTTTTATTCAAGCACCCATTTTTAATGTTATGCATCTTAATTTAAGTTTGATCATGTTTGGATATATTATTAAAAATTTCCATTACTGTAAATTTTATTTATTAATTATGATATCCCCCTTTCACTCTCCATAAGCCTCCTATGATCCTTTGTGTACTTCTGTTACCATGCTAAATTATAGTTTGGATTGTTTTCCTTATTCATGTTTTTTCATTACCTTATGTATCTTATTTGTAATTTATAATGATAGGATATTTTTTCCATGAATATATTACTTTAAATTTTATTTATCAGTTATTATATAACCCTTTCTCTCTCATTAACTCATTTTATGATTCTTTATGTGATTCCGTTATGCTGCAAACATTTCACCAAGATTTTCCATGCCAAATAAATTGTCTATTGAATACCATACACATTAACTATCAATGATGTTCTTATTTATAAACTTATGCTTATTTTATTAGGGTCCTACATGTGTGTATTCAAAATTCCTTGATTTTGAAATAAAATATGATGTTGAATGAATCCATTTTTTATTATCCATTTGGCACACTAAAGTATGTAAATAAAATTAAAGTGACATGTGCAACTAGAACTATAAAGAACTCCAATGCATTGGGTAATGTTTAGTATCATGATACGTCATGTTGGGACATGGATTGAACCTGATTCCTTTATGATATTTTTTTAATCATTATTTCATGGAGGGTTTAATCTTTACCTATGTTTATGTTGTATTGTTTTAAGTTGTTGCCTCATTTCCCATGTTTTGATTATCATGACATACGAAGCCTTATTATTCATGTTCCGTTTATACCCCATTGATATGCCTATTGTCTAACATGTATTATATTATTCGTGTTATTACTTTTTTATTCCCTTACTGGGATTTATATCTCACCCCGTTATTATGTTTATACCTAGGTTATCCCATGTAGTTTTAAAAATCCGTGGAATTTTATAATCATGTTAAATAAGTTTTCAATAATGTTGTTGTATCCCATATTCAAAATTTTATATTATATACCCAATTCAAAAATAAACTATTCTTATCAATATTTTGGGTTGTATTAAATGTAATTTTATGTAATAAATCATGTATTATTATGTAATAAAGAGCAGGTTTGTTATAGTTGGTATCATAGAAAAATTTTAGTTTTTTTGGGATTAGGATTAGAAAACACTATAGAAAAGCCTTATGGATAAAACAACATATAAGAAAAAATACCTAAATTTTGGTATGTATAGATCAAGTGGTTTAAAAAAAAATACATCCTTTTTTGGATACTAAAAGTGGGCACCATTTTGGCATAGATGTACCTAGGGGTAACAACTCCGACAAGGTATCTCGATCCTTACTTGGGGTTAAATGGTACATGACAATGGGCCTTACCACGCAGATGGTCTAACACTACCAAGGGGTATTCTTTGGTAAATTCATAAGAACCTTATGAACCATTATTAAGGAATGAAAAGAAAAATTCCCATAAGAATATATTTTAGGAAATAGATCTTGAATAACATAGATTGAAGCCTAGAAATTCATAACTTAAAGAAATACATGTAATTTATAATTTATCTCTTTAATGTTATTGGATTTCTATTTATGTTTTTAATAACTTAGAAATAACCATCCCTAATTTATATTTTATTCTATCCAATGACTAAAAATAGGAGGAATATTGTAAACAATCATTATAATAGCCAATGAGATGATTGCCCCAATGAGTTTCCCAATCCAATGGGACTAGTAATCACAAAATTTGTCATGATACTCTCCTAGATGAATCAAATTCTGAATAGAGACATGAATCAAGAGGATCTTCCAAACCCCCCTAAGATAGAACATTCCACAATCAGGAGTTTCATGTGACAAATGACTCCTAATTTCAATGGATCATCTGATCCCCTAATCATGGAATAATGGATAAACTCTACTGATAATATATTCTTCATCCTTAAATGTTCCAAACAGTGGAATGTTCTACCAACCATTTATCATATAGAGGGAGAAGATAATTAGTAGTGTACATTGATAAAAAATATGAAACATGAGGAAGATATTGAAGTGATGGAGTGGAAGGAATTATGGAAAATGTTTCTTGATAAATATTTTCCTCATAATTTCCATCTAAAAATAAAAATGGATTTCCTCACCCTCAACCAAAAAGGCGGTGAATCTATTGGGGAGTATGAGTAATAATTCACAATACCTTCATGATATTCCTCCATCTTTGTCATTACCCTTAAATGCAAGGTTGACTACTTCTTTATTGGGATAAAACCTAGTCTATGAAAATCCTTGGAGATCCGTGACATTGATAGCTAAGAGGAAATTGTCTGATGTGACCTCAAAGTTGAAATGAATATCATAAAATCTTAAGTATATTAGGGGGATAAGAAGTTGAAAGTGGAGTTTAATTATGGTGGTCTGAAGAAGAAATCTAATAGTACCATGAAATTTCAACATCCCACTTGTCAAAGGTATGGGAAGATGCACCCTAGAAATTGTCTAAGGGGAATGAAGAAATGATTTAGGGGAAGGAAGGAAGAAAACCTTGATATGAATTACTGATAGGATAAACCCACTAATGAGACAAAGGAATGTAATGATTCGGTCAATCCTCAATGATTTTTTCATTGATTCAACCACAAGGTGACGTGCTACTTTTTAAAACAAATCTCTAAGATAAGGGTTTTTAGTTACAACCAAAGACCTCCAAGGAAGCAAGGGTGATATTTTTCCATCACTATAGTTAAATTGGATCCCAAAAACGAAGTGGTGACAGGTATGGTAGTTATTAATTCATGAATATAGAATTAACTTTTTTGATTTCTGTTCTACGCATTCCTTCATATCATGAAAGTTTAGTATAACTATTCAAACACCGCCAAAAAGTATGGAAGTAGAGATGTTGGTGAAAATAACTAATGTAAAAATTATTTCCTCCAGTGTATATAAGTCCTCCCCTATCTCAGTTTGTTGGATGATAATCCATGTGAACCTTTTCATACCACCTTTTGTAGAATTCGATGCAATTATGGGCATGACTAGCTTTCCTTATATAGAGTCAACATAAATTACCATGAAATGAAAACCACTCTTCATATTATGAATAGACCCCTGATTTTATACAAGTGTAAGGAGGATGATAAGTCTTATTCATCCCCAACATCACAAGCATGGATATTATTGGCCTATGATCAAGAATATATAGCTCAAATTTTTGAGTGTAAGGAAATTACCATCCTCAAAGAAATGCATATTTTAAGGGAATACACTGATGTGTTTCTTGAGGAATTAATTAGTCTTCCTTTTAGCTGAGAAGTTTAATTTTTAATTGATCTTAAACTAAGGGAATTTACAAAATATAGGAATCCATGTAGAATTGATGTTGTGTAAATTTAGAATATAAATAAATAAATACAGGAGAATCTAGATAAAGGTTTCATTTTCTAAAGTGCTTCACCATGGGGTGCACAAGTCCTCATCGTCAAGAATAAGGATGGTTAAATGCACCTATGAATTGATTATTGTAAGCTCAAAAGTTATTATAAAGAACAAGTTTCCTATACCAAGAATTTATGAGTTCTCGTATTAGATACATGGAGAATAATACTTCTCCAATGTGGATATGTGGTTGGGATATTAACATGTTAAGGTTAGGAAGGAGGATATACCAAAGACTACTTTTCTTACATGGTATGGGAACTATGAGTTCATAGTGATGCTTTTTGGGCCCACTAATGCTAAAAAAATAATTATGGACTTGTTTAATAGAGTCTTTAGATGTTACCTCAATAAATTTGTGGTAGTCTTTATAAATTATATTCGAATACACTCTAAATCCAAGGAGGATCATGAAGAGAATCTGAGAACTATGATAAAAACATTTTAAAAGGATAATCTTTATGAAAAGTACTTGAAATGTGAGTTTTGGTTGAATGAAGTCTTGTTCATGGTTAATACTATCATAATAAATGGAATATATAAGGACCCTTCAAAGAAGTAAGAAAGTGAAGGATGGGTGAGGCCAATATCTGTGACAAATATTCATAGTTTCCTAGGGTTAGATGGGAATTATTGGTGATTTGTGAGAAATTATTCATGAGGGTCAAACCCTATTACAAGCTAACTAGGAAGGGAGTAAAGTTTTTTATTATGTAATAAAGTGAGGAAATATTTAAGGAGCTCCAAAATAGTCTTATCACTGCACTAGTGCTCACACTACCCACAAGTGGGGAACTCCTTTTACTATGTAGTGATGATTAAAATAATGTCTGTGGCTATTTACTAATGAAAGTTGATAAAGTGATAGTCTATGCCCCAAGGTAGTTTAGAATTCATGAAAAAAACTATCCCACACATGATCTGAAGTTAGAATCATTGATCTTTTCATTTAAAATATGGTGGAAATATTTGTCTGGGGAGAAGTGTGAGGTATACACTGATCAAAAGAGCCTCAAATATATATGATCATAGAAAGAGTTTAATATGAACCAGTTAAGATGGTTAGAGGTTATCCAATATTACAATTGATCAACCCACTACCATCTTGGTAAAGGAAATAAGGTGGAAGATGATCTAATTAGAAATGATCTCGTATCTTTATCAATGATGAGAATTGAGAAGGATAGAATATTGTTAGACCTAAGAAGGATGGAAATAAGAATCAGTAAGGAAGGAACATCATTAAACCTTTAAAAAATTATATATTAACTATCAATCTTGAATAAAATAAATGATTCTCAATGAAATTATATGAAAATTAAGAAGAAGGTGGAATACATGAGAAAGGAAAAATACATAGTGTTTAAAATCGATGAATAATGAATTGTGATATTTCGATAAAGAATATGTGTTGCATTAAATCCTATGTTAAAGAAGGAACTGTTGGATGATGCACATAGTTCAACTTTCTCTATTCACCTAGGAAGAAACAATATTTATCATGATCTCTGTGAGAACTATTGGTTGGAAAATATGAAGAAGGATATCCTTGATTGTACATCAATATGCCTTTTATTTAAGTAAGTGAAAGCGGATGGGAAAAAAATCCAACAGGATGATGCAACTAGTACCCATAACTTCATGGAAAAGGAAAAATATCACCATGTACTTTTTTAATGGTCTTCCAAAGACATCAAGGGGGAATAATGATATATGGGTTCTAGTGGATCATTTTACAAAAATATCTCACTTTATTTCAATTCAAGAGGATTTCTCCCCTGATCAACTTGCATGGATATACATTAGAGAGGTGGTAAGGCTACATGGAGTACCACTATCAATTATATTCGATTGAGATCCAAGATTCACCTCTAAGTTCTAGAAATGTATCCAACATGAAATAAACACTGAATAGAACTTCTGTATAGCCTATAATTCTCAAACTGATGGACAATATGAGAAAAATATTTAGAACCTAGAAGATATCTTTTGATCATGTTTTATGGACTTCAAAGGGGGATGAGACTGACATCTTACTTTGGTCGAGTTCTCTCACAACAACAATTTCTACTTGATCATCAAAATTTGTCCCTATGAAGTTCTTTATGGGAAAAGGGTAAGAGAAACTATATGCTAGGATGAAGTTCGGGAGAAAAAACTTATAGGTCTTGAAGTGGTCAAAGAAATGGTGGAATAGTTCAAGACTATTCCGCATCACATCAAGGCTTCTCAAAGTTGACAAAATATCTATACTAAAAATCATCAATGATATTTAGAAATTTATATAGGAGACATGGTATTCCTCCATATATCTCTATGGAAGAAAGTGATGAGATTTGGGAAGAATGGAAAGCTTAGTCCAAGATACACCATCCCCTTTGAGATCCTTGATCGCATTAGAGTGGTGGAATACCGACTAGCACTCCCATCGAATATATCTCAAGTACATGATGTATTCCATCCCTCTTGATGAATTACATACTAGATCACCCAAATGTACTAAATAAATAGGTGGTACCATTGTAGAATAATATTTTCTATGAAGAGAATCCTATGATGATCATAGATCATAGAGAAAATTTCTATGAAATAAGACAAGGAACCTTGTCAAAGTATTGTGGAGAAACAAGAAGTTTGAAGAGGAAACATGGGAACCAGAGGAGGTAATGAAATTGAGTTACACTCATCTATTTTAGTAAAATAAAATAAAATCTCTAGAATAAAATCTATTAATGGTGGAAGATTTTAACGACCCATACTATTATAAATAAACCCCACTTTCAATTTATTTAAATGTCTTATTATGTAATAGGATTATAGAAAACACAAGAAGTACTTTGGTTTTATTATATATTATCAAATTTAGTTAACTTCTAATAATCATTACCATGTATAAAGACCCATTGAATAGTGATCACATGATTAGTATAAATATAGGGAATTAAAAAATCCAATTAACATAGACAAAGGAAGTGATGAACTCAACCAGTCGGATTATACCCTACGAAGCCCATTTATCAGAGCTTCTGAGGGAGATATCATTTCTGGGATTTTCCCTTAAAACATCCCAAGCTGATATCCAAGAACTTAATCATGAGAGAAACCATTTACATGATATTTTCAAGCACATTGAGATCATGACCCAAACCATATTCATCGAACCATCCCATGAAAGTCCCTCCATCACACACCTTACTCTTAGGGGATTTTATGTTGTATTAATGGGATAAGTATCAAGACCCTAGAAATATGAACATGAAATTATATTTTATAAATAATTAATATATTTTCATCCTATTTTTTTTACATTTTAAATGATTTTTATTTTGATACAATAAAGAACAAATGGTATTTTTGGTTAATATTCAAATTCAATTATAGAATTTATGAAATAAGTGTTTTTTGAAATAAATAATATCTTAATATTATTATTAAATATATTTTATAAAATATAAATGATCATATAATTTTTGTGAAGTCAAATATAATTTTTATAATGGTTCGAAAACATTTATTGTAAAAACCCAACATTTCTTAAAAAATGTAGATTTTATTTTAAAAGTGAAAATTCAAATATTTAGAAAATTATTTAGACAAAATTAATAATATTTTGGGAATCATAACGTCAAAATTATCCATTGGTGAATTTACCATAATTTTCTGAGACATTCGAATTTTCAGTTAAAATTTAAATATTGTAAAAAAATATTTTGTATATAATGACATCATAATGACACAAAAGTGTTGTAATAAATAATATAAAGGGTATCCAAGACAAAATATATTTTTAAAATTTAAAATAATTTTATTTTATTTATTTTATAAATCCATTATGAATCCTCCAAAACCTGTAATATTTTTAAGGTTTTAAAATCATTTCTTTAAGTGTGTGACTCACCTCCACCTAAGAAATGGAATTGTCTTAATAATTTGTACCCTTATCCTTATAAAATTATAAAAATCTTTCCAATTTGGATGAAAACATGGGAAAAAACCATGGTATGTTTTTTGGTCTTGGATATTTAATTTTTAGAGTCCAAAACCTAAATAATAATGAAATCCCCATCTTTCCCTATATAAACGCACAAATCCCCCATTTATCTTCACTAAAAATCATGGGATCACATCCACACTATTACTTATACTTTCTAGAGTCCTTCCATGGTTCCCCCAAGCTCTCAATAAGCCCCTCCCAAGCTTTTGGAGTAAGAGACTCCTGTGAGGGACATTCCTCTCCTCCTTTCAATTCAAACACATTATTTAAAATTAGCCTTATTAATTTAATTTTTTTATATTTTTATTAATTATTAATACTTACCTTACTATCCAATTGATGTTATTTTAAATATAGATCATTTTTACTCTCTCATTTTGACCTTTATATAAGCTGTTATTATGCCGAATGTTTTTAAGGGATTTCTCTCCTCTCTCATTACTAAACCACCAATTTTTATATTAGGATTCTCAATTTATGTTTGATCATGTTTCTATATATTATTCCATATTTCCCTTAATATAAATCTTATTTATAAATTATGAGATCCCCCTTTCACTCTCATTAATCCTCCTATGATCTTTTATGTACACCCATTACCATGCTGAATTAAAGTTAGGATTCTTTTCTTTATTCAATTTTCTTCATTACCTTATGCCTCTTATTTATATTTCCTAATATTGGGATATTTTTTTCATGTCACTATTACTAAACCTTTTTTGTTTAAGATATTATATACACCTTTGTCTCTTATCAAACCATTTTATGTTTTTTTAAGTGACTTTATAATGTTGCTAAAATCTCACCATGATTTTCCCTGTCAAAACAATTGTATAGTACATACCGTACCAATTTCCTATCATGGGTGTTCACCTTTATAAACTTATACTTATTTTATTATGAACTTAAATGTTTTTATTCCAAATTACTTGATCATGTAAAAAAATATGATGTTTAATGAGTCTATTTTGTATGATCTTTGTGTCCCAATTAATCTTGTAAATGAAATGAAAGTGATGGGTGAACCAGAAATTATATAGAACTCTAATGAATTGGGTAATGTTTAGTATCATGATATGTCATAATGGGACCAAGAGTGAACATGATTCCTTTATGGTAATTTTTCCAAGATGAAATCTTGTCTGGTTTAGCCTTGACCTATTTCTATGTTTCAGTGTTTTATGTTTTTCCACATTTTCAATGTTATGTTTATCATACTATACCAAGCCTTATTATTCATGTTACTTTTATTCAAAACTGATATGTCTATTTTCTAAAATGTATTATCTACTCCATGTTATTTCTTATTTTTTCCCTTACTGGGATTTATAGCTCAAATGTTTCTATTTTTTCCCCTAGTTATCCCATGCAGTTTTAAAAAACCATATAATTTTAGAAGAATTTATGGAAGTTTTCAATAATGTTGTTATACCCCTATTTAAAATGTTAGGATATGTATCTAATTCCAAAATAAACTATAATTATTGATATTTTGGGTTGTATAATGTGTAATTTTATGTAATAAATCATGTATTAATGTGTAATAAAGAGTAGGGTTGTTATAAAAAACCCACCACAACATTTTCATAGGGTTTTGCATATGGTGAAATCCAAAGTTCATCACCTCTAGACCAAGATATATCAGGGTGTGATGTCAATTATTGTGGAATTAATCCTTTACTATTCCAAAACAACCCTTGATAAAATCTTCATGGGGCCATTCTAATGACTTTGATTCTCCCACTATGATGTTACCTGATTTGTTATAGTGTGACTAACTGAGCAACATTCCAATTTAATCATACACAAAACCCTTCACAGGATGAACAACATGTGATATCCGATTCCCAATTCAATCAAAATTAATTGCACCCAATTTTCCACATGACCTCAAGCATTCCATCCTGTACACTATAGGTTTCCAACTAGCATTGAGGGTCTAAGTTGATATAGTGGGGAGATTAGAACCTCTTTCTAGGAGTGGATAATAGTGGAAATTAATGCAAAATTTTCAAAAACATAATAATAATAAAGAATCAGAAATGATAAACATCAAACTAGATAATTAAATAATCAATAAGAAGCATCATATACAAAATAATGATTCCATGATTCTATACAAAAAATGGGGAGTATGAATACAATAGTACATGCTATACCAATGTGTGAAAAATACCAAGAGACTTACCCAATAGAATCAAAAGAATTATCTCTATCCTTATATTAGTAGTCCATGCTAGTACAAAAATATTCATGTATCGATAGTAGGCCACTTTCCCTTTTCCTTAGCTGCATCCGTGAAGTTTTTTTGGGTACCAATTGGAAACCTAAACTGGGCGTGAGGAAAAATCTGTAGGCCACCACTAACGGAATTTAAAATTATCCACAATATGAATATAAAATACTATAGTGTGTAGGAAAAATGATAAAATATTAAATAAATTACCATAACCCATTTCAATATTAGGTTCTTCATGAGATACCTAGTTGAGCATTCCTATATCAACCTATTCCAGAATGTCTCAAGGTATTTTTACATGTTAAGTAAATATATTTATAATTTCCTAGGACCTGAGGAATATAACCAACGCATCCATGTAAATTGATAGTTATATAAGGTATAAACAAGTCCCATGAAATTTAAGACTTTACAGTCAATGGTAAATCAAAGAATTGAAGATCATGATATGAGATGACATGTCTGACAATCCCAATGAATGATGTGGATCACTATAGAACATCCTAAAACAAGAGGGAATGGATCATCATATGAAATGGTATCAAATAAATGATGGGGAATTTCATGTCACATCCTTGTTCAAGGAGGTTTGGATCATAATGTCAAATTATTCCTAGTTAATGATGTAGATCATCATGTCCAATAACCCCATTTAACAATCAAGTGTATTATAATTCATTTTCCATAGGATTCCATACAATGAAATTTAATGTCAAGAACCCAAGGATCAATCATTGAATGGAATTATAACTTGTTCTATCATTCATAATTTTAATATCCATAAAAATAATTCATAATTAAACAAGGGATAAGAGTTATATTCTTTCCATTTAATAATTCAATATTATTTATTAATCCATCCCTCTTCAAGTGATAAATTTAAACCAAGTGACATGGACATACTACTGACATCTCATTCAATTATTTAATCATTCCAAATGAGGGATGAGCCAAGAAAAGTATTCATCCCATTTCACAATTTCATTTAATACACCCATTACAAAGAGACAAGTCAGCACACCTAAAAGGTGTTTCAATTATAAGCCATGTAAAGAGGGGTCATTGGAATCTATGAAACTAACCATATATGGATAGTCTATGTTGAGGTATGCAACCTATAAAGAATACATTACAATCACAAGACTAACCAACTTATGTAATTTGAAATTATTTAATTTATTTCATATTTAAGAGGTGACCTATGGAAAATCCAGTGCATGGAATAATGATGCATCATATAAATAACTATAATTTTAGGGAAAAGTACAAGAACACCTACCTTATATAGGTAGGTGATTCCTCATCTAGTATTAGCCTCTAATTCATGTTGGAATGGTATAAATTGGGGAAACAAGAAAAATTCCATGAAAACTAGTTATATAAACTTGTATGGAAATAAAGACAAAGTTAGAGAGAAAAACAGAGAAATAAAGTAAACAGAATATTAGACTTATTAAGTGTGATCTAATACAAATAATGAAAATAAAATCAGATCTTGTATGAAGGTGATATCTCATGTCCAAGGGGGAGAGATTGATTTAAAGTTATGTTTTTATTTAGAAAAGGCATGAAATCACGAAACCATGCAAGTAAACACAACCCTTTGATGATCATAAGTAAAGAAGAATGAGAGAATCATTCCTAAAAATAATCTTACAGTAATTTTTTAAGGACACCAAACTGGTGTAAATAATCATATTTTCTCCTGACCTCCCAAGACAGGGTGACACATCCGCCACCCAATTCACTTCTCTAAAAGTTTTTCATATGTGGTTATTAGGATGAATGTGTGCTATGAAATATATGATTGTATAAATAAAATTATAGGGTATGTCCCTACTCTCCTGAAAACACTTGTCAAGAACCATAGAGTTGAATTCAACCTTCACAATTTGGATGTTAAAGCAATGATATATGGAAAGCCTAGTGTCTATAGATTTTTCCTCAACAAATTTAGAGTTAATTAAACCATAAAAGGAGTTGAAACCCAGAATAATCGAAACTTTAAAGCCCCTAACCAATAATCCTCCTATCATATACCTATTAAGATAGGACCTATTTATATTTTGATTTAACCCTATTTTTACGGGTTCCCATCTTACCGATATACCTTATATTCCATGGGTGGCCACCGTATCGAAGAAAGATCCAATAAATTTTTTCCATAGAATCAAATTGTTAACTTTATACTTTATTATGTTCCATAATTCATCCACCAACAGTCTAAATTTCACATAGAAATAAATAGTTTAATTTCTAATACCTTCCCTTGATTGTTTTCGATCATCCCACAAAATACAGCAAGTCACCACAAAGATTATACCACACACCCCCATCTTTGTTCCCTACTAAATAAAGACGCAGAAAATAGAATTGAGAATGAACTTGAAATAGTCTCCAATGATGTTAATATTAGTCCCCTATCAGATAAAATACTATAATTTCATCACCCAATCACTTGGGAGGAAAACATGTCTAGTCGTCTCCGGTGGAGGATTTGAGCAGCACTGACAGCATGATACTAGAACCACGCCACATTACAGAACATTATCTTCAGTTGGAATCACATATATTTTATATTCCATTCTAAAAATATTATTTTAATAATTATTTATCTATAATAATGTTTGGAATCCATAGTATTAGTACCTCTACAGCTATGGACTATATTCTAGAAATCGCGATCAGAGAACCTTCCAAATTTTGATAATTTGAAAATAAATCTATAATATTCATCAACCAACATGATGTTTTGGTGTGTAGTTAACTATTTCATACTCATAATTGATTCAACAAATACCATGTAAGGTCAGGATTCCTTGACCAAAATTGTTGGAGTTGGATATCCTAGAAATAAAAGATTTTGATCATCCTAGTTGATGGCCACAGGGTTTACTAAACTGTGTGCTCATTATGGGGTTGGAATTTTATTAGAGGCCACACCTCACATGACTAGACAACATATATAGGAAAACCATGTGCATGAAATGTATTCCTACTACCCCAGTCATACCCTCTCATATGGTTCATGTACATTGTTTTAAAAATTGCTAAAAAAAATGTTCGAGTAAACACTCCATTTTTTCTACTATTTTTGTATGTCCACATGCCCTCTATTGCAATGTTTGACAAACCACACTCCACACTCCTAGAGATACATGGTTGATCCACATAGTTACTACTAACTGTGTGCCAACTGTGCACCTTATCTTGTTTTTCCAAAAAACAAGAGCTCTGGGCCCCGAATGAAGCCCGAAATCTCCTGAAAACTCTATAATATATTTAGGAAATCCCATTTAGGTAAAATTAAATATTTAAACTGAAAAAATTATCTGTAACTTTTAGAAAAATAATAATCTTAAAACCTTACCTCTTTAATACAACTCATCCCTAAGTTTACCCGAGGTTGGTTGTTCTGCATCTAAGAATAACTCTAGAAACTGAGAATGTATATCATAATCTCTCTCCCATGGCTTATCCTATACATGGATATCCTTCCATATCACTATAACTAGATTAACTAACCAACCTTGAATAGTATCAAACCATGGAGTAATGATATAAAATAGATACTCCTCAAAAGAATTATTAGTGTCTAACTCAACATCCACAAAATAAAGAGTTGCTTTGGGTAGGAAGGATAACGAAGAAGTTGGAAAAGATGGAATGCATCGTGTATGACCCAGTACATTTTAGGAAAAACTATTCGATAGATTAATAACCCAAATATCCCAAATATCTCAAAAGTTCCAACATATCTATGTTTTATCTTCTAGTATAAAAATCCATCGATGCCCCAATCTAGTTGAAATACACAAGAGGGCATCATCTCCCACCAAAAAATCTATAGGTCTCCAGTGATGTTTGACATAAGACTTATACCTAGACCAAGCTATATACATAAATATTCTAATTAAAAATACTCTCCCTAATTTCCTCTAAACGATATGAGGTCCTAGTAGTGATACCTCCCCTTCCTTTAACCATCATAAAGGTGAGAAGAATGACCAATCACAAAAGGACTCATAAGGATCCATCTAGATACTCACTTAAAAATTGTTATTATAAGAGAACTTATCTAGAGGTAAGTTATTTTACCATGAGCCTCCAAATTAAAGGATGAATTCCCTATTCATTTCCTCTAATACTTGTATCGTATGCTTGGACTAACCATCAATCAAGGGGTGATATTCTATACTTAAAATAAACTATGAACCTAGTACCTTCTATAGTACCCTCTAGAATTATGATGTAAAACAAGAATCCCAGTCTGATACAATGGTACATGGGACTCCATTAAGGTGTATGATCTTCCGGACATATATCTTTCCTAGATCGTCCACTAATAAGGCCTCCCTAATATACATGAAATGGGATACCATCGTTAGCCTATCCAAAATCACCAACACAGTGTCATTATATTATGGGTAATTTGGTATTCCCATCATGAAATCCATAGTGATGTTATACCATTTCCACTACAAGATGAGTAACAACTACAAAATACTAGTAGGCCTCTAGTGTTCTAACTTCATTTGCTGATATGTGGAATACTAAGTAATGAAACACGTTTTCCACTTCTTTATATCATGACACCAATACTGGTAGTGTAAGTCACTGTACATATTGGTAAGGCAATTATGTTTTTCCCTACTAGAAGAATGAGATTATCAAATTATATCCTCTCACACATCTTTGATAACGCATTGGAATCGATGTATATGAAAGGTCTCAGCCTCACTAATGATCCAACTAGGCAGAGGATTCCCACCAAAACACTTTCTCTTAGGACTAAGCCTCCAGGATCAAAAATCAATTTCATATTTACAATGTCTATAAGTGGTCAGGTCACTTCAAAATTTATAAGAATGGGTATAACATAACACTATTAAACCTTAATATGCATATTATAAAATATTTCCATCAACTATTATTCACTACTGGATTCAAGAACTGCTTGGTTATGAGTATTCTAGCTTAGAGCATGAGCCACATTATTGATTTTATCAAGCATATAATAAAGATAAGAAACAAAATACTGATTTTTTCTACCCATATTAATTTTATATGATTAAAATAACACTAATTTCATATGTAGTTTAGGATTTTATGTTCTATTTATACAATGAACCACTCTCCCAAAAAATATTGTCTCTAACAATAGAAAGCATGGACTAAGTTTCTAACTCAATATATTGTGTTGGGTAATTATTTTAATGAGGAATCAACCATAAATACCCATAAAATAAAACTCATTACCTTGTATAAAAACATATAACAACCCCATTACAGATGCATCAAAAAAAATATATCCTCTTCCAGGATCAGATGAAATTAGGGTTTCAACTACTGAAAGGCTTCCTCACAAACTTCAGACAATGTAAATTTAACACCTTTCTTGGTTAATAATGTATGTGTTGTTTCAAGGTGTGAGAAATCATGGATAGAATTACTATATTAACCAGATAACCCCAAGAAAATACAAATATAAAATATTTTCTTGGTCTGCTCATAATAAACACTTTCTCTTACCTTGTATAGATCCACATATACTCATAATTATGATATGATGTGACCCATGAAGTGAAATTTATCAATAAAAATGTATATTTTTGTGACCCTATCATACTACCTATGATCTCTCAGTGGACATAATAAAATTTATTGGTGTTTAGCCTGACTGTGTTGAGTTTGAGAAAACACCAATATATCGACCATGTAGACTACCACAAAATAATCCAGATATGAGTGGAAACCCCAATTCATAAAGGCCATAAAGACAGCCAGTGCATTCATGAGACTGAATGACATTAACAAATATTCATACAAGCCATATATACTATGAAATAATATATGAAGTATATCTTAGGGTTTAACCATTACCTTGTGATAATCCGACATCAATTCATTTTTTAGAAAACTCTAGCTCCTCGAAGATGATCAAAGAGATGTTCTATCCACGTAAGTGGGTAAAATTTCATAACTATATGCCGATCCAACCGTTAAGAATCCAAATATTTCCTAATGGCCCCATACTAATTATTGGGTAAAAATAATAGGGTAACCCTAATGTGATGTAATGGGATATAAAAACCAGTTGGCATCCAAATCCTCTAATTGTCTAATGAGTTCATAAATCTTAGTAGGATCCATACTATAAGGAGTAATAGATACCAATGATGATACTAGAATAATAGAAATGGTGAAATATACATTTTTTAAAAGGTGGTGTTCTGTTCAAAGACCAAAACACAAACTTCATTATAAAATTAAGAATAAGAAAGGATTATATATGTCTAAAGTAAGGAATTTTTTGAACATCTCAGGCATAAAGAGGGTGTAACTTAGGAGGAAGGTCATCCATCCATGATACCTCGTGATTTAATCCCTTGTTGGAAAGTCCATCAGCGAGCTATTTTTCTTCCTGGTAGGTATGGCTGACAATGAAGTTGAGTTCTGATAGAGAGTGAAAACATTACATCCAGCGGGGAGTGATAGTCCAAGCTAGGTGAACAATGCCATTCCAAATGGACTAGACTATAGTAGTTGAGTATCTCTTGATCCAAATGTTGTTCATGTTATGTATCTTGGAAAAATAATTAGCACGAATCACACTCATAATCTCAGCTTCTAGAGAAGAAGCGAAGCTGCAGGATCCATAGAAGCATCCAAGAACCTAGTATAGGTGGTTTCTGAAGATGGCACCACATCCCGCATGGCCTAGGTTGCCTTTAGAAGCCCATC
Organism: Viscum album; assembly: GCA_963277665.1. NCBI lineage: Eukaryota > Viridiplantae > Streptophyta > Magnoliopsida > Santalales > Viscaceae > Viscum > Viscum album. The sequence goes on along the minus strand of OY728134.1, from coordinate 1,081,498,889 downwards.
AGTGTTGATTTTAATCCAACCTGAAGGTAGAGATTGTCGAAATACTTACATGGTGTATATAGGTCGAGGGTACCTCCCATCTACACCGATTCGCCTGAGAATCCAAAGATCTCTAACTGAGTTGTTGCAATGATCCTTCTAAAGGAGCAACGAGAATTCTCATTTTACCTGAATTAACCGTAAATGAGTTGTTGGTATACATATAATCATTTATTCCATACCAGATCACATGTTGGAGCTCTGTTGTACCTGAAATAAAAAGATTTTTGATTTTCTAGGAGTCAGATAAATCCACACATCCCTGAATAGAGATGTTATAGAGCTACAAGGAAACCATCTGCACTCAAAAATATCAAAAATGTAGTACCAAAGGGAAATTTCCATATCACAAGAAATGAAGAGGTGATTAATATCCTCATGGTACTGATTACTCAAGTTACATTTGGAATAGAGATTAATCCTAAAATATTGTAAACTGATATTAGTGGGAAGACTTCTATGAGAGATATGCCAAATGATAGTGAGTCTCAAGGGCTTTAACCAAGATTTATTAAAAAAATTTAACCAGCATAAATTATTATCAGAATTTTTGAATAAATGGTAATAATATTTTTTTGAATCAAGCATACCATTATGAGCAGGTTCCCAAATTAGAATATCATCGGTAATAGTGAAGGGATAACTATTCACGACATGCCTTATATTGTCTGGTAAGCAAGGATTTCGCATTTGTAAAATGTCCTTGATGGTATCATTAGTATGTTCAGAAAGTTGAGTGTTAGGAACCTAGGAGATGAGGGGTGTACCAGTCCAGTTATCAGGCCAAAAATTTAAATTAGAGTCTTTTCTAGCCATCCATCTAGAGTTAGACATAATATAAATGAATGTATTTCTGATGGAGGTCCAGATAGGGGAGGTCAAATAATTGAAAAATTTAATTCTTAATTTATCAAGGAAGGGAGACCTAATAAAATCTATAGATTGATAATTTTTGTCAATGAGGTTCCATTTGAGATTATATGGAAGGGATTCATTAAAATTATTGAGGTTTTTATTCAAATTCCTCCTTTTTCAATTGGTTTTCAATAAGAGGACCAAGGATAAGTAACCAGTTTTCTATCAAGAGTGCTCCCAGTCCGGACAATTTTTTTAATAGAAAAATTAATCGATATGGGAATGATAAAGTACTAACTAATCCATCATAAGAATAATGTCAAAACATATCATGTCGAGGATGAAAAGGCTCTATAAGAAATGGTAACCACCTATTTCCAGTGGGCACTCCTTTCATAGGCACACAATCTCATATTTTACTCCCAAAAATGTATTAAGAGTCATTACTCTACAAAAACATTCATTATAAAAATCAAGGATAATTACTAAAATTGTAGATATGATCGAATGAGAGTTGATAGTATAAAATACTGTAGAGTCTATAGTCTAGGTTACTAAGATTGTACCTCACACCATAGATGGACCGATAGTATTCTCCTTAGGTATAGGTTGTACTACATATAACTATCCTGATCTATACATGACTACCCTGAGTAGGCCTAATATGATAGAACATCATATTATAAGTCCAGATTCATGGACTAAATCCACTACCATGGTATCATTGACTGATAGTACTAAATATTTCTTCTAGAATAGATGTATAATCTCTAACTTCTAATAAGAGGGAAGGACCAAAAAAATCACTGAAGGTGACCCATATTACTACAAGAACAGTACTCAACTGGGACTTTGTCATACTGAGGTTTCATGTGACCTATATTCCCACACTGGTGGAATAATAACTGAACACCAAGGAAAACACTATGACTACTACTTCCACTATAAGACAGATCAAAGTGAAACTTTCTACTAGTGGACAAACATTCACCCTATCCAGGTACAAAACCACAGTGCCCCAAATGACCTGCTTCCCTCAGGTTATGCTCATAGATGAGGTCCTAGTTCACTATTTTAGAAATAGTAGTCAAATTAAAAACATCCACCTAATATTATATGGACTACATAAGACAATCCTAAAATAATATCCCTATAGTCAATTCATCGTCTAAAAGAGTTGGAATGAAATTTTTGAGCTTTCTGAAATGAGTTAAGTAGTCTATAAATGATAGAGTATCTTGAAAAAGATACATAAATTACCTAGATCATTTGTCTCTCAGTGTATCTGGGTAAAATTAATCATCAAAATTATTTTGGAAGTCCCTCTAGACCATACCCAGATACTGATCCTCCTTATTTAGAATGTTTGAAAAATGCTTTGCGGATCTATGAATCATGTACATCATGAGCTTGAACCTCATCTCTAGATGTGTTTCCATAATCTCAAAGATAGATAAAACGACATCTAACCATAACTCAATATCCTATGGGATTCCATCACCAAAATAGTAAACATATGTTACTACTATAATTCCCTAGTCATCTCAGACATAGTGGATGTAGGGCGTGGAACTCCATGAATAGATTGTATTTACCATAGAAAAACCTCTCAAAAAATGAGCATCAATGCCTATTATGGGTATAATAGGATGTACTACTAAAGGTTTTGGTATAACCACTTTAGTATCAGGGTCATCACAGCCTTTCTAGCATTCAACCCATGGCTTCCATGGAGTCATTTATCTATAATTCCAATTACATACCTCAAATGAGATTCCAAAACTGAATATTACTAGTAGAAAATGAGATGGAAAAATACCATCTACTTGAAAAAAAACTATAGATATTAACTTATGGTAATAAGTCATGCATAAGGGATCACAACCCAATGAAGGATTAACCCAACTACCCACTACTAAGGATAAGGTATTGGTATGATTCCAAGTTTCAATCATAGGAGTTCCATTATATAGAGTTCCAATTGCAAGTTATATAGGAAATAATCATTTAAGTTGTAACTAGAATCCCAATTTAAAGGAAACCAATTCATCAATGAGTCCTAATTTAACCAAAATTATAGTTTTTCAATGGTTAAATTAGATGAATTACCATTTCCATGTTATAAATATTTAATGTTTATAAGTTACAATTAGAACCTCATGTAACTGCAACCTAACTTTCTCATCTAGTATTATGATGTAACAATTCCATAATTATATTTCAATTATATGGATCACTATTACCAATTTAAAGAGACAAAAACCTAATAAACTATAATTTTCATCCATTTTATTGCAACCAATTAATATTTTAGCCCATATAACTCTGTTTTTATGTATTAAACATTCCATAATTGGTCAATTAAGGTTCCACCATCAATATATGTGGTGAAATACATTTAAGTTAATGAATACATATTAATTAACCAAATTTTTTTATCTCTTTTTTACTATAAGAAATGTTAGTTATTCAAAGACATAACACCCAAGACACATAGGATAAGCAATAGGCAATGAAAGGATTGTATTTAAATATGGAATTTCATATGGATGAAATTTGTATCCTCAAGTGACTATAATGATGCATGAGACAATAATTCCTTTTCACACTATTTGTGGCTGAAAATAAAATCAATAATATATAAAAACATTATAAATCATTCATTTATCCTAATGGTGAAATAATTCAAACTATAATAGAAAAGTATAGAAAAACAAGTTCCCTCATAGACAACTTTAATTTTCCCCGTACATGGTTTAGATACTCTCATGCACTGAATCATTACCAAATTTCAACACTTCCTAGTCTCATACCTACTAACTCAAAATAGTAAGACAAATAAAAAAATAATACCCCTTTGATACCACGTCACGACATCTCGGGATTAGTTCACTCAAAAGTAACCAAACCCTGTTTGCCAGATGACCCCACAAGTGTCACCCCATATGCCAAAGGCTATTGACTAGCAGTGAGGATCTAAGGTGACATGGTTAGTAGACTATATCCTCTTTATCAGAGTAAATAATAATACTACTAAATAAATAAGTAGAATAACCATAATAATAGTAAAACAGTGGAAATGAAAAACATCCAACCAAATAAATAAATAATACATAATAAATATCATATACAAAATGATGATTCTATGATGCTATACAAAAATTGGAAGTATAAATACAATAATATATGCTATACTAAAGTGTAAAATATACCAAATGATATATCTTAGTATCATGAACACTATCTAGGTCCTCTTATCTCGTAATCTATAATAGTATGAAAAGAATCTAGCATCCATGGTAGGATGTTTTCCCTTGTACCTACCAGTACATTGGAATTATATTCTGGTAGCTATCAGTGTCTTGAATAGGTTGTGAGTAATGATAACTTGTCCACTACTAATGGTGCCTAATAATATATAGTCTATGAATATAAAATATGATAATGTGAAGACATAAATGACACAATATGATTTAAATAACCATAAACCATGTTGAGATTAGGTTCTTCATGGGATACCTGACTGACCATACATGCTTTGTCCTAAGACAGATGTCTCACAAATGTTTTACATGTCATGTACATATATTCAAATTTTCCCAAGACCCATGGAATAGAATCAAGATGTCCATGTATACGAATAGTCATAAAATTTATCAACAAGTCCTATGAAATTTTACACTTAATAGTCAATGTTAAATAAACTCATGAAAGTACAGGATTTGAAATAACATGTCTGAAAATACCAATATAGGACAAGGAGAACCATATGTTGTCATAAAATAGGGGGGGTGCATCATTCTGTTGAATGATTCCAAATAGATGATGAGGACCATCATGTACCAAACTAGGATAAGGAGGTTTGGATCATAATTTACAACAATTAGTAATCAAAAATGTGGATCATCATGTCAAAAAAATCCATTTAATAAATGAGAATATTATAATTAATTTTCTATATGATTCTATCTAATGGAATTCCATGTCAAGAACCTGAGTATCGCTTAAGGCATGAAAAAATCCTATGTCTTATCATTTATATTATTAGTATCCATTGAATATATTCAGAATTAAAAAAGGTCTATGTGTTATACTATTTCTATTTAACAATTTATAACTTTTCATTAGTCAATCCCCCTTCAAGTGATAAACAAGGTGTAAGTTACATGGTCTTACGACTCACATATCATTAAATTATTTATTAATTCCAAAGGATGGATGAACCATAAAAAGTATTCATCTTATTCAGAATATAATTTAATTAAACTATTATCAAGAGAAAAGATATCAGAACACAAAGGTGGTTCAATTCTATGATAAAGAAAAATAGGCCATGGAAATCTAAGAAACACACCCATAGAAGTTATTCTTTGAGTTGAGTTGTACAACCTCTAAAGAATCTATTAGGACCAAAATACTAAAAAATTTAACGAATTAGAAAATATTTAATTTATTTAACATTTAAGACTTAACAAATGGAAAATCATACATGTGGAACAAAAAACATAATATAATCAACAAGAATTTTATTGAATAGTACTAAACCACCAACTATATACCGGTAGACAAATCCTCATCTTGTATCGATCTATAATTCAGGATGGAATGAGAGAAGTAAGAAAAACTAGATAATCACCCTAAAAACATGGTATATAATTTTTCATATAAATAAAACCAAAAATGGAAAGATAAACGGAGAAAAGAAGAAAGGTGAATCTTAGACTTACTAAGGGTGAACCAACACAATTGATAATGATCGAATTGAAGCACATATAAAGGAGATCTCTGAAATCCTAGTTGGAGAGGAAAAGATGGAAACCCATGGGGGATCTTTTGTGTGCATGTAGGAGGAGAAATGAGGGGTTAATGGTTAAAGGTTTTGGGGAAAATAGTTATTTCCCCTTTTTGGATGGGCACATGGTTTGGTCACCTGAGTTTCCAAATTGTGCAGCAATCAGGTGGTTAGAACTATCGGGGAGTCTTCACTTCACACTTCTAAGCTTCAAGGATAGAAAAATAAAGCATAGTTTGTACATTAATAATTTCTAAGCTACTCCTCTAACATGGTTAATGAAAAAAGTTCGGAAAATAGTGTGAAAATAGTGTGAGTTACCTCTATAGTTTTCTATAGGGTTCTCATGGAAATGAGACCTCTATTGCGTGGTTTGAAAAAATATTCTCCATCCTTTCTTGTCTATAGAGTTGATCCATATGGTTACTATAACCATGTGTTAACCATTTACCTTAGTCTATTTCTCAAAAAAACCTAGTCTCCGAATCTTGAACCATTCCTAAACTCTCATGAAGCTTATTTGTACTATTTTGGAACTCTCATTTATATAAACAAAATATCTTGACAAAAAAAATGATCCGTACCTAATATGAAAATAAGGATATTATAAACATGACTACATCATGATTTTGCATTATCTCACAAAATCATCTCCAAAATGAACTAACCTTCAAAAGACCACATAAAAGATTCAGGATGAGTTAAATAAATCCCCATTTATTCTGTGATTAAAAACAAACAAAACACTTATTTGAAATTAAATATTGATCTCTTACATTCTATAACTTTTTCAACATAAGTTTCAACATTCTCTAAGTTAGATAACCTTGGTTCCAACATTCTATACCTTTGTGTTTATTAAAATTCCAATGTATCCTCAATTATCATAGTGAAATTCTACTCTTATTTATAATTAAATTTTAATCTCTATCATTATATTACTTTTCCAATATAAGTTCCAAAATTCTCTAAGATAGGTAACCTTGGTTCCAACACTCTATGCCTTTGGGTTTTTGGAAATCCAAAGTATCTCCAATGACCATAGTGAGATTTTAGTGGATGTAGAAATGAAAATTAATTAACTCAAATATCACACCATTTATATGTTTGTAGTTCCCAATGTATAAAACAAGAGATAAAGAAATGTAACCGTGCCTCAATTCACACCTTTAATATTTATGTCAAATTACCATTTTTTTGTTAAACTCTGAAACTCCATTGATCACCCAGTGTCTTCATCCATATGAATCTCCCCATTACTCATTAATATTGAACTCCTTCTAACCCCATAGAGTGTATCCCCACTATATTGTAAACCAAACTCCCCTAAAAGTTAAACTCCTCCTTAACATGGGGATTGTTCCCTAACATAATTTATTGATCTCTTTGAAATTCCCTAAAAAAACAGAAATTATGGCCCTTAATTATCCTAATAACACAGAGTCAACAATTTATCTATACCATCCTATATTTAACCATATATTTTCTTTCCCTAGAATAATTTCCTTACTTTTTCAAATGAATAGAAACTTCAGTGGAAAATAAATCATACAATATATAAATCAAATTAACAACACATTATTTACTCAAAAAGGTACATTATAAAAAAAGAACAAAAAACCAACTATTTAATCCCAGGTATTATTACATATCAAGGATTATTATATCCCTTAAATTTGGGTAAAATAAAATAGGGAAATAAGTATACAAGAACAATATTGTTACAAATATAAAATCCCTTAGATCAACTTCACCCTTGAGAGTCTCTCTGAGTATAACTAAACCTACAATGAGAAAAAATATGATGAATATAGATTTTCTTTTAAAATCATATAAGAATGAGAATTATTTTTTGACAATTTAGAAATAAATGAATATATAAAATTTAATGGGGATAATATATCTGTTATTTAACAATTATAAATGGGTATACAACTTTTGGACATAATACTAATAAACCTATTACATGTATGGAATTATTATTATGTAGATAATACAAAAAATATTTATTTATATTTAAAAAATATATAAATTCATTAAAAATATTTAATTTAAAATAAAATAAATTATTTTTGGATAGAATAGAAAAATACCAATTCATTTTCAAAAATATTTTTTAACAAAATTATTTTATGCATCATATATTCTTAAGTATATTTATTACCTTTAAATAATGATATGAATAAAATAGAATGATAAAACTCTTGGAATTATTAGTAAAAAAATTAATAATATCCAATAAATAATTAAAGAACTATAAGTAATACTAATTTAACTATTCATGGTAAAAAAATATGTTTTATTTATAAACATTATTTTTATTTTTTATATTTTATGTTTTTATTTAAAAGTTATGTTTCTCATATTTGGAGTATTATGTTTAATGAAATATATTGTTTATATAAATATAAATGGATAAATATTCATTAATTTATTATTAATTGTCTAGTAATAAAAATAAAATCATTTAAATTTAAGTCATACATTCTAATGATTTTTTTTATTTTTTGTGCATTTTTATCTTTATGAATTAAATTAAATTATATTATAGAATCATTTTAATGAAATTTTTTATATATATTATCAAATAAATTACCTATCATATATTTATTTTCTTACTTACTAAGGAATAAGAATAAATTTAGATTTAGATTTTAATTTTTTTTATGGATTATACATTTTCATTTTAAAAGAAATTTCGATAACTTTTATAAATTTAATTTAATAAAATATATTTAAAATTTGGCGTCATCATGTGAAAATTTGGTATGTTTAGTTTCGTTTTTTGAATTAAATATAAGTTGTCATGGTAAATGTGAGTTACCATAATAAAGGGTAAAGTAAGGTAAAAGGGTTAAAATACTAGATAAAGCAATGCAATATCATAAAAACATATCTCTAAATGCCTGTATAAGGGTATAATATACCTACTTGAACCATTTTTACATTTTTTATCTAATTTACATGAGAAATTACTTTCCTCCCATATTAAGGATTGAGTATTCAAAAAAATACCACTATAACTCACATGTTAAAGGACCCTTACTCTACCCACTTGAAGCCATTCTTTTTCATTTGTTATCTCTTAAATCCCATCCCAATCTCTCTCTCTCTAATAAGTCTATATTATCATGGGTATATTTTTCTCTCAAGATAAATCCACAGTTAAATAAAAACTAATAAGTATTCCAAGGGAAGATATGTTCTCTTCTTTGAGTTTAGAGTATGTTATAGGAAAGAGAAATATATGGTAATGATTTTTGTTAACTCAATCTCATTTTATTAACTCATACACCTTCTTCTTTGACTATGTTCTTATATGTTTTATATTCTACCGTATTATTGTATTATATTTTACTCCCTCTTTATTTTTAAGGAATTTACATTTCTTTCTCATAACCTCATTATAAATTGATTATTAAATCTAAAAATATGACATTCTAAGATGTTTTGTGGTAATTTTTTTCATTAACATAATTGTCATATTATATACCAATTTTCCTTAATATGGTGTATATAATTACACATATACTAATTTTATCCTTATTTACATTATATTCTCATGGTTTTTATTCCCATTTTTTCATTATTTGACTTTTGGTTCATATACCACCAAAAATATATTGGTTTTATTGGGAGAATATTCTTTTCATTGAGTCATAATTTTTCTTCTTTGAATAAGGTTTTTTAATTATATTATATTCTTTCTTTTTTCATATCATATATTATTTTTTATTTATTTATAGGGAAATTATATTTTATATTAAAAATCCCCATTTTGTTTGATTTTCTTACTTCATAAAATTATTATATTTTGATGTATAATTTTCACCCACTATATTGGGTATTTTCATTACATTTACATATTGTTTCATTGAATTTTTTTATTTATTATTATGAAATATAAATATGTATTTTAATATCTAAAAATCACATTTCTCTTTATCAGTATTCAATATGATGTTACATAATTATTTTATTGATGTAAGATTCTTTAAAACTGTTTAAAAAGTTTAAAATGTATTATTTCTACTTTTTTATATTTTTTATCTTAATGTACACATTTTTTCTATTTTACATTTTTTCTTAATCAAGGTTAAATTATTAGAATTTTTTTAAATTATATTTTCAAAAAATATCACTTACTATACTTTGAAAATATTTTTGAAAGGGACATACAATGTTTATACAACAACATCATGAAAGCAACAAGAAATATTATTTTTATGATTTATATTACATTTTACATTCTTTATTATAAAATTTAATTTTCATTAAAATTAATACTAATTATAAAATATTTAAAAATATTATTATTAAAATATTATTACCTTTATTTCATTTCTTAGAAATTATATTTAATTCATAATTTATAATATTTTTGAATATTTCAATCTTGCATAAGATATTAGGAGTTTATTTCTTAACTCTTCTATAAGTTATTATCATCCTCTAAAGTATTTTTACCCAATGTTAATACTCTCTTATATTCCATTCGTTGAAAATTTCTTATGGTATATAACTTTTTCATAACCATCTACCATTGAAAAAAAAATCTATTGATTCACTATTAAGACATTTATGTATTAATAGTTATGGGTAAACAAAATATCTATGATAGGATTGATCCATCACTTCCTTTTTATTTCATCATAAACATATTTATACAAGAAAACCTTTCTACTAATGCCTTTATATTATGGTTATCTTACACTTATAATTTTTGATTTAAGGATATTCACCAAGATAATAACACCTTTCGAACAACTGGGGTAAACTATAGATATGAAAATATATTATTTTATTCTATAGAGGTAATCCAGTCATTGATTTATAATCCAGGTATGGAAATATTTTTTTAAAATTATGGTATTATCCACTTTATTTATATGGATGTTTTTTATTTATTAAATATTTTTATATGAAACCGATTGTATTTAATGGGTTAATCCTGATTTTTTAATAGGTATGGGAATCCACACCTTTTTATTAAGACAAATACATCCCTATTATTATTCTATAGATATGGATACCATTAAAAAGCCTTTATAGGCCTAGTGGGCGTTAAACCCCAATACATTAGACCCATCATCTAAGAATCGTAGGTTAAAAAATTGTCTAAAGAACTCATGTGTTATCACTAGAGATTGACTGGTTTACATGCTACTGGTCTTATACCTGTCAGCACCATTCCACCACCCACCATCTTTACTAGTGACTACCACTCCTATAATCATTAGCGTGACATCTACCTCATTCTTCTACTGCTCCATCGATAATCAATGACCACTTTTGTCCATCATCCCAACACTAAGATCGCCTGCTGCTCCTGCAACCAGCAGACACCATACATGCATCATAGCACCCGCTACTACACCATGGCTAGACTCCTACAGTGGTGGCCTTCCATCACCCCGATCCATGTGTTTATAAATTCCCCTATATCATTATGTGATGGGTGGGACTGTAATTATATATCCCTATAATTCATTGATTAAATATATATATCTCATTATGTGACAATGATACATGGATATTAATGATCGATATACTATGTTATAGGATGCATGTTCTAATTCTTGATCCACTATGTCGTGAGATGTGGGTTGTGATTCCAAATTAAATATTTTATAGGATTCAGGTGGAGATTCCATATTCACTATGTTACTAGACATGGACAATTCCTCATAATCTATTAAGTTATGGTTGTCTTTGTGGAAAAAATTGAAAATTGAAATGATTTTATATGATTATGTTTTTCCATATAACAATGTTATTCTCCATTACTCATGATTATTTTCTCATGTTCCACGATCTTATTCCATGGAATATTTTATGCTTATATGATGGATCCTTGTAAGGCTAACTATCCTTATTTAATGATCCATGTTATTCTGTCATGCCTTATAACTTTCTCTTATGATTTTACATTCTATTTTAATCAGTTATTTCTCCTATGGTCACATTTTCTCACATTATTATATTCTAATACTCTTTGAATCATTAATATATTTATTTTTATGAAGGTTTTGAGCTCAATAATTCTTATGTTTCTTATTTTCTCAAGGAATTATATAAAAAAATATATCTAGGAGGAATTAATGAGTGGAGAATTTTGTGGGAGATGTTGAAGAGAAAATGTGTAATAATATGATTTTGTAGGTAATTTATAATGACATTAAAACGTTGGGTCTTATAATTTTTTTTAATATAGATATAATAAGTATAATATGGAAAACTGATGAATTTATTTTTTCGTCATCACAGTTGGTATCAGAGTGGGGTTTAGTTATTCTTTATGTTAGGTTAATAAGTATAAGAGAACCAACCATAAATCAGCCCAGTTTTATTTAGGATTTTCAGAAAAAAATGTTTTCATTGATTGAATTGTTATAGTTATAGTTTGAACCATTGGGGTGAAATATTGAACCACTAGTTTTATAGATTGAGAAACATGTTTTTTAGTAGAACCTAATGTTTAATAGGCTGAAATGAAGGTGACATAGATTAAATCATAATAGTTTTTTATTTTTTAAATTCATATAATTATTTTTGATATTTTTATTAAAATATTATCATTTACTACTCACAAAAACCTTTTTGGTTTTAGTAAATGGAAAGAACCAGAATAAGATGAGTAAATAATGAGTGAGAAGGATAATGAATTTATATTACCAATGACTAAACAAATCAGATGGGAGATGGGGTGAAAACCTTCTTGGATATGCTATCTCAGGTTTTGAGTAATGAGGTAATCCATATTGAACTAAAAAATGCACCACATAAAAACTTCTCACTACTGATTCTTGCATAAAATGATGACCACCATCCTTTAATGGATCTTAAGACCCCGTAATTATTGGTCCATGGATCAACATGATAAAAACTTACGTTTTTATACTTTAATCATGATAAATTAATCTTGAATTTTTCTCATCTATAATGTGAAGAGAACTATACTTGAAAACTTATCTAAATAAAAAATCCAAAGGATCATATAGATATTAAAAATAATGTGAGAAATATTATAGAGTTTAACCATATCAAAATAGAATTGGTGTACCTAGTGATATTCAATTTTTACGTTTTAATAAAAACATCCCTATATAGTAAATTGAAGATATAATTGTGTGGGATAAATATATTTGTAAGGAAGAGAATGATAAATCCCATTTTTAAGTATGCATTATCTTTCCCTTGTTTAATTGTATTATTATTTCTCATTAATATAAAAGTTATTAGAAAATAAATCATATAATATATAAATCAAATTATCATCACTACAGTCCATATAATAGTACATTAAAAAAATTAAATTAAACTAAGTATTAAATACCATATATTACTACATTTCATGGATAATTAAATCAAATAAAATTACATAAAAAACATGGGATAATAAATATAAAATAATGACATTTTTAGAAATAGGGAATCTCCTAAACCTTCTTCATCCTTGAGAATAACTTTTAGTATAATAAAACCTATAATAAGAAAAAAATTCATGAATAGGGAAGTAATTTTATAAAATCTTAATGTAATGAGATGTGTGATTTTAGAAGTTATAATGGAAGGAATTTATAGAATGTAATGGGAGTAAAATAGTTGTTATTTAACCATAATAAAAGGAGACATAATTGTTGGGTGTAATAAAAGTAAACATATTACTAATTTGAAATTATAAAAATGTAGTTGATATAAACAAATTATTTAGATGTAAAAAAATATTTATTTTAATTAAAATAAATTATTTTATGATAAAATAAAAAATATCAATTCTTTTTTGAAAATATTATTTTAAAGATTTTTTTTATAAATTATGTATTTTTAATTAAATTTAAAACTTTTAAAGAACTATTTATTGAAAATATATTAATATAATTGATGTAATTACTTTTAAAATAAATTAATTATATCCAAGAAATTATTAAGGAACTACAAAGAATAAAATTTTTAGTTCTTAATGGCTAAAAATATATTTTATTTATCAATATTGTTCTAATTATATATTATATGTTTTTATTTAAAATTTAATTTATCTTATTTAGAGTATAATAATTATTTAAATTTATTTTATATATTTATAAGAAAATAAATAAACATCAATGAATTGATTATTATCCAGTTAATAATAAATATAAAATAATTTAATGCTAAAAACAAAATTTCCAATGAATTGTTTTTTATAAATGTTGTGTATTTTCATATAAATAAATTATATTTACATATTAAATAATAGTTTTAATGAAATTTATTGTTTATATATGTTATAAAATAAATTACCAATAATTTAATAATTATAAATTGTTAAAGAATAAGAATAAATTCATTTTTGCGCTTAGAAAATATTTTTCAAAAAATATTTCTATACATTATACATTTTCATTTTAAAATTAATTTTAATCACTTTTAGAAATTGAATCTCATAAAATAGATTTCATATTTGTAATTATATTTTTTAATCTAGTTAATAAGTATAGTTTTACTTTTTGGATAAAAAGTATTTTGTAGAGGTAAAAGTGAGTTACTAAAGTAATATATCAAGTGAGGTAAAAGGGTTAAAATAAGGTGAAATGTCATTAAATATCACAAATTATTATCTATGGATGTGTGTATATGGAAATGATAAAACTTCACTCAAGTATTTCCATTTATTGACCCACATTCAATGAGAAATTTCGTTCCTTACTTATTAAGAAATGTGTGTTTTTATAAATTCCACTCAAGCTCACTTATTATAGAACCCCTACTCTGGAAACTTCTACCCACACATTTAATTTTTTCTAGAACCCCTACTTGATTTATCTACCTTATAACCCTATCCCATATTGGGTAGATTTTTGTTTAAAGATAATTACCCAATTCCTTCAAAAATAATAACACTTACAAGAGAAGATATAATTTCTTCTTTGATGTTAGGTCACATTTGAGGAAGTGAAAATACAAGGTAAGGGTTTTTTATTGAATCAATATCTTTTCATTAAGTCATATAAATTATTATTTGACCATGTTATTCAAAGTTTGATTGATTATTCCCTATGATTGTATTATATTATATTCAATATTTTCTTTCTTGGGATTTTAATTTCTTTTTCATATCCACTTTCCCAATATATTCTTACATATTAATATATGATGTGGTAAGGGGTTTTAATATCAATTTTAATCCATCAAGGAATGTTTAATATTACGTTCCTATTTTCAATTATATGATAACTACATAAATACTTCTTTTATCATTGTTTAAATTTGATTTAGGGGGTTTGTAATTCTATTCTCTCTTTCCTTGATTTTTTATTCATACACCACCAAAGTGGTAAGCGTTTTATTGACTCAATATTATTTTCATTAACATATCCACTTTCTTCTTGGAACATGTTATATAATTTTTGTATACTATACAAATATTCTATATAATATAGTATTTTAAATTTCTTTCTATGGAAATTTTATTTTCTTATCAAAATATTCATTTTAATTAATTTTCTTACTTTATAAAAATACGATGTTGTAGTGGATTATTTTTACCCTCTATATTGAGAATTTTTCTTCCATATCCATATTATTTATTACTAAATCAGGTTTATTTTACTATTTTATAAGATTAATATTTATTCTATTCTATACACTTCCTATTTCTTATTATATATATTCAAAATTATGTTTTATTTTTATTTTATTAATGTGGGTTTATGTAAAACTATTTAGAAAGACAGAAGGAATTATTTCACATTCGTATATTTTGTATCTCCATTTCCAAATTTATCATTCCTAACCTTTATTTTTTTTGAAGGTTCCATAATTGGGGATTCTTTTAATATGGATTTATTATTACCTTTTAAAAATGATTTTTAAAGTGACCTATAATGTTTTTATTATAATTTCACCAAAACGTCAAGAAACATCTTTTTAGTAATTCTCTTTAATTTTCTATTATTACTTATCATGGTTAATTTTCATTGAAATCAACAAGTATTTTAATATATTTGAAAGAAAATTTTTATTGATATATTCTCATAAATATGTCATTTCTATAAAATGATATATAAACTATTCATTTTTATACTTTTTAAATATTTCAATGTTTTGTAAAAGATAAATAATTTATTTATTTTCTTCCTATGAATCAATTTCTAGCATTATAAATAATATTTATATTTCAGACCATGAATATAACTTTTGGTTTATTTACACCCATTATACCATTTTCTCAAAAAAAATCCTATCAAAAAATAATGTATTGATTCATTTTTAATACTTCCATCTATCAATGGTGATAAGGTGATGAAAACGCTATGAGAGGATTTATCCATCACTACCTTTGTCATTACTTATCGATATAATTATATATGATAACTTTTCTTCCAATGCCTTTCCATTGTGAGTACCATATAATAATTACTTTTAATTAAAGGGTATTCACGTAGGTAATCCTACATTTGATTGACTAGGAAGAAATATTGATATTACAATATATTATTTTATTCAAAAAAATAAATCATGTAATCCAATAATCAATTGGTAATCCATGTACAGATATATTTTTTTGATGGTATCATCCACTTTATTTCTTTGGATGATTTTATACATCATATAATTTTATATATAACCCATTGTATTTTCATGGATTAATCAGGATATGATTTTAATAGATGTTTAATTAACACTATGTGGCACATATATGTATAGATATATGATACTATGATGGGTGATCTTGGAATTATAAACTCTATAATGAATTGGCTAAATATTTATATCTCATTGGATTAATATGGGATGTGTGTGTTTATTCTTGATGAACTATGCGATAGTATGTGGGTGTTTATGACCAATCCACTATGTTATGGGACATGGGTGGTGATGCTCAATCTACTTTATTATGGGACACAAGTGGCGATTACCGATCAACTATATTATAGGACACATGATATGATTCCAGATCCAATAGGTTATTTTGTCCTTGATGTTTAACCATAATAAATTCTATGATTTTATATGCTCATGTTTTTATCACATTCCTATGTTATTCTACATGAATCAGAATTAATATCTCATGTTCCAAATTCTACTTCCATGGTATATGTTATTCTTTAATGATGATCAATTTTGAGGATAAATTCAATTATTCCATGATATATGTTATTTTATCCTGACATATGATCATATCTTTTGATTTCATATTCTTTTTAATCATTCATTTCACCAATGTTCATTTATGATCACATGATTATGATATAATCCTCTATAACTTATTGATAAGTTTTTCCCTTCCTTTATCTAATGTTACTCATTTCCCTCGGAAATGTTTTTAAAAAATATATCTAGGATGAAGTCATGAGTGGTGAATTTTATGGCTGATGTTAATGAAATAATGTGTAATGAAATGTATATATATAATCTATAAATACAATAAAATAATGGTTACTAGGAATGAGTTTTAATGTTGATGTTAGAGGTATAATCATGTAAAATAATGAATATGTTTTTGTTTCATCTCATTCAGAACCTTTAACAAAAATGAAATTGGATAATCTTTTATAAATCATTTAACAACCATGTTAAATATTAAAATAAATATCAAAATAATTTTTTTAATAAAAATCATTTGAAGGGGAGTGAAGGATATCCTCAAGGAGGCCAAAAGTGGTGTGGCCCCATGAAATATTCCTCATATATGACCATTTCATAGAGATGGGGGTTTGTAAACCTCCTAAAACCAAGGGCGGTGGTTAAATACCAAATTTAAAACAATAATTTTTAAACAATGTTGTGGTCAATGGTTTTGTAACATTATATCCCCCTTATAGAATTATTCAAAACAATTTCATATTGATCCATTCCAACTCCACATTCTCTTGAAAGAAATGTTATCAAATCTTAATGTGTTTTGTGTGAAAGTTTTGTATTAGATTATTTTTTAATTAAATGGAACTCTTGTGGTCAAAATTGATCAACATAGGAACATTAATGTATTCAACATGATCCTCTAGTTAGTCATTCATCCCTAACAAGTGAGTATATTCCAATATAGTGGAAATATATTCTAATTCATCCATGATAAGAGAAATTATCAATTATTTCATTTTGAAGCAACCCATAAACTAGCTCCAAATAAATAAAGATCATCCACTAGGGGATTTTTAATATATAATATTTTCAGTTTGGTTCACATATAAAAATGTATAAATTTATTGATAATTTACCACATAGTACCCCAAACCATTATCTTGTTTTCATTGAATTTCCCTCATGATTATCCTTAAAGTGGTAACATGTTTATCCTTTAGACTAATTTGATATCAAGCTTCCAAACATATAGCATAAACTATGTTTGGACTTATTTATATTAGGTATAACAAACTTACAACCATCCTTTCATATATTGTAAGACCAAAAATTATCCTTAATCATTCCTTCGAAGTTTATTTCTAATCACAATTATTATTGAAACTAGTTTCACCTCATTTATGTTAAAATTATTTAGTAATCCCAATTCAAAATTTTCCTAAGAAATAAATCAATATTCTCTCATCCAATTCACATATAGTTCAAGATAATATGTAATCTCCCCATTCATAGACATCTCAAACTCTATTCTCATTAAATCTTTTAATTATTTCACTAATTTTAATTTTACCAATTAAATATGATATCATAAACTTAGAGGTGTATTGTAAAATAATATTACTTAATTTATTTCATATATATGTTTTCATCAACACCACATCTACAAAATTATATCTTCCCTATGTAATTGTCCAATTGAGCATATTGATCTTGAGATTCTTTATTTAAGATAAACAAAGATTTATTCAAATGAAATATATTTTCTTTATCATTACGGACTAGAAAATCCATATGTTATTCAATATAAACTTCCTCCTTAAAAACTCAATTTAAAAATTCTATTTTTACATTCATTTGATACACTTTAAAACCTATTTTAATTATAATAACCAAGTACAGTTATATAAACTCATGCCTCTCCACTATTAATTTATTCATTGTATATTCATTTTATTTGCATACAATTATTATATAGAAATGTAATTTTTTTCTAGAAAAATTTTACATGATCTTCTTATTCATTATTAAATACCCAATTCATTAAAAACATGTTGTGAGAATTTGACAAATTCATAAATTCCCTATTATATTTTTTTCTTAATTTGGCCAAAATAATCTTTCCCATCCTTAACCCATTAATCAAACTTTATTTCTACTTCAAATTATTCTGGTTCTACTTGAGATAATACAATATTCAGCTCTACACCTCTCATTCCTCATGTTTATGTTGGATTGTATTCACCACTTATGATATTTGACTCATCAATTATAATATCTTCCATTTCAACTTTGAGTAAATGGTTTTATTTATTTAAAATCATCTTATTGCTTTTATTGAACCACAAAATTTTAATCATGTGTTGGATTTTGGGAGCCTCTAGAATTTGTTTCAAAATCTTTAACTTCATCATAACATTTGGTCAAATTTTAAAATTCTATAATTTATTTAATACTACCTCTTCAATCAAATTAACATCATTTATCTCTAATTTTATTTCAATATCTCATTGAATAATTTTTAGGCTTTAATATTAATAATGTAACCTAAGAAAATTTCTCTATCAGTCACACCTCCATAGTTTACTTGGCTTCCATTGTTTTTATGAATGCAACATTTACTTCCCAACACTCTAAAGCAGTTCAATGTCCCATACAAGGAGATAAGTAAAAGGGTTTTCTTATTCTCTTTATATAAATGTGAAATTTATTTTTATCATAGATATAATCTCATATACATGAAACCACAAATATTTATGGATTATTTTTTCTTCCCCTGATTTACTGGGGTTTCATTTTCTATTTTCATTGGTTTTGATTCTCTTTTTCTTTCAGGATATCTTGTATTCTTATATCTTTGTGTTTTTTAATTAATATATTGGGATGTTAATATAAATGTTTTGGCTTCCTTATATGATACATTTTGTATGGCGTCTTCTCTTGGCTAAGACATATAAACGATTGATTTTTGTGTGTAAACTACTACTTGAATCACTTTCTTCAAATAATTAATTAAGATTTAACTTTTGATAAGTTGTTTCTCACAAGGTTTTTCACCATCCAATTCCTTTTTTTCCACTAAAACATTTTCTGTGGTGTTCTAATGGATGAGACATTATTCTTTATGTCATACTTCCTTAAATAATTTTACACATTAATATAAGTTTCTTCGATTCCATTATCTAGTCACAAAATTATGATTGATTGATGAGGGACAACATTTCACAAATTTTTAATTGGTTTTTTATTCACAATTAATCCCAAAATATAAAAAATATGAGTTTTTTTATTCAAAATAATTTACTTTAGGAAATCAATAATTAATTGTTTAAATAGACTAAATCAAGGCTCAAAAGGTGTTTATAATTTTTTTCTTTAATTTAGAATCTATAAATAGACTTTGAATTTTAGAAGTTCATCATTTAAAGAATTTCAATATTAGTTTCATTGATTAATTTTTTTGATCTAAATTTAAAAAATCCTATATTAATTATTTTTTCATCTAATTCTAGTTGAAGTCAAAAATAAAAAAGGCCACCACTATAGGTTCCATTTTACTACCAAAATATAAGTGCCATCTAAGGGAAAAAACATGTCATGGAGGCCAAATTTAGAAAATTCATTCTAGTATAGGTGTCATTATTTCTCAAGGGTGATGTTGTGGTGGATATAATTCATGTTTTGGAGCCCTGTGTAGGTGTAATTTGGATAACATTGGTGTCATTGGAACCTATACTACTATGATCCCACACTTAGTGAAAATTTTATGGACAGTCGATTGGATGAATTAAAATTGAAATTCCCAAAATGCAAAACCCAAAACAAAAAACCCTTTTCATTGGTTCAATAAAACAAGAGATAGATCTACTAAATGATCCAGTCAGAGATCATAAAAATAAAAAGGGAGTTGGAGATCACATGTGTAATTTTGAGTAATAAATAAAAGATTCAGGATCCCAAAAGAATCCACATGAACCTTAAATATGTACAATATATGTATCGACCATCCAAGGAAGAAAGAGTTTAATCTCACTACTCAAGACTAAACTTGAAGGAGAATGATTACCTTTTTGTTTCTGTTAAAATATTCCATTCACCCCTACTAGTTAAGGTTCTGAACTCACACTATGATTAGGATAAATCAAAAATATTTTTTTTTAAATATCCAGTGATGGAATTATATGTTATGTTTTCTACAAAAAGGGAAACTCCCTTATACACAATTTTTAATTTCAGTTTATTTATATTTTCAATTTTTATGTTTTTTGTTTCATGAGATCTGAGGTCATTAACAAGTTAAATAAATGACATTCACTCTAAATATGTATTTCATCTATTTTTATTCTCTTACTTTGTTCTATACATAATCCCAACTTAATCTATATTTGTTTATCATACAATGAAGGGGAGTGAGGATAGTTCAAGGGGTGATTGAGGGTTATTGATCACCATGGGTAGGTTAATGTCACACTTTAGTTATTATTACTACACTAACTATCCAAACACACATGAGAGAGTGTTTATAAATCAAGGATTTGAGTCACTTGTTTATATTTGGAAAAGGATTGAATTTATTTATAAGATATTTTAATAGTTTACTATGAGGGAATTATCCAAAGTTATCCACACATTATTTATATCTATTTAGTTTCCTTCACATATCATACATTCACCCACTATTTTACCCAATACTTTTATTCTTTTAAAATAAAATATTTTTTTAGTATAGAAGGGGATAACATGAGTGATAATTACCTTCCCTAAGATAATGATATTCGTTAATATCCTCTAGAAGCATTCTAGGGTCTCTGGAAATTTATATTGATTACAAGGTCTATAGAAACAATCAAATCACTTGAAACATTTATAGAGAGGATTTAAACCTCATTTCATGTTTATAAATGAAATACATTCTTTTTCACATTTTCTTTCTTTTAATTTTATTTTATGTTTTCTTTCCATTAATAGATTTAGAATATAGTTTATTCCATTATTTTGATAATGGATTACTATTTTAGTACCCTTTTAGAAGAAGATGATGAGATTAAATCCATGGTTAAGACATTGTTTTGTAATATCCAAAATGATCAAAATTTGTACTCATAAGTGAAGGATGAAAAATATATACAATAAGTCAACATGGATAAACTGAAAATCCTGGTTTACTATGTCACTACCAAAGTATATCATGCTATGTAATTAGAAGAGTACACAATATGATAGTAAAAGATGAGATAAATATGGAACCTCTCACCATATGGACAATTAAGGTATAGGGACATCTTGAATAAGAAGATAACCCACCACTGTTTACTCTTAAAAATATTTTCCCAGATACCTTACATTTTAAAGAAGAATTATAAGATGATACTAATGACTGGGTAACTTCTTCTTTGAACTCATTTTATTTACAACTTATTAAAAATAAATTCAAACCATACTCCTATTATATTTGTACCTCCTATTTAGAACCTTTCTTACAAGATTTGGATGACGAAGACAACCATGGAATAGTGGGGCTCTTTTTCGAAGAGAATGAGGATTTTACACTATGGAAAAAATCCATACATGAAGTATTATAAGAGGCACTAAACTTAGATAATGAACTATTGGATCTAATAAAAATGAGGGATACTACTCACTTCAAATGATTTTATTCTATTTTTCGAAAGTTAATGTATCCACTAATATCCATAGTTTTAATTTTACATATTCATATCAATTGATTATCAACTTGGATGATGATAAATATAAGCTTTAAGAATTATATTTTTGGGATAGAATTGAGGACACACTGAACTTAAGAATTATAAATAACTTTTCATGAGTGTTCCACGAGAAACATGTGTTTCAAAAAGTATTTTTAAGGGATTTGATCAGACCTTTAACTCCTCTGATTATAATTATATATCTTTTTTATAACTATATCTACATAGTTTTTAGATTCTAAAATAAGTTCAAATTCATAGGTACCTTACATAAAAGAAAGAGGTTTCGGAATAAGTAAAAGAGGAGCCATTATGGTTGCTACTATGGTTGGAGTGGAGGATTTTATGAGAGATTACTTCCATGATGGAAAAATAATTGAAGATAAACAATATGAAAATCCACTCCTTGGAGAAACATTAACACACTAATTGGTTTGTCAAAGGCTGTTAGATAATGAAGAGGTTATGTATGATGAGTATTTTGATAATTTATTGAAATATTCTATATAAAATTTTGGATAATATGAAAAAAGAGAAGTGGATGAAATAGAATAAGTGGGCGAAAATACTTGGACATACTAGTCCAATAAGAACATGAGAAATAAACTGATTTGGTTATAAAATAAGTGAAAGAACCGGTAGATATACCATATTAAAACCCCCCTCAATAACACTAAGAACATGATATAGAGGGTGGTGTATAAAAGGAGGGGTTCCTAGTGGTCTCTCATAAAGGAACATAAGTAAAAATTTCTATATATGAGGGGAATTACTTTAATCTAAACATAACTTCGTTTAACATAATTCTTCTTAGAATGTTCAAAAGATATACATTGGTTGAAGTTGTAAAAACAATATTATAGAAGAATCTAATGGAAGAAGAATCTATAATAGATGTGGATAATTAGTACCCATATGTCATCCTTCCACCCCCACTTTATAGGATACACAACAATTATTAATGGGTGGATATAAATAACTATATCCAAAATGGAATCCAAATATAATTAAAGAATAGTGTATATGAAATGAATAAGATGTATTGGTTTGAATAAAACAAACCAAAGTCTCAGACATATTTGGGATAAACATATTTTTGTATTATTGTGGACAACCTAAATAAAACCAATATTTGGTGGGAAAACCCAAAACTATCCCCCCTTTCTTTTTATTTTTTTCTTTATTTTATTATTTTTTCATAACCTTTTAATATTTAAATATGTTTTATCATTATTATAGATTTTAATGGATGGAAGAATCGTAGGAATCAATAAGATGAAATTAAATAAATGTATCACACCCAATAACAATTCTAATATATTGTTTTAAACTTTTTTACTCAAAATAACGGTTAAATTTTGCTGGACTTAAAATGAGATGTGTTGAGGAAGTGTGGGGGGTGGAACTAATGCCTATTTAGTATGCATTTAAAAGGATTTTAAGATCCATTTTTATGAATTTGTAAATAATTTTTTTATTTTATTTTTTATTTTTAATGTGTTTTTAGTTATTAGACTTTATTTTTAATGTTTTTCTGTCTAGTGGAAGATTTCATGATTGTTTTGAGGATTTTGTGAATTTCTAAATTACTAGAATTATATGGTTGTTTAGTGAATTTTATAAATATATTTATATAAAATCTATTTTAGAATTTGGAAAATTAATGTGATTGAAATGTTTGAAGTGGAACTAGAATTATAACATGAGGAAACTATGTTTTATAATTTGAACCTAGGTAACATTAACTTGGGGAAAAAGAAAAACATAGGGAGAAAACTAAAAAAGGAGTGATATAAGTCCTTTGAAACTAGAGTAAAATTTTTAATTTGGATCCCAAAATGAATTTACAAGATGATTAGTTTGTGGGTGTGTGGGAAATTATGTTTGTAAATTAATGAGTTTTTTACAAATACAATGGTGGGAAAAAATTCAATAAGTTTATACTTATAAGAAATGAATGGATTAAGTCGAGGAGAATATTTAACCAAAATAAAAAAAGTTGAAATGAATTATAATAATATCATTAGATTTGAATCAAGGAAGTGGAAAATGAATCTTTGGTTTAGGTAACCTTGGGGAATGTGATAAACTAAAGTGACCTTTGTTAAAGATTTAATTCCACTAAATTCAAATTTGTTTCACTCTTAGAACTAGAACATTAAATTGAATTTAAGTGGGATTGTATGATTAATTCATATATGAGGTATGAAAATTTAAAATAATGGAACAATATTTTCTTGATCTTATTTCTTGTATGTGTATTTTTATATAGGAAAGTCAATTTTTTTAATAAAATTAATTCTTTATATTTGTTAGAAGTGAAATTGTGTAAGTGAGGGGGAGTGAAGAGAGATAATATCTCCCAAATTTTATCTAATTTTCAATGGTAATTAATACACCAATAAAGATAAAACATGGATAATTTATTCATATTTGTTACTTTATATAATTTTAAATTAATCGGTTAAATGTAATAAATCATGTTTTGAATGTTGTATATCCATTTTAACTTTAATTGAGAATCCATACAGTGATTTGGTACTCTTGAAGATATTTATTTAAGTTTTTTTGAATTTATATTTAATCATTTAAATTTAATTTAACAAAAAAATCAACATATCCTATATTAATTTTCATTTCTTTATGTAAAGGTTGAAGATGAAAAATGAAGGGACACTAATGTACGTGTTATTTTTATGCTTGACACATGTGTCAACAAGGGCCAAAATAAGTGCCATTAAAATTGAATTTGAAATATTCATTCTAGTGTTGGTGTCATCGATGCTCAACATTGGTGTGTTGGTGGCCAACATACATATGATTAATCCCATTGTAAGTTTCATTTGTCCAATATAAGATTCATGGGTACCTATATAGGTGTTACCCCATACTTAGTGAAAATTTTAAGGATGGATGACTGTAGGGATTAAAATTGAAATTTCAAATAATGGTAAACCCTTAAAAAAACCCTCTTCACTACTTCAAAAAAATTATAGGGATATATAATAGATGATCCATGTGGATATCATACAAATTAAGAGGGTTTAAGAAACCATACAAGGAATTTCAAGCAAGATATAGAATATTCGAGAGCCTTGCTGAAGTCTTAATGACCCTAAAATATATACACATGCTGACCATCCAATGAGGATGGAACTTGTGATTATTAATCATCAATAAATAAGAAGGAGGAAAAATACATTTCTATTGAATATATACTATTCCCCTCATCCCACTTGTTAAGGGTTTAGTCATACACTAAGATTAGGAATAATCTCACTGTTTGTTTTTTCAATTTTATTTCTGAAGCTCCAGATATGGAATTGTATTCTATGTGTCTTGGAATATGAAAAACACCATCCTACTAACTTTTTTAATTTCAAAGAATTTATGTTTTCATTTTCATTTTATTAATATTAATTATATCCATGTTTCTTATTAAGAATAATATATTATAACCACAATTTCTAAGAATTTCATTTCAATATCTTATATTGCTTTAGTTTTCACATAATCACACCTTGTTTTTGAAGGTTTCGGGAACAATAGAAATGTAGGATGGTCATATACCCAACTTTGAAAATTTTTATAATCTATTATTAATCCGAGATGAACACGACAATGAATTCCAGTATCCACAAAATTGAATCAATGATAAAAGACAAAGCAGAGAACCCAAAACCGAGAAGGGAGGATCAACATATTTTGTTTATAATTAATTAAATTAAATTATAGAATAATGTCCAAGATGATTATTTATTCACTGATGTGTCCCACCATTTGTTTGAGGTGCATATTCATTGCGATGTATAATCCAAGGATAGGAATCCTCTAGTGGTGATCCACACATGGTCCACATATCTATGGACGTCACCGAAGGAATCTCTGGGTGCTAGCACGGAATATCCCGGTGCTTGCGATGTCCTCCTTTGATCTCATTGAGAATAACATCAAAAGTGTTCTCCTTTATCAGGTGGAGGAGGATCTCTCTCATTCTTCAGTGTTTTCATGGAAAGGGAAGAGTTATATAGGCTCAAGACCTTTTCTCTAAGGATGTTTTTCACACCAAAATTGGGTTTTCCAGTCAAACAACCCCTTATATAATATATGGAATAATAAAATAATGGCTAATTTAATTCACTAGGTAATAATACTTAATTAGAACAGGTTCTGTTACATAATTTATTATTCCATGTGAATCCCAAGGTAAAATAATAATATCAATGCTATTATTTTCATGACATGTGATTAACTTTCATGTTATATATAAATATTATTTCTCACCATATTGATAACTTAGTCTGCCAATCCTCCTCAATATTTATCGGGCCTTGAATAATGACTATTTATTTATAAAATAATCAAAACTGAATTATTCACTGATGAATGAACATTCCATCCGCAATACATTCTCTCAAATAACTTGTGAA
The DNA here is from genome assembly GCA_963277665.1 of Viscum album. NCBI lineage: Eukaryota > Viridiplantae > Streptophyta > Magnoliopsida > Santalales > Viscaceae > Viscum > Viscum album. The sequence continues at coordinate 1,081,472,001 of OY728134.1, read as the reverse complement.
AAAATAAATGTGATCAAGAATACCTGAATAATTATTAAACCAAAACCATGAATAATATTTATTCAACTTGTTAAATAAATAAATTATTTAACTGAGACACTAGCTACACTTAGTGTGTGACCTTGTAGGCCTTTTTCTCGTTGATATTAGGTGGGATTTCCTAAAGTCAAATATTATTGTCTAGAAATGGGTCAAGTCACCCCAGAGAAAGAAGTTTATGTCGCAAAGACATGTTACCACATAAGAACACATACAATGTAATATAATCCATTTGTCCTAATATCACTAATAAAGAAGGTTGCATGCAAGTGCCATCAACCCATGTGTTCTATTTCTCATTCTTTGAAATCCTGGAACTGATCTTTCTTGGGGAACACCTTAACTATGAATTTAGTTAGTCTATATCATTTCTATAAAAGGTATTGAGATATCTACTTCCATAGAAGAGAAAAATACTTTCTCGCATTATTCATTATTCCAATATTACTTATAACGCACCCAACATATCCTACCTGACCATGAACATCTGTCATCATAATTTGTTTCAATACATATAAGTGAATAAGTCATAATACCCAATAATAATAATCTTAAAGTCTATGGACAAATACACACGTCTTTAGATAGGAACATTCAATGACACTTACAAATGTGCATTTCATTCTAGAGGGTCTTGTTCTCATAATATCCTCTAGGATATTACAATGGGATCACACCATGAGAAGGTGCCTCAATGTTTCATGAGTCCCCACCCCAGATAGCCTGTATCATTTGTATCCCTCATGATGATATCATCCAGACATTGAATATATAATCAAGAATAGTGCCACAGAACTTCTGAATTCTCATCATAACATGGATCTACTATGACCTTTTAATGTGACATCTATTCTTATGAAATTTTCACATACTATGTCAAAAAAAATAACAATCATGAAGTGATATATAGATTATTAATATTTATCCAAAAAATATAGGTTTATCATAAATTACATAGAAGTTGGTTTCTGGGGAAGAAACTCTAATAGACTCACACTTCCACTAGATCCAACTACTAACAACATTTAGTCTGTTAGCACTCACATTATATTCATGCTTCTACTAAGATAGGCCTTTAGACAAGGGGTCCATTTTTTTCTCTTCCATGGAAACTCTGATCACTGCAACTTCACCCCTTTGATAGAAATTCCTCAAGAGGTAATACTTCTAGAGTATGCGCTTTGTCTGTTGATGTGACCTTGTGACTTTTGCAAGATCCACCGCTATAGTATTATCATAATACAATTTAATGGGATCTTTACTACTATGAACCACATCAAAATCATGGAAAAATGGACAAATATAGAAGGATTCCTTGAATGCATTAGAAGCCACTATATATTCGGACTCCATTGTAGCATCAACGACAACTAGATACATTGAACTCTCCCAGCTGATTGCTCCCCTATTGAGACCGAAAACATATCCTGATTGCGACTTTAAATCATTTTGATTTGTCTAAAAACCAGCATCAGCCTACCCTCTGATGACATGATCCTCATATCCTCCATACACCTCGAACATATCTTTAGTTCTTTTTAGATACTTTAGGATAGTCTTGATAGTAGTCCAATTTTATTCTTCTGGGTATGCTTGATATTTTCCTACCATGCTCAGTGCATAGGAATAATGAAGTCTTGTACAGAACATGGCATACATGATAGATCCTATCACTGAAGCATATAGAATCTTACTCATTATATCTTTCTCATGTTGTGTCTAGGGACACATTTTCTTGGAAATATTTATACCATGTGACACTAGAACCAATTCCCTCTTAGATTGTTCCATACAAAACCCCTTTAATATCTTGTCAATGTATGTATTTGACTCAGTCCAAGCATCCTCTTGGATATATCACGAATGATCTTGATTTGAATTATGTAGGTTGCTTCGCCTATCTCCTTCATGGAAAAGCAGTTGTCTAACCATTCCTTGACTGACTACAAGACTATTATGTCATTTACAATAAGAAAAATGTCACCAAAAAACACTACTAGAATAATGACCACATTCCCATTAAACCTCTTATAAACACAAGGATCACATTAATTATTAATGAAAAAAAATCTATTATGAGTTTATCAAATTGAATGTTCCATGATCTGTATTCTTTCTTTAATCTATACATGTATCTTTATAACTTTAATACTATTTTAGCATCACATGGTGTCACAAACCCTTCTGGTTGTGTCATATAGAAATCTTCTTGAAGGTTCCCTTTAAGGAATGTAGTTTTGAAATCCATCTGCCAAATCATGTTTTCATGGAATGATACTATGGAAAGTACAATTATTATGGATCTAAACATGAAAACTGGTGAAAATATTTCATCATAGTCAATTCCTTAATGTTGTTTAAAAACTTTATCCACTATCCTTGCTTTATAGGTACTAACATGACCTTCCATGTCTAGTTTTTATTTCAAATACCCATTCACACCCAATAAGATTTACATCAACTGGTGCATTTAACAGAACCCAAACATTGTTCTAATACATTCAATCCATATTAGAATTCATAGCTTCTTGACATCTGGTAACCTTTAAGCTCTATACTGCTTTCTTGTACAATATAGGTTCATCATTTTCCAACAATAATTAGCCACCTTCCTCGATGACATGGAAACCATATCTCTCTGTTTCCCTTACCTATCTTGTGCTCATCCACATTACATTTGTTTTGTGAAATACCTCTTCTACAGGGACCTGTGTAAATTTTTACTGTACCAACTCATGTGTATCATGACCACCAACATAATCAAAGTCAATCTTGCTCCCAATATCCATTTTGAGGATGTTCACCCTCTCATGAAAGATAGCCTATATAGAAATAGTAACTTTCTTATATGAGGGGTTATATAGGTAGTATCCCTTTGTTTCCTTAGGATACCCTATAAAGATACACTTCGTGCCATGGGGTTCTAGTATGTTTCATGAGAAATACTTAACAAATGCCTCGCATCCCCCATACGTGTTTGTGAAAAAATTGGATTTCTTTCACCTCCATAGCTTGAAGAGAATCCTATTTTCCTCCTTAGTTGGTACTTGGTTTAATGTGTATTTCATAATTTTCAATACATATCCCAAATAGATAATATAAGATCGGCATGAATCATCATCAACCTTACTATTTCCAACAAGGTACAGTTTCTCCATTCACAAAAACCATTACACTATAATGTATAAGGTGGAGTGAGTTGAGGTAGAATCCCAGACTCCTGTAAATGGTCGACAAACTCCTGGTTAAGATATTATCAAACTTGATCCGATCAAATCTGCTTTACCTTCTTACCAAGATGATTATCTAATTCCTTCTTTAAATCCATGAATTTATCAAAGGAATCAAACTTATACCTCATTAAGTATATATATCCATATCCACTCAATCCATCAGTAAAAGTAATGAAGTAATAATATCAACATCCAAATTCTACTAGGAATGGTCTATACACATTAGTGTGCACCAATTAGAGAAGCTTTGAGGACCTTTAACCATGTCCACCAAATCGTTGTTTGGTCATTCTCCCTTGTAAAAAATCATGACAAATATCAAGTGGTTTTATCTCAAAAGAGTCCAAATAACCATCTTGATAGAGCTTTTTTAGACACTTACCATTTACATGACCAAGGTGTTGATACCACAACTGGGTGTTCATGAGTCATGTGAACTTGGTTCTTTATCAATTTCCAACACTTGGTTCTCAAAATGTAATACATATAGAATGTTGTTAAAAAATATTCTATACCATAACATATTTTTTCCTTACAAAAGTAACAATATTTATTTCTGAAAATGAAAATAAATCCATATGTATCTAAACTCGATACAAAAAATTATATTATTAGTAACAATAGGTACATAATAACAACCATGAAAAACCAATGTCATTCCCGTTAGAAATGTTAGGTGGTCATCACCAAGGGAAAGATCATTTATCCTCACACCATTGGAAGCTCATAGATCCACCTCCCCTATGGAAATTTTATTAAATATACTTGGTTTTTACATTTGACTATAGATGTGAGCCCCACAATCTATATCTAATACCCAGTGTGTAGAAATGGAAAGACTGCACTCAATAACGAACATGCCTTTGGCTCCCCCTTGCCTCTGGGTGTAGTTCCTCTTTTAGTGGAATGACTAGACATATGCAAATCCTACTACCTCTTTTTCTTTTCTCTGCCTCCAGATCATCTTCTTCTTGGTCAAACAGTGCTCAGAGGATTTAGAAATTTTTTTAAATCTTAGGCACCTTTATCTTGTCCTTCCTCTTCTTATTCACCAAAAGGACTACAGGGTTTTTATGCCTCATTTCCATATCAACTTGGAAAATCATGTTAAGAATCTCTGATACTCTCTTCTTAATATTTATCATATTATAATTCAAAATAAAACTAGAGAAGGTCTTAGGCAGGGATGATAGTATGAGATCTGTACATAACTATTTTTGTAATTTAACCACTAAGATGTATGAATGCTCAATGTGGCCAATAAGCTGGATTACATGTGGTCCAGTTAGCACAGAATCTCCATACTTATTAGTGAACAAAGCATTAGAGATCTCATACCTCTCCTAACTCACCTTCTCTTGATAGAGATACCAAAGGTGAGACATCATGAAATAAGCATACCTTTCTTCATGTTGCTTCAAGAGATCATTTCTCATGGATGATAGCATGGGGCACTGAAAATCCATATCATCATTTTGATGGTTCTCATACAAAGATATTTCCTCATCACTCGCCTCATTTCATGGTATAACCGGTAAAGGATCTTCAATCACATAATTTTTTCTCTCATGGTGAAGGATAACCCAAAGGCTCCTTTTCCACTCTTGGAATTCAATACTAGTGATAAGGTTTTCTTTCTCGAGTATGAATTGAAATGATATTTTTAATTTCATTTTGATTGTTATTTCTATAAATTAATATGAACAGAGTTTTAGTACATTATCTTGATAAATATAGACATATAAATAAATTAATATCTATCATTCTCTGACTATTTTTTCGAAACCCAATAGCCCTCACCATTATATTCGGAATATTCTATTTCTTATAAATTCTAACTGCAAGGATCCATATTTCCATTTGCATTATGACAACTAGGGTTGGTCAAGAAAATTTAAAGGTTTTAGGTAGGTATTCCAAATGGCAGAAATATTAACTCACAACTCCTTAATTTGTTGAGTGGACTCCCAAATTCTGAAATCCTTAATTTTGGATTTCCTTTACCTTTGCCTCTCAGTTACACTATGACCTACTATAGCCGTCAACCCTTGATGTAAACTCTATTATGTCAACCCATGACATTGAATTATAATTCCTTGATAATTGAAAGTACCCCAACTAGAGTTGTTCAAGAACTTTGAACTATGGTTCGATTCTAACTGAAGTAATGGAAGGTTATACCGACTTAATATTTATTTGAGGTATTTTATCATTTATGCATAAATTGCATCATATTATCTTTTCAAATGCTTCTTAATGTTAATTGGGACATACTTAAGTGATTATCCATGTATAGATAATATTTACGCATAAGCCATTTTTATTTTAGTTCCATCTTGTATTCTTGTTAGTTCATTAACTACGTGATATCGTCAAACATCCATAATGAATAACCATACAACCGATTGAAATAAAATAAAAGATATGATCATGAGAATTACTATTGGTTATTTTATCTAGCGGTTGATAAACTAATCCTAATTTAGGGGAGAAACACCTTGAACCGTTTATGGTTCATGTTTACATCTTTCCTACAGTACACCCTTGTATATCCTTTGATTGGTTTCACCTAAGATCATAAATTGAACCACCTATACTAGATTGGGAGCTCCATCCATTACATATTATTTTAACTCACACATAGGTGAGCGGTAATAGGGGGTTTAAATAAAATAAACCATGTGCATGCCCTACATAATAATGAGGAGAAGGAACGCATGCCAACATTTTTAATTAAAAAAACTAAAAGGGAACCAATAACATAAAAATGTTTGGTCTAGCTCATGATCATTATCATACATGCTAAAAATTATTCATTTAATAAAACTAGACATCAATTCTTTAATCATTCTTATTTAGATAAATTATTCTCGAATTGATTAATAATTATCTTTAATTAATCAATCCTTTATATCGTAATCCTTTTATGAATTTCCCTGATATTCTCATCCATAACATTATACATAACTTGTACCTTGGAAGAAAACTAGTGAATACTCACCCAAATCAACCCATCTTTTATACACTTTATTCATTGTGACATATAACATGCACACCGAATCTATTAATCCTATTGTTCATGTAATCTATAAGTGTATGGGACTTGTAAGGGATCCTCATCATCCCTTGAATGGGGGGTTATCAAAAATCCATAAAAACTAAGGCCTTTTGTCCATTCAGGATAGTGTTAATACAACTCATACATGATGTGCATATCTTTGAACATTACAGAGATTTTAATTATACACACACACACAAATATATATTAAACACCTATCACATGTTGTTTCCTAGATTTATGCCCACATGAGGTAGGTGTCTTGTGGGTTTACAAAATATAATAATTACATTTCAAATATACGTAATCTGGAAACAATATATGGAATGTTGATCCAACTACAAGGAGTGTACCCTCCTCACCATCCATCCAAAGTACACTCCTAGGGAAACAACATGTGAGGTGTACTTCGGAAATATTCATAGTACACAGTGTGTCCATTGGGCCACATGCCTTGTGGACTCCATGTTACACGGTCACCAGCTGGGCAAGCCGTGTATGGGATACATGACTTAATCCTAACACGAAGGGACTACATGACGTGTACAGTGGGCCACACAACATGTAGTCCGGCTGACCGTGTGCCAATCTGTCATAGTCAACATGCAATTTTAGAATTAACTACACCGTGTGTCATTAATGCACATGTCTTGATAATTTTTTGAATTACCCCTAATTCATGGAACACAAATACATGACTTGTAGATCTGACTACACATTATGTATTATTGTGTTATCTAGGTAGAACCATCAGCACCTCCTAATGATATCCTACATTTAATTTTAATCATAAAATTATTCATTTCTATTAGATCTACGAGGATTGATAAGGGAGGAACAAATCCTAAAATTGAGATTAGAAGAATGATTTAACATGAATTGAAAAACTAAATTATTAAATCATAAATCAACAATGAATTATTTAAATAATTATAAATGAGAAAATGACTACTCTGATACCCCTTGTAGTTTCTGGGTGAAGCAAAAGTGCGGGATGGTCATGTACCCAACTTTGAAAATTTCCATAATCAATGATTAATCCGTGATCAATATGATGATGAATGCTAGTATCCATGGAATTGAATTAAAGATAAAAGGAAAAGGAGAGAACCTATAACCAAGAAGAGAGGATTGAAATATTTTTTTATAATTAATTTAATTAAAATATTTAATTACCTCCAAGGTGATTCATTCTTCATTGATTAATTTGACCACAGGTCCAAGGTGTAGCTTTATTTCGATGCAGAATCCAGGGATATAAATCCTCTAGTGGTGATCCACATGTGCTACATGTATCTCTATATGGAGCCTAAAGAGTCTCTAGGTGTTGGGATGGAAGATCTTTGTGCATGTGATATCCACCTTTAATATCCTTGAAAATAACTTCCATAGTGTTCTCCTTGATCCAGCGGAGGAGGATCTATCTCATTCTTGATAGTGTTCTTGGATAGGTAAGAGTTATCTAGGCTTGAGACCTTTTCTCAAAGGATGTTTTGCACACAACAATTGGGTTCCCCGATCGAATTACCCCTTGTATAATATATAAAAAATAATATAATGGAGAATTTAAATCACCAAGTAATAATTATTAATTTGAATAGGTGTCGTTACTTAATTTATTATTCCATATGGAACCCCATGTCAGATAATAATAGAAATTATATTATTTCCATGAAATGTTCTTAACATACAAGTTATATTTAAATATTAATAAACCAAATAATATTTAATATTATTTCTCACTAGACCCATTACATGGTTCTCCAATCCTCCTCAATATTTACTGGGCCTTAAATAATGACTATTTATTTATAAAATAAACATTACTACATTATTCATTGGTAAATAAATATTTAATCCACTATATATTCTGTCAAATAACTAGATACATAATTAATGCGATCAGGCATGCTTGAATAATTATTAAACCACAAGAAAGTATAATATTTATTCAACTTGTTAAATAAATAAATTATTTAACTGAGGTACTGGCTACACATAGTGTGTGACCCTCTAGGACTCTTTCTCGTTGCCATTAGGCATGCTATCCTAAATCCCAAGATTACTTTCTAGCAACGGGTGAAGGCACCCAAGGGAAATAAGTGTATTTCATAATGAAATTTCTACTCATATGAATGCTTACCGTGTAATTTAATCCATTTTTTCTGATATCTCTAATCAAGTGGGTTGCATGCATGTTCCATCAACTCATGTGCTTGATTTCTCATTGTTTGACTTCCTGGAATTTAAATTTCCTATAGAAACCCATGGCCATGGATTTAGTTAGGCTATAACTTTGTTATCAAAGGGACCGAGATATCTACTTCTACAGAAGTGAAAATCATTTCTCTCATTATTCATTAATGCAGTATTTCTTGTTACACACCCAACATATCCTACCTCTCCATGAACATTTATTATCAGGGTTTTAATCAATAAATATAAGTGTGCGAGTCATAGAACCCATTGATCATAATCTTAAAGTATAAAGTCCAATACACATATATTCTGATAGAAACATCTAATTAATATTATAAATGTCGATTTCTTACTGGTTGTTCTTTTTCTCATAATATCCTCCAGGATATTACCAAGGGTGCACATGATGAGAATGTGCCTCAAAGTTTCATGAGTCCCCACCCATGATATCCTATATCATTTGTGTCTCTTCAAATGATATCATCTGGCCATAGAAAATTTATTCAAGAATAGTGTCATGAAACATCAAGGTTCTTATCACAACAGAGATATGCTATAACCTATTAATGTGACACCTATTCTGAGGACATTATCTCATACTATGTCACATAGAAGAACAATCATGATGTGATAAGTAGTTTATTAATAGTTATCCAATGAATACATGTTTATCCTAAAGTACATAAAATTTGGTTTGCATGGCACCAAATCCAACAATATTTCCTTTTTTCTCACATAATTAATAGGAGAGAGGACTGACAGAGTGTTAATTAAGGGTACTTGATCACTGTGGGTTGGTGAAAGAGAAGCTCCAATTATTAGTGTTGTATTTACTCTATGAACACATATGGGAGAGAGTTATTGGATTGAGGTTTGGAGTTTCATATTGAGGTTGGGTAGGAGAGTGAATTTATTAATGAGATATTATGATATATTTGAGTGGGATAATTATCTAAGGTAATCCACTAGTTGTTTATATATATTTTATTTCCCTCACATCTTCCATGAACTAACTATTTCACCCCATCATTTTATTATTTAAATATTAAATAGTATTAGGTTAGTATAAATGTGACGAAAATTAGTGATAATTCCCTTCCTTGGTAGAACAACCCCAATTTATCTTCCCTAGATACATTTCAGGTTCTTTGAAAATTTCTATTGCCCACAAGGCCTATAACAACTATTGTGTCACTGATCTTATTATTTAATTTTTAAATCACCGCCAAAAATGTTTGATGCACTCCATGAATTACTTATAGGTATTCATGAACATTATGTAACCCATTATACTATAATCATCAATAAATAAAATAATGTACCACTCACCTCATGTTTTGGTATTTTTCATTGGATCACAGACATTTGTAAAAATTATTTTCATAAAATGTTATGTGTTATTTTTTATAGGTATTTATAAGAAATTTACCACTCATAAATGAAACACAAGTCCAATCATGATCATTATTTGGATTTTTAATTTCTATGAAAACATTTATCTTGAAAAATTATCTATTATTTATTGATATATATATGGGCAGGCCTTCGATGCAAAGTGATATTTTCTTGTTAAACCACAAGGATACATGTTTTCTCCATACTTACCATATGGTAAAAGTTTTTATTCATTATTTAACGTTTAAAAAAGGAATTTATAACTTTTCCTTTTATTATGATACCCTTCCAGTTAGATGAGACTTCAATTCATTAATCACAAATATTTATTATTCATAGAATATTGTATTAAATTATATCAACATAGATAACTTCTACATTCTCTCCTCATAAAAAAACTAATTTTTTATAATTCCATTTATATTTAAAGACAGATAATTGAAAAATCCAACTTTTTCATCAATACAAAATTTTAAATTATATAATATATTCATGATTCCATTCATATAGGTTACACCCTCAATGTAGAAATTTCAGGAGCTATTATTATTCATTGTCTTAAGAGAAATTTCATCAAGGATAGACATCAGATTCTTCCTTTTTTTTCTCTCAAAAAAGTTCCTAAAAATCATGAGATATAAAAATATCTCTCCCCCATTCTATTTAGTATATACAGTGTAGTCATGCTCTTATTCTTCTTCTATTAAAAAAAATGTGTTTCCCATAGGAATAGAATTCATCAGTCTTGTAAAATTTTAAACCTTAAAACCCATTAATTCTAAGGAATTTAGGTGGTGAAGGAATATGGGGGATATATTGCGACCCCCCAATATTTTATTGTATGTCTCTTTTGAAATTTAATCTCTTCTATAGCTTATGTTTCACACAATTCCCAACTTAAAAGAATAATGAAAATTATTCTAACATGATAATTAAATTAGTGGGAATTAATAATATTAACCACATTTGGATATTTTATATTATATATTCAATCAGTTTTTACATTAAACCAATATATTTGATAGGAATAAGATCCAGATAAATCCTATTTCATACAATAGTAGCTATATTTTTCTAAAGGTAGTTTTGTTTCCATTTCATGGCGCACTTGTTCTAAAAATAAATTTGGAAGATTTTAAAAATTATATTTGAAAAAATAACTTCATTTTTCAAATTATAATATAAAAATTTACTTTGTTAAAACTTTTGGTTTTTTTTCTAATATGCTATATTTTTATGAATTGTGAAAAATAAAGCATTTTTATAGAAAAATGAATTTTCATCTAAATAATTTATAATGATAAATTATATTTAAATTTTTTAATGTAAAATTATATCAATTATAATCCTAATAATAAAATTAATTTCATTGTAATATTTTTTCTTTTGAATCTGGATATAAAAACATTTTGAACCTTTGGACATTTTTGTTTAAAAAATCTCTTTTCTCGCCCTATCTATGAGATTAATATTAAATTAATTTTACCCACTTCAGTGATTTGAATTTGAAAAAATGTATTTAATATTGGGAATCCTAGTTTCAAAATTATATAAAAATTGCCCTTTTATTTTTTAAAAAATATGAATTGTAAACAAAATAATTTTTGTTTTAATAGTTAATGGAAAATTCTGTATTAAAAGGTAAAAATAATTATGATAATGATTAGAAAATACCCCAACACTTGTAAAAATTTTACTTTATGAGTTATTTTCAACAAAAACTATCAAATAGGTAAATTTAGGACCTCTTGGAGCCACTTGGATGACTTTAATTCCATTATAGTATATTATTTTAAGAAATGTCAAACTTGTCAAACTAATGTTTTTAATAAGTATAACATCTTTAATAAAGGGATATCTAGAGGATATATTGAACTATAAAAAGTATTTTGAAATATAAATTACTTTTATTCATATAGTTAATTTATTTTTCATTTTTTTGTGAATAAATGGGTACCTTTAATAATTATACAATGATGAAGCATCAATTATTCTATTAATGGAAATACCAAATAAATGATATTAAAAATATTAAAATTAATTTAAATTTTGTTTTTAAATTTCATAAAATAATTTCATAGATTAATATGACATTATATGGGTGCATTAAAATATTTTTTAATGATATCCTGGTTTATTGATATTTTTAATAGTCAAAGTAATGAATAGTGTCTAAATTGACATTATTGATATTTTAAAGTAAATAATATTTTATTAAATGATATAATTTTTTTAAAAATATTAAATTTGGAACTATTATTTGGATAATGATTAAAAGATCTTAAATTATATATTTATGGGTTGTTTTTTATTTTATAGTAACTATATTAACCATCAAAGAGTGAAATATTATGTCATCATAGTAAGAGGTGAAGAGATTAAATAAAGGTTAAAACTAAAAGATAAGGGTATACCCATGACCTAAAATTGTCCAAAAATTATTGAAGAAATATTAGTATACCCTTAAAACCTTAATACATAATTTTGGTTTTTTAATGGACCCTTTTATATGAAAATACTTATATATTATTTAAATCAATGATAGTTACAAAATTTCAGTCTCTCTGTATTTAATATCATTTACGTGTCCAAATAGAAAAAAATGAATAAATTAAAAAATCCAAATATCTATTTTGATCATTAAAAAATTATTTAAATTATATAAGTTTTTTAAATTTTTAGAAATTATATAATTACCTTTAATTCTTGTGAAATGCTAATACACTATTTATTTAATAAATAGAAAAATAAAATATTTTTTTTAAAAACACTAATTTTGATATATTATGAATGCGTTAATATGTGAAATTAATTTTATAGATAAATATATAAAATATTATAGGTCTGTGAAATCATTATATTTTAATTCACACTTTTTCTTGATGTATTTTAAATCAAATTAAAAGAATAGTATCAAATTTGACATTAATGATATTTTATTGAATTAATATTTTATTAAAAGGTATAAAATCATAAAAATATTTAATAAGTACAAATTGAAAAATGTATGCTTTAAAATTTCGTACCCTACTCATTTATATTCCATTTGGGGGTCTTCTTCAGTATAATAGCATTGTTATAATTTATTTTTTGGATGAATTTGTAAACTGACCGTCACTTAGTTATAAAAGGGAACCTGCTCCCTCACTTATTCACAGATAATTAGGCCTTATAACTCCTAAAATTCCTACCAATTTAAATTATAAACATCCTTATACATTTTTTGGAGGTTCTTTTATTCAAAAACAACCAACCCTATATCACTTAAGAAGTTATCAAAGAAGTCCTCCAAAGAAGGTGTAATATTCTTTATGGACTCTTTCATGTTTGTTTCTTCTCCTACTTACTCGTAATGTTTTTTACATTATAATGTAATAAGTAAAGTATAATATATATTGTTATATTTTATTATCATTATGGTAAAACCTTTTTCCTCCTTTTATCCATGTTATGAAAAACGAAATCATCGTGTGTGCGTATGTACGACTTACCGTCTCCACGATACGGTGTAAATTGTTTGTCACCACCACATTACATGGATGATTAAAAATATAGAAATAATGGATATATATATCATAATTATGACATTATATTGATTCTATAATACATAATACACCATCCACTTCCTTCCCCTTTCACTATTAAGGTAATGATACTGTCAATCATGCGTACGCCCAGTCTACCATCTCCATGATGTGATGTGATTCATTTTACATTTCACTATTCGATAATTATTATGAAAATATATATAATGAATAAATATGGAATCTATGACTTTAATATATTTATATATATGATGAAACTATATTCTGTACACAAGAATCAAGACTTACATGACAAAACATGTATAGGAAAATGAAGAGTTAACACCCGTAACAAGGGTAATAGAAAAGAATTATTAATAAATGAGTATAAGAGGACTATATATAATATCATAAATATGAACATGATTCTAGTATAAATTAATAAAATTCATTAAACCATTATAAAGTAGGTAAATTAACATCCAACTAAATGAAAGGGAAAGGTAATGGTTTCTCATCTCACTTTTACTACCATGAGATATATGTCAAATTCACCACTTATTTATTTTTTGTGGTGAATATAATTCTCCTTTGATATATTATATTATGAATATATTTGTCTTCAAGGTATCTAAAATTTCAATTGAATTTATTTATTTCATGGGGTATATGATTCAACCAATTAAAAAGTTGTAATGGTTTATATCATAATATCATTATTATCCAATATTGTTTATGTTTGAGTCTCTATTGATAAATATTTATTTTCCATTCTCATGTTTTCTGAATGGTTTTAATTTTTTTACTATTTTCCAATGATTACTTGAATTCACTTTTCCCCAATTTTCCCTTTTTACAAAAATAAAATAAAATACATATTAATATCGTTTTCCAAAATAAGGTAGTTTATGAGTGTTATTACAGAAGTGTAAAAGTAATGTTTTTAACTTATATAGAATGATCATATTTTCCCACTGTCATGACTCTATAATGATTTAATGATTTCATAAATATTTTACAATGATATTTTCAAATAAAATAATTTATGTATTAAATTGTTGGTTTTTAGATTTAAAAAATTATTTTCAATGTTAAAAAAGTATTTTTCATTAATAAATATTACAATAATCTCTTTAATGTATTTTCATCTATATCAATAGAATTTATTGAATCTCACATTTATAATGTAATTTATTAATACCATTCATAAAATTTTTTTGGATGGTTTATGATAATTTGGACTGTGGAAATATTGATATTCGGTTTGACTAAATCATCTAATATAGACAATTATTGGGTCTATAAATTAATATTGATTTAGTTATGTTATTTAATCTTTTTAGGCCTTCATTATACTTAGTAAGTGACGAGTGATTCCAGATATAACCCATAGATTCATTAGTATGTCTCATGAGACAAACTAGTCTGGGTTTTGGCCAAGGTAGTACGTATTTATTAGATTGTTGGCATGGATCCCTATTGATGTTAGAATATTGGCATGAATCCTTGATAGCATTAGATTCTTGGCACAAAGCCTTGACATTATGTATCAGATGTCTAACATTATATAGTTCATCATTACGTGATTTTTTATTTATATTCCATGTGATAATTCAATTAGTAGAATATACATGGTTATATTTCATTCTTATATGATTATTTATATTGAATTATTTGATAATTTTTTATTCCTACCATATTATAGAAAGGTTATTGGTTAATTGGCACATGTTTTAGTGATTTACCATTCCATTATTATTAGCCTTTTTTGATTTTTGATATCTTCTGCTATAATTATTCATTTCTCAACATTTAATCTCACCCTTATTTTAATTCCTTTACATAGGTTATGAAGAAGATATCATTCAATGAGTTTTCATGGTTGGAAACTACATTATTTTATTATGTCATATTTTTACAAATTTTATTTGGATACCATGTATCTTTCTAGTTCTTCAAGAATACTAAAATGATTGTTCCTTTTTTATATTGTATCTGTGCCAATTTAAAAAAGTAACAATAGACTTTGTGCTACTGGGATTGGGGTCTTTACCGTTGGTATCAAAGGAAGTTTTGTAGAAACCTTGCTTACTCGATTTAAAAAATCATATATTAGGGGATATAAACCCAAAAATGAATTTTGATGATATTTCGAAGTATTAGATAACATACTATAGATATAGTAATGGCCAAGGATAATGGAGGTTAAACCGTTGAATCATAGATTGAGAAGAAGACGACATGATATAGACAACCTATAAATTGTTCTTCATGACTATATCACTATGATTAGTGTCTCTTACACTGTACATTGGGTATTTGTATATGGATATATTCAAAAGGTATTGAGTAAACAATGAATATGATAGAAAATGTTTTGATGAGAAACCCAATGGAATGATAAACCATGGTGATTTGGATTTGTCTTCCTGTTTTTCCTCCCACTTTAAAAAATCCCTCCATTTAATAGTGTATGGAAATATTTTTTTCACTTTCTAGTTTCGGATATCTGAGTCCAAGAGGTCTATCATCCCATTGAACATCGAATTGTTGTTGAGGTTGACATATCCAAACCACCTTTTTATTTTATCTCAATTGATATTGAGGGAAGATAAAGACATAAAAAACTGATTATATATGAGTTAAGAACTCACTATTTCATGTCTTTATTACTTCAAGGGAATTCAACTTAGATATCTCATCATATGGGCACCACTCTACTTGAATCAAATCCACTGAATGAGGATAAATCACTCCATAATGTGGCTACCGAAGGAAAGGGCCTAGTGGTTTTAGTGAGTCTAGAGAATGACACCAATGACCGAATCGAAGTAAATTGAAATTATTATGAGGAAGCAGTGAATCAATCTCTCCACTAAGCAAAGAGGTTATGATCCAATTTGACTGAGATCAGACCTGAAAAGATGATATAAATACCTCCAGTTTCCGTCTTGTATTTCTCTAATGGTAAAGAAAGGGTAACTGAGGGTCTATCCAAACAAGATGTTTTATAGATGGACATGGCCTAATCTAGAATGTGACTTAAGGGAACCTCCACTGGAGTTGTAAATATGAATATTATTTTAGTTTTTGGTGATGGTGATCTAATTACAATTGAAGGAAGAAATTTTGAGGATACATTCCTTGAAGGGGATGATTCATAGGGATGGAACATGGATGAATTTAGAGCTTATATAGATTCGGAAACTGGTAAATGGTATACTGAAATTAAGGAAGTGGAGAAATAGAAGATTACCTTCGGTCCTCTGATAGGAAGGTAAATAAACCCCTTATGGACTCAGAGGGTTTCGCCAAGCTTGTGAGGATTTCACGACCTTGGAAAGAATAATATAATTTACCCAGACCTCTAGTTACTAGATCTGAAATTAAAGGATCCCTAATTCAAATGAAATATCTGATTATTGTGATAAAATAAACAAAAAGATGAACTGAAAAGGACCAGCAGCCTAGTATGAAAGATTCTGATTAGATGTTGGAGACACTTATTGGAGTCATGAATGGTACAAGTAAGTGGGAAGCTCTATTACGTTTGGAACCAATGTATTCGAAGTGGAGATTTGACCCTATCCATCATAATTTGCCTATTAAATTGTATTCAAAGGCTCAAGATATAATGAAAAAAGATAAAAACTCATCCCCCTCCAACTGGCATCTTCGAAGGTCCTGTTGGAGGTTGATAAACAGGAATCGGTTCCCCCTAAAGGTCTAGAACCAAGTTACTACTTATTTACCTGACACTTTTCTGAGAAAAATTAGGAATGTGATTATTACTCATGACTTGGCTGGGAAATATCATCAATTACCCATAGTCTAGAGACCATTTAGTTCTTGAATGGTGCAAAGTAACCTGTTCTTGCGCATGTATTTTTTTTGAAAAATTTCTATTTTTTATTTTTCTTTTTTCGTTCAGTGGTATTTTTTTGTTGGGTTTTTTTCTTGATAGTTTTCTTATATCATTCCCACCCAACCTCAATTTATTTTGTTGAAAATTCAAAAAAATGGAATTTGGATAGAATTTCATTGAGTAATGAGAATACGTTTTGGGTATAAAAAAGAAGGATATAAAGAAAGTAATTTGTAAGAAACAAAATTTCTGTAATACTATAATCCCAAAGTTATTATCTATGGTTGAATGTTTTAAATATAGAAAATATGGGAATTATGAAAATATATATACTAGGGGGGAAAACTCATAAAGAGAATCAGAAAGTTTATACAAGTAATGGTTATATTATTAATGATGAAGAGGCTACAAATGATAAATCAAAGGAAGTAGGTATTTAGGAAAGAGATGATGAATCATAGTTAAAAGTTTAATAATGATGTAGAATTATTAATGTTCTTGTCAATTCGTATTCAATAATTATTTTATCAATGAGAACATAGTTATAAGAATCATGAGGTATATAAGTATTTTACTACAACACTTATTTTTTAAGGATTATGGATCCAATGATGAGTACTACTGGTAACAAAGAGAAGTGATTCTATGGAACATTGATCTTTTAAAAAACCCATGATTTGTTGAAGATAACCACAATTTGTGCTGATGTTGAGATAATAATGATAATGAGAAGTTTATGGTATTGTATTCTTCAATGATTTGATGGTTTGTGGAGTTCTTTTTATTTTGGGATTTAAGGAATATATTCAACAACTTCATATTTTATTTTTGGAAGAATACATTTTTTAATCAAGATATTAGGGTGATAAAGGTATTAATATAGTTGGGTTGTGACAATAAGAGATATATTATGTTTCTTTGGGAAAATATTATTCTATGTTGATTTTGGAAATTTAGTGTCCTTCCTTGTAATTTGTTTTGGAATTTTAATTTGGACAGAAATATTTTGGAGTAGTCCTAAGATTGACTACTTATGGAATAGATTAATTTGAAATTTAGATATTATTGTTTTTTGATAACATGTGACAAAAATTTTGATTTTAGTAAATAATTAAAGCCTGAATTAATGACTTATGCATCTTATTTTTCATTAAATTACTTTAGGAATAAAAAAAATTCTTCTTAAATATGCATTATCTAGCCTAATAGATGAAGTTAAAATAGATCAAAGCACAACCAAAGGATGAGATTATACTTATGACCTGGAATGAATTCAAGTAAGTTATTACATTTATAGTAAAATAATATATAAAATCTAGGAAAAAGGGTCTTGAAACAAAAATGTTATCCTATTATCTTCATTTTTAATGATATTGATTACCTTTTTACACCTATATGGTTTATGGACTTGTGGTTGTTAACCTTATCTAGACCACCTAATTTCTTATGATAGATGTTCTATATCAATCTCCATCAGAACATTATAGTTATATTTCTCTTATATGTCTATTCTTTCACTTTGCAAATTTTTTATCACATTCAAAATACTAATTTAGTGGTGACCTTTGCATTTTCTTTTCCCTCTTATTAAGAGGGTGTTTTATTAACCCTATATATAATGTGTGTTTTCCACCAAGGAATTTTCAAGTATAAACCATTGATTTGATAAGTAAAATTTAGAATTCGGATGATGAAATTTATTAAAGGAGGATATAATTTAACACCCTAAGATTTTATGACCTGTCTCTTATTAAATTTAATCTCTTTGATAGATTACGCTGCACGCAACACCCAGATTAAACGAATAATGAAATAATATTATAACCTATCTTTTAAATTTTCAGTAATGAATAGAACTGAAAACAATTATGAAATATCTATATTATATATTCAATAAAGCTTTTTAAATTCATGCAACATATTTTATAGGCATAACATATGAATAAATCCAATTTTACACAACAAAAGCTATTTTTTTTCTAAATAGTAAACTTAGTAATTTTTGTTAAAATAGTTAAGGGTAAATCAGGTAATTAAGGGTAATAATAATTAGGCTAAGGATTAGAAAATTATCCCAAAACATGTATTAATTTTTTGATGAGTTATTTTAAACCAAAATAATACTTGGGAATAATTAATGACCTCTTGGAGCCACATGGATGACTTTAACTCCCTTATAGTATTTTATTTTTAGAAAAGTTGAACTTGTCACACTAATGTTTTTAATAAGTATAAAATATTTAATAAGGGGTTATCTAGAGAATATATTTGGCTAAAAATGTTATTTTGAAAAATAAAATAATTTTATTCATAAAAATAATTTATTTTTGAATTTTAGTGAGGAAACAAGTACCTTAAATAATTACACATTGATGATGCATGAATTATTTTATTAATAGAAATATCAAATAAATGATATTGAAAATATTAGCATAAATATAATTTGAGATAATTAATATAATAAATAAATTTTAATTATTACCTTAACATGTTAGGGATGTATTAAATATTTTTCAGGATATATTGTTTTATTGGTACTTTTAAAAGTAAACGTAATAAATAGTGTCGAAATTGACATTAATATCATTTTAAAATAAATAATATTTTATTAAATGGTATATAATTATTCAAAACCTTATATTCCTTAAAAAGATATGAATCATGTTCAAAATATCTTCAATGATCTATTTATGGGTTGTTTTACTTTTTTTGTAACTATATTAACCCAGAAAGAGTAAAATTCCATGTGGTCACACTAAGAGTTATTGATATTAAATAAGGGTGAAAATCAATAGATTAGTGTATAACCATAAAATAAATTTTAAAAAAAATTTCTTAGGAACATTATTCATCCATCATAACCTTAATATCAAATTTTAGTTATTTAATGGTAACTCTTCCATGAAAAAACATATATATTATTTTAATCAATGATTGTTACAAAATGTCACTCTCTTTGTATTTTATATCTTTTTTGTGTCCACATAGGGACACAATAAAAATATTAATGGAAGTAATTTTCTATAATTTTCTTAATTAAATTATTTTCAAAATAGTTTTTTTAATTCTTAGAAATTATATAGCTACCTTAAATTCTTGTGAAATCCAAATTAAGTATTTATTCAATAATTAGAAAAAAATAAAATAAATGATTTTAAAAATATTATTTTTCATATAATTTAAAAATTTTAATGCGTGAGAATAATTTTATCGATATATATTACATATTATATATTTTTTAAATAATTATATTTTAATTGAATATTTCTCGTGATGTATTTGATGTCAAATTAAATGAATAATATCGAATTTGACAATAATGATATTTTATTTAATTAATATTTTATTAAAAGGTTTAAAAATAAAAATAGTATTTAATAAAAAAATAGGATAAGATATGGTCAATTAAATATTCCACTATTCATTTATAGTCCATTTTTAAGTCTTTGGCTCTAAAATAGACTTATTATATTTTAATATTTTGAGAAATTATGAAAGTGCCCCTCACCTAATTAATAAACAAAGAACATCCTCCCTCACTTGTTCACACTACGTTGAGCCTTTTAGCACCACCAACCTTACCCATTTATCTTATAAATAAATTATTCTTGTTTTAGATGCCCTGGTCTTCCAAAAAGACCAACCCCAGATCCCTGAAGAATAGATGAATTGAAGTCTCCCGAAGAAGAGGTAATCATCTTTATCGACACCTATAAGCTTGTTTCTTATTGTACTTAATATTTATGAGATTTTTAAATTATAAAGTAATGAATTTATTATAATATATATTCAGATATTTTATAATGACTATTGAACAACTATATTCTTCTTTTATCAATCCTATAAAAACTAAAATTACTATGCATACGTACGTACGACCCACCATCTCCAGGTCATGATGTAAATTATTTTCAACACCACATTACATGGATGGGTATAATTATAGAGATAAGGGATATATATATATATATTATAATTATATCACGATATTTATTCTATAAAAATTAATATACCCCACATCCTTACACTTTCACCATTAATGGAATTATACCATCACTTGTGCATACAAACAACCTACCATCTCCACAATACGATGTGAATCATTTTACATTTCACCAATAAATAATGATTATAAAAATATATACAGTGAATAAATATAGTGTTTATGACGTTAATATCATTATGGAGATGTTTGAAGTATATATTGTTCACAAGAATTGGGACTTACATGACAAAAAATGTAAAAGAAAATGAAGTAGTTTTCACCCAAAACAAGGGTAATTACAAAATCATATATGATATGATAAATCAAAATATGTTTTAATTATAATTTAATAACATTTTTTATACCATTATAAAGGATTTTAAATCATTTTCAACTAAAATAAATTTCATGGTATGGGTTTATCATCTCACTTTTACTTTCGTGGGACATATGTCATACTCACCAATTATTTATTTTTTTATGGTGAAAATAATACCCCATTTATATATTGTATCATGAATATATTTGTTTTCATTGTATATAAACTTTAATTTGAAGTTATTTATTTCATGGGTCATACGATTCAGCCGATTACAATTTGGTAATGGTTTATATCACAATCTCATCATTATTCGAGATTGTGTAAGTTTAAGTCTCCACTAAAGGATATTTCTTTTACATTCCTATGTTTTATAAAAGGTTTTCCAATTTTTTTTTCTATTATCCAATTATTGTTAAAACTAATTTTTACCCCTTTTGACTTTTTAAATTATTTTTAAAGTAATATTCCTATCATTTTCCAAAACAATGTACTTTATGAATTTTCTTAAAAATGTATAAAATGAATTCTTGTTAACTTATACGTCATGAACAAAATTTCTTTTCACCATGATAAATTAATGATTTAATTAATTCTTTACAATTTTACAAGGTTCATTTAAAAGAATTTTTTTATTATATGAATATTTTTTATATTTGAAAAATTATTTTAAAATTAAAAAATGTATTTTTTTCTCAAGAAATATTACAATAATATATTTAAAGTATTTCCATCTATGTAAAAATACTTTTTTGAATATTTTTTTGAGAATGAAATCTATTTATACAATAAAATATAATTATTTATATGGATTATGATCAATATTTTATGGAATTATTGATATTACGTTTGATTAGTTTTTAAAATATTGATAGTTATTGATTTTGTTAAACAATTGTTGATTTGGATGTATTATTTATTCCTACAAGGAATGTATCAGACATAGTAAGTGGTGGCTGGGGCCTGCTATAGTCCCTTAATGCATTTATTGGTCCCATGAGACAAAATAGGTTGGGTTTATTCCAAGGACTTATCCATTTATTATATTCTTAGCATAAAGACTTGATGATGTTAAATTTATGGCCTGAAGCCATGAAAATATTAGATTTTTAGCATGATTCCTTTATAGTATGTTTTAGATGTCCAATATTATGAAATCCATCCTTATGAGATTATTTATTGATATTCCATGTGATTATTCAACTATTAGAATATCCATGGTTAAGTTTCATTGTCATCGGATTATTTATATGGAATTATTTTATCATCTTTTATTCCATCCATATTATGCTCAAGTTATTTATTAATTGGAATGTTTTCGAGTAATTTACCTTTCCATGACTATTATCATTTATTTATATATAATAAATTCAACTTTAGTTGAACCTTACTAAGTATTTGAGATCACAATTTTTTTCCTTTCCCCAAGTTATGAAGATGAGATATTTGAATGAGTTTTCATGGATGAAAATTACATTCTTTTTTCATGTTTTATTTTTAAATGTAATAAGGATACCATGTATGTTTTTAGTTCTTCAGTACTTCTAATTTTATCAGTTCATTGATATGTTAATCTTGTATCTATCCAAATGTAACAAATTAACCACTAAATATGGGCTTCTGGGGTTAGGGTATTTAAAGATATTGAGGTATTTGGAGGCGTTCTAGAGGAGAATAGAAGTCCCACTACATATTTTGGTAGGGCTTTGTCATGGATAATGGGAATATGTTATGGTGTAGTTTCCATGGAATGGGAGTAAAGATGTGGTATGGAGTCCAAGGGGTCAGTTGTTGGGGGTTCTTACAATTCATGGGGTAGCTGTGCCATGGGGAATAGATATAGTATAGTCTCCCATTCAGTTTTCATGGTTCTGATAAGAGGTCATCTTGTCCATGACATAGTCTCCTTCCCATTTATAGGATCAACAACAAGTGAATAGTCATGAAACTCATAGATTCCTTAACCAACTAAGTTATTTAATGGTCCTCCTAATTTCACCATGGTTACCTCCTTTTGTGATGTGGATTTTTGGGTTTTTCCATGGAAATATGTTTTTCTAGTGGGGTATAAATCCTTAAGCCCCCTTGAACTCATACACTTTTCATTTCATAATCTCATTTATTTAGTAAACCAAGTGAATCTCAAGTAGAAAATTCAGTCCCTAACTAGTGTATTTTACCCCCAACCCTTAGATATCAATTTATGTTGGTTTTTGTGAGTTCCCTCCTAATCCCTCTCTCATTTCTTCTAATTTCTTCACCTAGTAATATTTATATTATGGTATAACTATCAGTTTTGTTTTTTATAAAGGGGTGTTGTGTGGTATTGTATAATATTTGACCATGGTCTTATTATTCACTATGGTGATTGGTGGTAGCTTTTTGTTTTCTTCCAATTTAGCATAGTAGTTTGGAAATATTCGTTTGAGGTAAAAATCCCTTAATTCCTCACCTAATGTAGCATGTGAATTGGGGTTTCTTTTTCTATCTTCGAGTAATGTGGACACATCTTGATTAAAAAATATAAATTTATTGGTTAAATTGAATTTAATGGGAAGTATAAAGTAATATCATGTTTTATCTTTTTATTATTGTTGTTGATATTGTTAATTATATGGGCTAAACATCCTGCTAAAAATAATGACTTTTGGGGTTATTTTTTTATTCACTATAGATTGGATCATTTAGATCCACACTATGTGAATATTTATTTGACATAAGATTTATTAAATGGTTTACTACTTATACTCAGTTAAAAAATTGGTTGTACCTAGATACATGGTTTTCGTGAGAATACTCTTATAAATAAAGTGGAATATAATGAAATCCCTTTGAGAAAAATTTGAAATTTGATATGTGAATGTGATGTGTATGTGTTGTGATGTTTTTATTTGATGTGTTCCTTATTATGTCTATGTTTTGTGTCAGTGATGAAGGAGTTTTTTGTTTTGGGGTATATATGATGAGTTTTGTGGTCATTCTATAGGGTGTTTGTAATGGAAAGTGTGGTATGAGGTTGTGATATGGCAGTTATGTGTCCACTAATTGGAAAGAGGAATAATGGGATGTCAATGTGTTGTTCTTCCTATGGTGTGGTTGTTGTGTTGTGTTAGATTATTTCTTAGTAATGGAATATGAAATGGTAACAATAAAAGTGTAATGGAACATGATTCTAATGAATAATGAAATCCTTAAATGGATTGTGTGATTAACACTGGTTGGTTACAAATTAAAATAGTGATCTTGAAAAAATGGAAAAAATGTGTTTTTATGTTAATTTTGTTGATAATTTGAAATTTAAAAAATGAATTAAAATGAAATGTAATGTGGAATGTGGTGTGTTCCTTGTGTGTTTAGGTGGTATTTGGAATATACTATTGGTAGAAAAAGTGGAGGACCTTGTAAGGTGAGACGATGAATTTATCTAAAAGTTAGTGCCTTATTGTAAACCCCAAGGGTGGGATTATGTGGCATGATATACATATATACACAGAAACATATTTTTTATATTCATTATGATTTCTATATAAACCGAACCAACATTGAGAACCATGTTCGAACACTAGTATATTCACATAGGGGGTGTTTTTTCCAAATTCATGGTGAAGAGGATGGATGGATGGATTCCCAATCTTTACCACTTCTCTTCTAGGAAAGTAAATATGCATAGGCTATGATGGATGGAGGTATGATAGTGAAATAAGTGATAGCCTAGTTTTATATTAGTGAGATGTGATATGACCATACTATGGGGTAGTGAGTGGTGATGGCTTAGGTGTTTGTGGGAAATATTTGAAGTAACCATGATGTGGTGTGGATTATTGTGAGGTTCATACATGGTAGGAGGTGGGAATGAGGTTGAAATTTATCATGTTAATGATACCATACTACTCCAGTTATGTATGTGGTGTGATGGCCCAAGTGTCTTCGATCAAGATGTGATGTGACCATGTTGTAGGGCGGTGGACCATGTGTTTTCAGGCGAGATGTCATGGGACCATGCTATGGGGAAGTGGTAAGTTAGATGAAAGGGACAGAAGTGTCAAAAAGTATGATGTTTGTGTGTGAGTGGAATCCTAGTGTAAATGTGGTGTAGGTTACCCTTTGTGTATATGATATATATTTCATTATTATACTTTTTATTGCGTTATTTGGTTACCATGACTTAGTAATGTTGGGTTGGATAGTTGACCTGCTTTGGTGCTGTTGATTCTACTATTTTATCACTGGTGCATTATTATTCTTTTTTCACTTGTGCATGATAGACATTAAATTTTACTACTAAGTATACTTATATGTTCACCAAACATGTATAAAAATGATTTTTAGGTATCTAGGATGACTACATGGATTGTTATGGAAAGTACTATCCCAAACCTTTTGATAGTTTCTGTATTGATGCTTTAGATTTTCCTTTGGGTATTTATTTGGATATTTTTTACCTATATATATTTTATTTATTCATAAATCCAAGGATGGTTTAGGGATTCCTTTTATATTATTTCAGGGGGTTCTTATGTTTGATTCTTCTTATCTCCCAATACTATTTTATAATATATGTCAATTCCTCCAATATATAAGATTTTAATACCCCTGGTTCTAGTCTCCAACTTGGGGCCCATTGGAGGTGATTATCAAGAGGTCATTATCACCCTCCCCTCATTACAGAATCTTTGAAGGGAGGGGGTTATGATAGAGTGGTATCAAAGGTGATGGATGAGATATAGGATGGAGTTAGGAGTTAGGTATAGTGAGAACTACACGGGTTGGTATGAAAATAGTTCCACATGACCTTAGTTCATGACATAGGCTAGGGATATAGGCTACGCAATGGGATTTTAGGCCGCCTATAATCCAAGAAAGGGATCTGAGTGTATTAAATGACCATGTGTGGTGGATCTGCATGTAGGGTAGAGACCTAGTATAGGTAAATGCATCATGATCACTTATGTTATGGTTTTAATTGGGTATATTTTGTTATGGGATGTTGTAATCAATTAAATAAATTTGATTAAATTCCATCCTATTGGTCTTAAGAAATATATTTTTTCCTTTCATATATGGATCTTTTCATTATTCGTGTGTGGTTTAGGAATTTGATGTTCAGAAGGATGATCTAGTGAACCACTGAAGGGTTGATTCAAAAGAAGAGGTTGATTAATGGAAATAGATGTTGTGTGATTTTTAGTGGCATGATTTGATGAAGAAAGAGGGTTGTTTTTTAGATGTGGAGGATAAAACCTAGTTGAAGGAACTTGAGATCAATATTAGTTTGATTTAGGAACAAATGAGGTAATGGTTCCCTTTAGTAGTTAATCATATGCGAGGAGATGCAAGTTAGTGGTGGATGCTTTATATTTGTGAGAAAAATGTGGCTTAGGTGTTTTGGCCAAAATTCCAATGGGGTTTTCATTTAGATTTTCCTTCATAGAAAATGAAGGTTTTGAAGAGTAAAGATCTTATTTCTCGTAAATATTGGAGTGTTTATATGTATGGGATAGGCATCAAGTTCAAGGGAATTAAATATTTTACTCCAGATGTTTTTATAAATGATGAGTCTCATGTGAACATCATGCATAGGTTCTCCATTATTTAATATATTGATACCAATTTTATATTTTTTGATGTATTTAGGGGTTACAAAAAAGATAGAAGGGTTTGAGTTGATTCACTCATGATAATGTTTAATATGATTGGGGAATCAATAGTTTTCCTTTAGGAGTATAGTTGTCAGTGGGAATCCTCATGCGTTAGGGTCTTTGAGGTTTTGCCCAGTAAGGATTAAACCTCAATAGATTCACTTATGGACTTATAGTTCTAGTGATTTCCATGATTTTCATAGGGGATTCAAGCTAGTGTTATTTTTCTATGGATTTTTCGTCCACTTCCAGAACCATTACCCCATGGTTCTTTGAGCTTTTTTTGGTTGAGGCTGTCAGAATCAGTACTATCCTCAGCAGAATATGCCAGCAAGGCCCTTTCACTAACATGGGAAGTTGGTTTATACTACACCAAGGGAAGATGGAGTAGGTAGAGTCTAGACAAGGGAGGTTCCTCAAGATCAGGTTCCTTAACCTGATCATGGTTGTGGATTTGGTAGTCACCATAAAAGTAGAAGAGTTAGACGTAGTTGGTTTCATGCATTGGTGGCCGCAATACTAGAGAGGCGAGAGATCATTTGAGTTATTCTCACACAGTCATCTACCCTTGTTTTTATTTTTTAAATTCAGGATATTCGAACTCCTTTATTTTAATTTTTCTAGTTTTATCGAAGAGACTATACATAGAGGGGCTTCCCCTGCCCCTAATATTGAATGTGCTAGTTAGGGACCAAAACATCTATTTTTGTTGTGTTTTGGGGGTGTAAAATTATAGTGGGGCCACATCAGTCCCTTTGGGATATTTTATTACTTCATATGAATCTATAAAATGTCATTCTGTACATTAACATGTTGAATTCTATGTATTCTATTATCGACTGGTTCTAATGGTGAGTCGTGTTTTCCGATGTTGATGGGCAGTGTGTGGTTTTCACCGGTGAAAGATTCATTAGGTGGGCAGTCAAAATATAGAGCCACTCCTTTATTTGATATCTTATTTTTCTATTGAATCAGGGAACCCTAGGATGGAATAGGTTTCTAGGGAAATTAGGGTGTTTCTATATGTTTTTTCCAAGGAGGTTGTGACACTATCCCCTTAAGGTGACGTTGAGTCTGGGGTAGACTTACAATCGATGATTATTTTATTTTGATGGATTCTTATCATATGTCACCTTATGAGTTATGGGATTTTATGATTGAAATAGATGATTTGATATACAAGGGTCTTATCTACCCTAGTGTGTCATTATAGGGTGGTCCAATGTTATTATCTAAGAAGGAAGATGGTAGTCTAAAGTTTTACGTAAACTACTAGAGGGAGAACCACGTTTTTATCATTAACCCTTACTCTATTCCAAGTATAAATTATATTTTTAAATAGGTAATAGAGGTGAGTTATTTTTCTAAGACTGATCTATGCTCTGGGTATCACTTGTTGATAGTGAAGGAGGGAGATATCTTTAAGACTACCTTTATATGTAAGTATGGGTACATTGAGTTCATGGTTATTCTATTTGGTGTAATGAATGCATAAACTGTTTTCATGGGGATCATGAATTTTTGTTCCATGAATTCATGGATTAGTTCATAGTTGTGTTCATCAATGGATCATGATATTCTCAAAGATAGTGTAGGATCATGAATACCATCTTCGAGCTACCTTTCAAGTTCTTCAACACCAACAGATCTATGGGAAGTTTTCCAAGTGAAACTTTTGGACATGATGTGTGCATTTATTTAGGGATGTGGTGTCCTAGTTGGGTGTGGTATTATAATTGTTGAAGGTGAGATAATTGTTTCTTGGGAAGCACCTAAGAATGTGGAATATGTTCATATTTTCCTTAATCATTCATGATATTATTGAATGTTTGTGACTGATTTATCTTTATTTCCATCTCCATTAATAGACTTGACTAATAAATACAAAAAAAAATTTATCAAGAATGATTACTTTCTAGTAGCATTCATTTATTTTAAAATAAAACCAGTCAATGCATCATTTCTTAAGTTGCCTGAGGATGGTGTATTGTTTGAGGTTTTATGTGACGCATACCATCTAGGGTTGAGATGTGTGTTGATTTATATAGGGTATTGATATCTTATGGGTCTTGGTAATTTCGTCCCTGGGAGCGTAACTAATACACCCTTGATTTGGATTTAACAGTTGTTATGTTTGTGATGAATTTTTAGAGACATTATCTCATTGGAAAGTGCTTTGCAGTCTTCACAGATCACAAGATCTCGAGGTACATATTTTCTCAACATGATATAAATTTATTTTAGTGGAGGTATATGGAGATTCTTTAGGATTAAGGTCTTTAGATCTCTACTCCCTCAAAAAATGGGAAGGTTTTAACTGAGTCCTTGAGCAGGAAATAATTGAAGTATGAGGTTTTGAAGATAGGCAATTATTATAGAATGATGGAGGAGTTGGAGTCCCTGTAGTTAGACTCAAGGGTGGATGGTGGTATAGGATATTTGTTTCAGATGAAGGTGTATTCTTCTTTGACGTTGTAGGTGGAGGAGTCTTAGTGGATAGACACAGAGGTATAAGTGATGCACGCTCATGTTTTCCACAGAGATGCTGCAGAGGGATGACCAGGGAATGGTTGGAACCAAATGTTGTTTCTGGGGAATCTATTTGTTTCAGTAAAAATGAATGAGGGAGTCCTTCGTTAGTTTGATAGATTACATTAATAGGTACAGTTGATATTTTCCAAGATATATCTTGGCTTGAGGATATAGTTTCAGTGGCCTGAGAAGAAATGGATCTTGGTAGAGTTTATGGCTCGGTTCTTGGTTATCCATCATGTAATAGAGAAACATCATGTTCCTGGGGGGTTTGTTACAGATTTTAATTTTTTATAAGAGGAACTATGATGACATATTGATGATTGTTTTGTAGCTTTTTCATGATATTATGTAGGTTTTGATTCTATATGGTCTATCATGGATCTGTTTATGAAATCAGGGAACTTCGTAGCGATCAAGGAGTCAGATACGGTGGATTATTGTGAAAGGAGCTATGTAGATGTGGTGGTGTTTTTTCATGGTGTTCTGAGGTCCATTATCTCTTATCAGGGCACATTTTTTTCTTTGGGACTCGAGAGGGGATTGCAACATTATTTTGGAACTCAGTTACACCTCATCATTACTTTCCACCCTCTGACAGATGGATAGACAAAGTGGACTATCCCGATGATAGAAGATATGTTTCATGAATTCATCTTCAAATTCAATAAATATTATGTGAAACACCTACCTTTGGTGATTTTTCATATAATAACTTCAAACACTCATCTGTTAGGATGACCCTATTTTTTGTGTTTTATGGGAAAACATATTGTCCTTTGTTTTGATGGATAAAGGTTGGGATAATAGTAGTTCTTGGTCTCAATGCAGTAAAAATCTTGATAGTTAAGGTTAACATTGTTCATGAATGGATGAAATTAGTGCATGAATAGTATAATTATGATACCAATCCTAGGAAGAGAGCCTTGAAGTTTTTTTTTGGAGACTATGAGTTCATAAAGGTTTTCTATTGATGTGGGAAACATAGGTTTTTTCAGAGGGAGTAAGATTTATCATAGGTTTTTTGGAACTTATGTGGTGTTGGGGTATGTTGGTGAGGTGGATTATCAGTTGGCACTTCCTCCATGACAGGACTAGACTCATGATTTTTTCCACATCTCTCTGCTCAGTTAGTATCTTCATGATGACCCCCATGTCACTAATTTGGGAGATTTGGATAGCAAGGATGATAAGAAATATGTAGTGAAGCTAGCAGGGATCCAAGATCATTGAGAGAAGGTGTTGTAATGATGGACCATTACCCTAGTTCATGTTTTATGGAGGCATGGTTCACTAAAGGAGAGTAATTTGGATCATGAGACAAATATGAATGCCCAATACTAGGATTTGTTTTGAAATTTTCTCCATTTTTTCTTAGTGATGTCATATTTTGATCTTGTTGCTTTGTGAGTGGTGATGTTTACTTTTTATGTGATTATTGATGTGTGATATGGTTCTAACATGTGAAAATGGATGGCCCAAATTCCATATTGAGATGCCTTATTCTAATATGAAATTAAAACCATGCAGTTGAGTTTGTATCTCTAAAAGGGGATGCTATCTTAAAATGTAGGATGGAATTACATGATTTGTGTGAGAAGATTAGTGTTATTTCTGGTTTGGGTTGTGTGAAGGTTTATATGGTTTAAAAAGTAATTTTTTTGTCTTTCAATTATCTTGTTTCATTGATAGTTGTGGTGAGGAGTAACGAGAAGTTATGAGGTATCTTGTATGGTTGTTGTTCAGACCTTTTTTTTCGTAGGTTTGTTTTTGATTTTAGAGGGTGAGAATAATTTGATATGGATATGATACAACATAATGGAACTTATGATCAATTAATTTTTGTGAATTCAGGTGATGAAGTTATCTGGTGGATCTCATGAGGTGTTTGGAGGTTTTCCAGAGGAGAAGGTTGGTTCCACTACCTATGTTTCTTGGCCTACATCATGGATCGTAGTGATACTAAATGGTTTAGTTGCTATGTCATAGGATTCTAACTACAACATGAAGTCCTGATGGTCATCTATTTAGGGTTCTACCAATTCATGGGTAACTGAAACATGAAGAATAGTTGTGGTGGAACCTCCCTTTTGGCCGTTGATGGTTTGTGGCATGGTCACCATGGAAACTTTTTGTATTATCCCCTGATGATGGGATCTATGGTGTGTGAATACTAATGAAACTCAGAGGGGGGATTATCCAGATCGGTTGTGATGTGGTCCTCCTGACTGCACCATGGTTACCTCCTTTCACAGCATGGTTTTGTGGGATGCTTCAAGGAGGTTTGTTATTGCTGTGTTGTATAAATTATTAATCCCCCTAGAAATAACTCAATTTACCACCATTACAATCATTTATTTAAAAACACAAGTGGATCCCAAGGATCACTTTCAACCCCTAACTAGTGGATTTTGGTCCCAACCCTTGGGGATCAATCATGGCAGTTTAAGGGAGTTTCCTCCTTATCCTTCTCCTATTTTCTTCTATTTACTCATCCTGGAATGGTTTTATCAGGTTTAAACCATTGTTTTTGGTTTATTTTAGATAATAGAGTGTTTTGTGGTGATGTATTAGGTTTAACCACTATCTTTTTATTTGTTTTGGTGATCAGTGGTGGGTTTTTTCTTGTTCTAATTTTGTGAATTGGTTTGGAAATATTAGTTTGAGGTAGAAATTCTTTCATTTCACACATAGTGTATCATACAGAAAGGGGTTTCTTTTGTTATAACTTGGGAATATTGGGTCATTTTTCCTAAAAAGGTAAAATTAATGGAATAAAGTGAATTTAATGGTAAGGGTAATTCATCAAACATGTTTTACCATTTGATTAGTGCTTTTGATATTGTAAATTTTATGGACTAAATACCTCTATAAGGGTGATGACCATTGGGGGTATTTTTTCACAATAGTTGTGATTGTAGAGATTCATTTTGTGTAATTATTATTGTGACACCACCTTGATTTATCGGTTGACCACTTATACTCAGTTAAAAATCTGGTTTCACCTGGATACATGGATTTTGTGAGAACACCCATAAAAGTAAAGTGGAATGTAATGAAATCCCTTTGTATGAATATGAAATTTGATATGTGAATCTGATATGAAGGTGTTTTGGTCTATCGATGTGATGTGAATCATTTTATGATTGTCCATGTGATGGTGATCAATGGTTTTTGTTTTTTGGGGAAATATGTGATGAGTTTTGTGGTCCTGCTATGGGTGGTTGTGATGGAAAGGAGGTGGCATGTGGATATGATATTGTGGTGATGTATAGTATTTTTGGGAAGAGGAATGGTGTACTCTTGGTGTGTTATGATTCTTCTAGTGTTTTTGTTGTGTTGTGTATGATTCCTGGTTAGTAATGGAATATGAATCTGTAAGAATGATAGTGAAATTGAATAAGATGCAAATGTATAATGAACTCTTGAAATGGGTTTGGTGGTTAATTATGGTTGAATATAAATAAAATTAATTGTATGGAAAAATATGAAAAAGATGGACTATCAAGATAATTTTATTGACAACGTGAAATAAATAAAATGGAGTAAAATGAAATGGAAAGTGGAACATGGAGTGTGGCCTATGCGTTTTGGGGTGGTGTTTTTATATAGTGTTGTTAGTGAAACTGAATGACCTTATGAGGTGACGTGGTGATGTTGTGAGCTAGTTAATTCCCTATTGTGAACCCCTAGGTTGGTTTTTTTGTATGATAATATATATTTTCATATTAATTTAGATTTATATATAAACCCCACCCGTATCGAGCACCATGTGCCGACACTTGTATATTCACACAGGGGGTGTTTCTTCCCAACATTCGGGTGAAGAGGATAGATAGATGGATAAACACTCTTTCCAACCCTCCCTTATATGTGAGTATTTATGCATAAAATATTATATTTGGTGGTATGATAGTGCACTAGGTGGTGGCCTAGGTGTCTATGATTGAGATGTCATGTGATCGTGCTATAGAGTGGTGATAGGTGAAGGCCGATGTGTTTGTGAGTGAGAAGTGATGTGACAATGTTGTGGGTTTGATATTGGTGAGGTAAATGCATGTTATGTGGTGGGAACTAGGTTTATAACATTAATTTTCATGATACCCTACTAATCTTATTGTGGAGGTGGTGTTATGACCCATGTTTCTCCAAGCGTGATGTGATGTGACCGTGTTATGGGGCAGTGGCCCATGTGTCTTTTGGTGAGATGTGATGTGACCATTCTCTCGGGTGGGGGTATATTATACCAAAGCGGTGGGAGTGATATGATGTATTATGTTAGGGTGTGAGAGAAACATCGTAATGAGAAAGTAGTATAGGGTACCGTCTATATATATGATTCATATTTTGTTATTGTATTTGGCTTGTGTTATTTAGTGAGTGTTCCTTGGGAAGGTTGGGTTGGATAGTTGAACTTCTTATGTTATTTTGGTTATATTGTTTTTTAATTGGTTCATTAATATGATTCTTTCACATGTGCATGAGAGACTATGGTCTTTCCAAATGATTAAATTTTTATGCTCACAGTACATTTATAAAACTGATTTTTATGTTTCTAGGAGGACTAAAAGGATCGTTGTAGAATCTACTAGCCAAGAACATTGGATAGTTTCTGTGTCACTAATTTAGATCTACCTTTGGGTATTTCTATTGTATAACTTTTACCTATATAAATATTATTTGTACATACACCATACGATGATTTTGGTTTTTTATATTATATCATAGAGTTACTTGTGGTTGATTCACATTATCTCCCAATAATATATTATTAAAGTGGTAAATGGGTTTGATTTATGATATTTTCGTACCATCAATGGTAGTCACAAAAATGGGGCATACTAGAGGTGGGAGTCTATGGTCATTATCTCTCTCTCCTCATTTAAGTATCTTTTGTGGGAGGGG
The DNA here is from genome assembly GCA_963277665.1 of Viscum album. Classification (NCBI taxonomy): domain Eukaryota; kingdom Viridiplantae; phylum Streptophyta; class Magnoliopsida; order Santalales; family Viscaceae; genus Viscum; species Viscum album. Next base: position 1,081,437,308 of record OY728134.1, on the reverse strand, counting down.
GTCAGGACATGTCTTGCGTATATCCATATTGTCATGAAATAAGAATAATATTGAATCCTTCAGTGCCTATAATTCATAGATTTTATTTACAGAATTTATAGAAATAAAAACAAAATCAATAAAAATAGTTTCTTAATTTATGTGTAGGATATTTTATCATCCTTTTTTTCACTTTCAAGTTCTTCTCTTTTCAAGTTATTTTTTACATCTTCACAAATATTTCATTGTGTGATATAGATAACCACCGAATTGATATATCATCAACCAAGATATATTTTCATCATCGTTACACATATCCACAACTGAAAAATATATTCTTTTTCTTTAATAAATTATTGATGGTTATAAATATCTTCAACCATTCTCTATCCTTTTTAATCACTACTACAAAGGATCCCTTTAACTATACTAGAATAATCCATTATCAGTGCTAAAAAATGTTGACTACTACAAATAAATTAAAATACCTAGGCTTTTATCAGTACTTTTATTTAGCGATGATAAAGGGACACCTTAACAACACTTCTATAAGCATTGATAAATGATTCATTTTTCATTGTATTAAGTAGCACTGATAAAAGGGAATAATATAGTGTGATTTTACAATACAATTCAACACCAGAAATAATGAATACTATATTGTGCTATAACAACACACTGAAGAAAAAAAAATATTATTTTTTTTCTAAAATGATAGATAATACAGAATTAAAATGAAATAAAATTTACAACAAAAATACTAGAAAAAAACACTATTATACAGAAAAAGAATGCACCTGTACAAAATAACAAACCACCCCTGATTGATAAAAATAAAACACCTATATAATAAAACAATTAATATGTTAGTGATAATATACAATTAAAAATTAAATATAAGGTGTTAATTTTAAACTAAAAATTGAGTCAAGTATCAAGAACATTGTGTATCATATTGAGTTGCAGTTAATTCTTACACATCACACCATTTATTTTTCATCTTCAAGAATTATCTCTGCAAAAATTAAATAAATATGTATAAGATAAAAATTATAATGAAATTAATTATTTAATTTATGATAAAATGATGATAAAACAATATAGACTCATTTTCTCAGTTTTGGGAATGTGATGCACATTTTAAACTAAAATGACACTTGTATATTGAAAAAGCACACTAGGACTCATAACAGTTGGATGACGCATAATATTGAGGTGAGGATGATTTATTCTCCTATAAAATGACTTATGGATCATTTTTCTAAAGTATCAAAATAATAAGAATGTGTTTTATGAGTTTTGAGTGTATCAATTGTGTTTTTTACTAAAATGTCATTTAAACTAGAAACACACATTTTAAATCATACTAGTTACATCATGTGTAGGTTTTTTGTTAGAATGGTTCCTACAAATTAAAGAATAATTATGAATCATTTTTCCTAATTTATCAATACATTCCAATCATTTTTTCTTGGTTTTTATTGAGTGATACGTTTTGAACTAAAATATTTATTTTAAATTGATATCAGAGACTTTGAGTCATATCGAGAAAATAAATTATCATATTGATCCATATTTGATTTGAATACATATAAAATGACTTATGGAACATTTTAAAAAGTATCAGAACAATGTGAATGTGTTTTCATGGTTTTTAGCACGTCAATTTTCTTTTTGACTATAATTAATGACAATATTAAATAAAAAGATGCACATGGAATCATACTAGTCACACCGTGCATAAGATTGAGGCGAGGATGATTATTACACATCCAAAATTAGATATGAATCATTTTACTAAAAAATAATAACAATCCTAATGTGTTTTCTAGGTTTTGAGTATGGAACTTGTGTTTTTTTACTGAATTGTCATTTTGAACTGGAGACATGCACTTCCATTCAAACTGGTAACATCATGTGTGGGTTTGATGTGATAATGATTTATACACATCACAAATGAATAAGAGTAATTTTTGTAAATTATAAAGGCAATGCGAGCATATTTTCTTGATTTCTAGCGAGTGAAAAATTCTAATATAAAATGTCAATTTTAAATTGATAACATAGATTGAGTCACACCAGGCACATCATGTATCAGATTGAGGTGCGACTGATTCCTACGCATAAAAAATGAAAAATGGATCATTTTAAAAAATTATATAAATAATCCAAAAACTTTTTCATGGTTTAGATTATTTCAATTGTCTTTTTTACTAAAATCAATGTCAATGTTAAATAAAAAGATGTACTTGGAGTCATACCTATCACACCATGGATTAGATTGAGGTGCAGCTGATTCATGCACATTTAAATTGACTTATGGATCATTTTATTAAAATTTTAAAACAATAATATTGTTTTTTTCTCAATTTTTAGATCTTCACTCATGTTTTTTACAAAAATTTCATTTAAAACGAGAAACACACACTTAGAGCCATATCAGTCAAATAGTTTGTGTGTTTGATGTGAGACTGATTTATAATCATAAAAAATTAATTATGAATTGTTTTCCTAGATTATCAAGGCAATTCAAGAGCATTTTATTAGTTTTTAGTGAGTGAGACTTTTTGAACTAAAATGTCAATTTCATACTGATAATAGATATTTTGAGTCATATCAGCAAAATTGTGTATATTATTGAGGTTTGGATGATTAATAGACATCAAAAATGAATTATGGATCATTTTAATAAAGTATATAAACACTTTGAATTCATTTTCCTTGTTTTGAGTATGTATGTTGTCTTCTTTACTAAAATTAAAAAGACTCATTTGGACTCATACCTGTTACTATATGCCTCAGATTAATGTGCAAATGATTCCTACACATCTTAAAAGAAATACGGATAATTTTACAAAAGTATCAAAATAATATGAATGTGTTTTATCAATTTAGAGTACGACACTTGTGTTTACTTACTAAAATGTCATTTTAAACTGGAAACATGCGCTTTCAATCATACAGCCACATCAGGTTTGTGTTTTATATGAGGCTAATTATTATACATAAAAAAATAATAATTAATCATTTCTCAAAATTAATAATTCAATCAGTGTGCGTTTTCATATTTTTCAATAAGAGAATTTTTTTGAACTAAAATGACAATTTTAAATTGATAATAGAGAATTTGAGTAATATCGGACACATCATGTACTTGATTGAGGTTCCGATGATTCCTACAAATAAAAAATGACTTAAACATTTTTTTTCATAAAGAATCAAACAATCAAAAAGAGTTTAATTAGTTTTGAGTATGTTAATTGTATTTTTTATAAAATTTAATGTCAATTTAAAATAAAAAGACCCACTTAGAGTCATACCAGTCACAACGTGCATTAGATTAGGTGTGTCTAATTCCTATATCTCCTAAATGAAAATATGTATTTTTTTCTAAATTATAAAAACAACCTGAATTATTTTTCATTATTATGATTATGCCACATGTTTTTTTACTAAAATGATATTTTAAAATGGAAACAAGAACTTTGAGTCATACTAGTCACATTGTGTGTGGGTTTTACCTAGGATTGATTCCTAAAAATCAAAATTGAATTATAAATCGTTGTCCAAAATTATCATGATAACCAAAGTATTTTTTTATTTTCAGTGAGTGACAAATTTTGAACAATAATGTCAATTTTAAATTGATATCGGACAAATTGAGTCATACTAGCCACATCATGTATCAGATTAAGGAAATGATGATTCTTATAGGTCACAAATGTCTTATAGATCATTTTTCTAAAGTTTCAATATAATATGAATGTGTTTTCCAAGTTTTGATTATGCTAGTTTTCTTTTTACTAAAATTAATGTAAATTTTAAATAAAAAAACACATTTGGATTCATACTGGTCACACCGTGTATCAGATTGAGGTTAAGCTTATTCCTATACATCCCAAATGAATTTTGGATCATTTTCATAAGGTCCGAAAACAATCCTAATGTTTTTTTCTCTATTTTGAGTATGTGATGTGTGTTTTTAAACTAAAATGTAAATTCCTTTCCCCTTTTGAAAAATATTAAACATCATTATATCCTTTTATAACATCAAAATGACACTAAAATATAGTGTATATTTTAATTATTGTTGAATTGTACTATATATTATCATATCCTTTTCAATATTCTGGGCTATGATAAACTCTAACATAACATCATAATTATTTTTTCATCAAAAATTGGAATATATTTATTCTAGTGTATTTCTTATAGGGAATAATGATGAGTTTCTTTTATTAAAGATCTTGTGAACATGGATCATTCTCTATAATGAATATTTACAGGTTTAATGAATTTCACATGTATGAATTTCAAAATAATTTTTGATATTATTTCAGGCATCTAATTGATGATAAAATATCTCAAATAATTCTACTATCCACTAAAGTGAAACCAATGTATTATTCTTTTTGTAAAATTCATGATTTAGTTGATGGAATTTTGTATTTCATTATTTTTATAGGTTTTGGATCAAGCCACAATATTCTTTTTAAATGATCTCTTCATTTGGATTTTCGGTGCGTCAAGATTTCATTTGAAGCGAGTTTTTCATTTTTACGGATTTACCCATAAAGAAGGTTCTCTTCATTTAATGTCATGTTTCCTTAACACTGGCCCTCGTTGATGACCACGATCTCTCAATGTTAGTTTTCATCAAATAGTTCTATCATACACCTACTATCTTTGGTAGTTTATTACACACATATTTATTCAAACATTTATGTTGGATTATATGCCTCTTTGATGATTGGATTGGTGTTGTCTGATTCTCAAGTGGCCTTTGGATCTACTACTAATACCCCTTATTTGTAGTGTACAGAAGTCATGGGCACGAAATTATATCTTTTTTCATTTTTGTTTAGTTTTATCTTGGTGAGGGTCTTCTTTCACACTTCATTTATATTTTATATCTCTTGGAATAAAATATTAAATTTTTTATCCAATGATAATGAGTTTGAGAAAATAAGTGGTGTTTGTACTGTTTATGAAAAAAAAATCCCCCCACTAAAAATCAAGTATTAAAGCACTTAAAAAAGAAGTGAAAAATATTTTTTCATTAAACCAAACAAAAAAAATTCACAATGGATATTATCCTTAGTTATCTATGCTATGAACACTTTTAACAATTGTTCTCAAACACAAATTTGGTATGATCACCATTACATTCTATTTTCCATCAATTTTATTATTTTCATACCAACGCTTCGTCTACTCCTCCACCTTGGTCTCTACCTTGGTATCTTCCTATGCCTCATCCACTTCCCCAGTCTTTTAATCTAACCCTGACTACACCTCCACCTTAGCCTCATCCTCATCCTCTGCCTTTGCCTCTGCCTCCACCTCCACCTATACATCCACCTCTACCTCCTTTATTTCCCAAAATTTGTATTATTTATAGGTAAACACTTCTAATCACTCTAAAACATTTATAAACTATCATAATATCAATTTACACCATTAAGAAACTTTAATTAAATGAATTGTTTTTACTAAATAATATTTATTATAATATAAATTAATTTTTAAAATTGTGTTGAACCATTTCAACATCCCCTAAAATAATCATCCATGTGTAAATTATTATTTATACCATTAATTCAATTTGAATACATTTTCATCAATAATAAATTATTAATAAAATATATAAGATCTAACTTAATAATCATTATCTTGAGTTCCAATGAATTTTGCACCCATTCCATTACAACATATATAGATTTTTTAAAAAAAATACTATACTAATATTAGAATCAGAATTAACTACCATAATTTCAGGATTATTTCCATTCTTCAATAACAAAAATACATTCATTTGTTCCACTTCTCATTTAGTACTTAATTTATCTCATATTATAAATAATAACCTAAATCATGTGGAACATAAAAATTCACCCAATAATAAACAATTTTATATTGAAATCGTCATGAAAAAACAATTGCTTTTATTTAGTGGATCCTTATATAAATATATTATGGATTCATGTATTAAATCATTGGATATGATAATTTTCATGATTTATTGATTAGAGTATGAGAAATTTATTATAATTTAATATCATTTAATTATATAATAATATAATGTATTTTTATTTATTAAGAATATAATGCCGATGGATGAAGTAGAATTGAAAGAGATGAAGTAATTTAAGAAAATATATCAAATTAAATATTTTCCCTTTACTCATTAGACCAAGATAAAGAGGTAATTTTTAATACTCATAAAAAAAATAGAATAATTATATTGGAATATTATAGATAAAAATTAATAAATCATTCATAGTACACCTTTGAAATTGTTATCTATCTTATTATAAAAATATATAGTTTCCTTTTAAAAAACCATTTTTCTATGAGTTTATAGTTATCCTAGATATTGGATATTATAATGATGTATTATGAAATTATATTAATTTAAAAATGGAATATAGAGAATGGTCATATGTGTGTTGGGATATGTAATGAGTTGTAGAGGCGCACTAAGGATCAAATAATAAATGACATGGTAGAAAAATATACAATTGTTCATATATAAAATATGTTTTTCAATGGACCCGATTAGAATTCACAGGGAAACTAAGAATTGGTGAAAGTGTGATATAGGAGGGAATATAGTCCATGAATATTTAAGGGACGTAAAAATAACACTCAGTACAATATATCAGATTAAAAACTCACTAAGAACACCACACATAGTTCAATAGTTGTACTACAAGGAACATGGGAACAGTGTAAGCCAATAAAAAAATCTAATTTTTTTAGGACAACCATTATCAAAACGAACCAATGCTAAGAAAACTAGTATGGTTCCCTGTAAAGGTAAATGAGACTATACGAAGGTCATGTGAAGTCAAAATCATCAGTAAGAATGGATCATGGCGTATTGGTCACTGTGTTGGACTTCCAATTCCACTACTAGAAATGAGAAGCCCTCTATGGGAAGGTTTAGAACCCATTAAAGAACATACCAAAGTTAAGAACCATAAGGAATCATTGTTGTCTAGTGAATAAGTAGGGTTCATCATAGTTGAGAAAAGTTAAAAAACACCAACTCTAGAGCCCAAAAAAGCAATCCACAAGAGAGGAAAAGGGGAAAATAACATATATTGAATTCTAGCTTTGATTCATCTAAGAGAAAATATAAGAGGAGTGCTGAAATTGTGGGGGTTTTGTGAGATCTTGAGAATCACGATTGAATCAATTGTGGTTATGGTTCTTTTACATCGAATGTGTACACTTTTATCATCTCTTACAAAATAGCACTAATAAAAAGAACCTTTATCAACTCCAAAACATTTATGTTGATGAAGGATTTATAATTACAATTATAAATAATTTTAAAAAAAATATTTATATAATTATATATTTCCTTAATATAATTTAAAATTATGTATTTATAAATAAATAAATACTTTTTTAAAAAACTATATTTTTTATACATTTATGAATATATTTATAATAATAAATATATTTATATCATTATATTTATTTATATAATTATATATATATTTAATAATTATTTATAAATATAAATATTTTTAATATAATAATTATTTAAATATATTTACTATAATTTTAAAATTATAAATATATTTATATAATTATATAATTATATACTTATATATATATATTTAAAAAATATATATAAAAATATAAATATAAATATACATATACATATAAATATAAATATAGTAAATATACTCAATATTTAAATATATGATTATTTTTTTTATAAATATATGAATACCTCTTAAAAAATAATATTTTTATATTTATATAAATATATATTTATATAATTATATATATATATATCCCCAGAGCGAAGCTTAGTGGTACCCCCCCTACGGGTCTCAGCCCAGTCTTAAGTGCAAGTCTCACAGAGTACATCCCCACATTGTATGTTGTCTTATTTTCTTTATAATGTAGCCCCTTTCCCCGAATAAACTAAGGCTTCGACCTCAACTTATATATAATGTAATAAATAAAAAAACTATAAATATAAATATAAATATAAATATAACTATAAATAATTATAAATATATTATATTCATTATTTATAGTACATTCATTATTTCAATAAATTTATCATAAATTTATAATTATTTAAAAATATAAAATTATTTATATATAATTATATAAATACTTTTTAAAAAAATAATATTTATTTATTTATTTATATTTAGTTAATAATATATATTTAACATTATTGAAGAATATATAATCTTAAATACATGGATTTTAAAAGTGAGTGAAATTGAATAATTAAAAATGAGTACACATAAATAATATTGAAATAATGGATAAGTTTTATTAATTAAATATAAAATATCAAAAAACCTGGATATATATTGAAGTAAATATGAATACATATTGAAAATACTAAATCATTGTAAATTAATATATAGGAATTAAGAATAGAAAATGAATAAATTTAAAAAAAACACAAAAAAAATTTAAAAAAGAATAAATAATACCTAACTATAATAATATTAAAATAAAATAAAATTGGATGATTAAAAAAATAATATGTTAAATTTTTCATGTTATAATGAAATTAAAAATATACTAAAATTTGAATAAATTTCATAAATGTTATCTGTATATGTGTTTCTTTATAAGATTTCATTTATTGAGTAAATATTTGTGTGTCATTCCATCTTGGTCTATGTGCCACTATATGTCACGTGATCACCTTTAATTGAACACATACCTCATGGAATGCACCTTTTCACATTGCGACCCCATCGTTGATTCAAACCAAATTGCTGGGGAGCCCTTCCGTCGAGTCCGTCGTCATCATTTGGAATGCTCAGATATCATACAAGATAGTAAAGGTATTACAACCTCATGAAGGGTCTGGTTCGTGAAGACTAAAACTTGTGATGAGTATGTTCGCAGTGGGATGCATGTGCAAAGGGTTTTGACCTTGGAGATTGGACTCATAGAGGGGTGTGGTCATGCAGCCCTTGTGTGTGAAGGTGTCTGCTGGCGACGGGTGATTCCCCCTTTATGAGTCATATGGAGTCAGATTTAATGAATCGATGGCAGAAACATTCACTAACTGATAAAGAGAAGTTGGAAATTACCACTTGGAAGAATGAAGACCTGTTTATTTTGCAAAAAAATGTCACTTATGATAGTTGGGAAATTTATGAAAAAAGGCCATTCAATAAAGGAGCACTGAAAAATACTCTGCAAAACATTTAGAGATTAGATGAAGGCATTTCTATAAGATAAGTGGGGCAGGTCTTTCTTGTATTTGAATTTTTTAATGAAAGAGACAAGAAAAATGTCCTCAACTGTAGGCCGTTGTCCTTTGATAACTAGATCATCCTCATGGAGGACGTTGAAGGAGAAGAAGATATTCAGAAAATTAATTTGTATTCTTCACCTTTCTGGATTCAAAAAAGAGGTATCATGTTTCATGGTTGCACTGAACATGTTATGTGTGATATTGGAGGATGCATTGGTATGTTCCTGGAATGGTACAGGTCTGATCCAATTAATCGGGGACCCTATGTGTGGATGAGAGGTTTTTTAGATGATGCACATCCACATATGAGGGGATTGTTTTTGTCAAATGAGGATTCTTTCAACTGGACATCCTTTGAGTTTGAAAACCTCCATATTCTCTGTTTCTTTTATCGGTGTATTAGAAATTTTGGAATATTGTGGTTCAAATATGGAGGACAGACTAGGAAATATTATTTTGATTTATGTTCCCCGACTCCATTAAAAAACTATGAGAATAGCTTTCATCATTGAATTTGAAAAACAAAAGGAGCGCGGCAAACTTGCGAAGGATTTTTGTAAGTGGGCTAAACCAACTCACACTAATATCATCATGCTTAGATCACCGAATCTTTCTAATGGCACTAAAGTGGACCAATGGAAGAAAATAGTACCTTTGTGAAACACAATGGCCTTGGTTGATTCTAGGGAAGATCAAATGTGTCAGGGGAAGGATTCAGCTAGCATCCCAAGATGAGATCTGACAGCTTTGACAAACATTACTTTACCACCTATTAGGTTACAGTCAAGATGAAAGGAACCCCCAGACCAAGCTCAGGGAGGACTAAAATCTGTGATGATCCACCAGATCCAGTTCCTAGGTCAAATTATGTTTCTCCAAGAATTATCTCTCAGGAGAAGGATGATTTTAGTGGGATAATGTCTCCAGTAACTATAAAACATCAGAATTGGAAACAGATGACCTATGAGGATATGGGTGTATATCCTGTCAATGCACAACCCAGTGAGCATAAACGGTGACTGGAGGCATGTCAGAGGATCAAAATTCTATGAAAGAGGTGGAAAGTGGTGGATGATGGATAGTTTGTCAAAGTTTCAGAGGCAGAGGAGGGTGTGTCCCACCCCACCAAGGGCAATCAAAATCCTATTTTGGAACTTCCAGGGGCCTGGAAATACCCTAGAAATTCATTTTCTCTATCACTGGAGTTGCAAATATTGCCCTAAAATAGATTTTTATCCGAAATATTTTTTGATCACAAGGATGATGACATCTTGGGATTGAAGATTGGGTTCCAGAATTTCTTTCCCATTAGAAGATAGGGACACTCTGGTGGCATCTTCCTCTTGTGGAAGGGGGACCATGGTGTTCAGATTTCTAATTATTCAAGTAATCATATTACTGTGACATTTTCTACTCTGGGATCTCCAACTTGGTATTTTGTTAGTTTTTATGGGTGGCTGGGTGGTGAAGATAAACAAAAATCTTGGAACCTATTGAATTGGATGAAAAACGCTCTCCCTGACCTTCTACTGATAGGGAGGATTTTAATCAGGACCTTCTTCACCATGGAAAAGAAAGAGGATGATTGAGGAGTGGTGTTGTTATGGAAGAATTTATAAAATCACTTGTGTTGAACTTTCTTCATGAACTCAGATTTTATGGTTCTCTATTCACATGGCTTCTATGTACATCAATGGAGAATATTATTCCTAAAATGTTGGATAGATTTTTTGGGACTGATGAGTGGAAATCTCTTTTCCATGCCTTATCTATTTTTCACCTACCCCTAATCTCTTCTGACCACTGCCCAATAATTTAGTTAATGATCTATCAAGGGAAAAAGATGAGGCCTGTGCATACCATTCAATTTGAAAGTTTGTGGATCCAAGATAGTAACTGTGATATGGTAGTCTAATTGGAATGGGAGGGAATGAATCGGCACATCACATCCGATATCTGCAATACCGCAGATTTTTTACAAAAGTGGAGCTCTTCAAGATTTGGGGACTTTAACATATGCATTAATGAGGTAGATAATCGCCTTTTGAGACTCTAATATTCTCCATTTTTTGACTCTGTTCTTAGGTATACTTCAATGGAATAAAAGAATCTTAATGTAGCGTTGAGGGACAAAGAGAGTTTTTGGTTCATTCGGGAAAGAGAGTCCAACATTCATGATGGTTATCAGAATAAAAAATTTCACCAAAGAGTGTCCACAAGGAGGAGGGAAAATCATATTTCTCATCTTGAGGATCAATATGGGAGAGTGGTTCATTAATTCAATGATATTCACCCCACTATTCTGAATTTATTTTGCAATCTCTATAAAATAGAATGTATTAGCACCCCTGAATGTCTATCTAGATTCATCCTAAAATTGGTCATAGAAGATATGAATCGTATGTTGGAAAGAGATATCTCTAATGACGATGTTCTTGGTTATCTGCATCGTATTCATTGTACTAAGGCCACAAGTCCTGATGGGTTTTATGCTCTGTTTTTAAACATTTTTGGCATATAGTTGTCCCTCATGTGGTATCCCTAAGGAAGGAGCTATGGGCAGGAAGAGTACCCCTCAAATCCATGAATGAAACTCGTATCACTATTATCCCTAAAATGCAGTGCCCTTAGAAAATCATCGAGTTTCGACCAACCAATTTGTGAAATGTTGTGTACAATATAATTTCCAAGATCTTGGTGTCTAGGTTTAGGGATTATCTCCTACTTCTCATGACTGAAAACCAAAGTGCTTTTGTTCCAAAGAGATCCATTACTGATAATGACTCCATTGAATTTGAATTATTCCACTCTATGAAAACCCCTTCCTCATCCAAAAGAGGAATAATGGAAATTAAAATAGATATGATGAAAGATTATGAAAGAGTGAAATGGACTTTTCTCAAAATGTTTCTCTCCAGGTTGGGCGTTGGGATGAAATGGGTCTCTAATATCATGAACTATATTACATCTACCTCTTTAAGAATTAATATGAATGGGAACCATTAAGAGAGATTTAAACAATGAAGTGGTTTGAGAAAAGGGGATCCTCTTTCACCGTATCTTTTCATTCGGGTGCCTAATATTTTTTCCCATCTCCATTTGAAAGTGGTAGATCAAGGATCTGTCCATGGTGCGAAGGTATGTAGAAATTTCCCTCTTGTCTCCCATCTATTCTTTGTAGATGATAGTCTGATTTTTTTCTCATGCTACCATGAAATAATGCAGTTCATTGTTGAATATCATTAAGTTGTTTGAAAGGGATTCTGGACAATGTCTTAATCCTTCAAAATTAGAGTTATCTTTCAATAAATCCATCTTACTAGATAAGAAGGAGGGGTTGCAGTGGATGAGAGGTTTTTCAATGGTTGATAAACACACTAAATACCTTGTCCTCCTAGGTATTGTTAGTAGGTCAATGAAACAAGTGTTCACTTCTATTATGGATAGGGTGGATTAGTTGATCTGTCTTTGGTCAAGAAATAAGATATCCAAGGCGGGAAAGGATGTTATAATTAAGTCAGTGGCCTAGGAAATCCCATCTTATTCTTTGTTGTTTTTTAAATTCCCCAAAACTCTTCTTGATAAAATACAATCCCAGATTTCTAATTTTTGTGGGGATCTCATGAGGGAAAAAATAACTCCCATTAGATGTCTTGGGAGAAACTGTGTGTTTCATAATTTTGTGGAGGTCTTGGATTTAAGAATCCCAAATGGTTTAACAAGTCTCTGTTGGATAAGAAAGTATGGATCCTTCTATAAAATCCAAATGCCGCATTCTAAAAGGTTGTGTGAGCAAAATATTTTCCACATTATGACTTCTTTCATTCCCAGTTGGGGCCACAATCTAGTTTTTTGTGGCGAAGCATTTGGGGCACAAAATATCTTCTTGAAATTGGTTGCATTTAATGAATTGCTGATGGGAATGATGTTAGTGTATGGAATGATCCGTGGCTAGAAAATGGCATAAAAAATATTGTTTCCTCGATCACTGTACCAGGTTTCAAAAATACAATGGTTCTAGATCTCATCAATGATGTTATTGAGGAATGGGATCGAGGGAGGATTTGCAGCTGGTTTAAAGAGGTTAATCATCATATCATCTTGAGTATTCCTCTGACATCAACTATGGGTAATGACTAGATTTTCTAGATGGGGGAAGATCATGGGAGGTACTCGGTTCACTCGGGTTACAAAATGCAAGTTCAAGGATTGGAACATGTCATTCCCAATGTCTTCTAGAAGAGTCTATGGTCACTCACTACTCCTCCCAAGGTGATTTTTTTTGGTGGTAGGTCTTCCCTTTTATTCTACTAACTAGTGAATTTTTGATGAGACCTCATCTTATAGGGGATGAACGCTGTCCTTTGTGCCTCTAAGAGGTGGAATCTCCTTTGCATGCAATTTTTTTCTATCATGGGGTAGAAGGGGTGTGGAAGGCACAAAAGCCAGATGTTGGAATGTTCTTTGATCCTTTAGTTGGGTCGGACCCAAAACATATCAAATGGGTGGATTTAATGGAACCAAGAGTGGTGGGGATGATATTCACAATTTCTTGGCTGGTTTAGACTCGATAAAATGAATTTAGTTTCTAAATGAAGGTGACCCAAGATCATATTTGGGTCATGAGGGCCATGTAGTGGATGAACTGTTGGAAAGAAAACGATGTAGTGACTTCTTTGGGTGGCATGAGGTAGGAGGCTCCTTGTTGTTCCCCCTGAGAGGTTTTTTCAAAATTAATCTCTACTAATTCCAGGGTTAGTATTGGACTCATTGTAGAGAAGATTTTTAGACAGATTTTGGAAGCTCATAATAGTACAGTGCAAAACTTTGGGAGTCCTGCGGTGGTGGAGGCCTCTGCCATCCTCCATGGGATCCTTCTTTCCGGTTCAAAAAATTGGCCAAATGTTTTGGTAGAATATGTTTCCTTGAAGTGGTTAATGCTCTATCAAATAAAGAAGTGGACTCTCAGGCTTTTGGTCTTATCTTTCAAAATATTTGGTCCTTGACTAAAGGTTTCATTGAATGGAAATTTTCTTTTATCAAAAGGGATGGTAATCTTTATGCTCATCATTTGTATTATCTTGGGAAATCATTGGGTTATCATTATTAGGTGGACTTGTTTCCATAATGGATTTGTAGGTATGAGTTGATTCACTAGAAATATATCATATTTTCTCAAAAATATATATATTAAATTTATAAATTTTTATAAATTATTGGTGCTGAATATTTTTTTAATATTTTTTTAATTTAGTCATTTTTAAATTTATTGTTTAATTATTAGAATTTATTTGTTTTATATATCTATATTTAATATATAATATTTATTTTAATTAATAATCTTTATATATGTATATTAAATTTATTCATTTTTTTCAAAAATTACTTAAGTAATAAAATATTTAATATTTTTGAAAATTTATTTATTTTTAAATTTTATTTTTTATTTATTTCATTTTATTCATTATACATATCTATATATTTAATATATACTATTTATTAATTTTAATAATTTATATATATGTATATTAAGCTTATTCATTTGTATAAAAAAATATTTAATTAATGAAATCGGTAATATATTTTTTTAAATTTTTTGTTTAATTATTTTATTTTATTTTCGGCCTTTATTAGCGCTAAAAAAGCGCTGATAATGGTTACCCATTGTGAGCACTTTTTTTGGTGTTGATAAAGGGTATCGTTTATCAATGCTAAATAAAAGCATTGATAAAGGATACCATTTATCAGCTCGATTTCTAGCACTGATAAAGGGAGGCACTGTTAAAGGTCTATATTGTAGTAGTGATTTAGAAATAGTTCTATAGACTATATATTTTTTACCGTCAAAACCGATTCTAATTCTGACCATACTAGTCAACCTTTTATCCTTCAACAAATTTTTTTGACACTACTCATACCTATTTTAATCATCTCTTTAATACGTTTATAATAAGAACTTCCAAACTATATCTTATGTTATACAACACTTATTATCACTTTATCTTTGAGTTTCTTTCTCAAATTCTCCACTTCTTCTTCAAGGATTTTGATCCATTTTTATCATTTCGTGATATAAGCAATAAGGCTTTTGATTTCCTTATATTTTTCTTTAAAATTTAACCAGAATTCCATAACTTCTCATTGATTTTATTTAGAATCCCCTTTTTATTCACTAAACTTCACTAAATGAGTAATTTAGGCTTCGATTTGGTTAACTAACTCTAGATATTCATTTATCAATCCAACAATATTTCTTTTCTTCTTTCATTGTATGTCACTAATTTTAGGATAATTTCTATGTTCCACATTGAGATCAACTACACCTTTACATTGTTTTGTTACTCAGTTTCATTTTGATATTTCTTTATCATTTCTATCCTTGAGTCTTTATATTCTAATTTGAATTTTATTTCCCATTATTTAAATAAAATTTCATCATAATACTTTTCTTTTCTCATAAACATATTACACTGAAACCTTTTTCTAGATGTGTTTCTTTATTTTATGTTTCTTTTAGAGGGGGAACTTTGTTTTCTTTATTCTTTTGAGTAATTAAAGTCACACTCTTTACTTTATTGGATTTTCATACATCCTTTTTGTGATATTTAGAAAATTGACATATAAAAAAATCCAATGGTAACATTCCATCAAATATTCTTTTACATAACACGAATTTCCTCTCCAAAAGTGATAAGAATTTATCACATAAAATAATGTTTTTAATTTTCATTTTCATAAATCTCAAGATTCTATGTAGATTCAAATTCCATCTCCTTGAATGAGTGACTCACTACTATTTTCAACTTCACACACATTTATTATATAATTTTATTGTTTGTGAATCATCAAGAGATATATTCTCAAGGTGATCATATTGAAACACATACACCTTTATACTGTAAAAAAGTGATAATATCAATATAAATTTCTTTAAAATATTCATATTCTTTATCTCCTTTCCATGTCTATAAATATATCCATAAAAATCGACGATTAAATTGAGTAAACCATCAATATTGCCACTTATATTCATCTTTAAATGAGAAAACATAATAAGTATCACTTGTATCTTTTCCTCTTTTACTATGTTTTATCCTTAATAAAAAATAGATAAATTGTCCCAAATTTCATTTGTTTATGTAAAACACAGTAATTTAATGTATATTTGATTCAAAAATTTTACTTATAAGTAATTTTTTTCCTTCAATATATATTGAGAAAATTTATTACCAATCTAGTCATAGACATCCCCGTAACATCACTCACATGTATTTTATGAATTAAATTAGGGAAAAAGTTATGTCTAAAAGACCATAAATGAGATCTCACATGATTTTTATATATTTTATAGTATATTACTTTTTTTATTTACATTATTGACCATATCAATGATATACCTTCTAAAAAATTGATGATATAAAAATTGTGGATATGATACAACTTGTGGGAACTACATCATCCCACACACACCCTAGGGGGTGGGAATATTGAGTGTGTGAACTATGTTTTTAGTTTGAATTTAGATGTATCATGTTATCATGTTGGAAATAACTCTCTGAACCTATAAATCTCAAACATACAACCATAATTTCCACATATAGAAAATAAATATAGTGACATGTAGAATTCACATGGTTCACTACTAAGTGATATATCAAAGTAGAATAAAATGATGGTATTTCAATGCGACCAAATCACTATCCACTATTACGATTATAATTTTTAATACGTAAAAACTATTGACCATAGGGCCACTACCTCTTTTTATCTATCCACTCATTTCATTGAGATAATGTACATTGATAAAATGACACAATTGTTTCTCACATTAATACTACTAGATATAGAAAACACCAAAATAGAGAGGGTGACATCATAGTGCTTTGAATTCCTTGAAAAAATTTAGTCCTTTGTTATAGTTTCAAAAAAAAATATATTCTCTCCCCTTTTTATATTTACAAATAATTAACTGTGTTATTTGAATTTTCTCATATTTTTTACATTTCTTTGAAAATATTTCCATTTATATCCTATTTTAATTTTCAGCATTCTTCAAATTGAATGGGAATTAAAAACACTCTCCATGGTCATGCTAAAACCCCTAATTAATTAGCTAATAACACTCATTTTAAAATAATTTAAAATCCTAAAAATTAATTAAACATCACAAAATCACAACATGATTCTAATCATTACAATGTAATTCAATTTAATCTTAAATTTATTTGAAAAATGCAAACAATGTTATTATTAGGTTCATAAGGGGAGAATGATAATATACAGGAGGGCAAATTTTATTTTCCTAAAATTATTAGAGTTATTAAAAATTAATATTCAATTTGGTGGATAAATAAGATTAAACAATTATTTATTAAATGATTAATAATTGTGAGAGAGAAATGTGTGGCTGATCATATGTATCTGAAATGGATAGTAGGGGTGGTTATATAGATACATAACCTAACAACTGTAATCGAATTTAGATTCATGATACAAAATAATTTCTTAAATGTAAATTAGGAGAGAGAAATTCCTTTCAGAATTTCGGCATAGTAAGAGGTGTACATAGGAGGAATTTAATAAGAGGGAAATGAGTCTCTCATCATTCAAACATAAATAGGTAAGTATGGGGGAGGTGAAAAATCATACCCCAACATTTATAATTGAAAATAAAAGGGCATAACAATATTATGAAACATGGATAAAAAAGAGAAAGGTTAGAATCCCCATACTTAGAAGTGTAATCTCAAAGGCTTGGGAGGAACTTGAGAGAGGCTTATTGGGAGCTTGGAGTGCCTTGGGAGGATTCTAGAGAGAGGATTATGGAAGTTGGAAGAACTCTAAAGTCTTTTAGTGAAGAGGAATGGGAATATTGTCTGAGTTTATATAGGAAAGATGAGGGAATTATTTATTATTTAGGTTTGGGACACCACACATTAAACTATTCAAAACCACAATCCAACCCATGGTTTCTCCCATGGGTGTTTTCAAAGGGGAGTGAAAAAAAATATTTTATAAGTCCAATGGCCGAACTTTTTAAAATAATATGGTTTCTTGTGTGGAGGTGAGTCACAATCTAAAGGAAAATGATTTAAAAAGATAAAATGTTTTATAAACCTTGAAGGGTCCACTAAATCTTTGTAAAATAAATAAAAAAACCAAAAATCACATTATTTTAATGGTAAAACATATTTTGGACCAACATAAAGTTTATATCATTTTATTACATAACTATTGGGTCATTATGATGTCATAAAACACATTATATATTTAAAAAATATTTAATTTTTAATAAAATATTCGACTATCTCAGAAAATTCAAAAAGATTCACTATTGAATAATTTCAATATTCTGAATCCAAAAATAATATTAATTTTATCCAAATAATTTATCTAAATATGTGAATTTTGAATTTTAAAATAAAAATTGATATTTATCGAAAATTCATGGGTTCTGACAAAAACAACTTTTAAACATGAATAAAAACTACACTTGCATTCATAAAATTATAAAATAATTTATATTTAATGAAAAGTAATTTAAAAATTATAATATTATTTTATTAAAATATTATTAATTCAAAAATAAATTAATTCCTCAAAATTGATTTCTTTGTTGAATATTAAATAAAAATAATATTTCTACTTTAAAAACTATTTATAAAGTAACAACAATAAAATGAATATATATTCTCTATAAAAAAATAATGTACATAATCTTAGTGCTAGGGTCATATTACATAACCCATTATAACACCCTCATAAGGTCGAAGTGTAAGGTGTGAGATGGTGATCGACTCTTGGGGTGGCTCGGATTACATCACTTGGGTAGAAATATCTATTAACTTCCACTTATCTCGTAGTCGGTTCCACTCAAGCTTAACATGTTCAACCTCATCTTGGTCTTGGTCAAGAGAGAATCCCAATGATGCAACATCCTTTACAAGCTCTAATAAATGGTCTTTTATGGGGAAAGTCTACTGGATGAGGCCATCACTTCCTTTTGTCTGAGTAAATTGGATTGTTAATTCCCTATATTTATACTAATCATGTGATCATTGTTCAACTGATATATTAGAAACGACCCCAATTCTTAATGGTATTATAAAATCCAGAAACATTAAACCGAGGAAATTATTATGGTTTACATAACCATTTTACATAATGAGACATTTAAAGAGACCAAGAGGATTTTCTTATTAATTAATGTTTGGGTCGTTACAGGGGAAGGATATATATGGAACTATAGTAGTACTGTAGTAGTGTAATTATTGACGATGGGAATATATTGGGGTTACTATTGTAGTAGTACTATTAAATAGATTTGATATTTTACTGAATGTATTTTAGCCTTTATTCCATCATTGTTCATTAAGATACTAGACCTCTAGGCCATCTTACATGGAAATGTTAGTGAGGAGAAACCTCAGTTTAGTGGATCAATATAGAGAGATGATAATCACTGATGAATCTTATAGATATAGATAGGGAGGTAAAATTCATCAATACATTAGGCAAGGCCTCACACACCTCTGAGTGGGGCCAGGACAATATTAATTACATCCTTGGTGGTGATCCTAGTTCATACACTTGAAGGTGTGTTGGGGGGGGGGTGTTTCTGACTTTCAAAATATTTAAAGCCCTCTATGCCTCTATGCCATCATGCAATGTACTCTAGTCCACTATACCATATAAGAGTTATATCTCACCCTAGTTAAATATAGGGTTATCCAATAAATAAAAACGCATGGCCTTCAGTCCTTTGAGTTATCTTCTTTAGGGGGATTTGGTCCACATTCAATCAATCCTCTCGATGAAATTCAATAGGGACGTTGGTCTATCAAGAACTTGGGACTTTAGTCTATAAATATGTAATAAAATTGGTCTAATGGAAGATTTATAATATTTGTGGGGAGGGGTGAGTCTTGACCCTCTAAGGCGCCTGGGTGTTTATGTGTTGTTTGTAGTTTTTAATATCCCTTAACTAAACTACAAATATAAAATATTAGTTATTTATTGATAAAAATTTAAAATTTAAAATAAATATTACTTATCTATTTTAATAAATTATTATATATTAGTTATTAATTATTTTTTAAAAAAAATTAAAAATTAAAAATTAAAAATTTTAATTTAAAAAATAAATAAATAATTATCAATTAGTAATTTAATGTTCTTCAAATTATTTGTTTAAGTGATTTTTTATTCTTTTAAAAAAGTATAATAATATTGAAAACATACTAATAATTAAATAATTCTTTTAGATTAGTTGTTAATAACATTCCAACGTAAGCATTGTTGGGAAAAATCCCACTAGGCAAGTTAACAATGTTTTTGGGATGATTGTGTTTGTTAAAAAAGAAGGTTTTAAGGGTTATTTGTGAAGTTATAACATGATTTTTGATAAGTTATGTTAACAAATATCCAATATAGAGTTATGTATACTCTGAAAGTGGTACAAAAATCATATGTACAAGTTCATGTTGTTTCCATGTGTCTACCAAATTTTTTTGGTTCTAAATTTTATTGTAGGGAAAAGTCTCATGAAACATGGATATTCTGAAATGCCTCATGAAAATAAGAAAAAGGAATGAAACTCATGAATGATATGATGTTTATGAATGTTTGGTGATTCACAAAAAAACATTTGTGAAATATAATAAGTTTCATGGCTATGAGAATTCCCTAGAAGTTTCATGAAGAAAGGGAGTTTCATGAACAAGATTAGATAGATTCATGAAAAGGCTATGCTAATCATTAAATTTTCATGAAGATAAGGAAAATTTATAAATTGTCTGCTACCCCTCACATGAAGTAGATTAGAATTATATGAAAATCCAATCGTTCAAAATTCATGAAATAGTTTCATGAATTTTTTCCCATGTGAATGATTTCAAAGAACATATGTTTCATGAATAAACAACTTGTGTCAACCTAACTATGATGTCCCGACCCAGGTGCCACACACTGGTACCATAGGCCAATCAATCACATGACCTCAAGCATTACCCCCATATGCCTAAGGATTATGACAAGAAGTTAGAGTTTTTTATCAATCATTGGGAGACTATACGCTCTTTATTAGAGTAATACACTAAGGGAAATAAATAAACAATAAAAAATGATAAAACCAAAACCAGAATAATACTAGTATCACAAGATAACCAAAACATGAAATAAAACATCAAAATTGTATTGTATGTATTCCATTTCAATTTATGTGTCAAGTGTCAATATAAAAAACCCAAATAACATAAAAGAACCAAAAACTCCCAAGAGGGTCCCAAATCAAGTATCATTCCCTCATCCATTCTCAATACCATATCATCCATCTAACACATGGAACTTTCCCTTAACCTATTATGAAATCATGAAATCTATTCTGGTACTAATCATGCAGCATGAGTAGGGTGTGACTATAACTTATTAATCCACCACCAATGGTGTCTAAAATAATATACAGTAAATAATAGTGTACACAGTTTTATGAACAAATAAGTACAACGAATAAGTAAATAGTTATCACATTATCAAATATTATTTATTTAACCATATAAGACTCTTGGAATCCCATGGATACCCAAACCTTAATATCATCTTCCGACCATTCCAGAGTCTGAACTATCCTCAAGGGATATCATATCTTAAAATCTCATTTCTACCATTCATTATCTCAATTCATATATCAGAATTCCATTGTTAATATTCATTATCTCAATTCATATATCAGAATTCCATTATTACCATTCTTCATCTCAATTCATATATCATAATGTTGTTGTTTCCATTATTCATCTCAATTCATATATCATAATTCCATTGTCTCTTATCTTTATCTCAATTCATTTCTAATAATTCCATTGTTACCATTATTAATCTCAATTCATATCTTAGAATTCTATTATTACCATTCTTCATCTCAATTCATATATCAGAATTACATTAATAACATTCTTTAACTCAATTCATTAATTAGTTAAATGATTAATTAATCACATTAATGACACTAATTAATTCATAAATTAATTAATCATATCACTTCCATTAATTAACTCAAAAATTAATTAATCACACCAACCCTAATAATTATTTCAAAAATTAATTAATCATCTCAATCAATTTCACGATCACAACAATCTCCATTAATTAATTTAACAAGTAATTACATCACATTTAATAATTTAAATATAACAATAACTAATTAAATAATTAATTATTATAATTCAAAAATTTCAATTTAATAAAAATTAATTCAGAAATTAATTATTCCAATAAAGTATTCAAAATATCCCCATAATCAATTCAATAATTTATTATTCGATTTCAATATTCTCAATGTAACTATAATTGATTCAAAAAGTAATTATTCCAAATTTTTCATTTTCATAATCCCAATCATTCCCATTAATTAATTAAAAAATTAATTATTCATGTTTAATAATCTGAATATCGCTAATTCCCAAATCCATTAAATAATTAGTTAATAAAATTAATTAATTCAATTCAAGAAATTCAATTGATAATCATCCAATCAAAATTATACAATTACATACATGTGATTGAAATCAAGTCTTTGGGATTTGAATAATATACCACCTACCTCAAATCATCGATTCCCAATATAAATTCCCAATTTGAGTGGAACAATGACAAAGAATGATATTTGGATGTGAGACCCTAATTCAGGATCAAAAAATCAAGATCCTATAATTATAGATCATGGACCAGCTGTCCTAGATCTAGATCTAACCAAAAATAGGGAATACAAATACTTCAAGGATGGGAGAAAAATGAAAATGTTATGTGAAACCACACGAGATAAGAATATCTTACTAGGAGATATGAAGGTATTTAGTATGGGATTCAAATCAAGAATAAAAGAGGTTGGGAGGGCTTTATATCCATCCAAGAACCTCTAAAATTAATAGGAATGAGTTGAGGTTTGAGTGTGGGTGATTATGGATTAATACCTTAGGTTTTGGGATTTTAAAAAAAATCAAGGTAATTAAAACCCGTACATTTTTTAATGGGAAGGGATGTATGGTTTTCCAAATTGCATACCTTAACCATGTGACTCTTCTGGTGGGGGGCCATGAATTCTTTATAGATAGAGAATAGTTTGAAAAATATTACGCTAACTGTGTGATCCATATCTATAAAGGGTATTATGATTTTCTAAGCTACGGTTCATGGTTTGGGAAAACTATGTGCAAACTGTGAACATGCCCACATCCTTCAAAAATATTACAATTTTCACCCAAATGATACCCAAGGTAAAACCAAAACAACATATGCTCAAAAAAGAAAAAAGAATACCTGAAATCAAGATTGAGACATCTCTAGAAAGTGTCATGATCTAATAATCTCCCCACCATATAACAACTCATCCTTGAGCTCTACTCCCAAGAATATCTAATATTCTAAGCCAAAATGATCAAGCCACTGAGCCCACATATCTGCTTCGCTCTCCCATGATTCCTCTTGAAAACTCCAATGTTTCGACAACACATAATATATCATCATAGTCTTTCCCTATAACACATTATCACTATGACCCAACACACATATCATATGATCCTTAAAGGATGAATCTATATCAAGGTAAATATCATCCACATCGATCAAATGAGTAGGATCAGGGTGATACATCTAAATATTTAACACATAAAAAAATGTCATTAATAACATTGTACCTATGAAAAATATTCAATTGGTATGAAACCATCCAAATTCTCTCCATAACCTCAAATAGTCCAACAAATGTTGGTTCCAACTTGCCCTATTTCATAACCCTATGGCGACCCAATCAAGGAAACACCCAAAGGAATACACAATCAACCTCTATAAAATATACTAGTCATCAATGTATATCTACACATGACTTCTTTCTACTCTAACCCATTGCCATCTGCTTCTGAAACAACTAAACTTGCACTGATGTCTCTGGCATGATACTTTGTCCCAATAACTCCCATTAACATAACTCCATCTAGTATAGAGTTTATCGGTATGGACTACCTTAAAAATCCTTTTATGGTTCCATTTGTATAGTTTCCCAATATATATTTTCATTGAAAACTCTAAAAGTGATAGGGGTTTCTACTAAGAACCAATAAAGTATAGAACATACACTCAAAATATATCCTCAAGCACCAGTATAATACGTTCTGACTGTCTATCCGTATGTGGGAGGGATTCCATACTCAATAAAAGTTGTGTACCAATCACTATCTGCAAGAACTTCTAGAAGCACAAAGTAAAACATGTTTCATGGTTTGAAACAAAAGTCGATGGCACCCTGGGAATATAGAATATCTTTCAAACAAAAAATTCTCCCAACCAAACCAATGAGAAAGTCTCACATATAGTCATAAAATATGCTACATTTTTTCGAACGGTTCACAATAACCCAAATAGCATCATTCTTATGATATTTACTTGGATGAACCACAACTATTTTCTTGGTAAATTCACCCCACTTCTATTCTAGACCGGTTAATGATTTTAACAAAACACCAGGCTGTTGATGCTCAAACCTCACCTATTGGAAGGTGTAACATCGTGTCACAAACCATAATATCTATTTTTTCATGCCCAGTCACCAAAACCACCATTGGGGGTTATGGTACATTATGGTCAGACTTGGATGAACCACCCACTTCGAGGCATCAAATTTATTCATTAGCTTCTCCAATATTCACTGTAAACAATAACCAAATTCTTGATATAGATAATCTCATCATCATTTATGCTCTAATTGGAAGGTGCCTCCCCAAATTCAAGGATTTCCATAAAGGTAAAACATTCTGGATCATAATACTTCATATCCCTAATCCATCTCAAAAAGTGTAAACTCCACTAATTCTGATATGAGAGTCAACTTCTCCTAGATCTCTTGAACAAAAACATGCATCTCATCTAGTGAAATTCAGATCTTCCACTCAACACTAGACTCTTAAATTTCCAGATTTTTAGTTTTCCTACTCAAACTATCAACAACACTATCTCCATATCTAAGGGTATATGATTTCTCAAAATCAAGTTTTTTCATATACTAAGAAAACATATACTACTGTAGATTCAAATATCATTGTGAAAAGATTCACCATAATCTCTTGTGATCAATATACACAGTAATTTTTTCACCCAATAGGTAATACCACCAACACTTCAAGGAATAAACCACGACTCCTAAAATGAGGTCATGTGTATGATAACTTAACTCATGCGGACTTAACTTCCATAGCCCATACAAAACAACTCTTTATTCCTGCATCAACACATCGCTAATCCCAATCAAAAAAGCATAAAAAACACCATATACTCCTCACATAACTCTGGTAGGATCAAGATTGTTTCTAATTTCAAACACTTCTTCAGATCTTGGAAAGAGTTCTTAAATAAAATAGACCATTAAAACTTTAATCCCTTCTTGGCCAAGAGCGAAATAGGTTCTTTCAAATGGGAAAATTCATGGATGAACCTCCAATAATTTAAAATTATCCCCAAAAAGCAATGAATATCAAAAACAATTCTTGGGATGATCCCATGATACCACAGCTTAAACCTTCATTGTGTCTACTAAAACACCTTCCTCTGATATTATGTAACCTAATAAGTGTACCTGATCAATCAAAAAATGACACTTTGATAGCATGGAAGATACCCGATTCTCTCTAAACTTACTTAGGAAACTAATATTATGTTGGGAATGATCATTATGAGTCTTAGATTACACCAGATGTCATCCCCAAACACTACTAAAAAATGATCCATGAACAGATGGAATATGCTATTCATCAAGTCCATAAGCATTTCTAGTGCATTCTATATCCCAAATGACATCAAAATGAACTCATATAGGCCATACCAGCTACTCAAAGATGTTTGAGGTATATCAGAAGTTCAAACTCTCAAAAGGCGATACCCTGACCTCAAGTCAATCTTAGAGAGAACTGAATCTCATTTAAACTTTTCAAATCGATCGTCGATATGAAGAAGAGGATATTGTTACTTCACTATCATCTTGTTTAACTTAATATAATCAACACACAAGTGTATATTACCATATGACTTCTTATCAAACAACACTAAATAATATCAAGGAGATATACTCAGATGGATAAATCCATTATCCTCCAACTCCTCCAGTTGAGTCTTAAGGTCCTAAATCTCTGTTGATATTGGAGTTGATTCCATGAAGAACCATGTCTAGGTCCTCTACCACCATATCAAGTATAACTCCAGCTACAATATAGATATGGTTTAGATGACCCCCGTCCCATACTCTAGTTCTTCCTAGATACCTCATCATTACCCCTCTATCATGGGTTCATGTAGAAATTCGGTAGATGTCCCATACTACTTCATGATCAATACTCTATAGGTGGTAGGGGATAGTGTTAGTGATAGTTGACTAACCTACAACACAGGTGGAAAATAAATCGGGTAAGATCCTGAGTAACTAATCGTTCCCCATGGACACTCTTCCTATTATCTCATTAGATAACATTCTCCTAGTAATTCTTCCTACTCCCATAATTCTTACCTCATATTCATCCAATAGAAACCACATATCCTACACAAGAATCCTCCTTTCGGATCCCCTCATCTATGAGAGCCTCATCCACTACGTCAGCAAATTTATTTAACCTAAAGTGGATATATTGGGATTTAATCTCTCATTTAAGTCAATCCTAGAAATGCATCGCCATAGTTGTCTCATATGCTACCAAAATTAGAGAAACTCACTACAAACCTGTAAAGATTTTATCATATATCATCACAAACATACTCCCTCGAGTCATCCTCATGAACTCAACTTCTCTCTCCTACCTCACCATATCTGGATTGAAGTGATCCAGGAACTTCTCCAATACAACCTTCCATAACATTCTATCATTCTGTCCAATGCACGCCTGAATGTCCCATAACCACTTTTCTTATCGTCATATCATATAATTAGCTAACTTGACCACATTCTCAGTAGGATCCCTCAAATGGACACGTATCATATAGATATACTCAATCCAGAACTCTACTACAACAATTCTAACCTTTTTGGTAAATGTATGTGGGTGTTGTAATTGAAACTCTCATGTATGGTTTGAAATACTCTTCACACACACTCTAGGTATCTCTCTATAAACTGCATAAAGTGGGTGAAGTTTTCTTGTAAAATCTATCCTTCTTCCTCACCGACACTATTAGTGGCTCAAGCCCACTACTAGTGGAGCATCTCCAACCATATACTCATGTCCTCCTCTCAAAAAGTTTCATCAAGGAGGAATATCTATACAATTCCAAACACATGTCTTAGGACACATAACACTACATTATCACATTTACATAAGAGGAAAACACATGAAGGAATAACAAGTCTTTTTCCCTAAAAACCGCTACATGGTCAAAACTGAGGCGCTATCACTACAATTTACTACCCTACATATAGGACATGGTTAACAAATGGTAAAGCAATTATAATATTCAATTTTATCATTATAAACCGATTTTACACATTTCTCATCATCTAAAATTTTCAATTTCATGTCAAGAACCTTGTCATTTCAAATTCACTAGAAAGGCTAAACAATTCAAGTTCAACAACTTTCCCATAACATGTTTTCCAATGCGTGCCTAAAAATGATGCATGTCATAATAATCATGTGTGCCTAGAATGATTCATGGTTACTCAACACTCATTCCTCACTCGACCATGAGTCCAATCTCAACAAATATCTAAAAAAATAATTAAATCACACAAAAAGTGCATCACCCAAGGTGAAATATAATTAAACTGTGACAATAAATACCAATAATAATAATCCTACCATGGGTACGTCGATGCTCCCATGTACATGGGTTAGATACCCCCATGCACAAGCTCATAACCAAGACCCGAATCTTCATAGTTTCCAATCTACATTTCCTAAATAGTAAGGAAAAATAAAAAGAAAGTAAAACTGGTCTCTAAGACCACTTTGTGACATCCCAACCAGGGTGCCACACACTGGTGCACTGACCCAGTTTCTCAACTATCCTCAAGCATTGTTCACAATAAAATAGAGGTTTTTTGCTAGTTGTGAGGGTCTATTGTTGATCATGGGGAAACTATACCATCTTTATTAGATTATTACACCAGAATAAATAAATAAACAATAAAAAATGATATAACTATATCCAAACTAATATTAGTATCACAAGATGACCAAAAAAGGAAATATAATATCAAAAGTAAACAATATATATTCTGTACCAATGTATGCAACAAGTTTCAATATGGAAAACCAAAATACATAAAGACACTAACAACTCCCAAGAAGTTTCCTATTTAATTATAGTTCCCTTATCATTGCTCCATCCAATATCATAAATCTTACATAGGGACCTTTCCTATAGACTTCCATAAAACTATGAAATATATTTAGGTACCGATCAGGTTTCCTGACTAGGGCATGGGTGCAACTAAGTATGCCACCTCCAACAACGTCTAAAATAATATCTGGTAAATAAAATTGTATGTAATTGTATAAATAAATAAGTACACTTAATAAGTAAATAGTTATCACATTATTAACTATTCTTTATTTAACCACATAAACCCTTGGGTTCCCATGGACACCTGACCCACAATACCTGATTCAGAGCATGCCAAAGTATAAAATATCCTTGAGGGATATCATATCTTATAATTCCATTATTACCATTTACTATATAAACTCATATATTAGAATTTCATTTTTACTATTCATTATCTCAATTCATATGTGATAATTCCATAGTTACCATTATTTTATCTCTATTCATATCTCATAACGCTTTTTTTACCATTATTCATCTAAATTCATATCTCATAATTCTATTTTTACCATTATTCATCTCAATTGATGTATCAAAATTCCATTTTTACTATTCTTTATCTCAATTTATATATCATAATTTTATTGTTACCATTCTTTATCTCAGTTCATATATCAGAATTCCATTGTTACCATTATGCAACTCAATTAATTAATTAGTTTAACAATTAATTAAAAAAACCAATACCACTAATTAATTAAATAATCAATTAATCATATCAATTCCATTATTTAACTCAAAAATTAATTAATCACCCAACCCTATTAATGAATTCAACAATTAATTAATAATATCAATCAATTTCATGATAACAACAATCTCCAATAACAAATTCAATAATAAATTAATTCCAATTCAATAATCTTAATACAATAATAATTAATTCAACAATTAATTATTCCATTTCATTAAACACAATATCCCAGTAATTTATTCAATAATTAATTATTCCATTTCAATAATCTCAATACCATTAAAATTAGTAGAACAATTTATTAATCTAAATTCATAAATTTCACATTACCAACCATTTAGATTAATTAATTAATAATGTTTTATAATCAAAACATCCCTAATCTCAACATCCCACAAATATTTAATTAATGTAATTAATTAATTTAATTCAAAAAAAATAATTTATAATCATCCAATAAAAATTATATAATTACATACATGTGATTGAAATCATGAATTTGGGATTTGAATAATAGACGACCTACATAAAATCATTGATGAGTGACTTCCCAATGAAAATCCCCAATTCTAGCGGAACAATGATATATAATGATATTTGGATCTGAAACCCTTATTCAATATCAAAAAATCCAAATCCCTAAATTCTAGATATAAATCAAATAATTCATGATCTAGATCAAAACAATAGGGAAGAAAAATCCTTCATGTATGGGTGAGGACTGAGAAAGATATGGGAAACCAAATAGGATTAGAATCTATTATTGAGATAGGTGAAGATCTTCAATACGGGCTTTGAATCATAAAGAATGAAGGTTGGGAGGGTTTCAAATCCTTCTTGGAGTCTTTTAAATTCATAGGAATTATTTTAGTTTGAGTGTGGGTGATTACAGGTTTATTATTGGGGGTTCAGGATTTTAAAACAAATTTTCATTGAAATTAAAAATACACACATGGTTTCCCAATTACGGGCATATGGTTTTCCAAAAAATACACGTTAACTGTGCACCTCTTCTTGGGGGGGGGGGTATGCACTATTTCCGCTAAGAGGGAAAATGGTATGAAAAATAGTGCACCATTCATGTGATCCCTCTCTATATGGGTTTGACGGGTTACTGGGCTAGGGAACATGGTTTGGAAAAGTTGTGTTCCAACCATGGACTTTCCCACTTCCTTCCAATATAACCTAAATTTTACCCAAACACACTACATGGGAAATCCAGAACAATTTATTCTAAAACAATGAAAAAAGAATACCTGAAATCAAACTAATGATATCTATAGAAACAGTCATGATCTTACACTATCCATGTTAGTTATGTGAATGTTTAGAGAGCGTCGTGAAGGGTTGAGAGATTCTAGTAAGTGGAAAGATTCATAAAAGGGAAAATTTTCATGAAAGGAAAGATAGTTTTGTGAAAAGGTTGGATAGAGTTTTACAAAATTAAATATTATGAGAGCCAAAATAATGCACCCCAAAATTTTATGGTAAATAGATATTCATAAAGGGGATAAAAGTAAAGGTTCTGGACACACAAAATGTGGTGAAAATAATATTGATTCAAGTAATCAAAATAATAATAATATGATAGAATAGTGAGTACACTTCAATTGAGATATTGGTGATATTTTAAATGGTGTTTGGTTGTGAACCAGAAGGGATAGCAATCCCACTCCAAACTTCGTAATAGTAGGGAACCTTAGTGAATTTTTTATATAGGTAAATTTATTATGTATTCTCCTTAGACATAGAGAAATGAGGATGAAGCAAGTAAAATTGTAGTGTCACATGCATGTTTTCATTTCTTCTTATAAATTGTTATAGAGAAGATATTGAAGAGTGTTTTATTTAACCAAAAAATCATGGCCCATAGTGGAAGTTGTTTTAATATTTCATACCCTAATTCACCCCCTCTCAGGCTGTTTAACTATTTTTTTATAATAATTATAATTTTTAAAATGTAACGTATGGATGATTGATCTCCTCAGAAGCATTTTTATTGAAAAAAATAAAAAAAAAAGAGTAAATAAATTGTAAGTAGATAATAATTTTTTTATATTTAATGATCAATAAATCATTACAATTACTACCATCATTGTCATAGTCAAAATCATCAATAAAATAGGATGGAGAAATCATATAAAGAAACATTCTAAGGCAATTGAGAGGGGAACCCTATTAGAAACTTTATCTCATTAACATATTTTATCACTGAGAGATATTAAAATCCAAGTGATTTCCGTAATGATCTGATCACCAATATCAGTCTTAAGATGAAAATGTTTTGACATAGAAGTTTCATGGTGTTCTAATTTTCAAATAAATAAGTAAAAATTATTTCAATATATTTTCAATTTGTTCTTATTAATAAAAGGTCAAAACATATACCTTTATTTAAGGAAGGATCTTTAAGTAACCAGGTTTATTGGATTTCATTTTAGTCTTCTAAAGTCATCAAATTTCATGTTTTTGTCATTTTAAAATGATTATTATTTATTTAGGATGATAATTTAATGTACTTTTTGTGGATTCACAATGAATTTTTTGAAATGGTCACTCCATGTTGACCCTAAATAACTTCCATGAACTTTACCAATCCAGTTAGGCTGGACCAGCTTACAACTTCATTTGTTAAATAAAATTTATTTTCTCTAATGATACTTTTATAAGATAACCTATGAAGATTTAATTATAAAAAAAGAATATTTCAAGGACCTGGGTAGACATTGTCTTTTTTTAAACTTATTTTTCTTAATTTATACTATCCCTCATATGGATCTAGAATAGTGAATTTTTATGAATTTATGAAAATTTGAAATTTAACTACAATAAATTCGTTAATATTAGGAAATCTTCATCTAATTAAGGTATAATGATACCTTTTACTCACCCCATTACATATAAAAAATAAATATGTTACAATATGGGAAAATAAAATATAAATTAAGAGGCAATGAAGGGCTCAATTCTTGAGATATGAGAATGAATCTTTCTCACTCTAAGGAAATTTCAGCCACTATGAATCCTATTAGCGAGAAAGGGGATTACACTGGATATGTGGATGTAGTTAACTCTACCCTACTATAGTAATGTATAGGATATTTAGGAGTAGGATAATGTGAATTTTTTTAATGATAATATTAGTGATGTTGAATAAGGTAAAATTTCACAACATCTTTCAATGGATTGTAATACTGAGTATAACTATTTTATATTTACTGCCTCAATGAGGAAAAGTTTCTCTTTAATGTAGAGGGGTTTATTAGTCATTAATCTTGGAAAATGAGTCTACATTGTTGTTATTCTAATATGTAGGAAACACTAGTCATACAGTCATTTGGAATCTATATTATTGAGAATAATATCATCAAAAAAGAAAATGATGCACCAAATCATATAAAATTGGTGAAAAAATTAAAATTATCGTCTCACTCTAGTTAGGATAATGATTTTTAATGAAAATAAATAAAAAATGTTCATATTGTTAAAGGACTTAATGAGGAGTTTTATAACTAGATTGAGGACCAATATATGATTTTTTTAGTAAA
Source organism: Viscum album (assembly GCA_963277665.1). Classification (NCBI taxonomy): domain Eukaryota; kingdom Viridiplantae; phylum Streptophyta; class Magnoliopsida; order Santalales; family Viscaceae; genus Viscum; species Viscum album. Next base: position 1,081,404,475 of record OY728134.1, on the reverse strand, counting down.
TATAAAGTAGGAGATAATCACTTTTGATGACTACACGAAAATAAAGGACAAATGATTTCCAAAATTGAATTGGAATTAGACCATGAACCTAATTTTAATTTCATGACCTTTCATTCGAAATAAAACTTCTGTAGGGTTTTAGGTTTTTTATTGGTTTTATGTGGTTGATTGAACTTTTCCTCTATGATTGTCAAGTTCTATTTTTGTTATATTTTAATTGGTTTAAACTACTCTGATGTTCAGAATCTCAAAAATTCCTATAACTCTGGATGAATGTTTTATCTAGTAGAAGAGATATTGTGATGGTTTTATTCCATACCCATTTTACTGATACATTCTTATGGTTTTGGTGATTCTTTTCATTTGGTGTTTCATTAAATGTAATGATTTTGAGATTGATGATTTGATTTAAAGTCAGTTGATTCTCAAGGGATGAAAAGGGAAGGTATTTTTTAGGATATGACTATTTAATTTCTAGTTGTGGTAGTCCGTCCTTTTATTTTTATCCATGATGATGGTGTGATTTTCTTCAAAGAAATATTTATTAAATATCAATAATAAGTGGATAAGATTATTCATATCAAATTGACCTGAATATAACTATACTATATAAAATGTGATATATTTTTCTATTCAATATTTCAAGTCTTATAGTTTTATTAATATTTTTCATAGTTGTTATATTTTACATGTGAGAAAATCCTTCCTTTTGAAGTATTAGTGATGTTAGTCTGTACTGGTGTTGATTATTTGAATGTGCAATGAAATGTTTGAATTCATAAATAATCTTTGAGAAGCACTAGCTATCATGAGGCTTTTTTTCACTTGTGGATCTATGATTTGGATTTCAGAGTCTCACATTAATAGTTTTATTTCATGAAGAGGAAACTTTTGAGGCTTTTTTTTATAATATTTTTCTGATGTAAAACTGTTCATATTGTACCTAAAAATATGGGTAGCCTCTAATAATTTAGGTTTTTAGTGTGTGATAATAGAAAATGGTGTAGATGTTTTGTGGGGATGATTCGAATCAAATTAAATTTTCATTCATGTTTTTATTTAAATGAATTCAATGTTTGTGTAAATTTATTACACCTTGTATAATAACATTATAACTCTTATTTTAATAATTTTTTTGGAGAGTGTGAGTGAGGCTTCCAATTAATGCTAGAAACCATCCTTTATTATTATTACTGTGTTTTGTTATTATTATTATTATTGTTATTATTATTTAAAAAAATTCATCTTGACCTATATAAGGCATGATCTTCCTAGTATATACCTCTCACTATTGAAGTAGTTTTAAGTACTAGGTCTTGAATATACCCCATGTGCAGAATGTGACTGGATAGAACTACCGTCCCCATGATTCCTTGTGTTGTTGAGGTCTTAAATCATTAATGCATGAAATTAAAATGCTAAATCAGAACCAGTGATGATTAAACCTATAACATCCCAAGTAAGTAATGAATAATAGATATTTTTATCTATGTCTATTAATGAATTATATAGTGTTTTAGAGGCTTAATATGAAAATAAATCCAATCTTAAGCATGGAATACACTAATATTTTTAAAAGATTGTTTTACTGCCTTTTGATGGAAAACCATTTTTGAATCTATATTTTGACAATTTTATAAACTATGTTTGTCAAAATAAACTTATTCTTTATGATTGGGATATCAAAATTTACTTTGTGTTAATTTTTGGTATTTTTCTGACAATGTTCATTTTTTAATGAATAGTGAAAAATACTGCATTTTACATCAAAACTGATTTTTAATCTAATGTTTAGATTATCTTTCAAATTGGGTTTGAAGTAAAATTAGAATATATTTTTACCATTTAATCCAATGGTTTACATTGAAATTAATTTCAATTTGTAATCAGACTTAAACTAGTGTCAATCTTTTGATACTTATTGTTTCATAAAAACATGCTATTTGCTATGATAGCGGGAATTAATTATTAAATTAATTAATGTGACTTATATGTTTTGAATTTTGTAAAATAGACTTTATTTTTGAATTCATAATATCAAATATAGATTAGAGTGAAGTTTTGGTATCTTTCTGAAAAACTTCAATTTTTTATGAATAGTGAAACCACTAAGTGGTAGTTAAAGAAACTGATTTTTTGTTTAAATGAAAATTTGAAACCTTTGTGTTTTGAATTTCAAAAATCCAACATACATGGTTGTCATTATGAAGTAAAATGTGGTTCAATGGGATTAAAATAATTTTTTGGTGGATAGTAACTTATTAAGTTTTAATCGCGATTAGTGGTAATTAGTGTAGTTTAAGGTAAAAATAATGCTTTAATAATATGAAATGACCTAGACACATGTCCTAACCTTATTTGATGTGTCATGGCCGACCAAGAAAATCCATGGGTATACTTGGGGACCCCATGGAGCCACTTTGTTTGGTAAATGACATAAATAACGTTTTATTTAATGTAAAAGTAAAAATGACACAAACATAATATGTTTTACAATATTAATTTTTAAATGGGGTTATACAAGTCATATTTTTGACTATAAATATTCATTGGAAAGATAAAACGATTTTCTACATTATAGTAGTTTTTTTATAATTTTTAGACATTAAATAAATTAAATTATTTATGACATCATGATGATGCAGTGATGACCTCATTATTTAACGATTTAAATAAAATGGAATGATAATGTAAAATCTAAGACCTACACATGTCCAAAACCTATTAAATGGGTGGATTTAGAACCCTTATCACCTTAGCCTCGAATTATATCAATGTGGGACCATTTAAATCCGAAACTCATTTTCAAATAAAGTAATATTTCTTTACTTTCCATGAGTGCCCCTCCTCTCCTCTTATAAAAGGCCCCCACCTCTACCTCCTTACCCACGCTCCCAAAGCCTTTGGCTCGGCCAAAACCTGCCCATTTTGTCTCTCAACTTCCCTATATTACTCCTTTAAGCCTCACTTTTGGCAGAAGTCTTCCCAAGGAAGCCTTTGAACTCAAACCAAAGGGAGTTATCCGATTTTAAGGTAAAGTCTTCACTTGAGTCCGTTTGTTTTATTTTGCTTCTCCAACCCCCTAAACTCTTTTTATTATTTTCTTTTGTAACAACTCCAGTATCCTCAAAATACTAGGATGTTTTTATAATAAGGATTAGATCTAGACTTACACACACCTATATCTAATGGTTAACGAACATACTGTTTCCGTGGATGGTGAATTTATGCCTCCCGAAACGATGATTGTTCAACATTATTTTAACACCTTAAAAGGTGGCCATTAAGATGTCACTATATTTATATATGATATATAATATGATTATGTTTTCCTTAAGCTTATGTATTTTTCATTTTGGGTATACCTTTATGGTTTCCATTATGGGTAAACACAATATCTTCATTTAAGGAAGTGCGGACTACCGCCCCCTCAAAGTGATTTGATTCGTTGAATACCATATGTGGGATGTATAAAGGATGGAACTATGATATTATATATGATATTATACTGTAATTATAATATACCTTTATATCATTATTATTCCACTCTATAAAATACGAAATAGAAATGAAAGTAGCGTTCATGTGTACGTACGGCTTACCGTCTCCATGAACGGTGCATTTCATTTCTTACCTCTAAATGATTATGTAATATTATAAATGCATTTATATACTAGATATATATGATATATACATAATTATTATAATTCTGGATATAATGGATACATGAACAACATGTAATTATAAAGGGCTTATTTTTGACTCAAGTACCAATGATCGTTAAAATGACCGTTATTAACTTAAATAATTACATAGTGTTCACGACATGACAATAAGTGATATAAAAGGAATAATGAACTTGAAAAAGGTTCTTAAACAAGTATAAATTAACTCAAGTTTATTATTCAGCACATTAACGAACGATCGAGTCATGTCGGACCCGAGGTATGGGACTTCATCTCAATCTCCTTTCATTGAGGCATATTTTATTTTATACACAACATTCTTTTATATGGTGTATAAACCCATTTGAATTTTACGTTTATTCAAAAGGAATCTTTTTTTATACGAATCATTTACTAAACGACAAAAGGGAATGTTTTTGTCGTACGTATGCGGCGACAACGACTTCTCTGCCGTCGTGACCATTATTTGAGTTTTGGCTTCCTCTACAAGCCATACATTCCTTTTAAAAGAAAAATAAATACCATGTTTTACTTTTCTTTTATTTTTGTATTGAAAATGGTTTTCATAATGTTTTTATATCAATGTGTTGTATTGATATCTTGTGATTGAAAGGTGGTAATGTTATGTTTCCTTTATGCATGTTTTATGTGATACGATTATGTTGAGGTTCTTGGGTATTATTATGAAGACGGGTGGTTCCTTGATAAACTAAGGGCGGGTGAGCCCGATATAACTCTCCAATTCATTGGGTAACGTGAAGGAGTGAAACGTTAAGGTTTATCCGAAGAGATTTAGGGAATATACAATGATGGGTATTCCAAACGTAACCAAGAGGGTTACTCCCTACGTAAGAATGTTATGAATGCCTCAAGTTACCTTTATGTCTTATGATTTCTATGATTTATTCATGATTGGATGAGGTATGTTAAAGTTATTATGTTTTATGGGTAAAGTATGATTTCATTCTTATGTATATATATACCCATGTTTCCTTTCCATATTTTTTATAACCCATACTAAGCTTTTTATGCTCATCCCATGTTTTTTTGAAACGTTTTTCACAGGTCAAGGGAAAGATTCATGATATTTTGATAGTGTCAAGGAAGTTTCAAGAAAGAATCCATGTTTTATTTTAAATATGTTTCCATTGATGGGAATGAAGAATACTATCTTTATGTAACCACTTTGTTTATATGTGGAATGTAATGCAAGTTTTATGATATAATTTTCTAAAACTCTAAACTCGAAAAGATCCTCAATGTGTAATCTTGTAATAACTCAAGATTAAGTAAGGTTTAAGGCTGGGGCCTTATAGTTGGTATCAGAGGTCGGGTTAGATAACTTTAGGAGTTAGAATTCTATTAAATGATTAACCAAATTTCTTTTTGAAATGATATAGTATTTGAAGATTAACATGTTGCTTCATCTAAGACATGTTTGTTCATAATGGTTTTCCGTAGAGGAAATAGAGAAGCAGTGCTAGGAAGGAATACAGAAGGAAATAACCTTCCGAATCAGCATCCCGAGATGGTCAGAATTGGAACTGAACAGTTTGTTGCAGTGATGACACAGTTGACCCAGGCTATAAATGGTGGTGGTATCCATGCACGAGATCAGCCAGATCCACCACAGAGGAACATGTCAGTGGTGGAACATTTCATGAGGCAACATCCCCCATCATTCAGAGGATCATCTAACCCTGTGTTAGCTTAAGGGTGGATTAAAGCACTAGAGAAAATTTTTGATGTCATGGGGTGTTCAGACAATCAAAAGGTTAGTCTTGCTATTTACCGTTTGGAAGGTGAGGCAGATTAGTGGTGGTCAATGGTTAAAAATATCAGGGACGCTGATGAGATTGATGCTCTCGACTGGGAGGAATTCAAAGGTATGTTTCTTGAGAAGTATTTTCCTAAGGCTGTTCGAATTAGGATGGAAAAGAAATTCTTGGAATTGAGGCAAGAGGAAGACTCAGTGGCTTCCTATGAAGAAAGGTTCACTCGATTGGCAAGGTATGCTCCAAATTTTATCCGAGACCTTGATAGTAAAATCAATCATTTTTACTCAGGATTAAAGCCAAAATATCTAAGGGAATTAGCTTCTCGTGAGTTTAAAAGTTATGAAAAGCTTGTTCGATGTGATGAGAAGGTGGAAATGGAGTTTTCCGATGACCAAGTGTTCTATAACAACCAGCAGAATAAGAGACCGAGGAGGCAGGAGAAAGGTAAGAATTCTTCAAAAAAGTCTGATGGTAAGAAATCTAAGTTTCTAGTTTGTGATAAATGTGGAAAAAGGCATGCTGGGGAATGTCTTCTGAATTCTAGAAAGTGCTACCGATGTGGTAATATGGGACATAAGGCTCGTGATTGCACTAAAAAAGATCAGGGTGATAGTAAGACCAAATTTGATTTGCAGTTAGTGAAATGTTATAAGTGCAATGAGATGGGTCACTATGCAAACGAGTGTCCGACAAAGAGCTTGAGTGATGGGAAGCAGTTAGACTACAAGCAAAAAGGGGTGGTGAAATCCTTTGCAACTACTTCAGCAGATGTCGGTCCATCAAATACAGATTCGTAGTTTTCTTGGTTTGGCAGGCTATTATCGAAGGTTTGTTAGAAATTTTTCACGGTTATCTAGTCCAATGACTAAGCTAACTCGGAATGGTGTTAAGTTTATCTGGACAAAAGAATGTGATGATTATTTTCAGAAATTGAAAAGAAGATTGGTGAATGCTCCAGTTTTAGCACTTCCTTCCAGGAATGGTGAGTTTGTTATATACAGTGATGCTTCATTGAAAGGACCTGGTTGCGTCCTATTGCAGAATGATCAGGTAATTGCTTATGCTTCACGTCAGTTGAAAACTCATGAGGCAAATTACCCTACACATGATTTGGAATTAGCTGCTATTGTTTTTGCTTTAAAAATTTGGAGGCATCATTTGTATGGAGTAAAGTGTGAAATATATACTGATCAAAAAAGTTTAAAGTATATATTCACTCAGAAATAATTGAACATGAGACAAAGGAGATGGCTGGAATTAATCAAGGATTATGATTGTACAATTCATTACCATTCGGGAAAAGAAAATAAAGTGGCTGATGCTTTGAGTCGAAAAAGTAATGCTTCATTGGAAATGTTGCATTTAGAACGTGATCCTTTGGTTAAAGATTTGATGAAATTTTTCATATAAGTTGTTAGTGCAGGAAGTTCTTCTGTTTTGTTTTAGGTATCAGTGAGATCATCTCTATCATATAGAATCAAGCAAGCACAGAAGCAAGACAGTGAGTTGCAGAAAAAGGTAGAACTGGTTCAGAATGGTAAGTTACCTGAATTAAACATTGATAATGATTGTGTTTTGAGATTTGGGAAGAGATTGTGTGTGCATTGTGATTCATAGTTGAAGAGATATTTGTTATGTGAAGCTCATAGTTCTCCGTTTTCAGTTCATCCTGGCAGTACTAAGATGTATAGAGATCTGCTGGAGTATTACTAGTGGGATGGAATGAAAAGAGATATTTCTGAATTTACTGTGAAGTGTTTGACATGTCAACAGGTTAAAGAAGAGCGACAGTTACCGAAAGGGATGCTTCAGCCTTTACCAGTGCCAGAGTGGAAATGGGAGAATATATCCATGGACTTTGTTTTGGGACTACCGAAGACATCTCGAGGTAATAATGCAATCTGGGTTATTATTGATCACTTGACCAAATCTGCTCATTTCCTTACTATACGAGATACTTTTTCCCTATATCAACTTTCCCGTTTGTATCGTAAAGAGACAGTCAGGTTACATGGAGTTCATCTCTCCATTGTATCTGACCGTGATCCTAGGTTCACTTCTAACATTTGGAAAGGCCTTTAGAAGTCGTTGGGTACTGAATTAAATTTGAGTACAGCATTTTATCCTCAATCAGATGGGCAGTCAGAAAGAACAATTCAGACTTTGGAGGATATGCTACGTGCTTGTTCGATGGATTATCAGGGATGTTGGGACCAACATCTTTCTTTGGTTGAATGTTCATATAATAACAGTTTTCATTCCACTATACAGATGGCACCATTTCAGGCATTATATGGGAAGCGATGTCGAACTCCAGCTTTTTGGGATGAAGTGGGTGAAAGGAAGTTGATGGGACCAGAATTGGTAGAAGAGATGGCAGAACAAGTTCATCTGATTCAGAAGCACATGAGAACAGCTCAGAGCAGGTAGAAGAGTTATGCGGATAACAGGAGGAAGGATCTATCTTTTGAGGTAGGTGATCATGTTTTTCTCAAAGTATCACCATGGAAAAGTGTGATGCGATTTGGTAAGAAAGGAAAGGTGAGTCCAAGGTTCATTGGACCATATGAAATTATGGAGAGAGTTGGATCAGTTGCATACCGGGTGGCTTTACCTCCGAGTTTATCTCAGGTAGACAATGTTTTTCACGTTTCAATGTTAAGGAAGTACATGCCAGATCCATCTCATGTTTTGAGTCCAGAGGTAGTTCAGCTGGAAGAGAACCTATCTTATGAGGAACAACCGGTCCAGATTATTGACCATAGGGCGCAAGTATTACGGAATAAGGTGATTCACCAGGTAATGGTTTTGTGGAAAAACCACATGATTGAAGAGGCAACATGGGAATCTGAAAATGCAATGAGGGATAAGTACCCCCATTTATTTGATAAGTAAAAAAATTGCGGGGACGCAATTTTCTAAAGTGGGGAAGGATGTAACATCCCAAGTAATTAATTAATAATAGATATTTTTATCTATGTCTATTAATGAATTAGTTAGTGTTTTAGAGGCTTAATATGAAAATAAATCCAATCTTAAGCATGGAATACACTAATATTTTTAAAAGATTGTTTTAATGCCTTTTGATGGAAAACCATTTTTTAATCTATCATTTGACAATTTTATAAACTATGTTTGTCAAAATAAACTTATTCTTTATGATTGGGACATCAAAATTTACTTTGTGTGAATTTTTGGTATTTTTCTGACAATGTTCATTTTTTAATGAATAGTGAAACATACTTCATTTTACATCAAAACTGTTTTTTAATATAATGTTTATATTATCTTTTGAATTGGGTTTGAAGTAAAATTATAATATATTTTTACCATTTAATCCAATGGTGGACATTGGAATTAATTTCAATTTTAAATCGGACTTAAACTATTGTTAATATTTTGATACTTATTGTTTCATAAAAACAAGCTATTTGTTCTGACAGCGGGAATTAATTATTAAATTAATTAATGTGACTTATATGTTTTGAATTTATTAAAATAGACTTCATTTTTGAATTCAGAATATCAAATATAGCTTAGGGTGAAGCTTTGGTATATTTCTGAAAAACTTCAATTTTTGATGAATAGTGAAACCACTAAGTGGTAGTTAAAGAAACTGATTTTTCGTTTAAATGAACATTTTCCACCTTTGTGTTTTGAATTTCAAAAATCCGACATACATGGTTGTCATTAAGAAGTAAAATGTAGTTCAATGAGATTAAAATAATTTTTTGGTGAATAGTAACTTATTAAGTTTTAATCGTGATTAGTGGTAATTAGTGTAGTTTAAGGTAAAAATAATGCTTTAATAATATGAAATGACCTAGACACATGTCCTAACCTTATTGGATGTGTCATGGCCGACGAAGAAAAGACATGGGTCAACTTGGGGACCCCATGGAGCCACTTTGGTTGGGAAATGACATAAATAACTTTTTATTTAATGTAAAAGTAAAAATGACACAAACATAATATGTTTTACGATAACAATTTTTAAATGGGGTTATACAAGTCAGAGTTTTGACTATAAATATTCATTGGAAATCTAAAAACATTTCCTACATCATAGTAGTTATTTTATAATTTTTAGACTTTCAATAAATTAAATTAGTTATTACATCATGATGATGTAGCGATGACATCATTATTTAACGATTTAAATAAAATGGAATGATAATGTAAAATCTAAGACCTAAAAATGTCCAAAACCTATTGTATGGGTTTATTTCGAACCTTTATCACCTTATACTCTAAGTATATCAATGTGGGACCATTTAAATCCGAGACTAATTTTCAAATAAATTAATATTTCTTTACTTTCCAAGAGTTCCCCTCCTCTCCTCTTATAAAAGGCCCCCACCTCTACCTCCTTACCCACACTCCAAAAGCATTTGGCTTGGCCAAACCCTGCCCATTTTGTCTTTAAACTTCCCTCTCCTACTCCTTGAAGCCTAACTTTGGGAATAAGTCTTCCCAAGGAAGCCTTTGAGCTCAAACCAAAGGGAGTTACCCGATTTTAAGGTAAAGTCTTCACTTGAGTCTGTTTGTTTTATTTTGCTTCTCCAACCCCCTAAACTCTTTTTATTCTTTTCTTTTATAACAAATACAGTATCCTCAATATACTAGGATGTTTTTATAATATGTATTCAAGCTACACTTACACACACCTACATCTAATGGTTAACGAACATACTGTTTCTGTGGATGGTGAATTTATGCCTCCCGAAACGATGATTGTTCAACATTCTTTTAACACCTTCAAAGGTGGCCATTAAGATGTCACTATATTTATATATGATATATAATATGTTTATGTTTTCCTTAAGCTTCTGTATTTATCATTTTGGGTATACCTTTATGGTTTCCATTATGGGTAAACGCGATATCTTCATTTAAGGAAGTGCGGACTACCGCCCCCTCAAAGTGATTTGATTCGTTAAATACCATATGTGGGATGTATAAAGGATGGAACTATGATATTATATATGATATTATACTGGAATTATAATATACATTTCCATCATTATTATTCCATTCTATAAAATACGAAATAGAAATGAAAGTAGCGTTCATGCGTACGTACGGCTTACCGTCTCCATGAACGGTGCATTTCATTTCTTACCTCTAAATGATTATGTAATATTATAAATGCATTTATATACTGGATATATATGATATATACATCATTATTATAATTCTGGATATAATGGATACATGAAAAACATGTAATTATAAAGGGCTTATTTTTGACTCAAGTACCAATGATTGATAAAACGACCGTTATAAACTTAAATAATTACATAGTGTTCATGACTTGGAAATAAGTGATATAAAAGGAATAATGAACTTGAAAAAGGTTCTTAAACAAGTAGAAATTAACTCAAGTTTATTATTCAGGACATTAAAGAACGATCGAGTCAAGTCGGACCCGAGGTATGGGACTTCGTCTCAATCTCCTTTCATTGAGGCATATTTTATTTTCTACAGAACTTTTTTTATACGGTGTATAAACCCATTTGACTTTTACACTTATTCAAAAGGAATCTTTTTTTATACGAAGCATTTAATAAACGACAAAAGGGAATGTTTTTGTCATACGTATGCGGCGACAACGACTTCTCCACCGTCGTGACCATTATTTGAGTTTCGGCTTCCTCTACAAGCCATACCTTCTTTTTAAAAGAAAAATAAATACCATGTTTTACTTTTCTTTTATTTGGGTATTGAAAATGGTTTTCAAAATGTTTTTATATCAATTTGTTGTATTGATATCTTGTGATTTAAAGGTGGGAATGTTATGTTTCCTTTATGCATGTTTTATGTGATACGATTATGTTGAGGTTCTTGGGCATTATTATGAAGACGGGTGGTTCTGTGATAAACTAAGGGCGGGTGAGCCCGATATAGCTCTCCAATGCATTGGGTAACGTGAAGGAGTGAAATGTTAAGGTTTCTCTGAAGAGATTTAGGGAATATACTGTGATGGGTATTCCAAACGTAACCAAGAGGGTTACTCCCTACGTAAGAATGTTATGAATTCCTCAAGTTACCTTTATGTCTTATGATTTCTATGATTTATTCATGATTGGATGAGGTGTGTTAAAGTTCTTATGTTTTATGGGTAAAGTATGATTTCATTCTTATGTATATATGTACCCATGTTTCCTTTCCATATTTTTTATAACCCATACTGAGCTTTTTATGCTCATCCTAAGTTTTTTTGAAATGTTTTTCACAGGTCAAGGGAAAGGTTCATGATATGTTGATAGTGTCAAGGAAGTGTCAAGAAAGAATCCATGTTTTATTTTAAATATGTTTCCATTGATGGGAATGAAGAATACTATCTTTATGTAACCACTTTTTTTATATGTGTAATGTAATGCAAGTTTTATGATCTAATTCTCTAAAACTCTAAACCCGAAAAGATCCTCAATGTGTAATCTTGTAATAACTCAAGATTAAGTAAGGTTTAAGGCTGGGGCCTTATAAAACCCCTGTCTCTTTGAAATGTGTGAATGAAAATAACCACGATACCACCAATGGTGTGGTAATTATTAATAAATTATAATTAATAATATATATTGACAACTTATATTCACATAGGTATCTCTCAACATGGTAACTGATTTTGGTCATAGACATACTTCAACAACAACATATACAAGTGCTATGATAATGTTTATAAGATATGACCACGGTCAAGGGGTATATTTCAATAGTTTATGACCATGTTAATCATCCATTCTTCTAGTAGTGTTTACTGGATACTCATTATATATGATTTTAAATTAGGAATTCATAATAAGTTTCTATGATACTATGGAATAATATTTAACATAAAAAAGTTATATAAATGAGGATTTGTTTTTTTAAAATGTGTTTAATACAAAAATAAGATATTGATTTATTATATTATTAAAAAAAGTTTTTGAGGATATATAATAGTTTTTTATATATGATTTAATAAGGTGGCACATATGATGTGATTTAGGTATAAATACCTCTTTGTTAATATTTAGTGCATTTGATAGATTAAAATTGATTGCATGTTGTAAGGATATATCACATGTTATAATGAAATTATATCACTATATATGATATAATGATGATACTAAAATATGAGTATATTTATTGGGGAAATATCATAATTACCTAGCCTAGATTTCAAAAAACACACTTGGATAGTGGTCCCCACATAAGATTAGGTGAAACTCTTCATAAATAATAGGATACCGAATAGCAGTGACGGCCAATCATATCCATGGGGAGATTATTCCCGAAAAATAAACACAAGGGGTCACGAGAAAATTCAACCAAAAATCCATCATGACTAGACAATATATAAGATATAAAAAAATACATATAGACACAAAAAGGGTTCAAAATGAACCCCCATTATCTATAATAAAATGAATTTAACAATTTATATAATGAATCAACTATAAAAGACCAGTAGTATATAAACATGGATGACCAAGAATTATATATAATAGAAAAAAAACAAGCCAGTCAATGATAATCCATAAATGAAAGTAAATACACTACCTTCTAGATGAACTCATATACCATACTTCCTTGTCCTCATCCTCCATGTCCTACTAACTAACGAACATGTCCAACTCCAAGAAATGCCTATGTCCTAAGAGCAATTAAGATATTCAAAAAGCATAAGTCAAAACCAATATAGTCTATGTGTGTAGGTGTGAGTCTAACAACATAATATGAATCCATAAATCCTCTGAAAACTAAGTTCTACTATGATGAAGTTATTTTCATGATATATACATCTATTAGGATTGAATTCATTCCCCCTACAACACACCAACTAAAAATCATAATACACAATGCACATTCAATCATACAAGTTAGACCACTGTGTGCTAACCAATCCACCATGAAATATAACCCAATCCTATTCAAAACCATGATAGAAGGAAGAATTCACCTCATAACACAACTTGCACCATACCAAAAGGTGTAGGTTAGGGTACCATGATGTATCTTGTATCCTAACATGTACACATAGTCTTAAGGTTGGCATCATGTAAAAACTCAACCCACTACCTGATGGAATATGGTGAAGTCATGCATCCACAAGCCTAGAACCATACCTTCTCACTCAAGGGAGTTCCATCATCCATGTAATGAAACAAGACACAATCCAACCCTCACACGGGGAGTCCTCAAACCAATCTTACTTAAGGAAATGCACTTTTTCCATGTATCAAATCACATCTCAACCTAGACTCCCACGAGTGGTCCTTGACGCAAGCCTGAACACCCTTGTAAAGGTCCATTATATCGAACCAATCCTATTAAATTGAAGGTACTATACTAAAACCCAATATTTATCAGTCAAGTAATTTTTAGGCCTCATGATCCCTCTCTTTTTATAAGTTCCTCACCTAGCACAACACATGAAATGTATACAGGGCCACCAGCCAATCACTAATCTCACCAACTCATTTATAGTATGCTATTCTATTGGGACCTTGACCATCACCTTGGACATACTAAAAAATCTATCTTTACCCTTTACGGGTTGTATTAAATGTATTCATGTGAGCACATAACATTGATATGAAAATAGAGTTCTCACAGGGCTATACATTCCACCAGAATCATCATGCAATAAGAAGTGAACAAGAAAATCACAATAAAGGGAACCTATAAAACACTCATGCTTTAGAACATATTTTATCACCCATACAAGGGTTAATAGACCAAAACCAACTCAAACCAAGGGATTCAATCTCTCCCAAAAACTAATATATATAAACTTCTCAAACCATTTGAAAATTAAATCACATATAGGTTTATTCTTTCCATAACCTTGGCCAAAATCCCATCAACACATTCTTTATAAAACCACATTTATATTTTTAAATACCATTCCAAAACCCATTACTCAAATAATAGATTTCCTTAAAATCCCCATTTTCCAAAACCCCTATTTAAAATAAATTTTGTAGAGGAAATTCTTTTCAATATTCAAAAACCAATACATGCCGAAAAACCCATAAATTGGGCCATCAAGGCTCGTCATACCAAGGTGTAATCATCAAACCATTTCACAAGATATATGGTCCATGATGACTATTAGGCCAAAACAAGCCCATCCTAACCTTTTTGGGAACAAGTCACCAAAAAAGGAAAATATAAATTTAATTAATACTAATGAAGTAAAAAAATATAAAATCACTAAAATACCAAGAGTCTCAAATAATGTCAAGGCCACATATAATAACCAATAGTTAAATAATTTTTTAAAGGCCCATACTGACCTCACCTAAGTCCAAAATCTCCTTTATCATTCATAAACACCAATAAATTAACAAAGTAAATAATTCAAAACAGTATTCAAAATTAGAGTATTCACTCCCAAACTCACCAAAAAATCCTATGGCACTGAAATCATGAGCAACGAGGCACGATCCATTACTAACACACCTCCAAAACTAGGAAAAGAAAAATATCCAATTTACAACAATTTTTTTGATGAGAAGTTGAAAATAAAATCTCTAGAAATCCTAAATAAATAAATATGGGGCAATAACTTATGAAAAATGATGAACAATTACTTGTTTATACCCACTCTAAATATCCTATTTGATCCATATATGAATGTTCCATCATGTGTGACACTTTCACCTTTATATAGTGAAATCATCACATAAAAACCTAGATAGTAAAATAAAAAATCAATAATAATGAAGAAGGAATAATAAGGGGAATAAATAATGAGATATTACCTTTAATATTTGAGATGAAACACTTTTAAAAACTATGGATCAAAGGATGATATGATTGAACAATGCGAGAGCAAATGAAGGCTTCCTCCCCTTACCCGCACCTGTATGGAGACTAAAGCCTCGAGGGGGGGGGGGTTCCTAATAAGCACCCCAATATTTTCCAAAAAATCCCTAAAAAGAGACCACACAATATGGTACATCTTTGAAGACTCCCAGATAGTGACACCAAGTCCCCACCCTAATACTTTTTCAGTGCGAACCATAGATTCACACTATAAATAGTCTATATCAACTAATTTTTAGCGATTCAAACACCCAAATATTCACCGACATCCTATCAAACCACTAAGATACCAACCAAGCCTAAATAATATAAGAACACTTAATAGAGTCATTATAATTAATAGAAATCTGATATGATCCCGTATTCTCAAAAAAAAATCGAACTACAAATAAATGTTCAAATTACCATAGGATTTCAAAACCTATAATAATGTGGGAAATTATAAACTTTCCACCATAGGGATTCTCACACCTAATAAGAATGCAATATTCTCGAACCACTAAACTAGTCCTTCCTTATTCTCCAATTCACCACAAACTTGACACGTTAAACTCTAAATACTAAACACACTTTCGATGCACAGCTCTAAACACTAAGCCCGGATACACCATAATCTCCCCCAAAACTCCTGGATTGATCCTCAAACTAGATCAACCCAGTTATAAATGACATACCAAATGTAATTTCTAAAGAAACACATCTAATTCCATATAAAATCGCCAGTTTATCCCCCTTGGGAAATATTTTCCTAAAATGGTCAGTCCGACCCGTTAATGTGTTATCACTTCCCCAAACATGATTTATTGAATCTAGGTTAATATCCAAAGAACCTAACAACCTAATCATGATTTATAAACAACAAAATACATCATGAAACCATTAAATCACATGAAGAAATGTCTTAACCTAACAATAGGTTCACATCCATGGTTGGATCATCAATTGGCCCATCCAACCAACATGCTATACCCCTGAGCACTAACACACCCCTAAAAAAAAGCACTCTTAGATCATAATAACACCAAAAAAATTATATCTCATATACACAATATGTTACTATAACCACACTTGAATTATTAAATTGGGTCTACCCACCCATGATCATCCCACTATCCCCGCAACCATCCACTAATCGATTCCTCCATTCCAATAACCCTTCTGTCACAAGGTTCATACATTCCAAGAACAATTTGATTCACCCCACCATAAGTGTATAATATTCATCACCCCAAAATCCATAATTACTCTCAAATATAATAACCAACTCTTGAGCATCCCACTTGTCACCGTCATCAAACACCAAAATAGTACTCAATCACACCTGTTAGTCCCCAAAACATCAAAAAACCAATAATCGATCCATTGACATATCCCTAGGACTATAGTGGTGTCCAAAATAAGACCCACCTTCTAAAATAACATACCTAGTGGTCAAAACCATGAAATTATCAAAAAATAAAAATAAAAAATCTTCATCCCATGAAACCTCAAAAGAACATAAAGGGGTCCAATCCCTAAACCCCCTAAAATCATATTCAGTTACTTGATCCCACATAAAAATACATGAGCCTTATATAATTTTCTCCAAAAAACCCATTTCAAAATACCAACGCATCCAACACTCTCAAAATAACCCTGACATACCCATCAAATACATAATCCAACATTAGAGCCTCTCATAGTCAATAAAAAAATCAGCAAATTGGTCTATATAGACACAGATTTATTTACATGAACCAAATCAACAAATAAACCAACATCATGAAACACCTACAAAACATAGTTCGTGGTTTCAAAGAAAAAACTTTTTACAGGTTTAAAACACAATTCAATCATTTTGGTCACCCCCAACAAAGCACCAAAAATTAATGTAGAATAGTTTACATTGGCATAAATATCTTATTTTAAAAACAACTTTAATAAATTTCACAAACCAAAAAATCACATGATTTTTCAAAATATAAATTGGACTATAAGGGGTTTCACCTAAAAATTCATAAAAATTTATATCCTATCTGGTCACTATCCAAAAAATATCCCCCATTTCTAAAATCTATTTTGAAATCCATCTTCAAAACTCATGCAAAGTCCAGTTTCCAAAACTAATTTTTTCAAATATTTTATTAAAACTAAAAAATAAGAACCCATTTTAAAATAAAGATATATATATATATGTGCCATTTTAAATAAAATAAACCATTAATACCATTTTACACACAATTCATGGCATCAAACAAGTTTTCATTTCAAAAGCATGTTTTTTCTCAGAATTCCAAAATCCCCAAAATCATTTCTCAATGAATTATAAACATTAAAATCATAATAAATCAACCAATAAACTTAGAGAAATGTTAATATAATCACCCCTTATAATATAAACAATTAAAAAATAAATTATATTATAAATTGCTTCAACTAATAATGGATTTAAATAATGCATCATGTTAAATAACACTGACCATAAGCATGTTTATTATTCCCAAAACATGCCACTATCATCATGAAAAAACAACTCACTATATCCTAGATGATCCCTATGAAAAATCATAGTTTTATCATTCCAATGGTATGATACACATTCCCAAATCAAAATATCACTCAAACAACAGAACCTAATATCAAAATTGGACATCACTTAGAGAATTGGGTTTCAACTGATTTCATTCTTGTTATACATGCACTCGATCTACAGAGCATGTACCAAAAATCAATCTCAACCACTAAAAAATTCTATCCCATCCCAAAAAAAAATCTGATTCCATTTTATAACACCCCGACCCCGTTCAACCAAATGATAGCCAAGTGGGGGTCCCCACATGACCATAGGAATGACTCCCCATATTTGAGAGGCTACAAAATTGGGGTGAGGCCCAAACATAGTCAGGGGGAGACTATGACCTCAAAATAAACCCAAGGTTTCCTGCCAAAATGCTATAAAATATTTATAATGACCTATCCATATATAGTACTCCCTAAATATACATGTATATATAAAACATAGATCTAAAAAGAAACCCTATATTCTAAAATAGAAAGATATAAAAATTTTATATGATACATCAACCATGACATAGAGAAATTAGATAACAATGTAAAAATGGACATCATATATAATAAATGGAACACTAGCTAGTAGATTCTAAACCATATATAAAAATAAATACACTAGCCTTTGGTCCAACTTAGATATCATCTCTTCATCCTCCAAGACCTATTGACTGAACCATTTGTCCATATCTAAGAAATTTCTATGTCCTAAGATAAAATATTAGAGTTTACTCACATACATCCAAACCCAGAATATCTACATAGGTTGGGGTGACTCCAATGAATCAATCGGAATCCAAAATTCCTCAAAAATAATGAATACTATTTTGATAAAGTATATTTTCATGTAGTAAATATAATTGGAGTGCATTCATGACCATGAAATACACCCACCTGATAAAATAATACACAATTCCCATTCAATCATAAAATATAGGATGTCGTGTGATAACCAGGACACAAGAACACCTAAACCTACCTTCTCCAACACCATACCTAATGAAAGAGTTCAAATAATAATACAAAATAAACAATACCCAAAATGAAGGGTAGGGTATTATATTATAAATTTTATCCAATATTGTACATGAATAATTAGAGAATCTGTCATATAAAACCTTGACACACTACCCAAAAAAACAAGGAATATTCATACACCCACAAGCCTCAACCCATCCCTTGTCACTCAAGAGAGTTACATCATCCCTGTCCCACATAAATCCATGATCTAACCCTAATCGAGATAAGATACTTCATCCAAATCTCATATCATATCTTAAACCATCCCATTCATGGGTGCTCCTTGAACCAAGCATGATCACCCCTAGTAAGATCAATTGTCTTAACCCAATCTTAGTCAAGGAAAGGTCCTAATACCAAGACCCAAGCATTCCCAGTCAAGGTAAGGTCATGCCTTAGGGTCTATATTTCCCTTCAGGTCTATCACCTAACACAAAAAAATTTAACTCATGAATGAACTTTATCTCAACACATATCCCACTAGCTCATTTCTAGGGTGTCAATCATTTAGGACCTATCGCCTCATATAAAACATATCCAAAAACCAATATCAACCTTCCTAGGGTCCAATAACATAAATCTTGATCAAACAGTCACACTAATACCAAATAAAAGTTCTCAAATGGCTACACATGTCACATGAATCATCATAAAATAAGAAAGATTCATTGAAATTCTAATATAGGGGTACATTAAATTCATGCTTGAGAAAATGGGTCATCATACACATAAGGTAAAACAATCCAAAACTAACTCACACAAATCCCTTCAGTATTTCTTAAAATAACCAATCAAAATCTCGTTTCACACATTTTAAAAAATACATCACATGTTAGATTTTTCATGATGGGTTCATGATGGGTTCACTGGGTTTCATTGAAATTAAAATTTAGCTAAAACCCCATTTTAAAATAAATTTTAAAAGCTAAATTCATTTTAATTTTCAAAAATAAATGCATACCTCTAAACAAACCATAAATAGGGACACTAACGCTTGCTCAAGAAAGGTGCCACTATTGAATCATTTAACAAGACATAACATCCATGTTTACTACTAGGTAGCCATGGTCCAATCCCAAACTTATTGGGAACATGTCAAACAAATCATAAAAATATTAATTAAATTAATACTAATTAAGAAAATAAACATTTAATCACATAAACACCAAGTGTGTCAAATAAATTCAAGGGATATACCTTAAATAATGATCTTATAATTTATCCAAGGCCCATACTGACCTCCACTGAGTATAAAACACCTATATCATACATAAAAACCAATAAGTTAATAAAATAAATAATTAAAAATAATACCTCAAATTAGTATAACCAATTCAAAACTGATTGGGCAGTCATGTGGAACCAAAATTATGATTAATGGTGTGTTATCCACTCCTAAAGCACCCCTAAACCTAAGATAAGAAGAATACCAAAATCACAATGTCTAATCAACAAGAAATTATTCCTAAATTTATTTTAAACTATAAAGAAATAAATATGTTGTTGTAACTTATGAAATATTATGATCAAAAGCCTATTTATGATCTATCATGGCATCCTCTATAAGACTTATATTAAATCCCCATCATGGGTGATGATTTTATCATGATTTGGTGAAATTTTACTCTGAACACCTACTAGAGAGAACCCAAAATCACGAACAATGAAAGGGGAATAATAAGGGTAAAAGTGTAGGAGATCTTACCTTAAATCCATGTGACAAATATTTCTAAAACATTTGGATTGTAGGGTGATAAGAAAGAAAAAAGGATGATCCAAGGGTGGATCCCTTCCCTTATATGCATATATTAGGAGACTAAAACCCTATGGGGGGTTCTTAATAGAACCCCCCAAAATTATTAAAAATTACTAAAAATTAATTAATGAAAAGGACCATACCCATCATTGTTTTGAACACGGTCCTATGGTTGAAAATGTGAATTGCCTGCAACCACTACCTTTTCGCATCCTGACCACAAAAATTTTACTCAACATTCTCCTAAACCTCTAGAAACCAACAGAGCCTCAACCTATGTTTGAAAACAAATGTTAGAGCCGTTCAAATGATTTAAAACTTGAAATGAGGACTAATTCTGACAAAAAAATCCAACCAAATAAAAATTCACATTCTCTCAAGAATTAACAAACTCTAAAATTTTTTCTTATTACAAATATAGTTATTTGGTGTATTTCATAGGGATAAATTCATACAAATCATTTGGAGTGATATAATTGTGGTGGTTTATATTTTATACTACCAATTTTACACTTCCTACTAATGTTGTTGAATATTAATCTTAATATCATTAGACATTATTTATGTGATTTTATATGTAGCATAATGAATTTTTAAAAATTAAATAATCAGAGAAGGATTATATTAAAAAAATACAATTTTTGTAATAAGTGTTTTAACACATGAATAATTTATGAAATTCTTAGGTATTTACACAAATCCATAGAATGTCTAAAAAAATGAATATAAAAGTAATTAAAAAAGAGATTATAAAATTTGGTATGTAACATTGAAATCTAAATAATTATTCTCATTTATTTCCTTTGTCAATATAAGGATCAATTGTACCATGGGGAAATAACACCTTCAAAAGGAGTTTGTAGATTCAACAGATTTTTGGATAACTATAAAGACAATAACCTATTGATTTTTTTGGAAATTTTTATAAAAAGAATTATTGAAGAAAATAATTGGAAAAAATAGATATTTCCAATTATTCATCTTAATATCTGATAGTAGATCTTATGGAAAGGTATTTTATTTTTTTATTCCTCTATTAACATGAATATAGATTTACTTCACAATATTTAACTATTTTTTTTAAATAACACTTTATCCATTTCCAACACATATATATACTTCTACCATTGTTAATTATCCTATATTCCAAGTTATTTTACACCACCAGGAATGTGGGATTCCCAACTCATATCTAAAACCCATTAGTTAGAATTAAATAATTTATTTATATCCCATTTGGTTCCTTATGAATGATATATTTCTCTTTTTAATTGATAACACATTTCAAGGTATAATATCAATCTATAAAATAATAAAAAAAATATAAAATAAATTAAAAAAAGGTATTTTTTGTTTGATTCAAGTCAAATATATAACAAAAAATATTTATCATGTGAGAATTTTGTTTTAAAAAAACAATTGAGTATACTATCACTATAATGTTGACACCAAACACCATATATATCAGTGGAAAAATATATGTATTTCACTAAGATATGAGTCATATTTTTTGTTTTTATCACAACATAACTATTTAGGTTTAAAATAATGTTAATTATATCATATATAACACTAAGATAGTTTTTAGGCAATAAATTGTCTACATCCATCAAATGAATAATCCAAATTCTATTCCTTCAGGCACCTAATCCTATTAGGATTATTGAACCAAGTACTACCCAAATCAATCAATTGTATATGAACACCTAATCCTATTATATCATCCCATAACAATTACAATTTTCAGAAGATAATCCACAGATTCCCGAATTTGGAATGATCTACAAATTTGGATGATCAAGGTTATAAATTGTGCTTGATTTAGAAGGAATCTAACACATTGGTATTTTATAGGGTTTTATAGATCTAATCATTTACATATATATATATATATACACACATATAATGTATATTTCATCTCATGTAATACTTATATGTATTCATTCATAAAATTAATCATCCTAACCATATCATGCCTTATACTAAGTCAACATGTTTCAAGCACATTAATGTACAAATCATACAATGTGAAGGATTTATGTTAAGAATTTAGAATAAAAATATAATTAAAATACTCAAAATATATCCATACGTATCACATGAATAAGGTAAAAATATATTTTTCATGTAATGGATTGAAATAATATTAAATTAAAATCTCACACAAGATAACATATGGTGTGAAAAGTAGTCAACCTATTATTTTCAATAATACATCATAAGTTTCCAGGATAGTGCTATATCTATCCCAATGTTCTCCTATTAAAAAATAACTACTCAAGAGGGGTATCAATTTGAGTACAATTATAATTTCAAATATAAATTAAAAATTTTAAAAAAAATTTAATTTTTAAATAATAATAGAAAAATTAATTTTAGTTGAATTAAACTTAATCTTATATTATTCATATCCTAGAACTCTTTAGATATGTGACATGAAATTTATAAAAAAAATTAATGTATTAAAATATTCACAACATAAAAACATTATATTCATGAATATTTTAACAGGGAAATATATAAATAAATAAATAAATCATATATTAATCAAGAGATACAACCTTTTAAAAATAGATTTGTTTTAAAAATATATAATTATTTTGTGAACATTGATGTCACCATATCACTGTTCATGATATAAGGTGATCTAATAACCCTATCTTAAACATAAAATATTATATATCACTACCCCTCTGTCATGAATATCAATATCTCCATATCACTATCCATCAATAAAAAATTGAAATATACCACATCCTACGACACCATTATATGATTATATGTTATTTATAGTTGTATGATTCTTCTATCATTATTATCACATACAAAGATATCACATATCTTTGTATGAAATATAACTAAAAATAATGAAATCATACACAAATAATATTTCGTTATCTTATCAATATATGTGATACAAAACATAGATAAAGATTTAATATATCATTTTAAAATATCTTATAATTCAAAATATGATAGTTTCCTATAACAAAAGACATTAAACATTCCATATCAAAGATAATAATATCAGTACATTATTATACACAAAATACTTTTTATTCAAAAAATTCAAAATAATTTTTAATTGAAAAATTCTGTAATATGTAATTAGATATGACCTTGATTCCACTAATGGTATTTAATGATATCTAACATGTCCAATGTAGAGGATAATAAAACCAAAAATACACCAGATCATATTGAAGAAGGATAAAAGAAATAAATTAGAAACATATAAGGGAAAAAACTCATGTCCAATATATCTTGAACTCATACAGTTGATGATGATCACATAAATAAAATCAATGGGTTCATACCATTAATATTAATCAACCAAATATATAATTACTTTAAACGTTTTTGGAAAGGATCTCATTCAATCATATGATATCCTAGTATCTCTTTATAAAAAAGGAAACAATGAAATTACAGTGTTTAATACAATTACATTTCCTGTTATATACCCAAAATGATGCTATGAAACCCCTTATATATAACCCATTTTTAGGATGAAGTCTATTAGAGTTCATGATTTTCATAAATGAAAAGAGGATTTTTTATTATAATGTTATATGCTATAAAATTTTACCTCATTAACTATGTGATCATTGAACCTTTTAATTATTTAAAACATGCATTTCACTCAATTCGATACACCATAAATTGATTTATAAACCAAATAATATAATGGTTTATGTGGAAATAAGTGTGGAAACACATGTGTAGTATATATATGTTTAAAACATATTACTTCATGTCAGTTATATCACAAATAATGATATAGGCTATAATATAGGTCACTATATGTGGTTTTATTGTATATTAACATTTAATTACAGAACTTTTAAGCCTTACTCTTGGATGAATATAGAAGAAAAGTATATTCATCAAGAATCATAATAAACTTAAACTAATTTCTTTCTATATTTTTTTGAAAACAATTATTACAATTTTTCGTATAGGATTTATTTATATACCACATATCGTAAAGTGATGCATTCTATTGAGGGATCAACGGTTCCATTCTTTTTATATGAAATGTATTTTTCACATGCTCATTTGAGAAATATCTTAATACCTTATTTTAAAAAAGATTTGTCATGATGTTGATTATTAAATTTCTTATTTTATATACTCCATTTTGTATTTCAAAGTTGATAGTTTGTTAATTATTCCAATTTTTTATGGTAAATTTTAAATCATTTTTTATATTTATAATTATTACCTAACATTTACACGTAATTTTTCAATTTTATTTTTCCTTAATCTCCTATACCTCTAGATACAATGCATAATCTCATTCCTTGAGAACATTGAAATGGTAAAAATTATTTTTCTTCAATAATTACCAAATATTATAAAGTATCTCCTAGAAAAATACACATCAGTGGGTACCTTGACATATATATTTAAGGTCATATTCCTCTTAGGTTTTTATAAATTTTTTACAAATATTACCTTGTTTAAAATATCCATTATAATTTTCTCTTTATATATTCAGTATTACTAAATCATGATAATATTCAATTTTGGTAACATTATAAACAATCTTTTTGTTGTTTATGACCAAGCCATTTGTGATATACATTTTTGTCTTCCTCATAAGACATAAAATATAAACCATTATTGATTTATACCTAATATAATTTTTCATAATTACATTCATATGGAATTAATTATTTTCCCAAGTTAATTATTATTATAAATCCCATCTTGTTGAATATAATATAATGTATAGAATCATATAATTGGATCATATTGAAAAAATATCCCCTATTTTATTAATAAATAATACAGTAGCATTGTTCAATTTACTTTTAAATTTTTCCCATGACATTTTAACTTCAAAGAACCATCATTTAAAAATATTATTGTTCCATCAATTATAATATTTATATTGTTTAAGAAAATAATATTACTTATCACTAGGAATTAAAATACACTAGAAAGTATCCATGTTTATTTAATCATAAATTATTTGAGAGATAGATCAACTAAATTTACTTTATTAATATTTTTTTCCTTTCATGAAATCTTAAAGATCTAAGTGATAATCTTATTTTATATGGACCTCTAGTAGAAACAAGAAATAAAACACTTACTCATGAATTTTGAACATACTATTTTGAGGGACACATCCTAAAACATATTTAATCAACATTTTCATTAATTTTTTGGGAAATCTTCTACAACCATATTTATTATTATATATTCTTATGTAATTAATTAGTTTATATTTTTTGTTTGAAATTTAAAAATAGTAATCACTAAACCAAAAAAAATGTTTTTTGACAATTTTCTTACAACATATATATTGTTATTTTTTAGAAATTATTTTATATTTACTATAATAAATCTTGCCCCAAATAAAGAAACAATTTACATTTCATTATGGGTAAATTTTATTTTGATTTCTTCTTGAGTTTATTCTAAGATATTAATTGTTTAATATTAGATAATTTATATTTTTTGACCATAATATTAATAAAACATTTAAAATAAATACCAAATTAGTTAACAAACATTATAAATAGATTTTTATAATTCATACATTCATTCAATTGATTCCTAGCTTCTTAATATTACTGTTTAGTTAAACGTTTTGATAAATTTTCAAATATCACTATGTTTTCATGAAAAATTGAAGTTAAAAATCATAATTCATTCTTATTGCAGCAAATAAAGTATAATTATTTTTATTAGGTCATTCCTAAAAATTGGTATTACTATTCTTAATTATTTTATATTTATCTTCCCTATCGAACATTATTTTCCTTTTCAAAAATAGCATCTGATTCAAGATTCACTTAAATAATTTTCTTCAATAACTAAAATTGATACTCAAAATCCATCATGTAATAATTAAACTCTTTCATGACTATATGAATATTCTTAATATCATTCCATTTGATATCAAAC
This sequence comes from Viscum album, assembly GCA_963277665.1. Taxonomy (NCBI): domain Eukaryota; kingdom Viridiplantae; phylum Streptophyta; class Magnoliopsida; order Santalales; family Viscaceae; genus Viscum; species Viscum album. The sequence continues at coordinate 1,081,377,953 of OY728134.1, read as the reverse complement.
TCTTCAAGAAAAATTTCTAACTCTATATTGAGATCAACCTGAACTTCTTGAGTTTTTTGTGTATTTATATCATTAATAATTGATTAATGTTTTTGTTAAACAAATAAAAAACATCCTCTAAATAATAAATCATTTATAAAACTTATTTATCACACAAATAATCATCATATTTATCATTATAGTTCAAAAAGATAATTTTTTGTAACATTATTTTAGACCTTTTAAAAAATATTTATTACTTATCATTGAAAAATAAAATTGAATTTTTTATCTCTTTGTAATTTCAACTTACTCCACATAATTATAAAATATATTAGAATAATTTTCATACATATAAAAAACTAGATATATTTTAAACCCGATAATGGTAATTTACCATTACATATCATTAACTAACATAATAAAAGTTCTATAAATAAACTAATTCCTTCTTTAAGATCATATCACAATGCTAGATTTTCCAGTGTTCTGAATACTATTTATCTTGATGAATAATTACTTTTATTAGTTGATGGTTTGACCCTATTTTCATATTTTATATAAATAATTTTAAAATAATTGAAAAAACATTATATATATATATGTATTAAAATTCAGACACTCTGTCATTGTAAATTGGGGATAATTCATTGATATTTTTTTAAATATATTCATATGATACATCTTTAATAAGGCAACTAATTGTACCAATAAATACAATAATTATATTGAAATACATATTTACACTATAAAATGATACAAAATTTATATATTCAAATTTTTTATTATAATTTTCAAATTATCTTATTATAATTTTGATTAACCATCATAAATATTAAATCTGATTTTCTATATAACTTTTCCATATGTATAAATAATCACCTTCATGTATTACTTATTCAATGAATCTCTGATTAAAACGTTTTGTGGGTTAAACTTAACATCAACTGTATTTTCTCCTCACATTAGTGATTGTTTTTATAATTTCATCATTAACATACAAAATATGAATTATAACTAAGAAAAAATTCATTATAATAGATTAGATATGATAGTAAACTTATTTTATAGATTTTATAATTTAGAAGACAAAATATTTTAACTCCATTAAGGTTAATGGAGTTTCCCTTTACAACTACTAGATAATTTTTTAAAACTCAAAATATTTATTAATTTACTAAGATAAAAAATTTATATAATGAAAAAATTTATTTGAAAAATAAAATTAAGAACATATTGATCAACGATACAATTTTTTTGAAATCTCCTAAAAAATAAAGACCATATTGGGGGTGGGGTAAATAAAAATGATTTTTCCTAAATACCATGATTATAAAATTAAAAATACATAGACAATATTTTCATATTATTAGTGAATATATGATTTTAAAATAATAAAAATCATATTAATAAAACATAAATTGTATAAAATAACACATCATATTAAATTCGTTCACCCCCAATGCGGAAGGACATACCTAATACAAGATAATTATCTAATATCAAAAAAAGGCATTAAACCCAATTTTTATATAATTATAAAGAATTTAATTTATTCACCATAGAAACCAATGATAAATCACTTATCTTAAATTATTATTACAATATGTTATTTGATATTATAATGAAAATAATGAAAATGACCTTTATGAGTTTTGATCTAGTTAAGGGAAAACACTAGTAAAAAACTAGCATAACAACTCAGGTCAAAATATTTTTCTATATGATATTATTATTCCTTATATCATTTTCTGAGTCCACTATGGATAAATATGGTATTTCATACATCTTTCCCTCTTCTTGGTGTATTTAAAATGATCCATTATAATTAAATGAACAAGCGCACCTTTGTATTGCATAAAGGTTTCATTAACAAAAAACTTGACTAAACATAATTAAAAATAATAAAATGTTAACTAATATTGAAAAATTATCTAAAAAATATAAAAATTCTATTTTATGTTTAAAATTTGATTTAATTTTCATCAAAATGGAACATCTATAATCCTCAATTTCCATATTCAGCTAATTATGAATTTTCCTTTTTTAAATTTTTTATCCAACTAGTATAAGTATTAATGAAATTATAAAAAACACCATAATAATGATTTATTCATATGAATTTCATAGTTATAAGAAATCAATCTTAACCACCCAAAATATTAGTTCTCTATACCTTTAATTTTCTAATCCATTAAAAAACATTCCATGAATTTACCACATTTACGTATGACATGAAAAATGAAGAAAAAATTATATGTGGCTTCTTCTTTTTGGTGATTTTTTTATAATCATAGAAATGAACTACACATAATGAGTATAACTTAATCATATAGAAACTACCTTCCTCTTATTTATAAAATTATTCAAATAACTATTTTTACTTTATTTAAATTATTTTATTTCAATTTTATATATGATTGGAATAATCCTATATATTTTACAAAATTTACAAAAATTTTATACCTCAAATAAATTGATCATATATATGAGTATTAATTTCACACATATAACATTCCTTTCAATTTTATGACTAAACACATATTCAAGTAAACTTATCCATCAACTGAATATTTTTTAAATAGTTCAAATCACATTAAAACCACATCAAACATATTCAAAAAACATCAAATTCCTTTTTACATATTTAAAATATTTTTAAATTTGGTCCATCTATAATTAAATACATGGTAATGTGTTATCCACATACTATGATGCTATTAATGATGTGACATGGTCAATTATCCCTAAGTTTATTATTATAGGTGTGTACTTTTATTTTCATTATAACCATTTGTATCCCCCAATATGAACTATATAAATTATTATTACTATTATTATTATTATTGGTTTTGTTTTTCATGTTGTTGATACCACTGTTATTATTTTTATTATCATTAATTTATTCCAATCTAGTGGTCTTATAGTGGCTGCATGACATCTAAATTGGTTAGGAAAAAATCCTTACCCCTATTGATTTTACACACCTTTATTTGATGGATTTATGCAATTAATATTGAAAAATGTATGGTTTGAGATAATGTAAGTGAATTCACTAGATCAGGTAGTGATAGTTATGGAAACATGTGCATTTTAATGTCACTGGAATATGATTGGGTAGGTGGAATGGTGTTGGAGCAAGATCAATACATAAAAAATATGCAAGAATGTTTTAAAAACCAATCTGTTTGGTCAAGTATTAATGATAAAAACTAGATTTAGGTTCGGTGGAGTAAAATCTATTATATCTAGAATAAAAGATAAAACTGGGCTTTAAGTTGGGTTGTGAAAAGGCCAACACATTGTAAGTTTTTGTGCTTCATTATAGATGATAATACACTTCTGGTGGTTGTTGTTGTTGGGGGGGGGGGGGGGGTTGCCCCAATTTGGGTCATTATGTTTTTGTATTATTCCTTAATATATTTTAACCCCTAGATACCTAGTATAAGTCATCATCATTATAATCATTATAATCATCATGTTGGTGAGGTCATAGGATAGTTGTTCATAACCTTGGATGACATTTTGAAGGTATTTTGTTTGAGTCTCCCCATGTGTTTTAGTGATGGTATGAGTGTTTTTACTCTATATGTATCTCCATTTACGAAAATATTATAGTGTTAGTTATTGTATTATTATTGTTTTTTTACTATTAATATTATTAATTTTACATGATAATTACTCCTAATCTGTTAGGATAAAATGGGGTTTATATATAGGAGGATGGGATATGAAATCTCGTCTCAATTTTGAGTATCAGTAATTTATTAAGTGATAATTATGGTTTATGATGATTTAAAGTAAGGTTATGACATGTGGATTGAGGTTTGGGTTGTTTAAATAAAGATGGTATATTATATGAAGGGTGTTGTGAGATCAGTATGTGTGGGACTCAAATATGTGAAGCATGGTAACCTTATAGATGGAGGATCCATATCAATGTTGGGTTAGAAATCTTGTAGGGATATATTTCAGTATATGAACACCAAAATCATTATACAAAAACTAAATTTAATTCTATTGGGATTTGTTATCACAATTATCTAACATGACTCATGATCCAATATGTCTATAATTGTGAATTTTTTGATGATGTGTGAACATAGATTGTTGTTATATGGATTTGGTTAATGTGGTGTCCATTTTAATGAAGTAGATTTATTATTTTCAAAAAATTAATTGAAACGTAATCAAATGATTACATTTAAATATTTAAACGTTATGGTATATTTTTGTTACATTATCAAATATTTATTAGACCTTTTTAATAAATCAATTCATTGTATTGAGGCATTTGAAGACGAGAAACTAAAGGTAATTTTGTATAAAATAAATAAGGAAACCATTTTGGAAATATAAATTTTGATTGTTTCTGACCTGGACCGCCCTATTTTGGCCCCAACTAGGTTAGAAGTAAGTCAAGTTGACACCCCAAGACAACCTCTAATAGTTTAGGGGCTGTTGACTAGCATCGAGTAGGCATATCACAATAGAAGATCCCTTATCCTAATGTAACTATTATGGACACAAAGCTACAAATAAGATATAATATTAATGAAAATTAGATAAATAAATAACTAAACTCACACAAGCTAATACCCATAGAGGATGGAAAATTCCTAAATGGTAAAATAAAGGGAAAAAATACACATCCAAAAAAATATGGGATAAAATTACATAAATCATCTAAGGTAAGGTATATCTACAATGACTACCTTCGAACTCAACCATCATCCACTTATTTAACCTCTTGCAGCCACTAATATCTTCCTACTTTGACACTATTTCTACCAAAGTGAATACTAAACTATTCTTCATCTGTATATGTTATAAAAATTATGGTAACAACACTCATTTATCTGTGAGTATATTAAAAAGAATTAGGATGTTCTGAAAGGAACAAATAAATTAACAATGACCTAGTCATATTAGAACCACTAAGGTATAAGATAACCTCTGCAAGGAGGGAAGACATAGAAAAAAACTCGAATATGCTTCCAAGTCAAGGAACCCAGGGAACTAAGTTCCACTAATAAATATCACACCTAATCGAATTATAGAGTAATAAATGAAACCAAATTATTTGATATACCTGACCAAACCAAACCCATGCCATCCCTTCAATAGTAGTGGGTGAAGAGCACCTCACCAAGATAAGTGTTAGTTAAGGGAGTACTAAACTCCTAATGGAAGACCCTCTACTCATCTTTTAAATTCCATAAATGAGGTAGTGACTAATTCCCTAGATATATAACCCATAATCTAATGATTCATGGAACATCGATTGAGGGAGGGCCAAACTATATTGACCTTATAAAGGACCCATGCCTTATTGGGGGCATGGGAATATTGAATTCACAACCGAACTATATGGGACCCAAAACCCATAAACCCAGGGTAGTAATAAACTCTAAAACCTTTAAATTTAGCCTTTTCCTATCATCAACACACATACAAGGGAATATGAAACCCTAGGGGACGTTCCACTCATCACATCAGAACCCCATCATCAACCCTACAATGATAAATCATAAATCTGCCTGAAACCTGATATAAATGGACATGGATGGTCCAAAGGATCACACCAATGCTGTAAATGTGAAACGATACTCAATATAGACTATCTCATCACCAAAATCAAATACAAGGATGAAAATTTATGTATACAACCCATGAAGGGATTATACGAGGCCGTCTCTCCAAGGCTTGACATGGTTATATTGTGTTCAATATTGCCAAGGAAAGATACTCAATCCACTGTCTTAACACTATAGTCTTTATATCCACACCATAAAAATCATATTCACATCACATATATAAAAACCACACTAAAATACTCACCACATAGGATTAACTTAGAATTCATCTACCCCATCTAAGAATAAATCCAATTTAATATAAATTTCCACTAGAAAGTGGTAGTCAAAACTCAAAATATAGTGTTATGGTGTGATACTCGCAACTAAAGAATAAAAATATTTATGATACCACAATATCATAATGTGACATGTCTTTTAAAACTAAAAAGAGACAATACACAACATTGTCTCACTACCCTTATCATTTTCAATTCCACACTATCATCTTCACACCACACCTCCATTGTTGATATATAACATAGAACACTTCTTTCATAAGGAATGATGGATTTTAATCAATATAAACTCATTATGAATAATGTGTTTGATATAAATATTCGAAAAAAATATCGAATATAGGAAACTAATCAACAAGGTTTAATTTTATAATAAAATGTTAAATATCATAGAGATCGATAAGTTTTTGTAGTAGTGAAATTATAAAGAAATAATGGTTCAAAAGTACGTAGAATTATAATAAATCACGTGGTAATGGTGCACGATATAAAAAAATAATCTTAACTCCGATCACATTCATCTATTTTTCATTAATACATACTCTATAATTTATAATGGATCCCCACGTGTTCGTCATCAATTGAAGGATCCTTCATGACATCATGGGCTCTAAAAAGAAAGCATCAAAGGTTGAGAGGTGTGGGGATAAAAATTAAATATAAGAGATAGAGAGAAAGGATTCAAACACTATTTATAATAAAAATATGTGTCATCCCTCTCATAAAGTGACTAACTATGTTACTTTATAATACATAAAAGTTAATCCCAGGTAATGATAAAACTAGGGTATCTAGATCACAATGGACTATGGAAAATTTGAGAGTTTCAAATAAAGGTTTGATAAAAACCCTTCACAACTACCTTAGAAACATGGAATGTCTTGACCTAACCTCATAAATCCATAAACCTAAACATTTAAGCCCATGGGAATCTTGTAATACCTTGTTTTCCTTCCCAACACATAATAAGCTACTACCCATCAAGGTTACTTATCAAACTAAAACATTTCCCCACATTCCTAGAAATCTTCTTTAAATGTTATTTTCAATCACTCACACACACCATGAGAAAATTCTTATGATATCCCTAATACTAATACTACTCCATGAAAAGTTGTTTTAATTATGAATTTATAATCAGGAAGGATCCTAAAAAAGAAAAGTCCACCATAATGACACGGGTAGTAAAATTTATCTTTTTAAGTATTACTTTTACACAAGTGTTACAATATCTCCTTGTTTAAATTACAACACCCCCACTATGGACCCCACACCTCAAACCAAAGTAGTTCATTTACACTTTAGTTTGGGTATATGATCTAAGACCATTTTTTCTAAACCAACTTCCCTGGTCTATGATCTTGTCCATTTAAACCCATGGTACTCTTGTATTATCATGGTTTCTTTCCTAGAACACTATATTATATTTCCCACTGAGGTCACATATTAGACTAATGAAAATCCCCACATACCAACGCATGTTCATTCAATGTGATTTTTCCTCAATCACACATTGCATGAAAAATTTCCCACTAGGTCAACCATCATGAAACTTCTCTAGGAAAAACTCACATAACTATGTAGTTTTAATTAAGTAGGATCCAAAAAAGAAAGCTGCAATATATTTACATTATAAGTAACATTTATCTTTTTAATATTAACTTTTCTATGTGTGTGACATGGTCAAACTTAATAACTCCACATGGATCGACCAAATCTATGTCTTGACAAGGGGTGTTATTGTGCAGTTCACTATACATCGGATTAACCAAACTGTCAAAACAATGACAATGGAAAAAATCAAATTACTGAGGTGTGACTACTATTATATAATATTAATACAAAATTGATTGATACCCTATGTTTAAACCCATAATTTCATGGTGAAATACTCACCAATATGGAATAAATACAAAACAGCACACCATAATGGGTCCTTAATTCAATAATTAATAAAGGATTTAATAGAAAAAATCATTTATACTATACCCTCATCATATTCAATGATTATCATCCATAAAAGCACGAGATACCTAAATAGGTGAGTGTATTGAGATAAAATTTGAATCAAATTCTTCCATAAGATAACCTAAATCATTACATGATTCCACAAAATAGACACATACACCAATAGTATCATACAAAACTAAAGGACCCTCTCTTCCTGATCCTTGATTGTTACCGAGTACTCGAAGAAGGTAATAACATCATTAATATCTATATCACTCTATTTTATTATTTTCAATGGTTCATTCACGTATCGACTTAGATCTGAAACCTGGAATATGTTTTTCACCAAGTATAATAGTATGGATAGAGCTAAGTGGTATGAAACGTCTCTAACCCCACACTTTATCAAGAACAACCCAGTGGACATCAAGGATAGTTTTATTCCCTGAGAGAAACTATACAATCTAAATTATGGTTATACCTAGAAGAAAACATGATATTAATCCTTGAACCTAAAAGGCCTCAATTTTTATTTTGTATAAGACTTTTAACATCTTTGATTTACCCATATCCACTCTTGGATCATATGCACTTTCATTATTATCAATCACAAAATCTATGGTCTCATAAACAACGACTCCCTAATCTATGATGTAAAGAAAGGTGAAATGAACAGAGTCCCACAAATTTCTTAAAAAGGTTTAATATCAATATTGTAGTAGTAAAAGTTGTTATACTTAAACATCACTATGGTCAAGTGACCCCTTGAATCCAACTAAAATCTAATACACAAAATCTCAATATATCTTCTTGAACCTGAATGGTACTATCAGTTTATACATTCATAATGGTGGGAATTCATTGTCAAATTCATATTCATAACAAATTACTCTTACAATATCTTCTATAATTGATATTTAATTTGAGTATGTCATTAGAAATGGCCATCCAAGGTACTCTATGAAATCATACAATCACCTCCATATACAAGCATCATAAACAATCCACTAAACTATGTTCCTAATTTAGAAGGAATTGTGTGACATGGTTAGTCAGTAAATGGTCAACCAAATAGTATCATGACCATTCAACGAAAATGGGAGTATCATCATGAAGTGTATCAATATACAATCCCAATTCCACTCTAGAATATCATTCGGTTGAGCCAAACCCACTAAAACATGGTGCTCAGCCTTCACCAAATAATACGGGAGGAAAAATGAGATAAAATAAATAAAACTACTCTTCAAACATGTCTACAAAAATTGATTCCCAAGTCCCTGATATATATTTTTTTATTCATAGATATATATTTAAGAGAAAATTATATAAATCATTTATTTCCTCATCACATAGTGTGATTGGATCTGCATTCCTCCCTCAAAAGAGGAAGACATTTTCCCCACTTTTAGAATATATATCTATTTCATGAACTATGTATATATATTTTTGTAATAGATCATAATATATGATCCCAAATTTATCCTCTCTCGTTAGTTATAGAATCATAGGGTTTATTTCTATTTATCAATGATATTCCAGTTATACCTCATCCACTGAGGATAACCGCATCACCACTAACTTCTCAAATACCTCTTACCTCAATTGATCTTGGGATTTCTTAAAAAAGAAATTAGAATCCAATTTTCCCTTTAATGGAGTAAAAATAATTTTTAAGTCATATCCCTATAGCAAATTAAACCAAATCCCACACCTTAGGTTAATATCTATTGGGATAAAGATTTATCTGATACTGTTATAGTTCATGTAGACTATGAAAATATCACATAGAAGGTAATGTATAAATGTTATCATACTGAAAAATATATATGATATCTCTAAATAATAGTTTATGAAGTCATTCTCATGAGGTATAAACTATTTGGACCCATAAGAAATCAACTCCAACCTTTACATTAGCACACATACCAGACTAGCTCCCATGGAATCACATAATACCACATAGTCAGCTAATTCCTCCAACAAACATAGAATATTTTCACTCTTAAATATCCACTTAATCTCCTCAAAAACTATATATAATCTCTTAAACCAGAAAAAATGATTCCCCTTCTGTGTAATGGTAGTCATGGACCCAAAAAGCCAAGATAAGTCTTCCACAAATCATTGGTAGTAACCCATCAAACCAAAGAGATTCCACACATAGAACATAATCATGGTTGGATCCTATTAAAGAATTTTTTTTATCATTGTTGTTCCTATAACTACTATACCCTATGATATTATATTCCATAGAAAGTTGGAATTTAGAATCTAGAATCAACAATTTGAGAGTTTACAATGTAACCAGTTATCTCAAAGAAAGTATAGAACAATATTTAGATGCTAAACATTCTCATCCTTTGACACTGAGTAGATGATGATACATTCAATGAAGAAAACCATGAACTATCGCAAAAGGTTATGAAAATATGCTTCATGAGTACCATTAACATTGTTATTTCATTCTTCACATTGAATGGATTCACTAGAAACATGTAATGTCTATTGAGTTATTAAATACATTATTTTTGATATCCTTCTCAGAAATATGAAGATAATGACAAATGAACATAATATTAGTAATTAAGAACTAGTTAAGACCATTTAGATTTAAAATGGTATCATTTATCCTTGATGAATGGTGTTTTTCTTGATTCTCACTTGAATCAGAAAGTGATAGTAAATATAAATCCTAAAGCTCTAATAAGACTTCTTGGAGAACAACATCAGAGCTTCCCAAGAGGAAACACTGAGTATAGTGAAACATTTATCCTTAAATTTTACCATCTATATAATCAGCTCTATGAGATCAGTGGGGTCTGTCATATATGATGAAGATTATATCAGAGTGGTTCCAGGGTACATGTTGATAATAAATTTATTCTCTCAATGAGGGAGAAATCCCATCATATCTTTATCTATATAATCCTAAATGACTATAAGAAGTTGATCATATGAATTTTCAACTACAAATAGATCCAACATCACCAAGATATGGTTTATTAGATACGAATTATTACAAAATCCCCTACTTGTATCGACTTAAGGTCTCAATCTCCCTTGATGGAAAACATTGATCCATCAACTAAAAAATACATCACTCTCTAGTGGTAGAAATATATATAGGAATGGAATGTGAATTATCAGTCCATACCAAGTATGATGTCATTGGTCTTATTCCTAGACACCATGAGGTCCCATAAAAAACTCTCACCTCTATGTATAAGCTCACATCATTGACATATTAGGGTGTGTGTCTGATCACCTATGGTATGAAAATCTTGATGCGAAGGATAGGATAAAGGATTGACCAATACCTCAAACTATATTAAAAGGGATACAGTAACAATAGAATGACTTGAATGGGTATCTATGAGAACGATTGATAGTGTAGTGTAGAAACATATTGTACCTTAGGTCATGTCATGTGCTTCCTAGTCATAACCCTCTGTCATCTATATCTGGTCATCTTATTTCTCAGCTAGGCATGGATCTCCAATGGTAGGAATTGGTGGAAGTGGATTGTATCTATATCCACCGATAATATCTATTGGTGAAATTCTATCTACTTTATTGTAACCACCTCCCCAAGGAAAACAATTTCTACCTCAGGGATGTCCCTGATTGAATCACTACTATTGACACATGGATCCATCTACTTAATAAATTCACATACTGCATGAATGGAAAGGTAGACTCAAACCTTATGACTACATTCACCACATAAAAAATATAGTCTATATCCTATTTGGATGGATACTCTATATGATTCTTGATATACCGATCCATGGGACTAGTATCACACATGAGGATTCATTCAATTGTGGGATCCTGATACATGTCAGTTGCCTATTTTAGATGATGAATCCATCCATGGATAACCACATCTTACTCTAACTACCTATTTCTCCTATGATAAAAATACCAGAATCACTAATTCCCTCTCCATAACCTCGACATAGGTGGGGTTGTAGAGGGAAATAATACTATCTCAAAGACATATATAAAGGTTAATCCTAAACATCCATAATTCAAGAAACATATCATGAATCATGTAAAATAATTACCTTTTGAGGTCAATAAACCTCATAATATACATTGAAATTTACATGATTCCTTGTTATAGATTCAAAATATCTTGGATGTGTACATACCTCAATGTATCCTGGTAACACCCATCTTGAAATTCCTTCTCAAAATCTATCCATAGGAGAGTTACCTCATCATGGGTTTTGGTGATCAGATTCTACCAACGACTCACTATGATGTGGAGAAGGTTGGATACTAACACCACCATCTATTTAGAGGGTGTTCAGATAACACATAACATGTGAATAACTACCTAAATCCAATACTTTATTTCTTGGGGTCTAGGATCACCTTGAAATACGGGTTGTCTTTACTACTAAAACTCATGAAGTGCACTCATCATACACACATCATCATCAACACCAACTAAACCCACCCATTTCTTAGTAAGTGGATGGATTTCTATCTAGGATGAAGGAGGTGGGTCTTATCACTACACTATGGGCGGTGGAATAGATCCCTACTCACTCAGTTGGGACATATCATGATCATGTCCTGAGATAAAAACCTCTTGTATTCAGTTGGTTGGTGGAAGGAGGTTCAATCACCGACATAAGCATATCATGTACCTACCTCATGATCCTAGCTAGCTATCTATATGGTAGTACCCTATAATGTATAAGATAAACAACAATCATTAAAGCATATATGGGGAGATTACTTAATAAAAAATGGAAATAAATTACCCATTTTGATATGATGTGTAACACCCTAGGGTTTTAGTATAGATATTATTTCTATAAACCATTCTAAACTATTTTTACTTTATATTTTTTCTAATTAATTTTATGAGATTAGGTAATAAGTCATATAATATATGAATTAAAATAACAAGACTTAGTTTTTTCATAGAATAAAATTAAAACAAAATCACTTGAATCTATGTATTACTCCACAAGGGTTATTATATCCTTTAAAAGTGTATAAATTAATATGGGCTAATAAATTGAAAAGAATAAAATCATCAAAACTATGAGATCTCCTTGATCATTTTCACTATTAGGGGTCTCCAATAAAAAAAGAGCACCTATAATAAGGATTAAAATAATTAAAGGAGAAATCCTATTTTGAAATATAAAACAAATATAATGAAAATGAGAAGTGTGACAAAGGAAGTAAAGCAGGAATACAAAATTCTAGATTGTCAATGTATAATAACAAAATCCGGTCATTATTAATATGATTGTTGGAAATATTGTCATTGAAAATATGTTTTTTTGAGAATATGGTAATTCAACAAACATGTATCCAATAGGTACTCTAATGTTTTGTAATGTTAGTAGTAAATATAGATTAAGATAACTCACATTGAAATAAAAATATAATATTAATATTTTAAAAATATATATGTATATATATTAATGTGCTATGTAAAAATATTAATATTATTCTTATTAAAATAATATGATATATTTATAAAATATAAATAGATATTCTAATATCAATTTATTAATGAAATTCATTTTTATAATATAAATAATTAATTTTAATGGTATTTTTTATAGCATATTTAGTATAAAAATATTTTTTTCTAGAAATATATTTAAATAGGTATTTTATATTTTAAGAAAAAAAATTTACTTTAAATTTTTAAATAATTTTATTTGTTAAATCATATATTAATATTATTTAAATTTCAAATTGATGTGAAGTAATATTCAGAATAATTAATGTTAAAAAATGTCACTTTCCAACAAAAATGGGTTTTCTATATATTTTGTATTTTAATTTAAAATAAATTTATCAATATTAGAATAAAGAAATTATGATAGTTTTAGGACATAAAATAAAAATATTATATTAGTAAATTGTTTTATGATATTTATGTAATAGTTGACTTTTAGGTGAATAGTGAAATTATATGTTTTTCCCAAACTATAAATTTTAAAACATTATAAGTAAGAAATAGAAGTGTATATAACATTTTAATAGATAAAATATTTATTTAAGGAGTAAAATTATATAATTTTTAAAAAATATTACTAAATTTATAAATCATATGATTTTCATTTACATGAATTTAGTTATATTTTCCAATAAAAACTAATTTTTTCCTTTCCTTTCACTTAAATATTTTTTTTGTAAAAAAGTATGTATTGATTTTAAAGGAAAATATATTTAATTTTATTTTTAATAAACCAATTTAAATATTTAAATTTAAATAAATCAATAATTTGTTTCCCACACACAGCTTTTTAAGTTTACAAATGAACTGATTCTAAAATTGGGTTTTTTCACATTACATGCACTAATGTTAAAAAATAGTTTTACTAAAAATTTAAATTTTAAATAATAATATGGTTTTGATATTTGAAATCATTATATCCAGATTAAGTAATATTATTCATTTTATTTTCGTCAAAAAAATGAATTACTTAGGTAAGAAGTAGTAACTATGGTAAAACAAAAAATGATAAAGGTGAAAATTATAAGAGTAATGGACATAAAACAATGTTTCAAAAATTGTTTTAAAATTAAATTTTGAGGTATTATAGACCTTATACTATCCCAAAATCTATTATAATCCATTTTTGAGTCTTCATGACATGTGAAACATGTGTTCTCTTTATATTAAGATAGAATATTTACAAAAAATGCCATTAGGATCACTTATAAAAGGGTCCTTTCACCATCCCTTCAAGACCACTTAAATAATAATGTTTCCTATTAAATTTATTCAATTTATCCTTCCCATATAATCTTATCCCTTTTACTTGAGCCTCTTTTCCCATGATATTTTTATAATCCCTTTATTTCCAAAAGAGTCTTCAAAGTGAAAGCTCAAGTACTCAATCTGGGTACTTCTTTCAATACATATTTTCTTTTCATTCTAAAATTCATAAAATATAAGTTTCTAATTATTATATATTTAAATAATTATTAAATTTATTCTTAATTGTATTATGATAAGTTAATAACTATTAACCCATTTTCTCATTTTCTTTTAATAAATATGAAACCACCATTCTTGTGTTGTGCGTACTACCACATCCACAATGTGATGACATCCATTTTTAACCACCAACAATATTATCTAACTATAAGTTTGAAATTTAAGAATATAGATGTAATATATAATATAATTATGAATTTTTTTATAAAAATTATAATATACCTTTACCCCCTCTCTCTCTTCGAGAAATGAAAGCGTTAATCATGCATTGTGTAGACAACCACCTATACGAAGTCACATATCTCATTTTTTACGGTTTATATCTTATTTATGAAGATGTATTCAAAATAACTTTATAAACCCAAAATATTCCTAATAATATAATTATTATTCTTTAATAATGATATTAGTATAAAATAAAACGCTTTTATAATCATAATCACCTATTCAATATGTTATGTTCATGTTGGGGTTGGTCTAACCACAAACTTGAACAATGTTATAAACTAATATCCTGGATGATTATAAAAACTTAAATACTGATAATATATGATAAAAATAACAAAATAATTATTTTATTTTTGTTTTAGAATGGTTACATTAATATTAAACTCATTAATTAAGATATCACCATTCACTTTTTAAAAATTACCAAAACATACTTTCCACCAATTTCATCTACAAAAAACATAAAAAGATCCTGCGTAGAATGAAATTATAACATTATAAATAATTATAAATCATAAATTATAGTGTTTTTATTATCTAGTATTGATGACATTTGGTTGAATAATGAATAACATCACCACTATTATGAAACTAGTATAAAATGATTAAGATTACTCCCACCGGATATTGAAACTAACTGATATACATATAGAGAATAATTATAAATAATATTTATAAGGGTATAAATATGAGAATAAGTATATTAAATATATTTTAAAGATATATGTTTTATTTATAAATGATATTCAAGCACTATAGTGGATGTAATAAATTAATGTAAGTGTATCTTGTCTCAAAATTTCACCCCTTGAGACATATTTTCTATTATACACCATGTTTTATTTGGAATAGTGTACCTAATTCATAATTAATTTATTTCAAAATATTAATTTAATTCATGGGGGTTGAAGATCCAAATAATTTTCTCTATTTAAAGTTATTTAGATTCAAAATAAACCAAATTTGTAAGGGTTTTTGTTAAATCAACTCCCTTCATTGAGTCATAATGCCTCTTCTTGAATTTATTTCTTCAAAGATTGGTTTCTTAAATCATAATAAATTATTTCAATATAAATTTTCCTTATTTATTTTGGAAAATGATCTTTAAATTTAGATATTTTACTTTGATAAAAATTTCTCCCAAAAAGTGCATCATTATCAAGAATAATTAAAGTCCTTTTTAATGACGGTTTCCCCTCATTTTATATAATTTCATTTCACACCAATGTTCTCCTTATTAATATGAAGCCATTATATCATGTGACATATATATTTTCCTTATAAACATTTAAAATGTAGTTTTTTTTACTTTTTTTAATATGTGGATCTTCAATAATTATATTCCAAAACATTAAAAACAATCCCTCCTTTCAAAACAGCTATTTTATTCCCCCCCACAAATTTCATTCAATAATATTTATTAATTTTCAAGGATATGTTATTGAATTTTATTTTTCAAAATAATTAATTTTGAAATTTTTCACTTCACATGTTAAAAAAGACCTTTTAAATTTACCCTCAAATTCAACTATTTTACAATTGTATTATAATTTTTGTATTTATTTTTATGTGAACACATATTTATTCGGCATTTATAATTTTATTTGACACTTCATCTCTACATTCTTGTGGTTTCTAAAATAATTTTTTTCACATAGTTTTATAAAATATTTATATTAACATGATTCCAAAATATTAAGGATACTTTTTATTTTTGAAGTGATTTTTTCTAATACTACTGATACTTTAATATATCTTATACTTGTTAATGGATATTATTCAAATAAAACTATCCACATTTTTTCTCTATATGGATTAGAAAAAGTTATTTTTTAACATAGAAATTGTCTATCACCACATTTTTCTAGCATATTGAATGATGGTTTATAAACCTAATTATTATTCTAATGTCATTCCTTTGTGAATTACCTATTTTTCATTTCTTTTATTGATGGGAATTCACCTAAATTTCATACATTGGTTGATTAGGGTAATCATTAACTTAACCACATTAATATTATCTATGTGGTTTAAATAACATATTCTTCGTTATCTTTATTGAAGGTTATTTACCTATAATGTTACTTAATATCAAGGGATACTAATTTATTTTTTATGGATTAGTCATGCTATGATTATTAATGGAATTGTGAATAATCTCTTTATGTGATTACAATTAAAAATTATATTAAACCCATTTCTTCCCATGATTGTTCATGATATATTGAAATGGTTGAAATATTATGGCACACATGTGTTTGGATGATGATGGGTGGGGTCCTATATCACCCTCAAATTAATTGGTTAATGTTTTATATCTCACGAGATAATATATAATGATCGATATTAAATACCCTCAAAATATAAAGGGAGAGCCTTCTATAAAATGATCAAAAACGATATGGAGAGGCTTCTTGAATATGATCATAAAATAAAGGGTGAAACTTCTTCTATATTCTCAAAAACTAAAGGTAAATACTTATTTTATATTATCAGAAACTAAATGGTGGTCCGCCTTGTATTTTATCACAAACTAATGAGTTGGTCTACTTAATTATGCTTACATTTTGAGGACACCATATGATTATGTTTATGCTACAATTGAAATAAGTTTCTTATTTTTTTTGTATTCTCATTATAATTTTATTCTCTCATGGCTATTGTTTATTGACTAACACTTTTGATTCATGTATTATTTTATACTAATTTTATGCCATTACTTATGATTTATTATTATTTTTGGGTATAAGTTTCTTATGTATCTTGATTATTCCTTAGGTAATGAAGATAGGTAAAATATGAAATGTATTGAATAATGTCTTATATAGAGATTTTTTTGGAGATGTAAAAACTTGTTTTGAGATAATCAGTTTATTATATAGTGTTCAAAATGTCCCTTTGATATAAAGAACATGAGTTTTTTCAGTTAAAGTTTGGTACTAATTCTCTAAAACTGTAAAAATAAATGGTGTTGGGAATGTATGTTTTATTTAAAGTCAAGTAGGTTAGTTTAAAACATCTATGAGTAATAATAAGTGGGATCAAATCCAATTTTTAAAAGAAAGTGTTTGACATCGGATTTGAGAGTGTGTGTCTAGGGTGCCTCATGATGCATGTAGCATTTACTTGTTCCCTATAACTAGTGCCACAAAAATTTGAGTTGAACAGAAGGTTATCGAAGTACTATTGAATGGATAGGTAATACACCACACCAAACACGAGTTCGCTAGCTTGAAAAATAAAATATGGGCTCCCTAACCCCATTTCCCTATGTTTTCAAACAAATCCTCATAATAAACCTATATCCAAACTCTGTATCTAATACAGAACCACTCTCATACCAAACTAAAATGACCTGTGTCATTAGGTTCCCACCTAATATAGTAATAATAAGAGTGTTCCACCATATTGCTAAATCTAATAAGTTAGGATCTGGGGACTATCAATGAATATGAAAATCACATGATGATAGACCTTTGCCTAATTTACCTATACATAACCATAAATATCCAAATATGATATAATAGTAATGTAAATATGATAAATAGAAAAAAAATTATATAAATGTATGTGAGACATACTATGATCTATAGATCAATGAAAATTGAATGATATATAAATTAATGGGAAAAAATATACACCCAATAAAACTAAATGTGATAAAAAACTATAACAACCAACAATTTTCGTGAATATTTCTACTTAAATAAATATCTCATTGAGAAGTTTTCTTCACACAGAAAAAAATTAACAAATAAAAACCATGAAACTATAATAAAATTATTAAATATAAACATTATAATATTTCCATTAAATTAGCAGGTATAAATAGTATTAACCACATTATAATAACACTATAAAAAGGTATAATAAAAAGAAAATTTTATGATTAAAAACAAAATTTTCCATGTTTTATGTTCCTATAATAAAATTAATCTATACAAATTTTATAATTTTAATTTGATAAAACAAACATCTTTTTTTTAATTTAACATGAAAAAATTATCTTAGTATTAATTTCATATATTTTACTAAAATAGTCCAATTTTCGTGAATATTGAATAAATAATATTTTTACCAAAACCAATTTTTTTAACTTTATTATTAAATAATAAAAAATAATAATGTTATAAACACTTTAAATTTATAATATATTAATTTTTGTATTAAAACTACATATTTCTAAAATACTATGTTGACATTAGAAAACCAATTTTTAATATTCTAAGAATTTAAATAATATTTTCCAATAAAAGGTTTTATCTCTTTTTTAAATAAATATTATTTTGGTAAAATATTGTTTTTTATTTATTTTAATAAAATATAAAATTTATTTTTGAATAATAATACAATTTATTTCCTAAAAAATATTTGATAATTTTATCAAACACATAAATTTTTTCATTAAAATATTTTTTCCATCTAAAAAAAGGATTTACATTTTATGTGTGTAAATTTTAAAATTATATTTTCTCTCATATATATATTTTTTATAAAATGATTTTAAAATTTATATTCAAAATGTGAAAATTATATAATATGGTTAATCATAGTTTTCGGAATTTAAATTAATTATCGAGGATAAAAAAGTGTTACCATGGTAAAAGTTAATTTAAGTAAAATGGTACAAGTAAATATATAAGCCTAAATTCGACAAAAACTTATCTAAATGTGTGTGATGAAGGTTTTTCTTGAATAAAAACTCTACACTCTATTATTTTCTTTTTTTGGAGCCACTCTTTTTGAATAGTGTCATGCCATTATTAAAAATTATTGGGAATTTACAAAAATACCATTTTCTTAACATATAAAAGTTTTTATTTTACACCACTCCAATCCACACCCATTACATTTAATTACTCTGGAAAATATACTAAATTTAATTATTATATAATCCATTATAATTTTCATAAGCCTTTAATCACAAGTTGTGGCATAAACCCTCCATTTTTAAGAATTTATCTAAGAGGATGTTCAAATTCTCAATGTAAGTATTAATCACTCTATAATATTTTCCATTATCTATACTTATCCCACAAAAAAATTTTAAAGATAATTTTTTTAAATAGTTATTAATCACATACTTAAATATTTTTATGTTGGATAAACATTTTCTAACAATTCCCTTTTCCTTACAAAAATGAACACGTCATCATGCATACATGCAGACAGCCGCCTCCAAGAATGATGTGTTTTATTTTTCATCACCTCTATATAAAAATGGTTCAAAATGGTATTTATTTTTCCACTATTGTATTTATAACATGATTAGTATTCTTAAAATATAAACATTTTCCCTCCTTCTCCTCATTTTATGGATAATTAGAACGTTGTTCATGCGTATGTGTGGACTACTGCCTCAACGAAGAAACATATTTTATTTTTCTTCTAGCTATATTGTTTATCCAAATATTTTAAAATATTATTTTGAAAAATAAGAAAATATAAATATTATCTTTATGAATCTATAATAATTATATTATGAAAAAAGAATCATTTCTTAACCATACTCACCGATCAATTAAAACATGTTCTTTTCAAGGTTGGTTAAACCATAGACATGAAAAATGATTTAAATTTATATCATAGATGAATATGTAAAACTAAATATTGGTATTTTTAGATATTAATGCAATTTTTTTTAATTTTTTTCTAGAATGGATATATTAATATTTAACTTAGTATTAATGTACATCTTTTTTTGTTGAATATTACCAAAACAACTAATTAATAACATTTGATGTTGAAAACTGACTATCTCTAAATAGTAAATATATAATAAATTATTATAATGGATGATAAAATAATGTAATAGGTATGAATAATGTTCTGAAATTAGTAATTATTATAGTTATATGTTTGTTATTCTAGTGGTTTAAGTGCTTTTTATGAAGCTGAGAATCAATGTATGGGTTCCCATATGAACATCCATTCAATGAGGTATAATTTCAAGTAAAGTACCTATTAATATTTTATATAGTGTACGTAATACATCATTGTATATTATTATATTTTTTAATATTTCCTTTATTTTGTTTTCATGAATTTTATTTTATTAATCCTTCCAACTCTTTTTATTTGACCTTTACTAAATCTGTAAGGGATTTCCAGTCACAATTATTGTTCTTTGAGACTTATGACAAATTCACCAGTTATTTTATTTTTTGTTGTGTATATAATGACCTATGGGTATTTTTACCCTAAATTTAAATGGATTTACAAAACAATTATTTGTTATTTTTTTTTCAGGTCATTTATTCAGGTGTTACTAAAGTTATAAGGATTTTCTCATAACTTGATTTACTTTGATTGAGTTATAATGATTAGTATAGTATTGTATTATTATAAATTTATTTATTTTATCTTATTATTTTATAAAACTATAATTCAACTTTCATTTTTATGGATTTATAATTCTTTCTTAAGAACTCCATTCTGATGTATTATTACTCCAATGATTATGATATTCAAAAGGGATTTTATTAACTCAAACATTGTTTCATTGGGATATAATGATACTTATTGAACATAATAATTCTAATTCACATATATTATTATATTTCCTATTTTATATAAAATTCCCATTTATATCTAGAGAGAATGGGACATTTGTAATTCAAAACCCCTTCCTTGATGAATTTCTTACTTATAAAAGTACAATATTGTTAAGAATAATCCATATTCTTCCTAAATTTTATTTCTTTTCTAGGTCCATATATTATTTTCCCTCCAATACAATCCTTTATATTTATAAACCAAACTATATGTTTTCCCATGTGACCTCTATATTTCAATTTTCTTATTTTTAAAAGGATGTTTTATTACCCCTTCTCACATTGTGCATTTTCAATAAGGATATTTTAAAATACAAAATATGTTTTTCCTTATATGATTGTATGTTCTATCTTACACTTAACATTTCCTCAAGGTAAACTTTATGTGTAATGACTCAATAATTTGAATAATTTTTTTTCCTAAATTTATGTTTTATTTTATTTTATACTAAAAAAAACTATATCCTTTAATTAAATAAGTGAGTATAAGTAAAATTTGACCATTGGGTTTCGACTATTATATGAACATTGTTCA
Organism: Viscum album; assembly: GCA_963277665.1. Taxonomy (NCBI): domain Eukaryota; kingdom Viridiplantae; phylum Streptophyta; class Magnoliopsida; order Santalales; family Viscaceae; genus Viscum; species Viscum album. Next base: position 1,081,355,847 of record OY728134.1, on the reverse strand, counting down.
ATATGAACATTTGAAAAATATACTATTAACATTTTGATTATTTTTTATAAATACAAATAATCATGGTTAATGAAGACTGAAAGAAGATTTAATGTCCTCATTCAGTAGACTAGGGCCATACAAATCCCATCAGTCAGAGCATGGGAAGGAGGTTGCATTACTGAGCTTCGCTATAAACCATGCCCAAGCCGAACTCCAACACGTTATGATTGAACAAAATCACTTAAGGGATAATTTTAGGATGAAAAAAATCACCACTTAGGAAATGTTGTCTCAGCCATCCCAAGATTCTATCACCATAGAACTCTTTACTCTTATGTCCCATGAAAGGTGTTATAAAGGGATATGTAACAAGGCCTTAGTTACCTTGTGTACTCCTTTGTAGAAATAAAATTGTTATTTCTTATTATGGGAAAGTTTTTGAATTTAAAATGTCAAAATAAATATAGGATGAATTTATAGAAGTTCCATATTATTCATGAATATTGTAAAAATGGTATTTTAAAATATATTTTTTAATACTTTAAATTATTAATAATGTGAAATAATTTTCATAAAATGGTATTCTACAATTTTGATCTGTAAAAACTTTAGATTCTAATAAGATCAACATAATTTTTGGGGAATAATAAATTTTGAATAGTAATTATACCCTAATGAATAGTAATGTGACCAATGGAATAGTAACCTTACTTAATTAAGTATAGATATAATTTATGCATCTTTAATGGTAATGTGATATAATTGTATTATTAAATAACTATTTAAGAAATTATTAATAAAGTATTGTTATTTTTCGGGTAAATAGCGTTTTTACCTAAAAATTAAAAATATCATAATTTAAAAATTATTTTCAAAAAATGGAGGTCATTTTTGAATTCAGGGCATCAAAATTTGTTTAGGGTGAATTTATGTGTTTTTTTATAAAATGTTTAGTTTTTTAGTGAATGGTTAAAATACAATTTTCAGCTTCGGTGTGTTTAATGACATAATTAGTGATGTAATGATGATGTAATAATTCTGGTTGAATATTTAATAGAAAATATATTATGAGGTGTCCCATGTTTCCAATACCCTGTGAAAATACCAAGGGAAATCCCATGGGTTTTCAAATACCACGGTTGATGTTTCCCTTGGAAATTAATAAAATATTCCCTAATTTTTCTATAAATACCAACCCATTTCTTCATTAAATTCATCAAAAAATCCTCCTCAACAATTATCTGGTCTTTTTACTTCCCAAGGAATCCTTACAAGGATCCCTCAAGCCCCACAAGGTCCCAAACATTGATCTTTTGAACTTACTCTTCAATGTAAGGGAACCTTTCACCCTCCTCTTTTAGTCTTGACATCCTTTATGTTATGTCTTATAGTTTCCATTTTATTATGTGGTGGTATGTTCTTCTATATCCTTTTTTACTATCCATTTCATGTCCAATAAATGAGTTACCCTTTAAAACATCATCAACTGATTTTCTAAAATTTTAAATGATACTTTTATGCTACCAAATTTTCTTAAAAGAAATCACATCTTCTATTTTATTACAGGTTTACTTTTTCATGTGGTATGTCATTCAAACATCGACACCAAGATCTTATTTAAATTTTATTCTTTTCTTATACTTTATTATGAGTTATTTATGAGTTGGTGACCTTTTCCCCCTATCTTTTTAATGTTTTCTAAAACCATGTTATATAGACGTTATGATGCAGAAATTTCGTCTCGAACTCTCTCTCTCTTTTCTCAAGAAATTATATTATATTATTTAGATGAATACCTAAAACTATGTCATTTCTAGGGGTATTCATAAAGACATAAAAATTAAATATTTTATTCTTTAATTTACATATATGAAACCCTCATTCATTTTCCATGGGTTATAAATGACATAACGATCATGTTTTTCAGCATTTTTAAAATGTCACGATTTTGAAATGAAACAGATTTATTTTATTCTTTTTGGGTTGTTTATGAAATGTTTTATTATGATCTATATGGATCACATGAAAATAAATATGTATTAAGGGTGCACCCTGATAGCACTATAATACTTTGGGTAATTAATTTAATCTCTAGAGATGACAAGTTTCATGATACCTTGGTGAATAACCTTTGTAATTTTTATGACACCTTGGGGATGAACATTGGGGATATTTTCATGAATGTATAAATTAAATGTTTTAGCCACATATTCAAGTAATGATTAATTTTCTTTTTATTATGATTTTCAAATTATTCCATTTCACATGTCTTTATGTGTTTATCAAGTTCTTATTGATATCACAAGTAAACTGATTCCCTTTCTTTCTTTAATGGGCCTTCTGCTCACCCTTTCCTTTTATATATTTCTCCAGGATATGAGATGCAGTAATTTTACTTAGGATGAACCTATGATGAATCTTTACTAGTGGATTAGAATAATGTTATATGTAACACCCTGACCTCTGTTACCCAAATTCAGTGCATTATTACATATCATTGGCATGATCACAAAAGATCAAGTCTCGAAAGACCGATTAGTTTAGTAGCCTTGGAATCACTAGATAAATTCATAAAGTTTACATTACATCATAAAGTTAAAACCTACGACAAGATATTGTCTCCATAGATCACACTCATATCCTCATAATATCCTTGCAGGTCATCCATAAAATACTTGTTCAAATCCCGGGAAAAATTAAACATAGAAAGGGGTGACCTTAGATGCTCAGTAAGGATACCAATATAGCAGAAACTTTAATAAATAAGTATAAACATTTAAGGAAATGTATAACTAAAAAAAAATACTTTTAAACATGAACATCAGAGTAATATGGAAAAGATAAAATTAAATAATTCCATTTACTTATTCACATGGATATTCTACTAGTCGAATAATCACATGCAATATCAATAACCACTTTTATAATAATGGAATGGATAATTCCATACTATCATAACCACATAGTCAAGGGATTGTGCCAAGACTACAAATAATATTTTGTCAAGGCTGGGTGCCAAGACACTAGTTTGTCTCATGAGACCTACCAATGCATCGAGGAGATATAGCGGGCTTCACCCGTCACATACTAAGTCCAATGAATTACACATATGAAAATGGTGAAACATAATACAAACATTTGTATTAAAACTGGTGAACGAAATGTCAATACTTCATCCAAAAACCATGAATGGTATAAAAATATAACATATATAGTCAAATATAACTCATTCGATACAATATGAAATATTTTATTGTATCATATTAACCTCAATCAAGAATAAAGAAGTATATTGACACAGACTAAAATAATCATCAAAACTATTAGAGAGAAATATACCCCTTTTTCTTGAAATCATTTAAAAGTCACACAACTTGTCAAGAATCCATTTTAAAATAGATTTTTGAATCAAAATGTCCTATTCCACTTTGAAACTTTTTAAAGGAATTTTAATTTTAAAACAGTAATGTCCATATAAATAAATATTTAAAACCATTTTTAAAACATGAAGATTAATGAGAATGATTTAGAAGAATTAATCTTTAAACCATTTAAAAATGATATTTTAGTTAGAGTTTGTAACCAAGAGATATACACTTGAATAAAAATAATTGATGTAATCATAACATTGTAATATCATGATAATAAAGGGATTCATGATATACTATGTCAAAGTACATTATGTACACCATATAAAATTGATTTGGTGTATAACAACAAAGTAGTCTTAATGGAATGTAAATTGAGATGAAATATCTTATAAAGACCTTATCATTAGGATCAGGAAAAATAAATGACATAATTATGTGTGACAAATATAAATACACTCAATATTATTAGATATTCAGTGTAAATAAATTATAGGGCATTTACACATATTCTTGTAAAAACAACACCAATGAATTGGATATTTGACTCAACAAATGGAGATTGAGTTAAAATTACTCTTGTCAAGTTCATATTGATGACTTGAGAATTTATCAATAGAGTGATTATGTGTAACAAAATTATATCCATATAAAGGGGAGTGTAAATTATGACATAAGAAAATAAATAGTGATTACACACATAATGTTGGAGTAAAATATTCAATGAAGTATGCATAAAGTCGAATGAGTGGAAATTGAAATTTCAAATTCCCTTATAGATTTGGTAACTTAAGAAACATATACCCATGAAAGAAGGATAATAAAATTATTATGTAAATATACATAAATTATAGTATATTACACAATGAATACATTCATGGGCAGTACACACACCCCATGCAATAAATAAGTGGTGAACAATGGAAATCTCACGGAATTAAAAGTGAGATAAGAAACCCTTACTTTGTAATTTTTCCTTGGTCGAGGGTAGGTTAACCTCCTGTATAATGGTGAAATAATTGTTATTGAATTATAAAATAATAATATACGTTAATATGATATCATATATGATCTTTTAACATTGATTTGTTGATTATATCTTAGTATTATCGTCGTTTCGGGTGTTAACAGATTCATTTTCCTTAATATTCTTTGTTATGGGAGCCATATTTGTTATGGATTGGATGTATATTATTCATATAAATAATTATATAATGTCTCTAGACATTATTTTTAATCATCAAATGAAATTTATTCTTGAATGGATATGATGGGGAATGAATCCCATCGCGTTCGTGGAGACAGTAATCCGTACGTACACACGAGCGACAATATCATTATTTTGATATTAAAATAATATATAATTGGATGGTATATAATATATAAAGAATCATTATAATTTTATATTTATTATTCACATGAATTAAAAATCATTTTTATACCCATCCAAATAATAATATATTGAATAACAATTACACCATGATGTGGAGACAGTTGGCCGTACGTACGCATGTATGGTGACATGCCATTCAGAGGATGGATATGATACTAAATATGATTGTACCATATTTATAATAAAATCATAGTATATATAAGATAATAGATTTATTATTTTATAATGGAAATAACAATGAAAGAAGAAGTGGAAGAAGAAAGGAACTTGAAAGAGGGCGGTGAAATCAATACCTCTTCTTCGTGTTCTTCCTTTTGATTTGATCAAAAGAGATCTTTAAGTTTGCTTTATGATAAAACTAAGGCCTCCAGGTTGAAGTGAGGGAATTTTAGAAAATATTTGGTATGGGGTTTCCCTATCCAAAAGACTTTGAATGTGTGAATTAGAGGGAAGTGGGAGTGCCCTTTTATAAGAGGGGTGAGGGGAACCTTAGGAAAAGCTAGAAATAGTATTTTATAATAAATTCATATTCAGTTTCTAATGGCTAAAATGTGTATTATTTATAGTTTAAGGTGGTGGATAGGTCGAAAAACACTCAACCAATAGGTTTTAGATAGGTTTGGGTCACTATATTAACTTTATCTTTTTGATTTAACTCTTAGGTAAATAGTTTGACATTTACCGTGTCTCTTTGTATTTTTATATTATATAGTTAATAAACATATTATAAACTTCCAAAAGTCCTCCAAGTGGTCCATTAATAATACACATATAATTATATAAGTCCTTTGTCCAATCCGTAGATTTTTAGGAATAGAATATTAATTTATAATATAATATTTTTTTAAACACTCATTTATGTCAATTTTGACAGTATTTAATAATAAATTTTTTTAAAAGTCTTAAAAACATTATTAATTAGAAAAAAATTCATTTAAGAAATTATAAAAAGTCATATTAACAAATAAAATTCGTGGATGTCATCAAAACGTTCAAATTATATTTATTTTAACATTTCTAATAGTAATTATTTGATTCTTTCATTAATTAAGAAAATATTGCGTCATTATTGTGTCCTACATATATATATTTAATTATTAAAAGTATAAAAATAATAAATAAAATACCACAATGTAGGAAATATTTTTATATTTCTAATTAATATTTATAGTTGAAAATATAACATATATAACACTATGTAAAAACTATTTTTCAAAAGGATATATGCTTTTTTCATTTTTGTATTTACTTTAACCTAATTAATATAAAGTGTCATTATCACTTACAAGTGGATACATGGGGTACCAAAATAGAATAAAATATACCCATTGTCGGACATGTATCAAACAATAGGGTTACAACATGTTTTAGGGAAAATAAATATTATTAGAAAATTATTTGTTACCCTTATTTACTGAATTTACCTTTTAACGATGGTAAAAAAAATATTTACCGAAGTAATTATTCAAAATGTCTAAAAATAAAAGTTACCTATTTACACAATTTGGAATTCTTGATTATAAATATGGAATATATTTTTCTAAATTCAAAATATAGAAGTGGCAGAAATTAATTTAAAACTAATTCTCGTTGTCAAAACAAAAAGTGTGTTTTTAAGAAATAATAACTATCAAAAGATTGACACTTGCATATGTCCAGTTTAAATGTGAAATTATGTCCAATGACCAAAACTATATTAAATGGTAAGAATATAATATAATTATACTTTAAAATCACTCAAATTATTATTTTATCACTATTAATTATTTTGATTAAAAAAGTTGTTTTTAAATAAAATTTAGTAATTTTCACTATTCATCAAAATATGAAAGTTATCAGAATAGTACCAAAAATTCACCGTAAGCTAATTTAGATATTTTGAATCCAAAAATGAAGTCCATTTTGACATAAATTATTTATAAAATTTCAAAAAGTGGGTATTACTATTCATAACGGCTAGTTTGATTGGTTGTGGTGTGTGCTAGAACTCGAAGTTGCGTACAACACACGCTATTGTATTATTCAAAGGAAGAATACCATGGAAGCTAGGGGTTTTACATTCTCCCCTGCTTCAATAAATTTAATCCTTGCAATTTTTAAAATTTGTCTTGGGAATATAATGGAAAGTCCCACATTAGAAAAAGAGTCAATAAAACTGCCTCTTCAAAAGAAAGAAAGAACAGTACAAAGGTCACCCAAGATAACCCATACTAGGATTCCATGTTAGAAAAAATGGATATGGAAGATAAAATAAGTGTCAAGTTTTGATGGAAATGGATATAAAACATTATCTGGAGAAAGTTAACAACAATAAAACCACAAACTTGTGATGGGACAAACGATCATTAGTTTCCCAGTAGGAAAGATAAACAGACAATATATTTTTTTATGATACATTACATAAAGATGATGAATTTTTTTAGGAGATTGACTAAGAAAAAATAGAGATATACTTACTTTTTAATTAGAGTTTCATTATTTAATAAATTTCTACCACTAAGTCATTTTTTTAAACGATGAGTATTCAAGAAGACTTGGTCACACTGGAAGAGCTAGAATAAAATTCTAGAGAATCACACGATCCACAAAGGATAAACTATATATTTAACTCGTATTTAGAGATTAATCAAATCCAAAATGTTTAGTACAGGATCTGATGATCCCCCAAAAGGATATTCATTTAGAAAAAGAAAAACTAATCTTAATTTCTAAAATTAAACCAACAATACCTCAATGTTAAATAAATACCATTAAATGAACAATTGTCCTTAAAATATTTCAATATAATCCAAACTAATATTGAAACCCTAAACATAGAAGAATTTTGTCATGTATTCTTCCACGTTAAACTGTATCTCCATATTACATCAACTACTCTTAATGTTACATACTTTAAAGTAATTAACCTAATCACATATTCTCTATTATAGGTTAATAATTTTCATAAATAACCCAAATAACTATAAATCCAAAATAAAAACATAGATAAAAATCCACCATTACTCCTCAAACAAAATCGCATAGTAATCTATTTTCCTTGGGAATATAGTGTTCCCAACAAAGCGAACATCTTCCAAAATTAAATTTATCACGTAATCACCAAATCATTTTCCTATAATAATGGTATTCATTTTATAAGACATAAGATCCCAATACAAATTATTATTGATCAATAAAATCATTTAACTAAAAATAATTAGTCACGCTAACTAGGGACTTCACGTAGTCTAGTGGTAGGCGATAAATCTCAATCACACTCTTGTTGTGGGTTCGATTCCCACAGCTTTGTCCAACACGACGGGTTGTCACATGGTCTATGTGTTGTCCTTTTTCAAATACTATATTTTATAACATTAAAAAAATGAGATAAATTCCTCAAAAGGACCGTAACATAATTTAACCACAAATGATATCTCACACCATTCATTTTCATCCCAAAATATAATAACTTCTAATTTCCTCTAATTCAAGGATCATATAAAACCAAATGGTTTTTGATAACTATATCCACAAGAGAAAAGATAATTTCTTCTCAAATATCATTTTCACATGATAAATTTCAGGGTTACACATATAAGTGAAAATTCACCCAAAGTAATCTCATTAACAAAGAGAATTAATACCTTTAAACATTTTTCCATGATTTTATTTCCACATAGGTTCTTCCTTGATGAAGAGGTTGTCTTATAGAATAGGGAATTGAATTTGGCAATGCCAAGGTCCCTTACATTTATGACAAATGACCGTAATTAGAATCTTAGGATCATTTTTATTTTCTTCCACTGCACTCTTCATTTTTCCTCGGTAATTCATTACATTATGACCTTATTTACAACACATAAATAATTTCTTTGTTACATTGAGACACATTCATAGGTGTCTCCTTCCACATTTCTGGCATGATGGAAATTGAGCTTTCCTCTCTCCATGGTCTTCATATCTGGAGCTCTTATCATTCACTGCCTTTGTCTAATTTTTTTTGAGTCCGGGAGTTGGTTAATATATATGTTTTTGATCATATATTTTGAAAAATAATTCGGCATGAAGACAATATCCTTTACGCCTTTCAACATTCCATTTTGTTTCTCATTTACACCACTGTTCCCACCTTGTACATCATTCTAAAAGTTACTATGACTTCCTTGGAATCCATCCATTGACTAAAAATAGAAAGCATTATGTGAGAAACAGTAGTCATAAAATCATTTAGAGAATATCATGACACCATATTTTCAATTTGAAACACCTTAAAATTAACCAAGGTCATTTATTCTCATCTTATATTAAAATACTTCAAATCTTTTTGTAATGAAAATGTAAGTTATCCTAAAAATATTCCCTAGGAGTGTCGTAACCAAGAGTGCAGCAAGACCCGTTGTCGTGCACCAGTTCCTGTTCAAGTCTTGCTCAAAGCGGTGTTTTTAGGTTTTACCCCTAGGTACATCTGTGCAGGAGCCGCCTCTACCTACTCATATCCAGAGAGGGATGTATTTCTTGTAAAACTCACAAAATCACTATAATACCAAAATTTTAGGAAGTTTCTCTATACTAATCCACAAAGTCTATCTTAGGGCTATGTGCTCTAATCAGAGTTTATCTACATATAGTTTCCAAGGTTTATACTAAACTTTCATTGATACAAAATGTAACGGAACAACCCCAGTTACCCATATTCAGTTCATTATTACATATCATTGGCATGATCACAAAAGATCAAGTCTCAAAATACCAATTAGTTTAGTAGCCTTGGAATCACTAGATACATTCATAAAGTTTACATTACATCATAAAGTCAAAAACTACAACAATATCTTATCTCTATAGATAATAATAATATCCTCATACTATCGCTGCAGGTCATTCATAAAATACTTCTTCACATCCTGGGAGAAATTAAACATATAAAGGGGTGAGCTCAGATGCTCAGTAAGAATAACAAAATAGCGGAAACTTTCATAAATAAGCATAAACATTTAAGGCAATGCATATCTAAAACAAAAGCCTTTTAAACTTGAACTTCAACATAATATGGAAAATATAAAATGAAATAATTCCATTTACATATTCACATGGATGTTCTACGAGTCTAATAATCCCATGCAATATCAATAACCACTTTCACAATAATGGAATGCATAATGTCAGACTATCAAAACCACATAGTCAAGGCCATGTGCCAAGACTACAAATAAGATTTTATCAAGTCCCTGTGCCCAGACACTAGTTTTTCTCATGAGACCTACCGATGCATCGAGGAGCTATAGCAGGCTCCACCCATCACTTACTAAGTCCAATGCATTCCACATATGAAAAGGTTGAATCATAATACAAAAACTCGTATTAAAACTAGTATACGAAATGTCAATACTTTATCCACAAACCATGAATGGTATAAAAATAGCACATCCATAGTCACACATAACTCATTAGATACAATATGGAAGATTTTATTATATCATATTAACCTCAATCGAGAGTAATGAAGGATATTGACAGAGATGAAAATAATCATCAAAACTATTAGAGAGAAATATCCCGCTTTTTCTTGAAATCATTTAAAAGTCACACTACTTGTCAAGAACCCGTTTTAAAATAGATTTTTGAATCAAAGTGTCCCATACAACTTTGAAACATTTAAAAGGAATTTTAATTTTAAAACATTAATGTCTATATTAATAAATCCTTAAAACCCTTTTTAAAACATGGATATTAATGAAAAATATTTAGAAGAATAAGTCATTAAAACATTTAAAAATGATATTTTAGTTAGAGTTTATAACTAAGAGACAGACACATGAATACAAATAATTGAGGTAATAAAAACATTTTAATATCATGAGAATAATGTGATTCATGATATACTATGTCAAAGTACATTATATACACCATATAAAAGTGATTTGGTGTAGAACAACCAAGAAGTCTCAATGGAATGTAAATTGAGATGAAATATCTTATAAAGACCGTATCCTTAGGTTAACGATAAATAAACAACATAATTATATGTGACAAATATAAATACACTAAATATTACTAGATATTCAGTGTAAGTAAATCAAAGGGAATTCACACATATTCTTGTAAAAACAACACCAATGAAATGGATATTTGACTCAACAAATAGAGATTGAGTTAAAATTACTCTTGTCAAGTTCATATTGATGACTTGAGAATTTATCAATCGAGTGATTGTGTGTAACAAAAGTATATCCATATAAAGGGGAGTGTAAATTATGACATAATAAAATAAATAGTGATTCTACACATAATGTTGGAGTAAAATATTCAATGATGTATGCATATGGTCAAATGAGTGGAAATTGAAATTTCAAATTCCCTTATAGATTTGGTAACATAAGAAACATACACCCATGAAATAAGGATAATAAAATGATGATGTAAATATCCATAAATTAATTTATATTACACAATGAATACACTCATGGGCAGTACACACACCCCATGCAATAAATAAGTGGTGAACAATGGAAATCTCACGGAATTAAAAGTGAGATAAGAAACCCCTTACTTTGTACTTTTTCCTTGGTCGAGGGTAGGTTAACCTCTTGTATAATGGTGAAATAATTGTTATTGAATTATAATAGAATAATATACATTAATATGATATCATATATGGTCTTTTAGCATTGATTTGTTGATAATATCTTAGTATTATCGTCGTTTCGGGTGTTAACAAATTCATTTTCCTTTATATTATTTGTTATCTGAGACATATTTGTTATGGATGGGATGTATATTTTTCATATACAGAATTATATAATGTCTCTAAAAATTATTTTTAATCAACAAATGAAATTTAGTCTTGAATGGATTTGATAGGCAATGAATCTCATCGTGTTCGTGGAGATGGTAATCCGTACGTACGCACGAGGGACAATATCATTATTTTGATATTAAAATAATATATAATTGGATGGTATATCATATATACACAATCATTATAATTTTATATATATTATTCAAATTAATTATAAATCATTATTATACCCATCAAAATAGTAATATATTGAATATCAATTACACCACGACGTGGAGATGGTAGGTCGTACGTATGCACGTATGGTGACATGTCATTAAAATGATGGATAGAATACTGAATATGGTTGTACCATATTTATAATAACATAAAAGTATATAGAATATATTACAGTTATTATTTTATAATGTAAATAACAAATAATGAAGAAGTGGATGAAGAAAGGAACTTGAAAGAGGGTGGTGAAATCATTACCTCTTTTTCGTGTTCTACCTTATGATTTGATCGAAAGGGCTCATTAAGTTGGCTTTATGATCAAAATAAGGCCTCTAGGTTGAATTGAGGGAATTTGGGAGAATATTTGGGCAGGGGTTGGTCGAGCCAAAAGGCTTTGAAGGTTTTAATTAGATGGAAGGGTGAGTGCCCTTTTATAAGAGGGGTGAGAGGCACCTTAGGAAAAGCTTGAAATATTATTTTATAATAAATTCATATTTGGTTTCTAATGGATCCAAAGTGAATTATTTAAAGATTAAGGTGTGGATAGGTCAAAAACCACTCAAACAATAGGTTTTAGACTAGTTTGGGACACTATATTAACTTTATCTTTTTGATTTTACTCTTAGTTAAATAGTTTGACATTTACCATATCTCTTTGTATTTTTATATTATATAGTTAATAAACATACTATAAACATCCAAGAGACCACAAAGTGGTCCATTAATAATAAAAAAATCATTATATAAGTAATTTGGCAGAACCTTAGATTTTTAGGAATAAAATATCAATTAATAATATAATATTTGTTTTAAAAACTCATTTATGTCAATTTTGACACTATTTAATAATTGATTTTTGTTAAAGTCTTAAGAACTTTATTAATTAGATCCAAATTTATTTAAGAAATCCTAAAAAGTCATATTAACATATAAAATTATTTTATTTAATCAAATCTTTCAAATTATATTTAGTTTAACATTTATAATACCAATTATTTGATTCTTTCATTAATAAAGAAAATACTAAATCATTATTGTGTCATATATATATATATTTAATTATTAAATGTATAAAAATTATAAATAAATACCATTTATGTAGGAAATAATTTTATATTTCTAATGAATATTTATAGTCTAAAATATAACATATATAACCCAATGTAATAATTGTTTTTCTAAAAGATATATGCTTATGTAATTTTTGTATTTACTTTAACTTAATTAATATAAAGTGTCATTATCAATTAAAAGTGGATCCATGGGGTTCCAAAATCGACTCAAAGATGCCCCTGGTCGGACATGTGTCAACCAATAGGTTTAGGACATGTTTTAGGGTAATTTATATTATTTTAATATTACTTTTTACCCTTATTTACTGGATTTACCCTTTAACCATGGAAAATAAAATATTTACCGAAGTAATTATTCAAAATGTCTCAAAACAAAAGTTACCTATTTACAAAATTTGGACCTCCTGATTATAAATATTGAATCAATTTTTTTAAATTCAAAACACAGAAGTGTTAGAAATTAATTTAAAATTAATTCTCGTTGTCAAAACAAAAAGCGTGTTTTTAAGAAATAATAACTATCAAAAGATTGACACTTGCTTATGTCCAGTTTAAATGTGAAATTATGTTCAATGACCAACATTGGATTAAATGGTTAGAATATAATCTAATTATACTTTAAAATCACTCAAATTATTATTTTATCACAATTAATTATTTTGATTAAAAAATTTGTTTTAAATTAAAATTTAGTAATTTTAACTATTCATCAAAATATGAAAGTTATCAGAAAAGTACCAAAATTTCACCCTATGATAATTTCGATATACCGAATCCAAAAATGAAGTCCATTCTGAATGATAAAATTTATAAAATTTCAAAAAGTGGGTATTACTATTCATAACTGCTAGTTTGATTGGTTGTGGTGTGTGTTAGAACTCGAAGTTGCGTACAACACACGCTATTGTATTATTAAAGAGAATCATACCGTGGAAGCTTGGGGAGTTGCATTATAGGTTTCCATGTATTATGTTCCTGATTACCATGACACTCGACTTTAAATATCCTCTGTTTGGATAAATGTAATGAATTGTTATGTAATAAAAATGCAGGATGCCATAGTTGGTATCAAAGGATAGTTTAGTTATTTATAGAAACCAGGTAATGAAAAATTTAGAAAGAACCCTATAGAAAAGTTTAAATATGGGAAAAATTTAGGGTGTTTTTTTGAAATATTAACTAATTGGTTTTTGATCAGATTAATACCTTTATGGATACGAGCAAGTGGATGTGGCTCTAACACAGATGTACCTAGGAGTGAAAACTCCAACAAGGAGTTTTGTGCTTCACCCGATTTATATTGGTACACAACAATGATCCTTGATGAACTCCTAGTTTGACACTCCTTGGTCATATATTTGGTTAATCACAAAGTTTTTAGATATCTTTATGAAGGATTTATAGAGAAATGTAATTGTTTAAGCTTGAATTTTAGTGAAAAAAATCATTTATAGTTAAAAGATTCATTAATGAAATAATAATATAAAAAAGGTTTTATTCTGTTAGAAAATTGTAGGTAATAGGAGGAACCATGAAAATGGTGACCTCAAGGGACCATTTGTTGACGACCATCTAATGGAAGCCGGAATAAAAAATATTATGATTATGATGATCCAACAGACTCAAGTTATGGGAAAGTACTTGAATCAAGCTGAGAGACTGATATCACCATGAAGGGAAAAAGATTCTGTTGATTCCTTTATGCATCAACAACCACACAACTTCTATGGATCTACCCACCCATTGATTTCTGAACAATAGATCAGCTCTTTTGAGAAGATATTTTCTGTGCTCTGCTACTAAAGAACAAGAGAAGGTCACCCTGGCTTTTTACCGCTTAGATAGAGAAGCTAATCAGTGGTGGTAACTGATTTAAAACATGCATCCAAGAATATAGGTTGAATATATTGAGTGGGAAGAGTTTATAGGGATCTTATTCAATAATAATTTTCCACTTTATACGAGAATAATAAAAAATAAGGAGTTTCTCGAGCTAAAGAAAAAGGATAATGAATCTGTTGGATTCTACGAGATGATATTCACAAGGATTTCCTATTACAACTAAAGCTTTATCATGGATCCTGATGGGAAGGCTGATAGATTCTTTGGTGGACTAATACCTCATCTTCAAAGGAATCTAGCCAAAGTAGACTATGATAGCTATTTGGAGATCATACGGAGTGAAATGAAGGTCAAATTGGAGTTTGGTGAGATAGAATGATCTCAAAAATCTAATGAAAAGAAGAGATCAATGGATCCAAGCTTAGGGAGGAGCTTCAATCAAGGAATTGGGAGAAATCAAGTGCAATGTACCACATGTAATAAATGTGGGGAGTGGCATTCAGGAAAATTTCCTCTTGGGAGAGAGAAGTGATACAAGTGTAGAAGAGATGTCCATATTGCGGGGAATTTTCATAGTGAGGTGAAGCTAAAACATTCCAACACTAATGACAAGGGTAAGATGGTGTAGTCCCTACCTGATGTCCAATTCTATAAGTGTGTAAACATTGGCACTCTTCCAATCACTATCCAATTATGAGGGCAATAGAGTGGAACCACCATCATCCTCAACAGTGGACAAGGGAGCAAGGCCATACTTTTTCTATCACGATGGTTATAGTTAAAGCACCAAATGATGTGGTGGTAGGTACTCTTATTTTTCTCTCAATGGTAGATAGTAATTTTCTTGATTCTGGAACTACACATTCCTTTATTTCCTCCAATTTTACAAGGAATTTAGAATCAACCATTGATTTTCTAAAAGTAGAGTTATCAATCAATCCACTTGGTGGGATTGTCCAAGAATCATCAATTTTTAGAAACTCATGTATTTACATTAGTGAGCACAATCTTATTAAAAATCTAGTATTAATTATGTTGGAATTTGAAATTATACTAGGGATAGACTAGCTCTCAAAGTATAATGAAAATATCAAATGCATAAGAAAGGAAATATCAGTAGTCTTGAATGGAAAACATATGGTTATCTTCTAAGGAGAGATATTTCAACCCGATCTTTGTCAATAAGAACCTCCAATATCATTCTTTATGGAGTTGATCAGTGAAGAAGTAGAATAAATGAGAGTATAAGGATAGAGAATGTCCACATCATCCAGGAATATATTTCCATGTATCCTGAGGGGCTACCCAAACCTCCCCCAGAAAGATAGGTAGATTTTTCCATTGAACTCATACCTGGATCCCATCTGATATTAAAGACACCATATATGATAGAAAATTTGGAGCATGAGGAATTTAAGAAACAACACCAAGATATTTTGGACAAGGGGTTTATCCTACCGAGTGTGTATCCTTGGGGAGAACATGTTATCTTTGTAAAGAAGAAGGATGGATCGATGTGTCTATTCATTGATTATAGAGAATTGAATGAGATCACAGTGAAGACCAAATACCCTCTTCCAAGAATTAATGACTTATCTGAACCACTTTGTGGGGCTCAATTATTCTCTAAGATTGATCTTCGTTCTGGTTATCATCAATTGAGGGTGAAGAAAGAAGGTATTCCAAAAACATCATTCCGATCAAGATATGAGCATTATGAGTTAGTTGTTATGCCCTTAAGACTAACTAATGAATCTAATATTTTTATGGATTTGATAAATATATTATTTAAGGACTACCTTGATAACTTTTTGGTAGTTTTTATTGATGATATTCTGAAATATTCCAAAAGTTGTGAGGGGCATGAGGATCATATAAGGATTATTTTTTAAACTCTACAGAAGGAGAGGCTTTTTGGAAATTTCAGAAAAGTTAAATTTTGGTTACAATAAGTTTATTTCTTATAGAACATTTTAACTAATGAAGGAATCATAGTTGACCCTGCAAGGACAAAGGTTTTAGAGGAATGACCTCAGCCAAAAACAATAACTGAGATTCATAGTTTCCGTGGATTAGTGGGATATTATCAGAGGTTTGTGAATAACACTTCATGAATTTCAAATCCTTTAACCATGTTTAATCGAAAAGGGGTGAAGTTCATATAGAAAAATGACTGTGAGGAAAGTTTCGAAGAGATGAAGAAGAGATTGGTTACAACACCTGTGTTAACTCTGCCCTCATGTGGAGATGGATTCGTTATTTTTAGTTATACATCTCTGAAAGGGAATGGGACTGTCCTCATGCCAAATGAAAAATTCATTGCTTATGAATCTCAACAGTTGAAGACACAAGAGCAGAACTATCCTACGCATGATCTGGAGCTAGCTTCGGTCGTCTTTTCTCTGAATATTTGGAGGCACTATCTTTATGGGGAGAAATGTGATATATACACAAACCATAAATGTTTGAAGTATATATTAACTAAAAAGTCATTGAACATGAGATAGAGGTGATGGTTGTATTTTCTCAAAGACTATGATCATTCAATTCATTATCATCCCAGAAGAGCAAACAATGTCACTGATGCATTATGTAGGAAATATACATATGTTATTTCCATGGTGATTATTCCAATAAATCCTTTGATCAATGAACTTGTAATGATAGACATGGGAATTATAAGGGAAGGGACATCATCAACCCTATACCAAATTATTTCTCAACAATAATTACTACACCAGATCAAGAGGGATCAGAAAAAATATCCTTTGTTACAAAAGAAGTTTGCAGTTGTGAAGGATGGGAAGTTTTCTATGTTCAATATTGATAAAAAATGTGTACGAAAATTACGTATAAGACCATGTGTTCCATATATTCCGAAAATAAAGAAGGAGATGATGGATGAATCTCATAGATCTACTTTCTCTATACATACTGGAATCACAAAAATGTATAGGGACATTCATGATCATTTTTGGTGGGATAATATGAAAAGTGAGATTTTTGACTACACTACAAGGTTCCTGGTATATTAGCAAGTGAAGGCAGAGTGACAACATTGTAAAGGGATATTATAACCAGTACCCATACCTTCATGGAAATGGGACAATATCACAATGGAATTTGTCACTGTTCTCTTAAGAACAGTACTATAAAAAGCCTTTATACCCACGGTTTCATCAAAACCCTGGGAATACAGGTCTGTTCAGACCTATACCCATAGTTCTAAGAAAACCATGGGTATAGGTCCCCCTATACCAAAATTTTCCCAGAACTGTGGGTATAAGTGTATGTATTGAACCTATACCCATGTTTTTTAGAAAACCATGGGTATAGGTCTTAGTTCATTACCTATACCGAGAGTTTACTACGAAAACCGTCGGTGCAGGTCTCGATGAAAAACCCTATACCCACGGTTTTACAGAACCATGGGTATAAGTTTCCCGCGTGAATGAAAAAAAATAAGGTGGGGAAACCCTATAAAATGATTTTATAACCTATACCCATGATTTAGATTAATATATTTATAAAAATATAGAGTAATATTTCATAAATGCTCATAGCTTGGTTGGTGAAGTGTGGCTTGTTGTGGAATGGAGTCCCGGGTTCGAAACCCGCTGTCATTTATTTTCAAATGTGATGTTGAAAATTAATATAATTACATATATATATAATTAGGACAATGTAACTCTCGTAGACTAAGTGGTGAGGTGCAGAGATTTCAAAGTGGAGGTCATGGGTTCTAAACCAACTGTGTTTTTTTCTCAAACCGATGTAAAATATTAATATAACTACGTTAATAGATATATATAAACATAAGAAATTATGTTAGGTTATTGGATAGGATTTTGTTGAACAGAGTTCTGGTTGTGGGATCAATCTCCATAGTTGGTTTTTAAAATATAATTAAACTGACAATTTTAAAACCGTGGGTAGAAGGGAGTGACACAGTGGAAAAAAGGCGACATATTTGACATATTATTACCCACAGTTTGCAAAACTGTGGGTATAGGCTATGGACCTATCCTGATGCCTCGGTTTTCCAAGATTTCCTAAACCATGGGTATAACCTATACCCAAGGTTTTAGGGGCTATACCCATGGTTTTGAACTATGGGTATGGGTCATTTTTTCAGTAGTAGAACTTCCTAAGGAAACAATGCGATATGGGTTATTGTGAACCATCTCACCAACATTACCCATTTTATCTCTATTTTGGAAGATTTCCTTCTTGATCAACATGATAGGATTTACATGAAGGAATTGGTAAGGCTTCATGGAGTTCCACATTCTGTCATATCTGATCATGATCCAAGGTTCACACCAAATTTATAGAGAATCCTTCAACATTATTTGAGCACCGAATTGAATTTTAGGACGGCCTATCACCCCCAAATTGATGGCCAATATGAAAGGACTATTCAAACACTCGAGGAAATGTTGAGACCATGCTCAATTGAATTTAATGTTTTATGGGATCATCATCTCTCATTAGTTGAGTTCTCTTACAATAAAATCTTCTACTCGAGCATTCTAATGGAAACCTATGAAGCTATATATGGGAAGCGATGTATACATCCTACTTGTTGGGATGAAGCTAGTGAGAGAAAGATTATTGGTCTAGATCTTGTGCCAGAGATGATAGAAATGTTCTTTCCATCCTACAACACATTAAGGATACTCAAAGTTAGAAAAATATCTATGCCAACATCCGTCGAATAGACTTGGAGTGGGACGTTGGTGACAAAATATTTCTTTGAATATAACCATGTAAGAGAGTCACAAGGTTTTGTCAGAAAGGGAAGCTCAGTCCTTGGTACATTAGCCCCTATGAAATCCCTGATCACGTAGAAGCAGTGGCCTATCGGCATTAACATCATCCAAATCTAGCTCAAGTTAACGATATATTCCACGTATCCCTCTTGAAGAAGTAAATACCTGACCCTTCACATGTACTAAATCTAGAGGTGGTACAACTGGAACAAGACCTCTCTTATGAAGAGAAGTTGGTGGAGATCATGGATCGTAGAAACAAGGTTCTATGCAAAAAGACTACCCAAATTGTTAAGGTGTTGTAGAGGAACCAAAAATGTGAATAAGACATGTGAGAACCAGAGGATTCTATGAGGCAGAAGTTCCCAAACCATTTATCTTCTGAGGGTACAAGTTAAAATTTCAGGGATGAAATTTCTTAAGGGGGGAAGAATGTAATGACTTTAAATTTTAAATAATTTTTATTCTGTAATTTATGTGTTGTTTTATTTTATACTCAACAAAACTATATCCTTTAATTAATTAAGTCAGTATAATTAAAATGAGAACGTTGGGTTTAGATTGTTATATGTCAATTGGAAAATATACACTTAACGTTATGATTATTGTTTATAAATACAGATGATAATCATTAATAAATATAGAAATAAGAGTCGATGGCCTCATCCAGTTAGCCCAGGACATACGAAGCCCATCTGTCAAAGCTTGGTAAGGAGGTAGCATCATTGGGATTTTCTCTGGACCAATCCCAAGCCAAACTCCAACACACTAATCTTGAACTAAATCACTTAAGGGAGAATTTCAAGTTGATATAAATCACCACTCAAGAAATGTTGTCTGAGCCACCCCAATATTGTATCACCATAGCACACCTTACTTAGGTTCTATGTATGTTTTATAAGGGGCTATGTAATGAGGCCTTAGTTACTTTGTGTTATCCTTTTTCATAAAATAAAATTTTAATTTCTTATGAAGGTATATTTTGTGAATTTCAAATGACAAAATGAATATATGATGAATTTATATAAGATGCATATTATTAATGAATATTAGAAAAATGGTATTTTAAAATATATTTTTTTATACAGTAAATAATTAATAATGTGAAATGATTTTCAAAAAATGGTCTTCTACAGTTGTGATCAGTAAGAAATTTGGAATCTAATAAGATCAAAATAATTTTTGGTGAATAGAAAATTATTAATAGTAACATTACCCTTATGAATATTAATGTGACCAATAGAATAGTAAACTCACTTAATTAAGTATAAATATTATTTAGGAATCTTGAATGGTAATGTGATGTAATTTCATTAGAAAATAACTATTTCAGAAATTATTAGTTAAGTATAATTATTTTTTAGGGTAAAGAGTGATTTTACTTAATTAAAAATATCATAATTAGAAAATAATTTCCACAAAATGGAGTTCATTTTTCAATTCAGAGCCTCGATATTAGGTTAGGGTTTATTTATGAGATTTTAATAAAATCTTTTGTTTTTCAGTGAATAGTAAAAATATAGTTTTGAGCTTCGGTGTGTTTAATGGCATAATTAGTGATGTAATCATGTTGTAATAATTATGGCAGACTTGTGAATAGTAACATATGTAATGAGGTATCCCATATGTCCAATACCCTAGGAAAATACCATGGTCAAGCCCATGGTTTTGAAAATACCAGCGATGAGGTGTCCCTTGGACGTGAAAATTTATTTTTATTTGATTTTCAAAAAACCCGCTTTTTGGCTGAGCGGCAACCATAACACCATCACACCGGGATGGGATACATTAGTTGGGATACATAGAGAAAAGACCTATTCTAAATTCAAAATTTAGAAAGAAACATAATCGAGAAAATTGCGACCTGGGATTCACTCGCCTCAGTAGGTGACGCGTCGCCTACCCATCATCATTAAGAACCGTTGTAGTCATCGATACCATCCCATCCCACTGTCATCATCGACATCAAAACATCACACCAGACCACTGGGGATCGATGAAAACCATCGAGCCATCCCCATTTGCAGATCTGCGCCCCAGAATCCAATGTCGCCACCGAAGAAACTCATTGTTTCCAAGGAGCCCTCAAGCCCCCCAAAGTCCCAACCTCGGTGCTTTTGATGTTACACTTCAAGTTAAGGGAACCTTTCACCCTCCTCTTTTAGTCATGAATTCCTTTATGTTATGACTTATAGTTTCCATTTTATTATGTGAGGGTATGATCTTTTATATCATTATTACTGTCCATTTCCTATCTAATTTATGAGAGAAACTTTCTGCTCTCATGAAATGATTTTATGATTTTTTAATCGATGCTGTTAGGCTGCCAAATTTTTGTAAAAAAATCACATCTTCTCTTTCCTTTCAAGTTTCCTTTTCATGTGGTATGTCATTCAAACATCTATAGCATGTTATTTTTAAATTGTATTATGAATCTATACTATATTATGATTTATTTATGAGTGGGTGAACCTTTTCCACATCTATTTTTAATGTTTTCTAAAACCATGTGATATAGTCTTTATGCTCCAAAACTTTCATCTCCAAATCTCTCTCTCTTTTCTTAAGAAATTATATTATATTTTTTATATGAATACCCAAACCAATTTCGTTTCTTGGGGTATTAATATAGACATAACAATTATATATTTTATTCTAATATTGACATACATGAAACCCTAATTCCTTTTCCATGTGTTATAAATGACATAACGATCATGTTTTTATGTATTTTCAAAATAGAAATATTTTGAAATGAAACCCATTTCATTTATTTTCTGGGTTATTTATAAAATGATTGATTATGTTCTGTGTGGATAACATGAAAATAACTAAATATTTAGGGTGTGAACTAATATCACTCTGATTTATAGGGAAAATAATTTAATCCCTCTATAAGACAAGATCCACAATACCTTGGTGAATAACCATGGTAATTTTTATGACACCTTGTGGATAAACCTTGGTGATATGTTCATGAATTTATAAATTAAATTGTATAGCCACATATTAATGTTTTTATTCTTGTTATTTTTTTTATGATATGCCTCTTATTCCATTTATCATTTCTTTATGTTTTTCATCATGTTCTTATTAATATCACAAGTAAACTGACTATCTGCCTATCCTTACTGAGCATTATGCTCACCCTTTCCACTGATGTATGTCTCTAGGTTATGAGATGCATTAATTGATCTTAGGATAAACCTATGATGAATCATTACAAGTAGATTATAATAATTTTATATGTTTTCATGTATTATGTTCCTAATTTCCAGGACACTAGACATTAAAATCCTCTGTTTGTAAAAATGCAATGAGAAGTCATGAAATAAAAATGCAGGATTCATGTTACGTCTTCTTACAGGCTCCATTATTGATGATTCTATTTAAAAATAAAAGTTTTCAAAAATCATTTAATATCAACTATTTGAATATTTATGTATTCACCAAGGATTCATTATTTATATTTTTTTTTAAATTAAGGATTTTGAAAATTCCATCCATTCAATTTCACAAAAGTAATGTTTTTGGAAGTGACTTATAACTTCAGTTTTTTAATAAGAAATTAATATTTTTTTCTAAATAATATTTCATGTTTTTTACCAATACCCACATTAACTATAAAATATTTATCTCATATATATTTATGTTTCACGAATCACCTCCTAAATTTACCAGAATTTCATTTTTAAAGAGAACACCTTTTATGGAGATTCTATGAATTTTAAAAAATTTCTATTTCTTTTTATTCATTAATGTGATTTATCTAAAAATCATAGAAGGGTGTTTTCTTATCTTTTTCAACATACTTTATCATTCTCTATGTTACAGTTGGGAATTGTTCTTATGACTCCACACACCTTCTTTCTCTGGGTGTCTTTTGGTAATGATATTTTCATGATTTTTCATGAAACCCATTAATTTTCCATGGGGGTATTCTTTAATAATACCTTCCACATTATTTCTATAGAGGTATTGTGATTTTGTAATTCTATTTATTAGTTGTGAAAATTATTGTAATCTCATATGTTTTTTATTATAGTACATATGTTTATTGATTTCTAAGTAAATTTTGATGTGGATTATATTGTTATTTATTCCTTTATATAGTGAATGAATTTTACATAATGAGTGATACGTAGTGCCTGAAATCATATAGTTTCTTGATGCATTGGTGAGTATCATGAGACATTCTAGCCTCTATATTCAGTGTATTCTTCACCATGTAGTTATAATTTCTTTTCATGAGGCCTTGATAGTATTCTTATGATGATTTGGAACAAGGTCTTGGTGGATTGATTAAAATGTCACACATTATGTGTTTAATAACCACAAAATCAGTTATTCTTATCCATGTTATTTTTTTCTATTCAGGGATATTGTTCGAGCTCATGTGATTAGTTATCTGAAATAATCTGATTATCATTTATTCTCTCCATATTATTCAGGACTTATTTATTCTATGATATATTCCATTGAAAATTTTACCATATTGAGAATATGATCTCACTATTTTTTTATATTGAGGATACCCCGAGGTGGACTTTGAATGACTTATGGATATGTTAATGGAAATAAAAATATTTTCACTGGATGTTTTTTTTGGTATTTAATTTTTTTGAATGTAATTTGAGAATCATTCATGTATATTATTTCTAAATACTACTAAACTATAAAATTATATTAGAAAATACCTCTTGTATCTTATAACATTATAAGATAGAAACCCCTAGTTCTGGGTTACTAGAGTCAGGGTAATACACTAAAATAATGAAGCTAAGGTAAGTAATCTACAAAAAAAAAGATTTGGGCTCAATTGTGATCCACTAGCTTAAAATTTTGGTACTACTAAGATCCAACTTCACATACACCAAGAATTCAAAATCACCAATAATCTATCCATAATCTATATAAGAAATGAAAATTATTAGAAAAAACACCCATACATGGGTGATTATATACATAACCAAAATGATTATTTGAAAATTACAATGGAAGAAAAAAATCCCCAGTTATCTCAAAACCAATATGGTATAAGTTAACCCATACGAGGGGGAGGACACTGAACAAATACCCAGATATGATTCCTGGTCAGATAACTAGGGAAACTAAGTACAAATCATCAACAATCCATAAAATCAAAGAATAAAGAAACATGAGAAACCAAAGAATCTAAACTAAAAATTTAAACCAAACACTCATAATCTCAATGAACATACTGGGGGACCAATGCCTCACCAAGATAAGTATAAATCAAGTGAGTATTGAACCCCCGACGGAGGACCCACACCTATTTGAACTTGTTCATTGACTTATGGAGTACTTGACTTTTAGATAGAGGACATGTGCCCAAATGATTCATGGAACATCAATTTAGGGATTACTAAACTCTATCAACCATGTGGAGGACATGTACCTTTTTAGGATCAAGGGAGTATAGACTCTAGGGTTTAACTATAGAGGACCCACACTCCATGAATGTGGACATAAAACTCTAAAACCCTGCGAAGGTACCCAAACCCTATCATCAGTATGAAACTAGAGGATTATTGAACCTTGGGGAATTCTATTCTCGTCACACTTCAACCCAATCATCATCCTTATAGTTAGAAAGACTAAATCCTCCCAAAACATTATATAAATTTTCTTATGTGGTCTAAAGGCTCACTCCATCACACTCTACATGAAAAAAGACTCAAGATAAGTTATCTACAGAACTACGTTCGATATATTGTTGAAGTGTTAAGAATACACCACTCATAGGCTCATAATAGGTCAACTTTCTACAGCTTGGAACGACCATGATGTTATCCATATTTCCACACATTAACACATATCTCACAAGTTTCATGCCTCAATCTCCATCTCCACATTGTAGGCATCATTTTCATGCCACATCCTGTACATCCATGTTATGACACTCCCCATAAAGTATTACTTTAGAACTCATAAACCACCTGTAGAAATAACTCTAATGTAATATTATGTTCTATTGGAAAGAAGTACATTTCCCAAAAGACCATTTAACTATTATTTTCCAAAACTATTGGGTAATTTAGTGTCGCAAAAGAATTCATGATAGCTTCTATAATTTTTGTAGATCGTTTAGCCGTATTTTCTTAATTTTTAAAATTTTAATTTACAAATTAATTAATTAATTCATATTTTTTATTATATATTATATATTTTTTTAAATATTATACTCGAAATGGTGCACAACATAGGTTTAAAATACCATGGCCCAAAACATTTATTTAACAAAAAGATAAAGGTAC
The DNA here is from genome assembly GCA_963277665.1 of Viscum album. Lineage (NCBI taxonomy): Eukaryota > Viridiplantae > Streptophyta > Magnoliopsida > Santalales > Viscaceae > Viscum > Viscum album. Next base: position 1,081,330,145 of record OY728134.1, on the reverse strand, counting down.
AAAGAGGGGGGGGGGGTTCGAGGTAAAGAAAAGATTACACATGCAATGAAAAATACAAAATAAATGATAGAACAATTCATTCCTAAAACAACAAACCAAAAAGAATAGTTATTACTCTTTAATCTCTACCATGACATTGAGGATGATGTCTTATTATCTATTTTTTACATAACCCACAAGCCACCTCGACCATCCATAATAGCTTCCTACTTATCCCTCACTGCCTCTGATTCCTAAATCATGATAGAGATTTGAGATCCATCTTTTATAACCATGGTTTAAGAGTCTGATATATCTACTACATCTAGTGCTACATGTATAGACTACTTTACTAATACCTTGTAATCCTTCACATTTGGTGAATCTTCATCCTACTTGTTGATTACCTTGTCCAGTGTATCTTACTATCTAATATTATCACATGAATACCACCTCTTCTCCACCTTGTTACTTTCCACAGGAGCCAGAGGACAACCTGCAGGCTAAACCAAAGTATCCAACAGTGCAATAGTTTCATTCCGATACCTCCTCATATCAGCATTATTTATTTCTTTAAGATGAGGAAAAGGATCACCTACATGCAGTTTCTTGGGACCCTACACCTAAAAACTTGTACTAATTCCCCCAAAAATATTCACATTTTTTGGAGAACCTGAGTTTTTCTTGATTCATTTTGAATATAAATACCCAAACTTAGGTGTATTTATTGAATTAGGAATGGAGAAGAAATTTGAGGGTTTGTGCATTACAACCTTCCCATTGTCAATATCATCACCACCTCCCTTACAATGAACTTGTTCGTCCAATAATTTTTTTTATTTCTAAAATAGTAGGCTCTTATACTCCAGCATTACCAGCAACATGAAACTCATAAGTATCACCTGTAATATCATCAATATGATTTCAATAACCAAAATTATACCTGGGGTCACACCTGTCAGATTTTATACTTAAACAATATACACTAATTTTTGGGTTCCCAGCCCCTACCACATGCTTATCAATGTTTCCCTCAACCTACACCGGTTCCATGAAATTAGAATCCTCTTTTAAATGATTTTCCTTATTTAAAAAGGAGAAAACCATAAAAAAGAGATACCTTACAAGTGGAAAAGAACTAAAACTCAATTGAATTTACATGGTCATGTCCCACATCACTTTCAAAATCCAAAACTTTATTATGATCACTTATTTTACCCCATTTCAATTGAGTCTGGTCCTATACACTTCATAATCCATTAATTCCGACTTGTCCAAGAAATCCAGACATAGAGCCATCAACTATATCAGAAAAGTATAATGGTTCAAGTGTCTTATCCTTATATTCATTGAGATAACCCATGTCACCACATTTTATAGAAGTACAATCATGATCACTTTTATAAACATTTATTCCAAGTCTTTTCTGGCCAGGGGTTCTGGACATAAAATGTGCAACCACATTAGAAAAGGATCATTGATCAAGTAGAAACTATGATGAAAAAACCCTATGGTCATCCATTAAACCCTCATCATGACCATCAGTAGTTTCACCCCTCTTTTCCACAGGTCTAAAGATTTTTTAACGCAACAATCTATCCCTTCCAACAAGTTCTCTATCATTCATGAATTCGCTATTCTCTATCAAAATATCATCTTCCACCAATGATAGTTTAAATTTATAGTTGTAAATATTATGACCAATTACTTTACAATTAGACCACCTTGGGAAATTAAGACACCATTCTCTAAGGTTCCAAATGCATCATAATTTAAATAAAAACTCCCGAACATGATCATAATCAATAGATAGTTCAAAATTGAACTCATTAGCAACAAAAAAAGTCTCAATCAAAGGTTCAAAAAGATAAATTTCAACATGAATTCTTGAATAATGCTTATATCATTCTAACTCGGTTCCCCAATCAAATTTGATAGGGATTCCGATGGGTGAAGCAACAACCTAGAGGATATGAGAGTGAAAAAAGAACCAAATTAGATCTCTGATCTAAATCCAAGATAGAAAAGTTGAATTTATGGCCATTGATGGATCAAACATGGGATCCCAGTCTTGCATTTTCAGGGTCCCTAGATTAAGAGAATGAAATCAAAACTCTATGCCTTGCAATTAAGATATTGCAAAGGGAAGATGATATGAGAATATCCCATTCTAATTCAAACAATTATCCAGTCAGCAAAACCCCATCCCTAATGAAGATGTATCTTTAAATCCTCGAGAGACCATGTGTTACTCATAAGTTGTGGAGGTAACCAATGAGGGAGTGCTTGCAATCTTCAATCTTCTATTGAATAAATGTAGGTTTAGTTTCAACAAAGACTATGGATCCATTCTTCGTAATGTTTTTCATCGAACGTATGCCATCACCAATAGAGTCGGAAAATAACCTAAAATTAGTAGATTTTTTATCATTGAAATTCAAATTGATCCTCAAGACGGTTGACATATTGATTTGATCAGAGGACCTTACTCTACGGGTCTCTTGATCCACATAATCCACTGCTACATCGGGATAAGTAAACTTCACGCCATACACAATGACCTTATTCTTATTATACTTCGTTGGACTAATGAACAACTCACGAGGATCAAAATAATCCTTATTCCACCCCATCGAAGATATAACCTAGGTGCCATGAATAGCGAGAGAGGCTCTCAAAATTCCTACATCGCAACCGCTATCTGTTTATATATTATATATTATGTATTATATATTATATATTATATTTTATATATTATATATTATATATTATATATTATATATTATATATTATATATTATATATTATATATTATATATTATATATTATATATTATATTTATCTATTTCATATTTATTTATTTATTATTGTTTTATTCATTATTTATCATACGGTGTGGATATATTCCATGTAGAAATTTAGCGTGCACATGCACACACATAGACACACATATATGTTGGGTGAGATTTGAATCACATACCTCATGGTTATTCTACAAAGTCTTCACCACTCTAGCAAGCTCTTCATGTGGTGAGTAAATGACATTTAATATACTGTTATATGTTGTTAAATACATATAAATAGGTATACATAAATAATAATTTTAAAGAGTAATAATATTAACTATTTATAAATAAAAGACAAATAACACAGTACTGAAATACATGAAATAAATAGTAAATAATTAATAAATAAAAAATAAAAATAAATGCCTTATAAATAATAAACAAAAAATGGTAAAATGAAAAATATAAATAATAAATGACAAATAGTAAATAAAAAATAAAAAATAATAAAATATAAATAATAAATAAAGAAATATATTTAATTAGGAATAAATAAGTAGTAAATAAATAAATAATAAATAATCCTTAAAAATAAAAGATAAATTGTTAAATAATGAATAATAAATCAATATTTAATAAATATATAATAAATTAAAAAAATAATAAGTAATAAATAAGAAATAAGAAATAAGAAATAAGAAATAAGAAATAAGAAAAAAGAAAAAAGAAATAAGAAAAAAGAAAAAAGAAAAAAGAAATAATAACTAATAACTAATAACTAATAACTAATAACTAATTAATGTACATATAATAAAAAATAATAGAAATATAATAAATAATATCTTAATAATAAATTAATAATAAAATAACAACTAATTAAAAATAAATTAATAATAAATATATAAATAATAAATAATAATAAATAAATAAATAAATAAAAATAATATTAATAAATTAAAATGAATAATAAATCAATATTCAATGAATTTGTAGGAAACAAACAAACGAATAAATAATATTAAATAAATAAATATTAAATATTAGATGAATAATATATTATTAATAAATGAAAAAGTAATAATATATAATAAATTAATAATAAATAATAAATAATATGTAATAATCACTAAATTAATAATAACCAGTTAAATACTATTTTAATAATAATTTAATAATAAATAATAAATCAATTTATAATAAATTAATAATAAATAAATAGATAATTAATAATTAATTAATAATCAATACTAAATAACTATATAAGAAATAAGAAATTAGAAATTAGAAATAAGAAAGAAGAAATAATAAATAGTAAATAAATAAATATAATAACATATAAATTTATTTAAATACACACCCACAAATATATATATAAATATATCTTATAAAAATATATAAATTTAAATAAATTTATTTAAATGTATATAAGTACAAGCACAAAGACACACACACACAAACCAACTAAATACATATAAATATATATACCAACATAATATATATAAAAAAACAATAATGTATATAAATATATATAAATGGATATGAATATCTATATATATATACATATGATAAAATTTAGATAAATATATATAAACACACATTTATATAAAATAAAAATATATTTTCTAAAGGAATATAAGAATATATAAATACCCAAATATATATAATTGTATATAAATGTAAATAAATATAAATAAATATAAATATAGAAATAAATATATATATATATATATAAACACATGTGTATGTAAGTAAACATATATATATTCCCGCATAATATATAAAAATATATCAACATAAATACATATAAATATTTATAAATGTATATAAATTTAAGAAAATATGTATAAATTCATATAAAAGAAAATGAATAGATACAATTATATATAATTTTAAATAAATATTAATAAATATATATAAATTATAAGTAAATATACAGAAATGTATATAAATACATACATATATTTGTAAATATAAGACAATAAGTCACCAAAATTGAGAAACCCACAACAATTTCAACACTATAAAATCAATAGGAATGTAAATCCATGTAATAAAATCCTTGATGACCCAAAAAGCTTATGAAAACAATTTTAAATGAAGATGAAATCACATCAAATTTTCAAAAATCATACTATCAGAAAAAACTCATTTTTGAGGCCTTATTAGCCATTTTGACCTAAAAATATCAATTATGGTGCCCATATTTATTATGGTGTAGATTATTTCACAAGATTTAATTTGACATCCCACAGAGCACAAACATACATTAAAATAAAAATTTATGACCATTTGATTTTGTTGTTTGGTTTCCAACATATATTTAAAAATAAAAAAATTATTTTATTAATATTTACCGAAATATTATCTAATTTTGTTGCATTTCATTTAATAAGTTTCTATTTGATTGGTTGTGGAGCTAAAATGGACACCTGAACCAAATTATATGGTCATTTGATGTAGAAGTTTGATTTTGAACATATCAAAAAATTAATTCAAGTTTTAAACAATAACAAACTAATAAAGACCAATAATTACTAATTAACACATAATAATTAATTACAGGTTTTAATAATAAATAATAATTGATTATAAAAAATAATATCAAATTATTAAATAATAATTCATAATTAATTTGATAATATTTAATACTTTTCTGATTAATTTAGTGTTAATTTTTAGAAAACATATCTAAAAATTAATTTAAAATAGATAATTGAAAAAAATTGAAAAAAATATTAGTGAATGTTTTTGAAAAAAATCCTTGAAAATAAATTTAAAAAATTAAAAAATTGAAAAACAAATTTAGAGGTGGGTTTGAAAATCACAGAAAAAAACCAATGTTAAATTCAAATTTCCCTATAGTGAAGCAGTGACGGTGCGACACAGACTATGACAGTGAGATCATCCTTATCAAAGGGTAGAAGGATTCTTGATACCCTATAATCAAGGTTCAATAAGAATTTTCATGCCATAATGAGTAACTGTACAATATAGTCTCACCACTCTCATCATTTCAATCCAATTCAATCATCTACATGTTATACCCCGGCTATAGAGCACCTTTGCTGCCAATACCCAACGTCGCACTCCATCATCGTAAGGGATATTGGATTCTTCTCATTTGAACCATGAGAAGAATAATGGATTTGATTGAAAAATTTGAAAATGATATCGAATACAGGACACTAATCAATAAGTTTCATTTCAAAAAATAGTGAAATATCACAGAGATCATGTAACACACAATGTTTTAAAAATACAAATCTATGTTTCAATAGTGTATAAGATACACATCACCAAACCCAAAAAAACAATTATTATTTCACTATGACTATTTAACCTTTCCATGAAATTTTTGGATATAATTAGGATCAACTAATATATGAAATAAATATATATGTCCTAAATATATTGAAAAATTCTTAGTAAATAATCAATCATTTTTGGTAATGACTTTTGGTCTTCAAAATATGTTTTATTACAAAATTATTTTATGTGTATTTTTATAACTATTTTCTAGAACATTTATAAAATCTATTTTATAAATTTAACTCCAATTTTGATATCATCATATAAATATTAACATTGGTTGTAATCTTTGTATTTTTTTAAAAAATATAGTTTTTTCAATGTATATTGAAAATAGAATTTTTAAGTAAAATCATTATTTCTTTTTACCAATTAAGAAATGTAAAAGTAAAGATATTATTTTAATTTTATTTAAATGTAACATAGGTATTATTTAGTTTTATTTTACTCAATTAACTACATTTAAATCATCTTCCTACTAGATTTTAGTATATGTTTATTTTTTTTATTAAAAATGAATTTTAATGAAAACTATTTTAAATAGAATAATGATTCTCTATTATAATTCATCAAAATAACCCTTAATTAGAAATGATCTAAATTAAAATGTTAGATTATATATCTATCTTAGTTAATTTAAATTCGTATAATGAATATTGTTAGTTATAGAGTTAATGTAAAATCATCTTTTCCATTAAAAAAGTATTTTTTAGAAAATGGTTTGCATCATTCTTGTTGGTTTTATTTTAAATTAAATCCCTCCAGCTATATGAATTGATTTTGATATAATGTATTCCATATTTGAAATCATCATAATTAATATTATGTAATAATGCTAACTTAATTTTTAAATAATATGAATAATGACTATGGTAAATATTTGTTACCACAATGAAAGGAAAATAGGTTATTTAAGGGTAAAATTAATATACAGAGACTAGAAATAATGTAACCCTAATATTATAAATATTTAATTTAATTTTAATTGAAATTATTATTATATTTTCCATATTTTTTTACTTTATAAATTATTATGTAATCAGTGTGATAAAAATTATATTCTAATACGATATAACACAAATTATAATTTTGAGTAATATTCAATTTTAATTAAGAAATTCCTTTTTTAGAAATAATGTATTTTTGAAATAAATTAATTTTAATAAAATAATATTATTAAATTAAAATTGATAAATGTAATTAATAATATATTATTTATGATGTAAAATGTAATTTTTATAATGGTATGAAAACCATTATTGTAAAAAACCTAGCACTTCTCAGAAAATTTCAATTCTATTTTAAAATCAAAAATGCCTAAATTTTGAATTTTTTTATAAAATAAATATTTTTTTGGGAATTAGAATGTTGAAAGAATATATTGGTGCATTTTTCATAATTTTTGGAGACAATTAATGTTTCGGTAAAAATTTAAATACGATATAAATATACTGTGTGAATTGTGACATCATAATGACTCAAACTGATATAATAAATACTGTAAATATAATCCACGACTCAATATATTTTTTCCATTAAAAATAATTTTATTTTATGTTTATTTTGTTAAATTTATAATGCCTTTATTAATCCCCAAAACCTATGATATATTTTATGGTTTTAAAACAATTTATTCAAGGACATGACTAACTTCCACAATAGGAAGGCTATTATTTTAATAAGTTAAGCCCTTGTACTTATAAAATAATTAAACCACTACCCTTTGATATAAAAAATGGGATGATTCTTTGTTTTTATTATTCTATCATATAGTGTCCATAACCAAAGTTTGAGAAAAAATAAGGAACTCCCCTCACTTTTACTATATAGACCCACCCAATATACCATTTATCTTCACTCAAAATTAATAATAAATTTATTTACCCAACCCTACCCTCTCTAGATTCTTCACAAGGTTCCCTCAATCTCTAAATAAGATCCTCCCCAAATAATATTGAATCACACTCTCAAGGCAAGAGATTTATCTCTTCTCATTTCTATTCAAGAACCTTCTTGGTAATTAGCAATTTAAAATCTCAATTGGTTATCATATCATTTATTTATAATGATACATATACTATCCATTATATTATTTAATAATTATAGATCATTTATCCCCAATCATTATATAATTTACCTCATCTGTTACCATGATGAAACTTAGTAAGGGATCTCCAAATATATTTTATTGAAGGACCTCTTTTATGTTATGCCAATAAATTTCCATTTGTTCATATTGAAAGATATTCTTTCATACCCCCTTACTATCCAATTGATGTATAAATTATTAGAGTCCTATTAAACTCTCATTAATACATACCATGAGCCTTTGGGTACACCCATTACCATGCCAAAATTTAGTAAAGTATCTCTCTATCTTCTTTTTATTCAAGCACTCTTTTATGTTATGCATCTTAGAATCCATTTATTCCTGATTGGGAATATTTTTTATACAACCCTCTTACTTCCCTTTTTATGTTCATCTAATGAGAGACCTACTTCACCCTTATTAACCATTCCCATTAACCTTTTTGTACACCCGTTACCATACCAATATTTAGTAAGCGGTCATCTCCTTATCTTCTTTATTCAAGAATATTCATTATCTTATGACTTTATTATCTAGATCATAATGTTGGGATATGTTCTTCCATATCCACCTTACGAACTTTATGATTTATAAATTATGAGAGACCCCTTTCACTCTCATTAATACCTCCCATGAATATTCACGTTCCCCAGTTATGCTGCTATAATTTCACTTTGAGATTCCTTGAAAAACAATTATGTAGTGAATACCTGTACCAATTATCTATCAATTGTGTTCACCTTTATGAAATTATACTTCTTTTATTGGGTAAAAAAATTATTTATTTCAAAATCCTTGATCATGTAATTAAATTTGATGATAAATGATTCTATGTTGTATGATCTATATAGAACACTTATTCTTGTGAATGAAATGAAAGTGATGGGTGCACCAAGAATTTTATAGATCTTCAATGAATTGAGGAATGTTTTAGTCTCATAAAATTCCATGAAAGGGATTAGAGAGAGAGACTAATATATAATGGGTATTTTTCCACTATGATGTCTTGGTGGGTTATCCTTGACCTATATATATGATTCCATGTTTTATGTTATTTCCACATTATGATGTCTCCTTTATGTTACAATGTTATATCATTCCTTGTCATTCATGTTTATGATTTTCGTCCCTTCTATGTATCATGGATATTCCCATCATATAACATGTAATAATTTCTCTACGTTATTCCATGTCTATTCCCTTACTGGGATATATAGATCACCCCATTATTATGTATGTCCCCAGGTTATCCCATATAGTTTTAAATATGAAGGAATAATATAATAATGTTAAGGATGTTTTAAATAACGATGCTATATTCCCTATGTCATGTTCTTATGTAATGTACCTAATTCCTAAAGATACTATAATTATATATCATCCATGTTATATTATGTGTACTCTTATGTAATGAATAATGAATTTAATGTATAATAAAGAGTATACTTTTCATAGTTGGTATCAAAGTAATGTTTAGTTATTTTTTCGATTAGAATTAGAAAACCATATCAAATAACATTGGGATAAAAATAATTACAAGAAAACATACTAAAATTTTGGTAGAGTATAGAGTAAGTGGTTTATCATGAAATTAAATCATTTTATAGATACTATAAGTGGATTTGTATCTGGAACAAATGTACATAGGGGTAGATCCCAAAAAATAATGTGTTGAGATAGATTTGATAGTGAATTGGTGCATGACAATGGGCCTTGCTGCAAACCTAGTTTGACACTCCTCAGGGATATGAATTAGTAAATTCACAAGATCATTAAAAATTATTATTAAGGGAACAAAAATGACCACAAGATTATATTTTAGGAAATATATTATGGATAACATATATTGAATCATATAAATTCATAAGTTAAGGAATAAAGGTCACCTATAAGTTATCCCATTTTGTTCATTTCTAATGAATTAATCGTCATCTCAGATTTATGGTTTTTTGTTTATTGAATTCCTCACAACAATATTCACTCTCACACCATATTATTTATTTAGTGTTAGTTTCATCATTCATGTATATGTTTTCACTTACTACTAATGTTCTCTAAGTTGGAAACCTAGTTATATGATTACCTTCATACTTCACATTCTCTCTTTTCAAGAAGATGTTTTATTAACCCATTTTATGATGTGTGTTTTAAATAAAGATATTTTAATGTTTAACGTAAATTCTTATCAAATTCATGTTTAAATTTAAAGGATGAAATTTATTAATGTGGGAAGAACGTAATGCCTTGAGTTTTTAAAAGAAAAAACTATGTTCGATAACATATATAATATGCAACACTGAAACCAAACAAAAAATGATTATTTAAATATAACCATTTTATCAATTCAATGAAATTTTAATCTATGTTTAGGAAAAAAATATTTATGAAATAAATATATAATCCCTAAATATATTTATAAATTCTTAGTAAATAATCAATCAATTTTTTGTAATGTCATTTGTTTTTAAGAATGTGTTTTCTATAAAAATAAATTTTTATGTAATTTATATTATAATTATTTTATATGAAACTTATAAAATGTTTTTTATAAAACAAGCTCCATTTTTAAATAATAATATTAAGATTGAAATTGGGATAATTTTTGGGATTTTTTGAAAATATAGATTTACAGTGAATAGTGAAGTTTATTGATTTTATGTAAAATCATCATTTCATTGGATAAGTTAATTAATATAATGGTCTAAATATTATTTTAATTATATTTAAATGTAATATAGGTATTATTTAGGTATATTTAATTAAATTAACTAAATTTAAATCATCTTTATATCAGATTTTGGTTTAAATTTATTTTTTGGACTAAAAATCCATTTTTATGAAAACTGATTTAAATTGTACAATGTTTCTATATTATAGTTAATTAAAATAAAACCTATTGAAAAATTAATTAAATTAAATTTTTATATTCTATATCTATCTTTATTAGTTAAAATTCATATAATGGATATTACTAGTTATAGGGTTAATGTAAAATTAGAATTTCCTTAAAAATATATTTTTCAGAAAACCACTTTCCATTATGCTTGTGGGTTTTATTTTAAATTATATTTTCCAACATCTATGAATTTAGTTTTATAAAATATATTACATATTTGGAATCATCATAATTAATATTAGAAAACAATTTCAACTTAATTTTTAAACAATACAAAATATAACTGTAGTAAATATTTATTAACACAATAAAAGGAAAATAGGTTAATTAAGGGTAAAAATAATTTAATAGAGACTTGAAAGAATCTAACCATAATTTAGTTAATATTAATTAATATTATTTATTAAACAATTATTAATATTATTGTTTATAATTTTTACATTATAAATTATTAAGTAATTAGTTTGATAAAAATTATATTCTAATGTGATAAAACACAAATTATATTATTGAGTACTATGAAATTTTAATGAAGAAATTAATTTTGATGAATTATTAGATATTTGAAATAAATAATATTTAGATAGTTTTTTGTTAAATGATGATTGATAAATTTCATTGTTAATATAATTTTTATATTGTCAAATGTAATATCTCTAATGGATTGAAACCTGTTATTTTAAAAATGCCTAGAAATTCTCAACAATTGTCAACTACATTTTAAAAGATTAAACTCATATATTTTTAGAATTATTTTGAAAAAATAAATATTATTTTCAATATTAGAATATCAAAATTATCCAATGGTGAATTTTTCCTTACTTTTTGAGACAGACATATTTTTAGGTAAAAATTAATTATGGTATAAATATAGGGTGTATATTATGACATCATATTGACCCAAAATGGTGTAGTAAATACTATAAAAAGTACCCAGGACCAAATACATTTTCCAATTTAAAATATTTTTATCTTAATATTATTTTATTAATTTTATAAATTATTTATGAAACCTTCAAAACCTATAATATATTTCAATGTTTTAAAATCATTTCCTTATTGCCATGACTAACTTTCACATTAAAAAGAGTATTATTTTAATAATTTATTTCCTTGGACTTATAAAACAATGAAAATCACTCCCCTATTACATAAATCATGGGAAAAAACCATTGTATGGTTTGTGGTTTTGATTATTTAATTATATAGAGTCCAAAACATAGCTTTGAGAAATAATAAAGAACTCCCCACTCATTTCCTATATAAACCCACCCAATCTCCCATTTGTCTTCACTGAAAACCATGGATAACATTATTAATCTATCTTACTTTCTCTGTAGTCCTCATAAGGTTCCCCAATAACTTAATAAGCTCCTCCCAAGAATTTGGAATCAGACTCTCAAGGTAAGTTATTTCCTTATTCTCATTTCCATTCAAGAACCTTGTTTGTAATTATCCATTCAAAGTCCCAATTGGTTAAGTTTTTATGTATTTATAATGGTCCATAAACTATATAATTGATTCTATAATAATAATATATCATTTATCCCATATCATTATAGAATTTACCTAATCTTTACCTTGCCGAAACATAGTAAGGGACTCCCCACTCTCATTTTTATTCAAGCAGATCTTTTATGTTATGCCTCTTATTTTACATTTCTTAATTTTGGGATATATTATTCCATATCCTCCTTTGTATACACTTTATTTCTAAATGATGATATCCTCCTTTCACTCTCATTAAACCCTCCCATGAAACTTTTTGTACACATGTTATAATGTCGAGATTTAGTAAGCGATCTCCATCTCTTCTTTTAACTCAATCACCACTATTATGTTATTCCTCTTAACGTCCATTTTTTATTGATTGGGAATGTTTTTTATATATCCCTCTTACAATAATTTTTAATTTCCATTTGACTATACAACCCTTTCACTCTCATTAAACCCTCCCCTGAACAACTATGTACACCCATTCCATGCCGAAATTTACTTAGGGATCCTCTCCTTCTCCTATTTGGTCACAAATTTTCATTATCCTATCCATTTATTCTCTAATTACTAATGTTGGGATATGTTATTACATATCCTAATTACATCCCTAATTATTTATAAATGATGATATACCCCTTTAACTCTCTCCAGATCTCCTATTAATATTTATGTTCCCCCGTTATGCTCTTAAAGTTTCACTAAGCTTTTCCATGCCGAAGAATTATGTAGTGAATACCCATACCAATTTACAATCAAGGGTGTTAAACTTTATGCACTTATAATTCTTTTATTGGGGAAATAAATGTATTTATTCCACACTCCTTTATCTTTTATTACAATTTTATGATAAACAATTTCATGTTGTATGATCTACATGAAACACTTATGTTTTTGAATGAAATGAAAGTTACATGTCCACCGAGAATCATATAGGACCCAAATGAATTGGTTAATGATTTATTCTTATGATATGTCATGAAACAAATTAGAGAATTAATATGATCCACCTTGATAATTTTTACATGATTATGTATTGGTGGGTTATCCTTGTCCTATTTTTATGATTCCATGTTTTATGTTCGTTCCACCTTCTCATGTTTCCATTATTTTACCATGATATATCATGCCTTATTTTTAATGTTTATGATTTTTCCCTTTTATGTCTCACTAATATTATTATTTTCTAACCTGTAGTACTCCCTTCATGTTATTTAATGTTTATTCCCTTTATTGGATTTATAGATCACCCCTTTCTTATGTATGTCCCCATGTTATACCATAATGTTTTAAGTACGATGGAATAATATGAGTATGTTAAAGAATATTTTGATAAGGATGATGTATTCCATGTGTTATGTCATTATTTAATTTACCAAATTCACTAAGACACAATAATTCTTTAACTTATGGGTCATATTTTGTGTAATATTATGTAATAAAGCATGAATTAAATGTGTGATAAAGATAAGAGTTGTCATAGATCAATAAGGATTTGAAGTTGAAAAACAGTAATGAAAAAAAATAATGAAATAGTATGGAGAATAAAAATAAAGCATGCGATAATGGAGTATGAGATTATAAAAGAGTCCAACATAGGATCTCATTCATTTATGTTGTACAGAACCATACTTTGATAACACCTAGGGATCACCACACCTTTGTCTATAGTAAAAATATCCTCCCAGATGTCTAGGGATCTAAAAACACACCATCATAGGCTAAGAGATCTGGGTAGAAAAAGGAAATATGATATAGTGAGATTGTATAAAAACTATTTATATTTAGAATTTAGTAATCCCTCTCACAGTTTGAATCATCATGTCAATTTTTAAGATCCAAAATTTGGGCTTAAGTCCTAAAATAACTAGGACATATATACTATAATGATTTATGGTCAATTCAAGTTTCAAAAATCACTACATGATAAAAATCCTTCATAATTTCCTAGGAAAATCTGTCAACCTTTATAAATCAACTTGAATTGACCTCCAATATGATGCGACAAAGGGTTTCATGGCTCTATGTAACCTATTTCAAATTAAGAAATTTTTTGAATGGATGGTCTTAGAATAATGTCCACTATTACATCACACTGCCTATTATGTAAGATTAATCCAAATGTTCTTGTTAATCCACTCCACATCCCACAATGCCACAATGAAACAATTACAATCACAACAAAAATTCTAAACACCATTCCTAAAATAATTATCCTACTCAAAAATTAAAAAAGGGTTCAATAGAAAAATTATAGTTCACTATAAATTCTAATGGGAAATATATATATATATATATATATATATATATATATATATAATGATAAGTGGAATTTTTAAATTCCACAGTACTGGGAATTTCAGTTAATGAAATGGAATCATTCGGTGTATGAAATATCATAAAATGAATATTTATGTTTTGATGACTATTTTTTTGAGTATTCAGGGATATATTAATTATTTGAAATAGGTTGTGGTGGTGAACAATTTCTATGTCTTATAATTCATTCTCAAATAAAATAATATAAATAATGAATTAAAATAATTTTACATAGTGGTTTCCCTATGATGAATTTTTTAGTTATTTCATAATATAATCATTTAATTTAGAATATAACCATGAATTTTTATGATTATTTAGATATAAAAAGATGATTGAGATTTTTGATAATGATTCTCCAGAAATATCTACAGGTATTTGGATTTATTGAAAATGACCATGATATAGAGATTATAAACTTTTCAGAGGTTTCTATATTTATAATTAAAATAATGTTTTATATCGCTAATATTTATGGAAGATATGAACGAAGATATTGTAGGTTAATCCTTCTTAAATGGATTAATTTGAAAATTTATTAATAGGAATTACATTTAGATAAATCATGTAATGGTTTTATCATATGGTGATATGCAAACCATTCATTTAAGTTACCAAAGCTTTAATAATGATTATATATGAATGTTATTATTAGAAAGAATTTAATAAGAGTGGAACTATGGATATTTAAATAGACATAGGGGATTCATAAGTTATTATTATTAAATATAATTTCATTGAAGATTCAGTATATTGACATAGTTAAACATGAATGTCATGTAGTTTTATATATAAATAGACACACTAATTTGAATAGATGTAATTTAATATATTCATCTCATTATAGGGCCTTTGATCCATTGTCCTCATGACCCCTTATTAATTTTTTTTGGAGATATAGTAATATTGAGCTATTCAAGTTCTCAACATGGGATTGATTCTTTGTAATTGTAATCACAACAAGTGTGTTAGTGATTTAGATAATGTTTTTATAGGGTGTGTATATGATCCTTGTAACAGTCTATCAATATAATAGGATAAACCAGGTAAAATATTTATTCTCTTTTTTAACTTTAATTATTTATTGTTTATATTTTTTTATAGTTTTTTATTTTAAATTTTTTAATGATTCTTTTAATAATGGAACAAAATACATGAAAAAGGGTCTCAATGAAAAAAATTTAGAGAAAAAAAAACTATTATTTAGACATATCCTAGGGTGATTTCAATGTTTCAGGACATTTATTATAAAAGGTTTTATCACATTTAAATGGTTTATATATATATATATCAATTTAAGTATTCTGACACTAATATTTTTACAATAACCCATGACATAAATAATTTTGTTGTTGTTAAAGTAGTTTCAATTCATGACAAAATTAGAAACCAAAATTTATGGAATAGAATGAATTTATATATAAGATATCCAGGATTAGAAGACAGAATTCAACTCGTTAATGAAAAAGGAGAGCTTAATTGAAATTGATAATATTTTTTTTCAATATTGATGAAAAAATATTATATCTGGAGAGTTATAAAAAAATAAGCACATTAAATTAAGAGTTTTACATCCTTAAAATCCATTTGGGCTATATTATCAAAATTTTATAAAGGTGATAATAAAATTATGTTAAAAAATATTGAAGTTCTAATGAATAATGTTTATTAAAAAAGTATATACCAAAATGAAAAAATTAATGAAATCATTAGTCATAATTAACAATATAGATGGACCAATAAGATATATTTTAGGAAAAATTAATGATGTTGGGACCAAAAAGATGATTCTAATAATTATTTTTCTACATTAAAATAAAAATATCATAGTAATAGAAGAATGATTTTTAAATTTAATCATACTGGATAAATTTCAAATCAAATTTGTATCATATGATTTTAGGATCAATCCAAAATGAATGTTAATATATATATAATTAATTGAAAATGAATTTGACGTCAATAATGAAATTTTAAATAAATAAATATAAAGAATACTAGATTGATAAATTCCGATCACTTCTTGTGAATAAGTGAAAGTAAATAAAATAAAGTGTTCAAGGAAATCTATATATGGATTATTTTAAAAGTAGAAATTTAGGTTTATAGAATCAAGGTATCAAGAATTAAATTAAGATTAAAAATATGATTTTGAGTTATCTAATGGAATTCATAACAATGAATCTACTATAACTTAAAATAATTAATATTTATTTTGAAAATAATGAAGGAAATAATTTCAAAGAAGAATTTCTAAGAGAAAGGATAATAAGGATTGAGGATTATAACATGTATTATAATAATTTTAATTAAAATATGATTTAAAAAATTTGTTCATTTTATTATAAAATCTAATAAAATATATGATGAAATTGAATATCGTGAAGGACTAATGAATTTAAAGGATGAACATAAATGTATGCATATAGAACATGAAATTAAAAGGAAAAAAATATTAATATGAATAAAATAATCTAATAGGACACTAAATATATTTTATATTTGTAAAATAAAATCACTAGACTAAAAAAGGTGGTCAAATGGAAGTCAGTAGTACTAAAAACACATAAAAATTTAGTAATTTCATTTTAAAATTTTACAATACCATAAAATTATTATACATCTCATTAATTTTATTGAATAAAGAAGTAATATGATTTAATTTGTTGATTAATATTGTTTTATAATTATTAATGGGTTTTAATCTAAATTTAATGTTTTAAAAATGATAAATAAGTTGATGTTTGGAGCCCATTTTTGTGTGTTAAACAATGAAAAATTATTTCAAGATACAAAGAAATTGGATCAATGATTATGTGAAAAAATACCATGATATAGGAAAGAATTAACATGTATATAGTGACAAAAACTTCTAAACAACACATTGAAAAATTTAATCCATCGAGGATGATGAATAATGGTATGAAACATGGAAGTAGGATTTGAAAAATCAATGATACTTTATAATAAATTTTGGTTCTATGATACTATAATTCAATTAAAATTAGAGAATAATTTTACAATGATGATGTTTATGTTCTATTGGTTTTTGGTCTACATGATTTGTTATTTAAATAATGAAAACATATTATTCAAGAGGTAAAAAATTTAGATGACCGAAAAAAATTCCAAAAACATCCCACTCAATGAAGAAGAAATTTCTTTCATGGGTATTGTTATTCCTAAACTAATGGATTCCTTTGAGATTTAATTAATTCTGATTGGGTAATAAATGTTTATAATTTATATTTAATGAAACTAATAGAAACTACAATGTCATGGTATAACATAATCATGAGGTTGATCCCATAATGAATGAGGAATCCATATTTTGACTTTAAAACCAATTGTTAGACCATCATAATTTTGTTTAAATCATGAATTAAACTATAAAATAAACTATGGGATCAAATAAAAATAATAAAAACTATGATGTATTAATCAATTTACAAGAATGGTTTTTATTTATAGAATAACATCCTGACTCACTCATAAAACTAATGATATTAAGAGTATAATATTAATAATTATAATTGACATTGTTATCTCTACATCAATCAATAGTACTAAAATATAATAATTATTAATTATTAAAATAATCAAAAATAATTATAGTGAATCATCTTTAATTACATCTAGAAATGAATAATCTAATTCAATTCAAATAATTAGTTTCCTTTATTATCTCAGGTGTATTTTTCCATGTTTTATTCCATGTACCCAGTTCTAGTTTGATTTCATAGGTTTATGTGTCAAAAATGAGAGTATGATTGGTCCAATTTTCTCACAAAAGAGCATGTTATCTAATTTAGGAATATCATATATATTTAATCAATTTATTGAAATCCTTCCCAGTAATAACACAAGGTACATTTTGAATAAAGAATAAGTTAATACTAGTTCCTTTGAAAGAAAATTATATACATGATTTTTTATTACAAATTTAAAGTAATAATTTATTGTAGTAATTAATTAATTTAGAGTTTAAAACCATATATCAAGGAATTAAAGAGTTTAATAACATCCATAAAAGTGTAATATTTTATAAACATGCGTTTGGTTACATGATGTTGGTATTGGACCGAGAAATGAACACTTATGAATCCCCAATAGAGGAATGTAAAAAAATATTTTTCGATATCATAGATAAAATGTATATTAAATTGAAGGTACCATGGGTTATTGGGGATTGAAATTTTATGATGATAAAGAATCCATAACATACAATTTTAGTCTATATGACTATGGAAGATATCCTTCCATTCATGTTCGTGCCATAAAGTACAATGTTACGAGGCATACCAAACATAACAGACATAGATATTACATCATTTTAAATGAATATTTAATACATAAAAAAATTATACATATCTAAAATCCAAAAATATTTAGTGTCTTAAGAGACCAGGACAAAAACATATTATTTCATAATGGATCTTCACCATCTCCCAAAATTTTCTTCATATTATTTTCATTATGTATATATCATACTTAGATCCTTCCACCAAAACGTGGGGAAGGAAAACATAAGAAATGGTGAGTTTAAATGCTTAATAATGGTAAACAAAGGAGATATCAATCAATGAACATTAATGAGTATAAGGGTATGCGAACATAGTCATAACATAAGTAAGTCACACCTAATCAATTAAATATCTTTAATCATGAGTCATGGAATATGGATTTTTCATAAAAAAAGATTAAAGATATTATAGCATGGAATCATCAATAGTAAATATTTACCCTTGAGAAAATATCATAAACATATTAATGTGGAAGTATATATAATGATAAAAATGTTAACATATATAAATAATAACAGGTTCAAACTTTTAGTTAACGACGCGAAATTTGTTCCTAGCATAAACTTATGACTGTGAAATTAGTTCCAAAAGATAACTTATGGAAATGAAAGAAGGTCTAAATATTAAATTATTTACATGAAACTATAACCACAAATAAATAATTGAACATAAAATCAGGTTCACACATAACATAGTTATCTCATGATTTATCCATCTATACACAATGAATTGGAAGGTATATAATTTTGGGTATAACTGTCACATAAACATAATCAATAAATGTGCCTCATGATCATAAAAACATTAATAAATTTGTCATATATTAAACCATTCAAATTAAATTATTTTTATATAATCATTTCAACATATCATATCCCATGGAAAAGAAATGGGTTTCAAAAATATTTCACCATAATAGTATTAACACTTAGAAAAAAAATATGCTTAATAGAATCATCTTCGAATCATCATCATCATAAGAAATCCATATAAATAAATTTTAGGTGTTATAATATCAAATCCCTAGGGAAATATATAAATATTTAAAAGATGATAAAATAGATTAAAAGTACCTTTAAATTATCATCCAAACCATTGTTTGAAAACGTGAGTAAATATCCTTTTACCTTAATAATATTTTTAACTACAAATAATTATAATATTAGGAAAGTAATTTTATTTTAAAATAAATAATAAAAATTGTAATGGAAGCTTAAAATCAATGAATGGTCATGACATAGGTAAAATCTGATCATGCTATATATGTTTAAAGAAAACATTTTTCACACTCTTGTTAAAAGTAAAAAAGGACATTATGGGAATATGTTACTTTAAAAATATTCCATTTAAAGGATTCCAAACAATATAAAAGGTACTTAAAATTTATTTTTTTAAATCATTATAAGTATAGATAAAAAAGTTCCACAAAACAATTTTGAAGAACATGGAGAAGGAAGAAAAATTCATCGACCAAAAAGGAAATATGGTTGACTTTTTTTCAATTTTTCTCAAATTTTTTATATATTAAAGATGGTAAAATATTAAAAATGAATAACAATTATAGGAATAACTAAAATAGGATAAAATATATGGGTTTTAAATGATATTATCCATATAATTTCTCAATGTATAAATTTTCGATAGAAAATATCAAAAAGAAATGATATTGTAACTCAAATCACTTACCACTTTGCTAACTTTTGAATCATAATCCTTAGGAAATAATAATTTCAAAAAAAACATTAAATATCATGAAAATAAAGAGATTAAGTATATAACATGTCTGAGGGGTAGTATATACACTTCATAAATATAAACACAAGCATAACATTAAACATATCTCAAACAAGCAAGATAGAGTTGAAGAATCCTTACAACTTTGGAAATATTTGAATGGAAAACTAATGAAAGTGGTAAAATTATATAGATTTTAAATTATTTTTATTTTAATGAAATGAATCCTAAAAGAAATTCCTTATCATTATATACACCTCGAAATGGATTAAAGTGGTGAATATGGCATATGTCTTACTAATATAAAAGCGATATGAGAAACCTTTACCTCAAGTTTTCTCCTGTATCACTTGAATTTAATCCTCTTATACAATAAATATATATTTATTATAAATATATTAATAATCAATAGTCATAAATTAAAACCATATATGATTTAATTATAAAATCTCATCACATTTTTATCAAGAAGTCTATTAAAATCACTATTCTTTGTGATAACTGTTTCATTTTGATGCATGTTTTGATTCAACAGTTTTAGTCATTCTAATTTGATCATGGTTACATAATATATATTATGTTAATAATTTCATTATTTTAATATTTAATCACTATATTAAATATTATATATATTCATATAAATTTGATAATAAAAATCAATTATATCACTTCGTGGAGATGGTAATCCAAACACACACACACACACGAGTGATATTTCCAATTTTAGATAGAAATAATGAAAAATAGATAAATAATAATTAATATTAAAAAAATAATTATAATATCATTAATATAATATAAATCCATTAACCAGACAAGTTAAGTCAGAGGCAAAAACCTCTGACCATTTATTAAAGGGAAAAAAATTACAACAAGAAAGGAAAATTCTGAAAGAAAATATCTTGGCCACATCCAATCGACAATCCCAAAAAGAATGAGATAACTACATATTATAGAAATAATATCCCTCCAAACATTAATAAAAAGTTACTTCCTTCATATTATCTGATTCCCATTAAGTATTCATCTAATATTTCGTTAGGAGGTTGACATATTGCATTCTAAGATTAAATTTATCCAAAGGGAGGTGCTCCTTATAGGATTTCTTATCAACACAACTATTTCTAGGATTTGGGAAAACCCTATTTATCTCTCATAAGAGGACCTATTAGACACTGGTAGTGGTAAGTAAGAGTAGTCTTTCCTCGACCATTTACATGGTGGATCAGTCACAACTCTTTCACTTTCAGACTTTTTATTCTTTCTAAATTGAACAATATCACTATAGAAAGGTCTTAAAATATCAATATCATTTTATTTATAAGTATTAGAGGCATTTCCAAATTTTTAATGGATATTCACAGAGACATAATCTTTTCATCCATCATTCCCTCCCAATAAAACACCCTCTGAAGTAGAAATTTCCCCCTCTTGTTAGCTAGAGTGCATGTTAGTGTCAATCAGGATCAAACACTGAGAGTACACCACAGTTTCATGAAAATCATGGGAATCCTTACCCATTACAGCCTCAACAATCACTTCATGCATGTTGTTGTAAACTAGTTGCTTGCTGACATCATCATTCACTTGAGGGACTTCCTTCACAAGGGGTATCCCCTTATGCTTTAGGCCATAAAATCAATTACAAGTATGGACATTGGACATTAATTTCTTCCAAATGCCCTTTAGGTCCCTCTTTGCCAGCCCTTTAAAGTTTCCAATGATAAAAACATGAGCCTCCAAGAGGGATGGGTCAACCTCTCCACCTAAGACTTGTTTTCCCATGATGAATACTCCATATTCAAAAACCACATTATCTGAAGGATCCACATGAGTGGATTACGATTGCAAATGACAATTTCCTGCAACATCTTCAAATTAATGACCTTTCTCAACACCAAGATCAGACTTCATTCAATAAAAAACCCATCTCACTATTGGATTTAGTGGCATTCACACTGCCATTAGTACAACAACATGTGCAATGTCCTCTATGCGTTCAATTTGTGTCGCCTCCCACTCTGCATTCGAATGATTTTTCTCCTCATACAATGCACAACCAAAATAGTTTTCCCCCACTCGTTCTCCCTGCTCATAGGAAGCTCCCAGATCTCATCATCCTTGACATCTCAACCTCAAAGAATCTCACCATCCCAAAACATCCTCAGGATGATCCCTCAACATTTCCTGAGCCAGACCAGCTGCATCACAGCCACCAGTACTCATCTTCTCCATCACATGTGAGACCGCAGCCAGACTTCTATTTTGACAAACCAACACTAGGTGGCCTAACCAAAGAAAATAAACATATGAGAACATCCATGACTCAATAATGACCTCATGTTTCCACTGAAATTCCATCCAATTCATGATCTAGACCCAGTTCACATGTTGCCTTGCAACATCAATCTCAATGAAAATTTGTGGATAGATGGGGTGACACCGAACCTCCGTTCGATGATCATAGCAGATCTACCATCCTACCATATTCCCAAGAGCACACAAAAGGGTGGATTTTTAAAGGGAAGTAGTAAACTAGGAATATATTCCCATGTATCCATTGTTGATGGATCACGCTGCATATGAAGCTCGAGGATCCATAAAAATAGATAAAATGGATAAAACTTTCATCTTCGAGGAGCCCTGGACTAGGCGGTGATCAAATCCTCCTCCGACCCGAACCAGATCATGATGTGCCTCTGATCAAGTAATCTAAGAATATCACTCTCATCTAGATCCAAATAATCAAATACAAACTGGTCGAACTCATAAACCAAAGGAAGGTGAATATGAAACTGAGCCACCATAGTTACTTTACAAAGATCTGTATAATTATTGAGCTCCCCTGAGGAAAGAGAGAGATGAGGCACCTCGTAGAAGAGATTAGGGACTTTTGGTGAAATTGGGATCTTTGGAAATGGTGGAGGAGTTTAAGATCTATGAATGGAGATAAGGATCTACCTTCTCATGAGGGTGAGGTCATGAATCTCCCCACTCTGATTGGGAGGGGAGAGTAGAACTCTATAACATTAGGGTTTGTTCATCACCATGAGACAGAAGGTGGAGCATGAGACATCTTCATATATATCCATTAAATATATACTGATTACCATATATATATATATTGTAAATTAAAAATGAATCACTTTTCTACATTGATGTGGTAGTCCACACATATACACGAGTGGAGTTATCATTTTCCAATAGATGGAATAGTGGGGGAAAATGGTTGTTCCATAATCATAATAACATTTCAATATATTTATCATACTTGATTAATAATGTTTGGATGAATATAATAGCTTTATGAAATGTGTAATAGGAAATAAAATTGAAAGAGTTCAGTTAAGATTATACCTCTTCTTTGAGATACCTCCTTTAGATTACACCTTAAGCCTTGAAAGATTGGTCTTAGTAGATGATAGGGAGATATTAGATGAATTTAAAGAATCTTTTAAGGAAATAGTATAGATATTGTATGATATATAAGTATAAAATATTGTGAATAAGGGATGATTTGAGGATCTCTTTTATAAGTGAGGAGATGACACACTTGGGATTACTTAAAGGATTTTAAAATAATTATTGTCTTGATCATATATAATGATTCAAAATAAAAATAAATTAGAATAAGAAAATTTTATGTTCTAAATATCATCTTCCAATAAATTTAGTTAGATCTTCATGTCATTATAAACCTTATATTTTGGTTTGACCCCATTATTAACCCCTTGTTACCTTAACTATGATAACACATTTTTTTTCTTTTAACAGTCATCAATTTACTTCAAAGGATATAAGTGGATAAAAATTATCCATAGATGTTATTGAAAACCATTTTAAGTTCCAAAAATAATCATTATTAATTTTTTGATTTTTAACTTATTTAATAAAATACTCTTTAACATAAAATATCATTAAAGTCATTTTCGTGATTTTTTATTTTATTACACTTCAAATACATTGAGAAAGAAATGAATTAGAATATAAAAATGTTTATCGTAATTTATATCTTATAACAACTTGTTAAATTCATTTCATACTATAATTAATCCAGAACATATGAATTTTATTGAATTTAAAAATATTCACTTCAAGTTTTTCACTGAGTACACAATAATTGTATTGATGATATCTAAGAATTTAGGGATATTATTTTCATGAACCAACTCAAGGAGGCTCAGTTGAAAATCCACAATCCCTCCTCCAATAGGACA
Organism: Viscum album; assembly: GCA_963277665.1. Lineage (NCBI taxonomy): Eukaryota > Viridiplantae > Streptophyta > Magnoliopsida > Santalales > Viscaceae > Viscum > Viscum album. The sequence continues at coordinate 1,081,305,019 of OY728134.1, read as the reverse complement.
ATGGATGAGGACTATCAATGAGTAGGAATATCACACAAATGGGAGGTATCTTCCTAAATTACCTATACAAATGCACCCAAAAAAATTTCGATGAAACTGGGAAAAGTTATAAAAATATAAAAACATAAATGAATTCATACATATATCCAAAAAATAGAGTACCATAGAGGTATAAAAAGTGTAACAAGGGGAAAAACATGGCCACCAAAAGAGAACAGTAAAGAATCCAACCTACTTATAAGGATGAGATCACTATCAAATGAAATAGCTGGAAGGATCCTTTGCCGATCTCCAATAAACACCTTTTTTAGTCTAGCTGTTTAATATCTATTGGCCTTGAGTTATTAAATAAATTAATTGAAAGGACAATGGTCTTCAAAATACAAAAACCATATGGGAAAGTCCTATTCGGGGTGATTATAAAAAAATTTGTAGGCACGCCAAAACCCCCAAAAGAAATGGTAGAAAATATAAAGGCTGCATTCCACCCTACCTAGCTATAGGGAACACAATTGAGTGAGAAAATCTATCTCGAACCATCCTCCCCTATACATGCATAGTCAGCTCAGTTCACAAGGGGTGTCAACTTAGAAACGTGAAAATGCTGCAAGGACTCCTAGAAATCAAGAATATATAGTCTTCTTAGACTCTATGTCTCATGAGGATCGAAAATCATAGCCAACAACAAGATAATACTCAAGGATCTAACAGTAACAAAAAAACATAGAGAACACACTCAATGAGCTCAGCCATATCATATAGCAGCCATCTGAGAGATATAATTTATCAGAAACAATTATAGCATTCCCAATGGAACATCTGATAGAACATGATACATCAAAAAAAACATAATAGGTCTAACAGTAGTTCCCAAAACTAGAGATCTTTCCATTATTAACCTATGAACTACATAAGGATAACGAAACCCAAAAGTGGAAACCAAACATTTCCACTTTCCTGATGTTGAGGGAGTTATAACTCTTAACTAAAAATTAAAACTTTTTCCCATATATATAGTGGTTTACACCTCAACGGGTCAATGGATCACTAAATACGTACTAGTAATCGCACGTAACTAGCATAGGATATCCATCCTCATAACTGTACTCAATATATGAGGGAGCACTAACTCTAATAGAGGACCTGATCCCCGATGCTTCTCAGAGACGAGGGAGTACTACTCTGTAGGTAAGGACCTGGACCTTAGTATGAGAGTGGAGTAAAAATCTACCAGATCGAACACTCTGGGGTACCCACATCCTGAAAAAATATTGGAGTATAGAACCCATGTTGGAGTACTTACTTCAAGATATGACAAGGGGTACAATATATAACAGAACACAACTCTTATGGAGGACCCTCACCCTAGAATGATAGGGGAGATCCAAATCCTAGGATATAAGATCAAAACCCTAACATGATAGGAGAGTACCTACTCTATCTATACATAACATATAGAGGACATGCACCCTAAAAAGTTAGGGGAGTACTGACTCTATGGATTGAGGAACAACACCCTAGTTCAAAGGGTGGGGGCTACTATATCTGGCCAACTAGTATGGGGGCCCACACCCTGGCTTGATTTGGGAACTCAGTCTCCAACAATATGAATTATAAGGGGAACCAATACCCCAATCCATCAGGGGAGAACCATCCTCAAAAGAACTATACAATGGTATTTAACACATGTCCAAAATGTGGGGAGTCCCATTTATAGTAAAGAAGATAGGTAAGGGAAACCCATGTACCGTGCCATAGGGGAGCACTACTATACTATCCTAAAGAGTCCAGTGGATGCAAATCCTTAAGAGGAAGGGAAGGGTACCAAACCTGATGTTGACTCAGTGATTCACCCCGACCACTGCCAAAGTATACGAACCACAACACAAGTGTAACACTCGAAACATGCCACCTCATATATGATCAGAAAAAACAGAGACCACTATCACAATATTCATGGATTTTTTTGGAATAGGTTATTTAGAAGCCTAAATCCTTGTTTTAGAGAAGGATAAATAGAAGAAATAATATCTCAAGAGGATTATCAAAGTAGTACATGGTGTGATATGGGGTCAACACTATGTGTGAATCCACCCAAGCACCGGGCCTTGAATCCTATAAACATGGGTTTCCAACCCATGTAGGAGTACATGACATGTGCAGCCTATACACTGTGTGTCCCACATCACCAGGACCATGGCCATGTATCCTCATCCACATGTCCAACCAGACATGTACCTCACATGATGTGTATCCCATAATACAAGATGAGTTCAGAATAAATAGAAACATGTCCATGTGGTTTTCTCATGATCATTTTATGTGTCTTGTGTCCTCTTACTTTGATTGTGTACTTTTAAATGGTGATATATTATTACAGAGCTAACCCTGGCATTATCCTATGGGCACACATTTTGGGTCACTACATGGTGTGTAACATTGGTAAATGGTGTAGTCCCCAACAGTATTCTTCACCAAATAGAAAGGGATACATTGAGTGTCTCACTAAACCACACACTGTCTAGACAATAACTCTAGGTGGTAATTACCTTAGGAAATGCCCAATTATCCCCCTTTCACCTAGAAACCTATAGATCAACCTAGGATGGATCTCTAGCATTCATAATGAGGACCTAAATCCTTAAAATGATGAAACAATAAGGGTATTAGGACCAAAAATCAAAACATCCTACCTCAAGGGTGAAACTCTGAAGATTTGGGTGTAGCACGATGCTTGAATCATGATTCTCCTTGATCTCATGATGATTGATGCCAAAAACTGATATCGGAATCACCTCATCACATCAATTCACCCTTGTCTTCAAAATATTTAATGGGGGAGAGGAGAGGAGTGGGTCATCATTTTTGTTTGTTCACTCAATGTGAGGGGCAGAAGAAGGATTAGGTTAGATTTTTAATTAAATTTTCAATTATTTAATTAATCCACCATATAATGCCCTGCCAACATGTCTCCAAAAACAAAATTTTGTCATAGACAACTTTAGGTTTTTTTAAAGGAAAAAATAATGTTCTTAACACAACCACGACCTCAGATATCCAATCCAACACTCCACTCTAGGGTTATTCATGTTTCAAGAGAAACTTCATGACTGAGGAAAAACATATTAAATATTTTTAAAATCATTGTGCTGAGGCTCTCTGAGCCCCGGAATCCCATGATTTCTTAGAATCTGTATTTAGAAACAATTTTAGAAATATTAAAGTCTTATATTTCAATCCCAAGTCACTACACACTGCCCAGATTTCTGATTTTCATACCTAAAAAGTGAAAGCCTAGGAATGAGGGGAGAAAGTTAGCTCTTCACAGGAACTTCCACACCAGTGATCTCACCAAGGGTTCCTATGTTTTTTACAAGAACACACTCATGGGAACCACCTAGGACAACCCCTACATAAATCCAGATCCAACCAGGTAAACATCGTGAAAAAATTGGGTACATGTATTCTCATCTGCGACCGGTGGAAAAGCACCAAGCACCACAGTCCATCTGCAATCATAGGGTACATAGGTACACCACCTTGATAACCTGACACATATACTGATGTAACCCAATAGTTCACATCCACCCCAGGATGAACAACCCCATGACCTCCTCAATAATCTTTCATTCATGTTTGATTCCAATAATGAAAGCGTACCAATGTAATAATAGGGCGGCCAATGTGTAAACATTTGGTCTTACAAGGACCTTCATTCATGAACCTCCAACTATAACAAAGCTCTCCAAAATAGAAACACCGCCCTACCCACTAGTGGTATCCTAGTTGAGTATGGATAGTATGAAAACAATCCATACTACAGAAACAACTTAGAGTATAACTCTTCCACTACAGAACGATTCTAATCAAGACTCTCCCTTCAATAGGGATGCCAAACAGAAAGGGTCAAGACGAAAATCTCAGCTATTAAGGCTAGAACATGCTCTGACACTCCATCATCCAACCTCACCTTGAACAACCTAGTATATAGATCTCATCCACCATACATCGACACTATCTTCTTTGGGCGACATTGACTTTCCGAAACATTTTTTCTTATGTCACAAAAATGTTTCTTAGAAGGGAACGATTCCCTCTAACTAGTGAGTCTAATGCTATTTCAATAGAAGCCATAGACTCCATATGCATCTTGTGTACAAAGATGATTCCAAGCACATGAGGGTACTAACAAACAATTATGGGTTTCCCAAATTCTAACACTATAGCATCCCGAAATTTTTTTACATTACTATTACATCGTTTCAAAGATAAACAACATAATAGTATTACACTTAGAGGATCCGATGGTTTAGTGTCTTGGGAAAACTAGTACCGTACATAACAAATACAACTTCAAGCATAAACATTCATTTAAATTCTTCTTCTATTACTTCTTATTGGCACCTATCCTCTCCTTAGTAAATGTAGCCACCTGAGGATATACATCAAAAGGGGTGAGATAAAAGCCTAGTAAGAGGATAGATAAGAACAATATAACATGGGGTGAGCATAATCATAACATAGGCAAAATATCATGAACATGAGTGGAGCATAAATAAAAGACTTAAAATGTTGCAATGCATAAAAATGAAACATCATGTCTTAGTGGTTATCTACCACACATACTTGTGAACCAAGATAGCATCTTTTTCACACATCATTTCACATTTACTCATGAGATTCATCACTTTAACTAATTAATTGGAGCACTATATAATTCCAGGCGCACCCATTACATTTAAACTTTCATATTGCGCTATATAATTCCGGGCGCACCCGTCACATCATAACATTATCATTTATCATGCATGACACAATTAACGTATAACATAAAAAACATAATGAACCCATGAAAATTAATGTTTTTCATCTCATAATAACACATTCATATGCTTTGGGTTCCCAAAAGAAAGAGGGAACAACATACGTGATTCAAGAACCATCAACCTTGAATGAGAGTTAAAAGGTGAGTTCTTGAAAGAAGAGTTCTTTTGGAAAACATTTTGATGGACATAAAAACCAGTGACAAACATGTATATCCTAGAAAATTAAAGGAAATGATGAACAAATGATCTTTTAGGAGTAACCATGTCAAAAATGGAGTGAACGAGGCAGAACCCAAAGGAAGAAAATTGGGTTCGAGATTTCCCCTTACCTTGTACCTGAATGCTTCAATCTCTTTAATGTCCTATATAATGACATTATATTCATTAATTAGAAATCCAGAACCATGTGTACAATAATAGGGTTCATTATGGTTTCATTATTTCATATTATGTTCCTTTGGATGACTTATAGAGTTTAAAAAACATTGTTCAGGGATGTCCGTTTTTATGGTTTATCTTGGGTGGTTCACTAGTATTCTTAAATTGAAGTTTGGGTAGAACATGAGTAGACATACAGAACTGATATTACATGTTATTAATAATATTACAGGAGTTTTAATGATCTTATAATGAATCAAATTATATCCATGTGGATGAATCATTAGATAAGAATTAAATGATGATTATTTGGGTTAATTTGAGCGGATTTTGGTTCACATGAAACTTGTATTAACATTTCACATAGTAATATGGACATAGGTTATTTCCAGAACATAAAATAGAACATAATACATATAAAATATTCTGGTTCAACCATAAAAATGGTTTCATGACCAAATCTGAAGGTATAAATGGAAGAAGAGAGCATGTTTTTTTAAGGTGATAAATTAACACCTCATGAACAACGTTCTCTTTAATAAAATAAAAGGAAGAGGGAAACGGTGAGGGGTGATATAATATACCATTAAAATCATATAATTACATTATATGTATAATAAGGGAGTTACAAAACAATTTGTATGAATATAGATGGGGAGAGATCAAGAAAGGAACTTGAACTTGAAAGGAAATTAAAGGAAAAGAGGGAGGGAAATTACCTCTTGAATACTTCACTTGAGAACCTCCTTAAGGGCCCAAGCTTGGTCTTTTGATGAGAAACAAAGCTCTAGAACGTGGGGAGGGGATAGGGAAGGTTTTTGGGAAGAGTTTAGAGAATTCTTGAGGCTTGAGAGGTGTGGTTTGGAAAGGGGAGGGGGAGGGGAGGGCTTATTTATACATGAGGAGGGAGGTGTTTTTGGTAAAAAATATTAAATAAAATAATATATCAAGAGTTAGACTTGTAATAGTAGTTTCTTGACATCATAAATAATATATTAATATAATATAATTCGTTTTATTCTTTAATTATTCTCTATAATCCGAATTCATTAATTTATTAAAAGGAATGTGAAAGAAAGAGAAAAAGACACTTTAAGAAATCACCTTTTGACTTTAGACTTTGGAAAGTTCTTTTTAGGTTTGAGAATTGGACTTATTGTGTTTTAAGGAAAAATTAATGATATTTAATATAAATTGGCCGAAACTAAAGTTCTATAATGTTTATGTCATCATTACATCATTCATGTTGCAATTTAGTATACACCGAATATGCAAAAAACTGTATTTTTTACTATTCATCCGAAAATTGAAGTATTTCAGAATAAAACGAAAAATTTTCCCCTACCATTTTTCGACGTGTAGAATAAAAAAATGATGTCCATTTTTCAAAAATAATTTTCTAAATATTATTAATTTAATATTTAATTAAAATAATAATTTACTTAAAAAATAGTTTTTAAGATTAAAACGGATTTTATGGTGCTTCCAAAAAATACGCAGGGTCTTATAAAATATCTAAAAACTGTATGAAATTGATTCAATAATTTATGAATACATTATATGGAAATAAATATTCTTTTAAATTAATTAATTAATTATAATTAATTAAGTATGACTTAGAAAATACTAAAACGTTTACTAAGGTCAAATTGTCACATTCTAAGATGACTAAATTTTATTTAATTATTTATAGGTAATTTTACTCTAATATTGGATGATTTACTATTCATAAGGGTATGTTAATATTCACCAAAAAAAATATGTTTGTATCATTATACTCCAAAAAACATCTAGAACACAACCGCGTATGTGGGATTTTCAAAATTCCAAACATAGGAGTGAAACAAATATGTTTAAAGGTCACGTAGAACTTAGTAGTTCATTATTTTTTGTTTTCATGTTATTTTATGACATAAATATAAGAAGGGAATTTCCATTGAAAAACTTTGGGTCGTTACATTCTTCCCCCCTTAAGATATTTCACCCTCAAAATTTTAGTTTACACAAACAGGTGAGGGTACTTATCTTTCATTTCCTCTTCTGGTTCCCAAGTTGCTTCCTCAAAATTATGGTTCCTCCAAAACACTTTGACAATATGGGTTGTATTGTAGTGTAGAACCTTATCACTTTGATCCAGAATTTTTACCGGCTGCTCCTCATAGGAGAGATCATCTTCCAGCTGCACCACCACTGAGTTTAGTACATGTGAGGGGTCTGGTATGTACTTCCTCAGTAGTGATACATGAAACACAACATGAACTTGAGTCATATTCGGTGGAAGTGAAAGACGATAGGCCATGACTCCTATGTGGTCAAGGATCTCAAAGGGGCCAATGTACCTTGGGCTTAGCTTCTCTTTCTTCCCGAATCGCATGACTCTCTTCCATGGAGATATTTGAAGGAAGACTTTATCTCCAACGTTGAACTCCAAGTCCCTTCGACGGTTATCAACATAGCTATTTTTCCAACTTTGAGAAGCTTTGATGTGTTTCTGGATGACTTGAACCTTCTCTGTAATCTTTTGAACAAGATCGGGTCCATGTAGCTTTATTTCCCCAACTTCATCCCAACAGGTTGGAGTTCTACATCGCTTCCCATAAAGAGCTTCATACAGAGCCATCTGAATACTCAAGTGGAAGCTATTGTTGTATGAGAACTCAACCAATGGGATATGTTGATCCCGACCACCTTTGAATTCAAGAGAGCAGGATCTTAGCATATCTTCAAGCGTCTGAATAGTACTTTCAGACTGGGCATCAGTTTGGGGGTGATATGCCGTGCGAAATTTAATTCAGTACTCAAAGCATGTTGAAGGCTCCTCCAGAACATAGATGTGAACCCTGGATCACGGTCAGCGACAATTGAGAGTTGAACACCATGAAATCTGACCACTTCCTTCACATATATCTTTGCACGTTTCTCAAGTGAGAGTTCTTCCTGAATAGTGATAAGATGGTAGTTCTTGGTGAGTTGATCAACCACAACCCAAATCGCATTACTTCCCTTTGATGTATTTGGGAGACCTGTGACAAAGTCCATAGTAACATTTTCCCATTTCTACATGGGTATAGGCAATGGCTGCATCATACCCTTGGACTTTCATTGCTCAGCTTTAACTTACTAACATACCAAGCACCATGATATATATTCCGCAATCTCCTTCTTCATGTTATCCCACCAAAAGTGTTCTCGGAGATCACGATACGTCTTGGTACTCCCAGGATGGATAATGAAAGGTGATCTATGTAAATTATCCAATATCTCCTTCTTTACCCGGGGTGATAAATACACACAAAGCCACGTTCCAAACTGAATCACACCATCATCGTCGATATGGAACTCTTGCTGCTTCCCTTCCTTTACTACATTCACCCTATTTTGTATCTCCACATCATCTCTTTGTGCTTCCTTAATCTTCTCTTGGATGGATGGTTGCACAATCATTTGGGAAAAGTAGGATGTATCCCCTGACCTTATGATTTCCAAATCCATTCTTTGCATATTCAAGAAGATAGGGTCTTTCTCAATCCACAACATAGATAGAGTAGCAGGGTCTTTCCTGCTTAGGGCATTAACCACCTTTTTCGCCTTTCCGGGATGATAGTGAATAGAGCAATCGTAATCATTGATTAGCTCTAACCATCTCCTTTGACGCATGTTGAGCTCCTTTTGTGTGAATATATACTTTAGGCTCTTTTGATCGGTGTATATGTCACACTTCTCACCATAAAGGTAGTGCCGCCTGATTTTCAAGGAAAAAATCACGGCTACCGGCTCTAGATCATGAATCGGGTAGTTCTGCTCATGGATCTTCAACTTCCGCGAGGCATAGGCTATCACATTATCATTTTTCATGAGTACACAACCCAAGTCTTTCTTTGAAGAATCACTATATATCACAAAACAATATCTACTTTTCGGTAGTGTAAGTATAGGTGCAATGATCAGCCTTTTCTTTAGCTCCTAGAAGATTCCCTCACATTCTTCCATCCAGACATACTTTACCCCTTTCCATATTAACATAGTTAGCGGGCTTGACAATCGTGAATGGTTTCTCACAAAATGTCGGTAATACCCAGCTAATCCAAGAAAACTACGGATTTATGTGACACTAGAGGTTCTGGGCCATTCCTTAATCGCCTTTTTCGTTGAAGGGTCCACAAAAATTCCCTCACTTGTGATAACATGTCCCAAGAATGAGACTTGATTCATCAAAAAGTCACACTTGCTAAACGTGGAGTACATCTTCTCCTTTATCAATGTCGCCAACACAAGTCTTAGATGTTCTTCATGTTCCTTCTTTCTCTTAGAGTAGATGAGAATATCATTGATAAACACTACCAAACATTTCTCGAGGTAATGTCTAAAGACTCTATTCATCAAATCCATTAAGATTGTAGGGGATTAGTAAGTCCGAAGGGCATCACCAAAAACTCATAATGCCCATACCCTATACGGAAGGCAGTCTTCTGAATATATTCCCCCATCACCATTACCCGATGATATCCTGAACGAAGATCCACCTTTGAGAAGTATTGAGCTCCTCTTAACTGATCGAACAAGCCATCAATCCTTTGGAGAGGATACTTGTTATTTATGGTGATCTTGTTGATTTCCCGATAATCGATACACAACTGCATTCTTTCATCCTTCTTCTTCACAAAGTGCACTGGCACACCCCAAGGCGATGCACTAGGGCATATAAACCCTTCGTCTAGATGCTCTTACAGCTGCTTCTTTAACTCCTCCATTTTTATAGGACCCATCCTATAGGGGAACTTCAAGATATGAGTAGCTCCAGGTATGAGTTCAATTGAGAACTCTACCTCACGATCCGGGGGAATTCCAGGTAACTCTTCAGGAAATACATCACCATATTCCCTCACGATGGGCATTTCCTCAAGGATGAAACTTTCCTTCGACTCAACCATTTGGGTGAGGTATTCTTCTTCATAGGGAATCAACACCCACACCATTGAAGTATTTCTCAAAGTAGATTCATGATCTTCCTTGAATTTGTAGAGGAGCATGGGATGGTTTGGAATATGAAAATATATTTCCTTTTCCCGACAGTTGATATGTGCTCTATATAACGAGAGCCAATCCATTCCCATTATAGTGTCAAATTCCACCAAGGGAAGTATTAATAGATTTTCTGGAAGAATCTTCCCACATACGTCAACAGGAGAAGAGTCAAACACTTGGGTTACAATGATTGTACCACTTTGTGTTTTTATAGATATCTCTACATCAAGGTTTCGGGGATTCGATTCTATAGTTCTAGAAAACATGCAAGATATAATGGAATGCGTAGAACCAGAATCCAATAAGACTTTTTCCATTCATGAGTAAATAGGAAGTGTAACTTGTACAACTTCATAATCATTCTCCACCTTATCAGTATTGATGGCATAAGCCTTCTCTTGTTCCGTTGGATTTGGTGGTTGTTGGCACTGATTACCCTCAAGAGCTTGAGGTTTAGTGCACTGGTTTGAATAGTGCCCTAGCTCCCTACAGTTGTAGCATTGAACCACAAGTGGTTCTCTCCTTTCATCGGATACATTATCCTTCCTTTTCATGTCTTTTTGACACTCTTGATCATGGTGTCCTTCTTTCCCACACTTGAAGAATTTCCATGTCCCTTTGAGGTTGTTCCCATTGTGCAACTTCCCACATTTTTGGCATGTGGGTCATTGATTTTTCATCCCCCCTTTATCATTAGATCCAACAACTTGAAACTCCATCTTTATTTTCTTATCACCATAGCCATGAGACCATTCTCCAAACTCCATCTCCACTTTGATATCCCACCTAACAACTACTTCATAACACCCAAAGTCTCGAATTGTAACAGACTTTCAAATGTGTGGTTTTAATCCACTAAAGAATCTATCAATTTTTGATATCACTGTTGATAAAAAAACCCGAAGCATACCTTTCAAGCCTTGTGAAATTAGCTTCATAGTTTGTGATAGATTCTCCTTCTTTTTGCTTGAGCTCTATGAATTCTCTCTCCATCTTTGTGCGAAGAGTTCGTGGGATGTACTCATTAAGAAACATTATCTTAAAGTCTTCCCATTCCATCTCTTAAATTTCCTCCCTTAGCTTGGTGTTCTTAATAAAATCCCACCATTGATCAGCTTCTCCATCTAGATGATAAACGGCTAGAGTCACCTTCTCCGTCTCGGATCAGTGAAGAACAGAAAATATCTTCTCCATGGAGTTGACCCATTTTTCCGCATCTAGTGGATCAGAAGATCCACAAAACGGCGGTGGTCATTGCCGCATAAAAAATTTGATAGCTAGTTTCTCCATCTTTGGTGAAGGAGGAAATTTCAAATTATTATGGTTATTGTTCATAACCTGAGATAATTGGGTAAGCATCACCATGAAGTTTTGAACTCCACCTCCAAAATCATTGGGGATGTCATTTGGGCAATCGTTGCATTGGCCCTCGCATGATTTGTTGGCCTGATTTCTCCTGGTTCCCACCATTTTCTAAATTAGAAAAGGTTAGAACAAAACATAAGTAAAAAGTCATGAATAACTTATTAATTTAAACAAATATACCAAAAACATAACATATGGGATCCCTAGGTAAATATCCTTGTGTGCATATTTGTACTTAGTCTCATGTTGTAGGTTTTCTCAAGGGTTCACTAATCCTAATCCCCATATTAATTAAACCTACCTCTGATACCAACTATAGCATCCCGACCTTTTGTTACATTAATATTACATCGTTTCAAAGATAAAAAACATAATAGTATTACACTTAGATGATCCAATGGTTTAGTGTCTTGGGAAAACTAGGATAATACATAAAAAATACAACTTCAAGCATAAACATTCATTTAATTTCTTCTTCTATTGCTTCTTATTGGAACTTTTCCTCTCCTTAGTACATGTATCCACCTAAGGATATACATCAAAAGGGGTGACATAAAATCCCATTAAGAGGATAGATAAGAAAAATATAGCATGGGGTGAGCATAATCATAACATAGTCAAAAGATCATGAACCTGAGAGGAGCATAAATAAAATACTTGAAATGTGGAAATTCATAAAAATGAAACATCATATTTTAGTGGTTAAATACCACAAATACTTGTGAATGAAGCTAGAATCTTGTTCACACATCATTTCACATTTACTCATGAGATTAATCACTTTACCCAATGCATTGGAGTGCTATATAATTCTGGGCGCACCCGTCACATTTAAACATTCATATTGCGCTATATAGTTCCGGGCGTACCCGTCACATCATAACATTATCATTTATCATGAATGCCACAATGAACATATAACATAAATAAACATAATGATCCCATGAAAATGAATAAGTTTCGTCTCATAATAACACATTCATAAGCTTTGGGTTCCCAAAAATAAAGAGGGAACAACATACTTGATACAATAACTATCAACGTTGAATGAGGGTTAAAAGTTGAGTTCTTGAAAGAAGAGTTCTTTTGGAAAACATTTTGATGGACATAAAAACCAGTGACAGCCATTTATATCCCATAAAAGTAAAGGAAATGATGAACATATTATCTTTGAGGAGTAACCATATCAAAAATGGAGTGAAAAAGGGAGAACCTGAAGGAAGAAAATTGGGTTTGAGATTTCCCCTTACCTTGTACCTGAATGCTTCCTTATATTTAATGTCCTGTATAATGACATTATATTCATTAATTAGAAATCTATAACCATGTGTAAAATAATAGGGTTAATTATGGTTTCATTATGTCATATTATGTTCCTTTGGATGACTTATAGAGTTTAAAAAACATTGTTCGGGGATGTTCGTTTTTATGGTTTTTCTTGGGGGGTTCACTAGTATTCTTTAATTGAAGATCGGGTAGAACCTGAGTAGACATACAGAACTGATATGACATGTTATTAATGATATTAAAGGAGTTTTAATGATATTATAATGAATCAAATTATATCCATGTGGATGAATCATTAGATAAGAACTAAATGATGATTATTTGGGTTAATTTGGGTGGTTTTTCAATCACAACAAACTTGTTTTAACATTTCACATAGTAATATGGCCATAGGTTATTTCCAGAACTTAAAATAGAACATAATACATATAACATATTCTGGTTCAACCATAAAAATTGTTTCATTACTAGATCTGAAGGTAGAAATGGAAGAAGAGAGCATGTTGTTTTTGAAGGTGATAAATTAACACCTCATGAACAACGTTCTCTTTAATAAAATAAAAGGAAGAGGGAAAGGGTGAGGGGTGATATAATATACCATTAAAATCATAAAATTATAGTATATTTATAATACTAGAGTTACAAAACAATTTAGATGAATATAGGTGGTGGGAGATCAAGAAAATAACTTGAACCTGAAAGGAAATTAAAGAAGAAGAGGGAGGGAAATTAGCACTTGAATCCTTCACTTGAGAACCACCTTAAGTGCCTAATCTTGGTCTTTTGATGAGACAAAAAGCTCTTGGACGTGGCGGAGGGGATAGGGAAGGTTTTTGGGCAGATTTTATAGAATTTTTGAAGCTTGAGAGGTGTGGTTTTGCAAGAGGAGGGGGAGGGCTTATTTATACATGAGGAGGGAGGTGTTTTTGGTATAAAATATTAAATAAAATAATATATCAAGCGTTAGAATTTTAATAGTATTTTCTTGACATATAAAATATTATATTAATATAATATAATTCGTTTTAGGCTTTAATTCTTATTTATAATCCTAATTCATTAATTTATTAAAAGGAATGTGAAAGAAAGAGAAAAAGACACTTTAAGAAATCACCTTTTGACTTTAGACTTTGGAAAGTTCTTTTTAGGTTTGAGAATTGGACTTATTGTATTTTAAGGAAATATTTATGAGATTTAATATAATTTGTCCGAAACTAAAATTCTAGAATGTTTATGTCATCATTACATCATTCATGATGCAATTTAGTATACACCGATTATGCGAAAAACTGTATTTTTTACTATTCATCTGAAAATTGAAGTATTTCAGAATAAAACCAAAAAATTTCCCCTACCATTTTTCGACGTGTAGAATCTAAAAATGATTTCCATTTATCAAAAATAATTTTATAAATATTATAAATTTAATATTTAATTAAAATCATCATTTACTTAAAAACAGTTTTTATGATTAAAACGGATTTTATGGTGCTTCTGAAAATTACGCAGGGTCTTATAAAATATCTAAAAACTATAATACCTTGATTAAATAATTTATAAATACGTTATATGGAAATAAATATTCTTTTGAATTAATTAATTATAATTAATTAATTATTTATCACATAGAAAATATCAAAACGTTTACTAAGGTCAAATTGTCACATTCTATGATGACTAAATTTTATTTAATTATCTATAGGTATTGTTACTATAATATTTGATGATTTACTATTCATAAGGGTCCTATTAATATTCATAAGGGTACGTTTCTATTCACCAAAGAAATTATTTTTGTTTCATTAGACTCCAAAAAACATCTAGAACACAACCGTGTATGTGGGATTTTCAAAATTCCAAACATAGGAGTGAAACACTTATGTTTAATGGTCACTTAGAACTTAGTAGTTCATTATTTTATGTTTTCATGTTATTTTATGACATAAATATAGGAAGGGAATTTCCATTGAAAAACTTTGGGTCGTTACATTCTTCACCCCTTAAGAAATTTCGCCCTTGAAATTTCACTTTACACTGACAGGTGGGTGTACTTCTCTTTCATTGCCTCTTCTGGTTCCCAAGCTACTTCCTCAAACTTATGGTTCCTCCACAACACTTTGACAAGATGGGTTGTCTTGTGGCATAGAGCCTTATCACTTCAGTCCAGAATCTTTACCGGCTGATCCTCATAGGAGGGATCATCTTCCAGCTGCACCACCTCTGAGTTTAGTACATGTGAGGGGTCTGTTATGTACTTCCTCAGTAGTGATACATGACACACATCATGAACTTGAGCCATATTCGGTGGAAGTGCAAAATGATAGGCCATGGCTCCTATGCGGTCAAGGATCTGAAAGGGGCCAATGTACCTTGGGCTTAGCTTCTCTTTCTTCCCGAATCACATGACTGTCTTCCATGGAGATATTCGAAGGAAGACTTTATCTCCAACGTCGAACTACAAGTCCCTTCAACGGTTATCAGCATAGCTCTTTTGCTGACTTTGAGCAGCTTTGATATGTTTCTGGATGACTTGAACCTTCTCTGTCATCTCCTGAACAAGATCAGGTCCAAGTAGCTTTCTTTCTCCAACTTCATCCCAATAGGTTGGAGTTCTACATCGCTTCCCATAAAGAGCTTCATAAAGAGCCATCTGAATACTTGAGTGGAAGATATTGTTGTATGAGAACTCAAACAATGGGATATGCTGATCCCAACCACCTTTGAATTGAAGAGAGCTAGCTCTTAGCATATCTTCAAGCGTCTGGATAGTCCTTTCAGACTGGCCATCAGTTTGAGGGTGATAGGCCGTGCTGATATTTAATTCAGTACTCAAAGCATGTTGAAGGCTCCTACAGAACTTAGATGTGAACCATGGATCACGGTCAGAGACAATTGAGAGTGGAACATCATGCAGTCTCACCACTTCCTTCACATATATCTTTGCATGTTTCTCAAGCGAGAGTTCTTTCAGAATAGCGATAAAATGGGAAGTCTTGGTGAGTTGTTCAACCACAACCCAAATCACATTACTTCCCTTTGATGTCTTCGGGAGACCTATGAAAAAGTCCATAGTAAAAATTTCCCATTTCCACACGGGTATAGGCAATGGCTGCATTATACCCTTGGACTTTCGTCGCTCAGCTTTAACTTGTTGACATACCAAGAACCTTGATATATATTCCGCAATCTCCTTCTTCATGTTATCCCACCAAAAGTGTTCTCGGAGATCACGATACATCTTGGTACACCTAGGATGGATAGATAAAGTTGAGCTATGTGCATTTTCCAATATCTCCTTCTTTATCCCGGGTGATGAAGGCACACAAAGCTGTGTTCCAAACCGAATCACACCATCATCATCGATATGGAACTCTTGCAGCTTCCCTTCCTTTACTGCATTCACCCTCTTTTGTATCTCCACATCATCCCTTTGTGATTCCTTAATCTTCTCTTGGATGGATGGTTGCGCAATAATTTGGGAAAGGTAGGATGTATCCCCTGCCCTTATGATTTCCAAATCCATTCTTTTCATATCCAAGAAGATAGGGTCTTTCTCAATCCGCAACATGGATAGAGTAGTAGGTTCTTTCTTTCTTAGAACATCAGCTACCTTGTTCGCCATTCCAGGATGATAGTGAATAGAGAAATTGTAATCCTTGATTATCTCTAACCATCTCCTTTGACGCATGTTGAGCTCCTTTTGTGTGAATATATACTTTAGGCTCTTGTGGTCGATGTATATGTCACACTTCTCACCATAAAGGTAGTGTCACCCGATTTTCAAGGCAAAAATCACAGCTTCCAACTCTAGATCATGCATCAGGTAGTTATGATCATGGATCTTCAACTGCCGTGAGTCGTAGGCTATCACATTATCATTTTTCATGAGTACACAACCCAAGACTTTATTTGAAGCATCACTGTATATCACAAAACTTTCTCCACTTTTCGGTAGTGTGAGTACAGGTGCAGTGATCAGCCTTTTCTTTAGATCCTTGAAGCTTCCCTCAAATTCTTCCATCCAGACATACTTTACCGCTTTCCTTGTTAACTTAGTTAGTGGGCTTGAAAATCGTGAGAAGTTTCTCACAAAACGTTGGTAGTACCAAGCTAATCCAAGAAAACTACAGATTTTTGTGACACTAGAGGGTCTGGGCCATTCCTCAATCACCTTTTTCTTTGAAGGGTCCACATAAATTCCCTCACCTGTGATCACATGTACCAAGAATGTGAATTGATTCATCCAAAAGTCACACTTTCTGAACTTGGCATACAACTTATCCTTTCTCAATGTCTCCAACACAAGTCTTAGATGTTCTTCATGTTCCTCATTTCCCTTGGAGTAGATGAGAATATCATTGATAAACACTTTCAAAAATTTCTCAAGGTAATTTCCAAAGACTCTATTCATCAAATCCATAAATATTGCAGGGGATTAGTAAGTCTGAAGGGAATCACCAGAAACTCATAATGCCCATACCCTGTACGGATGGCAGTCTTATGAATATCTTCCTTATTCACCTTTACCTGATGATATCCAAAATGAAGTTCCACCTTTGAGAAGTATTGAGCTCCTCTTAAATGATCGAACAAGCCATAAATCCTTGGGAGAGGATACTTGTTCTTTATGGTGATCTTGTTGAGTTCCCGATAATCGATACACAACCGCATTGTTCCATCCTTCTTCTTCACAAAGAGCACTGGTGCACCCCAAGGCGATGCACGAGGGCGTATGAAACCTTTTTCTATATGCTCTTGCAGCTTCTTCTTTAACTCCTCCAGTTCAATAGGAGCCATCCTATAGGGGCACTTCGAGATAGGAGTTGCTCCGGGTATGAGTTCAATTGAGAACTCTACCTCACGATCCGGGGGAATTCCAAGTAAATCTTTCTGGAAATACATCACCATATTCCCTCATGATGGGCATTTCCTCAAGGTTGGAACTTTCCTTCGACACAACCATTTGGGTGAGGTATGCTTCTTCATAGGGAATCAACACCCACACCATTGAAGTATTTATCAAAGGAGATTCATGATCTTCCTTGCATTTGTAGAGGAGCATGGGATGGTTCGGGATATGAAAATATATTTCCTTTTCCCGAAAATTGATATGTGCTCTATATAACGAGAGCCAATTTATTCCCATTATAGCATCAAATTCCACCAAGGGAAGTATTAAGAGATTTTCCAGAAGAATCTTCCCACATCCGTCAATAGTAGAAGAGTCAAACACTTGGGTTGCAATGATTTCACCACTTGGTGTTTTTACAGATATCTCTACTTCAAGGTTTCAGGGCTTCGATTCTATAGTTCTAGAAAACTTTCAAGATATAAAGGAATGCGTAGAACCAGAATCAAATAAGACTTTTTCCATTATTGAGTGAATAGTAAGTGTACCTTGTATGAAATCATTATCATGATCCACCTCAGCAGTAGTGATGGAATAATCCTTCCCTTGTTCTGTTGGCTTTGGTGGTTGCTGGCACTGATTACCCTCGAGATCTCGAGGTTTAGTGCACTAGTTTGAATAGTGCCCTAGCTCCCTACAGTTGTAGCGCTGAACCATGAGTGGTACTCTCCTTTCATCGGCTACATTATCCTTCCTTTTCATGTCTTTTTGACACTCTTGAGCATTGTGTCCTTCTTTCCCACATTTGAATCATTTCCCTGTCCCTTTGAGTAAGTTCCCATTGTGAAACTTCCCACATTTTTGGCATGTGGGTCGTTGATTTTTCTTCCCACCTTTATCATTAGATCCAATAGCTTGAAACTCCATCTTTCTTTTCTTACCACCATAGCCATGAGACCATTCTCCAAACTCCATCTCCATTTTGAGAGCACACCAAACAACTTCTTCATAACTCCTAAAGTCTCGAATTACTAGAGACTTTTGAATGTGTGGTTTTAATCCACTAATGAATCTATCAATTTTTCTATCATTGTTGATAACAAAACCCGAAGCGTACCTTGCAAGCCTTGTGAAATTCGCTTCAAAGTTTGTGACAGATTCTCCTTCTTTTTTCTTGAGATCTATGAATTCTCTCTCCATATTTGTGCGAAGATTTCATGGGAAGTACTTATTAAGAAACATTATCTTAAAGTATTCCCATTCCATATCTTAAATTTCCTCCCTTGGATTATTGTTCTTAATAAAATCCCACCATTGATCAGCTTCTCCATCTAGAGGATAAAGGGCTAGAGTCACCTTCTCCAGCTTAGAACAGTAAAGAACATAAAAGATCTTCTATATGGATTTGACCCATTGTTACCCAACTAGTGGATCGGAAGATCCACAAAACGGCGGTGGTCGTTTCTCCATAAAAAATTTGATATCTAGTTCTTCCCTCCTTGGTGAAGGAGAAAATTCCCCATTATTATGGTTATTGTTCATAACCTGAGATAATTGGGTAAGAATCTCCATGATGTTTTTAACTCCACCTCCAAAATCATTGGGGATGTCGTCCGGGCAATCATTTCATTGGCCCTCGCATGTTTTGTTGGCATGATTTCTCCTGGTCCCCAACATTTTCTAAATTGGAAAAGGTTAGAACAAAACATAAGTAAAAAATTCATGAATAAATTATTAATTTAAACAATTATACCAAAAGTATAATATATGGTATCCCTAGGTAAATATCCTTGTGTGCATATTTGAACTTAGTCTCATGTTGTAGGTTTTCTCTTGGGTTCACTAATCCAAATACCCAAATTAACTAAACCTGCCTCTGATACCAACTATTGCATCCTGACCTTTTGTTACATTACTATTACATCGTTTCAAAGATGAACAACATAATAGTATTACACATAGAGTATCCAATGGTTTAGTGTCTTGGGAAAACTAGGACCATACATAACAAATACAACTTCAAGCATAAACATTCATTTAATTTCTTCTTCTATTGCATCTTATTGGCACTTGTCCTCTCCTTAGTACATGTAGCCACCTGAGGATTTACATCAAAATGGGTGATCTAAAATCCCAGTAAGAGGATAGATAAGAAAAATATACCATGGGGTGAGCATAATCATAACATAGGCAAAAGATCATGAACGTGAGAGGAGCATAAATAAAAGACTTGAAATGTGGAAATGCATAAAAATGAAACATCATGTCTTAGTGGTTAACTAATACACATACTTGTGAACCAAGCTAGAATCTTGTTCACACGTCATTTCACATTTAATCATGAGATTCATCACTTTACCCAATGCATTGGAGCGCTATATAATTCCGGGCACACCCGTCACATCATAACATTATCATTTATCATGCATGCCACAATGAACATATAACATAAATCAACATAATGAACCCATGAAAAGGAATGGTTTTCATCTCATAATAACACATTAATAAGCTTTGGGTTCCCAAAAGAAAGAGGGAACAACATACTTAATACAATAACCAACAACCTTGAATGAGAGTTAAAAGGTGAGATCTTGAAAGAAGAGTTTTTTTGGAAAACATTTTGATGGACATAAAAACCAGTGAAAAACATGTATATCCGAGGAAAGTAAATTCAATGATGAACATATTTTCTTTGAGGAGTAACCATATCAAAAACGGAGTGAAAGAGGGAGAACCCGAAGGAAGAAAATTGGGTTCGAGATTTCCCCTTACCTTTTACCCGAATGTTTCCTTCTCTTTAATGTCCTGTATAATGACATTATATTCATTAATTAGAAATCCAGAACCATGTGTATAAAAATAGGGTTCATTATGGTTTCATTATGTCATATTATGTTCCTTTGGATGACTTATAGAGGTTAAAAAACATTGTTCGGGGATGTTCGTTTTTATGGTTTTTCTTGGGTGGTTCACTAGTATTCTTAAATTGAAGTTTGGGTAGAACATGAGTAGACATCCAGAACTGATATTACATGTTATTAATGATATTACCAGAGTTTTAATTATCTTATAAGTAATCAAATTATATCCATGTGGATGAATCATTAGAAAAGAATTAAATGATGATTATTTGGGTTAATTTGAGCGGTTTTTGGATCAAAACGAACTTGTTTTAACTTTTCACATAGTAATATGGCCATAGTTTATTTACAGAACTTAAAATAGAACATAATACATATAACATATTCTGGTTCAAACATAAAAATGGTTTCATGACCAGATCTTAAGGTAGAAATGGAAGAAGAGAGCATGTTGTTTTTGAAGGTGATAAATTAACACCTCATGAACAACGTTCTCTTTAATAAAATAAAAGGAAAAGGGAAAGGGTGTGGGTGATATAATATACCATTAAAATCATACAATTACATTATATGTATAATAATAGAGTTAAAAAATAATCTGGATGAATATAGGTGGGGAGAGATCATGAAAGGAACTTGAACTTGAAAGGAAATTAAAGGAGAAGAGGGAGGGAAATTACCTCTTGAATCCTTCACTTGAGAACCTCCTTAAGGGCCTAAGATTGGTCTTTTGATGAGACCAAAAGATCTTGGACATGGGGGAGGGGATATGGAAGGTTTTTGGGTAGAGTTTAGAGAATTCTTGAAGCTTGAGAGGTGTGGTCTGGCAAGAGGAGGGGGAGTTCTTATTTATACAAGAGGAGGGAGGTGTTTTTTGTATAAAATATTAAATAAAATAATATATCAAGAGTTAGACTTGTAATAGTAGTTTCTTGAAATCCTAAATCATATATTAATATAATATAATTCTTTTTAGGCTTTAATTATTCTTTATAATCCGAATTCATTAATTTATTAAAAGGAATGTTAAAGAAAGAGAAAAAGACACTTTAAGAAATCACCTTTTTACTTTAGATATTGGAAAGTTATTTTTAGGTTTGAGAATTGGACTTATTGTATTTTAAGGAACAATTCATGAGATTTAATATAATTTGGCCAAAACTAAAGTTCTAGAATGTTTATGTCATCATTACATAATTCATTATGCAATTTAGTATACACCGATTATGCGAAAAACTGTATTTTTTACTATTTATCCGAAAATTGAAGTATTTCAGAATAAACCCAAAAATTTAACCCTAAACTTTTTTGACATGTAGAATCAAAAAATGATCTCCATTTTTCAATAATAATTTTCTAAATATTATTAATTTAATATTTAATTAAAATAATAATTTACTTAAAAAATAGTTTTTAAGATTAAAACGGATTTTATGGTGCTTCCAAAAAATACGCAGGGTCTTATAAAATATCTAAAAACTGTATGAAATTGATTCAATAATTTATGAATACATTATATGGAAATAAATATTCTTTTAAATTAATTAATTAATTATAATTAATTAAGTATGACTTAGAAAATACCAAAACGTTTACTAAGGTCAAATTGTCACATTCTAAGATGACTAAATTTTATTTAATTATCTATAGGTAATGTTACTCTAATATTGGATGATTTACTATTCATAAGGGTCATATTACTATTCATAAGGGTACGTTAATATTCATCAAAAAAATTATTTTTGTTTCATTAGACTCCAAAAAACATCTAGAACACAACCATGTATGTGGGATTTTCAAAATTCCAAACATAGGAGTGACAAAATAATGTTTTAAGGTCACTTAGAACTTAGTAGTTCATTATTTTGTGTTTTCATGTTATTTTATGACATAAATATTAGAAGGTAATTCCATTGAAAAACTTTGGGTCGTTACAAACCCTAGGTCTCATCAGGCCCTATTTTTCAACCACCAACAAATCACCTGGCCCCAATCACATAGGTCAGAGGGACTCCTCCACCACTCCTCGATTATATCTACTTTGGGAAGCACTGCTTCTCCCACAATGATTTCTCGCATCTCAAAAACATGTCTTAGAGGGGGAATGACCCCTCTGCCTTGTGAATTTGAAGCTATATTGAACATAATCGACATAAGGTACTAGAAAAGCCCCATGTCACACTGGTTTAAGCATCGATAAAGAAGAGGAAGGAAAAGCGTACCTCACAATAATATCTACCAATTGCTACTAAAAAAATTATAAAGGAAACACAGTGTACCTCCATGAATCCTCAGTGATTCTGGGTAAAGGATTCTACAGCCTACAACATCCCTCACCCACATCCACCAGATCCTCAAGCCTTGCATGTACCACCTAAGGGTGGTGGTGGAAACTCCTCGATCAACCAAACACCAACTACTGCTCTCCCAGATCCTCCTACACGTCATCTATCTTGGATAAATTCCATCTCCAACTTATTACATGACCAAGGCAGCATATTTACTAGATCTCTCTCAATAGCACAATGGGTCGAAAAATCTCTAGAAATATTTCCTCAGCCATCACAAGCATAACAACACCTATCATATGGGGTTCTTGATCCCTGGAGCGGCTCCTGTTCTACAAGGCCACAGTCCCAATTCTATGCACGGGTAAGGATCCTACAACATGATCTTTTCATCTGTTGTCTACCAAATGCTGTAGAAACCTCATCCTCATGATCAAAACTATGGAAAAAATTCTTTTTTCCCTCTTCTAAGAATCTATCTACTACTAGAGTCCTCTCAAGTACCCCCACATAAGAGGGAAGGAATAAGAAGACCACACCTAGTCAGATGTCTCTGTAGAGTCTCCTATCAATGTTCCAAGATCGGAATAACATATCTCAAACCATATCTAGGGTGTAACATGATAGGTCTATGAACCTCACTGAGTACTCTGCCACATTCATCCAACCATTTTGAATCTCCAAAATCTACTAGATACACACTGGCCTCAATGTTTCTGGGTATAACTCTTCCTTGAAGAGTTTTTAAAACTCTACCCAAGTGAGCGTTAACTCTTTATGGGACTGTGTCACTAAACTCCACCACCACTCAGCTAAACGTAGTATAAGGATGCCTCTAGTACCCCCATTTGATCAGAAGGTGTCCTCACTAGGTGGAAAAAAACGTCAATTCCTAAATATATTCATCAGCTACCTGGGGGTGTGGATCACCCTAGTACCTCATTGGTTGCTACCTCTGGAACTTGTGCAACAAACTCAGCTTATGTTCATCCTTTTCCTGAATTGCTGTCACAACTAGCTACTCAAATGGTGGTGGCTGAACTAGAAGACCACCCAAAATACTATGTTGGAAAAATGTGTCCTACACAAAAACCTCATCATAGGGTATATTTTCACCATAATCTAATAATAGAACCTTGTTTGGATGTCACAGTGTTGGAATCTTGAAAAACAATTCAAGACGTGCCATTGAAAAACAATATATCTGGGGAGATGAATAATGATGGATATGAAAAATGCCAAAATCTAGTCCTATATGATGCATACACCATTATTTACCTATGACCATTGTCCTAATGAACAAAGTTGACAAGAAAGTTATAAGATTCATGGTGAATGGATATTTCGGTTGCTGAAAAAACACTATAACCTTTGTCTTGTGAGAAAAACATGAAAAACCCCTAAGACTATCACTATTCAACCAAAATTAAGATCATGACACCACAATCCAAATTTGGAAAACTTTATGATACCACTCTATCATGAATGGACCCCATAGGGCCCAAGACATAACTCCCCAAACATGCCTCTAATAGGCCAGAGGCTGAAAACTACCACCAAGAAGGGATATCAGTCATATGGGAGGCCTTTTTTTTGTACTCATATGTACGCACATACAAATACCTCAATGAAGAAATTAAGAGATATAAAAATATGTAAACTAAAAAATCCTTCATAAATATACTAAAAAACAAGAGTACACTAGGAGTATTGAAAGCATAACAAGGGTAATCACATGGACACCAAGAGGCTGTAAAGCACCCTACCTGCGCAAAAGGAGGGGATCACTATCAAATGTAGTTTCTAGAAACTCTTTGGCCCAACTCTGATAAAAAAAACTCAGTCGGTATAGCTCACTAAGATTTTACTTCCATATGTCCTTCGGGGACTCCATTGAAATTCTTGGGGTCTATACAAGACATAACACATGTGGGAAAAGCCTATGTCGGGTTGAGTATAAACATAATCAATAGGTTCCCCAAAAACACCAAAAGAAAAGTTAGAAACTGAAATTAAATAGTCTTCTTGACCAACTTAGAGAGAACCCAATTGGGGGAGAAACTCCATCTCAAACCATCATGGTATATACACTAACAATCTTCTCTATCCATAAGGGGTGTCAACCCAGAAACATGAAAACACAACAAGGACTCCCCGAAATCACTAATATATACTCATTTCAGACATAAGGTCTCATGATTTTTTGACCTCATAGCCTATAATATGATTCTACACAGGGATCTAGAAGTAATAAAAAACTAGTAGAATAAACTCCACAAAGTGAGCTATCCTAGATGAATCCTATATGAGTGGTATAGTTCAGCAGGGAAAAATATAACATTCCAAATAATACATCTTAGAGAACATGATCCATATGGAACAATTTACTATGTCCAACTCTAGTTCCCAACACCAAAGATCTAACCATCACTAACTTGTTCTCTACACAAGGCTAAATAAACCGAATAGAGGGACCCAAAACATTACATTATCTTATAGTTGAGGGATTAATAAATACTAACTAAATAGTGAAACCATTTTCACTTCTATATGGAGTGTCCCACACCTCATTCCATTGAGGGTGCACTAACTTCTAACTAGGAATCATAAGTACTTAGTGGAGGGTCTTGCTCCTCATAACTGTACTCAATAGATGAGGGATCACTAACCTTCATGGAGGACCCTCTCCCCACTGCTACTTGAAGATGGTGAGTACCACTCTATAAGTGAGTACCATCACCCAGGTATGATATGGGAGTAAGCATATACTAGATCAGTCACTATAGGGGACTCAAACACTAGCACAATAGGGGAGTACTACCCCCAGGCTAGAGGACCCACTCCCTTAAAGGGGTGGGGAGTACTAACTCTGCCACAAAATATGATGTATGGAGGACATGCACCCTGGAATGACTAGGGTGTTCTGACTATAAGGATAGAGGACCCACACCCTAACATGATTGGGGAGTATGCACTCAAGCTATACATCACATATAGTGGAATCCACCCTGACATGATAGGGTAGTACTGACTCCAAAGATAGGGGACCCGCACTCTGGTCCAATAGCGGAGTACCTACTCTATCTGGCCAAATAGTATCTAGGTCCCACACCCTGGCTCATCATGGAAGAGCTATCTCAAACTAAGCAAGTAAAATGGGGAACCCAGACCCTAATCCATCATGAGATTACCAAACCCGAATGAACTAACCTAAGTTATAGAAATAATTCCCACAATGTGGGGAGTTCCGTCTCTACCAAAATAGATAGGTAAAGGAAACATCTGCCTTGGTGCCATAGGGGATCACCAATATACCAGCCAAATGATTCTTGGGGACCCAGATTATAAAGAGATAGGGAACGATACTGACCCTGACATCAACTTAGGGATTCACCCCAACCACTGGCTAATGTTAAACACCACTACAAAAACATCATTCTCGAAACATGACACTTCTTATCCCATGGATGAAATAGAGTCCACCATTGTGTTCTATATGATATACTACTAAATATAGAATTATCAGAAGCCTAAATCCATGTCCCGTATGGGGAGATGAGGAAGTAATAAGATAACAAGAAAAACCTCAGTGGAGTACATAGTGTGAACTATGGTCCACATGGAGTGTGAACCCACCCGAGCACTTGGACGTGTATCCGATCTACATGGCTTTCTAACCCACATGGGGATACATGACATGTACAACCTATACACGACATTTCCTAATCATCCAATCCTTTTCCATGTATCCCCTTCCATAGGGCCGACCATCCTTTCCTCTCACACACCGTGTATCCCATACATCATGACATCTTCTGGCTAACCAGACACTTGAACAAGTGGTTTTACTATTCCCATGTAGAACACCCCAAGTCTATATAATTTGGTTGTTTACTTTTATATTCCCATGTACTATTAAATGTCTAATCCTATCCATGTCCTCTGGCCACACGGTTTGGTTCACTAGATGGCATGTAAGCTCGGTACAAAGCGTCTAGTCCCCAAAAGTCTACTTCCATGAATAGGAAGGAATTCATCAAATGTATCACTTGAATACACACCATGTAGATGGTAATTCGAGATGGAAATTAATTTAAAAAAAATACTCAATTCACCCCGGTTTACCCCGAAACCTACTGATCACCCTAGTAGGGAAATCTAACTTTCATAATAGGGATATAAAACCTTAAAATTATGCAAAACAAAGGGGATATGGACCAAAACTAAAACATTCCTACCTCAAAGGTGAAACCAAAATCATTAGGTACAGAATGACACCCATATCATGCTTCTCATTGATCTAATAATGATCAATTCAAAGAATAAAGATCGACAAAACCTTGTCACTTTGATTTAGCTTCATTTTCATCATTGCCAATGGGGGAGAGGATAGGAGAAGCTCATCTTATAGTAATCTCATGCAACGTGCGGTAGAGGGGAGTTATTTGATTATATTTATAATTATAATTTCATTTAATTAATTATTCCACCAAACAATGCCCCGTTAAGTCACCTCCGGTGAAAATATCTGGATCCAGACAACTTTAGTTCACACTTAGGGTAATCCCGACTTTTTAAAATCAACTGTGACGTCATATTTTTGATCTGAGACTCCACTTGAATGTTATTCATGTTTAAATAGAAATTACATGATAATGAAAAAATATATTTACTATTTTTAAAATCCCCACACCGAATCTCTCTGGGCCCTAGAATCCTTCACTGAATCAGCACCAGACTTCAAAAATATTCTTAAGAATATTCCAAAGTGTTATAGGTTCAACCTCAGTCACTTAAATTTTATCATCATTAAAAATTAAAAATAATTAATATCATAAGAATAATGTATTATTTTTAAAAATATCCATTTATCACAAATCATAACTTATTTTTATCCAAAATAAAATATATTATAGATATTAAAAGAAAGAGAGTGTCATTTTATAAATATTTAACATAAAATAATATAAATTTCATTTCAAAGAAAAATGAAACCAAATTCCCATATATTTGACGTTAGTATAGGTTTTTTCTAATTAATCTAATGAAATTAAATAAAGTAAATTATTATGTTGACTTCGAGACATTATCTCATTGTTTTAACACTTTTTAAACTAGTTTACCCTTACCGAGGTGACTAATAATTTCTGCAATTACTATTCATAATGACCAGAATTAAAGGGACCTATTTTTAAAATTTGAAAACCATAATTTAAAATTGTAAATAAAATTTTCATGATTCAATCTCTAAAATCGGAAGAAATAAATTTTAATATCCATGCATAAAACACATTGAAAACAATTTTTTGAAAAATGTTTTTTAACCCAATAATGAACTTATACCAAAATAAATTATAATGTTGATTACTATGTAATAAATTAGATTTTTTTAAATGAAATTATAATTATTTTACTTTAATATCCAATTACAAATATGATATTTATTTTACATTATTTTATATAATGAAAATAAATGATAGTTTTTCTGATATTGTTATTTTTCACTCTTCACATTAAAGTATATCTTTTCAGAAAAATAATAAAAATTCACCCTAAGATAATGTGAAAATTATAATAATTTTTTTTATTATTCTCATAAAATATAATTTATATAAATTGTTTAAATTAATTATAATGTTCATGATTTTATTTAATAAAAACCATTTTCAATGAAAACAAATTTTTTAAAAGAATAAAATGAATTTACAAAAGAATTATACTTATTTATTATAAATAAATCAATACAATTGAATTGAGTAGAATATTTCTATATGTATTTCATAATTTGGTTAATCCTATACATACCAAAAAAATTTATGCCTTGGTTATAATATGTTTTAGTTCATTTTATCATCAATTCTATTTTTCTAAAATGCTATCAAAAAAATTCAATTTATTTTAAGAGAATTGTATTATAAAATCTTGATGTTTTACATTCTACCCTATTAAATAAGATGACCACTCACATTATTAACTATCACTTTATATTATTAGTATATCATGACATAGTAGTAATATCTAATTTATATTCTATAATGATAACTAATTTTTATTTCCCCACAAGGAAACATAATATTTCTTTATTAAGTATTTCTAAGACAAAGTACAAATATATATAAGACTCATGGGTTTTTAAAAACATAACTGAATAGTTGAGTGATAATTTATTCATAAGACATTATAAATTTATTTTCCTCATACTTTAGTGAAAAAAATAATTTACATCATTCTAGATGAATATTCAATATGTAACACAATTATTCACTTCCTAGAACCATAAATGGTTACTGTATATCAAAAATAGATATAGAAACAACTTATTTCATAAAGGATCTATAACATATCCCATAACATTCTATAAATAATTTCCCTTATAGACATATCATTTATAAAACCTTCCGTCAAAACCTGAGAGAATCTAAAAAATAAGAAAAGTGATCTCAGATGCTCAATAAGTGTAAACGTAGAAGAAATCAATCAATGATAAAACATGAGCATAATAGTATGATAAAATAATCATAAAATAAGTTATTCATACCCAACAAATTAAATATATTTAATCAAAAGTCAATACAATTCTCTTTTTAACACCCCAAGCTTCCACGGTACGCTTCTCTTTGAATAATACAATAATGTGTGTTATACACAACTTCGAGTTCTAACGCACACCACAACCAATCAAACTAGCCGCTATGAATAGTAATACCCACTTTTTAAATTTTTATAAATTTTATCTTTGAAAATGGAATTCATTTTTGGATTCAGAATATCAAAATTATCATAGGGTGAATTTTTGGTACTTTTCTGATAACTTTCATATTTTGATGAATAGAAAAATTACTAAATTTTAATTAAAAACAACTTTTTTAATCGAAATAATTTAGAGTGATAAAATAAATATTTTTGTGATTTTAAAGTATAATTAGATTATATTTTTACCATTTAATTAAATGTTGGTCATTTGACATAATTTCACATTTAAACTGGACATAAGAAAATGTCAATCTTTTGATAGTTATTATTTCTTAAAAACACGCTTTTTGTTTTGACAACGGGAATTAATTTTAAATTAATTTCTGCCACTTCTGTGTTTTGAATTTAGAAAAATGCATTCCATATTTATAATCATGAGTTCCAAATTCTGTAAATAGGGAACTTTTATTTTTAGACATTTTGAATAATTACTTCGATAAATATTTTATTTACCATGATTAAAGGGTAAATCTGGTAAATAAGGGTAAAAAATAATATTATAATAATATTAATTAACCCTAAAACCTGTCCTAAACCTATTGGTTGATACATGTCCGACCCTGGGAATATTTAAGTCTATTTTGGGATCCCATAGATCCACTTGTAAGTGATAATTACACTTTATATTAATTAAGTTAAAGTAAATAAAAAATGACATAAGCATATATATTTTAGAAAACAATTTTTACATGGGGTTATATATGTTATATTTTAAAATATAAATATTAAATATAAAGATAAAAATATTTTCTACATAGGGGTATTTTATTTATAATTTTAGACATTGAATAATTAGATATATATATGACACATTAATAATGCAGTATTTTCCTTATTAATGAAAGAATCAAATAATTGGTATTATAAATGTTAAAATAAATATAATTTGAAAGTTTTTATGACATAAAATAATTTTATATGTTAATAGGACTTTTTATTATTGATTAAATCAATTTTTTTTGAATTAATAATGTTTTAAAGACTTTAAAAAAATCAATTATTAAATAGTGTTTAAATTGATATAAATGATTTTTTATAACAAATATTATATTATTAATTGATATTATATTTCTAAAAATATAAGGTTTGGGCCAATGACTTATATAATGATAGGTGTACTATTAATGGACCACATGGAGGTCTCTTGGAAGTTTTTAGTATGTTTATTAACTTTATAATATAAAAATATGAAGAGACATGGAAAATGTCAAACTATTTAACTGATAGTTAAATAAAAAAGATAAAGTTAATATAGTGACTCAAACCTATCTAAAACCTATTGTTTTAGTGATTTTTGACCTATACCCACCTTAAACTCTAAATAATCCACTTTGGAGTCATTAGAAACCGAATATGAATTTATTATAAAATAATATTTCTAGCTTTTCCTATCTTCACCCCTCTTATAAAAGGGAACCCACCCTTCCATATAATTCACACCTTCAAAGCCTTTTTTCTCATCTAAACCCTGCCCAAATATTCTCTCAAATTCTATAACTTCAACATAGAGGCATTGGTTTGATCATAAAGCTAACGCAATGAGCCCTTTTGATCAAATCAAAAGGTAGAACCTGAAGAAGAGGTAATGATTTCACCACCCTCTTTCAAGTTCTTTTCTTCTTCCACTTATTCATTGTTTGTTACTTACATTCTTAAATAATAACTCCAATACCTTCTATATAATTTTATGTTATTATAAATATGTTACAACCATATTCAGTATTCTATCCATCGTTTGAATGAAATGTCACCATACGTGAGTACGTACGTCCTACCGTCTCCACGTCGTGGTTTAATTGTTATTCAATATATTATTATTTAGATGTGTATAATAATGATTTTTAGTTTATTTGAATAATAAATATAAAATGATAATGATTATTTATATACTATTTACAATCCAATTATATTTGTTTTAATATCAAAATAATGATATTGTCGCTCGTGCGTACGTACGGATTACAGTCTCCACGAACGCGATGAGATTCATCCCCATCATATCCATTCAAGACTAAATTTCATTTGATGATTAAAAATAATTTTTAGAGACATGATATCATTCTATATATGAATAATATACATCCCATCCATTACAAATATGGCTCACATAACAACTAATATACAGGAAAATGAATCCGTTAACACCCGAAACAATGATAATACTAAGATATTATCAAAAAATCAATGTTAAAAGAGAATATATGATATCATATTAATTTATATGATTCATGTATTATTCAATAAGAATTATTTCACCATTATAATGTAGGTTAAACTACCCTCGACCAAGGAAAAAGTACAAAGTAAGGATTTTCTTCTCTCGCTTCTAATTATGTGGGATTTCCATTGTTAACCACTTATTTTTTGCATGTGGTGTGTGTACTGCCCATGAATGTTTTCATTGTGTAATATAATTTAATTTATGGATATTTACATAATAATTTTATTATCCTTCTTTCATGGGTGTATGTTTCGTAAGTTACCAAATCAATAAAGGAATTTGAAATTTCAATTTCCACTCATTCGGCTTTACGTATACTTCATTAATTATTTTACTCCAAGATTATGTGTGAAATCACTATTTATTTACTTATGTCATTATTCCTAATCCCATTTCTATGGACATAAATTTGATACACATAATCACTCCATTTATAAATTCTCATGTCATTGATATGAACTTGACAAGAGTAATTTTGACTCAATCTCCATTTGTTGAGTCAAATATCCAATTCATTGGTGTTGTTTTTACAAGAATATGTGTGAATGCCCTCTGATTTATTTACACAGAATATCCAATAATATTGAGTGTATTTATATTTTTCACACATAATTAGTTTGTTGATTTATCCTTAACATAATGATGAGGTCTTTATAATAGATTTCATTTCAATTTATATTCCATTGAGACTTATTTGTTGTTATACACCAAATCACTTTTATATGGTGTATATAATGTACTTTGACATATTATATCATGAATCCCTTTATTCTCAGGATATAAAAATGTTTTGATTACCTCAATTATTTTTATTCAAGTGTCTTTATCTTGGTTAGAAACTCTAACTAAAATATCATTTTTAAATGTTTTAAAGATTTATTATTCTAAATCTTTCTCATTAATGTCCATGTTTTAAAAATGGTTTTAAGGATTTATTTATATTGAAATTAATGTTTTAAAATTAAAATTCCTTTTAAAATTTTCAAAGTTTTATGGGACACTTTGATTCAAAAATATATTTTAAAACGGCTTCTTGACAAGTAGTGTGACTTTTAAATGATTTCTAGAAAAGGGGGATATTTCTCTCTAATTGTTTTGATGATTATTTTCATATATGTCAATATCCTTCATTATTCCTGATTGAGGATAATATTATACAATAAAATATTCTATATTGTATCAAATGAGTTATGTTTGACTGTGGATGTGCTATTTTTATACCATTCATGGTTTGTGGATAAAGAACTGAAATTTCATATGCTAGTTTTAATACGATATTTTGTATTATGTTTCAACCTTTTCATATGAAGAATGCATTGGACATAGTAAGTGATGGGTGGAGCCTTCTATAGCTCCTCGATGCATCGGTAGGTCTCATGAGACATACTAGTGTCTTGTCACAAGGCCTAGACAAAATATTATTTAAAGTATTGGCACAAGGCCTTGACTATGTGGTTATGATAGTCTAGCATTATGCATTCCATTATTATGAAAGTGGTTATTGATATTGCATGTGATTATTTGACTAGTAGAATATCCATGTGAATATGTAAATGGAATTATTTCATTTTATCTTTGCCATATTATTATGAAGTTCATGTTTAAAAGTCTTTTGTTTTAGTTATACATCGCCTTAAATGTTTATGCTTATTTATGAAAGTTTCTGCTATATTGTTATCCTTACTGAGCATCTGATCTCACCCCTTTCTATGTTTAATTTTACCCAGGATGTGAAGAAGTATTTTATGAATTACCTGTAGGGATAGTATGAGGATATGAGTGTGATCTATGGAGACAAGATGTTGTTGTAGTTTTTCACTTTATGATGTAATGTAAACTTTATGAATGTATCTAGTGATTCCAAGGATACTAAAATAATCGGTATTTCTAGACTTGACCTTTTTTGATCATGCCAATGATACATAATAATGCACTGAATCTGGGTAACTGGGGTTAGGGAAATACTTTTGGTATCAGAGGAAGTTTAGTACAAACCTTGGAAACTATATTTTTCTAAACATTGATTAGAGCACATATCCCTAAGATAGACTTTGAGTATTAGTATAGAAAAACTTCCTAAAATTTTGGTATTGTATTGATTTTGTGAGTTTTCCAAGAAATACATCCATGTTTGGATATGATCAGGGAGAGGTAGCTCTGGTACAGATGTACCTTGGGGTAAAACAAGAATACACTGCTTTGAACTAGACTCGAACGAGAACTGGTGAACGAAAAGGGTCCTTGATGCACTCTTGGTTACGGCACTCCCAGGGGATATGCTTAAGATAATTTACATTTTCTCTATAAACTAATTTGAAGTATTTTAATATAAGATGAGAATAAATGACCTTGGTTAATTTTATGGCGTTTCAAATTGAAAATATGGTGTCATGATATTATCTAAATGATTTTGTGACTACTATTACTCACACAATGCATTCTAGTTTTAGTCAATGGCTGGATTCCAAGGAAGCCATAGTAACTTTTATAATGATTTACAAGGTGGGAACAATGGTGGAAATGAGAAACAAAAAGGAATGTGGATAGGCCTAAAGTATATTTTCCTCATGACGAGTAATTTTTCCAAAAATATGATAAAAAACATATATATTAACCAACTCCCGGACTCAACAAAGAGGAGAAAGGAAGTGAATGATAAGAGCTCCAGTTGTGGGGACCATGGAGAGAAGAACCCTCAATTTCCATCGTGCCATAAATTTGGAGGGAGACACCCATGAATGTGTCTCAATGGAACAAAGAAATGCTTTATGTGTGGGAAAGAAGGGAATAAAGTAAATAATTGCCGAGGAAAAATGAAGAGTACTATGAAAGAAGATAAAAATGATCCTAATATTCAAATTACAGTCATTTGTCGTAAATGTAAGGTACCTTGGCATTACCCAATTCAATGACCTATTATATAGGATAACCTCCAGGTCAAGGAAGAAACTATGTGGAAATAAATGCATTGAAAAATGTTTAAATGTATTAGTGCTCTTTGTTATTGAGATTACTTTGGGTGAATTTTCTCTTATCTGTGTACCCCTGAAATTTATCATGTGAAAATGATATTTGAGGAAGAATTATATTTTTTGTTGTGGATATAGTTATAAATAACCATTTGGTTTTATATTATCCTTGGATTCAAGTCAATTAAAAGTTATTATATTTTGGGATGAAAATGCAAGGTATGAGATAACATTTGTGGTTAAATTGTGTTATGGTTATTTTGAGGAATTTATCTCATTTTTGTAATGTTATAAAATATAGTTTTTGAAAAAGGACAACACGCAGACCATGTGACAACCTGTCGTGTTAGAAAAATCTATGGGAATCGAACCCACAACCAGAGTGCGATTAGGATTTATTGCCTACCACTGGACTACGTGATGTCCCAGGTTAGTGTGACTAATTATTTTTAGTTAAATTATTTTATTGATCAATAATAAGTTGGTTTGGGATCTTATGTATTATCAAATGAATACCCTTATTCTAATAAAATTATTTAGTGATTACGTGATAAATGTTATTTTGGGAGATGCTTACTTTGTTAGGAACACTATATGCTCAAGGAAAATAGAATACTATGGGATTTCGTTTGAGGAATAATGGTGTATTTTTATCTACATTTTTATCGAATATTTATAGTGATTTGGTTTATTTATGGAAATGATTAACCTATAATAGAGAATATGTGATTAGGATAATTACTTTTATGTATGTGACTTTAAGAGTAGTTGATGTCATTCGGAGATACAGTTTAACATGGAAGACTACATGACCAGATTCTTCTATGTTTTTGGTTTCAATATTATATTGGATTATATTGAATGATTTGAAGGACAATTTTTTATTGAATGATATTTATTTAACATTGGGGTATTGTTGGTTTAATTTTAGAAATTAATATTAGTGTTTCTTTCTCTAATGGAATATCCTTTTGGGGGATCATCAAATCTTATACTAATCATTTTGGTTTTGATTAATCTATAATGACAAGGTAAACATATAGTTTATCCTCTGTGGATCATGTGATTCTCTAGAAGTTTATTCTAGCTCTTCCAGTGTGAACAAGTATTCTTGAATACTCATCATTTAAAAAAATGAGTTAGTGGTAGAAATTTATTAAAGATTAAAACTCTACTTAAAAAGTAATTATATCTCTTTATGTTCTTAGTCAATCTCATAAATAAAATAATCATCTTTATTTAATGTAACTTTCAAAAAATGTTGTCCGTTTATTTTTCCTACTGGGAAACTAATGACCGTTCATCCCATCACAAGTTTTTGGTTTTCTTGTTGTTAACTTCTTCATGATCATGTTTTATATCCCTCTCCATCAAAACATGGAACTTAGTTTATCATCCATATCTATTTTTTCCAACATGGAATCCTAGTATGGGTTATCTTGGGTGACTTTGTACTTCTCTTTCTTTCTTTTAAAGAGATTGTTTTATTGACTCTTTTTCTAATGTGGGACTTTCCATTATATTCCCAAGCCCAATTTTAAAAATTGGGAGGACGCAATTTATTGAAGTATGGGAGAATGTAACACCCCAAGCTTCCACGGTACTCTTCACTTTGAATAATACAATAGCGTGTGTTGTACGAAACTTCAAGTTCTAACACACAACACAACTAATCAAACTAGCCATTATGAATAGTAATACCCACTTTTTGAAATTTTATAAATTTTATCTTTAAAAATGGAATTCATTTTTGGATTCAAAATATCGAAATTATCTTAGTGTAAATTTTTGGTACTTTTCCGATAACTTTCATATTTTGATGAATATTGAAAATTACTACATTTTAATTATAAACAACTTTTTTAATCGAAATAATTAATAGTTAAAAAAAATAATTTGACTGATTTTAAAGTATAATTAGATTATATTCTTACCATTTAATCCAATGATTTTAATTGGACATAATTTCACATTTAAACTAGACATAAGCAAGTGCCAATCTTTTGATAGTTATTATTTCATAAAAACACGCTTTTTTGTTTTGACAACGGGAATTAATTTTAAATTAATTTCTTCCACTTTTGTGTTTTGAATTTTGAAAAATGGATTCCATATTTATAATAAGGAAGTCCAAATTGTGTAAATAGGTAAATTGTTTTAGATATTTTGAATAATTACTTCGGTAAATAATTTTTTTACCATGATTAAAGGGTAAATACGGTAAATAAGGGTAAACAATAATATTATTATAATATTAATTTACCCTAAAACGTGTCATAACCCTATTGGTTGATACATGTAAGAACTTGGGAATCTTTGAGTCGATTTTGGGACCCCATGGATCCACTTGTAAGTGATAATGATGCTTTATATTAATTAAGATAAAGTAAATACAAAAATGACATAAGCATATATCTTTTAGCAAAAATATTTTTACATAGGGTTATATATGTTATATTTTTGACTATAAATATTCCTTATAAATATAAAAGGATTTAATAGATAATGGTATTTTATTTATAATTTTTAGAAATTTAATAATTAAATATATATATATATATGACACAATAATAATGCAATATTTTCCTTATTAATGAATGAATCAAATAATTGGTATTATAAATGTTAAAATAAATATAATTTTAAAGTTTTTATGACATAGAAGAATTTTATATGTTACTATGACTTTTTAGTATTTCTTAAATTAATTTGGGTCGAATTAATAAAGTTGTTAAGACTTTAACAAAAATCAATTATTAAATAGTGTCAAAATTGACAAAAATGAGTTTTTAAAACAAATATTATATTATTAAATTGATATTATATTTCTAAAAATCTATGGATCATAAAAATTTCTTATATAATGATATCTGTATTATTAATGGACCACTTAGAGGTCACTTGGATGTTTATAGTGAGTTTATTAACTATATAATATAAAAATACAAAGAGACATGGTAAATGTCAAACTACTTAACTAAGAGTTAAATCAAAAAATAAAGCTAATATAGTGACCCAAACCTGTATCAAAACTGTTGGATAAGTGGGTTTTGAACTATACCCACCTTAATCTTTAAATAATCCACTTTTTAGCTATTATAAATTGAATATTAATTTATTATAAATAATATTTCTAGCTTTTCCTTAGGTGCCCCTCACCCCTCTTATAAAAGGGCACTCCCCCTTCCCTCTAATTCACAACTCCAAAGCCTTTTGGCTCATCCTACCCCTTCCCAAATAATCTATAATAACCTCACTTCAACCTAGAGGCCTTGGTTTGATTATAAATCCATCTTAAAGATCCATTTTGATCAAATCAAAAGGAAGAACCTGAAGAAGAGGTAATGATTTCACCACCCTTTTTCAAGTTCCTTTATTCTTACACTTCTTATTTCTTTGTTATTTCCATTATAAAATAATAAATACAGTATATTATATATACTTTGATATTATTATAAATATGGTACAACCATTTTTAGTATTCTGTCCATCCTTTGAATGACATGTCACCTTACGTGCGTACGTACGACCTACCATCTCCACATCGTGGTGTAATTGTTATTCAATTTATTATTATTTGGATGGGTACAATAATTATGTTTAATTCATGTGAATAATAAATATAAAATTATAACGATTCTATATATATGATATACCAACCAATTATATATTATTTTAATATCAAAAGAATGATATTACCGCTCGTGCGTACGTACGGATTACCGTCTCCACGAACATGATGATATTCATTTCCCCGTCATATCCATTAAAGAATAAATTTCATTTTATGATTAAAAATAATGTTTATATACATGATATCATTCTGGATATGAATAATATACATCCCATCTATAACAAATATGGCTCACATAACAAAGAATATAAAGGAAAATGAATCTGTTAACACACGAAACGGTGATAATACTAAGATATTATCAACATATAAATTTTAAAAGATCATATATGATATTATATTAATGTATATGATTCTTTTAAAATTCAATAACAATTATTTCACCATTATACAGGAGGTTAACCTACCATCGACCAAGGAAAAAGTACAAAGTAAGGGGTTTCTTATCTCACTTTTAATTCCGTGAGATTTCCAGTGTTCACCACTTATTTATTGCATGTGGTGTGTATACTTCCCATGAATGTATTCATTATATAATATAATTTAATTTAGGTATATTTAAATAATAATTGTATGATCCTTCTTTCATGGTTGTATGTTTCATAGGTTACCGAATCAATAAGTGGATTTGAAATTTCAATTTCCACTCATTCGGCTTTACGCATACTTCATTGATTATTTTACTCCAAGAATATGTGTGGAAACACTATTTATTTGCTTATGTCATAATTTATACTCCCCTTTCTGTGGATATACTTATGATACGCATAATCACTCCGTTGATAAATTCTCAAGTCATCGATATGAACTTGACATGAGTAATTTTAACTCAATCTCAATTTATTGAGTCAAATATCCAATTCATTGGAAGAATATGTGTGAATTACCTCTAATTGATTTACCCTAAATATACAATAATATTGACTTTATTTATATTTTTCCCACATAATTATGTCATTGATTTATCCTTAACCTAAGGATACGGTCTTTATAAGATATTTCATCTCAATTTACATTCCATTGAGACTTCTTTGTTATTATCAACCAAATCACTTTTATATGGTGTATATAATGTACTTTGACAAAGTATATCATGAATCCATTTATTCTCATGATATTAAAATGTTTTTATTTCCTCAATTATTTTTATTCAAGTGTCTCTCTCTTGTTTAGAAACTCTAACTAAAATATCAGTTTTAAATGTTTTAAAGATTTATTCTTCTAAATCTTTCTCATTAATGTACATGTTTTAAAAATGGTTTTAAGGATTTATTTATATAGACATTAATGTTTTAAAATTAAAATTCATTTTAAAAGTTTCAAAGTGTTATGGGACACTTTTATTCAAAAATCTATTTTAAAATAGATTCTTTAAAGTAGTGTGACTTTTAAATGATTTGAAGAAAAAGGGGGATATTTCACTCTAATAGTTTGGATGATTATTTTAATCTATGTCAATATCCTTCATTATTCTCTATTGAGGTTAATCTGATACAATAAAATCTTCCATAGTATATCGAATGAGTTATGTATGACTGTGGATGTGCTATTTTTGTACCATTCAGGGTTTGTGGATAAAGTATTGACATTTCGTATGCTAGTTTTAAAATGAATGTTTGTATTATGTTTCATCCTTTTCATATGAGGAATGAATTAGATTAAGTAAGTGACGGGTGGAGCCTGCTATATCTCCTCGATGCATCGGTAGGTCTCATGAGACAAACTAGTGTCTTGTCACAAGGCCTTAACAAAATCTTATTTGTTGTCTTGGCATAAGGCCTTGACTATGTGGTTATGATAGTCTGGAATTATGTGTTACATTATTATGAAAGTGGTTGCTGATATTGTATGTGTTTATTATACTAGTAGAATATAAATGTGAATAAGTAAATGAAATTATTTCATTTTAACATTTCCATATTATGCTGAAGTTCATGTTTAAAAGTCTTTTTTTAGTTATACATTTCCTTAAATGTTTATTCTTTTTTATTAAAGTTTCCACAATATTTTTATCCTTACTGAGAATCTGAGCTCACCCCTTTCTATGTTTAATTTTTTCCAGGATGTGAAGAAGTATTTTATGAATGACCTGTAGGGATAGTATGAGGATATGAGTGTGATCTATGGAGACAAGATGTTGTCGTAGTTTTTCACTTTATGATGTAATGTAAACATTATGAATGTATCTAGTGATTCCAAGGCTACTAAACTAATCAGTCTTTCGAGACTTGATCTTTTGTAATCATGCCAATGATACGTAATAATGCACCGACTCTGGGTAACTGGGGTTGGGGCATTACACTCTTTATCACTACAAAGGATAAAAGTCTTAAGAATTCATAATCATCAATAATCCACCATGATCCATGAGAGAATATCTTAAAAATTGAAATTTAAAAAACATAATATTATAACATTGTGAACATATATAAATAGTAAAAGGTTCACTATTTATGTTAAGAAATTGAAATTAGGTCCTTGTATAAAATTTTAGAGAAACAAAAAAGTCCATGAATTAGCTTATGAACATGAAAAATGTCTAAAAATTAACTTATGGATATGAAACCAGGCCAATTAATAATTTTGTGAGAAAAACATGTGGTTCACAAACAACATTGTTATCTTAGGAGTTAACCATTTTTACCCATTCCATTAGAGGGCTAAATAATTAAATTCCAACCCATCACATATCCTGAAACAATAAATTATCCACAATATAATTAAAAATTCATCATATAACATCATAGAGAAAATAATATGGTTTAATTCCGTCATTTCATTATAGCATTACACATGGAAAATAAAAAAGCCTCATAAATATTTTATCATAATATAGTTAACCAATGGAAATGAAATCAGTATCATAGAATCATACATGAATATTAATCATAATAATACCTCTAATAAAATTAATTGCAAGGTAACTTGTGATCATATCCCCAATTAAGAATAAAAATATTTAAAGGATGATAAAATAGAAAAATAATTCCATTATATAATAATTCATATATTTCATTGAAAACATGAGTTTATATCATTTTATTTTGATAACATTTTATCAAAAAATTCCCAT
Source organism: Viscum album (assembly GCA_963277665.1). Taxonomy (NCBI): domain Eukaryota; kingdom Viridiplantae; phylum Streptophyta; class Magnoliopsida; order Santalales; family Viscaceae; genus Viscum; species Viscum album. The sequence continues at coordinate 1,081,263,487 of OY728134.1, read as the reverse complement.
AATATTAAGAAAATATTTTTTTAAAAAATAACCACGTAAAAATAAAATGGTATCTTTAAAGAAAAGAATGTTCATGATGAAATAACAATCCTTTCATGTTTTATATATTAAAGGAAAACATTCTTTTCATACTTTTATAAATTGTTAAAAAGATATTTTTTAGAAATAATTATATCAAAAAACTCATTTTAAATAATATAAATAAAGTAAAAGGTAATGAAAATGACATTTTTTAAGTATTTCAGGTATTGGTAAGAAAAATTCAATTTAATAATTTTTACGATCATGGACCTGGAAGGAAATGTTCGTCGACCTAAAATGAATCAAGGTTTATTTTTATTTAAAAACATTTAATTGATCGATTTATATACCAAAGAGAGGAAAAGAGTACTAATACATAATATTACTAGAATAAATATAAGAGAAGATATTATGGTAGGGTAAATTATATGTTAAATATAATTTACCTCAATGTAAATTTAAAATAGACAATCCTGAAAGGAAATGTGATTTTAAGATAAAATCCTTACTAATTTGGTTACTTGTGAATCATAAGCCCCATGAAAGAACAACAGAAAATGAAACTTTAAAATAAAATTTAAATATGAATATTCATGATATAACATGTCAAATTAGAACTATATACACTTCATAAACATAAATAGGTGTATAACATGAAACATGTCACAATGAAATAATATTGAGACTGACCCGTACTGCTTTGGTAATCTATGAATCAAAACTTCTTGAAAGAGGAAAAATTATACAAATTTTAAAATTATCATAACATTAACTTAATGAATCATAAAATATATTCATCGGATTTATACACACCACAAAAAGTATAAAATCGATGAATATAGAATATATCTCATAGAAATAAAAGTGAGATAAGAAACCCTAAACTCAAGTCTTGTACTACTTTTTATGCATTCAACCCTACTATATAATAAATATATATTTATTATAAATATATTCAACAAATATATTCATAAATATAAAAACATATTTGATTTTATTATAACTTGTTATCACCTATTTTTTAGTAATTATTAATTAAAATAACTATTTGGGGGATGACTGTTTCGTTTTACAAGCATGTTTCGATTTATTAGTTATTGTCCTTGTAAAATGAGCAAAAATACATCATTTAAATAATTTTAATCATGTTATATTTATCATATTTAATAATTACATACACTCTTATAAATATTAATATATACTATTTATGGAAAATGAATTACACCGCTTCATGGAGATTGTAATCTGTATGTACACGCCAGGGATGTTTCCATTTTTTTGATGGAGGGAATGAAATAAAGGTAAATAATAATTATTCAAAATTAGAAAAAAAAATTTATAATATATATATATAATATATCCTTATTAAAATCCATGAAATTAATGAATGAAAAATTAATCACATCTCTTAGTGGAGGTGGTAGTCTGCACATATGCACAAACGACATTATCATTTTTCAAAAGATCGAATTGAGGTAAAAAAAGGTAACTATAATAATAACATATAAGTGTATTTATAATAAACTATAAATGATGTCATTTTTGATAAAAAATACTAATATAAGGTGGAACAAGAAATAAAATTTGAAGGATATCTGTTATGATTTATAAATCTACTTTGAAATACCTCATTTTTCATACACATTAATCCATGAACGATTTGTATTCTGAGAGTTATAGGGGATCTTGGATGATTTAAATGATTCTTGGAAGGTATTATTTTAGGTATTTTATTAGGTATAATTATTAAACTTCCCAAATAATAGAGGTTATGAGGTTCTCTTTATAAGTGAGAAGAGGACACACTTGGAATTCCTTAAAATATATAAATATAATTAATGCATTTATCAAGTATAATGATTCCAAATAGAATTTAATTTAAATAAAAATGGGATATTTTAAAATTTTAATTATCACATAAAATTTAGATAGGTTTTCCTATCATTTTAAACCTTACCTTTGGGTTTACCCCCTTCATTAACCTTTTTTACAATAACCTCGAAAAAACATTTTGTAGCCATTAATGGTAGTAAATTTACATAAGAGGTGAAAAGTGCTAAAAAATAGAATTTTTTTTAAATATAATACCATTTAACATTACAACTTCCATATTGAATAATCTTTGTGATTTTTAAGTCATTTAATAAACTATTATTTAACATACAACATCATTAAATTATTTTTTTGACTCTTCAATTAATTTGACATCAAGTACACCAAGACATAATGGAATAAAAAAAGAAAAAAATTATTATTATTTTTACATTATAATTACATATTTAATTATTGTAATAAATCAATTCATTTTAAATTTATTACTTTTAAAATCATTTACCTTGATTTTTCATCTGCTTTCTTAAACATTGTATCGACATTATATAAGTGATTGAGGTATTTATATCATAAATAAAAATTAAAAAATCATTAATATCATAAAAATAATTTTTTAATATTGGAAATATCCATTTATAACTGATAATAAATTATTCATATCCCAATGAAAATATATTATATAAATTTAATGAAAGAGATAGGCATATTGAATTATTCTTAATTAAAATTAATATAAATGTCATCATTAAGAGAAAATAGAACGAAAATGCAATATATTAGAATCTTGGATGGATATAATCAAATTAATCTTATTAAATTAAATAAATTCATGTTTTCGGTTCACTTTGGGGCCTTATCTAATAGTTTTAACACCATTTTATGCATTCAAAAGTGATAAATATTTACCATGATTTGTATTCTTAATGAAAAAAATAGAAGGGATATATTTACAAAATTAGAACAAAATACTTCCGAAGTTGAAATAATTTTTTCAATATTAGATATTTATATATTTTATAAATAAAATTTAATATTAATGTGTAAAATTCAATTAAAACTATTTTCAGTAAAATGTGTTTTTAAACCCCAAAATGAACTAATAAAAAAATAAAGTATAAAAATGATTCAGATGTAATTTATTATTTTATATAATATTAAAATATACTTATTTAATATTAACATAAAACATGAAAATTAATGTAACTTTTACATTGATTGATTTAATGGAAGGAAATGAATGTTTTATAAAAATTGTTATTTTTCATTATTCACCCAAACCTATATTTTTTCAGAAAAATACGAAAAATTCCACCTAAGATAATATTGGAATTATTATATCAAAAAATATATAATTTTAATAACATATATTTATAATAATTTAGTAAATTAATTTTCATTTCCACTCAAAAACTGAAATAAAAACCATTATTGAGAAGAAATATTTTTCTAAAGCATAAAATGACTTCATAAAATAATTGATTACTTAATTTTTAGGTATTAACCAATAATTATTTATTTATTTAAATATATATATATACATATAATTATTTGGTAATTCCTATTGATATATTTCAATTTAATTACTAGGTTATAATATAACAAAACCCATTTTATGATGGGTGTTGCGTGTCAAGAAAGTCGTCGAACTCATATGATTTCTATAAATAGAAATATATTCTAAAATATAAGATTGTTACATGTTGTTCCTTTTAATTTCATTTAAAAAAGTAAAATTTTATTCCTTAATGTTTCTATATGGTGAAATGTTATATAAATGGGTTTAATTGTAGTAATTATATACAAATGACCCTGATAATTTATACCGGTAGAGAAGCTCGGTTGAGGTGTAGTGTTTATGCCATGGAGACCATAGAGGATGTGGAATATTTTTTAGTTATTAATTTTAAAAATATTGGAAGTTAATTAAAATAAGTAATCTAAATACTCTAAGTCATGATAAATATAGAAAAAATATTGGGCCTTTCTTCATAAAGGAATCGTAGTTTGAAAAAATATTCATAGATACTGGGGTCAAAAACATTGGGAGTACCACCAAGAAAGGTATCCAAATTTAAAAATCATTTACAAGGGTTTTATTAGGACACACATAAAAATATAGGGATTATTACAAAAGGTACTCCATGAATGGAGACCTTTACCTCAATAACCATTATGGAATTTAAGTTTGGGAGGTATTCAATGGTTTCCTAATGAAAAATAGTCATCATTATCAAAGGGTTGCATGATTTCTAACCCTTCAACGATCCACTGAAGGAAGATAAAAACCACATAGGTGATGTATTATATGATTAAATATTTCCATTATAAATGGTATACTTGATCATAAGGTCTAAATGAATATAGAAAATGGATCAATTATGGAGGAAGGATTATATATGTGAAAGGATTGGTAACATTGTATGTTTGTGGAACACAATTGAGAAAAATTATTCCTCTAAGATAAAAGGGGTCAATATAGAAAAGTGTATATTATTTACCTAGGTAGGTCACATGGGTAAGGATTTATCCCATGGTATAACATGAGACTATACAAAACATGATTATCTTTAAAGGAGATTGACACTAATTCCATTCACCTAACATGCCTTGAAATCTCTATTATTAGATATCCTCCATGATAGTATAGATTCAAAATATATTCAAAGTGGTTTTTAATAAAGGATATGTATATGAACCCTTATTATAATTCAATTTTGTCATTTTTTAATCTATTTTTCTTAGACTTTAATTTAGATATTACTAGTGATAATTTATTAATTTTAGACACAATTTTGTTAATCTATATTTTCAATATCAGTCATATTCTCTATAGAAGGTGAACATACTCGGTATAGAGTGGGGTGTGTTCTCTATTGCGATACATGAACACTCCATTCATGGATATAGGTATATTATATACATGTATGAGGTCACTCACCCTTCTTATATTAGGTCGAACAACTTATTCTTTAAATAAAAAACCTCTAAATTTGTCTTTAATATTCATATAAATAAGTTTCAAAATTATTGAGTGATAATAAATATAATCCATATAATTGGATCCATTTAAGATGAAAAATGATGAAATCGTGAGTAAAATCAGGACTTGGATGTGCAGTCCTACTTAATAATAATGTGGGAGACAAATTGTCATGTGTTTCATATTAAATAGGGGGAATTACACTAATAGCATACCCTAATTACCTTGGAAAAATCTATTGATCATTATATATATTTTATCTATATTTGATTAGTTCTTTGGGGGGTTGTGACTTTAGCCGCGACTCTATCCTCTTGTTGCGGGGTCACATCCCCTGACTTCTAGTGATGACATCGCTTATGGCCACTGGTTTCATTCTTCATAGAAACAGGTTCTGATCTATTTCTTCCATTTTCATCCATGGAGGTGTGTGTTCTCTTTGATAAATGGCAGTGTAATTTTCCTTTTCCAAAGCCAGGGTTTCATCAAGCATGTTCCTCATCTTCATCCATAGTCGCGAGGGTTCATCCATGACATTCAGATTCTGTTTTTGGTGGTGCATTTTCATATTTATACATAACATTGGCTCTCCTAGTGGTGAAATCTATTTTACACTATGGATATAGTTTTTAGGTGTCAGTTATTTAATTGATTAGATTCAACTTCAATTATCAGTGGTGTGGGGTTAGATCTTAGTGCTGGATGATTTTTTATTATTTTGTGACAGTGGTATGACATTTCTCTATCAACTTATGTCCTGGTCTATTGATGGATTTTCTATCCCCCTTGGGGGATTTCCATATTTTCTTTGTTTATGGATCACCCTTAAAGGTTTATTTGAATCAATTATAGTTTTAGTGTTTTTGGTGCTTTATATTTTAGTTTTCATTTTTTGGTGCTATTTTGTTGCTTTGGGTTAGGCCAGTTTCAGTTTGTGGTTGTGTTCTGTTGAGGTTCTTGGATATGTTATGTGCCTTTATGATACTCCAGATCCATTTGTGATGTGTGTCTTATTTTATCTAGTTTCATTATTGATTCACTTTTCATTTTCTCTAGTCGCCTTTGTGATACATGCCTAGACTGCTCGAGTTTCCCCTATGATGCATTTTTTGATACTTCGGTGCCATTTTCCTCTCCCTCATGGGGATGTGTTTTCGCTTGATATGGTTTCTTCCATTCAAGACCAACAAGCCACATTATGTGTGAAGTAACTAGAAATATTCTAAAAAGGAACATTATCTAGTTGAGGATTCAGACTAGGTGCATTCACCAAATCAGTGCTATTCAGATTTGGAAGAATGAGGGGGTAAGATAATTTCCATCAATACCAGGCCTTTGAATCTTCGCACATGACATCTTGATGAATTTTTTTGCGACGGTAGAGAGCTAACATCATGATATTGATGCTGGGGAGTGGTAGTTCCATGTATTTATAGCCGGGTATGAAATAAACTATGTCCTCTAAGTCATTTATTATGTGGGTTCCCCTCAACCCTTAAAAAGGTGGATTATCAAAGATGAATATAAATATAAGGAAATAGATACATTAAGTCATTATAGAATCAATTAGTTCACAATAATTCTTCATATAATTCATGTTGAATATATTTTCAACTAAGGATTTAATGACTATAAATGAATGAAGTGGGATAGATGAATATTTCTATGTAAACAAAATTTCTCCTAGATAATTTTTTTACATTTTATAATTTAATGCTGAACATTATACATTGTTAAGAAACATTTACAATTTTTTTAAAACTCTGTTCATTGTCTATTTATTCCATATATAAATGGAATATCAATATTCTATTACAATTTATATTTATGTGGGAGAATCAAGAGTTAATGAAATGGTCAACTATGCCATGCTTACATAAGTTTACTATTATAGGTCTCAAATACATGAGGTTCTATGGGATTTCCTAGAGCACCTTTGAAAATTTTCACTTTCAGACATTATGCCTCTATGAAAGTATATACTTATTACCGATTCACTAATTTCACCAATAATCCACAATCTAATTTTTCTATAGTTAACTCATGTATCTCAATTCATGAATGAAAGCAACGTCACGTTTAGATTGTTTTCTAATGAATACCATATTGAGATAACATATCTTATTTGGAACATGTATACTACTCTATATGATCTAAAGAATTCATCTAAACCTATAAAAAATAATTATTCTGTAATTTACTAATTATCACTCAATGATTAGCTTAAAGGATGTAATATGAGACAAGACTTCTTCCCCTAGAGTTAATTTAGTCCATATTTGATATGGGTTTATTCAGTGACGAAAATCTATCCTAATTTTTAAGAACAACTCAAATAGTAGGAATATGTAATGCTAAATGAATCTCCTAGACATACATATATAATTCTATCAACTTTATCCATGATCTCTTAAGTAATTTAATACATTAAAAACACCTTTAATTTATTATATAAGTAGTCTAGAATTTTCTTTTAATATTTATATAAGATCATCAGATCTCCCATTCTAGGATCGATCAATGATAAATTCCTTATACAAAAGTATTATTTTGTGAATGTTTAGAAAAAAATACAATTAGTGAAGGTCTTATTGAGAGAAGAATAAAACACCACTGCAAAGGGGACCAAATCCCAAACTAATTGAAATCTTTATCTTTTTATGAGATTATCTATGTGGTAACATAAAGAAGTTATAATGTTAATATGGGTAACATAATCTCCTCTATTATTATGTGGAGAGCCATAAATACTTACTATATCTACTTATATAATGTTAAGAATAAAGAATGGGGTTTCCAAATCATCACTGAAATAGACCCCAACTTGAATCATGATGTATTTATAACTGTGGTGTTTTGATAGATATATAATATAGAGTGGTAATTGAGATATTGTGATCTGAGTGAGCACTCAAAATAGATATATCAAAACACCATTCCCATGTTAGATTAATTATAATCAAATATTCCTCTGAATGTATTTTACCATCACTATTTCTTCATTTTGAATAATATGAAAATAGTGAATACCCTAAATGAAATATATACCACCCTTTAACCAAAAATCTATACCACACAGATCATGAAAATGAAATCACCTTTTGATATAAAATTTAAGCATTTCCTGTTGGAACCATGGTCATCTATGCATGATTTGGAGTGTGGTTTGTGTTTGTTGTCAATAATCAATGGAAGTTCGGATCGTGTACCAGAAAAGAGATCATACAGTTCAAGCAGACAACAGTTTTGATGGTGGCGTCGTTTCCCAGTGTTTGCCAAATTTTTGGGGTCCAAAATCTAGAAGTTACTGAGCATCGCGAAGAGTGGATTTCCAGGAAGAACATATTTTTATATGGAAAGGGAATGAGTTTCTCGAAGATGGGATTCATGGATTGGATTTTTCGAAGAATAGAAGAATAGAGGCGGTGACTCTTCGCGATTATGTCAAGCTTCACGAACGGCAGAGGCTGAAGTGCATCGCGGTGGAGAAGGGCTTTGCGAGGGAGCTTCGCGGTGAAGGCACGCGCCGCGAAGGAATGTTGACGGTGTTTCTCCGCGATTACGACGAGCTCTGCGAACGAAGGCGCGCCGCGAAGGTAAGTTGACGGTGATTCTTCATGACTACGTCAAGCTCCGCGAATGGAAAATTTCCGTGGTGCTTCGCGATTTGGACAGAATTCCGGTGGAAACTTTGGAGCTTCGCGATTTGTGATGATGTGGCGTTGACTTCGCGCAGAAGGGACGAGGGTCGGTGGAATCGCCTATAAATAGAGGCCGACCCCCTTGAGAGAAGTAGAGAGAATTTCAGAGAAAGTCCTTTGCTCTCAGTTCGCAAAGGTCTCTCGCGAAGGCAGTGTGCTTCGCGAAAGAGGAGCTTCATGGCGACTGTTCTAGCTCCGCGAAAGAAGTGCACCCCACGTTGGCTCAGTGAGATTTGCAAAGAGGCAGGAGCTTCGCGATTTCCAAGCATTATGAAGTCTGGAGCATCGTGAGAGTGCTTCACGATTGAGCTTCGCGAAATGGAAGGGGCTCCACGAAGGCTTGTTTGAGCTTTGCAAAATTGGGAGCCTTGCGAAGTAGGGTACTTTGCGAAGGCCTTTTCCAAAGGTTGTTTGCCGTTTGGACAAGGGAAAGGGGGTATTCATCAGTGGATGGAATTTGGATCTAACAGAGCATTAACTCAGGACTCTGATGCAAGCAAAGTCTCATGCTGAACAGGAGAAAATGAACTTCATGAATAGCAATTGAAGAGACCTTCACGTCTATAAACTGAGTGGGACCTCACCAACGGCAGTGAGCCAGGGGGAGTCAATAGGAGTGACCCAAGGGAAGCAGTGAGCTATCCCTAAACCTTTGTAAAGGAAATGAGCCTGGGACAGAGTGACTGTGCCCGAACTTTTGTAATCTCTTGCTAGTGAAGCATAGTGGATTTTGGTACGACCGACAACCTGTCGGCGTATGTTCCTTGGACATAGCCCTTAGTGGCGAACCAAGTTAAAAGGGAGGTGTCTTCTCTGTGCATGTGTATGTTTGCTTTCTAATCATAATCATCATACAGGTTCAACAAGTTCCTACCAACGTGGGAACAAGATCTATCACATTAAAAGAAAAAGTGGTCACCCTGATTCACCCATCCCCTCTCAGGGTTTCCCGGGGTCCTTCATTTCCCTTATGATGTCTTTTTTCATATTAGTGAGATATAGATTTTAATCTATGTGGTTGATCAAAAATCTCCATTCATCAAGTGAGTATAACATCTCCTATATCTTGGTAATGAGGAGGTTATGACTATCTAGTTATCTAAGGATGATTGGCATAGATACATTGACCCTATAGATATATGATGACTAATTTTTAAGTTCATTTCTTATTACTATGACTTTAATAATAATCAATTTATATGAATATAATATTTGAGCAAAGAGTAGATTCTATTGGAACATTATCAGCTTCTTCTGATATATGGTATTAGGCAACCCAATTGAGGGAGAGGTAGAGTTAGGGGACCCACTAATGGATAATCCAACTTCAAAGCATATGATGCAACTAGAGGCAACAAAAAGGGGCACATTAGACACTTTCAATATCCCTATAAAAATTTAATATGATAGAGTGGTAGAAACTACACCATAAGAACATAGATTCTAATATTTAACTACCATATTGTCAACTTATATTTAAATATGCATGAAAAGTTTGTTCATGGATTTAACAAAAAATTATCATTTAAGAGTTAATAATAAAACAACATTTCCTTTTGACAATTATGTATACTATTTTGGAATAAAACTATTTTCACCCACTACATAGAATTAAGAGGTGGAACTATATAATATAATAGCTCCCCCAAGTACAAGGTTGGATACATTGATTGTTGAAGTGTATATCTTAATATCTTAGGTAGAACTCCGCATCCCCACTCTAGAATCCCTAATATATTATTTCTATTCCATAGTTATTCGGATTTATAATTCTATGATTAAGAAAGAATATATGTAATATTTGATAGAATCTATGATAGAAAGGGATAAAACTCCATATGTTATTACTCCTGATGCATCTATCAACCAGGAAGAAATTCATCCAAGTAAATAATTAAATGAAATGATAAATTTTATATACATTTTTATCATCCTTGTATAGAATATTCCTTATAGAACATTGAGATTATGGATAAGGAAAACAAATATTAACAGTCAATGTTAAATACTCTATATTTTTTATGGAACAATTATAAAATTTCTATTCCAAAATAGTAGGACAAAATTCACTTATATGAGAAATTATAAATTTAATTCAATTATATTATACATAATTATTTGAATACCAAACTTATATAGGGTTTTCATTAGATAATATTGGAAATTCCATTTATGTTTTAGAAGATATGAACTATACACCTATTGAACATCCAATTATAACATATTTTGTGAATTATGTGACCTCAATAGATTTATCAAGTGTAATATCTAAAGTTCTAGAAAGGTATCCAATTTATGATACTATTTTGAGTAATCTAGGCTTTGAGACAACATTAGATGAGGGAGTACACACTATGCTGGATAGTGATATGTATTAGTAAGTTTATTTATTAATTATTTATGTATTCACTAATGTGCATGTTCATGTATCATTAGTTTGAGTCAAATCGACACAGAAAAATATGAGATATAAATATGACATTTTTATTCCATTGTCGAATTCTTAGAGGTTAATAGAAGTACTCTCTCTATCTCAAGTTTCTCAAATATCAACTTCTTCAATGTATATGGTTAATGTACCACCTTATTTGATTGATATAGTTTTAGAGTATATTATAGTTCCCATGGTTAGCATCTAATTATTCCTAGAGATATAATATTAACTTATAAAATGTTCATGATAGTTTTATATTGAATTCATAGCTTGATCAATATAATTTACTTTAGTGAAATAGGTGGGAATATATATTATCTTTACCTTCTGTTTAATTAAATGTATGTAAATAGATTTGATTGTTATGAAATTAATATTAGAGTGAATAGTATAATCAATGAATAGAATTTATTGGAGATACTATCATTGAAACATATGGTTATATAATCTAATCCTTATTTTTTAAATCTTTTTGTATCAACACTTCAAGAGAAATATTCCCATGTAGTAGTGGTGGAAAAACATAAATTCCTAGATTGTTAAGTGATAGAACATGTAAAATATATCTATCAATAATTTTAAATAGTTTAACAGTTATTGATGAAATATCTAAATTCCATTAAAGTATCCTAGAATTGAGTTAAGGACACCATAACAAACAAATATGAATTGTTTCATAACCCAAAATCTAAAAATAAAAGGTAACCCATCCTTTATCAAGATATTGAAACCATAGATAAATCACTAAACAAACATCAAGAATCAATTAAATTTACTTTTTCATTGTGATCATCTATACCTATAATTTTCTTTTTTTCGTTTTAATTTTTAAGCATAGGATTCTAATTATACATATTACTTCCTTTAAAATTAAAAAAATAAAATATATTTTCATAGAATAATATCCATCCCTTTATATAACTGTGAATCATGAGAATCAATCTATAATGGTTCCCCAACCAATTGAATTACTTCAAAATAAACTAAGTGTTTTGTTTCTTATAACATAAATTTAATTGAAAACATTGGAAACAATACATAAAAATTCACATCTAATATAAATGAATCTAGATGACTATGAAATTGTGGTGGATATTTTAAATCATGATTTAAAATTATTAAATTAAGGATTAAGATGTTTGATTATAAATTATCTTCTAGGAAATGTGATATCAAATGGGTATAGATAGTCTATATATATGGAAAATATTCCATCACCACAAGAAGAGGTTAGCCAGTTAGGTAAAAGATGAAAAGGACTTGATTTCCTATAGGATGAGTGCTCTCGGATGGGTATAGGTGATCTGCATTTGTGGCACATGTGTTGAAACTACGGTTAAAGGTTTTTCCATTAAGATATAAAAATGTGAGATAATAAAGACAGGTGAATTATATAAGTATATTTTATAAAGGTGAAGAAATGTTCATGAAACATTCATATACATTAAAATTATATGAGGAATAATATGAGGAATAATATTACCTAAACCAATTCATATGAGGAATAATATGATGTTATATTTATTTCCTATGTTTGAATAAATAACAAGAATCACATTGAGTTTTTTGGGTGAAATTTCATTCCACACAATATTTTTGTCTCTTTTCAACTTTGGCCCTCTACCATTTTCCTATGGCATGAAAGGATAATGGTTTAGCTAGAAAAACATGACTTTTCATCCGATATTCCTTTATGGATTTTCATCATGTCCAATGGTTTTTCTCTTACATTATTAGTTAAATTTCTTAAAAATTTGACTAAAATTGGTTGAATTATGTTTAAGAATATTGGGATTTGACCACTAGTTTATTGTTTGAAGGTCACAAAACTTTGAAAAAAGGGCACATCTTTGTTTAGGATCATAGATCATGGATAAAAAAGTTGAGTTTTGTTTTAGGTTATACATATTTGAGTGAAAGTACTAATCTATTTTTATTATCACTATACTTATAAAGGAATGGGGTTTCTCACATAGTTTAATCCCAACTATCCCAACATTAATGGAGAGCCATATATCAGTGTAATAAAATTGGGATTTAGTATAGAATAAATTTTTAGCTAGTTTATGATCACAATCCATGGACTGATTGCTTTCATTTAGTTGAAGTTTATAGTTCTTAGGAAAAATTAGTGATTCTTTATAATGATAATTAGAATTTACATGATGTGAATTTAGATTAAAACACCCATCTCATAAACCTAGATTTTACAACAGGGGTTAGAGGATTTATGTTTATGGTTATATAAAATTGGCCAAACGGAGGTTTCTTGTCTAGTTAAGGTAAAGTTGACCTGAAATTAATAAAGAATTCAATTCCAATGTAAGTGACCTTGATTTCAGTCATATAGGGAATCCTTATTATTGGTTAAGTTCATAAATCAACAACTAAGGTGACACAAAGTTTTCACTCATGAATCATTGAGGAAATGATGGGTGGGTTTTCCACTCGGTGAGCACAATTACCTCAATGTTAATTAAGAATGATATGGGTATAAACATCTATAGGAGAAGTTATTTTAAGTATAGTCCATAAAATGGTTTATTTTGAATATGTACAAACGAAATGACGAAATGAAAGATAATTTTTTTCAATTTTTAGGTCACCTAAATGTGATAAAATATAAACCATTGACTATGATATTTGAATTGCATATTGTGAAATGATAACTAATAGGTTAGAATAACCCCTGATTACATTTTAATGAATTTTCCTAAATAGAAACATTAAATATATATGTTACGGAGGATTTATTTTTATGTTTGAATGGAAGGATCCACTATTATACTATCGAAGGAATATGATGTTATCAGATGTTACTCCCTTGGATTGGTATAGGTAGGTTGTATATATGGAACCTGTTTCAATTCTATTGTAATGGTTGTCCTTAAAATCAAATTTTAGAGTTACCAATATTGACCAAGTTTATGTGGAAATTAAAATATTTGAGTTATGAAGTATGTCATATTGAATTAAAATCTTCAAAGATGATTAGAATGTTTTAAGTGTATGTTAATGAGATATAATTGACATAAAATGATAAGAAGGAGTTATTAGTGGATATGACATTATGGATATCCCAAAATAGTATATTTAGGCATTCCTACATATTTTTTTTAAAACATGAATAAATCTAATGATTTTTTAGATGTTGAGGCCACATAATGATATAAAATTGTTGGAGGAAACATAATTTGAGTTTGTTTAATCAAACAGTAGGGTGACATGGATGATGGGGTAGAAATTTGTTTATGGGCCTAATAGAATATATCTATGTATCTCTATATATTTTTTAGTAATAGGAATAAATCCACACATAGTTCTGGAGAAGGGTCATGGTTATCATAGTTTAGGTAAACCATAAAACCGTGAATGTAAAATACTATAATAGCCTTTTAAATCTGCCAAAATATTTTCCCATATATAAATCAAGGTATTATATAAGGAATTTTATGCAACTTAGGGTAATATAGGATAGGAAAATCCATGAAATCTTAGGTAATATATGAGGGATCACATGACATGCAGTTTATGTTTATGTGATGAGGACAACACAATATATGGTTTAAGATCATGTTGTAATTACCAGTAGACCCAACATAAGTTTTTTATGTTGAGTACTTATTGATAAAATAATAATCGGTGGGGTTCGTGACATGGTCTCCATTATAGGTGATCTAGAAGTGATTTTCAAAGGAGTAGACCTTGTGTTTGATGAAAGTTTCTTTCTATCTGAATATAATTTTTAATGATTCCTTTTGGGTATCATCAGTTTCCTTAAAATATCAAATGATCAAAAGTGAATATTCAATGTTATGGAAATTGATCCTAGATGGGAAAACAATGTTGGTCCCAAAAATCAGAAAATATAAAGTTACCTATGTAAGAGTATGTGTAATATTGTGTTAATATTATCCCCTATATTCTATAGAATACTAGACAAGGTCTCATGGAAAGATTTTAAATTGTCATTAATTACTATTTAATTGTTCATGAATTAATGGAATGGATGTAAGATTTATAATATAACTTATTTAGCTCAAAGACATTCAATGTTTTACTATTATCTATTTGAGTAGTGTGAGGAAATCTAAATTTGGTGATGATATAATATTTTATAAAATTTAGGACATATTTAATTATAATATCATTTATGTGTAAATCATTATACTATTTAGAAAATAACATGGTGGTAGTGAAAATGAAGTTGAGTAACCTAACAGTATCCAGATCATCAAACCCCATAACATCTATTTCTTACATATAAATAGCCATAAGTATTTCATTGTATGTTGTAAATTAGGGAATTGGTGGAGTAAATTGGTATTCACCTTAAATGAATGAAAATTTTCATTAATTCCTTACAATCATGCATCATAGAGGGCCAAAAGTATGAATGTGTCTAGATTAGGTGAGATATCATGGATCCAATTTGATGTACACCATTTATACCAATATGAAATTATTACCAAACCATGATGATATATTCCCCTTCAAGGAAACTGATAAGGGGCCCATCAAAGCCTAGTTTTTAGAAGATTTTATGAGAGTTTGTGTAACTATTAGTGTCCTGAATATTTTCATTAAGTTTTCATTAATATATTAAGAGGGAAATTAAAATTGGTAAAGAGTGGGGATAATTGGAAATTTTTATTTCACCAGAGTGGTCATTTATTATTTCAGAACCCGAATTTGATTTTGTTCATTTATGATGAATTAATAGGTGTTTTTTGATGAGTATTGAGTTCCATGATACGTGTTTTGAGTTGGGGTACCTAAGGATAGTTTACCTATATAGTTTATAATACAGGGTGACAACGAGTGCCTAATGAAAGGCCACCAGTACCCTGTGTAAGTCCACTAGGTACCTGATGGCCTAATTAGATGACATGGGGGATGGGGGTGATATTAGGTACATGGTTCCCCTCAAGATTAGTACATGGTAGGTTTGGTAGTTGTATTTTTGTGTGGGGTATTTTTATCCTTCCCCTTCACCCCTTATTTATTTTCATCCTCTTCTATATTGACCTCAGTTATCTCCAGCAATATGGGATTCCTCTATATAGACCCTATTGAAATGTTCTTCCCATTCCATTTCACCTTTTCTTCACGGAGGATTCTTGGGAGATTTATATACTAAATATAAGGATAGTATTCTATTGTAATCTCTTCTTAACCCCCTTCTCTTTCATCCAAATCTTATTGTGATGTATATGGATTTTAAATTGAATTGTCCAGAAGCACGGTGGAATTTACCCTTTATTCTTGTGAGTCCTCTTTATTTAATTCATATAGATACATGTAGGTATATTTTATACTGTTATTTACTATTTTAACGTATTTTTACAATGTAAGTATTTATTTAGTGTTTTTCTGATGTTTTGGTGAATTTTGTAGATATTTTCATGGATTTATTTGTGGCGTTAACTGTATTATTATTTGGATACCTTTTCTTGTTGAATTATTTTAGTTATATTGGATTTGGACATCACTTGAGATTGGTGAATATATAATTGGGATAGTTTTGGATAGAATTTAGTTTTATAAATCCCGGTTTCTTCTTAGTGGTTGATTGGAATAGAAAATGTCACCATTCATATCAGTAAGTAGTATCAACTCACAGAGTGATCCTCATGTTATATCTATAACATTCCTACTTATAGTCTCACTAAAGTAATAAAGATTGTAATATATATTTTACAATATAAATAAATTGTTTTAAAAAATATTCTTTATATTATAGGTTAAATTATTTTAAGGAGGTTTGTTTATATTTATATAATGAATACAAATATTTCATCATAAAACCTTAAAATTTAATTTAATTTGTTTTTACCCCATGGATTCCTTGTATATATTGACCCTTATTGTTAAATTTACCATTATATTTTGGATTGATAACCTAAATTCATGCCTTTTATCTAATACATTTATCTCACCAAGTATTTAGCTTTACCTAGACATTAAACATTGGTTGAAATTGAGATCCTTGGGTGTTGGTAGAGATAAATATTTTTTAGGATTATCTATAATATATGAGTATTTTATTTGGTTTATCCATCTTGGTTTGTTATTATTTATCTAAGGGAAACATCCTGAATCTATATATTACTCTATAATATAATCCACCTAATCAAATATAAACCTGAATGAGTTATAAACCAAAATAACCAAACATAACCTATGGTTAAGAGAGTGAGTCAGTGGTGATATGCATATTGGGTTATTGGGATAAGAGGAAGTGATTCGATATGAATAACTTAGTGGTTTTAGTGTCTATCCAACCATTATGTTTGATAAAGTTCCTGGGTTTTAAAGGAATTTACTATATGTGAACATTTATTAAAAACATTGTTTTTTAAATAATTTCACTTGGAAATACTTCTATAACTAAATTCCCCTCTTAAATCATTTCCTTAATCTATAAAGACATTTACCAATTTTTTTAATGGTCGCTAAAATTTCCATTTTTGAAACATGGTCATTTAATTAAAATGTATTTTTATCAAGTTATGGATTTAAATATTATAATATAGATTAAGCTATAAGGTTATATCTTGAACTTATGAAAACCTACCAAATATCGATTTACATTCCTTTATAAACCTTTTCCTCTCATAATAGTCTGTGCCATTAATATATCACCCAAAGCACCAAAACTATCAAAAATAATTTAAAAATATTGTTAAATTATGTTATACTTGTTAGATACTTTGTAATCAATTAAAAATTTCCCTTATATGGAATTTCTCCTACTGCATCTAGGGAGTCAAGTTTATCATAATTATGTAGTGCATTTGTGTCAAGAATATCTTGTTTGATTGTTTTAGTTGTATACCATATTTAGGGAATGACATGTTCCTTTTTCACATGCTTGTAATCCATATTGGACGATTCTATATTTTTGTGACTTTATATTTCATCATACCAAGCAAGACTAGAGTTTTATGTTAAAAATCATGTTATTATCTTGATGTGAAAGCCATGGAATATGAAATCATTAGGTATATTTTTTGGAGGATGGTTATTTTTTGATGGATAGTGATCTTAATTAAAGTAGGGAAAGCGACTTTAATAACTATAATAAATGTTACTTTTAACTTAAAGCATATCCATTACTTGAATGACATAACTTGTAGGTTATATTATATTTTTTTATTTTTATAAATTGATTAATCATGTATATCTTATAGTATGGGTCATTTTACCTTGATTAAGTATACTACTTACCCTATTAAACAATATGGGATTAAGACCTACCTCTTTTATAGGCGATTCCCAACCCCCAAGATGAGATTATTCCACAACTCAAGTATATATTGTTTTTAATGGGAATGAGTTTCAAGAAATACCACCCCAACCATGTTATCAATATCAGGATAGTCCTAAACAAGGTAGTATAAGTATGAAACCTACTAGTATAGGGATTTACTGATTATAACTTATAGGGATAATTTATTTTCAAAATATCTAATTTACTACTATTCTATTTTTTTAATACTTAATATATTTTACTATATATGTATGTAAATTTTTGGACATATTTAAAAATACAAATATTATATTAATATTTTATTGAGACACTTTTAGTGGTTCCATACTGAGTATCTTATGATCACACCCTATATAGGCACCTCAATAGATATGTAACAATTTTTTTATATTTTTCATGTACTTACTAGTACACTGCTAGCTATGGGATCACCTTGAATGGTTTCCCATGTTTTTCACGGATGATGAATCGATTTTCACTTCTATGTTAGATATTTGAAGATATTAAAAAAAATTAGGATAATTACATAGAATTTCATTAGTGTATCCTATATCATGACACATTTTTCTTATACTATTACCATGGACCAATTATTTGAAGATGGTATGAAACACCCTGAGTTTTACTGGATTAATGTTTTTGAATAAATTAATTTTTTGATGGATTTAATTCTGTGCCACACAAAGTTATGATTGATTTTTATGAAACAACATTTTATGATTTCAATATTAGAAAAACTTATATTAACATTAATTATGAGAAAAACCAGGTTTGAATTATGTTACAAATAATGGTGTGTTTATTCGATAGCTTGTGTTACATGCATGACTGAGTTTTACTAATCTAAATTATACTATTAATATTATTATCAAAGTATTGTTATATTAATCACCTAGCCATTGGAATGGAAGATATGAATGATATTAACTAAATTATGAAACTATGGTTTACAAAAAATTAAAAAAATCAATTAATTGTTTATAAATTAGTTATAAATGATAACAAAAATGAATTTAATATAAAGGATGTGTTTTTATGAAAAAACTATTTTTATTCCCACGAAAGAATTTTATCTAAATAATTTAAATTAATAAATATAAGTGAGATATATTAATGAAATTTATATATTATAAATTAATCCATTTATTTACATTTTTCTAGTATGAATTATAGGCACAATATAAGAATAAATCTAGTTTTGGCATTAAAATATGTATTATTTTAATAACAGTTTTATCGCCTTTTAATGAAAGAAATTTTGTAAACTAAAATTTGAAACATTTATAATTTTTTTTTAAAAAAATAAACATAATTTGTGAAATTATAATATCAAAATTCAATTTGGGTTAATTTTATCATTTTTCTAAAAAGTTTCATTTTTTGATGAATAGTGAAATCAACGAATTTTAATTACAAATTGCATTTTAGTCTAATTTATTTATATAGTTAAATTATATTTTAAATTAAATATAATGTATATTCATATCAATAATAAATATACTAATCCAATTTAGGTAGTTTTATTCAATTTAACATTGAAATTTGATATAGAAACATATCAAGGTTGTTTTACTTTTTCACATTAAAAACCGTTGTTCCATCCAGTCTATGGGATTATTTTTTTAAATTATTTTTCCTCAATTTTTTTATTATGGGTGCGAAAAATGGATTATATATTTTTATTCATAGTAATTTATAATTTATATTAAGTTAAAATTAGTTTTTGACAAAAAACCATTTGTGAATGTAATTAAAACTAATTACAATGATTAAGGTAAAAATGAGTTTACTTAATTGTTAAACTTTATTCTTATGTGAAAAATATCCTAGAAACATGTAAAAACCCCATTATATTGAACTATTTAAGCCATATAACCTCTTATTTCTATAAAGTGTCATTATTGGATGTAGATGAGGTAAAGGGGACATCATAATAGTGTTTATCTTTTCTGTATTTATAAGAATGCAACTACTCCTCCACTATAAAAGAGATTTTACCCCCTCACTTATTAACAGATATCAAGAAATTTGGACCATAATAACCCTACAAAAATAAGATACCAAAATAACTTCTATAAATATACATGCCCTAGTTTTTTTTATAAAAAAACCAATCAATTCCTTCGGTGGAAACAAAAAGGTATTACTTGAAGAAGAGGTATAATTTTTCAATGAGAGATTTTTTTTATTTATTATTCCACATAATAACGTCTTATTGATACATGATTATAAAATAAACTCAATATAATAAATATTATCAGATTTTTTTATGTTAATGGTCCTACTACACCTTCAAACACTTCCATAAAATTGGAAACAGAATCATCCTTCGTGTGTATGGTGGAACACCTCCTCGCGAACCAATGTTGTTCGTTCCCCCATTACCACCTATCAAGGTTTATAATAATGATTTAATTACTGTATTGATATTATATATAGGATATTTATTTTGAATTTATACTTATTTAATTATTATAAAACACATATCTTTATTCTTTCTATTGTGTGGGAATACAATTGCCTTATTTTTAGACTTCTCGGCTAGTGCCTCCATAAAGAGATGTGATTTGTTAACTCCTTAAATGGAATGTATTAGGGATTATTTTTTCAAAAATATTTTATATTTATGAAATAAATATTCTTATGTAATTATAATATTAATATATACATCATTCAACATTATTTCATTCAATATGACAAAAAATTTGAAATAGTGTTCATGTGTATGTATGACCTACTGTCTCCATGAATGATTTATTTCATTCCATATTTCTATATTTTATAGATAATTATATATAAATATATAATTAATATATATGAAATTTATATCATTTTTTGAATTATGTAAATAGTAAAATCATAATCAATAGAAAATGACAAAAAATAATAAGTCAATACATTTACAAAAAACAAAGCATATATTACCCGAAACAGAACATTAATATAAAGTTATAATAATATAATATATGGCATGATATATAATAATATTTTTCTTTTTTAGATTTATAATAAACATTTATTTAATATACATGAGGTTTTAACATGTATGAAGTATGTAAGGAATTAAGGTAAGGGGTTTCATCTAAATCTACATTTTGTTGAGAATTATTTGTTATTATGATCCAAATTAATTTTATATGGTAAATATAATTCCATAAAAGATTTTATATCATGAATATAATTTATTTAATTATATAAAAAGTTTATATTAATGTTATTAATTCATATATGTCCTGATACCAAAGTTACTCATGCAGTAAGTGTATTTGTAGTCTCAGTTTTGTTTATATTATACTTATGAAAATATTCACCACTCATTTATTTTTTGTTGTGTATATAATAACCACAGATTTTTTATATCATGAATATATTTAAATTTATATGTATTTACATATCCATTTTATGGTCTCCATTTCATGTTGTTTATAGTTTATATGTTACCAAAGTGGCATGGTGATTTTGTCCAAATTTTTCTTCTTTGAGAGGCATGTTATGTTATGAACATATATTGCTTTTAAAAGGTGTATATAATTCTATTATAAATGGTTAACCATTAATATCCTTCCTATTTTTATTTTTTCTGCATCATTTATGGTTATTATTTCAGAGGAATCATAATTCAATGTTACCACGGTGGAAACCATTTATTGCCACAATCCCATCGATCAGGATTGTTTATGATTATGCTTCATTGTTGAAATATTATAATCCATATCCCAATAAATCACATGAATATTCTTCTCCCATGGTTATTCATTATATTTTTATATAATGGAACCTTTTTTTCCACTCATTAGTACTTAATATAAATAAGATATTTTTTTAATAAAATACGACCATATTTCTCTCTTCAGTCAAAAATCCATTTTACTCCAAACACATGATTAATTATGATGTAATAATTTTTGTAAAATTATATTTTAAGTTCATTTTCAAGGGAAATGATTTTGAAATTTTCTTATGTTTTAAAAAGTGTTCAAAATTGTTTTAAAATATTCTTTTATAGTTTTTCAACATTATTTTCAATGGAAAATGTTTTCAAAAATTATATCATGATTTAAAATAGTTTTTTCAAAGTGGAAAGTATATTATCCTCAAAGAAAAAATTTATATGATTTTTAAATAATACTTCCTATATTTTATTGTTTTTTCAAATAAAATTATTTTTAAATCTTCTTATCTCTTAATGATAATTATTTTTAAAGAAATGTTATTTTTTTAAGAAATTCTCCATGCGATTGTTAAAATTCCTTCTCCAAGTAAGATGAAATAATTTGATATAGTTTATTATTTACTGGGAATATAATCCTAGGAAATTATTATTATTATTTATTTGATTGGATTATGTTTAATATTACGTGTTTTTTCTCAAACTTATTTCTTTTCCATGAGTTATAACTTAATAAAATTATTTTGAAACCTGATTCCTTTAACAGGTTATTCTATGATGAAATGATTACTAGACCTATCTCTTTTCCATTGGGTATTATATTAGGAATGTTTTCGATACCCATTTAATTTCATGGGTTATTATATTATGTTTATGAAACCCATCACTTTTGATGGGTTCTGATATAGTGATTTTTTATTATATTGTAGAACTTGTGTGTGTGATTTCATTATCTGATAGGTGATACCTATATCTTCCTTCAATGCATTGGGTATTGAGAAATGTCATTTAAAAAAAGAGTGTAAATGGGTTTCATACCAAGCCTAATAAAATAGGGTATATAGGTTATAGACTAATCTAAGAAACATGAGGGTATATGGGTTATAGCCTATGATTGAAAACATGAGGGTACACAGTTTGTAACCCAATCCCAAAAACAAGAGGGAAAATTGGTTGTAGGACAAGCATGAAAACAAGTGGTTATAAAGATTGTATCTTTATCCTAAAAAAAGAGTTTATATAGGTTATAGTACAAGTCCAAAAATAAGAGGATACATGTGTTATAGCCTATGATTAAACAAAAAGGGTATACATGTTGTAGCACGAGCCTGGAAAAAATAGGTTACGTACACTATAGAAAAATCCTAAAAATAAGAGGGTACATGGGTCATATCACAAGCCCAAAATAAATAGAGTACATTAGTTGTATCCCAATACTGAAAAATGGGGTTCAAAGGTTGTTATCCCAATCCCGAAGTAGGTACATTGGTGATTAGCCCAAGATTAACCTATTATGAAGGTCTAGGTAGGTATCATTGAGAAAGGTTTTCAATGATTATGTCTATGCCCCAAATTCTATATCTTATCCCTATGTTATGCTTCAAAAGATTGTGTTCTTTTATTTCCTTATGATTAATTTCTTATGAACCATCAATATTTATTCCATGAATCAAGATTATGATCTTTGACATGCAGGCTATGATCTTAAAATATTAATATGATGTTCTCATACCCTAATTTTGATGTTATGCTTATGAATCTCTTTTATTTTACCCTTACTGAGCATCTGAGATCTCCCTTAGATATATTTTGTTTTCCCATGTTATAAAAAATTTTTTTAAGTAGGTGTACTAAATGAGAATATCTTAATGAGATATTTGGAAGATCTTTTACCAAATTAGAATAATGTGTTCCATGTTTCAAAAGACACTAAAACTTAAAATTCCCCAAGAATTTAATTTTCTAATGTGCTAAATTTTCATAAAAAAGGATTTCATATCCCTGTAAGTTAAGCCTGAGTCACTATAGTCGGTATCAAATGATAGATTTAGCCATACTTTGGGAACTAGTATGGGAAAAAATTGTGATATCCCTTGGGATATTTCTATTTATATGTATTTGGATGTCTCTAATGACAAGTCTAAGGATGATTCAAAGTCTAGGAACATTTCCTGGAATTTTGGTAAAGGATTTAGAGAGTGTTTTATAATAAATTACATCCCTGTATAGATACTAGATGTGGATGTTGTAGAGGAATGGTAAAATGTTTTGAATTTTGAAAAGAAGGACAAGAAGAATGTATGTAACACCCCAGGTAAATAAAGAATATGAAATTTTAATATTTATCCATATTTTTGAATAAAATTTTAACATTACTTTAAAGGGAACGCTATTCTAGATGGCGTACCCAATAAGAAACACCGAGTTTCTTTGAAATCATACGTTGCACTCTAATAATAAAATAAAATTATTTTAAATGGTAGTTTACTCCTAGCCGTTTTAATGGCGGGAATGAATGGAACTAACTACAAAATGATTATATATGTTTGTCAAAAAATTTTACTTTTATCAAATAAATTTTAGAGGCTTAAAATGCAAATGAATCCAATTTTAAGCATAAATCTTCTAATATTCTTTAAAAGGTTGATTAACCACTTTTTGATGGAGAAACCTATTTAAATATACGTTTAACAATTTTATATGTTATATGTGACAAAATAAAATCCTTCTTTATAATCTGGATATCAAAATTTACTTTGTGTAAATTTTTGTTATTTTTCCGATAAAGATAATTTTTAGTGAAAATATTGCATTTTAATTCAAAACATACTTTTAATATTACTTATTTATATGGATATATTATATTTTTAATTGATATTAATGTTTATTTATAATATATTTTTACCATTTAATCCAATGGTGGTCATTGGATTTAATTTCACTTTGAAATTGGACTTAAACTAGTGTTAATATTTTAATAGATATTGTTTCTTAAAAACAAGCTATTTGTTTTGACAACGGGAATTAATAATTAAATTCATTAATTCAAATTACATGTTTTGAATTTTGTAAAATAGACATCATTTTTGAATTCGGAATATCAAATATAGCTTAGGGTGAATTTTTGGTAATTTTCTGAAAAATTTCAATTTTTGATGAATAGTGAAACCACTAAGTGGTAGTTAAAGAAATTGATTTTTCATTTAAATGAAACTTTACAATTTCTGTGATTTTATTTTCAAAAATTATACATACATGGTTGTAATTAGGAAGTAAAATGTGGTTCAATGAGGTTATTTTTTTTGGTGAATAGTAACTTTTATGTTTTATTAATCGCGATTAAAGGTAATTAGAGGAATTTAAGGTAAAGATAATATTATAATAATATGAAATGACCTTGAAACATGTCCTAACCTTATTGTATGAGTCATGTCTGACCAATAAAATCCATGTGTAAACATGGGGAGCCCATGGAGCCACATCGGTTGGAAAATGACCTTAATAACTTTTTATTTAAAGTTAAAATTAAAATGTCACAAACATGTATTTTTTTACTAAAACAATTTTTACATGGGGTTATAAAAGTCATATTTTTGACTATAAATATTCATTAGAAATATAAAAATATTTCCAACATCAATAATTTTTTTTTATAATTTTTAGACATTAAATAAAGTAATTTTTTTTTGACACCGTGATGATGAAGTGATTACCTCATAAATGAACGATTTAAATAAAATGAGAAGATAGGGTAAAATATAAGTCATAAACATGTCACAAACCTATTGGATGGGTGGATTTAGAAACCTTATTACCTTAACATATAAATATATCCTTTTGGGATCCTTAAAATCCTAAAATCATTTTATAATAAAGTAATATTTTATAACTTTCCAAGAGTGCCCATCCTCTTCTCTTATAAAAGGCCCCCACCTCTATCACCTTACACACACCTCTCAAACCTTTGGCTCGGCCAACCCCTGCCCATTTCATCTCTCCAAATACCTATATTAATCATTAAAGACTCTCCTTTGGCATAATACTCTTCAAGAAACCCTTTTGGTTCAAACTAAGAGGAGTTAACCAATTAAAAGGTAATGTCTTCACTTGTGTTCTTTTGTCTTACTTTTCTTCTCCAAACCCCTAAAATCTTTTTATTCCTTTATTTTGTAACAAAAACAGTATCTTAAATATACTAGGATGTTGTTATGTGATGGATTCATGATACACTTACACACACCTCCATCTAATGGTTAAAGAACATATTGTTTCTGTGGATGGCGAATTACTGCCTCACGAAACGATGATTGTTCAATCTTCTATTAACACCTTTCATGGTGTCCATTATGATGTAACTGTATTTTATATATGATATATATGGTATATATGTTTTCAATATTCTTCTGTATTTTATATTCAAAACATACCTTTATGTTTTTCATGTTGTGCAAACGTGATAATTTCATATGAGGAAGTGTGGACTACCACCCCCTCAAGTGTTGTGAATCGTTCATGCAATACATGGAATGTATAAAGAATGAAATTAATGAAATTATGTGACCTATAAAAAAATATATTATACTAGAATTGTAATATATATATATATATCTCAATTATTTTTAATTCCATTAATATGACAATGAAATGAAAGTAGCGTTTATGCGTACGTACGACCTACTGTCTCCATGAACGGTGAATTTCATTTCTTTTTATCTCAAAATGTTATGTAATAGTATAAAATTAATATTTACTGGATATATATGATATTTAAATCATTAATACTATTCTGGAGATTATTTACTTATAACTACATGGACAATCATTTTCAAACAAGTTCATTTCTGACTCATGTACCAAACATCGGAAAAAACGTTTGATATGAACTAACATTATTAAACAATTATTATAACATTATAATATGTGATATGAACTGAATAATAATATTTAAAGGAGGTACTTAGGCAATTATAAATGGACCAAAGTTTATTATTCAGGAATATAAAGAAACGAACAAGACAAGTCAGACTTGAGGTAAGGGATCCAACCTCTCGCTTTCTTTTCAAGTACCCTATTTTTTGTCATTTCATTTATGCTCCATGTCCTTTTGTTGTAGGATGTTATTTTATATTAACCATACTGTAATTTTTATTTTTATGATGAGACACCCCCTCTTACTCTCATCAATTCATTTTTTTAGAATTTTTATGTGGCGTCGTTCGGCTGCCGAATTTTCATAAGGGATCCCACCCCTATCTTTCCTTTTAAGTAAACTCTTTTATGTCATTACTTTTAAGCTAATATTTCTTATGATTTAGATGTTATTATATATTACTCTTAATGTAATTTTTATGTTCATATAACGAGAGACCTTATTTTCTCTCATCAATCCATTTTGGAAGTTTTGAGTGGTGTCGTGAGGCTTTCGAATCTTCGTAAGAGATAAAACCTCTCTCTTTCTTTTTAAGTACTCTCCTCTATGTCACTTCATTTAATATACTCTTTGTTATGTTGCGGGGATGTTATTTTATATTACTCTTGATGTAAATTTTATTTTTATATGATGACAGACCCTGTTTTATCTCATCAATCCATTTTTGGATGTTTTAAGTGGCCTCGTTGGGCTGCCGAGTTTTTGTAAGAGATTTTTCATCTCACTTTTATTCCCGTGAGATTTATGATAAATTTTCCACCATTTCATTTGAGTGGTGTATGTACTCCCATTATTATACTCTTTCTGAAATATAATTTCATTTATGGGTATTTACATATTCATTATATGACCCTTCTTCAATGGGGTGTACGTTTCGAAAGTTACCCAAATCGGTAAGGGGACGTTTCACCCTCCTCTTCTTTAAAAAACTTTTTTTGTTATGTCTTTTAAATTAAATATTATTATGTTGGGATATGTTATTATATATCCTTATTGCTGTAAATTTAATGTACAAGTGATGAGATAACCTTTTTATCTCTCTTCAACTCATTTTCTGAATTTTGAAGTGACGTCGTTAGGCTATCGAATTTTTGCAAGGGAACTTCTTAACCCAATTTTTATTCTTTGGGATAAACTTTTACTCCTTAAATATATCGTTCTATGAATATTTGTGAATAACTGCTGATTTTTTTACACTTAATATCCACTTATATTTGGTGTATTCGTTTTTCACACATAATTAGGTAAATGATTTATCCTTAATCCAAGGATACCGTCTATGTAAGGGACTTCATCTCAATCTCCTTTCATTGAGGCATATTTTATTCTAATAAAAGGCTTTATTATATACGGTGTATACACCCATTTTAATTTTAATTTTATTCAAAAGGAATATTTTTCTACGAAGCATTTTACTAAACGACAAAAAGGAATGTTTCTTTTAACGTACACGGTGACAACGACCTTTTCCGCCGCCGCAAGTATAAATTGGTCTTTGGATTCCTCAACAAGCCGTAATGTTTTTAAAATGAAATAAATACCATATACTATTTTATGTATTTTGGTTTTGAAAATGGTTTTTATAATGGATTTGTTATGTCAATATATTTAAGTGATATATTGTGATCAAATTGTGGAAATGTTTTCTTTCCATTATATTTTTTTTATGTCTTATGATTTTATAATGGTACTTGGACATTTGATGGGTGGTTACATGATAAACCATATGATAGGTGGTGTCTTGAATACCAAGATAGATGGTTAGGTTATAACCTCCAATGCATTGGGTATGGAAGTCGGCCTTATGGCTATTCCATTATGTGATATGTGTGGAAGTCGACCGGATGGTTATTCCACTTAAGTATGTTTATGTACCAAGTTACATTTATATGTTATGTGTTCTTTATATGGGTTTTATGGTAATATTTTGGTTACAAAAGGGTATGTAATGATCTTTTATTCAATGAATAGTATTTTATTCTTCATAAAGGTGAAAAGTATTACTTTGATAAAGTATTCTTGGTTTATTGGTTGTTTTGAAAAGCTAACAGTTTTCCTTCTTTGTGTATCCCTTACTAAGCTTTTTATGCTCACCCCGTGTTTTTTTGAAATTTTTTTCATAGGATATAAGTTTGAAGAGGGTCAAGGATGGGATCAAGGAAATTCTAGGCCGTCTAAAACATGGAACTAGACATGTTTCTTTTTAAGAGTTTGTATTGTATGGAAACTTAGTATAAGTGTCTACTTTGTAATCTTTTGAAATGTAATAGTTATGTCCTAATTATATAAATCACTAAACCTGAAAAGATCCTCAATGTGAATTATTCATTTAATTCAATATTAGGTAAGGTTTATGGTCGGGGCCTTATAGTTGGTATCTGAGGTCGGTTTAGATAACTTTAGAGGATAGGGTATTATTTAAGCATAAGTGACATTACCATAATGGTTAGGATTTTAGAAAGAGCCATAGTTTTTAGATAAATTGAATGAGTAAGTATATATTAGCGTTAATCTTCCTCATTAGTACAAGATGATTTTGCTGATATACTCACACTGACATTTTTGGTTTTAGTAAATGGATGGATCTAGCAGGCACCAAAGTGACAATGGGTTTGAAGGAAACTGTGGTGGTTCTCTGATTAAGAGACTGGATGAAATGGAGGATTCAATGAGAAATCTGGTGGTTATTCTAAACCAACTATCATGAGTCATGATCAACCACTTGAACCTTGGGGAGTTCTCTAATGCATCATGTATGAGAGAACCAACTCGACGTGGAAGTTCAAGTAATAATTATAAAGGTAACCATTAGGGTTTATATGATCCTTACTTTTGAGGTAATTATGGGTTACTATATCTTATGATGGAATATGAAAGACATGAGATAAAATTGAGGTTAAATTATATTATGGTTATTTTTGAAGATTTTATCACTTTTTTGTGAATGTTATAAGAACTATGTAGTTTTGGAAAAAGGACAACATGTAGACCATCTGAAAACCTGTCGCGTCGGACAAAGCTACGGGAATCAAACCCACAACCAATGTGCGACTGGTATTTATCTCCTACCACTGGACTACGTGAAGTCCCTGGTTAGATTGACTAATCCTTTTTAGTTATATGATCTTGTGAATCTAGAATAAGTTGATTCTGGGTTATCTATGGAAATTAATAACCTATCATGGAAGATATGTGATTAGGTAAATTATTTTTCAATATGAGACTTTAAGAGGAACTGATGTCATTTGGAGATAAATGTTAATTTGAACCTTGGAAGACTATGTGATTAAATCCTTCAAATATTTGGGCTTCAATCATAGTTTGGTTTACGTTGAATAATTTTATGGATAGATGTTTATTGAATGGAATTTGTTTAACTTTGGGTTTTGGTTGAAAAATTTTGGAGATTAGGAGTACTTTTTCTTTTTGTAAAAAAAATATTCTTTTTGGGTATTATTTGATCTCGTACTAAAAATTTTGGTTTGGTTTTGGTTGAGATATAAAGACATTGAAAAATATATAGTTCTCTTTTGTGGATTAGGTGATTCCCTAGAAGTGGATTATAACACTCTTAATGTGAACAAGTCATCGTAAATACTCATCTTTTGGAGAAAGTATGAGTTTGTGTTAGAAATTTTGTAAAAGAAGAAAGTCTACAAGATAAGTAAATATGTTTCCTTATGATTTAGTTAAGCTCAAAAATAAATTCCTCAATTAAAAGTAACTTAAAACAAAAATGGTGTTCGTTAGATTTTTCTACTGGGGAATCCAATACCGTTTAACCCATCACAAGTTTGTGATTTTCTTGTGGTTAAATGTTTTCCTAAACATGTTTTCTATCACTCTCCCTCATAACATGACCCTTTTATTTATCTTCCATATCCATGTTTTCCTACATGGAATCCTAATATGGGTTAACTCAGTGACCTCTGTACTTCTCTTTCTATCTTTTAAAGTTATTGTTTTACCGACTCTTGTTCCAATGAGGGACTTTCAATGAATTTTCCAAGCCTAATTTTAAAAATTGCAAGGATGCAATTCTTAAAAGGGGGGAAGGATGTAACACCCCAGGTAAATAAAGAATATGAAATTTTCATATTTATCCATATTTGTGAAAAAATTTAATATTACATTAAAGGGAACGCTATGCTCGATGGCGTACCTAATAAGCAGCAATGAGTTTCTTTGAAATCTTACGTTGCACTCTAATAATAAAATAATATTATTTTAAATGGTAGTTAACGCCTAGCTGTTGTAATGGCGGGAATGAACAGAACTAACTACAAAATGATTATATATGTTTTTAAAATATTTTTACTTTTATCAAATAAATGTTAGAGGCTTAAAATGCAAATGAATCCAATTTTAAGCATAAATCTTCTAATATTCCTTAAAAGGTCGATTAACCGCTTTTTGATGGAGAAACCTTTTTAAATATACTTTTGAAAATTTATATGTTATATTTGAAAAAACAAAATCCTTCTTTATAATCTTGACATCAAAATTTACTTTGTGCAAATTTTTGTTATTTTTCCGATAAAGATCATTTTTAGTGAAAATGTTGCATTTTTATTTAAAACCTCCTTTTAATCTGATTTATTTATATGGAATGATTATATTTATAATTTAGATTAAAGTTTATTTAGAATATATTTTTACAATTTTATCCAATGGTGGTCATTAGAATTAATTTCACTTTGAAATTGGACTTAAACTAGTGTTAATATTTTAATAGATATTATTTCTTAAAAACACAATATTTGTTTTGACAGCGGGAATTAATTATTAAAATAATTAATTCAAATTATATTTTTTGAATTTTTTAAAATAGACATCATTTTTGAATTCGGAATATCAAATATATCTTAGGGTTAATTTTTGGTATTTTTCTGAAAAACGTCAATTTTTTATGAATAGTGAAACCACTAAGTGGTAGTTAAAGAAACTGATTATTCATTTAAATGAAACATTACCACTTCTGTGATTTGATTTTCAATAATAAAACAAACATGGTTGTAATTTGGAAGTAAAATATTGTTCAATGACATTAAAATATTTTTTTTGGGTGAATAGTAACTTTTAAGTTTTTATTAATCACGTTTAAAGGTAATTATTGGAATTTAAGGTAAAGATAATGGTATAATAAACTGAAATGACCTTGACACATGTCCTACCATTATTGGGTGAGTCATTTCCGACCAAGGCAATCCATGGGTCAACCTGGTGACCCCATGGAGCCACTTTGGTTGGAAAATGACATTAATTACTTTTTATTTAAAGTTAATATTAAAATGTCACAAACATGTATTGTTTTACTAACACAATTTTTACATGGGGTTATACAAGTCATATTTTTTACTATAAATATTAATTAGAAATATAAAAATATTTCCTACATCATGAAAGTTTTTTTATAATTTTTAGACGTTAAATAAATTAATTTATTTATGACACCGTGATGATGCAGTGATTACCTCATAAATGAACGATTTAAATAAAATGAGAAGATAGGGTAAAATCTAAGTCTTACACCTGTAAAAAACCTATTTTATGGGTGGATTTCGAAACCTTATGACCTTATCCTCGAAATATATCCTTTTGGGCCCCTTAAAATCCAAAAATCATTTTATAATAAAGTAATATTTTATAACATTCCAAGAGTGCCCCTCCTCTTCTCTTATAAAAGGCCCCCACCTATACCACCTTACACACACCTCTCAAGCCTTTGGTTCGGCCAACCCCTGTCCATTTCATCTCTCAACATCTCACTCTTAATCATTGAATCCTCACCTTTGGCATAATGCTCTTAAAGATACCATTTTGGTTCAAACCAAGATGAGTTACCCGATTTAAAGGTAATGTCTTCACTTGTGTTCTCTTGTTTTATTTTGCTTCTCCAAACCCCTAAAATATTTTTATTCCTTTATTTCGTAACAACAACAGTATACTCAATATACTAGGATGTTTTTATGTAAAGTATTTGAGCTACACTTACACACACCTCCGTCTAATGGTTAAAGAACATACTGTTTCTGTGGATGGCGAATTACTGCCTCATGAAATGATGATTGTTCAATCTTCTCTTAACACGTTTCATGATGGACATTATGATGTCACTATATTTTATATATTATATATATGGTATTTATGTTTTCCATATGCTTCTGTATTTTATATTTAAAACATTCTTTTATACTTTCCATGTTGTGCAAATGCGATAATTTCATACGAGGAAGTGTGGACTACCGCCCCCTCAAGTGATGTGACTCGTTAATGCAATACATGGAATGTATAAAGAATGAAATTAATGAACTTATGTGACCTGTAAATCATATATATTATACTGGAATTATAATATATATATATCTTAATTATTTTTAATTCCATTAATATGAAAATGAAATGAAAGTAGCGTTCATGCGTACGTACGGCCTACCGTCTCCATAAACGGTGGATTTCATTTCTTTTTACCTCCAAATGTTATGGAATAGTATAAAATTAATATTTACTGGATATATATGATATTTAAATCATTGATACTATTCTGGATATGATTTACTTATAACTACATGGACAATCATTTTCAAACAAGTTCATTTTTGACTCATGTACCAAACAATGGAAAAAACGTCTGATATGAACTAACATTATTAAAAAATTATTATAACCTTATAATATGTGATATTAACTGAATAATAATCTTTAAAGGAGGTCCATAGGAAATTAAAAATTTACCAATGTTTATTATTCAGGAATATAAAGAAACTAACAAGACAATTCGGACTTGAGGTAAGGGATCCAACCTCTCGCTTTCTTTTCAAGTACCCTCTTTTATGTCATTTCATTTATGCTCCATGTTATTATTTTGGAGGATGTTATTTTATATTAACCATAATTTAATTTGTATTTTTATGATGAGATACCCCCTCTTAATCTCATCAATTCTTTTTTTTATAATTTTTAAGTGGCGCCGTTAGGCTGCCGAATTTTCGTAAGGGATCTTTCCCCTCTCATTCTTTTTAAGTACACTCTTTTATGTCATTCCTTTTAAGATCACATTTCTTATGATTGGGATGTTATTTTATATTACTCTTACTGTACGTTTTATGTTAATATGACGAGAGAACCTATTTTCTCTCATCAATCCATTTTGGATGTTTTGAGTGGCGTCGTTAGGCTGCCGAATCTTCGTAAGAGATCCAACCTCTCTCTTTCTTTTTAAGTACTCTCCTCTATGTAACTTCTTTTAAGCTCCAATTTTTTTATGTTGGGTGGATATTCTTTTATATACCTCTTGATGTAAATTTTATTTTTATATGATGAGAGAACCTATTTGATCCTATCAATCCATTTTTGGATGTTTTAAGTGGCGTCGTTGGGCTGCCGAGTTTTCGTAAGGGATTTTTCATCTCACTTTTATTCCCGTGAGATTTATGCAAAATTTTCCACCATTTACTTTGAGTGGTGTATGTTCTTCCCATTATTATAATATTTTTGAAATATAATTTCATTTATGGGTCTTTACATATTCATTGTATGACCCTTCTTCAATGGGTTGTACGTTTCGAAAGTTACCAATATCGGCAAGGGGACATTTCACCCTCATCTTCTTTAAAAAGACTTCTTTTGATATGTATTTTAAATTACATATTATTATGTTGGGATATGTTCTTATATATCCTTATTGCTGTAAATTTAATATACAAGTTATGAGATACACTTTTTATCTCTCATCAACTCATTTTCTGAATTTTGAAGTGACATCGTTAGGCTGTTGAATTTTTGCAAGGGAACTTCTTAACCCAATTTTGATTCTTTGGGATAAACTTGTACTCCTTAAATATGTCGTTCTATCAATATGTTTGAATAACCTCTTATTTTTTTACACTTAATATCCACTTATATTTTGGGTATTTGTTTTTCACACATAATTATGTAATTGATTTATCTTTTATCCAAGGATAACGTCTATATAAGGGACTTCGTATCAATCTCCTTTAATTGAGGCATATTTTTTTCTAATACAAGACTTTCATTTATATTGTGTATAAACCCCTTTTAATTTTAGTTTTATTCAAAATGAATCATTTTCTACGAAGAGTTTTACTAAATGACAAAAAGGAATGATTCTTTTAATGTACGCGGTGACAATGACCTTTTCCGCTGCCACGAGTATTATTTGGTCTTTGGCTTCCTCAACAAGCCATAATGTTTTTAAAATTAAATAAATACCACATACTATATTATTTATTTTGGTATTGAAAATGGTGTTTATAATGGATTTGTAATGTCAATATATTTAAGTGGTATATTATGATGAAAGTGTTGAAATGTTTTCTTTCCATTATATTTGTTTTATGTATTATGATTTTATAATTGTACTTGGACATTTGACGGGTGGTTACGTGATAAACTATAAGAAGGGTGGTGCCATGAAAACCAGGACTGGTGGTTACGTTATAACCACCAATGCATTGGGTATGGAAGTCGGCCGTATGGCTATTCTATTAAGTGATATGTGTGGAAGTCGACTGGATGGTTATTCCACTTAAGTATGTTTATGTCCCAAGTTACATTTATATGTTATGGGTTCTTTATATGGGTTTTATGGTAATATTTTGGTTACAAAAGGGTAATTAATGATCTTTTATTCAATGAAGAGTATTTTATTCTTCATAAAGGTGAAATTTATTACTTTGATAAAGTATTCTTAGTTTACTAGTTGTTTTTAAAAACTAACTGTTTTCCTTCTTTGTGTATCCGTTACTGAGCTTTTTATGCTCACCCCAAGTTATTTTGAAATTTTTTTCATAAGACATAAGGTTGAATATGGTCAAGTATGGGATCAAGGAAATAGCAGGCTGTCTAAAACATGAAACTAGACATGTTTCATTTTAAGAGTTTTTATTTTTTGGAGACTTAGTAGAAGTGTCTACTTTGTAATCTTTTGAGAAGGAATAGTTAAGTTCTAATTCTCTAAAACTCTAAACCTGAAAAGATCCTCAATGTGAATTATTCATTTAATTCAATATTAAGTAAGGTTTAAAGCTGGGGCCTTATAATGTAACTACAATGGGAAAATGAAAAAATGTCCAGTTAACACAATGGATGGGAATATTGTACACCCTAATGTATCATTAATAGTTTAATGTTTTATGTGTGGAATGTGTGATAATTATGATAGTCAATGTCCTAGAGGGAAATATCATGCAGGGAGTCAACATGGTTTTATGAGTAATGGTTTTTCTATAGATGATGAATAAACCATAAACAATATATGAATTGTATGTGTTGTTGTAATAGTATTATTTATTAGCATGATTAAACTGCGTTTGATGAAGGTTAATACATGGTTTGTATTTCATATTACAGGAATTGGTACTAAGAATAATATGATTAATCATAGTTAATGGTTTGGAAAAGATTTGGGATGATTTAAGTGAGCATGTATTGGAATTCATCAAAAATGTTAAATGAATCATGAAGTATATGTTTTCATTAAGGAATTCAAAATGTATTTTGAATGGTGTTTATGACCTAGAAATGTTATTTAATGGAAAGGTAATATTTTGATCAAGGGAGGGTAACACTTAATGTGTTAATTATGTTGATATTATTATGTTTATCTTGGATAAAGAGACTATATTTCCGGACCCATCACAATGGGGCCTGATCCAAAACTACCCCAGCTAGCCTCTAATAGGCTAGGGGGTGGAGAATAGTAATGATTAGGCATATCATATATATGGGAGGCCTTTTACTAATTTAACAATATGAACACACACACAAAAACCTCGATAAAATAGTGCAGAGATATAAAAAAAATTATAGAAACTAAAATTCATTCATACACTTATTCCAAACTAGAGTACAAGTGAGGAACAAAAATTATAACATGGGGAAAAATTCCCACAAAAAGAAAATTGTAAAGTGTCTAACCTTCCCAGAATGAGGGGATAAATGTCAAATGAATCTTCCAAAAATTTCCTTAGTCCAGCTCCAGTAAACACATTGGTCAGTTTAGTTCACTAAGCTCTGCATACCTTGGGTCATCCACGAAATTCGTTGAAATTCCTATAGTATGAATAAGACACAACATGCATGGGAAAATCAAATCCATGGGTGAGTATAAAAATACTCAATAGGTTCCCCAAAAAACTCAAAAGAAAAGGGAGAAACCTAAAGGAAAGATTCTACTCAACCCAGCTAGTGGGACCCCAATTGAGAAAGAAGCACCATCTAAAACTATACTTGGCTTCACATGACTAGTCAGCTCTTCCCATAATGAGTTTCAAACCAAAAACTTGACAGCACAATAAGGACTCCCAAAAATCACCTAGATATACTCATCTCAAAATCCATGTTTCAGGAGGTTCTAACCTCATAACCAATAGAATGATTCTACTCAAGGCTCTAAAGGTAACATAAAAACAACAGAACACACTCCATGAGCTCATCCATCCTAGATATGACATATATGAGAGATATTGTCCATGGGGAATGACTCTACCATTCCTATTGGTACATCTGAAATAATATGACACATCAGGAACAACCTAATAAGTCCATCTCTAGTGCCCATCACTAGAGGTCCTAGCATCACTAACCTGCACCCTGTGCAATGAAAAATAAACCCAGGTGGAGAGGCTCACCCCACACCACTGCACCCAGTTTAGGGACAATTTCCCCAAACTATTCACCACATGCATCCTCCCAATCTGAGGTAGAGAACAGAGGGACCCTCACCATGACACTTCCTTACAGTCAATGATGTTCTAACTCCTAACTTACCCAACACATATATGTTTCTCTTGTATGGAGTGTCCCTCCCCTCAGTCAGTTGAGGGAGCACTAAATCCTAACCATGGATTATTCATATCTAGTATAGGGGATCACTCCTTATAACTACACTCAATAACTAGGGAAGGTCTAACTCGAATGGAGGAACTACTACCCATTTCTACCCAGATAGAGGGGAGTACTAATCTGTAGGTGAGGACCCACACCCTAGTATGATAGGGGATAACTAGTCAAAGGATAGGGTACATGCACCCACGATGTGAGGAGTACCATTCTTTGGCTTGAGGACTCACACCCTATTATGAAAGGGGAGTACAAATTTACTAGATTGGATACTATAGGGGACCCATACCCTAACATGATAGAGGAGTACCTACCACAAGCTAGAGGACTGCTCCAAAGTATGAGTAAGGAGTACCAAATCTTCCAGAACAAAATGTATAGAGGAGCCGCACACAAAAATGAAATGGTAGTTCAGACTCCAAGGATAGAGAACCCACACACTAACACGACAGGGGGGTACCCACTATATCTATACATTATTTATAAAGGACATGCTCCCTAACATGATAGGGGAGTAACAAATATATGGATAGAGTACCCATAACCTAGTTCAACAGTTGAGTAACTACTCTATCTGGTCAACAAGTATGGAGGGATCTCACCCTGGCATGATAGGGGAGCTATATCCAACTATACGAATGATTCAGGGAACCCACTCTCTAATCCATCAAGGATGTACTAATCCTATATCAACTAACCAAATGTATATAACATGTACCCATAATGCGAGGAGCCCCATATCTTCCAGAGACAAAAGGTAAGGGAAAATCATCACCCTAATGCCACATGGGAGTACCAGTCCCAACGTCTCTCCTTAAGAACCACATAGATCTACAAAATTATACAAGCACTACTGAAAGGAGTATCATGCATATTTTACCTCATATCGTAAAACCTCCATTAATATAGGACCCATATCTGGATCCAATATGGGATCATTACTCTAAATTTCTAAAGAGAATCGGGGAACCACACCTTAAAGTGTAACGAAAGTTTTCCAACCCAAAAATCAACTTAGTGATCCACCTTAATCACAATCAACGGTTAATCACCGCTATATAAGAATCAGGCTCAGAATATGACACCTCATATCTTCTAGGAATATTCTTGGAATAGGATACTCAGAATCCTGAATCCAAGTTCCATAAAAGGTGATACGGAAGGTGGAAGATCTCAATGAAGATATAAAGGAGTACATGGTATGCACTGGGGTTCACATGGAATGTGATTCCACCTAATCACTTAGTCGTGTATCATTTTTACATGGGTTTCTAACCCATGTAGGGGACATGGCATGTATCACCCTTATACATTGAGTCCCACTTCACTTGGCCCCTGGCTGTGTTTTGTTTCCACAAGGTAGGCCAATTGTGTCCCTCACAAACTGTGTATCCAATACTAATTTGCATGTTTATGATAAATATATACTTTCCCATCTGGTTTCCCTATGCCTATTTTGGTAACCCTATGTGCATGTACTTTGGACTTGTATTTTTACATGTCCATATACTATCAAACAACTATCCTAATCCATGTACCATGGAAACATGGTTTCTGTCCCTGCACAGAGTGTAATCTTGAAACACGGCGTGTAGTCCACTAAGGTCTTCATCTTTGAATAAGAAGGGCTACTGGTTTGTCTCTCTAGACTACACATCATGTAGAAAGTAATTAAAGTCCGAAATCACATTTAAAAAAGCCAAATTCATCCCAGTTTACCCTGAATCATGTAGATAAACCAAGGAGGGATCTCTAGCATTCATAATAGGACTCTAAAACCATAAAGAGATGCATAACGAAGGGGATAAGATCCCAAACATAAAGCCTCCTACCTAAAGGGATACATATAGAGTAGTCGGGTTTAGAACATCCCTCAAATCATACTGCTCCTCAATATGATGACATTCAGTGTCAGAAACTGAGATTAGTATTAGCTCATTACATTGATTTGGACTCATTTATATTGGTTGAAAATCTATTAAGATAGAAAATAAATTCACCATATTTCATAAAAAAATTAAGAAATTATT
The DNA here is from genome assembly GCA_963277665.1 of Viscum album. NCBI lineage: Eukaryota > Viridiplantae > Streptophyta > Magnoliopsida > Santalales > Viscaceae > Viscum > Viscum album. Next base: position 1,081,223,752 of record OY728134.1, on the reverse strand, counting down.
AAAAGGTGAACTGATCACTAACAAGGATTAAATCCCAGCAACCCTCTTAGTATGAAATGAATTATATTTTGAAGATGAAGGAAATAAAGAAACATATCCAACTGTGATAAAGGAAAAGAAAAGTTTAAATGATACTCAAAAAGGGAAAACATGTATGAAGTGAATTTAATTAATACTGAAGAGTTAAAACATGTGGTATGCCTCAGGGTTTTCTAAAATCACACCACTAATCAATATGTGAATACTGGAAAAATAATCATCTTAAAGGGGAGGAAACCTGAAGAAATACTAATAAATATTTTGTTAAAAGAACAAAATTATACAAGTGGGATTAATTTCCTTATAATGGTTAATCCCAAGAAGGGTAAGATACATAAATAAAAATGGAGAATCTGAAATGAAATATTTACAAGTTTTATTATTATAATAACATATTTCAATGCTTAGAAGAATGTCGGAAAAACTGAGTTGGTTGACCATCATTAACAAAATTTCTCAACTTGAGGATCTTACTGGTACCCCTCTCCCCTTGTATTTATATTTTTATAATATATAATGGAATTAGTATAGGGTTAAGTGGGAGATACAATCCATGGGGTTATATGTGATTAAATATAACATTTGATTATACTAAGAGAATACAAGTGATTTTTCTAAAAGAAGATATATTAAGGATAAAAAATAAAGGGTTCATGAGAAAGAATATCTTATTGGGCTAATATATTAAATAAGAATATATATGTTTTCTTAAATTACTCATTCAGAATTAGGTCTGAATGAAAACGTGATCATTTTCTCAAGTAACTCAATTGTCTCAACAAGTGCTGATAGGAAACCACGTTTTAATTATAAGACAAATCTTTATGATTTCTGTTATGATAAAGGATAATAAATGATAAAGAGTCTGATCTAAATATCAAGAGGTATCAATGATAAATTTAGAAATTATAGAGTAATCAAGACACTATTGGATATCAAAAAGTGTCAATAATCCAATCTCATGTCGTATAAGAACAATATAAGAAGGATAAGACTGATTAGTATAAAAGAAGAAACAATCTTACATTACGTGTTTTTTTAATTTTAGTAAAACTTTAATATCAGAAGATATGTTTTAGGTCAACAAAAAGTTTTTATAAAGATACGTCATTACTGATAAGTTGTTCCCCATGTTGTAAATTATCTCATGATATATTGATAGAGTTTAAGTCATTCATGGGATGTTGGTGAAGCTAAATCAAAGTATATTTATCCTTATTTGAGAAAGAATTATCCCTATGAAGATTGGAGAACATGGATATCTTGTGGTATCAGAATATTATTACAAAAAATTAATAAAAGGATGTCCAATATATAGAATTTCTCACAACATTGTGCCTCATAGTTTAATTCTTGATGGTTTGGTGCAAGGGTGATTAAGATCATATAATGATTTATCTAAAGTAGTAACATATAAACCAACCTTATTGAATGTATATCTGAAATTATGTGAGTGACATAGAAAAATTTGATATTATTAGCTCATAATCCTGTTTCAAACATTGAGTTCTGACTCAGTAGGTTTAGAGGATATATTGTTGTCTTAAATGAAAATTACTAAATTTACTTGATGAAATATTTTAGTAAATTGTAGTTGTGTTTGAAAGAAAAGGTTTAGATCTTGATAAATGAAAAATATAGAATTATTCTATTTTTAAGTGGTTTAGAGACATTAATGAAATATTTTGATGTCTTTTTATTCAAGAAGTGGCATAATCTAGTTGAATCAACCCTAAAGTGTAAATATGGAATTTCTTTCTAATAAATGGTAATAAATAGTGTAAAAGTGGTCCAATTGATCAAACAAAAAGTGGTTGAACAAAGAATAATCAAAATGGAAAATGGATCCAAATGCTAAATAAAATGAACTGTTTGGAAATTGGTTTAAATAATCCCAAAATTTTGTGGTAATACTATCAATTTTTTGAACAAGGTTAACACTTTTCAGATATCAACTACTGGTGCCACATGTGATAAGAATAAATACATAATAAAGGGGGATAAAAATATATCTGTAACTATATTTAATGTGAATTAGATTTCCCCATCATGAATCTTGTGAATATTATTGAAAAAATGGAGAAATTGGGAATAAATGATGATGGTGGTACCCTAATAGTAGTTTAGAAATAATAGGGGAGTGAATATGAAGATAAATCCAAAATGATCCAAAGGGGGAGTAAGATTGAGAATAAATATTTGGATTGGAAGAAACCATTCATTTTTTTTCAATGGGGGAGTGAATATATTGGAATACCCATTTTATTATATTGACTAATGGGGGTGATATAAATTCATTTACAATATATTGAAAAATGGGGATTGAGATATATACAAAATAATTCTGATGTACTAAAAATATTACTATAATAGGATTTATTGTAGAATATTCAACAAAATACAAAGGGGTTGAATGTTGTAACCAAAGCGTTTTTGGGTTGGATTTGTTGACAATTGATGAGGAAGTTGTGTGATATAGAATGAGTAGAGATTAAATACCTAGTTATGTGAATATATTAATAGGAGAATATGAATTAAAATTCAATTATTGATTAATATAAAAATATACATTGATTGATATCTCTATCAAGGTCATTTAAATGGCGTGAATTGGTCTAAAGAAGGTAGAGTGTACACAAGAATGTGTTTATAAGAGAAATATAAGAATTCATTGAAGGATACCTTGAAATAAGAATGGTGAGTTTTATTCTTAAGAACACAGACATTAATCATAGTGCATGGAAACTAACCACGCTATGAATAGTGTAAAAGTCTAAAAAATGGAAAATTACCTTTGTTTAAAAGGTTTTTATTCAGGTTTGTAAGGTTATATAATTTTTCATAAATGAAGAAAAATGTTTAGTTGTATCATAAGTATTATAGTTATTCCACAATGTGAAAGTTTGGAGAAAGTATAATTCTTACTTTACCACATTTAGATATCTTGCATTACACATCACAACAAATGGGGATGTGCTACAATAATGGTATAGTGGATTTTATTGGCACTTGATTTTTTCATGTTCCCACATAATAGAAGAGGTACCACACCACAATAGGAAAAATCATAAAATATAATTGAGAATTCCATGACATGAGTGTCAGCCTGGTTATGAAGGAAGATGAAATGAATTTCAGCGACAATGATTTTTTTGGGTCCTCCATTCTACAAGATATATTTTACTAAAACCAATTTGGAGAAAAATGCAGACAATAATGCATCATTTTTTATGAACCATGATGTATTTATATTTAAAATAATAAAATGAGTTAGTTTTTATGAGACTACTTGTCCTTTTACTATAGAGTGATAGAACACGTTACAATAGTTCAATAGAGGGAGAGTATCTGGGGGATATTTCACCATGATTGAAATATCTTACAATTTTAACAGATAGAACATGTTTGATAACATCAAGATACACACAACCAAGAATAAACAAACCACAAAATATTTTTATTTAAATATGACTACTATAACCTAGTTGTTGAATTAGAGGGAATTAAAAGGATTAACTAAAATTTTTAATATATATAATGAACCTATTTAGAATAAACTCAGTTACTAATGATTAGGAAATAAGAACTTGATTTTTTGAGAAATCATTTTATTCTTCAAAAATACACTTTCATCAAAAATGGGTTTTAATTATTTTTCCAAGAGAATATTATAATTAACTTGTTGAAGTTTTAGAAATATTTTTTGATAAGAAGGTTATAGGTTTTTAAAACAATATGTCAAAACTAACTTAAATTTTTTTAGAATTTTCTGAAAAGATATATTTTTAAATTAATAGTCAAAATAGTGACATTTATTTAATGATACATTTTTTTCAACAATTTATAAACTAAAATATTGTTTTACAATGGATTAAAATTAAAAATAGTTCTATTATATTATGAATAATCAAATTAAATTAAATAGAAACAATTTAATGGTTGAATTTGGTATAAAAACATCTTTACACTTAAAAGTGTACTTTTCTAAAAACTTTTTTCACCATGTTTTAAATATTTATATTAAATTAATTTTTCACAATTATAGAAATTGAATCATAGAAAATGTAATTCACATTCGGAATTAGAAGGTCCAAATTTGGTAAATAGTTCCCTTTTGTTTTTCATAATTATGAATAATTACCATAATAAATTCTCATTACCATAAAAAATGTAAAATGGGTTAATTATGGTTAAAAATAATACGATTAGACCTAAAATTTATTCAAAAAACATTCTTAATTTCATTGGGTGGGTATATTTATTTCATAATCATCTAATCTTTAGAAATATTAATGTTTTATATTTATCTTTGATTTTAACCTTTACAATATTTTATGAAAAGGTAATGTAAATATTTTCAAATTCTTGATTTTAAAAATTATATTATTTTTTAAAATGGTTAAAATAAAATTATATTCATGTATAAATAGTTATTTTATAGATAAATTTATTTTCTATCGTGGTGATTAAATTTTAATTTTTTGTGATAAAATAATTACCTTAAATTATTACATAACACCAACATAGTGGTTGTGATAGTTGTTGAGAAATCGATTAAATGATTTTAAAAATAGTAAAGTTATATTTTTTGGTGAGTTAAAGTGTCTTACTAATATTTAAGATTAATATAACATGTTTTAGATATGTGAATTTTTTAAATCTTAGATCATTTTCTATCATGTTTTTTTCAATGTCAATTATGTGAGTAGTTCTTAAAAAGAAATTAATAGTATTTTATGTTATGTTTAATTTATTAAATTATTTAAAAATAAAAAAAAATTAAAATAAGAAAATTAGGATTATAAATGGTTCAAATTTTCATTACATTTATATGATCAATCCAATATTCTCCTTGTAAATATAATCATAACCCTTAAAAATTAAAAAATCCATTACCAAGGATATGATTAAAATTAGTAACCAAGGGGTCCAAGAAGAAGAAAAATATAAAACTAATATCTAAAAATGTCAAAATTTGATTGGATGGCCTTATTATGATAATATTATCCTTATATTGTAATGAATTTCATTTTTGAATCACTCTATATTATTTATAAATAGATTTTATTATAAAATTTTATGTATTTAAAAATGACAATAATGATATTTTATAATTTTTTTTTTATTAAATGATTTAAAATTAATGAAAATAATTTCATCATCTATTTTAATCATATATGGTTTAAAATATCTAACATGGCCTATTTATGGGTCAATTTTCCTTTTATAGTAACTTTATTGACCCCTAAAGAGTAAAAAACATTCATATTATTTTAATTGTCATAACAGTTAATGGTGGTCATAATAAAGAGAATAGGGTTAAACCATGATCTAAACTTGTAAAAATATTAATAATTATATTATTTATAATAATAATATTATTATATTATAATAATATCAACTTTTAGATATTTTTCCTAGAAAATTAATTAATATTAATTGTATAACTTATGAAATTCTATGCTTTCCCCTCCCCTCCCTTATAAAAGAGAACCCCATCTCTTCTATTTTACAAACATCACGAGGCAATGTTTTTGGAAAACAATTTACAAAAACCATCCTAAAATCTATACCCATTATTTAGAGGTCTTATTTTTGGGTAGAATACGAACCATAAAGGGATAAAAACGTAAAGGAAAAGAGGTTGTCTGAAGAAGTGGTTTAACATTTAACCGAATGTTTTAATTTTATTTCTCCGTATACATCCTTCAAATATTATTAAAATATTATTAAATAGTAAAATCAATATATTATATATACAACTAATTTATTATGTTAATTTCATAATCTATATGCATCTCCTCCTCCATCGAATGGTAAATAAATACATCATTTGTGAATATGGCAAACTATCACCTTACAAACTGATGCATTTTTTTGCATCACTACCTCTCATGGATGATTATAATGATGGATTTAATGTATATATATATGATATTTATTAAATAACAATAATTATTTAAATATAATGTTTCATCTATTTTCATAATTTTTCATCCATTGAAAAATGTTAATGTTGTTCATTCGTACTTGTGAATGTCTACCTTTGCAAAGTGATATGATTTTTTTTTCATCACCGAAATTCATGGATGATATATATAAATTAATTGAAGAGATAATAATTTATTTATAATATAATTAAAATTCTAGGAATATAAATTAAGATTTAACTTCTTTCCATCATGTTCCTTAAAAATGGAAACATTATTCATGCGTACGTATGACATACCATCCCAATGATTGTAAAATAATTCATTTTTAATAAAAATATTTAATTGTTGGTTTTGAAATTATAATTGATGTATAAAAATTATAATTATTTCATGATTATTATTTTTGATATTATGGAATATTATCCTCTTTGACCATAATAAACTTACCAAAGTCATTTTGAACATATGAGAGGAATATCATCAAAACATTCAAAATGAAAATGATTGATTATGTTATTATATATATAAATGTAATAAATAAATACAAAGGAATAATAAACATGAATAAGGATCTTATTTAAGTAACTTATTAATATAAATTTATAATTCCGGAGTATTAAGAATAGACATGATGAGTCATACACGAGTTAAGGGAAACTTTACTTTGAAACCCACATTTTAGATGTTTTAAATATCTATTTTATAAATTTATTTCTACCACATCATTATTAATTAAATTATTTTATTAATATTTATGTGTTTATGAAATGATTGTTGAGGAAAAATTTTAATTTCTTACAATAGTTTTCACATGTAATATTTTACAGAACCTTTTGACATTGTTTATAAAAGACAAAAGAAATTTTCTATTTTAACATATATTGAGTCAATAATTTTTGTACACCGCAACCACTATTTGATGTTTTTCTAACGTTAACAGATTCTATTTTTTATTCAAATAAAAAAATTCCTTCATTTTTTATGAATTTTAATTTTCAAAATGGGTTTTCTAATTGAAAGGGTTTTTAGATATTTGAAAATATTTTTCCCATATGTTTAAAATTGATTTCAAGGATTTTAATATGAAAAGGTGTATGAATTAAATATTTTATTCATGTGGTACTGGATAATTAAATATTATGATGGGTGAGGCTGATAAAACAATTATTATGGGTGAGTTTGATATATTGTATATGATGGGTGAGCTTGATATAGATATCCAATGAATTGGGAAATCTTCGTTATCTTCAAAGGTGATAAGGAGAGAGTTAACTAGGGTGGTTTATCCATTGAATCTAACTGGGATCCAATTATTTATATAACAAAATAGGCTTTGAATAAGTTGTGTAACCTTTAAATTTTAGTTTTAATACTTAGTATTATCTTAATGGAAATTCATAATAAGTTCTTGAAAGTCTCAAGTGTTTCCTAGGTTTGTTCAGAGCTCGAAGACTCAGTTGTTTTTGGAAAATAGATGAAGTGCATGGTTTCCACACAATTAGTTCTAGCCACGGACCTCAAACTGTTTAGACTTAGAGGGTGTCGTAAAGTTCTTACAATTGGAAAAATTTGACCAAATGACCATGAAGCATGTTTTAATCATGTTTCAAAGGGATTTTTAATGGGATACACGTGATTAGTTTAATAGTGTGCCCATCCCCTGCATGGGGTGCCCATAGAGAGTGACTGCCACCCAGTTGGTGCACAGTTCGGCCAATGAAGTAGCCAAACCATCTGATTCTCATTTAAAGGGGGAAATTAAAAAAATTCATTCCTTCCAACCAAAAAAATTAAACCCTCTCTTTCCTCCTATATTTCTCCAGCAACATGCCACATGAAGAGCTCCTCCCCCCTACTCACCTAGGATTTGATCCCTATTCTTTGGTCAGAGTCCTAATTTTTTTCCATATATAATGTTGTTTATCCATAGGTAATATCTTCAATATAGTACCTTATTTATATAGTTTGAATCACCATTAATCATCCAATAATCATGTAGTCACATTTTACAGATTTTTAGGGAATTTTTCTATTTTTAAATTTTCACACCTTAAGATCAGAAACGGAATCCAATAATAGATGAGTGATCCTGTGCCGCCATAATGTTGGTGGTCTATAGATTTTACCAAAGTTAATGTTTCTTATTAAATTATCTTTATTGTACTGCATGCCTGACCCTCCAGACGTTGCTCCTAAAATAAATCGGGATCACAAATTAATTTTTCAACCTTACATGTGATTCCCACATAGAATCTTAAATTTGTTGTGTAACGCCCCAACTCCAGTTACCCAGAGTCGGTTCATTATTACATAACATTGGCATGATCATAAGAAATATCAAATCTCGAAATACCGATTGGTTTAGTAGCCTTGGAAACACTAGATATATTCATAAGTCTTACATTACATCATAAAGTGAAAAACTACTACAAAAACATAATGTCTCCATAGTCCACACTATTATCCCCTCATAATATCCCTGAAGGTCATTCATAACTTACTTCTTCACATCCTGGGAAAAATAAAACATAGAAAAGGGGTGAGCTCAAATGCCCAATAAGGATAACAATATAGCAGAAACATTCCAAAATAAGCATAAACATTTAAGGCAATGTATAACTAAAACAAAAGCCTTTTAAACTTGAACTTCAACATAGTATGGAAAAAGTAAAATTAAATAATGTCATTTACTTATTCACATGGATATTCTACTAATCGAATAATCACATGCAATATCAATAACCACTTTCATAATGATGGAATGCATAATTCCAGACTATCATAACCACATAGCCAAGGCCTCGTGCCAAGACTACAAATAAGATTTTGTCAAGGCCTTGTACCAAGACACTAGTTTGTCTCATGAGACCTACCGATGCATCGAGGAGCTATAGCGGGCTCCACCCGTCACTTACTAAGTCCAATGCATTCCCATATGAAAAGGTTTAAACATAACATAAACATTCGTACTAAAACTAGCATACGAAATGTCAATACTTTCTCCATAAACCATGAATGGTATAAAAATAACACATCCACAGTCAAACAAATCACAAAAACTTTCAATACATTATGGATGTTTTGTATCATAATAAATCAACTTCATATAATCATAACATCCATCAAAGGATGTTGACATAGATGAAATCAAAACTATTTGAGAGAAATATCTCCTTTCTTGAAATCATTTAAAAGTCACACATTTATAAAGGAAGTAATTAAAAAGATATTTTTGAATCAAAGTGTCCCATACCACTTTGAAACTTTTGAAAGGAATTAACATTTTAAAAACATTCATGTACATATAAATAAATCCTTAAAAACCAATTTGACGACATGGACATTAATTAAAAATATTTAGAAAGATAAATCTTTAAAACATTTAAAATTCTTATTTTGATAAAGAGTACCATTTCGAAATTCTTAAAATATTCATTTTGAAATCATTTAAAAGTCACATAATTATAAAATAAAACATTTACTTTGAAAATATCCTTGTAATCTTGTAAGGGTAGATTTGACAATTTTATAATGGCGGTATATAACCGCACCCGCCGTATAAGTTAAAAAACATTCTTACCTTAATTTTGTCGAAAAGGTTAAAAAGCACCTTGTTTGGAAAACGATGGAAAGATTCCATTATAAACCTCTTATAAAAATTCAAACAAGGGTATAAATGACTTTAACCCATATTCTAGTAAATAGTGAAAATATTTTGAAATTCATTTTTAAGAAACATGGATGTGGATGATAAAGAGATCCCAGTAGATAATTACGTATAAACAACCTCGGATAACGAAGAGATTGTGAAATAACCATTACCTTGTAATTTTCCTTGGTTGGGGTAGGTTAACCTCCTGTATAATGGTGAAATAATTGTTATTAAATTATACAAGAATCATATATATTAATATGATATCATATATGATCTTTTAACATTGCTTTGTTAATAATATCTTAGTATTAACGTTGTTTCGGGTGTTAACTTACTCGTTTTATTTTATATGTTTTGTTACGTAAGCCATGTTTGTAATGGATAGGTTGTATATTATTCATATCCAGAATGATATCAAGTCCTTAAAAATCATTTTTAAATCAGGAAATGATAATTATACTTGAATGGATACAATGGAGAATGAATCTCATCGCGTTCGTGGAGACGGTAGTCCGTACGTACGCACGAGTGACAATATCATTATTTTGATATTAAAATAATATATAAGTTGATAGTATATCATATATACAGAATCATTATCATGTTATATTTATTATTTACATGAGTTACACATCATTATTATACCCATCCAAATAATAATATATTGAATAACAATTACACCACGACGTGGAGACGGTAAGTCGTACGTACGCACGTATGGTGACATGTTATTCAAAGGGTGGATAGAATAATTGAATATGGTTGTACCATATTTATAATAACATCACAGTATATATAAGATACTGAAGTTATTATTTTAGAATGGTAATAACAAATAAAGAAGAAGTGGAAGAAGAACTGAACTTGGAAAAGGGTGGTGAAATCATTACCTCTTCTTCGGGTTCTTCCTTTTGATTTGATCAAAAGGGGTCCTTATGTTGGCTTTCTGATCAAACTAAGGACTCTAGGTTGTAGTGAGGGAAGTTGGGAGAGTATTTGGGTAGAGTTTGGCCGAACCAAAAGGCTTTGAAGATGTGAAGAAAAGAGAAGGAGGAGTTCCCTTTTATAAGAGGGGTGAGGGGCACCTTTGGAAAAGCTAAAAATATTAATTTGTAATAAATTCATATTTGGTTTCTAATGGCTCCAAAGTTGATTCATAAAATTTAATGTGGGGATAGGTCGAAAACCATTCAACCAATATAATTTAGACAGGTTTTTCTACTTATATTAACCTTATCTTTAAGTATTAACTCTAAGATAATTAGTTTCACTTTTACAATGTCTCTTTGTATTTTTATATTATATGGTTAATAAACTTACCATATACATACAATAGACCCCCCAAGTGGTCCATTAATGATGAAACTATCATGATATAAGTCTCTTGGACGAACCTTAGATTTTTGGGAATTTAATATCAATTAATAATAGAATATTTTTTTTAAAAACTCTTTTATGTCAATTTTGACACTATTCAATAATTGATTATCGTGAAACTCATAACAGAATTATTACTTCTACAAAAGTTAATTATATCAATCCTAACATGTCATATAAGCCTATAAAAGTATTTTAATTCATTAAAAGTCTCAAATTATATTTATTTTGTTATTTATAATATCAATTATTTTAATTTTTCACAATTATGGTAATTACTTCATCATCATTGTGTCATAAATAAATTAAATTATTTAAAGTCTAAAAATTATAAATAAAATATAATTATGTAGGAAATCTTATTATCTTTCTAATTAATATTTAAAATCGAATTTACCTTATGTATAACCATATATTAAAAATGTTTTAGTAAATAAACTTTGATTTTAACTCTTTTAACTCTTCTTTGAATTAAATAATAATAAATGTCCTAATCTAATCCAAGTGGACCTAAATGATAATATTTTATTCCTAAGGTTGTTTTTGGTCGAGATACACTTGGCCAATAGAATTAGGACATGTGTTAGGGTAATATGTATATCATTTTTACCCTTAATTACCCTATTTTACTTTTAACCGTGGTAAATAAAAGTAAAACGTTACTATTCACCAAAAAATATTTTCATCTCATTGAACCACATTTTACTTCTTGATATTAACCATGTCTCTCAGATTTTCAAAATTCCATTCACAGAAGCGGTAAATTAAGTTTTATGAAAAATTCAGTTTTTTAACTACCACTTAGTAGTTTCAATATTCATCAAAAATTGAAGTTTTTCAGAACAATGCCAAAATTTCACCCTAAGCTGTAATTGATATTCCTAATTCAAAAATGATGTCTATTTTACAAAATTCCAAACATATATGTTGCATTAATTAATTTTATAATTAATTCCCGCTGTCACAACAAATAGCGTGTTTTTAAGAAACAATATATATCAAAAGATTGATAATTGTTTATGTCCAATTTCAAAGTGAAATTAATTCTAATGAACAGCATTGGATAAAATGGTAAAAATATATTCTAATTATGCTTTAAAAACACTCAATAATATAATTTATCACTATAAATTATTTTTATTAAAACATTTTTTTTAAGTATTTTTCACTATTCATAAAAATTGGAAGTTCTCAGAAAAATACAAAAAATTCAACTTAGGATAATTTCGATATTCCGAATCCAAAAATGAATTCCATTTTGAAATATAAAATATATATAATTTCAAAAAGTAGGTATTACTATTCATAACATCTAGTTTGATTGGTTGCGGTGTGTTAGAACTTGATGTTGCGTATAACACACGCTATCGCATTATTCAAAGAGAAGCGTACCGTAGAAGCTTGGGGTGTTACATTTCCCCTCCATCAAATAATTTCGTCCTCGAAATTTCTAGAACACTTATCACATGAAAAGACTCAGGTGGTTCTTCATCATAAGTTTCTCGGGTTCCCACATTGCCTCTTCCATCTTATGGTTTCTCCACAAAACATTTACCAGACGTGTCGTCCGGTTTCTCAGTACTTGTTCTCTCGTGTTAAGAATCCTGACGGGATCTTCACAATAAGACAGATCGGGTTTCAGTTCTAATTCCTCATAGGTGAGTACATGCGTTGGGTCAGGCATGTATTTCCTCAACAGAGATACGTGGAACACATCGTGAACTTTGAAGAGACTTGGCGGTATTTCCAATCAGTAAGCTACATCCCCAATTCGTTCTAGAATTTAGAAAGGTCCGATGTACCTGGGACTCAATTTACCTTTCTTACCAAAACCTATGACTCCCTTCCATGGAGATACCTTCAGAAAAACATGATCACCGACTTGAAATTCCAAATCCTTCCTTCGATTATCGGCATAGGTCTTCTGCCTACTTTGAGCTGCTTTGATGTGATTTTGGATTACCTTCACCTTTTCCATCGTTTCCTCCACCAGTTCTGGACCTACAAGTTTTATTTCACCAACGTCATCCCAACAGGTTGGTGTATGACATCTCTTTCCATATAAAACTTCATATGGTTCCATCTGAATACTCTAATGGATGCTATTGTTATTGGAAAATTCTACCAGAGGTAAATACTGATCCCACATACCCTGGAAGTCAAGTGAGCAAGATCTCAACATGTCTTCTAAGGTTTGAATAGTTCATTTTGATTGTCCGTCTGTCTGAGGGTGGTAAGAAGTGCTCAAATGAAGTTCAGTATCTAGGGATTTCTGAAGACTTTTACAAAATCTTGAAGTAAAATGGGGATCACGATCAGAAACAATCAATAGGGGTACTCCATGAAGTCTCACAACTTCATTAATATATAGTCTTACTAGACGTTCCAGTGGTAGATCTTCTCTTATATCAAGAAAATGTGCTGACTTGGTAAGACGATCAACAATAACCCATATTGCATCGTTCCTTCTAGGAGTCTTTGGTAGTCCCATGACAAAGTCCATCGTAATATTGTCCCATTTCCACTCCGGTATGGGAAGAGGTTGCATGACTCCTCCAGGCTCTTGCCTTCCAGCTTTCACTTGTTAACAAACCATACATCTTGACACAAAATCAGAAATCTCCCTCTTCATGTTGTCCCACCAAAAAATGTTCCTTCAAATCTCTATAAATTTTGGTGCTCCCAGAGTTTATAGAGAAATTGGAACTATGAGCATCATCCAGCAATTCCCTTTTTAGATCAGGTATATCAGGAACACAAAGTCTCTTCCCGAATTTCAAAATTCCATCTTCATACACAAAGTCTCTCAATCTCCCATCAGTCACAGCTTTAATCTTCTTTTGAAATTCTTCATCATCGGTCTGAGAAATCTTAATCCTTTCTAGTAAAGATGGTTTTTGCAACCATTTGAAAAAGCATTGATGTTTCACCTTTCCTGGTTATTCCCATGTCCATCTTCACAAGATTCATGAAGATTGGATCCCTTTCAATTCTCATATTGTTCAAAACTCCATGGTATTTTCTGCTCAAAGCATCTTCCACCTTGTTTTCCTTCCCCGGGTGGTAGTGTATCATGCAATCATAATCCTTGAGTAATTCAAGCCATCTCCTTTGCCTCATGTTGAGTTCTTTTTGTGAGAAAATATACTTGAAACTCTTGTGATCAGTATAAATCTAACATTTTTAACCATAGAGGTAGTGCCTCCATATCTTCAAAGAAAATATCACAGCTACTAACTCGAGATCATGAGTAGGATATTTTTGTTCATGAATTTTCAACTATCGTGATGCATAGGCAATAACTCTATCATTCTGCATAAGGACACAACCAAGTCCTTTCTTCGATGCATCACTATAAATAACGAACCCATCATTCCCCGATGGTAGAGTCAATATAGGAGCATTGACTAATATTCTCTTCAGTTCTTCAAAAAATTATTCACACTCTTTTGTCCAAACAAATTTAACACCTTTACGTGTGAGCTTTGTTAATGGGTTAGCCAACCAGGCAAAATTCTGGACGAAACATCGATAATAACCTGCCAAACCAATAAAACTACGTACCTCAGTTATACTCGTAGGTGCTGGCCATTCTTGGATTGCCTTGGTCATAGAAGGATCAACAGAGATTCCATCTTTAGAGACAATATGGCCAAGAAAATAAATCTCCTGAAGCAAGAATTCACACTTGCTAAACTTCCCATATAATTCATGCCTTCTCAGAGTCTTCAAGATAATGCGCAAGTGATTTTCATGATCTTCATAGCTTTTGGAGTATACCAAGATATCATCAATGAATACCACCAAAAATTCATCGAGATACTCCTTGAAAACTCTATTCATTAGATCCATGAATACAGAGGTTGCATTAGTCAATCCAAAAGGCATTACAGTAAACTCGTAATGCCCGTACCTAGTTCGAAATGTTGTCTTCGGAATGTGTTCGTTCTTCACACACAACTGATGGTATCCAGATCGAAGTTCAATCTTTGAAAAGTATTGAGCTCCATGTAGTTGGTCAAATAAATCATCAATTCGAGGTAGGGGATACTTATTCTTTATTGTTATAGCATTGATCTCCCTGTAGTCGATACATAACCTCATAGATCCATATTTCTATTTAACAAAAAGAACAGGGGATCCCCATGGAGAAACACTAGGGCGAATAAATCCCTTATTACTCAATTCTTCTAGTTGTTTCTTTACTTCAACTAATTCTATAGTGTCCATTCTATAAGGGGTCTTTGATATAGGCCTTGATCCAGGAATTAAATCAATGGAAAACTCAACTTCTCGTTCTGGAGGATGTCCAGGTAAATCTTCCGGAAATACATCTACAAATTCTTTCACAACAGGTACATCCTCTATTTGAACATTCCTTTCCTCACCCACAGTTATTTCATTCTCTTCCTCCCCAATAATTGAATTTAGTTGAGCTACTGGGGGTGGATCTAAATAAGAATTAGGTGGTGACGATTCTGCTCTAAAGATAAGGTGTTCATTATCATTATCATCAAGAATCTTAACCTCTTTATTCTTACAATAAATCTTTGCATCATAGTCCAAAATCCAGTCCATACTGAGGATTATATCAAACTCAATCATAGGTATAACGATGAGATCAGCAGATAAAGAACATTTATGTGCTCTAATGGGGACTGATTCACAAAACTTTGTTGCAATGATACTTCCCTTAGGAGTTTTAACTAACAACTCCCTTGTTAAATCAAATTGGAAATATCTAATTTTCTTAGCAAACTAGGAAGATATGAAACAATGCGATGATCAAGAATCAAATAATGCATTTGCTAAACTTGATGAAACCATTAAATTACCTGCCACCACGTCTTTCGGAGCTTCTACCTCAACAGTAGTGATAACATAAGCTTGGCCTTGATCCCTTGGCCTTTTCTGAGGTAAGTTCTCCTGATGCTTAGGACATTCATTTGCATAATGTCCCATCTCCCTGCAATTGTAGCACTGAACATTGGTAGCTTCCTTCTTGCCTTTTCAATCACAAGCTTGGTGGCCTTTTTCACTACACTTGTAACAGACTCTCATTCCCTTCAAGCAAGTACCGGGGTGTTTCTTCCCACATTTACCACATGATGGATATTCAACCTTTCCCTTCTTCCCCTTATTTCCATTCCCAGATTGATCAGCAGGTCTCTTCTTCTCTTTCTTTTCTTTAAAGTCATAAGACTTAGAGAATTCCTTTTCGGTCTTGATAGAACATGAGACAATGTCTTTGTACGATGAGAAGGATTGTGAGACTAATGCTCAACAGAGAAATGTTTTTAACCCATCAAAGAAACGATCAATCTTACTTCTTGGGTTATGTATATAATCTCCAGCATACCTTGCTAACCTTGTAAAGTTAGCCTCATACTTTGTGACATTCTCATCCTCCTTCTGTCTCAGATTCAGAAACTGCCTTTCCATATCTGCTCGATGGTCGCAGGGAAAGTATTTTTTAAAAATCAGATCCTTGAACTCCCTCCATTCCATATTTGATACTTCATCATCTTCATTCGTATTTTTAATCAATGACCACCATTGATCCGCATCTCCAGTGAGGCGGTAAACTGCCATGATAACTTTTTCCCTTTCACTACTCCCCAAAGCCTGAAATATTTTCTCTAGGGAATTTATCCATTGCTCAGCTACTAAGGGATTTGTACTCCCATTGAACGTTGGTGGTTGTTGCCTCATGAAGCGATCTAACATTGATCCTCCACGCTGTGGATCAGGGTGATCCATATGGGTAAGGTTATTATTCATAACTTGAGCGAGTTGTCCCAGTATGGTGATTAGCTGATCGGCACCAGTTGCATCACCAGCTCCACTATAATTATCTTGAGTAGGAGGGCAATCCCTACATGGATTTCGTTCATTGATACGGTTTCCATTTCTTCCACTAGGCGCCATTTCTAAACAATGGCATAAACTAGATCAGTTTATGAATCAAAATACATAATCCCATACTTATAAAACACTTAACATAAATTAAACTATTTATGGATGTAATCCATAATCATAATAATGTTTTCTTTGAGGAAGTATATACTCATAAACCCTTCATAATGATTTGTAAAGAAAATGAGAGTTATCGTAAGCATATCCCCCGGGAGTGTCGTAACCAAGAGTGCAGAAAGGCCCGTTGTCGTGCACCAGTTCCCGTTCGAGTCTAGCTCAAAGCGGTGTTTTCGGGTTTTACCCCTAGGTACATCTGTTCCAGAGCCGCCTCTACCTTCTCGTATCCAGACATGGATGTATTGCTCGGAAAACTCACAAAATCTATACAATACCAAAATTCTAGGAAGTTCTTATATACTAATCCTCAAAGTTCATCTTAGGTCTACGTGCTCTAATCAGAGTTTATATAAATCTAGCTTCCAAGGCTTGTACTAAACTTCCTCTGATACCAAATGTAACGCCCCGATCCTAGTTACCCAGAGTCGGTGCATTATTAAATAACATTGGCATGATCACAAGAAAGATCAAATCTCAAAAGACCGATTGGTTTAGTAGCCTTGAAAACACTAGATATATTCATAAGTCTTACATTACATCATAAAGTGAAGAACTACTACAACAACATAATTTCTCCATAGTCCACACTATTATCTCCTCATAATATCCCTACAGGTCATTCATAAATTACTTCTTCACATCCTGGGAAAAATAAAACATAGAAAAGGGGTGAGCTCAAATACCCAGTAAAGATAACAATATAGCAGAAACATTCCAAAATAAGCATAAACATTTAAGGCAATGTATAACTAAAACAAAAGTCTTTTAAACTTGAACTTCAACATAGTATGGAAAAAGTAAAATTAAATAATGTCATTTACTTATTCACATGGATATTCTACTAATCAAATAATCACATGAAATATAAATAACCACTTTCATAATGATGGAATGCATAATGCCAGACTATCATAACCACATAACCAAGGCCTCGTGCCAAGGCTACAAATAAGATTTTGTCAAGGCCTTTTGCCAAGACACTAGTTTGTCTCATGAGACGTACCGATGCATCGAGGAGCTATACCGGGTTCCACCCGTCACTTACTAAGTCCAATGCATTCCCATATGAAAAGGTTTAAACATAACATAAACATTCGTACTAAAACTAGCATATGAAATGTCAATACTTTCTCCGTAAACCATGAATGGTATAAAAATAACACATCCACAGTCAAACATATCACAAAACTTTCGATAGAATATGGACGTTTTCTATCATAATAAATCAACTTCATATAATCATAACATCCATCAAATGATGTTGACATAGATGAAATCAAAACTATTTGAGAGAAATATCTCCTTATTTGAAATCATTTAAAAGTCACACATTTATAATGGAAGTAATTAAAAAGAGATTTTTGAATCAAAGTTTCCCATACCACTTTGAAACTTTGGAAAGGAATTAACATTTTAAAAACATTCATGTACATATAAATAAATCCTTAAAAACCATTTTGAAGACATGGACATTAATTAAAAATATTTAGAAAGATAAATATTTAAAACATTTAAAATTCTGATTTTGATAAAGAGTACCTTTCCGAAATTCTTAAAATATTCATTTTGAAATCATTTAAAAGTCACATAATTATAAAATAAAACATTTACTTTGAAAATATCCTTTTAATATTGTATGGGAAGCTTTGACAATTTTATAACGGCGGTAGATAACCGCACCCACCGTATAAGTTAAAAAAAATTCTTACCTTAATTTTTTCAAAAAGGTTAAAAAGCACCTTGTTTGGAAAACAACGGAAAGATTCCATTATAAACCTCTTATAAAAAGTCAAACAACGGTATAAATGACTTTAACCCATATTCTATTAAATATTAAAAATGTTTTCAAATTCATTTTTAAGAAACATGGATGTGGATGATAAAGAGATCCCAGTAGATAATTACGTATAAACAACCTCGGATAATGAAGAGATTGTGCAATAACCTTTACCTTGTACTTTTCCATGGTTGGGGTAGGTTAACCTCCTCTATAATGGTTAAATAATTGTTATTAAACTATACAATAATCATATATATTAATATGATATCATATATGATCTTTTAACATTGCTTTGTTAATAATATCTTAGTATTAACATTGTTTCGGGTGTTAACTTACTCATTTTCTTTTATATGTTTTGTTACGTAGGACAATTTTTTAATGGATAGGTTGTATATTATTCATATCCAGAATGATATCAAGTCCTTAAACATCATTTTTAAATCAGGAAATGATAATTATACTTGAATGGATATGATGGAGAATGAATCTCATCGCGTTCGTGGAGACGGTAGTCCGTACGTACGCACGAGCGACAATATCATTCTTTTGACATTAAAATAATATATAAGTTCATAGTATATCATATATACAGAATAATTATCATGTTATATTTATTATTTACATGAGTTACACATCATTATTATACCCATCTAAATAATAATATATTGAATAACAATTACACCACGAAGTGGAGACGGTAAGCCATACGTACACACGTATGGTGACATGTTATTCAAAGGGTGGATAGAATAATTGAATATGGTTGTAACATATTTATAATAACATAACAGTATATATAAGATACTGGAGTTATTATTTTATAATGGTAATAACAAAGAAAGAAGAAGTGGAAGAAGAAATGAACTTGGAAAAGGGTGGTGAAATCATTACCTCTTCTTCGGGTTCTTCCTTTTGATTTGATCAAAAGGGATCCTTAGGTTGGCTTTTGGATCAAAATAAGGCCTCTAGGTTGTAGTGAGGGAAGTTGGGAGAGTATTTGGGCAGAGTTTGGACGATCCAAAAGGCTTTTAATGTGTGAAGAAAAGAGAAGGAGGAGTGCCCTTTTATAAGAGGGGTGAGGGGCACCTTTGGAAAAGCTAGAAATATTAATTTGTAATAAATTCATATTCGGTTTCTAATGACTCCAAAGTTTATTATTCAAAGGATAAGGTGGGGATAGGTCTAAAACCATTCAACAAATAGAATTTATACAGGTTTTTGTACTTATATTAACCTTATCTTTAAGTATTAACTCTAAGTTAATCAGTTTCACTTTTATAATGTCTCTTTGTATTGTTATATTATATGGTTAATAAACATACCATATACTTACAAGAGACCCCAAAGTGGTCCATTAATGATGAAACTCTCATGATATAAGTCTCTTGTCCTAACCTTAGATTTTTAGGAATTTAATATCAATTAATAATAGAATATTTGTTTTAAAAACTCTTTTATGTTAATTTTGACACTATTCAATAATTGATTTTTTTGAAACTCATAACAGAATTATTACTTCGAAAAAAGTTAATTAAATAAATCCTAACATGTAATATCATCCTATAAAATTGTTTTAATTCATTAAAAGTCTAAAATTTTATTTATTTGGTAATTTATTAAATCAATTAATTTAATTTTTCACAATTATGGTAATTACTTCATCATCATTGTGTCATAAATAAATTAAATTATTTAAAGTCGAAAAATTATAAATAAAATATCATAATGTATTAAATATTATTATCTTTATAAGGAATATTTACAATCGAATTTATCTTATGTATAAGCCTATACTAAAATTTTTTTAGTAAATAAACTTTTATTTTAACTCTTTTAACTCTTCTTTGAATTAAATAATAATAAATGTCCTAATCAAATCCAAGTGGACCTAAATGATAATATTTAATTCCTAAGGTTGTTTTTGGTCGAGATACACTTGTCCAATAGAATTAGGACATGTGTTAGGGTAATATTTATATCATTTTTACCCTTAATTACCCTATTTTACTTTTAACCGTGGTAAATAAAAGTAAAAAGTTACTATTCACCCAAAATTATTTTCATCTCATTGAAACACATTTTACTTTTTGATATTATCCGTGTTTCTTAGATTTTCGAAATTCCATTCACAGAAGCGGTAAAATTAAGTTTTATGAAAAATTCAGTTTTTTAACTACCACTTAGTAGTTTCACTATTCATCAAAAATTGAAGTTTTTCAGAACAATGCCAAAATTTCACCCTAAGCTATAATTGATATTCCGAATTCAAAAATGATGTCTATTTTAAAAAATTAAAAACATATAATTTTCAATAATTAATTTTATAATTAATTCTAGCTGTCACAAAAAATAGCGTGTTTTTAAGAAACAATATATATCAAAAGATTGATAACTGTTTATGTCCAATTTCAAAGTGACATTAATTCTAATGAACACCATTGGATAAAATGGTAAACATATATTATAATTATGCTTTAAAACGACTCAATAATATAATTTATCACTATAAATTATTTTGATTAAAAAAGTTTTTTTTAAGTATTTTTCACTATTCATAAAAATTGGAAGTTCTCTGAAAAATACAAAAAATTCAACTTAGGATAATTCCGATATTCCGAATCCAAAAATGAATTCCATTTTGAAATATAAAATATATATAATTTCAAAAAGTAGGTATTACTATTCATAATGGCTAGTTTGATTGGTTGTGGTGTGTTAGAACTCGATGTTGCGTATAACACACGTTATCACATTATTCAAAGAGAAGCTTGCCGTAGAAGCTTGGGGTGTTACAGGTTGCAGGTTGTTAACCACAACATTATCCATCTCTGAGGTGGCTTCATTCAGTTGAATAAATTAAAATGACCCTTAAGGGTGTTGGAGCTTTCCACCCATTTTTAGAAACTTTAAATAAATTGAATGTGTTAATGAATAGATTAAACAATGAAACTATAATGAGATGGATGATATCTAGGAATATAAATTTTTTTATGGTTTGTTAGACTTATGAATTGAAAATAACATTGGATCTTGATATTGTACATCATGGTATGGAACCATTGATGGGTAATGTGGTATGGAACCAAATTTATTATCAGTATTGAACCAAGATTTATTAGTGGAATGGAATTGAGAAGGTATTTTGAGATATGGAACTTATAACCCCTTTATATTAATATATCCTTGTATATTAGGATGCCTTGGCCATGGGCCTCATTTTCCTAGCCTAATTTTTGTCTACAATATTTTTATCTCACCTTGTACAAATTTCTTGAAGTCAAGGTGATCTCCCTGGTCTTCAGCCTTGGGACCTAACCCATGTAGGTCATATAAATTATATGTTGGTAGTGTATTATATGGATAGTAGTTACTTGAATACTATACCTTTATGTACTAATAAAAACCATTTGCAACTTCATCATAGTTACAACCTCTATCAATGGACTTGTTTATATATAAAATTCATTACACAACTTGACTTGTTACGCCTAAACATGGATGTACTTTTTATAGATAAGATGGAATTTTTATGGATACTTTTGCCTACTAAGTTTGTCTCACATCTTCTTCAGTCCACTTTTGGTACTCAAATAGACATCATGGATGTAGTTAGGGACAAATTAAAGTGCTCGACCATGGATTATTGATTTGTGCATAGCATGGGAGCTTAGGAGAACATGATCGAGCCATAGCTCATAATTCTTAAAGATATCCTTTTTGGTATTTTTGGTTCTTCGGATTACATGTATGTATGTGTGCCTTCATCCATGTATGCCATCATTTTTTAATACCTCCATGATATACTCATCATTTTTTAAAATACACTACTCTTGGTTTGTTCATTACTTTTTATAAGTTATTTTTTTCTTATACTTGATTAGTTATTATTATAATTAATCTATTTATTTATTTATTCCACTGTTGGGATAATCAAATTATGAGGATATAGTATCCCCATCATACCATCCTAGACCCTCGATATTAGTTGGCATCCTTTGGAATCTATGGAGGTTCTCTTGAGGCCATGTGTAGAAGCAGATTCAATTATTTATTAGTGAAGTAGGTCTGAGATGTAACAAATTGGTATTAGAGTGTTTATTTCCTTTTTGTCTTATAGTCTTTGGATTGTAGAAAGGATAAAAAGTATTTATTGGATTTTGGTAATGAGCCTATTCCTGGGATAATCTTACAGACATATGGGAAAAAATCATAATTACTTGGGATGTGATATGATATTTTGGATTGTGTCTGTTATGGTTATACTGATTTTATTATTGGGTGGTGAACATGTTGTGTAATTTTTATCATTATTGTTGAATCTATATTATCATTGGCCTCGTAGGGAAATAAATCATTTATCATGCATTATTATTGGCACCTTAGAGGATGAAAATTTCATGAATTATGGAATGACATGCTAATTTCATTGTTTGACAGTATTATATTTTTTGAATGTTCCTTGAGTGATGTATCTATTATAAAACTATAATTTTTGTAGGAAAAATGGGATTAAATAATCGTTTTTTAATGTTTTTACCTCAACCAAAATAGGGTTTTTCTGTATATCTAGGTTGTGGCGCCATAATTAAACAATTATTACATGTTTAACCTATCTAACCACGGTTATATAGACTAAAAGATTATCATACTTTGAATACATGAATGAAAATTGTAATTTAAATAGTGTGTGTGCCTCTATAAATTGGGAATAGTGGATCATCAAATAAAATCAAATTATATGATAGGATACATTATGCTATATAATTTAAAGTCTAGATATAGTTACATGAACTACCAATTGTAATTTATAAAGCAGATACTTATATAAATTGGGAATGATACTTTATCTAGCTAGTCTAATGTGTAAATATAAGAATTATGAGATCTTATATTCAAAATATGCGAGTCATTAAATGGGTATTCCAATTGGATCATAAAGTGTGTTTTGTCCATAACTTATAATAAAAACTCAATATACTAGAATCCATGACTAAATTGGATAAAATAAAATAGAACTGACCATAGTAGAGGGTAGTATGCAATGACTCTAATAATTCCTTATGGTATATTATGTCTCCCATAACTGGCTTTAGGAGAAGGAAGAGGTGTTGAACTTACTTATTATAAGGGTCAAACCGATCATATTTTTCTCTATTTATGGCCTTTGTTTATAAAATTCTATTTGAGTCATGTTCTTGTTATTTTTTAATCTATTCCACGATTGCATCCTCAAGTCATTATATAGGAGGGTGGTGATGACCATTCTCCAGAGGTGGTGGGAATTAAGCCACAAGTGTTACCTATGTTAGTGCCAGTTTCCCGTTACAACACCTCCTTTTATTAGTGACACAAGAGATGATGCCCTATTTTGAGATTGATTACTATGATTCATGAAGAATATCAAGTGAGCTAGATGACCTTAATATTATATGGAAGAGTTAATGTGAGACATTAATCAACAACATCAACCTACATTCTTTGGGGATGGTGGCCCTTAGGCATCTGATTTATGGCTTGATACTGTTTTGATTATCATTGAGCATCTTGAAATACCTTTAGGAAAGAGGGTCAATATATTAACATATTTTCTTTGTGGATCCACCAAAAATTGTTGTATATCTAGAACTAGGAATATCAGCATCAGAAAATGATATGAAGGAATTTGAAATCTAACGTATGTGTATAATGTTTTTCATAATACTTTTTAGCTTGCTTGGACAAGGATATTTATGCACCTAGAGTAGGGTACCGGGTATTTCGTAGATTTTTCAGCTCACTTTGAAGAGTTCAAACACTTTTCACCTATCTATACTTGTGATGAGACATCCATGTAAAGAAAATTTTAGAATGGAATCAAGTATCCTATTCAATCCCAGGTAATTTTTTTCCAGTTGGCTACCGTGTATAAGATAGTAAACTAGGCCCTTATTACCAATCCTAACCTAAAGAAAGATGGTGGTATGGATCAAAGTGGTTCGGTTTCTGAGTTGAGTGGTGTAATGTCTAGTTCTAGGAATCATCATTTCAATACCTCTCCTAAGGTAAGTATCCATCAGATTATACATACTAATAGTTATATAGTTTTTCACCAACGTGGAGTGTATGGCCAAATGAATCCCCAATGTGAGATAGCCCCAATTGAGTGTTGAGCCAATTGTGGAGTGGGCCATTTACAACGATTTTGAAAAACATCCCCCCTTATAGACATTTAGAGAGAATAAGTATTGAATCTTGGTCTTAGAGTAGGACGATCTCTCCATGATAGGTACAAATCCAGAGAATGATTTTTAGATCGGGATGAGGGGATGGTAATGGACGAGGGAGTTAGACACTAGTTGGACCACACTACCAGAGTGGGCCTTTACATTATATTCAGGATATATCACATGTCCATAGATATAGATATACATATTCAGTATAATCGATACCCATGGATCAGAGTGTAGGACCATCAATGGTTCGAGGTATGATTTTAGTAGCGTCTACCTTGGTATCATTTTTACTTGATACAGGCACTTCCCACTCTTTTATTTTCATTACTATCATGAGAATCAATTAGATTGAGATTCAATATTTCTGTGGAGTAATGATATATGTTACACCATTGTGGGTGTGGTTAGAAAGTGTATACCAATTTAAGGAATAGACACTTGAGGTTGGGAGATATAGTCTTAGGACCTATTTTCCATATGATGATGTGTTTTGAAATCATTCATAGGATGGATTGGTTGGTTCCCTATCATGATCATGTTTATTGATATCATCATAGGGCATCTTTTACATCAACCAATGTCGATGCATATATTTACAATGGTGAGTGGGATGTATGAAAAGGTAGATATATAAAAGAGAATCATGGGATGGGTGGAGTGAAAACCCATATTTCTAGATTTTTCATGGATGATCAGAGAACATGTCAGGATGATTTCATTCCAGTAAACGATTAGTTTAGGGTTTTCTTCCCTAAAAAATTCTTTAGAATACATCTTTAGAGGTAGGTAGAGTTTAATATTGACTTAGTTCCAAGATATAAAATATTAACTATTACTTATAAGAATAATACTAATAAGTTGTAAAAGATCAATATGTGGTTAGAGGACTTGGATGATAAGAGGATTATAAAACCATGTACTTCTCCCTGGGGTTCACCCATCCATTTTCAAAGAAGGCTGATGAAAACCTTAGTATCTTCATGTATTAGTAGAAATTGAATCAACTTTCTAGGAAGAACCGATATAAATTACCATTTATAGATGACATCTTTGATCAACTCTGAGAACCTCGTGTTTTCCACAACATTGATTTGGGGTCGGCTGATCACCAGGTGCATGATACACTATCAAACATACCACATAAAATATTACATAGTATGTATGGTATTTATGAGTATTTTTTAAATTTTATTCAGACTTGTGAGGATACGAATAGTATTTATGGACTTGATGAATATGGTTTTCCACATATATCTAGTCTCATTTATGGTAGTGTTTTTAGATGACATCTTAGTGAATTATTGTACTCAAATCAACCATTAAAATCATTTTTATATCACTCCAAATACTCTGATAGGGAACCAAATATATGATAATCACAAAAAATTCCACTTTTGGAACAACAAGGTTTACTTCCTAGGTAATATTATCTTAGAGGGAAGAGTATCTATTGACATATATAAGGTGTGTGTGGTAGTTACCTAGGATCACCCCAAGAATGTTTTTGATATATGGTGTTTCTTCAGGATGGTTGAATATTTAAACAAATTTATGCATGTTTTCTCGCATATTGAAATACCACTTACATGATCTTCTATGAATGGTTTAAAGTTTACATAATCTTTATTGTGGTTGAAATCCTTTAAGGAGTTGAAAGGGAGACTAACTTTGACACTGAAATTGATTCTACCAGAGGTAAGAAAGGTCTATTTCATCTATTGTGATGTATCAATCATTGATCTTTGAGTATTTCTTCTTTAGATAGGGTGAGTAATGACATAAATATCTATTTATTTGTGGACAGACGACAAAAATTACCTAATATAGGGTCTTCAATTAGAAAATGTAATTTTCCCATTGTTTTGTTGTAGGAATTACTTGTTTATAGAGTAGATTATGGTATAAAAAGACCAGAAACACACAAATATATCTATATATAGCATGAATTATAAATTATGTAGATAATACAGTTTGAATAACTATAGTACTTTGAATTTGATCTTGCCTATACTCTAGTGAAGGGAAATGTTGTATACGGTGATCTAAGTTGGAGGACTCAGACACGGATAGTTTTGGAGGCCTGTAGCAAGTGGAAGTTGATGTAACTATCTGTTGAGATGAAAATATAGGTCCAAGAGTTTCATATAAAACCTATCCTTAGAAATTTATTAGCATCCTCTTTAATTTTGTAGAGAGTGAAGATGAGGCAGCATTGATACCCCAAGGGCTTAGTCCTAATGGAGAGTGTTTTAGGTGACAACCCGCCACCAGGCTGGTTCATTGATGAGGATGATACCTTTCACATATGTGGAAACATTTGGGTTCTTAGAGTCATGTGAGTTGAATTTATACAGGAATCTCATGCTTCTAGTTGGGTGGAAGACCATAGTCTTATGAATATGTACAATAAATTACACCACCAGAAAAAATATCTTGGTATAGAATGTTAGATAAGTATCATTGTTACTCAGTGTTCTACCTATAAGTAGATGAAGAAATAAAACCATTAAACATTGGGGACTGTACAAAAATTACCCATTTTTGAGTGAAAATGGGATGTTTTTGATGGATTTTATGACCATATGACTGAGATCCCCTCGATGTAATTCTGCAGTATGGGTGGTCGTCAACAGACTCAGGATGATTAGCCACTTTTTAACTCTTAAATAGAATATTTTAGTATATGATCTAGGAAAAATATATTTTTAAAAGATTATATGTCTTCATAGTGATCCATTGACTATTGTGTTAGAAAGAGATGTTCATTTCTCTTCTCTATTCTCACAAGGGTAGAAGAGGGAAGTAGTTATATAATTACTTTTGAGAA
Source organism: Viscum album (assembly GCA_963277665.1). NCBI lineage: Eukaryota > Viridiplantae > Streptophyta > Magnoliopsida > Santalales > Viscaceae > Viscum > Viscum album. Next base: position 1,081,195,893 of record OY728134.1, on the reverse strand, counting down.
TAGCACATTACCCTTAGACTGATGGGTAGTTTGAATGTACATAACAAGTGTTAAAGGACTTCATTAGAGAATGATCCCTTGATTTGTAGGTTCATGGTAGAAGCATATGCCTTTAGAGAAATTCTATTATCATAATAGATGTTATAGATGAGGTCCAAGTAGTCTTTCCTCCCCTACCTATAACCAGTACAGAGGTGATCTGCATGTCATAACATATATGGATATATGGCCTAGTTTAGGAAGAAATCATATGCTAACCACCGACGATGAATTCAAGAGTTTGACATTGGGGATGAGGTGTTCTTCTGTGTTTTGACAAGACTATGGAATTGACGATTCAGGGAGTAAGCTTTGTTGCCACATCATTTTTTTGGACCCTTTATGGTTATAGAGAGGGTTAGATCAATTGATTATTGGATAACACTTCCTTTTATACAAATTGATATATATCATGAATTTCATATTTCTTAGTTATATATCTACTACTTAGACCCATCTCATGATTTCTATCCTGATGAGGTGGAACTACACGTTGATTCTTCTTTTGTGGGAACTCCATTTGTACTACAATGTGGAACATTAAGGCTCTTTAAGGCAGGACAGTTCCTTTAATAAAAGTGATATGGAATCACAACAGAATACAATATGAGAACTATGAGTGAGAGGCCAATTTACACAATTAATTTTGTGGGATTTTCTGAAATGGAGTTATACTACCCTCGAACCGGAAACTTGGGGACTTGTTTTTTCGTAAGTGGGGGACATTGCAACACCCTATATTTTCTATAATCTATAAAACCTTTAAATTTACGTTTTAATTTTTTTTAGCTAATGGAATTACCTAATGAGGTTTTATAGGTTTCAAAGGTGTTTGGGGTATGATAACACCTTAGAGACTTGTTTTTTAGAAAAATAGTTGAGGAACACAACTATAGAATGATTGGAACTAACCACACACCTAAAATCACATAACCTTGGATGGTGTCGCAATGTTATTCAAACCATGAACCAATGATTTTATGACCAAGGAAAGTGTTTCGAACACGTTTATGAGGTATTTTTCATGGTCTGTGTGTAGTTTGTCTAACTGTGTGTCCAACCCATTTGATGGGTGAATAAGGATAGTTACTTTCACACAGTTGGTCCATGGTTTCGACAACCATGTGGAAAAACCCTGGGGAAAATTTTTAAATTATAAAATTACCAAATTTCATTGATTCCAACATAAAAATATAAACATTCATTTCCTCCTCCATTTCTCTAATAGCAGCATGCATGTAGAGATCCTCCACTATCCTCACCTAGGATTTGATCAATCTTCCTCAATCAGAGTATGGATCATGTGACATCATTAACGTTGGTTAGCTGTTTTCAATAGAATTGGTATGTTTCCATCGTTTCATTGATTTTCTCTACATCCATCATGTGAACCACATATAGGCTCTCTTCTATTATTTTTCTGGTGTTTTTTTATTTTTAGGGTGTTTTCATATTTATAGTGTATTATTGTCTATTTTCTCTTATTATACTCCAAATCAGAATCCAATAATGAAAAAGTGACCCTCTATTATTATATGGTTGGTGTTCTACACCTTATCTATAATGTCTAGTGTCTTATGACATTATTTACTTTATTTCCTATTCTTGACCCTATGAACATTGATTCTAAAATTATTCAATGTCATAAATTAATAGTTGGAACCTTACATGTCATTCCCTCATAGCACATGGACTTGGTTGGATATTTTCACCCCCACCCCAATCAACCTTAGAGGTGGGTCCATTCAATTTCCTTAAAAAACCACCTTTATGGTGTGTGACCATGACACCCATTTGAGGATGTGTTAAGTAAATTAAATGATTTAATGAATGGATTAAATAAATAAATTGTAAATTGGTTGATAACCTCTAGTATTATACCTTTTGTTACGTTTGGTTGGACTTAGGAATTAAAATTAATATTACCCATTGAACATTGGTATTACTTTCTTGATACTGTACATCATGATATATTACCATCGATGGGTAGTCCAGTATGAAACTGAATTGATTAATGGTATGGAATAGAATTTGATTATTGATATGGTACTGAGATGGGAGATCATGTTATGGGACCAAAAAACCATATATACACACATCCGGATATTTGGACACCTCAACCATGGTCCCTATGTTCTTAGCCCATATTTTTCTACACTACTCCGAGATCACCATGAACATGTTGTTTGGACATGAGATGGTCTCTTTGGTCTTAAACCTTATGACCTCACCTATTATGGTCTGGCACTTTATATGTATGCAGAATATGATGACCCTAGTATTTACATTAATACCTTACCTTCATGTACCTATACACACAATTTATAGCCTTCTAGTAGTTAAATACTTTTAAATTTATCATTCATTGTATAGCTTTACCTGTTATACCTGCACATAGTTATAGTATCTATACACAAGCTAGATTTTTTATAGAAATAATTGGTTGTAGCCTACATAGTTTATATCACACCCTGTTCGAGCCACTATTTGGTACCAGAATAGACTTCATGGATACACTTATAGGTCAGGGTATGTCCACAGTCATGGATTCATGACTTGTTCATTGAATGGGATCTTAGGAGAAAAAATTAAATAATTGTCTAATGATACATGGATATATCATTTTTGGTATTTTTGGTTCTCTTGATTTCATGTTGGTATGTGTGCCTACTACTATGTATGCCTAAAATTTTTTATAGCTCCATAACATACCCATCATTTTGTATATGAGACCACTTTTGGCATGTTTATTACTACAGTTTGGATTACTTACATTCACTTATCTTCTAGTTATTATTATTCTTCCACTATTTTTTCATTTATTAAAAAATTTGATACTCTAATTATAAGGGTATAGTCTCCCCACTATACCATCAAAGTCAATCACTACTAGTTTGTGCCCTTTGGTGTATGGGGAGACACTATTAAGGCCTTGTTTCCAACCATATTAGGTTATTTATGTGTGAAACATGTCTGGGATGTTATAATTCCAAACTTGAGTTTAACATGGGTCATGAATATAATTCTTTACAAATTATAAAATGGGTTTAAATTTTTTTGACATGTGTTTGGAGGTATTATTTGAGAAAAATGGCTTTTCTATATGGATATGATTTTTTTTATATTCTCAAAGAATAACACTGAAAAGGTAATCATTTTATAGGGTTTCATGACTTTCATTGTACTTACAAATTTACTACTTTTTTGACCATCACTGATCTTCTTATACTCATCCTATGTTTCAAATGTTTTTCACAATGCCCAATGTTGAGTAGAAAAATCAATAAAGTCACAGTCCTAGATATGGAAATTACCTTGAGAGAAGTAATCACGCATTTATAAAGATATTTTTTGTAGGAAATTTTGATATTGTGGGGAAATTTTCTAATTCTATAAAACTCTATACATAAAATTTTCTTCTGTATATAAGCAGTACAATATTTCATTTTGATGATTTATGTTTTTTATGTCTAAAATTGGGCCATGCTAATTGATATCTGTTTCGCAGGGAATTCGGGGATGACCTCGTGGACGGGAGATTCAAACGTTCCGATCGGTATCTAGTGGGTTTGTTCGTAGAACCGGAAACATCCAATGATTCCACATCCGTTTGGACCTACTTTCCAAAGGTAGGCGCTCATTAGCTTGTGGACTGATGAGGCTTAGGAATTTGCATTGGTCGAGAGGATGGGAGGTCGGACTCATCACACCTTTTTGAGGGGAATTATTGTCTACTCCGGGACTCTCTTTATAGATTTAAGTTATGTTCGTGAATCCTTATTACATTACCAAGTATAAAATGTCCTTTCCTTTAGTTTTAACAATCAATGATTAAATATGCAAGAAATTTATAGAATCTTTTATATGTATTCGAGGTTCTTCATCAATAGAGAATCATCTATATCTGTTTAGAGATTCTTGGTCAATGGTATCCTTCAAAACATTTATATAAAAGTCTCTTGGTCATTATGATGACCAAGCTGGTTTTAAAGCCACTCAGTGGGGCACTTGAAGTTTATCGTCATTCAGAAGGACATGGATTATTTCAATGTTGGGATCGAACCCATAAATGGGCTACCTACGTATCCTTTGTCTTGGAAAAGGAATCAGAACCCACGTAGTTCGAGTAAGGGTATGATGTTTATTATTGATCGCTCAAAGCAGGATGTCATAATTACTTTTACACTCTAAGCTCACGTGAGTCATGCTCGGTGTGAGAAACAAGAGGTATTGGTAAAAACTTAGACAATTGTGCCATGAAAGATGCAATCATAAGAAATGGTTTGGGGCTTATGTATGTATGACTGCCCAGATAGATGAAGGTTTAGGATTTACTTTTAGGGAGAAAATCCATGAACAGGTTCCGTAAAGGTATATGTGCTTCATGGAGATTTTAATACTCTAATCTTGGGGCTTACTCCTAAGGAGGATGCCCAAGTTAGGAGGGGACTTATGATTGGGTTTTACTCCTGAAAAGGAAACCCAAGATTATGACTGGGACTTATTCCTGAAAAGGAGGCCCAGGTTAGGGGACTTGGGGCTTACTCCTGAAAAGGAAGCCCAAGATTATAATTGAGTCTTATTCCTGAAAAGGAGACCCAAGTTAGGGATTAAGGTTTGGGGCTTACTCCCGAGGAGGATGCCCAAGTTTGGGAACTTTAAGAATTTGGGGCTTACTCCTGAGGAAGATGCCCAGATTTATAACTGGGGATTATTCGTAAAAAAGGAGACCCATGTTAAGGATTCTCTCATCTTAAAGGATGAGGTTGAATGAATTAACTCTCCATATTTAGTGACATAAGGATATTTAAATCACTAGTTTTTTAGAGATATTCCACAGAATTCCTTTCAGATAAGGAAGTCAAATCAAGAAATCATGCCATAAATGGCTTTGAAGAGTGTCTTGAAGACTGAATCTTGAAAAGGAAAGGTGTGATGGCTTAAGAGGGGTGAAATGGGCAAGATGGCCACCCAAAAAGGTACGGCGCGCAAGCCTTGAAAGGCGCGCAAGTATTGCGGCGGCGCACAAGTATTGGTCGCGCAAGTATACTTGCGCGACATGAGGGGTACTTGCGCGATTTTCAGCCAGTATTAGAATACTTGAGCGACTCCTTTTTAATCACTTTAGAATCCTCTTGAGGTTCTTCCAGAAAAGGGATGCGCAAGTTATATTGAAGGAAATAAGTCGGCGCGCAAGTGTTGATAAGTTTCAACACTTAGGCCGTCCTTCTTCTCTTTAGATCTTCCGTTCTAGGTAAGAAATTACCTTAGAAGTGTTACGGAAGCTTTGAGAAGAGACTTGGGCGTCGGGAGCTTCAATCTGAGTTTCTGGAAAAAGATCCTCCCGAATGGGGGGCCCACAGGGTCTATTTATAGGCAAAACAAGGCGCTGGGCGGTTACCACTTAGGTCGTGCAAGTCACTTGCGCGACCAAGAGCATCGCGCAAGTGTACTTGCGCGGCAGTGATATAACTTGCGCGGTGGGTTGCTGTTGATCCTTTGTTCATGACTTTGTCGATTTTCTGATGTTTTCTTCAAAGGATGAATCACTTTGAGCTCAGATATTCCCTTTTCCGATCTTTAGATTCTGTGACGAAAGGAGCGTCAACAAAAGTCCCCCCTCGGAGTTGGATCTGGAGAGAAATGAGGATTTGACTTTGAGGAAATCGAATCCATTCAAAGGAAAAGGGGGGCGCGCAAGTCTTCCGTGCACAGAGGTCGGCGCGCAAGTTTGTGTCGCGCAGGCCTTTAAGCGCTCTGGGTACGGCGCGCAGATAGGCTTCCTGGCCTATAAATACACCGCTCTTGGTTGTGGATAACATCTGATCCCGAATTTCTCGAGCTCTCGCCACGCAAGTCTTCCTCGATGCGCAAGTCTCTTTTTTCACTGTTTCCTTACTGCCGCGCTACTCTCAAGGTAATAGGGCTTGCGCGGTGATACATGCGCGACAGAAACTTGCGCGGCACATGTAACACTTGCGCGACATCTCCATACTTGCGCGCCTTAATGCCTTAGCCTTTTTTCCAAATTCTTTCACAAATTTTATGAAAAATAAACCCATTTAAGAGTTTAATTTATTCAACCTTTGTGCAGATTCAATGGCTCTTAGACCTGGATTAATTGATGAACTGGATAGCAAGCGGATAGATGATATGATTGACATCATTGGCCACGATTACTATACTGTCAAGGATCGTACTCTTCCAGATTTGGCTAAGTATCTGAAAAAATATCATCGCAACTTTCCTCAAAGCACTTATCTACCTTTGTATGGCTATGGTCATCTACAAGAAGTCATTATTCTAGAAGTAAAGAATTATCTTCCATTTCCGTGGTTTCAGAATTATTCCAATTTTGCTTCAGCAAATATCTCAGGTGGAGTAGTATTTCTAACTGCTGGAACAGTAGAGAAGGCTTATGTGATGCATCATAGCCCTTGCACACCAGATCTGAAAAAACAAACACCTGAGCTTCAACCACATTGTCATCCTTCAATCTTCCGAAATGCTCAGATGGATCAATCCAAAGGCTGGAAGAAAAGTTGGGATTTCCGTCCTGGGGGAGGTGTGAAGCCAACCTGGATGTGGGCATACTGGGTGTGACAGACTTGCGCAGAGTTTATCGAGGACCTGAAGAGAGCTGCAATATATGAGGCTGTCTGGGTTGGGCAAACATATGTTTACAGACATGATAACTTCGTGCCAGAGATACTTAGCCACTGGAGCCCAGCAACTAATTCTTTCCATTTGACTCATGGAGAAGTAGGTATCTGTTTGTGGGATGTCCACAAGATTTCAGGAGCTCCAATCTTGGGCAATATGTATGATGAATTCATTCCTCCCAAGGTGACTTGGAATGATTCAGAGAAGACTCCTGCTTTAGCTCGAGAATTATTTAAAATCTTCCACAGGCTCAAGAGTTCAGAGACCTCATTAACTCATTTTAGAAAAGATATTCATCCGGAAGAATGGATGAATGTGTTTCTTACTGAGAAGAAAGGGATGGAGCCAAAAGAAAAAGGATCCAAGAAAAAGAAATCCAAGGATACCAGGCCCAGACGTCCTACCACTTGTCCAAAACCTGAGAATAGAGGAGCTCCTAGCACATTTTGGCCAACTCTAGAAGCAGGAGAATTTGAAAAGTGTGGATATGAAGTAAATCGAAGAATTCCAAAGAAAACTTGTCTGGCGGTTTTCTTGGCAATGTGGCTCAGTGTTTATCTCTTGTCGGTCAGGGATTCGAAGGGAGGCGTTAGGCCAGGGACCTTCGTCATTGCGGCAAAGTTTGCTGAGGGAAAAATGGTTGGGTTGGCTACCCCCATTTTAGCAAAGATTCATAGGAGTTTACTTCACGTCTTCCAGGGTAAATCTCCTTTAAGAATAGTGGGACCATTCCAGGTTTTGTGGGGATGGATCACCACTCACTTCTGGACTTACAATGTACATAATGGATTATAAATTCCTGGAATCTCTTTCAGACCGTCAGTGCAAGCATTCTCTGGAATTTCTCTATTAGATGTTAATGGTTATGACATGAAAGTAAGGCTGAGAATGTTTAAGGAATTCAACTTCTTTCCCTACGGAAGTCCGCCATCCGGGCGGTTTGTTGATGATGGGACAGCCCATTTGGATTTGAGGGCATACATGCTAGCTTGCAGGGATGGCGTGTTAGTAGCCAGGATTGATGGAGAAATCATATGTGAGGCCTATGCTCCGTATAGATTTGCACGCCAATTCAAATGTTTGCAACAGATTGTTGTATCCCCTCCGGTACATGTCAGGTTAGAGAAACATCCGATGGTTGCTCGACAACTATGGTTGCTGACATCAAGAGAGAAGACTGGGGCATTATTTGATCTACCAGTTGAAAAAGCGGCACATAATCTGACTACATTTTATGCCGAACACTGGATAGCATCATACCCCAAAGGGATATTGAATCACCCAGTATATCAAGTGGGAAAGAGGAAGAGGACTGTAGAGAAAGAAACCCTTCCTCATGATGGTGACGCTTCTCCACCTGAAATAGGTTCAACAGACTCCTCTTCTAGAACTGATTCATCGGATTATCACGATGGGGATGATGAGGCACAACCGGCAGCAAAGCGGTTACGTGCCCGATATAATCCTCCGGCCAGAATTAAAAGACCCACTCCATCAACTCCTGGTGAGTTATTTCATAATAATTTCAATCACTGCTACTTTATAAAGTAATAAGTCTTACTTTCTTATTCTCTATCTGTAGTTGCAAGAGATGGGAAGAAATTAAAATCGAAAATTGTAGGACCTTCCTCACAGCCTTTATATCTAAGACCAGAGGTTGTTCAGCTATGGCAGAGCTTATACTGTGGTACTGATACCACCTGGCTGGATTTGTGTGAGGGCCTACAACTTCCTGGAATAGGAAATCTTGTAGCTTCTAAAAATCTTCAATATGAAGATAACCCCAATGAAGTGTGAGCTTACATCAGAGAGCTGGAAATGCTCATATATGCCTCTGATGACTCGGTTCCTATCACCAGGCGGGTGAAGGAAATGATTGATCTTGGCGCCACTGAGGGGGCTGGTGGTTCTGGAGATGAGGAATGACAAGAGTACGTGGCTCCTGAAGATGTAAGTTTTCTTTCCTTATTTTCTTTGCAACTTGATTTCAGTTGAAGCTTTATTAAACGATGTTATTTTCTTCGTCTCTCAGCTTGCAAAGAAAGGAACTGGGGTTCCTTCGCCACAGTATAGCCCTGGTGGTACTGCTATCGGGGCTGCTGCTGATTCTCCTCGCGAACCAGGCGAGATATCTCTAGGCCAGCAGGCCATGAAGGAGGCACTAGACACAGCCTTCCATTCGCCAATCCAAGTGCCTATAAGGGAGACCACTGATACTCCAAAAAATCAAAATAAGCAAAGGCAACGAAGGAGGAAATCCATAGCTAAACGTTTCATTAGCAGTGGTAAGTCCTTCGAACAATCATGAGTTTATACCCATAATCATATGGTTACTCATATTTCTGAGGATTGCAGGGGCTTCTTCAATTTCCCCCTTGAGGGAAGGGACCGATCCTTTTTCAAAGGCCTTGGAGGGTGCTGTAGAACAATCACAGACCCAAGCTGACTTGGTTTCTCCTGGAGAAGAGCTAGAATCCATTCCCAGTATCCCTCCTACTGCTGAAGATTCTATCCAGGGTTAGGGGTTGCAGGACATAAGTCGGCAAGAAGATGTAGCAAATGCTCCCACTGGTGAGACTAACCAGGATTCTGAAATATCATTGGATGAAATGGTGAATCAAGGAATGACTTTCGAAGAATTTTATGATCATGCTAAGTTGTCATGTGATTTAGAAGACCTTGGGCGTGAGTTCTACCCTTCGCCCAATTTTTTTTAAAAAAATTACACTTCTGACCATGACTGAAAACAAAATGCAGTTTCTTCCGTAGAAGCTGCTGAACTGCCAATGCCCGAAGAGGGTGTGGACACTGATTTCAACCCTATCATTGCAGAAAAATTAGCTCAAGTAGAGATAAATCCAATATACCCTCCTAATATCCATCTTGAAAATCCTGTTGAAACTGGGAAAGATGGGGAAAAGTCTTCTCAGGTTGCTGAACCATCCTTGGGTAAGGGATAACAATATTTGTGATTGTACTTTATTCGCAAGACAATCTATTCCTTTGTTATCCTTTGAAGCTGACTAAATCTTTCAATTAATCATGCAGGACCATCAACTGCAATGACTAGATCCGGAGGTGAGGCCTCATCCTCTGCCCCAATAGGAATTGAAAGTGAAGAAGCACAAATCAGGGGGGAAAAAGCAGGACAGGGAACTTCTTTAAGTTCACTAATTCCAGATTACATACCCCCTTCTGACAATGATATTGAATCAGATCCATAGATGCTTAAAGCATTCAGCTTTTCACGACGTAAGGCATGGAACAACATATGGAACATCATATCTGGGGTTCCTTTAAAAGAGCTTCCATCAATAATTTCTCGATTGTCATCCCAATTTGTTATACTGGGACATGGTGGTTTTGGGTATGAAAAGATCCATGCCGCGGTGAAACAGATCATTTTCAGGAGGGAGAAAGCACAGGCAAGTCGCGAAGATTTGACCAGAGTGAAATTGTCAGTCAAAATAGGCGAATTTGAGGCTGCGGAATCCCAAGCTGAGGTTGATTATGATTCCAAGATGAAGGATCTTAAGCAAAAAATCAAAGAAAAGGTCATCCAGTAGGTGCAACTCCTGCAAGAGTAAGATGTTGTTACTGGGGAACTTGATCAGCTTAATAAATCATTGGATGAAACTCATATGAATGGCATGAAAGACATCGCAGATGCTAAGAAGGCACATCAGCAAGCTGAAAAGAGTGAAGCTGGTCAGGCGCACGAGCTTCAAGTAATTGCTGAAAAGGCTCAGGATGCTATACATCAAATGAAGACTTATGTTGACAATCTTCTGTAATTCTTGAAAAAGAGAAGAGACTCCAGTCTGTGGATGTCTTTCTATCTCCTGTGTATCAATGAAAAACACTTTCGTCTTCAATCATTTGTACCTGCATTCTTTCATTACCTGCTTCAAATTTACTTAAGACAATGGGCCTAGTAAGCATAGTTTGATTTTTACTAGGATTATTACAAATAATCCTACAATCTTTGAACCTTTTAATTTCTCAATATTACCTAAATCATACAAAAATGTATATTTAGTGAGCTGGAACTTGACTTTTATTCAGAGTTCCTTTGTCTTTTGTGGGCAGTTTAAAGTCATGCACGCCGGACATACAGGGGCTAATGTTTAAGGTCGAAATAGCTTTGACCAAAATGGATTAGAATTGACACAATTCCTTGAAAGATCATCTGAAAACATACTACCATACTCAAGTCTGAGGGAAAATATGTAAACTATGGCTTAAGAATATTTGAATCTGAGGAATGATATGAAAAAGAGCTAAATGGCATTAGAAGAAGTAGTTTCCAAAAATGAAGTTACTATTATTTATCAAAACCCGTCAGGGGGTTGAAATATGCAGGGCCACCTAAGGGAATTGGCTGCATGGTTAAATAAATAGCATCTTTCAGCTGACAAGTCTGTTATGTGGACTGTTTATGCAAGCCCACCTATGGGCACATGCTGCATAGTCAGGCAAAAGATTTCTCAGAAGTTTGACATTTTTGTGACTAGAAGTCATGAAAAGGGTTATGAAGATCTGAAAATATTTAAGGTTAGGATTATAACACATAAAGATGGGTATTGTCCAATGTATATAGAGATATATAGGTCAATGATAACCATAATCATGTTGTGGCTGGGTCGTGAATTGAAACTTGGACTTCACTACGTATCTCATAAGAATGAGAATCAAGCCATACGTAGTTCTTGAAATGTAGTTTAATGTCGTGCAAGACGAAAGTATGAGAAATCTTAGTTTAGGGTCATAGAATTCGGACCATAATAATGAATACACGGTGTGTGTTTTCATGAGGACTTTTCAGATAAGGGACTGAAAGTGAAATTTGGGTTTAGGCCCAAAAGACTTGGGACTGAATTCAAGGGACACTCGAATGTTCCTACGTATCCCATAAGGATGGGAATCAAGTCCACGTAGTTCTAGAACTACCCTTTGTACAAATTTGGTTCGTACATGTGAAGGGTGAAAGGGGACTTTAGTGCAATGATGGTTTAACCTAAGATAAAAAGTTTAGGAATTACCATGTATGCACGTAGTCTTTTTGAAATGAAACTTGATTTGAAAAATCAATGTCAATAATAGTTCTCTCTCAAGTGAGGAAATCAAATAATATTGTAGTTTATTGTCGTACTGGACAAAAGTGTTGTATAGTTTAACGTCGTATAACAAGGATGAAAGTGAATCAATGTAAAGATATTGATTCTAGGTGCGGTTTCACGAATCAACATCATATGAGATGGTGGTGAACCGATGTGAAGAGATTGTTTTTGGGCTTGAACCCTGGGAGGTTGCCTACATACCCAGCCTGGAGGGAAAGGATCAAAGTCTGTGTAGTTCAATTAAAGAATGAATTAATGATCAAGTTGTTCTTGGGGACAATGATCTAATTAAAATGTTGTTGGGACTTACACATGATTAGTGGCCCAAAGGGAGTGTTATGGTTGATGTTCGCTCTAAGCTCACGTGAGTCATACTCGGTGTGAGAAGCAAGAGGTAACAATAACCTTAACGATGCACAGTTTAGTGTCATGTAGCAGGGACAAAATACAGTTTAATGTCATGTAGGACATATCAAGGATTTTCTGTACAGTTTAGCGTCATGTAGTTAGGACGATGGGGATAAAATAGTTTAACGTCATATTGGACGAAAGGGGGATGGTGCAGTTTAATGTCATGCTGGACCTTTGATGATTATATAGTTTAACGTCTTTCCGGACATGAGGGACTTTTATACAGTTTAGCGTCATGTAGTTAGGACGTCACAGTTTAACGTCTTGTTGGACATAAGGGATTTTCAAATAGTTTATGGTCATATACATGGACCAGTGATGATGCAGTTTAAGGTCAATGCTGGACGGTTTAGGGAACTTTTTCACATTTTAATGTCGTGTGGGAAGAAGTTTTAGTTTAAAGTCATACTGGACCATTGTTGTATAGTTTAATGTCATATAGCAATGATGAACTGGTGCTGTACAGTTTAAAGTCATGTAGCTAGGACTAAGGTGAACCAATATGAGTATATCAGTTCTGGGGACTTTTTACAGTTTATCGTCATGCTGGATGTTAGAAGTGCCACACAGTTTAATGTCATGTTGCTAGGACACAATATAGTTTAATGTCATATCGGACAAAATATAGTTTCATGTCATCTCGGACAAAATATGGAATTTCTGTACAGTTTAATGTCATGTAGATAGGACAAAATACAGTTTAGTGTCATGTAGGACATATCAGTAACCAATGTGACAGTTTAACGTCGTGTTGGACGATAAGGGTACTGACACAGTTTAACGTCATGCTGGATGAAGAAAGTGCCACACAGTTTAATGTCATGTTGCTAGGACACAATATAGTTTAATGTCATCTCGGACAAAATATAGTTTAATGTCATCTCGGACAAAATACAGTTTAATGTCATCTCGGACATAATATGAACCAATGTGACTGTTTTGGCTCTGGGAACAAAATTTTGTGTTTATACAAAATACTTCTTCAGAAATCTGGCATTAGTTGGAGTCGTGATATGTTCTCCATCCATTGAGATTAGAGAATACGCTCCATTGGAGTAGACCTTATGTATTGAATAAGGTCCTTCCCATTTTGGTTCAAGCTTGGGAGGCTTCTTTCCTGGTATCATTGGTGCTCTGAGAACCAATACCAATTCTCCCTGAATGAATGAACGAAGACGAAATTTTTTTTAAAAGCTCGTGCTATTCGATTCTGATAGATTTCCAAGTGTTGCAAAGTGCACAATCTTTTCTCATCTAACTGTTTCAATTCATTCAACCGCTTTTGGGATTGCTCATCTGTAGATAACTGATCACAAATGGCTATTCTGAGTGAGGGCAATTGAACTTCAATTGGCAAGACTGCTTCTGTTCCATATACCAATGAATATGGAGTTGACCGTGTCGCATTGCGAGTGGTAGTCCGATAAGCCCATAAAGCATGAAAGAGTTTATCAGGCCATGACCTCTTATCTTTATCCACCATCTTTTGCAGTATATTTGAAAGAGTCTTGTTGAAGGCTTCTATCTGGCCATTAGCCGCCGCATGATATCGAGACGAATGGTTGGACTTAATGTTGTATTCTTGATACAATTTCTTTACCTCAGAAGAACAGAAGTTGGTGCTGTTGTCCGTCAATATGGTATGAGGGACACCAAATCTAGTAATGATGTTAGACTTGATGAAGCTAACAATGCATTTAGAACTGACTTCTTTGAGAGGTACTGCCTCTGCCCATTTGGAAAAGAAATCAGTAGCAGTAAGAATGTACTTAAACTGCTTGGCCGTAGCTGAAGGGTAAGGTCCCACCACATCCATTCCCCATGTGGAAAATGGCCACGAGTATTTAGCTGTATGAAGCAACTCTGGAGGTTGATGAATGAAGTTGGCATATAATTGGCATGAATGATACTTCTTTGTGAAATTAACACAATCTTGTATCATTGGAGGCCAAAAGTATCCAAGCCTTCGAATTTGATCAGACAGTCTATGTCCAGACTGGTGGGCACCACAGACTCCTGCATGCACTTCTTTTATGACAGCCATTGTCTCTTCACCATCAATGCATCTGAAGAGAACTCCATCAAAACCACGTTTGTAGAGAATTTTCTCAAAGTGGTTTGGGCTATCATAAAGAGTAAAATTGACCACACGTCGCCGGATTTGTTCTTTCTCGGCTCTATCAGGTGGAAGTGTTCCATTTTGAAGGTATTCCCTGATAGGTGACATCCATCCTGTAGTATGACCATACGATTCCGTAATGGGACTAATTTCATTAATTTCCTCTGTTCTGACTTGAACATAAGGTGAAATTGCACGACGGTGGGAAATACAGATGGTTGTCTCGTCCCGATTTGGATCTGCTAAAGTTGTGGCTATATTAGCCAGTGCATCAGCTTGAGCATTTTGTGATCTTGGGACATAAGAAAATTTCAGTTCTGAAGGGAATTCTGACATTAACTCTCTGACGTAATCATACAAAGGTATTAATTCTTCTTTTCTGATGGCATAATCCCCATTGATTTGTTTGATTACTTAGTCTGAATCACCTTTCACCTTTAGGTGACTCACTTGTGCTTGAAGCGCTAACTCCAAGCCTGTGATAAGAGCTTGGTATTCGGCTTCATTATTGGTACCACCTTCCCACAACAAAAAGGAATAAGGTAACACTGCCTTATCTGGAGAAATGAGCACAATTCCTAAACCAACTTTGTTGAATTTAGGATTTTCCATTTTCTTCCCTGTTGGACTTCTGGAAGCACCATCAAAATACATTTCCCATGTTTGAGGACTCTCTTGAATAGAGAAAACTTCCTCATCAGGGAGTTCAATATCTGAAGACGTGTCTTCCACTGAAGGATGTTCAGCCAGGAAATCAGCCAGAGCTTGGCCCTTAATTTCCTTTTGAGATACATACTGAATGTCGAACTGCTGCAAAATAACTGCCCACCTTGCTAGACGTCCTGTAAGCATTGGACGACTAAGGATGAATTTGAGCGGATTATTGAAAGATACCAATTGGACCTCGTGATGTTGCAGGTAGTGTCTCAGTTTCTGAACTGCAAAGATTAATGCCAGGCAACACATCTCAATACTTGAATACCAGGTTTCTGCTTCAATCATAGTTCAACTGAGATAGTAGAGGCTATTTTCATTCCTAGCATCATTCTTTTGAGCGAGAAAGGCACCCAATGATCGCTCTAGAGAAGTCACATAGAGGATAAGCGGTCTACCCTCAACAGGTGGCATGAGTACTGGTGGACTCAAGAGGTATTTCTTGAGAACATCAAATGCTTCTTGACATTCTTCATTCCACTGGTAAGTGATTCTTTTCTTCAATAATTTGGTAAAGGGTAAACTTTTGCCTGCCAAATTGGCGATGAAACGCCGAATATAGGCTAAGTGTCCTTGAAGTCCTCTTAATTATTTCAAATTCTGAGGAGGTGACATACCAAGGATTGATTTGGTCTTCTCAGGATCGACTTCAATACCACGATGGCGTACAACAAAGCCGAGGAATTTTCCTGAGGTTACCCCAAAATCACATTTTAAGGGGTTTATCTTCAAATTATGTTGTCGAAGCTTGTGGAATATGACTTCCAAATCATCCAAGTGATTAGAACGTTGTTTGGATTTAACCACCAAATCATCTACATAGCGTTCAACAAACTTCCCTAAAAGAGGTTTGAAGATACGATTCATGGCGCGTTGATATGTTGCACCTGCATTCTTTAAACCAAAGGGCATCACCCGGTAACAAAACACACCTTGAGGAGCTCTGAAGGCTGTATATTCCTCATCTTCTGGGGCCATTCGGATCTAATTATATCCGGAATATCCATCCATGAAAGAAAGTAATTCATAGCCATCCGTCACATCAATTAAGAGTTCTGTAATCAGAACTGGGAAATCATCTTTAGGACAATACCGATTAAGATCTATGAAATTGATGCAAACCCTAATTTGTCTATTCTTCTTCTTTACAGGGACAATATTATCCAACCACTTGGGATATTGAACTTCTCTGACGAATTTGGCTTTGATCATCTTATCCACTTCAGCTTCAATTTTGGAAGCATAGGTTGGGTGTGTTCTTCTCGCGGCTTGCTTAAAACCTCGATGTTCTTTTGGTAAACCCAAATGATGAGTAGCAACATCAGGATCAATCCCAGGCATTTATTTATAATTCCAATCAAAAATATCTTTATTTTTCTTTAGAAAAGAAATATACAACTCTTGATCTTCAAGGGTCATGGCCGCACTAATTAAAGTGGGGCGTGGATCTTTCTCTGTACCCAGATTTACTTCTCTGAGTTCATCCACAGTGGTAGAGATACCCTCTTCAAATGCTGGAGGAGCATCTCAAAGATCTTCCTCTTCCTCTTCATCATGTGTTATTTCTTCCGTTTCTACTTGCAAAGTAGATGAAAAAACGAAATTCTCATGATAATAAGAGATGTCAAAATTTTCAAATTTTGAAGAAGAAGCTTCCATTTCCGACCCTATTGATGATAAAGGGTCTTCTTTGGGAAATAAAGAGGAGATGATGGATTGAGAATCGACATCATTATTCACCTCTGGTGTTGCTATAACTTCTTCTGGCCTGATTAGCGAAGTATAGACTTGTTGGACTTCAGCAGATGAAATGAAAACGTCACCACTTATGCTTTCATCACTGCTTGGTAGGTTACCAATTTCTCCCATGTTGTCTGGCTCGATCGCCGTAATTGACATTATGGATCTTTCCATAAGAGTATTTTGATTTGGGCCTATTTTGTCAATTTGACTGATAGTTAACACATAATCTGTACTCACATGTAAAAATGGATTTATTGGAATTTTCTCCAAACCATATGGAGCATTAACTTTGGTAATTTCCTTCATTGTAGATTTTTCTCTTCCCTTCATGTGATAAAATTCTGCCTCAATGTAGTGAGACTCACATGTGTTGAACGGGGCCTTATCACCATACAATGTTCCAACTTTACCATCGAAACAGTATTTGCGACATTGATGGTATGATGAAGGAATAGCTGCATGCTGATGTAGCCAGGGTCTTCCAAGAATGATATTGAAAGATGAGTCTTGATCAACAATCATGAAATCTGAATTGGATACAAGATCTCCAAACTGAGTTCTGAGTATAACTTCTCCCAGTGGTTCTTGTTCATTTATATCATATCCTTGTAACATCATGGTAGACGTAGATAAATCAGATTCTGTGAGGCCCAATCGATGAAGTGTACGAATGGGCATGAGGTTGACTCCTGAACCATTGTCAATGAAAGCTCTTCGAACATCTACACCATTGACTTTGCCAGATAAGTACAAAGGTTTTATGTGCCCATGCACAACATCATCTTCATCTTTATCAGTAAAATATATCACTGCATGGCATTCTGCAGGATTATTCTCTATGTGATAGATTTCAGCTGCAGCAATTTCAGAATCAAACTCCTGAGGACTTGACAAAGCTTCGATGAGTGCTTCCCGAAGATCTCTTGACAGATTCAAAGCATCCAAAATTGATAACTTGGCTGGTACTTGGGCCAAGTGTTTCAATATATCATACTTTTGATCTAGAGGTCTGCGTTTCCCAATAGGAATATGCGGTTTAGCAGGTACCTTGGAAGCAGATGCTTTGGAAGCTGATGCATCTTGTATTGAAGTTGGCGACATCCTTGGTTTTGGCAGATTAGACTGATTAGATCCATTTACTTGCTGAGATAAAGAAGATGGAACCTTTAATCGGTCTTCCAAAAAAACTGTGCCAAAACTGAGTTGGCCATTGGCAGAAGAACTTGCTTGTTCTTTTTGAGCTCGCTGAAGGGCTCTACCACGAGTTTCTACTGCATATACAGTGCTAGCAGGGGTAAAATTAGAGTAGTGGCTTCAGAAAGATCCACGTCTTCCCCTGTATCCTGAACCTCTAGAACTTCCTCGGATTCCCTTATTTGATACAGGGAATTCAGGCTCATCAAGACTGGAATATGGATCTGTTAATTGAATCATATTAACAGAACCAAAGATTAACTCTTCGTCTGATAAAGACTCTTCCTGGTTAGCCTGTTTAGGATGTGCCGTTTGGTGGGGCGGTGCCCATGGCTTTGAAGTAGATGGCATTAAATCTGCCAGAGTCAAAGAAAATTTAGGCTTTGACACATACTCATCTTCTCCTGATTCCTCTTTCTTATTTGAATTGCGCTGCCCTTTTGAGGATTTGTCTTTTGATGGAGGCTTTACTGCAGCTTTTGTAGGAGACACAATTGGCTTCTTCAATTGTGTTCGCAAAATGGAATGGGTCCGATTGATTATCTTTCTGACCATCCAATCATCATATTTTTTCACAGTTTTGCTTTTGACTTCCTGCCACTCGCCTCCTTCCTCTGTATCTGTAGCGGTAATACACGCTACATGAGCTGAAGAACCCTTCAACTTGACTTGTCCCAAGTCGGCCATCTTTTGCAGGAGGTCGTTAAAGACAAAACACTCCTGGATGGGATGCCCCAACATTTGATGAAAGGGACAATAATTGGGACGGTCTTCATCTCCTTCCTTGTTTGGCCTCTTGGGCACTGGTAATTGAACCAAATTATTTTCCAGAGCTGAAATGAAGTAACCAGGAACTTGCTCACTTCGTAAAGAGTATGTTTTACTCTTCAAATCCTCAAATTGTTTTCGTCGTTGATCTCTTTGATCATTTGGAAGAAACAAACTTTGTTGTTGGTGTTCAGGAGGTGGAGCCCTTCGAGAAGATGAAGGTTTTGAAGTATAAATAGGTACAGGTGCTTGTTTAAGCATAACTGTAGCAGTTTCCACTTTACCCATTCTCCTTCCTGGAGCTGATGGAATTATACGAGATTTAACCTTAGCCTGTATAAGGGAATCTTCAATCTGTTGAGCAATTGAAGTAAGGTCTCAAAACCCTCCTGTGTATTTCACAGGGATCAATGGAGTGCGTAATTCGTCACGCAAATTTGCCACGCAGATTGGCAACAGTTCCTCCTGAGGGAGTGCTAAACTCAGGGAATACGTTAATCCCTTCCAACGAGCAATGAAATCAGAGACTCTTTCATTCTCTCTTTGCTTCCAGTTTGTAAGATCGAAAACTGTCGTTTTTGGCAAAGTTAAGCTGAACTGAAGAAGGAATTTTTGACGAAGATCCTCCCATCTGATGATTGACCGGGATTGCAAGCTTGTATACCAGACAAAAGCTGGTCCTTGCAAGGTTCGCACGAAGCATCTGAGTTTCACTGCTTCTTGCTGATCTGGAGTTCCCATCATAGGATCACAACAAGACACATAATGCGTCAAATGTTGTTCAGGGTCGCTTGATCCATTGAATGTAGGGAAAACAGGGTTTCCAAAACTAGATGGAGGAGAAATTGAATCTACCCATTCAGGGTAAACTTTCTTTTCAGGTTGAACTTGCACCCGTTTCCCTTCCATAGTTTCTAACCGAGCTGTTAATGACTCAATAGTAGTTATTAACTTTTGAGAAACATCAGGTTGAACTTGGTTTTGGGTAGGTGCAATGAATGGAGCTTGGACAGACGTGGTGGTTGGTGCTGCAACTGATGGTAGTGCTGCCAACCGTTGTTGCGTTTGACCCATAGGATTAGACCTCTGAGGGTGTACTGATAAAGGAGGATATTCTTGATCCATCTCAGTAGTTACAACAAATTCCTTAGGCTGTCGGACTTCAGCATTCTTAAAAAGAAGACTACTCTGAAGTAGTTCTGCATTCAACCTTCTTAACTCTTTCATTTCTTCCTCCTGTTGTGCAAACCTTTTCTCTAATGAGAGTGATTGACCTCCTTCAGAGGAAGGGTGTGAAGTAACTTGATTCTCTCCTTTCCCCTTATTGTATCCTTTTCGGAGAGGGGGAAGTGGGTGACTTGAAGGAATACCCAGATTTTGGGTAAGCCTTTGATTACGTGTGCGCACACCTTCTTCATTTAGGTCTGTGTGCGCAACCTCTTGAGCAGGAACCTCTTCGTCTGATCCCTCTTATTGATCCTCATCTGGTGAATCAGCAGCAACATCATTGATGACATTAATGTATGCATATTGCTTGGAGTCCTTTCTATCAGCATTTCTCTGATATTGTCTTCTTCCATGTCCATGATGAGACATGTAATTCCGTTGACTTGATCCCTCATGAACTTCTTGGAGAACCGTCACTTGGAGAGAATATCCTGATAGCTTGGCTCTTCGTTCCTCTTGAGGCTTATTCCCTAATCGAGAGAATACTGACTTTCTCTGAGGGGGGAATTGAAGATTTGAAAAAGTCCCCAGTCCGGTGGACTGGGGATGTTCCTGCTTCTTCCACTCAACTCCTCGAATCCCATTTGTTGACTCTGAGGGTTGGGTTAGAGAAGTCCCCAGTCTGACAAGCTGGGGTGTCTCTTGACATTCTATGTCTGAGATCTTCTTAAAATCTCTCTTGATCTTGCGAATCTTACTTCGGAAATTAGCTGGATGCATTAACCTGTATCCACTTTTATCACCTAGTTCAATAGACCGTTGGATGATTTCCGAAACTTCTATCATTTGATGACGTGTTTCCTCCAGACGAGAGGCGTGTTCAATATTCTCACCTGCTTGATGTAGGAGCAATTCAACAACTTGTTCTCTATATACTTGATTTTGAGAGGAACTAGTTGAAGCCTGTTCTTGAGCAAGCTTTTGATTATGAACAAAGCCCATTGACTGTGGCCGGCCATGGGCAATAACATTGCATGAGACCATTTTCGGAGGGCTTTGCTGACTGGATAGCACTGTGAAATGTAGTGCTCCATGAACACCCCATCCTCTGATATGAACAACAGATGGTGCGTTGGCAATTAACTGACACAATTTTCTTAGTGCGCCAAGGCATGAATGTTGAAGGGTTCTCTGTTGCTTTTCAGCCTTCGGATACCGAGAGACTGATACAGATGCCAAATCAATCTGACGTTGTAGCCCTTCTATTATCTTAAGATGATTTTCATATTCATCATAAGATAATACCTTCTTCTTTAATTGACAAAGAGTTTTCCACATGTTGAGACGAATATCATGGATTCCATCATCCATCAAGATCTTTGGAATGTCGTACTGGGAGTCAGCCAAAGGCCAAAACATGACTGGTACTTCACCTTTTGCCAGTTTGTTCCCCATGTTCATCATTTCCTCTTTATCATTAAATGAAGATTCTTCTACCTGTTTTGACTAGAGTTGGTGTTTCCTTGTTGCTTCATCGGATTCAACAAGATTGGTAGAGAGATCACTATTCATGCTGGAAGATGAATGACCTGGGGATGGTTCAGAGAATAACTTGAACCCCAGGCTATCCTCTGATGGAGAAAGAGTTTCACCTGCCGATAGTAAAGCATCAGACATGACTGGCTTTACGTTTGCAAGTGCCTCGAGATAGGAGGGATTTCTCGTCACTACATTGCCTTCTGAAGAATTTTCGAGACAACGTGAATCACTACTGCGGAGAGGACTTTCACAGCGAAGTTCATCATCATGGGAAGGACCACCATAATGGGTTACAGCAAAAGATGAGATCTCTTGCTCCTTGGTCTTCTGACCACACAGAGGGTTCCTGTGGCTCTCATCTGAAGAAGAAACTTCAAGATTGCCCGAATTTTTATGAAGCAAGCCTTCATGAGGTAGTGTCTGTTGAAGACCTTCAAAATTAATGTTCCCGTTATTGGGAACTGAGGGAGTAGAATCTTGAATTCCGACAGATAAATGTCTGAGGGCTTCAAGAACTCCAGCATCGAGCAAGGCCTTGTTGCAGATTGGCATTTGATCTCCTGACTGTGCTGGGCGGATCTTTTTCTTAAATGCCTTCTTACTCACTTTAGAAACAACTTGTTGACGAAAGTGGTTACTCTGAGCAGGTGTATGTGCCTGATCAGGAAAGATGGTCAGGTTAGGCTGACGATCTCCACTCAAATCAGGTGTATGTGCCTGACTTGGTTGTCCGTATGATATGGGGGAGTACGCCCCATAACCCTCTTGGACTGGAACAGATGTGTGTGTCTGTTCCGGAGTGAATCGTTGATGTGTCACTCCATTTCTAGGGATAGATTTATGTGTCTTTCCTTGAGATGATGCTGAAGCTGTTATGATATCCTAGCAAGCATCCAGAATATGAGCAGGAATTTGTTTTTGCTCTTTCACCATTGACAAAATATGTTTGGTGACTTCAGCCGCCGGAACGGGGATATACGTCCATTCCGGGCTTGGAGTAGGTGTATGTGCCTGCTCCTGTCCTCCTTTTCCTGTCAGTGAATCCTGACAGTACTCAAGTGTGGAGGCAGAGAGTTGAGTCTGCCTCCTGTTTGTCGTCGGGGCTTTCCGACTGACTTCTCCATGCGCTAACAAGCGAGACTGTTGGTAGGCTTGATTAGTATTAGCAGGTGTATGTGCCTGCTGATTACACTTCGCCAAACGTGGTTGACGAGATCCATCATATGTAGTCAGACGAGCCTGCTGACTAACTGGTGATGTATAAGCAGGTGCATGTTCCTGCCTATAGTACTCCGCTGGAATTACCTGGCGGGATTGGCTTGATGCTGCCAGACGAGTCTGCTGGACAGCGGAATTAAAACGGACAGGGGTGTATGCCTGCTCGTTGTTTGCCACCAAGTTAGGTTGGTGGACTTCTCCGGAGATGGCAGGGATGACAACCTGCCTATTGTTAACCGGATTCCGTCTCTGGCAGTTCATCTTGCCTGCTCGGGTTCGAGGAACCTGAGCTGAATGCCTGGAGTCGGTACCCTCATCATGTTGAGGGCGCACTACCGCACGAGTCTGACGGCGATTATTGATGGGATCCCTCGAGAAGGACTCCTGCCTTATTGAATTAAGGCCCTGCGGGACCTGCTCATTCACTTCCTCAGAGTAAGGGAGTGAATGGAAATTGCGTTCCGGGGATAACGACCCGAAACGGTTGGAGACGGTAGTCAGCACCGCCTGCTTCTTGATCGCTAGCCACCTTTGTCCGGACGACCAGGTAGAGTTGTTAACTTGGAGGGATTGACGAGCGGCCTCCAGAGTTGGGATCGTACCATTGCGACGGTACTCCTTAACCAGTGCATTAGAATCCCAACGTTGAAGATGCTGAGTTGGTGATGTCATCCTCAGAGCGGACGACGTTCCAGCAGGAGTAGCAGCATTGGTTTTCACAGCAGTAGACCTCACAGTAGAGGTGTTCACAACAGCAGTATTCACAGGGGTGAATTTAAGAAAAGCCATTTTGCAGAAGATCTTGAGAAAAGAGTGCCTGTTCCATATAACAGACATAATCAAGATGAATCCGGCCACTGTATCTTTTGGATGAGCACATGTCAATGATTGCTTTGTTGTCCCAAGGGGCCTAACAAATAAGAAGAACATCACTTTAACTTGGTTAAGGATTCACGTCGGGTTCACCATTTTTTTTTTCGCACGGAATTCTGGGATGACCTCCTGGACGGGAGATTCAAACGTTTCGATCGGTATCTAGCGGGTTTGTTTGTAGAACCGGAAACATCCAATGATTCCACATCCGTTTGGAGCTACTTTCCAAAGGTAGGCGCTCATTATCTTGTGGACTGATAAGGCTTAGGAATTTTCATTGGTCGATAGGATGGGAGGTCGAACTCATCACACCTTTTTGAGGGGAATTATTGTCTACTCCGGGACTCTATTTATAGATTTAAGTTATGTTCGTGAATCCTTATTACATTACCAAGTATAAAATGTGCTTTCCTTTAGTTTTAACAATCAATGATTAAATATTCAAGAAATTTAGAGAATCTTTTATATGTATTCGAGGTTCTTCATCAATAGAGAATCATCTATATCTGTTTAGAGATTCTTGGTCAATGGTATCCTTCAAAACATTTATATAAAAGTCTCTTGGTCATTATGATGACCAAGCTGGTTTTAAAGCCACTCAGTGGGGCACTTGAAGTTTATCGTCATTCAGAAGGACATGGATTATTTCAAAGTTGGGATCGAACCCATAAATGGGCTACCTACGTATCCTTTGTCTTGGAAATGGAATCAGAACCCACGTAGTTCGAGTAAGGGTATGATGTTTATGATTTATGGCTCAAAGAAGGATGTCATAATTACTTTTACACTCTAAGCTCACGTGAGTCATGCTCGGTGTGAGAAACAAGAGGTATTGGTAAAAACTTAGACAATTGTGCCATGAAAGATGCAATCATAAGAAGTGGTTTGGGGCTTATGTATGTATGACTGCCCAGATAGATGAAGGTTTAGGATTTACTTTTAGGGAGAAAATCCATGAACAGGGTCCATAAAGGAATATGTGCTTCATGGAGATTTGAATACTCTAATCTTGGGGCTTACTCCTAAGGAGGATGCCCAAGTTAGGAGGGGACTTATGATTGGGTTTTACTCCTGAAAAGGAAACCCAAGATTATGACTGGGACTTATTCCTGAAAAGGAGGCCCAGGTTAGGGGACTTGGGGCTTACTCCTGAAAAGGAAGCCCAAGATTATAACTGAGTCTTATTCCTGAAAAGGAGACCCAAGTTAGGGATTAAGGTTTGGGGCTTACTCATGAGGAGGATGCCCAAGTTTGGGAACTTTAAGAATTTGGGGCTTACTCTTGAGGAAGATGCCCACATTTATAACTGTGGATTATTCCTAAAAAAGGAGACCCATGTTAAGGATTATCTCATCTTAAAGGATGAGGTTGAATGAATGAACTCTCCATATTTAGTGACATAAGGATATTTAAATCACTAGTTTTTGAGAGATATTCCACAGAATTCCTTTCAGATAAGGAAGTCAAATCAAGAAATCATGCCATAAATGTCTTTGAAGAGTGTCTTGAAGACTGAATCTTGAAAAGGAAATGTGTGATGGCTTAAGAGGGGTGAAATGGGCAAGATGGGCACCCAAAAAGGTAGGGGCGTGCATGCCTTGAAAGGCGTGCAAGTATTGCGGCGGTGCGCAAGTATTGGTCGCGCAAGTATACTTGCGCGACATGAGGGGTACTTACGCGATTTTCAACCAGTATTAGAATACTTGAGAGACTCATTTTTAATCACTTTAGAATACTCTTGAGGTTCTTCTAGAAAAGGGACGCGCAAGTTATATTGAAGGAAATAAGTCGGCGCGCAAGTGTTGATAAGTTTCAACACTTAGGCCTTCCTTATTCTCTTTAGATCTTCCGTTCTAGGTAAGAAATTACCTTAGAAGTGTTCCAGAAGCTTTGAGAAGAGACTTGGGCGTCAGGAGCTTCAATTCGAGTTTCTGGAAAAAGATCCTCCCGAATGGGGGGCCCACATGGTCTATTTATAGGCAAAACAAGGCCCTGGGTGGTTACCGGGCGGTTACCACTTAGGTCGCGCAAGTCACTTGCGCGACCAAGAGCGTCGCGCAAGTGTACTTGCGCGGCAGTGATATAACTTATGCGGTGGGTTTCTTTTGATCCTTTGTTCATGCCTTTTTCGATTTTTTGATGTTTTCTTCAAAGGATGAATCACTTTGAGCTCAGATATTCCCTTTTCCGATCTTTAGATTCTGTGACGAAAGGAGCGTCAACAATATCAAAGACAAAAATTTAATGATTATGTTTTCAGTAATAAATCCCAGAGTGAAGGTTCAGGGTTTTTATAGTTGGTGTTAGAGTAGTGTTTAGATTACATTGTATATTAGGATATTTTAATATGAGTTTATCTTATGAGTTATGGATACTGACATGGGTTTATAATCTTCTGGTTGATCATAAGTTAAAATTCTTAGACACCCCTTTTGATGTTTTAAGTGAGGGTATTTTAAGATTATTATGGGTATTTTGGGAGAACTTTATGGAAATTCAACAATTTGGATTCATATATGTTTTAGTAAAAATTTACATTAAATTAATAATGATTTTTTAATAAATCTAAATATTTTGAAAGGTCATGAATCCTTAGGGTTAAGATAATATTTTATTTTGAGGTAAATATAATTAATTATGAAAAAATGGGTACTACATTTTGAGAATATATGATTTATCATTGTTTCCATTAAATAGTTAACCTAGGTTAGGAACGAAAGGCTCTAATGAGAAAAATGTTGGGTATCATTCTTATATTGAGAAAGAGGTTCCACAATGAAGTCATTAAATTTATACTAACCATTTTGTTTCCCCTGAATACGTGTATATGACCCAAATGGTTTATTGTAGAGGATTTAGTGGTGCTCAATCACTTGTGTTGGGTAAAAGATCCTCAAACAATATCCAATGTGTTTTTTTCATTGAGCGAGACATGTCCAATGGATCTTATATCCCTGATTCATGGAACTAAATTCCAATGGTAGGTGCTCATTGGGTAACTCAGCCATCAACACTTAATAACTCACATTGGTTGAGAGGATGGGAAGTTGGGATTATCACACCCTTTTGGGGGGAACAATTTAATGTTCTAGGAATCTCTTATAGATTTAAGATGTGCCCATGAATCCTTGGTTCAATCCCAAGACTGTATCCATAGATTAATGCTCAGTAACAATTGATCGTAATTACGTATGGGTTTAGATTCATCATTATGTACCCATGGCTGTAAATAAATGGAGGGATATGAATGTATTTGAGGTTCTCCACCAAAGTTAACATTTGGTGGAAAAAGAAGGGAAGCTTTGGTTTTGTATTGGGATGATGCCGGTTTTAATCTCTGTGATGAGGCTCTCTATAATAAAACTTCATCTAGGGGGATGATATTTTTCTTGATGTTGGGATCAAACCCATGAAAAGGGATTCCAATATATCCTTACGAGAGGAAATAGAACCAACATATTTTTGTGTCACTCAACTAGAAATATAACCTTTTAAGGTTATATGATAAAGTCCCAACCATGTTTTTAAATAGCATCATATGCAGATATCCAAGTGGAAGGTATATGGTCAAAGATTGTATGGGAAATATAACAACTCATCTTATGAAGCCCATAAGAGATGTGTTCTCCTAGGTGAATATGACCCGAATAGAGATATGCCTCAGAGGACATTAGAGTGAATTTGAGTGTTGGTATTGGACCTTAGAGATGCTTCCTACATATCCCAGTTAGTTGGGAATGAAATCCCACATAGGACATCCACTTTAGTGGGTTTGGGTTTAGAGGACATGGTTGGGGATTACACATGGATGTGGCCCGTGTGGATAAAATTTTAGATAAAAACTATAGAGAGGACATGTTTTAGGTTTTATCTTGGGCCCTACATCTATGGAGAAAACAGATTTGAGCATTTTTTATTGGGGATTATACCGTATATGATGACCATTTGAGATTAGGGATCATGTAGATGTAATGATCACAAATAACCTCAAATCCCATGTGACTCGTTATCAGTGTGAGAAATATAGGGATGCAGTAGATCTGATGATCACACAATCTCACCCTTCCTGCTAATGGATGGTGATAGAGCCCCAAGTGGAAAAGAAAGGGAATTTGAGGGTAACAATTTCCTCTATTGTTTTCATATCCAGGATATTAACATTCATTGATCAATCTTGATACATCCTAGAAAGAGGATAAGAGAAAACGAAGTGCCACATCCTATAATAAATTCTAGGGGATTACCTCAGTAGGAGTGCCCTAAAATTTGTTTTTGGAAAAAGGGGAATGTTCAACACTGGACCTCTTTAAAGGGAATATACAGTAGTTAATCTCAATTAATATAATAGAGAGTTTCAAATGTGAATCTTGAGAACAAAACCCACATTAACATGGGAATGTAAACATGAAAATATTACCAGGGTCCACATTTCTATTGATTTTACCCACATTATTCTACTTACAAAGAGTATGTAAACTAAAAAGTGAACATAGATGAGCCCAATGAAATTATCATACAGGTCAAGTAGATTTGGAAGGAGCAGTGACCTGAATTTATTAGAATGGTTCATGGAGGGGCCAACATAGAGGTTGATGGAAAGAAAGAAAAAAACAGTGGGATATAAAGAGTAGAGATCCATAGGATTCCTCATTCATTGTAGAATATTCTTACATGGGATGGGGTTCCCTCTCATTGAATGTTTCTATGTGGGTTAGGGGACAACCTGTGTACCATTATGGTCTGCACAAATGGGTTCAGACTGTGCAACAACTTGCTTCGTGAGGCAAGGTTTTTCCCCTGTAGTGTTTTTTCACATGGGGTTGAGTTTCTCTCGTGTATCCTTTTGCAACATAGGGTAGTGTTCCATCCACATAGGACTTTACTATGTGGGATTCCTATCTTCATATGGGCCGTCGGTTTTATCCATTAAGGGAATGTGTTTAGAGAGGGGTTTTTGGTTCTATGACCACCAAATGTTTTATTATTTCCTATATAATTCTATGTGGAAGGTTTTACCTAATGATAATAGTAAAAGGGATCAATTTATTATACTGTATTAATTTTTATTTTCTTAGATTCAGTGTTCTTATCTTTATATTTTAGTTCCTCAACCCTATTTTTGGTTCCCTTAAGGATATTATTTAAGGATGAGAGGAGGGACTATATATCAACATCACCGGTCATCCATGGGGGGCCACAAAGTATCTTTTGTGGGATCCTACAAAGTAATTAGTCAGTAGGGGTCATCTTTTGTGGGCATTAAACTCCCATCCTATCCCTGAAAATGACATCATTCCAATTGGGGGATCCAATGAGACTTCCTCTCTATGAGAATGATTTAATTCATGTGGACTGTTCATTTATAGGGAAGAAATAATTTCCACTCCCCAAAAATGATTTAGTTTGTGGAGATAGTTCATTTTCATGGGTGGAAGTCAACACCTCTCCCAACAAATGACTTTACATTGTTTGCGGTCCCCGCCCACTCCACCCCTTCTCATGAACTATATCCATTTTAGATGCTTCAAAGACTGGAAGAACACCATGAGTAGTGGTCGTTTTTGAAGGGATTTACTCTTCACAATCACACCCATTTGGAAATTTCCTTTAATATAATTCTAAATTTCTATTCTACCCATTTCCAAATTTATTGAAACATCTCAATATTGTTTGCAGATATTTCAAGACCCATAAAAATTCACCCCATAGGAATGGAATCTGATCAGGATGATGAGGAGGAAATTTTTATATAGATACATGTTCTATATTGAATTGGTTTTGTGGTATGTAGGAGGACACATCAGAGGGGACCATTCGTATATATAGGGGTACCGACTCAAATATTCATTTACTAATTATTTTGTTGAACTTGGCACTCCTGCAAACTCTCAATTGTTTAGAACTTCTATAAACTACCTCTATTGAAGAGAGAATTTACAAGAACTGAGTCTTCATCCATGAATGGTAACATCTATTTTGTTCATAGTGGAAAAATTATTCATGAATGGATTATCCTTTGGACTATTGTTTTTTCTGGAAAACTATTTACAGGATAGTGACTTCATGGACTGATAGTTCAAAAGATGATGGTTTTAGAAAACTAACAATTCACATACTAATACTTTCACAACCCGATTGTATTTATTCCATTATATTCATTCAAATAAATTTCTCACACATTGGAAAATCCATTTAAGAGAAAAAATGGATCTAGATTTTAAATCAATGAATGTGACTAGAAGAAGAACTACCATGGATTGAAACATGGAGGGAAATCTTAGATCTTGCATCACAGTTGAAGAGGGTGTTCTGAAAAGCCTTCTACCCCACGAACTAATATCATATCCACTGTCTAAAGAAGTAAAAATATGTAACTTTGCACTCCAATATGATTTCCCCTTCCACTAATTAACCAAAATATATCCTCTTTTACATTTTAGATGTATCAAGTTCCAGCTCAAGAAAACAATTCTTCTACGGGGTAAATAATGTCGTGTTTTGGCCGAGAGGACTTATTTTTTTGAAATGGATCCATGTGGAATGAAAGTGATTACTAAAAACATGATACATATTTAGAATTATTATCCCATGATTTCCTGTCTATTTTCAACCTCTCATGAGGTAATTAAAATGAAGGGTGGAGTTCCAAATTGGACCTACGACTTAGGGGGAGATTCTTGAATGAATGGGCCTATGTGTTCTGGGAACATCGGAATTTCATAGAATTTCCCAAAAAATTAGAGGTTGTCAATTTACAATGGTAGGTGAGAGTATCTCAATTTTAAATTTATTCACCAACTAAGATACTACCTTAAATTCTCATTTTCTGGTGTTAAAGCTCCAATACCTTATTTTTATCGTATGGTGAAGTAAAGATCAATTTGTGGGATATTTATCAGCTAGGGGGAGTCCCCATCACTAGAAGTATGTATTATGATTTTTTCCAAGTATGTAATACTTGGGAGAATGATGATAAATTATCTACATTGGAGAGATATATTTTGGTCACATCAAAAAGATTTCTTGATCTACCCCTCTATGCTCACTCGTTCGTTCCATTAAATTATTGGATAGAGTTATTCTTAAAGGTTAAATATCTAAGGCCAAAATTCCTTTGTATCCAGCATTATCCAACCCAACAACAGAATTATATCCTAGGATCAAAATTTTCTACCCTTGATGTTGGTTGATACACAACATGGTTTTACGGGGTTCATCCAGACATATAACCTGAACTTAAACTGGTGGGGTTTTTTTCCATGTTCCTGAGCGAATGAATTTTATGATTTTGAGAAATCTATACTTATGTAAATATTTTCACCCTAATTTTCGTAGTCACATTGGATGATGGAATACATATCAACATTTTCATTACCTCCCCTGCTCGCATTTATGAACTGCTAGGTAAAATACAAGAGGGAGGATCCCCACATCTCCATAGAAGACCATTTCAATTTATGAATGGCAGGATGTTTGAAAATTATCATTACAATGAGTATTAGAATACTGAAATAGTTCAAAATTTTGAGTTTCATTCTACCCTTGTAAACATTTCCACCATTCACCCCAAGTTATTAATTATTAGTCGCATGGTTGAGCTGTTGAGTGATTGTTCACAACATTATTTTACGCCTTACCCTACACCCCATGAAGTTGTGGTGGATAATGGAAGGTATATTTAGAAAAACAATCCTATATCATTTGAATGGGATATATAATCATAAATGATATAGTAGATAATATAACCATTTTCAAACCTTACACCCCATATCGGTTTTCTAGGAAATTTGGATGCCTGTAGCGAGTCATATTTTTTACTTCTCACCCGTATCATGGGGGAATATAACATAGAAATTATTTTCCAATTATTTTTTATGATGATGAGTGAGGGTTCTAGAATTATTATCCTTATTCCTTCAAAATTTCCTTTAAATTACTTATCTTGGATGTATGCACATATTTGGGTGGATTGCTACCATGATGGAGTACTAGAGGGGTCATTTGGATGAGTGAACAAACTATTGGCTTTGTCCAGTCTTGTGTTGATAGTTCCATATATTTTCAATTTTTCTTTAAGAAGTCATTATTTTCAACTTAATTTAGAGGGGACCTCATCCGCAAGTCTTATGTTGATGACAAGTGATTCAGACCCCACATTCTTGACTAACAGTATTGGAAATCCCAAAGAGGCTGGTCCATGTGGAACAAAACCAAGCATTCTTGAAATTGAGGCCAACCATATATTCTTAGCCTATGAGATTCAACCACCTATAGTGATGTAGGATTTTCTATATTGGGTGTCACAATTTAGGGGGAGGTTATATTCTACAACAACAATCCCAGATTACATACCCATTATGACGAAGGAATAAAATCTTGGTTCCAATGCTATCAGAGAATACGAGGCTATGTGGTGACGGGCATGGTATCAAATTTGCACTATCCTTTTAGAGACTCCATTGTTAGAATTTTGTAACATGGTGGATACCCTCCAGAAACTATTTACTAATTTGGTATCATGAATATTTGATTATCAGAACCTGCCCAACATTATCCACCATATTTTCATATCTTGAGAAGACTTAGTTGCTCGTGAAGGAGACCTTACCATGTTTAATTCCACCCATCATCAAAGGGAATCCTTATGGGATATTACAACTGAGTTTCACCACTTTGTGGATAAAGAAGAAACTTCTCAATAACTAATGGTTGCCTAGAACAAAGAGATATGGGAGTGAAAGGCTTTTTCATATAGGCTAAATACGCAACAGTCATCAACAAGTGAAAATTTGGAAGCCATCAAGTAAAAAGTTTTTGACCTTAGGGACATTATTAGAAAAATGCATCCAACATATAAAGCTATGGCCCAGAAATAGACCTCTTTGGAATAATCCTGCAATGTCATATGTCAGGTGGTTATCAATTTTCTATTGAAATCTGGTCAAGGTTCATTATAACCATTTAGGTATTTCCATACACTTTCTTTTCAAAATCAGGGAGATACTCTGGGGTGTGGATGCTCCTCCATTCTCTTTTAATGCAATTTAATTTTTTTCCTTCCAGTGCTTGATATTTTCCTTCAATATCCATTAATCCCAATTTTCCGTGATTTTGAAGACATGTTTTTTCATGATGACTAGAATTTTCAATCACTCAATATCAATTTCAACTATTTTTTGGGACAATTCAATTTATATAATCACATAATTATCTAATATTTTCCTGATCTGAGGGACTCAATGATCATTGTTTAAAATATTAATAGGGTTACATGTAAAACCCTACAAACATTGTATCTATTATATTATCACCCTTATTTTTACCAAATCTCATTTGGTACTGGCATATAAAGCATAAAATCACATTTTCTTAGGCCACTTTTCATAGTGTTTCAACCTAATAAGCTCTATGACCTTTTAATTTTTGATTAATCGATATTTTTACTAAACCATATAAAGTTTATGTCTTACACATTTATACTCAAGTTTTATATAGGGTTCCCATTGTAGGTTTTCAACTTGGAGAGTTTTTTGTCTCTTTCTATCTGAATTTTAGATTCTTTCAAACCAGAATGATTCCACTAATGTTT
The DNA here is from genome assembly GCA_963277665.1 of Viscum album. NCBI lineage: Eukaryota > Viridiplantae > Streptophyta > Magnoliopsida > Santalales > Viscaceae > Viscum > Viscum album. The sequence continues at coordinate 1,081,162,736 of OY728134.1, read as the reverse complement.
TAGGTTGAACAAATTTTACCATGAATTATAGGGTGAGGTCACCAATAGGGTTTACTGAATGACGATGTCCCAATATATTTAGACATGAATGATGGATTTTCCTTGACCCTGGTTTTATAATTTCTGAATCTGAAACACGATATGGAGAAATTACACGAGGAGTAACCATAAGAATGGTTTCCAATACAATGTTGGTGGGGCATACAGAGGTAGGAAAATATTCTCATGATTATGAATTTTCCTTTGGTTGATAAGACCTTTTTGTGTGTAATTTATGCAGATCAGACTAGGGCACATTATTCATAGTAAAAAAGGTGTACCCATAACACTATCCCTCCATTTCAAATGTCCAGATAATTTATTGAGATTTGGTTTTTTTTTGTAAGACCACAATGGGTGTCCTGTTGAGGGAATGATGTTTGAAATTAACAAGGGAATCTATATCATCACTATACATGAATGAGAAACAACCCATACCCAAATTTTCTTACTATAATGGAGGGTTGAAGCATTTTTAATTTTAAAGTTAGGAAATTATGACATGAATGGTGGAGTTTAGTGTCTTATGACCAGGTTATTCATGAATTAAAATTTAAAATCAATTTAATCTAATCAAGGGGTAAAAGAATCACTCTTTTCATGGTAGTCTGATTAGGATTGTACTGTCATCTTTAGGAATGAAGGATGAAAAGGTTTTAAAATTTAATTAGGGGGTTTATGAATCCAAGGAGTGATGTTGGTCATAAACATAATAAAGGGTATAGTTCAAGGAAAATAATTTCCTGGGGATGCATTTTCCATTATTCGATGATCCTTTTTTGTGGTCAGCTTATGTAGAGACAACTGTGGAATATTCTATATCTTCAATGAAATTTTTTTTGAGGACACTAGTTCTCCACTTATGATGTCCAGGGAGGGTTATGGGTTTTCATAACATTCTAGAAACAATGTTTGGTTTATTAATGTAGAGTTACTTAATAAGAAAGGGGAATTTAAAGATGAAATTTCCTAGGAATAAGTATAGAAATTACCCCTAGGTAGGTAGGATATGGTTTCCCATGAAGATATTACCCGTGCATAGGAAAGGGATGTTTTTTGTTTTTTGTTATAGCTAGACCTAGGATTGAATATATAGGTGTGACTAAGTATCCTATAAGGGATCATATCAAGCCATAGATAGTTATTGAAATCCTATGAATTTTAATTTCATTTGGGAAGGACATTAGACAGGCAGTTTATCTTCATACATTGGGGATGTGGATCACCAGACATGAATGTAAAGAGAAGTTGTGGTTGGGACAAAAACTAGAGGTTTGGGCATCACTATATATCGTTCAATGGTAGGAATCAAGCCTTAAATAGTTTTTGAATGTTCCCCCACATTTGAATCAAACTATTTTATGGAAAGAGTGATTTTACATTTTTATATGATCTCATATATTGGATTAGGATCACATTATGTTATCCCATGCAAATCTAGCTAATCTATAGGAGTGTATAATTTTTTTGAATATGATCTCACAAATCTGTAGGAGATCATATTGGAATCTCTTGCGAAGATCTAATTCATTCATAGGAACATGCGGGAAACATTAAATTTTTTTTTGGAAGTTTCGTATTCATGTCTAACCCATACATAAGAAATGAGGGAGCATTCTTATCTCATGGACGAACCCGAGATATGAGGTTTGGGTGACACTATATATCCTGTACTAATAAGAATCAAGCCATAAATAGTTCTGAATACAAATAATTTTAGTGTCATATGATTAGGACAAGGTCCATGTAGTTTAATTTCAAATGATGAGGGCTATTTGTTATAGAATCCATGATTAACTAGAGGATAATCGGGCTGAGATGTTCTGGCATGCCTCAGAAGTGAGGTGGAAGGAAATTGTAAACCATGAATCCAGGGATACTAGGATAAGGAGAAATGATATGGGGAATGGAAGTAATTGGGGAATATATAGGTAGGAAAATCCTATAATGGGGAATAATTTTACCTTGGTTGATAGGACTTTTTTGTGGGAATCATATGGAGATCCAATAGAGGCATATTTTTCATAGTTAAACAAAGGTTTCCTTGGGATACTAACCTTCTGATTCCGATGGTTTGGGGAGTTTTAGGATGATTTTAAATTTCTCAAGGAATGAAGTTTAATTAATGGAAATAATGTGTATGGGAACGTAAGAAACTATAAAAACATGAATTTCCCTGGAGTTAGAAACTCCCCACACAGATCTGACATGTAAGTAGGGGTCATTTCTATTTCTTTGATGGATCTATCAATGAGGGACCCAAATTCTTAATATCCTAAATAAATTTGCATGAAAAAGACATGTACATTTTTCTTTTCTTTTCTCCCTAGATGGGACTAGGATATAAGACGTAGGGATCTCTATATATCTCATCAGAACAAGAATAAAAACATAAGTTTTTCATGAGGCACCCTGAAGTTTAACATCGTGTGATAAGAACTTTGGTGTTCCTTTTATAGTATTTCCCCTAGGATCATGGGAACCCTAATAGGGATTGATATACCTCAGTCATTGGGGAATACCCTACCAAACCTCCTAATCCCACTTATGCTATTCTTAGTATGGGAAACATGGGTTTTTAAGAATTCATTCCACCTTATAGGGGGTGATAGAATGAAATATATAGGTTTTTTGAATTTGTGGGGGTTATGCCCAGGAATAGAAATATGGTCATCACTACATATCTTACACATGTAGGAATCAATCCATATATAGTTCTCAATATGACTTTCCTACATGGAACAGATCCATATTTAGGGGTATAATTTTTACAATATCTTATTTTTGGGCCAAGGACATAGGGTCTAGGAGTCACTATGTATCCTGTAGTGATAAGAATAAAACTATATATAGTTCTTTAGAAGGGTTCTCGCTACGCTAATCTGACTCATACATAAGGAGGATGGAATTTTTGAACACAACATAGTGTACAACCAATGCTCGGGTAGATGTCCTCTCAGGTGAATGAATAATGATGGTGTATTGTAGTTTATCGTGTTATGACTATGATTTTGGTAACACATTTAACATCATGTTATAAGAAAATAAGTAGAATAATTATTCCAGTGGGAGGTCCATGTCATAATCATTATGACCTGACATGAATGAGGACCTAAGTGGCCATAACCCAAACCACATGCTCTTAAAGGAAACTCAGGACAAGGAGAAAAGGTTGAACATATTTATGCCTAGGCCCATAGATAGAATATCTAGGAATTTCTACGTATCCCATGTGAATGTGATTAATCCACATGTAGTTTTTAAATGAAAATTCCCTACTTATTTTTAGCCAATAACCAAGGTGGGGGAATAATTTGTTTTTGTTTTTTAAGGAGTTTTCAATAAATATATTACATTCAAACATCACTAAGTATTCTATGTAATGAGAATCAATACATACATAGTTATTTTACATGCTATGGTAGATAACCGATGCATATGGAAGTTTCCTCTCAAGTGAGGATATCATAGTTCCATGATGGTTAACATCATTCAGCAAGGACATGTGAGAAGGTTGATTTTGTAGATATGTAAGAAGAATAATACCAACAAGAAAAGAGGCCTTGAGGTCAAAGTATGGTAAGAAAAGAATCCAATGATGGATGAGAATTTGAATCTAGAACTAGAAAACCATAGTCTAGGAATCACTACATATTCTGTGATGATAGGAATCAAGAACACCTTGTTATAGAGAAAGGGACTTCCTACGTGGATATGGATCTCAAGAAGGATCAAGGGAATTTTTGTTTTCTCCCACATAGATCTAGATCATGGACAAAGAATTTTGGATTGAGGATATGTTCACCGTGTAATTTAACATCATGTAGTAAGGACATTAATTCTTCGTTTAAGGTCATGGATCTCTAACCCTTGATATTAGGCAGTTTAACATCATGCAGCTAGGATGATGCATCTTTTAGTTTAATGTCATTCAATCTGGATGGTGATAGAAAAATTTAATGTCATGTTGCAGGGATGAACTCTATAAAATATGGAATCATGTGGTTATGAGTATGGAATTATGCGGTGACATGATATACTTCTTTTTCAACATTTGGTTGGTGGGATCCATAAAAAGATGTTGATCCATTGAGATCAAGAAATATGCTCCATTAGAATAGACCATGTGCATGGAATAAGGTTCCTACCATTTTGGTTCCAATTTTGGAGGTTTCATTACGAGTATTATCAGTGTCCTAAGAACCCACACCATTTCTCTTTCAAAGAATTACTGGAGGTGATCCTTTTTTTAAAGGCTTGGGAAATCCAATTTTAGTGAATCTCTAAATGGTGGAAGGTATGAAATATCATTTCATCGAGTCACTACAGGTCATCCATCTATTTGTGGGATTACTCGTATATGGATAGTCGATCACATATCAAAATACAGGGTGGGGGGAATTGAAATTCCTTATGTATGATCTCCTCTATAATGTATATTAATTTTTATATGTTTTCCTGAGTATTGGTGTGGGTCATGGTCTGGTAATCCCACTAATAATGAAGGATATTTTTCGATCAGGATTTTCTATCCATATCTACCATCTTATGGAATATATTGGATATGGTCTTGTTGAAGGCCTCTATATGCCCGTTGGATGCTTCATTATAGTGCGATGAATATTTGGACTTGATAACATACTACTGATACAATTTTTTCCAATTTGAAAAAATATAAATAGGTTCTTTTGTCCATCAATATTGTATGAGGGACAACAAATCTGGTATTGATGTCATTTTTCATGAAGCTGACAATGTTTCTTTCCCCATCCTCATTGAGTGGTACAAATTCATCCCACTTAGAAAATAAGTCTATTTTTTTGAGAATAAACATGAATTTATTAGCCATTACTGGAGAATATTTTCTAACAACGTTTATTACCTAAATAGAGAAGGGCCGCGAGAAATGATCTATGTGATGCAAGTCAGGGGGTTGGTGGATGTAATTGGCATTAACCTGTATGGAATCCACTATTTGGTTAATTTAATACATTCCTATGTTAAAGTAGGACAATAGTATCCATGCCTTTTAAATTTATGGGAAATATTGTATCGTTACTGGTGGGAACAACATTCTCTAGTATAGTTGTCCATAATATCAGTATTAGAATCCTCCCCATAAATGAACATGAGAAAGAACCCATCATGGATTCACATATAGAGGACCTTTTATTGATTTATTCCATGATATAGAACAAAGTTAATTGCTCGTTTCTCGATTTACTGCCTTATGCCCTATCCAGTGGGGGCTCTCCCTTATGAAGGTACTCCATGATGGATTTCATCCAAATAGTGGTAGGACCGTAAGACTCTGGGATGAGAATTACCTCATTAAATTATTCTATGTTGTCCTAACTGAACAGTGATACCATTTAACAATGTGAAATACTGATGACTATTTCATCTCGTTCTAGTTCAGCTAGAGCTGTGGTTTCATTTTCCAGTGCATCGTCTTAGGAATTTTGCGATCAGGGACATGAGTCCATGTCATTTCATAAGGTAATTCCACCATCAACACTCAAACATGTTCTAACAGGGAGATTATACCATCATTTTTTGATTTCATAATCAACATTTCCCTACTTGATGACAAGTTATCAACAACCTTTTTTCTTCAAGTGTTTTACTTGTAACTAAAGTGTGAACCGTAGCATTGTAATGGGAGCCTAATATTCTTATTCATTGTTCATGAACCCCTCCAACAATAGGAATTAGTACCGAGGGGGCACCTTTTCTGGATATATGAGTATCAATCCCAACCCCACATTTTTATGCTTGGGGTCATCAATCAATTTTTCTTACAGACATCTAGATTCACCATCCAAATTCATCTCTTATATATTTGGTTCCTCTTGAATAGAGAAAACATATTTATCATGAAATGTAGTATCCAATGATATCATTTCTGTTGAGGGTTACTCTTCTAGAAAATCTACTAATACCTATCCTTTGACCTTTTTCTAAGGCATGAACTAAATGTTAAACTATTGTAAGATTATCGCCCGCCATAATAGAAATCGGGATAACATCAGATGGATAAGAATTTATTTGATTGGGTTTCTATGAGAGAATAAATAGACTTCACGATGTTGTGGATAGTTTCCCACTTTTTTTGGGCCACAAAAATAAGTTCCAAATAGCTCTTCTTGATATCTGAGTAAGGATTCTCAACACTGATCATTGTTCGATTAAGATAATGAAGGGTGTTTTCACTACCATCATCATTTTTCATTGTGAGGGAGGTCCCTAGGGAACTCTCCTTGGTAGTCACAAAAAAATTATTGGTCTTCCATTTAAATGTGTAATTATCACTAATATGATTAACAAATACTTCTTAAGATGGTCAAATGTTTCTGGTAAATCATCAGTCCATTGATATGTACCCCATTTTTTCATCAACTAGATGAAGGGAAAACAATTTCCTGTAAGGTTGTATATAATATGTCGAATGTAGGATAAGTGTCTTTGAAGACATATCAACACATATATATTTATAATATGTGACATTCTAATGATATCCTTTTTCTTCTGGGGGTCAAATTCAATGAAACAATGGTGGGTATAGAATCCAAGAAACTACCCTGAAGCAATCCTCATTGAAACTTTTAAGGGGTTCATTTTTAGACAATGTGGCCTCAGTTTTATGGAGATGATTTCATGATCTTCCAGGTGGTTTGACCATAGTTTTTAATTAACCCACAAGAAATCATAATATAATTAAACATACTTTCTGGTGAATGGTTTGACGATGCGATGCATGGAATGTTGGTACATAGTTCCATCATTATTCAAACCAATGGGAATCACCCAATAGTAGAATACTCCATGGGGGACCTAATAGTGATATATTATTCATCTACTTAGGATATTTAGTTTTGGTTGTATCCAGAATATCCATCCATGAAAGAGAGATCTAGATATATGATGATTGAATCGATCAGTAGTTCAGTAATCAAGAAAAGGAAATCATCATTGGAACAATGCCTGTTGTGGTCTATTAAATCAGTGAAAACTAAGATTTTACATTATTATTTTTGAATCAGATGATATTGGATACCCAGATGTGATATTGGACCTCCCAAATGAATTTTTCTCTGATGATCTCTTCAACTTCAACCGCTATATTGGTAGCATGTGTCGGGTACATCCTTCTAGCAACTTATTTATAGCCTTGATGATCTTCTGGAAGGCCCAGGTGGTGCGTATCCACCTCAGGATTGAGGCCTAGAATTTCTATATAGTTACAAGTGAATAAATCTAGATGTTACTTTAAGAAGGAGGTGTATACAAGTTTCTCTTCAGAATACATGACTGCACTAATCATTGTTGGTTGTGGATCTTCTTTTGTACCCATATTTATTTTATTGAGTTCAAAATAGTGGTAAAGATTCCCTCCTCGAAAGTTGGAGGGGTTTCCCTAAGGGTTTCCTCATCCAATTCTTACTCCTATTCATCTTATTACTCTTATTCTAATGGGGAAACAATTCTTGGGATTAGTTCACTAGTGTTGAGTGAAGAATCAAGATCAAGGTATTTAGATGATGAAGTGAATTGTTTTAACCCAGTTAAGAGTGGGTGGTTTTCTAGAGGGGATGGAGTGATGGATGGAGGAGTGTATTCTTCCTCTTTGGGTGATATTATCTCTTCTAATACCTTAGTGAAAGAGGCAAGTATTTTTTAGAGATATGAAATGGTTTAATGGAAGTTCCATCTAATTGTTCTCCATTTATTGGGGGATCTGTATATTTTTTAATGATTGTAGACTCAAAGGTCGTTACTAAAATAATTAGGAATGTTAAATATGTATCTGAATTTGAACTCATAAACCTATCCTGATTGATATATTGTGTGTATTATTTACCAAGTTGTTTTCAGGGTTCTTTTAGTATCATTTCCAAACCATTCAAGGTGGTGACCCAATCAATACCACGATTAAGGGTCACTTACCTTTTTGGGCATAGAATCTGACGTCTATATAATGTATCTTGTATAATTCAAATTGGGATTTTCATCATTAAACATCATATTTTTTCATTGGTGAAGTATTTGATGCATTGATTTTAGGATTATGGGGTAACTGCAAGATGATGAAACCAAGCCCCTCACAATAAGATGTTGAAGGCCATGTTTTTTGGAATAACCAAAAATTATGAGTTATTCACAAGGTCTCTAAAATGAGTCTTGGTAATGATTTAATGAAATGTCTTATTCTCACTTTTTTCATATCCGTAAAAGGTTATAGATGAAGTTTATAGGTTATACTCATTACATCCCACATTATGGAGTGTTCATACTTGAATGAGAATAAATCCAGAACCATTGTCAGTAAAAAAAATTCATATTTTAACACCACTTATCCTTCCTGCTATGTACAAGAGTTTTATGTGTCCCTGTATGAATTTAATTTCATCTTATTCTATGAAGTAGATAACCAAATGAAATTCTACATATTGGGTCTCTTCTAAATAGATTTCACCAGAAGACAATTCAACTTAAAACTCTTGGGGGCTCATCAGATCCTATATGATTGCTTCCAGGAGTTCTTTTAAAAAACTCAAGGCATCCAGGATTGAGAGTTTGGATATTAGATGGGATAACTGAGTCAAGATATCATACATGTGATCTAAAGGCTATTGGTTCCCTAGAAATGGATTACCTTTTAATATTTCTTTAGGGAATATATTATTGGATATATACCGATCATCCCCTATAGATAGGTTCTTGAGGTGATTTTTTTCTTTGCATATTGGGTTGGGCATTTCTTCCTACATGTTGAGGATGGTTAGATACCTGTTCATCTTATGATGAATATTATAAATTGATGGGGATGGAGTGGCCTATTTCATGTGTAGGGGGAATTTCCTATTCCTTTTGGGTCTACTAAAGGGATCTTTTATGAGTTTCTATAACATTGAAAGAAAGGGTAGGATTGCATCTAGAAATATGTCATTTTCCATGGAAGTGATTTTTAGCATCCACAGCTCCTATAGCCTCTTTCTTTGGCTCTCCGATAAAATGTGGGGAACTAAATATCATATCCATATTCATCATCAGATAATAGATCCATTAAATGAATTAAATTAATAGAGTAGGATATCATCTCCTCATCGAATAATGAATATTCTTGATTTACTACTTCTGGTGGTGCAGTTTGGTGGGATAGTGCCTTTTCATTCATATCTAATGGAATAAAATCAGAGAGGTTGAAGACTGACATTTTGATTAATTCAGACATATCTTCTTGCACTTCCTCACTACCTTTCTAGTCACACATCGTTTTTTACAATTTTTTCTGGAGGGTTTTGGGGCCAAGACATTCAGTGTATTGTAGTAGGAGAAGCTGGAGGAATCATTGGTTGTTTTAATTTTTCTCAGATAATACCATGAGTTTTGTTGATTTAATTTCATGTCATCCAACTATAGAGCGTTTGTGCTCTCTCTCTAATGACATCTTTCTACTCACATCCATTTTCAGGGGTAGTAGTGGAATCATACGCCACTTGTGATGCCAGCGACCCACATTTTATGTTATCAGAATCTATCATTTTTGGCATGATGTATTTAAAAACAATTCCTAGATAGTTTATCATAATATTCTATGATAATGGAAATAATCTAGACAATCATCAAGACTGACCTCATTGGCCCTTTTAATCTCTGGTATATGAAGTAAAATATAGTTTATAGTAGCTATAAAATATCTATGAATTTGATAATCATAGAATGAGTATACTTTATTCCTCAATTCCTTGAATTTATTTCTCTAGGGTCCACACTACTTGTCTTGTCGAGGTGGGGGCTATTGTTGATTCCCAGGGGACCCTGCATGATTCGGTTCATGACTCAGAGCTAGAGCAGGGGTTGCGGTGGCTTAAGCATGATGAAGGATTATTTATCTATTCTGACTATTTGTTCTAGGACCATTCAAGCTACCCGTGACATGAGTTTAGTCTATTTTATGGATTCATCCAATATTTGGGAAACTGAGGAGAAATACCAGAACCCATTAGTATATTTCACCAAGATGAGAAGCATCAAAAACCTGTCACAGAGGTTACTGATTCCCATAGAAATTATCATGTCATAAGGGAGTGGATTGTTCAAAAGTAGGTCATCCCTTTCAATATGAAAATGAAGTATGGTCCTCTCTCATTCTCGCACTATTTATAGTTTGATACATCACTGACTGTTCTCTTTAACATTATTGAGTTGAATAGGAAAAATGAACTATTGGTGGAGATCCTCTATCCTTTTTATCAACCAGGATGGAAGATTGGTGTACCATACATAGGATTCCCTTATAGGGTTCTCACAAATAATATTAGTTTCATTTCTTATTTTATATATAGGGTTCCCATTAAGTGATCACATTAAAATTCATAGTGTGTTAGATGTTGTTTAGGGTCACCCAATAAATTAAATATTAGAAACGTTGGACTCCTGAAATTTGGTGGTGGTGGGGTGTTGCTCGCCCACGAGGGTAAGGTGTTTATTCTAGATATACCAGTGCCTTCCACACTGCCATGGATTCTAATCAAGATGACAATGACTAGATGGTATTGATAATACCGTGATAGATGTTATGTTGAACTTGATATTGGGTAGGCGGATCGAGGGGAATGATTTTAAATAATGGTTCTACCAATGATTGTGGTAGATATATAGACGGGGACACCTTTTGAGGATTTTATTTAACCTATTCCAGCTGCCTAATTAATTGTGTGAAATCATTGTATATGTCCATGATCAGGTCCAAGTAGACTGATGGTCCTGACACCATGACAGGAGGATTTCCAATATTTTCGTCAATTGTCAGGATAAACCCTTGTGATTGAGGTACACCTGCAAGACAGGTATATTGAGGGTTTTCCAAATAGGAATATTCTATTTGACTACAAAACTAAAGCATCTCATCATTAACTCACCTCAACTATTTCATTTCTAATTCATGTTGAGAAAATCCTTATTCACGTGTTGGGAGTTCGTTCTCTTTTAGAGGATGATGTGGTCCATATGTGACCTGGTTTTTATTCTTCACTCCATTGGAGGTTTTCTGAAGAGGTAATATGTGATTTTTTTTGGGAGAGGAAAAATTTAGGGTGACTCTCTAGTTACGAGTAGTGTGGTTCATATTTTAGATGGAACCCTCATCTTCTTGTTCTTCTATATTTTTATCATTTTCGGTGTGGTTTTAATGATTAACATTCATAATGTTCACTGATGTGTAACATTATTTGGGTAGAGTACTAGTTTTTAAATGGTAAAAGGGTAGTTTTTATTCTTTATTGGATATCTTACTTCTATTATGGGATCTTATTCATCTTTCTTAGTGAATATAAACACATAGGAAACCATTTTATGGACTTTTCGTATGCCTCCCGTCTAGGGGGGGATGAGTCACGACATGGGATAGAATGAGGGACCTCTGTACTTTTCATCCACCCTAAATAGAAAATATTGATTTATGTTAAGGGGTGGTTAAGGTCAAAATTCCCCTATCCCTACATTTAGGGGTTGTTCCTTCCCTCTTATTGTAATGCTTCATCCTGAATTTGTTTGTCTTATAGTGGATTATTGTGTAAAGAATGCCTCCATGAATGCGAGGTGAGGCTAATCCCATACTGCAGTAGTTGCTACTGCTATCACCATTATCTTGATTTCACACATTCCCATTCAAGTGTGAGATAGATATGGTGTCAGGTATGCTTATGAACCATTTATTTACAAGTACATTTTGTGTTCTTGATGATTGTAATCCCTTAAGTGAATAGCTATTTGAATGTTCTTTATTTTTTATTTCAAGAGTTTTGCAATGGCTTTCCCTCGTCGGACCAGACACTTTTTTATTCAAACCTAAGGCAAGTTTGTATTGAGCATGAAACCTTTCCTATGAAAGGATTTTACAAAATTTCCACTTTGGGATAATGAAATTATAGGATATTACTTCTAATGCAATGTTCGTAATGGGGTGTGGGGTAAAATGAAAGCTCCATGCTCTCCCCATCCTTAAATATGAATGTCGGGAAGGGATTTGATGATTTGACAATGTGAGTAATGTAGTGAATTGTGGAAGGTTAGTTGAATATCCTTCTACTTATTAACTAATTACATTCACTACATAGATGGAAGGGATTCTAGTTCAATTTGATGACGAATCACTCCCACTATTTTGACATGGTATTCATACCCCTTTTAAGAAAAGATTTTTTTGATGTGGAAGAGAGTAATATAGAGATTGAGATGAATGTTATGTGTTCATTCCTCTAATAACTACATTTTAATGTCAAAATGATAATTTAATTTAGGCCAAAATAGAACTGGTATATCTTCCTCAGAAAATTTTCTTCTCAAGATAAACATATCCTTTTGTTCTTCCACTCGGTACTCCTCTACTTGATCTTCCCAACTTGAACTCTTCATGATGGTCTAGCTGCAAGTGAATAGTTTGGGTGAGTCTTAAAATATTAGCATTTCTCTGTGACATCTCTTGGTTGAGAAAGGTTTTCACTTGTCATTGATAGGGTATCCAGTATGTCTAGCCCCGTCTTTCCAAGCACCCTACCATAGGAGGTATTTCTTGTGTTGGACTCATGATGGGGGCGACCATCTTTCCGACATGAAATTTGAACATGGGGAGGTCCTTCACAATAGGTTCCATAATAGATAATAATACCATCCAATCTTGATGTATGATTTTAGGAAGAATTTATATAGTGTATAACATAGGGAGGACCATCAGGGTAGATGAAAATAATGGATGTACCTTCATGCATATTGATGTCACTGTGTGGAGGACCTTCATAGTAAATTCCATCATATTGAGGGATACCATCACATATTGATGTTCAACTGTAGGGAGAATTTTTAAAGTGTATGACTTTGTGAGGACCATCAAGGTAGATGAAAACAAATAGAGTACATTATTTCTATTTGAAATTTTATCCATTAGTGGGCTATCGTGGTGATCATCAAGGTATAATCTCTCATGATCAATAATTTTGCATCCACGAAGGGAGACATCATGATCGATGCTCTATGGATAACCTATAGAGTTATTGGAAAAAATATTTCGGGGAAAACCTTTGAGAATTAAAACTCTACATACATAATTTTGGAATGGATTAGAAGGATCTAAAGCCACTATTGAAAAGTGTTTTATTTAATTGAGAACTATAGATTCCAGTAGATTATGTGCATAAGAATTCACTTCATTTTACCTCAACCTTTGGCATGATTTATTTTTGGATTCCCTCTGGTCAGAAAATGATGAAGATTACTGTAGGTGAATTGATTCATATATAGGTACTTGTTTGAGTGCCTTCCATCATGCGGTCAAGAAAGACCGATGAGCTATGTGAGTTTTTGGAAGTGATATATGCCTGCCCTAGAGAAACCACCAATGTGGAACAATCTCCCCCAGTTGAAATGAGTATTTATTCCCGATCCTGATGTCCATTTATTAAAAAATATTTTTGGTGGACCTTCTATATACGAGTAGGGATGCATGCCTATTCTAAGGTGACCACCTCATTTTTTTATGAGTCACCACACATGGGGAGATAGGGTTATGGTCCTTACTCCCTATTATCACCAAAAACATGATTATGTCCTCATAAGTTATAGGATATGGTCTGGAAATGATGTATGATCCAAAATAATTTTCTGGATGTGTTCAGAGATTTCTTTGGATGTAATGAGAATATTTTCTCATTTTGATGTTGGAGTAGGAATTTGTGCCATCTCCAGTCCTCCATTTCCTGTCAGTGGGTACTAATGGTTCTCCTGTTCTAGGGAAGAGGTACATCTATTACACTAATTTGTAGCTGTGATATTCTATATGTTTCACGGGTTTCCATAGTATTTTTCTAAAGGGAATGATATAAATGAGTAAGAATTTGCATCTTCTCATTATGAGGAATTTTATTTTTCTGATGGGATTGATTTTCATCTATTGGAATTTTAATATTCTTGTTTTTGGTTTCCATTATATTTGAATAGAGGGATTAATATATGCCAGAAAGGATTTTCATATGCTCGTTTGTTTCCATCATTTTTGAGCGGTGTACTTCATATTAATTAGTAGGAATTTTCCTCTGTTCATAGTATTTTTCCTCCTTATTTGGATGTTCAGATTTATAAAAGGGAGAAGGAATATAATTCTACCTATGGATTGCAGCCATATTCTACTAGAGGGATTCATTTACAATCACAAGGATATGCATTTTCCTATATTTTTTATCCAATTTTCATGGAAGGTTTAGAGAGCAGTAGTATGTATTTGATCCTGATCATACACCACCTACATATTTGACTATAAGACATCATATTTGTGAGAATGGATTTGAATCTTATCACATGATAGTATATTTACATAGTGAGCTCCAGGTTCCATGAAATGGATATACATTTTCATATATCATACAATCAAATTTAATTGATGGTCTTCGTGATGGTGATCAATAATATATGTCTACTCATGGGTTGCTTCCACATTTGACTTGTGGGCTTCATTACCAGGATTGAGAATGACGGTTTCTGCCTGATTAGATGATCATTTCCCTTTTTTGGATTACCTAAGAACTTGGGAGCGTCTTACATTGGCCGGGGGCCCTAGGGTAGTATCCCATTTATAATGAGGATGAAAGCCCACATGATTATGGCGGTGATCACTTTCATTAGGGTCCCTTGAGCAAGACTCCTATGGTGTTGGGATGAATTCATTGGCGATGACATCATCAGATGCACTAATATTTGAGAGGTAATCAATACCGTGTCTTATGGATAGACTCCCAAAATGGTTGGAGATGTCTAGTAGAGCCACCTGGTTCTAGGCTGCCGACAGTCACTAGGTGGATGGTTGGGGAGGCTCCATTAACTAGAAGAAATGTCTAACTACCTATAAGGTAGGGAGTGTACCCATCTGGTGGAACTCTCAAACTAGTTCATTCCAGGCCTCGTTTTGAAGACATTGGGTGGGAAATGGATTCCTATGCTTTATGAAGGACCCAACTGGTGCATTGGATGGTACACATGTTTGTGAGAACTTCTATGATCCCATTAGATTGAGGTAAGAAATGAAGAGTTACTATAATATATGTTCCAAATATAGAAAAAAAAACCTCATCAAACTAGAATGTCAGGACCACATGTGTAATTGATGATCTTGATTTTCCCTATTTAATTTTATATTTGAAAGGATCCTGATGTGGGGTAACACCACCACCTTGGTTGATTATGTACATTAAGTTCACTATTTTGTTTCCACAGAAGAGTTCTCCTAGTCTAGAAATGAAAGGGTCTGATGATTAATGGGTAGTGTATCCTTATTATCTTATGAAGGGGTTCCATAATTAAGTCATTCATGTTAGAATCTCCTTTTTGTTTCCCATAAGGAAATGTTTTTAGCCCAAACAGTTGATTTCATGGGCTTCAATGGTGTTTAATCACTGATGTTATGTGAAATCTCTTTGAAAGGTCTTCAATGGGTTTCATTCATGTAGCCAGAAATTCCCAATGTCTTTTATAAACATAATTCATGGAAAAACATTCCATAGGTAGGTTGTAGAGACCCGAAGCTTAACGTACATAGATATTACATTACTTTTTCGGAATACTTAATACATAACAAAAACAGACACACAATGATTGTAATAGTTTAATATCTTTGGAAACTCGGAATATAATCTTCTAATCGTGGTGGGAGATCTTCAACATCTCCCATAAGATCTTCCACTTTTTCTTTTCTTACCTAAAACCTTTCTTTAAATCCTAGGGAAAAGAAAACATATAAAGGGTGAGCTCAAATTCTCAGTAAGTGTAAGCATGGATAAAATAAAACAAATCATATACATTTGAACATCAAAACATGAACATAATATTAAAATATCACAATCTTGAGCAATGAAATAAATCATGGAAGTACGTAAGGAATAGATCATAAAGATACATTAATCATGATAAAATATCATGGGAATTAAACATGTAATTGTGGAAAACCATTATGCACACGATATAATTCCATAGTAGCCAAGGCATTGCTTCCAAGACCATCTTAGTAGACAAAGCCCCTTTCTGAATCGAGTTCACTCCTCGTTCCAGTCCTGTATTACTGAACCGGTTTAACTTGTCATTCCAGCCATGTCTCTCTCATGAGATATAAATCATTACCCAATGCATTGGAGGGAGATATATGTACCACCCATCTCATAATGAAATCATTCTTACTTGTGCCACAAAATAAACTTATAACATTCATCATAACCCAAAGAATAAAATGGGTTTCATAAACATCATCCCATAATTTCATAATACATATAAAACAAATGGACATTTCATCAGAGTAAAATTTAAACCATGTAAATCATAGAGACATGATACTTGAAACATACACATGTGAAATAATGTCATCTTAGATGAAAATGGTTTTGATAAAACACATGAAATGAATTCTTGAGGAAAATATCCTTTTTTCTTCAAAATCATTTTCTTTTCATAAAATGTCATGAAATTTTAAAAGAAAATGGTTTTTTTTTAAAATAGTCATGAAAAATTTTTGAGGAAGCTTCATGAAAATAAGGCTTTATAAAACCGTAAAAATCCTTTCATTCCGTAAACGTTAAAAAACATTCTTCTCGTACTTTTGTCGGAAAAGTCAGAAAGTACCTTGTAGGGTAAATAAAAGCAATATTCCTTCGATACCATGGGGTAGAAGTCAAAATGGGTAAAAATGACTTTAAACATACATGAATACAATTTTATAAAACGTGGACATGGATGATAGAAATAACCCCAGTAAATACTTACGAATAAGCAATCTCGGATAAAAAATGAGATTTGTACAATTATCCCTTACCTTATGTTCGATATGCTTCGTACGTATCCAAAACTCTTGTATAATGATTTAAATAATGTCATTGACTTATTAAAGAATCATATTCATTGTTATGATATCATATATTGTTCACTTATGACTTTATATCACCCGTTCTTTTGTAAATTCCATGTTAAAGAGTGTTTTGGGTAAAATCCTTTCTTTTGTCGTCCGTGTTTTGACTTGTAATTATTCATATGATTACTCAGATCATGATTACTTAATTACAGAATATAAAACCTGATTTATATATAATATATATTTAGAATATACATATATATAATGGATCGATAAATGGAAATAAATACACCGTTCATGGAGACGGTAGGCCGTAAGTACGCATGATTCGTCTCCTCATTGAATTGAATGGAATTAATTGGATGACAAAGATATATATATATATACATAAATTCAGTATCATTATTATGTCATATATTTCATGATTACTTATTATATATACTTTATAATCATTTATGAATGGTTAATCATTGAGAATGAATCTCATCACGTCGTGGAGACGGTATTCCGTACGTACTCACGAGCGATGATATCGTTCCCATGATCATGGAATTTTATTGGAGTGTATGTATACTATTACAGAATCAATATCAATTTACAATAATCATATATAGTTATTATTTACACCGTTATACCCATCCAAGTAAGGTGGTGGTGGAAAATAGATTACACCACGGCGTGGAGACGGTATTCCATACGTATGCACGCGCGGTGATTTCATTTTCCGTAGGATGGATAGATGGTGAAGTATGATTGTTTCATACTTATAATAACATATCATTATATGAGTGATACTGATGTTATTACTTCATAATGAAACAACCTAAGTAGAATAAGTGCAAGAATAAATAAAGGTGAAAGAATCGGTAAAGGACATTACCTCTTCTTTGAAGCGCCTCTTTGAGACCTCCTCTTAGGGCACTAAAATTGGTCTTTGAAGAAGACCAGGAACTCTAGGATGTTTCTAGGGAAGTTTAGAAAATAATTTGGCAGGGGTGTCCGAGCATGAAGGCTCAAAGTAGTGTGAGGAAGAGAGGGAGGAGGTTCCCTTTTATAAGGAAGGAGAGGGGCACCTTTGGAATAACTAAAAATATTATTTTATTATAAAGTCATATTGGGTTTTTAATAGCTCCAAATTGATTTATTTTGAATCTAAGGTGGGTATAGGTAGAAATCCTCTCATCCAATAGAATTTAGACAAGTTTAGGGCATTATATTAACCTTAACATTTAGTTTTAACTCTTAGTTAATTAGATTGACATTTACCATGTCACTTTGTATTTTTATATTATATAGTTAATAAACATACCATATTCATCCAAGAGACCCCCAAGTGGTCCATTAATGATACAACTATCATGATATAAGTATATTGTCCAAACCTATGATTTTTAGGAATATAATAACGATTTTTAATATAATCATTGTTTTGAAAACTATTTTATGTCAATTTTGACACTATTTGGTAATTGATTTTTTTGAAAATCGTAACAGAATGATTAGTTAGAAAAAAGTTATTTAAATCAAAACTAACATGTCATATTATCATAGAAAATTATTTTAATTCATAAAAAGTCTCAAATTACATTTATTTGTGTATTTATAACATCAATTATGTCAATATTTCATTAATTAGATAATTACTACATCATAATTGTTTCATAAATAAATTAAATTATATTAAGTATAAATATTATAAATAAAATACCATTATGTAGGAAATATTTTTATCTTTTTAATGAATATTTATAGTTGAATTTATCTTATGTATAACCCTATATTAAAAATGATTTAGTTATTAAACGTTGATTTTTACTATTTTAACCCTTCTTTAAATAAATTAATAATAAATGTCCCAATCTAATCCAAGTGGGCCTAAATGGTCATATTTTATTAATAAGGTTGTTTTTGGCCGAATTACACATATCCAATAGAATTAGGACATTTTTAGGGTAATAATAATATCATTTTTACCCTTAATTACCCTATTTACTTTTAACCGTGGTAAAAAAAAAGTAAAACGTTACTATTCACCAAAAAATATTATCATCTTATTGAACCAAATTTTAGTCCTTGATATTAACCGTGTCTCTCGGATTTTCGAAATTCCACTCACAGAAGCGGTAAAATTATGTTTTATGAAAAATTCAGTTTTTTTAACTACCACTTAGTGGTTTCACTATTCATCAAAAAATGAAAGTTTCCAGAAAAATACAATAAATTAGGCCTAAGATATATTTGATATTATGAATTCAAAAATGAATTCTATTTTACCAAATTCAAAACATATCATTTGCATTAATTAATTTAAAAATTAGTTCCAGTTGTCAAAACAAATAGTGTGTTCTTAAGAGATAATAACTATCAAAAGATTGACACTTGTTTATGTCTAGTTTATGTGTAAAATTACATCCAATGACCAACATTGTATTAAATTGTAAAAATATATTCTAAATATACTTTAAAACCACTCAAATTAATAATTTATCACTATTAATTATTTTGATTAAAAATGTTGTTTTTAATTAAAATTTAGCAATTTTCAATATTCATCAGAATATGAAAGTTATCCAAAAAGTACCAAAATTTCACCCTAAGATAATTTCGATATTCCGAATCCAAAAATGAAGTCCATTTTGAAAGATAAAATTTATATGATTTTAAAAAGTGGGTATTTCTATTCATAACAGCTAGTTCATAATAATATTATAATAATATCTCGGTTAATGAAACTCGGTATTGCGTACTACACACACTATCGAGGAAGTTCACGATTTCGTGTAATGCAAGCCAAGTCAGGGATGCGTTTTGTACAAGCTCCTTTTGGTGTATCATACAACACAAGACATTAATGAAATTAAAAATAATATTTTTCATAAAATCTAAGGATGTTACATTCTACCCCCCTTAAAATGAATTTCAACCTCGAAATTTTTCGGGGTTATAAATGGTTTACTACTCGAAAGTTTCTTTAATATAAACCCACATCGTAAAAAGGAATACCAAAACCAATCGTTAAATACTAAAGTATAAAACATAACGGTTACCCAAATTAACTAATCACTGGGTTTCCACATAGGAGAACATAGGTGAAAATATGGATATGGAAGGGAAACCTAACCATCATGTTCTGATGGAGAGTGGTAGAGAACATTTCTATGAAAAAGCCAACAATCACAAAGCTATAGATTTGTGATGATCTAAGGTACCATCTGATTCATCGGATATAAGGGAACTAGGAAAACATTTTTGGTTTTCAAGATCATTTCCCTAAAGTTGATGAATTAAAAGAAATACTTACATGATTTTGGTACAATCTCACTGTTGTTTGTGAATTGAACAATTTCCACTTCATACCTTAAATAAATGATGTTGAATTTGTTATTCGTGATGTGTTAATAGATCATGTGATAGAATGATGGGTTATTCAATCTATTTCAAACAAAAGGTTAGCAAAAGTTATAAGTCCATCTTATGGTTAGATTAATCGTATATGGTTCAAAAATGATCTTATACTTTATATATCATACCGCTTAATAAAATAAAACTAGTTTCTACTAACCAGGGACTTCCTATAGGCCAGTGGTAGGCGATAAAGTCATGTCGCACTTCGGTTATGGGTTCGATTCCCACAGCCTTGTTCGACGCGATGGGATGTCACCCGTCCTGTAAGTTGTCCTTTTTCTAAAACTATATTACTATAACATACCATCAACAATATCTAAAAAACTTCTATCCTTAAACAATACTAACTTATGTCCAACATAATCCATTCCAATCGTTAGGATTATCCATAATACTACAGTCCACTCTCATAATATAGTGAAAACGATTACCAGATATTTAATACCATCGTTGATCCCCATATATCATAAGATATGTCTTGTTGGTCACATTCCAAACATTCGAAGGCTTTAATCATGTATTCTCTGAAAAAATAAATACCCATTGAATCTTAGTGAAAACATGAATGTTGTCAAAAGTTAACTCTTTCCACAGACCAAAATTCAAAAATTCTATATACTCAAACCATGATATAACCTTCTCCTTATATCAGTCATGAGATCATGAATACTATCAAACATTTAATTTTCTCCTTATCCCTTCATTATGCGCATATCAGCTACTTTCCAAAAATATCTGAATAACCTTTCATAGTTACTGGTACCATTAATCATACACTTTAAAAAACATAAGGAAAGACAACAGTGTAACAATCCTTAGATGTCTCTTTATTCCATAGTACCTTGAGATTACTTATAAAAAATTAAACTTGATAAACATATATTCATTCCACTAACTTCATAAACCATTGACCGAGCTTCAACAATTATTTCATCTCACATATCATTTGTGGTCTCTTCATCATCATCAACATAAATACTACCCATATGACCATACTGATTCTCTTCATGAGACTTTCCCTTAGGGAATTTGTTTTCATAATGCCCGTACATTCCACATTTGAAACATTTAACCATTGTTGATGTCGTAGTAATACCATTATCCTCATCCATGGTGTTAACTGAACCTTTTCCTTTGCACTTACTAGCTTTATGTCCTTCTTTTCCACACCCAAAGCATCTTCCAGTTCCTTTGAAAGATTCTCCCTGATGCCTCTTCCCCCATGATTTACATGAGGGAAATTGAACTTTCTTTCCTTTATGATCATCATGAAACTAGATCTTTCTCTTATTATCTGAGTCGGGAAACTTACCAAAGTTGAGATTATTGATCATATTATGAGATTGATGATTAGGCATAATAACGATGTTTGGACTTCCAGATCCCATTTCATTTGGTTTCTCATGAAGAATATCAATCCATTCTCTGTCATATCCTCCATTATCGTGAATCTTCCTATTTACAGTCATTTTCTAAAACCCAAAAAGAATAGTGTGAGAGGCAAAAATAATGCTAGAAAAAACAACATAGTAATAGGGGGAGCACCCAAAATATATAACATCTTAGGTTAAATTCTAATATTGTTACCGTAGTTTTAGGACTATATCCTATATGTATACTTATCCTTATGGATATCCCTAGACATACCTTATAAATATCTCTAGGGATCTCACTAACGTTTTCGCATCCTAGTTTCCAAAGGTCGACTAGACATTTCCTCTGATACCAACTGTAGAGACCCGAAGCTTGACGTACATAGTTATTACATTAATTTTGCAGAATACTTAATAAATAACAAAAACAGACACACAAGGATCGTAATAGATTAGTGTATTTGGAAACTCGGAATATAATCTTCTAATCATGGAGAAAGATCTTCAACATCTCCCATAAGATCTTCCCCTTTTTGTTTTTTTACCTAAAACCTTTATTTAAATCCTGGGGAAAAGAAAACATATAAAGGGTGAGATCAAATGCTCAGTAAGGGTAAGCATGGATAAAATAAAACAAATCATATACATTTGAACATCAATACATGAACATAATATTTAAACATCAGAATCTTGAGCAATGACATAAATCATGGAAGTACGTAAGGAATAGATCATAAAGAAACATTAATCATGATAAAATATCATTGTAATTAAACATGTAATTGTGGAAAACCATTAATCACATGATATTATTTCCATATTAGCCAAGGCATTGGTGCCAAGACCATCTTAGTGGACAAATTCCCTTTCTGAATCGAGTTCACTCCTCGTTCCAGTCTTGTATTACTGAACCGGTTTAACTTTCCATTCCAGCCATGTCTATCTCATGAGATATAAATCATTACCCAATGAATTTGAGGGAGATATAGTTCCCACCCATCTCATAATGAAATCATTCTTACTTGTGCCACAATATAAACTTATAACATTCATCATAACCCAATGAATAAAATGGGATTCATAAACTTCATCCCATCATTTCATAATACATATAAAACAAATGGAAATTTCATCATAAGAAAAGTGAAACCATGTAAATCATAGAGACATGATACTTGAAACATACACATGTCAAATAATGTCATCTTAGATAAAAATGGTTTTGATAAAACACTTGAAATGAATTCTTGAGGAAAATATCCTTTTTTCTTCAAAATAATTTTCTTTTCACAAAATGTCATGAAATTTTAAAAGAAAAGGGTTTTGTTGAAAATAGTCATGAAATATTTTGGAGGAATCTTCATGAATATAAGTCTTTATAAAACCGTAAAAATCCTTTCATGCCATATACGTTAAAAAACATTCTTCTCATACTTTTGTCAGAAAAGTCAAAAAGTACCTTGTAGGGTAAATAAAAGCAATATTCCTTCCATACCATGGGGTAGAAGTAAAAATGGGTAAAAAGGACTTTAAACATACATGAATATACTTTTATAAAACATGGACATGGATGATAGAAATAACCCCAGTAAATAATTACGAATAAGCAATCTCGGATAAAAAATGAGATTTGCACAATTATCCCTTACCTTAGGTCCGATATGCTTCGTACGTATCCAAAAATCCTGTATAATGATTTAAATAATTTCATTGACTTATTAAGGAATCATATTCATTGTTATGATATCATATATGGTTCACTTATGACTTTATATCACCCGTTCTTTTGTAAATTCCATTTTAAAGAGTGTTTTGGGTAAAATCGTTTCATTTGTCGTCCGTGTTTGGACTTGTAATGATTCATATGATTACTTAAATCATGATTACTTAATTATAGAATATAAAACATTATTTATAT
Source organism: Viscum album (assembly GCA_963277665.1). NCBI lineage: Eukaryota > Viridiplantae > Streptophyta > Magnoliopsida > Santalales > Viscaceae > Viscum > Viscum album. The sequence goes on along the minus strand of OY728134.1, from coordinate 1,081,139,113 downwards.
ATAATATATATTCAGAATATACATATATATAATAGATCGATAAATGGAATGAAATACACCGTTCATGGAGATGGTAGGCCGTACGTACGCATGAATGTTGTTTTCGTTTCCTCATTGAATTGAATGGAATTAATTGGATCAGGTACATATATATATACATAAATACAGTATCATTATTATTTCATATATTTCATTATTACTTATTATATATTTTTTATAATCATTTATGAATGGTTAATCATTGAGAATGAATCTCATCGCGTCGTGGAGACGGTGTTTCGTACGTACGCACGAGCGATGATATCGTTCCCATGATCATGGAATTTTATTGGAGTGTATGTATACTATTACAGAATCAATATCACTTTACAATAATCATATATAGTTATTATTTACACCATTATACCCATCCAAGTAAGGTTGTGGTGGAAAATAGATTACACCACGGCGTAGAGACGATATTCCGTTCGTACGCACGCGCGGTGATTTCGTTTTCCGTAGGATGGATAGATGTTGAAATAGGATTTTTTCATACTTATAATAAAATATTAGTATATTAGTTATACTGATGTTATTACTTCATAATGAAACAAACTAAGAAGAAGAAGTGGATGAATAAATAATGGTGAAAGAATCGGTAACGGACATTACCTCTTCTTTGAAGTGCCTCTTTGAGACCTCCTCTAGGGGCACTATAATTGGTCTTTGAAGAAGACCAGGACCTCTAGGATGTTTCTAGGGAAGTGGAGAAGAGAATTAGGCAGGGGTTGGAGGAGCATGAAGGCTCAAAGTGGTGTGAGGAAGAGAGGGAGGAGGTGCCCTTTTATATGGGAGGAGAGGGGCACCTTTGGAATAACCAAAAATATTATTTTATTACAAAGTCATATTCAGTTTTTAATAGCTCCAAATTGATTTATTTAGAAGATAAGGTGGGGATAGGTCACAATCCTCTCATACAATAGAATTTAGACAACTTTAGGTCATTATATTAACCTTAACTTTTAGTTTTAACTCATAGTTAATTAGATTGTCATTTACCATGTCACTATGTATTTTTATATTATATAGTTAATAAACTTACCATATACATCCAAGAGACCCCCAAGTGGTCACTTAATGATACACCTATCATGATATAAGTATATTTTCCGAAACTTATATTTTAGGAATATAATAACAATTTTTAAATTAATATTTGTTTTAAAAACTATTTTATGTCAATTTTGACACTATTTGGTAGTTGTTTTTTTTGAAAATCATAACAGAATGATTACTTCTAAATAAGTTATTTAAATCAATACTAACATGTCATATGAACATATAAAATTATTTTAATTCATAAAAAGGCTCAAATTACATTTATTTGGGTCTTTATAACATCATCTATGTCAATATTTCATTAATAAGATAATTACTGCATCATAATTGTTTCATAAATAAATTAAATTATTTTAAGTATAAAAATTATAAATAAAATACCATTATGTAGTAAATATTTTTATCTTTCTAATGAATATTTATAGTCTAATTTATCTTATGTATAACCCTATATTAAAACTATTTAGTTATTTAACTTTGATTTTAACTATTTTAACCCTTCTTTAAATAAATTAATAATAAATGTCCCAATCTAATCCAAGTGGGCGTAAATGGTCATATTTTATTCCTAAGTTTGTTTTTTGACGAATTACACTTATCCAATAGAATTAGAACATGTGTTAGGGTAATAATAATATCATTTTTACCCTTAATTACCCTATTTACTTTTAACTGTGGTAAAAAAAAGTAAAAAGATACTATTCACCAAAAATTATTTTCTTCTCATTGAACCACATTTTAGTCCTTGATATTAACCGTGACTCTCGTATTTTTGAAATTCCACTCGCAGAAGTGGTAAAATTATGTTTTATGAAAAATTCAGTTTTTTTAACTACCACTTAGTGGTTTCACTATTCATCAAAAAATGAAAGTTTCTAGAAAAATAAAAAAAATTAGGCCTAAGATATATTTGATATTATGAATTCAAAAATGATGTCTATTTTACCAAATTCAAAACATATCATTTGAATTAATTAATTTAAAAATTAGTTCCCGTCGTCAAAACAAATAGCGTGTTCTTAAGAGATAATAACAATCAAGAGATTGACACTTGTTTATGTCTGGTTTAAACGTGAAATTACATCCAATGACCAACATTGTATTAAATTGTAAAAATATATTCTAAATATACTTTAAAACCAATCAAATTAATAATTTATCACTATTAATTATTTTAATTAAAAAAGTTGTTTTTAATTAAAATTTAGTAATTTTCACTATTTATCAGAATATGAAAGTTATCTGAAAAGTAACAAAATTTCACCCTAAGATAATTTCGATATTCCGAATCCAAAAATGAAGTCCATTTTGAAAGATAAAATTTATATAATTTCAAAAAGTCGGTATTACTATTCATAACAGCTAGTTCATAATAATATTATAATAATATCTCGTTTAGTGAAACTCGGTATTGCGTACTACACATGCTATCAAGGAAGTTCATGATTGCGTGTAATGCAAGGCAAGTCAGGGATGCATGTTGTGAAAGCTCCTTTTGGTGTAGCATAAAACAAAAGACATTAATGAAATTAAAAAGAATATTTTTCATAAAATCTCGGGGTGTTACATAGGTGATCATTGGGTAACTTAGAAAATGACACTTAAGAACTGACATTATTCTATATGATGGGATGTTGGGATCATCACACCATTTTGGGGGGAATTGTTTACTGTTCTTGGACCCTTTTATAGATTTAATATATTTTAATGAATCCTTGGTCCATTCACAAGAATGAATCTATGAATTACCCCTAAGTAATGATTGATCGTAACTACACATGGTTTAAGAATAATCTGTAAGTATATGAGATTCTCTATATATGGAGGAATCTATATGTATATGAGGTTCTCCATCAGGGTCACCCTTTGGTGGAAAAATCATAGATCCTTTTGTCTTTTATTGGATTGATGCTGGTTTTAAGCAGCATGATGGGGTGCTATGGAGTTTACCATCATCCAGGGAGATTTGAGTTGTTTTTATAGTGGGATCAAATCCATCAAATGGGCCTCATATGTATCATCAGGGGAAAAATCATAACCCACATAGTTTGATGTCACACAACTGGACACATCACCTTTTAAGGCCATGTGAAAAGGCTGCAACCATGAAGTTTAACATTATATGGTACGAGCATCCAGGTGGAAGGTTCAGGGTCAAATATGGCATGTGAATTATCCTAAAGAGGCTCATGGGGCCCATAAGAGATGTGGCCGCCTAAGTGAAGATGATCCTACTAGGGATATGGGTTGTAGAACATTATAGTTAATTTGGGTGTTGGGTTTGGAGATCAGGGAGGCTTCATATGTATCCCAATTAGTTGGGAGTCAAAATCCACATAGTTTGGAAAGACCATGACTTACACATTAGAGGAGTCCCAATTAATATGACACGGTTTGGGTATTATGAATTGAATCCACCCTTGTTGATTAAATTTGGGGCTTAAATTTATGGAGAAGACCAATTTGATTTTTGAATTTGCGGCATATATATATAGAGAAAGAACATGTAAGAAGATATGATTGGAGATTATATCATATCGGAGTCCCATTTGAGCTTAAGGGTCATGGAGATTTAATTATCAACAATAGAATCTAATCCCACGGGATTCATGAATATTGTGGGAAGAGTAAGAAGAAAACCTGATGATCACACAACCTCACCCAATCCACTAATGGATAGTGCTTAATCACAAATGGATAGAAAAATGGGATTTTAGTTTGAATGTTTCCGATCTTGTTTTCATATACAAGATAGTAACATTTGGTGATCTATATAGATACGTTTTGGGTATAGGTGAAGAGAGTAAAAAGTGATGTCTCCCATAAGAAATGAAAGGGGTTTACCTTAGGAAGTGTGCCTTGAAATTGGTTCTTGAAAAAAGGTTAATGCGCAACACTAGTAGACATTGAAGGGAAAGGCCAACAATTGCCCTCAATTACCAGAATGGGGAGGTTCACATGATCATCCCAAGGTTAGAACCTACATTAATATGGGAATGTAAACGTGAGGATATTCTAAGGGTCTTCATTTGTGAGGAGGTTACCCATGTGACTCCGCTATTCATATGTATGAATACTAAAAAGGGAATGTGGATGTTCCCGATGATCTTATCATACATGTCTGGTGTCTTTGGAAGGGTCCTAAGCCTAATTACATATGAATGGTTCATGGAGGGTCTAATATACAGGATGAAGAAATGATGAATGGGAATGGTGGGAGCTAGAGAGTCGAGCCCCCAAGGTTTCCTCATTCCACGTAGTGTCTTCTTACACAGGATGGGTTCCCTTTGCATAAAATCTTTCTATGCGGGTATGGGGACTATCTGTGTACCATTTGGGTACACATACCTATGATAGGCCCAGATATCATCTTTCTTCATGGGTCTAGGTTCTTCCTATATAGTGTATTTCTACCTATGGTCGAGTTCCTACTGAAAAGCATTTTGTGATGTGGGGAAAGGTTCTGCTCGTATAACACTTTGTTATGTGGGATAACTTTCCAAAGAGGGTGTATCCATTTTTTCCCCATAGAGGATTGTGTCCGCAGATGGATTTTTGTTATTAAGACCACCATATATTTTAATATTTCCCCCTAATGATTTTTGTTAGGTTTTACCTATTGGGAATTGTCAAAGGGCTTCATTTATTGGGGTGACTTGCCTTCTCTCTTTTTATCTCAAGCGTTCATCCCTCCTGTGTTCAATTAATCAGTGCTATTTTTATTTCCCCTCATGGTTTTAGTTATGAATGAGAAAAGGTATTGGATTCTAGTATCATTGGTCATCCTCTGCGGGCCAAAAAGCATCTTTTATGGGATCCCTTGAAGGACATAGTTAGTAGGGGGTTCCCTTTTCAGGCATGGAAATACCTACCTTGCCGCACAAATGAATTTGTTTCATTGTCAAGAGTTTATGATAATGCCTCTCCAAGAAAATTATTTAGTTCATGGGTGTGGCTCATTTGTGAGGCATAAATCACCTCCCCTCCCTGAGAACAATTTAGTTCACGGGGATAGTTAGAATGTGGGGGAAAAATCACTGCATGTCCCCGTAAATGACTTCACTATTTTTGTGGATGGAACTGGATCCAACCCTTCTCATGAACTATTTCCATTTGTAGTTGCTTTTTGACATGACAGAAATCCTTGTGGATTTTCGGCCCATGAATGGATTTTTTCTTCGCTGTCACACCACTTTGAACATTTCCTTCAATATTCTTTTAGATTTCATTTATAACCTTTCCCAAATTTATCAAAACATATCCATATTTTTTTGTGGGGATTTCAGGAACCAAAAATCACGAAGATAACCATTGGGATTGGGATGTGATTTTGTAACAATGTCATTATTTTTAATTTTGATGATGTTCACTATTTTATTAAATCATATGATTAAGGTAGAAAAATAATTTTAAATAAGATCAAATTTTCTTAAGGAATGTGTTTGAATTATATTTTGGGAGTATATATGATTTTATTATGGATATTTTGGGATTCAGTTAATTTATGGAAATGATTGTCACATTTTAAATTTTAAATGATTGGAGAAAAACTTTTGTGATATATAATATTTTTTTTGACTAATATTGATTGGAGATAAATGGTAAATTAATCTCAAAAGATTATGTGATCAAATGCTTTTGATTCTTTGTTTTATAAATTAGTTTAGAATATTTTTTTAAAAAAATTCAGTGTTATTTATTTATCAAATGATATAATTTTAACTTTTTGTGTTATTTTTTTCTTTGATGATTAATTTTTTATTTCTTCATGTGAAGATTTATTCATTATGGGAGTTATCTTACATTTATCTAAATATTTTGTTTGGTTAATGTACAATATAAGAAATATCTTTTTATTTTTTTATGGATTTTAAGATTTGTTATATGACTATTCTAGTTCTTCTCAATTGAAAAATTCATCTTGAATAGACATAGTATGGAGAAAAAGATGAAATTAATGGGGAAATTAGTTTAATAATTAAACCATACTTGTTAAGTGATTATATTTTCTTATTTTATTAGAATATATGTTAATGTAATTCCATAAATATATGAAAATAATATTGAATTTTTTTTATCCCACTACCTTAATTTATGTGTAATCTTTAGTATTTTTCACACCTCCTTGATTTATATTGTTGTGGTAATTAAATTTCACCAAATAATCCACTTTCTCTTGATCAATGGTCTATATAACTCTCCACCATTATTTTGAAATTAATTTTTTTTATCCATATCTATATTTTCAATTGGCATTAATGTTATCCTATTTGGGGACCTAGTTAAGTGTTATTATATATAACCTTTGAGTTTCCCTTTCCCTCTTTTCAAGAGGAAGTTTTATTAACCCTTTTTACGATGTGGGTTTTAAATATTTTTTTTCAAATGTAAAATAGGTGATTACAAACCTAACATTCATGTAAGAAGAAAAATATTTATTAAGGTTGTGGGGAGAATTTAATATCCTTATATTTTAATAGATAGATTATGTTGGGTAGTGCAAGATACACTGTAACAAGATTAAACTAAACATGAAATATTATTATTTAAATATGAAACTTATAACCTATCTACTAAATTAACTGGAATTAATAGGGATAATAAAATTAATAAATATATATAGGAATCAATTAACAAAAAATTATCTATTAATTATAATGAAATAAACCTTCAATTTTTTCTAGTAATTTTATTCTTCAAAAATTCATTTTCATCAAAAAAAGGTTTTTATTTGTTTTTATGAGCGAGTATCATAATTAATTTCTAGAAATTGTAGAAATTATATTTGATAAAAATGTTAATTATTTTTGAAATGATCCTCAAAAACTATTCTTGGAGTTTTTTTTTGAATGTTCTAAATTGTTTTATTTTTCAATGATTTGTGAAGAAAAACAATTTTTATAGAATAATTTATTTTTAATTCATGAATTTATAAAGTTAATTTTTTTTTAATTTTTTCAAAGTAAAAGTAATTATCTTATATTATTTATTTCTCAATTAAGATAATTTTAATAAATTTTAAGGTTCAATATGGTATAAAATATTTCATACATAAAAAGGCAATTTTCCTAAAAAAAACTATTTTTCATTGTGTTTTGTGTTTTAATCTTAAATTAATTTGTTCCACTTCTATAAAATGGATCATGAAAAATGTATTTCATACTTGGAATAATATTATTATTATTTTGTAAATATGACCCCTTAGTTTGTAGTCATTAGTAATAATGACCATTCTAAGTTTTTGTCACCATAACAAAGGTAAATTATATTAATTAGGGTTAAAACATATGTGATAAGACAAAAAGTTCATTAAAAAACAATTTTTAATTTCAATGGAAGATTCTGTTTCATGCACAGTCTTCCAAAAATTTCAAATATTACCTTTTTAAATTTAGCTTTCATTTTAACTTTAATAATATTTTAAGTAATGGTTAGGTAAAAAATATCAATTCTCTGCTTTTAAAATTTAAAATATTTTTTAAAATTGATAAAAAAACATATTAATTAAAAAATTATTTTATAAAATTTCATTGATTTTTGATCATCATATTTTATTTTTTAATTTTTAGCAAAAAACTAATTATCTTAAATTATTGTGCATCAATGACAGAATGCGTGTGCAAGCCGTAGAAAAATCAAGTAAATGATTTTAAAAACACTAAAAATAATATATTTACGTAATTTAATCAGTACCATAAATTTTACAGCTAAATATTAAATAATTAAAATAATTTTAAAGGGTTATATTTAAGTTAATTTTATTTTATATTTTTTGTCAATTTCTAATTATGTGGATAGATCTTAAAATGAAATTAATAGTATTTTATATTAAATTCATTTCATTAAATTATTTTCAAAATCCTAAATAATTTTAAATAGGAAAATTGGGATTATAAATTGTATTATTCACATCCATTGTAAAATTATTATTTAATATTCTCTTTATAAGTAAAATTATAACCATTTTAATATTGAGTAATCTATTACCACGATTAAGTTAAAATTAATTCACCAAGGGGTTAAAAAACTAATAATGATTAAAATGATATCTATACCTATAAAAATTTTATTTTATGACTATAATAAGAAAATATGGTTATTTGATTTTATTATATGTCTATTTTGAACCATTTTATATGGGTTAGACACATATTATATTATGAAATGTCATTGTTTTCCAAAAATGTAATTAATGATATTTTATAAGAATATATTTTTTATTAAATGATTTCGAATTCATAAAAAATAATTTATTCCAAATATTTAATGGTAGAAGGTTGAATATATCATCTATGTTCCATTTTATGGGTCAATTTTCCTTTAATATTAATTTTATTTAACCATAAAGTGTAAAAATATTTATGTCATGATAATCTTCAAAAGGGTTAACAGTGGGGTTATGACAAAGAGATAAGGGTAAGACCATAATATAATTTTTTCCAAAAATTATTTAATGAATGGATTTATAATACACCTAATATTATTCATGAATTATTTTAATTTTGACCATTATTCCACATAAATTAATTTCTATTAATTTATAAATTTATTAAATTCCATTAATTACCCTCCCCTCAATTACAAAATGGCACTACTTCTCCTCTCCTATACTCACATAAAGATCTTAGTTTTCAGAAAATACATACAATATTAAGTAATTAAAATCCATAACCATGTTATATATGTTTTATTCTAGGTATAACACCATCCATATAGGGCTTAAAATGTAAAGAAAAGGAGGTTGTCTGAAGAGAAGGTATAACATTTTACTAAATGTTTAAATTTTATTTCTCCATAAAACTCCTTCAAATATTATTCAAATAAGATGATATTAATAAAATTATTATATTCAATATAATTATATTTTAATATGGTAGTTTAATAATCTATATCTGTCTCCACTTCCATTAAATGGGAAATGAATCCATCATTCTTGTATACGATGGACTACCACCTCACAAACTGAATTAATTCATTTTCAATCACCACCACTCACAACTAATAATAATTATAAATTTAATTTATATATATGATATTCATGAAATAATTATAATTATTTAAATATAATATACAGTATATTTTCTTACCTTTCCAACCACTGAAATATGATATCGTCATTTGTGTGTATGTGTTGATTAGCACACCCATGATGCGATGTGATTCGATTTTTATAATTAAATCACATGAAATTTTATATAAACTATTTAAATATATAATATTATAATTGATATATAATAATAATTTTTAAAGTTAAAATAACACATACTATCATTTTATAATGTTCATTGAAAAGTGGAAATGGTACTCATGCGTACATACAACCTACCATCTCCATGATTGTAATGTAATTCATTTTTCATAAACATATTTCACATTTGGATTTAATAGTGTAATTTATATGTTTCAAAGATAAATATTTCATTCATATTATTCTATATATTATGGAATAATGACCTCTTTTACAGTAGTCCACTTACCGAAGTTATTTTGGACAAATGAGAAGAATATTGTAACGCCCTGACCCCAATTAACCAGAGTCGGTGAATTATTTTAATACATTGACATGATTACAAAGAATAAAGTCCCGAAGGACAAATTGGTTTAGCAGCATTGGAAAATAGATTACATACATGAATGCTACATTACACTTAATATCATACAAAACAACATAAATAATCCTTTATGAACACCATTATTCCCTTGTCTTAACCCTGGATATCAGTCACAATACACTTCTTGAAATCCTGGGAAAAATAAAACATAGAAAGGGGTGAGCTCAGATGCTCAGTAAGGATAATAATATAGCGGAAACTTTCATAAATAAACATAAACATTTAAGGCAATGTATAATTAAAACCAAATCCTATTAAACTTTATCTACAACATAATATGGGAAAGATAAAATGAAATAATTCCATTTACTTATTCACATGGATATTATACTAGTCGAATAATCACATGGAACATCAATAACCACTTTCATAACGATGGAATGCATAATTCCAGACTATCATAACCACGTAGCCAAGGCCTCATGCCAATACTACAAATAATGTTTTGTCAAGACCTCGTGCCGAAATAGTAGTTTGTCTCATTAGACTTACTGATGCATCGAGGAGCTATAGCGGGCTCCACCCGTCACTTATTAATCCAATGCATTCCTCATATGAAAAGGTCTAAACATAACATAAACATTCATATTGAAAATAGCATATGAAATGTCAATACCTTACCCATAAACCATGAATGGTATAAAAATAACAAATCCACAGTCAAAAATATCACAAAACCTTCAACACAATATGGAAGATTTGTATCAAGATAAATCAACTTCAAAACAAGTTTAAAATCCATTAATGAATTTTGACATGGATGAAAATGATTTGTAAATCTCTTTGAGAGAAATACCCATTTTTCTTGAAAACATTTAAAAGTAACACAATTTAGAAAATAATTCATTTAAAGACATTTTTGAATCAAAGTGTCCTATAATACTTTGAAACTTGTGAAAGGAATTAACATTTAAAAAAACATTCATGTCCATATAAATAAATCCTTAAAAACCATTTTAAAAACATGGACATTAATGAGAAAGATTTAGAAGAATAAATATTTAAAACATTTTAAATGATGTTTTTGTAAAAAATCACTTAAAATAATCCCTTTTAAAACTCTTTCATAAAACATGTACATGGATAATAAATATGTTCCAGTAGATACTTACGTAAAAACCACCTCGGATAACAAAGAGATTGTGAAATTAACCCTTACAAATTTGGTAACCTTCTAAACATACACCCCATGAAAGAGCTATCATACAATTAATATGTAAATACACATAAATTAATTTTTATTACATAAATAATACTATTATGGGCAGTACATACACCACACAAAAGGTAATAGTGGAAATATGGCATGAATCTCACGGGAATAAAGAGTGAGATGAAAACCCCTTACCTTGCACATTCCTTTAGTCGAGGGTATGTTTAGACTGTTGTATGAAGACTATAGTATGTTATTAAATTATACAATAATCATATTAATATTTAATATATCATACATTATTCATTTATGACTTTATACTACCCATTTAATAATAATTTCCATGTTATATTAATAATTCGCGTAATAATCACTTTCTTTATCGTACGTGTTTTAACTTGTTACTCCTGATTGTATCACATAGATCATGATTTAAATACTTAAAAAATATAAAACATGATTTATTTATCAAATATATTTATAATATAAAAATTTATAATATACGTATATATGAAATGGAAAACACCGTTTACGGAGACGGTAGTCCGTACGTACGCATAAACATTGTTAACATTTTCATATAGTATTGAATGGAAGTAAGTGAATAAGATATATGTAAGTACATAAATATATATATATATATATATCTCCAGTAGCATTATTATGTCATATATTACATACTTATTAGCAATATATATTTTTTATAATCGTCAATGAATGGTGAACTTGGAAATTAATCTCATCGCGTCATGAAGACGGTAATCCGTACGTATGCACGAGCGAAAATATCATTCTTTTTATATTAATATAATATATAATTGGATGGTATATAATATATACAGAACTTTTATCATGTGATATTTATTATTTACATCAAATAATCATCATTATTATACCCATCCAAATAATAATGTATTGAATAACAATTACACCACGACGTGGAGACGGTAAGCCGTACGTACGCACGTATGGTGACATGTCATTCAAAGGGTGGATAGAATAATGAATTTGGTTGTATCATAAATATAATAACATCACAATATATATAATATACTATAGTTATTATTTTATAATGGAAACAACAAAGAAAAAGGAAGTGGAATATGAAAGGAAATTTAAAGAGTGTGGTGAAATCATTACCTCTTCTTCGAGTTCTTATTTTTGATTTGATCAAAAGGGATCATTAGGATGGATTTATGATAAAACAAATGCATCTAGGTTTAAGGGATGATAGTTGGGAGAGTATTTGGGCAGGGGTTTTCGGATCCAAAAGGCTTTGATGGTGTGAATAATTGGTTAGAAGTGGTGTCTTTTTATAAGGGGGAGGAGGGTCTCTTTAGGAAAAACATAATGTATTATTTTATAATAAATTCATATTCAATTTCTAATCACTATAAAGTGGATTATTAAAATACTAAGTTAGGGATTGGTCTAAATCCTTTCAAAAAATATATTTTAGATAGGTTTGGGTTATTATATTAACAATATCCTTTAGTTTTAACTCTTGGTTAATTAGTTTGATACTTACCATGTCACTTTGTATTTTTATATTATATAGTTAATAAACATACTATATACCTCCAAGAGACCCCCAAGTGTTCCATTTATGATACTCCTATCATTATACAAGTCATTTGGATGAAACTTCAATTTTGATGAATTTAATATCAATTAATAATATAATATTTGTTTTAAAAACTCTTTTATGTCAATTTTGACACTATTTTGTATTTGATTTTTATGAAACTCACAACAGAATGATTACTTAGAAAAAGGTTAATTTAATAAATCCTAACATGTCATATTTACCTAAAAATTCGTGTAATTCATTAAATGTCTCAAAATATATTTATTTGGGTATTTATAATATCAATTATTTTAATATTTCACTAATAAGGTAATTAATGCCTCATCATTGTGTAATAAATAAATTAAATTATATAATGTCTAAAAATTATAAATAAAATAAAATTATGTATAAAATAATTTTATCTTACTAATTAATATTTATAGTCGAAAATATAACATATATAAGCCTATGTAAAAATTGTTTTTCTAAAAGATATAGGCTTATGTCATTTTTGAATTTACTTTAACTTAATTAATATAAAGTTTCATTATCACTTAAAAGTGGATCCATGGGGTCCCAAAATAGACCCAATGATTCCCATGACCGGAAATGTATCAACCAATAGGGTTAAGACACGTTTTAGGGTAATTATAATATTATTTTTTTATCCTTATTTACCGGATTTTACCCTTTAACCATGGTAAATAAAATATTTACCGATGTAATTATTCAAAATGTCCAAAAATAAAAGTTACCAATTTACACAATTTGGACATACTGATTCCAAATATGGAGTCCATTGTTTCCAATTCAAAACACAGAAGTGGCAGAAATTAATTTAAAATTAATTGTCAAAACCAAAAGCGGGTTTTTAAGAGATAATAACTATCAAAATATTGACATTTGTTTATATCCGGTTTAAATGTGAAATTATTTACAATGACCAATATTGTATTAAATTGTTATAATATATTCTAAATATACTTTAAAACCACTCAAATTCATAATTTAACACTATTAATTATTTTGATTAAAAAAGTTGTTTTTAATATAAATTTTGTAATATTCACTATTCATCAAAATATAAAAGTTATCTGAAAAGTAAAAAAATTTCATCCTAGGATAATTTCGATATTAATAATCCTAAAATTAAGTCCATTTTGAATGATAAAATGTATAAAATTTCAAAAATTTGGTATTACTATTCATAACAGCTACTTTTTTGGTCGCGGCGTGTTAGAATCTCGAAGTTGCGTACAACACACGCGACTGTATTATTCAAAGAGAAGCGTACCGTGGAAACTTGGGGTGTTACATTCTCCCCTCCTTCAATAAAATGCATCCTCGTAATTTGAAATTTTTCTTCAAAAATAAAAGGTTGAAAATAGAATAAATCATTGTGGGAAAACCCACATCAGAAATTGGGTTAATAAAATTTAGTCTTAATAAGAGGAAAAGAGAAATGAAAGGGTCACCACCGAATTATGATATTGATTAATATAAAATTGGTGGAAATTATAGACACATAAATGGAGGAAAAACATAAATATTTATAGGGAGTGATTGAGGTCATCAATCACAAATAATTGTAGAATTATGGGCCTTAAAGCCACCAATTTATGATGATTTAAAATACCATCAGTGAAACAAAACGTAAGGTATTAGGATAACACATTTTTGGTTTTAAGAACCCTTCCCTAAAGATTAATAATTAATTTATCCATCAAATAATAGGAAATATATATATATGTATGTGTGTGTATTTATATATACTTGAGAAGTAGAGTATCATCCTTCAACTAATTCCTACTAAAACTCATCTTTCACTCTAAAAGATTTAATATATATATATATATATTCTATTTATCCTAATCATATAGGGTTACAAAAATAATGAATTTATAATTCACATATCATACCCTTTAAAAAACTACATTATTCAATCCAGGACATCACGTGGGCTAGTGGTAGGTGATACACCCTTGTCGGCCTTCGGTTGTGGGTTCAAGTCTTGCAGCCTTGCCAGACACGACGGGTTGCCGACCAACCATCGGGTAGCCCTTTTTATGTAAATCCAAAAATAATCTCAAACTAGACTTATCCAAAATACTTCTGCCCAAACTCGTATTCCAAAATTTATAAGGTAGGTAAACACAATGAAGATCCTTTTTTACGTAATAACATGTGAACACCTTCATCATGTATTCTTTTAAAATTTGGTAACACCATGAATTACCATAAAACATTATTGATTACATTCATGCTCCCTTATTCCTTATAGAATATTATATATATTCCTTATATCAAGAAACTTTGAATATTCCAAAAATTATGAAATAAACAAACCATTAATCAGTGCCATGGTAGTCAAGAAAATCCAATATAATTCATCCAAATATACCATCTCTGATTCCAAAATTATTACCTTAGTATCAAGACCATATTAAGGATTAACTTTCCTTCAACCATGTATTTTCAAAAAAAAAGTTTAACTTTCTGTTGAGTCACTTTTCATAGTACCATAATATCTCAAATCCTCAATGAAATAGTACTACAGTACAATCCTTATTTATCTCCATAATTCATATAACCAGTACACCGTTGATACAACACTCAAATGAAATAATTCATTATTAAAAACATAAGAACACTAGCCATTACTCTTCATCTATGGTATTATCATAACATTATTATTATCCAATAGCATCATTTGGTGCATACTCTGATGATTTGGACATTGGTTTGCATAGTGTCCCAACTCCTTGCAGATGAAGCATTTTACATTTGAAAAAAATTTCTTACCCTTGTAATCACGTACTTGGTTTCCTTTTTCTCCACACTTATAAAAACTATGATTACCTTAAATCATTTACCAAGGTGATTCATTCCACATTTATCACATATTGTAAAATCCTTCTTTCCCTTATTCCCTTTATCCATATTTCTTTCTACCATCCTCTTCTTCTCTGACTTCCATTCAAAGCCATAGAATTCAGAGAGTTCTTTACTGGTCTTTTGATACTATTTATTCATATGAGGATAATATGTGGGAGACTATTTCCTCTATAAATGTTTTCTTAATACCATGAATGATATGACCCTTCTTACTCTTTAGATCATACGTATTTCTGGAGTTCTCATTCCATCTACTGGGAACCATTTCTAAACAATGGCATACACTAAATCAGTTTATGAATCACAATTCATAATTCCAAACATGTAAAATACCTAACATAAATTGAATAGTTTATGGATATAATCCATAATCACAAAAACGTTTTCTTTGAGGAGGTATATACTCATAAACCCTTCATAGCAGTTTGTAAAGAAAATGAGAATTATCCTAAGCATATCCCCCGGGAGTGTCGTAACCAAGAGTGCAGTAAGGCCCGTTTTCGTGCACCAGTTCCCGTTCGAGTCTATCTCAATGCGGTGTTTTCGGGTTTTACCCTTAGGTATATCTATGCCAGAGCTGCCTCTACCTGCTCGTAACCAGACAGGGATGTATTGCTCGGAAAACTCAAAATCTATTTACAATACCAAAATTCTAGGAAGTTCTTCTATAATAATCATCATAGTCTATCTTAGGGTAATGTGCTCTAATCAGAGTTTATCTAAATCTAGTTTCCAAGGTTATTTCTAAACTTCCTCTAATACCAACTGCAATGCCCCAACTCTAGTTACCCAGAGTCGGTGCATTATTTTAATACATTGGCATGATTACAAGGAATCATGTCCCGAAGGACCGATTGTCTTAACAGTCTTGGAAAATATATTACATACATGAATGTTACATTACACTTCATAACATACAAAACAACATAAATAATCCTTTATAAATGCCATTTCTTCCTTTTCATAACCCTGCATATCAATCACAATACACTTTTTGGAATCCTGGGAAAAATAAAACATAGAAATGGGTGAGATCAGATGGTTAGTAAGGATAATAATATAGCGGAAACTTTCATAAATAAACATAAACATTTAATGAAATGTATAATTAAAACAAAAGAATTTTAAACTTAAAATTCAGAATAATATGGCAAAGATAAAATGAAATAATGCCATTTACTTATTCACATGGATATTCTACTAGTCGAATAATCACATGCAATATCAATAACCACATTCAAAATGATGGAATGCATAATGCCAGACTATCATAACCATGTAGTCAAGGCCTCGTGCAAAGACTACAAATAGGATTTTGTCAAGGCCTTGTTCCAAGACACTAGTTTGTCTCATGAGACCTACCGATGCATCGAGGAGCTATAGCAGGCTCCACCTGTCACTTATTAAGTCCAATGCATTCCTCATATGAAAAAGACTAAACATAACATAAACATTTGTATTAAAACTAGTATAAAAAATGTCAATACTTTAACCATAAACCATGAATGGTATAAAAATAACACATCCACAGTCAAACATATCACAAAAACTTCAAAACAATATGGAAGATTTGTATCAAGATAAATCAACCTCAAAACAAGTTTAAAATCCATTAAAGAATTTTGACATGGATGAAAATGATTTGTAAAACTCTTTGAGAGAAATACCCCTTTTCATAAAAACATTTAAAAGTCACACAATTTAGAAAAGAAGTCATTTACAGACATTTTTTAACCATAGTGTCCCATACCAATTTAAAATTTTTGAAAGGAATTAACATTTAAAAAAACATTCATGTCCATATAAATAAATCCTTAAAACCCATTTTGAAAACATGGACTTTAATGAGAAAGATTTATAATAATAAATATTTTAAACAATTGAAATGATGTTTTAGTAAAAATTCCCTTAAAATAATCCCTTTGAAAACTCTTTTATAAAACATTGACATGGATAATAAATATGTCCCAGTAGATACTTACGTAAAAACAACCTTGGATAATAAAGAGATTGTGAAATTAACCCTTACCAATTTGGTAACTTAAGAAACATAAAACCCATGAAAGAGGTATCATACAATGAATATGTAAATACACATAAATTAATGTGTATTACATAAATAATACAATTATGTGCAGTACATAAACCACACAAAATTTAATAGTGGAAATATGGCATGAATCTCATGGGAATAAGGAGTGAGATGAAAACCCCTTACCTTGCACTATACTTTAGTCGAGGGTCAGTTTAGACTCTTGTATAGAAGACTATAGTATGTTTTTAAATTTTACCAGAACCATATTAATATTTATAATTTCATACATTATTCATTTATGACTTTATACCACCCATTTAATAATAATTTCCATGTTATATTAATAATCCGGGTAATAATCACTTTCTTTATCGTACGTGTTTTAACTTGTTACTCTTCATTGTATCACTAAGATCATGATTTAAATACTTACAGAATATAAAACATGATTTATTTATCATATATATTTAGAAGATAAAAATTTATAATATACATATATATCAAATGGAAAACACCGTTTATGGAGACGGTAGTCCGTACGTACGCATAATCGTTGTTTCTGTTTTAATATAGTATTGAACAGAAGTAAGTGAATAAGATATATGTAAGTACATAAATACTTATATATATATATATCTCCAGTAGAATCATTATGTCATATAGTACATACTTATTAGTAATATATATTTTTTATAATCGTTGATGAATGGTGAACTTTGAAATGAATCGCATCGCATCGTGGAGACGGTAATCCGTACGTACGCACGAGCAAAAATATCATTCTTTTGATATTAATATAATATATAATTGGATGGTATATAATATATACAGAACCTTTATCATGTTATATTTTTTATTTACATCAAATACACATCATTATTATACCCATCCAAATAATAATGTGTTGAATAACAATTACACCACGATGTGGAGACGGTAAGCCGTACGTACACACGTATGGTTACATGTCATTCAAAGGGTGGATAGAATAATGAATTTGGTTGTACCATAATTATAATAAAATTACATTATATAGAATATACTATATTTATTATTTTATAATGGAAACAACAAATAAAAAGGAAATGGAAGAAGAAAGGAACATGAAAGAGGGTGGTGAAATCATTACCTCTTCTTCGGGTTATTCCTTTTGATTTGATCAAAATGGCTCCATAAGTTGGATTTATGATCAAAATAAGGCCTCTAGTTTTAAGGTAGGATAGTTGAGAGATTATTTGGTCCGGTGTTGGTTGAGCCAAAAGGATTTGATGGTGTGAATAATTTGTTAGAAGTGGTTTTCTTTTATAAGGGGGAGGAGGGGATCTTTAGGAAAAACTTAATGTCTAATTTTATAATAAATTTATATTCGTTTTATAATGGCTCCAAAGTATATTATTAAAATAATAAGGTGTCTATGGACCTAAACCATTTAATCCAATAGATTTTAGACAGGTTTGTGTCATTATATTAACCTTATCATTTAGTTTTAACTCTTTGTTAATTATTTTGACACCTACCATGTCACTTTGTATTTTTATACTATATAGTTAATAAACATACTATATACCTCCAAGAGACCCCCAAGTGGTCTATTAATGATACACCTATCATGATACAAGTCATTTGACAGAACCTTATATTTTTAGGAATTTAATATCAATTAAAAATATTATATTTGTTTAAAAGAGTCTTTTATGTCAATTTTAAAACTATTTGGTATTTGATTTTTCTGAAAATCATAACAGCATGATTACTTCTAAAAAAGTTAATTAAATCACTCCTAACATGTCATATTAACCAATAAAATTTGTTTAATTCATTAAAATTCTCAATTTATATTTATTTGGGTATTTATAATATCAAATATTTTAAATTTTCACTAATATGGTAATTACTGCATCATCATTGTGTCATAAATAAATTAAATTATTTAATGTATAAAAACTATAAATAAAATATCATTATGTATGAAATATTATCATATTTCTAATGAATATTTATAGTCAAAATTATAACATATATAACCCTATGTAAAAATTGTTTTTCTAAAAGATATAGGCTTATGTCATTTTTGTATTTACTTTAACTTAATTAATATAATGTGTCATTATCACTTACAAGTGGATCCATGAGGTCCCAAAATCGACCCAAATACGCCCATGGTCGGACATGTATCAACCAATAGAGTTAAGACCCGTTTGAGTGTAATTATAATATTATTTTTTAAACTTTTTTACCGGATTTACCCTTTAACCATGATAAATAAAATATTTACCGAAGTAATTATTCAAAATGTCTAAAAATAAAAGATAACTGTTTACACAATTTGGACATCCTGATTCCAAATATGGAGTCCATTTTTCCAAATTCAAAACATAGAAGTTGTAGAAATTAATTTAAAATTAATTCCCACTGTCAGAACCAAAAGAGTGTTTTTAAGAGATAATAACTATCAAAAGATTGACATTTGTTTATGTCCGGTTTAAATGTGAAATTTTTTCCAATGAAAAACATTTTATTAAATAGAAAAAATATATTCTAAATATACATTAAAACCACACAAATTCAAAATTTATCACTATTAATTATTTCGATTAAAAAAGTTGTTTTTAATAAAAATGTTGTAATTTTCACTATTAATCAAAATATAAAAGTTATCTGAAAAGTACCAAAATTTCATCCTAGGATAACTTTGATATAATCCAAATCCAAAAATGAATTCCATTTTCAATGATAAAATGTATAATATTTCAAAATGTTGGTATTACTATTCATAACGGCTACTTTGATTGGTCGTGGCGTGTTAGAATCTCGAAGTTGCGTACAACACACGCTACTGTATTATTAAAAGAGAAGCTTGGAGTGTTACAAATATCATAAAAATATCCAAAATGAAATTAATTGAATCTGAAATTGAATATAATATGGTAATAAATAAATAATAAGGAATAATAAACCTAATTTTTTTATTGAAATTAGATAATTAATCTATGTTTATTATTCCGGAAGATAAATAATGTATGTGATGAGTCATTCTTAAGGTAAAGGACACATTACATTAAAAACATCATTTTAAATACTATAAATAATTATTTTCTAAATATTTTTATTCCATGACCATATTAGTTAAATTCTATTAATGATGTATTTATATGGAAATGAATGAATACACTTTTATATTTCAAGAAATTTTTTTCCAAAAGTGATATTGTACAATACATTTAAAATTTCATTATGAAAGATAAAAGGAGTGATCTATTTTAATTTATATGGTGTCAGTAAATTTTTCCGCTGCCATAATAATTATTAGATTTTTTATTATGTTAAAATACCACATATTTTCTTCAAGAAAAATATTTATTCCCTTTTATATTGATATTTTACTTTTGAAAATGGGTTTTTAAAAGGAAAGGGTATTTTTATATTCGAAAATTATGAATAGGTGCACACATAAAATGTTTTATTCATGATATGGTGATTTAGAATTATAAATGATAAATGTTGAGAATAATAAAACTTATACAATAGGGGATCCTAATACATCTTATATGAGAGGAGAGCCTGAAATAGCTCTCCAATGCATTGCGTAATGTTCTTTTTCTTCAAAGGAATGAATAAGGGAGTTAAATAGGGAGGTTTCTTCTATCAATTTAACTAGGATAAAGTTATTTATAACATGATTTTAAAAATAGTAATTAATATAATGCTTTATTTTTATAGAAATAGGTTATTATTTTATTTCTATGTAGTTTAATGGATTTCATTATATAAATTTTTTTACATGTGGATATTATCTAATTAATACCCTCAATGAATAACATGGAAAATGTAATTATTTTTTGGGGGTTTATGATTTTTACTAGACTAATGGATTTTTTAATATTATTTCATTTACATAGATTTTTTTTTCTGATCATAATTTTTGAAATTTTTTCTCCCATAGTTTATAGATGTGAAGAAAATTTTAGAAAGCCAGAGTTCCAGATTGGGAATCTAGATTGAGGGAAATAAGAACGTATTTATAGAGAACCTATTTTTGTGGGAAAATTTGATACTGTGTGGAAATGTCCAAATTAAAATATGTTTTTTTTCTAATTTAATAATACTATGATACTAATAGGTGATTGAATATGTAATTTTTCCAATATTTCCTTTTGATGATTTAACTTTTTGATGTTTGAAACTGGGTCAAGTTTACCATTATCAAATCCTGAAATGTTAAGATTATGTTTCTAGCACTAATTCCAGGAGTGTGAGTTCAAGTCTGTTATAACAATTTATTAGGGAGTTAAATTAGCTATTTTATAAAAACATGAGGATATAGAAGCTAGAAATAAACCAAATAACAATGTAAGACACAAAACTATAATCTTGATATTTCTAATAAGATCATGCCACAAAGAAAAGATCCATTCCATGATCTGGTGGTTTCAAAATTACCCAAAGGATTCTATAATAAATTTATTTTCATATTAATGATGTGTCATTTTTGAGATTAATTCTTATTAAATAGAACTTAACGACCAAAGTAATTTTTTTGGTAATACGGAGATAATAAAAATGTCATTAATGGATGGGGTTGATCTCAACCTTCAATTTATGGGTTGGTTGAAAGACATCCACAAAATTGTTTTATTAGTTCTAAAAAAGAGAAAAGATATTATATCATATTTTAACATATAAATTTTTGGAGAAAAAGAAGAATAAATCCCTACAGAATTCCATTGAAATTCACAGTTTTGTTCTTCGATAGGGGATCGATAGGGGAAGGAACGTATTACTACTTTCAGTTAGAATAAAAATAATGCAATAATAATATTCCAATGGGAAACTATCTTAATATGTAAAAGAATAATATATTCATATAATATTATTGAAGAAACAGATTAAACCCTCACATAAACAGTTGATCTTATGCAGTATATAAGAAAGGAATTACAATGGAGTGATGAAAAAATGAGTATCAATCTAAGAGATATGATGCAAGTATCATATTGTGATGAATAAAGATATAACATCATGTCCTTGGACAATTTAAAAGTATACAACATCTATAAATTAAACCAAACATCATTGAAGTAGTGTATGATGGAGAAGATGATTGAGTTCCCCTATATTTGAAATTTTTCATTGAAACCCCTTTTATCTTAAAATATAGTGATTTATAATAGATATTTGGAACTCCATGACAATGTAGCGGGTATCATACTAGGATGTATCCTAGTTTTGGTGAATAATGTAAAATCAACACATCCTATATGGTTTAGTCTATGAATCTATATTTACCATCCTATGATCTTATTAAGTGTAGGAATGGGAGATTGAACATGTTCCTTATAACATGATTATAATACCCATATTTAAAAAAAAGTTTTAATATGTATACACCATGATTCATACCCCCTTTCTGGGTGTCTTGGAATCCAATCTTATATTTCCAATGAGTTAGATTACTCATTGATGGTGAATGAAATTTCTTTATATAGGTTATGATCTAAGGATAATTCATTTTTATAGGTAAGAACTACTGAAGAATATATAAATTTATAAATTTTATTATCCTTTTGAGAGAAAAAATGGATATCAAATTTTTAAAGTGTAACAAATCATCTGGCTAATCACCCAGTGAACCTAGGATAACCAAAAATATATTTTAGATGATATATAAAAGTGACCAATTTAACCGTATAATGTTCAAAATAATGACATAAATATCAATTCAATGAATCTTTTTCTATAGTGTAATATATGCTATCAACCACCCAAATTTTCTAGATGTGGTAATAAGTGATATTTTCTTTCCCCACATCATTTTTCATGGAAATAGGGGAACTATGTTATTTATCAAAGTTGTCACATAATGAATGAGAGGGTTTTGTTCTATAAGATTAATTAGTTTAGGAAGATGTGATATGTATTACCTAAGGATATAAAACGACCATTATTAATGTCTATTCCATCAGTAATGTGAACCCTTTTTATTTTATTCAAAAAATGGTGAATATTACTTGACAAGATTTTCAGTCAAACCTCATATGTAGTTGGGAAAACCTTGGAGTCCTATGAATTCTTATCTATTTATAGGCTGATTTATCATTGAGTATCATCTTTTTTTCTTATGTATGGAATTAATACTACACTGATAGACCATGAACCGAAGGAATTTACTTGAAATCAACCCAAATGTATTCTGAATTTTGTTTATCCTCTAGTTATGAAATTAATGTCTACAGAATACCATTTCACATTCATGTAAAATATATTAACACTATAATGATATTATAACCAAATTATATAAAAGATATTTGATATTTATGGTGATAAAAATGTTAAAAATATGATTCGTATCTCTTTGATAAGTAACTCTTCCGTTTTTCAAATAGAAAGGAATCACTGTGTTGTAGTATACTACTTGGTTTTCCCTGAATGAATTGGCCTCTTCATATAAACAGAATACACATCTATGAATGTAAAGTCATTAATACTAAAGTTTTCAATAATTAGTAGTTATATTATTCAAATTGGGAATATTCCTTTTGATGATAATGATTTAAGTCCCAAAAGTTGATACAAACTCTGATGTATTTGTTCTTCTTCTTTATAGATATGATATTGGATGACTATATGGGGTCATCAAACCTATTATATATTATTGTATTTGTTTAGTTCATCTAATTTATATTCCCCCATGGAACCATTTGATATGTGAATCCAAGAAACTACCTATTTATAATCAAGATGAATAGAATTTAGACACATGAAATAGATTTATTCTTGATGATCTAATCCTATAATTTTAGTTTACCACTATGAGAATATATACCAATATTTATTGATGAAATAAGTTTATTTATCACATTATTAGGCCTTCATATCCACATTAGTTAGTGTGGGACTCAAATTTTATTTAGTTCTTATATCCACTTGTTTGAGTTCATTAATTGTAACATCCAGGTTCTGGGTGCCGCCCAAAGGTTCCCTATACCCAGTTGGTCACATGACCACGAGTGCATTTACCCAAATGCCAAAGGCTGCTGACTTGAACTGAGGGACAAAGTTTGATAATGGGGAAACTATGTCCTCATTGGGAGAGTATACACTATATAATAACAAATAATAAACAATGGAGATGTAGTAATACCACACAGAAATGTAACCAACGGAAGGACAGTAGTAATATAACAACTAGAGAATATATATAAATGATTCCCGTCACATGTGTCTAGGAAAGTATCCAAACATCTCACCATTCTAGAAATAAAATACTAAAACAAAAGTATAAAAATTCAGCAACTCGAACAGTAGCAAAAGCCTCAACTTGGTCCCATGCTCTCCAGCTCAAAAAACAATCAAGTACCTGATGAGGAAGGAAGCTCTCCCTTATCTATACCTACAACCATATAATAAGTTTGGTTCCAAAAGCATGACCCAAACTAGTTGTAAGATGAATCCAATTATGATATCCCCAATGTATCTATTCCTAACTATTAGTTAATATATATATAAGGTAATATGAACAAATGAAGAAATAAACTAGGAATTACTCAAAGTAAACAATTGTACATGATTCAATTATGTAAATTTAAACTAGTTAATTTTTCAATTAGTTGAATAATGAAATCTTGAGATCTATACTAAGCTCTGCATCCCCTATGTAATAGTAAAATAGATAACTCAGAAGACCATCTAAGCAATCTAGAAACACTGAGTCCAAGCTTGTTCTTTGGCATGGAAGACTCATCACAATCATTCAATCAATCAAAATCAACCCTATGGGAAAGTTCTCATATTCTAACACCTATGGTTTAAGTTATCATCAATTTAATAAATAATGAACCTCTGGGAATTCTCACACAGTAAAACCCATTTTGTCCCACATGACACTAATAATTTACAAACCACCACCTGGGTAGCTCTCACGGTCAATACCACCTTATTCTGCATAGAAACTATAAAATAAAATGTCCGCCTAGAAGCTCTCATAGTCAATTCCCTAGGGTATAACATTCATTTAACATTAACCCTATAACTATATATCAGAGTCTAACCCCTCTAGTTTATGACCACTTAGTAGGTCTCACAGTCAATACCTCTGGGTAACCATAACAACAATTATAAATAAGTGACCCTACCTCAAGAATCTCTCACAGTCAGTTCCCCTTGTTCATACTTTTACAATGCAAAACACATGCATCTCATATAATCAGTATCTCTACCCTAAAAACATGAGAAATAGAAACAAAAGTAATCCTAAAAGGAATACTAGTCCAAACAACTGTAATTAATCAAACAAGGGAAAATGAACCCATAATCAAGGTATAAAACCTTATTCATAAGTAACAAACCTTTCCTAAACAAACAAACCATAGAAGGTATTAAACAAGGTTGAATTACAGAACAGGAAATATCCCAACCATGGGGATTCATCCCTTTAAGCATATATAATCCAAATATACTAAAATTATGGCACAAACCACCTACCTTGATTTTGTAAGATTAACACTCCTGAATGTCATCCCTTGAATCAGCCTTGAACGATGTATATCTACAAAAGGGTAAATATGATCATCCTTGAATAACTCACAAGAGAGGATTAATGAGGAAGATAAGCTTTTGGGAAATATAGAACTCACTGGTGGGAATCCAACACACCTGTGACGTCTCAAGCAGTGCTTGGACAGAGAACCGGGAGGAGGTCAAAGTTCTTTGGTTAGTCATCGCTCTCCTATATGAAAGAAGGGAAGAAGAATTGTTTTATAGAGATGAGACGTGACCCCGATCTTCCTCATCAATTAAAAAAATTACATGAAATGTTCATTTAAGTACACACCATGTACTAGCCTTAACTGGCCCCACTTTAGACAGTTTTCTAGGTCACCTACATGGCCATGTTCTCAGACATTACACGACCAGTACATGGCTACACGTAGAAACTGGTTACACAGTCCGTACGCAATAGTACACGACATGTACATAAAAAATTTCACTTTTATTCCATTTTTCTAAAAAACAACCCTAAATAAAGTCCCATACATGAAATGAAGATATGGATTCTTACAAACTTCAACATTAAATCAATTCATCCCTGAATTTCCCCACAAATGGTGATGAAGTAGAAACTAAAAATAATTTCAGCCACTTGGATAGCACGTCATCCTCCATCTCCCAGGTCTCTTCCTAGTCATGCCCATGGTACCATATTACACATACCAGAGGAATAGACCATCCACAAAGAACCTTCATGGTGTAATCCAAAATTCGAATAAGGTGCTCCTCAAAGGATTCATCGACCTCTAACCCAACCTCCTCGGGTTGAAAAACCCGATATGGGTCAGAAAAGAAATGGTGTAGCTGAGAAACATGAATGATTTTGTGCATATCACATCACCTCTAAGGTAATTGGAACCGATAGTTAACTGTCTTGACTCTCTCCAAAACCTCAAACAGCCAGACATATCTTGGTGAAAGATTTCCCTATCTCATAATCATCCTATGTCCCATTCTCAGAGTGACTCGTATGAAAACCTCATCTCCGACCTCAAACTCCAGAGGTCGTCTTTGTTGATCAACATATGATTTTTGGAGAGATATTGGAATATCCATCATATTTTTAATCAAATCCACCTGCACTATGGTCTCCTAGACAAGACGAGGCCCCATCATATTTGTCTCTCCTACCTCTATCCAATATAAGGATGATCGACATGACCTACCGTACAAAGCCTCATAAGGTTCTATTTGAATCGTCACCTGAATATAGTTATTGTTGGGAAAATACAATAGTGGTATGTGTATCTCCCATGTTTCCATAAAATCTCGGATGAAAACTTGAAGAATGTACTCCAAAACCTAAATTGTGTGCTCTGACTGTCCATATGTCTAGGGATGGTAAGCTGTACTCAGAAGTACCTGTGTACCCAAAGCCTTCGGTAGTCCCTACAAGACATGAGAAGTAAACCAGGTGTCCCTATATGAAATGAAAGAGTGTATAACCCAATGAAACCATAAAATCTCTCTGATGTACATCCTTTCTATATCATCAACACTAAAGTATTTGTTTATTGGAAATAATTGTGCAACCTTCATGAGTCTATCAAGAACAACCCAAACCACATCATTTCCTTAAGAAGACCTTGGTCAACTCATCAAAAAATCCATCTTGACATCATTCCACTTCTGCTGGGGGATGGGTAACTACTGTAAAATCCATTCCATTCACTAAGGTTCTGCCTTCACCTACTGATAGGTGGAACATCTCATAACAAAACTAGCTACATCCTTCTTTAAAACTGGCCACCAATACATATGTTGTAGATCTCGATACATCTTGGTCACACTAGGGTGAACTTCCCAAACGGAGGAATGAAAATATTGCATCAATTCCTCAATTATGTCTGCTAAAACCCATATGCATCCATGAAAATACAACACCTTATTCTCACCTATGATCCACCTTATAGTAGGGTTCTCTCCTGACACACTCTCCCATAATACTATGCCTTTGTAATATGATATATTCCTTATTCTCCATTGATCTAGAAGAGTATAGGTAACAACTATAGAAGAAAGAAATTGTTTCCCCTATCTATCATAATCCTCCAAATGCATCTCAGAGAATAGACCCATGAGCTACCACTAACTACTAGCCTCCTAAACTGCCTGTATCTCATTCCTCCTACTCAACGCATCATCTATTGCATTGACTTTCCTAGGAATCTAGGCAAGCTTAATGTCAAAGAACTAATAGTACTCAACCCACCTTCGATATCTCAAATTCGGATCACGTTGATTAAAGATATACTTGAGACTTTTTTTGACAGTGAATACCAAAAAATGATGTCCCAAAAGATAATGTTCTGAAATAATATAAATCATGAAAAAATGAAATTAACTAAAGATCGTGAATCAGGTAGTTCATATCATGTGGACTCAACTGCCGAGATTTGTATGCAACGACTCCTTACCCTTACATTAGAACTGTTCCCAGCCTGATACCTGATGCATCGTAGTAAATCGTGTAACTCCTTCCCAACCAAGAAAAATTAGTTTAAGTGCTTAAGAAAATATCCATTTGATCTCTTGAAAGGTGGAATCATAGGAATCTATCCACAAGTACATTGGACCATTCTTAGTTAGGCCCATCAGTGGAACTGCTAAGCATGAAAAGTCTTGTATAAATAATTTGTAGTAACCATCCAGCCCTATAAAACTCTGTACCTCAAAGTAGTTCTTTGAATCCTCCCAAGACACTACTGATCTCACTTTCTATTGGTCTACATATACTCATTTATCTGAGATAACATGGCCCAATATGGGAATCTGGCCCACCCAAAAGTGGTACTTTTAGAGCTTGGCATATAACTTATGTTATCTCGGTGTACTCAATATGATCTTAATATAGGTGTCACGGTTGTGTTGAGTGTGAGAGTACGCAAATATATCATCCTTGAAGACTACTGTAATAGAATCCATGTAAGGATGGAATGCTCAGTTCATCAATGCCATAAAAACTATCTGCGTGTTCGTGAGACCAAACAACATAACCAAATACTCTTATAGACCATAATTACTCCAAAAGGCTGTAAGAGGTATATCTGATGGTCTAATGTAAAAACAATGATAAACAGATCTCAATTCAATCTTCAAGAACACTAAGGATCCTCAATCATATTCAATGAGATCATCAATCCTTGACAAGGGATATTAGTTCTTGATCGTCCACTGGTTTAGCTTCTGATAATATAGACATTGTCAGAGGGTACCATCGGTCATATTTGAAAAAAGGACAAAAGAATCCCATAAAGAAGTACTGGTTTATATGAAACCCATTTCCTACAACTCCTCTAACTACTTATTAATCACCTGTAACTCTAGTGTAGCCATACGATAAGGAGGAATGGACACTAGTGTCTCTCCTGGCACATGCTCAATAGGGAAATCTACCTCACACTCCAGAGGTAAACCTGAAAATTTGTATGGAAATAAATCTATAAAATGATCCAGCACTGGAAAAAATTCCATCTGTGGAGCCCCTAGTCATCCAAATATAAACAAGAAATATGGGTTGTAATTCCTCCAAACCCATGATGCTCGGGTCTAGATCTGCCCACCTGGACATCCCATTTTTCCTTGTGTAGAAAAGGTCTTCCCTCTGGTGGTGTAAAACTCACCCTGTGGCGATAGTAGTCAAAAAAATTTTGAAATGAGGTCAACTAGTTCATTAGGAGAATGACACTAAAACCTATCATCTCAAAGAAATAGACATCCCATAAGAAGTGACACCCACAAACCTCAAGAGGGAACTCCTTGCATTTAAGTACAATAGACGTCCTAATCCCCAACAGAGTGTCATGCATCATAATTTCATCAGAAATAAAGATACAGAGCCCAAGGCTTTCCAAAATTACAATAGATATAAAACTATGGAAATCCCCTATATCAAAAAGAGAAGAAGCTAAAACTGAGGAAATGAAAATCGTACCTCTAACTATAGAGGGTATGGGATCCTGCTCTTATTAGGTCTTCTCCACTACAAAATATGACCTGTACCACAGACCTATGACTCCTCTTGACTACCCTGAGCTGATCCACCATGTTTTTACTAAAAACATATTATATAGCTACCACAAACATGAACTACCCCTCATCCTAAATGGCCTGATGAACTCTAGTTCCCAAATTGATAAGAAACCGGTGGTCCTACTCTTGAATGCGGATTCATAATAGAACCCCTATGACCAGCTGTTGGTTAGAAGATCCTCTATAAACACACAAGATGAAACATATTTTCATAAGAACAGAACTCGACTAGGTCTTTTAGGCAATGTGGTCTTGTATGCCTTCTCTTCCCGCGTAGGTATTATACCACTGAGCTACCCGAAGAAACATCACATGAAAGCTCTATGTGGAAATTCCTGCTATCTAATGATGGAGTACTATCCCTGGATGCTAAACCACCCTGGTTCACACCTCTCTACTCCCTCACACTATTCTAAGTAATCAGCGCCTGGTTCCCGATAGCCTCCACCGAATTCAGCATGAAAACATTCACATGTCATCAGATGTCATACCTGAGACCATACTCAAATCTAGAAGACAAAGATAACTTGTCACCTCCCATAACAAGTGTGAAGAACTGAAGCTCTGTGATATGAGAAGAGTAGTCCATCACAGAAAGAGTTACCTACTCCAAATGCAAGAACTCCTGGGCTTGGTTGGCCCCCAACGTCTCAGAGTTGAAGTAATCATGGAAAGTCCTCTGAGACTCTTCCCAATCCATATCCTGAGGACACCCTGCATGTGAGATAACATACCAACTTCTCTTGGAAGAATCACATAGCATATACATCGCAATCTTCACCCCTCTCTCTGAAGGAATCTGCAGATTCTCAAAGATAGAAAACATGGCCTCCAATCCTGAATCTGCAGTAGGTGTTCCTCTATCCCCTAAAAATGTGGAAGGATACTACTGCTGGAACACACTTGTCAGCTCTTCCATATACAGGTCAGGATGCAGTGCTCCCTAAAAAGTCTATAACATCATCAAAAATCATTCACAGAACTGTACATCAGCACCTTCATCTGATATAATAGATTGTTCCAAGACTGGAAGGACATGAGGATCTAATGTTAGTCCCTGGTCTACCATTCCTGGTGTTTGATCATCTCCCTATACCTGGTGTACAACTAGAGGACATCATGGAGGCATGACTCTACAAGGTAAAGCACACACCTCATTTCAATATTATCAAGTACTGAAACATAGAATTGAATGTACAGAGAAATAGAAGAAAAATATTAATGTTTTACAAAAAATGCTTACACAGTGTGTACAACCACTACACAGTGTGTTCCCTTAAGCTTTATCATGGGCGTGTAACACTTCCAATCCTGGGAATGGAACACCCCTACACAAGACGTGTTCTTACTATGACTCAGTGTGTACTTGAATAATCACTCCATCCCAAGTTCATCTACATGGATATAACTACACAGTTCTCTCCTAGGCAACACAATATGGTGTGGTCACCCTAGACGCGACATGTACTACTTATTCTCCAACAACCCGTTTCTTCAGTCACACGACCGGAAACACGGTTCTTTACAACAAGAAATGTACAATCTAGACATGGCATGCTCTACCAAAGATTTCCAACCCGGTGTCTCTACTGACATAATTTGTTACTTGATTAATGACTAAATGATGTGTACATACGGTACACAACATGTACTTAAGAAAAGTTATTTCTTCCCAAATAGAAGAACATATGGTGTGTGTTTATAACAACAAACGCTGTGTTGTCTTGGTTTCCAAACATTAGGCCACTGAAACTTCTCAATAAAACCCATAAAAACATAATTTTTTTCCAAGGAATGACAAATTTTGACCCATGAGAGCCCATAATCCATACGAATCAATGTTTGGAATCTTTTTCATATCATAATTTGACAAACATTCAATTAATGTTCATACATGATCCACTAAATTCCGATCCAAGAGGGACCATAACACATCAAGGACCAAAGATTATAATCCATCCAAATGAATCATTAAATATTCCAATACCCTATTAAAATTTTAGGTATTCTATCACAGAATCTATCATAACATCATGATAGTCTAGCACAACATCTATCATAACCACATGCAATCCAAAATGCACCCTAAAAGGAATGACAAGAATGAATGACATGTGATCTCTAGCAAGTGCATATTTGATGCATGAGATTCCATACCCTTATCTCATCAGGTTGAAACAAAAATAGAACCATAATGATATAAATAATAATAGAATAAAACAGGTGTGTCACCCAATTGTGAAATAAAATCAACTATAATAATTGTAAAACCAAAAAATTTCAATATTTTAGGTAACTTGGCTTTTCCCTGTACACGGGTTAGCTACTTATGGGAACAACTTGTTATGAAGTACTTGTTCCCTCATATCCATGTCTATGGATCCAAATAGTATGTCAAAGTAGAAAAGAAACTACTTTGATACCACTTTGTTGTGTCTCAGTTATGGGTTCCTCCCAAAGGTGCCCCGTACTAGGTTGGTCACATGACCTCAAGTGCATTTTCCCAAATGCCAGAGGCTGCCAACTAGCAGTGAGAGCCAAGGCCTGATAATGGGGAAACTATTCCCTCATTTTCATTGTTTACCCCGTGGAATAATATATAATAAACAAAGGTGGAAGTAGTAATAACACACAACAATGTAACCAACAGAAGACTGACACTAATATATCAACATGAACATATATATAAATCATGAATGTCACATGTGTCTAGGAATGCATCCAAACAAGTAACCATACAGGAAATAAAATACTAAAACCAAAGGACATAAATGTAGTAAACTCCAACAGAATCACAGTCCTCAGCTCGGTCCCATGCTCTTTAGCTCCAACAACAATGAAGTGCCTGATGAGGAAGGGTGATTGCCCTTATCTGTACATACAACCATATAATCTGTTTCGGTTCAAAAGAATGACCCAAACAGGGTGTGAGATGAATCCTAGTAAGAAACCACCAATATATATGTGTATAACTATTAGTTAACATATATAAATAGTAGGTAATATAGAGATATGACGCAATAAACTAGGAATTATTCAAAGTAAACAATCCTATAGTTTTCGATTATATTCAATTACATTCATTAATTATTCATTCCGTTGAATAATAAAATCTTGGGATATAACCTAATCTATATATACCTTGTATAATATTAATACATATGTCTCATAAGACCATCTAAGAAATCTAGTAAGACTAAGTCCAAGATTTTGCATTGTCTTGGAAGACTTGTCACAATCATTCAATCATTCAAAAGAAACCCTCTTGGAATGTTCTCAGAGTCTAACCCATTTGGTTCAATATGTCATCAATTCAATAAATAATGACCCTATGGGAAAGCTCACATGGCCTAACCCCTTTGGTACTGAATGACACTAATAATTTACAAGTGACCACATGGGTATTTCTCATGGTCAATACCCCAATTGTTCTGCATAGGAACTATAAAATATAATGACCACCCAGAAGCTCTCACATTCAATGCCCTAGAGTCCAACATTCATTTAATAATGACCCTCTGGATAGCTCTCACAATCTAACCCCTATGGTCTATGACCACCCACCTGCTCCCCGAGTCAATACCTCTAGGTTAACAAAACAACAATTATACATAAATGATCTTACCTTCGGAAGCTCTCATAGTCTATTCCCCTTGGTAATAATTTCACAATGTGAATCACATGAATCTCATATAATTAATAACTCCATCCCAACAACACGAGGCATGGAAAAAAATCAAGCCTAATAAGTATCCTAGACCAAATGTTCATAATCAATAAAACAAGGGAAAACAAACCCATAGTCAAGGTATAAAACCATATGCATAAGAAACAAACCTTTATCATACAAACAAACCATATTAGGTAATAAATAGGGTTCAATTATAGAACACAAGATACACCAAACATGGGTATTAATCACTTTAAGCATATATAATCCAAATAAAACCAAAGTAAGGATAAAACCACCTAACTTGAGATTGTATGATGAAAACTCTTAATCTTCGGCCATTGAATCGCCCTAGAATGACGTAGGTCTACAAAAATAGTAAAAACAATAGTCCTTGAAAAACTCATGAGAGAGGATGAATTATGAAGAGAGGATCTAGGGAAAGAGAGAACTCACTGGAGGCAATCTAAAGAACCTGACGACGTCTCAATAAGAACATGGACAGAGAACTGAGAGGAACTTTAAATAATTTAGTCATTCACTGCTGTCCTATACGAACCGAGGAAAGAAGAAGAAGTGTTTTATGGATATGAGATGCGACCCCGATCTGACTCATCAATTAAAAATAAATGTACACAATGTGTTCATTTAATGTATATGTCTTGTACTATCCTCAACTGGACCCCTCTTTAGATGGTCTTCCATGTCACCTATATGGCCATGTGCTTGGCCAATACATGACTACACACGAAAACTAGGTACACAGCATGTACTCAAGAGTACACGACATGTACTCAAGAGTACACAACATGTACTTCGAAAATTTACCATTTCTTCCCTTTTTCTAAAAAGAAACCTAAAATAAAAATCCCATACATGAAATAAAGATCTATGTTCTTACATCAATAGAGGTGGAGATGTGTATTGATAATTTTGAACTAATGCACATTCAATGACCTAATGAAACTCACTATGACATTGCATATGTCTTAAAATGGTGTTGTATACTCTATTGATGAGTTCTTATAGAAAAAATGTGGTGTCATTCAATCTAATCCAAAACATGGTCATCATTTTCAATTATTCATTAACCTATATTGAGATTATGGGTAAATATAATATTTATTATTAATGGAGTTTAGTAGTTTGGCTAATTAATAAGGATAGTTTTGTAGAAGTTATGAAATTTACATTCCATTTAAAAACATTTTAGTTCTTTAAATTAAAATATAATTTACTATTAAATAATGTATCTTTACTTAATGATAATTTTTAAACCTAAATTGACATAATATGTTATTCTTATATGGTTGAAACACTCAGTTTATTTCTATTATCTTAATTTAGCTTCAAGAATAATGTTCTAGCACACCCTTATGGATAAGAGTTCTTACCAAAGGGATTTCTGATTTCAGTGGTTGGTGGATATCGTCAAATGAATGAACCAATTAGTTATTCTTGAGGGAGCTCAATCAATATCCTTACCAATGATGAGGAAAGCTTTGGGCATATACATAATCTATTTTCAGGGTTTTCTTATTTCAGTTTATTTATTCGACTCCCAGTAATATTGGCATAAGTTTCATGTATTCGTTCATTTTTAATTGTCATAGAGATGTACCATGAAATATTTCAACATCTTCTTCAATGTTTATAATAGAATATATAAGATCTTTTTTATCATAAATATATGGAGTAGAGTTCATATCAACCTCTTCATATTTTAATTATTACAAATGAAATTCATCATCTTTCCTGTGATCTCAATTATCATAAATAGATATCATTTCATCCATTTGACAGATAGTATGTGAATAGAGATAGAAGTTCCCAATCCTTGTGATTTTTGTTAGTGATATGAATTTATCTCATTAATATTTCATTGATGTGTTGACCAAGTATCAATCAGACTTGTGTTATGATAGATATGCTAAAATATTAGATCAATTTTCTTTGAAAAAAACAAGAATGTTTTCTCCTATAAAAAAGATGGATCAAAAATCCATATACTAATATATTAGAAGAGAAGATATTGGTTTTGGGATCTTTCCAGTTATCTGTGAGGACTATAATATTTTTTAATTCTAACATTATTGATTCAAAATGATGGATACAAAGTATGAAACTATCCTTCACATCATTAGAAGGGTTAACAAAATAAACCTCCAACCCATTAGGGACTAAAACCTTTAATGTATCTTCCATCAGTGGTTGCTTCAATTTTTAGTTTTAGAATCTGGATTCAATGTAAAGAGTTTTTTAGAATTACAAAGGGGATATATCAACATAATGTACTCAAATTTTATATTAATATAATTCTTTATTCCCTGATGGTACAAATATGGAACCACTTTATAGAGATGAATCCATGAAATTCCCAACCAGAAATTCAAATTGATATCATAATGAATGACCACAAACTCTGAATTAAATACAAGATCATTGAATTTGTTTTTAATATGAT
Organism: Viscum album; assembly: GCA_963277665.1. Classification (NCBI taxonomy): domain Eukaryota; kingdom Viridiplantae; phylum Streptophyta; class Magnoliopsida; order Santalales; family Viscaceae; genus Viscum; species Viscum album. The sequence goes on along the minus strand of OY728134.1, from coordinate 1,081,103,037 downwards.
ATTACCTAATGTATTATATTCAATTCATAGTTACCCTATATTTTCGAATTAAATGGAGCCAAATTAGTTTCTTAATATCTTAAGAGGTGAAGTGTCTAGGCTAGAAGAAGGGAAATTCCTAAACTATTATCCAACTGGACTTGATGAATGTTAACATAATTGAGAATTACAGACACCTATAAAGTTATGATGTGTCTCGATATAGTGATTTCATAGTATTTTTATATAATGGAAATGAATGTATTGAATTATGTGGATCTCATCTCGACAACATATATCATGACAGTGGAAACATCAATCTCAAACTATTTAGGGTGGGAGAGGGCCTTGACAAGGGTCTCTCTGAATTCTTTGGATAGATTAAATATTTATATGATTGTGGGTTATTCTGGAAAAATAGAGATATGTTTGAGAACATCATATTTTTAATCCAATTATCAGTGTCTCTTATAATGAACATGATTATGAGTGTAGGGAATAATAGATGAAGATTTATATGAATATGATGTTACTATGAATGGATTTCTATGAATACCAAAACCTGAACTCCTAGTACAAGAGATAAAAACTAATAATATTTTCTTCCTATTATTATATATAGATTTTTTGATACAAAAAAGTGACTCATAATAAAAAAATAAAATTATAATTTCGTTAACTAATATTGAGTCACTATATTCGGAGGATTGTTTTAGGTAAATATATTTTGAAAATTTTGGATTATATTACATATCAAAACATACTCTATTTATCAAAAAAATGGTCATTTATTAATATAATAAAAAAACATGAATACTATCCTAGCTCCACTCAAGATAATCAAGACATGACTACATAGTTGTTTATACTCATTAATATTCTTTACAAAAAAATTAAAAACATTGGGTGAGAACAAGAACAAAGAATGGGATTTTAAAACATGTGAGGATGAAAAGTGTTTTTTAAATAATTTAATACTTTTTTAAGGTGTTTTCATAAAAACAATTTGACCATTTCAAAAAAAATTTAATAGATACCCTTTAAAATATATAGGGTCTTCAAACAAATTATAAAAATGTGTACTCTTAAAACATTATTTGGGAAGACATAATTTTTTTTTGAATAATTCTATAATTTTAAAAATATATGTTATTAAAATAAATTTTTATTTTTAAAATAACACTCTTACTTTTGAAAAATGCAATAATATTTTTTTTCAAAATGAAATTTAATGATATTAAGGATGTTTTAAAAAAACTGTGAGACCACCTTGATCATTGAAGGCCATATATGGCCCAGTCATCACATTATGGAAATATTCCCTTGATGTTTTTACTCATTCCCCATCCTTCATCATTACTTATAATTCCAATGAAACAAATTTTAAGAATTTTCTTTAACAAATTTCCCTTCTCATTATAATTCAATTAAAATATTTTTTGAAATACACATACTTTGTGTGAAAATATTTTCATGTAGGAAGAAATTATATGTTTAATCTATAAGAACTAAATAAAAATGTTTTATGAAAAATACATACATAATTCAACTATTAATAAATGCATTAATTCTATGTAATTATAAATTCACGTGGAACTCCTTCAAAAAATATTTTATACTAGATCACGAAGGAAGTTATTTTAAAAATGATTGTGGATGATTTATGTATTTATTGGGAGAAAAGAATTTTTTTCTTGTAATATTTTTAAAACTTATAGGTAAATATGAATGAATAAATAAAAATATGTTAATGATTAACATGGTTAAATACAGATACACATAATTCCTATTTTTGAAACAAAACAATTTAAACATGAATTTTTAAAAACTCATAAAATAACATATTTGAAAATAAATCCATAGGAGGAAGTAATTATTCCTATAAATAAATTAGGGAAAAATATAATTTTTCATAGATAATAAAATAATTCATATAATGTTTTTAAATAAAAAAATAAAATAAACATCTGCATGCAAAAAATGATAAGTTTAAAACTCTTTAAAACAATATTCAAAATTAGAATTTTTTTTAAAACAATTTTCTTATGAGGGAAATTTATTATCAAAGAGAACCAAGAGAGTTTTATTTTTTGTAAAAAATCATATAAAAACATGGAATTTTAAAAAACATCAATTTATAAAACCTTTCATCCCTTTGCTAAAAGAATTTTTCCTTAGAAAAACTCTCATTTGATGGTAAATTCTAAAACTCAAGCAATCCTTCCCTCATTGTCTCTCTCTACAACCTCAATGAAGGTGTACACTAATATTTTTTTTAAATGTGAACTATAGGAGAATGAGATTCTTTTTTATAAATAATATACTGATTTATTTTTGATATATTAAATTTAATACTTATTTTTCACTATGTTTAGGGATCAAAATATTGGAAAGTAATGAACTTCATATAAGAATGTTTTGTTTTGTTTTTCTATTCTAAACAAAAACGTTTTTGGGTTTTTATAACATATGAAATTATTTATCTCTTCTTTTTCCCCCATAATCTGAAGGAGAAAACATTTGTGTGTATATATAAGTAACTAACTGTGATTGTGTAATAGTAACATGCAATGAGTAAGATGGTGATGGCCTACTATATCAGTTATAATTTATCATCTTTTATCACATATTCAAAAATTTAGAGAATAGTTCACTACCTCAATGAGCCACATATATATGAGATTGTAAAAACATATAACTTATAAGTAATTTTCCTCATTGTATGTATAGAAAGAATATAACACAACTTAACCCATTATCATGGCTCTATGATCTTAGTTTGGCCCTACCTGCATCCAATAATACTATGAAGACCGTACTTCCTTGATACACAACACACACACACACATATCATTACGTGTGTGTATTTATCCATCATATAGGTAATCTTACCACAATTTTTACATGGAGGATGAAGATGATGAAAACATAGGTTATTATTTTGACATTGTGAGATTTGTACTATCTTTATTCATCTATCCCTACCCCATGGAAACCATCTGAGCAGTTCCATAATGAAATATCACACACACACACATACACACACACACACACACACATTCCACTGATATCCAATACAATGGAATTTCATGAGATAATGATTATTATGTGATGATGTTATTTCTTCATGTGTGAATGATTTAAAATAACATGGATATTAATTACTACAATATTGTCACACATTAATTCTTTTTTTAGATGATCAATTCCCACTATTTATTTACACCACATAGAAACACCATTAAAATTTGTGGGGATCTAGTAGTCTCCCACATTTGTATGTTATTTACCAAAATAGATGAGGATACCAACTAAAACCCTCATGCACATGGACTTATGTTCATTCTCACTCACGCCTACCCATGCGTAGGCTCATTGCTTCACCCATTCCACTCTCTGGTCAGTAAGGTAGAAAACTGGTTTTCCTAATTTGACGGGTAGATCTCCATGTAGGCTTGGGCCAATGGATAATTTTTTTATGCTTAGTTTTAATAATAAATTTGATAACAAAATTAATCATCAAAAATATATTATCAAATTATAATTTTAGTAATTATAAATATTTTATATAATTATAATTTAATCTAATAAATTAAAAAATTCATAATTTTTATTTATTAAAATTATTATAATGTATTTATATTTTTTTATTAGTGATAATTTATTTTTTAAAACACATTACTATATATAAAAAAAATTTACATACATTAAAGACATCTGATTTCCTTAATATCTTAAATATTATTTTTATTTCATTGAATATGTTATTTTATTCACTATTGTATAATAGTATAATTATTTTATTATTATAAATTTCAATAATCATTATATTAATTTATAATACATTAAATATTATATTTAAAACTTTGATTCATTTATAATTAGTAATACATTCATTTAAAATAATTTATAATTCACAAATTATATTATTACTAAATGTTTTATTCTTACTTCAATTTAATCTCTTATGAACTATATTTCTTATATTCCTCTAAAAATATTATTTTACTAAATTCTATTGTTTTAAATATTATTTTATTATTATCTTATATATATTAATCTTAATTTAATAACTTATATTTAATTAAATTTCATATCACTATTATTATTTATATTAACCATTCATAATCATTTATATACATAAGTTACATAATTTAATCTTATTTTCGATTTATTTTATTAACATGTTACCCATAAAAATTTAATTACATAAAATAATTACAAATATGGTTAGAGTATAATTTTTTAATATGAAGCTATTAAATTTTAATATTCGAATATGAACATGTAAAAAATAAACATCTATTCATATTAGTTATTAATAAATAAAGACCAATATTATTAGAGTGGATTTTTTTTAATATAAATTAATTTATTTCCTAATTTATGGTGTTTATATAGATAGGTGTCTAAATATAAAAAGATACTACATGATAGAATATATCATTTCTTTTTAGTAGTGAAATTTTTCATTTAACAAAAATTTTCTTTAATGAAAAAAAAACATATACTGCAATCACATGTCGATACATTCTACCCCTTAATAAATTTTTTCAACAAAATTTTAATTTCTCACATTTTTTTAAACATATGAAGGTTTTCTTAATATATTCATCACATAATTTTGTAAAGATATACGATCAGGAGTAAGAATAATCTTTCATTCCTACATTTGTTCAAAATATATTTCCTTGGATATATAACTAAATGATTTGTAAAAACATATATGATAATTTTTTGCATTCATGATTCATTTCTCAACATAAATACAAAAAAAAAGGATATTATAATTTTTGATAAACACATCAATATGAGAAATTAATAATAAGTGCATTTCACCATAAAAATCATTTAAATCCAAAATAACCCAAACCACCGTAAATTCTATTCCGAAAATAACTAAAAAAATTGAAAGACCATATCTAGATCACAAGGTCTCTCTAAAATATCTTTTTTCCAACATACCTTCATTCACCTAGAATCCAGTCTCAAAATCATCAAAATAAATTTCAAACTCCTAAATTATCCTACAGTTATAACATCATAATATCAAGTGTTGTATAAACCATTGTTTTGATATCAAGTGTGAATCCCCCTACCTTCACTCCCAAATCAAGTGCTTAAAACACTGTACTAATTTTTTTCTCTTCATGTATATAAATGGATTTTATATAAAATTAGTAACGAACATTTAAAATAAACTAATGTTACAAATTAATTATCCAATATTGATTCACTACATTCCAAATATCTTCCTAGGTATTCATATTTAGAGAATTAGGGATTCTCTTACTTGTCTTGAATCATTTCATTTTGGTAAACATGGAAATATTTTTAAATAAAACAAACAACTAGAATATTATCAATAGTAACCCAATATAATCAATTCTTGACCCCAAAATGGCGCCTACTCATAAATATATCCTGTAAAGAAAATTTTAAAAACATATGGGGATAAAAAAGTTATAGTTTTTATAAAAAAAAGATAGGAAACTGCCACTTTATAAAATTTTGAAAACACCAAGAATAATTTTCATTAAAACAAAATACTTTGATATTTATAATGTTTTTAATAAATTACCCTTAAAATCATATAGTTTTATATAAATAAATTCACAAAAAGTATGATTTCAAAAAATTCTTTGAGAAGACATAAAACTATTAAGGTCTTTATTTATTTTTAAAAATAGAAGACTTTAATTTTTTTTTTAAAATCAAGATTTCCATTTTTGAAATCAAACTATAATTTTTTAAAAACACAATAATATTTTCATATAAAATGAAATTTAATGATATTCATTAATATAGGAAAACAATTTGAGGACATATGAATCATTTAAGGCTTTATAGGGACCACTCGTTACATAATGGTAAAAGTCCCTTGAGGATTAGGTTGACTCTCTATCCCTCATAAACAATTATAATTCCCCAGTGCCAAATTTTTACAAAACATTTTTAGTTGATTTATATTCTAGGTATAATTTTATTTTTTTCAATCAACCATCATCAATGTAAAAATATTTTTAGGGGAGGAAATAATTTCATGGTTAGTATAGAGAAAGTCAATAAAAATGTATTATGATAAATAAAAAATTCAATAAAAAAATGAAAAAAGTATTGATTTTAATCAATTTAAAATTCATGGATAACTCCTTTAAATGAATATTTTATATTAGATCATGAAGTAAATTATTTTTAAAATGATCATGGATGGATGATGAATATATAGAGAAATGATTATTTTTCCATAACCTATTTTAAAACATGATGGGAATTTGAAAATGTATAAAGAAAAATAATTTCAAGTGAAACACATTTGAATAAAAATATTAATAGTAATAGTTTCTAAAAGACATTTTATTAAATAAATAATAGTTTTTTTAGAACTCTTAATAAACCATATTTGCAAATAACTCCATAATAGGAGGTTTTGTTTCCTAATAATACATTGGGTAAAATATTTTTTTTCTTATAAAGAAATTAATTTGAATTTTTAAAATAAAATACATAAGAAAATCCCTTATAAAAAAAATATAATTTCAAATCCTTAAACAAACATTAATATGAAAATAGTTTTTAAACAACTCTATCTAGAGGGATATTTTTATATTTAATGTGAATAAAAATAGTTTTTATTTTTTTAAATACATAGAAAAACATATAAATTTTAAAAAAAACATCATTTTTCTAAACAATTCATCCCTTAACCCACGAAATCTACCTTGGGGGAAGTCCTTGAAGGTAACTTCTAAAACCTAGAAAATAGTTCCCTGGCTGTTTAACTCTGCAACCGTAAACAAGGTTTACATTAATATTTTTATTAAATTCACACCAATGTCGGGTGATATGATTTTTATAACCAATAACCACTGTCATTTCTAATATATTCTAAATGAATATTTATTTTAAACTCTATTTGGGTATCATGAAATATGAAAGAATCATTCTTTTCAGGAAAAGTTTATTTTTCTTATTAATACAATAGGAGTATCATCCTCTACCACAAATAATTATATAGGAATTTTCTTTTACAACTTTGGTTAATATGTTTTATCAAATTTAGATCACTTATTGTTTAGTTGAGTGAAATTGATAGAGGTGAACAAATCATATTCATTAGACGATGATTATATTTGGTGAGGATATTCTCATCCATCCATTTTTGGATTCGTGAAGTTATTCTGGGTTTATACAATTTGGGGGACCCATGGATGATGCTATACTTTTTTTTGAGGTCATTTTTGTTAGTTCATAGATATTATTAAAGGATAAGGTACTCTAGTATGAGTAGTAATTGGGAATTGGGTTTGTGAAAGGATAATTTATTCATGACATGATAATTACTAGAAAATTATTCATTTATTTTATGTCATCTGATTACAAATTGATTATCATTCTTATTTGTAACTTATTTTCATTCATAAATTTCTTTAGGAAGAGTGGTTGAGACACATTTAACTTGTTTATTGGAAATATACAAAACTATATGGTCTTAATCAACCATTTATAATTAAGTCATTATGGATAATGAGATTTTGTATTATGTATCTTGATATCCAGTGATATGGTAAATAATTAAGGTGATCATTAAAATATATTTCATTAGGTTTTTAACCTCTTGAAATATGACCGTGTTTTCTTCTAGGGAAGTTCTTAACTACACTAAAACCTACTCATTTAAGAAATAATATACCTTGTCTATCATATTAATGTAATCAAAACTCTTTTATTATTTTCTCATATATTTTTTATTAGAATTATGGAATGTTAATTATAGTTGTTTTTTTCTAGGAGGAGGTACTATATTATGCTTTACTAACGTAGTGGTTGGAGCCAGTAATACTGAAGGATTCTGAGTAATGGAGGATTATTGGGATATTCTAAACATCCTTTTCCTAGAGGAATGTTCTTATTGATATTTTTCTTGGTTTACTAAATAACATCCTCTAGATGTTGTGCTATTATAATAAACAATGATATTATTTTAGGATAATTTTATAAGATAAGTATAGTTTCTGACTCATCGTTCAAGTTCTCTATGAAATTTTATTTTGACTAATATTAGATAAATTTTATTTTTAGGGAACATTTAATACCCTTGATTTTATTTATCAAATATGTAACAATATCATTCTCTAATTATTTGTAGTTAGAGTGGTCAAAAAATTTTATTTTCATCAATGAAGAACTAAATTGATATTGCAATTTCTAGTAGAAATATTCCCAACTAGTAATGGATTCATATACTAGATGATTTCTACCAAAAAATGGAAGGACCCTCTAAAGTCTACATAAAAAATCTGATAATTGATACCTCCTATTGTTATAGGGTTCCTAAAATTGATTTACACTAAAAAGAAAAATGAGTGAGATTTTGTTTGAGTCCTCCTATGCCATTGAATGATGATAAAGTGGGATTAGAAAACATTTCTAGTGTAGAAGTTAATTTCTCCAAATATGGGTATGGTTTTTTTTGATATACTTCGACAAAAAATTCTTTAGTGATGTTTAACCAATTATTAATGACATCAAGTATTTTTTAAAATAGTGATTTTTCTTCCTCTAAATTTTTCCATAGATGATTTGAAGGAGGCTAAGATTTATAGATTCATTACATAGGAAACTAAAGGTATTCAATTGACTTTTTTATTAATTTAATATTATGATAATCAAATATAATGATTGATATAGTGTTTTTTGGGATGGACAACTTGATTATGATTTTCTGGGTTGATAGATATCCTATTATCGAACAAGGATAACCAAAGGATGTATGTGTTCTAACCAGAATCCATGTTTAATTATTATGATTCCATTAAACATCACAATAATAATATTTTTGATTATTTCTATTTTTTCATTTAAGAAGTAAATTTATTCTTCAATTTATTTAACCATTATATTTTTTTGACAGAACATGAGTAGTGGTTTAGTCCACACCCTTTCCTTGATAATTTTTTTGTTTTATTAGTTAGTGATAGAAAATTAGTCAGGGACTCCAAATAATTTTCTTACATTGGATATATAGTATATAATCCTTCATATAACTTATTTATGTGATATTCCCCACACATTTATCCTCTTTATTGTAATCATTATTAATGTCTTTTTTTATAGTTTCGGTAGGAACAATGAATTTAATGTTTACCAATAATAATCCTATGATGGGGACTGAGTCATTATATGCATGATAAAAGAATGGGGAAATATTTATTTCTTAGTATACATCAAATGTTTGATTATAATCAACATTGTCTATTGACTCATTAAAGAAATTTTGATCTTTTCAACCCTTTATACCTTCATATTTACCATATTAATTCTTTTTTACAAGGTGAAATGAGAAGCATCTCTTAAAAATTGATCCTAAGGGAATTTCCATTAATAATGAACATTATAATTATTAAAAAATATGTCACTTATAATAATTATCCAAAAGTTTATCAAACACCATATTATATAGGGTTTTTTATTATAAACTATAATCTCAATGATTTTTATTCATTTTCATTTTTTGAAATATTTTATTATCTTGAGTGACTACAGTGTGTCTCCATAAGACCATGGATTAGTATATACCTATTCAAGACACTGATATCCAAAAAATCCACAAAATTTATAACAGCTCTATAAAATTAAGACTTAAAAGGCTAAATGTTATTTCCCATTTCAATAAGGTGCACATTTATATTTGATGAATTACCTCATTGGAACTCCACAATTAAGCACGATTAAACTAAATGGATCAGAGTAGTGATTAGGATGAGTTACCTCCTAGGATGTTTCCTAGTGTGTTTGTCAGTGAGGGAAGAGAATGCTAGAAGAACATGTGTTGGTCTATGGGGACAATCATTAGTCTGATTACTGACTCTAGTGGGTAATAGTCTATGGTGTGCTAGGAAGGAAACAAATGTATTACAGGAGTCCCATGGGGTCATTTGACATAGTTTATTGCATAAGGAAGGTTGATTCGTTTCAAATGGTTTTAGATCTAATACTCAGCTGTAAGTGCATATGAATTTCTTGGGTTTGAGGTGTGTGGACCAAAATGAGGGTGAAGTGGCTTAATGGGGTAGAGATTGTAACACCCTTGTAAAATTGATATATAAATGGATACATTTCACCAACTATTTTAAAAAAGTACACCTTTATTTTTGAGATACTGCTTAATTAGATCATCACAATTAAACATGATTGGCCTGGAGTGTTGATTAGGATGTGTGACCTCCTGGGAAGCTTCCTTGGGTGTGTGTGAGTCTGGGAAAAGCACATAAGAAGAACATGTGTTGGCATGTGGGGATAGTCATTAGTCTTATATGTGATAAAAGTGGGTAATAACCTATGGGGATAATCATTAGTCTGATAGAAAACCTAGGTGGGTAATATCTTATGGTCTGTTGGGAAGGAATTCTAGGTTTTATAGGAGACCTGTTGGGTTATTTTACCATGTTCATTTCCAAAGGTCTGTTGGGTCATGAAAACATTTTTCATGTACATCTTTAGTGTATTCCATAATACTAGATACTCTATTATATTATCCTTTAGAGTATATATAATATCAATATCCCTATTTTCATCCATATTTGATCATCACAACATCCAAAACCCCTATTTCAAAACTCCCTATAGTATACAAGGATTTATAAAACATACATGATATATATTATAGAATATACAACATCGTCTCCTAAATTTTAGTTAAAAACCATTGACCATGATTAGTGATGGAGTAATTATGATACCTAAATCCATATTTTGGATTCTTCTAGAAAATTTATAGAATCATGAACCTAAAAATGACCTATTTATTATTTAGATTCTCATTTTTCTCTCCACTATAATCACTAATATAAAATGATGATATATCTATTAGAACGAAATCATTTAAACATCAACACATAATAATCTAGACTCCTAAAATCATGATAAAATCCTTATTTTTCATTCACCATGTCCAGGTCATCCAACATTCATAGTGTTGTTGATTCTTTCCACACCAAAAATCTTTAAACCATGGAACTTCTTCTCCATGTTTCTAAAATACTCATATTGAGTCATATATCATTATATAATATCAAAATGTTGCTTTTATTGAAAATAAATTCAACTTTTCTCTCAAACTATAATTATAGGTTCCAAAATTGTAATTAATTACTAACTTGAGTTATAACATTAACAACATTTGGGTTTATTGAAAATCTATGTGAAATTCAAGACTACTGAAGATCCAAAAAAGACTAAATAAGAGTAGAATATTTCTAAAATCATTATAATTTTTTAAGATCAATGATTTATATAGAAACAAGTGATCAAGAGATAATAATATGCTCACCATGTACACATATTAACTTCATCTCCAGAAAAATATTTGTCGGTAATATTTGAAACTCCATCAAATCCTCCATAAATTCATTCATATTGACTCATATTCTAGATTATTATATAGTATTGAAACATTCCCAATATTGTATACCATAAATTATATATAAATTTATATTTATCTCACTTTATATATAAATTATAATTTAATTCTCAAATTCAACTTTAATACCACCTGATTACCATTGAGTAACTTCAACTTTAACTGATTTATCCTTATTTTTCAATAAAAATAAAGGGTGAAACTAAAAACCATTAAAAAGGAATGTTAAAAATGGAGATATGGTACACTTTTAAATATCCTCAAGATGAGGCGGAGATGAATTTGGAGTTTCAACCAATGTTTCTTAATATTTAGCATGACTAATGGTTTTTTATGAATGTATACCACTAGTTTATTCATTCTAATATACTCTATATTAATAACTCTCTGGTATTTATTTCCCTTAAGGAAATCGTACTAAAATTTAATATATTCTGTATGAGAGATTTTTTATATAATTCTTTATCAACATAATAGAACTCCTACTATCACAATTGATCACTATAGGTACTTACATTTATATACCAATATCCTTCAGTTGTTACATTATCTATAGTAATTGATTAAAAAACATTTTATATGAAATATATTTTATGTTAGTTGTATTAAGATATGTGATCTCTTTATTCCTTATTATCTATTCAATGTAATTCTTCCTGAAAAATAATGTTCCTATACGGGTATATTTTACATCTACAATGTCTTCTATCCAATCCAAATATGAGTATACTAAATATTTTTTTTAATAATTTGTACAATAATCCAATCCCTAATAACTTATACCTCAAATGTAACTCGTGATTCCTTTCATAGTAGTGAGATGTTCCACTTTTATATTACAATGAAATTGAGCCTCCATGAATGTATCATAAACAATATATGACCTCATTAGTATCAACTATAACAAGATTATATTCATCTCTAGTATAATTTATGATCTTTATGCTTCCATTGGTATTGAAATTGTATTATAATCATGTATTTCAAACTACTCAAAAAATTCATTGAATAATTTTCTGGAGAAAAAATTTATATCCCTTGTTTTAAACCATTTTATTATTCTAAATACATAATATCTTTGATAATTGATATATAAAACTCCACTATCAAAAAAATTGATAACTACACCACTAATTTAAGCTTTATCCCACTAATTATTCTTTCTTTAACACAAATAAATACCTTTAATTATAATTCTTTAAGTAATTTCACATAGATATTGTGATCAACACCACATCCCTTTAATTCTTTCTTCCTTAAGTATGAGTCAAATCAGGAATACTAGATTCTAAGTTCTTGTTTAGATCCATAAAATTCGTTCATAACTAAATAAAACATTTATTTATCATAAAAAAATTTAAAACCCAATGGGGTTTTAATGTAAAAATCCACCTTAAGCACTCCACTCAATAATTCAATCTTCATATCTATTTAATAACCCCTGAATCCTCTTTGAATGATAAAAACATGAAAAGTATTATTAAATAAAGTATCACCAATGATGAAAAGTAATTTCTACAAATCTATTCAATAAATATATTCATAGCCCTGTCACACAAATATAATATAATTTGGGATCACATTCACATGATCATGGTATTTATTTAATAACCCCCACATGGTTCTAATGATATTGCGACCATCTAGAATCATAAAAAACAACCATGTTTGATTACTATATATTTATTCAAGATATATATTCATGGATTTACCCTATGAATCACCCTTCTTCACTTTTCTATATTATTTTGGTTCCTACTGTGATAATTGAATAGTTTTCTGAACACTCATAATCAGCTAAATTCATATTGCTATTGATATATATCCAAAAAATATCTAATTATTCACTATTGAATCACCTACTCATCCTTTGAGTTAGTAATTTAATTTCCTTATCAAGATCATACTCCCATAATTCAACCTCAAAACACTCAACATAAGATAGATTATTTAATTATTAAGAATTGATGTCATCATCCCCTTCCTCATAAACAATTCTTTTAAATTATATTTTCAATAATTTATTTATTATTTAAATTCAATCACATTAACATAATTTCTTAAAAGAAAACTTTTTAACCACTAATTGATGTTTATAGGTTTTAATCATTGTTGAGTATCCCAAAATAAGCATTGATTTTCCATATCAACATATTTTCCTCGATTTCAATCCTTATTTAGGATGTCACATCGACTTCTAAATACTCTAATGTATTGAACTATTAGCTTAATAAAATTAATCATCTCATACAACATTTTATTCTCTATGAGAATTAATTGATATCAATTTTACGTAGAGACAACCACATAAATTGTTTCTTTATAATAGTTCCCAGAGATTCCACTCATAATAAGTAGTGTTTTCTATGATATTCACCATGTGATTAAGCCCTTACCTAACATTATTTAATTTTCAAATAATTACTAATGATATTCCATTCTTGATACCATACTTCTCAAGATAATTATCTACTTTAATTAATATATAATTAATAAGATCATATGATCAAATAATTGTTATCAATATTTTGTTTTTTTATAGAACTCTTCTATAATCATTCGATGTATTCCCATACCTACATCCATTTTAGAAAAATATAATTCCACCCATCCTAAAATATTCATTAACAAATAAAATAAAACACCATTAGCCATGATTATGCGAATGTGTTAATAAACTTCACATATCAGTGACGATTAAATATAACTAATTTGATTCAAATTCATTTTTTTAGTTTTTTGGGATATCTACCAATTTTCCACTCATAAAAGTATCACTAGTATTCTCTCAATCATAATCCAGATTAAAAATTTTGAGCACATATTTTAACACTGATAAATTCTTAATGATTTTTAATGTATATTCGTGATCCTTTGATAAAATAATATATTATTCTCTTCCACTATAATGAGAAACGTATGCTCATTATTATCCACTTGATATAAGTTCACATTCATTATCCATCCATTCATTAAGTAATTTTAAGTTTACATCTTATTAGGAAGTATATTCGATTGGATTTCACTTTTATTACTAAGTCAAAATGTTGACTTATAATCAAGATATTATGTCTAAGTCCATGCTTATATATAAACTCTAGGTTTTAAGTTCATATTTATTAAATATTACTTCCACCACCATTAATATTTAATTCTCAATTATTATGGAATTGAACAATTCCATTAATTTAACCTTTCAAATCTATTAAAAAATTCATATTCTTGATCATGTGTTATGAGTACCTAGTATCTAGAATATATATGATATATTTATTTTGATATAATTAGATCAATCATAGTTAGTATTGCCTTTTCCTTCATCCTCCATTACTACCACGAAACATTCAATTGAGTAGAGACATAATAAATTCTTTTCTCATTCTATTTAGCATAAGCTGTGTAGTTATATTATTTTTCCTTAAGTGGGTAAAAAATGTTTCCCAATTGAATCATGTGTAATTATATTTATTTTATTATACTATGATTTCCATCTAGGTTTTTCATCATATTCTTAACCTATAATACATATCATTATTACCAAAATTTGAACATGTAATGATATATCCATAATAATCATTTTTTAATTGAATGGTATAATATGATATCCATATCTGTGGTTATATTGAATGCTCTTCACTATCAATAAAGTCATTCTCATAAATGTAATAAGTCATAGTGTATCTTAGGTAGGAAAAAATTAGTACTTCATCAATGGAAATATTTTTTCAACTATATTACATATATCTACATTCTCTAAATAACTACTTGGTTTTTTATATTCTCTCAATGGTTTAGTGTTATCCCCGACCTTTTACTACCTTTTACCCTTCACATTTATAATCCTCAATTTTAATGTTTAATATTTAAAATCAATTACATTTTTTATTGGGTTAGTTTGGTAATTGAACATTCATTACCTTTTTAACACTTCAAATTCAAATTTTAGACTAATTTAATCTTGTTCTAAAAATATGCTAAATGAATATTTTTATAGGAACCTCCTTATTTACACCTTGATATTTTCTTATTAACTTCTCTATAAATGAATTTAATTTCTGTTATAGCTTGTGATACACATAATTTGTGTTCTAAATGAAGTTTAATACATGGAAATGTTATAACATATCCATTAAAATGACCGTGTGAATGGGAATAATCACTATTTAAAAATAATTAATAATAGTTTTAGATAAAGAAAATAGATTTTTGTAAAATCATAATATTTTTTTAAAACATTTACATCAAAAAATGGTTTTATTTATTTTGAATTGGAAAATAATATAATTAATTTTAGAAAATTATATTAAATGTATTTGGAAAAAGGAATTTTGTAATAAGAATTGTCATAGAGTAATTTTTTTATAATTTTATGAAAAGAATGATTTTTTGATAAATAGTGAAAATATCAATTTTTATTAAAAACTGTATTTTCATTTAAAGAATTTAAAAAGTTCTATTCTATTTAAAAATGGTTTTAAATATAAAATTATTTCATTTATATTGTGAAAAATTTGATTATGGTCAATATAATTAATTTTATATTTTATTTTGGGGTAATAATATTTAGACTTAAGAAAACATTTTGTCACTGAATCTCTTTTTCATTATGTTATTGGGTTTAATTTTAAATTAAAATTTCCATTATATAACTCAAAATTTGAAAAATTTATCCCGTATTTAGAATCAAGATGATAAAATTGTGTAAATATGTCCATTTTGTTTCTGTACATTATGAATAGGAACCCTGGTAAATATTTTCCACCTCAGTAATAGTTTGATGGGTAAAATAAAGTTAGAACCTTGGGTTATGAAATAAATTTTATATAACACATTAATTTAACCTATTATATTAATGTAATTCCTAAATTTAAATCCAAATCTCAAATACATGGCAACATGGTGACATTGTTTAGGGATTATGGCCATTATATTAATTTAATTAAAGAATAAATATATAATGTCACTCTCTTGACATCAATACCAATATACATTTCACATAACGATAAAAAGATGATAAGTTCTGTTATAAATTATTATTTTAAAAATTAATTATTTTATTATAATAATAAATTATTTATTATTTTTAGTTATTAGATAATTACCTAAAAGAATTGTGTAGCACCGATATAATATTTATTTAATAAATAGAAATAAAAAAATTAAAATTAATAGTACTAAAAGTACTAAAGATTGAAGAAATATTGTATTCCATGAATATTTTGGATAAATATATCATATTATAGACGTTGAAAAGATTCATATTCAAATTTTCATACTATCTTCTTTTATTTAAAGTCATACTAATTTATAATGTAAAAAATGGAAAAAACTTATATTTTATGATAAATAGTATTTTATTAAATTATTTACATTTCATAAAAAAAATCAAGATGAAAATTAGGATCATAAGTGGTTTAAAATTTCATCCCTTGGCCATTTATGATCCAATTTTTACCATATAAGTTAATTTAAAACACTTTAATATTGAAAATCTTGTGGAGATGATAGAATAATCAATAATAATATTATAGAGATAATGGAATAATCATCAATGTTCATGGATTGGAACTACCAAACAAAATATCTCATGAAAAATTAAATAGTTAACACATGAAAACATATATTTCAAAAAAGAATTATTAAAAAATGGGTGTTGAAATGATAGAAGTGTATAATATATGATATTATAAGTATGTAGATTATTTTTAATATAAATTTAATATATTTAAATGTTTTATACATGAAGCTAGAGATCGTTCAATGATATTTTAAATTTATTTAAGGGGTTTATATTATAATCTCATTGTTTATCAAGATTTTTTATGATTAAGTTTTCAAGGATTAAATTTAATGAAATATCTATCTAGAATATAATGAATTTTATACTCTTTATGTTATTCATTAAAATATAATTTTTTCCTTTAATTTTCCTCACTTTAATTACTCAAGAGACTGATGGTTTATTTTTATGAAATACCATATATATTTGTATCTTCAGTTAAAAATTCTTTTTTCATCCATTTCTATATTTTCTAAAAATCAATTTAATTATTTTTTTATTATTAAACCATGGTTTTATAAAGAAATATTTACCTATTTTTTAAATTTTGAAAAATGGTTTAAAATAAATCTTCATTCCATTCTTGAATTAGGTACTCATGAATTTTTTTATGAAAATATAAAAGGGGAATTTCTTTTAATATACAAAACATGAATGGAATTACTTTTAATAATGACCACTCAATCATTTGAACATTAATTTACATGTTTCATATGAAATTTTTGAATAAAAAATTTACTTTAATATTTTCAAATTTTTTATATTTTAATATTTGATTTTAAAATGAAATATTTATTTTACTCAAGAAATATTCCATTGTTATTTTAAAAGATATTTTGTCTTCTATGAAAATATAATTTTATTTTACTTAGTATTTACCTTGTATATGATCTAATGATACCAAATTTAGTATTTTTATATATGTTTTATGGATTTGATGATATAATATACATGAAACCCATTTTATTTTCCATGGATTAAGTTGTGATGAATTTTTTTATGATATTTTATGAATTTATTTGAAAAGATATTTTACTATGTGATTTGTGAGGCTAAAATTATATAGATCATAATTTGAATTGGAAAATATTAATGTTTTATGATCTGTAATGTTAAACAGAAGGTTATCCTAAGATATAAAATGTTGGGTACAAGGGAGGTTATCTGAAGCATGAAAATAAAGGCATGAGAGGTTATCCCACGACCAAAAGAGGGTACAAGGGATGTCGTCCCAAGAATGAAGTGGGGACATAGGTGGTTATAAAAAGAATAACATTTATTTAATGTATTTTTGGGTATCCATGATATAATATTTATTTTGTAACATCCTTTTTTTGTAAAGTGTTGAAACTTTCATGAAAATTTGAGCTTTTCATTTGGTGGATGCACCAAATCATAAAATAATTCTAGAAATGTAAATCTATGAATTGAAAAAATTAAATGTGATTTTTTTAGATGGGTTACAAGGTCTTATACATGACTCAAGTGTTTGGATGAAATTTGAGATCGTGGTTGTCTGAAAACATAGATTTTGGAAAGGTAAGTGGAGGAGCACAGTTTTTACATGGTTAGTTCCAACAACACATTCATGTATGTGGTTTCAGATGGATTTTTGAACAATTCATCTGAGGCAGAACGACCATATGAGTTTTCTATATAAGAATACATAGAGGATCACATGTATTGCATATGGGTTGTCAAATAGTGTGCATATCCATTTGAGGGGGTTTCCTTTTGGATAATAGGACCACACAATTAATACATGGTTAGAAAAACTACGCGTCCAACCCATATGTATCATTAAAACAGAAAAAATAAACATTTAACCCTCCGGTCCTTAAAGGGGAGTTTCCCCATTTCTACTCCCATTTCTCCATGAGGTCCCCTTCATGCTCTCACCTATTATTCTACCATTTAATGGTGGGATCATCATAATTATTTGTCTAATTTTATCATCATCAAATGAATTGGAAGCCTCTTGGTAAGTATAACAACCTTATTACTTTAATTTCTGGTTTATCAATCCAAATTAAAGGATATTTCAATGCAATATCACATGCCATATTATTAAGGGAGTCTACCTCATTCATAATTTTTTTATCATTATATTTCAAATCAATGCTCGATAATGGATGTCTAGTGCATCATATGCATGAGGTAGGTTGTATATGGATTATCCCTTAACTACTCATCATTTCATAAAAAAATATCCATTGTTCCATGTGTCGGATACTCGGAGCATTTTTTCTAAATTATGAAAATCTAAAATTTATTTACCTAGACCACTACATAAACCTCTATGAGGGCCATTGAAATTTTTAGAAGATTATACCTAAATGATAACCACCACATTGGTGTTTCACATGTATCCCCTTTATGTTTAATGTGTTTAATTATCCAAAATATCGAAATGTGTGTTTGTCTTAACATATAATAGAAATCATTAAACGATGGTAAGAAAATTGATTGAAGTATTTTTGGTCTTATAAACTTACTCGGTCCTTGTTAAATTATAATGTATTAATTTGTAATAAATATGGATTAAGATAATAATAGGACTCAAATAATTAAGTGTTTATTATGGACATGATTCTTTATAATCTAACACCACTCTAAGGTTTATTACCTTATTTATTTTGGAAGAGTTACCAGATGAACATAATAATTGATCAGTGTTATGGACACAAAATTTTCCATTATTTATGATTCATATAATTAATGGAGTAAGTAAAAAAGAATAATGATGAATGTATAGATAGAATGTATACTTTCATGTCCCCTTGTATCATAGTGAAGTGGTTTGATTAAATTTAGGGATTAGTGACGAATTATATTTTGGTATAGAATTTTTTATCATTTATTTTTAATCATTTAATGTAGTGAGCCAATTAAATTATTATAATACTTGGGAAATAAATGGATACTTATTATGGAATTAATTGGATATGATCATAGTATGATATAGATTATAAATACCATGAGTGATACATGGATTCTAAACACAGAATTCCTTACACATGCTCAATGGTTAAATGAATTATGATGTAGAATGAGTGGTTCTTGGTTACTAATAAAAAATATCCATCGATAGACTCATAGGTTTCATGATGTGATATATAAAGTTAGAGATACTTGGAAACATGATACATACTAATAACAAATGACTCCAAGTTTAAATGAGATTATTTTATACCTTGGGAGACACGTAGATTCTAATACAGAATTCGATGGATGGGATCAAAGGTCATGTGATATTATATTATTCTTGTGTGTAGATTTTTATTCTATAGATTTATAGACCATTAATGTTATTATATATGTATAAAAATTTAATATGACCATTATATAGGGATACCTTTGGTTATCCTTGGTTCCCACATGACTATTATTACATAGATACACCTAGGGTTATTTACCATGGGTCCCATATTTATTCTTTATTATTATCATGTACAGAAATATCTGACATGGGATGAAGCGGGTACAATCATCCATGAATCCATGAGGGACCCGATTCTGACATGGTTTACATTTGTTTATTTCAATTCTATTCTTTAGTTATTATACCCACAAATTTATTTATATTATATTCATAGGACAGACAACATAATGTACCATTGGTGGTGTCCTACTGTGTTTATCTCAAACCATATTCAGATAACTATTTGGTAACTAAAAAATACTCATGGTTGTAGGTTCAGGATCATCGATTATGCTATGTAATGAAACCCGTGTACATGTAATATTATGAGAATAAAACTAAACATGTTATCTAGATTCTCTAGAATATAATAGTGGGGAATTTTTTTCTTTTAATTTTTCATGTTATGTGTTACCTAATGAATGTTTATTAGTGTTTATTGTGGTACGTTCATGCATGATTATTCATCCATTTATTATTGGATATAAAATGATACTATATTCAACAACCATTATTTATAATTTCTCCCACTATTTTTAAAACTAATCCATATGTTATAGTATCCTCACTGTACCACCTTTAGATCCTCATTAGAAGTCTAAATCCTCTACCAAATGGGTAGGAATTCTTTTGGCCACATAGTGAGTCCACTTGTGGAACCATTTTAGTGATTATTAGGATGGGACGCTACTAGTGGTATCATAGGTTTCTTTTCCTTTTCTACTTACTATTTGGGGATGGTAAACATGAGTCTAGTAATGTGTTGGAACTAAGTATATAACTCATGATTGGTTCTGGCCAACCCACATTGGAGGGAAAGATGAAGATGACATGGATATGGCAGATGTTCATTATTATAGTTGAATACTACATCACCATTTGTGAATGATGTAATTTTACACTATTTATTTATTTATACTCATTAGCCTAGTATGATAGGAGAAGTGGTGTGTTCAAGAATCATTGTTGGATCAAAGAGATTCATGTGCCATTAACTTGTCATTCCATGTGTACTACATTGTTTATTTCCTAACAAATGATCGTTTTTATACCTATTTATATGATTATTTAGTATTATTTCCTGTATAAAATTCTTATGTGATTATGTAATATATTTATTTTTATACCATTATTGGATGATTACTTGTATTGTGTAATATTTTTTACCTACTAATATGATATATTCCATGATTTTTTATGTTTATAGTATTATTGCTCTATGGTAGCATATGTTGATGTAATTATAATTTATGTCTAGTTAAACGATGTTTCTACACAAAAAAATAAGTGGTGTTTTCCAACATAGATATATGGATTCATTTTATTTAACTTACCAGTTTTGACATGTTTGATCCATGGTCAATTGGTTTCATGGGATAAAATAGAAATGATTACGATTAAATGGGTTCTAAGCATGTGACTTTATAAATTGTAAATGGTGACCAATATAATTGAAAAATACTATTTGACCTTATATATTTTTACTTTGATGGAAAAAACATAATAGAGTTACATTAATTCCAATTGTAACTTATAATGGAAAATACCCATATAAATGGGGAGTGGTAATAGATATTGTTGGAACATGGTATACATATATATTAATGCTTATAAGTGTATATATTGGGGATGATAACACATGCGACTAAATCTCATAATGGAAAACTTGGACTAGGTAGGTCAGTTGGGGAATGTTGTTTATAAGACAAGATAACTAAGGGTCTTTGGAAATATTAATAAAATAATCTTATTAGCTTAATTTAAATGGGATTAAAATTGTAATTTATAGATAGTTGAGTACATAAATTGGGAATGGATTCCCATATAACAGAACCAAGAATGGCTTGTTGGGACCCTCGAAGGATGCTGTTATTTCTTATATGCCTTAGTACCTTACCCCATGGGGTATATTTATTCTAATGGGATGGTTAATTAATGTTTCTGTTTCTTCTTATATGGTGTTGCATATAAATTCATTATGCAATATCACTAATCCATTCCACTAAAATTGTTAATACACCTTTTATCTACATCTTTGATGTAATGATATAGATATTTAGTTAATTATTATTCTAGTTACAACATAAAGGGTGTTTTCCTCTATATCTAGTGATTTATACTTCTTTAAATAAGACTACTTTTGAGAAAATTGTGTATAAATAAATGGTTAAAAATGAATTATGATCTAGATCACCTTAAAAGTTTCATGGCATCAGCAAGATAAAATAACATGTACAGTTTGTGAAATGTCTTCCATATAAATGGTACTTGAACACTTAGGTGTGAGGATCTTAAAATGATTTCATTAAATTTAAATTAATGATAATGGCTGAATTAAAACCCATTTATTATTTTTATAATGATAGAACCCTCCAGTAAGAGATATCTCTAGAATTTCGTTTACAGTCCAGTTGAATGGGATTGAAGGCCTTTTTACGGAACTTTGAAGAATTCTTCTTAGGATGCATTGGAACTGGTGGTCAGGTGGTAATTCATATGGACCTTTTAGGTATGAAATTAATTTTAAGGATGATGGGTGATACTAAATGAGGTCATATAAATTTTTTGTAGTGTGCTTGGAGATGAGAAACAGGTGCACCTTGTCCTGAGTTCCATGAATGGAAAGTGTTGTATGCAGACTGTTTGAGTTAGGTTTTACTTTTAGATGATGAAATGTTAACCCTAGGTGGATGATTTGTTATTTTTTATGTTAAACCTTGAAGGGGTATTACTAAATACAAATACCCAATGAGTGTCAAATATTTATCCTTTTATGTTATCATTATGACCCTTGTAGGTTGGGCTTTTATTTACATGCTTCTAGTTTTACCACATAATGGTGATGTTTTAGGCGTGTTAGATGTTTTTTTGATAGATTCCATTAATTAGAACATAATTCCTATGTGATAAAAGTTAGGAATAGGTTGGATATGTAGAGACCCTTAGAGAGATAGGGACCTTAGTAGGTTATTGCCACTACTTTGAAAAAGGGAAACCTATGAGAGAAAAGGATCTAGGTTTATGTTTTCATTAAAGGAAACAAGTTTGGTTTTACACTATTTTCAGGACTGATGCACAATGGGTTCTCAGGATATATGATATACGTTTGGTGATTCGTTTATATTTTGATGAAGTACCTAAAGCTCTCTAGAATCATGATTGGATTGGATGGTAATGACTATTTGGGTTTATGGTCCTATTAACTTGTGGTTTTCACAGTTGATTCTTGAAATTTATGAAATGAAGATGTGATGTGGGCAGTTGTTTGATGAATCATGTTATAGGTGAGTTTCTTGATTTTTTAGAGGTGTTCCAAGGTAAATGTTGAGGTAAAAATAATTACATGTCATGTAGCATGGTTAGAATGAACATGTTGATATAAGAATCACAGAATGTGAGTCGGGTCATAAACTAGGTGGAATAGGATGCACACCGACTATATAATGATGAGTTTATTTTACAAAATTTGTGCGCAAGAGATGGTTTTTGTTGAAGGTTGATGAAAATTTTGGTGATGGATGATATTCAATGGTTTCCAATGATAATTCTTACAGTAAGGGTAATAGAGAGATTTGAGTAAATTAAAAAGGTGAATCCCATGATGAAGTTTTTACTGAAAACGAATTGGGAACCATGAGATAGTCGACCCATTAGTGGAACTTGATATACATGGTTATTATTTGTAGTTTAAGGTGTTGGTAAAGTAATATTTATCCTATTTTATGTGAGAATTCCTCTGGAGTAGTAATACTAATTGATATATAAAATTTTAGTGTACTTTTGGTTTAGATATGATTTAGTCCAATATATTTACATAATCTTGAGTAAAATGAGTGAGATTATTCTCTATTATGTGCTACCTAGAGATATTCTATAGTTTTACATAGATACACTTTTAGAGTTTCACTCAAAGGGTTGTTTTAGGGTGACAATATGGTGTACAAATTATAGGTTTGAGGGTTGTAACCCTCATTACATTTTAAACTCAATGTATATCATGTGAAACATTCTATTGAAATTTTAATAGGTGATGGGTGACATTGGTGTTGGTTCTGTGGGATGAGATAGTTCTTATCGATCCCATTTTTTATGTTTAGGCTTCTTGGGTCATTGGTTATGGTAATGAAAAAATAATTCTTTAACAAAATGAAAAAGAAACTCATAAGGTG
Organism: Viscum album; assembly: GCA_963277665.1. Lineage (NCBI taxonomy): Eukaryota > Viridiplantae > Streptophyta > Magnoliopsida > Santalales > Viscaceae > Viscum > Viscum album. The sequence goes on along the minus strand of OY728134.1, from coordinate 1,081,078,486 downwards.
GGGAGATGGATGTCAATCACTAGATGGTGAAAACCATGTGAGAAGTGTCATAAGATATTTCGATCATTCCTTGAATGATTGTTTTAAATATTATTCTTTATTGAGTAAATATATCAATGTATGGATGTAACCCATGGTAAATTCCAGTTATGGGTATAATTATGAATTTGGGTAAAATCATTATGTGGGTGTTATTTCTGAAGTACATTATGAAGATCCATGGGTAATGGATCATGATAGTTTTAGTATTTCTGATATGTAATTATGTTTATTTTAGTTGGAATATAGTTTTTCCTGGAGACTCCACTGAATGTTAGGAAAATTCCTTGGTGACCATACCCGTAACTACCTCATTACCCCTTGAAATGGGGATATAGAATCTAGTTTTGATAATTGGATGGATCCTAAAGCTGGCATTTTCAAGGAAAATTTTCCAAATGTAGATCAACTTCTATTTTCTTATTTGGAAGAATTAAGTCAGGCAAGGAATCATATTTTTAACTTCAAAGGTGGAGACAAGTCAGATAGGGATCATTGATGGAAATTTGGAAAGACTAGTTAATCTTGATATATTATATTTCGAGTACTTAGATCAAATTAGTGGAAGATTCTAGTGTTCTTGTGTGAGATATGTTGGATGTTTTAAGTGAATCATAAACACATTGAGGGATTTCTCCTTTATGAAATATCAATGGTGGGAAAACCACAGTTCAGGATTGGACATTTAAATCTATAAAATATTTTGGGGTGTGTAAGATCCTGACTAATTTATGAAGGAGATAACCATATTTATTTGAAGTTTGATTACTTGGTTTGACCTAAGGTGAATTCATTGTGTGAAAATGTAGGATGCAAGGGTGTCTAAGACATGTTCAGATCTAGAAGCCCAAGGTTTTGGAAAAGGCAGTCAGGTTGCATGTTTATTAGAAAATGTGAATCACATGTCATATGATTTTATTAAACTATGTAGAGGTGTCCAAACTACTATAAGGGGACACAAAATTTGATTAAACAATACAACTGAGGATGAACACCCATGTAGTGTTGTTATAAATTTTGACAGAGAAAAAACCATGGTTTTTACATTGTTTTCCAAACTGTGTGCATGAACCATGCATGGGGATCTTGAGATAGAGAGGTGCACATGGCAGGAACATAGTTTTCTAGACATGAAACCAAACTATGAGTTCTATAATTTCTATTAAATGACCAATTTACCCTTAATTAATTTATGTTTTAACCCTCTCATTCTTTTCCCTATTTCCACCCACAACAATCCTACCTTTCTCCCATCGATAGCTCTAATGAAGAACAATCCTAGGATTTTCCAAAACACTATGATCCAAAGTCTCATTCAAACGTCATTCATCTCATTAGATGCAAATTGATTAGTTATCTATTCCTATTTCACCTTTCACTATTTTTCTTATCTTTTAGTTAATATATTTTGGTGTAGGCCATAATGCCCTTTCTAGGGTGTTCTAATATTCTTCTATTTTATTATGATATGGGTTAAATCAAAGACTGAGACTGGATCAGTGTTCCTATACCATGATATGGTAGGTGGTTTCATGCTTTTCCCTTAAATTCAATGTTTTTATATATATGTCATTTTTTCATGCGCCAATATTTTTAGAATCTAATATTAAAAAAATGATTCATGAGTTTAATGGGTAGTATTGAATTATAAAACCAACAAGACCCATTAAGGTTAAATTATAGTTTAAGGACCTTTCATTTATACCACCCCCTTGGAAGCATTTTTGAATTAGAATAAACCACCACGGGTGGACCTTTTCCTATGAATCACCTTTGAGGTGTGGCCATTTATATATTGACTTAGGAATTTCAATGAATTATTCAATTTTTAAATTGAACTGAATAGTGGATAGATGGAATGAAAATCTATTTCCTAAAGATTTTACCTAGTTATCATGCTTGGATATGGATGGGACAACTTTTATAATCAAAAATTATAATTAAAATGAATGGAAGGATTCATGCGATGCTAGGTCTTCTAAGCATTTGATTTTATTTAAACAACCATATAAGGTGATTTAACTGATATAAGGGTGAATGAAAAATGGATTAAATTCTGAAATTATATGGTATGGCTGTAATGTGGGAACATGACTTTTCTTTTTGACTTTATGAGAGTGAGAGGTTGGTTCTAGTTTAATATCATTGCAGACAGACTATTTAAGATAGTAAAATTAAATGATTTTTTTTGTGATTCTCCTTGGGTGACACAAAGTTTATTTTCAAATTCCTTGGTTGAATTGATTTGGCGTATATATTTCTTATGAAAGAGTGAAACTTGGAATTCTTTATGGACATACATGGATGGACTTAGGGGGGAAAGAGTTTTATTATGCCTAAGTTGTTCTTGAACTCCTTTATGGAAATACAAGGATAGAATCAGGGGTCTAATTATATTATACACCATGAGAAACACTTGGTCTCCCTTCATAGACCTTAAACGATGGACTCTGTTAGTGGTGAATTTATTCACCACCTAGATCGATACTGGGGTTCCATTGAGGAATTACTAGGACAAGCTTGTAGGGTGTTTGGTTCATACTATACCGAGAGTGATATCTGGGTTCCAACATAGGAATGATAAGGATTAAATGATTAAATGATAATTACAATGCATCATCCAATAAAATTTACAAGAGTGGATTTGGTTGGATCTGTACACATTTTGGATGGCATTATACACATAATATTGGATACGATACATGGGGGATTCTTGGTGTGTGATTCAGCTCCTAAGAATTAATTATTAAATAGATTCATGAATGATTAATTACTTAGAGATAGTCAAAACTAGTATGAAGTAGAAAGCAGAGGATGGGTGTACCATGGGAAACCAAACCTATTTGGGTTATTACTACAATTTACTTCCATATTTATAGAAACCAAATAATTTTTATTATATATTCACCAACTGGATGGAATTAGACACCATTGGTGGTGGTGTACTATGTTTATTTCACACATTTATCACACTGCATTCATGTTACCTAGATAGGCTTCATGAATAAATGTGAGGACATGGGAAAGAACCTTCCTACTGATGGTTGATTGATTATGCATTGGGGAAGGGGAGCACATGATTAGGACATGGCTCTTAATTCTATGTGAGATATTCTTTTGTTTTTTATTTGAATACACGTATTTTACCAGATGCATGTTTCCATGTCTTACTAGTAATTCTCAAATAATTCCATGCTCATTATCTATATATAACACTATTTGATTATATTAGCTAGTTATTTGTACGATGGATGTATATTCTTCTACTACTTAGTTATTTATTTTTCTTTACCTATAGTTTAATATGATTATACTACTATGATACTATATGATTTTGAGGTTATAGTTTCAACATTTTCCATCATAAATCCTCACTACTAATTTATAGACTCTCGAATATAGGGAGGAACACTTGAGGCAATTTGGCCAACCGAATCTGTCTAATGTTGATTGAATCGGGATTGAGATGTCACAAATATGTATCAGAGTAGAATATATTATATTTTCTCTTATTGTTTTAGAATAGTATACTAGAGGTTAGGAATTAGAAAACATTGGTAATTAGAATTTTATTGGGAGTAGATAACACACGTATAAGAAAAGACCAAAATTTATAGAATGGGATATAATGTTTTAGATTGTACTTTTTACTGTAGCCTTTATTTCATTGTCAGGTGATGCACATGATGTTTGATTTTCAATATGACTGGATTTTTTCCCTTAGAATGATATGGAAAATTTTCACTACATCATTAATTATTATAAGTACTTTAGTACTTATATTTCATGAATTATTCTATTACATGTTTATATTACTGCATGAACAGCTTGCGACATGTTTTGGTGCATTATTTCTCTACCAATGAAATAGTGATAACATTTCATGCTGGGATATATATTATTGATGGTTGGAATTAAATGGGTGGAAAAACTAAATTTATAAGGTGTAAGTGCCATTATAAATTTTAAGTGGTGATCCATACAGTTAGACCTTTTAAATATAATTTCTATATAAATGAAAATTAATTTAAATTAAACTGAATTCTAAAATGAAATGGTCACCACTAAATAGGGAATCCAATTGAAATTTAAATGGTTTTTCCCTATATATATTGTAATTTAAAATCTTTATATCAAAAACTATAACTTTAGTAGAGAAATTGACCCTAATCCAAACATAATAGTGGGAAGTAGGTAGTATCTCTTTCTTTTCATGTTATCAAATGATTACCTAGACTTGTATTTTTCAGTAGGTAGAGGGGTTTCATTATTATGTGGGAATGAATATACCTATCATATTATAATATTTTTTCTTTTAGTGGTTGTTAAATCAATTATTGAAGTTTTTTTATTGGAATTTATAGAGACATTTCTCCCCAATGTCCTCATGTCGTGCTCTAGGAGGGTGGCGATGAGCATGATTCAGATGTGGTGGGCCCTATGTCACCAATAGAACCTCCATTAATGCCTCTTGTGACACCCCTATTTAGGGCCGATATTGGAATTGATGACAAGTTTTTAGATCCGTTCCTACGATTTATACAGATAGTTCAGGGAGCCCCACGATCTGCCCTGATTATGGTAGAGTTGACAGGTGAGTTCCAGTAGCAGCATCCACCTTCATTTATGGGGGATGGTAGACAATATTATTCAGGGTCATGGCTATAGTCCATGATATCATTTTTTTGATTATTTCTAGACACCTCATGAGAGGATATTGAATCTCACCACATATATTCTTTCTGATTATTTCATGATATGGTGGGATGCTATTAATCAAATGGATCATCCCTGAGATATAGGTTGGAGGGATTTTCATATATCCTTCTATGAATATTTCTATCCACGATGTTGATGGTCCATAAGGCCTGCGATATTATACACTTGTATTTTGGAATCCTATTAGTGATGGACTGTTCAAACTGTTTTATAGATTCATAGCACTTTTCACTTATTCTGTTAGGTGACGAGTTATTTAAATCCACGACAATAAATTTTGGTCTCAGTTATGAGATTAGATCATAGGTCAATGTCTTTTGGATTAATAATTTATCTAGAATAGAAATTCAGGTTCTTATCACAAAGTTCAACCTATGATAGGATGGAGGTTAGAGAATGGTAGTTTGGAACCAAGATCTAGAACTACATTGAATAGAAGTAGGAAGAGTCATATGGAGCATCCAGAAGATGATATTAGTTACCAGGGATGACACTCAAGTAACTAGGTGATGCTTCATCAATGTGGTATACTGGGACATACAAGACCTCAGTGTATGATGGACCCAGTAAAGTGACGTTTTTTTCGGAAAGATGGTCCATCTACAATGCTTTCATTGATATTTTCTTCTATTTTCTCTTGAGAGAGGGTTTTCACTAACTCCATATTCAGGATCAGTGTCATTAGCTTCACATCGGGTAGAGAGTTGGAGTATAGATGGCCTATCAGGATAAAGAGGTTCTTATGGGTGTGGTAGCCATACATTGGACTGTTATCTAAAAAAGAAGAAGATATGCTCAGGGTAGTTAGTCTATTTCTGAATGAAACAGATCAAGAAAAATCTATATAGTATAGTTGATACCTTAGGATCAAATTTCTAAAACATATATATTAAGAGTTACTATTCTGATAGCCTATTTGTTAGTATTTTCCATTTTTTGAAACAGGTTATTATCATAACTTCATATTCGTGCCTATTGTGGAGATACTTAGGTTATATGTTTAGTTCTCTTTGGGAATGATGACACTTAATACTCGATGGGGGATTTGATCTAAGAGTATATGAAAATGCAGGGAGTTCCCCCTTGAGGTAGGTGGGTGTCACAATGTATGAGACATATTTTTTCTCAAGATGAAAATGTTAGATTCCATTCTACGGATGTATTGGTTGAATCCCTTTCATAATTTCATAGACTTATATGCCCAAAGGGTGATCTTCAGAACACCAAATGGTGGTGTTTTTATTCAAAAAGGTGTATGGTATTTCTTGGAGAGTTGAACTAGACCTGAGCATAGTGGGATTGATGTGATGATAGTCTAGATTTATATCTTATATCTAGATCACCATGGAATGTCCTAGGTAGATTTCCCTATATTAGTTGATTGTTTTATAATTTTTTTTTCTAAATGACTTTTTAGGATTGCCTCTTGAGAGAGTTGTAGAGTTTTCAATCAATCTTATACCAAGATATGAAATTATAACATTCCTCCTTATAGGATGATTACCACTGAGTTACAGAATCTCAAGAGGTGGCTAAAGAACATGGAGTAAAATGGGTTTATACGACCCAATACATATTCATGGGTTTCACCAGTCCTTTTCACAAAGAAGGAAGATGAAAATATCTCTTGTGTGAATATTAAAAAATTGAACAAGTTGATAGTTATGAAAATTTATGATTTACCTCTGATAAATGATATATTTGACTATATTTACAGAGCTTAGGTTTTCTAAAATATTGATATGATATCTGGGTATCATCAAGTGTGTGTTATAACTTCAGGAATAACTTGTATAACTTCTTGAAGTAGGTATGGTGTATATGAGTATCTGGAAATTTTATTTGGTCTCATGAACATGCCAACAGTTTTAATGGAATGGACGAACTGAGTTTTCCATCCATATATATTGGTTTTTGGTGGTACTCAAGAAGATATCTTAGTGTATTATCACACTCGACATGTCCATTCCATACACCTTGAGATCATATTTGATATTCCAAGAGGGAATCCGTTATATTATATGAACACTATGTTACACTTCTGGGTGGATGATATTCACTTCCTGGGTTATATTATATTATAGATATGAGTATCAGTTGTATAAGATAATGTGAGATATATAGTTACCTATGTGAATCCTAATAACTTCTTTGATATATAATGTTACATGGGGATATAAGGATATTACTTGCGCTTTATATAAGACTTCATACACTTTGAAGAAATTCTTAAAATCTATCCTATGATGGGTGTGGAGATTATATTGCCAGACACATGAGAGAAAATATTTTAGGAACTGAATGGGAGACTTAATTTAGTGTTGATCCTGATTCTTCCCGAGATGAGGAGAAGCTATATAAGATATTGTTATGAATAAATTATTGGGAATGAGGTAGTTTCAAGGTAAGGAGAGTGATTCATGGTATACAATTATCTTCAGTTTAGTCCACATGAGAATAATTACATAACGAACAATCTCAATTTATAATTTTTTGGCATACCCTATGTTCTTATTGAAATTACTTACTTGGAGTGCGTTTTGTTGTGTACAAGGTTAAAAAAAGTCTCAATAATTAATTTAAATAGTGTGACTTGAATATTTTTAAATTAAGGTGGGTTTAATACCTACATTCCTTTGACATAGAGAATGCCTATATGTTGAGAAAGGGAAATTCAGTTGTTGATACTCTGAGTAGGTGGAATCAGACACATATGGTTTTGGAGGCTAGTAGCGAGTGGTAGCATATGGACATATTTTTTTTTGAGAAGCATATGGAGGTTCGGGACAATCATGGATAGTATGTACTCGTATATTTATTAGTGACCTTTTCACTTGTGGAGAGAGTGATGGTGAGGCAACTATTATATTTTGACGGTTTGATCCTATGTGAGAGTGTAGTAGGTGATGACCTTCCACCTAGTTGAAATGTTGATGATGATGTGATCTTTAACATCCATAGACATGTTGGGGTTCCTACAGATGTAAAAGAGGAGTTTATCTAAGAGTACCATACCTCAATATCATTAGTAAATCCTGTTATATCCATGATATATTGAGGATTATTCCATAAATACTGGTGGACAATGATAAAATAGGAGATAGCTGGATTAGTTTCTCGGTGTTCCACCTGTTAGCTGGTGAAGGAAGAACATCATCGACCAATAAGGATTTTAGAACCACTACTTATTAATAAGTTGGAATGGGACAATTCCACCATGTATTTCATGATTTCACTACCAATAACGTCTTGGGGGAGTGATACGATTTAGGTTATGTAGAAAGGTTGAAAATGTTTTACCATTTTCTTCTTGTTTAGGAGACTCATTCTATGGAATAGATCCCGGGGATTTAATTTTATTTGGTCATATTCCTCAATAGGGTCCTAAATTCTATCATATCAAACAAATATGATTGATTCATGTCATGGTTCTTGATAAGTTTACATAGGGAACTAGGTTCTTGGGTACGTTATTATACAAGATATCACCTACATAGTGATGTTCCTTATATGCATACATACATGTTTTGTAAGACATGCTCTAAGAATGAATCCTTGATATTGGAGGTCCTTGGGAGAAACATTTACCTCTCTCTAAGTCCACTAATAATAAAATATTTTGGTGAATATATAGATGTATCTTTATAAGGGCCTATATGGTCGATCGTGTTGTTCACCCATGTGATAGATAGAGGCAGGAGAGGTAGTACTACTTAGTCCTCATCACATTTAGGAGACTTTGGAGTAGGTTCAACTTATTTGGAAGTGAATTTCTACAACTAATTCTAAAAAAGAAACCATATGTTGATCGTTACTATCATCCACATATGTTTGAGGTTGGGAGTTAATTTATCATAAATGTTTCACCTAGATTGAAGAATTGGTAGATTTTTAAACAAGGGATTCTATAACCTCATTACATCCGGCCCTTTGAGATTCTAGAGAGAATTAGTCTGGTAGCCTATCAATTTCAATTACCTCAGAGGTATTTGGTCATATATTATTTCTTCTATGTATCTCAACATTGTCGACATTATTCTGATCCATCACATTATATTTATCCGGATGAGGTTGTGTTGGAGATAAATATATCCTTTAAGGAGTTCCTTATCCATATTATTGATTGCAACGTGAAGGTTCTCTGAGGCTGATTAGTTCCAATAGTATGGGTTCTATGGAATCATAGCTATGTACAGGATGAGACTTGGGAGTGGGAGGTCGATGTATGTTCCGATTGGCCAGAGTTATTCTCAGACAATTGTTTACCCCCATTGGAAGGTAAATTTAAGGATGAATTAAAATAAGGGGGAATATCGTAAGATCCCAACATTTTTTTGAGGTACAAAAAACTTTTTATTTTTTTATTAATGATTTTATTCATAGGTCTTGAACTAATGTGAATTCTATTGATTATTTAGAGGAAAATGGGGGTGTCCCATTCTTGTTCGAAGCCCAGATATTGAGTATTTCAAAACTATAGCTAGGCCACATGGTTATTAGAAACCATGGAATATAAGATACACCATTTGATTAAATAGTGTGGGGTGGTCCATCCCACTGTCAGTGGCCATACAGTTTTAGGAAAACATTCATCCCAGTCTAAACTCATATACAATGTTTATATAGTTTTCTAAATAGAGAAATAGAATAGATTGCACTTGGTTTCCCAAACAATGCACATAAACTATACAAGGGGGTATTGAGGCAGAGAGGTGCACTGGGTTGGTGTAGAGTTTGGCTAGCCATGAAAAAATACTATGCAAACCCAAAATTTAGATGGACATTGATGATTTTTCACTTATGTCATTTAATTTTAACCCTCTATTTATTTTTCTTATTTCCTCTAGGAGATAGCCTTTCTTTATTAAGTTGAGATCTCCCATGATGCATAAGCATAGGATTTTCCATGAATCACCAATTTGGACTCAGATTCAAACATCATTTGTATCGTTGTATGTGTGTTGGTGAGTTCTCCATTACTCTTATAACTTTTGTTGTTTTTTTTCTATTGGCGATGCAATTTTAGTGCAAGATATTATGCATAATTTTTAGTAAATTTGTTTTCCCTTCCATTTTCTTCTGATTTGGATCAAATTAGAGGCTAATACTAGATGAGTGTTCCTCTAATAAGATAAGGTATCTGTTCTCATTATTTTCCCTTAAAGTTAGGCTATTTATATATATTTTAATATTTCACACATTGGGATTCTATGAATCGATTAATTAAATGAACTAAATTTTGATTTAAATGGGCAGTCTTGACTTATATGTCCAATGATACCCATTAAGGTTCAATTATAGGTTAAATAACATTAATTTGATAACCCCATTGGTTCATTGTTCAATTACAATAAACCCCCATGGGTGTCCCTTTTTATACGAATCGCCTTTAAGGTGTGGCCTTAAACCTCTTTCCATCAAGATCACAATGAATTATTTTATTTGTAAATTATAATGAATAATGGTAGGAGGGAATTGAAGTCCATGTCCATAGGATTTCATCCATTTCTAATTCTTTCCAATACATGATTTGTCTTTTATAGTTGATGTGGATAATTAAAACCAATGGAAGTATTCATGTTATACTAGTCCTTATAAGCACATGCTTTTTTTTAAATCATCTTATGAGGTGAGTTAATTGATATAAGTGTGATAACCAATTGAATTAAATAATGAAATTATGTTTTATAGTTGTATTGTGGTCCTATAAACATACATCTTAAGATGCTGAGAGTGATTGGTGGGTTTCAATTTTGGATCCCATAGATAGATTCTTTTGTATTGCATAATTAAATAATGAAAAATTATTGTGATGGTACTTGGGTGACACTTCATTGATTTTATAACTCTATATATAGACCCATTTGGTTGTAAGATTTATTATATATGAGTGATACTTGGACTCTTTTATGGAGTTCTAAAGACAAAATCTGGGGGCATTCAATTATTATGCCTGATTGATACATGGAATCATTTATGGACAACCAATGATATACTCTGAGGGATGTTTATATTATGTGTCATGTGTGACTCTTGGGCCATTTTCATGGTTTTAAAATGAAATAATCTATGAGTGGTGACTTTATAAAGTACCTAGAGAAATAATAGGATTCAATTGAGTAATTCCTAGGATGGAATTGTAGGTTGTTTGGTTTATGTTATACTTGGAGAGATATATGGGTTCTGACATAGGAATGCTTAGTATGGGATTAGGTTATGTTGATGTGAAAAATAAATAAATTATTATTATGTTTTTTCTTCCAATACAAAGAAATATCTTGGTTTAATTTGTAGAATTGCACTTTTTTTCTTCGAGAAAAGTGATGTAATCGGGAACACTCAATAAAGTGAGTTCGGTTTGGCTGATGGTCAATTGTTGGCTGTCTGTTTCATGCCCAACAATAATCATTGTGTTAAAATTATAACTCTTACCCTGAAATTCTAATATTCCACCATCTATAACTCAGTACGTACCTAAATTCCAATCTTTTTTTGATCATATGGGTTTTTAGAAGCAATGGCTCTTAGGGAATCACATTGGTCAAGATGATGGGAGGTTAGGATAATCTCACCCTTTTGAGGAATAATTGTTACTTAATCAAGGACTATCTTATAGATTTAAGATATGTTATTCAATTTATTCCTAATACCAATATGGGACTATCCACCCTAACAAAATTTTCATTGGATAAGTCTCTCTCCTATAAAAAATAAAAGGCTCTCATTTGTGAATCTATTTGTATGTATTAGAGGTTCTCCATCCGTTTATAGTAAAGATAGACTATTTAGTTTATGAATCCATATAACCAGGATCTTCAAGATTTTTTCCATGAAGTTAAGTGGTTAATATTATGAGGAAGGTAATAATAAGTTCTGAGGCATCCTGCATATCCTAATTATTGTAGGAATCAAAACCCACATAGTTCATTTAACACAGAAAGTTTATTGTCATGCAGAAAGGATATATATGGGTTCTCTAAGACACCATGTTTTCAAGATAGAGTATCGAGGATAAAAACATTGTATCCATATTATTGTGAGAATAATAGTTGTCATATTTAATTTATACTCTATGTCTACTTATGGATGAGACAGAATAATCATCCCATGGGAATGTATGGGCCCCTCTGGATGAGATTTCAGAAAAATGGAGAGGATTATGCTGAAGTGGGTGATAATTTGAGCTCTAACATTAAAAATAAATCCTACGTATATTTATTATGATAATAATAAGAGTTATCAAATTTCATTCATTCCCTTGGGACAAACCCCAAGGTAGATTTCCTCATATGGGGGAGGTCTGTATAATGTCATTCATCAAGGCATACATAATTATATTTTCCAAGATCGTGGAGATTCATCATTCAAATAATATGATTATTGAGACTACCTAACCCCACATGAGAAATGATAGGTATGTGAAACAAGGGATAATTTGTAATCAATATCACTGCATACATGTGAGGGACTTATGTTTTGGGACAACCCTTAGGACATACATATCCTGATTATGGAAGGAATCAATGTCATCATATTTTTTTATCCATTATTACACAATGATGTTTCCCTAATCATTTTATTGTATTATGTTATAAATGATACAATTATTTCAACTTCTTAATATCACGTTGAATTATGACCATTTTGAGAAAGAAGGGAAAAATGAACATTCTCATTACATAGGGATGTAGGGATTATGTGTTAGGGATTTCCTTATAATACTGATTTGGAGATCTAATAGTAGATAAGTGTCCTATGTGTCCTAGTAATGTTATAAATTATTTTCACTATCTTTCTTTTTATTATTAGGTATTAAACACATGAAAATTTCCATTAGAAGGTTGATATGGATCTCAATCCTTAGATAGGTGGAATACATATCCTATTTATGGAAGGAATTAGAGTTATTGGAGTTCTTTTTTATTGGGGAATACACACTAAAACCACCCTTGGAAAGTTATAATAGAGATAAAAAAAATTGGAGAGTTGTCCTAGCTATCCTAGTTATGGAAGGAATGAGAGTTATCATAGTACCTTTTTGGGGGGATTACACACTCACACTGCCCTAGATGACCAAGTATGCTTGACTATCTGTCATTATTTGATTGTACATTGTACGTGACTTGATTTATTGCTTGAAATGTTGGAGGGTATCTTTCAAGAATATCCAAATATAATCAAATGATCTAGTTTATTTTTCTAGAGGACTTCACATAATCTGGATGGCATATCCAAAGGTTATCACATGATCACAGTTGACTTTTCTAAAATATATTGAAAGACCTGGATGGTTGATCTAGAAATCCATTACATGACCTTACTGAAATATATATAGGGTGTCAAATGATCTATCTCGCTTTCCCATGTGTCATCATAAGGGTAGGATGAAGCAAATGGAGGGCATTGTGAGATTCAGTTTGAAAAGTTTCAGAGGGTGTCAAATTTCCTGGATAAAATGTATAGAGGACATCATGATACTTGAATGGAATGTATAAAAGGTGTTGTGCAAGCCCGTAGAAATTCATAGGTGCTACTTTGAGACATACTGGACATGATTTGGTGTCACCATATGAATCATGAAACAATTCTAAAGGACATCATGAGGTTTAAATTTTTAACTCAGAGGGTTCCACAAGGCTTGGATGGATTTCCCAGGGGACACCATGTGACTTTGTATAATATTCCTAGAGGAATTCAAATGACCCAAATAGTGTACCAAGGAGTAAGGATGACATTTCTTGATGTTGTTCCATGTCATAGATGGTTCACAAAAAGTTCATGATGATCAATGTGTATTGTATTTTCATAATTCTCCCACATTTATCCACTGTTCTAGACTTTATATTGAGTATGCCTTCTATTTGTTCATTGTTAGTTTATTTTTTGTCTCTTGTGGTAGTGTTTCTAAATGGTGAATTTTTCATGATGGGGTGGTGGATATATAGGCCTCTCCACCCCATTTAATATCTAACTTGTGTGGCTCATATTGTGTGAGTCCAGGATAGAGTCAATGAATGGCTTCAATTCCATTTTTATTCATGAGTCTCTTCCATGGATTACTCTGAGATGATCACTTAATTTTAAGAGACCTTGATTTCATCATATCTAAGTCTAGTTTGTTGGATTATATACAATTATTTAGAACAGGTTGACTTATTTATACATAAAAAAGGAATACCATATTATAATATCAACATGTCGATGGGACTCCACAACATAAAAGTACCTACTCAAAGTTATTCATGAGATGCTTAAAGCCTTTCCTCAGATATTTCATAAGGCAATGATGAACTGTTGAGGCACTCCATGGGATCTGGTAATCTTGGCATGGAGACTGTCAAAGATATCCTATGAATTTCCATAGCATTCCATAAGGTTTTTACGACCATGAGAGTCACCCATGACCTCTTCTTTTTAATTATATTTTTATTTTACAATGGGAAAGGGTCATGTGATATTACAAGAGTAATGTCAAAGACAATTACCCAAACTCTTGATAATGCATCACATGACCAATAAATGTCTTATAAAGATGCATGTGCATTTCATGGAAAATCGTATATGTTTTTCCTTGGGGAGAGAACAAGGGAGAGTGATGTTTCATAGTAATACCCAAGTCATTTTTCATGACGAGTATGAAAAGACAATGATTATTTATGACATGAGGCATACATATCATTAGAGTCTCGCAATGTAATATGGACAACCATGGATACGCCATTTGATTTTCCTGATCACAAGTGGATTCAACATACTATTTTATTATATTAATTTTATTTTAAAATTGTTTTGAGGTCTTCTGAATTTTCCTGAATGTTGTTGAGGACAACCATTCCCCTCATTGGTGATTCATTACTTGACATTCATGACCGCAAGAGGTCTCTTTGTTTTAGATCTTTTCATTTTATTTTCAAATGTCTTTTAGATGGTTTCTCCGGTGTCCCCTAGTAGACAAATTTTTTGGTCCGAGTGAGCCAATTTGACAATCATTGTGTGAACGTTGGTTGTATGAGGGGCATTGATGTGAGAAATAAGTCTTATTTAAGGGTCTTTACAAGATCTTTAATAGACTATGAACATCATATGGTTCCATTGTGTGAACTTATGTTGATCATGCAGTGACATTTCCCCTTGAGGCTAGTGTGACTTGCGAGCATTATCCTCCTTATTCATAATTTTCTTTTGTGGTGAAAATAATACCCATATTTAGATATTTATTCCATTTTGAATTTATCAATGATCATTTGGCGGGCGTCAACAGTTGAACTACCTCAAGTGAGATGTTCATGGGGATAACGACTCAGTTCTGAGGAATGTAAATTCTCACCTGTGTATTTGGAATTATCATGAATCATTATCTTGGGAGAATCATGGTGTTAAAAGAGATGTCTGATATTCTAAAAGATTCTCTATATGTGGGGATATCCATTAATTTCACCAACTATTATTTCTCTAGAGTACTCTCTCTTTTCCTTCGTCATAATATTTTTCTGCGAGACCCAATCATGAGACCCCTTCGTGAGCCCTACTTTGGAAAGGACTATTATGAAAGACCACGTTTTCTCAAAATCCCATCAGAACTGACTATAAACAATATTTTGGTACCTTTTGAACACTGGTTTTGAGGATTTTAAATTTCTTTGAGGGTTTTTCAAGGTCTATTGACTCGGTCATGTGGTTTATTGATTATCAAATGATTCATGTGACCATGTGTTGGTCCTGTCAGTGTGATTTTCAAAGGTGTTACGTGATTGTATGACGCCTTATAGGATCGTGTGACCCACGAGACTGTCAATAGTTTGTTGAATCATAAAATCCATATAATTGTTCTGAATTTCGTACTAATTCATGAGATGTTCATGATGATACAATTTTATTAGGTTTTTATTTTGATGATATTTTATTTCATCTATTTGACATATTCCACATAATCTTATTCATCTAGTTTCTTGTTCTCATCAATCATCCTCAACTATATAAAATTAGAGGGCCATGAGTTCTAAAAACCATAATACTGACCCTTGATATCTTATTTATTCAGATAACAAGTTTCATAATAGGTTCCTTAAATCCATGCTTCAGAAATACCCTATATCACTATGACTTCCTAAATATGGATTCAAGTAACTAGATTATGTAGTCTTACCCCCCCCCCCAGACATTAATTTGACATATTGTAGGGTGTTAACTTATTCTGACCATATTTTGATCGTAATTGTAATGGAAGGCTAGATAGTCACAGTTCAACACTAGGGTTTGTCTTTTATGTTGGGAAACTCTTCGTTGTTTCCAGATAACTATAATTACATTTATTAGGAAATTTATTAGAACTAATCGAGTATATTTTACTATTATAAGAATAACCCTGGTAGCATATAGGGATTGAAATGTGATCTCTGACCTAGGGGTAATATTTTTGAATGAATGAGAATGGCCATTCTAGGTCAGTAAGAGATGTATAGAGTCCACTGAGCAATTATATATGGTTCATCATTATGAATAGGGGTGGATTTTCCAGGTCATCATCTACCACAAACCTGGTCTCCTTTGAGAAATTAATAGAAATTGGTGTCCTGACACCAACAAATTCTACTTTTTCTATGGTTAAGTGGGTATCATCCAATTGGAAAACTTCCAACTAGATGGGATCCCCCCACTTTTTGATATGTATGGTTAGTTCCTTCCTTCTTTGGATTTTTTGGATGATATCGTGTAGTATCTATTTGTAGCAAAGGAGATGCTTATTATTCTGAAGGAGAACTATAGATGGTTCCAATGATACACTCACTCATTCCTTTCATGTAATGGAACTATATTTTCTTTTGTTATAGCGTGGTTAGACCAAATTCCATATGCCCCCATTATTTCCCTTCTCATATGGTCAGTGACAACACTAGATCGTAATGGGCCTCCATGGAATCTATGGACTATACATAGTGGGGATACCATGTGAACCCAAAAATCAATCCATACCATAGGCTGGTAGGATTTATAGATTTTTTTTTGAAAATATGGATTTTCCTAGAAGGGGATGCACATTCATGGATCTGTGTCAATACATTTGTGATGGAATCACGAATTTTGGAAGGAAAACTTTTCAAATTGGCCGGGCCTATCCTTGCATGCCTTTACCCATTCATTCGCCATATTCAGCAAGCTAGAACCCCCTTCAGGATAAGTGGTCTTCTCTAGTTCTTATTTGTCTAGATAAGGGATCATTTTCATTATTATGAATATTACAATGCTACCAAGATCCCTAATGCCTTTTCTAACCACAGACTATTGAACATCTCTAGAGTTGGATCAATGTCGTTAAGATATTTTGACATTAAGGATTCACTAAGTGAGTCTGATAGATTTTATTTTACCCCTTACAATGAATTGAATGTGAATGTTATCGATAATAGGAGTGGTTCCCTTGATTAAAGGTCATACATGATCTCTTTTTAGGATGGGGTTCTTATAATAAGGGTGGAAAGCTAATAATCTATGAGCCTTATACACCATATCAATTCTCTCATCAGTTTGGTTGTACCCAAAGGGTTTACCCTATTTCGTTTGTCGATATTTTAGGGTAGTAACATCCTGGTTTCATTCACTTATTTTGGGTGATGCCGGAATGTGAAGATACCAATGTTAAAATCATACATCTTCATGTTGACTCTCACGCTCTCCATACCTAGGATTAAGTCATGGACTGGGTTGTTTCTTAGCCAGATGGCAAGATGAGATTGTTGGTCCATCATGTGGATGGACCCCTTTACTCTCCAACCCTATTTTCAGTGTTGATGATGGAGTTGATCAAATATCTAGGAGAAACATCAAGAAATAAACATCATTCCAGTGATGACTACCCTGATAGTGAAACAAAATCTATTTTGGAAATTATTCCATTAGAACAAGCTATGGATGATATGACTACTAAGATAATGATATATGAGTCTTCTTATCCTATTTCTTTATCAACTCAACTATTTATTCTTCCTCCTACCACACCTACTCCATCGGTATTATAGGCATAGACACAACATCGAATGATCTAGAAAAAAATCCATGCCTTGATTGTTAAGACACCCTTGTATGTATTTTGAGACCCTAAGGAATACCTGAATCATTTATTTCAGGACTTGGGGGAAGGTTTTTTATAGAAAACCACTGTACAAAATCATGATAATTTTTTTTGACTCGATAAGATCTATCCATAACTGAAAATATTTTCATGATCTTGTAGACATGGCTCCTCTTTCTATGTAGATTAAGGAGACATTATATGCATTGATGTATGGTTATAAATTGGTATCCAAATTCTAGGCTCATATGGATGCTTGGATTGTGCATATATAAATATGTGAGGAAATCATAACTCATCCTAGGGATTGAATTTCAACATCTTTATTTTCTTGGAATCTTATTAGAAGAGGGTTGATGAGTTTATGTCTTTGTATGAGACTCCTCATCCCTAAATAGAAGCCAAATAAGTTGGGTGCGCGACACTTTAGTGTTCAATTGAAGCTTGTTTCCAAAATCATACCAACCTTCCCAATGAAGGTGATCAAATTTTACCATAGTTTGAACCATATAATGCATTCCATTTGTTATGTAAATTCATATGGACTTCATGATGTTAGGATTCATCCTGTTTTTCTCATTATGAATGAATGAATTTTATAAACATTCTACATTAATGTCTAGTTTTTTTTTCATTCATGATTTGCTTGATATTTGGATACTCTTATATGAATTTCCATTAATACCCATCATTTTCATTATTTCATATAAACATTTATTTCTTATTTAAATGTTGAAATTCCAACAGATGCTATCTTGAGAAATTCTAATGAATTCCCACCCTCATGAGATACTTCCTGGATATATCTATTTCATTTAGTTTGAGATAACCTGAATTATAGAAGGATATTTGGGTAGAATTCATGTCATGTAGGGTGATTTATCTTCATTTAACAAAGCTGATAGGCATGGATAGTGAAACCTAATTGTTGTAAATCCATGTAGAAGGTAATACAACATCTTTTAATCTAAAGTTTTCTTTTTCTATAGTTTAATGTCTTTTTTCATGGACTTTCTATTACTCTAGTTTAAATTATTTTATCATGGAATTTATATTTCTATAGTTTATGTTATTACTTCTTGTAAATTCTATTATTTTACTTTAGATTCTTTCATCTTGGACCATTGATGTGACACAGTTTAAATTAATTTAGCTAGATCCATTGATGTTATATAGTTTAGGGCCTTTTATTTGGACCTTTTATGTGTTCTATTTTAGGGTCTTCGAGCTCAAACCATTGATGTGTTGTAGTTTATAGTCTTTCAACTCAAGCCTTTGATGTGATGTAGTTTAGGATCATTTAGCTCGGACCATTGATGTGCAATTTTTTAGGGTCATTTAACATAGACCCTTTATGTGCTATAGTTTTGGGTCTTTTATCTCAGATCATAGGTATGATCATGGGATATAGTGTAGACACACCAGGAATGAACCAAAAACACGTTGAGGTGTTGGGTTCTGCCATGGGGTTAATGAGATTTGTGATGATTGGAGTTCCTTTCATTCATGGATGAGATAAGTTTGGTTGGTAGAATAATGTCTTTTTGTGTTGGTATCATGGCCCATCAAAGGGGTATCCAATCTTCTATCAGGTTCATGGAGGATTTAAGTAAGAAATATGTATTGATAGAAAAATACTATGGATTCATGGTCTTCCTAGACAATTGGAATGTGGTTGATGTAAGTCACTACCAAAAAAATTGATTCTATGAATACGGGATATGAAAGACATTATAAGTATTTCTTGGGATATTTTTTTATGTTAGGTTCCACCATGGTGTCTCCAAGGATCACAAATATTAGAAAGAAGTCCCTATAGAGCCAAGATGTCACCTGTTGGTGGGTCTCATCCCTTCTACGTTAATAGCTTTGCCGAACTGAGATATCTCTTTTCAATTCCAAGGGATATGAATGATTTTAGAGGACTCAATAATTTAATAAGTGACATTGGTTATGGAAATAAATATATAGAGGGTGGACTCTGGCACCTTAGAGAAATTTATCTAATGAGTATGAGGCTCAATCCATATTACCAGTGGTTTCAAATTAGGAGGTGTGGGAAATCAATGGTTTGGGAATGGATTATCACATTCCTTCATTGAGAAAGGGTAAAAACACGTAACATAGTGGGTGTCAAATCGACTTGAATAGTTTATTACATAGATTTTATATCATTGTCCAAATTTATTATGTCTGAAGTAATGATATGGGAAAATCTTATCAAGTATGATCCTAAATAGATTGTGGTGATGGATTCTACTATGCTGTTGTCAGGATCACAAGTATGTGATATCCCTTTATACTGAGCCATGGTGTCTCAAATTGGTGGGATGATGCCCTTATGCATCAACATCATGGACAAGAAGATATATGTATTTTACTTTCCAAGGGTTATGAAAGGTTTGTGATGAACAAAGGAATTATATATCATGAATTGTGACACTCACATACATAATATGAGGGATGTTACATAATAGCCTAATTAAGATAAATTGGGCTAAGATTGCTCCAAAATCCTTCTGATAAGGAGATGAAAGTGTTGGAAGACATAAATTTATGTTCTTAGATCATGAGTAATGGAATGGGAAAATCATTTCAGGGATGCCTAAAAACAAATTGAGGTGTTGGGTTCCACCATGGAGATGTCACGCTCACTAGAATTAGAATTCCCTTTATAATAGACTAAGATGTCTCAAGTTGGTGGGTCTGAGTACTTCAATTTCAATATCCTGACTGAACATATAGATCTATTTTAATTTCCAAGGGTCACATATGTTTTTTGGTGACCCAAGGTGCTCGATACCTAAATTGTGGTATATGGGTTGATGTTCTATAAAATATATTTGGAGAAACCCCTAATTTGGTTGATCGAGGTAAGACCCTTGTGAGATCTTATATGGGATGATTATGGGTGATAGATTACATAGTTTAACATCATGTAGTGGGGATGCACTTTAATCTATTTAGTTTAATGCCATTCAGTATAGAAATTGCTTTTATAGTATAACGTCATCCGATAATGACATATTTGTTGGAAGGGTGTGGTGAATATTTTCTAGCCTCTTACTACCCGTTTGATGAATTTTCTTTCTTAGCTTATAGAATTCAATTACATTTCTACTCATTCTTTTTGTGAAGCAAACATGGTTGCAGATGGTCTTGGTAACAAGGGATTCATCCGGGACATAACTTGGTAGGATGATTTTCCTATTGATTTGCTTCCTTTTTATGATAAATACTGTAACAATATTCCATCCTTCAAACTCATGTAATCCACATTTTTCTCTATTCACGAAAATTTTCCTTGGTCTTTGACTGAGGAACCACCTTCTTTAAAAAAATTTGGCCAAGAAGTTTACCTTATAGTTTAACATCATGTGTTAACGACGTGGGAACATATGCAAAAAAAATTGTGCATGATATATTATGTACAGAAAACCCCATATATAGATATAGCACATACGTAGACCAAATCAGATTTTATGAATTTATCATTTGTTATCATTGGGAACAGGATTGGGGATCTGGATGTCCCTTTATACACTGTGATGATAGAAATCAAGCCACTCATAGTTGTTGAAATCTCATGCAGTTTTACATTATGCAATGATGTAGAAGATAAACCATCATGAAAGAAAATAAATATTACAGCTAGGCCCAAGGGTGTAAATGTTTGTGTCACTACATATCTCAAGAGATTGAGAATCAATACACACATAGTTTTAAAGGGATGTGCAGTTTAATTTCGTTCGACGTGGTCTTGGGTTCCCCAATGAAAAATAGTAATATTACATTTGGGCCCATGAATGGAATTATGGGTGTCAGAACATATGCCATGGTGGTGGGAATCAGGCCACATGTAAGTCTAAAGGGTGTTCCATGTGTAGTTCTAATCCATATGAAAAGATGTGGTAACTCTTATAGTTATCTTTTATGACTCTGCCCAGAGATGGAAATATTGGTGACACTACATATCCTATGAAGATAGGAATCAAGTCACATGTAGTTCTTGAACAATAAACTATCTCTTTGTAGGTATGGCCTGTATGGAGAGCTGGACATTTTTTTCATTGATTTTTGTATCTATGACCATGATTAGAGATCTAGGCATCACAAAATATCATGTGCTAGATGGAATCATGCCACACATAGTTATTGAGGAATCATGTAGTTTTATGTCATGTGGAAAGGACATCAACCATATAGTTTAACATTGTGTGGAAAGGACACATGGTATTCATTTTATAGTTTTGGATTCCATACCGTGATGGTATTTTTGTGTTATTTCATGCCTTGTTCATGTAGGTAATCCCCTAATCCAAGTCCTAATATCACATGAGTTGTGCACGGTATGAGAAAAAATGAATGTAAAAGGTTCCACTCATCATTTATAGGTAATCAGGACATTAAAGGGGCATTCAATATCATGTGATGTCTATACCGTGATATAGGATCGAGGCGTCCCTGCATATCTCATTTGGAAATCAGAATCAATCCATACATAGTTCTTAGAAAACCCATATAGTTTAAGGAATTTCAATAAGGACATTATTTGTGATTTTTAACATCTTCTAGTAAGGAATTTGATCACCTGATGCGAACGAAAATGGAGGTTTTGGATTCGTGAAATTTTATTCCATGCGGTGAGGACTTTTGTCCTTCAGTTTCAATGCCACGTGGTAAGGAAATGGTTATACCTCTTTTAAATTCATGTAACGAGGATGAGTTTGTACAGTTTAACATCGTGTATCCAGGATAAGTTGTGATCAACGATAACTATGTAATTTATTTCTTGATAACTATATCATAGGTGGGGGTGACACATTCCCCATCCATGGTGGCCAACGAGTAGGAACCATTATGATAGACCTTCCGTAAGAATTAAGGCCCTTACCATTTGGGTGAGATCTTCCGGGGCTTCTTTCCAGGTATGATTGGGGTTATGAGAGTAAGGACCAGTTCTCCATAGAGGAATAAATGACTGATAACCTTATTATTAATGTCTCATGCAATACTATTCGGATGGACCTCTTGGTTATGTAGTGTGCACAAGTTGTTCTCATCCAGCCTCTACAATTCATTCAGCTATTTATATGATTTCTCATTATCTGAGAGTTCTCTGTAAATGGATATTCAGAGATAAAGAAATTGTACCTCCTTGGGTAACACTACCTTTATCATGTAAACCAATGTGTATAGTGTTGATTTTATAGAAGTATGTATAGTAGTACGGTGGACCCATAAAGCATAGAGGAGATCGTCCGACCATGACATCTTATACTTGTTCAAATTATTCTAGTGTATATTCGATAGAGTCTTATTAAAGGCATTTATCATTCCATTTTTTACTTCATGCTAACAAGATGGCTGATTGGACTTGATATCGTACTCCTTGTACAATATCTTGAACTCAATTGAAAAAAAGTTGGTGTTTTTGTCTATCAATATTGTGTGAGGGACCCAATATCTGGTGATGATATGGGACTTCATGAAGTTGATGATATTCCTCATCCCAACATCCTTGAGTGGTATTTCTTTATCACATTTTAAAAATAAGTCGGTATTAATAAGGATCTCCTTGAACTTCTTAGCTATGATTGGGGGATATAGCCTCACAACATCCATTTTCCAAATGGAAATGGATAGGACAATTTAGATGTATATAGAAATTCTGAGGGATGATGGATGAAGTTTTCATGGATCTAAATAACATAAAATTTAATGGGGAACCACAAAAATTCATATATCACAATTTTATAGTAATATCCCATCCTCAATATTTGGTGGGATAGCTTGGTCCCAGATTGATGGGCACCATAGGAGTGAACATGGACTTACTCGATGACAGTGGAAATATCTCTTTCTTTTTTGAACATGTGAAGGATTCTGTCAAATCCAAATTTATATAGGGATTTATGCCCATTTTGACCATTCAACAGGGGGATGTCTGTTACATTTTTTCAAATCAAATCCCTCATGTCTTGGGTTGTTCATACAATACCTTTTTGAAGACAACCAATTATGGGCTCGATAGATATAGGTTTGGTAATAGATTCATCATTCTCTAGAGTGGTGTTGACCTGATTAAATTCTTCCATATACCATATGATGATTGATGAGACCATTATTTGATATGTGATATGGAATACTGCTTCCTCCAAGTCAATATCATCCATGATGTTAGCTTCATTATCTAGTGAATCAATGTAATCATTCAATAACTAGGTAACATGACACAATGAGGGATCAAAATGGAATGCTTCCATTAGTCCCCTGACCTAGCCAATGAGAGGGTTTAGTTCTTCTTTTTTATGGAATATTCACCATTGATATTTTTTGTCAAGAATTCCTAATCCCCTTTAATATTTAGTTAGGCTATGTGTAGCTCTAGGGATAGTTTCAATCTAGCAATAAGGGCTTGATATCTAGCCTAATTATTTTTGCAACCTTTGGATTGTGATAAAGAGTAAGGATACTATGATTTATATGGAGAGATAAATAACATCCCTATAATAGACCTATTGAGCTATATTTTTTACATAATTGTACCAAAATGATTCTGAGAGGCACCATCAATGTAAATCTCTCATGTTTAGGGAGTCTCATGGGCATAAAATACCCCCTCATATGGAAGTTTAGTGTTTTATTATGTATTTAGTAGGAGGTATGCGCTATGAGAAAATCAGAAAGTCATTTTCCTTTCAGTATATTTTGTGATATGAACTGAATGTTATATTGATGCATAATGACCACCCATTAGGCTGAGCACCCAGTCTACATAGGGTGTCCAGTGATGTACTTGTGCAGATAAATATGAGATACCATATGGATTTTGTGGTCCTGCAAGTAATGCCTCAACCTTCTCACTATGAAGATGAGTGCATGAAAGTTCTCATCAACATCATAATATCTTGTATCAGTACCTAGAATCATCCAAGTGAGGTGTAAGTGACTATTCTCACTCCCTAAATCATTTTTCTATATGAAGTGGTCACCCAGTGAGTGTTCCATGATGGCCACATGAAATATAGGTGGACTATCTTTCATTGGAAACATCAGAACCATTGGGTGTAGTAAGTAATGATTGATAATTTTGAATTATTCTTAGTAGTCAACGCCCCATTGATAGGTGATTCCCTTCTTCATTATATTAGTGAAGGGAATAGGTTCAGCAACCAAATTGTCTATGAATCGCCGAATGTAGGTGAGGTTCCCTTGGTGCCCTGTCAATTGTTTAATATTAATGGGTGGTAAAATTACTTAAATAGTACTAGTATTCTCTAGATCATCCATGATATTTTGGTTGCATACCATAATGCCATGAAACATCCCTGATGTTACCCTGAATGTTCATTTCACTAGATTTGTTTTTAGACTATTCTAGAACAACATATTGAATATTTTTTAGAGATCCATGAAGTGATCACATCACTACTAATAATTGATAATTATTTCATCATCATAATACTCAATTATACTTCCCATGAATGGCTTAATGATATGATTCATGGTTCATTGTTATGTTGTACCAGCATTTTTAAATCCAAAGGGTATAACCTGATATAATAGAATCCCCTAAGGTTCTATAAAATTAGTGTCTTCTTCATCCTTTGGGGACATGTATATCTTATTATACCCTAAATACCCATCCATGAAGGAATGGTCTTGGAAGCCTAAAATTTCATCGACTAAGATTTATTGGATTGGAAAAGGGAAATAATTCATTGGGTAGTGCCGATTAAGATCTCAAAATTCAATATAGATCCTAATTTTCACATTATTGTTCATGACAGGGAAGATGTTGGTGAGCCATCATGGGTATTTCAATTATCATGAAAATTTATCTTTGAAAAATTCATCAACATCCACCTCTACATTGGTGCATGAGAGGGGTGTATCTTCTAAGATTTGTACTTGAATCCTTGATGCTCATCAGGTAGGATGAGATGATGCATAACCACAACTAGATTCAGACTGGGAATTTATGTATAGTTCCAAGAAAACAAATATTGATGTTTCTTAAGAAGTTAAATGCTAATATCCTAATCATTTAGGGGAATATAGGAAATAGTAAATACAGGTTGTTGGTATAATTATATTACCATATTTATCTATATCATCTCATCAATGGTGGTGGAGATACCTTCCCCTAATGTGGTAGGGGTGTTCCTTAGTTCATCCTCATCTTATTACATTTTTGGGTTAGTGGTGGAATTCATAGATGATTTTTGAGATTTAGGGGCTTCATAGTCCCCATTGGAGTTATAGATACCATAAGAAGAGACATCATCATCCCCTTCTACCTGATTTATTATAGAGAGATGTTGGAGGTGACTATCTTTTACACTATCTATGGGGAAAGAATGTGCATGGGCATCTTGGACTAGGTCTGTTACATTGAAAAAATTTATGAGGAATAAATTGTCTCTGTCAAGTATAGTCGACAGATTCATAGGGGAATTCCTAAATCCATTGGGAGCTACAATTTGTATATCATCATCTGAAAATATTTCCTTTCCTACCCTTCTGTAGAAATCTACTTCCACATATGTGGTTCTGAATGTTTTGAGGGGAACGTTTTCACCATCTAATATGATGACCATTCCCTCAATTGAGTATTTTAGACACTGATGGAATGTTAAATGTACCACTATGTGATTATGGATATAGTGCCTTCCATGCTGAACATTATATGCAGTTCCATGTTGGATAACAATGAAATCATCATTGTATGTGAGATCACCAAACTGAGCTTTGAGTTTGGTCTTTTTAAGATATCTTTTCTCACACTTATCATACCCCTAAATGGACAGCCTTGTGGGAGGTATGTCCCCTCCATCATATCACTAGCATCAGAATGTTTGAACTAGGTTGATGTAGATCCTAGAACCATTTTCTATCAGGGCCCTTTGGACAATGAAATTATTTAGTCTACCCAAAACATATTTGGAATAGCTGATCCCTTGGATGATCTCTTCCCAATCTTGGTAAATGAATGAGATGAAGACATATCACTCTAATGGTAAGGTCTCTACTTGACAATCCTCAGCTTCATCGACATCTATCTCGAACACTTGTGGGTTCTGAAGGTATTTAATGAGTACCACCCTATGTTCCATTGAATGATGAAGTACACATAAGATTTATAGCTTATCTGGGACTATTACCAACTATTTTAGATTGTCTTACTTTTGAGCTAGAGGTTGGAGTTTCCTGATTTGGGGTTTCTCCTAGACATGTGGCTCAAGAGCTGAGGCATTTGAGGTGGATAGGTCGAGGGCTTGTTTATAGGTTTTGGGAGTATCTATTTATATTTTAATGGGACACACTAACCATCCCTATTTTCTGGGCTGATGAGATAATCAAACCCCCACTATGCAGTCATGTAAGATAATTGTGTTCGAACGACCACTGGAAGGTTTTGAAATTCATCCCTTATTTATATGGACTCACTAAAGATCCTTCCCATGAGTGTATACTCAATTTGTGTCCTATATAGGGAAAGGACCATAATATTGGGTCTGACCACACCCATGATTTCCCCTATATCATAAATTACTTTGCATGTGGCCACTGGTTCTACATATATATGTAGGGAACTCATATTCAGAGGCTTGTTAATCATAGAATAAGGGGAATTCCATGTTGATCACATTGTCAGAACCAAAGGAGATCTCTTCATCCATTTAGGATTACATTTGGTAGGGAGGTTCCCATGCTTTAGATTGTGTAGGGAAGAACTCAAGAAGAGTTAGAGCATGCATTGGTGTAGAATATGATTCTTCATATTTGGTTTCTTCCTACTTATAGTTGTGATTACTACATTTTAGAGGGATATTTAATGTCTAAACCTTAGGTGGTGGAGTTATTGTGGGTTTTTCAAACTGTTATTCCAGTATAGAATTTTTCCGATCAACTATTTTTTGAGTCCACCAATTTTTAAATTTTTGTGCATTCCTTTTGGGAACCATTTTTAAAATATCTACTTCTTCTAACTAAACAATGATATGCCAGTGACCTACTCTGGGGAGTGTTCTAGCACCACCTATCTATAATCAACCATTCCTTGAAGGACTTATTTGATGATAAAGTGGTCAGGGATATTGTGACCCAGACTTCTATGGTAAGGATAGTAATCGGGATGGCCTGTCAAGTTAAACTCATCCGAAATCCTTGGTTATGGGACCCTCGATAGGTTATTGTCCATGGATTATAAGAAATAATCGGGGACTTTCTCATTTTGTATGTATTATTCCCTTTTCATCCTTTCCTCAAATCTCTAGTGACCCTAATTTCTACATTCCTCTAGACATGGGAGATATTGTGGTAACCACCACTTGACATGAGGTTTTACGTGGTTCTTTGCCTACCTAGGTGTTTGGAATGGCACTGATGTTGGCCTAAGAGTGACATATGCAACCTCTTATTTTCCATACATTTTTCCATATATTGGTGGAATGATTTGATATTTAGATTGGGTTCATAGAATGACTTTATACAAACATTGGGCCCTTTTTTGAACAAATGGAATCCAAATACATATTTCATTGGAATAATAGGCATCTTCAACTCATCCCACCTATTTTATTATAAAGTTACAATAGTTGTTCCATGGAGAGGTGTATGTCGAATGAATAATTTTAACCTTTCCACGTTGTTGTGAAGACTTAAAACCTCTCATTTTTTCATTTTCAGTTGTTTTTTTTTTCAAAATTTTTTTTTTTCCTTACAATGGAGTTGAAATGATAAAGGAACTGGTGATAAAGGTATTATCATCCTGCAATGGATCCTACTTGTAGAATATTATACTAAAAAAAGGCTATCCTTGTCAGAGTTTGCACAAAACACCTCAGATTTGTCCACTCCTACTGATCTAGAGGAACCATCATTGGTCCACAAAAGGATAAGATGTATGTGAGATTTATATTCAAGGTACCCTACACAGAAAATGGTAGATAAGGTTGGATTTTAGAAATTATGTAGGGGTGGAGTATCAAATAACCATTCATGATATAGCTTCCTCTCAGACTGAACAGGTGTGTGTTAACCTTCCATGGAATCCATTCAAGTAGCCTAGGAATTCATTAAATTATGTAACTCTAGGGGTAGTGATCTCTGAGCTACATCTCATCTACAGGGAGAATGTGAGGGTCTATGAGGTGACATCACCTTTGTCTCACACTGATTCTCAATTTTTCATATAACTGAATGATCACCTTGTTGAGAGAGAGGATATCACTACAATGAAGGGAAGTAATGATCATTTTCAACTTCCACATTTATATAGACCTGCTGCCTATATCTAGATCCTGTATGATTCCAAGACACCACTTTTGATGGAGGATTGGAAATGGGAGGGAAGATATTAATCTCTTCCTGAAGATGATACTAGGTGAGAATATATCCCATAATTATCTCCTCATTGAGTTGTCTAAGAACATGTATATCACCCTCATATTATGAAAACTGTTCCTCAGTGGAAGGAAACTCAACACTTTTGTGATGTGATGGGGTTTTAGTGGTAAATTTAAATTTTTATTTGGAAACATTCCACTATGGGAGTGTCTACTCGGTATTTATTCGTGCAGTATTTTGGAGCTTTATTTGGTCCTGGGTGAGTGTAGCCTCATCTAGTGAATCCAGATCACCCTCCCCCTAGGGTACAAATTATGTTTTGTGTCCCTCTATGTTCATTTATTTGTCCACAATGTGTGACATGTTGATAGTGATGATATTTATAGATGAATATCGGGAAATGGGGGTTCTGTCATTACTTTCGATGAAATAGGTTAATTTTTCACTATCTTCATCAGGGTAATTTTTTTAACCCTTTTCCAAATTGGTTCATATTTGAAGGCAACTCTAGTGGGGTAAAATTGCATTTATCATATGTTCCTTTGGTCATGGTCAATGAGAAATAAACTTGAGGGAGTTTTCGATCATGGTTATTGAATTGGACCTAAATAACAGAGGTTTTTCTTGTGGAAGGTTGAAAAGTTGGGATTTCAACCATTTATCCCCACCACACAACCTAGATAAGACTGCTTCCCTCTATGGTGACGATGATGATGAAAATTCTTCTTACCCAGAAGATTGGCATTATTTAGGACCGCAATTGAAATTGACTGATCTTGTTGTGGTGGATCTAATGATTCTAGTCATGGATTTTATGTGTCCCATGATGGATAATGATATATAAATTCCCCCACCCAAATGGGTTGAGGGTGATATGGAATCACCATTAATTCCCCAAGGACCCTCGTAGGGGATATGGACCAGGGGATAATGATAGAGATATAAATCCCACTAGCCTCATGGGCTAGGGTTTATTGAAGCTACTGAGAATATGTCCTTAATCCTATCTGGAATTGGAAATCCAATATGCGGAGGTAGTGATAGATATTCACTTGGTCTGATGGGCTTGGTTTTCTCATATATGACCACTATGGAAACTACTACTATGGCACATTTGATGCGGCGTAGGTGTGTTCGCATCAGAGTTGTGTGTGATAAACCCCATTATAATAACAATTCATTATTAGTAGTTTCTTGGAAGATCATAAATTCCATATTAATGCCCAAAATTCATGATCATTGCTTCAAAGGGGCTAATTTGATGTCCTGTTAGCTATCCCCACCCTCTTTTAATGATGTTTTAGAATCATCAAAGTGGGCGAATTCAACTGTAGTGACTAACTAACCTAATAATTACCTAGTAACCTAAATTTTCCTGACACTATAACATTATAGAACACATAATATGAGGGGCTCAATTATTATTGGGGGTTGAAAAAGTGTAATGATCCATAAATTCATCATCCTTGAATATGGATGCATGATGTTTCTTTTGAGATCACCTACCGAAGTGTCTTGATGAAAGGTGGAAAGTGTGGTTCATATTTGTGATGTATTTTTTCAATTTCGGATCTTGAGCCATGTATATGGTGACCCGATATAGCTTGAAATAGATTATATTGATTTTCTAATGGTGACACTCATATCCTAGATAAGGGATATGTAAAGCCTTCAGTCACTGATGAGTAGCCCATGTATTTTGGAGTAGATAAGGCATGAAATATTTTTCTATATCATATGGTAACTATTATTTAGAAGTATATAGGGGAAAAATAAGATGGGGATGATGTTTCCTGCTAACTCTCTCTATATGTCATTATTAGGATCCTCTACATCAGACATACATGACTCCATCTGAGAAGAACATAGAAGATGGTCCTGATGGTTTTCTGTTGATGGGTATGGAGTGCCACTTAAAGTTGATGGGAAACCATATTTAGTTTACCCTAATGTTTTGAGAACTTCTCTATACAAATGTGGTAGAGTTTCGGGAACCCCTCTCTTTGAAGGTGTTCATGAAGTGGGAGGATTTCCATGTCTTTGGGAGATACATCTATATGAAGGTTTACCACGATGGATGTTAGGTGTAAATTCGTTGTGATGCATATCCATAGTACTGTGAGGAGTACTATAGAGGTAATGTGTGTTTTTTACTTTAGTGGAAGAGTTGACTGACTCTTGTGGTGTTTGGAATGTGTATCAAATAACCTCAAGGACACAAACATTCAGAATAATAGGAATATGGGTCTTGATCTTCATTATCATTGGAATATGTCAAATTTTCTTTCGAAATTTTCTAGTGATATGAGCCTAGTGTATGATAGTTTTTGGATCATTCATATAACAATACGCTGCTATGGGATTATGCTCTCGCTGTGAGAATCTATTGGAATATTCCAATATTTTGTCTAATTATTGATCGAAATATGAGCATGTCTTGAGGCATGTGCCATTTTAACTTGGTGAGGCTCAATCCTGATTGGAGTATGAGCCAGATACTGATTCTTTTAGATATTCCATAGGTCTTTCTATGATGGACTATGAGCCTTCCCCGAGGCATGTTCTACTCCCAACTGGTGAGCCTCGTTCGGAACACGAATATGATCCAGATGCGAATATGAATTCCCCACCGAAATATTCCAACAGATATCTAGAATGGGTGAAGGGATATGTGACTTATCCTATATTTCCTAGGAATGATTTTTGTGTAGTAGTTCTTCAATGATTGTTGGAATATGCACCTAACTTTTTCAAAGAATATTCTAGGAATATTCACTAACAAGAATATGAGCTTTTCCCATGTCTTGTGACATTATTACATGGTCATCAATAGCAATAATTGGGATATATTCTGGATCATTGGCCATTGGAGTATGTCGTTGGACATCCTTGATAGAAATATGAGCCTTCCCTGTGGCTTGTTCCACTCTCACATGGTGATCCCTAACCAGAATAGAGATATGATACTGATTGTGGGACTTTGGAATATGGAACCCAACATTTTAGATATGCTTGTTACCCTATCTCAAGGCATGTGCTACTCTAACCTGGTAAGCCCTGGGTGGAACGAGAGTGTGAGACTGTTTTAATGCATCGTCTTTTATTAGAATATGCTGATAATCCACTTGGATGAGAGAGAAAATGTGATATTGATCTTGTATAACCACTTGATCACAATGATCAGAGTGTTTATTTTCTATTGTTGTAGGGATAAGAATATACAACTGTCTGTTTATCTATACCAGTAACATAATATGCTAGTGGAGATCTTTATCCATTGATAAAATATATTGTCCTTTTAGAAAATTGTGTGTAGGGATTTAATCTTACTAATTTTTTATCCCCACTATATTTTGGTAAATGCCCTCAATTCAAGAAGGGATAAGCACCCACTTATTTCATCATTGTGACATCAGAATATGCTGATGGAATTCACGCAGAGGGTAGTGATTTGTGCCTCCCCCATTCTTATTATAGTAATAAGCCCATATACTTGTTCCGAGTGAGCATGAATATGAGAATTCTCACTGGATTTCACCATAATATACTGGCACAATACATTTTTAGGTGTGGTTATATGATCCCACTTCTTGTTTCCCAACACCTTCCTCGCCCAATGTGTCTTCCTTGCTAGTTGTTTGTGGGTGAAAGTGGTGGAAATGTGTTGAGTGGTACCCTCAGCTAGAAACTGGTGGGTACCGGTGGGATGCTGTTTGTTACAATAGTTAGTAGGTTCCCTCCTCGATGAATCCTAAAATAGTAGGGAGTCTTTTTTGGATTCCTAATCCACCTTCATTGGAGACTAAAGTAGGAATTTCTCATAATATAGGGATAAGATATTTAATCTCTTTATTGTGGAGACAAGGGACACTAGATTAGATACATATTTATGCGGTTGAGGCAGACTAACAAGTTTCCATGTTTAGAGAACCTGACAGTCAGTTTCTAGCGATGGGATGGTATGGCATCAATGGTACTACAAGAACCATCATGTTCTCCATCTGATTTTGGATATGACGAACACGTGAGATCATTTTGGGGCCCCCATGGGTGGTATCTGTAAGTGATTTACTTCAACGATCACTGGATGATGATGACATTATCTTAAATTGGTTTTCTAATAGATGTATACGTAGTTACACAGACTAAAAATAACAAGGTTACCAATTAGATAAATATCATTGGGATAATATGCTCACCCAGATATTCATGGTTAACACAATTTCTATTTTATTTCTGAATCATCCATTCTACTCCCATGGACTTTTCAAAGTGAGTATGTTCTTATTTGAAGAGAACACTATTTATGGAGGATATTATATAATATTATCCCATTCATAGTAGTTTTTTTAAGGATATTACAAACAAAGCGCCATATCACATGTTTAATCGATCATCATATTATTTGAGAGATTTTTGTCAAGATTTCCACCTTTGTTTATGTATTGGGTGAAAAAATGGCTTTATGGATATTAAACCAGTTGTTTTTTCTTTTAATATATTCATTTTAGGTTCACCATTTTAGTTTATATGGGAAGAGGGACATGATCGGGAACCCTCGTTGAAGTGGGATTGGTTTGGCTTGATGGCTAATTGTGGTGTGTTTATCTTTTGAACAATCATAAACATGAGGTTACCTATTTTCTCTAAACAGAAACTCCCAATGGTCCTCCCATCTATAACTGGCTAAAAACATTATTCCTATGGCTGGTGGTCATCTGGTACTTCAAGACCATGGAATCAAAGGGACTTGCATTTGTTGAGAGGATGGGAGGTCATGCTTGTCACACCCATTATGGGTGGGGGGATTGTTTCTTACTCTAGTAATATCATATATATATAATATAAATTCGTGAATCTGTTCGTAATATTAATATAAAAAGGATTATCATAATGAAATTTTCATGGGTATGCCTATATCTTACAAAAATGGAGGGATCACCTTTTTTAATCCACCTATATGTAATAGAGGTTCTCCAACCATTTCCAATAATGGTCAGTTTCATGTGTTGATGAAGCTGTAAAATAAATATATTTGATATTTTATACTACGTATAGAGGTGGATAATATTTAGGGGAAGCTATTGAGATTTTAGGAGTCATCCTACATATCATGGTTATTTCTAGAATCAAAATCCATGTAGTATGTTGAACCCATGAAATTTAATGTCATGTAGAAACAAAATATATGGGTGCTCTGAGACACCATTTGATCAAGATCGTGTATCTGGGAGACATCCTACGTATCTGGATTATGGAAAGAATCATAGATTTCATAGTTAATTTATAATCTCAGTGTGATTATGGATGATATTGAATGATCGGGCCATGGGAATGGTTGGGATCTTATGGTTGAGATGTCAAAAATATTGGGATAATTACATCAATGTGGGTTCTTATTTTAACTGGAACATTAAAAATTAATCCTATGTATCAGGATTATGGAATTAATTTGAGTTCTTATAGTTCATTCATTCCCTTTGGACTGTCCTAAAGGTAGATTTTCTTATATGGGGTAGGTTTACATCATGTCATTCATCATGGCTTACATACTGACATTTCACTAGATGGTGTAAATTCATGTTGTGAATGATATTATTATTGAAACTATCTAAGCACTTGTGAGTAATTATCAATGTGGGAAACATGGTATTATATGTAATCCATCTCAATACATACAGGTGAGAGATTTATGTACTGGGATATCCTGTGGGAGGTTAATATAGATCTTGGGCTTCAAGGAGGCATCCTACGTATCCTGATTATGGTAGGAATCATAGTCATCATTGTTAGGTTTATTGGTGCTTACACATTGATTTTTCCCTAGTATTTTTTGAATCTTATGGTGAAAATGATATGATTGTTGGGAATCCCTAATCTCATATGATCTATGCTAATTTTTATAAACAAGGGATGGAAAATGAACATTATAATTTCTTATGGATGTGATGATTATGTGTTGGGAATACCCTTGGAATATTGATATAGAGATCAAACCATGCAGAGGTGGCCTATGTATATTAGTCACATAAGGAATCAGAGACGACACAGTTCTTTTTTTATTGGGGCTTACATGCTGAAATTTCCCATGGATGGTTGAAATGGAGCTTGAACATTAGATTGGTTCCTACGTATCCTGGTTATAGCCGGAATCAGAGTTATGGTAGTTCATTTTCCTTGGGTTTTACACACAAATGATACCCATATAATGTTGATATGAAGATATAACTGGATAGAGGTGGCCTTTTTATCCAGGTAATGATAAGAATCAGAGTTCTCTTAGTTTCTTCCTATCAGGTCTTTCACACTTACACTACCCTAGCAGACCCGACATGCTTGCATATCTACCATTATTTGATTATTCGTTGAACATGCCTTGATTGTTTTTTTTGACATGTATAAGAATATCTACCTATCATAACCAAAGAAAATCAAATTATCTAGTTTACTTATATGGAGGGTTTAAGATAACCTGGATGTCATGTTTGAAGGGTATTATTTGATCAAGGATGAATTGTCTAGAAGACCTCACAACAACAAGATGGTTGATCCTGGAATCCATCCTATGACTAGGATAGCTTTTCTAGAGTGTGTAGATTGATCTAGTTAACTTTTCCACTTGTCATCGCAAGGGATGGATGAAACGTAAATAGGGCATCACAAGAGTTAATGTGAAATGTCTTGGAAGGTGTCTCACGTCTTGGATTTCATGTCTAGAGGACATTGCATGACCTAGCTGGTGAGTTTAAAGAGTACCATGGGATCTAGTAGACATAAAAAGGTGTAACCATGATATATAGATGACTAGAGTTTGTGACACTATACGATTCCAATGTCACATACCAATGGCATCGTGAGGCTTGAATGGAGAGCCCATAGGGTTTCTTGAGACTTGGGTTGCTTACTCGGGGGACACCATGTGACTTTTTTTAACATGTTTAGAGAAATATACTTGAACTAAATAGTACACTGATAAAAATTCTCAAGAACTAAAATACCTATCCTGGTGTTTTTGCGTTTCCTAGAATGTTTGTGTGAAGTGCCTAAGGGTCAAAATGTATTTTCTTTGCATAAGTCTCCCACATTTAGAAACTATTCTATCCATTATAATTTTAATTACTTACATTTTTTTATTGTTAGTTTATTTATTGTCTCATGTCATCTAGTAGATTTGCTAGATTCCATTCCCATGTCCTTATAGAATTAGTTCACATGATCTTGGAGTGATCACACAAAGCGTCTATGCTTGCTGCATGATTTGTCAAGTTGTTCACCAGTTTCTCACCTGATTGAATACTAGACAGTCTTGAGAACAATTTCTCCAACAAATCTGCTCTAGAATCAGTGTGAGAGGAACAAATTCTCATCTATGTCATGTCAGTGGTGGTAAAAGGTGAATTTTTCAGGCTAGTTTCAGGAATTTATAGCCTCTCCACCTTGTTTTTTCTCCGCCTTCCACGATTCATATTACACATTTCTAGGCTAAAGTTAGGGAAGGGATTCAGCACCACATGTACTCACATGTCTCTTCCAAGGATTAATATGAGGTTGTCACCTTATTTTTAGTGACCATGAGTTCATCCCATAAATGCCTCTTTTATAGTATTATTTCAAATTATTTGGGAGTTTTTGACTCATGCAGACATGTTGAAGGACATCCATACTGTCATATCTACATAATGAAGGGACATTGTGAGATGAAATTTCTTACTAAAATGTGTTTTTGAGATGATAGAATCCATGCATGGGATATTTCAAGAGTAAATTATGGCTTATTGAGGCACTTTTTAGGATTCAATTCTCTTGTTAGGGAGTCTCCCGAAGCCATGTTTTGTACATCCTTAGCGCGTTTCATGGTTTTTATAACTGAAAAAGGCTCCAAGCTCCTATTATTTTTATTTCATTTAACTATTTTCAAAATTTGGAGGGTCATGTGATATTACATGAGTATTGTAAAATACAATTAACTTTCCTCTTGTTAAAACATTACGTAACCAATAATGGTCTTATTGTGATTCTTGAATATTATTTGGACAATCCCATATGTTTTTCCTTAGGAAGGAAAAGGTGGAGTGTGAAATTTGTTGGAAAATTCCAATTCCATTCATGTTATGATGATTACAGGCCTATTGTCTTTCATGAGATGGGGCAGACATGTCGCTGGAGTCCTGTGGGGTTATACAGACCTCCAAGGGCACATCAAATTATATTGATGACTGTAAGTGGATCCCCCTCCTCCTCTTTTATTACGTTTATTTTATTTTACAAATTGTAAATGGTCTCATGATTTTTCTTTAATGTTCTTAAGGAAAACTGTTACCCTCATCAATGATTCATCGTGTGAGTTTCACGAAAGTAAGAGGCCTCTATTTATTAAACATTTTTTATGTTTTTTAATGATTTTTTAATGGGTTGTCAGGCCTCCAAATATTGAAAACTTTTGTGGTTTGGTGGATCCTATTTGGATATTGCAACATGACCACTTCTATCTCAGGAACCATGATGAGAGAAATATGGCTTATTGAAGGGTATTTGGAGGATCCTTCATAGACTATATATTGAATATGTTTTATTTACATGACCTTATAATGGTCACATGATCATGTATCCCTTGGATGATTTCATGACTTGTGATATTCACCCAACTTATTATTTATTTTATAATGGGAAAAATAATTCCCATATCCATATATTTCTTCCATCTTGAATTTTTTTCATTCTCATTTGGAGGGTGTAAACAACATTATTGATGTACTTATACACATCCTATATAAAATAATACATGGGCGTTCTTGGGATATGATGAAATTATGTATATTTCATTATTAAAGAGATTAATTAATGATTGATTACTCAGAGAGAGTATGACATAGGATGAAGTTGGTATAGGACCAAAATGTACTTATTGATTTATAAATAGCTACATAGTATTTATTATATATTCACTGACTAGATGAAATTGGAGACTAATGGTACTGGCATACTGAGTTTATCTCACACCCTTCTAAGGTTTCTTTCATAGTACGTGTATAGACTTCAGGGATACAAGTAGGGATAAGGGAAATTATTTCCTTTCTGATGCTTGATTGATCATGTATAGAATCATGGGAGAACATGAACAGTCTATGTATCATGAGGCTATCTAGGATTGTTCCTTTTTGGTATTTTTTACTTGAATACCTATACTCTATTGGATTCATGTTTCCATGTTTTACTTGTCCTTGATATAGGAGGCCAGGATCATACTCTATATATGACCCCATTGGATATTATTACCTTATTATATTCTTGATTTATGGAAATTATTACAATGCTATGTTATTTTTTTATTCTAATATAGTTAGAAATGACTATTACAATGTGCTAAACTTTGATCATGAGGGTATAGTCTTTCCACTATTTCACCATGTACCTAACTACTAGTTTTCAAACACTGGTGTATGTGGAGGCGTGCATTAGGCCATGTGGCCAAAAAAGTTTGGTTAAAATTGATTAAACCATGTTCAGGATGTCATAGAGAGTCCCATAGGACATATGATTAAAGAGAAGATGGCGTGATCACTTCTCAAGATATATAGTCTTGGATAAGTGATGTATCACTGTTTTAACATTATACAAGAGCTTTGGAAGCATGTTTAATGTTTCATTTTCTAGTTTTTTGGTTGTGGGAAACAAAAAACCCATTTGAGTTGGACTTAATCGACCCAAGTATGGTAGGTGATTATTTAATTAATCCCTAAATCATCTGAGGGATGATAATTTCTAAGATGTAGAGATTGTAACATCCTATGTTTTGGGCGAGGTTGAAAATTCGAAGAGAATTTGAGCTTTTGATTTGGTGGGAGATATGAATCATAAAATAATCCCTAGAATGAAAATATGAGTTTTGTAACACTTAAAAATAATTCTTTTAGATGGGTTTTAATTCCCATTACGTGAATCTGTCATTTATTTGAGTTTCGGGAGCATTGGGATCTAAAAAAACTGAATTTTTAAAAGATGTGGGGAGGTAATTGGTTTGTACACAGTTAGTGAAAATAGTGACCACATACCACGATACCCTATAAGGTGTGTCAAATGGATTTTCAAACCAATATCCTTAGAAATCATGAATATGAAAGTTGTCTTCATATAACCATAGAGGATATCACCTAGTTTTCTCATGATTTGTTAAATAGCATGCCTCCCCATGTGGGGGTGTACATTTGGATAGTAGGAAAACACGATTGATGAATGGTTATACAAATAGTTAAACCAAACCATACACCACATTAAAATGGTTAAAATGAAATTTTTTTCCTTGGGTCCTTAATGTTTCTTTACCCCATCTTCATTCCCATTTCACCAAGAGGTATGCCATATTCCCTCACCTCTTCCTCCAAATTCAAGGGTTGGTTCTTCACAATTCTTAGTCTAATTTCATCATAATAAAAAACATTGGATTCCTCCTAGTATATATAATAATTATCTCACATCCCATTTTACTTTATATTTTCTTATTTAATTCTATTTCAATGTAAGATCACATGCCCTATTTTTAGGATATTTTATTGGTTCTTCATTATCTCTCGTTTTTGCTCAAATAGAATCCTAAAATGGATGAGTGAATAATGTTATTATCAAGGTAGGTATTCTATGGATTATCCCAAAATGTCTCACCATTTTATTAAATGTTTCAATTCTTTGGTGAATCACATTCTTTAAGGGTCATTCCCAAATTGTGTAACTCATAAATTTAATTTTCAAGATTAAAATATAGATACCTAACAAGGCACATTGAAATTGTTAGAGGATGAGACATAAATTATAACCCCCAATTTTATTTTCAATAGTATTCCATTAATGAATAATTCAATTATTTCGGGAATGTATCCTTAGTTGGTTCATGTTAAATTATGATGTATGCATTTGGAATAAAGAGGGGTTGAGTGAGGAAAAAGAATCATCTAATTTTGTGTATATTTTTTTCCGTTCTACCCATGTAACCTAACACCCCTCTAAGGTTTTTTTGATTATTTATTTAGAAAGGGTGAGTAGATAAAATTAATAAATTGTAAGTGTTATAGAAAAAACAATTTCATATTATTTTTTAATTAAAGAAATTATGGTATATTGTTAACAAAATCTTGATGAATTGGTAAATAGAATCTATAATTTCATGGACCATTGTATCCCTATAAAGTGGTTTGATTAAAGTTTTGGTTTAGTGATAAATTGTGTTTTGGCATGGAATTTTCTGTTTACTAGGTTTAATTATTGAATGAAGTGATCTTGTTAAATTATGTTATGCCTTGGGTGATACTAGGATTCTTATTACATAATTTCATTTTTCGGATCATGGGTTTATTGAGATTATAAATACCATGAGTGATACATGAATTCTTAATATATAATTCCTTGGATGAGCTATGTGGTTAAATGAATTATAACACACCTTGATTGATACATGGTTCTTCATACAGAGTTAACTGGACAGGCTAATAGGTTTCATGATGTTATATATTCCTTGATTGATAATTGAACTTTTGATATGGACCTCCATGGATATGATATTAGGTAAAATGAGATTTTATTATTTATTCTGACTCTTTCGCAGGCGTGAACGCGCCAGTCTTGTTGGGGGGATGACGACACTATTTCCTGCCCCACATTCCTACTTTCCAAAGGTGGGTGGCATCCATTCCTTATTCTGGGATGTCTTCTCCTTGATCGAAACAGGATGATGGGATGTCAGTTCTTCCTTCCATGGATTCCTCATAGAAACTTCTCACCTACTCCAAGTATCCCTTATATATTTAAGAAATTATTTGTCAAACTCTTACCAGTGCCATATCTTCATGGATGGGGGTTAATTAGGATGCTTCTGTCAAGACATTCTAATCGGTCCAGTCAGGGAAACAACCTTCGGTCAGGGGAGTAGTCATACTGGACATCACTAGC
The DNA here is from genome assembly GCA_963277665.1 of Viscum album. Lineage (NCBI taxonomy): Eukaryota > Viridiplantae > Streptophyta > Magnoliopsida > Santalales > Viscaceae > Viscum > Viscum album. The sequence continues at coordinate 1,081,037,364 of OY728134.1, read as the reverse complement.
ATGTCTAGATGCTGGAACAATGAAGTGTCTGAGTTTCTTCTGCTTATTATAGGGCTGCTTGAGGGCACGGAAGCCCGTGGAATCCTATGTCGAATGCGGGAAATCATATTCCATAGGCATGTATCTGAGGTTTTCCTCAACTTCCCATGTTTAAAATAGGGTATGCCTTGAGTCTAACATCTGGCAGAGATAGATCAAACTGATTATAACACTGACTAGAGTGGATTAGATGAGTGGAACCCTTGGTGGGAAAAACTAATGCTTGGGCCAAATGGTTATTAGCTTCTCAATTATTGTTATGGGGAATGGGAAATGAGGTGGCATGATCCAACAGTTATGTGGCACCCTAGGTAAGAATTGGGATGGATGATGGATTGCTGAATGAAGTGGATGGTGAATGGGATGGAACTATCATGAGGATGATGGTAATGTAGGTCTTGAGTCTAGAGAAGACTTCCTACATATCTCTGGGGTAGGGAATCAAAGTCCACATAGTTCGGTAGGGCGGTTGGGATACCTGAGGAGGTGACCCCTGAGAATGGATACATGGATGGGATCTGGAGGAAATAGAACCTCTAGGTTGGGTCATGACCGTCCTAAAACACATAGGCTCGATGGAGATGTCCGGATGAGACATGATTGACAGACTTGAACCTCAGGGAGGCATCATACATATCCATATGGCAGGAAATCAAAGTTCACGTAGTTCATCTGATGAAGGATTATCGTCGATTAGGGACTTCAACGGAATACCGTTGGATGGGATCACAACATCTTACTGCTGGATTAGGGTCGTAAAGGCTTACCACTGGACAGTGTCACAATGGCTTACCACTAGATGGGGTCGAACCTCAGAGAGGCTTCCTACATACCTTATATAAGAGATAAAGATCAAAACCACCTATTTCTTATGGGATAGGGGTCATTAGACGGATGTGGAGGACCTGGGGTCTAACGGTTGTTGGGATTGAACCTCAGAGAGGGGTCCAACGTACCTTTCCTTGGCAAGGATCAAAGTCCACATAGTTTGGGAGGGTGAAATGGCTTACCGCTTACTGGAGGAACAACAACTTACTGTTTATTGAGGTCCACAATTTAACGTAATGCAGGATGGGGGTGAACCGACGTGAAGGAGGGCCTCAGGCCCAGATAGGTGGTGGGTTTGAACCTTGTGGAGGCTTCCTACGTACCCTACCTTGGCAGGGATAGAAATTCACATAATTCAAGTGGAGTGGATGAACCTATGTAATGATGGTTAGAAATGATGGGGTGTTGGGCTTGAACCTTAAGGAAGATTCCTACGTACCTTTTCTTGGCAAGAATCAATGACCTCGTAGTTCAGGTGGGGTTTGAGAACCGACATGAAGGGGGTCGAAGTGACCAATGTGTGGTGGCATTGAAAATTTGGTAGGCTTCCTACATACATCGCTTTGGAAAGGATCTAAGACCTCGTATTTCAGGTTGATGGTGTGTGGATTACACTCTATGATGCCCATAAGGATGTCATGGTTGATGCTTTCTCTAATCCCACATGAGTCATGCCAAATGTGAGAAATAAGAGGCAGTAAAGACCAGGCGATCATGTCATGAAAGGTGTATATGTGTGAAGTGGACTGGGGATATACGTATTTAGAAGCCCAAAGAGGAAACAGGGGCTTACATGTGGTTAGTAGCCCAGGGAGATCGTGACTTACCTCAAGATAGAGGCCCGATGTTGACAAACCCTGACAGGAGAGGGATTTGGTATTGAAGAAAGGAAGAGCAGGGATGCTAAATCCTGTACGAAAAGCTAGCAGCTTACACTAGGTTGGTTACCCTTTCCCCGTAGATAGAAGCTGGGGTGAGGTCACGGTTTAATATCATGGGCCGAGGACGATGGTTCTTGGTTGTTTAAAGTCATATAGCTCAGGCGAAGTGGGTTCTCTCCACACCCCTAGGACTTACATAGACAACACCTTCCACACCTTGGTAAAGATAAGGGATAGGCAACACCGTGACTATGGGGTTTCGTGAGGTGGTCCCATTGGGGGTAAACATTAGCATGGATATTTGAAAAAGCAATAGCCGTTAGCATTCCTATACGAAGAGGAACTAGGAGAAGTAATGAAACAGGAAGTATCATCAAAGGGAAATTGAAATTGCTTCATGCAAACCTGAAGGGACACATGGGAAAAGGACTTTCAATGGAAAGGGGTTCATAAGTAGAAGCCTTGTGAAGCTCAGGTGCTCCATGAAGTAGAGGGTCTTCATAAAGGGATGGGTTCATGAAGTGCAGTCACCTAGGCTAGGGATTGGGCATAGGTTCATATGGGAGGAGCTTCGTGAATTGGAAAGGGATTCGCGATGCAATTCCTCATAGAAGTAAGGGCACCTTGAGAAGCAAGGGTTCCTTGTGAAGCAATGTGTTGTGAAGCAATGTGCCTCGTGAAGCATAGTGACCCTGCCATAGCATCTGGTTCACATGTGTACAGAGGGTGTTTCATGAAGGATAAATTCTTCACGATGACCAAAGTAACCATGGGGATCTCATTCCTTCGTGAAGGCCTATGGGATTCACAAAAGGCATCCCTCTCAGAATATGGTTTTAATTAAAGAGAAGGGGGAGGCACTTCACAAAGCAGAAATAACTTGAGGAACTCATGGTTTACAGAGAAAGAAGTGTTTAACGATTTGAGAGCTGAGAAGGTGAAAGGTTGAATCATCCATTCTTTGGGCTCGAGGGGAGACTTGTATTTATAGGAAAGAGGCACCGCAAAGTAGAGCATGCTCGGCATGAAGGCAGAGTTTACTCCACTGTGGGCTCACGAATTTCAAAGGGTTTTGCGGGGCGTCCTGCCTCCTTGCTCCGAGGAGGGATCGTGAACTTCAAATTTGTTCGCAGAGCATCCTACCTCTTTTCTCCATGGTGGGCTCGCGAATGTCAAATTCGTTGGCAGAGCCTCCCACCTCCATGATCTACAGCAGGTGTGGGGCTAGGGGGCTCGATGAAAGGGCTTCTCAAGGAAGCCCTAGAGACTTCCCTCTTGATCTTCTTCATCCCAACTTTTGGCATCAAAAAATACCCACCCCCCTCAGACATGAAGCCACGGAGAAATCATGGGTCATGTCTGAGGTTCAATTGCCAAAATCCCTCGGCCATCCACAAAGCTGTTTCAAGAATCCGTCTCGTGAGGTGGATAGGCGACGTGCAGGATGAGTGCGCTATGAAGCATGGGGCAGTAGGGGCACATCGTGAAGCTCCGAAGTTCGTCACCTATAAATAGGGGAGGTTACCTATCTTTTTTCCTTTCTTTCCTCTAATAATTTGGCTTTTAGTGCTCTCAATTTGAGATTATCCCACGTACTCCGCAATTTCTCTATATGGATCAGGCCTTCTACTTCACAATGTGTAACGAGTCTTTGAAATTGCTTTGGAGAACTTTGTGTCTTGTCATTGGCAGGACAGGGCAGGGTTCCGTGAACGATCTTCGCAAAATTTCTCTTCGAACGAGCTTCACGAACCAAACCCAAAAATCACCCAAACTCAAAAATGAATGGCTCAGCGAGAGGTTTCCAGGGGGTCCTGGAGGACGCTTCCCAAAGGGAAAATATGGAAAATATCTTGGGGATAACGGTGCTAATATGGATCCATTCTTACCATAGTTCATTGGTGGAGCTACTATTGGTGATCGAGAGGAACTATCCACTGTGAAAGAGGCTGCATTTGTATGGATTTATACTAAGGGATGGCGTCTTCATTCCTGAAGCAACTATGGATGAGTCAACTTATTGGTTCAGGAGTTTGCTATGTTGGCGCCAATGGTTCAGGGAGGGTGACGGCCATGCCTGAGAAGACTTCAGGCCCGTCAATGCTGACTCCCTATATAACCACCTGAACAATGTGGATATGAATGAACTATAGCTAGAGACGTACCCCCATCTGTACCAGAAAATTATGAAGGTAGCCTTGAGGAACCAGAGGAAGTGTTGGTATAAGGAGTGGGACCTACGCTACGGAGGCCAATTCACAGATGACTGGGTCTGGGCCTACTGGGTAGGTGCCTCGTGTGAGGAGTTCAAGGTGGAGCTTAGAAGAGTGAGCCTATATGAGGCGTCTTGGGACTCCCAATTCCACATTTAACAACCGATGCAGCTGATGCCGGAATATTTGAGAAATTGGTCATCAAGGACTAATACCTTCCACTTGCCCCATGGGTAGGTTGGCATCATCTTGTGGGATGTATACTAGATCTTAGGGGTCCTAATATTGGTGGTGATGTATGATGAATCCCTCCCTGTTATGGGTGCGTGGGAGGATCCAGAGCATATGTTGGCACTGGCGATGGCTTTGATGAGGCTGGTGCCTGGAAAGGACATGGAAGCAGTGAGGGATGTCCATTTCAGGTGGTGGTTCAAGTAGTTTTTGAATTTTCCGAATGAGAAACTGTTTTCAGTGAGGCCTCGGACTTGCCCGTAGGGGGATAAATAGGGAAAGGAACACTCATACAGGAGGCTCTTGGAGGATAGCCACCAGAAAACCAAGGGATTTAGAGTTAGCACTAAGTAGCAGACGATAGTTAGGCTGGCGACATTCATCACGGCTATCATCTGTGGTTGGATCCTGCTAGTGAGGGATACAAACGTGGGCGTGTGACCAAGAACATTCATCATGGAATCCATGATGGCGATAGAAGGGTAGGTGAACCTCAGAATCCCGATGCTTGCCAAGATGTACAACATGTTGTTTCATATTAGCAAGGGTAAGAGGCCACAAAGGATATGTGGTTCATTCCATCTCCTATATGGGTGGATAACGGCGCATTTTAGAGGGGTTTATGAATACCCAAACCCAATATTTCCTTCAGGATCAAACATCCACCCATCAATCCAGAATGTCGCAGGAATCATTCTGGCCAAGTTGACCACACCGTTGGGATATAACTGGGTGTGGATGGTGAGGAATTCAACTTTCACACGTTTTTGTTTCCAATGGGTGCTTTTACCGATGATGACTGAGGAACAGAAGAGCATCATTCCTATCTCCTGTCATTTCGAGGTGGAGCACCGGTGGAAAGTGTGAACCGTGAGACCCTCTGCGAGCCGTACACCCCGCCCCAATTTTCTAGGAAATTTCAGTTTCTGCAGCAACTTACCCCATAGGTCTATCTAGAAGTGCACCATGAGGAACACTCGTGTGGGATGAGGTAGATGTGGCTCATGTTCACATGAGAAGACGGGAAGATGTGGAATGAGCTTCCTCTACCTACCACTGCTTTTGGTTTAGTAAAGGAGTATGCCCAAGGCTGGGTGGTGGAATACAAAGGGGAGATACTAAAGTAGCCAACCATTCGGGTTGGTGATGGTGAGCCTTCCCAACCTCAGGGTCGGGGCCGGAAGGTGATAAGGGCATATCATGGTGGTGGGGTTGTTGTGGTGGAGAGGCCTGCACCGATTTAAGGGGAGGCAGTTGAAGTGGATCCAGAAGTGGTATCAGAAGCGATGATCCTAGAATAACAGGGTTATCCAGAGGAGAGGCCACCGAGAGGATTCCGTAGGATAGCCATCTAGGCTCTTGGGAAGCAGTTGCACCATATAGACATGTTGGAGAACACTATCTTCCCAGAGGCCTGGGACATCTAGGAAGTCAACCAGTAATTCCTCTTCCTGATGGAGATGTGGAAACACTTGAACAATCTCAAGATGGATTTTCCAGGGATAGCCCCTATCCGGGATGGCTTTGCGGTGTACTAGGTGGAGGCGGAGCAATACCTGGAAGAGTTGGAGGACTTTGTGCATTCCTAGGTTGCCCCGCACCCAATGACAGACCGTGTCAAGGTGCAGTTAGATCTTACAGCCCCTCTGTAGTTATCAGCCTCTTAACTTAGAGAGTTTTTCCCTCTGTTGGAAGAATCAGACGAGTCCTCCTGGGGGGAGGAGGTCGGTAGAGGGATCCCATTGGAGGAGGGTGAAGTGGGTGATCATGCCTCAGACCTTAAAGAATTTGCAGAGGCCCTTGAGGTAAAATCCCAAGACCCTTCCTCAGGGTGTCCTCCCAGGTCATTCTAGACTCCTTACTAATACTTGAAATGTGTGTGAGAGTCTCTAACAGAGAACTCATTCTCACCCGCCAACAGATACATATGCGGGGCATTCAAGATCTTCTTCTACCGCTGCATTGATTTCCTCATCCGGTGGGTCCATGACACCTGAGGTGTCTTTTTTGGAGCTTTCAGACCTTCCGAACATATACGGGGGCAATTCCTTGGGGTCCCAACAATGTCAACCCAAGAAAGAGACAATGAATTTGACCTATGTAAGTCTCCTCTACCTGATTCTTGACTGTCACTCATTGACCATGTCAATTGACATCGAAGCACCTTTTTAGTGTGCACAGTTCTTTTAATGGAATGGGCCACCCTGGTGAGGTTGGTTGGGGCTTCTTGCGGCATCTTTCCTAGAAGAATTCCGATGATCATGGAGGCAGATACCTAGACAGACCATGCGGCGTCACTCCCAATCACTGGTGGGACTGTCACCAAGGATGATATGGAGATTATTGAAGTGGAGTCTGATGATGAGGATCGATCATATGGCCCAGGTCATGCCATACTCAATCAAACGCCAGATGTGGACCCTATTGATGAGTTCTTGGGGCCGTTCCATGCATATGAGCCAGCCAACCATGCCAACTGGGACGAGACAAACTCTAATGAAGAGGATAGAAAAATAGTCCATCGCCAGTCATGGAAGCTGATCAAGAACTTCAATGATGATACCCCCCAAACAGAATGGCTGGATGAGATGGATAGGTTTCGCTCAGGACTATGTGAACTGTGTGTTGGGGGAGTGGATGCCCTGCGTCCCCACTAGCTCGCCCGAGATCTTATGGCAGAGAATATTTAGGAGTACGACTGTGGCCTTAGTGTGGGCTGGCAGTAGAGGAAACAAGTGAACATCAGGAGGCTCCAGGAGGCTAAAAATGAGGTCCAGAGGCTGAAACGTTGGGTGGAAGAGCACTCATCCTTCCCCAACACACAATCTAAGCTAATATAGCGATTGAAGGCCCAGCTATCGAATTTCGAAGCAGGAATGATAAGAGCCTCTGAAAAAATGATTGTTTTCTAGACCGGTGTGGAGAGGGCCCAAATTGCAGTTGATGAATTGCACCCCATCGCTACGAAGGAAGAGTGGGAACTGAACAATCAGCATCAATCCCTGGACTCCATAGACCAGAGGGTGGAGGAGCTGCAACTTTCTTTTTACGGGGTTAATCCCTCCATGGGAGGGATTGACCCTCAGGTAGTGTAGTGTTTTCAAACCCTCAAACATACATTCATGCATTGATTGTTTTATGCCAGATTCATGCATGCGTTTTGTTATTTCTATTGGTTTGTTGCATTCCCATCATATTCATGGAGCGTCCAGCGATCAATCCCAAAGCTCAAATGGGTCGAGCCCGGTATGAGAAATAAGGGATGACCACCTTATTACTCAACCCAAATGTAAGAGTGAAAACCAATCTTTGGGCATCTGGGGGGTTTGAACAACCAATCCGGATTTTCGGGAAGAAATAGGAGAGGCACGATTGGAGGAAGAGGACCTCATAACAATCAACATGTCATCCCTCCAATGTTCTCTTGTGCATGAGTGGGGTAATGACATGGTCGTTGGAATAAATCCGAATAGGGGGGAATAGAAGGTGTGAATCACAATACCCAAGAATCAAAATACTGTAGTGAGGGCATGAAAATTAAGAATGACTGTTGACCGTGTTTGAAACATAGAATCCTTATTGTGTTAGCATGAAATGGGGATAAAAAATGAGGGCCGACCACTGACCATGTTCAAAACATGGGGCCTAACTCAAAATGTCATCCATTTTTCTTCCTAAATGATAGACCATGATAGTAGGCAAGCCATAGGTCGTGCATCCATACTGTTAGGGTGTTGTTCTAGATGTAAAAGAGGATGAGGATCCGAATAAAGGGCACACAAAGTGTGGAGAGTGGAGTGATGGGTTGTTCGACTAGAGTCTAACACTCTTGAAATTATGCCACCGTGGGGAAGACACAGTATTTTGGTAAATCGGTCTGATTAGGGATCAAAAATACTTCCAACTAGGATCTCTCTGGTGAGGACCTAGAAGGACCCATAGATTTTCATCATACGGTAAAGACGATGCACATGGTTTAAAGTTCACACTTCATGGACCATGGTTAACAGTTTAAAGTCATGTTACATGGACTATATGATCCTAGTTTAAGGTCATAGAGAGTAGACCATGATCAGGGCTGAGGGGACAAAAAGGGTTAATAACCCTAGGACTGGGACCAATGTGAAATGCCCGGGCATTGTTATGTATCTCATAAAGATGAGGATCAATCCAAACATAGTTCTTGGGGCACAATGTGGTCAGAGACCAACACTGTTAGGGAGAATCCTATCTAGAGAGGAAACCGATGCATCCCATGATTAACATAGGGCAACCTGAACTTGTTCAGGGTATAACAACAGTTTAATGTCATGCATTGAGGACATATGGACTCACGTAGATTAATGTAATAAAATAGGACGATTAGTGAAAGGGGAGATCCTAGAGAGGGAGTATGTGGTGCGGTGACTATAAACCTGATGTGAATGAGGACATGGATTCCGGATCACACCGCACATCCTGAGAGGATTCTCTTCAGGCCAAGGGACCAAATGTGAAAATTAGGCTGGGACCAAGGCAAGATTCCTGGATTTTTCTACACACCCCATTAGGACGGGAATCAAGCCTCATGTAGTTCTGAGAGCGCAGTTTAACGTCATGAAGGATGAAGAAAGGAATTCATGACATGGTTGTGCCAGTACACGTCCTACCAGAACTAATAATCCCACATGATTCATGCTTGATGTGGGAAATAAAAAGTAGTGATGAGACTTTCCTAGCTTAGGAAGGAACATGTTGGGGTCGAGGGGATGCTCGGTGAAAGTCATCCCGATGATGTTGACCCGTCCATGTAACACACTTAGGTGCGCGAATAAGTAAAGCCGAGTATGTCATAATTCCACTTGAATATAAGGAAGTAGAAATATGTGAATCATGATGCTCAAGATCTCGACCACAATGATGGTGGCGTAACGATATGGGATGGCTGTTGACCGTGTTTTAAACACAACATCTATATATCATTATCCTTCTACGAGGACATACATATTATGGTTTAATGTTTACCATGTTTGAAACACGGGACCTATCAAAAATGTCTTTAGGGGTCTTTAGGGATGTTGGCCCGAGACGGTAGGTGGGCCAAGGCATCACGAGACTAGGCTGTGAATGGGGGTGCCTTAGAATGTGGAAGAGGATGAGGATCCAAATAACGGGATCCCGAAGCATGGACATGGAATGAGGGGAATTTCCCCATGAAAATACTGCAATTAGGGTTATTTGTCAAAACACATATGAGTACGACCATGAGATGCATCAGGTAGAGGGAGTTGAGTCCCTTCCTAAGGTGAAGGGTCCTAGGGTCACACGCCTTCAACTTAAGGTCCTAGGGTGAACCATTATGGGGGGCTTGATTTAATGGACTGTTTAGAGGGTGGTGAAATAGCCAAATGTGATGTGCTATTCTTATAGGGAGATCTTAGTTTTTGGTCATAGAACTCAGACCACATTGGGAAAAGATATGGGATGCACATCGTGAAACTATTTAAAAACCCGACATGAATGAGAACCTAAGAGGTACTCAACACACCACAAGTTACAAAATGAGTTTTGGCCAAGGGGATAAAAAAGAAGGGACAATATTTTAGATTCCTGGGGATGGACCCGGAGACAAAAAATTCCTGGGAATTCCTACATATCCCATGAGGACGGGAATCAAGCTAGAAGTAGTTCAGGAAGATGTCGTGCAGTTTAATGTCTTACGGAAAGGAGGTGTAGTGGTCTTAGTTTATGGTGATAGATCTTAGACCAAAAATCGTAGGAAATGAGAAACACACAGTGATGTAATTACAAAACCTGACGTGAATGAGGACCTGGTCTAGATCACTGTGCGCTTCTTGGTTGAGGTTTCAGGTCAAGGGACAAAAACAAAAGATAGGTTGAGACTGAGATAAGGTGAACGGACCCTTCTACATACCCCATGGGAATGGGTATCAAGATTCACATATTTCTAAGGATGGAATGATAGGATACTGGTGCTAGGGATAATGAGGTTGTGCGGGTCTGGCCCTTACACCAAAAGAAGATGTATTTGATATATCTTGTTTGTCGTTTAGGATGAATGGTTTTTTTGTGAAGTTACGGGCCTAGGATAGAAAGTCTTGGAATATCTACAAGATTCAAGCTGTATTCAGGCGTTGAAAAATGGTAAGATGTTTGACTGGTTGCAAAAACGATGTCCCTTGACCGAGGACACCACAATGTAGCGTCATTTTTCGTCGTGCATCCAGGAAGATATTGTCATAGTTTAGGGTCATTTGATGGGACCAAACATGGATTTTTAATGTTATGAAGAATATAAAGAATAGATTAATGTCATGTGGGACTAAGCATCATAGATTAAAGTCATATGGCTTAGACGTACACAGGAGAGATGAGGTTCTAAAGTGGATGCACGCGGTGTGATAAAGCATACCTGAGGTGAATAAGGACGAGGTCCACACCATACCGCGCACGATTCCGAGGATGAAACCTCGGTCCGAGGGGCTATGGAAGATCAAAGGATAAGTGTTAATAGATACTAGTTCCCAATTGATCTGGACCCAAAGACGAGATGTTATGGTGTTCCTACGTATCCTACAAGAATGAGAATCAAGCCATACATAGTTCTTGAAGGTTCCTTTTAACGTTGTGAAAGACAACATATAGTTTAATGTCATGTGGGATAGGAAGTACGGGGGTTATAACTCCTAGAAAGAGGTGTACGTGGTGCATCTAATGAAAACCTGACATGAATGAGGACATAAGCCTATACCATGCCACGCAGTCCCGTAAGAGTTAAAGTCCTAAAGGTAGAATAGAAGAGATAAATTAGTCGAACTCAACATGGACCCATAGGAAAGATATCTAGGTGTTCCAATGTATCCCATGTTAATAGGAATCAAGCTGTACGTAGTTGAAAAGGAGATCTTAGTTTGTGGTCTTATAGCTTGCACCATAGAGAAGCAAAACACTTATAAAGTGGCGCAGAACTTGATCCAATCCCTAAGCCCATGTGATTCGATCTTGGTGTGGGAAAAAAGGGTGGAGGTGGTCTCGGAACTGCCTGGAAGGTGTGTAGGGGATAAATTGGTGTGGAACCCTGAAGAATGCCTTACCAATGTTTTGTCCTCCTACTGAGCAAATGTGCACTGGGGGATAGTACCATGTGTGTCAAAATTCCACTTTAGAAATGATGAGGTGGAAAATGATGTGAATCATGCGACCAATGTTTTGGGATTAATGGGTTTGGCGTGAAGGTTGAGGATAGCTGGTGACCATGTTTGAAACAAAGCTTCCATATCACGTTAGTCTGAAATGGGGACAAACAAATGAGCATCAACCACTGACCATCTTTGCAATGTGGGACTTGTATCTATTTTTTGTTTGAAACCCTTGATGATGTTGGCCCATAACGGTAGGAGATCCCTTAGTCCTATCATCCATGCCATTTGCAGGCCCCTTCTTGTGTGAAAGATTATGGAATCCCAAATAAAGCGGACTATGAAGCCTGAAAAATTGGTGAAAACATGCCCAGGGAGAATCTGACACTCCAGGTTCTAGACCAGATTACTCGTGGGCCAATTGGTGAATCGCCGTAAAGGGTCAAGGGGATCGTCTGGAGAGTAGCCAAATTGGAAAGATGAGTATAGAACAAAGTGATAGAGAACATTTCAGAAGAAAGAGGAACATGGCGTGGTTGTTACAAACCCGACGTGAATGAGGGAATAAACATCTACCACACCATGTGTCCCAACCCTCAGAAAATGCAGGTTGGGGGGAAAAGATGAGGCTGGACCCAAAGACCAGACGTTCAGGAAGTCCTACATATCCCATAAGGATGGGAATAAAGCCACATGTAGTTCTAGAAGAGACGCGAATAGGGGTAAGATACCCATATGAGGGAGGTGTACGGAACGGCGAGTAACTCAAAGTGAATGAGGATATACTCCCACACTGTACCGTACATCCCACAGTGTGAACTTGGGACAAGGGCCTGAGAATTCCAAGGGGCCTAAGGCTGGGCCTCGGACAGAATGTCTTGGCTAGTTTTTAGTTCAACGTCTTTCAATGAGGACGAAGTTAGGGGTAAGGTATCTCTTCTGGGGATGTGTACGACATAGTGAGTAATCTGACGTGAATAAGGACATGATCCCACACCCCGATGTATAGACCTAAATGAGAACATGGTCTAGGGGCCCAAAATGGTTGAGGGACTAGAGATTAGGTGTCGCGATCAGCTGTGGACACATAACCTCTTATGATGGTGCTACTTATTCATAGTTCCTAAGTCCACGTGAGCAATGCTCGGTGTGGGAAACAAGGACTAAGACTTCGCGCTCCCCATTATATAAGGGTCAGATAGCTGTAATCAAAAGAAAGAGAACACAAATTGAAGGTAAGCAGGGTATAATGGAGCACTACACTCAGTATTTGAGACCTATGGGGATGGAAATAACGACAAGGGATAGTTGTTTACCATGTTCAAAACACAATGTCCATATCGTGTGACATGGAATGAGAACAACAAATGAAGACTACCTGCTGATCACATTCACAACACGGGGCTCATGTTAATTTTTTTTCAAAATACTCAAGGACGTTGGGCCATAATGGTAGGAGAGCCATTGACTCAAGCATCCATTCCATTTGGGGTCCCTTTTGAACATGAAATATGATGGAGTTCAAAACAAAAAATGTGAGTGAATCATAAGTGTGCCTGTGCATTTCAACGCCAAGAAGGATTGTGAAAGAGTTCGAAGTCTCTGTGGAGTGGGACATATGGAGGTGTTATGATGAACTTGACGTGAATCGAGGAAAAAGCCTGTGCCACACCATATGCCCTGCCTCGAGGGGAGATTTTGGATTTTTGGATGGGCTAACAGATGAAATGTCTGGGTGTTCTTACAAATCCCATGCAGATGGGAATCATGAAAAACGTAGTTCTGAAAGGGCCAAGCATTTTAACATCATGCGGCAAGGACATGGGGGATTAAAAGAACGAGGAGGGAGCACATTGTGCGACTGTCATAATTTGGACATGAGTGGGGCCAAAGAATCTCGTACTACACTATGTGGGGATCCCCTAAGAGAACTATACCCAGGGGGAAATAGTCAAAGATAAGAGTTTAGGGGATGGAATCAAGCCAAAATACCTTAGCATTCTAACATATCCCAAGTGTATGGTAATCAAGCCACACGTAGTTCTAAGGGTGCAGTTTAACATCTTACAAGAAGAAAAATAGTTTAACATCTTACAGGATGTTTCATAGTTTAAGTATTGTAGGACTATATACATTTTAAGTTCATGTTGGACTAGATACAGTTTAAGGTCGTGTCGGATAAAATATAGTTTATCTTCATGTTGGACTAGGCACTTTTGGGTCTGGTAGGACCAAAGTGTTTAGGGACATGTCGGACTAGATAGTTTAGGCAAAGTATTGCTTGAGAAACTTGGCATTGGTGGCAGGATTTATGTGCTCTCCATCCATAGTTACTACTGAGTATGCACCATTGGGGTAAACCTTGTGAATTGTGTAAGGACCTTCCCATTTGGGCTCCAAGTTTGGTGGCTTCTATCCCGGATTCATTGGCGTCCTCAAAGCTAGGACTAAATCACCTTACAGGAAAGAGAAGAGGAAAACCCTCTTGTTGAAGGCTATAGCTATCTTATTATGATGCCTTTCCAGATTGTGCAGGGCATGAAGTCTATTTTCATCAAGTGCCTCCAACTCATCCAGATGAATTTCAGCTACCTTATCTGGCACCTTCTAGTCATAGACAACTGTGCGTAATGAAGGAAACTGAATATCAATGGGGAGGAAGACCTCAGTTCCATACCTCAGGGAATATGGGGTGACCTGGGTGGAATTACGAGTCATTGTACAATAATCCCAGAGGGCGTTGGGGAGATTGTCTAACCAACTCTTCTTGTTCAAACCAACCATTTTCTACAAAATGTTGGATAAGGTCTTGTTTAACACCTCGATCTACCCATTTTCTTGTGCATGTTAGTGGGAGGCATGGTTTGAATGGATGTTGTACTTGGCAGAAAATTTCTTCAACTCGGCCACCCAGAAGTTGGTGTCGTTATTAGTGATGACGACGTGAGGGACTCCAAACCGGTAGATGATATTGGATCTCATGAAGTCAATGATAGAACGGGCCTTGACCTCCATGAGCGGAGCTACCTATACCCACTTGGAAAACAAAATCCGTAGCGGTCAGGATGAACATACATTGGAGAGCTATTTCCGGTAGATATGGTCCCATGACATCAATTCCCTAGACTGCAAAGTGAAATGAGTACTTAGTAGTGTGGGGAGGCTCCGGTGGACGATTCATGAAGTACGCATGAACTTGACATGCATGACACCTTTTGGAGAACTCGATGCACTCATGGATCATGGTGGGACAGAAGTATCCCAGTCTTCAGATCTGATGGGACAACTTCGGCCCAGTGTAGTGGGCACCATAGGAACTGGCATGAACCTCTTGCTTGACCTGAGAAATTTCGACCCCATGGATGCAATTAAGGAGAAGAAAATTTGAACTTGCACTTGTAGAGGATCTACTTAAGACTGGGACCACTCTGGAGGGTAAACTGCAGAGCACGACATTGGATTCGCTCATGCTCGGCCCGATCTGCTGGGAGATTACAGTGTTGGACGTATTCAACCAAAGGTATCCTCCAATATGGAGCTACTTCAATAACCGCATCTGGGGGACCTGAGGGTCCTATTGTGGTGGCACTGACAGTAAGATTTGTTACCCGTGGACTAGAATCGTCATCTGGAATGACGGGATCAATGAATCTTCAATGTGCCATGTGGATAATCAGGTCATCCTGTACGGGTTCTGCAAGTGATGCCGCCAGGCCAGCCAAGGCGTCAGCTCGACCATTCTAAGATCAAGGGACATGAGAAACATTGAGCCGATATGGGAATGAGGCCATTAGGTGGAGAGTGTGTTCCAACAATGGTACTAGCTCTGGCTTTCTGACAATGTAGACTAGTTCTAAATCCTTTTTCACATGTAAATGGGGCACATCAATATCGAGGGCCAACTCAAGGACGGTGATGAAATCCTGATATTCTGCCTCATTGTTGGTGCATCCTTCTAACAACAAGAATAAGTATGGAATAATGTCTTGTGCTGGGGGAATAAAAAAGATACCCAAGCCGACCCTGTTGAGCCTGGGATCATTGAGCCTTCTACCGACGGGGATCTCGAAAGCACCATCGAAAATCATCTACCGACATGGGATGGCATAATCAACTGAGAGGATTATATCATCAAGAAATTCCAAGTCTAGAGACTAGTTTGTGGGGGGGTTGGATGGTCAGTAAGTAAATCTACCAATGCTTTCCCGTTAATAGAATTTAGAGGGACAAATTTGATGCCAAACTGCTGGAGGATTACCGCCCACCTTTCTAGGAGGCCTGTTAGCATGGGGAGGTTTAGAATGTACTTCAGTGAGTCTACTCAGGACACCATCTATACCTTGTGGTGCCGCAGGTAATGTCCCAACTTCCTGTACAACGAATTCGAGCACAAGGAAGCTTTTATCGATGAGGGAGTATCTGGTCTCCATATCGTGGAGCTTGCAGTTGAGGTAGTAAAGGCTTTTTTTTCATTTCCCTCATTGTTCTTTTGGGTGAGAAGGGTGCCGAGAGATCATTCCAAGGTAGTCACATAAAGGACCAGTGGTTGTTTGGAGATGGGTGGCATCAAGACTGGAGGCTAGAGCAGATACTACTTAATTTCCTCAAATGTGGCCTGACACTCTTTATCCAATTCATAGGAGATTCATTTCTTCCTGAGCCGATAAAAGTTCTTACACATTCCATCCAAATTCACAATTAATCAATGAATATATTCCAAGTGGCCTTGGAAGCCCCGAAGTTCCCGAATGTTGCTCAGGGGAGACATCTGGCTGATGGACTTGATCTTCACAGGGTCAATCATGATACCCTAGTATCTAACAAAAACGCCGAGGAACATCCCAGAGGTGACCCCGAAGGCACATTTCAACGGGTTTTTCTTCAAGTGGTGAGAACATAAGAATCCGAACAATTTCTCAAGGTCCTTGAGATGGTCCTGAAATTGGTGATATTTGACCACCAGATCGTCCACATATCATTCCACAAATGTCTTGATAATTGTCTTGAATTTTCGATGCATGGCCCACTGATAGGTGGCACCAGAATTCTTTAAGCCGAAATGCATGACATGGTAACAAAACGTACCCTGTGATTCCCTGAAATCTGTGGACTCCTCGTCCTTGGGGGCCATTTGGATATGGTTGTACCCAGATTAACCATCCATGAATGAGAGGGCTTGGAATCCAGCTGTAGCATCAATCAACAACTCTGTCATAGGAAGGGGAAATCATCCTTCAGGCAGTGGTGGTTGAGATCTCGGAAGTCAATGAAAACACTGATATATCTGTTCTGCTTCTTGACTGGAACAATTTTTGCTAGACATTTGGGGTACTGGACTTCCTTAATGAAATTGGCTCTGAAGTTCTTATCAACTTCCGCCTCTACTATGGCACCCTGAGAATGGTGTATATTTCTAGGAGGTTGCTTGAACCCACGGTGATTTGCAGGGAGACATAGGCAGTGGAAAACTACATGAGGATCTAGTCCTGGAATCTCATCATAACTCCTAGAGAACACATCACAATGTTTTTTCAAGAAGTCTATGTACCTCTGTAGCTCCTAGAAGGACATGGTAGCACTGATCAATTTGGGTCTCAAGTCTACCTCGCTACTGAGGTTTACCTGTACCAACTCTTCGACTGTTGAAGAGTTTCCCTCTTTAAATGTTGGGGGCATCCTCTAAATATTCCCCTTAACTTGTGGAGGTGGATTCCTTGGAGGGGTGAGTCGCTTCTATGTTAGTAGATCCCAATGGGAAGATGGTACCTGCCAGAGCGGAAATAGACACTGTACCGAAGACTCTTGTGCCGCCACAACCATGGCGATGAAGGCTGTTGATCTGATCCCATATGGCCTTCGTCCTAAGGGGTTACACTTGATGATATCGAAGCAATAGTGGGGTGTTGTCTTGAGCTGGTTAATTTCATCCCGGTGGAACAATCATGTATGACATATCACTGTTTCCATGGGGTGTACATCCCAATATATTTCAGGGGTAGGAGGCTCTGGGATCACCTGAGCCTGATTTGTATAAGAGTATGAGGTGATTTTTGGCCTTCTCTTAGACCTAGGAATTTGTTCCCACTCATCCCAGATACGACGAAGCATTGTCACATGACTGGGGTTGTAGCCTCCAATCGGTGGATTGGAAAGATGTAGGCATCTTCCAGATCAATCCATGGGTCAGATAAAACTTTGGAATGCTCGACCTCGTTGGTCTGAATCTGCATGTCCTTTCTCTTGTAGTAGTTGGCATCCGGATAGCAGGCCTCAAAAGAAGAAAAGGGATATCTGTCACCTTTAAGCATGCCCACTCAACCATTAAGGGAGGACTTGAGGCAGTGGTGATATGATGAGGGAACTACCACATGCAGGTAGAGTCATGGCCTTCCCATCAACGCATTGTAAGTGGTGTCCTGGGAGACTACAATAAATTTGGTGCTGGAAACTAGGCCACCAAACTGGGTCTTCAAGTGGATCTTACCGACTGTTGTCTGTTCTATCTTATCATAACCTTGGATGCTTAGGTTAGAGGGACTTAGGTCAACTTCAGAAAATCCTAGCTTTTTCAGTGTCCGAATCGGTACAAGGATAATCCCAAAGCAAGTGTCAATAATACAGTGGTGAACATGCACACCATTAAAATAGCCAGTGATGTATAGTGGGAGTATGTGTCCCTAAATGGGAGAACCTTCATCTTCTCTAGAGAATGAGATAATGGTCTGACATATAGCATTCTCGATCACCTCAGCATGAAAGGCCTCCGCAGCTTCTACCTCCGTCTCAAACTGGAGGGGGCTTCTTAAATCCTCAGCAGGGGCCTCACACATATATGATGATAGGAGAAGGGTCTCAAGGATGAATATACTCAACGGGATAATGGAAATATGCATAATGACATCGTACTTCTGCGCTAGGCAGGAACTTCGGCTTGTAGGAGGCCGCTCTGTGATAGGAGGCATGGCGGGGCCTGCGGTCTGTACTGGCAGCTGACTGGTGCTGGGAATGTCCCGCTGATCAATATCTGAAGCACACAGAGCACCTTTTGTAATTGGGATAGCTGACTGGGACCGATTCGGGGGGGATTGTGGTCAATTACGGTGAGGCCTAGGTGTCTCTACTTGGTCTAGTAGCAGAAACGGTGGTGGATGCGGGCCTGATGACACCAGATGAGGAGGTTTCACAAGTTGAGCTATGAGGTGAGCTTACTACCTGGTTTTGGTAGAAAACACAGCTTGGATGGATGTGCTGACTGAGGCAATTTGACAGCCCATATAGCCATGACTCTGTTGACGCTGGTGACAACTGGGGATGTTTGGAGGATCCGTCTGGCGTTCCCCATCGTCGGGAGTCATGTAGGGATTTACCATCTCCACGGTATTAACCGAAGCGTACCCTTGGCAGACACATGAAGATTCTTCCACTAATGGACGAATTATAGGAGGAATAACCATTTCTAGTGGCATGAAGTTCCTAAGAGTATGGGATGACGATGGCATCAGTGGGGGACTTTTCTTTCCCTTGCATCACTGACATTTGATTTTCTGGGAGGAGGATGGTTGGAAAGACGATGCAGAAGTGGTGGCAGCAGCTTTTGAAGGCTCTGGACGATTCAGGCATGATCGAATGAATCAATGGGAACAGGCGACTATTTTTCGGACTATCTAGTGATCATACATCTATGATCCATGACTTGAAACCTGATTCCACTCACCCTCACTATCGTTGCTTCTGTCCAGCCTCACAAAGACGCATGCTACCTACGTCGGGGCTATGCCCAGCCGGCCTATGTTGTTATCGACCTGGTCTTAAATCTAGTCTTTTATCACATAGTACTGCTTGAGGGTGTTCCCCATGATCTAGTGATAATGGAATTATTTTGGGTGATCAGTGAGGTTCTCCTATTCTGGCCTTCTTCATTCAGGAAAATGCACAATCCCTTGTTCCAAGGCACTTTAGAAATAGTTGGAGACCTAATTCTCATTGAACGAGTAGGCGTGGTTTCTTCTGTCCTGAAAGTTGGGCCTTAGAGCTTGGCCCTAAAGACGATATTTAGGATCCTATAGAGGAGGCCAAGCCTGATTATCCCACCTGAGTGGTGGCTACACATTACGCGGGGACAACAACCGGTTCTACGATGGCCGCTACTAGGCCGAAGGCTATGCCTATGGTTGTGGGACTCTTTGTGGCTACAAATGCGACTCCACTGGTAATAATTCCAGTATTCTGGGGGATTCTATTAGGTCCATCGTGGTGGTTTCGATTCTGACATCCCTCCTTGCGGGTTTTAAAGGTGGCAACGGACGTGCCTAGTAAGCCTGTTGTAGGGCTTCCTCTAGGTGCTAAGCCATATCAAAGAAGTATCGGAATCCTCTAGGGTGGTTATGGGTGATCAAGGAGGGAACCAATTCCATCTTAACATTTCCAACACACATCGTCAGTAATCTCTCCTATGTCAGTGGCCTGTCAAAAGAGTATTTCATCCCTTTCCACAGGGAAATAAAGTCCGTGACATGCTCATCAGGCCTCTGTTTTTACTTGAAGAGTTTTTTGATACTTGTCTTCCACATGGTGGAGCCGAACTAGTTTAGAAACTACTTGTGATGATCCTCCCATCCCTCTATCAATCCGATGGGGAGTTGGTTGTGCCATACGAATGAAGGCCCTTCCAATGTCTATAAAAAACACCAGAGCTTGGTGGGCTCTTTCTGAACTAGTGTACCTAAAATGGACCCACACCTTGAAATAAAGTGGGCCAGATGTTGTAAGGGGTCACCCGTCCCATTATAGGGGGAGAAGGTGGGATTTACATGACACGGGGGGGCTAGCATATCACCCACCCATTCTAGATATGGCTTTCCATCTAGTGGGAGTGCCAACTATCGCATTTCCAACGCCTCAATGCGGGCAAATAGTTCCACCATTGGATCATCTAGATGGGGGTCCCTGTCTTGACGGGGATCCCTAACCATGATTGCATTGGCAAGTTCTTCAACATGGTACGTAGGCCCAGTGGATCTTGGAGTGGCTGGTGGCATGGGCCTCAGGGCAGCTGGGGGAACACGAGCTGGGTCCCTTGGATTGTTATGTTGTTCTGGAGGGTTTCGTGAGACATACTGTGACATCTTCCTGTATGTTCTGGCTTCAACCCTATCCACAGGGGCAGGATGGTCAGGGTTACTTGGGGGTAGCTCACCAAGGAGATGTTGTTCCTGGTCCTTCTACCCTGGCATAGGAATACTGTTTTCTGGCCGTCACTCTACAACACATTTAACCAGGATTTCATCGACCAACTTTTTTTTTTGGAACGTTGTGAACGCAATGCAGCCTTTTCAGAGTCTTCCTCTGTCTTCTGCATTAAGGCAGATGGGTCAGAGTGTTTGGTAGTTCCGAGATACTCTTCACCCTTACCATGATTTCGACTAAGGACCAATTCCTCGGTGGGCGCAGGGAGACCCATCAGGTTTCGTTTTTGGCGAGTTACCCTTCCCAATGGCAGCAATAGTGGTGGCATGCCCTTAGGGGTGGAGGTCCCAGTTAGGGAGATCTAGTTCATTTTCCTCTTTTTCTAGGTTTTCCATGTGGACCATGACTCTACATGGGGGCATGTCATCAATATCACATGGCAGGTTGGGCTACCTCTAGATAGGACTGAAGAGGAGGGCATCATATTGCCCCCATCCAAGGACCTTCATGTGGGTGGAATCCTCCTTGATAATATTGTGGAGTACCTTGAAAATCTAAATGCATTTCTATTAGAGGTACCTTTGGCGTCCTAGTGACTCAGGGCACTAGGACATAAGGATCGCGGCAAGATTGACCAGACGACATTGCTCCCCGATGTCCTTGAAATGTGTTTGGCTCTAGGGATAAGTCACTCACTGATGACGAAGCAGGAAGTGTGTTGCCCAAAGGGTTTCACAGAAACATTTGAACTCTTCTTGGGTTAGAGATCTTCATCCACTGAAATTTAGTGCCATAACCGGCTAGAACATCTTAGGGAAGTGGTATGCTGCGAGGATATCCCATAAGCTCCTCGGCTCGAATTCAAGGTCGTCCCCTTGATTTCCTCAATCATCAAGTGGGGTTGGATGAGGAACTGGAAACAATACTGAGGTAGAACACTAGGATGGTAGGCTAGCCTATGGGTAATATTGTGAACGGGCTGACCGGCCGCCAAATCTCATGCGGTCCTCTGAAGAGTGTAGTGACATATCCACCACATCGTGGTATGATGGTCAGATGGCCGTAGTGCCTAATACAGGGACTCGGGCTATTAAATATGGACCGCACTTTGGCTTGTCCACCATTGGTCCCCAAAATAGATCTTCATGATCTCTTGTTGAGGTAGAGAGTGCTTCTTGTGATGTCGGTGGGGATTTCACTACCGTAACCTATGGGGTTTCCAAATTGTTTTCCACATAGATATACCAATAAAGGGAGGCTGGAATCCGATAGACCTCACATTCCAAGAGTAATCGGCTAATGCGCCTCATTCATACCCCAGAACATGACTCAGAGAAGTGAGGGGAGGGTTCCTGTGCTGAGTTGTACTCTGCTTCGAAAAATGAGAAGCAGACTGATTTGATCTCTATCCAGACCATCCCAGAATTATTATTATGGATGTGAAGACCCACCTTACAGGCCCCTGGATAGCTCTTCAGGACATGGTATATTGATAACACGGGGAGGTCCTTCGGCCGTACTGGTGCTGGGGTAGAGAGGGTTTCCACCTGAGTAAGCTGGGGTGCGAGGAGCACCCAGACAGATATCAAAGGGGACATGGGGAGGACCTCCATTGGAACCTGTAGGAGCATGGGGAAGAGCTATGTGTTGGGCGCTGGTGAAGTGAAGCTGACCTCTATACCTCTGATTTCTAGGAAGAGGAATAATTTCTCCAGCTTCTACAAGAACATGGGGAGATTTACCACGTTGGAGAGTGAACAAGTGTGCAATTTCCCCATACCAACGGTCTGTGGTGGGAGGAATGACTCCATATCTGGTGTAGTGGGAAACGAAGAGACTTCCATTTTGAACGTTATTGCCACAGGGAGGACCCTCATTTGGATTGAACGTTGCATGGGGTGGACCTGCATGCCGATCTTAGAAGCGGGGAAGATCCGTGTTCTCTATGGTAGTTGTACGTGGATGACCTCTATACTGGGTGTTGTTGCCACAAGTTAGTCCGCAGCGGCCACTGCCTGTGTTGATGACCATGATAATTGATCCATCCTGCTCGTGGGTCAGTTGGGGCCTCGATCTAGGTCGAGCGTAAAATTTCCCCTACTCAGTGTATGCTGGGAGCAGGTGATATGCATCGGTAGTGGCTTGGGCCATAGTAGCTGTTGATGTTGATACCCATTGGTGGGCACCCTCTTCAGCTTGCACCTGAAACTGGCATTGGGTTAGATGGGCAAGAGCCGGTGGTACATGTATCTGGATTACCTGCTCCTCGGCCAATAAAACTGGGTGGCGGCGCTGAGGCGTCCAAGTGGGAGCCCTCGTTGGGAGTCCCTGGAATGGGTCTCTAATCAGGCTGGCCCGAACGTCCGCTACCTCATTGCCATAGGGTAGGGAGTCATCGTGGAGTTCATGGGATAGGATCCTGAAACATTTATACGTTAGAGTGGGGAGTAGTGTCTCCCTGTGTGGCCCTCAGGGGCGGCATTGACGACAAGGTGTAGACACCTCTAAATTGAGGTAGGGAATATCATGAGTTGGGATTATACCCTCCTCCACATACTGGTATACAAGGTCACTGATCACCCTCCACTGAACAACCTCATATAGGGAGATGGGGCATGGGCCCCCATGGTCATGGCTGTTGAGACCTTCACAAAAGAGGACGAGCCACGCGGGACTGTCACGCCGGTACTACCCTTGCCCCTATGTCTGTATGCAGGCGGTGATCGAGTTCTGGGTGTAGCAACATGATTCGTTGAAGATCATGGAGATTAACTCATTAGTACTGAATGAAAAAGGAATCGATATCTAGTTCTCCAATTCCATCCCGTCTTCCATGAATGGTAAGAGGGGTACATGTTGACAACGTAGCAGATCAGGATGTCCAATGCTCAACTGCCCCAAATTGTGGTGAGTTTCACACAAGGCCCGATATTTGCTTGGTGGGACCTGGCGTCAGATAGCTAGATCTGATGACACGCTAATCAACTGATGTCTCAAACACTACTAATCTCTATATTGAGGAGAAGAAACCCACGTTGATTTCATAATTTATGTTTTTGATTCTTTCACCGGGGCGCGTGTGTCTTTCTCATTGGGGGGACGACAACAATTTTTGTTGCCCCGAAATCCCGCTTTCCAAAGGTAGGTGCAATCTGTTACTTGTTCAGGGACGCCTCCTCCTTGATCGAAATGGGATGATGGGATGTCAATTCATCCTTCCGTGGATTCCTCCTCAAAACTCGTCACCTAGTCTGGGTCTCCCTCATAGGTTGAAGACGTTTTTCATGAAACTCTCCCTAGTTCCATATCTTTATTGGCATTCGTTAATTACACTACTTCTGTCAGGACATTCCAAAGGGTCTAATCAGGGCAGAAAACTTCGGTTGGGGGAGTAGCCATGTTGGACCTCACTAGCATGTCTGGATGCTGGAACACTGAGGCGTCTGGGTTTCTTCCCCTTATTATAGTGGTTCTTGTGGGCGGGAAATCTCAAGGCATCCCGCGTTGAACGTGGGGAATCATATGCTATATGCATGCATCTGAGGTTTTCCTCGTCATCCCATGTTTAACACAACATATTCCGAGAGTTTAACGTCTAGCAGAGATAGATCAAACTGATAAGAACACTGACTAGAGTGGATCAGATGAGTGTAACCCCTAGTGGGAAACACCGATGTTGGGGCCAACGCGTGGTCAGATTCCAGATTGATGTTAAAGGGATTGGGGAATGATGTTTCATGATCCCACTAGGATGTGGTAGCCCGGGTAAGAAACAGGACGGATGATGGATGGTCGAATGAAGTGGATGGTGAATGGGATGGAACTTCCATGAGGATGATGGTAATGTTGGGCTTGAGTCTAGAGGGTACTTCTTGAGTATCCTCGTGGTAGGGAATCATAGTCCGCGCAGTTCGGAAGGGTGGTTGGGACTCCTGGGGAGGTGACCTATGAGAATGGATAGTTGGATGGGATCTGGAGGAAATATAACCTCTAGTTTGGGTCATGACCTTCCCGAAACACATAGGCTTGAAGGAGAGATCAGGATGATACATGAGTGATGGGATTGAAACTTAGGGAGGCTTCCTACGTATCTCTGTGTTAGGTATCAATGTCCATGTAGTCCATCTGAAGACATATTATCATTGATTGGGGACTTCAATAGCTTACCGCATGATGGGGTCACAATGGTTTACTACTGGATTGGGGTCACAACAGCATACCACTGGATGAGGTCAAAAGGGATTACTCTTGGATGGGGTTGAACCTCATGGAGTCTTCCAACATACCTTATATAGGAGACAAGGATTAATCCCCCGTAGTTACTATGGGGCGGGGGTTTCTGGTCCGATGTGGAGGAAATGGGGTCCAATGTTTGTTGGGGTTCATCCTCAGGGAGGTGTTCTACATATCTTTCCTTGGAAAGGAACAAAGTCCACTTAGTTCAGAAGGGTTTAATGGCATACTGCTAACTAGGGGAACAATGACTTACTGCTGATTGAGGTCTACAGTTTAACATCATGCAAGACGGGGGTGAACCGACATGAAGGAGGACCTAGGGCCCAGATAAGTGGTGGGTTTGTACCTATTGGAGGCTTCCTACAAACCCTGCCATGGTAGGGATCAAAATTCACTTAGTTTTGGGTGGATTAGACGAACATATGTAAAGAAGGTCAGAACCGATGGGGTTTTGGGCATGAACCTTAGGGAGGCTTCCTACGTACCATATCTTGGCAAGGATCAAAGACCTCATAGTTCAAGTGGGGTTGGCGAACCAACGTGAAGGGGATCAGAGCGACCAATGGGTGGTGGGATTAAACCTCAGGGAGGATTCCTACGTACCACAATTTGGCATGGATCAAAGACCTCATAGTTCAGGTTGATGGTGTGGGGATTACTCTCTAGGTTTCCCGTAAGGATTTCATGGTCGATTCTTGCTCTAATCCCACGTGAGTCATGATCAGTGTGAGAAACAAGAGGCAAAAAGGACCCGACGATCACGTCATGAAAGGTGTATCTATGGGAAGTGGACTGGGGATATACGTAGTTGGCAGTAGAAAGAGGAAACAACAGCTTAGGCGTAGTCAGCAGCCCAGGGAGATTGGGACTTACTCCTAGATGGAGGCCCGATGGTGATAAAGCCTACCAGGAGAGGGATTTGGTAATGAATAAAGGAAGAGCATTGATGAAACCTCCTGAACGAAAAGCTAGGGGATTACACTAGGGTGGTTTCCCTTTCCCTGTGGACAAAATCCAGGGTGAGGTCATTGTTTAACATTATGTACCAAGGACAATGGTGTTTTCATTTTAACGTCCTGTATCTCGGACGAAGTGGGTTTGCTCCGCACCCTTAGGACATACATTACCGGCACCTTCTATACCTTGGTGAATAGAAGGTACATGAAACACCGTGACTAGGGGGTGTCGTGAGGAGGACCCATTGGGGATCCACGTTAGCATGGATGTGCGAAGAAACAATAGTCGTTAGCATGCCAATGAGAAGTGGAAAGAGGCGAAGCAACGCAGCAACCAATATCATCAAATGGAGTTTGAAATTTATTCGTGCAAACATGAAGGGATGCACATGAAAAGGAGTTTCAGGGGAAATGGGTTCGTAAGTAGAATCCTTGTGAAGCTCTGTTACTTCATGAAGTCAAGGGGCTTCGTGAAGGGATGGGCTTCATGAAGTGAAATCACCTATGATAGGGATAGGGAATAGGTGAATATGAGAGTAGCTTTGTGAAGTGGAAAGGGATTCTTGAAGATCACAAAGAAAGGGTGCCTTGTGAAGCAAGGTGTTGTGAAGCAATGTGCTACACAAAGCATAGTGACCCAGCCTTAGTATGTGGGTCGTGTCTGTACAGAGGGTGTTTCACAAAGCATAAATACTTCGCGATGACCTGAGTCCCCGTGCAGATCTCCTTCCTTCACGAAGGCCTATGGGCTTCACGAAAGTAATCCCTCATGGAAGAAGGGTTCAATTAATGTGAAGGGGGATACAATTCACAATGAAAAAGTACCTTGAGGAACTCATGGTTTGTAGAGCAAGAAGTGCTTATCTATTTGAGAGTTGATAAGGTGAATGGTCAGATAATACATCCTTTGGGCTCGAGGGGAGCCCAATATGTATAGGCAGGAGGCACCACGAAGCAGATAATGCTTGGCGCGAAGATAGAGTTTGCTCCGTAGCAAGCTCGTGAACTTCAAAGGGGTTTGAGGGGCATCTCGCCTCCTTGCTCCATGATGGTCTCATGAATATCAAATTTGTTCGTGGAGCTTCCTGCCTCTTTGATCTGCGGTGGGCTCGTGAACGTCAAATTCCTTTGTGGAGCCTCCCGCCTCTAGGCTCCATGGTATGAGTGGGGCCAGGGGGCTCTACGAAAGGGCTTCGCAAGGAAACCACAGAGACTGCCCTCTTCATCTTCTTCATCCCAACTTTTGGCATCAACAGTAATTCCTTGTGTAGTACTTGTATTCCGATGAGGAATTCCTTACACGAGCTCACATGTCATTTGATCTTACATTTTGACTGAGTGTGGATAATTTAACCTTTACTAGTAAACCTTTAATGTTATGAGATATGAAGGAAATTTTATTATCACAATTATATATGAATGTATTGGGTTCTCCTTTGGTCCTTCATGACTAGTAAAATACATAGAAACTTGGGTTTATTTTCTATGGGTCCTATCTTTGTTTCTTACTATTCTCATGGACATAGATCACTAATGTAGGACGATGTAGGTATAGTTTCCCTGGAATCTTTTAGGTACCTAATCCCAACATGGATTATATATATTTTTATAATTTACGTGATTTAGTTATTATATCTGCACATTTTATTATTTTATATTGACAGAGAATATTGCATTAGACACCATTGTTGGTGGAATACTATTTTTATATCAAACCCTTTTTGGAAACCATTTGGCACACAGATAGACCTCATGGTTACAAGTTTAGGATCATGGATTATTCTATGGGATGTTTCTCATATATATTGGTTCTTAAGAGCACAAGGCTATGCTGGTACTCAGAAAGATCCCAGAGATAGACTTAGGGATTTTTTTTGTTTCATTATGCATATTATATGTTTCCAATTTTATGATTATTTCTACATATTGTGGAATGTTCATTCATTATTATTCATCCATTTATTACTAGTTTTCAATTATTAATATATCCCACTGCCTTTATTTGTGATTACTTATACTATATTTCATACTAATACAGAAGGTATAGTCTCCCCACAACACCACTTTCATACCCTCACTACTAGTCAACATTATCTAGAATATGGGGAGGCATGCTTCAAAACATGTAGCGAACTGGACTGGGGAACCATTTTGTGGCTCTCGAGTTGGGATGCTATATATCTAATTTTTATTATTATACAATTATTACTATATTTAATTAAATGATATTATTCAATTGTTATGTTCTCATATATCATGTTCTTTCATCCATTTGTGATTCAATTATTATGAACTATCAATATTCATTCCACAACTCATGTTTAGTATTTAAGAATTTCTGGGTATAATTTTCAAAGGTTAATCTCATATTATCATACCCTTTATTCTAATGTTATGTTTAAAAGGCCATTGATATCTCCCTCTTTACCCTTAATGAGAATTTTATCTCTCCCTTTTTTATGTTTCCTTTTCCATAGGATATGAAGAATGTTATTATGTATGATATGTCTAAGAAGGGTGATTGTTATGAAGAACTAATTGGGAGATGATGTATATATTTCAGGAACCAACTTTTCATGTATCTATTATTCTAATGTCACTAAAATTTTACAGTTTGGGCATGGATTGTAATGTAATGCAATGAATACACATCTAATATTGTATAATATTTATGTATTAAGAGTATGGATTCTAATAGACAGTATGAGGGAAAGGATTAGTTGGCTTTGGAAACTAAGATGATAAAATATTATTGATAACCCTTAGGATAATCCTATGAATTGGAGAATGTCTAATGTTATGGTAATGAAAGAGGAGTGGTTTTCCTAGAAAAAAATCCCCTATTTGGATACTACAAGTGGATTTGGTTTGGGACAAATGAATCTAGGGTTAAAAAACCCAAAAGGAGTGGGATTAGTATATCTCATTCCACATTCTGATGCACTATGTGTGTTCCCATTTTTCACACCAATTTTGATAATATTGAGGATATTCTTGGGTTAATTTACATTTTATTTATGATCCAACATAAAAAATTTGAATAGATTATGATAATGGATGATCAAGGTTAAACCTATGGATTCATAGACTAAAAAGAAGAAGTTATGATCTACATATACTGTGTTTTATTTTTCATGATTTATCGCTTTGATTAATAATAAATGAGAGTCATGCTTACTATTTTGGTTTTACTAATGAATTGAAGATATAATGATGATGTTGAGGTGTTATTAGTATGCTTAAATATTTATTTACCCAATTTGAGATTAGTGATATTAATTCCTATATATCTAGAACAATTTTAAGAAATATAAATTGATAAACACAATGATTGGATGTTGAATTATCATTGAAGGAACCAAATGGTATTTTGATCTTATCTCATGTATATGATTCTTCATTGATTGATTTTTGTGGGATGTTGTTATTACAAATCTCATTATTCCCCCTCTAGTTGAATTTCATGTTATCTGAGGCATGGATTGACTATTTTTACATAAATCTTACATCAATTATAGAGGAAAGGGAGTGAAATTTAATATTTTGAACTATCTTATGACCATTTATTAGTGTGATGATAAATAAGAACTTCTATTGGAAATCAGATCCATTGTATGGGTATTGATTCATATTCAAGAAGGGTAATTATATCAGATGGCTGGGTAGAAATAGAAAATTGAAGTTATGTGTATATTATATGATTTTTTCTATATTTTTCAAGAATAGTTTCCTAGTATTACTCAAAATCATGAATTTGTGTTTTCAGTAGAACTCAAACATTGTGATACACTTATTTAAAAGTTTTCATATGGAATGACTGCAATTGAGTTGCAGAAATTAATGAAGAAATTCTATGAGAATCTTGACAAGGGATTAATTATACCGTGTGAGTCACCTAGGGGTGATCCAATTATTTTTCATGAGAATAAATAAGGAAAATGTGACTGAGTATTGAATCTTTAGAACATTACAAGCTTTAAATTAGGAGTAATTATCCTCTAACCCATATTGATTATTTTGTAAATAAATTATGAGGAGCACAATATTTTTATATTATTGAAAATTGATGTGGATACAATTAGTTGTCCGTTA
Organism: Viscum album; assembly: GCA_963277665.1. NCBI lineage: Eukaryota > Viridiplantae > Streptophyta > Magnoliopsida > Santalales > Viscaceae > Viscum > Viscum album. The sequence continues at coordinate 1,081,007,563 of OY728134.1, read as the reverse complement.
AATGTGAAGACTTAACCAAGACCGCCTCACATATGAGGAATGTTAACTATGAATTCATAGTGATGCACTTTGTCTTTAAAAATTCTTCATATCACTTCATGGATTTAAGGAATATATTATTTAGAGATTACCTTGATCAGTTTATTGTAGTATTTATAGAGGATATAATTGTATATTTAAATAATAAGGAAGGGAATGTAGATCACTTCAGGATTATACAAAAGACCCTATAGAAGAATAATTTATTTGAAAATTTAAAGAATTTTAAGATTTGGCTACAAAAGATTCATTTTTCAGTCATATAATATCGATAATTGGTATATTAGTCGATTTTTCAAAGTCATATGTTGTTGAACATTCGCCTAGATCAACCACTATGACTGATATATTTAGTTTTATTGGTTTAGTTATAAATTATTTATGTTTTTTGGATAAATTCCAATAGCTATATAATGAACTCAACATGTTAACTCAAAAGATATCCAAGATCCTTTGGATAAATGAATAAGGAAACAAATTCTGGGAATTGAAGAAAAGTTTAGACAATTCACATATAGTTAACATTTTATAAAGTGGATAATGGTTTAGAATATATAGTGATTCATTGAAGATGGGATTGGGATGTGTCCTCATGATGAATTGTATGGAAATAGACTATCTCTAATTCCAATTTAAGGTTCTTGAGAAAATTTAACCAAATCATGATTTGGAGTTAGATGTGTTAATTTTTTATTAAATACATATAGACGTTATCATTATTATGAAAAGTGTAATATATATACTAATGAAAATAATTTAAAGTATATATTAACTCTGAAATAGTTTAATTTTTTCCATATAATATAGTTGTATTTGATAATTGATTATGACTCCTCAATACATTACCACCCTAGTAAATCAAAAAAGGTAACATATTCTCTAAGTAGAAATGATCTTTATAAAATATCTACGGTGAGGACAAAAAAGGAATAATATTATTGGAGTTAAATTGGATGGATCTATAAATATTTACTAAAGGGGATACTTCTTGTCTCTCTTAAGTGAGTTTTCAACTGTATAGCCATGTGAGGATTAAAGAGGAATAGAAATAAGATATGGAACTACAGAAGAAGTTCATAAACATTCTAATGTTCAACCTTCATTATGATATAATTATGAGTTTTAGGAACCATTAATGAGTTCTTTCCATACCATTTTGAATAAGGATCTGTTAGATAAAGCTCGTACTTAATAATTCTTTATCCATCATAGAAGTATAAAGATTCATTGAGACCTAAAAGAGTATTTTCATTGGGATAACATGAAAATAGATTTTATAGATTATTTATATTGGTTATTTCTATTTCAGCAAGATAAGTCTAAGATAAATAATTATAAGGTGGTTGTTATAACCATTACCGTACTAGAATGAAAATAGGAAAACCCCAGTATATAGTTTTTCATCGGACTCCCCAAAACATCAATAATATTATTTAGGTTGTAGTGAATCACATTATAAATTCAACACACTTAATTAATATCATATAATACATATCTAAGACATCTTTATAGATTAAATTTCAATGAACTATTAAGGTTTAATAGAGTACCACATTCTACAGTATCTGATTAGAGCATATGGTTTACCTCAATTATTTGGAGAAATATTCCATAACCATTGAATTTTGGGTTGTGTTTATATAATGATTATAATCCTCAGATAGATGTTTAGTTTTAGAAAACTATTCATACCCTAGAGGATATTTTGATATCATTTTCTATGGATTTCAAAGGTACTTGGGATCAACACAATCCTCTAGTTGGGTTTGATTTTAAGAATAATTTTCGCTTACGAATTAAAATGGCTCCTTAAAAATATCTTTATAGAAAAAATATGAATTACCATAATGTTTTGGGATTTATTTGGAGAAATAAATCCATTGGGACTTGATCTATATAAATAAATGATAGAGAAATTCAGATCGAATCCCCTGCATATCAAGGAATCTGAATGTCAATATATAGTCTATGCTAAAATTTGTTAGTGAAATATAAAATTAAATGTTTTTGTGAGATTATTCTTATTAATTACTCAATTAAATGAGTATATGATATTTTGAAAGAATATTATGTTGAAACCTTGGTATACTTCCCCCTTCAAGAATCCTGATTGAGTAGGGAAAGTATATTGTCACTTGATGTTTCTATTGAACCTCCCTCTAGTCCATGATGTGTTCCATGTATCTCTCCTAAGAATGTAAATATTTGATCCATAAAAGGAATTGAAATAAGATGTAATACTACAAAAGAATTATATTTTATAAGATGAATTATTGATATAAATCTTGGATCATGGGGATAAAGTGAGAGAAAACCAGACTACTAACCTGGTTACAGTTTTCTGAAGGAAACTAAAATTTGAATAAGCTACATGGGAACCCATAGATGTGATAAAATAGATATATAATAATAGTTTTATATCATAGTGATATAATATCAATGGTAAAATGTGTTTTAAGGAGGGAATAATGTAACACCATGACATTTTATGATATATTTCTCTTCAAATAAATTTAATTTCTTTGATAGCTTATGATACATGCAACCCCGAGTCTAAATGAACAATAATATATTATACCATTATAACATATATATTAAATTAGAAAAGTTAATATGAAAAATAAACATTGAAATAAATTTACAAAGGTTTTAGATGAAAAATATATATTTTTAGTACAATCATTATATGATTTTAAAATATATTTTTCCTAAAAATGGTATTTATTGATTTTTTTGAGAGAAAATAATATAATTAATTGGTTATAATTTTAGATTTTTTTACCAGTGTAAATGTATTTTTAAATTTAGTTCTATATTAGAGTGAATTTTCAATAATTTTCTGATAATAATTATTTTTTGATAAAATGTTTAAAATATTGGTTTTTTAAAACATTCTTTTTATTTAAAGAAATTTAAAAGTCACACTTTTTAAATGATTTTAAAATTAAATTTTATGCATTTATATTATTAATAATCTAACTATAGTCATAATGAATAATCTTATTTTGGATGTCTGTTTAAAAACATTTTATACTTAATAAAACATTTTTCTAGAAAACACTATTTCATAACATTTTTTGGGTTTAATTTTAAATGAAATTATTCTAATTTGGTAAATTAAAATTTAAAAAATATATTTCATATTATTAATAAGAAGGATTAAATTTGTAAAATAGTAACGTTATATTTCTATTCATTAAGAATACAATCCTTTATAAATAATATTCATCTAAGTAAGGGTAAAATGGGTAAAATATTGTTAAAAAGTATGGTTAAGGATTTAAAATATCTCTAACACTTGAATTTACATATTGGATGATTAGAGTTAAAATATATCTATCCAAGTACCAAATATATGGCCACTTGTTCCATTTAGCTTGGATTATGACATTTATCATAATTTAAAATAAGAATAAAAAAAATATATCATTTTCTTGAATTTAATATCTCTAACTTATTTACATAAGGATAAAAATAGAATAAGGTTGATTATAAATACTTATTTTAAATTGAATTAATTTCTTTGTCATGATAATTTATTTTTCTTAGTGATTTAATAATTATATAAAATGCTTACGTAATACTCATATATTATATATTTAATTAATATAAAATAATATAAATGATTTAAAAAATACTAAATGTAATATCATTGGGATGAATTATTTCATTTCATGATTTTCTAGACAAATATATCCAATTAAGGATGTTTTAATAGATTATATTCTAATTCCATAACTACATTATGGTCATTAATGTAAAACTAAAAAATAATAATGTCAAAACATTTATTAATGATATTTTATGATAATTAATATTTTATTGAAGTATTAAAAAAACATAATTTTTTTTCATAGTATAGTTAGGTTGATAAATAATTGAAAATATTATCTATTTTCCATTTATGATCCAATTTTCACTTTACTAGTAAAATTTCAACCCTTCAATGTTGAAAAATTTGTTACCATTATTATGGTTAAAATTGGGTTACCAAGGGGTTCAACCAAAAGATATGTTTTAAAATGACATAAAAACATGAATAAATTTCAGTGGGTGATGATATTTAGACATTATAATATTTCAGTTTTAATATCTATCGATTTTAACCATTTTTTTATAATGAATTACTTATATTTAATCTTTTTAGTCATTCTGGGTTAGTCCTTTCGGTTATAAAAGAACACCCTATGTTGCTTTTAATTACACCACATTGAGCCATAGATCTCAAAAAAACATAAAAAAATTCATCTAAAATTACATATATCTTAATTATAGGTTCTTTTATTCTTGAAATAATATTACAAGGGTCCTTAAGAATGGATCTGATGTAAGTCTTTTGAAGAAGAGATAATCTTCCTATCAAACATATTGTAATTAATTTATTATTCAACCTTATAAAAATTTACGTAATTTCTCATAGAAAAATAATTTCTTTATATTAAATTTGATGAAATGTTATTATGATTTTTTAACAATCATTTCCACCCTATTTTACATCAAAGGGGTGTGAAAGGGTCTCTTATACATATGTGTGGATTACCACCTACACATAAAAACACAATTCATTTTCCATCCCCATATTTATATAATTATTATTTTAACCATTTCAAAATTTATATATGATATTTATGACATAATTATTCTTATTTAATTATAATAACATATCTATGTTCTTATCTTCATATCTGTTGGAGAACAGTCATAACGCTCATGCATACGTGTGCACTACATTCTCCACGATGTGATGTGATTAATTTTTGATTTTTTATTCAAAATCATGGATATATTAAATGAATATATATTATATGTATAAACAAATTATTTCACAAAATTTAATTGTTACATACCTTTATTTTGTTCCATTAGTCAAAAATGGAAAACAACGTTCATATGTACATACGACTGACTATCTCCATGAATTATGTGATTTATTTTTAAATATATACCATTTATAAGAGATTATAAATATAAATTTAATGAATATATATGATATTTATATCATAAATAAATTGTTTCGATGAAGGAACCATGATTAATGTATAAGGCCTGGAACTAACAAATATAAATTCTCATGAAAAATGAAATATTTATTACCCAAAAATGACAATTTTAATAACGACATTTTAATAAATGGGTGTTGAAATATTATAAGTTAATAATATATGATATTTTATGCATCTACATGAATCTTTTATAGAATTATAATAAATTTATAATTATTATATATGAGGTTAGACTGCCTTCTAAGTAAGTAGAACATGAGGTAAGTGATTTATTGTACAATTTCCTTATTTATCATTAAGTTAATAATGTTAAAATTTAATGATATATCTCCCAGTAATATAATGAATTTTATTATAATGTTGTTATATATTTAGAATACATGTAATCATTTCATTTTCCACACTTTATGTACTCAAGAGATCGAAAGAACATTGTTAATGAAAACAAAAAATATTTCTCTGTTCATTTGTAAATCCTTTCTCTTCCATATTCATGTTTTATAAAATTATTTTCAAGAATGTTTTTTCTATTCTTATATTATTTTTAAAAGCATATTTATCCATGTTTTAAATTTAATTTTTTTATAAAATGAATCTTTATGTTGTTTTATGAAGAAGGTACTTTTGACTTTTACAGAATCTTTGAAAAGATTCATTGTTTTAATATACATGACATTAAATAAATTTCCTACCATCATTAATAATCAATTATTTGAAACATAATTTATATTTTTTCATGTTTATTTTCAATTAAAATAATTTCCTCAATATTTTATAATTTTTTAGATTTTAATATGTTATTTAAAATGAAAAAGTTATTTTCCTCAGGAAATATTTAAGTTATATTTTAAAGTAATTCTCCATCTAGGATAATATCCTTATATGTTACATTGGATTTACATAGGATATGATTTAATTAATACATATTCGTTATCTCCCTAAATGGTTTATGGTTATGATGGTAAAATATCCAGGCTACCCATTTTCTTTTCCACGGTTTATGTTATGATGAAGGTTTTTATGATAATAGGGAATATGTATGAATGTAATATGATTATGTGATGGATGGTACAAAAATTATATACCCCTATAATTAATTGAGAATATATTAATGTTCAATGAGTTTAATGGTTTCACAAAAAATTATGATAAGGCTAAAAATCTATGTACATAGGTGGTTATCCCAATCCCAAAAAAAAGACGGTACATGAGAGGTTATCCCAAGTCTAAAATAGGGTACCCAGGATGTTATACCTAGCATAAAATAGTTCACATATGGTGATATTCCATGTTCAAACTTGAACATAGGTTGTTATCCCAATCCTAACATTTCAAAAATGTCTTAATTGATATCCTTTAAATAGGTTTTCAATGATTATGACTATTCAACACATATGGAAATCTTTTCTGACTTTGTCTTACGATAATGTTATCTTATCATTGATCATATTCTTTGATCCCTTTATGATTCATGTCTTATGAACTACAATAATTTATTCCATGACACACGTTTATTATTTATGAATTGATGTGTATGATTTTGAAAGGTTAATCTAATTTTCACATACCCATTATTACCATGTTATATTTAAATGATCAGTGATATCTCCCATGGTACCCTTACTAAGAATATGGGATTACCATTTATTACATTTTTTCCTTGGGATATGAAGATTTTTTTTAAGTATGATATTTCTAAAATGGTGCTAGTTATAAAGAACTAAGTGTGAGATGACGTGGATCGTTTATGAACCAGTTTTTCATGTATCCATGTTTCCAAAGTCACTCAACCATTAAAATTAGACTGGATGTTAATATTATGCAATGAATATATATAATTTGATTTAATATTTATGTATGTAAATTATCATTCAATTTACTCATATTTTTATTTTCCATTAATGTTTATTCCTAAACATATCTACCCATTATTCACTATATTTAATATTTTTATCTCAAACCTGGATGTAACCATTATAGTCATTTATCACATTATTTTTTTCATTCATTTTCAATGTAAATTAAAAAAATAATCCTCAATTTTCATAAGAAAACCATTTACTTTCAACATTTTTCTCTAAGAAAGTGGTTTTATCTTTCAGTTAAACAACAAACACTGATGAATCCATTAGCAATCCACCAATATTTATAACATCCCATGTTTTAAGAAACATTTTTACTCTATTGAACAACATGGATATTATTATTAAATATGTTTTTATATATTCTTTAGAATTAATTGAAATTGTATAGAAACTTATTAATATAATATATGAATCAAAATAATAACTCATTATTCATTCTGAATGGAATATTACAACAAAATTATATGAAACTATGTAATGAGTAGAATTTATTATTCCATATCATGGGAGGGTATATAAATTAAAAGTTCCTAAATTAAATGGGTGAAATAAATAGAAAATAATAAATACTTCAAAACTATGAGATCTCAGAGATTGTATTCACTCTCTAGAATCACAATTAGTAGAAAAAAACATACAATGATAAATAATATCACAAAAGGATAAAGAATGATAAAATATCCTAAATAAAACTTATAGGGATTAGAATTTTGGATTAAGAAGTTATAAAGGAATTAATTTATCAATGATTATATAGTTGTTATAAATTTAAATAGTGTCTTTGGATATCCATGTATCAAATTTTAATAATAAATATGTGTAATTATTAGTATCAAATTGAAAATAATATAAATCCAAAATAATAAAGAATGAAAAAAATAATATGTAATAAAAAAATTTATTATGAAAATACATTTTTTATGAATTACGTATTATTATTATAAAAAGTATTATTTTAATGAATAATTTGATGTATTGAAAAACAATCTTAAAAAAAATTCATTGATAAAGTTTAATTACCAGAGATTAATAATAAAAAAGATTATTTTATGCTTAAAAATGTTTTCCACTAAAACTTACTTCATTATGTGCTAAGAATTATTATTTGAATAATATATATTTTTAAATTATCAAAAAAATTATATTGTGAAGGAATATTTTATTGACACTAATTCAATTATTAATTTATAAGAAATAATAGAAAGATTTATTAATATTGAAAAACTCATATTCCAAAAAAAAATCATTATTTTTCATGCTTCCATTTAAAATTTTAAATAAAAAATTTATGTATTTGAATTTGGAAAAACATTTTTAATTCTTGTATTCAGAATTCTAATATTATCTTGTTATGAATATTTTTTTATTTTTCTAAAAAATTTGATTTTAGGTGAATAGTACAAAATATAGTCTTTATAAATACCAATACTTTTTTGAAATTATTATAATATAAAGGTGGTTTAAAATTTATGAAAACTATTTGATTAAAAAATATACATTTATTATTTATAATTACATGTTTAAAAAATTAATTTTATTTTGTAAAACAATGTGGCACATTTTGGAACCAAAGAAATTTTTTTATAAAACATGTTTTCAGGTGTTATACATTTATAATTAAGAATTTATTTTTGTGAAATTTATAAATTTTATATCATAAAATGGTTTTGATAGTTTTACTCATAAAATTAAAATTAGGTAATTGAAATAATTTTATTTTTTATGGATATAAATAAGTCGCTAAGGTAAAAAATATTACTTACCATGGTAAAAGTAAATTAGTGAAAAATTTTAAATTATGGGTAAAAGGTGTAAGATAAAAACATAAATAACTGAAATTTTTTTATTAAAGTTTTATTGATCAAGACTCAACCTATATCTATTCTTTTTCACGTTTGGAGAAAATTACCCTTTCAAGTAACATGCCAATAGCATAAAATTATAAATAATTACAAAAGTGTTACCCCTATAACTTATTAAAGTAGCATTTAACTACCTCACATATCATAAAAAACATCCTTTTAGTTGGGAAAACTATTGCTAAATAACTCCCAACTCTACATTTCTAGTTAAATAGTTGTTGGTCGAAACAAAAGACCATTCAAAGAAGGCTCAAGTATTTTTCTTGAGGTGTAAGGTAAATACTAATAATCAACCTTTTAAAACCCTAAATAACAAAAAACTCTCTATTTATAGTTATATAGTTTCTAGTATCATCAAAAGACCATTCTAAGAGGGGTAAAGTATTTTCCTTAAAGAGTATGGTAATAACCCATAATCAACCCTTATTCTATTAATTTTCCATTATTTATCATTTTACAACCTATAATATATCCTAATGTGTTAAAATAATTATCATAATTATCATAATTGTAATTAAATGATATTATTTTTATAGAATAACTCTTTTATTCTATTTTCATATTAATTAAAATAATTAAAATTTGGCCCGTGTTATGTGAGGACAACCGCCTCAATGGATGGCATGTTTCTTTTTTACTACCTCCTTACATGGATGGTTATATTAGTGTTTTGAATTATAAATATTATATTTAATATATAATTAATAATAAAAAATATAAATTTATCATTATATTAACTATCCCATTCATTTGAAAATGAAGAGATTGCTTGTGTTACATGTAGGCTAGTACCTTCATGAAGGATGTAATTAATTATTCTCCACCGAATAACATTGATGGTTATAGAATATTTTTGATTAATATATATTATATTAAGTATTTATATAATCCATAAATATATTTCTTAATTAATGACATAAAAATCAATAATGATTATAATGTAATATATTGATATTAGAAAATTACCTAAAAAAATTTCATCACTGATTTCAACTAATAGAAGCGTAATAAAAAAGGTTATGGAATTATATTATTGATTTCTAAATAATTAGGGAAATTCAATTATAGTACCTTTAATAATATTTTTTGGTTAAATTTTCAAATTAAGGTGGATTGATATAACCATTATGAAACTCACATGAAACAATCATGATTTCTAAAATTCAACAATGAAAATAAATAGAGACTTACTAATAATGGTATAGTAAATGATAATAATTAATGTTTGGGTAATTTAATATATATTAATAAGGTACTAAATTAATTTAGTAACATAATTATGTTTATTTTCCATGAGGATAAAGTTCTTTCATGAAACCTAAGATTTTCATTACAGTTTTCTCATCTAACTTTTATTTATTTGAAATATATACCATATCCAATAGTTGTTATATAATATGTGATTTATATACTATCCTTTAGATGTTTTTGTTATTTTTAAATGTAATTTAGTGGATTTAAAAATAAATCTCAAGTTTTATCTCTCACAGTCATTTGATTCCAGAGATACAAATGTTGTGAGGGTCATTGTTTTCTCAATTGTTTTTTATTGGGTTATGATCATTTTTCTTGAAATTTATTCTTATAGTTGGATACAAAATACCCTATGATGGGATAATATGTTAATTTATTTAATTTTTTATGGTTTTATATTATATTTACTATTAAATCATTTCAACATAATTGGTAACTCTATTCGTCTTCATTGATGAATGATTCTGTTATTTAAAATGAAAAGTTGTTAAAAATAATTCTCAACCTCTTTGATATTTATTTCTCATTTATAAACATATTATTTATTTAAAATATGATTTTATTTTTACTTTTAAAACAATTTATGTATTATTTCATTTGATCATCTTAGTTATATTTACCTATTTTCAAAATGAAATTTTGTTACCCTTTTTTTGATGTGGGATTAAGTGAAGGTATTTTTAAATATCTAAGAGGGATTTTATATTCATGATCATTTATTTTATCATTTAATTTGAAAATTATCTAAAAAACATTTACCTTATTTTGAGGCTCCATTATGAGTATTTATTTTTAAGCTGTTGAAAAAATGTTTTTATGTCTCCTTACAGAATATGGTTCTTGAAAGTTGTTCCTAAATTCTCTTTTAACATTTCGCTTCTATTTTACTCTTTCTATCCAAAGGTTCAATCAATAATGGAGTTATGTTTTTTGAATAACCTGATAATTTTCTTTATAAAATAATGATTTAATTAGACATTATTTTTAGTATCAACTAATCAAATTCATGACATTATTTTTTGTGATTCCATTTCTAAATGATACAAAAACGATTTTATTTACATGGGTTCATTTTGATATGATTAATGATTAATTTAATGTCGAAAAAATATATAGTAATTATTATTTTATATGTTGTGGGGTGCTATATCACCCTCTAATAAATTTTTTAAAGTTATATATTTCATAAAATAATGATGTTGTTTTGTGAACATGATGGCACCTATAATTTTTTACATGTTTGTAGTTTGGACTTGAAATTTGGTAACATTGTCCACAAGATGACACATGGAAGTAATTAGTGATGTCTCTCTCAAAATGTTATGATTTTTACATGATAAATCTTATTCCATATTTCAATGTTACAAGTTCTTGTTATTTTCCATGGTCAATGACTATTATATTTTTTTTCCGTAATCTTAATCCATATTATATGATTGATCATTTGATATTACATTTCCTTCTGTCTTGTCCTTTGGAAAACACATATGAATCCATGATCATTTTAATATGTTTTTTCTCACAAGCTTATTTTTACCAGATTATTTTGATCTTTTAATTTTAAAAACAAATAACATGATTATCATTTCTAATCATTTGAGATCACCCCTTACTTATATTTCTTATTCTCCATGTTTTAGAGATGAGTATAAACTATGATATGTATATAAGGGGATATAATAAGGAGAATTTATTGAGAAACATTCAAAAAAATTTTAAATAATTTTTTTTATAATTAATTGTTGAAGTCACTAAACCATTAGTTACTAATATAATGAGATTATAATTAGATGTAGAATTTAAAATCTGAAAATAATATGCAATAAATAAAAGTTTTTCTTTGGACATATCACTTGGTATCTAAGAAAAATTATAAATATTGAGTTTTTTGCATACGAATTTAGAGTGTGGGACCGGGGAATGTAATTTCATATTAAAGTAGGGTTTAGTTATTTTTTGGAATTACTTTTATTTTTTTGGATTAAAATAAGAGAAAATTAATAGAAGCCTTAGGGGCAAGATTAAATATAGGAATAAATCCTGTTTTGTTAAGGGTTGGAGTGTATGGTATCTGTGGAATTACATACCTACCTTGATACAAAAATGTGGATATAGGCTTTGTACTATATGGACCTATGGGTAACCACCTGGAAAAGGATTTGTTTAGTATTAACACGATATTCACTCAGTAAACACTTTATGTGACTAATTACTCACCTAGTTTGAAACACATATGTGACATTATTTGGGTGAATCAGAAGATCTTTGTGAGAAAATATGAAATATTTAAATACATTTTAATTAAACAAGGTGTTACATGATAAGTTAGGTTTGAGAAATTAATATGTATATGATCATAGATATCCAATACATAACCCTAGAGACTCTTATACAGGGTTATGCGTTCCATTTATGAGTCACTCCTTTTATCTTCATAGTTGAATATGTTAATAAAATTGAGTTAAATATTCAAATATATTAAAATTATTTTATTTAATATAGTGGATTAATCTCAAAGTAACTGAGTAAAAAGACGTTTACATAGACAATGGGATGATTGTCCTAACAAACAATAAAAAATGAGATCTCTCATGGAGTAAGAAATCATTTGGTTATTCATAGTGAGCTATATCATGTTATGATTGTCTTTTTTTTACAAATTTTATTTATCAAATACACAAAATAATAGAAACATGGAGTTTTATGGATGTACAAGTGATAAATAAAATGAATTAAATAAGATTCAATTTTCTATGTGTAAATATTGTGGGATGAAGAACCCATGATCATGTCTCAAAAAAATGAAGATGATTTCTTTCTTAAAAGAGGTAATCACGAAGTAAACTTATGTGGAAAAATGAAGAGTATAGATAACATGTTGGATGAAAATAATTTTCATTCGAAGGTACCACTGGTAATTTTATGTTACAAAAGTATGGTGTTTGGGAATAATGAAAATCAACTCCCAAACCCAAGGGTTAATGAGGACAATGTACCCCAAAAATATTTAAAACCAAGGGAACATGTAAAAGACTATACTATGAATACCATGTAAGTGGATCATGATAATTATGGTACACTTATCCATCACTCTGTATTTGTGGATGTCCTATTGGATTCAGGTTTTATCCACCCTCCTATATCAAGGAATCTTTTTATGAGAATCGAATCACCACCCCAATGATTAGGAATTGAATTTTTATATAAAACATATAGATGTATGATTATTTTATTCCAACAGTATGTTTTTTTAATTTTCCTCACACAAATCAAATTATTTTCCTTTAGATTGATTTTATATGTCTTTTGAAATGTTGTGTCTCTCTCTCCAATAAGGAAAAATAAATTATCACTAATTGGAAATTAGATTTCCTATCATCCTATAATAGTATACCAATTCATGTATGATTATAAAATCCCTTTAAAAGTTTATTCTATCATATCGTTAAGGATAATAAATAATGACATACATTTGACTCAAATATTTGTTTAGAAACTTGATTTTTGGATATTCTTATTATGAAGGAATAGATGTGTTTCGTAATTTTACCTATGATAGTGAGGTTGATATTATTTCTTGAGTTTCAAAAATATTATGGATACCCTTTTGTATATTTATAAATAAATAATAATTAAAATTATTAGGACATAATTTATTTATGGGGGATAATGTTACACCTCATGTTTTAGGAAATGTTTTCCTTACGTGAATTACATAACTATTATTCTTAAATATTTTTATATATTATTTAGAAGGAATTCAAAATTAGTATATAATTAGATATATAAGACATGAATGAATATAAAAAAACAATATTCAATCAAAAAAATATTAAAAATAGTACATGGACCAATGTATTTCATACAATTGATTATTACATATCCTGAGTGATTACATCCATTCAAAGTGAAAAAAATAAAATGGGACTATAAATAAGAAAAAATAATTTCTTGAAAACATGGATAACTCCCAGATCATCATTAACCTTGAGAAAGACCATTAGTACAACTGAACCTAAAATGAGATATAATATCATGAAAGCATATATCATTATAATAAATACTAAATGAAATATAAAGGAATGAGAATTTTAATTTAATAAGTTTTAAAGGAATGAATTTATTGGTGTTTAATAAAAACTTTAAAGGAAATAAGTTTATTGGAAATATGTTCATTATAAATAGTTCCTTGGATATATATAAATCCAATAGGTAAACTGAAGATGTTAAATTATTAGAAATAATTAAAAAAATATAATTCATATATAATTAATTATGAAAAAATTAATATTTAATGAAAAATATTATTATAAAAACATTTTCTTGTCCATTACGTATTATTAATATTATTTTAAAGAGTATATTTGTGTATTAAAATAAATATTTTAATACTAATTCATTAATATAATTCAATTAGTGTATCTAATTAATTAATAATAACATTTCATGCTTAAAAATATATTTTACTAAAAATTAATTTTTTATGCGATATGCTTTTTTATTCCATGAATATATAAAAATTATTCCTAAAAGATGATAAAATATATTGTTTATATGAGTAATATATTAACACTAATTTAATCATTAAATTATAGTAATAATAATAACAATGATTAATATTACAAAAAAGTCATTATACTATAAAAAATACTTTTTATTATAATTTATGTATCCATTAAACAGTTTAGTTACCTAATTTTTAAAATTTTAATTTTATAAAAAGAATATAATTTTTGGATTCATCGTGAAAATATTAGCTTTGGATTAATTTGTTAGATGTTTCTAAAACAGTTTATTTTTATCGAAATATTACAATGTATATCTACTGGAAACACTTAAGATTTTATGACATCATCATATTATAAATGTGATTTAAAAACTAAATTAACCAGTTTTATGTCTAGATATTTACTTAATAATTAAAATTATACATCAAAAAATATTATTTTTAAAATTTAAAGCTATGTTTAAAGTCATAGAACCTAAGTCATATTTATTTTGTAATACTTGTTCTCATGTGTTACACATTTATTATTTATAAATTAATATTTACAACTTTTATAAATTAAATATTTTTAACTTCTTCATTTTTGGAATAATATTACCCAACAAAAAAAATATGGTTATAATTATTTTTATCAATAAAAATAGGTTATTTATGTAGAAATAACAAGTTACCTCGGTAAAATTAAATTATTGAAAAATATAAATTAATGGTAAAATATCTAAATATATCAAACCCCGTCCATTATTAGTGAGGATAGGAGGTGTATTTTCCAATACTCCAAATGTATCCATTATTTTCCACTTTTGGAGCCACTTTCTTTTGAATGTGATATTTCTTTAACATAAAGTTATGAATATTTTCAAAATTGGCACCCATTTCACTTATAAAATGAGCCTTTCATCACCCCACTTATACTCAAAACATAATCCATTTAACTTTACAAATATATTCCCAAATGAATCCACAAATATGAAAACCATTTTTAGATGTTTTGGCCTCACCAAAATTTAATTTTTAAAAAGGCTCAAGGATTTTTTCCAAGGATTATGGTGAAAAATCAAAATCAATTATTTTCTATTTCTTTTTTTATTTAATTTTTTCCTCATAAAATATATTATTAACCTAAAAAAAGAACATAATAATCATAGGTATATAATAATTATATTTTTTTATGGGATATGTAAATCCATAAATTTTTAAGGATAATAAAACCCTTTAATTAATAATTTACAAGTATTTCTATGTGAAGAACATTTTTACATTAAAATAAAATAATAATTGATTTCATGTTTTGAAATATGACTAAAATAACAATTAACACTTTGGAATATTCTATGTAATAATTTTGGAGTTAGGTGATGAGTCAGCACAAGATTCTAAGGTCTGTAGTGACTCGGTATTAATATTATAAAAATATTAAATATATTATATAATACATGAATAATATTTATGAAATAATGGAATATCTCCTAAATGGTGTCTCAAATTTGAAATCAGATATTATCGTTAAATATAGAGCATGTTTTATACCCTACATGTGATATAAACATTGTATATATACGGTTTTTGGTTAGATAACATGTGAGTGTAAATATATTATATTACGGGCAAGTGATATTTTCTGAAATAATGGAATAAATCTCAAATATTATTTTAAATAGGAAATATAAGACTTCCATTAGGTCCTAGATATTGTTTTTACCCTAGATATGATGTAATATTTGTGTGCATTGGGTTTTTGGTTAAATAAAAAGTAAGGGAACTTTTTCCAACGCCGTTTTTATGTTTAATAATTTTCTTAAATGGAATAATATATGATTGGAATGAAATTTATAATATTATTTTAACAAATTTGAACATATAAAATTAATCTGAATTTGGATTTTTTGTTGGGAAATATAATAATAATAATAATAATAATAATAATAATAATAATGGTAATAATAGGAATAATAATATTTGTATTATTATTATTATTTTTGATGAAGACAAAAATGGAAATAAACATATCTAATTAATTATTTTGGTACATTAAAAATAATTTTTTATCAGAGAAATAATGGTTATATTATTCCTTTTTTTAAATAAATGAAAGTTGGTTGTTAATAAAAACATATTAACCATTTTAATTTGTAATAAAATTCATTATTGTAATATTTATGGTGCAATGTTGGACAATATTTAATGATAATGAAAATTATTTTTCAGATTATTATTATTATTAAATTGGTAAAATAATATTTGTGCATGTTTAATCAATATATATATATATCTGTGTGTGGATGACCTATTAAATATAAATAATCCATGATATAATAATATTTAAAAGAGGAATTTAGAAAGAAAATGTATAAGTGGTAATGTGCGGTGGTAGATTAAATTATGAGGAGAGAGAATAACAAATTAATGATGAATTAAATAAAACATGGAGAAAAAATAATAGAAGATGGATATTTGGAGCTTGCACAACATACAAATAATTTCCCCCAGTCTCATGACTCTCTTCCTCCCCATGCCTCTCTCTTATATTCTGTTTAGATTATTTTTCCAAACCTATCCCTTCAATATCTTCTCTGATATGGATGGGATTAACAAGTAATTGGTTCCATTGGTTTCATTCTTATCAGTAGAAATTAAATCCTATGTTCGTTTTTGAAGGGGTTGAGGTAATTTAATCTGATTTAATTTTATCATATTCTTTACATTTTAATTATTGAAGATGATGATAATTATATTAAAGGACTAGTTTACTAGGCTAGAACTCTTAGTGGTGGAATATGACTCGGTTAGAGACCCTTATCATCAAAATATCATTGTGTAGATGGTAGGAAGCTCTTTACTTCTTGGGGATTTTTTACACATGTTTCCATATTATATTTTTTTGTTGGAATAATTAATAACCTAGATTTATTATGATCGCATGTGGGTGTGTGTATAACCCAAGAGAACCTTATTCGGCACTAGTTTCCATGAGTATGTTCACATCTTATTATTCATGTTTTATGTTGATCACATATATTATATTTTATAATTTACAAATGATGAAATTATCTGATTTCATATATATCTTACCTTGTTATATATGCCCTTATGGTATTGGACATAAAACCCTACGTAGGTTGTCATGTTTAATACACCCTTTGGTTTTTATGCATATTTATTGGCATGAGTTATGAGGTTTTCCAATTTAAGAAAATGACCATTAGTTCATTTTGTTTCATGAATAATATTAATGATTAATTAATTAATAAGGTTTTTGTTTTAATTAATTAAAGGAATGAATCTTAATAAATTGACAAGCTACTAATGTCCATGTTATACCTTGGGTGTTGGATTGTTTCCTAGAAACCAATGTTCGAGTCTGGATTACATTTGAGTACCCAAGACTAAATGAAAAACATAAGGTGTATTGTTTTGGTAGTTGAGACATGGAGTAACACACTATAATAGATGGGTCTTTTAATGTTCTAAAAAAAGAAATTATCTATAAATGTAGCACTAAAAATATAAGTGATGTTAAAAGTGTGAATCCATTATTAGTTTGAGGATAATCATTAATGAAGGATGACTTTATCAGTGCTGAAGAGACTTTTGATAATGGAACACTTTAACAGTACTAAAATAAATCATAGATAAAGGAACCCATTATTAGTGTTTTTATTTAGCACTAAAGGGGGAATTTATCAGTGCTTTTCTAATATTGATAAATAGTTACTTTATACATGTTTTCCTAGAACTAATAAAGAGGTCCTTTTTAAGTGATTTTCAAGAACTGATGATGATGTACTTTGTCATCACATTTGGTAGCATAGATAATAGCCTTGCAGATGCTATAAATATACAACAACCCTATAATGGAAAACCATATCATAAAAAATATATAGAAAAAATATACAAAAAATTAGAATTATATTCAAATATAACATTGCACAATCATTTGAATTCAAATTCAAAATGATGTGATATTTAAAATTAATCAAACAAATTACAACCAATATAAAAAATCATAACTCTAATATCATGCTTTCTAAAAATATAACCCTCAATAAAAAATCTTTTCCATATAATAAATATGATGTTAATTTTAGTAATAGTTAATTTAATAACAAAAAATTATAATTATAATGGAATATAATCCACATATGATAACTTATATTGTTAGATATTATATATATTAATGATATTATCAGTTAATTGTGTGTCAGACTGATGTACGGTCAACTCATACATGTCACAAATGATTTATTGATCATTTTACTAATGTTTGTAATCTTTCCAATCCCAATTTATATATTTTTATATGTACCATGAATTTTAAACTAAAATGACACTTTTATATTGAAAACAGACACTTCGAGTCATACTGACTACATAGTGAATCAGATTTAGGTGATGTTGATTTTTATGCATAAAAAATGAGCTGTGTATTATTTTAATAATAGTTGAAGAAAAACTAATCTCATTTCATTGGTTTTGGAAATGTTAATTGCATTTTCAACTAAAATGACCCTTTTTGATTGAAAACACACACTTCGAGTCATACCTACTATATAATGTGGTGGATTGATGTGTAGTAGATTTCTACATGTCACAAATGAATTAACTATCATTGCAATAAATTTCGAAAACAATCTGATCTTGTTTTCATATTTTTGACTAGTGACTCACATTTTGAACTAAAATTATATTTTTATATTAAAAATTCTCATTTAATTAAATAATGACCACATAATACATCGGATTGATGTGAAATCAATTCCAACACATTAAAAATTAATTATGTATTATTTTAATAATGTTTAAAACCAATATGATATCATTTACTCTGTTTTGGTTTTGCGATGAACTTTTTAAACTAAAATGTAACATTTGTATTGAGAACACGCACTTCGAGTCATACTAGATTCATAGTGTGTAAAATTGATGTGCTCTAATTTCCAACATGTAAAAAATTAATTATAGAGTTTTTACTAAATATTTAAGATATTATAATCTATTTTTCTGATTTTTCGATAGTGACACATGTTTTAAACTAAAATAATACTTTTATATTGAAAAAAGAAACTTTGAGTCATATAAACCAAATCCTATGTTAGATTAATGTTTTGTACATTACTTCACATAAAAATGAATTATGGATAATTTTCGAAAAGTTGGATGATAATTAAATATCATTTCCAGGTATATTACTACGTGATTCAAGATTTGAACTAAAATAATAGATTTATATTGAAAAATATCATTATGAGTCACATCAACCACATAATGTGTTTGATGGATGTGTGGTAATGTCCTACACATAAAAGGATGAATTATCAATCATTTTTTTTAATGTTTGGAAGCAATATGATATTTTTTTTCGATTTTGCCTATGTGATGTGTGTTTTAAACTAAAATGACCCTTTTATATTGAAAACACATACATCAAGTCATACCGAACACACCGTGTATACGATTAACATGTGGTCAATTCCAAAACATTAAAATTGAACTATGGATAACTTTTCTATTTTTTATAATAAATCATTTATCATTTTCTCAGTTTTGGATAGTGATGAATGTTTTAAATGAAAATGGAATTTCTATATCAAAAAAGGTGCCTCAAGTCACACTTACCATATCATATATCTAATAAATGTAGGGCCAATTAATATATATGACAAATGAATTATGGACAATTTTCCTAATGTTTAAAAATAATACTATTTCTTTTTCCCTATTTTGGCTATGTGATGTGTTTTAAACAAAAAATACACTTTATATTGAAAATGGGTACTTCGATTCACACCATCGATATAATGATTCATATTGATGTGTAGTCAATTCCAACATGTAAAAAACTATTTATTATTTTTATCCAAAATATTGAGAACAATCCATGATATTTTTCTTAGTTTGAATATGTGGAACATATTTTAATGGATCTTTTAATTTGAAAACTCACACATCAAGTCACACCAGCAACATCATGTGTTATACTGACATTCATTCAATTTTTACACATCAAAAATGACTTATTGATAATTTTACTAAATTTTCCAATTAAAATGAATATGTGTGCTTATATTTGAGTATAAGACTTGTGTTTTTAATTAAAATGTCATTTTTTATATAAAAACATGCATTTGATGTCTTACTGGTAACATCGTGTATCAGATTTATGTCTGATCAATTTCAAAAAAAAAATTAATTATGGATCATTGTACTAATTTTTGAAAAAAATCATAACTCATTTTCTTAGTTTTGGATATGTGACATGGTTTAAAACATAAATGTGACTTCTAAATTTAAAACACACGCATCAAGTCATACCATCCACATAATTTTTCGGGTTGATGGGTGGAAAATTCATATACATTATAGATCAATAATGGATCATTTAAAAATATTTACAATAATACAATATCCTTTTATCAGTTTTGGATTTATAGTCTTATTTTAAGATAAAATGAAACTTATATATTGAAAAAAAACAATAAATAAGAACCAAGGAATCCCATTGATAGACTAAGAAATCTAGAATGATTCCATAGGTTCCCATCATATTTGGGGGAAATAAAGAGAAAAAATTACCTAAATATAATCATCAATAAAACATGGAATCCTTCTAAAAATACCACGAGGTGGCCTTAGGGGGACTCAGTTCAAAACCATCTACATGCCTATATATGTACTCTTACGTCCATAACAAAATGACTTCCCTCAACTAGCCATATATATGGTACCGTATATGGCCTTTACATATCATAGTAAACCTTACCCATTTAATTGGAAATTTTAATCACTATATCTCGTCCCACTGTAAGATAACTAGGATCCCCATATATTCCCATCAATAGGAGGTGAGAAATCACATGCCTCAATAAATAAAAAGTAGTAAATATTATCTAACCTCATACACCCCCTAAAGATACATCCCCTATTATATATCATCTATATCACAAAAAATATAACAATAAAAATTACCATTAAGGACCAACATATATCAATAAAATAAAAAATATTCCCCCATTAGGTTCAAATTTTATAAAGGGGCTCTAGAGTTCCCCCACACACACAACCTTTAAAAAACCATAAAGATGATCCAAACTGGAATTCCAAAAAAATGGACTCAAAATGAAAAGTATTTTTATAAGGGTTTGAAAATAAATTTTAACAATTATATGGAATAAATCGTTTTAAATTTATTAAAAGAAATTATAAAATTTACACATTAAGCCATTATGTTTCTTTTCTAGAACATTTCACCAAATGAAATTTGAAAAACCAGCCAAGGAACCATAAAAATTAATTTTCAAAACCCCCCAAGTTTCAAAAAACATTCAATTTATTCCCACAACCCAAAAATGGTTGAAATATCTCAAATTTCATATTTAATTTAAAATATATCTATCATTAATTTTAATATACAATAAATTTTAAGTAAAATTTGAAATTATAGGTAAAATCCTTATGCTAATTGTAAATATCATTCTAACCCTTTCATAAATTTTACAACTACCATAAAAAAGAATAAATAATTAAATAATACAATTATAAACTATATGAATGATGTAAAATGAAATTTTCATAAATTAAATGGAAACACCTACAATTGTTCAGGAAAAATCTAGTCTAAATTCATTACCTATGATGTAATATGCTTGATTTAGCCTCAAGAAGTCACTCAAAGACACTAACAGTGAAACCAAAATTAATCAAAAAACATCAAACCTAAATCCTCAACCAGTATCCTTTTGGTATTTCAAGTGGATAGACAATCAAGTGATAATGGAAGAGGGTAAGAAGAAAATGGGAAACCTAGAAGAAGGTGGCAATATTAATTTAAGAAATCAATTGAAGCATGGTCGGAGGAGATTAAAACCCAATGGAGGAGGATAGGGTATCTCCATCCCGTATTCCTAGAAATACTGAATGAAGAGGTGATGAAAAAGGTGAAAACCCCCTTAAATATGATATAGGGAAAAACAAAAAAATCACTTTTATGTGACTGGGGATAGCCCAAATCGTTAGGCTACATATTTTATTAAACCATGAACCAACCATACTAGAGGAACTAGAAAGACAAACAACGCTCATGCAGTTTGGTCACATGGTCACTCTTAACGACACAATAATACTGTAGAAAACCAAAAAAAAAATATTTTACACCTCACATGGTTTTTACTATGACTGAAACATTTTATACTCAAACCTGGTGCTTCCTATGTACACAAATCACTATAATAAACAAATGAACTATAAAGGGACATTTCCTGATAAATGTAAGTCCCATCACATGGTTTCACCTAACTGCACATGTAACTATTCATAGAGGTAAAAATTACATAAAAACATATATTTAAGCCTAAAAATTATAAAAATTAATTTTTTTGCAAAATTATTTAAAATAATATAAATAAATACATTTAAAGTGAATCATAGTGCGAAAAAATCCTCATTATAACACATTATTCCCTCAAAAGACCTTGTAATATATGGAATAACCTATAAATAAATTAAAACCACACCCATGGAATTAATTGAGATGCACGGTTAAATAACTAAGGAATACCAAGGGAGAAAACTATAAAAAAAGTGATTATACATCAAAACTAAACAACCAATTGCACAAAACTACAATTTATATCCAAGAATACCACCCAAAATCGTAATAAAAGATATAAATATGCATGGAGACTGAAAATATGTACCCCCTCCATTTATATATTCTATAAATAGCATGGGGAAGAGGTGAACACACCATGAAACCAGAACATCAACCACGAAAATGCATCTCCCTAAATTTCTGAAGAATCACCAAACCCATTGATCATTAATTTTCACAAAGGAACTTGTTCCAGCACCCAAGGGTAAAAAATCCCATGGGAACTCAAAATCCCAAAAAAAACCTTAATTTAGTTCAATAAACATCTCAACCAGTAAACTCATGAGGAATATCCCACAAACATGCAATAATAAGGGATATCATGGGCTATAGACATGGGGTTACAATACTCAATAGGTAAGCCTGGACCACCATCTCATAACACAGTCCCATAAAAAACCCAATAAAGATAACATCGTTGAGAACATAATAAACCAAATGAAGGAGCCATCCTAATTATACAATATCAGGTCCAAATTCCACCCATTCTTATCCCATCAATAATCAGAAAATAAAATTTTCACAATAACAGAAGACTCTGAAAACCTCAAGTGCAGAAATCCAAAACGACAAGGCATTCAAAAAATAATAAATTTTCAACACCACCCCAAAATTCAAGAATTCATACACACAAATCCATAATTGGATACTATCCAAAAAAGGTAACACTCAAAAATAAAAAATGTAAAAAAAATAATTTCACCAAAAAATTATCCACATGAGGATAATACACATGATCTTTAATGAAATGATCCCAAGACCTTCCACCATGGCTATTCATTGAACCAAAATTATCAAGATGAAATCGTAATATTTCCCAATAAATACACTATATATGAAAAAGGTCACCAAACCAAGATGTCCAAGAGTGAATAAGAATAAATGGATCCACCATTACAGTTAGAGTAAGGGAAGAGACACCAACATGGAGGAATACACATAAAAGTAATAAGAATACCAAATCATTAACTAAGTATTTTCTCCCTTTCTTATAAAAGTTAATATGAAACATGAAAAAAAATTCACATGCTCCTCAACAAAATCAAGGATTCCTATAATTGAATAATAAAACTAAAAACACCGATTTTTTAAAACAAACATCATATAAGAGATTTCATTTTCCAAAAAACAAGTTCCTTCATCAATCACCCTTTGTATACATTTCCCCCAATTTTAAATTCTTAAGGAAACCCATTTCAAAACCCAATAATCATATAATTTATTCAAATTTTAGATAAAATATTTAATAAAATGTTATATATTATAAAACACTTAAAAAAATAACTCAAAACAAATCCTATTATAACTTTTTTTAATTTATTTTAAATTCTATTTATAAATTGATTTCACTAACTAATGTCTACATAAAAAATTTCAAATAATCACATTAAAAATATTTATTTTTTCAATTTCAAATTATCAATTTAAAAAAACTCCACCGAAATAAATCATTTAACCCCATTTCATAAAAAATATCTAATACAAATTACCCAAATAAAATTCAAATCCTAATTTCAATATTCAAAACCAATATTTTACAAATAAAACCAGATATATTTCAATAATTATTATAAAATTAGTTTCAAATAAAAATAAATAAATTTTTTTCCATCCATAGAACAATATTCTAGACCCAATATATAAAGTTCCTAATGAAAAAACAATGAATCTGAACATAAATCTCAATTAATCCCCACTCGAACAATATCAATTCACCACCAAAGTCACCTAATTTACATTAAACTAACAATACAAACAATTTGAATAATTCTAAAATCTATGGGATATTGAAAAATATTTCTAAATATGAAACTACGTTATGCATGGTTTCATGGCATTTTCTAGTAAACCATGCACTAACCACAAGACATACATTACCGTTATTGTATAATGGTTCTGCAAGGGCTTTTCATGATCTAAAAGACCATGTAATATAACTTTTCATCCCTAGTTTGTTAACCCTCTATCCACTGAAACTAAAAATTACCCCCAAAATCATATTGACACCATTGGGGACCAAAATATCATCAAAAAAATTACCAAATATGTTAACAATTAATCACAAAATCATTACACAATTAATAAAAACCCATGGGAACATGAGGATTAATGTGAGTAATAATTGGCTAATTAGTTC
The DNA here is from genome assembly GCA_963277665.1 of Viscum album. NCBI lineage: Eukaryota > Viridiplantae > Streptophyta > Magnoliopsida > Santalales > Viscaceae > Viscum > Viscum album. The sequence continues at coordinate 1,080,982,249 of OY728134.1, read as the reverse complement.
CCTCTGCCAACCACTATTTTATTTTTGCAAAGTCAAGTCTATGGTATACCCAGAAACATCCCCAATAGTAGGAGGGTTGATTTGATACCATTGTTTCTTCAGCCAAATTTGCCAACCCCTAGAATTGGCACCCAAGCCTGCCTATGATATACCCAAGGTGAGATCCCAATCACCAGGGGAAATAATATTTTTTTAGTGTCTTAGAACCTAATGATTAGGAATAATTTCTCCTAATTTAAAAAAAATAACATCAATAAAAAATTCCAATTATATTAAGTAGATGAAATGAGAAGACACTCAATATAATAAATTTTATTAATTTAAATAAATATCATTCAATTGAAAAATAAATAAAATACTAATAGGATATGGAATAAAATTTATTATATATACATACCAATATTGAAAAAATAGAATCCCAAATTGAACCACCAATTTAATAACAATATTACCTTCAGAAACTCCCCAGATCCCAAGAAAAATACCCTATATTTCCCAAGAATCATGAACTATAAGATTAATAAAAAGGCACTTGAATGAAATCCAGAAGGGTTTTGGACACTAAATTATGTGTGTGGGGTGTGAATAAAACTTATCTAAGTAAATAAGAACCACATATTTTTTGAAATTAATTACAAAATAATATTAAATTATATAATTTTAAATACAATAAGAAAATGGGGGTTTCTTTTCATATGTAATGACAATATCCATTGCATTATCATTTAAAAATTCATTTTTTTCTATTATTTATAAATGAAATAAATCACTTAGAAAACCATTCTGTTGGGCCTCAGTTCCCCTTTTTAATCAAAAAACCCATCTTAATCCACTTTCAAAATTCACTTTGTTAAACCCACTTTTCAGAATAATTTTAATTATATAGATCAAAAATGAAAAATAAAATTTAATAAAGAAACATAGTGGAATTTTATGGAGATGAATGAAAATGAGGCATGATGTCTTAAGTGAGATACATACAGGGAACACAAAAGATAAATTTTTCACTAAATAGAATCATCAAGTAAATATGGAAGATTCAAAAAAATCTTTTGAGGTGACCATAGATATACTTGATTCAGAACCATCTGTAGGATTATTTTTACATTTCTATATCTATAACTAATTGGCTTCAATTAACATGATTCACCATTGGAACTCCCTTATAGCCATTCCATACCATTGTGGATCTAGAAATTCTAATCAAAACTATGTAGTAACCAGATCTCTTACCTCACTAAGATTACTAAGATCCCCACATCATCCAATTAATAGGAGGTCAGTAATAACATGCATGAATAGATAAAAAGTAGCAAATCTCATCTCACCTCCTACACACTTGAAATAAACAACCACTTTTACATATTGTCCTTATCAAGAAAAAATAATAATAAACATGCCCCTCAAACCTATATCCACATCTCTATGATAAAAAAATACCCCCATGGGGGTCACAATCCAACAAGGGTCTCAAAAGATCCCCCCACATACATTTAAAAACCCTAAAAATTTTCCAAATGGGCCTTATAATAAAATGGTCATATAATTGAATTCCTTCTTTTAATGGTTTGAAATTATATTTCAAATGGTTTTTTAAAATAAAATGATTTAATTTAATTTCATAACATTCCCTAAAATACAATTCATCTAAGATGTAACGTCCCGGTTCCGGAAGCCACCCAGAGGCGCCCCGTACCCTTTTGGTCACATGGCCTCAAGCGCATTTCCCCAAATGCCAGAGGCTATCGACTAGCAGTGAGGGCCTTAGGTGTGATAGTGGGGAGACTATTCCCTCATTGGCAGAGTACACAGTGGAAATAAATAAACATGCAATAGTGGAAGAAGAAAATAACCAACAACAAAAATTAGAGGAAGACTAAATCAGTAAACAACTTGAGCATATATGTATATATGTGAAATGATGCATGATACATATCTAGGAAAGTATCCAAACAAGTCACAATGATGAAAAATACAATAGTACCAAAATAAGTACAAAAGAAAGTAAACAGATCCTCAGCATCCCAAGCCAAATCATTGTCCCATGCTCTCCTTCTCCAAGCAATCACATACCAGAAGTCGAAGGGCGCTTTCCCTTGTCTATACCTACAACAACATAGTCTGTTTGGGCCCAAAAGCATGACCCAAACTGGGTCTGAGACTAAATCCTAGTAGGCCACCACCTGAATATATGTGCCTAAGATTCAGTGAGTATATGGCAGGTAAATGGACAGTAAGTAGTAAATAGTAACAGTAAACAGAAGGCAGTAAACAATGAATAGTAACAAGATGATATACAACAGTGATCAATCCACTGAAAAACAAGAAGTAGTGAAGCAACAACTAACACAATATGGAAACCCTCTAGGAATTACTCGAAGCCATTCCCGTTGGTACTATCCAAGAAGTACCACAACCCTATGGGCAGTGCACTCATCCTAAACCCTCTGGTCTGGTCATACGAATTTATAAGACTCTCTAGGGATACTCACTCAGTCAATTCCATTTATATTCTAGGGTGGCCAGGGACTCTATGAGGGAGATCACGCAGTCTAACCCTTTTGGCCCCAAGGTCTAGAGACTCTCTGAGGAAGCTCACTTGTTCAATCCTCCTATATCCTCAAGTATACCACAGACTCTCTGAGGAATCCCACTTTGTCAATTCCTCCTATATCCTGTGAAGGTTTTAATGATATTCAAAGAAGATGAAAAATCTCTGAGGAAGCTCACTTGGTCTACCCTCCTATAGTCTATAATAACTAAGACTCTCTAGGATGCTCACTCGGTCTATCCCCTATAGTCTATAATGTCCAAGACTCTCTGAGGAAGCTCACTTGGTCTATCCCCGTATAGTCTATAATATCTAAGACTCTCTGGGAAGCTCACTCGGTCTATCCCTTATAGTCTATAGCACCGGGTTCTCACATTCTCATGCCAGTCAGTGCATAATAATGCTATAAGGCCAGTGTAATCCTATATAGATACCTGGATAACCAAGGTACACCTATAGAGATACTTGGTTAACAGTCTACAGAGCGACAATCATGTTAACAACATCATTCCGACCTACGATCACAAGGCGTGGAAACAGGTATAATGGCCAAAGTCTAACAAGAACCAAAAGGTCATAACAAGAACAAAGCATGGTAAAAACGTCCAAGCATGAAAATTATCCATAACATGATCAATTTACCTCTACACAAGCATGAATGAAATGTAGGAATAATCACAAGGGAAAAAAGGTAAACACGCAATACCCTGTTCATGAGTATTGGTGGAATTTTCACATAAAACTAAAAGACATTGAATGTTAAGGCACAAACCACCTACCTTGATCCTAGGAGATTGATATACTTGAACCACGAGGATTGATTCTCCTCAGAACAGGGTAGATATATGAAAACACGAAAAACGTTCAACCCTTGATAACTTCAGAAAGAGGAGTAATTGGAAAACGAAGCTCTAGGAGAAGGAGGAGCTTCCCACTACAGTTCCAACGCAATCGACGGTGGTCGATTCGGAGCACGGATGGAGGCTCGGGAATCCGGAGAAATTTTGCAGCCATACGGGTTCTCTCAGACAAAGATCCTGGAGAAGAAGTGATTTCTGTCCATCAGGCGCGACCCTGGTCCATTTAATGAAAAATAACGAAATACACGACGTGTAATTATTTTGTACAGGGTGGGTACTCTACTTTTCCATAATCTGATTTAGTCAGCCTACACCTCACCCCTACACACCATGTGTGTGGACCAGACATGGACAGCACACGGTCGGGCCTGACAAGGGAGTACACGGCGTGTACTCTGAAAGTACACGACATGTACTTAAAAAATTCCCATAAACTCCTCTTTTCTCAAAAACTCCAGAAAAATGAAAAACATACCTGAAACCAAGATCTGAGTTCTTACAAACTTCCCCCCTTAAATAAATTCATCCCTGAATTTCCCAAGAGAGGCGTAGAAGAAGAAACCTGAAACTGCTCCCGCTACTACAATCGTACATCAGCCTCCCTCTCAAAAGTCTCTTCATGCACTCGCTTGTGCTGCCATAACACCCGTACTAGAGGAACAGACAGGCCACTGAGAACCTTAGTACTGCGATCGAAAATCTGGATCGGATGATCCTCAAATGATGCATCCACTTCATGCTCAACCTCCTCGGGTTGAAAGACATGAGACGAGTCAGTAAAGTAATGTCGGAGCTGAGAAAAATGGAAGACATCGTGCATAGACCTATACCTCTGAGTAAAATACAACCGATAGGCAACTGGACCAACACTCTCTAACACCTCAAATGGCCCGACGTATCGCAGTGAAAGCTTACCTTGTCTTCGAATCCTCTTGTCTCCCAACCTTGGTGTGATATGCAGGAAAACCAGATCCCCAACCTCGAACTCTAGAGGTCGTCTTCGCTGATCAGCATAAGACTCTTGCCGAGACTGGGTTGTATCCATCCTCTTCTGAATCAACTCTATCTGCTCTAAGGTCTCCTGAACAAGACAATGTCTTAGAAAAACTGCATCTCCTGCCTCCAACTAGCATAAAGGTGATCGGCATGGCCTACCGTACAAAGCCTCGTAAAGTGCCATCTGAATAGTCTCCTAGAAACTGTTGTTATAGGCAAAGTCTATAAGAGGTATATGCTTCTCCCAAGAACCTCCAAATTCTAGAATGCAAGCTCGGAGCATATAATCAAGCACCTGGATCATACTCTCGGACTGGCCATCTGTCTAGGGATGGTATGCTGTAATCAAAAGTAACTGTGTACCCAATGCCTTCTGAAGTCCCTTCCAGAACCGAGAAGTAAAAGGCACATCCCTGTCTGAAACATTGGAGTGTGGAACTCCATGTAGACGTATAATCTCTCAGATGTACAATATCCACATCCCATCAACACTGAAGGTATCCTTGATCGGTAAGAAGTGTGCAACCTTTGTAATCATGTCAATGACAACCCAAACAGCATCACTCCCTCGAGGTGACCTCGGAATCCCGGCCACGAAGTACATCGCGACATCATTCCACTTCCACTTGGGAATGGGTAACAACTGTAAAAGCCCTGCAGGTCACGGATGTTATGCATTCACTTTCTGAAAAGTAGAACATCTAATGAAAAAACCAGAAACATCTCTCTTCATACCTGGCCACCAGTACTGGCGGTGTAGATCACAATACATCTTGGAGACACCAGGATGAACTGCACAAACTGAAGAATAAAAATCCCGCATTAGCTCCTCGCGTATGTCTGTTTCCACCCACACTCATCCCTGGAAAAGTAAGATCTCATCCTTGACCACTGTCCATCTAGGAAGAGGGTCCTCTCCTGGCACACTCTCCCGTTGGACTAAGCCTTCTGAGTCTGATAGCTGACTCATCCCTACCCGATCAAGAAGTGTAGAGGTAACATCTACAGAAGATAGGTAAATCTTTCCCTGTCTGTTGTGCACCTTGAAGTGCATCTCAGAGAACAGAGCCATAAGCCGCCACTCACTGATGGCCTCCTAAACTGCCTAAATCTGAGTTCTCCTACCCAACTCATCATCCACTGCATTTCCCTTTCCTGGCGTATAGGTGAGCTCGAAGTCGAAATACTAAAGATACTCAACCCACCAGCGTTGTCTCAGATTCATATCACACTGAGTGGAGATGTACCTGAGACTCTTTTGGTTAGTGAAGACCACAAAGTGCTCTCCTAGAAGGTAATTTCCCCAACAATGTAAGGCTTGAACAACAGCTGCAAACGCCAAATCATGTGTCGGGTAGTTCCTCTCTTGTGGCCTCAACTGCCGAGACCCGTATGCAATGACTCCATCTTATTGCATAATCACAACTCCTAGTTTGACACCTGAAGCATCACAGTAGTCTATATAGCTCTTTCTCAGCTCTGTCAAGACTAATATTGGTGTTGACGTCAACCTACCCTTCAGCTCCTGAAAGGCTGACGCACAGGAATCTAACCATAAGAACTCCACCGCTTTCTGGGTCAGACCTGTCAGCGGTACTGCTATGCATAAAAAGTCTGGTATGAAACACCTGTAATAACCATCCAGCCCTAGAAAACTCCTTACATCAAATAATTTCTTTGGTTGCTCCCAAGAAACTATAGCTCTCACTTTCTCTAAATCTACTAATACTCCTGTCTCTGAGATAACGTGACCCAAGAAGTGAATCTGATCCATCCAAAAGTGGTATTTCAAGAGATTAGCATATAACTGGTGCTCTCTCAGTGTACTCAGAACGATCTCAAATATGTGTGGCATGGTCGTGTTGAGTGTGAGAGTACACCAAGATTTCGTCCATGAAAACCACCACAAATGTATATAAGTACAGAGGGAACACTCAGTTCATCAGTGCCATAAAAATTGTTGGCACGTTCATGAGACCAAACGGCATGACTATATACTCGTATAGACCATACCTTCTTTTGAAGGCTATAAGAGGTATTTTTGATGGTTTAACGCACAACTAATGATAACCAAACATCAAGTAGATCTTCGAGAACACCCGGTCTCCTCGAAGCTGATCATTGAGGTCATCGATCCTTGGTAAGGGATATCGGTTCTTAACCGTCAACTAGTTCAGCTTCTGATAATCCACACAATACCGAATAGTGCCATCTGTCTTCTTCACAAATAGGATAGGAGAACCCCAAGGTGAAGTACTGGGTCGAATGAAACCCTTTGCCTATAACTCCTCCAACTACTTCTTGAGATCCTACAACTCGGGTGTAGGCATCCTATAAGGAGGAATAGACACTAGTTCCACTCTTGGCATGAGCTCATGAGAGAAGTATACATCATGCTCCAGAGGAAAAACTAAAAAGACTTCTGGAAAGACATCCCTAAAACAATCCACCACTGGAGGAAATTCTAACTATGAACTCCCCTGGTCATCCAAATAAATATTGGAAATCTAGGCTGTAACTCCTCCTATCCCATGATTCTCTAGTCTAGCTCTACCCGTCTGGACATCCCACTCACCTCTATGAATAAATGATATGCCCTCTGGTGATATGAAACTCACCCTACAGTGATAGCAATCGATGGATGGCTAGAAGGTAACCAACCAGTCCATCCCGATAATGACATCATAACCCGTCATCTCTAGGACATAAGGGCCCCATAATAAATGACACCCTGAAACCTCAAGAGGACACTCTCTACACTGGCGTACTCTATATTTCCTCATTCCCAAATGCATGTCAGGAGTCAACAAGTCGGTAGATGAAATGATATAGAGCCCAAGGCACTCCACAACAGTAATAGAGATAAAGCTATATGAAGCACCGATATCAAAAAGGGTTGAAGATGAAACTGAGGCTACTAAGATCGTACCTCGAACTGTAGAATGTTCGGGATTCTGCTCCTAATAAGTCTTCTCCACAACAATAGTCTGGACTATACCGCGACCCTGCGCCCCTGGTAGACCACTCTGAGCTAATCCAATCTGCGGTCACAGGTGACCTGGTGACTGACCACCACGACCACAACCTCCACCTCAGCCTGAACGGCCGGAAGAACTCCAGTTCCTAGACTGGTGAGAAACTCGAAAAGCATATCTTGAATGTGGGGTCATAGAAGAACCCCTATCACCAGCTGAAGGTGAAAAGATCTGACAAAAACTCTGGATGTGGACAATCTTTCCACAAGATCGGCACTCCATCAGGTCTCTATGGCACTGAGGCCTGGTATGCCCACTCCTACCACACTGGTAGCATACAACCTGACTACCCAAAGATACATCTCTCCTGCTCTGATCTCCTCAGGAAGACTCTCTGCGGCGCTTCCTACTATATGTAGGAGGAACACCAACTCTGGATGTCAAACTGCCCTTGCTCACTGCTCAAGAATCCCTCAAGTTCTGCTCAGTGATCAACGCCTAGTTGACGATATAGGATATCTAATTCAACCTGATGATATTCACATGGGAATAGATCTCCTTCCGAAGACCTTCCTCAAACTTCCTAGAAAGGAACAACTCATCACCTGCTGGGATCGACATGAAATGCTGAAACTCAGTAAAATGGGACGAGTACTCCATAACAGAAAGAGTACCCTGTTATAGAATCATAAACTCATGGGCTTGGTCAGCCCTAAAGGTATCTGGGTAAAATTAGTCATAGAATGTGTGGAGAAACTCATCCCAAGACATACACTGTTGGCGCCCCATCTGTGAGATCACCTCCGACCACCTCTTGGCGATGTCTCGGAGCATATAAGTAGCCAGCTTTACCCTTTTCTCTGGGGGTATCTCTAGATGCTCAATAAACATCAGTGTGGTCTCTAACCAAGACTCTTTAGCCTAGGGTCCTCCATCCTCTGAGAAAGTAGGAGGATGCTACTGCTGAAAGACCCGGGTCAATTCGGTCATCGACGGGGTAAGAGGCAACGCTCCCTAAAAAGTCTGCATCATCCTCGGGAAATCCCCCCTGAACTGTGTATTGGAGCCTGTGACGGGTATGACTGTTGGTGCCAAGGATGGCACAGTAGGAGGATCTGCAGGAGGTCCCTGATTGGCCATATCTGGTGTCTGATCACTGTCTGGAAACTGACATACATCTGGAGGATGTCTCGGAGGCATAGCTCTGAAAAGATCAAAATCACACCTTAGATCAGGATTATCAAAGATTGAGAACACAAGAGTACAAAATGGGAATATGAGGAGGAAACATTAATGTTTACAAAACATGACTACACGGCATGTATAAAACTACATGGTGTGTTCACTTAATCCAAATACATGGGCGTGTACTCCTGCCACCTCTGGTAATGTAACAACCCAACTACATGGCGTGTTGTCCCCACACACGGCGTGTACTTGAACTCTGTTCCCCTGCTCGATTCTCTTTACATGGATAACTCACACGGACCTTTTAACCCTATACTACATGACGTGTTCACTAAGGACACGACATATACTAGACAAGGTTTCGGCAACCCGTGTTGTTAGTTACACATCTGGCTACATGGATGACCCTTACACGGTGTGTTCTGAACAAACACGGTGTGTATAGGAGAAGATAACGTCGACCCATGTTGTTCGTGACACGGATGGGTACCTGGAACAAGACTACACGACGTGTTCATTACCAACACGTAATGTTCTACTCGAGCTTCCCCGACCTATGTTGTTAGTGACACGGCCTGGTATGCGGCTCTATACTACACGGCGTGCACCTACCATACATGATGGGTTACTAAATACATTTCCTCAACACCGTTTTCCTACTCACACGGTCAGTGACATGGTCTAAAACTACGCGGCGTGTAGTCATAAATTACACGCCGTGTATTCTGGGTTTTTTTGGGCAGTAGCTCAGAAACTGCACTGAAGCCCAAAAACATCGAAAAACAAGGGTTGAGGGTGCCAAATTCCGATCCGTGAGGGCCCATACTCCCCATGAATCAATGCTTGGCATCCAATACAGTCATATATAAGGAAAAACAGGTCAATAATCCACCAATTTACGTTTAAATAGGGCCCATAACACCTCAAGAACCAAAATTCGGCCTTCATATAAGCTAGGTACAATAATAACAGTCCTCTATCAATAGCAGAGATTCTATTAAAACATCTATCAAAACATCATGCATAATCTACAAAAATTCTATCACAACAACATGCAATTGATAATGTACCCTAGATGGCATGGTAAGAATTCATGACATGTGATTTATAACAAGTTCCTATATGATGTATGAGATAGAATACCCTCATCTCATCGGGTTGCGATAGAAATAGAACTCGAATAGATACAACAGTAACAACACAAGTCATGTGAATCACTCTAGGTGAAATCATATCAACCATAAAATCTCAAAAACAGAAAAATGCAATAAACTAAGTAGTATGAATTTTACCTGTACACATGTTAGCTACTCCCAGGAAAATCTTATTACCAAGTACCAAATCCATCTTATCCCTAGCTAAAGGCTCCAAATAGTAAATCAATAAAAAATAATTCCTCTGATACCACTTTGTAACGTCCCGGTTCCGAAATCCACCAAGAGGCTCCCAATACCCGCTTGGTCACATGGCCTCAAGCACATTTCCCCAAACGTCATAGGCTGCTGACTAGCAGCAAGGGCCATGGGTGTGATAGTGGGGAAACTATGCCCTCATTGGAAGAGTACACAACAGAAATAAATAAAAATGCAATAGCGGAAGCAATAAATAACCAACAATAACAAATTACAGAAGACTAAATCCGCAAACAACTGGAGCACATATGTTTATATGTGAAATGATGCACGATACACATTTCGGAAGGAATCCAAACAAGTCACAATGATGAAAAAAATAGTAGTACCAAAATAAGTACAAAATAATGTAAACAGCTCCTCAGCATCACAAGCCAAAGCTTGGTCCCATGCTCTCCTGCTCTAAGCAATAAAGTACCAAAAGTCGAAGGGAGCTTTCCTTTGTCTACACCTCCAACAACATAGTCTGTTTGGGCCAAAAAGAATGACCCAAATAGTGTGTGAGGCTATATCCCAGTAGGAAACCACCTAAAGATCTGTACCTAATAGTTAGTGAGTATGTGGCAGGTAAATGGACAATAAGTAGTAAACAATAACAGTAAACAGTAGGCAGTAAGCAGTGAATAGTAACAAGATGATATAAACCAGTGATCAATCCCTAGAACAACAAGAAGTAGTGAAGAAACAACTAACACAAGCAGGAAACCCTCTGGGAAGTACTCACAACCATTCCATTTGGTCCTATCCAAGAAGTACCACAACCCTCTGGGCAGTGCACTCAGCCTAACCCCTCTGGTTTAGTCATACGAATTTATAAGACTCTCTTGGGAAGATCACTCGGTTAATTCCCCTTATAGTCTATGTGGTCATAGACTCTATGAGGGAGATCACGCAGTCTAACCCTCTTGGCCCCAAGGTCTAGAGACTCTCCTAGGAAGCTCTCTCAGTCATTCCTCCTATAGACTCAGGTATACCACAGACTCTCTAAGGAAGCTCACTTAGTCAATTCCTCTTATATCCTGGGAAGGTTTTAGAGGTATTCAAACCAGATGAAGACTCTCTAAGGAAGCTCACTATGTCTACCCTCATGTAGTCTATAATAACTAAGACTCTATGGGAATCCCACGCTGTCTGTCCCCTGTATTCAATAATTTCCATGACTCTCTAAGGAAGCTCACTCGGTCTATCCTCATATAGTCTATAATATCTAAGACTCTCTTTGAAGCTCACTCAGTCTATCCCTTATAGTCTATAGTACCGGGCTCTCACAGTCCCGTTCCATTCAGTTCATAATAATGATATAAGGACAGTGTACACCTATAGAGCTACTTGGCTAACCAAGGTACACCTATAGGGCTACTTGGCTAACAGTCTATAGAGCAACAAGAATGTTTACAACATCATTCCGACCTACGATCACAAGGCATGGAAACAGGTACAACGACCAAAGGATAACAAGACCCAAAAGGTCGTAACAAAAACAAAGCAAGGGGAAAACGTCCAAGAATGACAGTTATCCACAACATGATCAATTTACCTCTACACAAGCATGAAAGAAAGGTAGGAATAATCACAAGGGAAAAAATTTAAAGAGTCAATACCCCGTTCATGGGTATTGGTGGAATTTGCACATAAAACTCAAAAACATTGAATGGTAAGGAACAAACCACCGACCTCGATCCTAGGAGATCGATATACTTGAACCACAAGGATTGATTATCCTCATAATGGCATCGATCTTTGAAAATGCACAAAATTTCCAACCCTCGATAACTTGAGAAAGAGGAGGAATTGGAAAACGAAGCTCTAGGATAAGGAAGAGCTTACCACTGTGGTTCCAACACAATCGACGACGGTCAATTCGGAGCACAGACGGAGGATCCAGAATTTGGAGAAGTTTCGCGGCCATACGGGTTCTATTGGATGAAGATCCTGGAGAAGAAGGGCTTTCTGTCCATCATGCGCGACCCCAGTTCGTTTAATGAAAAAAAGAAAATACACGGCGTTTACTTCTTGAGTACACGGCATGTACTCTACTTTTCCGTACTCCACTTTAAGCGGCCTTCACCTCACCCCTACACACTGTGTGTGTGGCCTGGACACGACCAGTACATGGCCTCGCACGGAATGGGAGTACACAGCATGTACTCATAAAGTACACGGCGTGTACTTCAACAATTTTCATAAAGTCCTCTTTTCTCAAAAACTCCAGAAAAAGGAAAAAAATACCTAAAACGAAGATACAGGTTCTTACAGAAGGCATTGATATTCATTTCTAAAAAACCTCACCAATATCTGTTTGAAATATCTTCCAAGGAACCATCCCAATTTCTTTATTAAACCCCCACAATGATCTAAAAAAATTCAATTTATTCCTAAGATCTGAATCGATTCTAAAATTTTCATACATCACATTTGATTCAAAAAAATCCTTTCATCCTTTTATAAATACTTGATATTTTAAGTAACACATGAAATACCAAGTAAGATCCTTATTTTAATTGAGAAACTTATTATAACCATTATAATATTCATTAATATTTATACATTTGAATAATTAATGAAATAGTACTTTTAAAAACCCATTTATCAAGAAATATTCCATTTTAATAAATCACACTAAAAATCCAACCTCAATTAAATGGAAATTACACTAAAATTCATCACCTATGATGAGAGTTTTTGAAGCTATCCTCAAGGAATCCAAAGAAAAACATAAGAAAATGAATTCATAAACTGAAAACCCCAAAAACTAAATCTAAACCTAGAATAACCAAGAAATTATAGGAGGAGGGAAAATTTGTGGATAAGAGAAGTAGTGAATAATGATGGAGGATTCCGAGAGGAATGAGGGAATGTTACCTTTAAAAGTCAATGGAAACAAGGTTGGAGGATCTTATTATTCAAAAAATGAGGATGGGTGAGATCCCTGCCACATACCTATATTAGATTAACAAATTAGATAAGATAAAGCGAAGAATTCCTTAAATATTATAATGGGTAATCCAAAAAATAACTTTTATGTGATTTTGGGTAGATCTCATGGTTAGGATGTAATGTTTTGAAAACCATGTGCTACACAAGAAGGAACCATAGGAAGGGAAATCTAAGCATGCATCTCTTGACTGAATCATTACTACTAATAGTATTCCAAAAATACAAAAATCAATAGTAAGAACTACATGACTTCACACGACTTCTACTCAGAGTTTTATGTTTTGATCCCAAACCATGTGCTACCCATGTGAACTAAACTGTACATAAAAATTTAAACTAGAAAATGCCTCTTCTCAAATACATGTAAGTCTTGTTACATTGGTTTACATTATAGTGCATGATAACCATTTATAGAGGTAAATTCTTTAAAGAAACAATGATTTAGACCCAAAACATATATTAATTTTTCACAAAAAAATCTGAATAGTATGAAATAAATATATCTAAAATGGAATGGGGTGTATCATGTGAATAACTAAATATTACATTTAAATAGATAGTAACACATTTTTAAGGGTGATTCATGGATTGAAAATCATTTATTAGGTACTCTAATATTATTATTTTTTAGGATGGCTTACTATGTCAGAAGTACTAATCTATACTCACCATGTGTGGTATAAATTATAAATATAATGAATACCTAAATACACACATTATTAATTTTATTATTAACTTCAAAAGATGGGTGTATTAAAAATATCCTTATAGCCTTTACACAATATAAAAATGTTCTTACCACTTTTCTAAATGTATCATATCACTAAAAAAATTATTATATTCTTCGCATTATAGTAGACTCTAACCCATTATATAAAATATTGGATACATTGGTATATTTTACCATTTTACCACTAAAAAAGTAGTTTTTATTCACCTCCAAGCCTTTCCAATTTGTTATCTTAAATAAATATTCATGTTGATTATTTAAATATGTATTAAAAAATTAATAATCTAATTTAAAAATCGAGGATACAATTTTTAGTCGTTTGACATACAATAATTTTATAAATTCATATTTATTAAGTGATCCTTTACCATTTTGATAATACTACATATTTATTTACTCAAATTCTCAAACAAATAACCTCACTATAATCATAGGTTATTACATTAAAACTCAACTATCAATGCTATTGAACTGAATGATCACATTTTCACTCATTTATCACTTTTCTTACTTTATGGATAATTCATCATAACTTCATGAAAAATATGGTTAAACTATATGATAACTTTACTAATCATTTTGAACATTTAGTATCCAACCTTTCATCATAGTATAAAAATTTAAAATCTTTATCTAGTTTATTTTTGAAGAACAATTTCAGTCAAAAAAACAATTAAATCCAGTAGAGGGTATCCCAAAAAACAACTTCATTTGGGTAGATGGAATCCATATCATAATCTATGGAGTCCTAAACATTAAAAATTATGATATTATTATTAACTCCGTATAAGAAACAAGTGTATCATTATCATATAATAAATTTTCACCATCCAAAATTAATGAAAAAACATATCTCTCTAGTTTCGAATCTTGTATGGTCCCTCTTTGTAGTAATTATGTCTCTAGACAGACTTCATCTATAAGGATTTGGGAAATTTTTCAAGATACCAAATCATGTATATCCGGAACCCCATCTTCCAAAAATTCAATCTTAATCTCGCCATCACTTTTAGATATGTAACCCCTCTCAAGAAATATGGTATTATTATCAATGAAGATATTTTTATCTTATGGATTGTATAGATAATATCCCTTATTTTTCTAAATATTTCCAATAAAAACACACCTAGTGCTTTGAGGTGAAATTTTTTTTCTAGATATATTCTTAAAAAAATGTTTTGTATATTCACACTTGTATATGTGAAAATTGTTTTATCTCGATATAAAATATCAAATAGAATACATATTTCTTATTTAGCTGGAACTATTTTAACTGTATAATCTATTGTGTATAAATAATATCTCTAAAAGGAAAATGGAAGAATCACATGACTCATCATTGACCTCACAATTTCCAATATGGCTTGGTTCCTTATTCCACTAACATTGTTCCTCTGTGGTGTATAAGGAATATTATGATGAGATAGTATCCTATGATTACTTATATAGTTGATGAAATATTGGTTATGATATTCTCCACCATAGTCCAAGGGTAGGTATTTTATCTTCTTTCAATGATGATTATCTACTTGATTTTTGAACTCCTTAAATTTATCCAAGGATAGATATTGATACATTATTTGGTAGGAATATCTATATTTATTGAAGCCATTAGTTTAGGATATAATTTAAGGGTATCAACCTCTTGATTCAACTAGAAAAGGTCCACACACATCCCTGTAAAATAAATCCAAAATGTCTTTCATTCTTTCTCCCCTTCCTTGAAATAGAGGTTTTATCATTTTTTCGTGAAAACAATCCTGACATATATCAATTTGTTATATTTAAAAAGGATTTGAATACCCTTCCTGATATATATTCTTCAAAAGACTCTCCCTAACAAGATAAATCCATTGATTCCACAATCAAATGTGATACAGGCCACATGAAATTGATTCATTATTGATTTTATATACTTAGATTTTTTATTCATGTATATAAATTATATTTTTTAGATGTTCCATACCATTACATATGATATCCTTGTAAAAGTAGTATCTATTATTTAAAATATTCAAATTAAAACCATTTATATCTAAACTTAACATGGATTTAATGTTATAGTATATTGGGAACATAATTTTTTTAAAAACTTCTAGAATGCATCCCACCAGAAAAGATAAATGGTAGTCTCAAATTACTAGTTCGTCCAATCTTGCTCCCTTAGAATCTCAACGATCCACCTCACATCTACATCCTTCCTGAATATATATGGATCATTTAATTGGATAAAAATGTGAGGACCAAAAGTTATATCTAATACCCAATTTATTGAAATATAATGATTATATTCAATAATGAACGTACATAATTCTTCTCTTTTCCTATTCTACTAGGTTTAATTTTTATTGTGGACCTTCATTCCGTATGTAAAACATACTCCATCTTGTCCCTTAGAATTTCTCTTTATTATCCTTCCCTTGGTCAGGCATTGTGAAGGTTCCTTAGACTTGGTATTTACATTGGGGCCTTCCAACTTTACGTTACTATTGATAACTATAAGGTTTAATGTTTTTTCATGCATCATGTATTTATATTCATTGTGAATGAGAGTTAGAAGATCCAAAATAGTTTCTCTGAGATGTCAAATGCACATACACCTAGATCTTGTGATAAAAATAAAAAACATTACAAATATTATTTGATAGAAACTCAAGTGACCCAATTTTAACCATGCATAATTTCATTATCCACAGAAATTATTGAGTTACTTACATACCAATGACCTTTTTTAGTTTTAGAGACTTATAGAATCAGGACAACCATTACTTAACAAAACCCACATCTTTCTAATCAAATAAATTCTTCCCCACTATACCCGGAATCTTTATTTTATAATGTCTTAAAACATCCTATAAAATTATTCACATGGGATACACTTTTATTTACACAATATGTAATTATTTTGATTATAAGCAGGGGAATTGGAAGCAAAAGATGGGTGAGAAAAGACACTTTTAAAGGGTAGCGTAAAGTTAAATCTATCATAGAGAAACAAATAATGAGTAATATATAAGAAATAAATATTAATCAAATATTGTGATATATTTTTAACATGGGAATGATATATATCCATCTATTACCTAACCAAGTAAATAATCACATGGACATACAAAACTATCTTCTCAGGGATGAAACGAATAATGCCAGACATCTTCATTTTACCATCAAGGTATCATGAAAAGCTATCTTAAATTCCATCAAGACATTATTCAAATAAATCATGCATACTATAAAGTGATCATTCTAGTACATAATACATTTATAGACAAGGCCTCCTTTCAAAACATCTTACATACCATCAAGGCGCAATGAAATAAATCATACATACCACGAAGGCCACATGTAAAGATATTTTAATTTCAGGAGTTAACATACACTTTGGGATACCCATTATATTTTGTCTCATGGTACATTACCCAATTCATTTTTAGGATATATAATACATGTCCCCAACTACAACTTGAACTTGTCCAACACATTCATTATAAACAACACTCCATTAATCTTCCTTATCAATCAATATGTACAAGAAATTAATCAAGTATATAGAAATATAAATATTTCCCTAATACATATTAAATATTCCTTTATAAATAAACACACATCCACATGACATTATAAAATATAAATATTTTCAATATTTTCAAAGTCAGTAATAGAAATATTTTTCTTGATAAATACCCTCCAATCATATTTATATGTGATAGGATATTCTCACAATATTTAGTATTTACTATACGGTTTATTAAATAAGATAAATGGTATTAAATAAATCCATGATAATAAATAACCCATGCATGAAGGATACAAAAAATTCACTATAAATAAAGGAATTATAATAAAGTTAAATCCTGTGGATAATAGAGTGGAAAATAAAAGTGAATATTTTAAAATATCATTATTAAATATTTTGTCTCTTTGTTTTCAAAATGAATTTATAAATAAATTTATAAATCCTTTCATGATATGTAAAATTTAATTTTAAAAAGAAATTAAATTAATTTACAATAATGAAAATTTAAAAATAAATTTTATTTCAGTAAGAAAATGTAGAGTGAAAGAATAAAATATAAAATTGTGGAATGAAATGCCTTTTTGAAACGTTTAGGAAAATAAATGATTTTATTTTGAAAATTAAAAAAAAACAATAGAATAGATTGTTCTTTGGAAAACTAAACCTATTAATGGAAGATCTATAATGATGAATTTTCATGATAGTTGAAAAATTCATTCATATGGAAAATGGTTAAAAATATATTCTTTTCACAATTTTTAAAGTCAATTCAAAAATTACTTTCATAGAAAAATTGAAATGATTCATTTTTAAAAAATTTAATATAAATAAAAAAATATCAAGCATCAAACATAATTGATAATTATAGTATATATAATAACAATCTAGATGTAATATAAATAATATGTTCCTTGAAGAAAAGTATTACCAATCAAATAGGAGAAATAAGGTCGAATTTTCTTATAAACATTATTATGGTGGGTTTGAGTACCAAAGAGTGGGAAAATGGAAAGGATATTTGATAACCTGATAATTAACTAGATTATAAGGAAATATATGATAATCTGGATTGAGTGAACATATAATTCATCTAATGGAAATTGAAACAAAAAAATCTTGATTAAAATGATATTGTAAAATAAACTATTAATTTTCTTCTAACAGTTGAATCGAAACCTTTTAAAAGGGGTATATAAAATAAAATATTAATGAACATGATTTTAGAGTAGACTAGGATATAATATTTTATGAGGACAAATATATAACATATAATTTAAATATTTTCATAATTAAAAACATATATCAAGGAATGATGTTTGAGATGATAAACTCTTAACTTGAATTCCTTCTTGATCACACTATAATGAACCATCCTTCATCACCTCATCCTATTTCATACGATGGACCACAACAAGCCCCATTGAGCATTCATGATCACTAGAGGCTAACAGAAATCACAATTCATAATAAAAAATCCTCTATGAATGGGTTCAACTATGGTAAACCGGCTTGAACCATCCATATAATGACTTGAACACACAAATATAATCAGACTCGACCTGCATAAATATGCATAAAAAAGGGAAACATGCCAAAAAAAGACACCATAATCATAAAAAATTAGTAATAAAAAACCATTCCACAAAAGTCTTGGTATCTCATGTCCTAGAAAATAAATAAAAATAAAGGTCATGGAATGTAACTAGAAAATAAATACATCACGATGCATCCTAAATCCCAAACATTAATCCCCATAATCCAATTTCATGACACCACATCTCATCTATACAATAATAATTAAAATAATCCACAAGATCCACCCTGGTATATAGTGCCCTTTCCATTTCCTATATCCTGAAAAAAAAATCTATATATTCCCAAGTCCATATATAATGTGTGAGGTCCAAAGCCCAATTCTATACCACAACGAATCTATTTATGTATCTTACCCATAACACATATAAAATAGTTTGAAAACCATTTTTCGAAACAATCCACATTGAAAACATGAAATTTTTAAATAAGTATTTAAAATCGATTTGGTATTCCTTTTCAAATAATTTTTTTTTTCAAAACACTTCTCAATATAGATCAAATAGAGAATCAAGGTGCATGGAATAACATGATTAACACAACTAACAAGTAATTATAAGGGTGAGGAAAAATATCATCATCATAAAACCATATAAATGGAAAATGGGCATAAAATATCTCATTACATAAAAAATTAAACTAATTAAATTAAGAAGAATGTAATCTAAATCGATATGGGTATGTAAACCTTGTGATCAAGAAATATGGGTCAAATGTGAGGGAGTATAAACAAGAATTCTAGCTGACTAAGAAAAGTGGAAACTCTTATAGTATTCCTAGATCCCAACTCCAAAGCTCCCATGATATCTTGAAAATAAGTTGGAAGCTCTAATGGTCTTCATACCCAATGGCTCTCATGGTCCCTTGGAAAATAAAATTGAATCTCTTAGGGTATACCTCCACAAAGGCTCTCACAGTCACTTAGAAAATTCCATGCTTACACCTCTGTTAACCCATTTATTACACCATTCTACATAATCACAGACAAGTTCCAATCCATGTAAATTTATTCCAGATTCCATTTCTCATAAATAACCATTGAAATTTTTTCAAACACCTTTAACTAGGAAAAACCTTTTCTAAAACAATTTTATACTTTCACTAGAAACCCTAAAGCTGCTTTGAGCCATTTTCGAAAACACTTGTTTTGTGTACAAGCCATACCCATTTGGTAAACCCTATTAAACACCAAATTTTCCAAATCAGTCCATGAATCATATAAAACAAGGAACACATATCAATAAAAAATATTTTCAACAGAAATTTAAACTGCACAAAACAAATGAGATTATAACTATAAAGGAAAACCATGAAAAAACCATAAATATAGACACCAACCTAAAATTTTGTTCAAATTTCATCAAATATAATTAAAACCACCAAAAATAGATAGAAAAATCCCCCACTCCCCTTATACATAAGAAAACACACAAAACCCACCTTAACACACACTTGATTTTTCCAACATCACTATTAGGGTTACAAATCTCTTTTAAAATGGAATAACTTGTGTAAGAAGGAGGAATAGAGGAATAAATAAATTATAAATTGAATTAACTCAAACCGAACAACCACGATACCAAGGATAAATCCCCACTAAGCGATAGAGAGATCTCAAAAGCCTGGGTGGAGTGGTTTCATATAGAAAGGAGGATAGATGGTGGAGAATTCCTTAAAAATTGAATCGAGAAAATGATAAAAAGAAACTATTTAAGTGAACTATACTACCTGAATGGTTTGGGCACATAATATAGAAGACCATGTGTCAACCATGTATGTGCCACTATATCCACAAAATTTGGATGCGTGGTTGCACATGGGTGTCACACATTTTAGAAATATATCCTAATACAATGAAAAAACACAATTTCACCACCTATAATACCCTCCAATTATTATATATATGATTAAACCGATCATACATTAAACATGTTCCTGTTTTGTTTCTCTGAAAAACTCATGACCCCCATGAAATCTATGAATGAACTAGAAGACAAATAATACACAATCATAGATAGTTGAGTGACCTGTAAGGTGTCACTAGCTCTATACTATGCCACTTTTTCCCCCAAGAATGTCTTTATGAAGCAATAGATGAAAAATAGCTGGGATCACTATCCCCTCACCAGATCAACCCACTCCCATAGATCATGTCCATCACCACCATGAAACATGGGAAAATGGACCAATGGTATCCAAATACCATAAAGTACATTTTTTTTGATAATCCTTGATACAAAATGGCTACTACATGATGGTGATATTTGGTTTGTGCTCCATATCTTCCAAATCTAGTGCTTGATATGGGTTCATACGATATCTATTCAACAAAGAAACATTAAAGACATTAAGAATTGAGGTTAGGAATGGTGGAAACTAAAACAGATAGGATACCTTCCTAATATGATCTAAAACCTAAAATGGTCCAACATAATGCATCACCAACATTCCCTTCTTATCCAAGCAATGATGTCCCATCAAAACCTGTATCTTCTGAAACACATTGTAACTAATCCAAAACACAGATAGGTGATTAAAATTGACATTATAAGATTTCTAGTGACTTGGAGTTGTTTATGGCCTTTTTTTAAATAATCTGAACTATCATGGTCATCTCCTTGACATGGACTAGTCCAACTAAGAGTGCTCACCCACCCCATCCCGAAATAATGGGATTTTCAGGGATTCTCCTAAAGAACGTCAAACGGTCCCATCCTAATTGAGGCCTAGTAACTATTATAAAACAAAAACTTGGACGTTGATTGGTTCCTTTCCTATAGAACAATCAAATGGAACACAAAAATCCCACAGCATATCCTCAATAGAAGATTTTATCTCCTCATATCGACCATCCGTCTATGGGTGATACATCATGATCAACTTCATGAATTTTTTCAAATACTCCTAAAATAAATTCTATAACTATGAATTAATTTGGGATTAATTATGTGACAATATCGGTGAGGAACCACTATGAATCCAAACAACCCCTTGAAAATACATGTGTCTGTGGTCATTTACATATATCAACTCCATGAATGAAAAAAATGGGATGATTTCATCAAGTGATCAATAAAAACCCATATAATATATTTTATACTCAAATTGTGATGTTTCATTATCATTAAATCAATAGATATCTCATCCCACTTACACACTAGAAGGGGATGTGGTTGTATCAACCCGACTGGTCTCTAATGATCAACTTTGATCCTTTAGTAGGTCAAGCATTTGGAAAAAAATTCTTCCTTGAGATTCCTTATCCTGATCCACCAAAATTGACCTAGAAATTAATAAAACATCTTGGAAGCATAATGTTTGATGACTTTACTAAAATGATTTACATCCCACATTTCCTCCTACCTTGGGCATAATGTAACTTCCAACCAGTTCTAGAAGAGAAGTGGACCATCGTGAGATCAATAAAGAAAACAAATGTCACCCAACAAATTAAGACCCTTCCAATATACTATCACTCATGGTAAGATACACAATAACTCAAACTCAATTAATAAGGGAGGTTGATACCATTAATTAGTTTTAAAACACCTTCTATCTATCATCCCTTACATCTAGCCAATAATAAATAAGTAAACTCATTGGACCCCACTAATCCACTGATTCTCAAATAGATTACACTAGACGATTCATGGGAAATGTGTTAGTGAAAACAACCCCCTTCTTGAGCATATATAAAATATGGTAATAAAAAATTTTAAGATACTCAACCATAATATTGGCTTATTTTTTATGTCCATATGGATAAAAGTTTTATTCTAGCTCTTATGATCTATATACACTATAAAACTCTCCCCGATGAGTTAACATCTTCATTTCTTCAGCACATACATCACTAAAAAAAATTCAATGATGTGGGTTAGGGGTAATTCCAATAATGTGGGAAAAGGTTTCGTGATCCCTAAGAAACCACATGGTATCCCCATTTCATTAAGCACCCCAATCCCACACCCAATGAATCAAAAAACAGAATATGGGATCCACTAATCTCTAAATAAATCAAAAATGGTGTAGATTTCAGATAGGTTTTCAACATCTCAAAAGTTTTATGTTACTTATCATCACTCTAAAACATCACCCATTTACTTGTCATGTCCATAAATGGAGAATACATACTAGATAAGTCCCGAAAAAAGAATATATAACACCAAGAGAAGCATATAAAACTATGGATCCTCAACAGTCTTGTGTTTCTCCCAAGACATCACTGCTCAAACCATTTATGGATCCACTAAAAACCCTACCTATAAAATCATGTGGACAAAAAACCTCACTTTTGGGATCAAAAAAATGGTACATTGATAGAAAGAAATATAGATGGTGTTCCATTAAATGACCCAAAACAATCCTCTAGATGGCCAACATGATCCACTTGTGGCTTGTAAAGAATCATGATGTCATTAAAAAATAAAACAATGTTGGTGTCCAATTTTTTTGGATGCTCTGATTCATAAATTCTATAAAGACTAAAGTTGAATTAAAATCCCTAAATAGAATAAAAAACACTCAAAATGTCAAAACCTTCTCTGAAATATGGTCTCTAGAAAAACATATTGTATAACCCTCAAATGATGGTACCTTGATCTTAGGTCACTATTTAAAAACAAAAGAGCACATCCAAGATATTAATGTATGTTATAATGTTTTTAAATGAAAATTTATTCTTTATGATCAAATTATTGAGAAGATAATAGTGTTCTAAAATTTGGAGGTTCTTATATCCCTTCATTACAAATAGAAATAGGGAATCACATGGTGAAATATTAGGACAAATGAATACCTCGACCTCAACATCCTCTAGCTTGACTTTAAAATCCTTCATCTTGGTTAGATCCATTTAGTATGATAGTAAAAATATTTGTATCATCCCAGGATGGAGGTTGATATTAATCTTGATCTCTTACTGGGTTGGAAATATAGAAAAGTAATCTGGAATCACATATGGGTAACTATCAATAACCATTGAAAGTCCACCAAAATTACACTACTCAATGACATTGAGAAGAAATCATGACATTGGGAATGAGATCAACCCAAACTCTAAGGAAACTAGTCCATCCCTCCATGAAAATTTATCCTACTCAGCATGAAAGATATGAGTTTTCCCGTTAGACGTATAGAACCAAACCAAATGGAAATAGTCGTAGAAATGGTCCTAGAAGTTGATCATCCAATTAATTATAATTATGCATTAAAAACATCTAATTATAGTACAAAAAATCCCTATAAGGCCTCCAAAATAGCTACCAAAACATGGCACTCAGGGTATATGAAACCTTTCTCTTTACTGTTACCCAACCAGGTTTGAAAATCCTAACATATGGTATAAGCTCATCCTGAATTCCCAATGAATCAATAATATTATGTTAAATGAAAAAATTGGATGTGCCAATGTCATATTATTATTAATATTAGGTAAATGAAACAAACACCACTCATCGCCTGGTGGATGACTTGAAATATAACTGCTCTGGTATAACCTATATTGCATGGAGGCACACTAGATCAGATATTTCAGGATTCAAATTTCCTTGGTGAGAATATCCATTCCCTTGGGAGTGGAAACCTTCAACTTTTTAATCCATTAACTACACCAAATAGTCCCTATAAAACATGGATCCTACACCACTCCCCACAAAACCAACCGATAGAAGAAGTAAAGATTCCTAGACTGCCCAATCAATGAAACTTCCATGGAGTTTTATAAAATTATTCCTAGTGTATCCATACTTTTCACAATAGTAAGATAAAATTTTCTTACACACTGATGATGCCACAAGAACTAAACCTGTCAATTTATGATACATTTGCAACTATTCCATTAAGAATCATCCCACTACCTCTTTTTTCATGAGAAAGAACTCTATCTACCACCCACCAAAGGCACACCACCGAGCCCTTTATTTTGTATGAAATATATATTTTCTATAGAATCTTTTTCAACCAAATTTTAATAGGATAGTATAAATATAATGATAAACATTTATTTTATCTCTAACATCAATCCCATCTTGAAACTCTTAGGCTTAAGGTATTCATTCATGAAGATATCCAAAGAGAAATGAATCGCAACAATGAATATGGTTGTATAATCAATCACTGAATGATCCCCTTATTCAAAAATCAAGAAATCATGGGTCCTGACCACCCTCAAGGTCTCTAGGTAGAAATAGAAATTAAAGGCCACCTTAAATGTGCTCCACATGAGATCCTCCCATTTCCTTGAATTCAACATTGAAACTATCCACTTTGTACCCAACCCTTCTAGTGCATACATGTAAAATACCACTATAGAGGTGTTAGGGTCTTCTATAAGTCATCTATCTATTCGATATAGTCCAAAAACTCCTATGGGTCATTGGGCACCTTATCATCATGGAAAAACAATGTATTTTCCCTTATAAACTCATCAGCATGGTCTACCATCTATGACTTCCCTCAACCACATAGATGACCCAAGGGTTAGATCATATGAATCAATGAATCCACCAAAATCTGATCAATATGGGATTCTAGATATATATTCTTTTTGGTAGAACCCTCTATACACCAAGATATTGTTCTTATGGGTGAAATAATTTATAAGACAAAAAAGCTTCATTATTTACGTTTTCATTTTCAATCACATCAAAAATACAAAAGGAACTCCCATCATGGGTATCAAAAAGAAGCACTAGCATCATAAGAAAATCCAAATGAATGAGTTAGTAAATCAATAAAATTATTGAGAATTTCTCATAATGTACAGTTTGGTTACATGAATATGAAAACTATGATGCAACCTTGTAGGTGTTACTATAGTTGTAATGTAGATACACACAATCCATTCAGGATTACTACTAATCATGCACACTATGTAACGACCCGAAATTTTGAATAAATCTTTTTTCCTAATTTTATGTGTTATTTTATTTTATTTTTATACTCAACAAAAATGTTTCATTTGATAACATGAGTATAATTAAAATGAGACTGTTGGGTTTTGACTATTATTTGACCATTGGTCAATATGACCACTGGAAACTAAATGTTTTGATTACTATCTCTAAAAACAAGCATTCTTGGTTAATTAATATAGAAAGAAGATTCGATGGCCTCACCCAGTAGTCTTGGACCGATCGAAGCCCATCTAACAGAACTTGGGAAGGAGGTAGCACCACTGGGCTTTGCTCTGGACCAAACCCAAGCTGAACATCATCGTGTGAAGATAGAACGGGATCACCTTCGCGAGAAGTTCAAACTAATAGAAATTACGACTCGTGCGATGTTGGCCGAGCCTCCCTCGGATTCTCTCACCATAGCACACCTTACACTTAGGTCCTATGCTGGTGTGATAAGGGGCTATGTAAGGAGACCGTAATTGCCTTGTGTAATCCTTTGTTTTAAATAAAAATTTGGATTTCTTCTTATGATGATGTTTATGAATTTTCAAATGTCCAGATAAATATAGTATGCATATTATTGATAAATTTTAGAGAAAGGATATTTTAAAAATGTTTATGTAAACATTAAATAAATAAAAATGTGTAATGATTTTCAAAAAATGGTCTTCTACAATTATGTTCACTACGAAATTTCGAGTCTAATAAGATCAACATGATTTTTGATGAATAGTAAATTATGAATAGTGATTTTACGCTTAGGATTAGTAATGTGACCAAATGGATTAGTAATCTCACTTAAAGAAAGTATTAATATATTCTAGGCACCTTGATTAAGTAATGTGATTCAATAAAATGGTTAAATAACGGTTTCATAAATTATTATTCAAGTATTAGTTTTTTCGGGTGAATAGTGTTTTTTAATAAAAAATTTAATTAAAAATATTTAGAAAATTATTTTTATAAAATGGATTTCATTTTTGAACTCAGAGCAACGATATTATGCTATGGTAATTTTTGGGGTTTTTTTCTGAAAAAAATGAATTTTCGGTGAATAGTGTTTTTATTTATAAATTAAATTTAAAATATTTAGAAAATTATTTTTATAAAATGGAGTTCATATTTGTAATAAGAGCATTGATATTTGGTTAAGGTGAAATTTTGGGATTATTCTGAGAAAGTTGAATTTTCGATGAATAGTGAAAATACAGTTTTTAAGTTACGGGTGTCTAATGACATCATTAAATGATGTATTAAGTATATATTCAATATGGTCGAATTTTGAATAGTAAGATAGGGTATGAGGTGTCCCAAGTGGCCAATACCATGGGAAAATACCATGGTCAAGCCCATGGTTTTGCCAAAACCACTAATGAGGTGTCCCTTGGCCATTAATGCCTTGTCCCCTCACTTTCCCTATAAATACCCACCCATTCCTCCTTTGGTTTTCACTCCCAACTCTCCCCCAACGAAGTTATGGTCTCCTTACCTCCCAAGGAGTCCTCCCAAGGTGCCCCCAAGCCCTCAAGGTCCAAAACATTGAGTTTCAAGAGTCACGTTTTAAGGTAAGGGATCTGACCCCTCTCTTTCTTTTCATGTAATCTCTTTTATGTCATTCCTTTTATGCTCCATGTTTTTATGTGAGATGATTTTCTTTTATATTACTCTTACTTACCCTTTCATGTTTATATTATGAGAGATCCCCTCTTACTCTCATCATTTCTTTTTATGAAAGTTTAAGTGACGCCGTTAGGCTGCCGAATGTTTAAGTGATTCTTTCACCCTTCTCATTTTTCAAGTTCGATTTTCATGTCAAATATTTCAAGTTCCTTTTTATTATGTTGGGGTATGATCTCTATATCTATCATACTGATCTCTTATGATCATATGATGAGAGGCCCTATTTGATTTGTTCAATTAATTTTTGTTGAAGTTTAAGTGACGTCATTAGGCTGCCGAATTCTCACAAGAGAAATATTATTTTTTTTCCTTTCATGTTCTTAATTTCATATGGTATATTTTCAAATTTCATTACCATGTTCCTAAATCCCTTATATTATGTCCCTCTACTGTTTTATGGGTCAATTGTGGTTGTTCGACCCATGTTCCCTCTCTTTTCAAAGTTTTCTAAAACCTTGTAACATAGCCGTTATGCTGCAGAATTTTCGTCTCAAAGTTCCTCTCTCTCTTTTCTAAAAATTATTTTATGTTATAAAGTGAATACTCAAAGCTCTTATTTCTACAGGGGTATTAACATATATATCAAAATGTCTATTTTAAATTCTGGGATTTACATATATGAAACCCTCTTTCCCTTTCCGTGGGTTTAATGTGACATAAAGATCATGTCTTTAAAGCAGTTTTTAAAACGTTATGATTATGAAATAAAACCCATTTCTTTTATGCTATATGGGTTTTTTATGAAATGATTGAAGATGATATATGCGGATCACATGATAATAAAGGTAAATTTAAGGGTGCGCCCTGATAGCGCCCCATTGCATTGGATAATGATGTAACCACAAGAGATTAAAGTTTAAGGGTGCGCCCAGATAGCGCTCTAATGCATTGGGTAAAGACTTAATCTCTAGAGATAACCATTTTAACGACGCCTTGGTGAGTAACCTTGGTAAATTTTAACGACACCTTGGGGATGTACCTTGGTGAAACGAAACGATTTTCAATATTAAATGTTATATCCACATCTTCAAGTTATGAAAAATGTTATTTTTATTATGATGTATCTCATGATTTCTTTCTCATGCCTTAATGTTCTTTTCAAGTCATTATTGTAGTATCTCAAGTTCACATGTAAAATGTTCATCTTGTTTCCCTTACTGGGCCTTTTTCTCACCCTTTCTTTTGATGTATGTCCCCAGGTTATGAGATGCAGTAATGAACCTAGGATGAACATAAGGAGAAGCCTTTCAAGTGTTTAAGAATAATGTTTTTATGTTGTTTTCATGTATTATGTTCCTAGTTTCCAAGACACTAAACCTTAATGATCCTCAGTTTTGTGTAATGTAATGAAAGTTTATGTTATAAAAAGGCGGGATGCTATAGTTGGTATCAAAAGATGGTTTAGTTATTTGTGGAAATTAGGATATGAAAACCCTAGGAAGAACCCTATAGAAAAGTTAAAAAAAATAGGAAATCTTCCTGGTATTTTGGTGAGTATTGAGTAAGGGGTTGCCAAGAAAATACATCCATGTCTGGATACGAGCAGGTAGAGGTGGCTCTGGCATAGATGTACATAGGAGTAAAACCCAAAAACACCGCTTTGAGCTAGACTCGAACGAGAACTGGTACACGACAACGGGCCTTGCTGCACTCTTGGTTACGACACTCCCGGGGGATATGCTTTGGTAAATTCATAAGCTTAGTATGAACCATTGTTAAAGGAACAAAGATAAAATAAAATAAAGATTCACATAAGAATATATGATTATGGATAACCTAGATGGGAACCTAGGGGATCACAAGTTAGGGTATACTTTCCTTCTACAAGTTATCCTTATATGCTTTAAGTTCCTTTTCATGATTATTGGCTAAGTATTTAAGCCCCTTATTATGATTTCTCTTCATAGTTAATGGTGGGAAATGGAAGAACATTTCCAAACAACCAATGTGATAGGAAATGCGATGATTATCGTATTAATATGACATGGATGATTAGGGGATTAAAATATGATTATTATTTTGGCAGATGTTCACTATTTTGGGGACCCTATATGATCGAGGTAAATAGATTACTACGGTATTTTCATTGAAGAGTAGGGTTGACTTATATTTTGAAGAATTGATGAATTTAAGGTGGAATTATAGTAATTTAGGTTACTTATGGAAATTATTAACCTATATTGGGGTAAATATGTTTAGGTTAGTTACTTTTTTATAAGATGTTAGGAGTGTTTGATGTTGTTTGGAGATGAATGATAAAGTTTACCTTGGAAGACTATGTTATCAAATCCTTCTTGTATTTGGGTTTCAATCTTAGTTTGGTTTATTCTGAGGATTGTCAAGGACAGTTATTTATGGAATGGACTATGATGAACTTTGGGTAGTACCATGGAACTATGAAGATATAAAATTAGTTTCCATTCTTATGGGATTATTTCTTTTTGAAGAGTTGTTTTACCTTACCCTTTCTGTTTTTGGGATAATGTTTAAAGATAGAAGAAATAGATAGTTAATCTTTTGTGGATTATGAAGATGATTCTTGTGTTTTGATGAGACCAAGTAGTTTTGAATGCTCATAATTTTGGGAAAAGATTAGTTTTGGGTAGAAACTTATTAAAGGATGAAACTCTACATGAAGATAGGTATATTTTCTTATGTTTTTTTATGTTGTAAATGAATTCCTAAAAATTATGAAAATGAACGTGAAACAAAAACGTTGTTGGTTTACGTTTCCTACTTGGTAATCAAAGACTGTTTACACACATCATAAGTTGGGGATTTTCTTATGGTTAACGTTCTCCTAATCATGTTCTCTATCACTCTCCCCCAGAAATTGACCCTTTGTTTTTCTTCCATGTCCATGTTTTCATCCATGGAATCCTAGTATGGGTTAACTCGGGTGACCTTTGTACTTCCCTTTCTTTCTTTTAAAGTAATAGTTTTACTGACACCTTTTCCGATGTGGGACTTTCAATGAAATTTCAAAACCCAATTTTAAAAATTCTGAGGACGCAATTTCTTAAGGGGGGAAGATTGTAACGACTCAAAATTTTGAATAAATCTTATTTCCTAATTTTATGTGTTATTTTATTTTATTTTTATACTCAACAAAAATGTTTCATTTGATAACATGAGTATAATTAAAATGAGACTGTTGGGTTTTGACTATTATTTGACCATTGGTCAATATGACCGCTGGAAACTAAATGTTTTGATTACTATCTCTAAATACAAGCAATCTTGGTTAATTAATATAGAAAGAAGATTTGATGGCCTCACCCAGTAGTCTTGGACCGATCGAAGCCCATCTAACAGAACTTGGGAAGGAGGTAGCACCACTGGGCTTTGCTCTGGACCAAACCCAAGCTGAACATCATCGTGTGAAGCTAGAACGGGATCGCCTTCGTGAGAAGTTCAAACTAATAGAAATTACGACTCGTGCGATGTTGGCCGAGCCTCCCTCGGATTCTCTCACCTTATCACACCTTACACTTAGATCCTATGCTGGTGTGATAAGGGGATATGTAAGGAGACCGTAATTGCCTTGTGTAATCCTTTGTTTTAAATAAAAATGTGGATTTCTTCTTATGATGATTATGAATTTTCAAATGTCCAGATAAATATAGTATGCATATTTTTGATAACTTTTAGAGAAAGGATATTTTAAAAATGTTTATGTAAACCTTAAATAAATAAAAATGTGTAATGATTTTCAAAAAATGGTCTTCTACAATTATGTTCACTACGAAATTTCGAGTCTAATAAGATCAACTTGATTTTTGATGAATAGTAAATTATGAATAGTGATTTTACGCTTAGGATTAGTAATGTGAACAAATGGATTAGTAATCTCACTTAAAGAAAGTATTAATATAATCTAGGCACCTTTATTAAGTAATGTGATTCAATAAAATGGTTAAATAATGGTTTCATAAATTATTATTCAAGTATTAGTTTTTTTGGGTGAATAGTGTTTTCTAATTAAAAATTTAATTAAAAATATTTAGAAAATTATTTTTATAAAACGGATTTCATTTTTGAACTCAGAGCACCGATATTATGCTATGGTAATTTTTGGGGTTTTTTTCTGAAAAAAATGAATTTTCGGTGAATAGTGTTTTTATTTAAAAATTAAATTAAAAATATTAAAAAATAATTTTTATAAAATGGAGTTCATATTTGTAATCAGAGCGTTGATATTTGGTTAAGGTGAAATTTTGGGATTATTCTGAGAAAGTTGAATTTTCGATGAATAGTGAAAATACAGTTTTTAAGTTACGGGTGTCTAATTACATCATTAAATGATGTATTAAGTATATATTCAATATGGTCGAATTGTGAATAGTAAGATAAGGTATGAGGTGTCCCAAGTGGCCAATACCATGGGAAAATACCATGGGCAAGCCCATGGTTTTGCCAAAACCACTAATGAGGTGTCCCTTGGCCATTAATGTCTTGTCCCCTCACTTTCCTTATAAATACCCACCCATTCTTCCTTTGGTTTTCACTCCCAACTCTCCCCCAACGAAGTTCTGGTCTCCTTTCCTCCCAAGGAGTCCTCCCAAGGTGCCCCCAAGCCCTCAAGGTCCAAAACTTTGAGTTTCAAGAGTCACGTTTTAAGGTAAGGGATCTGACCCCTCTCTTTCTTTTCATGTAATCTCTTTTATGTCATTCCTTTTATGCTCCATGTTATTATGTGAGAGGATGTTCTTTTAGATTCCTCTTACTGCCCCTATCATGTTTATATGTTGAGAGATCCCCTCTTACTCTCATCATTTCGTTTTATGAAAGTTTAAGTGACGCTGTTAGGCTGCCGAATGTTTAAGTGATTCTTTCACCCTTCTCATTTTTCAAGTTCGATTTTCATGTCAAATCTTTCATGTTCCTTTTTATTATGTTGGGGTATGATCTCTATATCTATCATACTTATCTCTTATGATCATATGATGAGATACCCTATTTGATTTGTTCAATTCATTTTTGTTGAAGTTTAAGTGGCGCCGTTAGGCTGCCGAATTCTCACAAGAGAAATATTATTTTTTTTCCTTTCATGTTCTTAATTTCATATGGTATATTTTCGAATTTCATTACCATGTTCTTAAATCCCTTATATTCTATCCCTCTACTGTTTTATGGGTCAATTGTGATTGTTCGACCCATGTTCCCTCTCTTTTCAAAGTTTTCTAAAACCTTGCAACAAAGCCGTTATGCTGCAGAATTTTCGTCTCAAAGTGCCTCTCTCTCTTTTCTAAAAATTATTTTATGTTATAAAGTGAATACTCAAAGCTCTTATTTCTACAGGGGTATTCACATATATATCAAAATGTTTATTTTAAATTCTGGGATTTACATATATGAAACCCTCTTTCCCTTTCCGTGGGTTTAATGTGACATAAAGATCATGTCTTTAAAGCAGTTTTTAAAACGTTATGATTATGGAATGAAACCCATTTATTTTATGCTATATGGGTTGTTTATGAAATGATTGATGATGATATATGTGGCTCACATGATAACAAAGTCAAATTTATGGGTGCGCCCTGATAGCGCCCCATTTCATTGGATAATGATGTAACCACAAGAGATTACAGTTTAAGGGTGCGCCCAGATAGCGCTCTAATGCATTGGGTAAAGACTTAATCTCTAGAGATGACCATTTTAACGATGCCTTGGTGAGTAACCTTGGTAATTTTTAACGACACCTTGGGGATGGACCTTGGTGAAACGAAACGATTTTCAATATTAAATATTGTATCCACATATTCAAGTTATGAAAAATGTTATTTTTATTATGATGTATCTCATGATTTCTTCCTCATGCCTTAAAGTTCTTTTCATTTCCTTATTGAAGTATCTCAAGTTCACATGTAAAATGTTCATCTTGTTTCCATTACTGGGCCTTTTTATCACCCTTTCTTTTGATGTATGTCCGCAGGTTATGAGATGCAGTAATGAACCTAGGATGAACATAAAGAGAAGCCTTTCAAGTGTTTAAGAAGAATGTTTTTATGTTGTTTTCATGTATTATGTTCCTAGTTTCCAAGACACTAATCCTTAAAGATCCTCAGTTTTGGGTAATGTAATGAAAGTTTATTTTATAAAAGGCGGGATGCTATACACTAAATGTTCACCTCCTCCATTAATCCCTATTTCACCACTAAAACACAGGATGATTCCCAGGATCACCCCATATCTCAATGATAATCCAGATACACTTCAAACTCTCAATGAAACAACCCATAACCAGGTATAAATAATAACTTCAATCCTAGACCAACCATGGAAAATCAAGGTTCAACACGAAGAAGAGATGGATAGACACTCCCCATTCTAATTTATTGACTCCCAAAGATCAGAACACTAGTTTACCATATAATAAAAAATGAAAATCCTAGATTTGATACCATTTTGTAATAAACCATCTCTGGTAAACTCATCCCATCCACCTGTCCATCCATCTAAAAGGCTTGAAGCACATTCTCGATTGTCATGGGGTGCCAATAAGTATCTTTCATAACACAAAAACCTATGGGAATAGTTTCACACAAGGTTAATTGGTATGACCCATCCATATAATGGGTTTTCTACACCAATATAATTATAGTCAACCAACATAAAAATTCATATAGTACAATACAATATATAAAAAGTGAATTCTATAAACCAAAACATGCATCATAAATAAAACATGTTAAAAAGGATTTATACACATGGGATATCATGTGATATAAAAAATTGAAAATAAATTTGATAAACCCCAACAAGACAATACATATATTATAAAATATCAAGAATCCCAAAATGGATCCATAAGATCCAAGTCAGTGAGACCACACCCCTACATAAAATAAAGTTGTTGGCAATCAAGAAGAGCTTACATGGTACATGGTCACCTTTCCTTTACCTATGTACTAAAAAATGAAATCTATAGATTCCCAAATGAATATGTAGAATTAGAGGTAAAAATCCCTATGTGATACTACCATGAATCTAGTTATGGCTTTTATACATTAGAAACGAAAAACTATTTTGAAAACACCGTTTCAAAACAATCAACTTTAAAAACACACCATTTCCAAAGAAGTGTTTTAATTCCATACGGTTTTCCTATTCATATAAAATATTTTTTCCAAAACACTTATAAACATAGATAAAAAATAAAACAATAACTAAGGCATAACATGATCAACACAGAAAACAAGGCATAAAAAGGTTGAGTATAAACATCATCACTATATAACCATATAAATTGAAAATGGGAATAAAATATCTCATAATATCAATCATGTAACTAATTAAATTCATAAACATGTAAACTAATCAGGCATGAGTAAGTCCACCCAGGGATCTAGCCTCAAGGGTCTAATCTGATTGACTCTAAACAAGTGTTCTAGAAGGATATAAAAGTGGAAACTCTCACAATTCCCTATGCCCAACTCCAATAGAAATCATGGTAACTCAAAAAACAATAAGAATCTCTCGAATTCCACAAACCCAAAGGCTATCATAGTCCCTTGGACACCAAAATGGTATCTCTCGTGGACATCCTCCTATAATTCACTTAGGACCCCTCAAAAAATCCCTCACTAACACCTTTGTTAATCGTTGTGATAATCAATATCATTATAATGAAAAAAATCTAATATATATAAATACATTTCATAAGTGTTATTAATAAATAAAAATATTAATTTTATCAAAAACATTTCTTTAGGTAAAAAATTTATAAAATAATTTTAGAAATATGTTTTATAAAAATACTCTTGTATCCATTTTAGTAAGAACTTGGTGTGTATACAAGCCATGATTATTTGGAACCCCATCTTTATATAGAAAAATTTCCAAACAATTCCATAATCACATAAAATATATAATAAATTTCAACAAAAAATAATCATAATGGAAATTTAAATAGAAAAAAAAACTAAAGGTGATAGTAAATTTTAATGTAATGCATGATAAACTCCCTTTGGTAGAGACACTAACCACGATTTCAGTTCAATGATCATCACCTCAGACAAAAAACACATATAAGAGGTAGAATAACCCCTCACACACCAAATCTATAAGAAAACACCCCCAAATCACCATCACACACCCTATATTATTCCAACATCACCATTAGGGTTACACAACACCATAAAATAGATGAAATGGGGTATAAAGGGGCAATAAAAAGAGAAATAAAGTAGAAATTGACTAACCTAAATAAAAATATGTAATATTACAAGGATAAATAACCAAAAAGGGAGATGGAGAGCTCTATAAACAAATAAAAGGGGTTTCATGAAAATAGAGGATAAATGAGGGAAAATCCTTTAAAACATGATTTGGAAAATTGGTAAAAAATCACTTTTAATGTGACAAGTACAAGATGCATTATTCAAACTAATGATTTGGAAAACCATGTGCCAACCATGTAGGTGCCACTATCTCTCTAAATAATTCATGCCTGTTTATCTACAGGGTTATGTACATGGTTAAACAAACCATGTTTTAACCGTACGACTAGTCGGTTTCCCCCAAAACGTTACCATTTCCAAATCTTCACTCCTGAGAACTCCAAGAATGCACTATAAGATAAATTAAACTCAAAACTAAATGTTCTATTAACCCAATAGGTGTCACCCAAACACATTACAAATTTCATGTATAAGAATTATTTTTATTTTATATCTATATAAAAAAATATTTATATTAATTTTACTATATAATATTCACTTATAATTTATCAATGATGAACTAGTAATAATTCTTCCTTAAAATTAATATTGATGTGTTTAATGATCCATTTTTTATAAATGTTCTAGTTCAACGGTTTTGGTTATTACACTGTGGTGACGGTTTATCTATCTAAAAACATTTAATCATGGCATAAATAGCATATTTAATCATTTAATATTATATTATAATAAACCATTTTATTTTGTTATGAAAAAAAATATTTTATTCAATAAGGCATTAAACCTCAAACACATATGGGTGATGTTCCCTTTTTTCAAAAGGATAAAACAAAGGATGAAATATAATGATTTATCTTCTATGAATAATATATATTACATAGATATCATATTTATTAATCAAATAAAAATTTATAACCATCCATGTTAGGTGGTTATGAAAAATAAAATATGTTATCCACGGTGTCAATAGTTCAGATGTACAGATGAGTTTCATTTTCATTTTGCAATGGATGGAATGTAAATAGATTTTGGTTGTTCCATAAAGAAAATAATATTTCAATAATGTACATATAGATATATTTTTATTATAAATTGGTTATAAAATATGTTTAGGAGGTAAAGGAAGAGAAACAATTGAATGAACCCAGTTATGATGATCACCTCTTCCATGGCCATCCTCCATTAGATATCTCTTTAATCCTATTTGGGATAAAATTTTTGTGATATCCAAATCTATAGGTAATGGATATGGGTATTGAAGAGATATTTGTGGAGGGATTCCTTGAGCTAAATTTCTTATAGTTTATAGATAAATGAGTGGGTGAAGGGTTCCAATTTTAAGTTTGGGGAGTGACAATTCTCTAAATTCTATTAAATTTAAAATAATTTAAATGTATTTATCATGGTCATGTTCCACTTAATGGTAAATAATTTAATATAGTATATGGTAGAATAGATATACACAAATATACTGAAATTTATAAATTTTTTAGTGATATTTTAAGCCTTACCACTTATATTAACTCTTCTATTTAACCCTTTTAACCCTATCCTTGGTGACTATATTTTAGTATGTTATATTAATTTTGTGAATAATTTTGAAATAGATCATATTAATAATTTTAAATAATTAATAAATATATGAAATAAAAGATAAAATATTATGTTTCTATGGTTATTAAAAAGTAGTTTTAATTAAAGTACACCAAATGTAATAGTAAAATTATTTCTAGAAAAATTTCATTTTATGTATAAAAATAACTTTATAAAAATATATTATTTAGTTTGATCATCATGAAATTTATTAGTTTATAAAAAAAATTTGGGGACATTAATAATAATATTAAATCGAATTTAACATTGTTCATACTTAATTTAACAAAAAGAAAAAATTGTCATTTTTATTAGAATAATACACCACATAGGTTCCAAAATCATTAAAATAGATTTCAAATTCAACATAATATGTTTATATAGTTTACTACAATCCTTTAATATATATATCTCCAAAAATAATTTTTTCTTAATAGTTTAAGTTAATCTTATGTCACGATGATTTCTTATTAATGATAGTCTATGTAAAAACTATACTTTTCCTTATTCTCCAAAAAATATTCTATTTTACATAAATTCAAAAAATATCACCCTAAGATAATTTTGATATGATGAATTCAAAATTCAAGTTCATTTAATAAAATTAAAATTTTCAAAATTATAAATATTTATTTTAATTAAAACAAATATAATAATTAAAAAAAATTATCAATTTTTTATCTATTTATAAATAATGAAATTAACATTTCATGTAGTAACTTAATGATTTTGTGGATGTTATTAGTTTTTCATCCCATATATTTCACCCTTTAATTCTGTTGATATCATTCTATAAAAGTAATCACATTAATAAAAATTTATATTTTTTTAAAAAAAATCCATTAGAATAAATGATATTTCAAAAATAAATTTATAAATTTATATACTATAGAATAATTTATTTAAAGAAATAAATACTAAAATTTTAGGGTGTTACATTCTACCCTAAAATAAATTTCATCCTCCAAATTTTATTGTTTTCTTTTCATTATAGAAATAATCTTTGATGTTGATTTTTTATATTAAAAAATAATTCTGATGTTATTACTAGCAATCTAAGAATTTTTAATTAAATATTTCTAAAATGATACATGTAACATTATTAGAATAATACTTGTAAATGGGTTTGTGGAAACATACCTTGATATATGATTGATAGTATCCACATAAGACTTGATATATTTATCATCTTGTATCTTGAGTTCAAGGGATTATTTTACTATCATGATAAACAAAACAATTATTATAAATGATTTTTTCTAAATCCATATGTGTAATTTAATCCTTTAGATGTATTTCAATTAGTTTTACACTTGTGATTTATGTTCTTATTATAAATGATAAACAACCTTTAAAAGTTTTTCACACCTGATGTAGTGAAATATAACATTAATGATTTATAAAATCCTTAAATGGATGAAAAGATATTCCTCCCATCTCTATCCATTTACTAAACCGAAAATGGTTATCAGAAGTTAAGATAATAGAGAATATAAAAAATATATTTGTGTAATTATATAACAAATTGACCTTAAAAATTAAAATAATAACAAAAGTTTATCTAAAATTAATCCATAAATAAAAAAATAAGAAAACAACTGAAAATATACTTGTTTAAATTGAAATCCAAAAAAAAGAAATATTTGATCACATTTTCACCGTAAATAAAACTAATAATTATCTGAAAAATTATTAGAAATTAAATATTAAAAAACCTCTTCTATATAATTTCTAAAGCCCAAAATATGTTAAAAATTTCCCAAAAATACATGAATCACTATGAATGAAAACCATATTAATCTAAAAAATAATTCAATAATAATCTCTAAAATAATTTTATAAACATAAACATAGTCTGACATATACAATAATCCATAAATATGTTAAATATATCCCTAATTCACTTTTTCATCAAATTATACTTCAGTCCCAATGGTTATCAATATGTTCCCAAAAAATGATAACCCTTTTCCAAAAAAGTATGTCAATAACCTAGAATTAAATTCATATACTAATATTAATGGTTATCTATAACTTTAAATTGTCCCCAAAAATAAAATTATCCTCAAATCATGATCACACAAAATCACATATGTGTCACAAGGTTTAT
Source organism: Viscum album (assembly GCA_963277665.1). Taxonomy (NCBI): domain Eukaryota; kingdom Viridiplantae; phylum Streptophyta; class Magnoliopsida; order Santalales; family Viscaceae; genus Viscum; species Viscum album. Next base: position 1,080,943,025 of record OY728134.1, on the reverse strand, counting down.
ATCGACATTAATATTGTATTTCCCTTAATGTGTCCCTAAAAATTAATAATCCATTTTAAAATTTATGAAAATATTATTTCATAAGGGTATTTATACCTTTGAACATATGTTCAACAATTAATTTAGAACTATTAAATTATATTTAATCGATAACATTGAAATCAAAAATGGAATCTTAACCATGTTATGATGCTAACAATGATTCTCTAGACCCATACACCCGTATCTGGTTCAAAAAAAATAATCTTTAAACATTTTATTTGATACAACCTCAACTAAACAAATATTAACCATCTATAATTACATCCTCAAAATAAATTATTAAGTGACATACATACCCAAGTCCTTTATAGGGTTAGATATTTAGATAATTATAAATTCCATTACAAAAAAACAGATATATTTGTCATCCAATGATGATTTTCCTGATTGTACAATAAACATATAAATTTAAAATTTGTATTACAGATTTCAGAAAAAAAAAATATTTTCTCAGTATTATCTTTTATACCTATCATATATAATAATATTTTCATAACCTAAGGAAATTAAAATGAAATAACTGTAATATCAAATTTGTAACTCCCCGACCCTAGTTACCAAGAGTCAGTAAATTATTACATAGCATTAGCATGATCCCAAAAGATCAATTCTCGAAACACCAATTAGTTTAGTAGCCTTGAAAATACAAGACAAATTCATAAGTTTTACATTAAATTGTAAAATGAAAAACTACAGCAACATAGTCTCCATAGTCCACACTCATATTCCTTATATTATCCCTACATGTTAGTCATAACATACTTTTTCGCATCCCGAGAAAAATAAAATGTAGAAAGGGGTGAGCTCAGATTCTTAGTAAAGATAATAATTTAGCGGACACTTTCATAAATAAGCATAAACATTTAAGATAATGTATAATACTAAAACAAAATCGTTTTAAACTTTAAATTAAGCATAATATGGTAAAGATAAAATCAAATAATTCCATTTACTTATTCACTTGTATATTCTACTAGTCTAATAATAACATGCAATATCAATATCCACTTTCATAATGATGGAATACATAATGCCAGACTTCATAACCACATAGTCAAGGACTTATGACAAGACTAAAAATATGATTTTGTCATGGCCTTGTGCCAAGACAGTAGTTTGTCTCATTAGACCTACCAATGCATCGAGGAGCTATAGTGGGCTCTACCCTTCACTTACTAAGTCTAATGAATTCATCATATGAAAAGGATTAAACATAACATAAACATTCGTATTAAAACTAGCATACGAAATGTAAATAATTTATCCATAAAAATGAATGGTGTGAAAATAACAAATCTAAGTCAAACATATCACAAAACCTTCAATAAAATATGGAAGTTTTGTATCATAATAAATCAAGTTCAAATAAGATTAAAATCCATCAAAGGATGTTAACAAAGATGAAAACAAAACATTTTTTATACAAATATCTATTTTTATTTTGAAATCATTTAAAATTCATATAATTATAAAAGAAAACATTTATTTTTAAAATATTCTTATAATATTTTAAGGGAATATTCAATGATGTTATAATAGTGGAAAATAGTTGCACCTTCCATATAAGTAAAAAAACATTCTTAACTTAATTTTGTTGAAAAGATCATAAAGTACCTTGTTTGGAAAATGATGGAAATATTCCTTTAAAAACATATAAGATAAAATAATGTTATAAATGACATTAACCATTGTCTAGTAAATATTAAAAATGTTTTGAAATACATTTTTTATGAAAACACGGATGTGGGTGAAAAAGAGGTCCCAGTAGATACTCTTGTAAAAACATCCCCGAATAATAAAGTGATTGTGAAATTAACCTTAACATTGTACTTTTCCTTAGTCGATGGTATTTTAACATCCTTTAGAATAGTTAAAACATTTTTATTAAATTATAAAATAAGTATATGAATAAATATGATAGCATATATGATCTTATAATATTTCTTTGTTAATAATATTTTCATAGTATCATCGTTTCATGTGTTAACTGATTTGTTTTCCTTTATATGCATTGTTACATAAGTAATTTTTGTTATGGATAGGATTTATCTTATTCATATTCAGAATGATATTAATTATGTAATCATTATTTTTAATCATAAATTGAAAATTAGTCTTGAATGAATACGATGGGGAATGAATATCATCACGTTCGTGGAGACGGTAATCCGTATGTACGCACGAGCGACAATATCATTCTTTTGATATTAAAATAATAAATAATTGGATGGTATATCATATATACAGAATAATTATCATGTTATATTTATTATTTACATTATTTATACTCATTATTATACCCATCTAAATTATAAAGTGTTTGAATAACAAACTACACCACAACGTGGAGATGGTAATCCATACGTACGCACGTATTGTGACGTTTTCATTTATAAGATGGATAGAATAATTAATATGGTTGTACCATTTCTATATTAACATCACATTATAAAGAATATAGTGGAGTTATTTTTTTATAATGGAAATAATAAATAAAGAGGAAGTGGAAGAAGAAAAGAACTTGAAAGAGGTGATGAAATATTTACCTCTTCTTCGGGTTCTTTGTTTTTTGATTTGATCAAAAGGGATCCTTAGGTTGACTTTATTACTAAATTAAGGACTATAGGATTAAGGGAGGATAGTTTAGAGGATATTTGGTCAGGGTTTGGCCGAGCCAATTGGCTTTTAAGGTGTGAATTTGAGAGAAGGGGATGTCCCTTTCTATAAGAGTGGTGAGGGTCACTTTAGGAAAAACTTGAAATATTATTTTATAATAAACTACTTTTCGTTATCTAATGGCTCCAAAATGAATTATTTAAAGGCTAAGGTGGGTATGGGTCTAAAACCACTCAAGTAGTAGGTTTTTTATAGGTTTGGGTCACTATATTAAACTTATATTGTAGATTTAACTCTTAGTTAAATAGTTTGACATTTACCATGTCTCTTTTTATTTTTTTATTATATGGTCAATAATCATACTATAAACTTCATAGATAAACCCAAGTGGTTCATCAATGACATATATAATATTATTTAATCCCCTTTTCCGAACCATATATTTTTAGGAATATAATACCAATTAATAATATAATATTTTTTTAAAAACTCTTTTATGTCAATTTTGACACTATTTTGTATTTTCTTTTTGTTAAATTCATAACAACATTATTACACCGAAAAAATTCATTTAATCAACCCTAAAATGTCATATTAACCTATAAAATTAGTGTAATTCATTTAAAGTATCAAATTCAATTTATTATGATATTTATAATCTCAATTATTTTAATCTTTCATTAATAAGGTAATTACTGCCTCATCATTGTGTCATACATAACTTTTATTATTTAATGTCTAAAAATAATAAATAAAATACCATTATGTAGGAAATCGTTTTATATTTCTGATTAATTTATATAGTCTAATTTATCTTATGTATAACCCTATATTAAAAATGGTTTAGTTATTAAACCTTGATTTTAACTCTTTTAACTCTTCTTTAAATAAAATAACAATAAATGTCCTAATCTAATCCAAGTGGACCAAAGAGGTTCATATTTTATTACTATGTTTGTTTCTGATCGAATTATACTTATCCAATAGAATTATGACATGTTTTATGGTAATTATGATATAATTGTATCCTTAATAACCCTATTTACTTTTAACTGTGGTAAAAAAAAGTAAAAGGTTACGATTCATAAAAAATTATTTTCATGTTATTGAACCACATTTTACTTACTGATATTTACCATGTCTCTTATATTTTTGAAATTCAACCCACAGAAGTGGTAAAATTATTTTTTATGCATATTTGAAAATTCTCCTAGGAGGTGGGTAAACAACGGTATAAAGTTCAATAAAATTTTTATATATCTAAACTCATTATAAAATTACTCCAATGAATTACATAGAACATATATAGGTATGATGTATCTATTTTTGACCTAAAATAAATTAAATTAAAATAAATAATTATTTAAATAAAAAAAAATTTTGAACAAAAACTCAGTGTTTTTCACTATTCATCAAAAATTGAATGTTTTCAGAAAAATATCAAAAATTTACCCTAAGCTAATTTCAATATTCCGAATCCAAAAATGAAAACCACATTGAAAGATAAAATTTATAAAATATCAAAAAATGGATATTACTATTCATAACATCTAGTTTGATTGGTTGCGGTGTGTTAGAATCTCGAAGTTGTGTATAATGCAAGCTATTGCATTATTCAAAGGGAAAAATACCGTGGAAGCATGGGGTGTTACATTATTCCTTCCTTTAAATAATTTTGTCTTTGAAATTTCTATAATATTACTGCATAAAAAGATTCAAGTGGTTCTTCATCATAAGTTCCTTGGTTTCCCACATTGCCTCTTACATCTAATGGTTTCTCCATAGAACTTTTACCAGATGAGTCGTCTGGTTTCTTAACACTTGTTCTCTAGTATCAAGAATTTTGACAAGCTCTTCACAATAAGAAAAATCAGCTTCCAGTTCAATTTCCTCATATGCCAGTACATGCCTTTGGTCAGGCATGTATTTTCTCAATGGTGATACATGGAACACATCGTGAACTTTGGAGAGACTTGGCGGCATTGCCAAATGGTAAGCTACAACCCCAATTAGTTCTAGAACTTTGAAAGGTCTAATATACCTAGGACTCAATTTACCCTTCTTAACGAATCGAATAACTTCCTTCCATAGATATACCTTCAAGAAACAATGATCTCCTACATGACATTCCAAATACTTCCTTCGGTTATTGGCATAGATCTTGTGCCTAATTTGTGCTACTTTGATGTGGGTTTGGATAACCTTCACATTTTCCATCATTTCCTCAACATGTTCCGGGTCTACGATTTTTCTTTCACCAACATCATCCCAAATAGTTTGCATTAAACATTTCTTTCCATATAATTCTTCATATGGTGACATCGGAATACTTGAATGGAAGATATTGTTATAGAAATATTCTTCTAGAGGTAAATATTGATCCCACATACCTTGAATGTTGTGTGATAAATATATCAACATTTTTTCTATGGTTTGAATTGTCCATTTTGATTGTCCATCGGTTTGAGGGTGGTAGGCAGTGCTCAAACGAAGTTAAGTATCCAGAGCATTTTGAAGACTTTTCCAAAATCATGATATAAAACGAGGATCATGACCAGAAAAAATCGATATGGGTACACCATGGAGTCTTAAAACTTCATTAATATACAGTATTTCTAAACTTTCAAGTGGTAAATCTTCTCTTATAGAAAGAAAATGTGCTGACTTGGTAAGACGGTCAACAATGACCCATATTGCATTATTACTTTTAGGTGTCTTTGGTAGCCCCCTGACAAAGTCTGTCATAATATTATTCCATTTCCACTCAGGTATGGGAAGAAGTTTCATGACTGCTCTAGGCTATAACCTTCTAGCTTTCACTTGTTGAAAAACCATACATCGTGACACAATATTAGAAATCTACCTATTCATGTTGTCCCATAAAAATGTTCCGTCAAATCTCTAAACATATTAGTGCTATAGTGTTTATAGAGAAATTGGATCCATGAGAATCATCCAAAAATTCCCTTTTTATATTAGGTATGTTAGGAACACAAAGCTTCTTCCCAAATTTCAAAATTTTATCTTCATATATGAAGTTAGTCAATCTACCATTGTCCACAGCTTTAATTTTTTTTGAAACTCCTCATCATCAGCCTGAGAACTTTTTATCCTTAATAATAAATATGGTTTGGAAAACATTTGATAAAGTATTGGAGTTTCACCTTCCATGATTATTCCCATATCCATTTTCACTAGATCCATGAAAATTGGATCCCTTTCAACTCTCATCTTGTTCAAAACTCCATGATCCTTTCTGCTCAAAGCATCATCCACCTTATTTGCCTTCCCCATGTGGTAGTGTATTGTGCAATAATAATCCTTGAGTAGTTCATGACACCTTCTTTTCATCAGGTTGAGTTCTTTAGGTGAGAAAATATACATCAAACTCTTGTGATCGGTGTATATCTCACATTTTCACCATAGAGATAATGTCTCAATATCTTCAAAGAAAATATTACAGCTACAAACTCAGGATTATGAGTAGGATAGTTTTTCTCTTGAATTTTTATCTTCCGTGATGCATAAGAAATAGTTCTATCATTCTTCATAATGACAAAACCATGTCCCTTAATTTATGCATCATTATAAATAAAAAACTGATCATTCTCTGATGGTAGAGTCAAGATAAGAGCATTGACTAATCTTCTCTTCGGTTCTTCAAAATATTCTTCACACTCTTTTGTGCAAAAAAATTTAACCCTTTTACGTATGAGAATTGTTAATGGGTTATCCAACTGAGAAAAACTCTGGACGAAACATCAGTAATAACCTTCTAAATCAATAAAACCGTGTACCTCAGTTATATTTGTCGGTTCTGGCTATTCATGGATTGCCTTGGTCTTTGAAGGATCAACAGAGATTCCATCTGTAGAGACAATATGGCCATGAAAAGAAATATCTTGAAGCCAGAATTCACACTTTCAAAATTTCCCATATAATTCATTTCATCTTAGAGTTTTTAAAATAATGCTCAAGTTATTTTCATGATCTTCGTAGATTTTAGAGTATACCAAGATATCATCAATAAATACCACTAAAACTTCTTTGAGATATTCCTTGAAAACTCAATTCATTAGATCCATGAAGACAGAGGGTGAATTATTCAATCAAAAAGGCATTAATATAAACTCATAATGCTCGTACCTAGTTTGAAATGCTATTTTCGGAATGTCTACCTTTTTCACACATAACTGATGGTATCCAGATTGAAGGTCGATCTTTGAAAAATATAGAGCTCCATGAATTTGGTCGAATAAATCATCAATACGAGGTAGGGGATACTTGTTCTTTATTGTTAAATCATTGATATTCATGTAGTCAATGAACAACCTCATAGATCCATCTTTCTCTTTAACAAAATGAATAGGGGATCCCCATGGAGAAACACTAGGGAGAATAAATCCCTTATTACTCAATTCCTCTAGTTGTTTCTTTAGTTACACTAATTCCATAATGGCCATTCTATAAGGGGTCTTTGATATGGGCCTTCAAACAGGAATTAAATCAAATGAAAACTCAATTTCTTGTTCTGGAGTATGTCCAGGTAAATATTCTAGAAGCACATCAACATATTCTTGCACAATAGGTATGTCCTCTATTTTTAACATTCCTTTCCTCTCCCACATTTATTTCATTCTCATCCTCCCCAATAGTTGAATTTAATTTAGCTACAGGGGGTGGATCTAGATAAGAATTTTGTTGTGATGTTTCTGCTTTAAAGATAAGGGACTCCTTATCATCATCGTGAATTTTAGCCGCATTCTTGTTACAAAATTTTTTGCATCATGGTCCGAAAGCCAATCCATACCAAGTATTATATCAAATTCAATCACGAGTTTGATGATGAGATCAGCAGATAAAGAACATTTATATACCCTAATGGGGCTTGATTCACAAAACTTTGCTGAAATGATACTTCCCTTATGTGTTTTGACTGACAACATCCTTGTTACGTCAAATTAAAAACATCTAATTTTCTTAGAAAACTAGGAAGATATGAAACAATGTGATGATCCAGGATCAAATAACTCATTTTCTAAACATGGGGAAACCATTAAATTACCTACCACCACGTCTTTTGGAACTTCAACCTCAACAGTAGTGATATCATAAGCTTGTCCTTGATCCCATGGCCTTTTCTCAGGTAAGTTTCCATGGCACTTAGTAAATTCATTTTAATAATGCCCCCTTTCGCTACATTGTAGCATTCAATATTTACAACCTCTTTATACCCCTTGAAATCATGATCATGGTGTCCTTTTTCACCACACTTGTAACAGACTCCCATTACCTTCCAAGAAACTACCAGGGTGTTTATTCCCACATTTACTACAGGATTAATATTCAACTTTTCACTTCTTCCCCTTACATACATTTCCAGAGAGTTCAGTAGATCTCTTATTCTCTTTCATTTCTTTAAATTCGTATGGCTTAGAGAAATAATTTTCTTTCTTGATAGTGCATGAGATAATATCTTCGTATGATAAGAAGGATTTTGAGACTAATGATCACCATATAAATGGTTTTATCCCATCAATGAATCGATCAATATTACTCCTTGGGTTATGTATATAATCTTTTGCATTCCATGCTACCCTTGTAAAGTTATCCTCATACCTTATGACATTATCATCCTCCTTTTTCCTCAGACTCAGAAATTGAATTTCCATATATGCTCGATGGTCATGAGGAATGTATTTTTCTAATAAAAACACTTTATACTTCCTCCATTCCATATTTAATACTTCATCATCTTCTTTTGTGTTTTTAATCAATGACCACCAATGATCTACTTCTCCCGTGAGGTGATAAAATGCCATGAAATCTGTTTCCCTTTCGCTACTCCCAAAAGTGTGAAATATTTTCTAAAAGGAATTAATCCATTTCTCAAATACTAATGGATTTGTACACCCAGTCAATGTTGGTGTTTTTTTCCTCATGAAGTGGTCTAACATTGATCCTCCATGTTGTGGATCAGGGTGCTCCATACGGGTATGGTTATTATTCATAACCTGAGTGAGTTATCCCAGAATAGTGATTAGCTGATCAACACCAGTTTCTTCACCAGCTCCACTATAATTATATTGAGTAGGAGGTAAATTCCTACATGGATTACATGCATTGATATAGTTTACATTCCTTCCACTAATATCTATTTCTAAACAATGGAATACACTAGATTAGTTTATGAATATCAATAAATAATTCCAAACATGTAAAACATTTAACATTAATTGACCAGTTTATGAATATAATCCATAATCATAAAAAAATTATTTAAGTATATACTCATAAAATAATAATAATGGTTTATAATGAAAATGATAATTATCCTAAGCTTATCCCCCAGGAGTGTCATAACCAAGAGTGGATCAAGGCCCGTCGTTGTGCACCAATTCCCATTCGAGTCTAGCTAAAAGTGGTGTTTTCAGGATTTACCCCTAGGTACATCTATGCCAGAGTCACCTCTATCTCCTCGTATCCCGACAATTATTTATTTCTTGGAAAACACACAGAATATCTACAATACCAAAATTCTAAGAAGTTCTTCTATACTAATCCTCAAATTCTATCTTAGGGTAATATGCCCTAATCCGAGTTTTTCTAAATCTAGCTTCCAAGGATTGTACTAAACTTCCTATGATACCAACTGTAACACCATGACCCTAATTACCCTAAGTCGGTGCATTATTACATAAAATTGGAATGATAACAAATGATCATGTCTCAAAAGACCGATTAGTTTAGTAGCCTTAGAAATACTAGATACATTCATAAGTTTTACATTACATTATAAAATGAAAAACTAAAACAACATAGTCTCCATAGGCCACACTCATATCCCTTAGACTATCCTTGTAGGTCAATCATAATATACTTCTTCGCATACTGGGAAAAATAAAACATAGAAAGGGGTGAGCTTAGATGCTCAGTAAGGATAACAATATAGCAAAAACTTTCATAATTAAGTATAAACATTTAAGGCGATGTATAAGACTAAAACAAAAGACTTTTAAAATAGAAATTCATTATATTATGGCTAATATAAAATCAAATAATTCCATTTAATTATTCACATTGATATTCTAATAGTAAAATAATCACATGAAATATAAATAGAAACTTTCATAATAATGGAATGAATAATTCCAGACATCATAACCACAAAGTCAAAGCCTTGTGCCAAGACTACAAATAAGATTTTGTCAAGGCCTTGTGCCAAGACACTAGTTTGTCTCATGAGACCTACCGATGCATCGAGGAGCTATAGCGAGCTCCACCCATCACTAACTAAGTCCAATGCATTCCTCATATGAAAAGGTTTAAACAAAACATAAACATTCATATTAAAACTAGAATATAAAATGACAATACTTTATCCACAAACCATTAATGGTTTGAAAATAACCCATCCACAGTCAAACATATCAAAAAAACTTAAATAAAATATGGTAGTTTTGTATCATAATAAATCAACTTCAAATAAGCTTAAAATCTATCAAAGGACGTTGACATAGATGAAATCAATTTTTTTAGAGAAATATCTCTTTCTAAATTGAAAAAATTTAAAAGTCATATAATTATAAAAGAAAAAAATTATTTTGAAAATATTCGTATAATCTTGTAAGGTAAGCTTCAACGATGTTATAATGGAGGACAATAGCTGCACCTTCCGTATAAGATAAAAAACATTCTTGCCTTAATTTTGTCGAAAAGGTCATAAAGTACCTTGTTTGGAAAACGACGGAAAGATTACTTTCAAAACATATAAGGTCAAATAAGGTTATAAATTATTTTAATCCATTTTCTAGAAAATAATAAAAATGTTTTGAAATAAATTTTTTAAGAAAACACATATGTTGATGATAATGAGGTCCTCGTAGATACCTATTTAAAAACAACCTCGGATAATAAAGAGATTGTGAAATTAACCCTTACCTTGAACTTTTCATTAGTCGATGGTCTGTTAACCTCATATAAAATAGTTAAAACATTGTTATTAAATTATAAAATAACTATATACATAAATATGATATCCTATATTATCTTATAATATATCTTTGTTAATAATATTTTTGTAGTATCATCGTTTTGGGTATCAACTGATTCATTTTACTTTATATGCTTTGTTACATAAGTAATGTTGGTTATGGATAGGATATATGTTATTCATATTCAGAATTATCTTAAGTCTTTAAACATTATTTTTAATCATCAAATGAAAATTATTCTTGAAGGGATATGATGGGGAGTTAATCTCATCGCATTCGTGGAGACGCTAATCCGTATGTATGCATGAGCGACAATATCATTATTTTTATATTAAAATACTATATAATTGGATGTTATATCATATATAATGAATCATATTCATGTTATATTTATTATTTACATCATTTATACTCATTATTATACCCATCCAAATGATTAAGTGTTTGAATAAAAAACTACACCGCGAGGTGGAGACGGTAATCCGTACTTACACATGTATGGTGACTTTTTCATTTATAGGAAGGATAGAAGAATGAATATGGTTTTAACATTTTTATAATAACATCACATTATATATAATATACTGGAGTTTTTATTTTATAATGGAATCAATAAAGAAATAGGAAGTGGAAGAAGAAAATAACTTGAAAGAGGTGATGAAATATTTACCTCTTCTTCAGGTTCTTCCTTTAGATTTGATCAAAAGAGATCCTTAGGTTGGATTTCTGACTAAATGAAGGCATCTAGGATGAATGGAGGACATTTTAGAGGATATTTGGGTAGGGGTTGGCCGATAAAAATTCCTTTTAAAGTGTGAAATTGAGAGAAGGGGAAGTTCCCTTTTATAAGAGAGGTGAGGGTCACTTTAGGAAAATCATGAAATCGTATTTTATAATAAAATATTTTTCGGTTTCTAATGGCTTAAAAATAAATTATTTAAATTATAAGGATGATCTGGGTCAAAAAACACTCATCCAATAGGTTTTAGATAGGTTTGGATTAATATATTAACCTTATCTTTTAGATTTAACACTTAGTTAAATAGTTTGACATTTACCATGTCTCTTTGTATTTTTATATTATATGGTTAATAAACACACTATAAACTTCCAAGATAATCCCAAGTGGTTCATTAATGACATATATAATATCATTTAATTCCATTGGACGAATATTATATTTTTAGGAATATAATACCATCTAATAATATAATATTTATTTTAAAAGCTATTTTTTGTTAATTTTGACACTTTTTGTTTTTTGTTTTTTCTAATTCATAACAGAATTATGAATTTTCATAAAATACATTTAATCAACCCTAAAATGTCATATTAAACTATAAAATTAGTTTAATTAATTAAAATTTTCAAATTAGATTTATTTTAATATTTATAATCTCAATTATTTTAATCTTTCATTAATTAGGTAATTTTTGAATCATCATTGTGACATAAATTAATTTAATTATGTAATGTCTAAAAACTAAAAATAAAATACCATAATGTATGAAATATTTTTTTCTTTATAATGAGTATTTATAGTCGAATTTATATTAGGTATAACCCAATATTAAAAATGGTTTAGTTGTTAAACTTTGACTTTAACTCTTTTAACTCTTCTTTAAATAAAATAATAATAAATGGCCTAATCGAATCCATGTAGACCAAAAAGGTTCATATTTTATTCCTAATGTTGGTTTTGGTTAAATTACACTTATCCAATATAATTAGAACATGTTTTAGGGTAATTATAATATCATTTTAACACTTAATTACCCTATTTTTTTTTAACCGTGGTAAATAAAAGGAAAAAGTTACTATTCACCAAAAATTATTTTCATCTTATTGAACCAAAATTTACTTATAGATATTAAACATTCCTCTCAGAGTTTTGAAATTTAACCCACAGAAGTGGTAAAATTATGTGTTTTGCAGATTTGCAAATTCTCCTAGGAGGTGTGTAAAATACCGTAAAAAGATAAATAAAATTTTTATATATCTAAACTCATTATAAAATGAATCTAATGAATTAAATTGAACTTATATAGGAATTATTTATCTATTTTTACATAAAATAAATTTTAATAAAACAAATAATTATTTAAATAAGAAGTCGGTTTTAAACAATAACTCAGTTGTTTTCACTATTCATCAAAAATTGAAAGTTTTCAGAAAAATACCAAAACTTAAACCAAAGATAATTTTCATATTTAGAATCCAAAAATGAAGTCCATTTTGAAAGATAAAATTTATAAAATTTGAAAAAGTGGGTATTAATATTCATAACGGCTAGTTTGATTGGTCACTGTGTGTTAGAATCTCGAAGTTGCGTACAATGCAAGATATTGCATTATTCAAAGGGAAACGTACCATGGAAGCATGGGGTGTTACAAAATTATTTGTATGGGTAACATAAAATAGAATCTATTCTAGAAGAAAAATACTATAGTAACATGGAATGAAAAATATTAATCAAATAATAACCTAAATTTATCAACATGAGAACAAAATATAACCATGGATGACATAACAATATAAATAATAAAATGGAAATAAATAACTATATTTTTAGTGACTAAAAGAATAATTTATGACATATTAATTATACCAAATTGGAATCATTACATTTAATCTATTATATCCTTAGGGCCTTGTTTGAGGATATCATACATACCGTTATGGACTTGACCAATATATCTTACATGTCATCAATTTCACATGCCATGACATCTTAATGTTTTGGGTTCAAATACACAAAGATATAACCATTATTGTTGTATCATGAGACCTTAACCAATTCATTTTAGTGCTATATACTACCAGGCCCCACCAACCACTTAAACATGTCTAATGCATTAATCATAAATTAATCATCATCAATATTCATTATCATTCAATAAGTATTTAAATTTAATAAAATATATATGATGTCAATATTTTCAAAACACACATTAAATCATCATTTTTAAATCAATTATCATCCATATAGAATTAACAAATATATGGATTATCAATAGTTTCCCAGTTAATAACTGAACTATCATTCTTGATGTACACCATCCAATTTGATTTATGTATGATAAGGTATTAACACTGTGTATATCAATGTTTATATGATTATATAAATACTATAAATTATTAAGAGTACATCCATGATAATAAAGAACATGAAAATTAAGGATACCATCATTTAATCATAAATTAAGTAGTTTTACTAAAGATAATCCCTTTGAATAATAGAGAATAAAATAAAAGGAGTGATTTTAATATAATTTTTGGAAATATATTGTAACTTCATCTTGAAAACAATGTTATAAATCAAATATAATTTTTTTCATTATATGTAAAATATACATATAAAAAATTATTTTTCAATTTATTTAAGGTTAAAAAATCTTGAAAAGAAATCATTCCTATTTATAGAAATTTGGAGTGATAGAAAAATATATACGAAAGTGGAATGAAATACCTTTTCAAAACTTTTAAGAAAACTATATCATTTTTTTAATACTCATTGAATAATACGTATAAATTTTACTTTGGAAAAAATTCAAAATTATAATGGAATCTAAATAGTAATGAATTTAAATGACAATAGAAAAGTCTAATAATTGTGAAAAAATTTAAATATATTTTATTTTCATAATTTTATAATGAATGAAAGAAATAAATTTTTTAGAAAATATTAAAGATATTCCTTTTAATATTATGAATTTAAATTTATTAAAATCATAAACTTACATTAATATGTCATCTGGATATATATAATAATATTATTTATATAATATAAATAATATGGATATTGAGGAAAAATATTCCCGATGAAAAAGGAGAAATAAGATAAGCTTTTCTTATAAAAATTTATTCAGTCATTTTTAGTTGTAAAGAAAGAAAAATGGAATGAAAACATGATAATAAATAAAACAAATAGGAGAATATGATATATGTGCTTTAGGATATATTTAATATAAAATTATTTCAATTAAAATTGAAATATAAATAATCTCGATAAAATGTGAGACTGTAAAATAAAACCTTATGGATATTTAACACATGAATCAAAACCTCTTAATGAAGAGAACAAGATATTGAACTTAAAATAACTTTATTAGAGAATGTGTCATGAAATAATTATTAAATAAGATGTATAAAAACCATATAATGTAAATTGGTGCACAATTCAAAACATGTCACAAAGAAGGTTGTTTGAGTGGAGAAACCCTAACCCTTGATTCCAGCATGGCCAGGAAAATTCTTACATTACTTTATAAAAATTTTATAAATATTATACATTTATATCAAATAGATATTTATATTTATCTTATTATATAAAATTAAATTATAATTTTTACCCAACCATTAATACTTCTTTTTTAAAGACATTTTTATGTTAACTTTTCTATTTTCCATGCATGTTTTGATTTGACAGTTTTGGTACTTACACCTTAGTAATGGTTTAATCATCTAAAAATTTTCAATAATGAAATAAATATTATATTTATTCATTACATACATATTTATATAATACAATGTATGGTTATTATGGAAGATGAAATAAGTAGTTCATGGAGGTGGTTGTCTGCACATACACACGACATAAACATTCATTTTTTCATTGAAGAAAATGATTTTTCCATACATAATCAAAATTATGAAATAAATATTGTATTTATTCATTTAATAAATAATAATAACCATACATGTTAGGTGATAATGACTAATGTAACATTTATTTAATGGAGGTAGAAATCTATATGTTCACATGAGTAATGATTTAATTTTATAATTGACTGAAAAGAAGTAGATGCTGGTTGTTACATTAACATAATAAAATTTAATTAATTTGATGAAACATATTTTATTATTTTTAGAAGTTTATAGATTATTTTTAGGATGTGGAAGAATAAAGAAACTTTAATGAATTTGATTAAGATGATTACCTCTTCCTTGGTCATCTTCCATTAGATCTCCCTTTAATCCTTATTAGGTAAGTATTTTGGTGGGACCACGATATCTAAGTAATTCCAAATGAATTTGGGGGGTGATTTTATTATTTTATAGGTGACATAAATTTCCTAAATTATGTGTATAAATGAGAAGTTGATGGGTTCATTTTTTGTAATTTATGGGAGTAACTCTTTTTTAAAAACTCTTAACATTAAAATAATTTGTCTTTTGATAGAGCATTAAAATAATTTATGTGTATTTCTCATGGTCTAGTGGTACCAAGTGTATTTTTTAAAATATTTGGTAGTAATGTTTCAAAATCCACACATATAATAAAATTTTTACAAGATATAATGATATTTTAAACCACATCCCTTAGAATAACACCCTCTTTAACCCTGTTAAAATATAAAGAGGTAACTGAATTTTTCTATGAGAGCAAAATTTTATAAATAATAATGATATGGGAATTTTTCCATATCTTGAATATTACAATTCCAAATATGGAATAAATTTTAAAATAATAAATTTCCATAAGGGAAAAATTTAATTTAATTATATGCACACAAAACATAGTGAAAAATAGTTTTTTTAGAAAATTTCTTTTTAGAAAAATAATTTTTTAGAAATATTTATTTTTGATAATAAAAATTATTTTTCATGAGAATCTTATGTAATATCAATACTAATGAAATTTAATTTTTTATGACTAAAATTTAACTTTAATTCAACATTTAAATTAATCCAAACCCAAATGGGACTTTTTTATAAATAAATATCGAAAAGGAACCTAACATTGTTTTTAACAGAATAAAATACAATGTTTGTTCAAAACTGTTAAAAATATTTATAATTAAAAATAATATTTTTGAAATATTTATTTTAATACCAGATACATATTTGGTCCTAAAAATTGTTTTATAAACTTTTAATTCATTCTTCCATCATGATGAGGTCTTAATAGTTATAGTATTTTTAAAGGTTATATTTTTCACTATTCATCCATAAATCAACCATTTTAGAAAAATAAAAAAATAGACTACGTAAATTTTGATATGTTTCATTGAAGAAATATTTTCATTAAAATTACTTGATATTCCAAATTTATATAATTTTTTTAAATAAAGCATATATAATAATAATAAAAAGATATTTTTAAATATTGTTTTTTGTTTAGTCATATATAATTAAATTTACATTTCTTATGGTTTCATAATTATTTATTTGAAAATTTCAATCTATCATACCTTAAATTTAACCAATTAATTCCATTGATATCATTATTCTAAAGTAATAACTTTAATAAAAATTCATATTTCATAAAAATAATTCCATTAATATAAAATGTGTTTTCAAAAGAAATTTCTCAAAATTTCTCTATTATTAAAAAATTTATTTATATAATTACATACTAAAATCATTGGGGGATTACATTCATAATATCATTCATATTAAAATTTATAAGGAAACTATATAATCTCTTATGTAGTTGGGAATGTATGAGGTCAATGCATAATTCATTTTGTAGCTTGGAACCAAACATTTTCCAAGGTTTAATATAGCTAATCATCTGAAAAAATATGGTTCAAATAATGAACCATTTATGATGTCCCATTAAATAGGAGTACTAGATATCTCTTACCCATCATTTTTATGCATCTCCTAATAAATATATAGAGATAATCAACATGAATTATGAATCTAAGTTCTCATGATGCTTTCAGAACACGAATTACATAGATGATAATACGAGGTACTTTAAATCTAGTTCATCATCACCATGTTTCCAAAATATTTTATGATACTCCCCAGATTCCTCCTTATAAGGCTTTTATTTAGAACTACGGGCTTCAACATATAAAACTTATACTTCTAGCGTAGTATAATGTGAATGTTCTTTTACCAATTTTGGACGTTCTCACCAATTAAAAAAAATATTCTATACAATATCAATAATAGGGATAATGTTGAGTTTGTATGAATTATCATTTTTTAGAATAAATAAAATAATATTTGTGTTACTTTATCATGATTTAAAAAATGTGACATAATATATTTTATTTATTATTCTTTCTATATTTCATAAAATCCTAACACCCCTCACCATTAGATTCAAAATTTCCTATCATGTGGATATTCTTCTGGTAGTGATCTGAAATTCCTTTTTCATAACCCAGACTAGGACTCTAAAAATTACTAAAAGGTATTAAGGTAGGTTGTTTTTCCAACTGAAACATTTTCAGCTCCTTAATATGTTGAGTTGAATTACCAATCCAGAAATCGTAACTTATATTTACTCAATAGTTGACTCTATATTGTATTGAATAATCTACGGCCATTATAATCAATACAAATTTGGCAATGACAACATATATTATTTTTTAAGATCCCTAAAAAATCAAATGTTTCATCAACTATAGCCTGACCTAACAGGATTCAAATGAGTCTAATAACACATATTAGATTTTTTAGAGGTGATTTAAACCCATTTTCAAGGATTAACCATGTATTATAAATAAAAAAAGTATATAAATAGAAATAAAGATCAATAATAAATATTATTTACCATACACCAAAGGTTCCTATATTATTGGGATCCCCATTACATTGGTTTGTGAGAGATCACAAAGAGAGAGAAAATAGAACTTCTCCTTGAAGGTATACATTTTTTGAGAATAATAATAAATAGTATGTACATGATTCTCTATTCTACATGAAGTGCTAGAATCTCATGAATAATAGAGGTAGAAGAAGAGAGATTCAAGTTGAATAGAGTTTTTCTAAGCATTAACATGTGTATATAAAACATTCTAATTATATTAAAGTAGGATTGATGAATCCTTCAAGAAGAAACTAAAAAATGAAAGCATTAACACATGTATTCAATTCATGAGTTATTGATTATCCAATATAAAAATTATTCTTATGAATGTAACTCTTTTTAAATGTTTTGTCTTATGAAATATACCAGTAAATGGTAGTCAATGTGAAAATATGTGTAGGGTTTTCAACCCACATGATTATATAATATGTGTATATATATATATATCATATATATATATATAAATTATTAGGGTATATTTTCTTTTATTCTCCCACTTTCAATAATACTTAAAGAAATTTCTTCCATTTCCCTTTATATTGTATCATATATAATATCTTTTGAAACCATATCCAAATATCCTTTTGGATATTTTCAAAAATACTTTTAGAAGCCTATCATTAAATTCCCTATGTATTTAATCTTATATATTATTTGTAAATACCCATCCATTTTTTATGATTAAATCATATATTAGCTCTATGAGTTAAGCTCAATTCCAATCTAGTCAAAGATGAAGTGTGACTACACATGCCTTTATAGTGCTATCGACAAATATAAATCTCTGGATTGATATATGTAATAAAATAGAATCCTCTACAATGGATTCAATTATGGGAAATTGTTAAGTGGATATAGTTTGATCTTTATTGAACACATGACATGAAAATCTAAATTTTTTATTCCAAAAAAAAACTTTTTACGGAAGGTGGGATACCAAATAGTTGACCTGTTACACGAAAATTTAAACACCATATGAAATTAACAATCTATTATAAAAAATATTTATAATCTTTGAATTAATCACCCTATCTAAATTCCATGAGATAGTGGATACCTTCTTTTTTAGTTCAAATTTGAAGAGACCCTCAATGTGATAGGCCAACTTATCTTAGGCCTAGATATATTTTTTTATATTTATATTCCCAATGTTGATTCCATGAGTCAATATTTGTTCTTGATTTTTGATCCAATAAATTATATCAACATATGGATCAACTAAAATTGATCTCTTATAGTTTATTTCATAATCCTGTATTAAAATATATATATTTAAATATTCATCTATCATCTCATATGTAGAATGAAAAATATTGTTCTGGTTAGTATAATTCTTCCCTACCTCCTTCTAAACATCATCAGATGTATCTGATTCTATCAACTAGTCAGGATCTTTTGACCTACCAACTATAGTCTCCACGACCTTGTCACTAGAAACCTTTACCTCATAACTAATATCTATTTCTATCACCACTGGAGTTCCACAATCCTAAATAACCACTGTATCCAGCCTTCCTTCTGCATTTGTATTCATTAGTTTTCTTGATGTTATGGTGACCATGGGCTTTATAAGGTTGGTGTATTCATTTTGTTTCTTAAAATTGTTCTTTTGGATTACTAGAAACTTATCATTAACCGTATTTATTTTATTCCCATTCCTTAATCTGCACCCAACAAACATTTTTTATAATTTTCGTGCACATTCTCCAAATATGATTGGTAATTTGAATCTATTATGTGTTGTTGAATACCCCTTGGTCCAAGACTTGGAAATGTTCCTCTTCAACGTTGTAATGATAGACTACCAGCCTTCAAGATCAATATGATCCTTACTTTTTTCAGGTCTAAAACATTAACATCCAAAACATCAATCACATTACTCAGATAATGAGTTAAGAATATCTTAATGGGAATTAGTCTACATTATATATTTATGAATCCTTTACATGAAGAAAAGGTGACATTTTTTAATCATTCATGTTCTAAGAAGTTAATTGAAACATATCCAGCATGAACATCCTCTTCAATCCCCAAACTAGAATCAATGTTCATATTCTTACCAATAATGCACTTCTAAGCATTTCCTTCATTTCAAGCAATCAAAACATGACTATACATTGAAACATCATCTAGGGTTTCCAACATATCCTTTCCCATAGATTTCATAGGATGACCATGAACTTCCAAGTAACACCTCAAGCTAAATTAAAAGTTTAAAATCTTTGATTTTGGGAGCAGAATATTCCCCACACTCAAAAGAGGATAGCCATTCAAAAAACATTACTTACCAATGGCAAATTATTGAAGGAACACACGATGAATTCCATTCACTCCATGCTGGAATATGAGATCATTATGACCAATAAATCTACATGATAAGAAATGGTACCCTAGATTCATAATTTTTTTCCTGATAATGAAGATCACCTTCAAATTCAATGTAGATAAAATCTAGCATATTATCAGATATGTGTACTTTGATGAAAATTCATTAAGTGATTGGATGTAAAATAACATGAGTGTGATGATTAGATTATAGGATTAATCAAACCATATTACTAATAAACCAAATCATCTCCAAATTATTAAATTGTAGGGGAAGACTAAGAAGGAAGATATATATCACCATGATTAGATGGCTTCACTTTAGGTAAAAAAAGAATAAACATTAAAATAGGGAGAAACAAAAACCAAATATAACCTAAAGATAATTCTGCAAACCAGAGATTAGGGAATTTTCTATTGAGAATCAGATAAAAAAATTATTGAGTCCAAAATCATGAGAACAACATATTCTTGAAACTTTTAAGAATAAAACAAAATTTGTTTAAGGAGCGTACATAGGGTTTTTTCTGGATGAAGTAGGTCACTATGTAAAGATCTAGAGTCATAGAGGTTCTAGTGAATTCCAAGGATGAGACCAGAACCAAAATAACCCCATCCACATGCAATTGAACACAAGTGAAAACAAAAATATTGGTGAGGATGAAGAGTTGATAAGGGTCGATGAAGAAGGAGAAAAATAGCGTTGAGGGATTTTGATTGAGCGTAGGTGGACTCTCCTCCCCCCAAGCTAAGAAATGTTGAGGAGGGGATGTGGCAACATGCCCATGCCGCCTTAGCCCTCCGTGGGGAGAGGGGAGCGGGGAGCAAGAAGCATGGTCCCAACTAGCAATTAATACCAAAAAAATGTATCTTTATACCGATGTTTACTAGTATTTATCATATAAAAATTTTCATTCTCATATTTTACCTTTTTGAAGGACATCAAGTGACCATACAACATAGAACATATAAATCCAATATATCAAAATCATCTATATTCAATTATTAGAGTATAAATTGATATGATCAATGAAAGCATCATATGTCATTAAAAATTATGTATAAGAATATAGAATTCCCCTTATCATAATAGATACAAAAATATATAGGAGTAGACTCACACATTAATAGTCTATTTTATTTGAGGTCCCAAATGTCATACTCATCATATGAGGTATAAAACTCATCTTGGTTAACCACCAACCGATGAGATGTCCAAAAACACATCCAACCACCCCAATATTAGCTATATTAGTATATAGACTAGTCTAAGTACGGTATCAAATTATGAAGTTTATCTTTATATGTTTCTCTCTATCATTAGGTAATATGGACTCATATATGATCCATATACCACTAGTATAAAAATACATCTTTATAACACTCTATGTGGTATACTTATTGGGTCATCCAAAACAAATAATGAATAATATTATTTTCTTACCATAATAGAATATTCTATATCTTTATAAAAAAATAATACTCATGATAAAATTAGAATTTAGTAATAACCTATAATAATCTATGACAAACATCAGTAATGGAAATACTGAAAGTCATACTTTGAGAGGTAAACAATAATTTCACTACACAAAATGTATATCTATATATAAATTTATGTATCTAATGTGAAATAATGAAAAAATGGAGGATTCAGTTAATATAATACATTTTACTATTCTTAAAATCATTAATAATATTTGAAAAAATTAACATAATCACAGGTTTATCATATCATACATGATGAACTACTAGAACCATATTATGTCTCCTATACTTGTTGGGTGTTTTTAACTTATTATATAATATTTAATTTACATCACATATCTTTATGACCATTTAATAAAAAACTCCCACTAACTATTTAAATATAAATACAAATAATATAATCATGTTTTAATAATCATGAAATTTAGGAATCATATTCTTAGCAATCAAATTCTCAAAAAGACTTAATCGTTTTAACTTTAGAACATCAATTGTTATGATGTTAACTACTGCTGTCAACTTAGAGCACTTACTATTTTTACAATCATAACCCATGTAACCCTATTTCATTATTGTTTACATTAAATAATTTAGTTTCTTAAATTAATTTTTATCATTCCTCATTACTCATTTAAGATCGTGTGAAAATTACTTTGACACGATACATAAATGTGACTATTATATTTGTCATTATGGCCATACCATAAATTATATAGGATAAAGTGATAAAAACATTGTTACAGTAACTATTATATATATATATATATATTTACATTTCTATTTACATTCATAACCTAAACGTTTTTTAGATTTAATGTTTCATTAAATTTTGATTTAGACTAGTTCAATCTTTAATAAATAGCATCTATCATTTTTCATAACAACTAACTTTAACTCATTACATGTTTCTGTTTTTTCACACATCATAAAATATTTAAGGATATTGGGTGAAAAAATTAATCCTGTATTGGTATAATCCATTAAGAAATAGTGATAATTGCTTTCTAAATTATAACTTAAAGTAACACTTTACATTTTTTTTACCATCATATATCTTAATAATTTTGGGATATTAACTCCAAATTACATTAAAATTTAAATGATAATAAATATGTAAAATTAAAACTTCTCTATGTCCCAACATAATCCCATTATACTCTTAGAAAATATATTTTTTAGAATATATTTATAGCATTCAATAGAAACTAACATTTTTAGGAAATAAAACATACTTCCATATGACTGGAATATTTATCAAATATAAAGTAATATCAATATCATATATTTTACAATATGTGTCTATTAAATTTTTTCATTGAGAGTGATTATTTTTTAAAATATAATGATGATGGATGAATAGAACACATTTCCACATATTTTAATAAGTAGATAGATAATAACTCATTTCCCAAATAAAGAATTTTATTCATATATTCTTTTCTAAACAAGTCATAGAACCCTATGGATCATAAAACATTTGAATAGAATTACTCATCTCTTTTTACTCATGAAAACCTTTTTTTATCAAACATCTTCTCATATCTTAAGATATAAATGTGATAAATATACACATATTTTACAAACATTCATTTGAGGCTGATAAAACTCATTACATGAAAATACTCAAGGTAGTTAGAATTTAATGAATCCTATGAATATAAATTACAATCTTAATCAATTATTTCTTTTATTTTTAATTCCTGTATATATTTTTTTTAAATATACATTTTTCATCATATAACATCCAAAAATTGAAAAATTAATTTCTATAACTTCCTTACCCAACATGTTTATTCTAGGGAGTTCTAAAAAAACAACTCTTTGAGGTATATTTGTATTATCCAATCATATTGACTTATTACTCTTCCTTTTGGTTTGAATGACCATTATTTTCTTCTTGAATATACATTAATAATCTTTTCAGAAAACTTTTTTTAAAATTTGTTCTTTTTCCTACATTTAATTTCTATGTATAATTTTAGAACCTATACATAAGATGTATAGTATATATATATATATAATATTCCCAATGTTTTGAGAATATTTGGTATAGTTTCTTTGAACTGAATCATATTATAAGAACATTTGCATATATTCCTATCAGAGAAATTCCCAAAAAAATCATTTTAGTCTCCCCTCAAAACACCTTAAATAATATTTAAGTGTTAATAAAATAAAAAACGTTATATATTAATACCCACCATCTCATTTCATTGAAATAAATATTGTTCTTATGATATTATCAATGGATAAATGGGATAAATATACATATATTATGAAATGTTTATTCAAGTAAGATGTAACTATGTGAATAATTCAATAAAAAAATTCACCATTAATTGAATGAATATTTCAAGCATAAATTATATCTTATTTTAAATTTATATATATTTTCAACAATTAGTAAAACAAATAGTTGATATCATATAAATATAAAAATATTAGAAATTATTCCTATAATAATTTATGTTTTAAAAAAACCCTTAGGTTCGTCAATTGATCAATTAATTCAATTATATTTAATATCAATTGACATACCCAATAATATTGTGTATATGAGAATAAAATTACTTAAATACTTGGATTACACAATAATATTGAGTTCATCAGATGAGACTATGATTCCTTTGGTTATTATTTATCTAATTTTTTTCAAACAATTAATGAATCTCTCTATGGTTCTATTAGAATATCAATTCACTTATATAATTATTTTTACACTTGGTTACTCATGAGGGAACTATTAAAAAAAAATTAATTTTCTGTAAGAACATTTATCAAATCAACAATCTTTAATAAGAATGTCTCTTATGTTTCTAGTCTTAAGAGATCCATACATTAATATTATCTTTAAAAAGGATTGATCACAAATTTTCTCTTGATGATGATGATATAATATAAAGCATAAGGTTTTATCATATGATTTTCATTTATTATTAAAAATATAATAAGGAATTTAATGAAATTTCCTCCCACTAAAAAAATGAACGCTTTGAAAAACAAAACATCTCAACTAGCAGGACAGGGTCTATATTTCACCATTACTTACACTGGTTATCTCATGAATAATACATGACTATATCTGGATGGTACCTATTTCTCGTCATATCATATATTACTCCTGAATAATTAATAATACAACTCTTTTCCCAATCCACTATATACATATACATAACACTATTCCTTGAGTATCCTAACAATTAGAGATTCCCAACTAGGTCAACCTCAGTCTAAAACTAAGAATAAGAATACAAAGTATAATCAAGGGATACTAAATAGAACTAAAAAATACCGTCAGGATAATCCAAAGGCACATGAATTTGTTTTTCTTATATAAGATAATCCAAGGGTTCTCACTGTTACATCGATAATACCCAGTTGAATGATTGAGGTCTTGGAAAGGGAAGATTTAGAAGGAATATAAATATTAGTATTTTAAGGATAATTTGATAACATAATATTATATCATCTTATATTATTTTGTATGCATGATTCAATTGATTTATTATATATTCTTATTTCGTCCACCATATTAATATGTTTAAACCCTATTAATTTGTAACCATATACAAAACCCACAAGATTATATTACTCATCCAAAATTAGATGTTAACTATATTCATACATATCTGAATGCATCAGATGTATAATGTATAATAACACTTTATGTGAATTCATATTGTTATATGGGATTGATAATTTCCACATGAATAACCCATGATTGATAGAGAGCCTACCCCATTGTCTTTTGAAGACAAGGATTAAGCCTCCATGTTATTATGTAGTTATACCTGATGTCCCTCGAATCTGAGATACATTACACAATAGAGAGTACAATTCAACATAATTATAACACCTAATGTGAAAAAATATACTAAACAATGAAATTATTCAAAATTAATTCAATTAAAATTTTATTTTAGGGTAGATAGAAACCTAAATTCATTTTAGAGTCTTTCCAATCAGGTGATTCAAGGATCCAAACGTGAACCCCTTAAAATTCTAAACTAGACTCTCTAATGTATTAAAATATCATAAAGAAGTTAATAAAAATAATATAACACTAAATTTCCTTTAAATAAATGAAAAATAAATATATATAAGCAAGAGATAATCTCTCATGAACAATGCATAAATAAAAGCATCTAGTAAACCATTTTGTAATGTTAAATTATATGTTCTCCATTAATTTAAAGATGAAAATATCATATTCATCCCCTAACTTTATTATAAACACTTTATATTCATATTAATATAACCTATTTAATATTCACCATTATATTGATTCTCCATTTTAAATATATTAAATTGAACAAATTATTATTATTTTAAAATTAAATTTATATTATGAATGTTAATAGAGATGAAAATAACAAGAGGGAGGTGAATTTATATTAAAAAATTAATGATATAAAATACAATTAATATTTTAAAATAAATTAATTTTGAACAAATGAAGCAAGGAAATTTATTAATTAATAAATGATAAATATTTTTTTTATAATAATTATGTTAAAAAAATATATAATCATTTAAAAACAATGTAAATAAGAGGAATCAAATTTATGCAATTTATGAATATTGAGATTATAATGATGCAAAGAAAAAATATAAAAAGAGAGAAAACAGAAATTGATATTGAATTCGAAAATAACACATGTGGTGGCCCTATGTATGCACCCTCCAACTATAGATATAGGTCTTATTCGATATTTTATTAGTTTTAACAAAAACCCAGGAACCAATCTTCCATGGTATTAATGGAATCCCAAGAACCCACAACCCTTAGTTTTAATGGAATCAAAAGAACCACTTCACTTGGTTTTAACATAATCCCAAGAACAACTTCCATTTAGTTTTATTATTTTTTACATGAAACCCTCTCATAAAGACCCTCACTTTTTCGGTTACGATAACATGCACCTCACTTGTGGTTGTTTGTACCATTAAAAGATGATGTGAGAATTGATAGATTTTATTAGGGAAAATCCATTATATATATATAGATAGATATATATAAATATTCATGTGTAGAAAAAGGATAGAGCCTTTAAGATTTATAAATCAAAGAGTCACCCTTTGAGATAGGTCTTGGAGATCACTAGAGATTTGACATCAATTTGATATGAGGTTTTTTATACTAGGATATAATTATAATTGTAGAGGTCTAAGAATTATTGACATATATTTATATGATATAAAATTGTTTGGAACCTTTAATAATTCATTGGGTCATTTATGTATGGATGAGACCACATTTTAGACATTTTGACCCTGATTAAATGCATTCTCTAATGCTCTTTCACTTTTCCACTGGATACGTAGTTTCATCGACCAGGTAGATGATAGAATGAATGTACACCAATTATAATGGAATTCCATCTCCAGTTAGTTGGTCTTCATTGCTCATGTATCCAGTGGACTTCTAAATATATATATTTTCTGCTGCCTTCAACATAAAGAGGATAGTGCAACTTGAATTACTTCACCTTCAACAAGGGGCTCCTCCAGATCCTTCATTGACCATATATGTTTCTTCTAACCTAAATATAGGGTGTCAAAAAACCATGATTACTTTAGAATATCATTGAAAAACATTTATCAAATATTATTCAATTTATATAAAATAGAAACATAAATCACATGAAAGAAACAATTGGAAACACAAGAGAGTGCTTGTGATCACAAAAACACCATGAAAGAGAGATAAAAAATAACCCCTCATTTCTATGATAACAACCACTTAGGATAATTAGTATTCATATTATATTAATATAATTGTATCCAATATGATCATGAGTTAATATGATATTCAACAAAAAAACATATCCCCTTTGAGATACAAAACAATTCTTCAACCATTGGAAAAAAACTTCCAATAAACAAAATAAAAAAAAATTCTACCCTTTCCAAATTATAAAAAATAAAATAAATAAGATAACATAAGTTTTGGTTTTTGACAAAAAATAATAATACTACTCCATGATATAGACATTTAAAATATCCAAATATTCTTGAGATAACACATGAATAGAAAAAGACAAAAAAATTAAGAACATGATTAT
Organism: Viscum album; assembly: GCA_963277665.1. Classification (NCBI taxonomy): domain Eukaryota; kingdom Viridiplantae; phylum Streptophyta; class Magnoliopsida; order Santalales; family Viscaceae; genus Viscum; species Viscum album. The sequence goes on along the minus strand of OY728134.1, from coordinate 1,080,914,946 downwards.
ATAAGGATGTAAAAGAGAATATATCATGAAAATATTTCAAAATATAATTTTGGATAATAAAAATAAAAATAAAAATAAAATATGAAATATTTATTTTAATATCATAAATCTATAGATTTTGAAAAAAAATAACAGAATCAATGGAAAACGAATTAAATATTAAAATAGGACATTTTCTCTTTCAAGAATGCATTGATGACAGAGAGATGAGAGAGTTATTTAATTTAACATTAAGAGGAAAATAAAACTAAATTGGTCAAATTTTTCCCTTGTAAATTAAGGTTGATGTGAAAATTTATCCATAAAGTAAAGAGATAAGCTCCCCCACAATTGGATCACTAAATAATGAGCTCATGATGTAAGGATTTCATCAATCATTTCACGGTTTGAAAGACAATCGATTTGAAATTACACCATATGATAGATCAATGAGGCTTGATGGTGAAGTCCTCTAAATTCTTAAAAGAATTTTCCTTTTTGTACACTTGTTTGTTTGATTGCATGAGCTAAAAATATTTATGAAGCAATAATTTTTTGGATCTACTAAGATCGGATAATAAATATTTAGGAACCCAAATTTTTTTAGAATGAGAATAGTTTTAGAAATTTTATAAAACATATGAATGGATTTAGGACTTCTATATCTATAATGTTTTTAATCTCATTCATTAATAAAATTCCTAAATTTTCTATAATAATTGAACATATTATTTAGAGAATCATGTTCCAAAAAAGTTATATTTTTGGAAGATCATGAATTATTTGAAAAACCCAAACCATTGTTATTTCTTTTAATATATTAATAACCTAGTATAATGTTATGATATTTTTCACCTTTTTTGAATTTAAAAAGATATATTTTGAGATCCAAGATTTATATTTGAGAAATTATATATCCATTTTATTTTTTTTATTTTATAATCAACCCTTATTTTTATTTTACAGGAAGATATTTTTTCATTTAGAAGTTAGTTTTTTTCATTAAGAACATATTTATTTTTCTCATAAAGATATTTATATTGTGGAAAATTTTGTTTATAAAAATTTTTAATTTAATTTTATTGATATAAAAGGAATAAATAATAGGATGAATGAGAATATTAAAAGGAATGTGAAGGAGAGGGAGAAATAACCTCCTGACTTACATTAACATAATCCATGAGGCACATAATAGTTGATTCATTTGATTTATATGTTGAAATAGAATCCTAAACAAAAATGATTTATATGTTGAAACTTTTAGATCCTTTTTACCATTATTCATATTATTAACCATTTTTTTCAAGGTATAATCCTTCTTTATGTGAATTTTATTTTTTTTAAATGATTTAATTCCCTTATGAAACATTAATTTTAATTTTCTTTTTAGATAACCAGAAGTATTTATTCTTTTATCATCATTTTGTTCAATATTCCAGATATGCATTTATTTTCCCTATCGTTATTATAGATTATATCAAAACAATAATATTTAAATACATTAATATTTTGGTTCTTATCAGTTTATGTGGCCTAATTTTCCTCTTATATATCTTTTATTTTTATAGAGATTTCATATTTAACGAATGAGATGATTATTTTTTTGAAGGAAATATTCTATATATCTATAGATTCTTGGTTCACAAAGACTTTGGGAGAAATGAACGATATAAATAGATAGAAATTCCATCACATGTGTTTCTGTGGAAAAATCATCACAGAGAGACATTCTACCATTTCAAATTTCAGTTAATCCTATAAACATATTTGTATTAGATTCATTTAAATTCATATAAATATTTTAAACGTGTTATCAAAAAATATTTTCTCAGGTGTCTAAAACCTTTTTCATGCCTTCATGTGTAACCTCTATAAGTTACAATATTTCATAAGACATTTCGAAACTAGATATTCAATTAAATTATTTATGGAATATACCACATTCCATGGAATTCATATATTTATCCTCAAATCCTAAAGGTGGAATATATTGAGGATTCCATTAATCATTACTTTCATTTGTAATATTATAACTATGAATAACCAATTTTTAAAATAGGATATACAATGTTTCTAAGGAAAAATTGATGAGAAATTTTCCAATAAGAATAATGTAAACCATCATAAATGGATCTTGAGTATAGTATGTACATTCTATTTTAAAATCTTATGTCAAAATCAATTAATATTTTAAAAATAATATAACATTTTTTGAAATATTTCTATTTTGAAATGTACAAAAAGATTTATTTTGATACCAATTGTTTCTAGAGAAGAAAATGGAGGGGTGAATTTCATTTTAAAAATTAATGTGACAAAAGAAAATGACAATTTTATAATAATTTTTTTTTCAAAAAATAAATAAAATAATTCTATTAAGAGATAAAAGTTAAATTATATTCATATAATAAGTAAATTAGCCTCACTATTAAATAAGAGATTAATTAAAAAATATGAATTGCATTTATGAAATTAATTTGTATTGAGATTTGAACAAAGTAGTTAATTTTTTTAAAGAGATAAAAAATGTTTTTATGGAGTTTAGAACTATAACATGAGGTTACCCTATATATTAACCCCATAATTAGAGAAATAAATCTAGATATACCTTCCCATGGATTTAATAAAAAACAAAAAACTGGCATTCATTAGTTTTAATGGAAACCCAAGAACTAATTTACCTTGGTTTTAAATAAATCACAGTAACCTCTTCCCTTCTATTTAATAGAAATCCAAAACCAATTTCCATTACTTTTAATAATTGTGATAATAAACCCACTAATGAATATCCATAAATTTTCTTACATTCATCACTCATCCATCAATTGTGGCTATGAGTACCTTTAATAGATGGTCTTAGAATAGAGTTATTTTAATAGAAAAAATACATTAAAAATTGGAATTCATTATCTATAGAAATATGAATTCCAATTTGAAGATATATATAGAAACATTAGTGACGTCCTTAATGATTGGTAAAATAATAACGGGTCATTTATATTGGTCTTACAGATAACTAGAGATTTATCATTGAGTTTATTATAGAGTTATTGCATAATGCTGCTATTTATATTATAGAGATAAATAACCCAGGCCATCTATTTATAGTCTTAAATAGAGTTGGGACCCTTATTGAATTCTTCAGGTCCATTAATTCGGGAGAAGATCACCTCCAATCCACTTTTGACCATGTTTAAATACACTCTTAGAAGCCCTGTATTGATGCCACCAGATACCTGGTAGCCTCCACTAGGTAGCCAGTGGACCACATGAAAACCACTGCTACTGTAATTCATTTATTGGCTAGCTGATTCTCTAACACAATGTATATGGATGAATTTTAAAGAACTATCCCAATACTTATTTCACCAATGGCTGGCAGGTTGGTATTCTATACTCCAGGTAGTCTTTCATCAATAAGTTAGTGCAGCCTGCACTAATTCACCTTCAATAAGGGGGTCCTTCACTTCCTTCGATGTCCCTCTAAGATTATTCTAGCCTCCATCTAAGACTTTAAAACACTATCTATAACTTGAGAAGATACATTATATGTTGTAAAATATAACCAAAATTCAATTAAGAGAAACCATTAGAAACACAAGAGGGTGTTTATGATCATGAAAACACCAAGATAGAGAGAGGTATGCAAATGTAAATATAATATAATATCACATAATTAAAAATTTGTAAACCATGATCATATCATTCATCAATATAGTTTTGATGCATCATATATAATATCCAAATAATTTCCTTTTAATTTCAACAATTCAAATCAATTAATTATGAACAATTCATTATTTAAATATAATCATTTTATATTTTATCATTATTTACTAATTTATGTCCCTTTATAAATTATTTATTATATTTTATATATAATAACTTTCTTTCTATATGATAATTGTTTCCATATAATTTTTTAATATTTATTTTAAATATTAATATTTAATATTTAATGAATATTTATTAATAAATATTTCATAAAAAATTAGCAATTAATTATAAACGTATTATTAATTAAAATTCACCCAAAACACCTTTTAAAAATATTTATATATATTTTATCAATCATTTATATAATTTTATATGTTAAAAATATTTTTAACTATTTTAAAACAAGTTTATTTACCTTTATATAGAATCCTTATTTTGCTTAAGGGTGACCTCCTTCTACCCTTACATAGACATTCTCGGTAATAGTGATCCAATTAAAGATCCCCCATGTAAGGGAAGAACTATTTCTAAAAGTTTTCTATAAGGGTAGACTAAAATATGATTCAAGGTAACACATTTTCTACCTTTATGAAGGACTTATAAAAATCGTAATACCTTTGTATAATTCAAATAAAAAAACTATGTAAACGTAGATCTGGTGATTGTTTTTTACATTTCTTCTATGAAAAGGTAACTGTAAAATTCCATATGATATGTAAAAGTAATTTATGTGATGTAATATACGAAAACATTTGAAAAAGGGAACCTACTTTACATATAAAAAAATTATATAAAGTTAATAAACAGACTACGTTTAGGACAAATATTCATGTAAAGATAGGTATCTGGTTACCCTTAAGTAGACATTAATGTAAATGTAAATGAAGATGAACCATACATAGTTGAATATTCAAAAGAGTAATATTAAATAATATTAACATATAAAATCATTATAACAGTTGTTAATAATGACCCTTATATAGAAATTTTCTTCATATGGGTATTATTTTCAACAAAAAAATTTCCGAAAATGCAAAATAATGCTCTGCTTTACATTTTATTCCTTTCTCACACACTATTTCAAAAACAATAATCTTGGATTCCCTTTGATACAACATAAGGGTCTCAGACGAGTCTAATATCACAGAAAAAATCAAGAAAAATTGATTTAAACCCATTTCAATAGGTCAATCATGAATTATATAGGAAAACAGTATATCAATATAAATAATGGTATACATTAAAGTTAAAATATCATACACTAAATGTCACCCATATCATCTCAGTCAACATCACATGTGTTTGAGATAGATCATTATGCACATACAAAAAATAATGTCTCTCTGAAGGTATCCACAATTCAAGAAAAATAGCACATCATATGTGTGAGATTCACCATTCACTTTGATGTCCAAACATCTAACGTGTAGAAGAGGTAGAAGAATAGACATTTGGGTTTAAGATAGGATATTTTTATTATTAACACGAATATCTATATACTTTACATCACATGGAGGTTGATTGTATGAATACCAAGATGGAAAATCGTTAATAGTTAATGAATGAACTCATTTGTTTCAATGTATGAGTAAATTATTCAACCAACATAAGAAGTCATCATATGAATGTAACTTCAATGACTTGTTTCATCCTATAAAATGTCCAAATAATTTATAATAAATACAAAAAATGGATCAGGTGTCAAACTACCATGATAATATAATATATAAAAATATATCAAATATATATATATATCATTAATACATGTTCCCTTCCTGTCTGACACATTAAAAAATTTTGTATCTTAAATATTTTAAAAAATGTGATCCAAGTCGGGGATTGCTACTGTTTTGTGTTTTTTCTAATAATTTTAGTGTTTTTAAATGATTTCATCTTTAAGGTTAGATTATTGAAAAATACGAAACCTGTATGGTTAATCTTGGAACTCATATGGTCAATATCATGGATTGTGTAGTCAAGTGTGTGGATTTGTTTTAGGGTATATGTGGTTATCTTTGGGAAAGCATGAGGTTGAAGTTCATGGTGAGTGTGAATTGTTTCTAGATAAACCATGAATCCATGTATGCAGTTAGGAAGTGGATTCCTAGATACAAAAAGAGGAATAAATAGTGTTAGTGTGGAGGTAAGAACATGATACTGGAAAAAAGTTATGTATATTGTCTATATGGGAGTTTGTGAAGGGTATTTACCAATTAGTTTAAAATTAAAGCATGTGTTCAAAGAGTTCCACATAGGAATTTACCAATAATTATCCAACTAACCCATTAATTATGGATAGATCATATTCTATGAAATAAAGATATAATAATAAGAAATAATGAAGGTTATAAGCATATGTAGAGTTAGACTATGTAGGGAGTATGTGGTCTAAAAGTTAATGTATGTGGTTTTCTAGTCGAGTAATAATTTAAGGAATGTATCTTGTGGTTTTATTCTAATAAGTGGAGTTCTCAATCAGCTAAGGGGACACACGGTTCATAGGGGGGGTATGTAGAACACATGGGGATTGTGAAGTGATTTGTATTCTACATGGTTACTTCACAAAGGGATGATTCGGACATTTGTTTCTCTTAAATAACACATATAATATTTATAATGACCATATGATTTATTAGTGAATCAAAATAAAGTTCTCATGGTAAAAATGAAACCATAATTTCCATACAACATGACTAAATCCATTAATTCATTAAACTAGGGAGGACTTTATCCAATGTAGTGAGAAAATAAAAGTTGATGGGGGTGATCAGAGGTAGGCAGTGCACTATCCTTGAATATGTTTCAATGGTAGTGTGCTAGGAACAAAGAATCAAAGAACAAATTTGTTTTATCAATATAATCTAGTGAAACTTATTTTTATTCTGGTATGACCAACACATTATCAACATATTATTCATAGTAAATTCAAATGTAGTGATTGAAGTAGTATTTTTTTTCTTTTTTAGTTCTTCATTTGTATGTTTTTTGAATGTGTATTCCCATTAAATTGCTTAAATGAGTTCCTACCAATGTGGGGAAAAAATCCATCTAAGGGGAATAGAAAATATTATTCTCGAAATAACCCTTCCAGTCATAGGGAATCTTAGGGATCAAAAGGTGGTACTAGAGTCATAAGTATCAAGAAATATATATTTCATTATAATTTCCTTACGAATAAGAATTTATTAAATGATAAATATGATCAACTATTTGATTAAATAAACTATCAAATATTTATGAACATAATAAAATCACATCTTAGATTTACTAGGATGGATTTTAAATCTAATAATTTACATTAGATGGTTTTTAGTATGTGCTATTGGAGTCTATGAAATAATCTTACAAAAAATGGTAGGTTATTGATGAAAAAGATAAAAATTATTTATTTGGAGCTCTGTAAAATCAGATCTATATAAATGTGATGAGTTGAAAAAGTGAAATTTACATGTCATATAAATATTAATATATATATATATATATATATATATACGATAGTATGGTGAAGTAGGCCCTAATTTAGGTCCTCTATAATGGATTTTGTGAATTTTAAATTCGTCAAGAAGAGGACACTAATTGTTTCCTTAATAAAATCACTAATGTTTTTTGAACCCTTTGGGGATTTATAGTAGGGATAATGTAAAATAATATTGTTAAAATTATATTATGATAATTTTGACTTCTGTAAAATCATAATGTCTCAAATACAGTAGAAATGTATTTTTTTATGTTCTTTATAAGTGTCATTTTAAGCAGTTTTGGTGCCCTAGAAATGAGAGTTAAGCCACTAAGGACATCAATTCCTGCATGTATGGTGATTCAATTCAAATATATAAAGAATATCAACATCTATAAAGGTGTAAAAAGAAAATATGATGTAGATGATTAACACCGCCTTGTTTTAGCAACAAAATTCAAGGGAGGTATTGGTAGATTCAAATGAAAACTACCATTAAATTGGTTCTGGCATGGTAAAGTATACAATATTGCAGTAAGGTTACCTAGATAATTTTAAGATGATGAATGTACTGAAAAATTCACATATAATCCATGTAGAAACTGCCCTCATAGAAGAGACTCTAAAAAATGGACTTATTCTTTAAATAAATTTTTGAGGAAGAGATTTATTATGCAACCCAAGACCCATATTCTTGAATCTGGTGATGAAAACAAATAATTTATATACGATGTTCTGTACCAACTATATATCACAATAAATAAATATCTCATAATTACATGACTTAAATAAAATATTATATTATATATAATCACTAGAACCTTTATGTTTATTGATTTAAGGAATTAATAAAAATTATAAAATAATAAATATCATGACATTATCAACTAATGGAATTTTGTCCCTCTATAATAAAATACTCAATCCATAATAAATCTAAAACTTATCCGATTAAATATACAAAAAATATATTTAATTTAGACATATCATGTGTAATATTATTTTTCACAGCTTTGGGAAATTAAAACATAAGAAGGGTTGATATAAAAGTTTTATTAATGGTAAACAAAATTGATAAAAATCAGAGAACACAAATGATCATAAGATGAGAAAAAGTAACTTTGAATGAATATATAACCCAAAATAATTCCATATAAGGACAAATATGAACGACTAAAGTATTGATGGATAAAAATGAAAATTATAAGATCCCATAGATAAAAATAACTGGTTCTTTAGTGAAGAATTGAACAATTTTAGAGAGAAAATTGTTTATCATTATCCAAGACATCATGATATTAGGCGTAATGATTGTACCGTTAAGGAAATATATTGTCTTGGGTAGGGATACACCAAAATAGAAAATATATGTCTAATGAGACCCATTGATGCATTGAAGGGATATTTGCAATGGGAACCAACATTTACACTTTATGTCTAATTAATTAAACCTATGATGGAATTAATAAGATATAATACTTATTACCAATATTCCATTTTAATCAATAAAAATCCATATTTTAGTGATAATAGTATTGATTCACAATATTTCCCCAATCAATATATTAAATATATTTATAAGTGTGAAACCATGAAACTAAAACTATAAAGGGAAAAGTGAATATAGTTATGCCAAAAATTTCCCTAATCAAGTGATTTATAGAATCTTAGTGAAAATTTTTTAATAAAAGGATGGAAATATATACTCTTCACATAGGAAAAGAATTGGAAGAAATATTATAACTGTAATAGAAGATGACTTGGAAAGGAAAATGCAATGACAGATTTTTGTGAGTTCAACACCCAATAAGAAAATATTATTATAGGATTTAGAAATTAATCAGAATAAGATCTATAAAACATAATAAATAAAAATTCAGAAACATGAATCATCTTTCAAAGACATAAAAATAAGATGAAAACACCTTTACATTAGTATAAATGTAAGAAATAACAAAACATTATAAGGAGAATATGAAATGAAAACATAATTAAATTAAAATTATTAATTATAATTTATGGTAATAGATTATTGAATACACAATTTAAAAGAAACAATTCTTCACAATATCAAACATGTCTTATTGAATTGTAAATAGTGACAAATAACACTTACAACATTAGGAAATTTTGAATCAAAACCGCTTGATGGAATTAATTTCAAATGAAACATCAAATAACCTGGATAATGAGAGGATCATTATTTAAGATATTAATGTAAATTAGACACACTATATAAATTTAAACATTGTGTATAATAATTATTTTTCCTCAATGGATTGAAAATTGAGAAAAGAAACCCTCACCTTAATTATTGCCTTTCACCAAAGCACTGGGAAATTATATATTACCAAAATGAATATCTTCATAACATATTATAAACCTTATTCATATCTATTATATTTTATAAAATTCATTAATAATTATTATATATATTTATATTAGTGACTTAGTATCTATTCTCTATATCAAGTGTGTGAAATCTTGATAATTTTAAACTAGTTTTTTTTAATAATGGTGATATTTATCATTGTTCTCCAAATAATCATCATAAATTGAAATTTTAAGGTATATAAATTTAAATTTAAAATTATTTATAATTGTATTATCTCTTTCTATTATTTTTTAGTCATATTTCATGAAATTTAAATCAATGTCAACTTATTTTTGTAATTTTTGCGATTGGATATGATATTTTTATAAAAAGTTAAATACATAATATAACATATCCATAACCCCAATAAAATCATTATTTTATATTAACTTATAATAATATTAGTATTTAACATCCCATAGAGATCCATGATAGTGTTTTATTACATCTTTGATGTAGGGGGATAGAATAACCCCCAACATGAACACACATATCTCGATGGGTGATTATGGTTATGAAAGACTATAATATATTTATAATGGAAGAATAATGAAAATATAAATTTTTTTTGATATATTTGGATCGTATTTATTTTTTTTTCAAAAAATTAATATCAATATGAAACAATATTGTTACTTCTTGGAGGGGTGGTCCTCACAACACACAGTGGAAATGATTATGTTTTTCTATGTTTACGGAATAGAATAAATATGTGTAGATGCATAAATATACTAACACATTATTATAATAATTATACATATTTATTTATATTACTATGGGTGGGTAGTTACTAATGGGAAAGAATAAGAATAAATGGTTTTTGATTATTTTGTACTTATATTGACACCTTGAACATCCTCTTGATGAAATCCACAGAATTAAAAGTCATAGTTTAACCTATTGTTTCCTAGAACTTTAAGGTATGAAATATAATTAAAGGAAATTAAAATTTTAAAGGATATCTAGGATATATTTATTGGAATGTTGATCATTGAATGGTAGTAAGTGATCCACTTGTATAAGTAATGAAATGAGGCACTTTTGTAAGTACCCATTAGTTTTCAATGATACGATTACACTATTCAAACATAATTGTTTTAAAAGGTTTTAAATAATGATGTTTGGGGTGATATAATGTCTATAAATCCTCAAAACACCATTTTACCATATGTTTTGAACATGTTTCATGCCTTTAATAACTTGATTATTATACATTACCGTCTTGGTTTTTACCTTGGTAACTACCCTTTAACATACTGGTTTATATTTTATTAAAAATATATTTGGTAACCCCTATTTCAAAATTCTAGTGTAATTAAAATTTATTTAATCTTATTATAATCCAATTCATTTTATAAATAATATATAAATAACTTTAAAAATAAAAAATATAAAATATTGAACAACAGTTTTGTAGAATACTGTTTTTTTCACTATTAAGTGTTCTTAATCTTATTTATTATTGATTACCAATAGAATGAGTGATATTGTATTTATATATATGTTCAAAAAATATATTAAAATAAAATTTAATAATATAATAATTTATGTTATTAGATATAAGATATAAAAAATAATTAAATCAATTCATGAAAAAAATTGTCTTACTATTATCATAGTCATTAATATTAATCTTTTTAATCATAATTTTATTAAAAAATAATGAAAATAATGATATTATATAATAAAATATTTTTTATCAAAAAAATAAAATCCATTTATTGGACTTCATATCTATACATGAAGAAAAAATATTTTTTATTATAATTGAATAAATCAATTTTTCGAGTAAAATATTACTTATGTTTGCAAAAGAGTTACATGGGTCTTATAAAAACCAAATAGTAATTTTAAGGAGTTTATTTTTATTATATATATTTTATATAAAATGGTTTGAAATCATTTCAATCATTTTTTTGTAATGATAAAACCATAAAAGTGTAAGTTTTTTCAATATCAGTATTTTTCACTATTAACCTAAAAATTCATTATTTTGGAAAAATATAAAAAAACCCCCCTAAGATAATAATATTATTATAAATCCAAATATTAATTAAATTTCTTTTAATTAAAACTTTAAAATTTTATAATTTAACTGTTACATATATATATAATAAAAAATTATTTTCATAGGAAAATTACATTATAAAGTTCCCTATGTACTTATTCTTATTTTCAATCAATTACTAAATATATAAAGGTCAAAAAATTTCTATATAAAACTTTGTTTTATCTATATTATATATATTTTGTTAAAAAAATCCAATAGTAATGAAATTTTATAGAAAATTATTTTTTATCTTAGAAATGTAATACTAGTTATTTAGTTATATTAATTGAATTTAATAAATACATTAATATTAATAAGGGATATATTTTTCTATTTTACATATATTTCATGATTTGGCTATATCAATTTTCAGCGACTAATTATTTGGATACCTTTTAATAGGTATAAAATGTTTCAATGTTATATTGGGATGAATGTTTCATGTGAAGAAAGTTATTGATCACATTATATTTTAAGGTAAAACATATGATTTAAAGTCACGAGGTGTTATATTTGAGAGAAAAGATAAAATTTATAATGAAGAATATTTGGGGGATGTTTATACAAAAATAATATTAGAAATGGAATATGAGTTTAAGGCTACTTTTGAAATGAAAATTATGAATAAGGAAACAGAAATGAACCCTAAGGTGCTGTCGATATCAATTTAGAACTTTAAACAGACATTGAAGAAATTTATATTTATAGGAACATTAAGAGAAATATTAATTGATTACTAGAATAATTTTCTGAGCTTGATCAATTAGAGAAATAACTGGAAGAAAAATTTATTAGTCTTGTGGAAAAATAAGAAATACTTAATTGGAATCATAAAATTAAAGAACAAAATAAGGTGATAAATGAACTTAATATAAGTCTAGAGAGATGATCGAAGAAGGTTTTCCCCTTGGACAAGTGTTTGTGTCATTAAGACAAAAACTTGAATTAGTAGTGAAACCATATGATTCATAGAAGAAAATTTATATTGAGAGGTTCACAGATGAAGGATGGATAAAATGGGTAAAGAAGGGCACTGAATGTGTAAATAAAATTGTAAATGAATAGAGTCTGGGATTTTTTGGGTAAAAGATGATTAAATTTATTTCTTAGACATAAAAAGCAGAAACATTAATATATCTAAATAAGGGAACATAGAAGGTTACTAATTCTATCATCAAACCTATGTCCCCATATGTTCTAACAATGAAAAAAAATTAAATTAGAGTGGAAAATCCATCCTTAATACTCCGATATGTATCATCAACCAAAAAAACATATAATTATTGGGGACATGTGGTGTAATGAAGCAGAGAGTAATTTTCCTCCTATGAAGTGTTATTTTTGTTACTACTTTCTCCTGACTATATCGTACTATAAAGAGGAAAGAGCCAACTTTATTGGGGAAAACATTAATTTGAGTAAAGTAGAGTGAGGCCATATCCTTCCACCCATAAAATAAAAACATTCCAGGGATTTTTTTCAACGGTCTATTTTTTTCTATAAAACTATTTATTAGAGGCCAATAATAAAGGAAACCTATCAATATGGATGTTTATAACAATGAATTTCTATAATCAAAACATGATTATGTTAGAAAATAAGTACTCTATGATATAATAAGAAGAAAATTATCATTTTTCTTCCTATAATGATGATAAAAAAGAGGGGTCGTAATATACCTCAACTCAGCCAAGGATCTTCTAGAAAACAAATATTGAGAAGGTGAATATGGTATAAATTCATCAAAAAGTAATGATGAAAAATAACACATAGACTCTCAAAAACTGGATTTCATCATAATAGATAAGAAATGTTAATATGTTGAAAATTGTAAAAGTTAGAGTTGATGTAACCATTGATCATGGAAGTTAGGGATCCTTAGAGATCCAGAGGAGTGATAATACCAATTTTACATGTGATGCACTAATGAAGATCAAATTTATACTTTTTGAGGGGTTACAATACTACCATCTAAGAATCTTTTATTGAAGTAACATTTTACCATAACAGGTGTCTGATAAAAAGGAAGAGCAGGAAACTCTCTTATGGGAGTAAATAGAACTAAAGGTATTCTATACTAGGTTGAAAAATAGGAAAATTATTTTCTTCACAAATCATATGAATAAAAAAACATATTACATCATAGGTGAAGTCTCATTCACTAATAAAAAATGGTAAAATTATCCAAGATAAATGATTTAGAATACATACCATGTGTTAATGGATATCATGGAAAGAGAATTTATGATTGTATACAAGAAAAATGTTGTGAAATTTTTATTGGATGAAGAATAATAGGGAATATAATCTTCTTGACTAAGTCTACAAAGACACATGTGGTCCAAAAAATATATCTAGAACATGTGGAGAAAGATATTTTATTATTTTCATCTATCACTATAGAATAATGGCATGAACCATGTTTATAATAATCAATAAACTGATCATGGGATACATGAAGAAGTATCTATGAATATTCAAAGATGAGACTAGTAGAAAAAAGAAGATACTATAGTGTGTAAAAGGAATATATTATTCCTCTATTGAGTTTGAAAATTGTCTCAAAAATGGGGTTGTTTAATTAATAAATTAGGCATTGAAAAATATGGGCAAAACATTACTCAAAGATGGTTAAATCACTCTCCTCTATTGAAAAGAGGAAGAAAATTTATTGTGCACACTCGAAATTGAGCATTAATATGACAATTATAATAGAGGAACCCATATGAAATGTGGTGTGGAAGGAAAAATTCATTGAAACACCTTCACACATTTGGAAGTAAGTGATACAACTAAAATAAATATAAAATTAGGGAATGTATGGTGATTTTCTAGATGAAGGAGTATTTCTATGAACTTTCAATGATTAAGGCCAATAAATTCTATAAGAAAAATCTTAAAAAAATTACGGAGAGTACTAAAATAAAATTAGTTTAGGATAAATACGAGAAAAACCTTTTAGATATGAATGCTTTGATTTTTAATGATGAAAAAGAGGAATAAAATGAACTCTGTGAAACTCCAGAAGCTATAAAGAGTTTTATAAATGATAAATAATATATGTCCAAGTTCAAATATAATGTTTTTTTATAATGAAGAATATTTTTACCTTATTGATGAAATATGAGAATACAGGTAGAAAAATATAATATAATTATAGATAGATATACACTATAACAGATAAAAAGAATGAGAAATGTTGATCATATGGATCAACTATCAAAAGTAGAAGCAACCACATTTGAAGAGGAAATAAATTTTAAATCCTTGGTTAAATATTGGAAAGAATAATTAGATAATATAAAATAAATTTAGAATTGGTAAATTTTCAAACATATAGAAAATCAAAATATGATTAGAACAAAGTGGATATTCAATAAAAAAACACTAATGTTATTAATATAATTAGAAAAAAATTAATTCTTGGTTTGTAAAGGATATACACATATTAAAGGAATTTTTGTTGACAAATTATTTTCTCCAGTGGTTCTAATTCACTCGATCTGGTTACTTAAGGGTATAGAAACAGGAAGAGGATACAAATTTGTATAGAAATAATTAAAAAATATTTTAGATGGAATTATTGAAGAAGATGTTTACATTCCAAATATAGTGGTTTTCAAATTATAAATTAGGGAAAAAATGATTGAAAATTTAAAAATGGTATATCTTTTCTAAAATAAGCACCATGAGAAATTATTATTATCTGGATTTGTATTTGAAGAATATGAAATTTAAAATGGGTTGTTTTGATCACAATCAATATGTGGATATGTCTATGTGAGACAAGTTTATTATACCTATGTATGTGGATGAGATCATATTTAGTGGATGAAAGAATAAAATATATGCATGAGTTTTCAAACCACATGGAATCATAATATTTAATGTCCATGATTTATTAACTTAGATAATTTCATGTTATTTGGGTGAAACAAAATAAGGAATATAATTATTTCTTCTAGGATACTTATGAAAGAGATATTCTAATGTTGTTTTACAATCCTCCAAACTGATTTCAACTCCAATTTTAGTTGGAATGACGATGATTGTACCTCATGTATACATTATAGGGTGTTATTTTATTTCAATTCATGTATTTAATTGATTAAAATATACTTTTTGTGAATGATTAAACCTTTTTTGGGATTATGGGGATCACTTAAATCTTGGGAATGGAACCAAACAAGGTTATTTTTTGAGCTAAAAGATATATTATATACTTCACTTCACTCATGGCATGAAACCAGATTTATAATGATGTAGTTAAATTAAAAAACTAGAAAAAGAGAATTTACATGTATTGTAAATACATTATATGACATGAGTTTTTCGAGATAAATTATTTTGTATGAGACACAGATAAATTCATGATGCCTTCAACCATATTGAAAATTAAAAGACCACACAATGAGTAAGCTTTAAACAACATGTGGGTATTGTAAAATAGATGAATAAAGACATTGGCTACCAGGGATTTGAAAAAAACCCATTATATTCCTTCCTTGGCCACATAGAACAAAGGGATGATTACTAAGGGAGATTTGATGGAAGATAGTCACACACACACAAAAAGTGATGACCTAGAGCCCGGCTTCATCAACGTTATATGCCACCATTATTCCCTAGGTATCCATTCTCCTCATTCTCATTATTCCTAACATGATATAGTGGTTTTATTTGTACTAGGTGTTGATATTGTAGGGGGATATACTTCTTAATGATTATTTTTATTTCATATTCTTGTTTTGGATTGATGCAACACCATTTATCAATTTCACTTCATCAAATTTTCACATTGCATTACCATTTATATGTTATAATGATTTTCATTTCATTTCATCAATTAATTGGACTATTTTGTGTTTGAACATTCTAAAATGTTGGTTAATAATGTATAAGTAGGTTTTTAGGTTGCCTAGTTTCGTGATTTGAATTATTATATGGCCATTTTAATGGTGTAATCACATGATTACTAAAGGGTATAAAGACCAAGGATCCCCACTGACCCAATTCTAACCCGAAAATGAAATAAATCCATTATAAAATGATTCCCTATAAATAAAAATTGAAAATCAGGGAACCAGGAAAAAATAATATCTTGATATACAATCCAACCCTTACAACATTTCTTTAAATTTTATTCCAATCAATTGAAGAATTTCAATTTTTTATTTAATTAATTTAAAAATTATGGACAATCCCTATTGGTACAATACTCAGACATTCAAAATAATATTGTTTTACTTAGGTAATCTGAGTTTTATAAATAATAAAATTTGTGTAGCCTCGTAAGAAATTAACAACACCCTATGGTCTATCAAATTAATTATAGTAATCATGAGGATGATAAATTTTTGGATACCACATTGTATAGAAGTATAATAGGAAGATTTTTTTATTTAAATTTAACATGGTCAGATATTTTCCTTGAAACATATTTAGCGCTCATTTATAGAGTAATTTGAATGATTATAATCTCACAGTGGTTGAGAGAATCATAAGGCACATCTAGGGTACTCTCAATTTTGATTGTTCTTTGATAGAGGAAAATATCATGAATAATATTCTTTTTCTTATATGTATTTGGTTAGAGATTTGTTAGAATTAAAAACTAAAAAAAGTGGTATGTACTTTATTTAAAGTAAACATGTTGTATATCTAAGAAAGAAGTTGAAAAGTAACTAACTGTGTATGATAGACACAAAATAAATCTCAGTGACTAAGGTATGCACTCAATTTTTTTTGGATAAAGAGACAGTTCGAAGATTATAAGGTAGGATTAAAACAACCAATTGTTATATAGTAAAATAATAACAATACTATCAATATCATGAAGAATCCTGTAAAACAATCTCAAACCAAATATATCAAATGATTTGTCATTTTTAAAAATAAATTTAATTTTCAAGCTGGACTATGCTGGAAAAACTGTACAAGAGGATGATATCATGAAAAACCCATTGGCTACTAATGTGTTTGAGAAGAACCAATTGAACCTTGGTGTTCGACCACCACCCTCAACCTAAGGTGGATAATAATTACCTATCTCCCTATGATATAGAAATTTTCAAATTATTTGGATATAATAGAGGTTTAAAAGGGTGATACAATTCATGGGGTTTGGTGACCATAAATTAAAAACATGACCCTTTCTCATTATCTTTATAGTCAAATGGAGATAAATGATAGTGAAAATGGGAGATGTGTATTTTTTTCAACAAGATGCATTATCTAATTAATGATAGGTGTATTTATAGTTTGGAACTCGACATGGGATACACTATTGAACTATTTTTTTATTCCAACCACTTCTTATATAGAATTTGAGTAGTTGATGAGTTACTCATCCACTATCTATCAGGTTCGATGCTTTTAAATTAACATCAGGTTTAAAAAAACCCAATATGGAGAATATTAGAACCATATTGATCCATGTTGGTAATGATAG
This sequence comes from Viscum album, assembly GCA_963277665.1. Classification (NCBI taxonomy): domain Eukaryota; kingdom Viridiplantae; phylum Streptophyta; class Magnoliopsida; order Santalales; family Viscaceae; genus Viscum; species Viscum album. The sequence continues at coordinate 1,080,896,918 of OY728134.1, read as the reverse complement.
GGTGATTTTTTGTTACCAATCCTTTCAGGTTTGTTCAAGGAGTTTGACCTTTAAGGGAGGTTTGTAGAAAAACAAATAATCACATAAGTAATTTATAAATAGAAATGATTTCAAATGTTCATAAATATTTTAACCTAAAAACATGAGGTTTTAGAGATGGTGTGTGAAGGATATTTGGTAATTGGAGGTAGCTTATGTGTTCAAACAAATGACTGTCATAGTCAATCTTCCAGCTTATATAGTTTATTACATATGATACTTTGAATGTACATCATTCACATTAGCCCACAACAGGGATGGAGTTCATAGTGATATATCATTTTGTGGAATATTTTTGATGTTTTGAATGTTCATGGAAAGTTGATTAAATGATACAACAAGGGGATTACACAATGTTGGAGTGGAGGAAAGCATGCAGAATTAGAGAAGTGGTGATTATGTGCTTCATGTCGGAGTGCATGGAGGGTATTTACTGAAGATTAAAAAAAACTAAATCCATCATTTAGGGACTTTGGAGGATGTATTACCTATTCGTAAAGAACTAAACCATTCATTAAAGATCAGTTAAGACTTATAATATCAAGATAGAATTATAATAATTGAGTAAGATGACGAACAACCATTGAAGTAGAACATACATGGAGTATCAAGATCACAAGTTTTTGCTTGCAGGATGATAGGTGAGTATGCAGCTGATGAATGTATCTTATGAAAGAGGTTGGTGAAAAAGAGTATATTGTATTATAAATTGAATACATGTTACATGTGTGGAGTATTCAGAAAACATGGGAGTATGTAGTGATCTAGATTCTATTTTGGTGATTTTATATAAAGATTTTTTAGGAATATTTTTTGCTTTAAGATCAAAAATAAGATTTTATGAAGACAATAGTATTTATTGTAGCCTCATGTTATAGATATCATAATGAAAATAAAATCATAATTTCCTAAACAGGTGAAATTGGCCTTCAGTCATTAAACGGAGGAACACTTCATCAAATATAGTGAAACGGAAGAATTAAATTCAGCTGATTACGGGGAGGTGGTGTAGTTTCCATGAATACATTGTATATTTAGTGCACCTAGAACAAAGTAACCATGAAAATACAATTTCTCTCCACATAATATAGGGAGTCTTAGTAAATTATACTATGATTGAAACACTATTGGTATATTCTCATTGGACTGACCCATTGTGTTAATCCAAGTAAAATAATTGTGTTCTCTTCTAATACATCATTTGCATGTTTTTTTAAATTTCCGTGATAACTAGACAGGATTATCAAGTTCCTACCAATATGGGGAAATGATCCATTTAAAGTGAAAGAAAAAGTTGACAACCAGATTCACCCCTCCCATCTCATGGAGTTCTGGGGTTCAACATTTACATGAATGATTGAAGAAGATGTATCATCTAATAGTTACTTAAGGTATTTTGTTTATTATATCGATAAATATTCCTTATTTTTGATTTCACGTAATTATTAATATTGTAATGATTTTTAATAAATAATTAACCATTTATTATTAAAATAATTTACGCATAGTTCATTTATTTTATTTTATCTTATATTTTTTATAGTATTATATGGTCACATTTAATATTAAAAATAAATATTCACCACATAAATAAATTACCATTCAACGGATAAATAAAATAAATATGTGACATGGTAATAATATTTCATTATTCACTAGTTTATTGATTAATTGAAAAACTATCCATTAACTCCATAAGAATAAATCATTTATACATGTTGTTCATGAGTAGTAACATTACACCATTATCCTGTCTATATTACTGGTTGGTTTCAACTCAGATTAGTCCAGAATAGTCTCCTCATGAATAATGATCCTTCCATCATATAATATTTCTGACACATAGTTGAGGGAAATCACTGGTTTGGGGTCACCAAAAATAAATCATCATCACGTAGGACCATTCGTAATAAGAAGAATGAAATGACACATAAATCATTATATTTAGTTGAATAATAAATATAAATAAATCATGAATTAAATAATTTAGCTAAATAGAAAACCAACACATACATTTTTCATTCAAGATCTTGATAATCCACTCGTGCCATAACTACACATTTATAACTTTCCAATATAAATTTCAATATTTTATTTATTAAAATAATATCCTTATAGCAATAATTAATCATCTTATTAATAAACTAATTAATATTTCATAATTATAAAACCAAAATTTCTATGATATTCCCACCAAGGTAATTTTAATCAAATTAAATAAATTAATTAAAAATAAAATTAACATAGTACATGACGTTTAATGTTGGTGGAACATCATATACATTTTTCTATATAAACCCCATTTTTAGAGTTCAAATATTCTATGAATTATTTTATCACATGACATGATGTGTAAAAAACACTTTGTTTCATCTATGTCATAAATAATTTACATATATGACATGTATGCCAATATGATGTGTCACACAATACACCATTTTTTATTCTGTGAATCGGTCGATGTAGTCTTCACATCATTAAACACTATAATACATAGCTTGATTATACAAAGTGTATACCCTTTTTAATGATCATAATGAAAAGAAACATATATGACAACCATACAGGTAATGTATGTGTATAATTATTTGGAAATATTAAATTAAAATTTATAATACCACACATGACCTTCCGTAGTACTCATCAGGTAATGATATCTTTATCAATATCCATGTGTAAATCCACACAACATGTTTAGGGAATTAACATGTTTTCTGAATTTATTATTATGAATTTAATAGAATGTAAAAAATGTATATTTTTTACATAATGTATTTCAATATTTTGTGATTACAAGTTATTATGCAATATTTGTTAATTAAATGTCGCATAATTTGACCAGACAGTCTCTATTATTTTTGTGGGAAAAAAAGTTTGGGTTACACATTTGTACTCTAGTTACATTTTTTGTACAACTTTTCAAACAACATTACAACTGGAATTCAATAGCTAATGTGTAATAACATTTTGTATAGAACTAACACAATGAGGTCATGATTTTTGTGGATCGTTCTGGTGTTGTTGACCATGGGTACATTTTTTCTACATTTTTGTGACATGTTCTGTATTCATACCATGTATCTATGATCTTCAACACCTATGGATGATATCATTAAGTGTTGTTAATCTATTTTTGGCATGTTCTTGGTTATATGAAATCAAATAGATCAGGATATCTTGGCTTTTAGATAAAGGTATAAAAACAATTAATGAAATTGTAACACAACCAATGTATAATTAGTCAAAACTTAATAAATAATTATTTATAATGTAAATTGATATATTTCAATTTAAGCTTCCAAGGAACATAAAAATATATTGTGAATTTTATGAAAAATTGTTTTCATTATTTTCTTTGGGAACCCCTTACAACTGGATGACTGAATCCATATAATATTACTAGATTTTTTATTTTCACGTACAATTTATAATTAATTTATGTTCAATAATTACCTCAACTTGGTTATTAATTCTTAATTGAGGTATCTAAATTACCGTCCTATCATATAATAATTTTCATTAAGGTTCCAATGTATAATCTATCTAGCAATATCCATAGGTTCTTTATGAATCTCAAAATGCCAGCATGTATCTTCAGAAACTAGCATGAATGAATTGACCAAATTGTGTCATTATTATTGGTCACAATATGAATCTCATTAGTATTGAAGGATTATTACCTGTTATCTTGGTCTTTAGATGGATGGGGGTGGAAGTCTCTCATTATTGAGAGAATTAATCATTGATTTCTCTTCAATCTTGAGGGACTTTTATGGATATAAATATTATGAAAAATAATCTGATTAACCTTAGAAATGATATAAGATGGAATATATAATTAGGTTTAGATAATTAAATATTGCATATAATTCCTTAATTAATATATCTATTATAGGCGAACCCACATCAAATAATAATTAGGAAATTCTTCCATGCCATTCACTAACTCATGAATTATTCAAATATTATTTTACTAAATAAACAAATTAAAAATTTTATATAATATATTATGTGAAATAAATTATTTCCATCCAAACCATTTACTCGACCAATCATTTCACCTCAACATATAATGAAACATGAATAAAAATATTTAAATAAATAAATAAATATAATTTCATTATTTTTATCAATACATACATAAATAATTATTTTATTCACTTACTCATGAATACATTTTTATAAATATTAAACTCAAATATATTATAAACTAGAAATACTGGTGATGGAAATTAGATGATCAATATAACCTGAATAATTATATTCCTAAATCTTGAGAATAATATCTATTAGACATCAAATTCGAAAATAAGTTAACTAAAATTTTGAACACAATTATTTGGTGACCCCATAGGTCTCTTTCTTAGTGTCCTTATTAAGGTTTTCCTAATTTCCAAGAATAACATCTTACAACACATCAAGGAAACTATAGTGAGTGATGTTAATGTCACAACACCAATAACCCCATAGAAATTCTTAGCTTTTAAAATAGAACATTTTATCAAGCCATTAAATTGGAAGGAATGAATAATACTAAATAAATTATGAAACTCTTATGTTTTAAACATGTAAAAAATAAATACATTTTTTATTAATTAATTAAAAATCAAAATAAAATTCATTTTAAAGCTAAATAAATATTTTTTTCTCAAGAACTATTTTTATATCAACATTGTGTTTTAATATAAATAAATTAAACTACTCACTACTAGTGATTTTTTTTAATTAAATTCATACATTAAATATTCAGTTTAATTTTTCCGCATTAATCTAATGTTTTTTATGAATATTTTGTTCTAAAAAATGGTTTCATCGCATACTCTACACTTATCTTAAAATTATTGCAGAAAACTTTTAAAAAAAATTCAAAAATTAACTTTATTTATAGAATCAACAAATAAAAATTATTTTATATTGAATATTTCATAATTATCTGAAAATATTAATGTTTCGACGAATAGTGATAAATACTAATTTTCACTAAAAAAAATTTATTTAAAGAATTTAAAAACATATTTATTATATTAAAATGGATTTAAAAGAATCATATGTTCAAATATATTATTATTAATGTAATTTGGGTCATTAGAATCAATTTTATATGAAATTTTTATATAAAATCATTATATACTTGAGGAAACTTTTTCTATGGATAATTGTTTTTTCATCGCATTTTCATGTTTATTTTTAAATGAAATTATTCCAATTAGGAGAATTGAATTTTATATAATTGATTCTATATTTGGAGTCATAATAATTAATATTAGGTAATAAGTTCAACTTATTTTTTAGTCATTAAGAATAGTAACTATAGTAAATAATTATCACCATGGTATAGGTAAATCATGTAATTAAGGTTCATATAACATGATAGGGACTAAAATTTGACCTTAATATATGCCTTTATTATATTGTATGAGTTTATTTCATCCATTTCCATTGATGTTCCCAAAATATGGCCACGTGGTTCCAAATGTCTTTTATGGATTCCTTTATAATAATTATGTAAAAGATAAAGATAAAAATATCACATTCTTCTATTTAATAACTAAAATATATTGTGAGCGGGATTAAAAATTATATTCATTTATAAAAATTAATTTGAAATATATATTATTCTTTATTATGGTAATTTATTTCAAATTTTTGGAAATTATATAAGTACCTTAATATTTTGCGCAACACCAACATAGAATTTATTTAATTATTAGAAAAATAAAATAATTTAAAAAAAAATTAATACTGACATAATTTGAAGTAATTAACGTTTACCATAACTTTTATAGTTAAATATTACATTTTATTGATGTATTAGTGGAATATATTCTAATTTATTTACATTAATATTGATTTCAAATTCAAATTAGATGAATAGTTTTAAAAATGACATTATTAATATTTTCTGATGAATAATATTCTATTAATTGATTTAAAAAAATCCTAAAAAACAATATCTAGACAAGTGATTATAATATGGTTTTTAAAATCAATAATTTACCATTTATGTGCTAATTGTTATTTTATAGTAATTATCTGAACCCAAAATAAATAAAAACATTGTTATTACGGTAATTTTGAAAAAGGCTTAACATGGGATAAAAGCAAAAGATAAGGGTAAAAAAATCATCCCAACTTGTCAGAATTTTATTTTATGATATTATTTCAACCCATGAACATTATATCATACACTTATATCATTTTGGGACTATTTTTATTAGAATTAATTTCAACTAGTTTAATATATTAAGAAATTCCAAAAGTACCCCTCCCCTCACTTATAAAATGGATCATACTCTCCTCTTCTGTTCACACATAAAAAGCCTTTTGTTTCATCAAATACATGAATAAATAACTTCCTTACTTCCCTAGACACATAATTTGTGGATTTAGTTTATGGTAAAGTCAATCTGATAGGATTTTGGTATAATCCTAAAGAGGTTTTGCAATAAACAATTATCATTCCAAAGAGAGCATTTTTTGTTATATTTATTCCTCTAACTCCCTAAAATATTATTATTAAATTATAATATAATAATTTCAATTTCCACCATATTCTTATATTTAATTATATTCAAATAATAACTTACATCAATATCCTCTTGTGTATAATGTGAAACAAAACCATCATAGTGTGTATGGCGGATATCTGCCTCGCGAACCCATGGAATTCATTTTCCATCGTCGCCTCTCACATATATTTATAATGATATATTTCATATATATATATATATATATTAACGAAATTATTATTATTCATTAAATTTAATATATCATATATTTTCTTACCTTTTATTTCACTGAATGATGATAATGTCATTTGTTCGTATGTGTCGGTTAGCACCTCTATGAAGATATATGATTCATTTTTTATTAACGCATCACATGGATGGTATATATAAGTTTATTTAATGAAATAATAAGATATTTATTATATAATTATAATTTTTTAAATGTAATATAACACTTACCTACTTTCCATCATGATCGTTGAAAAATGGAAATGTTACTCATGATTACATCTGGCGTACCGTCTCCATGATTATAAAAAAGTTCATTTTTTATTTCCATACATAATGGTTGGTTTTAAAAGTATAATATATGTATAAAATTTATAATTATATCATTATTATTATTCTTGATAAGAATATATTATGATCTCATTGATCGTAGTCAACATATTGAAGTCATTGTTTACTAATGATATGAATATAATAAAAACATCTAAAGTTGGTATAAATGATTATGTAATAGAATATAAAAGGATAATAAATAAATTAAAATGGATAATAAAATTAAAAAATCATAGATACCCATTCATTAAATACATTTTTATTTCTTCATAATTGAATTATATTCATTAAAACATATAACAAAACCATGACAGGGTAGTATAGGTATAGTGTCTTTAGAAACTAGGAAACATAAACAACTGGTTCATGAAACTTCTACATTGTCCCTTGTTTATTTGATCATAACTAGAATACTTTTTGGCGTATCATACATAATACCATTCTTCATGACCATGGGAAAAGAAAGATATAAAAGGGTCAGCTCAAATGCTTAATAAGGGTAAACGAAGGAAATATAAATCATATCATATTCATAAGAACTAAACATTTGAAATTATTATCCTGTATATTAATGACCACAATATAACTTCACGGGATAAATCATAAAAGTGAAATTTAAATATAATATTCATAAAATAAGACATAAAATTTGGTATAATACACACATAAGAACAGACAATCGTTTTATATTAGTCGAGGATTATTGTCAAGACCATCATAGTGGATAAAGTCCATTACTAAAGCGAGATCAATACTCGTTCCAACCCTGTATTACTAAACTAGATTTACTTTCCATTTCATTAATGTCTATATCATTAGATATATGTCTTTACATAATGAATTTGTGGGATATATAGGTCCCATCCATATTATAATGAAACCATTCTTACGTATGCCACAAAACCAAAAAAACATTCACTATAGCATAACACAGGAAATAAAATGGGTTTCTTAAACATCATTCTATCATAACGTAATCCATAAATGAATTTCATAAAATTATATCCATAATTTACCCAATAAAATAAAGGTAATAATAATAGGGACAGAAATATAAACCTATCAGATCTGAGATGGAAATTAATTTTTATAAAACACTTGAGCTTCATTCCAGAGGAAAATATCCTTCCTTCTTTAAAAACATTTTCCTTCCTCAAAATACCATAACATTTTAGATGAAAACATTTTATGTGAAAATAAACTTGTAATATTATTGGTCAATCTTCAAAAAAATTAATTAATGATGAATCTGTAAAAAAAATTTCATGTCATACAAGTTAAAAAACATTATTCTCATACTTTTACCAAAAAAGTCAAAAAGTACCTCATAGAAAAAATGACAATAGATTTCATTCATACCATTTAGTAAAAATTTAACAATGTGGGAAAATGAAATCAAACAATTATTTATGGATATAAATAATATTTCTAAATTTATATTTTGTAAACATGGATGCCAGTGATACTTATACACTAGAAAATACATATGAATAAACAATCTCGGATAAAAAATGATATTTTCAAAGTTATCCCTTACCTTAGGACAGATATGCATCGTATATATCTGAAACTCATGTATAATGATTTAAATAATGTTAATAATTTATTCTAGAAACATAATCATTTTTATGATAACATTTATGGTCGTATTTTCATCTGTTTGTTAACAACATTTCATTGTTACCCATTATTTCGGTATTAACTACTTTATTTTGTTATGAATGTTTTGTCGGGAATGCTCTTATTAATATTTTGATTTTATTGTTATATCATTTTAATAATGGTATTAGAATGAATCACATCACACCATGGAGATGGTAAGCCGTACGTACGCAGGAGCAACCATATTGTTCCCATAATTGATGAATGATATTGAAGTGGATGGTGTATAGTATCTCAAAATTTGTATCATGTTATAATAAAAATAAATTGTTATTATTTCTACCATTATACCCATCCAAGTAAGGTGGTGGTGAGAAACTGATTACACCACGTCTTTGTGATAGTAAGCCATATGTACACACACGTAGGAATTTCTTTTTTCGTATGATGGATAGAAGATGAAATAGGGTTGTTTCATATTGATAATAACATATCAATATATTATTGATATTACTGTTATTACTTTATAATGAAACATATAATTAATAGGAAGTAGAAGATTAATTAAATTTAAAATAATCGGTAGAAGATATTTCCTCTTCCTCGATGTGCCCCCTTTAAATTTCTTCTTAGGTCACTATAGTTGGTCTTTGAAGAATACCAGAACCTATATAATTAAAATATGGAATTTGAGAAGGAAAAATGGCTGGTTTTGGTATAGCATTAAGCCTCCAAATGAAGTTAAGTGACAGGGGAGGATAATCCCTTTTATAATTGAGGTGGGGGTAGTTTGGAATCCTAACTAATATTAATTTATAATAAAATAAATCCACATATAAAATAATCCAAAATGTACCAATTTTGAAGATCAAATGATACAGGGTTTTAATCTCATCAACCAATAATTTTTATACAATTTTATATATCAATTTAATCATTATCATTTTAATTACCACTTAGTTTTTCTATTAAATTTTAATTGTTTTAATAAAATTATAAATTTTTAATGGTTATAAATATTTACATATATGGTGTTAATTTACCATAAATGAATATTTAATAAAATTTTAGAACTTATAATTATCACTGTGTACATTTTAAATATTTTTATGATTTTTGAATAATTTAATAAAATGTTATTTTTATAAAATTTCAATAGTGTCAATTTTGATAGTATTAATTTATTTAACTTTAAATAAAATTAAATCATAAGATAAATTACAAAAATATTTAATAAACCCCTAACATGTCATAATCACATAGAAAATTCGTTGATCACATTAATTAATTCATATGGTATTTATTTTCATAATTTTAAAACCATTTATTTAATATTTATATTACTAAAATAATTTTTACATCACTATTGTTTCCTTATGAATGGTAAATATTTAATCTATAAAAATTGTTAAAATATTACTATGATGTAGGTAATTATTTAATATTTCTAGAGACTATCTATAGTAAATATTTTATCCTTGTTATCCATATATTAAAATTAATATACTTATATAAAATGAGATTGTGATGTTTTTTCACATTCTTTAGTTTTTATTACATTCAAGTCATATTCATAGGTAAGTGTCCATACAATGATTATATTTCAAAAAAAAGATGGTAAGGGTCGAATTTAGTCATCCAGTAAGATTTTTATAGGTGTTAAGGTAATTTTATAATATTATTTTTCACACTTAATTACCTGATTTACCATTAACCATGGTAATAAAATAATTACCAATGTTTCTATTCATAATGCACAAAAATAAAAGTAGCACATTAAAATTATTTATACATACTGGTTGAAAATATGACATCAATTTATCAAAATATAAAACACATAATTTGTAGTAATTAATTTAATATTAATCTCGTTGTCGAAATGAAAAAATGGGTTTTAAAAGTTAAAACATTGCAAAAGATTGAAATGATTTTACCTATATATTCAATGTAATATTAATGATAATGACATAAATTATATTAAATTGTAAATTTTTTTTTCTATTTATACTTTCAAACCATTCAATTTTATAATTTCACCATATAAATTATCTCATTGAAAAAAATTTCTTAATTAAAATTTAGCGTATTGTTACTATTCATCAAACATGAAAGTTATCAGAAAAATATCAATAATTTACCCAAAGATAATTTATATTTCCTGATTCAAAATAAAATCGTAATTTAGTCATATATAAATTATTAATGTGTCAAATTCTTAATTTAAAATGGGTTCACCGTTCAAAGGTGTAAAATTATCCTCTTAAAGAAATAGGTTCTTATATATCAAATAGAGTTTTATTAATAACCTATAATTAAAATATCCATCATATGAATATCAAAAATATTTTATTAGGTCAATAACACATGTATATATCATTAACCTAATTACCAAAATTAATTCACACCATAATATACATATCTAATTGATTTATATTTTTCATAAAAATTATTTTCCAATGAATTCATAATGCATTTTCATAAGTTAGTGATAATTATTGCCGCTAACCTAATAGCTAGAATTTAACATTAATTTTATATTAAGGGAATATCACAGATCTCTTAACTCACTATTTAGTGTAAAAAAATCTAATAAAGAATAAAAGTTATTTAATGAAAATAGGTCATAAAACATCTGAGTGTTACATTCTACCTCTATATAACTGAATTTCACCCTCTAAATTTGTCACTTGGAAACAAAAAGATGAGGATACATCTCCCTCATCATTTTCTAAAGTTCCCATATAGCTTATTCAAATTGGTGGTTCCTTCATAAAACATTAACCAAGTGAGTGGTCCTATTTCATCGAATGTTTTTGCTACGGATCCAGAATCTCTATCAGTTGTTCTTCATAATAAAGATCTTGCTCCCACGGTAGTAATTATAATCTTAGTACATGTAAAGGATTTGTTATATACTTTCTCATGAGAGATACATGTAACACATCCTTAACATGAGATAAATTATTTGGAAGTTTCAATCATTAAGATACCTTCCAAACAATATCTAGTATTTCAATAGAACTTATATACTTAGGTCTTAGCATTTTCTTCTTTCCATATAAAATTACTCTCTTCCACAAAGATGTTCATTTGAACACCTTATCACCCACTTCAAACTCTACGTCTTTTCTTCAGTTTTCATCACAACTTTTTTTTTGACTCTGACCTTCTCTTATGTGTTGTTGAATATATCTGAAATTTTATTCCGTTTCATCAATAAGATCAGGTCCAAATAGATTTCTTTCCACAACTTCATCCCATCAAGTTGGAGTTTTGTAAGTCTTTCTATATAGGTCTTTATAAGGATCCATCTGAATGCTGGAGTGAAAGATATTATCGTAAGAAAATTTCAACCAATGGTAGATATTGATCACAAATACCTTTAAAATACATTGAAAAATATCTCAACATGTATTCCATAGTTTGAATTGTCTTCTCAGACTGACCATATGTATGAGGATGATAAGAAGTGTTGAAACATAACTCTATATCTAGAGCATGATAAATTCTTCACCAGATCATTGAAGTAAACCTCGGATCTCGATAGGATATAATGGAATGTGGTACTCTGTGAAATCTTACCACTTCCTTTACATATATCCTTGAAAGATGATCGAAAGAAAAATACAATTTAATTGAAATGAAGTGTGCTGACTTTGTATGGTGGTCAACTATAACCCAATAGAATTATTTCCATTGGATATTTTTGTGAAGTCCAATGAACATGTCTATAGTGATGTTATCCTATTTCGGTTATGTTATGGGTAATGGTTGTAACATCCCCTTATACTTCTATCTCTGGGCCATAACTTTCTAACAAACCACGCATCAACAGACTTATTCGGCGACATCTCTTTTCATGCCACCCATCTAAAAGTACTCAGTCAGTTCCATGTACATCCTTGTGCTTCTTGGGTGAATAGAGAATGAAGAGCTATGTGTCTCGCGCAATAGATCTTTTAATTATGGTATTAGAGGAATACAAACCCAGTTTCTAAACCTTTTTATTTCATCACAGTCAAGGTTTAATTTAGGAAACTTTCTCACCATCCTTTATAGCTTTATATCTAAATTTCATTCCCCTTTAATTTTCACCAGTATATATGGTTAAACATTCATTTGAGAAAGTTAATATTTCTCCAATTCTAATAAAATTTAAAGATCTATCCTTTGTAAATACATAAATATATGATCTTTTAGGATCCTCATTATGGATAAGCTAGCTTGGTATTTTTGACTCAAAGTACATGCCACCTTGTTCACTTTCCTATGGAGGTAATGTATTGAGTAGTTGTATTGTTTGATCAACTACAGCCATCTTCTTTGGTTCATATTCAGATCCTTTTGTGTGAATATATTTTTTAATATTTTATAATCGGAATAAATATCACACCTTTCACAATAAATATAATTCCTCCATATTTTTAATTCAAATATTACTGAATCTAACTCCAAAGTATGAGTTGGGTACTTTTTCATGTATTTTCAACTTTCATGAGGGATAAGCTCTCACCATATCATTTTTCATGAGAACAAATCCCATCCCAATCTTGTATGCATAATTTTATATCACAAACATTTCTCTAATACAAGGCTATGTGAGAACATGTGCAGAGGCTGACATTATTTTTATATCTATTAAATTATCTTCTCATTCCTCTATCGAAACAAACTTAAATCCTTTCCAAGTCAACATTGTTAGTGGATTATATAATTTTGAAAAATCATTCAAAAACGTCAATAATATCCATCCAAACAAAGAAAACCTCATATCTCAGTTAATGTTGTTGTTATTGACCATCTTTCAATATCCTATGTTTTCGTTTTATCCACAGATATCCCCTCTCTTGAGATTTTGTGACCCAAAAATGAAAATTTTTTAAGCCAAAATTCACACTTGGAAAATTTGACATAATGATTCTCCATTCTTGGTGTCTTCAGTACAATTCTCAAGTGATCTTCCTGTTCTTCCTTGATATTTGAATAGATAAAAATATCATCTATAAAGACTACCACAAAATTATCAATATAGTCTCTAAAGACTTCATTCATTAGATCCATAATGATATAATGGGACATTATTAAGACCAAAAGGCATCACTATAAATTCATAGTGTCTATACCTTATATGGAATGTCGTCAGTGATACATCCTCCTTTATGACCCTTAATTGATGATATCATGAACAAATATTAATCTTGGGAAATTATTGGGGTCCACATAGTTGGTAAAATATGTCATCAATGTGTGGGATATGATATTTTTTCTTGATAGTTATCTTGTTATGTTCTCGATAATCAAGGAAAAGTCTCATTGATCCATCTTTCTTCATAAAAAACAGAACTGGTGCTCACCAAGGTGTCACACTATGGTGTATGAATCCCTTATCAATATTCTCTTGGAGTTTCTTTTTCAATTCCTAAAACTCATGTGGGGCTTTTATAATCGGTTTCATTAAAATTGGCATAGCACCCAGAATGAGTTCTATTGAAAACTCAACTTCAGGATTTGGTGTAAGACCTACAAATTCCTCTAGAAAGACATCATAAAACTCCCATATAATGGGTGTATTCATAATTATGAGTTTCTTCCCAACCATTTGAGATAAATAACCTTCATTTATTGGAATAATGACCCTTAATATTGAAGAAATTTCTACAAGAATATTATATTGATCATTGCATCGATAAATGATCATATATTAATCTGGAATATGAAATGAGACATCCATTCTTTAAAAATTTATATGATCACCATAGAAATAAATCCAATCCATGCCATTAATCACATAAAATTACACTATAGGATGGATAACAAGATTTTAAAGAAGAACATTCCCAAAAACTTCAATCAAAGAAGAATAATAAAATTTGGATGAGACTATTGTTCTATTTGGAATTGTCATAGATAAATCAACATCCAATTATTGAGGTAATATGGTGATACCAATAGAATAGTATTCATAAATAAAAGAGTGGCTAAATCTAGAATAAAGTATAACATTTTATACATTAGAGTGGATGCTAAGTGTACCTTTCTCTAAATCATTATCATACTCCATGTCACCGATAGTTGTTTCATGAGACATTCATTTTCCTATGTCTTTAAGATCTTATTGATGTTGATCATCATCAATAACCCTTTGATTAGGGAATTGATTGGCATAATGACCCATTTCCTTGAACTTGTAACATTGATGTGTAGGAGGTTCTTTATGTGTATCCTTTTCTTTGATCGCATTATTAGACATCTTTTTCCCATCAACTTGGTATTTAATTTCCCGATGACATTCTTTTACACACTTAAAACATTTACTAGTCACTTTATAAAAATTCCCTCCATGTTTATTTACACACTATTAGGATAACGTAAAACTCATCTTATTTTTATTGTGGTCTTTAGATTTTAATTTTAATTTGATTTTTATCTTCTTATTAAAACCATATGGTTGGTGGGTTACTCTAATATCCATCTCATATTTGATATAACTTCGAACAATTTCCTCATTCATATTAAAGTCCCTTATGGATAATTCCCTTTGAAGATTTGGTTTTAAGACACTAAAGAACCAATAAATTTTACTCTCAAATTTGATAATAATTCTAGATTCATACCTTGAAATTGTTGTCAAATTTTCTTTGTAGGTACCAACAGATTCTTCATCATTTCACTTAAGATCAAGGAAATCCTTCTCCATATTGGTTTGAAAATTCAAGGAATGTAATTATTGAAAAATAAGTTCTTTAAATCATCCCATTCCATGGACTCAATTTCATCTATTTGCCTTATATTATTGATAAGATTCCACCATTGATAAGATTCACCTTCAAAACGATATAATTTTAAGAGGAATTTATCATGTTAATAATATTGTAGAACAAAAAATATCTTTTTAGGGGTATTTATCCATTATTTAGGAACTAATGGATCAGATGACACACTAAATAAAGGTAGACACTGCCTCATGATGGATTCAACAAAATGATGCTACCTTCTTCGATCTTTTGGAAGTCTAGTATGATTTGTAGTATGAGAGAGTTGTGTGAGAATACATAAACTATTTTTTTCCAGCTCCCACAACATTTGGTTTCTTAGGGGAAAATAATTGCATTGACCATAACATTCATCGTTAATGTGGTTCCATCAGGTTCTATCTATTCCCTAAAACCAAGAAACATAGTGTGAGAAAAACTAATCATAATAGGAAAACCTCATAATCTACCATAAAATTTAAATTTAGGAACCATTAGGCTCTATCCTAGGATTTTAATGTTCATTTGTAAAACAATGGGATTGTATCCTACACTTAGACATACCTTAGGGTTCTTACTAAGGATTTCTCATACAAGTTTCCAAATGTTAACTGTGCCTTTGTTATGATATAAACTATAGTGACCCATAATTTACATACATTGATATTATTTCAGAATTTAAGTATATTCATTACAACATATAAGAAATCCATGACATGCATGTATGAGTATAGTGTCTTTAGAAACTAGGAAACATAAACTACTGGTTCATAAAACTTCTACATTATATACCATTTATTTCATCATAACTAGACTCATTTATGGTATATCATACTTAATAAACTTATTCATGACCTATAGAAAAGAAACATATAAAAGGGTGATTTGAAATGATCAGTAGTTATAAACAAAGTAAATATTAATCATATCATATTCATAAGAACATAACACTTGAAAATATTATCTTGCATAATGAATATCGCAATATTATGTCATGGGATAAATCATAAAATATCAATGTAAACCTTATAGTCATAACATAAGACATGAAATTTTGTGTCATACACCCATAACCATAAAAATCATTTCATATTGGTCAAGGATTATTTTCCAAGACAATTACACTAGACAAGGTCCATTACTGAACTGAGATCACTACTCGTTCCATCCATGTATTATAGAACCAAATTTACATTCCGTTTAAGTAATGTCTATATCATTTGATATAATTATTTACCGAATTAATTGGAGGGAGGTATAGTTCCCATATATCTCATAATTAAAACATTCATACATTTTCCCCAAAAAAATAAAAGCATTCACTATAGCATGACCCCTGAAATAAAATGGGTTTATTAAACATCATTCTATCATAGCGTAATCCATAAATGGATTTCATAAAATTAACTCCATAATTTACACAATAAAATAAAGGTAATAATAATAGGGATATAAACATAAACCTGTGTAATCTTAGATGGAAAATAATTTTGATTAAATACTTGAGCTTAATTCCTAAGGAAAATATCATTCCTTATTCAAAAACATTTTCCCTTCTCAAAATACTATACAATTTTAGAAGAAATAATTTTATGAAAAAGTATCCTTATAATCTTATAGTAGAATATTAGAGGTAGTAAATCATTTTGAAATCATAAAAATCCATTCATGCTGTACAAGTTAAAAAAATTTCTTGTTATACTTTTTTCAAAAAGGTCAAAAAGTAACTCGTACCGAAATCAACAAAAGATTCCATTCATATCATTTAGTAAAAATTTTCCAATGGCTAAATTTGAACATAAAAACTTATTAATGGACATAAATAATATTTTTGAAATACATATTTAGGAATCATGGATTTGAATGATAATTGGACTCTAGTAAATACTTATGAATAAACAATCTTGGATACAAAACGTGATTTGAAAAGTTATCCCTTACCATAGGTCTAATATGCTTCATATGTATTTGTATCTCTTATATAATGATTGATATAATGTTACTGATTTATTCAAGAATCATAATAATTTTTATTATAACATAAATGATCTTATTTTCATCTATTTGTTAGTAACATTTCATTATTACTCAATATTCATGTATTAGCTGCTTTATGTTCTTAGGCATGTTTTGTTGGATAAGTTCATATTTTTATTGATAAGTTATAGATATATCATTAAAATAATGGTATTTTTATGATATATATCATATTTATTCATTTAATTAATTTATATAATCATGGTTCAAAGAGTATTGTGTAGAACATATCACATCGCATTGTGGAGACGGTAAGCCACACACACGCATGAGCGGCGATATCATTCCAATAATTGTTGAATGCTATTGAAGTGGGTGGTGTATAGTATCTCAGAATCAGTATCATGTTATAATAACAATATATAGTTATTATTTCCACTATTATACTCAGCCATGTAAGGTGGTGGTGTAAAACACATTACACCATGGCATGGAGACGGTAAGTCATATGTACACACCCACTGTGATTTCGTTTTTCGTAGGATGGATAGAAGGTAAAATAGAGTTGATTAATATTTATAATAACATATATGTATATGAGTGACACTTATGTTATTACTTTATAATGAAGTTAATAATTAATTTGAAGTATAAGAAGAAAAAAATTGTAAATAATCGGTAGAATATATTACCTCTTCCTCAATGTGCCTCCTTCAAATTTATTCTTAAGACATTAGAGTTGGTATTTTAAGAATATCAGAACTAATATAATGAAAATAAGAATGTTTAGAAAGAAATATTTCATGGGACAGAAGACATTGAAGGCCAAAAATGAAGTGAAGATATGAGCCAAGAGGTTCCCTTTTATAATTGAGGTGAGGGGCATGTTTGTAAATCTCTAAAATATTAATTTATAATAAATTTAGACCCCACATAAAATCCTTCAAAATGTCCCAATTTCAATTCATAGATGATATAGTGTTGTAATTTAATAATCCAATAAATTTAATACAAGTGTTTATGTCAATTTAATCACTATCATTTTGAATAACACTTAGTCATTCAATTTAATTTTAATTGTGGTAATAACGGCCTAAATTTCTAATGTTTATAAATATTTACTTATGTGGTGTTAATTGACCATAAATGATTATTTTATGAAATATATGACCTTATAGTTATAAATATGTATTTTGAAAATGTATTTATGTTTTTTAAATAATTTAATAAAATGTTATTTTTATAAAATGTCAATATTGTTAATTTTGAAAATATTAATTTATTTTACATTAAACAAAATTCATACAAAAGATCAATTCGAACCAAAATATTTAACACACTCCTACAATGTCATATTAACCTAGATAATTCATTGATAACTTTAATTAGTTCATATTGTATTTCAATTAATATTTTTAAAACTATTTATTTGATATTTCTATTAATAAAATATTTTTTTACATCTCTATTGTGTCATCATTAATGGTCATTATTTAATATATAACAATTATATATAAATATATATGATGTATTTAGTTCATTTATATTTCTATAGACTATCTATAGTTGATATTATCTCCTAGTTATCCATATATTATAACTAATATACATATATATAACGAGACTATGGAATTTTGTCACATTCATTAGTTTCTATTACATTCCTACCTTAATAATTGGTAAGTTTCCATAAATTGATTCCATTTCCAAAAAAGATGATAAGGGTCGAATTTATTCTTCTAATAGGATTTTTATAGGTGTTAAGGTAATTTTATAATATTACTTTTACCCTGAATTACACCATTTACCATTAACCATGGCAATAATATAATTATCATTCTTACTATTCATAATTACCAAAAATAAAAGTATCCTATTAACATAATTTGGAGATACTGATTCTAAATATAGAATCAATTTTTATAAATTTAAAACACATAATTTGAAGTAATTAATTTAAAATTAATCCCATTGTTGAAATGAGAAAACAGGTTTTAAAAGTTAAAACATTGCAAAAGATTAAAAAATATTTATTTATGAATTCAATGTAAACTAATTATAATTAAATACATTATATTAGATGGTAAAACTTACTCTATTTATACTTTAAACCCATTAAATATTGTAATTTAACCATATAAATTAACTAGATGAAAAAAGTTATTTTTAATTAAAATTTAACCTATTTTTACTATTCATCAAAACATGAAAGTTATCATAAAAATATCAGAGTTTTACCCAATGTAAATTTTTATGTCCTAATTCAAAATAACATGTATATTTTTTTATATAGAAATAATTAATTTGTCAAAATATCAATTCAAAATGGGTTCTTCATTTAAAGGTGTAAAATTATCCTTTTAAAAAAATAGGTTCTTATGCATCAAATATAGTTTTATTCATACCCTATGTCTAAAATAACCATTATAGGAATATAAAAAAAAATTTATTAATTATATAACATTTATATATTATTAATTTCATTACCCAAATTAATTCACTCAAAAATATAAATATCTAATTGATTTATATTTTTGATAAATAATTAATAGCCAATGATTTCATAATACATTTTCAGAAGTTAGTTATAAATATTACCAATAACCTAACAACTTGGATTTAATGGTAATTTTATATTTTGGTCATATATTAGTATGTTTAAACTCAAAATTGTGTACAAATCAAGATACTGAAGAATAGAAATTATATAAAGAAAATATTTCATAAAAATATGTTGGTATTACAAAAAGGTTCTTAATAAAGTAAATAATGAACATAATTTTTTCATTCTGGTAATTAAATAATGTATGAGATGAGCATGACTAAATTTTATATTCTTTATTTTTTTTTTCAAAATCATCTTTTATTTTTTATCCTTCTAACTCTTTTCTTCTATATATATATTATTCTAAATGCTTTAAGAAAATTTTTATTTATGATTGAATGGTTAATAAATTTAAATTTTTACCATATTTTACTTCTTTTACAATGTTTCAAAAATGAAATATTTTTATGGTTTATGTAAGGGATACATTACATTCAAAACATTTATTTAATGGTTTCAATGATTAAATTTTTTTAATATTTTTCTTCCATTTCCATATTCAAAATATAAATTTATTAATGTATTTATATGTACATAAATGAATTAAAAATAAAATTCAATATATATTTTGAAATTAATTTAATGGTTTTAAAAAGGAAACTTTTTATGTATTTTATATAGAACATTTTTAATTTATTTATAAAATAAAAAAATATTGTTTTATTTTCACATATACGGCATCAAATAAGTTTCTTAACACTGTAATCATTATTTAATATTTGGGGAAATTTATTATCATTATTTTTTATTCAAATAAGACCATATTTCACTTTATTTTATTTCTTTTAAAAACTATTTTTCTACGGAATAAGAATTTCGATACATAGAAATGTTTTTATAATCGGTGTAAGGTGTCTTTCAGAACTACCCTTTACTATTGGGTTCTGATTTTTGTCTCAGTAACCCACTTTCTCTAGATTTAAATTCATGAAATTATTCTAAACTTTTCAAAATATGTATCTTATATATATACCTATCTTATTTTCCTTTCCATTTAAAGGTTAATATATTCCTTATGTTAATTTATAAAATGCATTATATATGAAATTCCATTTAATTATGATAAGAATGAAGATTATTAAACGTATTTCTTTTCATGGATAATTTGTGTTTTATATCGTATGACTAATTTCATATTTTGGAACACATAATCATGAAGATGTTTTTGTGTCTGTTCCTAGATAGTTCTCCAATACATTATTTATATGTTTAGTCTCATGAGATGATATGTATAGGATTGGAGACTAAACCTAATCCACTATGGCACTATGTGTGGCATGTGATGTTGACTTGGAAGTTATCCAAGACATATGATTATGCCATTTTTTATTATATAACATTTTCTATGTTTCTATGATCTTATTATATCATGTTCTTGATGTTATACATCTATGTGATTACTCATGAGATTATATTTAATGAAAAGTATATGTTACTTCACAAGGGTGAGATGTATAACTTCTTTTGAAAAAGTTTTAATATATTATTCATGGTTTAAAATGATCCTTAATGTTTTTTATTTTTCATTAAATATTTGTTATGAAATGATTTATGGAAATAATTGGGATGAAAATTTGATTTCTTTGGTAGTCAGATGTTTGTCTTGAACCCAAAGATTAATATTGAAAAATAAAAATCTATTATAAGTATTCATAAACTAACATTTTCCTATATATCTATTTTATATGACCCTTAAAGAAATTTTTTTTCATCCTATTTTTTAAAATCGTTTTCAAATGGAATTAAGGATGATCAAGTACAGTGATGATTTCAAGATGAAAATTTTGAATATATATCATGAAAATAAAACTTATTGCATCAAGAAACATTTTTTGTGAGAAAAATGAATACTAATAGGAAGTGTACCCTTTTGATGTATTATTTAATTATTTAAGGGTGATGTCCTAATTCTCGAAAAAAATAAACTTTAATGAACCTAAAATGTAATAAAATTAAATCATGACTTAAATAACAAGATTATATAATGTTTAAGGTTGATTCATTATAGATGGTATCATAGTAAATGTTTTAGATAACATTGGATATTTGGATGTTTTCACGTGATGTTAACTTATGATTTATGGATATGATCATGGTTTTAAAACTTTAATTTTCATCAAAAATTTAATGTCAATGACACCCCTTTTAATGTTTTATGTTATGGGATTTTAACATTATTAGTGTAATTTTGGGATATTTTTTATTGGTTTGATGTATAGATAACCCTTGGGATAAACTTGATGTATTATTTTAACAATAATTATCTTTTAAAAAGTTTTAAGATTTTGATACCCTTTAGTGTTTATATGATCTTTGATGATTAATTTTATCCTAAAGGATGTTCATCCAGATTATACAGATGTTAAAAGTATTATATTAATATAGATTTAATAAAAATGATAGCTTTTTGTATCTATAAAGGTCACCGGGCTTGAACCCACAACAAAATGAAAACAATTTTTATCACATACCATTGGCCTATGCGATGTCTTGTCCTGTATGATTTTTTTAAATGATATGAACGGGAAATATTAATTTAATTTTGGGAGCATATGTTTCATAGTAAAAATTACCTTTGGATTGGAATGTGATTTGGTGATTAGGTGATAAATGTTATTTTTAAATAATTATTTTATTTTGGGAACCTTATATGATTACGGTAAATAAAACTTTATGGGATTTCATTTAAGGAATAAAGGTTGAATTACACTTTCTAATCATATATGATTTTAACTAGACTTTATAGAGATTTTGTTTATTTATGGAAATTTTTATCATATCTTGGTGATTCTATGATTAAATAATATACATTTATGGTATCATAAATCAAGAGTGATTGATGTTATTTGGAGATAAATATTCAATTTATTTTGAAATCATATGTGTTCAGATCATTCTAATTTTTAGGCTTAATTATTATCCTAGAATATTTTTTACAAATTTGAGTTTTTTTATTTATAAAATGATCTAAATAAAAATTTAAATTTTATTATTGATGATTTGGAGAATATTTTTGTGTTTATTTATATGAAATTTTACTATTTCTGGTAATTATCTTACCTTTATCAAATTATTTATTCCATGGTGAATTTATAAAGAAAAGTTGAATATCTTGTTATCTTTTTGAGGTTTATGTGATCTACAAGAAGTTAATTTTAGTGCTTCAGGCATGAAAAATTGATCTTGAATACTCATAATTTATATAATACTTGATATTTTTGTGGACATTAATTAATGTATGGAGTAATAATTTTCAAGAATATTTCTTTATTTTCTTATTATACATGGTAATTCAATTTTTCAACTTTTGGAGAATGGATCCTGAAATTAAAATTTCAATCATTTTTTTATAAATTGATGGTCACTTCTCCCACTATAAAAAAAGGAGAAAGTATAACATTATATCATAAATAGATCTTAGTTATATAATCCATGTTTTTAATTACGTCCAATTTTATCCTTTTTAAAAACACTATTTTACATTATTTTAGATGAACTTTTTTTCTCTTTTCTAATTTTTAAGGGGATGTTTTATTAACCCTTTTAATGATCTTGATTTCCACAAATATATTTTCAGATTTCAAAGCCTTTTTTATCAAGACCAAGTTATAATTGAAAGGATGAAATTTATTAAAGGGGGAATAATTTATCACCTAGTGACTTTAATGAAAAATAAAACTATATTCGATAGCATATATTACAAACAACACCAAACCTAAATTAACCCTAAAATATTACTATTCATATGTGATAGTTATAACATTTCCATTAAATTGGAGAGTATGAATATGAATAATTAAATTATGAAAATTATATATTTTTCACATGTATATAATATATTCACTAGTTATAAATTAATTTTATATTAAAATAAAAAACAAATGAAAATAAAAAAAAGTTATTTCTGAAAAATAAGTTTTATGTGTGCATTGGGTTTTTATCTTAATAAATTAAAATATTCACTATTTTTAAGTTATTTAACATAAATTTATATATAATAAATTAAATAAAATTTATTATCATTCATCTATTATGTTTTCTTGTCCTTAGATAAAAATAAATCCAATTTTATATTTATAACCCACATTTTTTTAAAAAAAGTTTTGTCATGTTTTGTGAACTTATTTTAAAATTAAATTCATCAAATTTTATAGAATTCACTTAAAAATGAAATATATTTCTGAAACAAAACAAGTAAATTATCATATATAGAAGTTTTGATAATTTTTTGAAAAGATTACTTTTTCAATGAATAGTGAGAAATATGATTTTTATTAAAAAGTGTCTTTTTTTAAATAATTTACCAAGTTCCATTATTTAAAATGATATTAAACTTAATATTTGTTAAATAAGATTATTATTAATCCAATTTTCCTTATTATAATCAATTTTTGGTTGAGATTTTATATAAAAACATTCCATACTTATAAGGATATCCTCTTTTGAAAACAGAATTTCGACTTGTTTATGGGTTTAATATTAAATTAAATTATAAAAATTATATGAAATGGAATTAATAATATTTATTTAATTTTAAGAATTATAATAATTAATATTAGTTAATAATTTAATATTTATTTTCATTCATTGTGAATTGTAACTATAGTAAATAAATATCCCCAAGGTAAGCATAAATTTGGAAACTAGTGCTAAAAAATAATATGATAATGACTAAAATATGACCCTAACACATAAATATATTCAATTATATTAATATTTTTTAGTAATTTTTATCCATGTCTATAATATATGTCCCCTTGGTTCCATACCTCTTTGATTTGTTCTATTATAATAATTAAGTAAAAAATAAAGATGAAAATATCCCTTTCTTTCTTTTAATAATAATAATATTTTATGATGTGAATAAAAATAAAATATGTTCACATATAAATATTAACATGAAATAAAAATTTCATTCTCTATCTTGGTAATTTATTTATAATTATTAGTGATTATATAATTACCTTAAAATATTATGCATCGCAGACACATAATTTATTTAATTAATAGTAAAATAAAAAATGAATATAAAAATATTAGTTGTAACTGATTTAGAAGGAATTATAATTTTACACAAAATATTTAGGAAAATATAACATTAAGTGTTGTTTTAATGTAATATATTGAAATTTATTTGATTTCATGTTGATTTCCATATCATATTAAATGAATAGTTCTAAAAATGGAATTAATGATATTTTATGATAAATACTAATTTATTAAATGATTTAAAATTTTTTACAATCATATCAGCATCAGTTTAATAGTTAAATTTTCAAATTATCAAACATGATATATTTATTGGAACATTTTTCTATAATAGTCACTATCTTTTCTAGAAAAATAGTAAAAACATTGTTATCACAATAACTGTATAAAGGGATAAACACGGGTTAAAATAAACAAATATGGGTGAAAACAATCATCCAAAAATTTCCAAATTTGATTGGATGATATAATTTTGACCCACCCTCATCATAGATTATAACATTATTAGCTTGGATCCTTTTTTTAAAAAATGAATTTAATTTATATTAATTTAATATTTGATGGAATTACAAATGTCCTTGTCCCCTCAATTACATAATTGAACCTCCTATCCTCATTTATTTACATTTAAAAATCCTTTTTATTGTCAAATACTAGAAATATCGCTTTTTTAATTCCCTCCCCACACCCTAGAGGCCTTATTTTTAATATAAATCCAATCTAGTAAGGCATTAATTATAATCCTAAACAGGTTTTCTGAAGATGTGGAAATGTTCCTTATCAAGCGTTTTCTTATTTATTATTCTACCATGTTAAAATATTATTTAACCATTCTGATATAAAAATATCATTATCTCTCATGTAATTATTTTTTTATTTTAATGTAATAAACTAAACCCATCACCTCTTCCATCAAATGGTAAATGAAACCACTGTTGGTGTGTACAACAGACTACCACCTTCCAAACCGATGTAATTACTTTTCCATCATATCCTCTATGGGATATTTATGATGATGTATTTAATATATATATATATATATGATACTAATAAATTATTTATCATGGGTAAAATTAATATATCATATATATTTTTTACATTTCCCTTCAATGAAAGATGATAATGTTGTTCGTGTGTATGTGTGGATTACCACCACTACGAAGAGATGTGATTCATTTTTAATTAATACATCACATGGATGATATATATAAGTGTATTTGAGAAATAAAATGTTATTTATGATATAGTTATCATTATTAAAGGACTAAACAACACTTACCTAATTTTCATCATGATCGTTGAAAAATATAAATGTTACACAAACGTACACATGACCCACCGCCTCTATTATTGTAAAATAGATCATTTTTCCGAACCATAATTAATGGTTCGTTTTAATGGTATAATTTATTTATTAAAATGATTATTTTTCCAAGATTATTATTCTATATATGTTGAAATAATGACCTCATTTACTTTATTCAACCCACCGAAGTCATATTGGACTTAGGTTTCCAATATCGTCTGACCTGTACATAAATGATTAAGTAATAGATTATAACATGATAGTGAGTAAAATAAATTGTATTGTAAAATTGAAACTATTATTAGGAAATTAAATAGTTGAATAATGTTTTTATTCATGATTATATAGAATGAATGTGATAAGTTATTCTTATGGTAATGAAATTTCTTTTAAAACCCCTTTTAAAAGTTTCTCCTTCCAAATATTTTTATTCCACATTCATGCTCTTTGAAATAGATCAAGAAATATTTTATTTATGAATTAATGAATTATAAAGATTATTTTTTTTACATATTTTTCATTATTTAAATTCTTTTAAATGAATATTTTTATGGTGTAAGTAAGAGACAATTCTCTTTTAAGACCCTTATTTAAAATTTTTTAATGATTAATTTTATAAATCTTTCACTTTCATATTCATATTCCAAAAATTATTCTTTTAATACATTTCTATGTAAAAATGAGTTATAAAGGGAAATTTATATCTATTTTTACTTTAACATAAAAAAATAAAAATTAATACTTATATTTATATTATACAAAACATTTCAGTTTCTTCACAAAATAAAAAATCAATAATATATTTTAATGTATAAAACATCAATAGTTTTCCTTCCACCACCACCATTATATAATAATTGGATTTATTTATGAATTTACATGTTTTATTCAATGAAAATAAGTCTTTTCCATTGTTATAAGTATTTTATAAAGGGGTTTTGAATGGAATAGATATTTTGATATCTGTAAATGTTTTTCAAATTAGTGTTCGGGATCTTTCCCAGCCACCATTTTAATTGGGGTTATGACCTTTCTCTATATAACCCACTTTATGTCTATATTTAATGTTATTTAATTATTATAAAGTATCCATATATTTCTCTCACATATATACCTAGATTATTCATCTTTCTTATCATGGGGTGAAACAATACTTATGTTCATTTTTCAAATGCCATCTTTAAGAAATATACGTTCATTATGATAGAATGAATGATTATACAACATATTTCATTTCATGGGTAATTCATATTGTATACCCTATGATTTAATTACTTTTTAATTGAACACACAATCATTTTTATATTTTGATGTGTGTTTCTTAGATAAATCTTTAATAAATTGGATAAATCATTAGTCTCATGAGATGTTATGTGTGAGATTATAGAGAAAACCAAATCCACAATGGTACTCAGTCCACCATGTGATTTTTTCTTGGATTTAAGTCTTGAGTTATGTTTATGTCATATATTTTTTTATTCAATATTCCCTATTTTTCTTGATCTTATGTCTCCATGTTATTTATCTTACACTATCATGTGATTTCTCATGACCTTTTTTTTAAAGAAAATTATATGCTGCATTAATAGTGTAAAATTATAACTTCTTATGAAAATATTTTCATAATTTTTTCATGAATGGAAAGAAACCATTAAGATTTTTCTTTTTACCTTAATATTTATTATGGAATGATATGTTGAAATGTTGTGTAGAAAATTTTCTATAATTCGTAATAAGATGTTTATTTTTATTCTAAAGATTAATTTTAAAAAAAGAAAAATCTCTTCTAACTATTGATTAACTAACATGCTTCGTTATTTCTATTTATATGTCAGTTAATAATCTTTTTGTGCTCATAAAATGTTTTAAAAAATTTCCACATAGTCTTAAGGATGATTAGATACAAGGATGAGGTCCATATGTATATTGTGAAGATATGTCATGAAATGAAAACATGTTATATCATAAAAGATTTATTTTGTGGAAAAAATGGATACTAATTATGAGTGTTGACATTATGATATAATATTTATTTCTATATGGGTTATGAGATAATTCTATAAGATGATAAATCATAAATATCTAAATATATTAAAATGAATTATTTAATTAAAGCCCATGATTATTTATTGTTTAATGATAGGTAATTATATATGATCTGTCAAATATTAATTTCAGTGCTTCGGGCTGGAAAATTTAATCTTGAATATTAATTTAATTGATTATGGTTTTATATAGAAGTATAAATGCGTTTAAGTACAAATAATGTCTAAAATTATTCTTTTTAAATCATAAATAAATCAAGTAGATATGTTATCTCATATGGTAAATGAATTCCTCAACTCAATTAAGATGAATATAAATCTATCAATTTATAAATACAATGTATATCTCACTTAAAAATTATCATTTTTGAAACCCATAAATAATATAATGATTCAAACTTCATTTTAGAAATATTTAATTATGATATACTATGTTTAGTAGTAGTGAAATAGAAATTTATTATTATGATAGAATCAATATCATATTTTATTATTATTTCACTATATACTAATTCTAGTAACTGATAATTAAAATTTGTAGGGTAAAATTTATTGAATGGGTGTATAATTTAACACCTCAATATTTTAGAATATATTTATTTTTAAATAAATTATAAGGGTTCCATGGATTTCTTGATATGTAGGACTATGCTTAAAATGAACAATGATATATTATAACATAGTTTTTAAATTGATGGGTATGAATAGTATTTAAAAAAATTATGAAATATAGATACCAATTTTTTAATCAATTATAGTTCATTGATTAATTTATAATAAATAAGTACTCTATTTTTGGTAAAGGAATTTTATGGTTTAAAAATATTATTTCTTGAAAAATATTTTTTATTTCATTTTTACATAGAAATTGTAATTTATTTGAACACTTTTTAGAAATTTTATTTATGTATAAAAATTTCTAAAATCTTCATATCAATATTATCTTTCGATGAATTTTTTGGATTTATCTGAATAATTTTATTTTTATATGAATATTGAAAATAACAGCTTTGTAAAACTCTCATTTATTTTCATCAAATAAAGTAATGTAAAAGTAAAATTATGTTTTGAATATTAGATAAAAGTAAAAAAAATTATCAATTAATTGTAAATATTATAAATATTTGTATATTAATCATCATTATACTTCATATTTGTATAAGTTCATTTTTTGGTTTAAAAAACATTTTCTTAAAAACTATTTTCATTACACTTATGAATTTAAATTAAAATTGAATTATGACACTTGTATAAATTTAATATTGGAAAAAAATTTCCATATTTTTATTCTGGGGGTAAAATTTGGTAAATTTACCCCATTTTAGTCATTATGAATAGTAACTCTGAAAAATATATGTCTCCTTAGTATGGGTAAAACGGCTAAATTATGGTTGAAAATATGAGATAAGGTCTCAAAATCAACCCAAAACATGATTTTATTTAATAATATGGTATTAATTATACTGAATAAATCCTAAAATATAATATATTTCATTTTGGTTCAATTTTCCCTTGATAATGACATTTGAATTATTTTATTTTAAAAATTTACAAAATGTCCCTCTCTTTCTTCTAATATCTATAATATATTTGAATTGGGATTAAAATAATTTACAATTAATAATACATGTTTATTTTAAATATGTACACATTATTTTTGTTATGATAATTATTTTCAATTTTTAGGGATACTATAATTACATTAAATACTTATGAAATTATAATACGGTTCTTGTGCAAGTAGTAGAACAGTCTTGGTAAATTATTATAAAATAATAAAATTAATATTTTTCGAATGGATTGTTTTATTATAATAATATAATAGTTAAATATAAAGTATAACCTATTTAAAATCTCTTTATATTCTAATTTCATTGTTGTATTGTTGTCTTTTAGGTCAAATTAAATGAATAGCCCCAAAAATACATTAATGATATTTTATGTTAAATAAAATTTTATTAATTTATTTGAAAATTAAAATTAATAATATGAATTATTGAAGTTTAAATTTTATAAAATTACATCCATGGACCATTAATGATACACTTGTAATTTTATAATTAAATTTATTACCCTTAAATGCTAAAAAAATGTGTTATCACGGTTATGGTGAAAAAAGGTTTTCGAAGGGGTTAAACCAAAATATGAGATATAAAATGACACCAAAATGTATCTAATTTTTATTTTATGATTATAATTAAAATTTATCCACATTTTATTTGAATAAATTTTTATTTGGGAGAATCATACTTGATAAATGAAACAACCATATTTAAATCTTTTAAGTAATTTCCAATGTATCATTTCCCTCACTTATTTAAGGGAACCTCATCTTTTTCATTATTCACAATGGTTGATCACTATATATCCTCTAATATATATCCTAATAACTTCCTATATTACTTCTAAAAATCGTAGAGTTTATGGTCTTCCCCTATTACCATTTACGAAGGACTAATGTCTAAGACAAGAATGTCACTCAAAGAGGATGCAATTGTCTTCCCTAATACATTAAAATATTATCATTTAATTTACTTAATGTAAATATTTTATATCAATTAAAAATGATTAATATAGTATTATAAATAAATTTAAATTTTCTTATGAATATTGGATAACTATGTTCCCCCTCCTTTACAAAAATTGGGAAATGAAAGTCTCACTTATGTGTACGTGTGGACTACCACATCAACATAACGATATGATTCATTTTCCAGCATCATATTTAATGATAGTTTTTATGATGAATTTAATTTTTATATATGATATTTATAATATACTATTCTTCTATAATTATTATATATTATCTACATTCTTACCTTCCAATCAGTTATAAAATGACATCATTGCTCGTGTGTACAAGTGGACTACCACATCCATAAAGCAATATGATTCATTTTTCAATTATTATTTATATGGATATAAATAAGGGTAGATTTAATAAATATATATAATATTTATAATTATTTTTCAAATGTAATTTATTATTTACCTTTATGTCATTCTATCCATTGAAAATTGTAAATATCCCTCATGTATATGTACGGACTACCATCTCTATGAAATGATGTAGTTAATTTTTCATCACTTATTTATATGAATGATAAAAAAAATTATATGATGCATAAATATTATTCTTATTATATCATTAGGATTTTGGAGATGATGAAATAATTACAACTTTTTTATTTCTAGAACCACTAAATTGAAACATGTATGGAAGTAGATAAGTTTTCACCCAAAGTTTCATTTTAATAAATAATTGTTAATAAAATTATAATTGGAATCTATAGAGGAATTATAAATTTTATTTTATGTATAAATATGGTTTAGTAATATATGTATGATAAATATATAATTATTATACATTATTTTTGGATGTGTATAAAGAAATACCAGACATGATGTAGAGGTTCTTCATCTCAATATTGATTCATTGAGACAGTTTTTATGTTATGGACATATTTATTTTTATGAGGTGTATATACTGATCCTTTAACATGATATATCATGTATACTTATTAATTAATATTATTTAACGTTTTAGTTCAAATTAATAAATCCAAGGGGTTTTGGTTTGAATGTTACTAATGTAAAAAAGCCTTTATCATCTCAGATTGACTTATTTGGGATATATGTCTTTTTATACACCAATATTATCTTATAAAATGTTACTAATACCCCTTTGATATGATATATCACTAATATCCTTATGTTCATGGTATTTGAAGTTTCATTTTATATTATTCTTTCATAGGGGTTATGATTTAAAATTTACCCAAACTGTTAGGGGTTTATGTTAATGACTTATTTCTTTTGGGGATTTTTTATACTAAACTTCCATTGAGGGAAATTATATAGATATTAACCATTATTTCACATATACTTTAATAAATTGTATTTATATATGTCATTTTTTTATAATATTTTCATTTTCATTTCTTTGATACTTAAAATGAAAAAAAATTATAGAAATTTGGATCATTCCTATTTGGTCGCTGTACTTTTATTCCATGTACCTACTCTTGAAATTTTTTCTAGGAATGTTCTTATATATACATAAAATGATTTTGAAAATTTAATTGTATATACCTTTGAATTTATTTACAATTTTATGAAAAGTAATATTTTTATGAACATTTCTTATAAACAAGATGTTCTTGACATTTTATAAAGGTGTGAAAGTAATTTTTTCTTTTAAAGTATATGACTTGAATATATTTCCCCATAACTATGACCATTCTTATTTTTGAGGTTTTCATTAAAATTATCCTTGATTATTTTCAAATAAATACATTTTTTCAATATTATATGAATCTTTATTTAAAATGTTATAAAAACAAAAGGTTATTTTATCATCTTTTAAAAAAACATTTGAATGATTTTTAAAGTTATTTTTCAAATATAGGAACATCGTTTAAGGATTTTTGTGATAAATTGGGAATGTGATCTAATTATTTAATCTAATTTTTTTATATGGATGGTTTATGGTGATGATGATTTAAAGAACATTATTTCTTTCTAACAGGTCAATTATTTTATGAATAAACCATTATAAAACTAGTTTCATTTCCAGGGGCTACGATATGATGTAATGAAAGAATGTTTATGAAACCAATTTCTTATATGTGCATAATTTATGATAATATAATTAATGTTTTGTGATCTCTTGTCACCCATACATATGGTTTTGATTATGTGGTGGGTGGGACTTTTATTACATATCCCTTCATTACATTAGGTAATGATTATGGAGTTGAGAATCTACTATGAAGTTATAGAGTTAATAAAATTCTAAGAGATAATGGATTAAACTATATAGATTTTACTCCTTATATGTTGTTGGTCTAGTTATCCATTTCCATTGTAGGAATTTTCCATTATGATCTTCATAGGATGGAACCCTAACTAATGAAGTAATTTTCTATGCATATGTTTATACAAAAAATGTATGTCTTATTCTTATGATATGTTATAATAGATCGTGATTGATTATTGATGATTTTACACTCTTAAGTATTCTTTACATTTTTTATGACAAGGAATTATTCTAGGGTCTATAATTATTGATATTTTATTATTTTATTATAATAATTTTTGATCAGGTTGTCATAACCTTATTCTTCTTTATAATCAATTATGATCATTTGTTTATATCTCTTATGTTTACCCTTACTATGGATATGAGGACATACCATGTTATGTTATAATTGTTTCCCAGGTTATGAGAAAGTTTACTAAGTATAATGAGTCTATAAGAGTACTCTATGTAATAAAATATGTTTGAGATGATGAATAATTTATGTAAAATAAAATTTTTATGTATCAAGTAACCTTTTACACTAAACCATTACAGTTTTAGATCATGTTTATTTTGGATACATATTTAAAATTCATTGAAAAGATGTAATATCTGTATATATTTTTCATGGGATAATATAAACCATCTCCAAAACCTACATAAATAAATTAGAGTGTTAATAAAACCAGGGAATATTTATTATATACAACTATAATTATTTTCATCATTTAGAATCAATAAAAAACCTATAGAAAAAAGTTTCCTCCAAAACCAAACACCCTATAAGATACCTCTAAAAAAGAAACCATTCCCTCTAAAATATTATTACATGAAATAAAAATTGAAGATCATAAACCACTCCCACCAAAATAAAACACACTATTATCTTTAAAAAAGGATTATAATTACTATATAAACTGATCTACCATTTTCAAACCTCACCCCTTGGTGAATTCCATCAAACCACTAAGCCTTTATATGACAATGACTACATGAATGAAATGTCCCCACATTACCATCTACTAATGATCTTTAATTTCCATAATTTGATCCATAAAAGTCTTATCATACTCAATATCCAAATCATTCAAATTAGTTAAATTTTTTGTAGAAGAGATAATAGATATTCAATATAACAACTTGTTCCATCACCATAAAAGGTCAAATAAATAAAGCATAAATCTTACTTCCTCTATCAAAACTCCATTGGAAATGATGAGATGAAACATTCAAGAACACATTATGACTAAATTTTTATTTCAAAGGTCTGATCCTCTAATCTATATAATTATTTACATGGCCTGCTGTGTCTTTATTCACTCATTAATTACCTTTACTTATTCCAATATATTATTTACTAAATATAGTCAAATAATCTCTGACTCTCCATCCTCAGTCCGGTACAATAATGATCTACTAGGTCACCTATGGAATTCTTTGAATGGTAAAATACTAATATTTAAGTGATAGATAGTACTATTACCAAACCAAACCAAAAGAAAATACTTCTCCCTTGAATCTCAAAATTAATGAACACTAGAAAGAAAATTTTTCTCCATTGTATATATCACTTAATCTGTATTCAAACCATCTAAGAATAAAAAGTCTTGATAATAAAATATATGGATCATAATGAATGTCCCATAATATTTTACATTCTAAAGGTAAATTATTTATCTCAATGAGATATGATAATACAATAAACCCAATAAATCATCACTATCTCATATGTAAAGAATGTCATCACGGCCTCTACCACACTTGACTCCTTGATAAAAATAATTTCCTAATTTCATATAATAATAAACCAATACCTAGATAATATCAAATATATCCAAATTTTGAGTAAAAATTGTTTCAAAATACTTTGAAAGTTTCTCCTACCTTCATCAAGGTACATCCAAGTACTAGAACAATCAAATTAAAGCTTGTTTCATGGACTTCACCTGCTAAAAGATAATACATCAACATGAAAAAAAAATCATTTAATTATTAAAAGTCAACCACCATAATAGATTTTATGGAGCATGATATATCTTGGAAGTACCTCGATGTGTTGATAGAGGTGAGATGTGAAACTCACGTAGAACTACCTCATACATTTATAAGAGAATAAAGAGATAAACATAAAATAATGCATAAATTTCCCTTCCACTATCTACCCCAAATATCCTCACTATTGATGGAATTATCTCTCTATACTAACTCCTAATGGTCTCCCAAATAAGACACATACACTTATAGAAACAGGGAATAATTCACTATCTTATGATATGAGAAAAATTCAGAACTATCATCCTTAGTATTTATATGAAAATATGAAATCATCTTCATAATCCTATATACAACTCTAACCTCTAAAGACACATCTACATTCATCTTATTACATTGTATAATAACTACTGCATTTAATTTTCCAAAATTATAATAATTATAAATAATAATAATATTTTATGATCTCCACCCAACTTTGTGTGTGAAAGTTCAACTCATTCTGAGAGAATCCATATCATATGGTCTAGTAATTTGTGAAGACCACAGAGCACTCTCTAATAAGGTTTCCTTTCTAAATGTTCAAATTAAACAATAACAAAAAAGATCAATAACACAAGTGGAATAATTATGTTCATGAGGATGTAATTTCCCAAACCAATAATATATCACTTCTCAAGATTCTAACATCAAACAACCTAGTACCAGATAGATATAACCAAACTATTTCTTAAATATAAATATCTGTTCAAAAAATAAAATAATAATAAAACTAATTACATTATATGGTTAATAAAACATAGACTAAAATAGATCTTCCCCTAAAAAACTAGGTCTATACTAGTCAAATCTATTAGAAGTTCTATGATCTGTATGAAATTTGACACAAATCATCTATAATAGCCTACATGTCCTAGGAAATGTTTCACCTTTACAACATTCTTGGTTCTTGATTGAGGATAAATGGATTCAATATTTGACGGAATAAAATCTATACATGAATGAGACAATAAATTTCTAAGTAAATACACTTCATGTATCTAACTAGTATAATTTGATATATTACCAAATAGGTAACGACATTGAAGGTTCTCTAAAACTGGCAATAAATTCTCATCATGATTCACCACTAACATTAATCACACAATGATATAATTATATGAAACCACTATAAACTAATACAAGAAGTTTTGTCAATATGTTTATCAAGCCCATGAATATAGGTTTTGATTTTGTTACTCTGAAATAAATCACTATGAACTCAAAGTTTTCATATAAATGTCTAAAAGTAGCTATTTTCCTCCTCTAGTTTTAATATTCACAAATCATGATTCAATAAGTTATATTAAGTTAAATTATGTTTGATCATTTTCATTTAACATTTTAATATATTATATTTGTATTTCATATCAAAATATTGTTTGTCAATATTTGACTAAGTATTAGTCACCGTTAAGGTGGACTGACTGGAAATATTCGGGTTGAGAAACTATTAAGGTGTACATACTGTTAAACAAATCAAATAAGTATGAGATAGCATTGATATATACCTACCAGTAATATTTCTTACTATTATTTGTCTCGTTATTAGCATGGAAACTGTATTCTAACATAGGAAGAAACACCATTTTTCTACATACTTGTAACTCAACATAGAATTTTCAAAAAGGATGAGTCACCATTGTATCGATTCACCATCAGTCTCAAATTATTCTATAAATTCTTTCAATGGCATATACTTTATCAAATTGAGGTACTAATTCACTATGTAACTATTTCATCAACCTACCGATATAATGACTTACTGATGTTCATAATTTTCACTAACTATGAGATACTGATAGCATGAGTCGTCGTCAAGTTGTCCTACCATTCCTATGTCACCGCTACTTGACTCACTGATCCTATTTGTAGAATTTGTTAGTTTTTAGACACCATTCATAATATATATTTTAGAGACACTGTCAATAATTAATTTTTCATTTAAATTAAAATTTATTTCTAATGGTCATATTTGGGAAACATATTACTGCTAATTATATTAAAGAACTTGTCGTTCTTTTTTAGAAAACTTCTAAATCGATGTCAGACTGCAGTACAAGGTATGTGGAACCTAAAAAAATCAATAACATGATCCTTGTCTGATATAGTGTATAAAGATGAAACTATATAAAATTTAAATCTATTGAGTTTCTTGTGCAACTGAGAAAACTCATGAACTGCTAACTAAAAAAGAAACTGATGAGAACTAAAATCGAAGAACCCTTTGCATCAATAAGGTAATAAATAATAATAAATCCTCAAGAATATACATAACTCACTAAAAACAGAAGATAGAAACTATCATGATTCTCTGTTCTACAATATATTTCTGGAAGTTAACTCAAGTTTCAGTTCATGACAACTTTCAAGAGTCGCAAGCTGCATGGAGAATCACACATAGCCTCCTAACTGTATTCTCTATATTTTTACTCTTAGGGGTATTATTTCCTCATTTCTGTCAATGTGTGTCTATTAATTTTATAAATATTCTCTTAATCCTATGAAAAACTAGAATTTATATAGATATCCTCACAAACCATCCTTTACACCTTACACTCTGACACATAATAGTAGAATAGGTCCATGTGTGGCATGTTTTTTTTGTTCTCCGACGAAAACTATGGAATAGGTATAGTTGACATGTACGGTTGTGTATACTATTTTTTACCCTAATCCAAGCTGTGTATCATTATTTATTTATATAAATTTGTTTTTGCTGGGTGATCACTAGGTGGAGAGGATTGTGTCTTTTCTTGAGATCGAACCTCTTCTTTATTTCCGATGTTCCTTTTAGAGTTTTGTTTTCACTGCTTTATCTATTTAAAGAATAAAACATTTCATTCAATTTGATAGTTGATATTACATTTGTTTTATATAAGAATTTTATTTGGTAAAACAATTTCAATATATAAAACAATATTTATTTTTATTTCAACTAATATCTCATCACTCTCTAAGAAATATTTTAAAATATCAAAACTTTTATAAATCTGCTACTTTAGTTAACTGGGACATTTTGTATTTCAAAATTAGA
Organism: Viscum album; assembly: GCA_963277665.1. Lineage (NCBI taxonomy): Eukaryota > Viridiplantae > Streptophyta > Magnoliopsida > Santalales > Viscaceae > Viscum > Viscum album. The sequence goes on along the minus strand of OY728134.1, from coordinate 1,080,858,664 downwards.
GAACATTTAAATAAATATTTTACATAGAATTTTTTATATGAAATAAATTCACCATTCCCCCCACTTCATTCTTCGATTATGACCAACATGTGGTATCATAGGATTAAATTTTTGAGTTTAAATGTTTTCAAAGTTGTCAAATCTATTCAACTCTAATTTTATTTGTCTTTTAAAGATAAAAAAAATTATATCAGTTCAAAAAATTTAGTTATTTAAAACCTATTTTTATTATTTATCATAGAAAATAGATAAGAAGGAGTTGATACCTATATACCTACCTATTTTAATGGAACAAAGTATATTCAGTGGAAAATGAAAATGAAAATTCATTTAGAATTCATGGGTTTTTAAAACTGGTTGGCTAAAGTTGATGACTATAAAATTACATATACTTATAGAAAAACATGGGATGATCTAATGAAGGTATCCTATTAGAATAGTTGAAAATCCTTGAATGAATTTTATTTTTCTCTATGTGATGAAAAAATCAATAGGATTTCTACATGTAAAACATCCTTGAAATTTGGGATACTTTCAATATTTCAATGAAATAAACAACTAATATTACGGAATTGAGGATTAAAACATATAAAATTAAATATGATAACATTAAAATTAATCCTGATGATCCTATTTGGGATAAGTACCTCAAGTTTAATGTGATTTTAAATTCAATGATCTCACTGTGAAAGGAAATCAATGAAAAAGAACAGATCATGTGAATCATGAAATTTCTTCCAAAAAGGTGGAGAGGAACCTTATTATCAATAAGAGAATATTGTGACATTGATTCTGTACTGATAAAGGAACTTATAGGTATGTTGATGATGTATGACGAAGGTTTGAAGGTCAATATAGAAAACGATGGTGGACCAAAAATAAAGTAAGTAGTTTTCAAAACCGCTGCATCTTAACAAAATGTGAAAATTCAAGTTCATGTTGAAATATCTGGCAGTGAAGTTTCATCAATAGAAATTGATGAAAAAAAGGATCACTTTTGTATAATATTCAACAAATTCTATAAAAAGAAAATTTTCTTTACGAAACATAGAAGAATATAGAAATATGAAAATAATGGTAATTGGAAAAAGGATGGGAAAAAGGGGATAATACAAATTATATAGCATGTTATGAAAGAAAAAGAAAAGGACATGTGAAAGATGACTACCGAATGTTAAATCACAACTATAAATATGAGGATAATGATAGAAAATAAAATAATGATTTGATGGATACTTAGAGTACTTTTGAGGATAACTCCAGTGAATCAGAATCATGTCATGATTAAATGGAAGACAAATACAACATGTATTTTATGATAAATGCATCTGAGGTAACCCTAGTATCTCCTACATAGAACTCTTATTATTCTGGATATGAATAGAAATATGAAAATTATAAAATTATGACTAATAAAGAATTATTTTAATACTTCAAAATTCTTTAAGATACATTAAATGTGATAAAAGATAAATAAAAATATCTCATGGAACGATATTATCTTATAGTTATGGTTAAATAAGAACTCACTATACTAAAAGAAAAAGAATACTCCACATCTCTATTATAATACTAAACTTAAACATTCAAATGATCAATTAAAGAGAGATCTAGAGAAATTTACAAATGGTAAAGATACCTTAAGTAAATTTATGGGTAAATAGGTTACATCTAAATATACCATAGGAATCGGTTGTCATCTTGGGAAAAGAAATTTTGTTAAAACCAATTTTGAATCCAAATTTGGAAAATCTAGTTTTATGCCAAGATCGAAGATATTTTCTGCAAGTTCCAGCACTGGAACATCTTTTACTACTTATAGTTTTTATGGACCTAATAGAGTTGATTTTTATAAAACCTTACAAATTATTTACTCGAAATCTATGAAGAAAGTTCTAGTTCGTAATGCTTTAATTACTAATATTATTGGACCCATTATAATTTGGGTACCAAAGCCTTTTCTGTTTAAATTGTTTTTATTGGAATGATTTTGGAATAGTTCATATAAGGACTTGTGGTATATGAACATCAGGTTTTCAAAACACATGATAGGGGACTACTCTAGCTTCATGAAACTCAGAAATATTGGTGGTGCACATTTCACCTTTAGGGACAATGCACAAGGTAAAAATATTTTCCTTGTACAAATCAGTTACACCAATTTATTTTTAATTTCTATAATTCTTTTTATTTATGGTTTAATGTACAATATTCTTAGCATTTTACAGTTTTTTGGTGATGGATTTCATGTTAAATTTTAAAATAATGATTTTAATGTTTTCAATTCTAATAATGATTTAGTATTTACTGCTACCAAAAATGAAAAATTTTATTCTATAAAATTGCATTCATTTATCTCATAGAAAGTTTCTTTTTAATTTCCTTTCATAAAGAGTCTTTCCTTTGGCATAATAGACTAGGCCACTATAACATTTACTCTCTTAGAATTCTTATTAGAAGTTTTTTATTCATGGATCTACCTAAACTAGAGTTTCCAAATTATAATGTCTTTAATTCTTATTAAAAAGGAAAAAACAAAAAATATCTTTTAAACAAATGAAAGAAGTTTCAAAATCTCAACATCTTGAGTTGGTTCACATTGAATTGTTTATACCTTCTAGAGTTTCAAGTTTAAGTGGGAAGTACTTTGTCTATCATCTAGTATATGAAATTTCTAGGAATATTTAGACCTTATTTTAACTCTAAAAATATAGGCTTGTTCTTATTTCACTAATTATGCTAGATCATTATAAAACTTTTGTTGAAATAGAATCAAAACTATAAAAAGAGACCAAGTTCGTGAGTTTGAAAATAAATAATTTGAATCTTTTTCTCACAAAATGGCTCTAGTCATAACTTCACTACTCCTAGGATACCCCAACAGAATAGACTTGTAGAGAGGATAAATAGAACCTTACAAGAGATATCCCAGACTATGATTAATGACTATGATCTACCTATTTATTTCTAGGAAGAAGCTATGAATTGAACTTTTTATATAATAAATAGAGGTCAAATTAAGGTTATCCAAAATAAAACCCCATATTAGATGTGGAATAATATGAATTCTAAGGTTAATTAATTCAATGTTTTTGGTTGTATAATCTTTATCCTTATAAAATAAATAATCTTGAAAACATTTCCTCCAAAAGTGATGAAGGAATTTTCTTAGGTTATTCAATCTCTAGTAAATCCTTTAGAGTATTTAATAATAGAACCAAATGTGTAGAATAATATATGAATTTAATATTTGATGAAACAGATCGAAATAAGTCTGAAACCACTTTAGATATATTAAGGATAATATTTTCAATCTATACATTAATCCTAAACCTTCTGATTTTGTTTTTAAACAGGCATAAAAATCCAGTTCTGGAAAATCTCCATATTCTAACCAAGTGGAAATCGAACCGTAGATGAACCCTAAGTGACCACCACTTATTTCCCTAGAACTATGAGGACTCTTAAGAATAATCCTTTAGATTTTGTAGTTTTATACTTATACTAAGGAACACAAACAATAGATTCTCTAAGAAACCTGGGTGAACATCATGTCTTTTACCACAGCATAAACCTAAGAGCATCAATGATACAATCAATGATGAATTTTGGACGATATCTATGAATGATGAATTAAACCTGTTTTAAAGAAAAAATGTATCGAAACTTGTTTATAGACTCAAATACACCTTGACCATAGGCACTATGTGTGTGTTTAGAAACAAATTGGATAAAGATGACACTATAGTAAGAAACAAATAAAAAATAGTTTCACATGGTTATTTTCAAGAATAAGGTATATATTATGAAGAAACATTTTCATTGGTAGACTGAATTGAATCCATTAGAATACTAATAGCTTATGCAGCACACCTTAATGTCAAAATTTATCAAATGAATGTTAAAATTGAATTCCTAAATAATTACATAGTTGATGATTTTTTTAACAACCCCCTAGTTTTACAAAATCCTCATTTTCCAAATCATGTTTTTAAGTTAGAAAAAGATTCATATGGTTTAAAACAAGCTCTAAGATCTTGGTATGATGGCCTAGCACTTTTATTATTTTTAAGGGTTTTACTAATTGTATAACATATCATACCCTTTTCATAAAAATAATCTCCAAATATGTTTTAGTATTTTAAAATATATTTTGATGATATTATTTTTGAATATTTAAAAAAATCTTTCTATATTGACTTTTAAAAAATGATGTAAAATGTGTTTGAAATGATTTTAATGGGTGAAATCAAATTCTTTATTAGATTTAAAATATTTAAAAATATGGAATGTATATTTTTAAATCATATGAAATATACTAATGATATTTTAGAACATTTTAATCTAGATAGTGGTAAAATTAGTGAAACTCCTATGAGTACCACATGAAAATTGAATCATTATGAGGATAGAAAATCAATCTATCATACCCATTTCAGAGGTATGATTGGAATTCTTCTTTACATAACAACTAGTTGACCTGATATTATGTTTTTTGTGTGTTTTTATACTCATTTTCATGTAAATCCAACTGATTCACAGGTACTTGCTGTTAAAATAGTTTTCAAGTACCTGAAATATACTAACAACATAGGCAAATTCTACCCTAGATAAAAAAAAATATGGAAGATTTCACATTTTGGGAAAGTGTCTAGTTTCATGGTGTAGTGAGAAACAAAATTTTGATGCATTATCTAATTCCAAAACTAAATACATAGCTACTGGTTTTTTTTGTTTTCAAATATTCTACATAAATAACTCTTTACTAAACTATGGATATGAATTTAGACTTTTCCTTATAATATGTGATAACACAAGTGCTATTACATTTCTAAGAATCTAGTTTCTCATTCAGTAACAAATATTACTGACTTACGACATTGATTTTGGAAATATCGTTATAAAAAAAGGGATATAGCAATATAATTTATTGGCATTTAACATTAGCTTGCTGATACATTACTAGGCCATTAAATTCTGAGAGAATGAGTTACTTCAGAAATGAACTTGGGATGATCAATTTTGAGTGACTCATTGTTGATTACTCACCATTTATGGAACACCATTGATGAATCACCAATTTTTACTTGTCATTGATGACTCACCTTTTATGAATCACCATTGATGCATTCCCATTGATGACTCACCATTGAGGACTAACCATTATCACTCACCGATGACAACTCACCATTAGCACTCATTGTTGTGTCTTATAGATCATTACTTTGTTATTTTTCTAGATCAAAATTAAATATTTTGTTTTATTTATTTTCATTTTATTTTATTTCACATTTTCTATTTAATATTTTGAAATAATAAATTGATAAATACCAAATCCATCCAAATCATTTTTTACACACTCACTCTCTCAAAAAACCCATTCTCTCTCAAACAACCATCAAATTGTTTTCTGTCAAACCAAACCCTTTTCAATGGCTTGAGTGATGCGTATCTATGAGAAATATCTAGAAAATTTTCATCCATTCAAGAAGAAAAAGGATGAATCATGTTCTCTAGGGCTCAAAATTATTATCCCAGATCTTTTAAGAGGAATGGTCATACAAGAGAAGGAAGTGCATTAAGAATAGTTGTTGTCAAGTAAGTCCCTTGTATTTAAAGTGTTGAAACAGCAAGGTTGTTTGGAGTTATTCTCCAATAACGTGTGGCCTCTCTATCCTAAGTTATCCCTGATCTTTTAAGCAGTGGGCTTGATGCTTGAAGGTACCTCATGAAGATATTTTTGAGGATTATCAAGGCAGTGCTCCTCTTACTTGGGATATTTTTAGTAATTAAATATCCCTTACCAAGATTAAAAATGATGGGATATTCCAATTACCAATATAAACTAATCTAAATGAAGAATTAAAGATAATGTTTATGTTTATTCTGAACCATCTTTGACCAAGGAATGGTGATTTTTCTTCCTTGATGTATTAAGATCTATATATGTTGTATTTGATGAAGCAAGGGAACAAAGTCAATCATTTCAGATATATTTTTTTCTACATTATTGATATTATTATGACCCACTCTAATTCAAATTCCCACTTCTATTCAATTTTTATTTCTACAGTGCTGAAATTTAACGGTGTGGTAAATGAAAGAGAATAAATGTTAAAAAACTGTAGTGGTTTTTTCATTACCAATGAAATATGTAAAAGGATGAGGATTAGATAAAATCCCATGAAGAGACAGTGGGTTGAGGATAATGATAAAATTTATGAGTAATTCAATCATGTTCAACATCCTACAAGTCCATAAGATACGGATGACCCTAGTTTGGGACCTGATGATGTTGTGAAATATTCATATGAGAAAGAAGAAGAAGATGATCTAGATAAAGGAATGGATCCACCTGTTGATGATATAAGTGACCTAGATATTATAGGAAGCCTATAAGGTATTTCTTATTGATCTCATATCCCTTCAAAATCTCTTCCTACAAGATAACCTATCCTAAATGATGATGATGATGAGAAAATAGTGGAATCTAGAGATATCGAGTATTATAGTGCATGTGGAAGTGAAGATGATGATGCGTTTTGGGGAAGAAGAGGTTAAATATGAGAACAGAAAAGATGAAGAAGAACAGGAAGAAAAATAAGATGAATAATGTAAGAACTCGGATCTTCTTTTCAGGTATGCCTTCCCTTTTTCTGGAGTTTTTAAGAAAAATGATTTTTCAGGAAATTTTCAATGTACATGTTGTGTACTCTTTTCCGGCTCGAATCCATGTGATGGTCGTGTTCGGGCCACACACCTAGTGTGTAAGGGTGAGGTGGAGGCCGGTTAAAGCGGAGTATAGAAAACTGAAGTACATGCCGTGTACTCAAGAAGTACACACCGTTTATTTTATTTTTTTCATTAAATGGACCGGGGTCATGTCTAACCCCCAATTTCATCTTATTCTCCAGATTTCATCCGCCCAAGAGAGACTGTATGGATGGACCTTCGATGAGATTCCTCCCCTTCATCTGTTCTCCGATTTGATCTTGGTCGATTGCGTTAGAATCACAGCGTTGAGCTCTCCCTTCTGCTTGAGTCTTGTCTCTTGATTTATCCTGGTATCCAATTTATCGTAGGTTGACCGTTTTGTGCGTTTTCTCAGATCTACGTCGTTCCAAGGGGAATCTGTGGTCGTGGTTCACTTATTTCAATCTTCTAGGATCGAGGTAGGTGGTTTGTGGCTTTCCATAGAAATTTGATGAATATTTTGTGCAATTTCCGCCGATACCCTTGAACGGGGTATTGGGTGTTCCAGTTTTTCCCTTTTTCTATTTCTTGCTTTTCTTGATTGCTAGGGTAGATGTTTTTCCTGTGATTATGGTAGCTTTTCTGTACCTTGGATGTTTTCTATACTTGTTCTGCAAGTTTGGCGTTTTTTCAGTTGCCATGCTTAGTCATATGACAGTGGAATAGCTACCTTGTTATGCTACTGAGCCTTAGTTGATAGACAAGTAGTTCATGAGGATTACTTGGACAATGTACACGCGCGTTGAGCATGTTTAGTTTCACTGAGGACTGTGAGAACCTAGAGTAGTAGACCAAAGGGAGAATTGATGGAAGATCTTCTCCAGAGTGTCTTTTAATTACGATACGAGACCACAGGGGGAATTGACGTTGAGTGATTCCTCAGAGAGTTTGTAGTTCCTCGACGCGGGCCACAGGGCGAATAGACATTGAGTGCTTCCCCAGAGAGCCTTTAGCACGATACGAGACTATAGAGGGGAATTGACGGTGAGTGATTCCACAGAGAGTCTATTAATTTCATTGCTGAACCAGAGGGGTGAGACTGTTTGTTCCTCCTAGAGGGTTGTTAGTACTTATAGGTTGAACCATATGGGTTAGTCTATGAGAGCTTCCCAGAGGGTTACCAGTTTTCTTATTGTCGCTGGATATTTACTCATGTACTTTATTTGTTAGAACTGTGGATTGTAGATGCTTGTGCTTTCCTGTTTACTGATCTTGTTTTATTATTTGCCTTGTATTCATTGACTGTTGGGCACAAATATTTGGGTGATTTCCTACTGGGATTGTATCTCACACCCTGTTTGGGCCATGCTTTTTGGCCCAAGAAGACTATGTTGTTGTAGGTATAGATAAGGGAAAGCGCCCTTCTACTTCAGGATCTTGATTGCACTAGAGCTGGAGAGCATGGGACTGAGTCGGGGCTCGCGATGCTGAGGAGTTTATTTTGTTTTTATTTTGAACTTGTTTTCAGTTGTATTCCAGAATGTTGTCGTGTTTTCTGCTTTCCATATATACTTGTACCTGCTGCATCATTGTCATCATTGCTATATATATTCATTGCTTCCGCTGTTTGGATTCTATTGTTATGCATGTTGTTACTGCTTATGCTATTGACTGTTGTTTTTCCACTGTATACCTTACAAATTGGGGGGCATAGTTTCCCCACCGACTCACCAAGGCCCTCGCTGCTAGTCGGTAGCCTCTAGAGTTTGGGGAAACGCGCTTGAGGTCATGTGGTGAACTGGTTATGGGGCACCAATGGAGGGGCTCTGGATTCAGGTCATTACAAAGTGGTATCAGAGGAGTTCTTTTCTCTTGCCTTACTGTTTGGAGACTTTAGCCAGAGATAGGAAGGATTCGGTACTTGGTACTAAGTTGTGCTCCAGAGTAGCTAACCCGTGTACAGGGAAAATCCAAACTACCTCGTTAATTTCAGTTTTTTCTGGTTTTGAGTTTTATGGTTGATATGTTTTCACCTAGAGTGATTCGCATAACCTGTGCAGTTTTTGTTTTAATATTTCAGTTCTATTTCTATCGCAACCCGATGAGATGAGGGTATGACATCTCAAGCATCATATAGGTACTTGTAGAAATCACATGTCATGCACTCTTTCTATGCCATCTAGGGTGCATTAGCGATTACATGCTATTGTGATAGACTCTGTGTAGATTATGCATACTATTGTTATATATTCTTGATAGATTCTCTATTGTGATGTTTGAAAACTGTTGTTTTGGTCCTTTATTAAAATGAACACCAAATTTTGGTTCTTGAGGTGTTATGGGCCCTCACGGATTGAAATTAGGCACCTCTCTGCCTTGTTTTTAGTGTTTCTGGGAGTCTGATCAGTTTCTGAGCTTCTTCCCAGAAAAACCTAGAATACACTGCGTGTACTTTTTGGATACATGCCATGTAGTTTTCATGCCATTTTACGGACCGTGTGAGCAGAACACAGTGTCGTGGAAGTAACTTCGGGAACACGCCATGTACGATAGGTACATGTCATGTGAGTTCGGAGCCGTGTAACCGGCCGTGTCACTAACAACACGGGCCAAGGAAGCTCGGGTAGACCACGCCGTGTCCATAGGGAATATGCAATGTAGTTCTGTCTAGGTACCCGGTCGTGTCACGAACAACATGGGCTGGCATTACCTTCTTTTCCATATGCCGTGTTTTTTTTTTCGGAACACGCCGTGTAATCCTTTCCAGGTACCCGGCCGTGTCACAAACAACACAGGCCACGTTACCTTCGATTCCACACATCGTGTTTGTTCAGAGCACGCCATGTAAGGTTCAGCCATGTAGACGGCCCTGTGCTTAACAAAACGGGCTGCCGAAGCCCTATCTAGTACACGTCGTGTTTGTTTCGAACACGCCGTGTAGTCTTAGGTTGAGTCGGACCGTGTGGGTTAGCCGTGTAAAGAGACTCGGGCAAGGGAATAGTTTCAAGTACACGTTGTGTTTTGGGGTCAACTCGCCATGTAGTTGAGGTGTTACTCGACTTGTAGGGCAGGAGTACATGCCCATGTCAGTGGTTTAAGAAGACACGTCGTGTAGTTTTTATACACTCCGTGTATTTGTGTTTTGTAATCTTTTGTGTTTTCTTCCCCAATTCCCATTTAGTACTCTTGTGTTCTCTATCCTTGTTTTTCCGATCCAAGGTGTAATTTTGATCTTTCAGAGCTATGCCTCCGAGACATCCTATGGTTGTATGTCTGTCGTCAGGAAGTGATCAGACACCAGACAGGGCTGATCAGGGACTTCCTACCGATCCTCCAGTCGGGCCAGCCTTGGCACCGGCTGTCATACCAGTTGCAGGCGCTGACGCGTAGTTCAGGGAAGGTTTTATGAGGATGACGCAGGCCTTCCAGGAAGCGCCGCCTCCTGCCACGTCTATGGTAGACTTGATGCGGGTTTTTCAGCAGCATCACCCTCCCACATTCTTGGGGTAAGGAGGACCTCAGGCTGCAGAGTCATGGCTGCAAGCCATGCTGACTATCTTCGGGCATCTAGAGACGCCTCTAGAGAGGCGGGTTAAGCTCACTACCTACATGATCAAAGACTCCGCCAAGAGGTGGTGGGACGTAATATCACAGGCGGGTCATCATCAGGATATGGATTAGGAGGAGTTCAAGCGCGTGTTCTACGACTACTTCTACCCGGAGACCCTGAGGGCTGACCGAGCCCGAGAGTTCATGAGATTAAAGAAGGGTACTCTTTCAGTCATGGAGTATTCCTCTCTTTTCACCGAGCTGTAGCGCTTCACACCCCTCCAGGATGGGATTGGGGTGTTCCTAGAAAGGAATTTTGAGGATGGTCTCAGGCGGGAGATCCGCTCACAGGTGAATCTCTTCCAGCTGACATCAATTACTTCCATCGTTAACCAGGCACTGATTTCGAAGCACAATCTGAGAGACTCTGGAGCTGCGAGCCAAGGAGGTTCTACTTCCAGAGCTAGTTTGCCTCTAGATGATAGCAAGAAGCGTCGTACATAGCCTACACGTGGTGATCCGAGTAAGTGAGATGCATCATCAGGCAGCCAGGTGATATGCTACCAGTGTGGTCGGTCAGGGCACATGAGGCCGCAGTGCCAAAGGGGCCCCGTGGAGTGGCGACCTTGTAGCAAGATGGGTCACCTTCAGCTTTTCTGTCAGGTTTTCTCACCAGCAGCTAATGACCGGGGTTCTTCCAGGACTCCTCATTCGGGAGTAGCCCCACCAGTCTCTCACCAGTCAGGGAAATGGAGTTCTTCCGGCCGTTTGTGCCGAGGTGGAGGTCGAGGTCGTGGCAGTCAGCCACCAGTCCCTCCGCACCAATAGGGAGGTTCAACACAGAGTGGTCAGTCATGGGAGCAGGGCTGCGGTACAGGCCAATCGTTCGCCGTGGAGCATAATTATCAGGAGCAGGATCTCGGACCTTCTATTATTCGAGAAACAATTTTAGTAGCCTTAGTTTTATCTTCAGCACTTTTCGAGACTGGTGCTACACATATCTATTTCTTTGTTTCTATTGTGGAGAGCCTTGGACTCTGCGTCTTTTCTTCTGCCGACTCGTTGACACTAGACACACCTTTGGGGATGAGGCATCTAGTGTACGCCAGTGTAGAGAGTTCCCTCTCGAGGTTTCAGGGTATCTCTTCTTATGGGATCTCTATGTCCTGGAGATGACAGGCTATGATGTTATCTTTGGAATGGACTATTTGATTCCCTTCTAGGCAGTCGTCGACTGCTATCACTGCAGAGTGAGTTTCATCTCACCAGAGGGTGAATCGTTTCTACATAGAGGAGAATGGGACGTTCTGGCGAGTCGGGCGGGACTCGAGTATCTTGGGCTAGGAGGGGTGACCGCCCAGAGTACTAGTCTTTATCTAGATGATCAGGGGACTCCACAGTTGTATTTTCCTCCAGTGGTGGATCGCTTCAGGGATGTCTTTCTAGAAGACATTATAGGTTTTCCTCCAGAGCGTGAGGTAGAATTCTCTATTGAGCTCATGCCAGGAGCGACACTGGTGTCTATTCCTCCCTATAGGATGGAGACACCTGAGTTGCAGGAGCTCAAGAAGTAGTTGGAGGAGCTACAGGCTTAGGGTTCCATCCGACCCAGTACTTCTCCTTGGGGTTCACCTGTCATGTTTGCTTAGAAGGCAGACGGTACCCTTCATCTTTGTGTGGATTAACGGAAGCTTAACCAGTTTACTGTCAAGAACCGATATCCTTTTTCGAGAATTGAAGACCTTTTCGATCATCTACGAGGATCCCGGGTGTTCTCGAAGATCGACTTGATGTCCGATTACCATCAGTTGCACATTAGACCATCATATATACCTCTGACAGCCTTTAGGAGCAGGTATGGTCTATATGAGTATATCATCATGCCGTTCAATCTCACGAACACACCTACAGTTTTCATGGTACTGATGAACCGAGTGTTCCATCCTTATTTGGAATCCTTTGTTGTGGTCTTCGTGGACGATATCTTGGTGTACTCTCACACTCAACACGACCATGCCATACATCTTGATATCGTTATGAGTACACTGGGAGAGCATTAGATTTATGCTAAACTATTGAAATGCCACTTCTAGATGGATCAGATTCACTTCATGGGTCACGTTATCTCAGAGGCAGGAGTATCTGTGGACCCAGATAAAGTGAGAGCTGTAGTCTCCTGGGAGCAGCCGAAGAACGTCTTTGAGGTACGGAGCTTCCTAGGGCTGGCTGGATACTACAGACACTTCATTCAAGACTTTTCTCATCTAGAATCACCATTGATAGGTCTGACCAAGAAGGGGGTGAAGTTATTATGGTCATATTCTTGTGAGTCATCCTTTTAGGAGCTGAAAGAGAGGTTGGCGTCAACACTGACAATAGTCTTTCCAGAGCCAGGCAAGAGCTACACTGTTTACTGTGATGCTTCAGGTATCGGCCTGGGAGCTGTCCTTATACAGGGGGATGGAGTCGTTGCGTACGGGTCTCGACAGTTGAGGCCACATGAGAGGAACTACCCAACGCACGATCTGGAATTGGCACCTGTTGTTCATGCCTTGCTCTGTTGGAGACATTATCTTCTGGGAGAGCACTTTTTGGTCTTCACTGACAACAAGATTCTCAAGTATATCTTCAATCAGCGTGATCTAAATCTGAGGCAGCGCAGGTGGGTTGAGTATCTACATTCTCTTGACTTTGAGTTTTCATGTACATCGGGTAAGGGCAACACAGTGGCTGATGCGTTGGGCAGGAGAACTCGGATTCAGGAAGTTCATGAGGCCAGCAGTGAGTGGAAGCTGATGGCTCTGTTCTCTGAGATGCATCTAGAGGTGCATGATAGACAGGGACAGACCTTCCTATCTTTTGTAGATGTTACCTCTACACTTCTTGATCGGGTATGGATGAGGAAGCTATCAGACTCAGAAGGCTTACTACTGCAGGAGATTGTATCAGGAGAGGACCCTCTTCCCGAATGGAAAATGGGCCAGGATGAGATCTTGCATTTCCAGGGACGCGTATGGGTGCCAGCAGACATACGTGAGTAGATGATGCGGGATTTTCATTCCTCTGTTTGGGCAATTCACCCTAGCGTCACCATGATGTATCATGATCTTCATCGCCAGTACTGGTGGCCAGGCATGAAAAAGAATATTGTTGGTTTCTTCATGAGGAGTTCTACTTTTCAGCATGTGAAAGCAGAGCAATGGCGACCAGCAGGCCTTTTACAGCAGCTACCCATTCTAGAGTGGAATTCGAACGATGTTGCAATGGACTTCGTGACTGGGTTTCCGCATTTGGCTCGAGGGAACGATACTATTTGGGTTATCGTCTACAGGCTTACGAAGGGTGCACACTTCTTACCAATAAAGGAGACCTTCAATGTTGATGATCTGAGATGACTTTACATCCGGGGGATCGTTAGTCTTCATTTAGTCCCACACTCTATCATTTTAGACAGGGATGCGTGTCTTACCTCTCAGTTCTGGAAAGGACTTCAGAAGGCCTTGGGTACACTGGTACTTTTGAGTATAGCATACCATCCCCAGACTGATGGCCAGTCCGAGCACACGATCCAAGTTCTTGAGGATACACTCCGAGCTTTCATCCTAGACGTTGGTGGTTCTTGGGAGAAGCATATCCCTCTAGTGGAGTTCGCCTAAAACAACAGTTTCTAGACGTCCATTCAGATGGCGCCATACGAGGCTTTGTACGTTAGGTCATGCCAATCACCCTTATGCTGGCTGGATGTAAGAGAGGAAGCTTTGCTGGGACCTCTTCTTGTTCAGGAGACTTCAGAGCAGATAGAGCTTATTCGGAAGAGGATGGCTACCACACAGTCTCGATAGAAGTCTTATGCTGATCAGTGGAGATGACCTCTAGAGTTCAAGGTTGGTGATCAGGTTTTCCTGTGTGTCGCACCGAGGTTGGAACACAAGAGGATTCAGAGACAGGGTAAGCTTTCACCACGGTACGTCGGGCCATTTGAGGTCTTGGAGAGAGTTGGGTCAGTCACCTATCGGTTACAGCTACCTCAGAGGTATCAGACCATGCATTAAGTCTTCCACATCTCTCAACTCCGACGTTACTTTTCAGACCCGTCTCACGTTTTTCAGCCCAAGGAAGTCGAGCTCAAAGCGGATTCATCGTTCGAGGAGAATCCTATCTGGATTGTCGATCACAGTACGAAGGTTCTCCGCGGGTGGTCTGTTCCCCTGGTACGGGTGCTATGGCATCACGGGCGAGTACAAGACGAGACCTGGGAGAGGGAGGCTGATGTACGATCGCAATGGCCAGAGCTGTTCGGGGTTTCTTCTTCTCTGTCTCGTTAGGGAAATTCGGGGATGAATTTCTTTAATGTGGGAAGTTTGTAAGAACCTGGATCTTCTTTGAGGTATTCTTTCCCTTTATCTGGAGTTTTTAATAAAAATTATTTTTCAAGAAATTTTCAAAGTGCACGCCATGTACTTTCTGAGTACACGCCATGTACTCTTTTCCGGATCGAATCCGTGTGTTGGCCATGTCTGGGCCACACACATCGCATGTAAAGGTGAGGTGGAGGCCAGTTAAATTGGAGTACTGAAAAATGAAGTACACTTCATGTACTCAAGAAGTACACGCCATGTATTTTCATTTTTTTCATTAAACGGACCGGGGTCACACCTAACCCCCAATTTCATCTTCTTCTCCAGATTTCATCCGCCCGAGAGCGACTGTACGGCCAGACCTTCGACGAGCTTCCGCCACTTCGTCCATTCTTCAATTCGAGCATGGTTGATTGCGTTAGAATTTTAGTGGTGAGCTCACCCTTATTCTTTAGTCTTGTCTCTTGATTTCTCCTAGTTTCCATGTTACCGTAGGTTGAGCATTTTGTGCGTTTTCTCAGATCTACGTCATTCCAAGGGGAATCGGTCATTGTGGTTCAATTATATCGATCGCTTAGGATCGAGATAGGTGGTTTGTGCCTTTACATAGAATGTTGATGAAGTTTTTGTGCAATTTCCAGCAATACCCTTGAATAGGGTATTGGGTGTTCTTGTTTTTCCCTTTTTGTACCGCCTGCTTTTCTTGATTGATAGGTTAGATGTTTTGCCTGTGATTATGGTAGCTTTACTGTACCTTGAATGTGTTCTATGATTGTTCTATATGTTTGGGGTTTTGTCAATTTCCATTCTTAGTCATAGGATAGTGGAATTGCTACCTTGTTATGCTGTTGTGCCTTAGTTGATAGCCAAGTTGTTCTTGAGGTTTACCTGGATGATGTACACGTGCGCTGAGCATGTTGAGTTTCACTCAGTACTGTGAGAACCCAGAGTAGTAGACCAAAGGGAGAATTGACGGAAGGGCTTCTCCAGAGTGTCGTTTAATTACGATACGAGACCACCGGGGTAATTGAAATTGAGTGCTTCCTCATAGATTTTGTAGTTCCTCGATGCGGGCCACAGGGGGAATAGACATTGAGTGCTTCCCCCAAGAGACATTATCACTAAATGAGACTATTGGGGGAATTGATGGTGAGTGCTTCCCCATAGATTCTATTAATTTCATAGCTGAACTAGAGGGGTGAGACTCTGTGTGCCTCCTAGAGGGTTGCTAGTACTTATAGGTTGAACCATAGGGGTTAGGCTGTGAGAGCTGCCCAGAGGGTTACCTGCTTTCTTCTTGTTGTTGGATGTTTACTCGTATACTTTATTTGTTAGAACTGTGGATTGTAGCTGCTTGTGCTTTCCTATTTACTGCCCTTGTTTTATTACTTGCCTTATATTCATTGACTATTGGGCACCAATATTTTGGTGATTTCCTATTGGGATTGTATCTCACACCCTGTTTGGGCCATGCTTTTGGGCCCAAGCAGACTATATTGTTGCAGGTATAGATAAGGTAAATCACCCTTCTACTTCAGGATCTTGATTGTGTTGGAGCTGGAGAGCATGGGACGGAACAAGGGCTCGCGATGCTGAGGATTTTTTTTTCTTTTGCACTTGTTTTAAGTTGTATTCTAGAATGTTGTCGTGTTTTCTGCTTTCCATAGATACGTGTACCTGCTGCATCATTGTCATCATTACTATATATATTCATTGCTTCCAATTTTTGGTTTCTATTGTTATGCATGTTGTTACTGCTTCCGTTGTTGACTGATTTTTTTCTGATGTATACCTTACAAATTGAGGGCATAGTTTCCCCACCGACTCACCAAGTCCCTCTCTGCTAGTCAGCAGCCTCTAGCATTCGGGGAAACACGCACGAGGTCATGTGGTGAACCGGGTACGGGGAACCAATGGAGGGGCTCTGGATTCGGGTTGTTAGAAAGAAGATGAGGAAGAAAGTGGCAGTGAATGTGATACAATTGAAGTAGAAGAAAAATAAGAAAAATATAAAAATAATGGTGAAGTTGGTGGTGAATCTGATCCAACTTTTAGGGATCATGTTCCTATTGAGGAATATGATACTCCTATTTAAAATTATTTAGTGGATAGGGAAAATGTTTTGGGACCTTAAAAGGCTACAGTGTTAGTGATAGTTGAGGAAGAAATTATATATGTTCAATTTCAAGAACTAGTTTATGCTATGAAGAAAGCACCAATTGAGAGGGAATCACCCATTGAGGGGATAAGTTGTATCGAATAGTTAAAGTAGCTACCCTTACTCTTATTTATTGGACTATAATGGTTTAATGGGAGAAGTACTCTGGATATGCCACTATAGTCTTGGACTTTCCAGATTCAGATGATGTGGAATCTGATCCTAAGGCAACACTAATTGATGATTTGGATCATGATTAGACATATATTATTGAAACAGATCCTTCTCCTGTAAATACTACATCAGTTTCAACTATTCCAGGAGAATATATGAGTCTGAATGATCTTAATGTTTTTAAATAGGAATTGTGATCAAGTGTTTGAAATATACTTCAAACTCAACCTACACCAGTGTCTCTCTATTTTATAGACACACACCTACTACTTTGAAAAATTAGAAGATGAATAAATATCTTCACAACCCATCCTTTACACCTTACACTCTAATAGATAATAGTGGAAGAGGTGCCCAAGTGGCTTGTTTGTTTTTTGAAATCGGACAAAAAATGTAAAAGAGGTCAAGTTGACCTAGACTGTTTTGTATACTCTTGTTTAACCAAATACAGGGCATGTAACATTCATTATTTATCTAAACTACTTGGTGTTTTTTGATCACCAAGTGTATAATATTAAGTCTCATCTTGAAACTGAACCGCTTGCTTTATTTCATATGTGGATATCAATGTTTAGTTTTCAATACATTATCTATTAAAAGAAGAAAATATTTCTTTCACTTTCATAGTAAATCATATATAGTTTTTATATTATAATTTTATTTAATAAATTAATTTCATAAGTTAAAATATTATTTCTTATTAGTTCTATTGAGAACTAATCACTCATTGAGAAATTTTTTAGAAGATCAAAACTTTTATGAATCTTCTACTTTGGTTAGCTAGGGAATTTTGTATTTAAAAATTGG
Organism: Viscum album; assembly: GCA_963277665.1. Classification (NCBI taxonomy): domain Eukaryota; kingdom Viridiplantae; phylum Streptophyta; class Magnoliopsida; order Santalales; family Viscaceae; genus Viscum; species Viscum album. Next base: position 1,080,840,925 of record OY728134.1, on the reverse strand, counting down.
GGAACATTTAAATAAATCCTTTATATAGATATTTTTATAAGAACTTAATTCCCCCCACCCATCTTGAGTGTCCTACTCTGACCAGTAGTGGTCTTGGAAACGTCTTCCTAATTTAATCTCATTTGATAATAACACGATTGAAAATAAATCTTAAATAACAATCAATCTCACTTCAACAACAAAAATAAGTCATCAATCTGTTGGATTTGATAGAGGTTCTTAACCATAACTTGGTTCAATTGATGATAAAATATTTACAATTGTATGTTACCACCTTCCTCAGTTTAAAATAACACTATATCTATCTAAGGGGACAAACTATGCCAGATAAACCACTTATACAATAGATCATCAAAATAAATTCAAAAACCCACATCATAGGTGATTCCGTCCTACAAGAAGTCATAAAAAATTAGAGATATGGTTCAATGAAACTCTATCCAAAAATCAAGTTCGTATCAATGAAGTATTTCAACAACCACTTCATGGAAAACATCTAAAAAACCCTCCACGACTCTTAAAAACAACTTCATGTGAACTTTTAAATTTCTAAGAGTTAATTAATCTAGAAATTATGAGTTAATATTAAAAAATACAGGATCCACCTAAAATATCACTTTACAAAAAAACATCACATGCTCCCCTTCAACATCAGGGAAGGTCAGTCATCACTGATAACAATCAATAAGATCCTTCAGAAAGTATAAACAATCCATTCAAAGAATGAGAAAATATAGTTGTATGTATAATAGGAAGAAATCACCAATCAAGATATGTCACCCAAAAATCCACACATATTTACAAAATACATCTATAAATAGACTAACCACCAAAATTTTTATAAAACTCTAAGTGAACATGAAGTCTATTCTATTTCAGTCCCATTTCTCAAACTAAAACTAGCACAGTAATGGAGTATAAATTTCTTGAATCAATCAATGTGTAATGCAATGTATAATAGAGACAAAAATTACTTTGAATGATCTCATGTAATCTATGAACATGTATCAATATAGCATGAAACATTCCAAATCCTATCCCTTCATCTCATCATTCCTAATAAAATCCGAAACTTTTCCATGCTCGTATCATTGTCAAAAAGGATGGGGAATGTCTTAGGGATGTCTTATACCTAATCAGTTTTAAATTATTTGTCCCAAATATTGAGGATAAGGTTGTTTATGAAAAGTTATTGGAGGTGACTAATATTAAGGATACATATAAAATTTATATATAAATCCACTTTGACAACTACATAAGGTCAATAACTAGTATATATGATGTCATCATAGACTATAAAAATAGAAAACCTGTAAATTTTATTCATATATTATGATAAACTGATATGTGAAAAGGATATCTGAGATTAAATCATAAAAATATTTTACCTATATCCCATTATCTATAAAAATACAAACAGAATAGTAAAAAAAGATCATAAACCATACATAAAACTCCCATATTAGATAGATTCATTCTTGGTGGTGAGAAACTATTGCCACCACACCACATTTATCTTTTTGGATAATATGTCATTTTGGAATAGACACCACAAAATTCCCACATCGCCTTAAATTAATTATTATTTCAATGATAAAATTACCACAACAAGAAGTATACACCTATCAATAACAAAAATATGAAGGGGATATGATACTCATTCTGATGGGTTTCAGAGGGATGAATAACATCCAAAATGAAGATAAGGAATAACCCTAAAACACCATTGATCCCATAATCATACTCTATTTTTTTAATGGATAAAAACAATGAACACTTTTTATACCATTCCCCATGATGACCTGGTATATAAAAATTTCACATGATATTTATTGAGATTAAAAAATGATCATATGAAGAAATACTCAATTATCAGGTATCCATAGATTAGGTGAGTCACACAATGTTTGGGTGATATTTGACTCTATCTATCCACAATATTCTAGATCCTTATGTTTATATAATCAATAATAATGGGAGATTAATATTCATCTAATTTTAAATATCACTACTAGTGTATCGAAACTTTAGGAATGAGAAATACAAAATGAGGATATAACCACATTTATATTAGAATATAAGAGCCAAAGTTATATCCATATATTTAGTCTTGTCCTAGATAATATGATGGAAGAATGTTCAGGATGGGGGAATTCCCTAATTTAAAATATTAAATATTATATCAAAGTAAAATAATTATTCAGTGGAAATTAAAAATATGAACACAATAATTTTTATAGTCCTTTGTAACCAATGGATTTTATTACTACTCTTTAGACTATCAATGTGTGGGTATAAAACACACTATAAGGGTACCTGACTTTTGAAGGGTATTCTCAACCCATTACAGCTAAATATTTTTTCACATAGAGACATAACCCAAATATCCCTGGATTTTTCATCCTAGAGGCACAACCTAATGGTTTTCCATTCTCTATCTAGAGGAAAACCGTGAGTAGTATTAACTTTTTATACCTATAGTCATAACCAAATGTACCTTTTAAATAAGTAAATTTATAATGTATCATAATTTAAATTCATAGATGATACTTCAAAATTGAAAAATTATCATTAGAAAATATAACAAAACCATTATTCGATCGTATAGGTTTAGTGAATTTGGCAATTTGGAATCATAAACAACTAGTTCATGATACATCTGCAATGTCTTCTACTTATTCTTCATAACTATACCGCTTTGACATATCTTAATGAATACCCTTCTATATGACAAGGAAAAAGAAACATAGTAGACGGTAATCTCAGATGCATTGTAATGGTAAATAATGGAGATATCAATCATATCATAATCATAAGACAAAAGAACATAAAATTTGAAAATAATATCTTGTATATGAAAGAACGTGATATCATTTCATGGGATAAATCATAAATTTTCATAAATAATTAAGTAACATAATCCCAAAATTTATTATATAACACATGGAATTTTTGGAATAAACATAAGCATATAAAATCACTTCATATTTGTAAAGTTTCATTTCCAAGACCATCATTTTGGAAAGATTCCATTACTGAACTGAGTTCACTCCCCATTCCAACCCTTTATTTCAGAACTATGATTACTTTCAATTCAATCCTAGTCTATCTCATGAGATATAAATTATTACCCAATGTATTGGAGGTAGATATAGGTCCCACACATCACATAATGAAAATCATACATATGTGTTTCATAAGAACATAAATAATTCATCACAGCATAACCCACAGAATAAAATTGGTTCCTTAAACATCATTCCTTTATAACAATATACAAGTAAAACAAATGGATTTAAGAAATAGAATTCCATAATAAACATAATCAAATTCTAGGAGTAATATGTATTTAATAATTGAAAAATATACCCATTAATACTTAAGTACCATAAAATGATGTAAATCAAAAATAATCTCGATATGTCACTTGAAAATAATTCTTGAGGAAAATATTATTTGTTCTTAGAAAATGTTTTTATTCCATTAAATATCGTCAAATTTTAAAAGAAAATAAATTCATTAAAAATAATATTGAAATCATGTAAGGTATGATTCATGTAAATAAATAATTATGAACATGTAAAAATCCATTTATGTTGTAGAAGTGAAAATAACGAATTTTTCTCCTACTTTTGTTAGAAATGTCAAAAATTAAATTGTTTGGAAAATGGGAGAAATATTCCTTTCAAATCATGTAGGAAAAAATAAAAAAAATATAAAAATTAAGTAAAAATTAATTTAAAAAACAATATGATAATAGTGAAAATTGTATTAAAACATTTTTATAAAACATGTATTTGGATGATAAATATTCCGTAGTAAATACTTACATATAAACGATCTTGGATAATAATAAGATTGCAAAATTATCCCTTACCACTTTATAATTAGTCAGATAATATGGTTAACAAAATAAAGGAATTTATATTCATATCTAAATAACATAACATTAATAATAAGAATCATAAAAATATTCATAGGTAACATAAACACCACACAACATAAATTGGGGGTGTATAAGGCAGTCCCACAAAAGTAAAATTGAGACAAAATAATCCCTGACCTTTGTTCTGATGTCCTTTGTATGTATTCCAAACCTCATTTATAATGATATAATTAATTTCATTGAATTATTCAAAAATAATAGTCAATTTTATTATATCATATATGATCATATTATCAGTTGGTTGTTAATAACATTTCATTATTGTCATTCTTTGGGTATTAACAAATTCATTTTCTCATACGAGTTTGTCAAATATGTTTTGGTTCCCCTTCTTAGATTATAGTTATAGAATTTAAAAAATGATATTAATATAATATATGTCCTATTTTTTCATTCTATACATTTATATTAGCAGTCTTTAATGGATATCATGTAGAATAAATTGCATCTCATTATGGAGATGGTAGGTCATATGTATTCATGAATGATGATATCATTCCCATATTTGTGAAATAGAATAGAAGTGGATGGTATATATTTTGTTCATGAATCCATATCATGTTATAATAATCATATATAGTGATTATTACCATCATTATACCCATCCAAGTAAGGTGGTGGTGTAAAAAAGATTACATGATGGTGTGGAGGTGGTAAGCCATACGTACGCACGTGTGGTGATTTCATTTTTCGAATGATGGATAAAAGGTGTAATATGGTTGTTACATAATCATAATAATATAATAATATATAATCTATACTGTATATATTACTTTTTAATAGAAAAAACTCATAAAGTGGATGTATATTAAGAAATAAGTATGAAAGAATCGGTAGAGAATATTACCTCTTCTTCAAAGTTATCCCTCTAGATATCCTCTTAAAACACTAGAGTTTGTCTTTGGAGAATACTATAACCTATAGAATGTGAATATAGATGTTGAAAATAGAAATTGTTAGGGGATGGCAGATATTTAATGTTCAAAGTGAATTAAATAAGTGAGGGAGGATGTTTTCTATTATAATTTAGGTGAGGGGCACTTTTGGAATCTAAAAACAATTTAATTTATAAAAAAATAAAACCACATTCAAAAACCTAAAAAATGTTATAGTTTCAAACATGATATGATATAAGATTTTAATATCATCATGAAATAAATTTTAAGCATGTTTTTTTTCAATTTAAACCTTATCATTTTAATAAACACTTAGTTATTCTATTAAATTTTAAATTACAGTAACAATTATTTCAATATTAAAAGGGTGAAACATTTAGTTATTTAATGTTAATTATACCATAAATAAAAACTTTATAAAATTTAATAACAAATCATAATTATTATATTTTTTTTTAAAAAAAATTCTAGGATTTTTATATTATTTAATAATATATTATTTTGATAAATAATCAACAATGACAATTGTGACACTATTTAATTAATTGATTATTAAAAATATAAAGATAACTTGTTAAATTATAACCAAATGTTTTATTGTTGTTCTGAGAGGTCATGTAAATATAGAAAATTCATTGGATATATTAATAATCCCATATTTTATTGATTTCAGTATTCTTATTAACATTTATTTGTTATCTCTATTAAAAAATAATTACCGCATTAGTTTTGTGTAATTATTTAATATAATTATTTTTGGAAAATAAAAAAAATTCTATGATGTATATAAATATACATTAATTCATAATAAAAATTATAGATTAATATATATTCTAAAAAATCCTACATCAAAAATGTAATATATACTAGGAAAGCTCAGCCAAAGGAAGACCTATGACTATTTATTAACATAAAGAAAAAGTACCGAAAACAAGTAAATCACAGCAAGGAGGACACAAAAAATCATAGAAATCGTCCCCGTCACCATATACCTGATGGAAATTTTCATCTTCAGTAGTTGATTCCCACTATGAGCTTTCATAGTGCTTCAGAACCTTAGCATACTTCCTCCTCAAATTCATCTTTTCCAATAAGAGAAACTCCATAGGAGATTTCATTCACTTCTTCACACCATTAACATCCCTCGAAAAAATATCCCTCTTGGAGGAAGATCTGGTAGTAACTGGTTTTCGTAGGTAGGAATAATCTTTTATCAGTCGTCTTCTTGCTGGAGCAGTCATACAGCCTTCACATGCATACAGTTTATTTTTTTCACTTTTAACAATATCACTATAATATATTCTGTAGAAACAAACATTCTCTTTGTCGCTATCATAGACACTTTTCCATTGGCCAGTGATGTGCACGAAACCCAATTCTTGGCATCCATAAGTTCCTCCAATCAATATACCCTCTGAAACAGATTAATATCCCCCTTCCGTCAACTAAAATTGTACATCAATCAGCTTGAGGCATTAAACAGGAAGTTCAATGCCACAATCATCATGGGACTCCTTTCTAAGAGTAACCTCACTCATTGCAGGCTGAGAAAAGGGAACAAGCTACATCTTTTCATACTCATCCCTTTGTGAGCCTTCCTCTATAGGAGGATTCCTCTCAGTCTCCAGTACCTAAAACTGATTATGGGTGGAAACAGTAACCACCTGCAATTGGCCACATCGATTAACATCGGGTAAGGGATGCTTACAGCCCCCAAGATCTAATTTCAGATTATCAAATAATTGCTTCACAATCGGATTCAATGAAGGTTGCACTACCTTCACCACAGCTGCAAACTCAGGAGCCTGTACAACCTCACCTTTCGCAGCCGGATGAGACCGCCCATTCACCCTCACTCCCTGATCACAGGAGACCACCTTTCCAGCATGCTTCATGACCCCTGTCTAAAGAGCCTTCCCCTCATTTACACTATTTTATGTTCGCCCGTGCAAGGAAATCCCAGGATGAACCTCCACCAGCAACTTCTCCATACCATTTTGGCCAAAGCCACCACAACCCAGTTCCACAGCATGCGAATTTCCAGTCACATTCCTACCTCGATTGACAAGCGCAAGATGACCAAATCGATGAAAATTGACACAATAACTCATCCAAGACTCAAAGATGACCTCATGCTTCCACCGAAATTCTTCCCCATTTGTGATCCAAACCCAATTCAGGAGTGGCATTGCAACATCCACTTCAACACAAATTATATAACAAATAGGGTGACACAGGACCTCCGTTCTCTGATCAGAATAGATATATCTTCCAATCATATTCCCAATAACACACAATATAGATGGATTTTGAAAGGAAAGAGGGAGACCACGGCGACTGACCCAAGTTACTATTGTAGATGGATCACACCACATATGAAAATCAAAACACCAGTGAAACAAAAGAAAGGAAGCTCTATTGCATCTTCAAGATGCCCTAGACCATGAGACAACATAGTCCTCGTCCAATCGAAACTGAATCATAAACGGATGCCGATCAATCAGCCCGACCACCACACACTCATGTAGCTTCTAGGAACCAAATATAAAATGATCAAATTCATCTATCGATAGACGATAATGGAGGAACCTAGAAAACAGGGTGATCATGTAATGTTCTGTGGCGTAAGTGAGCTCTGTCAGGGATAGAGGGAGATGAGGCACATCCTAAAATAAATTGGGGACTTTCAGGGACAACGAACCCTTCGGGAAGGGAGGAAGGGAATCCAGATTTGAGAATGGAAAGAAGGAATCACTTTTTTTATGAAAATGAACTCGCGAACCTCCCTCCTCCGATCAGGAGGAGGGAGCAGGACCATGCCGCATTAGGGTTACACCATCATCGCAAGAGAGATCGTGAGAGATGACACATTTGTTAAAGTGGTTTTGTTTTTTAATGGTTATTATCTTTTGAATAAAAATTATTTTGTTGATTTTCCCCAATTAGATAATTTCTATATCATCAATGTATAAGCCTTTAAGGTAATTTTTTTTAATAAAAATAAAAAATAAATTATCCTAATAATGAAAAACATCTTTTTTTTAAATGATTATTTATAGTTGAGTTTATCTTCTATATAACCTAATATAACAAATTATATTTTTATTAAAATTGGAGTAAGGTATATTTAACTTTTCTTTAAATAAAATAAATAAAATGTCCTAATATCATAAAGTTGCTTCCAAAGCATACCCTTTTGACCCAAGGATGATTTTGGTCAAACAAAATCATCCATTGATATTATAAAATGTGTTAGAGTAATTTTATAATATTATTTCTAGACATAACTACCTGATTTACCCTTTTACCATATTAAAAAAAATTTAATGAAGTTACTAATAATAATTCCCAAAATTAAAAGATAGATATTTAAATTATTTGGATCTAATGGTTAAAAATAATGAATCCATTTTTAAAAATTCAAAACACATATTTTTCATTAATTAATTTAAAATTAATTTCATTGTCGGAATGAGAAATCATGTTTTAAATGTTAAAATCGTGGAAAAGTATGAAATTGTATTACATATGAATTCAATGTAAAATTAATAACAACGAACTACATTCAATTTACAAATAAAAATATAATATTTTTATCCTTTAAAAACATTAAATAATATAATGTAACAATATAAATTATTCTAGTAAAAAAATGTTTTAAATTTAAATTTAGCACCTTTTACTATTTATCAAAACCTGAATGTTATGAGAAGAATATCAAAAATTAATCCAAAATAAATTTTTATATCCTACATACAAATGATATCTTTAATTTTTCATATAAATGTTATTAATGTGTCAAAATTTTAATTTAAATTGAGTTCACCATTAAAAGGCAGTAAAATTAACCATTTAAAAAGTATATGTTTTTTATACATAAAAATAGGGTTTATTTAAAACCTATGACTAAAATATCTATTGGATGAATATAAAAAATATTATTTAAAAATATATAACACACATATATATATATAATTAGTTTCATTTATTAATTATAATTCGCTTAATTTGATAATACAAAAATACAAATATATCCATTATCCATAATTGGTTAGTATTTTTTATAAATAATTGGTAGCCAAAGAATTAACTGTACATTTTCATAATTTATTAATGTTTATTTTTTCTAATATAAAAGATAGTTTATAATGGTAATTTTATACTGATGGTGTCTTGTGGTTCGATAAAACTCATGAATGTGTGCAAAGAAATCTATTGAAAAATTATTTAAAGAAAATATTTCATAAAAATTTCTGAGTGTTATATTCTACCCCCTTAAATATAATTTCACCCACAAAATTTATAACTAGGATACAAACATATGAGGATACCTATGCCTTATCACATGTTCAAATTCTCACTTTTCTTCAACAAAGTGTTGGTGCCACCATAAAACATTAACCAAGTGAGTGGTTCTTTTTTGTAGAACTTCTCCACTATGATCCATAATTTCTCTCGGTTGTTCTCCATAAACAAATTTCATTCTCCATTATTACGACTTCTGAGTTTAGTACATGGGAAGGATCAAGTATGTACTTTCTCAGGAGAGATACACGAAACACATCATGAACTTGAGAGAGATTTTGTAGAATCACCAATCTATAAGCTACAATCCCAACACAATCAATAATTTCATAAGGGATGATATAGATTGGGGTCAGCTTTCCATAATTTCAAAATAACATCACTCTCTTCCAATAAGATATTCATAGAAATAACTTGTCACCCACTTCAAACTCTAGGTATTTTCATTAGTTGAAAAAATAACGTTTTTTCAACTCTGAGATACACTTGTGTTTTGTTGAATAGATATGACTTTATATCCTATTTCATCAATAAAATCAATTTATAATAACTTTTGTTCCCCAACTTTAACCTAACATATTGGATTTATTCACTTCTTTCCGTAGGGGGCTTCATAAGGTCTCATATAAATATTGGAGTGAAATGTATTGTTGTAAGAAAATTCTACCTAACCACCATTAGAATTCATATATTAAGCTCTCAACATGTCTTATAGAGTTTCAACTTTCCTCTAAGACTAACCTTCTGTCAAAGGATGACATGTAGTGATGAAACATAACTCTTTATTTAGGTCATGATGAAGACTTTACAAGGAAAATGAGGTAAACCTTGGATCCTAATCATATATAATGGAAATCGGTACTCCATTAAATCTTATAACTTTTTTTATATATATCATGGAATGGTGATCAAGAGAGAAGTCATCCATAATAGAAATGAAGTGTTCTAACTTCATAAGCTAGCCAACTATAACCCATATAGAATTATGGAATGTAGATGTTTTTGCATGTCTGATGACAAAGTCCATAGTAATGTTTTCCCATTTTCGTTTTGGTATGGGTAATAGTTGTGACATCCCCTTTGACTTATGTCTCTCATCATTGACTTACTGATAAACCAAGCACCGATAGAAAAATTTATCAACATCTCTTTTCATTCCATCCCCCCCCCCAAATACTCTTTTAGGTCCTTGTACATATTTTTTTTACAGGATGAATAGAGAATAAATAACTATGAGCCTCATCCCATAGTTCCTTTAATTCTGGTATGGTAGGAATAAAAACACAGTTCTTGAACTTAATAATTCCATCCCAATCAAGGTTTAATTCATGAACATTTCTCACCTTCGTTTGTTGATCTACATCTTTCTTCTTCTCATCCTTAATCATAACTTCTATAAATGGATAAAAATTAATTTGATAAAGACAAGATTTCTCCCTTTTCTTTAAAATTACAATATCCATACATCATAATTATATATATTATGATCTTTTGTGTTCATCATCATAAATTGGTTAGCATGTTCCTTTCAACTAAAAGCATCCTCCACCATGTTCACTTTACTAGGTTGGTAAGGTATCGATAAGTCGTAATAGTTAATTAACTCCAACTATCTTCTTTAGTGTATATTCTTCTCATTTTGTGTGAAAATATAACGTAATATTTTATGATCAATATAAATATCACAACTTTCACTGTAAATATAATTCATTCATATATTTAATGAAAATATTAGTACAGTTAACTCCAAATAATGAGTTGGGTAATTATGCTCATGGATTTTTTATTATTGTGAGGCATAATCTATCACCATATAAGTTTTAATGAGAACACATCCCATACCCTTCATGGATGCATCACTATATATCATTAACTATTTTCCACTACAAGTAAGTGTGAGCACATGAGTACTTGATAGCCTTCTTTTTGGCTCTTTGAAATTCTATTCACATTCCTCTATCCACATGAACATAATTCATTTTTGAGTCTACTTAGTGATTTGATTAGATATGTGTGAAAAATATTTCACAAAACATCGATAATATCCATCCAAACTAAAAAAACATTTGGTCTTAGTTACCATTTTGGGTCTACGCCAACATTAATTAACTTTTTTATGCTGAATCCACAAATATCCCCTCTCTTTAGATTATGTGACCCAAAAATGAAACATTTTGAAACCAAAATTCACACTTGGTAAATTTTTCATAATGCTTCTCCTTTCTTAGGGACTTTATTAAAATTCTCAAGTGATCCACATGTTCTTACTTTCTCTTAAAATATAAAAGAATATCATCTATAAATAATACCAAAAATTGGTTGAGATATTCTCTAAAGACTCTATTCATTAGATATATGATCATAGCAGGGGAATTGGTAAGACAAAAATTTATCATCATAAATTCATAGTGTCTATATAATATATGTAATGAATTATTTTATATATCCTCCATCTTGTACCTTAAATGATGATATCCTAAATGAATATCAATCATGTAAAATTATTGATCTTTGGTAAATTGGTTGAATAATTCATAAATGCGGGGAGGAGAATATTTGTTCTTGATAGTGATCTTGTTAATTTCTCAATAATCAATGAAGAGTCTCAATGATCCATCTTTCTTCTTAGAAAACAATTGATATGAACCCTAATGTGTTGTACTAGAGTGTATGAATCCATTTTTTTGATTCTATTTGAGTTTATTATTTAATTCATCCAACTCAATTGGGATCATTCTATATGGTGTATATATAATAGGAACAACACATGGTAGCTTCAATATTCAATGGAAGACCTAGAAATTCATATGGTATGACATCAACAAACTCCCATAAAATAACTGTATTATTAATGGTGAGTTTCTCGCCAACCATTTGAGAAAAATAACATTCATTTATAGGAACCAATACCCATAATATGGATGAAATTCCAACTTGAAGGTCATTTTTATCTTTGCATTGATAGATGACCATAGATTGATTCATAATATTACATGTGACTTTCCTTCCATAGAAATTGATATAACGTCCATATATAGAAATCTAATCCATTTTAAAAATATCATCAAATTCAACTAAAGGAAGGATAAAAATATTTGCAAGAAGTAATTTAAAAAAACACCAACTTTAGAAGAATTATAATATTTTGATGTGACAATTTTTCCATTAGGATTTTTTATATAGATCTCATCATATAATTGTTGAGGTAATATGGCGATACCCTTAGAAAATTATTCTGAAATAAAAGATTCAGTTGATCTAGAATCAAATAAATAATTTACTACTTTAGAGTGGATGGTATGTGTACCTTTTAACATTTCATTATCATACTCAAAATCACTTATAGTGATTTCATGTGGGTTTCCTTTAACTTTATACCTTAGTGTTTTCTGAAATCGATCATCATAGATAACCCTTGGGTTAGGGAATTCGTTAGGAAAAATCTCCCTTTCCTTTCACTTATAACATTGATGTGTGGGATGTGATTTTTTTGTATTTTTCTCTATTCTCATCCATAGAATCCATTTTTTATTTTATAAGAAACACTTTTTGGGTAAATGGGAACCGTACATAAGTATCCACAACAATACTGCCTAAAAAACAAACCCTTCCAAACCACATTCAATGTTCAAAATGAACATTCAAATTACACAAAACCGAAAATCAAAACTCTACCAGTTCCATAACCACGTCGTCCATCAATTTCAAATTTGGTAATCCAGACAGACAACAAGTCATACCATCAACATTGTCTCGGTTATTGAAGCACCTAGATACCATCACTGACAATGAATATAGATTGGTCGTTACACCAGATCGTCGGTAAGGAAGACCACCAGAGTCCATTGCCATCATTGAAAAACCACCTTCACCAGTGATGAAAAAACACCCAAACCATTCACAACAATAGCCTACGAGATCCACCTAACAGAGTCCAATGACATCCAAAAAATTCACTAAGAAGAACAATACAAAACGAAGCAAAAAATAGCTTATAGAACCAGAATTTCAAGAAACAATGAAGGCATCAAACATTGTGATGAGTCAAACTGAATCCATTCATCGCAATAACAATTCCATCTCCAGAGAGGAATATCCATCAACCCTACCACCATCACCATAAAAAATAGGGTCTTTCTTGATGGGTAAGGTAATAAGGGAAGTGGAGGAGTGTTGACGAACAAGACCAGATCTGGAACCCAACAGAATAAGAAATTGACCAGACTAAAAAACCCTCACCATCCCAAACTTTTGTGGTCACCAACTCGCATGGCCAATATTGGGGTTCGACGAGCTGAGACCAGTAGAAAGAGTAGAGGTGAGATCGAGCAGGGCCAAGAAGATGAAGACAATATGAGGCCAATAAAGGAGGGGAAACGATGAATCTGAATGATGTGAAGGATCCTTTAACTCCTGAAAATCATAAATGAAACCCTGAAATGGAACAGGGGGTTGTGAGAGTGTCGGGGCATCGAGTGAACGGTCGGTGAAGCATCAAGGGCCATCAGGTCTAAGAGATAGATCAGCCCCTCACTAAGATGTAAAATCCACCGATGAGATGAGGTTGACACCAAAGACATCAAGATATAGGAGAGGACCAGCCACGAGAGAAAAACGGGGGCTGATCCTCAGGAGAAGTCAAGCATTCAGAGCAGGAAAAAGAAAATGAGGAGATGAAAGGAAGAAATAAAAGAAATGCCTCTCATATTTACCACTGACCCCCACTATGAAGGTTTTTAGTTGGAAAACCTCAGCGGAGCCGAGGAGAGGGGGAGAGCCAGGAGAGAAAGGTGTCATTCATCTATTCTCATAATTAGAAAACTTTTTATCATCTCTTTGGAATTCAACATCCCTGTGACCTTCTCTCACACACTTAAAACATTTGATAGTCCCTTTAAGACAATTTTCCCCATGTTTTTTTCACACATTGAGAATAATGGAAAACTCATAATATATCTAGAGTAGTCTTTATATTTTACCATGAATTTCATTTTTCTATTATTATCAACCTCATAGGACTGATGGGTTTCTCCAATCTCTATCTTAACCATGAGAGTGCATCGAATGATTTCTTCAAAGCTATTAAAGTCCCTTATGGATAATAAAATTATGGGACTTGGTTTTAATCCACTAAAGAATCGATCAATTTTACACTCAGGTTGGATAATAATTCCATAAGTATACCATGAAATTATTTTAAAATTTTCTTCATAGTTACCAACAGATTCATCATCCTTTTATTTAATCTCAAGGAACTCCTTTCCCATATTTGTTTGAAGAATAAGAGGAATGTACATACTATAAAAAAAGTTCTTGAACTCATCCCATTCAATAGAGTAAATTTCATCTCATTTCCATGTATTCATGATAAGATTTAACCATTTATCAGCTTCACATTCCAAACAATAGACTACCAAGATGGCTTTATCATGATCTGGACATTGGAGAACTGAAAATATCTTTTCAGTGGTACAAATCCATTGTTCAAAATATACTGTATTAGAGGACCCACTCAAATAATTTGGATTCTGCCTCATTAATGACTCAATAGAAGGTTGTTCCCTCCTTTACTTTTTTGAAATTCCTTCATGATTCATATCATGAGAATTAGGTTTCATCGTAGTGACACGATTTTGAATTCCAATTCAAATAACATTCAGTTTCTTAGGAGGAAAAGCATTTCATTTCCCATTACATTTATCATTAATTCGGTTCCTTTAGGTTCTAGCCATTGACTAAAACCATGAAGAACAATGTGATCAATACTAATCATAATTGGAAAACAACATAATCAGGAATAAAATTTCAATTTTTTATATTTTAGGCTTTATCATAGGTTACTCATAATCATTTCTAAAACACTAGGATTTTATCATATACTTCGACATACCCTTAGGGTTCTTCATAAGGTTATCTCATCTAAGTTTTCAAAGGCTAATTAAACCTTTCCTCTGATAAAAACTATAATGATACATACTTTACATTAATTTATATTATTTCAAAATTGTAGAATATTCATTACAAAATATAAAAATACCATGACAGGACCTTATAGGTTTAGTTTATTTAGAAACTAATAATCATAAAAAAAATGTTTAATAAGACATATACATTGTAACTCACTTATTACTTCATAACTAGACAAATTTTTTACTTATATTACATAATACCCTTATTCATGAATTGCGTAAAAGAAACATAAGAGAGGGTGAAATCAGATGCTCAATAATGATAAACACTGTGATATATAAACCATATCATAATAATGATATATAATAACATAAAATTTGAAAATATTATTCTACGTATGAAAGATCATGATATTATGTCATGGGATAATCATAAAAGTTAACAACGAATTAATGGACCTATTCTCAAAAGTCATATCATAAAACGAGGAATTTTTCTCATACACATCATCATATAAAATCACTACCTATTAGTCAATCCTCATTACTAGTACCATCATAATAGAGAAATCCCATTACTGAACTAGGTTCACTCCCTGTTCCAGCCCTATATTACTGAATCGAGTTTACTTCCCACTACATCCAAAACTATCTCAAGAGATATCAAAATTTACTCAATGCATTGGAGGGAGATATAGTCCCTCCAAATCACATAATGAAATCCATACATAGGTGTTCCATAGGAACATAAATCATTCTTCATAGAATTACCCAAGAAATAAAATGGTTTTCTTAATCATCATTCCATAATAACATAATCAATTTAAAACAAATCGATTTAATAAATAGTATTCCATCATAAACATAATAAAAAATATGAGTAATAGGGATAGAATCATTGAAAAATATACCCATTAAAACATAAGTAACACCAAAGGATATAAATGGAAAATAATCTTGAGATTTCACTAGAAAATAATTATTGGGGAAAATTTCCTTTCTTCTTCAAAAACAATTTCTTTTCATAAAATTATCTTCAATTTTAAATGAAAATATTTTTTTTGAAAATAACCTTAAAATATGTTAATGTAATATTAAAGTAAAGATTTAAGAATTCATAAAAATTCATTAATTTCATATAAGTTGAAAGAAAACATTCTTTGTAAACTTTTTTTTAGAAAAGTAGTGTCCCTCATTCGGAAAATGGAACAAAAGTTTCCTCGGAAATTGTGTAGACAAAAATAAAAAAATAAAAAAATAAGGTAAAAATGAATTTAAACATTCATAGGAGAAAAGTAAAGGTTTTACGGAAAAAAATTGTAAAACATTAATGTGGATGAAAAATATACCCTTGTAAATACTTACTTGTAATCAATCTCAGATAATAATGAGATTGAGAAATTATCCCTTACAACATTATAATCAGTCGAATAACATGATTCATAAAAACAAATTACTATGAAAAAGGCCTTTAACAGTGCTATAATAGGAATGTAACAATGTTAGAAAAGAATTGATAATTGTATCAAGATTAAAAGACTAAAACATTAAACATTGCTAAAAAGGTGATGTTAATTGTCCCCTTTAACACTGTTTTTTTAGAACTGATTAAAGCAGCGATGTTAATGGGGCTAAATAAATATCAAAATTACATGAGCTCCCAATCCCCTTTATCATCACTTCCATGACCCCTTTATCAGGGCTCCACCCCCACCCATTACAGTGCTTTTTCACCCCACCATCCCTTTTATCAGTACTTTGCAAATTCACACCCTCATGCACACCCTCCTAGATTTGAACCATGAACCTATGCTTCGAATATGGCACGTCTCTACCACTACATCATGATGTTTTTCTATTTAGTAGTAATATTTTTTTATTTATATATATTTATTTACATATATTTATATAATTATTTTTAAATACATTTATAAAAAATAAGTGTTTGTGATATATATATACTTATATTAATTTAAATATATTATATATTATATTCATTAACATATACTAGAATATAATATAAATATATACATGTTTGTTAATACATAATTATTTTAATATATAAACGTTATAAATATTTTTTTAAAATCTAAAAATTGGTTAGATATTTTTTTAAATAAGTTTTTATAATATTTAATTATTTAGATATATTAGAATATACATTTTTACATAAATATGCTGATATGTGTATTTATATGAGTTATTTGTTATAAGTAATCATAAAAAACATGGATATATTAAACTATAAATAAAATTATATTGTGAACAAAATTAAAATTTGAAAACCACAATATTAGTATAAATAGAAGACCTGAGAATAAGTTGAGTCCCCATACAAAAAGGGAAAAAATTCTACCCTTAAATGAGGCAAGAAATCTATCGAATGTTAATAAATCGGGGTAACTTGACTAAAAACTCAGTATTGGATGCTTTAAGGGGGGTTTTTCCTATAAAAATGTGATGTTGTCACTAAGGGAATAGATCTCGTCGCTACATTCGATTCAATATGTGATAGAGCCCAAACATAAACCTTGATCAAAAGTTATGGTTGGATCAATTTTAAATTACATTTTCAACTTATTTTAGATAATTTAGTAATTTTTTTATTTTTGTTATCTTCAAAATGATATTAAATGACTATTACTCAGTAATAATAATAAGAATTTTAAATAAAAATATTGTTTTAATTTTTTTTAATCCATTTTCACTCAATATCTTATATATTAAGTGTATATTTATATATACCTAATCTATAATATATTTTCAAAAATATATATTAAATTTATATCAATATAAATATATTTATCAATTTATATCAATATAAATATATTTTTATATTTATATATTTATATATATATTAAATAAATATAAATTTTTTTAATTATACATTTCTCAGCACATGCAAAAAAACCCTGATAAAGGGGGTCTTTAACAGTGCTTCTAAAAATATTGTTAATAACCCCCCCCCCCCATTATCAATGATTGTTCACAAGAACAAATAAAAGACCTTGTTTATCTCTGTTTTTTTGAAAGTGTTGGTAAAGGTTGGGCCTTTATCAGTGCTTGTAAAAAGAGATGATAATGGATCGTGTTTATCTTCACCTTTTTAGCACTGTTAAATAATCTCTTTAATAGCTCTAAAAATCAATATTAAAGAGCCCCTTTAACAGCGCTTTTTTAGCACTGACAATGGGGGTCTTGAACAACGTTTTTAGCAAGCCTCATTAAATACCTAACATTGGATAAACAAATTTTTGTAGTATATAAAAAAATTAAATTCATTTTTAAATACCATAACATTCAGAATAAGAATCATAAAAATATTCTTGGCCAACATAAACACAACAAAGATGAAATAGGTAGTGTATAAGGCATATGTCCGACACAAATAAAAGTGAGACAAAATAATCCCTTACCTTAGATTAGATGTCATTTTTATGTATTCCAAACCATCTATATATTGATTTTAATAATTTCATTAACTTATTCCATAATAATAGTCATTTTTTTGATACCCTATATTATAATATTATCATCCATATGTTAATAAGATTTCATTATTACTTGTTTTTCTAGTATTAACAACTTCATTTTAATATGGATGTTTGTCAAAAATGTTGTCGTACTTTTTCTTAGGTTATAGTTACGTCATTTAAAAATTGAAATTAATATAGTATATTTCTTATTTATTCATTATATAAATTTTTATTATCATACTTTAATGGATATCATGTAGAATGAATCACATCACATCATCGAGATGGTAGGTCGTACGTATGCATGATCGATGATAGAATTCCCATAATTGTTAAATGGAATGAAAGTGGAAGATATATATTTTATTTCAGAGTCAATGTAATGTTATTATAATCATATATAGTTAATATTTCTATCATTATACCCATCCATATAACGTGGTTGTGAAAAATTGAATACATCGGGGCATAGAGACGGTTAGTCATACGTACGCAGGCATTGTGATTTCATTTTTCTTAGGATGGATAAAATGTTGAATATTGTTGTTCCATAACCATAATAAAATATTATTATATTATTTATACTATATTTATTTCTTTATAATAGAAGAAACTCTTGCAGAGGAATTATAAGAAGATATAATATTGAAAGAATCGGTAGAGAAGATTACCTCTTCTTCAACATGCTCCCTCTATATCTCTTATTAAAACACTAGAGTTGGTATTTGAAGAAGACCGAAACCTCTAAAGTTTGAATAGTGAAGTTTATAATGGAAATAGTCAGGGTATTTCTAATCTTGAAGGACCAAAGTGAAGTGATGAAGTGAGGGAGTATGTTCCCATTTATAATTTAGTTGAGGGGAACTTTTAGAGTCTCCAAAAATATTAATTTACAATAAAATAAAACCCCATAAAAACCCTAAAAAATGTCCAAGTTTTGAATATGTGATGATATAAGGTTGTAATATCATCATACAATAAATTTTATACAGGTTTATTTGTCAATTTAAACCTTCCCATTTTAATAAACACTTAATTATTATATTTAATTTTTTACGAAGGTAAAAATTGATTCAACATTAGAAGGGTGACATATTTACTTATTTGATGTTAATTAAAAAAATAAACAATTTAGAACCTTTTATAAAATATTATAATTATTATATTTTTAAAAAAAATATGATTTTTAAATAATTTAGTAATTATTTATTTTGACAAATAATCAAAAGTGTTAATTTCGACACTATTAAACTCACTGAGTATTAAAAATATAAAGATAATAAAGTTAACTTTGAAAAAAATAATTTATTATATTCCTGAGAAGTAAAGGTATTATATAAAATTCATTGGACAAATTAATTATCTCAAATAATATTTATTTTAATATTTTTAAAAACGTATACTTGTTATCTCCATTAATAAAATATTTACCACATCAATTTTGTGTAATTATTTAATATACCTATTTTTTGAATAAAATTTAAAAAAAAAATTATGATGAATATAAATCCTCTAGATTTAATAATAATACTTATAGTTGAATATATCTTTTGTAAAATCCTACATTACAAATGCCATATATATTAAAACCTGTATGTGATAACATTAAAATCACATTAAATAAAATATTATAAGTGTCGTAATATTTTCAATATGGTTCCAAATGTTAAATAAATAGAAAATTAGATGATTATGGTCATGCTATGATATACCAATAAGATTTAGTCAAGTTTTTCTTCTTTTAATTATTATTATAATTTTAATAAAAATTATTTTATTGATTTTTCATCAATTAAATAATTTACACATCATCAATGTATAATAATTTGAGGTAATTATATATTTCGTGACCATTATCAATAAATTACCAGGAGAATTAAAATCATTTTATCATTATAATTATTATTTTTATTTGAATTTATATTCATCATAACATTATATTAAAAATTATATATTATTTAAATTTGAGTAAGACATATTTAGATTTTCTTTAAATAAAAAAATAAATGTCATAATCTCATCCAAGTGGCTGAAAAGGGATACCATTTAAACCCAATGATGATTTAAATCGAAACACACTCATCAATGAATATTATAACAAGTGTTTGTGTAATTTTATAATATTATTTTTACCCTTAATTATTGATTAACCCTTTTACTGTATTAAAAAAATTCGGAGATACTATTCATAATGCCAAAAAATATAAGAAATATATTTAAATAGTTTGGAACTACTGATATTGAATATGGAATCCATTTTTTAAAAATAAAAGCATAAAATTGTTAATAATTAATTTAAAATTAATCTTGTTGTTGGAATGAGAGAACGATTCTTTTATGTTAAAACATTACAAAAGATTGAAATGTTTTTACATATGAATTCAATGTAAAATTAATGTCAATGAACTAAATTATATTAGTTGGTAAAAATACATCTATTTATACTTTAAAAACATTCAATAATATAATTTAACCATATAAATTATTTCAATGAAAAAAATTACTTTCAATTAAAATTTAATATATGTTTATTATTCATCAGAACTTGAAAGTTGTCAGAAACATTTCAAAAATTCATCAAAAGTAAATTTTTATAACCTTAATTTAACTATGAAGTTGATTCTTTCATATAAAAATTATTAATGTGTCACAATTTTAATTTAAAATGGGTTTTCCATTAAAATCCTCTAAAATTACCCAATTGAAAATATAGGTTTTTTATACATAAAAATATTGTCTATTCATAACATATGTCTAAAATATCAATTGTTAGATTATAAAAATATTTTTTAAAATATATATCTACTATATTTCATTAGTATAATTAACTAATTATAATTCACAATATGTCTAAATATAAAAATACAAATATTGCCTATACATGTAATTGGTTTATATTTTTCATAAATAATTGGAATCGAAATAATTCACCATACATTTTAATAAGTTATTTTTATTTATTACCGTTAGCATAATTTCTAGGTTATAATGGTTATTTTTTACTAATTTTGTCTTTTGGTTCATTTTAACTTAGGATTGCGTGTAATGGAATCTATTGAATAATTATTTAAAGAAAACATTTCTAGAAAACATTCACGTGTTATAAGAAAAACCCAACAATAATGTTTTTTGAATTAAATAGTATAGACATACTATAACAACACAAAAAAAATAGATTGGAATAATAAATAAATATAAGAACTGGTTCAGATAGTAAATATATGAATATTAATAAAGAGGAAGCTTTGATGTCCTTGGAAATGTGGATATTCATGAATGACTTTATCTAAAAAGATTCCACAGTAAGAGATACAAGTTCAAGTGTAAAAAACTCATTGTTCATGCATGTATCACATGACACATTACATTGGTACTATTAAACACTATTTATATAATTTCTTTAAGTATAGTATCTTTCAAAAGATACAGTTATTGGATTAAAATTTGAAATAAAATCATTATGATCATAATAATTTCTCAAAATTTGTTTTTTGAAATATAGACTCAACATACCCCTTATTTAATTCTATAGGATTATATTTATGTGTTTTTATAGATATTTTATAATTTTTATCCTCATTTTTTATAGGTACACTTAATTCTGAATTTTGTTCATATCTAAATCTAAATTTTTTTAGAATCTTCTTCAAGATGATCTAAATCCTCATTATTTTTATTAATTTATTCCCATCAAATATATCATGAATAATCTCTTCAAAAGCCATTATTATTTTTTACAGACACTATATACATTTCTAACAATTCAATATCCTAAAAGTAAAAATTCATCTCTTTTAGAATATAATTTATCTATAGAATCATTGGTATTAATATTTTATCCTTAAAAACCCAAAACTAGGAAATATACAAGTTAAGGATTTATTCTATTAAAATTTTCATAAGTTGTTTCATTAGATTTGGTCTTAAAACAATTCTATTAGAATCAATGAAATATATATTTATAACATCTTCAAAAAAGTAGTTATTTTTTTAATTCATTTAATAAATATCTATAAATTCCATATAAATTATTATTATTTTTTAATTGTACTAACTATTTGGTGTATTCTAAGAGTTGAGAAGTTAGTAAAACAAATTAATAAAATAAAATTATATATATTAAAAATATAATCATTTATCAATTATAATATATAAAATTAGATAAAAATTCTTATTTTTAACTAAATTTTAATATGAAAAATTTCTTGATAGAGTTTCATATTTTTTTAGTGAGAAAATAAATCCATTTAAATCTACTAAAGTCGTCTGAAATACTAAAAAATATCTATTACCACCCATAAATTTATTTATATAGGTTTTAATAAGTATTGTTGAATATTTATAAAATTACAAAAAAAAATTAACATCTTGAACAAGTATAAAACTTTATTTATATAATTTTCCCTTAATGAAAGAATATAAAAACAATTGTTGTCCAATTATATTTCAGGAAACTATAGAACTTTTTCATTATAGTAAAAATTATGTATTACCTTAAAATTCTCATAACAAAGCCTCCTATGACATAATTCTTTTTTTGACTCTATATTATTCAAACACATAAAATTTTGATCCATTAGATGTGTAAAATTACTAAAATAAATGTTATTTTTTTAGAATAAAAAATATATCTATCTTTAGGAATAATGAGTAACTAATTTAAAAAAATTGAAAAAACTGTCACCATCAATTTATAGAGAAATAATTATTATATTATGATTGAAACTATCCATATATAATTATTTATATATAATAATATTTTAAGAAATATCATCTTCTCTAAGTCCATTTACCTTAAATTTTGAATTTTCACTAAAATTCAGGTTACCTATTTAACATATATTCAATGATATAAATATTGATTCATATCCCATCATTTTTCTATAATATATATTAGACATATACCAAGTCTCTATTCTGAGACTTCCTATCATATTTATTATAAAAACATATTTATGAATGATTTCGTAACCCTGAAAATTTGGGTCCAATCAGGTTAGAAAATGAAATTTTAAAAATCCAAATACATTTCAAAAATATATGATTGGGTAAATGTAAGGATTAATAAATATATATATATATTAATGTTTTTTTGTGTCCTAAATAATATAAAAATATTATAGAGAATTCACTTACATATTGAAATTACATTACATATCTAAAAAATATAATTATTGAAACACTTACTTCACATTTTTTAAAGAAAGTATTCCACAATTAAGGTAATTTATTATCATATCCAATATTAGTTTTATTTTTATTCACTTTTTCATGATCATGATTTTATCATGGAATTATCTACTATAAAAAAAATATAGTTGATCCTTCTTTCAAATTTAATTTTAAGCCTTTTATTTTCCTTTTGATAGATTTCTAACTCATCATAAACAATTTTAAACCTTCTTTCTTTAGAATCACTATTCATAGAACATAAATATTTATATTTATCATTCTATTATGATATTTTTTGACTTATTCCAAAATAATCACATTAACTTCAATATTCATCTTATTATTTTCTTATGTTCCTTTTATATATCAGAAATTTTAATTATATAATTTTTTGATCATTCAATCTCGTTGTACAACTCATCAACAATGGGTTTTTCAGAATCATAATAATTAAAGACATAATAAAAACCCATAACTTGATTAATTGAATCCCTAATAAACACATTAGATAATTGTTTTTAAATTATAGATTCATCAGTAGCTTATGAATCCTCTATATAACTCCAACTTGGAACTAAGTCAATTTTATCCTTCTTGTTTATCTTTTGGTTCTTCTATTTTAGATTCATGAATTTAGGATTGACATTTACTTTTCATTTTAATTCATAACAGATTACTTTAGTAATATTATTTAAATAAACATTGCATTTACTACTTCACTTTTGATCATCTTTATGATAATACCTTTTATTCCTTCTTGAATATACATTATTTATTTTACAAACACCTTTTTTTACTTAAGAATTATCATCACATTTGATTCCCTATAACTCAAAATTAGATGAGTAGGTAGTGATATTTATATTATATTTAAATGAAACAAATTTTTTCATTGTATTTTATTCTTCATAAATTCATTTAAACCCCAATTAATATTGTAATAATAACCCAATAAAACCCTCAAGTTTATAATCATTGAAGATTCTACTTTCCTCAAGAGAATCTTTTTTAGTTTGAAAATTTTGAGGAAAAGATATATGTTCTCTTACAACATTTATAGAATTTTCCAAAGATTCTCCTAAAGATCTCATTCCATTTACAATGCTATATAACCGATGAAACATTTAGTAAATAGTTTCATTTTCATCTATTTTAAAATCATGGTATTCATCCCTTAACATTCCAGTTTTTGTTCTCATTATCTTATTAGATATATATTAATTAGTTTTAAAAATTATTTACATGTCATGTGCAATTTTATAAGTAGATATATGTCTACAAAGTCATCTTATAGAGAAATATATAATATTCATGATTTTATAAATAATAACATATATTCTTTCATTAAAACCATTAAGTTAAAAAGTATTAATTTCTGTAAGTTTTCATGGTATTAAAATTAACTCTCAATAATGAATACTTGTTAGTTATGATATCGTTTAATATTATCATGAAAAATATCTATAATAATTTTCCAAAAAAAATGTGGGATTTTGAGGAACTCTTCCTTCATTATATCTTGATCCAACCATCTCAAATGATCATTTCCCTTATATGGTTAATTCTATGATAGATCTTAAATATATATATATAATCTAGAATTCCTTTTAAGGGTCAATCTCATATTACAATTATTGGGTATCAGTTAAAGAAGTTTCCAAAACACACCGAATAAGGTGTGGGATATAATACCAACTGTTTGGTATCATGAAAAAGAAATAGAGTAAATATAATCCTTTTCATGTTATCACTCTGATAAAAAACATTTCCAAGATAGTGAGATGGATAAATGGTCAAGAGGGGGGTGAATTTAATATTTTAAAATTTTAATGATTATAACCTATTTAACTAAATATGAAGAGGAAATTAAAAACATAAATATAATAATATTTTAACAGTTTATATCAAATTGATCATACATTTTTTCTTTATACTCTCAATTTGACAGTATGGAACCAAATATAAATTGACCTGTCTTTTTAATGGGAGTCACAACCCATTAAACTAAATTATGAACACCTGGAGTCATGGAGTAAATATATCATAGTTTTTCACCCTATATGAACTTCCCAATTACCTATCCTTTTCTTTATGGAATAATAACCCATTGTACCTTTTTGTTGGGTGTTATAACCCAACAATACTACTTTTGAATGAGAATGAATAAATTGAATCTGGTTGTAACACCTAAGATTCAATTATAATAAGTGAAAATTTTATTTTCATGAAACCATAGTAAAATTAATATTTCAATATTTAATGTAAAATAATCTGTAATTTCATTAGATGAATACTGATTTTTTACTTACTATGTCAAAAATATTCCTAAACTAAAATTTTAAGATTTTACTTTATAAATAAGCTTTTATAAATAATTATAAATGACGTTTTTAATGAATAATCCTTTTATTTATAATAATGTATTATAATATGTATAATCAACCATGTATTTATTATCAATTTTATTGAAATAAGGATAAGATCTTATTGAGGTAAAAAGAGATATTATTTAGAAAATAGTTTTAAGTGCATATTGTTTTTCGATTTTAATTAACTAAAATAATATCAAATTATGATTTATTTAAATGAAAATTATAGATTATATATATAATTATGTTAATTTAACTCCATATAATTATTATTAATAGTCCTATAGTTAATGTATGATCATTTTATTCTCGAAAGTGCATTTTCATGAAAATCAGTTTTTTATCGTGTTTTGTTGGATTATTTTTAAATTAAATAATGACACATAAAAGAATTGAATTTTAAAAAATGGTTTAAATATTTTTAGACATATAAAAAACTTAATTAGGTTAATTTCATTTTTTTATTATAAATACTAAAAATAGTAAAAAATGGGAATCTCGGTTATGGTTAAAATGGGTATACTGAGGGTATTAATAGAAAAAGATAAGGGTTAAAATAACATAAAACCTTTTCTAATTAATATTATTTAATTAAAATAGATCCTGTATTATATACCATTATAAATAGATTCAATTTTTTTACAATGATTATATGAATTTACTTAATAATATTTTAAAACATTAAAAATTTACAAATGTGCCACCCACCTCACATATAAAAGGTCATGTCCTACCCTCACTCATTCAAACCTATTGATCCATTTATATTGACCAAAAACTAGAAAAATATCTTTATCATCTAATTATATACAATATATATGTTATATGTTTCCCAAAATAGAAACCCTATGGTTCTTAAGATGATATCTACAATAGCTCTTTCAAATGAGAGGTAATCAACTTAACCGAATACATTATTTTTTTCTTTTATTTTACCACATTGAATTATATTCTACCTATTACAATATAATAAATACATTATATATAATATATTTATATTTTATTATATTGATTTTATAATATTTATCCTTCTTATTCTCTATGAATTGTAAACAAAACCATCCCTTGTTGGTACGACGAACTGTCGCCTCGCGAACCAATGTAAATTGTTATCCATCACTGCCTCACATGGATGGTCATTATGATTGAAATAATGAATGTATATTATATATATGACAGACTGATGAATTTTAAAATTTAATATATCTCTTAATTACTTACCCTTTCACACGTTAAAATTTTATAACATCACATGTGCTTACATGTGGACTACCATCTCTACATATCGATGTGAGTCATTTTTTATGCACACTTTTCATGGATGAATATAAATATGTATATAATGTATATGTATGATGGTTATACCATGAGAAATATTATTTATATTATTGATTCATGATCAATAAAAAAGGGCTATAAATTCAAAATCAAAACATACAAGAAAAACAACGTAGTTAAAACTCAAAACAATGATTATAATGAAAGATTATTAAGAAATGGGGTATAATGTTTTATAAGTGGATAATATATTATATTTTAGATAATTATATCTTTATAAAATGTTATTAATATATATTCATATTAATTATATAAGAGGTTAGATGACATTAAACTAAGTAGAAGTGTTGGGTAAGGGATTTCATCTCAATTTCTACTACATTAAGATATATTTTGTATTATGAACCAAATTTATTTAATGTGGTCTGAATACAGCCCCTCTGATGTATATAACATGAATATATATCTAATCCAGGTAATTAAAGTTTTAATTAAAATTTACTCATTCATGGGGTATTAATTTATCTTACCAAAGACGTTAGAATATATTTTCCAATCTCATTTTTTTGGGATTTCATTTATTTTAATTGAAGGAATATTATAATCTATCTAATATATCCACAAATTATTTTATTATCCTATGAATTTTTAAGTATTTTACATGTTTTCTTTAAAATTACCCTATATTAGGAAATTTAATCATGAAAATAAAATTTTATCTTATTTCCCTTTTTGATCAGGTATATTTTCATCCATATCCATATTTTTCAAAATAACGTAAAAAAATTATTTTATATTTCCTCATATGATTTATTAATAATTTTTTATATTATTCATCTAATTTTAAAAGTTTATAAATAAATATTTCTATTGTTATACAAAATATTTATTTTCACCATTTTTTACAAAAAATTAAAAGAATGTTTCCTTTTAATGTATATGTTGTTAAAGAGTATTCCCACCACCATAACCATTTTACACTATTTAGATTGTTCCACAACATTTCAATGGTCTTACAATGAAAATTATTCAATGAAACGTTATGTTAATTTTTTCACTTCTATTTTCTTCTATTCTCCAAAGACTTCATTTTAATACAAAATGTAGTTTCTGATGAATTTATGGTCATCTCTTATCTCATGGATACTTTTTTGGTAATTGAATTTATTATTAAAAAATAACTTTTTGATGATCATATTTCATTGGATAAACCATTTCTCTTTCACAGCCATATTCTTTATACCATGGATATTCTGATTTGGTAAATCATATACAATTTATACATATGGTGTTTTACTATGAATTATATTTGATTAATTATGGAAATATTGATATTCTATATTATATATTGAAAAATGAAATTTATTTATAATATTTTTTTTATAAATTAAATTAATAACTATATATATGATTAATTAATTGAAATTATAGTTACTAGTGGTCCAGATTAAAGATAGCCACTCGATGAATTGATGGGTCTCATGAGAGAAACAACTTGGATAGTTTTATTAAACCAGTTTTTTGTGTGTATCTAATAATATTTAGAAATATATTTTCACACAAAATTTATCAAGAAATATGGAATTGTTAATTTCATTCATTTTGAATTTATTCATTATTATCCATGATATTATTACATTTTTACTATAAATTCATCTTTTTCATGATCAAGTTATTGATTATATGGTGTGTGTTTTAGTTGTTTAACTTGAAATATAGATTATGCCTTATTAACTTCTAATATATTCAATTATACAATACCCTGAATGAGTATTTTAGCTCACTCTTATTTTGTTTTCCTTTCCTTTGGACATGAATAATGAATAATTGATTGAGTTTTAGGGATGTATAATATTCAAATTTTTATGTTTTAAATTTTATTTCCAAAGTAAAATGGGAATCATGTATGTATCAAGATTTTCAAGACTACTAAACTATTTATCCCTTCTCAATTCAATACCTAATATCTTATGTCAATGTAATAAAGAAGACACTAACACTTGGTTATAGGATTCGCAGTGTTTATAGTTTGTTTCATAGAAACTTTTTGAGAAACTTGTGTAACTAAATTTAGGAAAACATATAATAGAGTACATAACCTTATGAAATACTATTAGGATATGAATAATTATAGTATAATGTCATAAATGTTTTGGAAAAGTATATGTTTTTCGGTTTTCCTAGAAAATAAATCCCTAGTTGGGTACTAGTAAGTGGATGTGGTTTTATCATAGATGCATCTAACCGTAATTACACTGAAAAGAGTTGGTTTAGTATATCTTGATCATCATTTGGGTCCATGATGAATGGGTCCTATCTATGAAACTTGTTGGACACTATTTGGGTATATTCCAAGGTTAATTCACATACCCTATACAAACAATTATGAATGATAAAAAAATCTGAATTGAGTATATTCCTAAAGAAACCATTTTTATGAATCTAAAATTACATATGAATAAATTTTCAATATAAACTTATAGTTTCTCCAATTATATACTATGATTTAAAATTAATGATGTTAGAAGATAATTTAGTATATTCCATTATTTATAAAAGGAATCTGGTTGAAATAATGGTATCAATACTCTTTTCCAATTTAGTGATTTACCTATTGATAAAGATAATAAAACCGGGGTTTGAGATCATAAAATCATTGAAATATTAGGTCATATGACCCTAAATATGACTAATATCCTTGAGCATATAGAGAAACTTGATGTTCTACGACATGATGCACCTATATTGGATCATTACATATGGTTTAAACCTCCATTTTTAGTGTCACTACTAGTATAGTGGTAGTTGAGAAATGAATTAACTCTATGGAATATATATTTCTAGCATTGTGATGTAATGAAAGAAAAAAGGTTATACTAGATGTGTATTCTTATGAAGTTAATATCAATGAATGTTTTCCTTTGATCAATAAGTTTTTGGAGGGGGTGAAATATAAAATATGGTGTGGAGATCTTTAAAAGTTACATTATTCAAAAATATTTCCCTTGTGATCAATGAACTGAAATGAAAAGAATGTTCCTCAGTGTACTAAAAAAGAAAAAAGAGTGTTTTGTAGATTATAGAGACACATTTTCAATATTATCCAAGTGTTATTCAGATTACATATGTATTCTGGAAAGAACATTTGAATATTTCTTTTAATGGATTAAGCCAAGCCTTTGAAGGGAATTGGTTTATCAAACAATTTCATCATATAATGAAATTGTATTATGTTCCATAAAAATACAAAAATAATTTTATAAATCTTATTTCTTCAAGGGAAATAAATATAATAATAACTTGGATGAGCACAAATAAAAAGGGAATACATCTTATAAGTAGGGAATTAAGTCATTTCAATCTTTTCCAAATTATAGGAAGAAATATTGTAGAAAATTCATGATGGTAATGGAAGTTTTTTATAAGTGTGAGGATAAAGTTCATATGGATAATGAATAAATATAATGAAGGGAAATACTTTTATCTATTGCTTCACCTTTATAGAAATGGGAAATTATTCAAAACAATATACCTTGTATCCGGGGAACCTATTGAAAAAGAGTCCTAGGGGATAATTTAAATCTTATAAATTCATTAAAACTTATATTGAAGTTACTAACGATATGGAGGAAGGTACATTAATCATTGACTAAAAATAAGATAATTCTATATTTGATTATGGATATTCCCACTCATTAATATCTTAAATGTTTTCAAAGAAAAATATATATTTCCCTATAAATTTAAGAAGGGGGGTGTCATTCAAGATTTCAAGTGTAAATCTAACCATAAAAGGTTATGTCTATCAATTACCATTGTGACACATAGACATACCTTTTTGAGTAATTTATTATTATACCTATGATTCACATTGATATAATCCTTGGTATAAACTATATTTCAAAATATAATAAAAGAAATTATTTCCAAGAGAATGAAACTATGATATGTGATGAATATTTGGGATTAATTTTGGTTAGAGGGGTACTTAATTATCTTGTCCATTTCTACATCCACCTCTAGTAGCACTTCTAAATGAGATTCTTGGGGCATAAGAGTAGACTCAATCTATGGATGGTAATTTTAATCTTCAAATTGAGGATTCACCAACTATATAGTTATACATTAATATATTTCCTAAGGAATTTCCTAAACATCCATTAAAATTTGAATTTATATTTCCATTTATTTGGTCCCTAATGTGAGACCTATATTAAAGACAACTTGTTGAACTACCTTTATGGAATTAGTGGGTTTTACGTAAAACTATAGGAGTAGTGAGATAATTGATGTATATGACTTAGTGCTTAGTGGCGGGGAACCCCTATTCATTTAATTAAGAATATATATGGATCTATGATGTTTTTCATTTATTATATTGAAATCAATTCCATTACTCTAAATAACAAGTATATGATACCTCAAATTGAGGAATTTTTCGATCAATGTCACGGATCTCAAAAAATTTAAAATATTAAACATTATTCCATGTAACATTAATTATGAGAAAATAGGGATGATATTCCAAAGATACCATTTTGTAAAGGTTATGGACATTATGTGTTTAAATTAGTTCCCTTTAGATTGACTAGTTCACACACTTTTTTTATGGATCTGATGAATATAGTATTAAAGGAATATCATGATAATTTTTGGGGGTATGTATTGATGATATCTTGGTCAAATCTAAAATAAATAAGTACCATGAGAATAACTTTCAGATTATTCTGGAAACTCTTTGAGGAAAAGAGTTATATGGAAAATTTATCAAGTGTGAATTTTTTATTCAAAATGATTATTTTATTAGCTGTATTTACTCTGAGGATATAATCATGTTTGATCATTCAAAGATAAAGGCACTAAAATTGTGGAATACACTGATGAACATAATAGAGGTGTGTAGTACCATTAGATTATAAAGTTACTATTTATTATTTATTCAATATTTTCCCAAATTGGCTAACCTGTTTAAAAAGATTACACATAAAGGGGTTGATTTCATAAGAAAAAATAATTCTGAATGATGTTTCAAAGAGTTTAATATGTTATTTTTATATGAAGTGATATTAAATCTACCATTGTTAAATGTTGTATTTTTGA
Source organism: Viscum album (assembly GCA_963277665.1). NCBI lineage: Eukaryota > Viridiplantae > Streptophyta > Magnoliopsida > Santalales > Viscaceae > Viscum > Viscum album. The sequence goes on along the minus strand of OY728134.1, from coordinate 1,080,808,474 downwards.
TATATAGTGATGTATTGAATAAGGAACTGGTTGTGTGATTATGCATAATGATAAAGTTTTTATCTATGTATCAAGGCAGTTAAAGACTCGTGAAATTAAATGTCCAAACCATGATCTTTATTTGGTATCTAAAAATATTTTCCTTAAATATATAGATACATTAACTCTATGGTGAAATATGTGAGATATACATAGATTATATGAGTCTTCAATAAATCGTTTTACATAAATTGGTTACCATGAGGAAAAGGTGACCGCTTGAGAAAATCAAGTATTGTAATTTTTCAAGACACTTCCACATAGGAATGGAAAATAACGTTCAAAATGTATTGAGATGGAAATATCATAAGGTCCAGAATAAAATGGGGATTAACATAGATCTTATGATTATTGATTTAGTAAAAACAGATATAAGAATTATTATGAAAGGGGAAATATCAGAAATTTTTTAAATTCTTTCCAAACCAACATTATGAGAAAATATAAAATTTTATCATCCTTCATGATGATAGTTTTCAAAAAAAAATTACTATTGTAAATGATTGGAAATTGAAATACATCATTTTAGAAAATATTTTTCTGAAATTTGTAAAGGGGTTATTAATTCCATATATAATTTATCTAAAAAGGGAATTATTAGATGATTCTCAAGGATAGAATTTCTCTATACACCCTCGTATCACCAATATACATAGGTATTTGATGAAATATTTATTGTGTAATAATATAAAGTGGTAAATTTTTTATTATGTATCAAAATTGTTTGTTTTTCAAAAGTTAAACACCAAGATAAAGCATCATAGAGGATTTTTTAATCCTATACCTATTCCTATGTGAAAATGGGAAGATATTATTATGGACTTTATCAAAATATTACGAAGGACTCCTAAAAGAAATTAAACCATAGGGTTTATTGTTGATATCCATAAAAAATCCACACATTTCCTGGATAAAAGATAAGATTTACCTCTTGAGAGCCTCGCATGGATCCACATAATGATGATATAAGACATCATGGTGTAGATATTTCAATTGTGTTTGATCTTGGACCACAATTTAAAATAAAATTCTTGAAAATTATTATAAAGGATCTTGGTACCGATCTTCATATAAGTACTGCCAATCATCCCCAAAATGATGGATAGTCTGAAAAGGCTTTAAAAGAATTAGAATACATTTTATGGTTGTAATCACTTGAATTTGAAGGTATATGGGATCAATATTTACCTTCAATGAAGTATACCTATAGTAGTAGTTTCTATTCTGTTTTTCTAATAGTGATGTATGAAGAATTATATGGAAAGAGATTTTATACTCTAACTTGTTGTGATGATTCCCAGAAAAGGAAGCTTATTCACTCAGAACAAGTGTTAGAGATAATGGATAAGGTAAATACTATTCAAAACCATATTGAATAACATAAAATTAGGAAAAAGTTATTTTTTGATAACTGAATGAACGATCTGTAATTTCAAGTGGGAGATATTGTCTTTCTAAAAGTATCTCCATGGAAGGGTTTTATTTGGTATAGAAAGTAAGGGAAAATGATCACTAGACACATCAGACAATTTGAAATTCTTGAAAGAATTTGATTTGTGACTTATCATTTGGAAATGAAACTTAGAATATTTGAATTACATTATGTGGTCTATACCTTATTGTTATGTAAGTATATGTTAGAACCAATATATATGATCACCTTTTAAGAAATAAAATTGGAACATGACCTATCATACTATGAAGAAACTATCGAGATTCATGAAAATAGTGAACAATTATTGTGGAATTGGATGATATAACAGGTAAAGTTAATTTTTATAATTCATTAATTAGGGGGAACAATGTGGGAACCTTTGGATGTTCTGAATAATAACTACCCTCATTTTTATAGACAGTAATATCCATGAAAATTTTGAGGATAAATTTTGGAATGAGGGGTGAATGTAACATGAGAGTTTAATTATAGTAAGTGGAAATTATATTTTCATGAAATCATAGTAAAATGTGAATTTTAATATTTTAGGTAACAAAAATTTTATTTTAATATGATGAATATCGATTTTGAACTTACTATGTCAAAAAACCTATAATTAATTTTTAACATTTTCCCTTAGAAAAGAAGATTTTATGAATAATTGATAATATGTAAATTAACTAATAATTGTTTTATTTATAATAATTTTCATTAATTAGTATAATTAACCATTAATTATTTTTAAATATTATATAAATAATGAAAATATCATTTTGAGGTAAAAAATATATTTTTCATAAAAATGTTTATAAATGCATAATGTTTTTCCATTTTAATTAATGAAATGATATATAATAATGATTAATTTAAATTAAATTCACATGTCATATATATGAGAATTTAAATTTATATATTTATGATTAATATTCATTGAGTTAATGTCGAATTATTTTATCCTTGAAAAAAATCATTTTCAGGAAAAACAATTTATCTTCATGTTTTAAAGATATATTTTTAAATTAATTTTTCCCACTTATATAAATGGATTTGGATAAAATGGATTCAATATTTGGAATATAAATATTTATGATTTTTAATTATATCACCTTCATTTATTTCATAATGAATAGTAATAGTGGTAAAAATTGGTTACCAAGGTTAGTGTTAAAACATATTTACTCGCGGTTAATCAAAAATATAATGATTAAAAGAGACTAAAAACTTTTAAAAATAAAATTTGTTGATTTTTTTACACTATCCTATATCACCTACAAAATAGACTCAATTGAGATCAAATTTTCCTAGAAAACAACATAATAATATTTTAAAACATTGAAACGTTACAAATCGTCCACCCAGATAACATAGAAAAAGGAAATCTCATCCCCTCAAAAATTCACACCTCTTGAGAAAGTAGCTTGAAGAAACCCTACAAAAATATATCCCTAAAATACTTAGACACATTTTAATGGTTTTTCCAAAATACCAACCCTAGGGTATTTATGATGATTTCTAGATGAGCTCATTTATAGAAGTGGTATTCATCTTAACCGAATAGTTTTATTTTTCATATTTTTTTACCACCTCTAATTATATCATAATCATTAACATATAATAAAACAAGTATATACAGTATAATTATATGTTCTTATTTTTATGTAATAATATTTATCCATCTCCTTTTACATCATATGGGAAATAAAACCATCACTCGTTTGTATGGAAGATTTCCTGTAACAACCCTTCATTATATTACACACTTAAACATGAATTATTACATAGGAAACCTCGCCTGATACAACATATAATAACGAGAGTTCTATTGTCTTTGGGTCTTAGAAACATTACATAATAACATAAAACATAGGACACAACATCTTATTGAAAACCTCCTTTACATGACCACTTCATTCCCTCGTACTTATCATTGCATGGGATAACCTGAGGACATGCATAAGAAAAGGGTGATCTATAAAGCCCATTAAGGGAGTTAAGGAGGCATAAAATGGATTATACAATACATTTTAGGAAATAGGCATATCAATGGAGCATATGATAAACATGAACATAAAGGCTTGATATAAAATGATTAACATAACATGGAAATGTGGCAACAACATTAAACAAGATTTTAGCCTGATCCAAGGATAATTTCATAATTAGAATGAGTAAACCATCATTTAACTTCAATTATCATGATTAAACCCTCATTGCACTTGATGTATTTGGATACTAATCTTTACCCCATGCATTGGAGTGCTATCAGGGCGCACCCTTCTTAATCATTTCATTTCATGAATATGTTTTCCACGAGGATCATACAACATTGAATCATTCATCATCATTTATTCCATGATAAAGTTATGTGGAATATATACATTAAGATTTTTAATCAATAATAAAATGTGCATAATGTTTAATACCCTTGATAGAGAAATGGGCATGGTATTCACTACACAATGACATTTTCTTGGAAAATTGCGGTGCAATTTCGGCAACATACTAGCATGACATAAAAATTTATAAATATGATTGATGATAGGGAAAGGGTTTTCTCACCATATTTACATGAAATTTACATTAAGGGGGGTCATATAGATTAATTTCCCAAAATAAGTAGTGGAATTTAGATTCATAATACAAAAGAATTGCTTGAATGTAAATGAGGATAGATAAATTCCTTACAGAATTCAGGCATGGTAACGGGTGTACATGGAAGGAATTAATGAGATAAGTGAATCTATCATAATTCAATCATAAAGAGAGAATTATGGGGGAGGTTATAAATCATACCCCAAAATTTTAATTGAAATAAAAAGGTTATAACAATATAATTAAATTTAGACAAAAATGAAAATGAAGAAATCCATTACGTGGAAGTGTGATCCCAAAGGCTTGGGAGAGGATTGAGAGAGGATTATTGGGAGATTGGGGTGCCTTGGGAGGATACTAGAGAGCTGATGTAAGAGGATGGATGAAATCCAAAGGCATTGACAGAAGATTAAGTCGGATCTTGGGTGGGTTTATATAGAAAATGAGATGGAATTCTTTATTATTTAGGTTTGGGTCACCACACATTAAACTAATCAATACCACAAACCAGACCCTGGTTTTAGCCCATGGTTTTTTCCAAATGGGAGTGGAAAAAAATATTTTACATGTAAAATGGCCTAACTTCTTAAAATAATAGGGTTTCTTATGTGGAGGTGAGTCACACTCCCTAGGAAATTCATTTAAAAAGTGAAAATGTTTTATAACCCTTGGAGGGTCCACTAATGTTTTTTAAAATAAATCAAACAAACCTAAAATCGCATTATTTTAATGGTAAAACTTATATTGGCAGAAACTATCATTTATAGAATTTTATTACAGCACTATTGGGTCATTATGATGTCATAAAACACATTATATATTTAAACGGTATTTAATTTTTACCCCAAAATTAGATTGTCTCAAAAAATTATAAAAAATTCACCATTTGATAATTTTGATGTCCTGATTCTTGAAATTATATTAATTTTATCTAAATAATTTTCTAAATATGTGAATTTTTACTTTTAAAATAAAAACTAACATTTATCGAAAATTCATGGGTTTGACAAAACTGGCTTTCAAACCTTAATAAAAATTAAAACTGCATTCATAAAATTATATGATCATTTATATTTAATAAAAATTAATTTAATAATAATAATATTTTATTAAAAATTATTTAATTCCAAAATCCTTTAATTCATCAAAATAGATTTCTTAGTTGAATATTATCTAAAAATACTATTTTCGCTTTAAAAACTATTTTCAAAGTAACAAAAAAATGAGGATATATTCATTATTATATACAAAAATAATGTATATAATCATAGTGATAAGGTCTTGTTACATAAACCCTTATAACACCTGTATTAGACATAAGGGTAAGGTGTGCGTCGGTGAAAGTCTCTTGGGGTAGCTCGAATAACATTTCCCGGGTGGTAATCTCTATCAACTTCCACTTCTCTCATAAGAAGTTTCATTCAATCTTAACGTGTTGAAGCTCGGATTGGGCTTGGTCAAGAGAGAAACCCAATGATTCCACCTCTTTTCCATTCTCTAAAAAATGGTCTTTATATGGGCAAAGTCTACTAAATGAGGCCATTGTTTCCTTTGTCTGAGTAAATTAGATTTGTTAAAGCCCAATTTTATACTAATCATGTGATCACTGTTCAACAACTATATTAGAAATGGTCACAATTCATAATGATATTTTAAAATCCAAAAACATAAAACCAATTAGGATTAAATTTTATATAAACATTTTACATTATGAGGCATTTAATTAGATCAAGAATAATTTTCATTAATGAATGTTTGGGTTGTTACAATCTTCCACCCTTAAGAAATTTCTCCATCAAAATTTCATTTCCCAAGATAAAACATATGTGGGTAACTCTTCTTCATCATTTCCTCTGATTCCCATGCCTCTTCTTTAAACATGTGGTTTTTTCACAACACCTTGGCAAGGGGCATTGTCATATTCTGTAGAACTTTTTCTCTACTATATAAGATATTCAATGGTTGCTCATTGTAATAAATATCTTCCTCTAACTATACCACCTTCGAAGAGATTACATGTGAATGGTCTGGTATGTAATTCATTAATAGGGATACATGAAATACATCATGTAATTTGTCCATTGTTGGTGAAAGTACTAGTTGTTAGGACACATCCCCGACATGATCAAGAATCTCGAAGGGTCCGATGTACCTAGGACATAACTTCCATTTCATTCCATACCACATGCATAGAAATACCATGTCTCCAAATTTAAACTCAAGGTCTCGTTGATAGTTATCTACATAACTCTTCTGTGGACTCTGGGCTACCTTGATATGCTGCTAAATGGTTTTCATCTCTTCCACCATTTCATCGACCATTTTTTGTCCTAGAATCTTACTCTCTCTGACTTCATCCCAATACGCCGATGTTCTTCACCTTTTCCCATAAATGGATTCATATGGTTTTATTTGGATGCTTGAGTGGAAATTGTTATTATAGGAGAATTCCACCAATGGAAGATGTTGGAAACATCCTCCTTTGAAGTCCATTGAGCAAGCTCTCCACATTTCCCCATGTGTTTGGATATCCCACTCGGATTGGCCATCATTTTGAGGATGATAGTCTGTACTTAAGTTCAGTTCAGTATCTAGAGCATGTTTAATACTCTGCCAAAACATAGATATGAATCTTATATCTCGATCAGATACAATAGATAGTGGTACTCCATGCAGCCTTACCACATCATTTCTGTAAATATGTGCAAGTTGATCCAGTGAGAAGTCCTCTTGAATCGCGATAAAGTGAGTTTTCTTGGTAAGATGATCGACAATGACCCATATATCATTATTTCCTCTGGATGTCCTTGGAAGTCCAATGACAAATTCTAAGGTAATGTTGTCCCACTTCCATGTTGGTATGGTTAGTGGTTGCATCATCCCCTTAGACTTTTTCCTCTCATCCTTCACATGCTAACATACCAAGCACTTTGATGTATATTCAGCAATATATCTTTTCATATTGTCCTACCAAAAGTTCTATCAGAAATCTTGATACATTTTCTGCTCCCCACGTGAATAGAGAAGGTTGAGCTGTGTGAGTCATCTAGAAACTACTTCTATATCTCTGGATCGGATGGTACACATAATCATGACCCAAATCTCACAATTCCATCCTTGACAACTCTGAACTCTGAGGATTTCCCATTTCTGATAGCTTCAACGCTGTTCTGAATTTCCACATCCTTTCTTTCAGCATCCTTTTTTTCTCCATGAGGGACGGTTGAGCAATCATTTCAGAAAGGATTGATGATGTTCCTCCCTTAATGATTCCCATGTCTATCCTTTGCAAATATAAGAAGATTGGATCCTTTTCAAATCTCATCAATGATAGAGATGTGGGATCCTTTCTATATAGAGCATCATCCACCTTGTTCACTTTCCCATGGTGGTAATGGATTAAGCAATCATAGTATTTGGTAAGATCTAACCGTCTTTTTGGTGCATGTTCAACTTCTTTTATGTGAATATATACTTGAGGATTTTGTGGTCTGTATATATTTTACACTTCTCCATAAAGAGATAATGCTGCCAAATTTTTAAAGTTGAGATCACTGCAGCTAACTCCATATCATGTTTGGGATAAGTATACTCATTAACTTTCAATTTCCTTGAAGCATAGGCAATGAATTTGTCATTTTTCATCAACACACTTCCCAGGCCCTTCTTAGAAGCATCACTGAATACCATAAAAAGTTCCCCACTTGTGGGTAAAGTGAGCAAGGATGCAATGATAAGCCTCCTTTTTAACTCCTCGATGCTTTCTTTGCATTCAATACTCTAAGAAAAATTTACTCCCTTCCAATTTAGCTTAGTAAGCGGGTTGTACAATCATTAGAAATTTCTCACAAATAGTTTATAGTATTCAGCTAACCCCAAGAAGCTATGGATATCCTTTAATGATGTTGGCCTCGTCCATCCCTCAATTGCATCTTTCATGGAGTGATCCATAGATATCCCATTTCATATGAGTATATGTCCCAATAATGAGACCTCCTTCAACTAGAACTCACACTTTTTGTTCATTGTATAGAGATTATACTTCTGTAAGATCAATAGTACAGTTCTTTGATGCTCCTCATGATCCTCTGAGGTTTCGGAGTATATTAGAAAATCATATATAAAGACTAAAAAAAATTCAAGGTAATCTTTAAAGAATCTATTCATCAAGTCCATGAAGATTTATAGAGCATTATTGAGTCCTAAAGGAATTAATATGAATTCATATTTTTTATATCTTGTACGAAAAGCAGTCTTGTGGATATCTTCCTTCTTCACCCTTCCTTGATAATATCCCAACTCCAAATCCTCCTTGGAAAAGTATTGTGACCCACACAGTTAATCTAACAAGTCAGGAATTCATGGGACAGGATACTTTTTCTTTATCATGGTTTTTTATTCTCATGATAATCGATGCAAAGGCGCATTGACCCATCCTTTTTATTGGTGAAGAGGACTGGTGCACCCCATGGTGAAGCACTTGGGTGTATAAATTATTTATCCAGATTCACTTATATTTGTTTCTTCAGCACCACAAGCTCCACAAAAACGATTCTATATGGAGTCTTGGATATTGGAAATGCCCCAGGTATTATGTCAATTCATAATTCAACATCTCTACTAGGAGGAAGACCATAAAATTCCTCAGGAAACACTTTAGATAATACCCCCCATAATAGGCATGTCTTTAAGGATGGTTTCATTCTTGGACTCAATCATCTAAGCCAGATACATATGATTATATGGAAGTAATATCCATGCTTGAGATGATGGAGCTAAATAAGATTCATATTCGTCCACACACTTGTATATAATCGAGGGTTGATTCTTTATATGGAGAGTTATTTCCCTCTCAAAGAAATTTATGTTGGCTCTATATAAGGAAAGCCAATCTGTGCCTAGAATTACATAAAATTCCACTAGAGGGAGTATGGAAAGGTTTTTCAGGAAGTTCACTCCACAAATTATGATAGGGTAGGAGTTATAATCATGGGATGCAATGATTGCCCCGTTTTCCTTACTCACCAAAATCTCTACTTCTATGATTTGTGGTGGTGTTGGGATTATTGTACTAAAAGTTTAGGATATAAATGAATGTGTAGAACCATAATCAAAAATTATGTTTTCTATTCATGAATGAATAACTAGCATACCTATCACCACATCATTGTTGCGGTTCACTTTAGTGAAAGTGGTGGAAAAAAGTTCACCCTTGCTTCTTTGGGGGTTTTTGGTTGCCTCCCAAAACCCTTGTCTTAGAGAACTGGTTTGAAAAGTGACCCGGTTATTTTCATTTGAAGCAATACACAATGAATTGATGGTAGAGCAGAGCATTCCTCTCCTCTGTCACAGCCGCAGATTTTTCTTTCCAACAGTTAATAGCCGGGTGCTCTTCTCTTCCACACCTAAAGTATTTCCTCACTCCCTTCAGGCAATTTCTGGGGTGATTCTTTCAAGACCTTTAGAAGAGGGGTGTTGTATTTTCTTATCACCGTTAGATTTATCCATCATATCGCTAGAATTTAATTCCACCTTGTTCTTTTTATCCCCATGATACTCATGAGATTCTATAATCTCCATTTCAACCTTGAGGGAACATCAGACAATTTCCTCATCGTTGTCGATGTCACGGATTGCCATCACTTTCCACAGGCTAGGTTTCATCCCACCAAATAAGAAATCAACCTTGCATTCATGGGTAACAACAAAGACGGAGGTGTATTGTGCAAGCCATGTGAATTTTTCCTTGTATGATCTGACAGATTCATCATCTGTTTTCTTGAGGGCAAGGAAGTCACGTTCCATCTTAAGTCGGAGGGTGCTTGGAAAATATTTATCGAAAAACTTTTTTTAAGAATCCTTCCATTCCAAGGCCTGGATCTCCCCCTCAGGCTTCGTATTTTCAAAAAATTTCCAACATTGATCATCTTCACCCTCCATAAGATAAGAATCCAGGAGAACCTTCTCTTGTTCAGAACATTGAGGGATAGAGAAGATATTTTCAATGGATTTGATCCATTGTTCAGCGATTGAGGGATCAGATGATCCATTAAAATTAAGAGGTATTTCTCTCATGAAGCTCCTGATAGTGACTTTTTCTTTCTTAGGGTGGGTCGAACATTCCTCTAAACCCATGTTTCTATTCAAATCTTGCGTTAACTGAGATAGAAGCGTGACAAATTTTGTGATTCCTTCTCCCATCGGATTGGGCATCTCATTAGCATAGTCATCACATTGATCTTCACATCAGTGGTTAGCTTGATTCCTAATATTATCGGCCATTGGCTAGAATAAAAGAGAATTTAGGGGTAACACAAAAAGGTTAATCCAAGGACAAAACTGATTACTTATAAATAACTTTTATTTCCTTAACTTATGAATCTATAAGCTTCAATCAATGTTATTCATGATCTACTTTCTAACTTATATTCTTAGGGGAATTTTTTTTAATTCCTTTAATAAGGGTTCATACTGAGCTTGTAAATTTACCAAATCATATCCCCTTGGAGTGTCATAACCAAGAGTGTAGTAAGGCCTGTTATCATGTAGTAGGATACCCTGGTTTAAGCCCAAAACTCTATGTTGGGGTTTTCACCCCTAGGTACATCTGTGCCTGAGCCGCCTCTAACTGCTCGTATCCATACATGGATGTATGTTCTTGATAAACCACTTACTCAATACTCAACAAAACCTAGGTATGTTTTCATTATACTTAGTCTTGTCTCTAAGGATTTACTAGGGTTTTCTAATCCTAATCCCAAAAATAAGTATACCTTTCATTTGATACCAATTGTAATAACCCTTCATTTTATTACACACTTAAACATGATTTATTACATAGAAAACTTCACTTTATGTAACATAGAAGATAAAGAGGTATAGTTTCTTTGGGTCTTAGGAACATTACATTACAACTTAAAACATAGGACACAACCTCTTATTGAAACCCTCATTTACAAGACCACTACATTCCCTCATACTTAGCATTGCATGGGTTAACCTGAGGACATGCATAAGAAAAGGGTGAGCTATAAAGCCCAGTAAGGGAGTTAAAAATGAATAACATGAAAGATACAATACATGTTAGGAAATATTAATATCAATGGACCATAAGATAAACATGAACATAAAGGCATGATATAACATGATTAACATAACTTGGAAATGCTGTAACAACATTTAACATGATTTTAGCATGAGGCATGGATAATTTCACATGGAACATGAGTAAAACCTAATTTAACTTGAATTAGAAAGAGTAAACCCTCATTTAAATTGAGGTATCATGATACTACACTTTACCCAATGCATTGGATCGCTATCAAGGGCACCCTTCTTAATCATTCTATTTCATGCATAAGTTTCCCACATGGATCATTCAACATAGAGTCATTCATAATAAGTTATTCCATGATAAATGGATATGGAATAAATACATGAATATTTTTAATCAATAAGTAAATGTGCATAAAGGTGAATACCCTTGATAGATAAATGGGCATGGTATTCACTACACAATGACATTGGCTTAGAAAATTGTGGTACAATTTTGGCAGCGTAACAGCGTGACATAAGAATTCATAAAATGGTTTATGAGAGAGAAAGGGGTGACTCATCATATGTACATGAAATGGAGAGTAAGGGGTCATATATATACATGTCCCAACAAATGTAATGGAATTTAGATTCATGATACAATAGAATTTCTTGAATGTAAATGAGTAGAGAGAAATTCCTTATGGAATTTCGGCATGGTAACAGGTGTACATGGAAGGCATTAATGAAAGAAAAAGTGGTCTCTCATTAATAAAAAATAAATAGGTATGTATGGGGGAGGTGATAAATCATACCCCAACCTTTTTAATTGAAATAAAAATGGTATAACAACGTAATGAAATTGAGACAAAAATGAAAAGGAAGAAATACCTTACCTAGAAGTGTGATGCCAAAGGCTTGGGACAGGCTTGAGAGAGGCTGCTTGGGAGCTTGGGGAGCCGTGGGAGTATTATAGAGAGGCGAGGGATGAGGTTGGACGAACTCAAAATTCTTTTAGTGAGGAGGAAGTGGGCTATTGGGAGGGTTTATATAGGAAAGCAGAGGGAATTATTTATTATTTACGTTTGGGTCTACACACATTAAACTATTCAACACGACAAACAAGCCCATAGATTTTCCAAATGGGAGTGGAAAACAATATTTTCTATGTCCAATGGCCTAACTTCTTATAATAGTAGGGTTGCATATGTGGAGATGAGTCACACTCTCAAAGAAATTCATTTAAAAAGTGAAACATTTTTATAACTCTTGGATGGATCCATTAAAGATTTGTAAAATTAATAAAACAAACCTAAAATCATATTATTTTAATTTTAAAACATACGTTATCCAAACATATCATTTATATTATTTTATTACATCACTATTGGGTCATTATGATGTCCTAAAACACATTATATATATTAATGGTATTTAATTTTAATCCAAAAATTAGACTATCTCATATAATTATGAAACATTCACCGTTGGATGATTTTGATGTCATGATCACGAAAATAATATTCATTTTATCAAAATAATTTTCTAAATATGTGAATTTTTTCTATAAAAATAAAAATCATCATTTATCAAAAATTCTTGGGTTTTGACAAAAACTACTTTCAAACCATAATAAACATTACAATTGAAATAATAGAATTATACGATCATTTATATTTAATAAAAAGTAATTTAATAATAATAATATTTTATTAAAATATTATTTATTTCAAAAATCCTTTAATTCATCAAAATGGATTTCTTAGTTGAATATTTACTAAAAATACTATTTGCTCTTTAAAAACTATTTAAAAAGTAATGATAATAAAATAAATGTATATTCATTATCATATACAAAAATAATGCACATAATAATGGTGCTAAGGTCTTATTACATAACCCCTTATAACACCCGCATAATACTAAAGTTTAAGGTGTGCGATGGTGATAGACTCTTGGGGTGGCTCAGATAAAATTCCTCGGGTGGTAATCTCTATCGACATCCACTTCTTTCGTAGGCGTTTCCGTTCGAGCTTAACATGTTGAAGCTCGGATTAGGCTTGGTCAAGAGTGCAGCCCAATGAGGCCACCTCCATTATGAACTCCAAAAAATGAGCTTCACATGGGGAAGGTCTACCGGATGAGGTCATCGCTTCCTTTTTCTGAGTAATTTGGATTTGTTAAAGCCCTATATTTATACTAATCATGTGATCATTGTTCAACGTCTATATTGGAAACGGTCACAATTTATAATGATATTTTAAAATAAAAAAACATAAAAACAATTAAGTTCACATTTTATATAAACAATTAACATAATGATACATTTAATTAGATCAAGAGGAATTTCGATTAATTAATGTTTGGGTCGTTACACTGCCGCCTCACGAACAGATGTATTTTTTTTACATCACTGCCTCATATGGATGGACATAATGATAGAAATAATAATTTTTATGATCTTTATTATCTTTATGGCATAAATATGATTCTATAAATGTAAAATTACATCTAATTTCATACCCTTACACCCATTAAACAATGATGACATTCCTCGTGCATACATACGGACTACCACCTCCATGAAGTGATGTGATTCATTTTTCATGACATGTTTTAATGAATGAATATAAATAAGTATATAATGAGTATTTATTATGTTTATAGGACAATTATAATTGTTTATATTATATAAAAATGATCCAGACAAAAGGACTACATATACCAAATAATACTATACCTGAAAAACAAGCATTTCACACTCGAAAGAATTATAATAATGATTTGTTGTAAAAAATTGGTTAATAAGATATTATAAGTGAATCATATATGATATTATAAATATCTTCATGGTTATTTTTTGTTATTATAATAAATATATATTGACTATATAAGATTATAAAAAAGATTCAACTCAGTGTAAGTGTGAGGCAAGGGATTTGGTCTTAATTTCTATTCCATTGAGACATATTTGGTATTATGAATGTAACAAACTGACATGAGATACCTTATAAATTACTACTCAAATGAATTTATCACTAGCTTAAAGGGTGTTCTTGATCTCCATAGGCTAGTACATAGAACTCATGCATCAAAAAATAAATAAATTGAATGGTTATTCCCTACCGAAAATGAGGGACATGGAATATATATATATATATATATATATAACCATAAAATAAATATTACATAACAAAATAATGATAATGAAAATGATTCATCTCAAAGGAAGAATGATAAAACTCTAATTTACATGTCAAAAATAACAAATGGGAAGCCAAAATAGTAAAATAAAACTTCATGTGAAATGTGGGTAGTATCCCTCCATCTCACCACAAGCTACCCATACACAACTGACATAAGCCTCGCTGCCTAATTATTATTCCTTCCTTTTCAAAAATCAAATGAAAATAAAATTTCTAAAAATTCCTAAGGAATTGTGTAGGGTTATAGCTAATTGAATCAATAGGATCTCACTCATGTGTTCCATATCGAATCTTTGAACAATAATACCAGTGTGATCAAATTATAGAAAATGAGGCGTGATATGAATTCAAACTATTTTATATCAAAAGCATGGTAAATTTTTTCCCTTTCTCCAATGTTCTATAAAAAATAAATTTAAAATAGTTTCCAAGAATAATTCTAGTAAACCATTTTCAATTATCAAAATAGATATATCAAATCCAAATAAATACAAATACAAATCACAGCGGTAAACATGCATAGGATAAAAAAAGGCCAGGCAAGGTAGAACACTCATAACTCAAACATATAATAGTTTACAGATAGTACTTAGAAACCATAAATCAAGTCTACAGATTATAGGAACACCTAATAAAGTTATCCTCTAATAATGTCTATCAATTCATAAAACCCCTGCATCTACATTATAGAAATGGATAACGCCCTAGAAAGTGATCCCCCATCAAAACCAATAGACAAGGATCAATACTATACCCTCCACCTAAGTACCCAAGGATCTCATGTAATGTATTTAACAAATCATTTTAAAAGACTTATCATACTTCCTAAATCAATTTCCTAACAACCCTTTTTCATCAAAAAAATCACTAAAATCCCATCTCATAATGAATTTCACAATTCTTGAAAAATAACTTTTCTTTTACTAGAATAAAGGGAAACCAATATTTTTTTGAAAATCCATTTACACCCAAAAATAATCCCCGAAAATATCATGCCAATAAAATTAGAAAATATTTTATAAAACTAAGAAGAATTAAGGTTTAAATGACATATGCTAGGGATGAAACCACCACACTTAAACATGAGTTTCACACCACTAAAAATAGGTTCCATACCCACGAGTATAAGTGGAACAAAATATTAATAAATATAGTCACTAACATATATTATCACATATTAGAATAAATTATAAAATCAAAATAGACAAGAGAGATGTTATAATGGAATATACGTTGAGAAACTCATGTGCCACACCACAACCAAAACAAGAACCATCCCTAGAATGAAAAAGTATAAAAGTTATATAAAATTTATTTATAGATATCAAATTATGATTTGGAGACTCCAAAAATTCATCCCAACTCTATTTCCACAACAATGATAAATGATGGAAACTATAAGAAAAGAAAATTCACTTACCAAAAGAAGATAAAAAACCTGATGCATATCAAATTATGATCAGATAATTTCAGATGGGTTGGAATTAGTCAAATTTTTTTGATCATCCATATTTTTCTAAGAGGATAGAGTATATCATATGAAAGGTTATTTAGGAATTTATTTTATAAAACCCCCCCATATAGAAGGGATTTGCATCAGGAATATGTGATTTATGATTTGAATCTCACATATTGGTTATACAATGAAAACTGAATTACCATGAATTAAAACAACATGAGTGATGAATTTATGATGTTTATGGAATTTGTGAAATTTCTTTACTTATACTCTTGAACACAAATCTTGGTTTGCACTAATAATGAAATTCATAACATGTATCTACATCACGGTGTGAACTATTTCGGTTGAAAGCACACAACATAGGGTCCTGTAGAAAACTAAAATATTTTCTCTAACACCCCCAAACACTGTTTTTTAACCTCTTGAATATTAAAATAGAGTTTAAATTAACTATTATGTTATAATTATACCACCTATAAGAATTTATTTCCTAATAAATTCAAATAGATGAAGGGTTCTCTGCAAAGAGTTATGGTTTCTCCTCCCTCGTTAATGATACATGATCCTAAATCTCATGAGAATCTAATCAACGTCTCCACATAACCTTGATTATAATAATAGACTTCCAACAAAATAATTTCCTCTAATAATCAATTATCTCCACTATTCTCACTACAATGGAAACATCAGGATAAAACTCAATCTTCTCATAACTCAGAACTGGGTAGGGATTAGGATGATATTTCATGAGATGGGGTATCGGAAAACATTTTCAATACTTATCAAAATATATAGTAATAAAAACATATAAGAAACCTTCCTGGTCCACTCAATGATATAAAATTGTTCAATAAATCTTAAATATTGCTACCCCTTTTCCCAGGTCAATAGTGACCCAACAAAGTAGAAACTTTCATGAAAACATGTTCGACAATGTAAAAAACCAAAGGACATTATTACTGATCTGTATATGATTTTTTCCAACTCTGTTATATGAAAAAGAGTCATCCTATATCAGGAATCCATTTTGGTATATCCTACATTAGACTCAGTCCCACCTGAGATGCATCACCTAATTTTTTCAAACAAATCGTTGATATACCATAGTGACCATAAATATCCATGAAAGGTGACATTCTGATCAATGACTACTAATTGTTGTTATACACTTATTCTAAAAGATCTAGATGGTTATCCTAATGATCCACCAAAATCCAAGATTGAAGAATATAATATATTCTATAGGATTTGAATTGCATTCTCTATTAGATTTTCTATTACTAGATGTTATGCTTTACTCAATACAAATTGAGTCCCTTTCACCTCTTGGAGACTCTTCCAGACCATGGATGTGAACCTAGAATCCCTATACGAATCAATAGAGTATGGAACTCCAAGAAGCTTCATGATATCTTAAATGTAAAACTTCTCTAGATCTTTATCCATAGTGGTATCCTTGTTAAAAACAAAATGATCTAATTTCATCAATCAATGAATCACCACCTAGATAGAATTAATCCCTCATGGATTATATGGTAATAAAATAATGAAGTCCATGGAAACCTCATCCCATTTCCATATTTTTACTATTAGAGGATAGATTATGCTAGAAGGCATGAGGTGATCAAACATTATCTGTTGGAGGTGTAATAGTGGGGTATATATTAGCGACGTCACACTTCATAAATAGAAACTAGAAATGTGATCCCATATCTTAATAAATCTTTATAGCACTAGGGTGATAGGACCATGAAGAACCATATAAATCATGAATCACTTAATTCTTAATGAATTAGGGGATAAAAAATAATTGTCAAACTATATAATATCATTAAAAGGGAGAGACCAATAAGGAATGGTACCCCCTCCATTAAAGGTCTCTCTAATTCATCTGAACTAATCATCCTACTAATAGTCCTATTGAATAGACTCAATAGGAGATGATGATAACTGGACACTATTCATTACTATATCTAAATCATCCTCTTTGGAATCCAAATGAAACTGAGTGAAAATACCAATAAGGATTCAATCCTTAATTGATTTTAGAACATATTATAGTGTATATTTATAACTAAGATACTTTTCATAAACATTACCATTCCCCAAGATGTTATTATTGTCGAAGTATAATTTCTAAAGATATTCCACCCACCACCTCTATTTGAGATACATGTCTTTATAAGTAAAGATATAGTTCTAACTCTTAGAATAATAAAATACCCTAATCCTCTCACTCAAAAAATATTTTCACCAATATATATGCACATCAATTACAAAAGAGAGTATTAAATCATTAGTGGTGTAATAAATCTCATGCGGCTAACATTTTTAAGATTTATAGGCCATGATGTGATCATCATTCATAAGAAGACAACCTAAACTAGAACCACAAGTGTCATAGTATACCTCATTTCCCTTTGCGGGATCAGGAAGAATAAAAATATGATTTGATTTCATAATCCATTTCAACTCATCAAAAGATATCCGACATTTATCTTCCCATGTAAATTTCACACCTTTATTGGAAAGGGTAGTAAATTTTTATTCTAACATCATGAAATCATTAAAGAACCATTGATAATATATATTCATATATAGTAAGATTCAAATATAAGAAATTTTTAGTGGTTCTTCCCATGAAAAGACAGCTTTCACCTTCAAAGGATCAACTAAAAGCCCATGTTCTGAAATCATGTTGTCCAAAAAAATCAATTATTTCATCTTGAAATTTCATTTTAATAGCTTCCCATAATGTATCTGGCTCCATCATATTTCCAAATATATATTCATATGGTTCTCAAGATCATGTTTAGATCTCAAATAAACCAAGTTATCATCCATAGAAAATAAAATAATTGTGTCAAGATATTGATGTAATATCTAGTTCATAAAATACATAAAAACTATAGAAGTTTTATTCATACTGTAGATGCTAAAGAACACTCAAGGGCTAAAGGAGTTTTTGGCGCAATAAAGAGAGGGAAGATTTGGACCCGGTGATCCGTTCTAAGGGGCCCCTAGGGACCGCGCTAAATAAATTCAATGGAGCATGAAAAAAAATTTCCCACACAGAAAACTACGGGAGACACGAATATTTTTCACACGAGTGTGGAATTTTGCACGTAGTCTCCCTACATGGTTGAAATTCCATGCTACCGATGTCACGGGTGAAATATTTCGCGCGAGCCTATTTTCGGTGCGGATCCGACACCCCTAGGAACCGATAAATAGAAAGGTGCCCCTTCAACTTCTCACGACTGAAGAATCTGAATCGTCTCTCCTGCACAATATTCACCACCAGTGCACGCAAAATATGGCTCTCAGGTACATGATTTTTTGCGCCAGGTTGCCTAGGTGTCTACCTTCGTGGGTAACCCCTTGGGATTAACCCACATCCAAATACCTTTTAGTCTTATCCCCTGCTTGAAATCCCTTCCCATTGGGTGCAGGCCTTCCAATTGCCTGAAATACCTTGAAATTGTGTGCCACCCCAGTATTTCCAACAAACCCCTGCAATTGTGTGCCACCCCATTATTGTGTGCAAACCCCAAAAATTTCACGCCACCCCAGTCCTGCGCATAGTACCTTACAATTACATGTAACCTATACTTCTTGCACGTATTCTCTTCCAGTTGCGCACAAAACCTCATCTCTACTTTACACACCAATCTTCCTCGTTTTCACGCCAACCCAATATTTTCCTTGTAATCGTACCTATTGCGTGACAATTGTGTGAAAACCTCCACGATTGAGTAAAATTCTTCTGAGACCCCTCACCCCATCCATTTCCTTGCTACTTCTCCATTTGTGTGCACCCCTTCCTCCTTGTGTGTTCTCTTTCTCATGTGTCCATTTTCCTTCTTACGGACATCATTTTCAGGTGCCTCTCACGCCCTAAACATCTACATCATACACTATTTTACCATACGACCTTCTAGGTTCGTATGAGGTAACATCAAAGTACATTGGGCAATGTTTCACATTTCATTGCTTGGCCTCATTCTTCTTCACATAGGCATGCTAACGGCTATTGCTTCTTCACATATCCACGCTAATGTGGACCCCCATTGGGATCACCTCATTACATCCCCTAGTAACAGAGTTGCCTGTCCCTTCTCTTCACCAAGGTGCAGAGGGTACCGGCTATGTGAGTCCTAGGGGTTTGGAGAGAACCCACCTTGTCCGAGCTGTAGGAAGTTAAACTGCCAAGCACCCTTGTCCTCAGCTCATGACATTAAATTGTGACTTCCCCCCACGCATCCTACATGGTGAAATGGAAACCATCTTTGTGTAATCCCATATCTTTTCTTGTTGGAGGCATCACCCCTTCTCTTCTCTTCTTCTATTACAAATACCAAGAGGAGAGATGTGGACAGGGATTTTGTATCCTTTCCCTCTCCCGCTAGTCTTTGCTTCCAACTGGGCCTCCATCATAGATTAAGTCCCAATCTTCCTCTCTTGAGGCTGCTCCATGCGTAAGCCCCTCTTTCCTCTTCGGTCTGCTCCAATGCGTAAGCCATTGTTTCCTCTTGGGGCCGCTAACCATGTGTAAGCCCCACTCCACTTCCCACAGACACACCTTTTGCAACGTGATTGTCAAGTCTTTGCTGCCTCTTGTTTCTCACACCGAGCTTGACTCATGTGTGCTTAGAGTAAGTATCGACCATGGAATCCTGCCTAGGAAACCTAGAGTGTAAGCCCCACACACCACCAAAACTACGAGGACTTTCATCCTTTCTAAGGTAAGGTACATAGGAAGCCTCCATGAGGTTCAAGGCCCCCATCTACCCAGACCCCAGGTCCTCATTCACATCGGTTCACCAACACCATCATCCTGAACTATGTGGACTTTGATCCTTTCCAAGGAAAGGTAATTCGGAAGCCTCCATGAGGTTCAAGCCCAATATCCATTGGTTGAAACCCCTACAAGTCGGACCACCTTCGTCCTGTATGATAATAAACTGCATGCCCCTTTTCGTCTGGCACGATGTTAAACTACATCCACCCTCCCTGAACTACATGGACTCTGATTCTTTCCATGGAAAGGTACGTCGGAAGCCTCCCTGAGGTTCAAGCCCAACAATCATTGGTCCCGACCACCTTCACGTCTATGCACCAAGCCCCCATCTTGAACCTCCTGGACTTTGATCCTTGCCAAGACAAGGTACGTAGGAAGCCTCCCTGAGGTTCAAGCCCAACACCCAGTCGGTCTGACCCCCTATCATGCCCTTTCACCAAAACCATCCTAAACTACAAGGACTTTGATCCTTTCCAAGTCATGGTACGTAGGAAGCCTCCATGAGGATCAAACCCACCATCTACCCAGATCCCAGGACCATATTCACGTCGGTTCACCGACACAATCCTAAACTACGTGGGATTTGATACCTGTCTCGTAAATTGGGTACGTAGGAAGCCTCTCTGAGGTTCATCCCCACTAGTGGTAAGTTGTTTTCACCCATTTCAGCAGTAAGCCATTGTCATCCCCCATTAGCGGTAAGTCGTTGTCAGCCCCATCAATGGTAAGTCGTTGTCACCCCCATCAATGGTAAGCCTTTGTCATCCCCCATCAGCGGTATTCCATTATAAGCCCCATCAGCGGTAATCCATTGACAGGCCCCATCAGCAGTAAGTCGTTGTCAGCCTACATCTGCATTAATCCATTGTATGCTCCATCAGCAGTAAGTCTTTGTTAGCCCCCATCAGTGGTAAGACGTTGTCATCCCCTTTCAGCAGTAAGTCATTGGAACCCCAATTAGCGGTAAGTCTTTGTCATGATGAACTACATTTATTTGATTCCATGCCATTGGGATTTGTAGGAATTATCTTCAAGTCTCAAGACCAACATCACTATCGTCCTCACGTCAGTTCCATATCATTATCCCTCCACCTCATTCAACTCTCCATCATCCATCCCGATTCTTACTTGGGCCACCACATCCGGGTGGAATCATGCCAACCCACCTCTTCGTTGCTCCTAGTAATAACTGGGTAACTAACTTTGAATTATACCCGACATCAGAGTTCCCTCAAGGTGATACATCTATCTGATCCACTCCATTTAGTGTTCTGATCAGTCCAATCCATCTCCGCTAGGTGTTAAACTCACAGCATACCCT
Organism: Viscum album; assembly: GCA_963277665.1. Taxonomy (NCBI): domain Eukaryota; kingdom Viridiplantae; phylum Streptophyta; class Magnoliopsida; order Santalales; family Viscaceae; genus Viscum; species Viscum album. The sequence goes on along the minus strand of OY728134.1, from coordinate 1,080,786,583 downwards.
GTGTTAAACATAGGAAATTGAGGAAAACCTCAGATACATGCCAATGTCATATAATTCCCTGCATTCAACGTGAGATTCCTTGGGCATCTGTGCCCTCAATAATCCCTATAATAAGGAGAAGAAACCCAGATGCACCAGTTTTCCAGTGTCCAGACACGCCAGTGATGCCCAATGTGACAACTCCCCTGACTGAAGGTTGCTACCCTAACTGGACCACTTGGAGTGTCCCGATAGATGTAGCGTAATTAACCAACGTCCATGAAGATATGTAACTGGGAATAATTTCACTAAAAACGTCTTAAATTTATAAGGGAGACCTGGACTAGGTGACGGGTTTCAAGGAGGAGTCCATAGAAGGAGGAACTAACATCCCATCATCCTGTTTCGATCATGGAGAAAACATCCCTGAATAAGCGATAGATGTCGCCCGCCTTTGGAAAGTGGGAATGCGTGGCTACAAAACAATGCCTTCCATCCCCTGAATCGGATGGACGTGCACCCCTAGAAAAAAAGAATCGGAAATAGAAATGGCAAACCCGTCATGAAGTTCTTCTCCTCAACCTGGAGACTAGTAGCATTCGAGACATTAATGGATTATCATGTCACTGGATCCAGTTATCTGGTGCCTAGCGGGACTGGCGTGAAACTCTCCAGATGTTAGGGTTGTTGAAATTTTGGGAATCTTGATCTGTGAAGTTGTCAGCGTGGATCCCTCTTACTGGTCATGGATGAAGGAATGGCGTTTGGTCATTGGTTGTCGATTCCATTTTTCCTTAAACACTAATGATTTACTCTACATGCTCCCAGGAACCATGTTGTTGTATCCAGAAATAGATTACTACCTGCCCACCGACACAGGGGAAGGGGAAATTCCAACATGGAAATCCCGTGTGGTTTTAGCTCTTCAACTACAGTCTCAATGGCCATGACCAATGGGTTCCCACGCTCCATCTCCCCATCAAAAGTTATTCAGGGAGGGTGATTAATGACCTTGTACATCGGTACGAGGAGGAGGAGATAATCCCTACAATGGACGTGGACTGCCTGGATCTAGAGGCGTCTGCACCTCACCATCAATGCTGCCCCCAAGGGCTGCGCAGGGAGCCACTGCTCCCCACCCCAAAATTTAATCATTTCGGGAGCCTGTCCCCGGAACGCCTCGACAACTCCCTACCCGACACCGACGAGGCGGGGGATGTCTGGACTAGCCCAGTCAGAGTTCCCTTCCAGGGGATCCCAACGAGGGCTGCCACCAGGCCGCGTCAGCACCACCGCCCATCCGTATAGACTGAGGAGAAGTTGAGCCACATGCCTGCACCATCGGCTCTAGTCCGTTCGACACGATGCCTGTGACAGCCGAAAATTGAAGAGGACGCCTGCCAAGGGGTTTCAACATTAGCGGATATTATGGCTCGAGCCACCGATGATGCATATCCTCAACTTTCTGTATATAATGAGTAGGGGAAGTTATATGCTCGACCTAGATCGGGGCCCCAACCACCCCACGGGCATGCAGGGACGACTATCTCAGTCTCTGGCACAAGCAGTGTCTGCCACGGACTAACTCACATCGATTCCACCCAGTACAGAGGCCCTCCCTGTACCACTACCATGGAGATCGTGGGTCTTCCCCACTTACAGGATCAACATGTAGGTCTGCCCTGTGCCACCTTCAACCTAGATGAGGGTCCTCACCATGACGACAACACTCAGCATGGGAGTCTCTCTCGTTCTCACTACACTGGGTATGGAGTCATTCCTCCTACCTTAGACCACAGGTATGGATACGTTACACATCAGATCACTCGCCAACGTGAGGATCCTCCCCATGTCCTCATAGAAGATGGATAATGTCCTCCTCTCCCTAGTGATTGGAGGAGGGAGGGTCAGCTTTGCTTCACCAGAGCCCAGCACGAAGTTCCTACCCGTGCTCATCTCGACCAGTATGAGGACCTTCCTCGCACTGAAATCACTGGAGGAAATAAGAATGGAGGCCCTACCTGTGATCCAATCACCTCCGGCAGAGGTCCTACCCACTCCAACAATTCCCAAAGAGGTCCTCGCCATATCACCTTCAATATCTGCCCGGGTGCTCTACGCACCCCAACTTACTCAGGCAGAAACCCTCTCCTCCCCAGCACTAGCACGGTCGAAGGACCTCCTCATGCTAGAAATCTACCCTATTCTGAAGAACCATCTCGAGGTAGGAGGGTGGGAAATCTCCAACATAAAAAGAGTGCTGAGAAGATTTAGACTGAGATCAAGCTAGTCCACTTCTCAGATTCCGAATCAGATTACGAATAGGCGATCGAACCCTCCCCCTTGTCCTCTATGTCAAGGGATGGGGAAGGAACATGGAACATTAGCCTTGTACTCCCAGAAAGTAAAGTCTATTGTATTCCCGCATCCATCCACAGGTATATCTAGGAGGAAGAAAACGTGGAAATCTATAGGTCACAATCGTGCAATCACCAACATCATCACCAGAAGAACTCTCTACCTCCACTTGAGATCAGGGAGAGTTATTCGGGGGAACAATGGTTGATGATCAACAGTGTGATCCATCTCCAGTATCCCTAGTCCTTGCGTTATGAACTTTGGCCGTTAGTCCAACTTATCTTGACATAGCGGCCAGGTTTCTACACTCCTCAGAAGACAGCCCGAGATTCAATAGTCAATCATCTCGGTCGCTGTTTTCTCTGCCAGTGAGCCTGTCGTCCCAACAGTCTACCTCAATACCATTGTTGGTCCCTCAGATACCTCTGGTTGATGAGTGAGGAAATGAAAGTACTGACACTGAATCCGAGCCAAAGAGCTTCTAGAACATCCTTGCAGTGGACCACTTCCCTAAGAAGTTTTGGCCATCTGCACCGCCAAATTTTTGTGTTCCGGAATCCCTCACCCTAGAGGAAGTTGAGTGTTTCCTCCAGACCCTCTGGGAGACCCATTTCCGTTTTTTCCACCAGTGAGTGACTTACCCGAAGATCCAAGTACACTTTGAGGACATCAGTGAACAATGTAGACTAGTTGATCTAGTCGCACTCCATGTGGCCCAGCGCCCTAAGTCGCCAGGTCGCCATAAGGCCCTCCAGAAAATATGTGTTCAATGTTTCAAGGAACTCTGCAAGATTATCAATGAGGATTCCCCCCATGTACATATTTTTGGTTGGGGGAAATACTATTCCCTCATATTCAATTCTATCCAATGGTAGCCCGACTCGCTAGGTGATATTGAGGACATGCCCCCAGAGAAGATTCACGGTCAACATGGTCGATCTGTCGGAAGGGGAGAATGAGCTAGAGCTTCTTGATGGGAACTTCCTCCCTAAGGGCATACCACCTCTATTGGATCCATTGGGAAGAGTTACTCACCAAAAAAGAAATATGTTTGGTCTCCCTTCACCCACCGAGGCGCTAGTTCTTAGCCGGAATCTCGGTAAGGGTAAGGAGCACCTCGGAGCCTCCAAGCACTCCGACCCATCCACCTCAATACAGAAGATGGAGGAGGACCAGGAAAAATCCACGTTGCATCATCAACTTTTCGAATAGAAGAAGTTGGTCGACGACCTCCTGGATGAACATGTTATAGAGTGACATCCAGACTACGGTGATCCTCATCCAGGACAATAGGGGAAAACACAACTTCCCCTTGGCGAGCTACCCTCGGGTAACCCTAATCATCCTGCTCATGAATACAAGGTTGAGGCCAAGGCCTATGTCAGGAAGGCGTGGTACATATCGCCAAATCTACCTGAGCGGCGTAACAACACCTGGAACCCATCTCGAGCTCCCCTAGCTGCCCCACAGGTCATTCTGCCAGCTGCTCTACGAGCCGCTAAGCCCGCGTACCATGTTGAAGAACCCATCAATGCACTGGTGGTCAGGGATCCCCATCAAGACAGGGACCCCCACCTAGATGATCCAATGGCGGCACTCATTTCCCACCTCGAGGCATTGGAAACACGATAGGTGGCACTTCCACCTGATGACAAGTCGTACCCAGCGTGGGGGGATGATATGTCAGCACCTCCAGGGTTTGGGAATCCCACATTTTCCCCCTTCAACGGGAAATATGACCCTCCATAACTCTTGGTGTACTTTATCTCAAGGTGTGGGCCCATGTTGGAAACTCCAGCATGGTAGGAAGCCACCAAACTTTGATGTTTTGTGCAATCATTGGAAGAATCGACATTCGTCTTGTACAACCGGCTTCCCATCAGATCAGTAACAGGTTGGGAACACCTCAGGAGGAAATTCCTCTACCGGTTCAGTTCTACCACCCAGAAGATGATTATCTTAGACCTCTTCAAGTGAAAATAGGGGCCTGATGAGCGCTTCGTAGACTTTGCCGCCCTGTGGAAAGGGATCACTTACTCTATCAACATGCCACTGAATCAGGATCAACTACTGACGATGTGCGTAAGGAACATCAAGACTGAACTGGTCCCCTCCTTGATAACCCAGAACTACTATGGGGTATTCTGAGACATCTTTGATAAGGACCAGCGCCTAGAGGAAGCACTGCAACAAGCTAGCCAGGCACGTCCATTGCCTCTTGTAATTCCTACGAGAAGTATCGCCAGAGCCGAGCCCGCCGCAGTGGCCCAAATAGAGTCCCCCAGGCAACTGGAATAACTACTTGGGGAGCCACCTCTACAACCTTGCAGGGGCCCTCCACCTCAGGCACAGCCTCCGGCTCACTAGAGGCCGCCTCAAAATCGGCAGGGGCCTCCGCCTAATGCTCCACCACCACCTAGGCGAGATAATCATGCTTCGCCTCCTCGGTAGGCTCTCCCATCCCCCGTCAGGGTCAGGATCCAAGGCCTCCATTTCTAGATATAAGAAACTAAACCTACTCGTTTAATGAGAGTGAGGTTCCTAGCTATTTCTGAAGCACCTTGGAATAGGGGATTGTGAATTTTCCTGAGTGAAAAAGACCAGAAGACGCAAATCTCACTGATCGCCCCAACTATCGCCCTTATCACAAGATCCTCAGACACACTCTCAAGTAATTCTATGTGTTCAAGGACTAGCTCTAAGACCAGGTTCAAAAGAACATATTCAGGTTGGTCCCAGCCCTGACACAGGTGGCATGTGTCTTCGTAAGGCCAGATAGCAGTAGTGAAAGCGAAGGTGAGTGGAAACAAGTTTCTAACTGTGGGTCCTAGAAGTATGAGGTCTAGATGGCTTGAAAAATGATCTCTTATTCCCATGGTATCATACGTGCACACCTGAATCAGTCATATCCTTAAAAAGTCACCGCTACTGCTTCTACAGCGTTTTCCCAGCCATCCTCATCCCCGAAGAGCAAACATCAGTGGCGTAAAGTAAAGCAACGTGCCCCGCCAATGACATCATTGTCCCGTACTGTCAGTGACTTCATGACCCCGGAGATGGTGATTCCTCCTAGAATATTCCCAGTGGCGGACGACTCTTCGAGTGACATTCCAGGGTATGCTTCAGTTAACACCGTAGAGCTGGTAAATCCCTATATGATTCTTGAAGATGGGGAGCTCCAAGCCGACCCCCCCCCCCCAATATCCCTAGCCAATGATAGCATCGGTGAAGCCACGTCTATATGGGTCATCGAGGCGCATTAGTTAGATCCTCCATCCAGGCCGTGCATTCCACTAAAACAAGACAGTAAGCCCAACATATAGCTCAGCATGTGTATCCTCCTCATCTGGTGTCGTCAGGTCTACCTGCAATGTTGTTTGTTCTTCTGGACCATGCTGAGTCACCAAGACCTCGTCGTGATCAGCTACACTGAACTTCAGACTGGTCCCATTCAACTGGACCCAGCATGGTAGTCACTCTACATGCTTCTACAAGTGATCAGCTGGACACTCCCACTACCATCTAGCTACCGGTCCAGCCGGCAGGGCCCTCCATACCTCCTTTCACAGAGATACATCTTGTAAGCAGAAGCTCATACCTGACATGGAAGTATAAAGATCATAAGCATCTTGCCAATATTCCAGCAAGGCTCTCCATCATTGAGGCCCTTCTCCTATCGCCAGATATGCGTGAGGCCCTCAACGAGGCTTTAAAATTCCCCCTCCAGTTTGAGACAGAGGTAGCAGCTGTAGAGGCCTTACATGCGGAGGCTTTCGAGAATACTGAATGCCAGGCCATCATATCGTCCTCTGGAGAATATGAAGGTTATCCTATATAGGGGCACATTCGACCATTTTATATCACCATCCAGTTCAACGGTGTGGAGATTCGTCGCTTCCTTGTCGACATAGGATTCGGGATCAACCTTATCCTGACGCAGACACTCCATAAGATGGTATTATCCAATGATGATCTGACTCCCTCTGACCTAAAAATCAAAGGATATGATAGGACGGAATAGACCCCAGTCGGCAAGATCTGTTTGAAGACCCAGTTTTTTGGCATAGTTTCTAGCACCGAGTTTATGGTTGTATCCCAAGACACCACATACAATGAATTGATGGGAAGACCATGACTTCACCTACACATGGCAGTCCCTTAATCATATCACCAATGCCTCAAGTACTCAATTAATGGTTGATTGGGCGTACTCCAAGGTGATGAATCTATTTTCACCTCTTGTGATGCCCGCTATCTAGACGCTAACTATTACAAGAACATGGATAAACAGATTCAGGATAGTTAGGTTGAGCCCATCGCGGCTGTGACTGACCCCTGGGTAGGCCTGAATGATGCATACATCTTCCCAATACATTGGTTGGAGGCCACGACCCCTGATATGGGGGAAAGTTTTGTTTTCTCCTTGAAAAGGGGGAACCGCATTCCCAGATCCAGGTGGCGTCGAAAGACCACCTCATATACTTATATGAGTTAGGCACCGATTATCCCTAATCCCCCTAGTCCCATAAGGTATCGGGATGTCCGCCCCATAGAAACAACATTACATCATATTGCTTGTTCCACTGGGCTATAATAAGCCAAATAAAGACGATGTGACACTATTTCATTGATATTATCAACCATGGCCCCTTCAGCCAAAGACCAGATGGGATCGGGTTGACAGCCTCCATTGCTATGGTTTCGGTGGCACTGGGATCTCCCGATGCAGTGACCACTGCCCCTCAGGCTTGTACCAGCCTCCCGTTGGGATCTGTCAACTCAGAGGAGTCTTCCCTCTCCAAGGATCTCTTATCTATAACTAAACAAGAATACCTAGAGGACACCCCCTACATTTGAAGAGGGCGTCTCTACCACGTCGATGAGTTGGTACAGGTAAACCTTGGTAGCAAGGAAGATCTGAGAACTACATTAATCAGTCCCGCCATGCCCCTCAAGGAGCCTCAATGATACATATACATACTGAAACAACATCGTGATGTATTTTTTCAGCTATGATAAGATGCCAGGACTAGATCCTCAGGTAGCCTTCCACCGCCTCGGTCTCCCGAAAAATCATCACGGGTTCAAGAAGCCTCCCAAAAAGACGGGCCCCTCTCATGGTGCTAAGGCCGAGGCCGAATTAGATAAGCTCATCAGAGCCAATTTCATAAAGGAAGACATGTACCCAAAGTGGCTAGCCAACTTAATGCCAATCAGGAAGAAGAACGGACATATCAGAGTCTGCATTATCTTTTGGGATCTCAACTGTCAATGCCTGAAGGATGATTTTCCCCTTCTAGTGACGAAGTTGATGATCGACACTACAACTGGGTTCCATGAAATTTATGTCATGGACAGGTACTCCAGATATAATTAAATATGGATGTCCCCCAAGGAAGAGAAGTCTACAGCCTACAGGGCGCCACAAGGTACATTTTGTTACCAAGTCATGCCCATCAGCCTAAAGAATTTTGGTGCCACCTATCAGCGGGCCATGCATCGCATATTCAAGACGATCCTCATAACACTGGTGGAATGCTATGTGGATGATCTGGGGGTTAAATATCACCATCTCACAGACTATCTCAATGACCTTAAAAAAGTGTTTAGCTTCCTCCATTCTATCCACCGGAAGATAAATTCCTTGATGTGTGCCATCGGGGTCACCTCCAGGAAGTTCCTCGTCTTCGTTCTCAGATATCGGGGCATTGAGATCGACCCAAATAAGATTAAGGTCATCTTCCAGATTTCTCCCCCGAGAAATATCTGGGAACTTCAAGGTTTCCAAGGCCACTTGGCCTATATACGCCGATTCATTGAAAATCTGTTCGGCAAGTGTAATCCCTTTTCTAGGCTCATGAAGAAAGGCACACTCTATGAGTGTGATGAAGAATGTCAGACTGCATTTGAGGAAATTGATAAGTATCTGCTCCAGCCTCCGGTCTTGATTCCACCCATTGCCGGAAAGCCACTGGTCCTTTATGTGACTACCCTAGAACGATCTCCCGGCGCCCTTCTCACCCAGAAGAACAATGAGGGGACAAAGAACAACCTTTATTACCTCAGACGCATGCTCCACGATGCATAGACCATATATTCCCTTATCAAGAAGAGCTGCATTGCACTGGTATTCATAGTACATAAGTGGAAACATTACCTGCAGCACTATGTAGTATAGTAGGTGTCCTGAGTATATCCACTGAAGTACATCTTGAATCGCCCCATGTTGATAGTTCGTCTATCTTGGTGGGCGATAATCCTTTAGCAGTTCGACATGAGGTTCATACCTCAGAGGGCTATCAAAGGGCAGGCACTGGCAGATTTCCTTACTGCGCATCAAACCCCCAAGGACCCATCTCTGGACCTGGATTTTATCGATGAGGTAATCCTATTGGTGGATCATGCCATCCCGTATTGGGAAATGGACTTCGATGGAACCTCCCAGATCTACACCGGGAGAAGGCTCTATGACCCCAGACTCAGCAGAGTAGGATTGGGTATCATCTTCATTACCCCAGCATAGGCCATTCTGCCATTCTCATTCTTGCTGACCGAAGGCTGCACCAACAAAGAGGCAGAGTATCAAGCCCTCATTACTGGTCTCGAGCTGGCCCTTGAGATTGACGTACCCCATTTTCACGTGAAAGGGGACTCTGAACTAGTCATCAAGAAAATAAAAAGTTATTATATCGTCAGAAAGATCGAGCTCATACCATTTTTGGAACGCAGTCTCTAGCTAATGGCCCAGTTCCCATCTTGGCTGGAAGTTACCCATGTCCCTCGGTCATAGAATGGTCGAGCAGATGCCTTGGCCATCCTAGCTACATCACTTGCAGAGCCTGAATAGGATGATCTGATTATCCACATGGTACACTGGAGAATCATATCTCATATTATTCCTAATAACGATGACGGCCCATTGGTAAGCAATCTTCCCATCGGCACATCGGGACCTCAAGGTTCCCTAGACGTAGCAATCTAAGTGACTCCCGATTGGAGGAATACCCTCAGTTGAATACCTCCAACATGGTAATCTCACATCAGATTGGGCAGAGCGTGAGCGAATCTGATGCCATGTGCTACAGTTTACCCTCTATAGTGGTCTCAGTCGTGAGAAGATCATCTACAAATGCGGGTTTGATGGTGTTCTCCTCCATTGCATTCAAGGAGTCTAGATTCCCCAGGTCATGCAGGAGGTTCATGCCAGTTCCTATAGTGCCCATCAGGCTGGGCCGAAACTGTCTCACTAGATCCGGGGATTGGGGTATTTTTTCCCTCCATGATCCATGACTGTATCGAGTGCACCAGAAGTTGTCATGCATGTCACGTTCATTCCATCTTTATACATCAGCCACCAGATCCTCTCCACACTACCAAATACTTTTGGCCCTTTGTAGTCTGGGGACTAGATGTCGTGGGACCATATCTGCCGCTGACAAATCACCAATGTCGGTTCATCCTAACTGTTATGGATTTTCATTCCAAGTGGAAAGAGGCAGTTCCCCTCAAGGAGGTCAAGGCTCATTCTATCGTTGACTTTATGAGCTCCAATATCATTTACCAGTTTGGAGTCCCTCGCACCGTCCTCACTGATAATGGAACCAAATTTCGAGAAGTTGAGTTGAAGAAGTTGTAAACCAAGTACAACATCTGTTATAACCATACCTCTCACTACCACGCACAAGCAAATGGGTAGATCGATGTGTCCAATAAGACCCTCTCTAACATCTTGCAAAAAATGGTTGGTCAGAACAAGAAAAGTTGGCCGGACAAGCTCCCCAACTCCCTTTGGGATTATCGGACATAGAATCGTAATTCCACACAGGTGACCCCATATTCCCTGGTGTATGGATCAATGGTCATCCTACCTATCAAGATTCATTTTCTTTCATTACGCACAGCGGTCTAAAACCAACAAGCACCATATAAAGTGTCTGAAATTCGTCTAGCTGAATTGGAATCACTTAATGAGAATAGTCTCCGTGCCCTACACAATCTGGAAAGGCATCAGAATAAGATAGCTAGAGACTTCAACAAGAAGTTTTTCCTCTTCTCCTTTTTTAAAGTAGACTAGGTACTGGCCCTCAGGACACCAATTATTCCTTGTAGGAAACCACCCATGTTGGAGCCCAAAGAGGAAGGACCTTTAGTTGTTCACAAGGTTTACACCAATTGTAACACCCCAGAATTTTAGGAGAAATATTCTTTTTAATCACTTTGATGTCTTGTGTTTTACGCTACATCAAGATTTTCTTTCACTACATGCAATTCCATATTAGCTTGTATTATATGAAAACACTATTCATGGCTTGTGTTTCCTGCAATATAAACCTTCCTCAATAAGGTGTGTTGTACGCAATACCGAGTTTCACTAAACAACGATATATTGTTATAAAATTATTACGAACTAGCCGTTATGAATAATATTAAACACAGTATGAATTTTATAACAATATCATTAATCTTACACATTATCTCAAACATGGTATGAGAACAAAATAAATTTTTCTGGTAAAATAAGTATTTTTAAAAAATTACAGTTTTGACGCCTTTTGATGGCGCACCCATTTTAAATGTAGTTTTTGACACGTTTATAAGTTCATTTTGATGAAATAAACTTATTCATTGCAATAAGGATATAAAAATTAACTTTGGATAATTTTTTAATTTTTTCTATTAACTTTAATATTTTGATGAATTGTAAACATATGCTAAATTTTAATTAAAAACAACTTTTCTCATCAAGATAATTTATATGGTTAAATTATAATATTGAATACTTTTAAAGTATAAATAGAATATATTTTTACCATTTAATATTATTCATATAATTATCATTAATTTTACATTTAATTCATAGGTAAAAACATTTCAATCTTTTATAATGTTTTAACTTATAAAAACCCATTTTTTCAACAGCGGGATTAATTTTAAGTTAAATAATGCCACTTATATGTATTGATTTGGATAAAATGGATTACATATTTGTAATTAGTGGGTCCAAATTATGTTAATAGGCTAATTTTTATTTTTGGGCATAATGAATAGTAAATATGGTAAATTTTATTTACCATAGTTAAAGGTAAATCAGGTAATTAAGGGTAAAAATAATATTATAAAATTAACCTAAAACTTGTCTTAATATAATTGGATGATTATATTTCGTCCTAAATCATACATGGGTCAAAATGGAGTCTATTAAAACCCACGTTTAGGTTATTAATACCTTTAATTTAATTTATTTAAAGGTAAGTGAAATATGCCTCACTCAGAATTTAATAATTAAATTATTTTTAATATAAGGTTATACAAAATATAAATTCTATTATAAATACTAATTTGAAATATAAAATGTTTTTCTTCATCATGGTAATTTATTTTTAATTTTTAAGAAATATATAATTACCTTAATAGCTTATACATTAATGATGCAGAAATTATTTATTTAGTGAAAAATCAATAATATTGTTTTTATTAAAATACGAATACCCATAAAAAAGACCCAAAACTTGACCAAACCTTATTGGTCTAGTATATCTATACCCTAAGAATCCAATCATCAACTTGTGGACCATTTGGATCCTTGTAAAACAGATTATGACATTTATAGTATTTTATTTTAAATGATGTCAAAGTTGTCGCCTTCATAATTTAATAGACATATCATTTTAAAAGTTCCATGTTTTATATAATAAATTAGACTAAAACTATTATTATGAAATATAATATATTTAACGTCATCATTGTATTTTATTTTTTATTTCTATGCAACAGATAAGTATATTAATTAATTATACAAAAATGTTGTATTAATTATTTTATTAAGAGAAATATCAAAGAAATGGTTTTAAAAATATTAAAATAAATATTAAATGAAATAATTAATGTGCTCCACGAATTTTATAGAAAAATAAGACATGTTAAGAATATATTAAATATTTTGGTTCGGACATATCTTCTGTGTGGATTTTATTAAAATTCAAATAAATGAATAGTGTCAAAATTGAAACTATTGATATTTTATAAAAATAACATATTATTAAATTGTTTAAAAGTCACAAAAACATTTAAAAATTAAAAATTGAAATTTATATGGTCTAAAATATTATAAATTATCTGATTATGGAAAATTAACAACACATAAGTATGTATTTATAACAATTTAAAATTTATAATATTATTACCACAAATAAAATTAAATAAATTAAACAAAGATAGATCAAAATGATAACGTATAAAATAGAATCAAAACATGTATAAATTTTATTGTATGATGATATTAAAACCATATATCATCTCATCTTAAAATGTGTGTCATTTTTTGAGGTTTTTAGGTGGATATTTATTTTATTATAAATTAATATTTTTGAGGTTTCCAAAAGTGACTCTCTCCGAACTTATAAAAGGGCACCTCCTCCATCTTCTCTTCATTCCATTTTTAAGCCTTCCAGATCAGCCAAACCCGACCAATTCCTCTTCTAATCCTCTATAGTTATATTATAGAGGTTCTTTTCTTCTCAAAAGACCAACTCTAGTGCCCTAAGTGGAATTTTAAAAGAGTTGTGTCGAGGAAGAGGTAATCTCTTCTACCGATTCTTTCAAGTTTCTTTCTTCTTCTACTTCCTATTCTTTAGTTGTTTCATTAAAACTTTATAACATAAGTATAAATAATATACTTTTATGTTATTATAAATATGAAATAAACTTATTTCACCTTATATCCATCCTATGAAAAACGAAATCACCGCGCGTGCATACCTACGGCTTACCGTCTCCACGCCGTGGTGTAATCTTTTTTTCCACCACCACCATACTTGGATGGGTATAATGGTGGAAATAATAAATGTATATGATTATTATAACATCACACAGATTCAGAGATATTATATCATCAACTCCAATTCCATTCAATAATTATGGGAACGATATCATCGCTCGTGCATACGTACGGATTACTTTCTCCATGATGCGATGAGATTCATTCTCCATGTTAACCATTAAAGAATGATTATAAATTATATATAATAAATAATCATGAAATATATGACATAATAATGATACTGGATTTATTTATATGTTATTTAATTACTTCCATTCAATTTAATAAGGAAACGAAAACAGCGTTCATGCGTACGTATGGCCTACCGTCTCCATGAATGGTGTATTTCATTCAATTTATCGATCTATTATATATATTATATATTAGGAATATATATTATATATAAATAATTTCTTAAATTCTGGAAGTATGTAATCATTATCTATGTAATTATATAAAAAATTAGAAGTCCAAACACGTACAACAAATGATATGATTTTACCCAAAAAACTACTTTAACAGGGAATTGATAAATGAACGGGTAATCTAAAGTCGTATGTGAATCTAATATGATATCATAAACATTATTATGGTTCTGTTACAAGTTAATAATATGTCTTAACCCACTATAATAGAGTTTCAAACACATAAGGAAGAAACGTGACCTAAGGTAAGGGATAATTATTCCAATCTCGTTCTTATCCGGGATTTTTTATTCATAATTATTTACTAGGGTTATGTTTATCATCCATATCCATGTTTTCTCACAATGTTTTTTGTAAAATTTTTACTATTATTACATGTATGTTTTAAGTCATTTTTAACCTTTTTTGTCTTTAACCATATGGTATGGAAGGAATCATTCTTTTTTTTACCATACGAGGAACTTTCTGACTTTTCTGGAAAAAGTACGAGAAAAATGTTTTGTTTAACTTATACGGCATTACCAGATTTTTACGGTTTCATAACGCCTTATTTACATAAAGATTCCTCTACAAGATTTCATTATTATTTTCAACAAAATACATTTCTTTTAAAATTTCATGGAATTTTGTAAAAAGAAAATGATTTTGAAGAAGAATGGATATTTTCCTCAAGAATTAATTTCAAGTGTTTTATCAAAACTATTTTCCATCTAAGATAACACTATTTAGTATGATTATATTCCAAGTATAATGTCTCTATTATTTACATGGTTTGAATTTTCTAATGATGAAATGATATCCATTTGTTTTATATGGATTATGTTGTGATGGGATGATGTTTATGAAACCCATTTTATAATTTGGGTTCTGATGAATGATTTAGGTTTATTTTGTGGAACATGTAAGAATGGTTTCATTATGAGATGGGTGGGACCTATATCTCTCTCTAATTCATTGGGTATGATTCATATCTCATGATATAGACATGTTTGTAATGACATGTAAAATCCGGTTCAGTAATACAGGGCTGGAACGGCTGGTAAACCCTGTTCAGTAATGGAATTTGTCCACTATGATGGTCTTGGTAGAAATTCCTTGGCTACTATGTAAATAAAATCATCTTATTAATGGTTTTACATAATTAGATGTTTTATTCCCATGATATCATATCATTATTAATGTTCCTTTCTGATCTATGCCTTATGTACTGCCAGGATTTATGTCATTACTGATGTTTTATGTTCATGTTTTTACATTCAAATGTTTATGGATTTTTTTATGTTCTCCATGTTTACCCTTACTAAGAATTTGAGATCACCCTTTTTATTTTTTCTTTTCCCTAAGATATAAAGAAAGCTTTTAGGTAAGAAAGTAATAGGGGAAGATCTTTATGGGAGATGTTGAATATCTTTCACCATGATTAGAAGATTATGTTCCGAGTTTACAAAGACACTAAACTAATATGGTCTTTGGGCGTATGTTCTTGTTATGTATTATGTATTCAGAAAAAGTATTGTAATGTCTATGTACGTCAATATTTGGGTCTCTACATTTGGTATCATAGTGAAGGTTTAGTCAAACTTTAGAAACTAGGATGCGAAAACTTTACTGAGATCCCTAGATATATTTCTAAGTTATGTCTTGGGATGTCCCTAAGGTTTAGTATAACTATAGTTTACAGTCCTATAATTATGTTGACGATCATGAATATCCTAGGGTGAACCTAAGGTGTCATGGATTAAAGAATGTTTGATAAGTTAGACATCCCATAAGTGACTTTTTATGATTATGTGGTTCCTTGTTATTTTAACTATTTCTTGCACTATGGTTTATGGTTTTTTGAGGGAATGAGAAGGAATTTAGTTAACATTGATTCCAATGGAAAAATTGGTGTTTATGATATAAAAAAGTGTTTAATTACTATAGATAAAGATATTATGATTATTCTAAATTATTCCTCGTGATAGATGATTAACAAGGTGAACTTTAGTTGTATTCCTAAGTCATAAAATAAGAAGAAGATGGAATTTTATGCATATGGTGAGGAACGTAGAGGAAGGAAGATTAATATTTCTACATATCAAAAAGAATGGAAGAAGAACCTTGAGTAATACCTCAGATGGAGGGGAAGATGTTATCTATGTGGGGAAAAGGGTCATAGAGTGACAGACTGTTATAGAGTTCAATGTCTTATCTATGGAGAACACGTGCATTACCCAACTCAATTCCCCTACCTAAGAGGTTACTTCTAAATCGAGGAAGGACTTATTACATTCCAATCATTAAAGATGATGGATCAAAGTGTTTATGTATTGGTATTCAAGAATAATTTTGTAGAGGTACTTTTATGGTATTATGAAATATTGGAATATATATGTTCTATTGTGGTTTTCAATAATTATATGGTACTGGTAACCATGAAAAGTGATTGAAATACTTTTGGAAAGTAGATTATATGTGCATAATGAATGGATATGGAGAAAATAATATGTTGGATATTATTAATGAGATCATGACTAGTATAAGGAAAAAGTGTTATAATGGTTTTAGTGTATAGAATTTTTTGAATTTTGGTATGAGGAAACAGTTAACCTTTGGCAGCATTCATGGTAATTCATGTTTTAAGAGAATAAATGATTAAGGTATTCACATGTTTGGAATGTGACCAACAAGATATATCTTATGAAATGTGGGGGATAAATGATTGTATTCACACTCTTGGTTGATGACCTCTCTAGTAATCGGTTTCTTTATACTATGAGATTAGACAGAAGTATTTTGGATAAGCCTAAATATTGTAATATATTAAGTGATACATCAGATAGTATTGTTTAAGAATAGTACTTTTTCTCGATACTATTTTTGTAATGTTATAATTTTTGAAAAAGGACAGCCCGCCGGACGGGCGACCACCCGTCGCGTCGGACAAGGCTTTGAGAATCGAACCCACAATTGAAGTATGATGGGCCTTTATCACCTACCACTGTCCTACAGGAAGTCCCTAGTTAGTAGAAATTAGTTTTATTTTATTAAGAGATATTATAGATGAAGTATAACTCCATTTTTGGAACTATTTATGATTAACCTCACCATAAATGGACTTATGTATATTTAATATCTTGTGTTAACCTTTTTGTGATATAGAGAGATGGAATGAACTATAATTCTATCGCATGATCTTCTAAAACATCAAGAATGAAAAATTCAACTTCATTTCATTAAATAAGAGATTAAGTAAAAGTTTTTCATGGAATGACCAAAGATGATATTACACTGGAATCAAGTACTTATCCTTATGCAAAAATTCATCAACTTTAGGGAAATAATCTGGGAAACCAAAAACGTTGTCCTAGTACCCTCATATCCGATGAATCAGATGGCACCATATATAATCACAAATTTATGGCTTTGTGATTGTTGGATTTTTCATAGCCATGTTCTCTACCACTCTTCATCAGAACTTGATGGTTAGATTTGTCTTTCATATCCATGTTTTCACCTATGTTCTCCAATGTGGAAACCCGGTAATGAGTTAATTTGGGTAACTATTATATTTCTTACTTATCATTTTAAAATTATGTTTTAGTATTACTTTTTATGATGTGGGATTATATGAAAGAAACCTTCAAGTAGTAAATGATTTATAACCCCGACGAATTTCACGGGTGAAATTCATTTTAATGGGGTAGAATGTAACACCCCAATATTTTAAGAGAAATATTATTTTTAATCACTTTGATGTCTTGTGTTGTATGCTACACCAAGATTATCTTGTGTTACACGCAACCGTGTATTAGCTTGTAGTATATTCAAACACTATTATTGGCTTGTGTTGCACAAAAGAGAGACCTTCCTCAGTAGCTTGTGTTGTACGCAATACAGAGTTTCACAAAATAATGATATATTGTTATAAAATTATTATGAACTAGCTGTGATGAATGATATTAACCAAATTTTTTATTTTATAACAATATCTTTCATCTTACACGTTATTTTGAACATGGTATGAGAACAAAATAAATTATTGGGGTAAAATAAGTATTTTTCAAAAATTGTAGTTTTGCCACCTTTTGATGGTGTGCCCATTTTAAATGTAGTTGTTGACACGTTTATAATTTAAATTTGACAAAATAAACTTATTCATTTAAATAAATATATAAAAATTAACTTTGGATAATTTTTTAATATTTTTCTGTTAACTTTCATATTTTGATGAATAGTAAAATACGCTAAATTTTAAATAAAAACATCATTTTTCATCAATATAATTTATATGGTTAAATTATAATATTTAATGGTTTTAAAGTAAAAATAGAATATATTTTTAATATTTAATATTAGGTATTTCATTATCATTAATTTTACATTAAATTAATTGGTAAAAACATTTCAATCTTTTGTAATGTTTTAACTTTTAAAACCAGTATTCTCAATAGCGGGATTAATTTTAAATTAAATACTACCTCTTATATGTATTGAATTTGGAAAAATGGATTCCATATTTGTAATAATTGGGTCCAAATTATGTCAATAGGAAAATTTTTATTTTTGGGCATTATGAATAGTAACAACGGTAAATTTTATTTACCAAAGTTAATAGTAAATCATGTAATTCTGGGTAAAACTAATATTATAAAATTAACCTAAAACATGTCTTAATATAATTATATTATTATATTTCATCCTAAAATACACTTGGGTCGAAATGGAATCTATTAGAACCCACTTGTATGTGATTAAGACCATTAATTTATTTTATTTAAAAGAAAGTGATATATGTCTCACTCAAACTTTAATAATTAAATTATTTTTAATATAAGGTTATACAAAATATAAATTCGATTATGAATACTAATTTGAAATATAAATTTTTTTTCTCCATCATGTTAATTTGTTATTAATTTTTAAGAAATATATAATTACCTTAATAGCTTATAAATTAGTGATGCAAAAATTATTTATTTACTGATAAATCAATAATATAGTTTTTATTAAAAAACTAATACACATCAAAAGGACCGGAAACATTACCAAAACTTATTTTTCGAGTGTATATATACCCTAAGAATCCAAGGTTCTACTTTTGGTCCATTTTAATAATTATAAAACAGATTATGACATTTATATTTTTTTAAAAATTATGTCAAAGTTGTCACCTTCAAAATTTAATAGACAAATCATTTTAAAAGTTGGGTGTTTTATAATATAAATTCTACTAAAAGTATTATTATGAAATATAATATATTTAAATTCATCATAGTCTTTTAGTTTTAACTTTTATACAAGAAATAAATATATTAAACAATTATAGGAAAATGTTGTAGTAATAATTTTATTAAGAGAAATATCAAATAAATGGTTTTAAAAAAATTAAAATAAATATTAAATTAAATAATTAATGTTCTCCACTAATTTTTTAGATAAATAAAACATGTTATAAATCGATTAAATATTTTGTTTCGAACATACATCTTGTGTGGATTTTATTAAAATTCAAATAAATAAATAGTGTCAAAATTGACTCTATTGATATTTTATAAAAATAACATATTATTAAATTGTTTAAAAATCACAAAAACATTTAAAAATTAAAAATTGAAAATTATATGGTCTAAAATGTAATAAAGTGTCTAATTATGGAAAATTAACAACACATAAGTAAGTATTTATAATAATTTAAAATTTAGAATATTATTACCACAAATTAAATTAAATAAATTAAATAATGATAAATCAAAATGATAAGGTATAAAATAGAATCAAAACATGTCTAAATTTTATTCGTTTATGAAATTAAAACCCTATCTCTTCTCATATTCAAAATTTAGTAATTTTGGGATGTTTTTATGTGGGGTCTGATTTTATTAAATATTAATATTTTTGAGGTTTCCAAAAGTGTCCCTCTCCTCTCTTATAAAAGGGCACCTCCTCCCTCTTCTCTTCAGTCCATTTTTAATCATTCAAGCTCATATAAACCCTACTGATTCTTCTTCTCAACCTCTATAGTTATATTATAGAGGTTATGTTCTTCTCGTAAGACCAATTCTAGTGCCATGTGAGGAAGTTTAAAAGAGGCACGTCGAGGAAGAGGTAATCTCTTCTACGGATTATTTCAAGTTTCTTTCTTCTTCTACTTCCTCTTCTTTAGTTGTTTCATTATAAAGTAATAACATAAGTATCTCTAATATACTGATATGTTATTATAAATATGAAACAACTCTATTTCACCTTATATCCATCCTACGAAAAACAAAATCAACGTGCGTGCGTACGTACGGCTTACCGTCTCCACGCAATGGTGTAATCTGTTCTTCCACCACCACCAAACATGGATGGGTATAATGGTGGAAATAATAACTATATATTATTATTGTAAAATCATACATATTCTGAGATATTATATCATCCACTCCAATTCCATTCAATAATTATCGGAATGATATCATCGCTCGTGCATACGGATTACCATCTCCACAACGTGATGAGATTCATTCTCCATGTTAACCATTAAAGAATGATTGTAAATTATATATAATAAATAATCATGAAATATATGACATAATAATGATACTGTATTTATGTATATGTAATTTAATTACTTCCATTCAATTTAAAAAGGAAACAAAAATAGTGTTCATGCGTACGTACGGCCTACCGTCTCCATGAACGGGGTATTTCATTCCATTTATCGATCTATTATATATATTATATATTCTGAATATATATTATATATAAATCATGTTTTACATTCTAGAATTATGTAATCATTATCTAAGTAATTATATGAATATTTAGAATTCAAAACACGTACAACAAATGAAACGATTTTACCCAAAAAACCGCTTTAACATGGAATTGACAAATGAACGGGTAATATAAAGTCATAAGGAATTCTTATATTATATCATAAATATTATTATGGTTCTGTTACAAGTTAATAATATTTTTAAACCCACTATATAGGATTCTCAGACACATAAGGAAGAAATTGGACCTAAGGTAATGGATAATTATTCCAATCTCATTCTTATCCAGGATTGTTTAATCGTTTGTATTTACTGGGGTTATGCTTATCATCCATTTCCATCATTTCTAAAAAGGTTATCATAAAATTATTACTATTCTTACATGTATGTTTAAAGTAATATTTACACTTTTTTACTTTTACAACATGGTATGGAAGGAAACATTCTTTTGTTTACCATACGAGGAACTTTTGACTTTTCCAGAAAAAGTACGAGAAGAATATTTTTTTAACTAATACGGCATGAACATATTTTTACATTTTAGTAACTCCTTATTTACATAACGCTTCCTCTACATGATTTCATGATTATTTTCAACAAAATTATTTTCATTCAAAATTTCATGGCATTTTGTGAAAAGAAAATGATTTTGAAGAAGAATAGATATTTTCCTAAATAATTCAATTCAAGTGTTTAATCAAGACAATTTTCCATCTAAGATGTCATTATTTAGTATGATTAAGTTCAAATTATAGTGCCTCTATTATTTACATGGTTTTATCTTTCTTATGATTGAATTATATCCATTTTTTAAATGGATTATGTTATGATGGGATGATGTTTATGAAACCCATTTTATTCTTTGGGTTATGATTAATGATATATTTTTACTTTGTGGAACATGTAAGAATGATTTCATTATGAGATGGGTGGGACCTATATCTCCCTCCAATGCATTGGGTAATGATTCATATCTCATGAGATGGACATGGATGGAATGAAAAGTAAACTCTGGTTCAGTAATACAGGGCTAGAAGGGCCAGTAAACCTGGTTCAGTAATGGACTTTGTCCACTATGATGGTCTTGGAAGAAATGCCTTGGCTAATTTGGAAATCATATCATGTACTTAATGGTTTTACACAATTACATTATTTATTTCCATGATATTTTATATTGAATAATGTTTCTTTGGGATTTATTCCTTATGTACTACCAAGATTTATTTCATTACTCCTATTTTATGTTCATGTTTTTACGTTCAAATGTTTATGGATTGTTTTATTTTCTCCATGTTTACCCTTAATGAGAATTTGATGTCACCCTTTTTATGTTTTCTTTTCCCGAGGATATAAAGCAAGGTTTTAGGTAAGAAAACAAAAGGGGAAGCACTTTATGGGATATGTTGAAGATCCTTCACCATGATTAGAAGATTATGTTCTGAGTTTCCAAAGACACTAAACTAATATGGTCTTTGGGAATCTGTTCTTGTTATATATTAAGTATTCCACAATAGTAATGTAATTTCTATCTACGTCAATCATTGGTTCTCTACACCAATGGTGCATATTCACTAGTGACCATGGATGGTGAGCGTATAACTCCTCCCACTAATTACAGGTTCCTCAATCTATACTTTGCCTGAGCCACTAGGTCTGGCATGACCCTAAACTTTTTGGTCTTGCATGACCATAAACTGCACCTTGTTAAACTAACAGGTCTTGCATAACCCTAAACTTCTTAGGTCTCACATGACCTTAAATCGTACTGAGTCCTACAATACCATAAATTGCTACATCCCGCACAACATCAATCTGTATATAATCCCAAAAGATTCTAAACTAAACTCCTTAGAACTACATATGTCTTGATTCTCATTCTCATCAGATATATAGGGATTCCCAGGCACTTCCCCACTGGCCCAGCCTAACATTCCTTAGAACTACGTAGTGCTTGATTCACATTCTTATGGGATATGTATGAACGCTCAGACACCTCGACTTGAGCCCAACCCCTAAACTCTTATTTTCAACTATCCCCTTTGGATATAGTTATCTCAGAGGGTCCCCACATGGTGTAGTGCAGGCCTTCTTGACCCTTTTCATATCAGAATTATGGCAATTTCACCATGTTCTCCCTCATTCATCTATTCTCCCACGTCTTCATCGCACGATGCTAAACTGCATGGCCTTCAAGAACGACCTCTAGATTTATTAGCATCCTCATGGGATACGTAGGAACACCCATGAATTTTTTCTTTTGTCCCAACCCAAACTCTGGAGTCTCCCCTCGGGTCAAAGCATATGATGTGGCGCAGGCTTTTGCCTTAATCCACGTTGAGTTCATCATGGTCCTAAATGGCCTAGATGCTTGGCCCAAGGGCCCTCCTACCATCTCAGGCCAATGTCCTCAAGGGTCTTGAGCAATGAATTGATAAAAGTCATGCATTGTGAATACAGTCAGCAGTCGATGCTCATTTCATGCTCCCATTCCAAGTCACATGATATGGACGTTGTGTTTTGAACATGGTCAACATCTATACTTTATTGTTATCGCCACCCCATCAGTCCCAAATATTGAGTGCATTGGTTTGTTCTTCCCTTCTTGATTTCAACATGAGGTCTCCCTCAATTGATTACAGCTATTTAACCCTTATATAATGGGGAGAGACAAGTCCTACCCCTTGTTTCACACACTGAGCACTACTCATGTGGGATTAGGAGCTATGATGAAGCAGCACACGCATAAGGGGTCGTATGACGATGGATGGTTGGGACGTCTAATGTTGGGTCCCCGACCCTTCTAGGCCCCTGGCCTGAGTCCTCACATGGGATTATACGGTGTGGTATAGGATTATGTCCTCATTCAGGTTTGATTACTTGTCGCACTGTACATAGCACTCGTTGAGGTATCTTACCCATTTGCATCCTTGCTGCATGAAGGTAAACTACACATTTCCCCTCAAGAACTACGTATGGATTGATTCCCATCCTTATGGGATATATAGGACCACCCAGACATCTAGTATTTTGGTCTAGCCTCATCTTGGCCCCTTGGCTTGTGTTCCCCTATGGAGAGGAATATATGGTGTCGTATGGGCTTATGACCTCAGGCACGTTGGGTTTTTTAACAACCACACCATGTACCTCTTTCTCCTGAGAGTTCCCCACCCCCTTGATCTATGATCATCTTTTCAAATCATCCATTCTCAAGTTCATCCCCTCAACCCTTTTCAGAGATTCACCAATGTGCCCAAGGGTACTCTGGTTCATCATCTAGAGTGCCGGATTCTACCTGGACATACTTTCACCCATTTTTCAGGCTTCGTGTTCCCCTTCATTAGGTCTTCCATCACCTTCCACACCCGAATGGACCCCCTAATGGAATGGATGCTCAGACCAAGTGCCCTCCTACCATCTTGGGACAACTTCCTCAAGGGTTTTGAGAAATGCATTTATACAAGTCCTGCGTTGCGAATATATTCAGCGGTCGATGCTCATTTGTTGCTCCCATTTCAGGTCACACGATGTAGATGTTGTGTTTCGAAAACAGTCCGCAGTTATCCTCCATCACCACACCAACCCCATTAAGCCCCAAAATTTCAGTTACATGATTCACTTCTTTTTCCACTTTATCATGTCCAAGTAGAGCTTTGAAACTCTTGGTACTATTACTCAGTGTGCATCCACACATTAGGAGGAGAAAGCCTAGATAAGGCATCATTCAGGGCTCTGCACTGATTTCCCCTTTGCTTGTGTTTTTGGTATTTCAAATACCTTATCCACCCATATTTCCTACACCGAGTTCGACTCACGTAGGATTAGGTATTGGATTGAGGTCTTCACTTACTTGGAATAGTCCAGCTTCTCCATGGTCCGAGCTCTAGGACCTTAAACTAAGACCTCTTTTAGGACTACGTATGGCTTGATTCCAATCCTTATGGGATATGTAGGAATGCCCAGACATCTTGTATTTGGGCCCAGCTTAGTTTGTATAATTTATCTCCTCTATTCTAACTTTCAGGCCTCGACTATTATAGGGTCGTGTGGTGTGGCATGTATGGGTTTACATCCTCATTCATATCGGGTTTTCAACGCTGCACCATGTATGCCCACTTCTCAGACCTAATCTCTCCTACCTTCTGTCCTTCACGACATTAAAATTTCCATAGTCCCACATGACGTTAAAAGGAACATTCAATAACTATGTATAGATTGATTCTCAGTCACATGGGATACTTTGGAACACCCAAACATATCATCTTTAGGTCCAGCTCAATTGGGAGCTAGTTTCTCCTGCCCCTTTATCCTCTAATATTTCCCATCCCCTCGGCCCAAGGTTTCCACTTTGGAGTCGCACATGGTATGGTGTAGACCTTGTCCTCATTCATGTCAGGTATTCTTTATCATGCCGTGAAAATCCCCTATGGAACCTCATCCCTTCTATATACGTCTGAGGCATTTGACGTTAAACTATGTCGCATGTCCCATCATATGACCCTAAACTGTGACATTATCATCCTGGCCGCACGACGAAAAATGTAACTGCATCGTGATGTCCTCACTCTAGGGGACATCATGTTTGGTATCGGTCATAGACCATACCATTTTTCAATGCACGCATACAGCTTGATTCTTATGGTGATTCTTCTACTTTCTATCCTAGGTCCATCGCTTCACAAAAAAAGACACATTCATCTTAAAGGACAAACAAGATACATCAAATACCACTTCTTTTAGTGTGAGGTCCACACCAGCACACCCCTTTTATCCCTGGAACTGTTATCTTACCGATTTTCCACCTCTTAGAACTATGTATGGCCTGATTCTCATTCTCATGAGATATGTAGGAATGCCTGGGCATTTCCCCACGGGCCCAGCCTAACTTCTGTGCTCAGTCCCTTGAACTAAGCACTTCCCCAATGAACACATGGTGATCTGGACTGCGGTTCCTTATTCATGCCAGGTTTCATAATTACCTCACCATTTGTCTCCCACATTCCTTACCAATCCTTGGTCTGAGCTCTATGACGATAAACTAAGATCACTCCACGTCCTTTCCGCAAGATGTTAAACTGAACGACATCTTCATGAACTACATAAACCTTGATTTCCATCCAAAGGGGATATGTAGAGACATCCAAGAATTTTACCTCAGGTCCTGCCCCATGAATCATAAGTCCCATCCCCCCCCCCATTTCTTTTTTCGATCCCTTGGCTGGAACGCTTTCACGGAACCATAAAATTGAAACTTTACCCTAAACAAGTTCGGGATTCCCCACGAAAAATGTTGGGACACGATAGCATCCTCACCAGAGAGGTCATGTCTAGAAGTAAGAAGGATCCATGATCGAACCGATATGCCCACCTAATGTGTTTCCACCATTGTGGCATTATTTCAAGAGTGTGGGATTTTGTTCGAACAAACCACCACTCCACCTTCCATGCTTTGCGTGCCCTTTATTTGGACCCTCATCCTCTTTCATAGCTAAATAAACCCCCTAACAGTATGGATGCTCAGCCTATGGCTCACCTACTGCCATGGGTTAACATTCTGGAAGACTAATGGATGACATTTTGAGTCAGGCCCCATATTTCATACATGGTCAGTGGTCATCCATCATTTGTTATCCCCATATTAGGCTAACACAATAGGGATACTGTGTTTCGAAAATAGTCAGCAGTTATCTTTTATTGTCTTGCCACCCCTACAGTGTTCCAAATTTTGGGTATCATGATTCACATTTTCCACTCCCTTATGTTCAGGCTGATTTCAATCTCCCCTAGCGTTACCCCGCCCGCACACAAGAGCACATTGTGATAAAGATACATCTATTGTTCTAAGGTCCATTTCCTCTAGTTGGGTATCTCTCTTCTCCTCTCAAAAATCCAAATTTTTTATTCGAATCTCGAATGTCAGAAGATTGATTAGAACTCCTACGCACAGACGATGTGATAGTACGAACATCCCTTGTTTCTCGCAATGGGTACGACCCACGTGAGCTTTGGAATGGATTGATATTTATTTTAGGATTGTAGTTAAATGAATTAAACCAAAGGAACAAGTAAATAAATTTATCCATACATGCAGTTTAAAACAAGAGGTAGTAAGGAGAAATGAGTTTATGAGTTCATCCAAAACAGGGCCCATAAGAATCAGCATCTTGAATAGATTGTTCCAGTGCTACTACCTTTTGGATGGTGTCCTCCAGGGTTGCTTCCCGCCCCCTAAGGACTCTCTCTTCATCAACGGCCATAGAGAACAGTTCATTGACCCTTGCCTATGCTTGCGCCTATTCAGTTTGAAGTTCAGTCATTTGGTGACCCGCTTCCACTAGTTGGTCTTGGGAATCTGCCAGCTGGGACCTCAATTAATCCAAAAGCTCAGAATAGTTTTCAATGAATTTATCTTTTTCTTTCTTATTTTCTTCATGGTATAGAACCTCTTATTCCACATTTAACAATGCTTGGGTACTCCCTGACTCTTTCTGACACTGGGAAACGTTGGAGGGTTGGATTCTCTCGCATAGCTTCTCGGCTATGTAGTCACGAACCATCGAATGAAAGCATTGAGCACCCACCCCTCCAGCATAGAGAAAGTACAGCCAGGTGTGGAGTGATCCCATCCGTTTTAGCCATTATTTATGAGGCTGACCAAGAAATCGCTTGATGCACTTCCACCCTTTTTGCAGCATCATCCGTCTCTCCTTGGACTCCTTGAGTCAGATTCATCTATCTCCTCGGTATCTATAGGCCGATAGTTAGGAAAAGTAGACAGTAGACCAGCTTCAGGGTCTTCATTAGGTATTCCTACCAAGGAGTTAGGCTCTTCAACACCTGGGTGACCTTCCCCTCTCACCTTGGTCTTGGTAGCCCCATCACCAACTTCCATACCTTCCCCGGCATTATTACCGCTGATATCCACAGCTCTTTTCCCACCGAGCGTTGGGGCCAGCTCGGTTTAGGAATGATGCCCTGAATGGGACGACACAATTTCCATTGAATCAAATGCAGATGACCTGGATTCAGCAGCCTGACAACCCTCCAAGGTTGTGATTATTGCATAAATAATTAATTCCCTGGTAAATTAAGTTCTCCGATGGTAATTACCGGTGTTGAAATAATTAACTTACAAGATCCCAAAGCATAAACCTACGGTGTTATAGTTGCAACAGGAGCTGCCATTGAAGGGGATCCCTCAGTTCTTGTCAGCTCAATAATGGGCGTCGGCTCCCCACCTTGTTCTATTAGTGCCTCCTTCTCCCCTTCGGATGGAGACTCTTGGCCAGAACCAACATGCCCTTGAAATGGATAAAGAGATCTGATAGAGGGATACAAATAAACGAATGGGGAAAGGATATATAAGGTCTGAGACATTCCTCAAGTAGCTCAGTTATATCTACATCAGAGCCAATGATCTCACCACACTCTTGAAGACTCCCTTAGTGGGATGCCCCTTGATACCCTCCACCTTCAAGATCCTCTTCTCCTTCCCCCCCCCCTCCTTCACCTTCTCCTTCTTCCTCCTCCTATTCCATCGCACTACCCTCCAACTCCACATCGTTGTCATCATCCTCTTATGGAATCTTTTCTGGATCATTCTCCTAGCCGATCATTACATTCACCATGAAAGGAGGTTTCTCACGCCAACCCCTTTGTCATGCATACACATCCATGGCCATCAGATACGTGTGTCGATGATGGAAGTTCACCCTGTCGACAATCTGAATGAGTCCGACCTCTGGCAGTGGGATTCCGTCTTGTATTATCTTTTTCCAGAGGGCTTCGGTACCCATCAACTGTTGTAGGGTCATCCAGGCCGACCACTGGGCCGGGAAGATTGCGTCATCGGATGGTTGAAGCAGATACCTTACCTGCTTCTTGGGTAGTTCCCTAGCCACTTCGTGAGTGCCTCTCCCCTTTGGTGATTAGGGCATGGCCACACCATGAAACTTCCTGGCTACTGAAGTCCCATCTTGAGTGGGCCCAGTTGCTTGACATGCTTCCAACCTTTCCTCCCCAACATTAATTTGTCTGCTCTCTCGCCATCCAGGTTCTACGCTGGCTACCTTGAGTTGCCGAACTCGCTTCCTCAAAAGTCCCTCTGGGTATGCTACGGCCCAATGTTCGACATATTCTATTGAGAGGCCAACTTCAACTCTGGTGGGGGGAAAGATAATGTGTCTCCAGAGCCGTGGGTTGTGAACATCAACCACATTTGGCGAAGAATGCAGGGATGCATTTCTTCCTAGACATATGTGTACAATTTCTTTAGCATCTTCTAGAGGCATCCAAACTACCTGGAAAATCTGGACGGCATGTAGGGCTCACAAAATATCTTCCCATCAATTCGAGCCACAAGAACCCCACCTCTGATGCTTTGTAATTATTACCATTTATCCAGTGAAACTTTCTCGTTGTCTATCATCTGGCTAGTCAGAGTGGGGAACGAGCTAAAAGTGAAATTGGCATGATTTCCAATTCTGATCCTTACTCCCTCCTCATTGAGTGTCAACGATATAACCCCAACAATATTTAGCAAGGAAGGTCGCAGGTCGTTACCCTAAGGACGAATGGCGTTTGGAAAGGTATATCTGCCGCAATGAGCCATGATCTAGCCATGAAAGATCTAAAAGGGACCAAAGATCCTCATCGGTGATCCCACTCTCTAAATATTCCCCAGAATGGCGTACAAACTGGCTAACACGGGGACCCTAGATTGAACCTATGATTCACAGCCATGATGCCAGCCATTACTAATGTCTCTGGATGAATTACCATCCTTGTGTCCCTCACTGGTAGGAGCCACTCACTCAAGAAGGCTCCCAAAAACCCAGCATACCGGACATTAGGGTCCCTAATCTCATTTATATTGAAGCCTCATGACTAATATTCCCCAGCTTCCAGGATCATCCAATACGATCCACTTTTTCTCCTCTGTTCCGCGGTCGAACACCGTCTCCCTCTCCTAGCATCTTGACTTCTGAGCCTTTTTTAGGAAACATGATAAACCATTTTTTGAAGGATATTTCCTTAAAAAAGTCCTTCACCCCCATCCACTCCTTAGCGAGCTCCAACAGATGCCATGTTTAGATAGGAGTTTGTGATCTATCCCCACAGATATTCCTCGTCGGGAGGAATTCATCATAATGGTGCCCATTTAATGGGATACCCCTGATGAAATGAACGCTCTAGAGACTGATACCAACTTCTACATGGTGAAAATGGATGGAATTGGTATCGGGGGTACCATCAGGTAAACAGCTCTGGACTGAGCTCATGCTGATGGTAGAAATGAAACTACGATGTCCACACCGCCTCGAACAAACCGATGTGCCGCAGTTTGGCCCCAAAATGGTCAGACATCTAGCACACCCAATATGCCCAGGCCCATTCGCTGGCGAATTTTCCCCCAAATCACAGGTCCCAATCCTGTAACCAGCCTTTAGTTTGGTCAGTAACACTTTGTCAGAAGGTACTTCTATAAAGGGTATTAGAATTCTTCGTAACCGAGTCTGTAACACCCCAACCCCAGTTACAGAGAGTCGGTGCATTATTACGTATCATGGGCATGATCACAAAATACCATGTCTCTAAAGACCGATTAGTTTAGTAGCCTTGTAATGACTCTATATATTCATAAAGTTTACATTACATCATAAAGTGAAAAACTACAACAACATCTTGTCTCCATATATCACACTCATATCCTCATACAATCCCTGCAGGTCATTCATAAAATACTTCTTCACATCCTAGGAAAAGTGGGTATCACTATTCATAACGGCTAGTCTGATTGGTTATGGTGTGTGTTAGAACTCAAAGTTGCGTACAACACGAGATGTTGTATTATTCAAGGATAAGCGTACTGTATAAGCTTGGGGTGTTACATTCTCCCCTCATTCAATAAATTGCGTCCTTGCAATTTTTAAAATTGGGCTTCAGAATATAATGGAAAGTACAATATCATAAATAGAGTAAATAAAACTATTTCTTTAAAAGAAAGAAAGAAAAGTACAAAGGTCACCCAAGATAACCCATACTAGGATTCAATTTTGGAAAACATGGATATGGAAGATAAAAGAAGTTTCAAGATATGATGGAGAGTGATAGAAAACATGATCAGGAGAAATTTAACAATAAGAAAACCACAAACTTCTGATGGGACAAACGGTCATTAGTTTCCCGATAGGAAAAATAAACTGAAAACATTTTTTTTAAGTTACATTACATAAAGATGATGAATTTATTTATGAGATTGACTAAGAACATAAAGAGATATACTTACTTTTTAAGTAGAGTTTCATTCTTTAACAAATTTCTACCACTAAATCATTTTTTAAACGATGAGTATTCAAGAAGACTTGGTCACACTGGAAGAGCTAGAATAAATGTATAGAGAATCACATGATCCAAAAAGGATAAAATATATATTTACCTTGTCTTTAAAGATTAATCAAACCCAAAATGGTTATTACAAGATCTGATGATCCACCAAAAGAATATTCCTTTAGGGAAATAAACACAAATCTTAATTTCTAAAATTAAACCAACAATACCCCAATGTTAAATAAATACCATTAAATAAACAATTGTCCTTAAAATCCTTCAATATAATCCAAACTAATATTGAAACACAAAACATGGAAGAATATGGTCATATAGTCTTTCACGTTAAACTGTATCTTAAAATGACATCAACTACTCTTAAAGTCACATACTTAAAAGTAATTAACCTAATCAAATATTCTCTATTATAGGTTAATCATTTCCATAAATAACCCAAATCACTATAAATACACAATAAAAACATAGATAAAAATACACCATTACTCCTCAAACGAAAACCCAAATTATTCTATTTTCCTTGGGCATATAGTGTTCCCAACAAAGCGAACATCTTCCAAAATAACATTTATCACTTAAAAACCAAATCATTTTCCTATAATAAGGGTATTCATTTGATAAGACATAAGATCTCAAACCAACTTATTATTGATCAATAAAATCATTTAACTAAAAATAATTAGTCATAGTAACCTGGGACTTTATGTAGTCCAATGGTAGGCGATAAATCCCAATCGAACTCCGGTTGTGGGTTCGATTCCCACAGCTTTGTCCGACGCGATGGATTGTCACAAGGTCTGTGTGTTGTAATCTTCCAAAAACAATATTTTATAACATTACCAAAGTGAGATAAATTCCTCAAAATAACCATAACATAATTTAACCACAAATGTTATGTCATACCTTGCATTTTCATCCCAAAATATAATAACTAGTAATTTTCTTGAATTCAAGGATCTTATAAAACCAAATGGTTATTTATAACTATATCCACAAAAGAAAATATAGTTCTTCCTCAAATATCATTTCCAAGTGATAAATTTCAGGGTTACACATATAAGAGAAAATTCACCCAAAGTAATCTCAATAACAAATAGACCTAATACCTTTAAACATTTTTCCATGCATTTATTTCCACATAGGTTCTTCCTTGACCAAGAAGTTATCCTATAGAATAGGGCATTGACTTGGGTAATGCCAAGGTCCCTTACATTTAAGACAAATGACTATAATTGGAATATTAGGATAAATTTTATTATCTTCCACAGTAGTCTTCATTTTTCATTGGTATTTCTTTACTTTATGCCCTTATTTACCACACATAAATCATTTCTTTGTTCCATTGAGACACTTTCTTGGGTGTATTCTTCCACTTTTCTAGAATGATGTAAATTGAGCTTTCTTCTCTCCATGGTCTCCACAGTTGGAGCTGTTATCATTCACTGCCTTTCTCTTCTTTGTTGTGTCTGGGAGTTGGTTAATATATATGTTGTTGATCATATTTTTGGAAAACTAATTCAGAATGAAGATAATATCCTTTACGCCTATCCACATTCCATTTCATTTCTCATTTCCATCATTGTTCCCACCTTGTATATCATTCTCAAAGTTACTATGACTTCCTCGAAATCCATCCATTGACTAAAACCAGAAAGCATTGTGTGAGTAACAGTAGTCATAAAATCATTTAGAGAATATCATGACACCATATTTTGAATTTGAAACACCATAAAATTAACCAAGGTAATTTATTCTCATCTTATATTAAAATACTTCAAATCGGGTTGTAAATAAAATGTATGTTATCCAAAGCATATAACCCGGGAGTTTCATAACTAAGAGTGCAGCAAGGCCTATTGTCGTGCACCAGTTCTGGTTCGAGTCTAGCTCAAAGTGGAGTTTTCGGGTTTTACCCCTAGGTACATTTGTGCCAGAGCTGCCTTTATCTGCTTGTATCTAGACAGGTATGTATTTCTTGGAAAACTCACAAAATCACTACAATACCAAAATTTTAAGAAGTTTCTCTATACTAATTCTCAAAGTCTATCTTAGGGATATGTTCTCTAATCAGAGTTTATCTGAATCTAGTTTCTAAGGTTTGTACTAAACCTTCCTCTGACACTGATTGTAAGGCCCCAACCCCAGTTACCTAGAGTTGGTGCATTATTACATATCATTGGCATGATCAAAAAAGATCATGTCTCGATATACCGATTAGTTTAGTATCCTTGGAATCACTAGATACATTCATAAAGTTTACATTACATCATAAAGTAAAAAACCATGAAAACATATTATCTCCATAGATCACACTCATATCCTCATACTATCCCTGCAGGTCATTCATAAAATACTTCTTCACATCCTGGGAAAAATTAAACATAGAAAGGGGTGAGCTCAGATGCTCAGTAAGGATAACAATATAGCGTAAACATTCATAAATAAGCATAAACATTTAAGGCAATGTATAACTAAAACAAAGGCATTTTAAAATCGAACTTCAGAATAATATTGAAAAGATAAAATGAAATAATGACATTTACTTATTCACATGGACATTCTACTAGTCTAATAATCACATGAAATATCAATAACCACTTTTATAATAATGGAATGCATAATTCCATACTATCATAACCACATAGTCAAGGCCTTATGCCAAGACTACAAATAAGATTTTTTCAAGGCCTTGTGCCAAGACACTAGTTTGTCCCATGAGACCTACTGATGCATCGAGGATATATAGCAGGCTCCACCCATCAATTAATAAGTCCAAAGCATTCCTCGTATGAAAAGTTTGAAACATAATACAAACATTCTTATTAAAACTAACATATGAAATGTCAATACTTTATCCACAAACCATGAATGGTATAAAAATAGCACATCCATAGTCAAACACAACTCATTATATAGAATATGGAAGATTGTATTTTATCAGATTAACCTCAATCGAGAAAAATGAAGGATATTGAAATAGATGAAAATAATCCTCAAAACTATTAGAGAGAAATATCCCCCTTTTTCTTGAAATCATTTAAAAGTCACACTACTTGTCTAGTAGAAGTTTTAAAATTGGTTTTTGAATCAAAGTGTCCCATACCAATTTGAAAATTTTAAAAGGAATTTTAATTTTAAAGCATTAATTTCCATATAAATAAATCCTTAAAACCATTTTTAAAACATGGACATTAATGATAATGATTTAGAAGAATAAATATTTAAAACATTTAAAAATGATATTTTAGTTAGAGTTTCTAACCAAGAGAGAGACACTTGAATACAGATAATTGAGGTAATAAAAACATTTTCATATCATGAGAATAAAGATATTCATGATATACTTTGTCAAATTACATTATATACACAATATAAATGTGATTTGGTGTATGACAACAAAGAAGTCTCAATGGAATGTAAATTGAGATGAAATATCTTATAAAGACCATAAACTTTGGTTAAGGATAAAACAATTAAATAATTATGTGTGAAAAATATGAATAAACTCAATATTATTGGATATTCAGTGTAAATCAATCAGAGGTAATTCACATATATTCTTATAAAAACAACACCAATGAATTGGATATTTGACTCAATAAATGGAGATTGAGTTAAAATTACTTTTGTTAAGTTCATATCGATGACTTGAGAATTTATCAATGGAATGATTATGGGAATAAAAAGTATATCCACAGAAAGGGGAATGGAAATTATGACATAAGAAAATAAATAGTGATTCCACACATAATCGTGGAGTAAAATAATCAATGAATTATGCATAAAGCCGAATGAGTGGAAATTGAAATTTCAAATTCTCTTATTGATTTGGTAACTTACGAAACATACACCCATGAAATAAGGATCATACAATGATGATTTAAATATCCATAAATTAAATTATATTACACAATTAATACATTCATGGGTTGTACACACACCACATGCAATTAATAAGTGTTGAACAATGGAAATCTCACAGAATTAAAAGTGAGATAAGAAACCCCTTAATTTTTTCTTTTTCCTTGGTCGAGGGTAGGTAAACCTCCCGTATAATGGTTAATTAATTTTTATTGAAATATAAAAAATTCATCTACATTAATATGATATCATATATGATCTTTTAACATTGATTTGTTGATAATATCTTAGTATTATCGTCGTTTTCATATTTTAACGGATTCATTTTTCTTTATATTCTTTGTTATGTGAGCCATATTTTTTATTGATGGGATGTATATTATTCATATCCAGAATTATATCATGTCTCTAAAAATTATTTTTAATCATCAAATGAAATTTATTCTTGAATGAACATGATGGGGAATGAATCACATCCAGTTCGTGGAGACAGTAATCCGTAGGTACGCACGAGCGACAATATCATTCTTTTGATATTAAATATATATATAATTGGATGGTATATCATATATAAAAGATAATTATAATTTTATATTTATTATTCAAATTAATTAAAAATCATTATTATACGCATCCAAATAATAATATATTGAATAAAAATTACACCACAACGTGGAGACGGTAGGCCATACGTATGCATGTATGGTGACATGTCATTCAAAGGATTGATAGAATACTGAATATAGTTGTACCATATTTATAATAATATCACATTATATAGAATATACTGGAGTTATTATTTTATATTGGAAATAACAAAGAAAGAATAAGTGGAAGAAAGAGGAACTTGAAAGAGGCTGGTGAAATCAGTACCTCTTCTTCGGGTTCTTTATTTTGATTTGATCAAAAGGGATCCTTAAGTTGGATTTCTAATCAAACTAAGGCCTCTAGGTTGAATTGAGATAAGTTGAGATAATATTTGGGTAGGGGTTGGCCGAGAGAAAAGGCTTTTAAGGTGTGAATTAGAGGGAAGGGGGAGTTCCCTTTTATAAGAGGGGTGAGGGGCACCTTAGGAAAAGCTAGAAATATTATTTTATAATAAATTCATATTCGGTTTCTAATGGCTTAAAAGTGGTTTATTTATAGTTTACGATGGGGATAGGTCTAAAACCACTCAACAAATAGGTTTTAGACTAGTTTGGGTCACTATATTAACTTTATCATTTTGATTTAACTCGTAGTTAAATAGTTTGACATTTACCATGTCTCTTTGTATTGTTATATTATAGAGTTAATAAACTTACTATGAACATCCAAGAGACCTCCAACTGGTCCATTAATAATACCCCTATCATTATATAAGTCATTTTTCCAAACCTTAGATTTTTTTAGAATAGAATATGAATTAATAATATAATATTTGTTTTAAAAACTCATTTATGTCAATTTTGACACTATTTAATAATTGATTTTTGTTAAAGTCTTATAAATGTTATTAATTCGAACCAAATTCATTTAAGAAATACTAAAAAGTCATATTAACATATAAAATTATTTTATGTCATCAAAACTTTCAAATTATATTTATTTTAACATTTATAATACAAAAGATTTGATTCTTTAATTAATAAGGAAAATACTGCATCATTATTGTGTCATATATATATATTTAATTATTAAATGTATAAAAATTATAAATAAAATTTCATTATGTAGGAAATATTTTTATATTTATAATGAATATTTATAGTCTAAAATATAACATATATAACCCTATGTAAAAATTTCTTTGTCAAAAGATATATGCTTATGTCATTTTTGAGTTTACTTTAACTTAATTAATATAAACTGTCATTATCACTTACAAGTGGATCCATGGGGTCCCAAAATCGACCCAAATATTCCCATAGTCAGACATGTATCGACCAATATGGTTAGGACATGTTTATAGGGTAAATGAATTTTATTATACTATTATTTTTTACCCTTATTTACCGGATTTTCCCTTTAACCGTGGTAAATAAAATATTTACCGAAGTAATTATTCAAAATGTATAAAAATAAAAGTTACCTATTTAAAAAATTTGGACCTCCTGGTTATAAATATGTAATCCATTTTTCTAAATTCAAAAAATAGAAGTGGCAGAAATTAATTTAAAATTATTTTCCATTGTCAAAACAAAAAGCGTGTTTTTTAGAAATAATAACTATCAAAAGATTGGCCCTTGCTTATGTCCAGTTTAAATGTAAAATTATGTCCAATGGACAACATTGGATTAAATGGTAAGAATATAATCTAATTATACTTTAAAATCACTCAAATTATTATTTTATCAAATTTAATTATTTTGATTAGTAAAAGTTGTTTTTAATTAAAATTTAGTAATTTTCACTATTCATCAAAATATGAAAGTTATCAGAAAAGTACCAAAAATTCACACTAATCTAATTTCGATATTATGAATCCAAAAATGAAGTGCATTATTAAAGATAAAATTTATAAAATTTCAAAAAGTGGGTATTACTATTCATAACGGCTAGTTTGATTTGGTTGTGGTGTGTGTTAGAACTCGAAGTTGCATACAATACACGCTATTGTATTATTCAAAGAGAAGTGTACCGTGGAATCTTGGGGTGTTACAGGGTCACTCCCCGAAATGGTTCTGGTCCGAGGGTTCAAGACGTAAATGTCCATATTTCTGGTTTCTCTATAAGGATGTCAATTGTTTGTGATATTATACCGAGTTAGGTCATCCTCGCGAGTCACCCATGACTATGGTGTGTCAACTTCAAATCCCAGCACGGGTACCTCCTCCAAAATACCAAAGTCCCATATCGGAAGATTTACGGAAAGGGAATACTCCTTATGGTCCGGGGTCAACATGTTGAAGAGAATATGGTTGCTAGATACGATCATTCGGGCACCATAAACCTCAGGGTTGGCAACCATCTCAGCCATTCGAGCAACGAACACAACCTCTCTCTTAGCGTCAACCAAATTAGAAGACATCTTATTCCAATGATTTCTCAGCGAGTCGGCTCAAAAATAAAGGAGTTTTCATGAAAAGGGGGGAGGTGGCACGAAAAAATGGGAACCGGTGCAAAAAACCCTAGGTCTGCGTGTAAAATGACAGCCGAAATCGGGGAATTACACACAATAAAAAATGCTTTTCGCACAAGAAAGGGAAGGTTCTCACACCCGAGAGCTTATGATTTGTCGCGTGAGAAAAATATGTATGGAAGAGGGACCCGTGAAGGTTTTTATATGTGCAAATCAAGGTCTTTGTGCGGGCGCGAAAGGCGGATTTCACGCCAATTTTGGTTTTTTGTGCAACTACATTTTTGGGTGCGCGTGGATCCCAGAGAGTTCTACATCATGGCACTTCCCTCAGAATATGACATTTTCATCCCCTCGTGGATCCGATTCTGAGGGGGGCATTTGTAGATGCCGAAAAATACTGAAGGGCTAAAGGAGGTTTTGGCGCAACAAAGTGACGGCAGAGTTAGACCCGGTGATCTGTTCAGGGGAGTGGTGAGGGATCATGCGAAATAAATTCAATGATTCGTGAAAAAATATTTCCTGCACGGAAAACTGTGGGGTCCAAGAAAGGTTTTCATGCAGGCACAAAATTTTGCACACAGCCTCTCCACGCAATTGAACTTCTACACTACCAACACCATGGTAAGCTGTTGTCGTCCCCATCAGCAGTAAGTCATTGTCGGCCCCATTAGCGGTAAGTTGTTGTCGCCCCCATCTGTAGTAGGTCATTGTCAGCCCCCATCAATGATAAGTCGTTTTCATCCCCCATCAGTGGTAGGCCGTTTTCAGCCCCATTAGTGGAAAGTCATTGACAGCCCCCATGAGTAGTAAGCCGTTGTCATCCCCCATCAGTGGTAAGCCGTTTTCAGCCCCTTTCAGCGGTAAGTCGTTGGAACCCCAATCAGTGGTAAGCCATTGTCAGGATGAACTACGTTGAATTTGATTCCATACCAT
The DNA here is from genome assembly GCA_963277665.1 of Viscum album. Classification (NCBI taxonomy): domain Eukaryota; kingdom Viridiplantae; phylum Streptophyta; class Magnoliopsida; order Santalales; family Viscaceae; genus Viscum; species Viscum album. Next base: position 1,080,748,057 of record OY728134.1, on the reverse strand, counting down.
GAGGATACGTAGAAAGTATCTTTGATGCTCAATACCAACATCACCATCGTCCTCACGTCGGTTCCATATCATTATCACTCCACTTCATTCAACTCTCCATCATCCATCCTGATTATTACCCGGGCCGCCGCATCCTGGTGGGATCATGCCAACCCACCTCTTCGCTGCTCCTAGCAGTAACTGGGTAACTAAACATGCATTATCCCCGAATATAGTGTTCCCTCAAGGTGATACATCTATTTGATCCACTCTAGCCAGTGTTTTGATTAGTCTAATCTGTCTCCGCTAGATGTTAAACTTGTGGCATACCCTGTGTTAAACATAGAAAGCTGAAGAAAACCTTAGATACATGCCTATGGAATATAATTCCTCGCATTCTATGTGGGATGCCTCGGGTTTCCGCACCCTCAAGAAGCCCTGTAATAAGGGGAAGAAACCCAGAGGCGCCAGTGTTCTAGTGTCCAGACATGCCATTGATTCCCAACATGAGTACTCCCCTGACTGAAGGTTGCTTCCCTGATTGGACACCTTGGAATGTCCCAACAGAAGAAGCGTAATTAACAGGTTTCTGTGAACATATGGGACTGGGATGAGTTTCACAAACAATGTCTTAAATCTATAAGCAAGACCTGAACTAGGTGACGAGTTCCGAGGAAGAATCCATGGAAGGAGGAACCAACATCCCATCATCCTCTTTCGATCAAGGTGCAAACGTCCCTGAATAAGGGATGGATGTCACCCACCTTTGGAAAGCGGGAATGCGGGGCTACAAAACAATGCCTTTCATCCCCCAAATCGGACGGAAGTGTGCGCCCCGGCGAAAGCGTTGGAAACACATACCAAAAGGAATTATTAGATATTCATAATGGAAACCCCATATCCTAAAATTAGTATTCAGAATATCAGACATCAGAACACTAAAATTATGATAACTCAACCAATGATCAATTATTAAAAACCAAATAACCCCCTTTAACAGATCAAACAACTCACCCATTTAGGGTAAAGGATACTTATTTTTAACCATCACCTGGTTTAACATTCAATAGTCTATTCACAAATGAAAGGAACAATTTTCCTTATTGGAAATGAGCACGTAGACTACCCATGGTGAAACCATGATATGAAAAAAATACCATCTTAATAAGATCATCTCACTATATATTAAGGTCCTTTATCTCAAAATGTGTCATAGGATAAGAGGGTATAAATATTAGTAGTGTACCTGCAACTAGATCGATCATATACTCCACCACTCTTTCCATATTATGAAAAATTTATTCATCTTTGAATACATAAAGTAAATAAAAAACAACTATGGGAAGATCAATAAAAGAGGAAGGATCATCAGGGTCAACAAAAACCGTAGAAAATAAACTTTGGAACTCTGGGAGATAAGTCCCTATATGACTAGAACTCAGCTCCAACACCCCCAAAAACACCCATTATATCCCATAATTATAAAATAAAGAAACAAACTGATGATAATAATAAATTTCAAAAAAAAATAGAAACTATCCAATCTATCTATAAAAATACGTAAAATATATATAGAATGGTAACCAATAAATACTAAACTAAATCCGCAACGGATATCAATAGAGAACATGCAGGAAAATGAAACACAATCCCCTTCCTCATTGAAAGATGTATTATCAGCTTCATTAAATAGAAAATGAATTAATTTGGATGATTTAACACATAAAAATGGATATAAATAAACGACTTTGAGATGCCATATAAATTCCCCATAGTTTACATGCATTGACAATACTTCAAAATTGAAGTATATTCATTACAACATATAATAAATCCATGAAAGGACCTTATATTTATAGTTACTTTAGAAAATGGAAAACATAAACAAATGGTTCATAAAACATCTACATTGTCTCCTGCTTATATCTTCATAACTATACTCCGTTTTGACATATCTTACTTAATAACCATCTTCATGACCTGGGAAAAAGAAACATATGAAAGGGTAAGATCAAATGCTCAGTAATGGTATGCAAGGAAAATATCAATCATATAATAATCATAATACATAAGAACATAACATTTGGAAGTCTTATCCTACATATGAAATATCGTGATATCATTTCATGTGATAAAAGTTCATAATAATTAATAGAAATAATCCAAAAAGTCAAAGCATAAGACATGATGTTTTATGGCATATACACAAGCCTAGAAAATAATTTTATATTAGCCAAGGCATATTTCCAAGACCATCATAGCGGACAATGTCCATTACTGAACTGGGTTTACAGGTCATTATAGCCATGTATTACTTAACCAGATTTAGTTTTCATTCCATTCATGATTATCTCATGATATGTAAATCCCTATCCAATTCCTTGGAGGGAGATGTAATTCCCACCCATCTCATAATGAAATCATTCTTACATGGGCCATAAAACATAAATAATTCATCATAAACCTAAGATATGAAATGGGTTTCATAAGCATAATTCCATCATAACATAATATATATAAAATATCATTCCATAATTAACACAATTAAATCCAAGTAGTAATTGGTATAAAAAACTATTTAAATAGAATCTACTTAGATGAAAAGTAATTTTGATAAAACACTTTAAATTAATTCTTGAGGAAAATATCCTTTCTTTTTTCAAAACATTTTATTTTCTGAAAATACCTCACAATTTAAAAAAAATTATTTCAAAAGAAACATGAAATCCTGTAATATGAATAGTATTACATATTTAGGTAACATGTATGTGTATGATAAATATACCCCATCAAATACTTACAAATAAACAATCACGGATAATAATGAGATTAAAAAAATTATCCCTTAACTTAGGTAGTATATATTTTGTATGTATCTGAACCTCCTTTATAATGATTTAAATAATTTTATTGAATTATTATAGGATCATATTCATTTTTTTGATATCTTATATGATCATATTATCATCTGTTTGTTAGTAACATTTCATTGTCACTTGTTATTTGGATATTATATGCTTTATGTTCTTACATATGTTATCTCAGATAAGTTCATGTTCTACTTATTAGGTTATAAAAATATCATTTAAAAAATGATATTAGTATAATATATAACCTATTTATTCATTTTATTAATGTATATAATTGTGGATTAATGAAGATCATGTAAAAGAATCACATCGCATCGTGGAGACGGTAGGTCGTACTTACGCACGAGTGCCGATAACATTCCCATAATTGTTTAATGGTATTAAATTGGATGTTGTATAATATTTCAGAATCATTATCATGTTATAATAATAAAATATATTAATTATCTTCATCATTATATCTATCCAGGTAATGTGGTGCTGAGAAAAATATTACACCACATCGTGGAGACGGTAAGTTGTACATACGTACACTTGGTGATTTCATTTTTCATAAGATTGATAGAAGAGGGAATATGGTTGTTTCACAATTATAATAACATAATAGTATATGAGTGATACTTATTTTATTACTTTATAATTAAAAACTATGTATAATATGTATAATAAGAAAGTTGATTGAAAGAATCGGTAGAAGAGATTACCTCTTCCTCGACGTGCTTCCCCTAAATATTTTCTTTGATCCCTACAGTTTGTATTTGAATATGACCAGAACATATAGAAAGTAAGTAGTGAATTTGAGGATGAAAAATGGGATGGGATGGCCGATATATAAGGCTCAAAGTGAAGTGAATAGTTGAGGGAGGAGGTTCCCTTTTATAATTTATGTGGGGAAACTTTTGTAAACTGCATAAATAACAATTTATTTAAAAATGAAACCCTACACAAAACCCTCCAAAGTGTCCCATTTTCGAATATGAGATGAAATAGGGTTGTAATATCATCAACCAATAAATTTTTGACAAGTATTTATTTCAATTTAAACCTTTTCGTTTTAAATAACACATAGTTATTCTATTTAATTTTTAAATAGGATAAAAAATAATTCAATATAAAATGGGTTAAATATTTAATTATTTTTTGTAAAATAGACAATCAATAAATATATTAGATAATTTTTTACCATATAATTATTATTATATATTTATAAAAAAAATTAACAATTTTTAAATAATTTAATAAAACACTATTTTGATAAACAATCAATAGTATTAATTTTGAATTTATTCAATTCATTGATTTTTTAAAATATTAATTTAACCAAATTACTTCAAACCAAAAAATTTATTATATTCCTTGAATTTCAGGTTCATATATAAAATTCAATATAATTTTTAAATATCCCAAAATTTTATTTACATTAATATTTTTATTTACATTAATTTCATATTTCCCTTAAAAACTAATTACTACAATAGTTTTGTGTAATTATTTAATATAATTATTTGATGAATAAAAATTAAAAATAACGTTCTAAGATGAATATAAATATAATATATTTTATAATAATACTTTTAGTATAATTTATCTTCTAGAAAATCCGATATTTAAAATGTTATAATTATTAAATTATGAAGCTCACAACTTTAAAATCACTTTAAATAAAATAATATAAGCGTCATAATCCCTTTATCAGGCTCCAAATATTCCTTAACCCGACCCTATGATGTTTTTGTTAGCGATATAGTTGAAGAATAATATTTGTTCATGTTTTTAGATTTTTTAATGGGTAGTATTATTTTAATAAGAAATATATTATTGAATTTTCATCAATTAAATAATTTATGCATCATTAATATATAATCTATTAAAGTAATTACATATATTATAAAAATTACAAATAAATTACCATGATAAAGGAAAACATTTCAGATTTTTAATGTGTATTTATAATCTAAATTATATTTAGTATAATCTTCTATTAAAAATGATTTAGTTATTAAAATATTATTGAGACATATTTAATATTTCATTAAATAAAATAAATTAAATATCTTAATCTCGTCCAAGTGGATTCAAATGGATACCATTTCGACCTAAGTATGATTGGGGTAATAAAAAGCTCATCCAATGATATTAATAAAAGTGTTAGGATAATTTTATAATATTATTATTACCCTTAATTACCCTGTTTACCCTTTTATTGTATTAATAAAAATTATCAAAGTTACTATTCATAATGCAAAAAAAGTTAAATAAAACTATTTACGTAATTTGTATTCACTAAAGCCAAATATTTAATTCATTTTTTAAAATTTGAAACCCAAATGATTTAGTAATTAATTTAAAAGTATTCGTGATTTCGAAAAGGGAGAAAGGGTTTTAAATGTTAAAACATTGCAAAATATTGAAATGTTTTTACATCTGAATTCGGTGTAAAATTAATTATAATGACATAAATTATATTAAATAATAAAAATATATTCTAGTTATTCTTTAAAACCAATAAATATTATAATTTAACCCTATCAATTATTTTGATGAAAAAAAAATTCATAAAATTTTGTGTATTTTTATTGTTCATGAAAGCATGAAAGTTACCAGTGAAATATCAAAAAATTATCTAAAGTAAATTTTTATATCCCAATTAAAAATACATAATTTTTTTCAAATAAAATTTTTTAATTTGTAAAAATCCTTATTTAATTGGGGTTCACCTTTCAAAGGTGTAAAATTACCCTTTTAAAAAATATTAGTTTTTATACATCAAATAGGGTTTATTCATACATGATGACTAAAATATCCATTGGATGAATATCAAAAATATTTTATTAATTACATAACATATGTATCTAATTAATTTAATTACCAATATTAATTCCCTCAAAAATAAAAATATCTAATTGATTTATATTTTTCATAAAAAATTGGTTGCTAATGAAGTCACAGTGCATTTTCATAAGTTAGTTATACTTATTTTGGATAACCTAATGGAAAGGATATATTGGTAATTTTATACTAATAGCATCTCGTAGTTCATTTAAACTCATGATTGTGTGCAATTCAAGCTTCTGAAGAATTGAAATTATTGAAATAAAATAATTCATGAAAACATCTCGGTGTTAAATTCTACCCCCCCCCCCCCTATAATAAATTTCACCATAGAAATTCACCCCTTGGAAAAAACCTAATGAGGATACCTATCCCTCATCATATCCTCAAGTTCCCATATAGCTACTTCAAATTATTGATTCATCCATTAAACTTTTACCATGCGAGTGGTCTTGTTTGGTAGAACTTTTTTGTTATGATCTTGAATCACTATTGGTTTTTTTAATAAGAAAGATCTTTCTCCAACGGTACGACTTCTGATTTTAGTACATGTGAAGGATTAGGTATGTACTTTCTCAGGAGAGATAAATGGAATAAATCATGAAAAAAAGATATATTTGGTGGATATTTCAATTGTAACGCTACCTTACCAACACAGTCAAAAATTTAGAAAGGATCGTTATATCTAGGGCTCGACATTCCCTTCATTACAAATATCATTACTCATATCCAAAAAGATATTTTACAAAAACCTTATCACCCACTTCAAACTCTATGCCTTTTATTCAATTGTCAGAATAACATTTTTTTGACTCTGATATGCTCATATGTGTTGTTTAATAGATCTTACTTTTTACACCATTTCATCAACAAGATCAGGTCCTAAGAGATTTTATTCCCCAAATTCATCCCAACAAGTTGGAATTTTTCACTTATTTCTATGGAGGGCTTCATAAGGAGCCATCTGAAAACTCAAGTGAAATTTATTATTGTAATAAAAATCCAATAAAGGTATGTTTTTATCCCAAACACCTTTTAAATCCACAGATAAATCTCTCAATATTTCGTTCAGAGTTTGAATTGTCCTCTCTAATTGAACGTCTGTCTGACGATGATATGAAGTGATGAAACGTAAATATGTATCTCGAGCATAGTGAATACTTCACCAGAACATGGAGGTAAACCTCATAACTCGATCAGATATAATGGATATTTTTAATCCATTCAATATTACAACATCTTTTATATATATCCTAACAATATTATCAAGAGATAAATCTTCTCTAACAGTAATGAAGTGTTCCGACATCGTAAGGCAATCAACTATAACCCATATAGCATTATTTCCTTTGGATGTTTTTGGAAGTCTGAGGACAATGTCCATAGTGATTTTTTCTTATTTCCATTCCATTATGGGTAATATTTGTAACATACCCTTAAACATATATCTCACAACCTTAACTTTCTAACAAACAAAGCATAGAGAGAGATATTTGGAAATAACTCTTTTCATGTCATCCCACCAGAAATACTCTTTTACGTACATGTACATCATTGTGCTTCCAAGTTGAATATAGAATGAAGAACTATGAACATCATCCAAAAGAGCCTTTATATTATGGGAGGAATACAAACCAGATTTTAAATCCTTATTATTCCATCATAATCAAGGTTGATTTCATAAACATTTCAAACCTTCTTTTATAGCTCTACATCTTCCTTCTGCACCTCCTCAATCATCACTTGTATATATGGTTGAACATTAATTTGATAAAGATAATATTTCTACCCTTAATTTAAAATATCAATATCCATCCTTTAAAAATCCATTACTATTGGATCTTTTTTGATCCTCATCATTGATATGCTAGCATGGTCTTGTCATCTCAAAGCATATGCCACCTAGTTTTCTTTCCCATGATGGTAATGGATTGAGAAGTAGTAATCTTTAATAAACTCCAACCATCTTATTTGGAACATATTATGCTATTTTGGTTTCAAAATATAATTTAAACTTTTTTGATCTGTATAAATATCACACCATTCACCATAAACATATTTCCTCTATATCATTAATGAAAATATTACCATAACTAACTCCAAATCATGAGTTGGGTAATTTTTCTCATGGATTTTCAACTATCTTGAGGCAAAATATATCTCTATATCATTTTTGATGAGAACACATCCCAACACCTTCTTGGATGCATCACTATAGATCAGAAACCATTCTCCACTACAAGTCAGTGTGAGTACAGGTGCACTAGCTAACATTCTTTTTAGATCTTTGAAATTCTCTTCACATTCATCTTTCCATATAAACTTAAATCCTTTCCGAGTCAACATGGTGAGTTGATTATATAATCATGAAAAATATTTCACCAAAAATTGATAATATCCAACAACACTAAGCAATCTTTCAATCTCAGTTATCATTTTTGGTTTCGGTCAACTTTCAACAACATCTAATTTTATGGGTCCACATATATTCGATCTCTTGAGATTATGTGACCAAAAAATTAAACATTTTGAATCCAAAAATCATACTCGGTAAATTTTTCATAATTCTTCTCTTTTATTGGGTTCTTCTATATAATTCTTAAGTGGTCTCCATGTTCTTCATTTCCATTCCTATATACATTAATAGAGTCTATAAAGACTACAAAAAACTGATCAAGATAGTCTCTAAAGACTCTATTCATTAGATCTATAAAGATAGTGGGGTCATTAGTAAGACCAAAAGGCATCACTATAAATTCATAGTGTCCATACCTTGTATGAAATGATTTATTTGGTATATCCCCATTTTGGACCCTTACTTGATGATATCCAAAAATATTATCAATCTTTGAAATGTATTGAGTTCCGTGTAGTTGGTCGAATAAGTCATCAATGCGTGGAAGAGGATAATTGTTCTTGATAGTGATCTTGTTAAGTTCTCAATAATCAATACAGAGTCTCATTGATCCATATTTATTCTTAACCAACATAATAGGTTCTCTCCAAGGTGATGCACTAGGTAATATGAATCCCTTATTATATTCTCTTGGAGTTTATTCTTCAATTACTGCAACTAAATCGATGTTGTTTTTTAATGTGTCTATGAAATAGGCATAACACCCGGTCTGAGTTCTATTCAAAAATAAACTTCACGATTTGGTGGAGGACCTAGAAATTCCTCTTTAAATACATCATCAAACTCCCTTTCAATGGGTGTATTCTTAAACAGGAGTTTCTCCCCAACCATTTAATATAGATAACCTTAATTTTTAGGGTTCAAGTCCCATAAGATGGAATAAATTTATAATGGAAGGTCATATTAGTCCTTGCATCGATAGATGATCATTGATTGATCCGGAATATGAAATATGACTTCACTTTAGTGGAAATTGACATGAGATCCATATAGAGAAGGCCAATGCATGCCAATAATCACATAAAATTACATTATAGGATGGATCACAAGATTTATAGGAATCAATATACCATAGACCTTAACTAGAGAATAATTATAAACATTTGATATGAGCGTTGTGACATTTGTGGTTTTCATGGATAACTCAACATTTAATTGTTAAGGTAATATGGTGATACCCTTATAAAATTCTTCATAAATAAAAGAGTGGGTGGATATATAATTAAATAAAACATTTTATACTTTAGAGTGGATGGTAGGTGTACCTTTCACCACTTAATTATCGTACTCGACATCACTGATAGTGATTTTAGGTGACTTTCCTTTGTAGTTGGACTTAAGAGTTTTTTTAAATTTATCAGCATCAATAACCCTTGGTTTAGGTCATTGATTTTCATATTTCCCCATTTCCTTGCACTTGTGGAATTTATGTGTGGAAGGTTCATTATATGTATCTTTTTCTTTATTAACATCATTAGACATATTTTTCCTATCACTTCATAATTAAACTACATAATAACCTTAGTTTCCACACTTAAAACATTTATTTATTTATTTATGATAATAACCTCTCTGTTTCTTTCCATAGTTTGATCATAAGGGAAAACTCATCTTATTTTTAGTGTGGTCTTTATATTTTCCTTTTAATTCCATTTTTTACTTCTTATCAATCCAATAGGATTGAGGGGTTACTTGAATATTCATGTCACCCTTGAGAGTACATCAAACGATTTCCTCGTAACTATTAATGACCCTTATGGATAATTCCCTATGGAGCCATGATTTTATGGCACTAAAAATCGATCAATTTTACTCTCAAGTTGAATAATAATTCCAGAAGCTTACCTTGCATATCTTGTAAAATTTTCCTTGTAGGTACCAATGAATTCATCATCCTTTTTATTAGGCTCAAGGAACTCTTTCTTCGTATATTCTTGATGAATATAAGGAAAGTAATTATAGAATAATATGCTCTGGAACTCATCGCATTCCATAGACTCAATTTCATCTCTTTGCCTCATATTCATGATAGGATTTAACCATTGATCATCTTTACCTTACAAATGATAGATTAATAATATGGATTTATCAGGTCCATAATATTATAGAACTGAAAAAAATCTTTTTAGTGGTATTGATCAATTGTTCAAAAACTACTGGATCCGAAGACCTGCTAAAAGAAGGTGGATTCTTACTCATGAAGGACTCAACAGAATATTACTCCCTTTTTTCTCGTTTGGATTTCATGTATGATTCAAAGCTTGAGAAAGTTGTGTGATCATATATATAAGATTTTTCATTCCATATCCCATAAAATTTGGTTTCTTGTGAGGAAAAAATTTCATTTCCCATCACATTCATCATTAACATGGTTCCTTTACGTTCCAAATATTGACTAAAGCCAACAAGTAGAGTGTGGAAAACACCAATCAAAAAGATAAAAACACATAATCAAGAATAAAATTTTAATTTAAGACTCTTTAGGTTTTATCTTAGGTTATTTATGGTCATTTTTAAAACACTCATTCTGTAACCTATATATATACATTCCCTTAGTGTTCTTACTAAGGGTTTCTCATCCTAGTTACCAAATATTAATTATACCTTTCTTCAAATAAAAACTATAAACACCCCAAAAATTACATATATTTACATTAAATAAAAATTGAAGTATATTCAATACAACATTTAATAAGTCCATGATAGGATCGTATAGGTATAATGTCTTTAGAAACTGGGAAACATAAACAACAGGTTCATAAAACATCTACATTTTCTCCCGCTTATATCATCATTTCTAGAATTCTTTTTGACATGTATTACTTAATAAAATTATTCATAACCTAGAGAGAAGAAACATATGAAAGGGTGATCTAAAATTCTTAGTAAGGGTAGTAATGGTAAATATTAGCCATATTATAATCATAAGACATGTGAACATAACTTTTGGTGGTCTTATCATGCATATGAAAGATCATGATATCTTGTCCTGGGATAAAAGTTCATAATAATTAATGGACACAATCCAAAAAGTCGTAAAACAAGACTATAAGTTTTTTACATACAAAAAAATATAAAATCATTTCATGTTAGTGAAGGGTCATTTACAAGACCATCATAGTGGACAATATCCATTACTGAACTGAGTTTACTTGATGGTCCAACCCTGTATTATGGAATTCGATTTACATGTTGTTCCATTCATGTATATTTAAGGAGATAAATATAATTACCCAATTAATTTTATGGAGATATATGACACATCTATATTATAATAAAATCATTCTTACATGTGCTACAAAAACACAAATCATTCATCAAAGCATAACCCAATAAATAAAATGATTTTCTTAGACATCATTCCATCATATCAGAATCCATATAAAAAATCATTCCATCATTAACATAATAATATCATATTAATAATGGGGGAAAACATAAAAATATTTAATGATCGTCATAATTGATGGAAAATTATTTTGATAAAACACATGAAATTAATTCTTGATAAAAATAGCCTTTTTTCATCAAAAACAAATTCTATTCTCAAAATACCTCAAAATTTTAAAAGGGAATAATTTATTAGAAAATAAACTTGAAATAGTATAAAGTAAGATTCATTTAAATAAGGTTTTATGAATATTTAATAATTCTCTCATTCTTTATAAGTTAAAAATATATTCTCCTCGTACTTTTGTCGGAAAAGTCAAAAAGTACCACTTATCGAATAACGCCAAAAGATTCCTTTCAAACCACTTAGTAATACTTAACCAATGGGTAAAATTGACTATAAAAAATTTATAAGAATGAAAAAAATATTACATATTTCGGTAACATGGATGTGGATAATAAATATAACATAAACAAATACTAACAAATAAACAATCATAGATAATAATGAGATTGAAAAAATAGTCCCTTACCTTAGGTATGATATCCTCCATATGTATCTAACCCTCTTAAATAATTATTTAAATAATTTTATTGAATTATTCTATAATAATAGTCATTTTTTATATCTTATATGATCAAATTATTATATTTTTGTTACTAACATTTCATTTTCACTTGTTATTCATATATTAACTGAGTTATGTTCTTGTGAAGGTTTTGTCAAATAAGTTCATGTTCAAATTATTAGGATATGGTTATATCACTTAAAAAAATGGTTTTACAATAATATATATCGTATTTATTCATTCTATTAATTTATATAATTTTGGTTTAATAAATATCATGTATAATGAATCGCAACGCATCGTGGAGATGGTAGGTCGTGTGTACAAACGAATGACGATATCATTCCCAAAATTGTTGAATGGTATTGAAGTGTATGGTGTATAATATTTAAGAATCAGTATAATGTTATAATAATCATATATAGTTATTATCTCCATCTTTATACTCATCCAAGTATGGTGGTGTTGAAAAACATATTACACCACAACGTGGAGATGGTAAGTCGTACGTATGCACGCGTGGTGATTTCATTTTTCGTAGGATGGATAGTAGGTGGAATACAGTTTTTTTGGAATTATAATAAAATATTATTATATTATTTATAATTATGTTATAAAATTATAATGAAAAAAATAATTAAGATAAGTACAAGAAAAAAGAAGTTTGAAAGAATCGGTAGAAGAGATTACCTCTTCCTGGATGTTCTTCCTCAAAATCTCTTTTTAGAGTACTAGATATGGTATTTAAAGATGACCATAATATCTATAATGTAAATAAATAAGCATATAAGGAATAATGAAAGGTTATGGATAAGGTTTTAGTCTAATAGTAAAGTGAATATGTGGTTGATTATGTTCCCTTTTATAATTGAGTTGAGGGGCACTTTTGGAAACTCTGTAAATAATAATATATAATAAATTCAAACCCTACCCAAAAACCTAAAGAACGTCTCATGTTTGAAGATGATATGATATAGGGTTGTAATTTCATCAGAAAATAAATTTTTTACAAGTATTTCAGTCTATTTAAGCCTTGATGTTTTAATTAACACCTAGATATTCTATTTAATTTGTAATTAGGGTAATAAATAATTCAACAATAAAGGGGTGAGATATTTACTTATTTGATGTAAAATAGACCATAAATAAATAAATTAGATCATTTTATACCATATAATAATTATTATATATTTTTTAAAAATGTTAATTGATTTTTAAATAGTTTAATAAAACATTATTTTGATAAAAATCAATAGTAAAAATTTTGACACTATTCAATTCATTGATTTTTAAAAATATTAATATAACAATATAACATAGAAAAAAAACTATTTTATTATATTTATAGAATGTAAATATCATTTATAAAATTAATTATACACGTTAATTGGCCAAAATTGTATTACTTTTAATATTTTTAAATACATTTATTTGATATTTATCTTAATAAAATAATTACTACAATAGTTTTGTGTAGTTATTTAATATGATTATTTATTGAATAAAAATTAAAAATAAAATGCGATGACGAAGATAAATCAAATATATTTTTGAATATTACTTTTAGTAAAATTTAATTTATATAAAATATAATATTTAAAATGTTATACTTATTAAAGTATGAAGGTGACAACTTTAACATCACTTTAAATAAATTAATATAAGTGTCATAAACACTTTTATAAGGCCCAATAGAGTCCATAATGCGACCCTTAGATAATTATGGTCGAGATATACTTGACCAATAATATTTGGTCATGTTTTTGGATCTTTTAGTGGATATTAATGTTTAAAAAAACATATTATTGATTTTTCATAAATTAAATACTTTCTGCATCATCAATGTATAAGATATTAAAGAAGTTATATATTTTATTAATTAAAAATAAATTACCATGATAAATAAAAAAATTTAGATGTCAAATGAGTATTTATAATCGAAATTATCTTTATTATAACCTTATATTAACAATTATTTAGTTATTAATATTCGAGTGAGACATATTTAACTATTCATTAAATAAAAAAATTGAAATGTCCTAATCTCATCCAAGTGGGTTCCAATGGATACCATTTTGACCCAAGGATGATTTAGGTCAGGAAACTCTGATTCTATGATATTAATACAAACATTATGGTAAATTTATAATATTATTATTACCCTTAGTTACCCGGTTTACCATTTTACCATATTAATAAAAATAACAAAAGTTACTATTCATAATTCCCAAAAATAAAAAAATCATTTTACATAATTTAGACCCAATGATTCCCAATATTGAATCAATTTTTCTACATTCAAAACAAAAATGATATAGTAATTAATTTAAAATTATTCTCATTTTTAGAAAGAGAGAACATGTTTAAAAGTTAATACATTACAAAAGATTGAAATGTTTTTACGTCTGAATTCAAAGTAAAATTAATTCTAATGACATAAATTATATTGATTGATAAAAATTTATTCTATTTTTACATTAAAACAATTCAATATTATAATATAACCACATAAATTATTTCTATGAAAAAAATTATTTTCATAAAATTTAAGGTATTTTTATGAGAAGCTGAAAATAAGGATGAGAATGTAATGGGTGTCGCTTTGTCTGGGGATTCCCATATCGCCACCATAAACAATCGTGTTGGTTTGGGGGAAGATCATCCTCGGCTTCGCGGCATGATTGTGGAATGCAGTTATCTGTCACAGTGATGGTGGGGAGGCTTTACTTGTGTGGATTCGACCATCTTGCGATGCATTCTCCTAGTGATGGACAACGATTTAGTGGAGTGACAAAGGATTCGTGATGGAATTGATAGTGATGTTCATAGTTCCAGTGATTAGTTGATTGTGTTGGATCAGCCATCGGGTGCATTGTTCTACTCATGACTTTTTCTGCTCCGTCGGGGCAAGGCTCTTTGGAGGAGGATTCGTAGCGGCATCAATGGTGGTTTCTGTTCGTCATAATGGATTTATAGTAGGGGATTATGGAGGTGGTAGTAGGGTTATCAGTGATGTGGTGGATCTTTTACTGAGACTTTGATGGGCGGTATCCAATGTGGTGTGGTTTTTTCAATGGCCGAAATCTAGATCTGTTGCGTTCTATGAGGGTTTTTCGTCATGTTTTCTGTCTGGTGATTTTTATGGGTCGTTGTGGACTCCGCATGGCCTCATTGGTGTTACATTTTTTTGTTCATAATTAGTGATGATATGTGTTTGTGGCTATGGCGTGGTGGTCATGGTTTCAGTTCCTCAATGATGTGTTATAGGTTTCCCTGGATCTTGGCTTGGAGGCGGGCTGTGGAGCGCATCCCGTTGTGGTGGTGTACAGGTTCCACGGAGGGGACTACGGATCGTGGTGGAATTTGGCGGTGTGTTTTACAAAGGCATTAGTTTGGGTTCTTTGTTTTGTTGGGTTTTTTGTTTTGTCACTAGAATTTGTGTCCACAGACCTCAAGACTTTGGGAGACAGTAACTTGGTGTAGCCCAAACTTACATCTAAAGAGCAGGCCCTAGATGAGGATCTAGAGCATGTAGCATCCACGAGAGATGAGCTCACCAGATCAAGAAGAATGAGAGGGTATGGAATTTTCCATCAGTTACAAAACCCATACATCTTTGCATTGGGGACATTCTATATGACCATCCATGTGATAGTAGAGAGCTAAAGTCATCAATTTTGTAGATACTAGGGAGGGGAAGTTCTAAAGGTTAAGGTCTGGGCATCAGGTCATGTGTTTTGGTGCCTCTAGAACATTGGTTCTGGTAGTGGGACTCGTGTCATTAGGCCTATGGGCCATATAAGGTTTCTCCTCATCTCTTTAAAGGGGTTTTATCCCTAATAAATATAAATATAAGGCCTTCGGGCCACTCAGTCAATGTATTTTTTACTATTCATCAAAACATGAATGTTACCAGAAAAATTTCAAAAATTTATCCAAAGTAAAATTATATATCCCACCTCAAAATAACATGTTTATTTTTTCATATAAAAATTATTAATGTTTCCACATATTAATTTAAAATTTTAAAGGTGTAAAATTCCTCTTTTAAAAAAATATAGGTTTTTATACATTAAATAGGGTTTATTCATACCCTTTGACTAAAATACCCCTTGGATGTATATCAAAAATATTTTGTTAAATATTATATATATATATATATCTCATTGATTTCATTACCAATAGTAAATCGCTAAAAAATAAAATTAACAAAATGATTTATATTTTTCATAAATAATTGACTTCTAATTATTTCACAATGAATTTTCATAAGTTAGTTATATTATTTTATGCTAACCTATCGGATATTCTATAATTGTAATTTTATACTAAGGGTGTCTTGAGGATCATTTAAACTCACGATTTCATGAAATGAAATCTACGGATGAATTAAAATTATTTAAAGAAAATATTTCATAGAAAATTCATGTCTTACAAGCCATATCGAACTAGGTAGAATCAATTGATAATGAAGAAAATGATATCTCTTATTGTAGTTGGGCCTGCATCAAACTCCACCAAAAAACCATCCACTTTGTGATGTTGATTCACTCTTGAGTGTTCGGCATGGATGTTGTTGGACCATGGAGCACTTGACTACACCACAATGAAATTTAGATAACAGGATCCCTAACCATAATGGTTTATAAACATTGCCCTCCATAATTTCTTTAGATGGCCTCGGTGACTTAAGGGAATTCAAATATTTTCTAGAGCAAGGTAAGAACATCTAGTATTCCCTATTTTGATAAGATAATAGTATGTTAAGGGAAAATCATATTCTATTATTTATGGTGTAGAGGATTCATGTTGTTGAGAACCACCTCCCCACTCTTACAAATACCATGCCACTTTCTCTTCTTCACCTATGCTATATTAAAACTACCATAGGGTGGAAGAGAAAATCTAAAGAAGTCAATATTTCCCATCATATCAATTTATTCCATCATTAACCTTTTAAAAATATCTATATTGGTGGTACGATTATTCATATATACCTATGATAGGATGCCTGATCTCGAACCATACATGTATTTTAGAGATCTTATATGATCATTCATCACAACCTCTGGAGAAAACCCAACCAGCTATACAAAATGGTTGGTGTACTCTAACACTAAACACTCTCCATACTATAAATATATGAAATCCCCATACTTTTATATCAATAAATACTCTATATAGAAAACATTAATGAATAGTGTCTTGAACCCCTTCCAATACATGCTTATGTGACAGTTTTCATATTCCATATAATCCCACCACTTATTATTGGGACCCATGAGCTCGAATATTTCACATTTCCCCTTGATAGACTTAAGTGTATCCAAGAATTCAAAAAACCGGTTCAATATTACCCAACTAGTCCTCTTCCTATTTGGACACATTATTACCCTTAAATGATGGGGGCTTGTTATGTGGGAACTCTCATGATCGGTATGTTTCTCCTCCCACTATGGGCTCCACCTCAACAGATGGGTTCTAAACTCTTGAACCACTCTAGTCTATGTAATTAAATACACTTATGATTTCATCTAAAAGATTATGATCCCCATTAGGATTACCTTTAAGATCATCTCTCGTTGTAACCTCATATAGAACCAGAGTAAGACATCTCAGAGACATACTACTACACACCCGAATAGATGAAAATAATTAGACATCAAGATAATATCAATTTAAATGAAAAATAATAATTATTAATCGAGATCAATATAAAAACCCCAAACATAGGTTTCACACATCCCAGTATCTCTTGGTAACTTGATGTTTATCATGGAAGGATTTGGCCAAGTACTCACTGAAACCAACCATTCATGTCTCGAAAATCATATATCTTACTAACCAAACTTACCAAGATAAGGAAACATGAGGAAGGAAAAAAAATTGATACTGATTGTAATAAACTAGCCTCGGATATCCTCTAAACCGGTACCCAATCTGATTCATCTCTCACCTGAAGGGTATTCCCAATCCCCGTCAGTTGTAATCTTGCGCCTAATTATTGAACAAAAAATAGAGAGAATTATTTCCCCATTTTTAAATGAGATACATAAAATATATATTTATATATAAAGACAATCCAAAAATAAATATTCTATATCAAAATAATGAAAATAGAAGACATAAAACTCAAAAGAAAAAATATAAAACTCTAAGTTATATGTACAACAACCATAATTGGAAAACTAAAATAGAAATAAACTTATTTATGTTATATATGGGCAGTATCCAGACATCTCACCACTATATACCATACCCATCTTACATAAAAATCCCGACTACACTATGACACCTTTCCTTTTCCTTCTTTAAAATACAATACATTTTCAAAATATTCTAGAGGGAATGTTAAAGGTTTGGGAAAAACAGACAAAGTAGGATCCAACATAGGTGTTCCATATTAATTATCTGAAAAATAATCCCAATGTGCTAAATTTTGACATGTTAAATAGATTTATATTTAAATCATGGTAAATAGTTCCCTTTTTTCCACAGTTAAAAAACAAGGACAAGTAAAGTGATTTCAAATCACAATTCCATCAAACCATTTCCATTTATCAAGATAAGTATCTCAAATAAAAAACAATAAAAATTATAATCAAGGTGGTAAACATTCCTAAGATCACAAAAGGCCATGATTGATAAACCAGTCGTACCTCAATCATAGACTAGTTTTCACATCAGGTCCCTTGAACCCATTCTTCATGTCTAAAGAACTTAAGGACACCCTAAAAAATTTATCCTCCAAAAATGTCTATAATGTCCTTAAACCCATGCACCTATATTTCATGAATATGTATTACCTTAGAAAGTGAACACCTAATAGATCCAATGGACGAGGTCCAATACCATACCCTCCACCTAATTACCTGAGTCTCCAATGTACTACATTTATCAAATATTCTCAATATCACATTACATAATAAAAATTCCATAAAAGAAGTTTTCATCAAAAACCTACTTTGAAACCCCATTTTACATTCCATTTCTCAATTCATTAAAAATAAAATTTATTTTACCAAAACTATGGGAAAAGAATTTTTTCTGATAAACCCATTTAAACACACATTTCAACAAATAAAATATCACAACAATTTATTTCAAAAAATTATAATAATAAGAGAAATTATGATTCATATTCTATATGCCAGAGATGATACCACCTACCACAAACTTTGGTTGCACACCACCCATAATGGGATCCAAACACGAAGAGTGTAATAGGAACACAAGAGAAATGAACAGAGGCCCCAATAAGGATTCTCACATATTATAATTGAATTAAATAAACAAAAAAGGTTAAAAGATAAGCTATATTGACACATACCTTGAGAAACTCAAACAACACGCCCCAACCAACACAAGATCTAACTCCTAAATCATAAACACCCAAAGGATTATATATTTTATTAATAGAGATAAGATCCCAATTAGAAGACTCCAAAAATGTAACACAACTATGATTCAACAAGAATGATAATTGATGGAAACTAAAAGAAAAATAATCTTACTTACCATAGAAGTAGAAACCAACCATGTCAGAGATAAAATTATAAATAGAGAAGACTAAAATGTATGGAATCACCTGAAACTCATGGAGAAGTTGTTTGGATCAATGTAGATGATCCTATAAAATGATAGGGGTGTCAAGAATATAGCACATTAAAACAAAATTGCGATAAGGGGTTCAATTCATCAATTATTGATTCATGATGTAAATCGCCCTTATTAAATGTATTCTAAAAAAGGCATCGCCTCATATTAAAAGAATATTGAGTTAAAAAATTATAATTTTAATGGAATACATTTCATATTACTTTTCCACATATTTAATGTAACATATATATTCTTCCCAAAAAAAATCACATTATGTATACAATCACTGTGTGAACTCATTTAATAGCTAGTTCCTTATATAGGATCCAATAATAAAAACTCTTAGTATTCCTCTAACAATGTCAGAACCTAAATTAACGCTTCTTAAACATTAAAATATAGTGTTAATTAACAAGGATCTTACAACGATCCTTCATGAGGCGTATATACTACCCATTTTATTTATATATAAATAATATTTATTTATTCAGTCATATTAATGTTCAAATTCAATTTTACTATTTATAGGGGATAAAATTTAAATGTTACTAAGAATGTATGAACTTATTTTACAATCCCATTTTTTGAAATATTTTAATTTATCCTTCATAATCTACATTGATATTCTTATCCTCTGATATTTAATGATTTTCCATGATTTCTTCCCAATTTTACACTCTTGGGAATTTGAATCATGAAAATAAATTTTGAAAACAATAACTAATCTCATTTAAAATTTATATTTAGTTTCTTTCTCTTCCACATCCATATTTTTTAAAATTGTTTTACAAAATCTCTCTTTATTTACTCAAATGATTTATTAAGAAAATTTTATGTTATCCTGGAATTTTAAATGGATTAAAAGTAATATTTATAATATTTTATGAAAGGGGAATTTTTAAATTTTATTATAGAAATTAACAAGGAATTTTTCATTTTAAAATATTTTTTATAATATATTTTACCCCCACCATTATTTATTATCTTATTTAAATTTTCCTACAAGTTCTCAACAGCTTTACAGTGATAATTATATAATGAAAATTTATTTAAATTTTTTTCCATTCTCTTAAATTATTTAAAAGACTTGATTTTACTAAAAATTATATTTTTTTTATGGTTTATGGTATTCTCTAATCTCTTGATTGTTTTAATGGTAATTTAATTTTTCAAGAAACATTCACTTTCTTGTGAAAATATTTTGTTGGACAATACATTGAAATTTCATATCCATATTCTTTATATCATATGTATTTTTATTACCTAATTTTTATACCATTTCGACATATGGTGTTTCAATATGAATATTAATTGATTGACTGTGGAAATATTAATATTTTTATTATTTACTCATTATTTATTTTTTATAAGTATCAATGATTATGATTTAAATTTATAATTAAATATATGAGGAATGACTTTGACAGGAAATTATTGGTAGGTCTTAGTTATAGATATCTCATCGATGCATCAATGGGTATCATGAGATAAACCAGTGAGCTATCCCTATTTAATGGGTTTTTGGTGTATACTAACCAAAATTTGAAAATATATTACCATAAGGCCTTGATCAAGACATCCAATATTATAAATTTATTTTATTGAGAATTTATTTGGTACTATCTATGATATTATTACATTGATATTTTCCATGGATTCATTTTTTGGTAAGGTTATTGATTAAGTGGAATGTGTTTTCAATTATTTACCTTTCCATATTGGTTATTCCCAATTTAATAATGATTAATTCTAATGTACCCAATCCTAACAGTGATTTTTATATTACCCTTATTTTTTCCTTTCCGTAGAACATAAATAATTTATATTTGAATTAGTATCAAGGATGTATAATATTTACTATTTTTTTGTTTTATATTATATTTTTTAAGTAAAATACAAATCAAATATGTCTGGTCCTTGGTTATGTGATCCATTTTATCTTATTACAATGAAATAATGTATATATCTGTTACGGGTTACTGGAGTAAGTTTTGTTACACTAGTTTACAATGAAAATAGATTCTATGGATACAAAACTATATATACCAATTTAGATAGTTAATTTATGAATTTCAATGAATGGGAAACATTTATCTCTTGGAATTGTATATTTTCATTTTTGAGTTCAACCAAAAATAATTGTTGGGTAAGATAATAATGTTCATGTGTACATCACTTGATGTTCAATTATGTATCTCTGAACACTTTTCTCAAGTTCTATCAATCTCTATTTACAAATATTTATCATGGACCACAACATTCAAATGTGATATTTATTTATGGTTTTGGACATTACAAGAAATGAAACAACACACACCCTTTGGCCTTTAAGGAAAAATCACACCCCACCAAGGTTTGACTCACTCCAAATCTAGCTCATTACAATTTTAAAACCAAAATCACATAATTTAATATCCAAAATTCTGATTTCCCTAGCCCAAAGGTCCCTGCCTACATCCTATGCATGTGTAAATATTTACCAAGGTATACCCCAATGCTTGGGTAATCACCTATAACCTCTCTCATAAATGTTCCGGACATCCACCCAAAGGGATTCTGGAAGGAATGGAACCATGTTCAACATCAATTTTCCCCTAAATGATAATGAAATACTATAATTTTTTTAAAAAAAATTATAATATATAAAGCTAAAAATAATCATAAAAATAAACTATTATAATATTAAATGAATAAATATCTAATCCCATTAAGAAATACATTATATAAATAAAATACCTAATCAGTTTTTATAAAACATAAAGACATTGAGTAGTTCCAAGATAATCACTAATAATAGCATCCCATGAAAACCAAAAAAAATTGAAATTTTTAATTTATTATTGTTAATATACTATGTAAATATTTAAACATACTTCAACACTCATGGTATCCATTTTATTTTTCAAAAAATATTTATAATTTTATTTTTATATAATCAAAAAAATATGTAATTATGGAGTAAATAAATAAATGAAAACAGTCAATATAAACAAATCATGAATTGAAATATAAAAAATAATACTAACATATCATATTTTATATTTTTTAAAAATTATTAAGCCATTAATTTGAGTAATTTTATAACATAAGTGTCATTCCACCATACGTATGAATCAGTGTATCTATAGTTCATTCCTATATATGTATCAATTGATAAGTGTATGATTCATCATATGAGTCATTTAATTTTTAATGAAAATTGTATTATATATATGATTTAAACATCCAAGAATATGTGTCTATAATGTCCTTGATCCCACACCACTAGGTATGATGCTAAAAATATATTCGTTAAGTTTTTATTTTTGATATTCAAAAATGTGACCAATTTTTATCCATTAAAAACCTAAAACATCAAATATAAATATCCAATAACTTGAATAACCAAGGAAATGTAAGGTTAATAGTATTATATAATTATTAAAAACTTCTACACAACAATACTCATGTATTTAGGAAGTCATTTCTTCAAATATACTGGCCTTTTCTTATTTCAGAAA
The DNA here is from genome assembly GCA_963277665.1 of Viscum album. Classification (NCBI taxonomy): domain Eukaryota; kingdom Viridiplantae; phylum Streptophyta; class Magnoliopsida; order Santalales; family Viscaceae; genus Viscum; species Viscum album. The sequence continues at coordinate 1,080,724,902 of OY728134.1, read as the reverse complement.
AAATATTTAACATCTATCATTAAATGTTTCCCACATTAAACCTTTAAATATGGAATTCATTTATTATAATTCCTCATAACCATGGTATGGGGAACCATAAGAAATCTTGAGATCAAACGCTCAATAAGGGTAAACATTTTCATTAAAAATTTAATATCATCAATGAAAACAAGATGTGCATAAGGGTATGGGAACATATTCAATATGGATGATCATAACATAGTACAAAATATACCTTCCAAAACTAAGAACAAAACAATTATACATGGAAAAATGAAATAAAAAAATATAATATATATATATATATGAATAACAAATCATGATCTATGTGAAAATAACACTTTATAATGGGAAATTGGAAAACATATTACAGGTATAATGAAATGATGATGCTAACATGGAACATTAAACATTCATTATGAAATCACCTAAATAAGATAATTACAATATTCTTTTATGAGTATCATAATAAAGTTAAATTTTTCATCTCTTAGGGGAAACATGAAACAATTTTCTTTTCCATTATACCCAATGTATTGGAGGGATATAATAGACCCACCCATACATGGTTTATAATTTAACCATCATTATTTGGTTTACAATTGAACGACCCATCATACCTCGATACATATGACTAAGTATCACATAATCAACAAAAAATTAATAAGCATTAGCTATTTAATATAAAACCCTTGAAAACAACCATTATTCATTTTATTCTTGATTAACTCGGGAAAAGTAAATGGGTTCCAAGACAATATCTTTAAAACAATGATAAACCATATAGATATAGAATAAGGATGATCTTATTGGAACATTTCCCCATTGAATCATTAGAAAATATAAATTTAATTACTAAAAACGAAATATTAAAGTTAAAATAATGTTTAAGAAATTTATTTGAAATTCTTGGGAAATAAATTTTTATTCTGACAATATTTTATAAAAAATTACAAAATATTGAGAAAAATATTTTCTTTGAAAATACCATGTAAATTTATAATGTAAATATAAAATAATAATATTGTTATATAGGTGTTAAATCCTATTAACTTTTTATATATTAAATCAAATATCCCTTTCACACTTCTGGTAAATGAAAAAAGTACCCTATTTAGAAAATGAACAAATATCCTTTTTAAACCATTGTAAAGAAAGTTAAATATATTTGGAAATTAAATTAAACAATAATTGAGTTAATAAAAGAAGTATTATTTTTAATATTTTTAGTATCTTGGATATGAAAAGGAAAATATTCACAACTAAATAATGAAATATGATTGGTTTTTCTTTAGAAATGTTATTTTGATCTAAATAAGAGAAAAATAGAGGAAAATTAAAGGAAATCATTTGAACATCAGAAACAATCGAAGGATAATAATACAGATTTGGTTTTAGAAATTATGATTATATAATTTCCTTCAAATTATCCTTGAACATAAACAATCCAAAAAATAAATGAGATTGTAACATAAATCCTTTACCATTCTAGTAACTTTAAAATCAAAAGATATTGAAGGAAGGAATATGATATATCTCAGTAGATCCCATGAATTACATGAATAAATATTTTAAAAATTCATTCATGGGTTATAAAATATTCTATAAAAAAATCATGCAGCATGACTGTTTCCTCTGGAATTGGGGATGACCTCATTAATTTAAGGTTCTAATATTCCAATCGGTTTCTAATGGGATTGTTCATAGAAACTGGAAACATCCAATGATTCCATATCACTTTGGACCTACTTTCCAAAGGTAGAGGCTCATTAGTTGTGAATGGATGAGACTTAGGAATTAGCTTTGCTCGAGAGGATGGGTGGTCGGACTCATCACACCTTTTTAGGGGAATTATTGTCTATTCTGGGACTCTCTTTATAGATTTAAGTTATGTTAGTGAATCCTTATTAAATCACCAAGTATAAAATGAGATATCCTTTAGATCTGACAATCAATGATTAATATGTAGGAAATTTATAGAATCTTTTTTATGTATTTGAGGTTCTTCATCAATAGAGAATCATCTGTATTTGTTAGAGATTCTTAGTCAATGGTATAGTTTAATACATTATATAGATATCTCTTGGTCATTAGGATGACCATTCTGGTTTTTAAAGCCACTCAGTGGGGCACTTGAAGTTTATTTTCTTTTAGAAAGACATGGATTATTTCAGATTTGGGATCATACCCACAGATGGGCTACCTACGTATCCATTATTTAGAAAAGGAATCAGAACCCATGTAGTTCGAGTAAGGAAATATGATGATTATTTATGATTGATTTCTCAAAAGAAAGATTTCATAATTACTTTTACACTCTAAGCTCACGTGAGTCATGCTCGGTGTGAGAAACAAGAGGTATTGATAAAACCAGACAATTGGCCATGAAAGATGCAATCATAATAAATGAATATTTGAGTACTCTAACTTGGGGATTACTCCTGAGGAAGATGCCCAAATTACGAGGAGACTTATGATCGGGTTTTACTCTTGATAAGGAAGCCCAGATCAAAAGTAAATTAGGACTGGTTAAGAGAAATTAAGACTGGGGCTTATTCCTGAGAAGGAGGCCCGGGTTAAGGGATTTGAAAATGTAAGGGACATGGGGATTACTCCTAAGGAAGATGCCCAAATAAAATGAGGACTTGGGGTTTACTCCTAAGGAGGAAGCCCAAATTAAATGAGGACTTGGGACTTACTCATGAGGAGGATTCCCAAATTAAGGAATTATAGTTGGGGCTTACTCTTGAAAAAGAAGCCCATATTTGGGAAATTATAACTGGGGCTTACTCCTAAAAATCATGCCCAAGAATAGGGTTCTCTCATCTTAAAGAATGAGGTTGAATGAATGAAATCTCTAACTTTAGTGACATAAAATGCGTAAATCACTAGGTTTTGAGAGATGTTCCATGGAATTCCTTTCAGATAAAGAAGTAAATCAAGAAAATATTCCATAAATGGATTTGAAGAGTGTCTTGAAAACTGAATCTTGAATAGGAGAAGTGGAATGGCATAAGATAGGTGAAATAGGCAGGAGAGGCACCCAAAAAGATAGGGGCGCGCAAGTCCTGGTGGGAGCACAAGTTTGTGTAGTGCAGGTACACCTGCACAGCACATGGGTACTTGCGCGACTTTTATCCCTTGGGGTAATACTAGAGAGAGACATGGCTCAAGCCCTTGGTACTATCCCTAAGGGCTTATAGAAGTGTGGCACTCAAGTTCTGGTGAAGGAGCAAGCCGGCGCGCAAGTGTGTCCATTTCACTTAAGGGATGGCCACTCAGGCCAACAAGTGTGGATGAGTTTCAACACTTAGGCCCTCCTCCCCCTCTCTAGATCTTCCGTTCTAGGTAAGAAATTACCTTATAAGTGTTCAATATCTTTTAGAAAAGACTAGGGTGCCGAGAGCTCAACTATGAGATTCTGGAATTTTTTTTCCTCTAAATGGGGGGGCCCATAGGGGTATTTATAGGCTGGAGAGACCTTGGGAAAATTTTCAAAGAGGGCATGCAGGTCACCTGTGTGCCCATTAGGTGGCGCGCATATAAGGCCCCAGCCTTAAACCCTACTTAATCTTGAGTTATTACAAGATTTCACATTGAGGATCTTTTCGGGTTTAGAGTTTTAGAGAATTAGATCATAAAACTTGCATTACATTCCACAAATAAACAAAGTGGTTACAAAAAGATAGTATTCTTCATTCCCATCAATGGAAACACATTTAAAATAAAACATGGATTATTTCTTGACACATCCTTGACTCTATCATCTTATCATGTACCTTTCCCTTGACCTGTGAAAAACATTTCAAAAACTTGGGATGAGCATAAAAACTCAGTATGGGTTATATAAAAAAACATGGAAAGGATACATGAGTTCATATATACATAAGAATGAAATCATAATTTACCCATAAAACATAGGCACTTTAACATACCTCATAAAATCATGAATAAATCATAGAAATCATAAGACATAAAGGTAACTTGAGGCATTCATAACATTCTTACGTAGGGAGTAACCCTCTTGGTTACGTTTGGAATACCCATCATAGTATATTCCCTAAAATGTCTTCGGAGAAACCTTAACGTTTCACTCCTTCGTGTTACCCAATGCATTGGAGAGCTATAAAGGGCTCACCCGCCCTTAGTTTATCACGGAACCACCCGTCTTCATAATAATGCCCAAGAACCATAACATAATCACATCACATAAAACATGCATAAAGGAATCATAAAATTTCCATGAGATATCAATAAAACACATTGATATAAAATCATTATGAAAACCATTTTCAATACCAAAATAAAAGAAAAGTAAAATATGGTATTTATTTTTCTTTTAAAAAAGAAGGTATGGCTTATAGAGGAAGCCGAAACTCAAATAACGGTCACGACGGCGGAGAAGTCGTTGTCGCCGCATACGTACGACAAAAACATTCCCTTTTGTCGTTTAGAAAACGCTTCATATGAAAAATATTCCTTTTGAATAAATGTAAAAGTAAAAGGGGTTTATACACCGTATAAAAGAAAGTTGTGTATAAAATAAAATATGCCTCAATAAAAGGAGATTGAGACGAAGTCCCATACCTCGTATCCGACTTGACCCGACCGTTCTTTAATCTCCTGAATAATAAACTTGATTTAATCTCTAATTGCTTATGAATCTTTTTCAATTTCATTATTCCTTTTATACCATGTTATGAACATCATGTAATCAGTTAAGTTAATAATGTTCATTTTGTCGGTATTTGGTTCTTAAGTCAAAAATAGACTTATTACACTTACATGTTGTTAATTTGGTCAATGGTTCATTATATCCAGAATGGTATTCATGATGTAGATATCATATATGTCATATATATCCAGTACATACATGCATTTATAATATTACATAATCATTTAGAGGTAAGAAATGAAATGCACCGTTCATGGAGACGGTAACCCGTACGTACGCATGAACGCTACTTTCATTTCTATTTCGTATTTTATAGAATGGAATCATAATGATATAAAGGTATATTATAATTCCAGTATAATATCATATATAATATCATAGTTCCATCCTTTATATGTCCCACATATGGTATTTAACGAATCAAATCACTTTGAGGGGCGGTAGTCCGCACTTCCTAAAATGAAGATATCGTGTTTACCCATAATGGAAACCATAAAGGTATGCCCAAAATTAAAAAAAACAGAAGCTTAAGGAAAACATAAACATATTATATATCATATATAAAAATAGTGACATAATAATGGCCACCTTTGAAGGTGTTAAATGAGTGTTGAACAATCATCGTTTCGGGAGGCAGAATTTCGCCATCCACGGAAACCGTATGTTCTTTAACCATTTGATGTAGTTGTGTGAGAGTGTAGCTCAAATAAATATTATAACAATATCCTTGTATATTTAAGATACTGGTGTTGTTACAAAATAAGTAAATAAGAAGAGTTTAGGGGGTTGGAGAAGCAAAATAAAACAAATGAACATGAGAGAATGAATTACCTTTAAAAGTGTAACTCCTTTTGATTTGAGTCTATAGGCTTCCTTTGAAAGGATTCTTCCCAAAGGGAATCCTCTTGGATGAGTAGAGGGATGTGGAGAGAGTAAATGGGCAGGGGTTGGCCGAGCCATAGGCTTGAGGAGTGTGTGAAATGAGGTAGAGGTGGGGGCCTTTTATAAGAGGAGAGGAGGGGCACTTTTGGAATGTAAAGAAATATTACTTTATTTGAAAATGTGTTTCGGTTTTAAAAGGTCCCACATTGATATAATTTGTGGATAAGGTGATAAGGGTTCGAAATACACTCATCCAATTGGTTTTGGCCATGTGTAGTTCATAGATTTTACATTGTCTTTCCATTTTATTTAAATCGTCAAATAATGATGTCATCGCTGCATCATTATTATGTCATAAATAATTTAATTTATTTAATGTTTAAAAATCAAAAACAAAATACTATGATGTAGGAAATCTTTTTAGCTTTCCAATTACTATTTATAAGCAAATATCTGATCTTTATAACCCCATGTAAAAATTGTTTTCGTGAAACATATTATGTTTGTGTCATTTTTACTTTTACATTAAATAAAAAGTTATTTATGTCATTTCCCAACAAAAATGTCTCCATGGGGTCCCCAAGTTGACCCATGGCTTGTCTTGGTCGGCCATGACACAACCAATAAGGTTGAGACATGTTTCTAGGTCATTTCATATTATTAAAGCATTATTTATACCTTAAACTACACTAATTACCACTAATCGCGATTAAAAACTTAATAAGTTACTATTCACCAAAAAATTATTTTAATCTCATTGAACCACATTTTACTTCTTAATGACAACCATGTATGTCGGATTTTCAAAATTCAATACACATTAGTGGTAAACTTTCATTTAACTGAAAAATCAGTTTGCTTGATTACCACTTAGTGGTTTCACTATTCATCAAAAATTGAAGTTTTTCAGAAAATTACCATAAATTCACCCCAAGATATATTTGATATTATGAATTCAAAAGTGAAGTATATTTTACAAAATTCAAATAATATAATTCACATTAATTAATTTAATAATTAATTCCCGCTGCCATAGCAAATAGCGTGTTTTTACAAAACAATAAGTATCAAAAGATTGACACCAGTTTAAGTCTAATTTCAAAGTGAAATTGATTCCAATGACAACCATTGGATAAAATGGTAAAAATATATTCTAATTTCACTTAAAAACCAATTCAAAACATAATCTAATCATATAAATAAATTAGATTAAAAAACAGTTTTGATGTAAAATGCAGTATTTTCCACTATTCATTAAAAATGAACATTGTCAGAAAAATACCAAAAATTCACACAAGGTAAATTTTGATGTCCCAATCATATATAATAGGTTTATTTTGACAAACATAGTTTATAAAATTGTCGAAATATAGATTCAAAAATGGTTTGCCATCAAAAGGCAGTAAAACAATCTTTTAAGAATATTAGTGTATTCCATGCATAAGATTGTATTTATTTTCATTTTAAGCCTCTATAACACTATCTTAATCATTAATAGACATAGATAAAAATATCTATTATTCATTACTTACTTGGGATGTTACATCCTTCCCCCCTTTAGAAAATTATGTCCCCGCAATTTATTTACTTATCGAATAAATGGGGGTACTTATCCCTCATTGCATTTTCAGATTCCTATGTTGCCTCTTCAATCATGTGGTTTTTCCACAAAACCTTTACCTGCTTAATCACCTTATTCCGTAACACTTGCTCTATGTGGTCAAGAATCTGGACCGGTTGTTCCTCATAAGATAGGTTCTCTTCCAGCTGAACTACCTCTGGACTCAAAACATGAGATGGATCTGGCATATACTTTCTCAACATCGAAACGTGAAAAACATTGTGTACCTGAGATAAACTCAGAGGTAAAGCCACTCGGTATGCAACTGATCCAACTCTCTCCAGAATTTCGTATGGTCCAACAAACCTTGGACTCAACTTTCCTTTCTTACCAAATCTCATCATGCTTTTCGAAGGAGAAACCCTGAGAAAAACATGATCACCTACCTCGAAAGATAGATCCTTCCTCCGGTTATCCGCATAACTCTTCTGCCTGCTCTGAGCTGTTCTCATGTGTTTCTAAATCAGCTGAACTTTTTCTGCCATCTCTTCTACCAATTCTGGTCCCATCAACTTCCTTTCACCCACTTCATCCCAGAAAGCTGGAGTTCGACACTGCTTCCCATATAATGCTTGAAATGGCGCCATCTGTATACTGGAATGAAAACTGTTATTATATGAAAACTCAACCAAAGAAATATGTTGGTCCCAACTTCCCTGATAATCCATAGAACAAGCTCGTATCATATCCTCCAATGTCTTAATTGTTCGTTCTGACTGCCCATCTGATTGAGGATGAAAAGCTGTACTAAAATTTAATTCAGTACCCAACGACTTCTGAAGGCCTTTCCAAAAGTTAGAAGTAAACCTGGGATCACGATCCGATACAATGGAGAGAGGAACTCCATGTAACCTGGCTATCTCTTTAAGATACAAACGGGAAAGTTGATCAAGAGAGAAAGTATCTCGTATAGCAAGGAAATGAGCAGATTTGGTCAAGCGATCAACAATAACCCAGATTTCATTATTACCTCGAGATGTCTTCGGTAATCCCACAAAAAAGTCCATCGATATATTCTCCCATTTCCACTCTGGCACTGGTAAAGGCTGAAGCATCCCTTTTGGTAACTGCCGCTCTGCTTTAACCTGCTGACAAGTCAAACACTTCACAGTAAAATCAGCAATATCTCTTTTCATTACATCCCACCAGTAATACTCTTGCAGATCTCTATACATCTTAGTACTGCTTGGATGAACTGAAAACGGAGAACTATGAGCTTCACATAACAATTCTCTCTTCAACTGTGAATCACAAGGCACACACAATCTCTTCCCAAATCTCAAAACGCAATCATTATCAATGTTGAATTTAGGCAACTTACCTTTCTGAACCAGCTCTACCTTTTTCTGCAACTCACTATCTTGATTTTGTGCTTGCTTGATTCTATCTGATAGAGATGATCTCACTGATACCTGAAACAAAACAGAAGGACTTCCTGCACCAACAACTTCTATGCCAAAGTTCATCAAATACTTAACCAAAGGATCACGTTCCAAACGCAACATTGTTAATGAAGCATTACTTTTTCGACTCAAAGCATCAGCCACTTTATTTGCTTTTCCCGGATGGTAATGAATTGTACAATCATAATCCTTGATTAATTCCATCCATATCCTTTGTCTCATGTTTAACTCTTTCTGAGTGAATATATACTTTAAACTTTTGTGATCGGTATATATTCCACACTTTACTCTATACAAATGATGCCTCCAAATTTTTAAAGCAAAAACAACAACATCTAATTCCAAATCATGTGTAGGGTAATTTACCTCATGAGTTTTCAACTGTCGTGAAGCATAAGCAATTACCTGATCATTCTGCATTAGGACGCAACCAAGTCCTTTCAATGAAGCATCACTGTATATAACAAACTCACCATTCCTGGAAGGTAGTGCCAAAACTGGAGCATTCACCAATCTTCTTTTCAATTCCTGAAAACAATCATCACATTCTTTTGTCCAGATAAACTTAACACCCTTCCGAGTTAGCTTAGTCATTGGACTAGATAACCGTGAAAAAATTCTAACAATCCTTCGGTAATAGCCCGCCAAACCCAGGAAGCTACGAATCTCGGTTACATTTGTGGGTCTTGGCCATTCTTCCACAACTTTTGTTTTTGCAGGATCAATAGTTATTCCATATTTAGAAACAATGTGACCAAGGAAAGAAATTTGTTGCAACCAAAACTCACACTTTCTGAATTTCCCATACAGTTTCTTTTCTTTTAAGGTTTGCAAGATAACCCTTAAATGTCTTTCATGCTCTTCTTTACTTTTAGAAAACACCAAAATATCATCAATGAGAACCACCAAAAACTTATCCAAGAACTCATGGAAAATTCTATTCATTAAGTCCATTAATACAGCAAGTGCATTGGTTAGCCCAAAAGGCATTACTACAAATTCATAATGGCCATATCTCGTACGGAACGCAGTCTTCGGAATATCTGCCTCCTTAACCTTCAGCTGATGGTACCCCGATCTCAAGTCAATCTTTGAAAAAAACTGAGCTCCCTGGAGCTGATCAAACAAATCATATATATGAGGCAAAGGATATTTGTTCTTAACAGTGATATTATTCAAGGCTCTATAATCAATGAAAAGTCTCATAGAACCATCTTTCTTTTTAACAAATAAAACAGGAGCACCCCATGGTGATGTGCTAGGTCTGATGAAACCTTTCTCTAATAGATCTTGCAATTGCTCCTTCAACTCTAAAAGTTCAATTTGTGCCATTCGATAAGGGGGTTTTGAAATTGGCTTAGCATCAGGAACTAAGTCAACAGTAAACTCAACTTCCCGATCCGGTATTATTCCAGGCAACTCATCAGGAAAAACATCAGGATACTCATTTACCACTGGCACATCCTTAATCTGAACAGTTCCTTTATTTTCAACGACGTGTGCAAGGTAACATTCATTTCCATCTTTTACAAGTTTCTCGGCCTCTTGATATGTTATCAAAAGTAAGGGTTCATTCTTGTAAACAAACTGAATGTCTTTCTGAAAAGAAACTTCTTTAGCTCTACAGTCAATCTTAGCATGGTAAATAGAGATCCAATCCATACCCAGGATAACATAAAACTCTACTAGAGGTAGAACAATAAGGTTTTCAAGTAGGTTCTTTCCACAGATATGGATAGGAAGATTCTTATAAATTCTTTTTGCCTCAACATTTCCCCCAGGTGTTTTTACCAAAAGTTTAGGAGTCATTTCTTGAGATGGTATTCCCATTTTACTAGAAAAGGTTTCAGAGATGAAAGAATGTGTAGACCCCGAATCAAACAACACACTGGCATAATCTGAAAAAACAAACAAAGTACCTGATACAACTTCATTTGATGGCCCGACATCTGCTGAAGTAGTTGCAAAGGATTTCACCACCCCTTTCTGCTTGTAGTCTAACTGCTTCCCATCACTCAAGCTCTTTGTCGGACACTCGTTTGCATAGTGACCCATCTCATTGCACTTATAACATTTCACTAACTATAAATCAAATTTGTTCTTACCTTCACCTTGATCCTTTTCAGTGCAATCACGAGCCTTATGTCCCATCTTACCACATCGGTAGCACTTTCCAGAATTCAGAAGACATTCCCCAGCATGCCTTTTGCCACATCTATCGCAAACTGGAAACTTAGTTCTCTTACCATCAGACTTTTTTGAATAATTATTACCTTTCTCCTGCCACCTCGGTCTCTTCTTCTGCTGGTTGTTATTGAAAACTTGGTCATCGGCAAACTCCATTTACACATTCTCAGCACATCGAACAAGCTTTTCATAACTTTTAAACTCACGAGAAGCTAATGCCCTTCGATATTTTGGCTTTAATCCTGAGTAAAAACGATTTATTTTACTATCAAGGTCCCGGATAAAATTTGGAGCATACCTTGCCAATCGAGTGAACCTTTCTTCATAGGCAGCCACTGAGTCTTCCTCTTGCCTCAATTCCAAGAATTGATTTTCCATCCTAAGTCGAACAGCCTTAGGAAAATACTTCTCAAGAAACATACCTTTGAATTCATCCCAGTCAAGAGCATCAATCTCATCGGCGTCCCTGATATTTTTAACCATAGACCACCACTGATCTGCTTCACCCTCCAAATGGTAAATAGCAAGACTAACCTTTTGATTGTCTGAACACCCCATGACATCAAAAATCTTCTCCAGTGCTTTAATCCACCCTTCAGCTAGCACAGGGTCAGATGATCCTCTGAATGATGGTGGATGTTGCCTCATGAAATGTTCTACCACTGACATGTTCCTCTGCGGTTGATCTGGCTGATCTCGTGCATGGATACCACCACCATTTATCGCTTGAGTCAACTATGCCATTACTGTAACAAACTGTTCAGTTCCAATTCCGACCATTTCTGGATGCTGATTTGGATGGTTATTTCCTTCTGTATGCATTCCTAGTACTGCTTCCCTGTTTCCTCTACGGAAAACCATTCTGAACACACATGTCTTAGATGAAGCAACATGGTAATCTTTAAATGCTATATCATTTCGAAAAAATATATATTTTTGGATAATCATTTAATAGAATTCTAACTCCTAAAGTTATCTAAACCGACCATTGAAACCATCTATAAGGCCCCAGCCTTAAACCTTACTTAATCTTGAGTTATTACAAGATTTCACATTGAGGATCTTTTCGGGTTTAGAGTTTTAGAGAATTAGATCATAAAACTTGCATTACATTCCACATATAAACAAAGTGGTTACAGAAAGATAGTATTCTTCCTTCCCATCAATGGAAACACATTTAAAATAAAACATGGATTATTTCTTGACACATCCTTGACTCTATCATCTTATCATGTACCTTTCCCTTGACCTGTGAAAAACATTTCAAAAACATGGGATGAGCATAAAAACTCAGTATGGGTTATATAAAAAAAACATGGAAAGGATACATGAGTTCATATATACATAAGAATGAAATCATACTTTACCCATAAAACATAGGCACTTTAACATACCTCATAAAATCATGAATAAATCATAGAAATCATAAGACATAAAGGTAACTTGAGGCATTCATAACATTCTTACGTAGGGAGTAACCCTCTTGGTTACGTTTGGAATACCCATCACAGTATATTCCCTAAAATCTCTTCGGAGAAACCTTAACGTTTCACTCCTTCGCGTTACCCAATGCATTGGAGAGCTATAACGGGCTCACCCGCCCTTAGTTTATCACGGAACCACCCGTCTTCATAATAATGCCCAAGAACCATAACATAATCATATCACATAAAACATGAATAAAGGAATCATAAAATTTCCACGAGATATCAATACAACACATTGATATAAAAACATTATGAAAACCATTTTCAATACCAAAATAAAAGAAAAGTAAAATATGGTATTTATTTTTCTTTTAAAAAAGAAGGTATGGCTTGTAGAGGAAGCCGAAACTCAAATAACGGTCACGACGGCGGAGAAGTCGTTGTCGCTGCATACGTACGACAAAAACATTCCCTTTTGTCGTTTAGTAAACGCTTCGAATAAAAAATATTCCTTTTGAATAAACGTAAAAGTCAAAGGTGTTTATACACCGTATAAAAGAAAGTTGTGTATAAAATAAAATATGCCTCAATGAAAGGAGATTGAGACGAAGTCCCATACCTCGTATCTGACTTAACCCAACCGTTCTTTAATCTCCTGAATAATAAACTTGAGCTAATCTCTACTTGCTTATGAATCTTTTTCAAGTTCATTATTCCTTTTATACCATGTTATGAACATCATGTAATCAGTTAAGTTAACAATGTTCATTTTGTCGGTATTTGGTTCTTAAGTCAAAAATAGACTTATTACACTTACATGTTGTTAATTTGGTCAAAGTTTCATTATATCCAGAATGGTATTCATGATTTAGATATCATATATGTCATATATATCCAGTACATATATGCATTTATAATATTACATAATCATTTAGAGGTAAGAAATGAAATGCACCGTTCATGGAGACGGTAAGCCGTACGTACGCATGAACGCTACTTTCATTTCTATTTTGTATTTTATAGAATGGAATCATAATTATATAAAGGTATATTATAATTCCAGTATAATATCATATATAATATCATAGTTCCATCCTTTATATGTCCCACATATGGTATTTAACAAATCAAATCACTTTGAGGGGGTGGTAGTCCGCACTTCCTAAAATGAAGATATCGTGTTTACCCATAATGGAAACCATAAAGGTATGCCCAAAATGAAAAAAAAACAGAATCTTAAGGAAAACATAAACATATTATATATCATATATAAAAATAGTGACATCATAATGGCCACCTTTGAAGGTGTTAAATGATTTTTGAACAATCATCGTTTCGGGAGGCAGAATTTCGCCATCCACGGAAACCGTATGTTCTTTAACCATTTGATGCAGTTGTGTGAGAGTGTAGCTCAAATAAATATTATAAAAACATCCTTGTATATTTAATATACTGGTTTTGTTACAAAATAAGTAAATAAAAAGAGTTTAGGGGGTTGGAGAAGCAAAATAAAACAAATGAACATGAGAGAATGAATTACCTTTAAAAGGGTAACTCCTTTTGATTTGAGTCTAAAGGATTCCTTTGAAAGGATTCTGCCCAAAGGGAATCCTCTAGGATGAGGAGAGGGATGTGGAGAGAGTAAATGGGCAGGGTTTGGCTGAGCCAAAGGCTTGAGGAGTGTGTGAAATGAGGTAGAGGTGGGGGCCTTTTATAAGAGGAGAGGAGGGGCACTTTTGGAAAGTAAAGAAATATTACTTTATTTGAAAATGTGTTTCGGTTTTAAAAGTTCTCACATTGATATAATTCGTGGATAAGGTGATAAGGGTTCTAAATCCACTCATCCAATTGGTTTTGGCCATGTTTAGATCATAGATTTTACATTGTCTTTCCATTTTATTTAAATCGTCAAATAATGATGTCATCGCTACATCATTATTATGTCATAAATAATTTAATTTATTTAATGTCTAAAAATCATAAAAAATTACTATGATGTAGGAAATCGTTTTAGCTTTCCAATGACGATTTATAATCAAATATCTGATCTTTATTACCCCATGTAAAAATTGTTTTTGTGAAACATATTATGTTTGTGTCATTTTTACTTTTACATTAAATAAAAAGTTATTTATGTCATTTCCCAACCAAAATGTCTCCATGGGGTCCCCAAATTGACCCATGGATTGTCTTGGTCGGCCATGACACAACCAATAAGGTTGGGACATGTGTCTAGGTCATTTCATATTATTAAAGCATTATTTAAACCTTAAACTACACTAATTACCACTAATCGCGATTAAAAACTTAATAAGTTACTATTCACCAAAAAATTATTTTAATCTCATTGAACCACATTTTACTTCTTAATGAAAACAATGTATGTTGGATTTTCAAAATTCAATACACATTAGTGGTAAACTTTCATTTAACTGAAAAATCAGTTTGCTTGATTACCACTTAGTGGTTTCACTATTCATCAAAAATTGATGTTTTTCAGAAAATTACCAAAAATTCACCAAAGCTATATTTGATATTCTGAATTCAAAAGTGAAGTCTATTTTACAAAATTCAAATCATATAAGTCACATTAATTAATTTGATAATTAATTCCCACTGCCAGAGCAAATAGCGTGTTTTTACAAAACAATAAGTATCAAAAGATTGACACCAGTTTAAGTCTAATTTCAAAGTGAAATTGATTCCAATGACAACCATTGGATAAAATGGTAAAAATATATTCTAATTTCACTTCAAAACCAATTCAAAACATAATCTAATCATATAAATAAATTAGATTAAAAAACAGTTTTGATGTAAAATGCAGTATTTTCCACTATTCATTAAAAAATGAACATTGTCAGAAAAATACCAAAAATTCACACAAGGTAAATTTTGATGTCCCAATCATATAGAATAGGTTTATTTTGACAAAAATAGTTTATAAAATTTTCAAAATATAGATTCAAAAATGGTTTTCCATCAAAAGGCAGTAAAACAATCTTTTAAGAATATTATTGTATTCCATGCATAAGATTGTATTTATTTTCATTTTAAGCCTCTATAACACTATCTTAATCATTAATAGACATAGATAAAAATATCTATTATTCATTACTTACTTGGTATGTTACAGCGCAGGTGGATTTTTGCGACTATAATGGAACATTTGCGGCACATGTGCATTTGAAGCCTTGTTCATTCCTCTGTCGATTTTTTATGTTTTCTTCAAAGGATGAATCAATTTGAGCTAAGGCATTTCCCTTTGCATTTCTTCAGACTCTGTGACGAAAAGGAGCGTCAAAAAAAGTCCCCCCTCAGAGTTGGATCTGAAATAAATGAGGGTGTTACTCTGAGGAAAAGAAGAAAACCAATGGACATTCGTCGCACAAGGTATGGCGTGTAGGTAGTGGAACTAAACTTATAGCCGGGAAGACTTCGGCACGTAGGGTACGGATTTGGCCTATAAATATGCAGCCCCATTTTCGTACAAATCATAGGGATTTGAAACTTTCGAGCTCTCTCCACGCATGTTGAATTTTTCACGCAATTTTCTCTGTTTTCTACTGTTTCCTTATTGTCGCGCTGCTATAGAGGTATTTGGAATTGCATGGTGATACCTGCGTTCCAACACTTGCGTGACACACTGATACTTGCGCCCCAATTTTGGGACTTTCACGCCTTAATGCCTTAGACATTTTTTCAAATTCCTTCTCAAATTTTATGAAAAATCATCTTACTTAAGAGTTAATTTATTCAACTTTTGTACAGATTCAATGGCTCCCAAGAGAATTGGAACGACTGATGAACTGGAAAGAAAGAAGATTGATGACATGATGAACATTGTTGGTCATGATTACTATGATATCTATGATAGAACTATCCCTGATTTGGCTAAGTACTTGAAGAAATATCATCTTAATTTCCCACAGAGCATCTATCTTCCTCTGTGTGGTCATGGTCATCTATAAGGATTCAATGCTACTGATGCAAAGAGCTATATGCCTGAGATGCATCTGCACTGCTACTCCTCTACTTTGGTTATGATGTGCATTAAGAGAAACAACAATGGGGTGAAATTTCAAAATTTTCCTCCATGGCATTTCCTTACAGATAAGAAAATGGAAAACCCATGGGCTGAAATGTTTTCTGTTTTCGGTTGGTGGAGAGAAGACAAACATGGAATTAGAACAATATCTGAAAATAGTACTCTCTCCAAATGGCTCTTTACTTCCAATGGTCCATTCTCAAATCTATGTATCCATCATTCAATTCTCTTGGATAGAAACAGAGTCACTATTTGATCAGTAGAAAATTTTCTAAAACCGCACTCAAGAACATTATTTTACAATTGTTCTAAGAAGAGCTGGTATCACTGTATCTCTTATTGTATCCAGTTGAATTACTGAATTCTAGTTGGCTGCTGATGATGCTCGGGATACCGTAAATGAAATGAAGAGTTATGTTGAAAACCTCTTGTAATTTCTGAAAAAGAGAAGAGTCTCCAGTCTGTGGATGTCCTTCTAACTCTTGTGCATCAATGAAAGACACTTTCATCTTCAATCATTTGTGCATGCCTTTTTTCTACCTGCTTTAAATTTTTACCTAAGACGATGGGCCTAGTAAGCATACTTTTATTTTCACTAGGATTATTATAAATAACCCTACAAACTTTGAATCTTTTAATTTCTCAATATTACCTAAATCATACAAAATTTATGTTCAGTGAGCTGGGACTTGACTTTTATTCAGAGTTCCCTTGTCTTTTTTGGGCAGTTTAAATTCATGCACATCAGACAAAAAAGGGCTAATGTTTGAGGTCGAAATAGCTTTGAACGAATGGATTAAAATGGACTCAATTCCATGACAATTTATTTGAAAACATATTACCACAGTCAAGTATGAAGGAAAATATGTAAACTATAACTTAAGAAATTTTGAATATGAGGAATGATATGAAAAGGAGAAAAAAGCATTAGAAAAAGTTGTTCTCAGGAATGAAGTTACCATTATTTAACAAATTCATTAGGGGGTTGAATTATGTAGGGACACCTAAGGGAATTGGCTGCATAGTCAAATAATAGCATCTTTTGGATGACATGTCTGTCATGTAGACTATTTATGCAAGGCCGCCTAAGGGAACATGTTGCATGTTCAGGCAAAAGAATTCTTAGAGTTTGGACATTTTGTGATTAGAAGTAAGGAAAAAGGGTTATGAAGATCTTAAAATAGTTAAGGTTAGGATTATGACACATAAAAATGGTTATTTTTCAATGTATGTAAAGATACATAGATCAATGCTAACCATAATCACGTTGTGGCTGGGTCTTGAATTGAAATATTAGACTTCACTGTGTATCCCATAAGGATGGGAATCAAGCCATACGTAGTTCTTGAAATATAGTTTAATGTCTTTTGGGACTAAAGTATGGGAGATCTTAGTTTAAGGTCATAGAGCTCGGACCAATGTAAGAAATACATAGTGTGTGTTTTCATAGGGACTTTTCAGCCAAGGGACTAAAATTGGAATTTGGGGTTAGGCCCAAATACTTGGGGTGGGTACGAGGGACACTCGAATGTTCCTACGTATCCCATAAGTATGGTAATTAAGCCCACGTAGTTCTAGAAATACCCTCTATACATATTTGGTTTGTACAAGTGAAGGTTAAAAGGGGACTTTAGTGCAATGATGGTTTGACCCAAAATAAAAGGTTCAGGAATTTCCATGTATGCACGTAGTCTTTAGAATAAAACATGATTAGAGATCAATATAAATAATGATTTCCTCTCAGGTGAGGTATCGAAGAATGTTGTAGTTTATTGTCATACAGGACAAAAACTTTTGTACAATTTAACGTCATATAGCAAGGATGAAGTTGAACCAATGTAAAGATATTGATACTGGGGATGCTTTCACAAATCAACATCGTATGAGATGGAGGTGAACCGATGTGAAGAGATAGGTTTTGCACTTGAACCTTGAGAGGTTACCTACGTACCCATCCTAGAAGTAAAGGATCAAATTCCGCGTAGTTCAATTAAAGAATGAATTAGTGATCAATTTTTTCTTGGGGAAAACAACCTAAAAAATGATGTTGGGACTTACGTGTGGTTAGCGGCCTGGAGAGGGTGTTATGGTTGATGTTTTCTCTAAGATATTGTGTGCCATACTCGGTGTGAGAAACAAGAGGTAGCAACAACCTTAACGATGCACAATTTAGTGTCATGTAGGACATATAAAGGGACTATGTAGTTTAAAGTCTTGCAGTTAGGACTATTGTTGCTGCACAGTTTAGTGTCATGTAACAGGGAAAAAATACAGTTTAACGTCATGTAGGGCGTATTAAGGGATTTCTGTACAGTTTAGCGTCATGTATTTAGGATGATGGGGACAATACAAAAAGGGGGACTATGCAGTTTAATGTCATGCAGTAAGGACAAAAGAGGACACAGTTTAACGTCATGTTGGACGTATTAGGGACCTTTTCAAAGTTTAACGTCGTGTTGGATGAAAATGGACGATACAGTTTAGCATCATGTTGGATGATGGTGGGAATTATTTAAGGTCATATGCACGGACCATTGCTGTATAGTTTAACTTCATATATAAAGGACGATGAAAGGGACACAGTTTAACATCATGTTGGACAAAATTGCGAATAGTTTAAGGTTATATGCATGGACCAAAGTTATGTAGTTTAACATCTTGTTGGACGTAAGGGACTTCTGTACATTTTAGCATCATGTAGTTAGGACGTCACTATTTAACGTCATGTTGGACTTCACAGTTTAACGTCATGTTGGATGTCAGTGCTAATAGTTTAAAGTCATATGCATGGACCCTTGATGGTGCAGTTTAACATATTATTGGACGTAAGGGACATGCAAATAGTTTAAGGTCATATGCTTGGACCGCAACAATTTATTTTGTGTTTATACAAAATACTTCTTCAGAAATATGGCATTGGTTGGAGTAGTGATGAGTTCTCCATCCATTGAGATTAAATAATAATCTCATTGAAGTAGACCTTATGTATTGTGTAAGGTCTTTCCCATTTTGTTTCAATCTTGGAAGGTTTTTTTCATGGTATCATTGGTGTTCTGAGAACCAATACCAGTTCTCCCTGAATGAATGAAGGAAGACAAAAAAATTTGTTGAAATCTCATGCTATTCGCTTCTGATAAACTTCCAAGTGGTTCAGTGTGCACAATCTTTTCTCATCTAACCATTCCAATTCATTCAATCATTTTTGAGGTTGTTCATCTATAGATGACTGATCAAAAATAGCTACTCTGAGTGAGGGTAGTTGAACTTCAATAGGCAATACTGCTTCTGTTCTATATACCAATGAATATGGAGTTGGCCGCGTTGTAGTGCGGGTGGTGGTCCAATAAGCCCATAAAGCATGAAAGAGTTTATCAGGCCATGACCTATTATCTTTATCCACCATCTTTTGAAGTATGTTTGAAAGAGTCTTGTTGAAGGCTTCTATCTGGCCGTTGGCCGCTACATGATACCGAGATGAATGATTGGATTTGATGTTGTATTCTTGATACAACTTCTTCACCTCAGATGAACAGAAGTTGGTGCCATTGTCCATCAATATGTTATGAAGGACACCAAATCTAGTAATGATGTTAGGCTTGATGAAGCTAACAATGCTTTTAGAACTAACTTCTTTGAGAGGTATTGCCTCTGCCCATTTGGAAAAGAAGTCAGTTTCAGCAAGAATATACTTAAACTGCTTGGCCATAGCTGGAGGGTAAGGTCCCACCACATCAATTCCCCATGGGGAAAATGGCCACGAGTATTTAGCTATATAAAGCATATCTGGAGCTTGATGAATTAAGTTGGAATGTACTTGGCATGAATGAAACTTCTTTTTGAAATCAACACAATCTTGTATTATTGAAGGCCAAAATTATCCCAGACATCGAATCAGATCAGACAGTCTATCTCCAGACTGGTGGGCACCACAGACTCCTGCATGCACTTCTTTCATGATAGCCATTGTCTCTTCACCATCAATGCATCTGAAGAGGATTCCATCAAAACCTTTCTTATAGAGAATTTTCTCTAGGTGATCTGGGCTATCATAATGAGTAAAATTGACCACACGTCTCTGGACTTGTTCTTTCCCGGCTCTATCAGGTGAAAGTGTTCCATTTTGAAGTTGTTCCCTAATAGGTGTCATCCATCCTGTAGTATGACCATACAGTTTAGGAATGGGACTAATTTCATTGATCTCCTCTATTTTGATTCGAACATAAGGTGAAATTGTACAATGTTGGGCAATACTGATGGTTGTTTTGTCCCGATTTGGATCTTCCAGAGTTGTGTCTATAATAGCCAGTGCATCAGCTTGAGCATTTTGTGATCGCAGGACATAAGAAAATGTTGGTTCTGTAGGAAATTACTCCATTAACTCTCTAACATAATCATAAAAAGGGATCAATTCTTTTTTTCTAATTGCATAATCCCCACTGACTTGTTTGATTACCAGGTCTGAATCACCTTTCACCCTTAAGTGATTCACTTATGCTTGAAGCGCCAACTCTTATCATGCGATGAGGGCCTGGTATTATGCATCATTATTGGTACCACCTTCCCACAATAAGAAGGAATAAGGTAACACTGCCTTTTCTAGGGAAATAAGATTAACTCTTAATCCAACCTTGTTGAATTTAAGATCTTCCATTTTCTTCCCTTTTGGACTTCTGGAAGCAACATCAAAATACATTTCCCATACCTGAGGACTATCCTGAATAGATAATACATCCTCGTTAGGGAGTTCAATATCTAAATATGTATCTTCTACTGAAGGATGTTCAGAAAGGAAATCAGCCAGAGCTTGGCCCTTTATTGCCTTTTGAGACACATACTGAATGTCGAATTTCTGAAAAATAACTGTCCTCCTTGCCAGTCGTCCTGTAAGCATTTGACGACTAAGGATGAATTTGAGCGTGTTATTGCGAGATACCAATTGGACCTCGTTATGTTGCATGTAGTGACTCAACTTATGAACTGAAAAGATTAATGCTAGGCAACACTTCTCAATATTTGAATACCGGGTTTCTTCTTCAAGTATAGTCCGACTGAGATAGTAGAGGCTATTTTCATTCCCAGCATCATTCTTCTAAGTAAGAAAGGCACCAAATGATCGCTCTAAGGGTGTCACATAGAGGATAAGTGGCCTTCCTTCAATAGGTGGCATAAGTACTAGTGGACTCAAGAGGTATTTCTTGATAATATCGAATGCTTCTTGATATTCTTTAGTCCACTGGTAAGTGACTCCCTTCTTTATCAATTTGTTGAATGGTAAACTTTTGACTACCAAATTGTTGATGAAACTCCGAATATAGGATAAGTGTCCTTGAATTCCTCTTAATTATTTCAAATTTTTTGGAGGTCACATACCAAGGATTGACTTAGTCTTCTCAGGATAGACTTCAATACCATGATGGCATACAACAAAGCCAAGAAATTTTTCAGAGGTTACCCAAAAAGCACATTTTAAGGGGTTCATCTTCAAATTATGTTGTCGAAGATTGCAGAATATGACTTCCAAATCAGCCAAGTGATTATAACGTTGTTTGTATTTGACCACCAAATCATCCACATAACATTCAACAAACTTCCCTAAAAAGGGTTTGAAGATATGATGCATGGAACGCTGATATGTTGCGCCTGCATTCTTTAAGCCAAAAAGCATTACTCGATAGCAAAACACACCCTGAGGGGATCTGAAGGCTATGGATTCCTCATATTCTTGAGCCATTCAGATTTGATTATATCTGTAATATCCATCCATGAAGGAATGTGCTTCATAGCCAGCTGCTGCATTGATTAAAAGTTTTATAATCAGAACTGGAAAATCATCCTTAGGACAATGCCGATTAAAATATCTGAAATCAATGAAAAATCTAATTTTTCCATTATTATTCTTCACATGGATACTATTATCCAACCACTTGGGATATTGAACTTCTCTGACGAATTTATCTTTGATAAGCATATCCACTTCATCTTCAATTTTGGAAGCATAAGTTGGGTGTGTTCTTCTTGCAACTTGCTTAAATCCTTGATGTTCTTCTAGTAAACCCAAATGATGAGTAGAAACATCAAGATCAAGCTCAGGAATCTCTTTATAGTTCCAAGAAAATGTATCTAGATTTTTCATTAAGAAGGAAATATACATCTCTTGTTCTTCAAGAGTCATGGCCGCAATGATTAAAGTGGGGCGTGGATCTTCTTTTGTACCCATATTTATTTCTCTGAGTTCATCCACAGTGGTAGAGATACCCTCATCAAATGATGGAGTAGCATCCCTAAGATCTTCCTCTTCTTCTTCAACATGTGTTATTTCTTTCGTTTCTACTTGTATAGTAGATGATGAAGCAGAATTTCCATGATCAGAAGAGATGTTAAAATTTGAACATCTTGAAGAAGAAGCTCCCATTTCTGACCCAATTGATGATGAAAGGTCTTCCATGGGTAATAAAGAGGAGATGATGGATTGAGAATCGAAATCATTGTTCACCTCTGATGTTTCTATCACTTATTCTGTCCTGTTTGGCGAAGTATAAACTTGCTGGATTTTAGCAGATGAAATAAAGACATCTCCATTTAGGCTTTCATCATTGCTTGGTGGATCACCACTTTCTTCCATGACATCTGGCTTGATTGCCGTAATTGAAATTATGGATCATTCCATGAGAGTATTTTTATTTTTTTCTATCCTATCAATTTGACTAATAGGCAACACATAATCTATACTCACATGTGTAAATGGATTTACTAGAATATTTTCCAAACCATATGGAGCATTAACTTTGGTAATTTCCATTGTTGTGGATTCATCCTTTCCCCTCATATCGTATAATTCCACCTCAATGTATTGAGATTCACATGTCTTGAATGGGGCCTTATCACCATAAAATGTCCCAACATGACCATCAAAAAAATATTTGAGACATTGATGGTATGATGAAGGGATATTCACATGTTGATGTAGCCATGGTCTTCCATGGAAGATGTTGAAGGCTGAGTCTTGATCAATAGCCATGAAATCTGAATTGGATAAAAGATCCCCAAACTGAGTTCTGAGTGTAATCATGCCCAGTGTTTCTTGTTCATTTTTATCATATCCTTGTAACATCATAGTACAAGGAGATAAATCATATTTCAAGTGGCCCAATGGACGAAGTGTACGAATGGGCATGAGGTTGACTCCTGAACCATTATCAATGAAAGATCTTCGGATGCCTACACCATTGACCTTTCCAGATATGTACAAAGGTCTAATATTCCCATGGACGACATCATCTTCATCTTCATCTGTGAAAGATATCACTTCATGGAATTCTGCAGGATTAGTTTATACGTGATAGACTTTAGCTGCAGCAATTTCAGTTTCAAACTCCTAAGGACTTGACAAAGCCTCGATGAGTTCCTCCTGAAGATCTATTAACAGATACAAAGCATCCAGAAATGATAACTTGGCTGGTACTTGGGCCAGGTGTTTCAATACATCATAATTTTGATCCAAAGTTCTGCATTTCCCAACAGGAACATGTGGTTTAGCAGGTGCCTTGGAAGTTGATGCTTTGAAAGTTGATGCATCTTTTATCGAGATAGAAGTTGGAAATATTCTTGTCTTTAGAAGATTAGACTGATTAGATCCATTTACTTGTTGAGAGGATGAAGAAAGAACCCCCAACCAATCCTCTATAATAACTGTGCCAGGACTGAACTTGCTATTGGTGGATGAACTTGCTTTTTTCTTGTTGAGCTCACTGAAGGGCTCTGCCATGAGTTTCTATTGCATACATAGTTCTAGCAGGGGTAGAATTGGAATAGTCGATTCTGGGATATCCATGTCTTCCTCTGTATCCCAGACCCCTGGAACTCCCTCTAATTCCTTTGTTTGATACAGGGAATCCAGGCTCGTCATAATTGAAACTATGACTGGCATAAAGATCTGTTAAGTGGATCATATTAATAGAACTGAATATTAGTTCTTCATCTGATGAAGACTCTTCCAGACTAGAAAGTTTAGTCTATGCCGTTTGGTGGGACGGTGCCCGCGGCATCGAAGTAGATGGCATGAAATCTGCCATAGTTAAAGAAACTTAGGCTTTGACACAATTTCATCTTCCTCTGATTGCTTTTCTTTCTTCGAACTATGCCGCCCTTTTGATTATTTTCCCTCTAAAAAGGATTTTTTTGTGGCATCCATAGCAGAAGACACAATTGGTTTCTTCAATTTCATTCGCAAAATGGCATGAGTTCGGTTAATCATTTTTTTCACCATCCAATCACCATATTTCTGCACATTTTTGCTTTTGACTTCTTTCTATTCACCTTTTTCCTCTAGAACTATAGCAGTAACACATGATACCTGGGTTGAAGAGCCTTTTAGTTTGACTTTTCCCGATTCGACCATCTTTTGCAAGAGGTATTTGAAGACAAAACACTCCTAGATGGGATGCCCCAACATTTGATGAAAGGGGAAATAATTGGGACGGTCTTCATCTCCTTCCTTGTTTGGCCTCTTGGGCCTCGGAAACTGAACCAAATTATTTTCCAGAGCCGAAATAAAGTAGCCAGGAACTTGTTCATTCCAGAGATAATAAACTTTGCTCTTCAACTCATCAAATTGTGTCACTCTTTGATCTCTTTGATCATCTTGACGAAATGACCTATGTTGCTGAAGCTCAGGAGGTGGATCCCTTCGGGAAGATGAAGGTTTTGAAGTAGAAGTAGGTATAGGTGCCTATTTAAACATGACTGTAGCAGTCTCTTCTCTACCCATTATCCTACCTAGAGATGATGGAATTACAAGAGTTTTATCCTTAGTATTTTTAAGAGAGTCTTCAATCTGTTGAGCTATTCATGTAAGGTCTCGAAACCCTCCTGTGTATTTCACTGGGATGAACGGCGTGCCTAATTTTTCACATAGATTTTCCACACAAATTGGTAATAGTTCTTCTTGAAGAAGTGATAGTCTTAAGAAATATGTTAATCCCTTCCAGCGAGCAATAAAATCTGAAACCCTTTCATTCGCCCATTGCTTACAGTTTTTAAGATAAAAAACTATTGTCTTTGGTAACGTTGAGCTGAACTGAAGAAGGAATTGTTGACGGAGATCTTCCCATCTGGTAATTGGCCGGGATTTCAAGCTTGTATACCAAAATAAAGCTGGTCCTTGCAAGGTTCACATGAAGCATCTAAGCTTCACTGCTTCTTGTTGTTCTGGAGTTCCCATCATAGGATCACAACAAGTCACATAATGCATCAAATTCTATTTAGGATCGCCTAATCCATTGAAAATAGGGATTACATGGTTCCAAAAACATGATGGGGGAGGGATTGAATCTACCCATTCAGGGTAATCTCTCTTTTCTGGTAGAACCTATGCAGGCTTATCTTCCATAGTCTCTAACCAATCTGTTAATAACTAAATAGTAGTTATTAACTTTTGAGAAACATCTTGTTGAACTTGTACTTGGGCAGGTGCAATGACTGGAGCTGGTATAGATGTGGCAGCTGGTACTGCAACCAATGGTAGTACTGCCGATTCTTGTTGGACTTGACCCGTAGGATTAGACCTGTATGGGTGTACTAATAAAGGAGGATATTCTTGATCCATCTCAGTAGCTGCAACAAATTCCCTTGGCTGACTGACTCCAGCATTCTTAGGAGGAAGACTATCTTGAAGTAGTTCTGCATTCAACCTTCTCAATTCCTTCATTTATTCCTCTTGTTGTGAAAATATTTTCTCTAGTGAGAGCGATTGGCCATCTTCATAGGAAGGGTATATAACCTGATTCTTTCCCCTCCCTTTCTTGGATCCCTTTTGGAGAGGGGGAAGTGGGTTATTTGAGGGAACACCCAGATTCTTGGTAAACCTTTGACTTTGTGTACTCACACCTTCTTCATTTGTGTCTGTGTATACAGATTCTTGAGCAAGAACCTCTTCATCTGAGTCCCCTGAGTGAGCCTCATCTGGTGGATCAGCAACAACATCATTGATGAAATTGATTGATGCATAATGCATTGCATCCCTCCTATCGGTATTTCTGCGATATTGTCTTATTTTATGTCTTTGATGAGACATTGCCTTTTGTTGATTTGATCCCTCAGGAAGTTCTTGAAGAACCGTAATTTGGAAAGAATCTCCTGATAACTTGGTTCTTTTTCCCTCTTGGGGATTCTTCCCCAATCGAGAGAAGACTGAATTTCGCTAAGGGAGGGATTGAGGATTTGAAAAATCCCCCAGTCTAGTGGAATGGGACTGTTCTTGCTATCTTTTCTCAACTCTTCGAATCCTATTTGATGATTTTGAGGGTTGGTTTAAAATAGTCCACAGTCTGGCAAGCTAGGGTGGCTCTTGACATGCTATGTCTGAGACTTTATTAAAAGCTCTCCTAATCTTGCAGACCTTGGTCATGAAATTAGCGGGATGCATCAATCGACATCCACTTTTATCACCCATATCAAAAGACCATTGGATGATTTCTGACACTTCTCTCACTTGATGGTGTGCTTGATCCAAACGAGAGGACTATTCGATATTCTCGTTCCCTTGATGGAGGAGTAATTCATCAACGTTTTCTTTGTATTCTTGACTTTGAGAAGAACTAGTTGAGGCTTGTTCTTGGGAAAGCCTTTGATTTCACACAAAACCAGCCAAAAGTGGCCAATTCTGAGAGATAACATTGCATGAAAACACCTTTGGTGGGATTTTTTGATTGAAGAGTACAGTGAAATGTAGTTCTCCATGAACATCACATACTCTGACATGAATACCAGATGGGGAATTGGCAATTAACTGGAGCAATCTTCTTAGTGTGCCAAGGTATGAACGCTGAAGGGATATCTGCTGCTTTTTAGCCTTCGAATATCGAGAGACTGAGAGAGATTCCAAATCAATCTGGCATTGTAACCCTTCCATTATCTTGACATGATTTTCATATTCATCATAAGATAATATTTTCCTTTTTAACTGACAAAGAGGTTTCCATATGTTGAGACGAATGTCATCAATCACATCTTCCATAAACATCTCTAGAATGTCATACTGAGAGTCAGACAAAGGCCAAAACATGACTGGCACTTCACTTTTCTCCAGTTGTTTCCTCATATTCAGCACTTCCTCTTTATCATTCAATGAAGATTATTCTACTTGATTTGACCAGAGCTGGTGCTTCCTTGTTGCTTCATTGGATTCAACAGGATTGGTAGATAATTCACTGATCAAACTAGAAGATGAATGACTCGGGAGTGGTTCAGAGAATGACCTACACCCCAGGCTATCTTCTAATTGAGAAAGTATTTCACCTTCTAGCGATGAAGCATCAAACATGACTAGTTTCTCATTTGCAAGTGCCTCAAGATAAGAGGGACTTCTCAGCACTATATTTTCCACTAAAGCATTTTCTAGGTAATGTGTGTCACTACTGCGGAGAGCAATTTCGCAGCGAAATTCATCATCATGGGGAGGACCACCATGGTGGGTTACAGAAAAATATGATATCTCTTTTTCCTTGGTCTTCTGGCCACACATAGGGTTATTGTAGCTCTCATCTAAAGATGAAACTTCAAGATCAACTGAACTGTCATGAAGCAAGCCTTCATGAGGAAGTGTATGTTGAAGACCTTCGGAATTAATGTTCCCACTATTGGGAAATGAGGGAGTATAATCTTTGATTCCAACAGATAACTGTCTGAGGGCTTCAAGAACTCCAACATCAAGCAAGGCCTTGTTACAGATTGGATCTTGATTTCTTAACTGTGCTGGGCAGGTCTTCTTCTTAGACGCCTTCTTACTCGCTATGGTAACCACTTATTGATGAAAGTGGGTACTCTGAGTAGGTGTATGTGCCTGGTTAGGATAGATGGCCAGGTTAGGCTAACGATCTCTACTCAAATCAGGTGTATGTGCCTGACTTGGTTGCCTGTATGATATGGGGGAGTACGCCCTAAAAACCTCTTGGACTGGAACAGAGGTGTGTATCTGCTCCGGAGTGATCTATTAATGAGTCACTCCACTAGTAGGGATATATTTTCATTTCTTTCCCTGTGATGTTGCTGAAGCTGTTATAATATCCTGACAGGCATCCAGGATATGAGCAGGGATTTTCTTCTGCTCTTTCACCAATGACAGAATGTGCTTGGTGACTTCAGCTACCAGAACAAGGATATACATCCATTCCGTGCTTGGATCAGGTGTATGTTCCTACTCCTATCCTCATTTTCATGTCAGTGAATCCTGACGGTACTCAAGTGTGTAGGAAGAGAGTTGAGACTACCTCTTGTTTGTCGTCGGAGCTTTCTGACTAACTTCTCCGAGTGCTACCAAGCAAGACTATTGGTAGGCTTGATCAATACTAGCAGGTGTATGTTCCTGCTGATTGTACTTCGCCAAATGTGGTTAACGAACTTCCTTCAACACTGACAGATGAGGCTTCTAGCAGGATTGATGATTGTAAGTAGGTGTATGTGCCTGTTTACTAGTAGTCAACACATTGGGTAGGCGGGCTCCATCATATGTAATCAGACAAGCCTTCTGACTAGATGATGATTCATAAACAGGTGTGTGTTCATGTCTATAGTAATCTTCCGGAATTTCCTGGAGGGATTGGTGTGATTCTTCCATACGAGTCTACTAGATAGCGGAATTAAAACGGATGAGTGTGTGTGACCGCTCGTTGATTTCCACTAAGTTATGTTGGTGGAATTCTCTGGAGATGGAAGAGATGATAACCTGCTCACTGTTAACTAGATTTCATCTCTGGCGATTCGTCTTGCCTTCTCGGGTTCGAGGAACCTGAGCCAAAATCCTGGAGATGATACCCTCATCATGTTGAGGGCGCACTACCACAAGAGTCTGGAGGCAATTTCTGATGGGAACCCTCGGGAAGGACTCATGTTTCCTGGAATTAAGGCCCTGAGGGACCTACTCATTCACCTCCCTAGAATATAGGAGGGACTGGTGATTTCGTTCTGGGGATAACAACCCGAAACGGTTGGAAATGGTGGTTGGCACCACCTGCTTCATAATCACTTGTCATCATTGTCCGGACGACTGGTGTGAGTTGTTCACTTGGAGGGATCCTCGAGCAGCCTTTAGAGTTCGAATGGTACCGTGTTGACGGTACTCCTTAACCAGTGCATTTGATACCCTGCGTTGAAGATACTGAGTAGGTGATATCATCCTCAAAGCGGACGAAGATCCAGCAGGAGTAGCAGCAGTGGCATTTGCAGCAGAAGTTTTCACAGAAGACATATTCACGGGTGTGAACTTATGAGAATCCATTTTTGAAATGCATAAGATCTTGGAAACGAGTGCATGTTTGATATAACAGACATAATCAAGATAAGTTCGGTCACTACATCTTTTGGATGAGAAAATATGTCAATGATTGGTTTGTTGGCCCTCTCATTGAGTTTTAAGTATGGGCCTAACAAATAAGCAAAGCATCATTTTAATTTGGTTAAGGATTCACGTCGGGTTCACCATTTTTTGTTTCCTCTAGAATTGGGAAGGACCTCGTTGATTTAAGGTTCAAACATTCCAATCGGTTTTTAATGGGTTTTTTCATAGAACCAGAAACATCCAATGATTCCATATCCATTTGGGCCTACATTCCAAAGGTGGACACTCATTAGTTGTGAATGGATGAGACTTAGGGATTTTAATTGGTCGAGAGGATGGGAGGTCGGACTCATCACACCTTTTTTAGGGGAATTATTGTCTATTCCGGGACTCTCTTTATAGATTTATGTTATGTTCGTGAATCCTTATTAAATTACCAAGTATAAAATTATCTTTCTTTTAGATCTAACAATCAATGATTAATATGTAGGAAATTTAGAGAATCTTTTATATGTATTTTAAGGTTCTTCATCAATAGAGAATCATCTGTATTTGTTATAGATTCTTAGTCAATGGTATCCTTTAATACATTATATAGATATCTCTTGGTCATTATGAAGACCGTTCTGGTTTTTAAAGCCACTCAGTGGGGCACTTGAAGTTTATTGTCATTCAGAAAGACATGGATTATTTAAGAGTTGTGATCGTACCCACAGATGGGATACCTATGTATCCTTTATTTAGAAAATGAACTAGAACCCACGTAGTTAGAATAAGGAAATATGATTTTTATTTATGATTTATGGCTCAAAGAAAGATGTCATAATTACTTTTACACTCTATGCTCATGTGAGTCATGCTCGGTGTGAGAAACAAGAGGTATTGGTAAAACCAGACAATTGGCCATGAAAGATGCAATCATAAGAAATTAAAATTTGATTACTCTAACTTGGGACTTACACCTGAGGAAGATTCCCAAATTAGGAGGGGACTTATGATTGGGTTTTACTCCTGAGAAGGAAGCCCAGATCAAAAGTAAATTAGGACTGGCTAAGAGAAATTAAGACTGGGGCTTATTCCTGAGAAGGAGGCCCAGGTTAAGGGATTTGAAAATTTAAGGGACTTGGGGTTTACTCCTAAGGAAGATTCCCAAATTAAATGAGGACTTGGGGTTTACTCCTGATGAGGATGCCCAAATTAAATGAGGACATGGGACTTAATCTTGATGAGGATGCCAAAATTAAGGAATTATGGTTGGGGCTTACTCCTTAAAAGGAAGCCCATATTTGGGAAATTATAACTGTTTCATACTCCTAAAAAGGATGCCCAAGAATAGGGTTCTCTCATCTTAAATAATGAGGTTGAATGAATGAAATCTCTAACTTTAGTGACATAAAGATGTGTAAATCACTAGGTTTTGAGAGATGTTCCATGGAATTCCTTTCAGATAAGGAAGTCAATCAAGAAAACAAGCCATAAATGGCTTTGAAGAGTTTCTTGAAGACTAAATATTGAATAGTAGAAGTGGAATGGAATAAGAGAGGTGAAATAGGCAGGAGAGGCACCCAAAAATATAGGGGTGCGCAAGTCCTAGTGGGTGCGCTGGTATTGTGTGGGCGTGCAAGTTTGGGTCACGCAGGTACACCTGCGCGGCACATGGGTACTTGCGCGACTTTTAGCCCTTAGGGTAATACTTGGGAGAGACTTGGTTCAAGCCCTTGGTACTATCCCTAAGGGCTTTCAGAAGTGTGGCACATAAGTTCTGGTGAAGGAGCAAGTTTGTGCGCAAGTGTGGCCATTTCCTTTAAGGGATGCCACTCAGGCGCGCAAGTGTTGATGAGTTTCAACAATTAGGACCTCCTCCCCCTCTCTAGATCTTCCGTTCTAGGTAAGAAATTACCTTAGAAGTGTTCGGAAGCTTTGAGAAAATACTAGGGTGCTGGGATCTCAACTTTGAGATTTTGGAATTTTTCATCCTCTAAATGGGGGGGCCCACAGGGGTATTTATATGCTGGAGATACCCTGGGCTAATTTTCAAAGAGGGTGTGCAAGTCACCCGCACTCCCATTAGGTGGCGCGCATGTGGACTTGCGCGACTACAATGGAACTTGCGCGGTGCATGTGCATTTGAATCCTTGTTCATGACTTTGTCGATTTTTGATGTTTTCTTCAAAGGATGAATCAATTTGAGCTAAGGAATTTCCCTTTGCATTTGTTTAGACTCTGTGACGAAAATGAGCATCAACAATGACATAAAAAGGACTCATTAAAATAAGATTGAGCCAATAGAACCCCTTGAAAATATCATAACATTAGATGTCATAAATAATCCATGAAGTAATTATCTGAACATATATATATGTTTAGTATTTTTTTTAACCAAAAATATTTTTTGATGGATAATTAATCCTTGGAGTTAGTATGTTTTTTAAGGAAAATATTATTTGAAGACTAATTATTTTA
The DNA here is from genome assembly GCA_963277665.1 of Viscum album. Taxonomy (NCBI): domain Eukaryota; kingdom Viridiplantae; phylum Streptophyta; class Magnoliopsida; order Santalales; family Viscaceae; genus Viscum; species Viscum album. The sequence goes on along the minus strand of OY728134.1, from coordinate 1,080,692,863 downwards.
TACAATATATATATAAATTTAATGTTATTAATAACATTTGGTGATATAATGATCCTTAATATTGAGGAAATTTTGGGCAATTAGGATAAAAGGGTTGTCACATGTTAAACAAATTATATAATTAATTTAAATGGAAATTATTTTGGATATGATGGGTTTTTAGATGAGGAATAAAGGTTGAATTATCATTTTATAGTATATATGGTTTTATTTTGGATTTATGGTAATTCAATTATTTTAAGGAAAAATATTTTATTTTGATGAATTTTAATGATGGTTATTTATAAAATGATTTATGTTGAACATTGGGTGTTGTTATTGAGGATTTGATGATTAAGGTTGTATTTATTCATTTGAAGGTTTATTCATATTGGATATCATCATACCTTTTTCTAACCATTTTGGTTTTGGTTAATTTTTAAAGTAAAGTGGATAAACATTCTATCCTTTTTTGTATATTATGATTCATTAGAAGTTGATTTTAATTACTTTGGCATAAAAAATCGTGAATATTTATTTTCAGGGATAAGGGATGTGATAGAAGTTTAAATTGATTGGAGGATCATTAAATTATGAAATGTTTACTAAAAAATTTAAAGAAATAAAGTAAGTATATTTTCTCATGTTCTCTGTCATTATGGTAAAATAATCCCACAAATCTTGTAAAATAATAATGAAATTAAGATTTTTTCTTTTACCTTCAATTATTTTGAATTGAGGGCCTTAATTATCCTCATCCAATTTACGGTTTTCTAGTCATTAGCTTTCTCATGATCGAATTATCTATCACTCCACATCATTATTTTCACATTAATTTTCTCCTCTGTAACCATAGTATTCAATTACTAATAACTATATCTTATTTGGAAACCTATTTATGTGCTATTTTAGTTTACTTATATGCTTTCCTTGAAATATTCTCAAAATGATGTTTTATTGTCCTATTTTATGATGGTGGTTTTCATAAAAGTTGTTTTTTAATTATTAAGAAAGTTTTCCTTTCATGATCATATGATTTATCTTTCACTCGTTGGAATTAATTCTAAAAATATTTCAATCACTCACTATCAAGAATAAGATAAAATTGTGAGGACAAAATTTCTTTATGGTGGGTATAATTTAACACCCCGATATTGCAAGACGTATTTATCCTTTAGATGAATATTTTGTTTTATATATTTTGATACAAGCACCATTAAACTAAAATTAACCATTAAACTGTTATTGAAATAACTTATAACAATGAAAGATAATAACTAATACATTTTTTGTTGTCAATATTAAAAAAACAAGGATAAATGTGTAAGTAGATTAAATGAACATATATATATATAAATTCCAAAAATTTAAAATCATTTTATCACTGGTGAACTGTGATATCCCATGTAATTATAAAATAAGAAATTTTAAAATATATATTAATATATATGAATTAGATATTAATTTTACCTTAATGGTGAGATATGTCCAATAGCTTAATTGACACTCAACAGCAGGTTTCTCTGAAATCCTATGTTGCACACAAAATGAGTTCTATTGAAAAATAATGCATTATTAATATTATTATTTTAGATTGTAGTAAATGTCTAGATTTTTTATTGGAAACAATGAATAGAACAAACTATATTATATTTAAAAATTTTATTAAATGTTTTTACACTCTTCAAATAAATTTTATGGGATGAAAATAAAAATAAATACAATTTTATGTATAAAAGTTTTAGTGTTTTTAAAAGGTCATTTTACCTCGTTTTGATATTGAAACCATTTTAATGAAATTTTTTCACATCTCTATAGGTTATAAATTAAATACTAATCTTCTTATATGTAAGTGGGACCTTAATATTTTAGTTTAGATAAATGTTTGTTATTTTTCTGATAACTTTCATATTTTAATGGATAGCAAAAAATACTGCATTTTAATTCAAAAATGCTTTTTCATTTAATTTATTTATATAGTTAGATTCTACTATTAATTTGTTTTATTTTATTATGATAATAGTTTTTCATTTAATCCAGTTTTTGAATTGGAATCAGTTTTATGTGGAAAATAGATATAAAACACTTCAAACTTTTGATCTTTTCATTTTAAAAACCTATTTTTTTAAGTATTGTTTGCAAATAAATTTTAAATAAATTATCTTAATTATATTAATTGAATTAGATAAAATGGATTCCATAATTGGAGAAAGAAGTTAAAAATTATATTTTAAGGCCAATTTTCTTTTTTATGAATAAAAAAATTATCATGGTGAAACAAATTATTTACTTTCAAAAAAGTGAAATTTTGACAAGCGTTAAAGTTAAGAGTAAAAATATTACCATGCTTAAAAAATAAAAAATTTAATGGTTAGTTGAGGGGTTTATCGACCCTAAAAAGAATATAAAACATTAATTATAATCCAAATTTTTTAAAATTATTTCCACCTATATATGTCTGGATTTTAAAATAAAATAATCAATAAATTAATCACTTGAACCCATCTCTCTTTATGTATAAATAGAAACTCTCCACCACCCTATATCAACCCACAAATCCATGTACCTCCTAAAATATCTCCCCAAACCTTTCTTCCTCACTCTAACCATGACTATGTGATGCGGGTCTCACCGAAAGACCAAATCCAAAGGTCCTCAAGGGTCTTTCAAGGAGGGGATATTCAAGGGGTAATTTTCTCAAAGTACCTATCTTAATTTATTTAATTTTCTACATTATCCTCATCTCATTAACACATAAATACATGATTTATACAGAATCATGTATAATCATTAGTTTTATGTTTCTAATGTAAAATATCATATACATTTCATTTCTTACTTCTTCTACTTCAAATAAATGAAATTGTTGTCCAAGTTATTTCAATTAATCACCTTTGTGAATAATGTTTTTGTTCTTTTTCCTATATCATCTTCATTGATAGTCTTAAAATCATTATTCTAGTAAATTAATATTTTAATATGTATATTATAACTTAATTCTAATTTTTTATCTTTTATATTAAATATTTCATCATTCTTTCCATATTATTGTTATATGATAACTTTGTTTGGGGACGTGTGGACTACTACCTCTTAAAAATGATATGATTAATTCCCACATCACATGAAATATATTAACGATTTTATTAATAAAAATATATTATATAAATGAGACATTAATTATACAATATTTATATTATATATGTATACATAATTATATACATTCCATTTAATTTTACTCTATCAATGCGATTGGAAAAACTAAAATATTGTTCATGCATGCGTACAACCTACTGTATTAATGAATAGTGTTTTTAGTTTGTGTTAAATTATTATTATAAATACTCACATAATGAATATATATGACATTTATATCATGTTTTAAATTCTGTAGATAATTTTCTTATGACACGTGTACTATTGACATCATACCATGTTTATTTTCGACTCAAGTACTGAATATCGAAAATACATCTTACACGAACTTAAATAATTATATAATTGTTAAAACAGTTTTTTAAGTGATATAAAATTAATAATGAACTTGAAAAATGTTACCATGAAATTATAAATTCACTTATGTTTATTATTCAGGAAGATAATGAACATACAAGACAAGTCAGACTTAAGGTAAGAGAATTTCTTAACCCAATTTCCATTTTTAGGGATAAATTTATACATCATGATTTTTTTATTCCAACTCTTACATGTGAAATGAATTTTTATTATATTATCTTTTATTTATATATTTAATTTCATTCAATTTTTTTTAAAAGAAATATTTTTATATGGATTATTTTAATTTCCGTAAAAAATGACAAAAGGAATGTTTTTAACGTATATGGTGGCAATGAATTTTTTATAGTCATAACCATTATTTTATATTTGTATTCCTCTATAAGACTTCATATTTTTAAAAGGAAAATAAATACAATATTTATTTTTCATTTATTTTGGTATTTAAAATGGTTTTGATAAGTGATTTATTATTTCAATATCTTTAAATGATATCTTGAGATTTCAATGTGGAAATGTTATTTTTCCATTATTTATGATTTATGTGTTGTACTTATGTTTTGTTAATTGGGTATTTCTTATGTATGTGAGTGGTTCTGTGATAAACCGAGGTCTGGTGAGTCCATGATATCTCTCCAATTCATTAGGTATTAAGACAATGTTAAACAATAAGGTTTCTCCTATGTTATTTTGAGAATATATTGTGATTGGTATTACCAATATAACTATGATGGTTAATCTCTATGTAGTTGTAAAAGCTACAATTTAAGTATGATATGGATGCCATAAGGTACGTTTAAGATTTATTATTTCTATGATATTTTTATTAATCATAGGATTTCATGAGGTATGTTATAAAACTTATGTTTTAATTGTAAAAATTATGATTTCATGGGTGTATAGTATTCCTAGACTAACATTTTTTATTATTTATTTTATATCCCTAACTGGTATTTTTTATGCTCATCCCCGGTTTTTAAAAAAATTTCATACCGTATAAGGATGAATAAGAGAAAGGATGAAGCCAATAATATTTTTATCAAGAATATAATTCATGTTTTTTAAAAGGGTTTCCTTTGGTGGAAAAAATGTATACTATTTTTGTAGTATATACTTGTATGATTATGGGATGTTATGTATTAATGATGTCCTAATTATGTAAAACTCTAAAACTGAAAATATCCTTTATAAGGCTCCAACCTTAAACATTACTTAATCTTGAGTTATTACAAGATTACACATTGAGGATATTTTCAGGTTTAGAGTTTTAGAAAATTAGATCATAAATCATGAATTACATTCCACATTTAAAAAAAGTGGTTACATAAAATATGGTATTCATTTTTCCCCATCAACAGAAACATATTTAAAATAAAACATGGATTCTTTCTTGACACTTCCTTGACACTATCATCATAACATGCACCTTTCCCTTGACCTATGAAAAACATTTCAAAAACTTGGGATGAGCATAAAAAGCTCAGTAAGGGATATAAAAGTACGAAAAGAAAACATTAGTCCATGTATGAAATCATACTTTACTCATAAAATAAAAGCATTTTAACATACCTCATCAAATCATGAATAAATCATAGAAATAATAATACATAAAGGTAACTTGAGGCATTAATAACATTCTTAATTAGGTGGTAACCATCTTGGTTACGTTTGGAATACCCATCACATTATATTCCCTAAATCTCTTCGGAGAAACCTTAACTCTTAACTCCTTCGCATTACCCAATGCATTGGAGAGCTATATCGGGCTCACCCGCCCTTAGTTTATCACAGAACCACCCGTCTTCATAAAAATTCCCAATAACCATAACATAATCATAGCACATAACTTAATCATAAAGGAAATATAACATTACCACATTGCAATAACAATATAACATTTTAAGATATTGAAATAATGAATCCATTCTAAAAAACATTTTCAAAACCATTTAAAACATTTTATAAAGAGATTTTTAAATCAAAGTGTCCTATACCACATTGAAGCTTTTAACAATTTAAACTACTAATATCCATATAAATAATTCCTTAAAACCATTTTGAAAACATTGATATTAATTAGAAATATTTATAAGATTAAATCATTAAAACATTTAAAACGATATTTTAGTTAAAGGGTTTTTAACAAAATGAGAGACACTTGAATACAATAATTGAGGAATAACATTTAATAAAAACTTTATAATATAATGAGAATAAAGGGATTCATGATATAATATTCCAAATGATAGTATATACACCATATAAGATTAAATTGGTGCATAACAACAATGGAGTCTCAATGGAAATGTAAATTGAGATGAAATCCATTATAAAGATGGTATCCTTAAATTAAGGATAAATCAATCTCATAGTTATGTGCGAAAAATATAAATACACCCAATATAAGTGGATATTAAGTGTAAAATAATCAAAGTTCATTCTCACATATTCAAAGGATGACATATTCAATAACTACATGTGGAACCCAAAGAAATTAAAATTGGGTTAAGAAGTTCCCTTGACAGCCTAACGGTGTCACATCAAATTTTAGAAAAAGAGTTGATGAGATAGATAAATGGTATCTCATAACGTGGACATAAAATTTACAGAAATAAGGATATATAAGAACATATCCCCACATAATATGATGAAAATTAAAAGACATAACAAAATAAGTCTTTTAAGAAGAGGAGGGTGAAAGGTTCCCTTACCGATTTGGGTAACTTTCGAAACGTACACCCCATGAAAGAAAGACTATACAACATTGATGTAAATACTCATAAACGAAATTATGTTACACAAAGAGTAGAATAATTTACATTACATACACCACTCAAAATGAAATAATGGAAAATGTAGCATGAATCTCACGAAAACACAAAGTGAGATAAAAATCCCCTTATGAAATTTCGGCAGCCTAATGGCACCAATTAAAAGTTCCAAAAATGGATTTATGAGATAAAATTCGCTCTCTCATAATATGAACATAAAAATTACAGAATGAGGAATATAAAATAACATCCCCAAACATAAGAAAGATGAGCTTAAAAGAAATGACATAAAAGGGAGTACTTAAAAAGAAAGAGAGAGGTAGGATCCCTTACCTCGGGTCTGACTTGACTCGATCGTTCTTTTAATCTCCTGAATAATAAACTTGAGTTAATTTATAAATGATTAAGAACCTTTTTCATGTTCATTATTCCTTTTATATCACTTACTACCATGCTATGAACACTATGTAATAATTTAAGTTAATAATGGTCGTTTTGTAGATCATTGCTGCTTGAGTCAAAAATAAACTCTTTATAATTACAAGTTGTTCATGTGGTAAAATATATATTATATCCAGAATTATATTCATTATTTATATATAATATATATCATATATATCCATTATATACATGCATTTATAATATTACATAACATTTAGAGGTAAGAAATGAAATACACCGTTCATGGAGACGGTAAGCCGTACGTACGCATTAACGCTACTTCCATTTCTATTTCTTATTTAATGGAATTAAAACATAATGAAACATAATAGTATTATAATTTCAGTATGGTATCATATATAATATCATTAAATCTATCTTTTATACATACCACATATGGTATTAACGAATCAAATCACTTTGAGGGGGTGGTAGTCCGCACTTCCTAAAATGAAGATATCGCGTTTAACCATAATGGAAACCATAAAGGTATGCCATAAATGAAAAATAAATAATCTTAAGTAAAACATAAAAATATTATATATCATATATAAATATAGTGACATCTTAATGGACACCATTGACGGTGTTAAAAGAATATTGAACAATCATCGTTTCGTGAGGCAGAAATTCACCATCCACAGAAACAATATGTTCTTTAACCATTAGATGTAGGTGTGTGTAAGTGTAGCTCGAATAATTATTATAAAAATATCCTAGTATATTTAAGATACTGTATTTCTTACAAAAGAAATTAATAAAAAGAGTTTAGGGGGTTGGAGAAGAAAAATAAAACAAAAGAACACAAGTGAAGACATCACCTTAAAATCGGGTATCTCTCTTTGATTTGAGCTCAAAGGCTTCCTTGGGAAGACTTCTGCTCATAGTGAGGCTTCTAGTAGTAATAGAGGTATGTTGAGAGACAACATTAGTAGGTTTTGTCTGATCCTAAGGCTTGAGAGGTGTGGGTATGGTGGTAGAGGTGGGGGCCTTTTATAAGAGGAGAGGAGGGGCACTCTTGGAAAGTTACAAAATGTTACTTTATTTTCAAATGAGTTTAGGATTTTAAAGGTCCCACATTGATGTATTTCTAGTCTAAGGTGGTAAGGGTTCTAAATATACTCATAAAATAGGTCTTTGACAATTTAAACTTTTGTTTTAACATTATCTTTTTATTTTATTTAAATCCTTTATTAATGAGGTAATCGTTGCATCATCATGATGTCATAAATAATTTAATTTAATTAATGTCTAAAAATTATTAAAAAACTATCATGATGTAGGAAATATTTCTATATTTCTAATGAATATTTATAGTAAAAAATATGACTTGTATAACCCCATTTAAAAATTGTTTTAGTAAAACAACTCATGCTTGTGACATTTTTATTTTAACTTTAAATAAAAAGTTATTCATGTCATTTTCTTACCAAAGTGGCTCCATGGGGTCCCCAATATGACCCATGGATTGTCTTGGTAGACCATGACACATCCAATGAGGGTAGAAAATGTATCTAGGTAATTTCATATTATTAAAACATTATTTGTACCTTAAATTACACTAATTACCTCTAATCGCGATTAAAAACTTAAAAGTTAATATTCACCAAAAAATTATTTTAATCCCGTTGAACCACATTTTACTTCTTAATGACAACCATGTATATCGGATTTTTGAAATTCAAAACACAGAGGTCGTAAAATTTCATTTAAACGAAAAATCAATTTTTTTAAGTACCACTTAGTGGTTTCACTATTCATCAAAAATTGAAGTTTTTCAGAAAAATACCAAAACTTCACCCTAAGCTATATTTGATATTATGAATTCAAAAATGATGTCTATTTTAAAAAATTCAAAACATTTAATTTACATTAATTAATTTAATAATTAGTTCCTGCTGTCAAAACAAATAACGTGTTTTTAAGAAACAATATCTATTAAAAGATTGGCACTAGTTTAAGTCCAATTTCAAAGTGAAATTAATTCCAATGACCATTATTGGATTAAATGGTAAAAATATATTCTAATTTACCTTTAAAAACAATTCAAAAGATAATCTAATCATATAAATAAATTATATTCAACAGAGGTTTTGAATTAAAATACAACATTTTTCACTATTCATTAAAAAATGAACTTTATTGGAAAAATACCAAAAATTTACACAAAGTAAATTTTGATGTCCCGATTCTAAAGAAGAATTTTATTTTGTCAAATATAACACATAAAATTGTCAAAAAGTGTATTTAAAATAGGTTTTCCATCAAAAGGAGGTTAATCGACCATTTAAAGAATATTAGAATGTTTACGCATAAAATTGGATTCATTCGCATCTTTAATCCTCTAACATTTATTGTAAAAAGTAAAAATATTTGACAAACATATATAATCATTTTTTATTTAGTTCTGTTCATTCCTGCCATTACAACGGCTAGGCGTTTTCTACCAATTAAAATAATATTATTTTGTTATTAGAGTTCAACATAAGATTCCCAAGAAACTCCTTGTTGCGTATTGGGTATGCCATCGAGCATAGCGTCCCCTTTAAAGTAATATTAATATTTTATTCACAAATATGGATAAATTTGAAAATGTCATATTCTTTATTTACCTGGGGTGTTACATCCTTCCCTCCTTTTGGGAATTGCGTCCTCGCAATTTTAAAATTGGGCTTGGAAACTTCATTGAAAATCCCACATTGGAACAAGAGTCAGTAAAATAATCACTTTAAAATAAAGAAAGATAAGTACAAAGGTCACCTGAGTTAACCCATACTAGGATTCCAAGTATGAAAATATGGACATGGAGGAAAAAAACAAAGGGTCATGTTCTGATGGAGAGTGATAGTAAACATGTCTAGGAGAAATTTAACCATAAGAAAATCACAAACTTGTGGTGGGATAAACGGTATTTGATTCCCCAGTATGAAAAGTTAATAGACAACATTTTTGTTTTAAGTTACTTTTCATTGAGGAATTTATTTTTGATGTTAAGGAAACATACTTACTTTTCATGTTGACTTTAAACTTTTACTAGATTTCTTACACAAACTCATACTTTCCCCAAATGATGAGTATTTAGGAAGACTTGTTTACATTAAGAGAGTTATAATCAACTTATAGAGAATCACCTAATCCACAAAAGAGAACTATATATTTCCCATGTCTTTAGTCAAAATCCAAAACCAAAATTTTTAGTATGAGATCATATAATCCACAAAAGTATAATCCTTTATAAAAAGAAAATCTATTCTTAATCTCCAAAATTTGACAAAAAAACCCAAAGCTCAACGAAGACCATTCAATAAAAAATTATCCATAAAATTCGTCAAAGTAAACCCAACTAAGATTGAAGCCCAAATATTTTAAGGATTTAATCACATAGTCTTAAAAGGTACAAATTAACTTTTATCTCCAAATAACATCAGTTGCTCTTAAATTCTCATATTGAAAAGTAATTAACCTGATCACATATCCTCCATGATAGGTTAATCATTTCCATAGATAAACCAAATTAAATTTCATCTTGATTCCTAAAATCATCTAACTAAAAATAATTAGTCAAACTAACTAGGGACTTCACGTAGTCCAATGGTAGGTGATAAATACCAGTTGCACTTTGGTTGTGGGTTCGATTCCCACAGCTTTGTCCGACGCGACGGGTTGTCACACGGTCTGTGTGTTGTCCATTTTCCAAAACTATATAATTCTTAAAACATTCCCCAAAATGAGATAAAATATTCAAAAATAATCATAAAATATTTTAACCTCAATTTTATCTCATGCCTTTCATTTTCCATCATAATATATAATAACACATAATTACCTCAAAAGTAAGGATCATATAAACCATAATGGTTACGTTTATAATTATTACCTGAAATTCCACATCGATTGGTCATCTCGTACATGATGTATTACAGAACATACCAAGGTACAAGTGGTTGATCATGACTCCTTGATAGTTGGTTTAGAACAACCACGAGTGTCTTCATTGAATCCACCATTTCATCTAGTCTCCTAATCAGATAACCACCACAGTTTCCTTCAAACCTATTGTCACTTTAGTGCCTGCTAGATCCATCCATTCACTAAAAACAAAAATGCCAGTGTGAGTATATCAACAAAACCATCATGTACTAATGAGGAAGATAAACACTAAGATATACTTACTCATTCACTTTATCTAAAACTAGGACTCTTTCTGAAATCCTAACCATTATGGTAATGTCACTTATGCCTAGAAAATACCCTAACCTCTAAAGTTATCTAAATCGGCCTCTGATAACAACAATAAGGCCCCAACCATAAACATTACTTAATATTGAGTTATTAAAAGATTACACATTGAGGATATTTTCAGGTTTAGAGTTTTAGAGAATTAGATCATAAATCATGAATTACATTCCACATTTAAACAAAGTGGTTACATAAAATATAGTATTCGTTTTTCCCCATCAACGGAAAAAAATTTCAAATTAAACATGGATTCTTTCTTGAAACTTCCTTGACACTATCATCATAACATGAACCTTTCCCTTGACCTATGAAAAACATTTCAAAAACCTGGGATGAGCATAAAAAGCTCAGTAAGGGATATAAAAGTTCGAAAATAAAACATTAGTCCATGTATGAAATCATACATTACTCATAAAACACAAGCATTTTAACATACCTCGTCAAATCATGAATAAATCATAGAAATAATAAGACATAAAGGTAACTTGAGGCATTAATAACATTATTACGTAGGGAATAACCCTCTTGGTTATGTTTGGAATACCCATCACAGTATATTCCCTAAATCTCTTTGGAGAAACCTTAACGCTTAACTCCTTCGCGTTACCCAATGCATTGGAGAGCTATATAGGGCTCACCCGCCCTTAGTTTATCACAGAACCACCCGTCTTCATAAAAATTCCCAAGAACCATAACATAATCATAGCACATAATGTAAGCATAAAGGAAATATAACATTCCCACATTGCAATAACAATATAACATTTTAAGATATTGAAATAATGAATCCATTCTAAAAAACATTTTCAAAACCATTTAAAACATTTAATAAAGAGATTTTTAAATCAAAGTGTCCCATACCACATTGAAGCTTTTAACATTTTAGACCATTAATATCCATATAAATAATTCCTTAAAACCATTTTGAAAACATGGATATTAATGTGAAATATTTATAATATTAAATCATTAAAACATTTAAAATGATATTTTAGTTAAAGGGTTTTTAACAAAATGAGAGACACTTGAATACAATAATTGAGGAATAACATTTAATCAAAACTTCATAATATCATGATAATAAAGGTATTCATGATATAATATTCAAAATTATAGTATATACACCATATAAGAGTGAATTGGTGCATAACAACAATGAAGTCTCAATGGAAATGTAAATTGAGATGAAATCCATTATAAAGATGGTATCCTTAAATTAAGGAAAAATAAATCTAATAATTATGTGCGGAAAATATAAATACACCCAATATAAGTAGATATTAAGTGTAAAATAATCAAAGGTAATTCACACATATTCAAAGGATGACATATTCAATAACTACATGCTGAACCCAAAGAAATCGAAATTGGGTTAAGAAGTTCCCTTGACAGCCTAACAGCGTCACATCACATTTTAGAAAACGAGTTGATGAGAGAGATAAAGGGTATCTCATCACTTGGACATAAAATTTAAGGCAATAAGAATATATAATAACATATCCCCACATAATATGATGAAAATTAAAAGACATAACAAAAGAAGTATTTTAAAAAGAGGAGGGTGAAAGGTTCCCTTACCGATTTGGGTAACTTTCGAAACATACACCCCATGAAAGATGGACTATAAAACATTGATGTAAATACTCATAAACGAAATTATGTTACACAAAGAGTAGAATAATGTATAGTAAATACACCACTAAAAAGGAAATATTGGCAGATGTAGCATGAATCTCAAGAAAACACAAAGTGAGATAAAAAGCCCCTTATGAAATTTCGGCAGCCTAACGGTGCCAATAAAAGCATCCAAAAATGGATTTATGAGATCAAATAGGGTCTCTCATAATATTAACATCAAAATTACAGAATGAGTAATATAAAATAACATCCCCAAACATAAAAAAGTTGAGCTTAAAAGAAATGACATAAAAGGGAGTACTTAAAAAGAAAGAGAGAGGTAGGATCCCTTACTTTGGGTCCGACTTGACTCGATCGTTCTTTTAATCTCCTGAATAATAAACTTGATTTAATTTATACTTTCTTAAGAACCTTTTTCAAGTTCATTATTTCTTTTATATCACTTACTACCATGCTATGAACACTATGTAATTATTTAAGTTAATAATGGTCGTTTTGTAGCTCATTGCTACTTGAGTCAAAAATAAACTCTTTATAATTACAAGTTGTTCATGTGGTAAAATATATATTATATACAGAATTATATTCAGTATTTATATATCATATATATAATATATATAAATTATATACATGCATTTATAATATTACATAACAATTTGAGGTAAGAAATGAAATGCACCGTTCATGGAGACGGTAAGCCGTACGTACGCATGAACGCTACTTCCATTTCTATTTCTTATTTAATGGAATTAAAACATAATTAAACATAATATTATTATAATTCAAGTATGGTTCATATATAATATCATTAAATCTATCTTTTATACATACCAAATATGGTATTAACGAATCAAATCACTTTGAGGGGGAGGTAGTCTGCACTTCCTAAAATAAAGATATCGCGTTTAAACATAATGGAAACCATTAAGGTATGCCATAAATGAAAAATACAGAAGATTAAGTAAAACATAAACATATTATATATCATATATAAATATAGTGACATCTTAATGGCCACCTTTGATGGTGTTAAAAGAATATTGAACAATCATCGTTTCGTGAGGTAGAAATTCACCATCCACAGAAACAGTATGTTCTTTAACCATTATATGTAGGTGTGTGTAAGTTTAGCTCTAATCCTTCTTATAAAAACATCCAAGTATATTTAAGATACTGTAGTTGTTACAATATAAATGAATAAAAAGAGTTTATGGGGTTGGAGAAGAAAAATATAACAAAAGAACAGAAGTGAAGACATCACCTTAAAATCGGGTATCTCTATTTGATATGAGCTCAAAGGCTTCCTTGAGAAAACTTCTGCCCACAGTGAGGCTTCTAGGAGTAATAGAGGGATGTGGAGAGACAAAAGTATCAGGGTTTGGCCAATCCAAAGGCTTGAGAGGTGTGGGTAAGGTGGTAGAGGTGGGGTCCTTTTATAAGAGGAGAGGAGGGGCACTCTTGGAAAGTTACAAAATGTTACTTTATTTTCAAATGAGTTTCAGATTTTAAAGGTCCCACATTGATTTATTTTGAGGATAATGTGTTAAGGGTTCTAAATATACTCAAAAAATAGGTCTTTTACAAGTTTAATTTTTATTTTTAACATTATCTTTTCATTTTATTTAAATCCTTTATTAATGAGGTAATCGCTCCATCATCATGATGTCATAAATAATTTAATCTATTTAATGTCTAAAAATTATAAAAAAACTATCATGATGTAGGAAATATTTTTATCTTTCTAATGAATATTTATAGTCAAAAATATGACTTGTATAACCCCATTTAAAATTTTTTTTAGTAAAACAACTCATGCTTGGGACATTTTTATTTTAACATTAAATAAAAAGTTATTCATGTCATTTTCCTACCAATGTGGCTCCATGGGGTACCCAAGTTGACCCATGGATTTTATAGGTCTACCATGACACATCAAATTATGGTAGGACATGTGTCGAGGTCATTTCATATTATTAAAACATTATTTTTACCTTAAATTACACTAAATACCTCTAATCACGATTCAAAACTTAAAAGTTACTATTCACCAAAAAAATTATTTTAATCCCATTGAACCACATATTACTTCTTAATGAAAACCATGTATGTCGGATTTTATAAATTCAAAACACAGAGGTGGTAAAATTTCATTTAAATGAAAAATCAGTTTTTTTAAGTACCACTTAGTGGTTTCACTATTCATCAAAAATTGATGTTTTTCAGAAATATACCAAAACTTCACCCTAATCTATATTTGATATTTCGAATTCAAAAATGATTTCTATTTTAGAAAATTCAAAAAATATATGTTACATTAATTAATTTCCGCTGTCAAAACAAATACCATGTTTTTAAGAAACAATATCTATTAAAAGATTGACACTAGTTTAAGTCCAATTTCAAAGTGAAATTAATTCCAATGACCAATATTGGATTAAATGGTAAAAATATATTCTAATTTCACTTTAAAAATAATTCAAAAGATAATCTAATCATATAAATAAATTAGATCAAAAAGAGGTTTTGAATTAAAATACAACATTTTTCACTATTCATTAAAAAAATGAACTTTATTGGAAAAATAACAAAAATTTACACAAAGTAAATTTTGATGTCCCGATTCTAAAGAAAAATTTTATTTTGCCAAATATAACACATAAAATTGTCAAAAAGTGGATTTAAAATAGGTTCACCATCAAAAGGCGGTTAATCGACCTTTTAAAGAATATTAGAATGTTTATGCTTAAAATTGGATTCATTCGCATTTTTAATCCTCTAACATTTATTGTAAAAAGTAAAAATATTTGAAAAACATATATAATAATTTTGTAGTTAGTTATGTTCATTCCTTCCATTACAATGGCTAAGCGTTAACTACCATTTAAAATAATATTATTTTGTTATTAGAGTGCAACGTAAGATTCCCAAAAACTCGTTGTTGCGTATTGGGTACGCCATCGAGTATAGCATCCCCTTTAAAGTTATATTAATATTTTATTCACAAATATGGATAAATGTGAAAATGTCATATTCTTTATTTACCTGGGGTGTTACATCCTTGATGTGAATTAAAGTCAAATTCTTTACTTATCTCAATAATATGTAATGTTTTAAGGCTAGGGCCTTATAGTTTGTAACAAAGTTCGGTTTATATAACATTAGAGGATAGGATATTGTAAATAGAATATCAATATATGATTTTTACATTATTATAAAATTGAAATGATGTATAATTTTAATATTACCATGTTTATTTTTCTAATATATGTTTATTATGAATCATTTTATATATAGGAAACTAGAAATATATGTTGGGATAACATCCACAGGAAAAAAAACATCCAAATCTGCAACCTAAGATGATGAGAATCAAAACTGAACTGTTTGTTATAGTGATGGAATTGTTGAATCAGAATATAAATGGCAGTTGTATCCATGCACAAATTTGGCTAGATCAACTATATAGGAACATGTTGGTATTGGATAATTTCATGAGGCAACACCCCCCATCATTCATAGGATCATCTGACCTCATGCTAGCTCAACGGTGGATTAATGACTTATAAAATATTTTTTATGTCATGGAATGTTTAGGGAATTTAAATGTTATTCTTGATGTTTACCATTTTGAAGGTGAATCCAATCAGTGGTGGTATATGGTTAATAATATCAGGGATAGTGAGGATATTGATGCTCTTGAGTGTGATGAATTCAAAAATACATTTCTTTAGAAATGTTTTCCTATAGAGGTTGGACTTAGGATGGAAAAAAATTCCTAGAATTATGGTAGGAGGATTACACAGTGGCTACTTATGAAGAAAAATTCACTCGACTGGAAAGGAATTCTCCAAATTATATCTGGGTTTTTGAAAGTAAAATCAGTTATTTTCTCTCAAGATTTAAGCCATTGTATCGAAGGGTGTTGGTCTCTCATGAGTCCAAAAGTTACAAAAAACAAGTTCAATGTGCAGAGAAGGTGGAAATAGATTTTCTTTATGATATATTGTTCTTTGACAAGAAGAAAAATAAGAGGTTGAGGAGGCCGGATAAATGGAATAAGTCTTCAAAAAACTCTGATGGAAAGAATATTAAGTAAATAATTTGTGAAAATTGTGGTAAAAACGCACTGTAGAACGCCTTCATAATTCTGGTAAGTGATTATTATGGGGTAAAATGGGGAATAAGGATCATAATTACATTGAAAAAGATAATTATAGTGGTAAAAAAAATTATTTATATTCATTAAAATGTTTTAAATAAAATGAGATGGGTTATTTTGAAAATGAGTGTCCGATGAAGAACTAGAATGAATGGGAGAAGTCAGATTATCACTAGAAAGGTGTGGTAAAATCTATTGCAACTACGTTAGAAGATGTTGGGACATCAAATGAAGTGGTATCAGGTAAATTTTTTTATTACTCAAATTATTTCAATTTGTTATTTGATTTAGGGTCCACATATTCTTTCATTTCTGATAAATTATATTGGAAATTGGAAATTCCACATCAAGAAATGAATCTATAACATATGTTAAAAAACCAAGGGGGAAATGTTGATGTAAAAAAAATATAAGAATATTTATTCCATTGGTCGTGGAAAAAATTTACCTAAAATACTAGTCATTTTTCCTCTAGTATATTTTGATGTTATTTTGGGTATAGATTGGATTTCTGTGTACCATGCTAAAATTGACTTTAGATCTAAATAATTTTCTTTTCATAAATAAATTTAGTTCATATATAGGAATGAAACCTTATTTTTGATAACATATTATAAAGATGAGAAATTATTAAAATATGGAAATTAATTATACCTTGTAAATATTGTTGAAAACAAGAGAATTGTTTATATTAATTATTTTAAATAGGTAAATGAGTATCTTGATTTTTTTCTGATGATTGGCCTCATGTTATACCTAATCTAGAAGTTTAATTTACTATTGAACTAATTCCTAACGCTAATCCAATTTGAAAAACCGCTTATTGAATGGCTTAAATTCAACTTGTAGAGTTGAAGATGAAATTATATGAATTATTAGATAAAGATTTCATTTGACCTACCACATCACCATGCGGTGCACATGTCTTGTTTTTTAAAATGAAAGACAGTTCAGTGAGTCGTTTTATTAATTAAGGAGACTTCAATAATATCACTATTAGAAAAAACATCATTTTCCTCATATTGATGATTTTTTTGATTATCCCAATGGAGCACAATATTTTTCAAAGGATGACTTGATGTCGGGGTATCATCATTTGAATGTAAAGTAGGAAAACATTATGAAGACCATGATTCAAAACAGATATGGACATTATGAGTTTTTAGTTATTCTATTTGGGTTAACTAATTTACCTGATGTTTTCATGGTTCTCATGAATACTATATTCCATGAGTTCTTATATACATTTATTAGTTGTGTTTATTGATGACATTTTGATATATTATAAATGTAAATAGGAGCATAAACTTCATCTAAGGGTTATTTTTGAAACCATAAAATAAAATAAACTATATGGTAAATTCATAAAGCGTGAGTTTTCGTTACAAAAAATTTCATTCCTAGGCACATTATTTCTAAATATGGCGTAACTGTTGACCCTTCTAAAATGTAAGTTATTGATGAATGGAAAATACTAAAAAATATAACTGAGAATTGTAGTTTTTTTGGATTATAAAAATATTACCGGTGGTTTGTTGGAAATTTTTCACAATAATTTAGCACACTAAATATGTTAAGTCCAAAGGGTGTTTTTTTCATCTGGAAAAAAGAATGTGATGATTGTTTTTAAGCATTGAAAAGAAGATCAGTGAATGCCACAGTTTTTAAAATGCCTTCTAGAAATAGAGAATTTATCATCTATAGTGATACATCATTGAATGGTCTTGGTTGTGACCTAGTTTATAATTATAGGTAATTTATTATGATTTATTTTAGTTGAAAACTCATGAGTTAAATTACCCTACTCATGATTTTAAATTTTTATTTTTTGTTTTTTATTTATACTTTTTGAGGCATCATCTGTATGGAGTAAAATTTTAAATATATACTGGCCAAAAAATATTGAAGTATATATTTACTAAGAAATAATAGAACATGATACATAGAAGATGGTTATAACAAATCAAAGATTATGATTCTATGATTCATTACCGTCCTGTAAAAGAAGATAAAGTGGCATATGATTTTGAGTCAGAAAATTAACCCTAGATTAATCATGTTACATTTGGAATGTGGCCCTTTGATTACTGATTTGATGAACTTTGACATGGATGTTGTTTGGGCAATAAATTCTTCTATTTTGCTTCAGGTGTAAGTGAAATAATCTATATTGTATATAATTAATTAAGAAGAAAATGAAGACAGTGAGTTGTAGAAAAAGGTAGAATTGATTCATAAGGGTAGGTTACCTGAATTTATCATTTATAAATATTGTATTTTGATATTTGGGAATAGGTTATGTGTGTCTTGTGGTTCACAGTTGAAGAAAGAGCTGTCATGTGAAGTTCATAGTTCTCCATTTTCAATTCATCCTGGATGTACTAAGATAAAAAGAGACAATTGAGAGTATTACTGGTGGGATGGAATGAGAATAGATATTCTTGACTTTACAGTAAATTGTTTGACTTGCCAGTATGTGAAAGAAGAAATATAGTTTCCAAAGGATATTCTTTAACCTTTACCATTTCCAGAGTAGAAATTTTATAATATATCCATGTATTTCCTAATGGAATTACCAAATAATTATCAAGGTAATAATGTGATCTGGTTATTGTTGATCGGTTGACTAAATCAGCTCATTTTATTCCAATTCAAGATACATTATCCCTAGATCAAAATTCTTGGTTTTATCTTAAAAACATATTCAGTTTATATAGAATTCCTCTATCTATTGTATGTGCTCGTGATCCGAGGTTCACTTATAACTTTTAGAAAGGTCTTCAGAATTTGTTGGGTACTGAATTATATTTCATTACAGCTTTTCATCATCAATCAAATGGGTGGTTAGAAAGACCAATTAATATATTAAGATATATTCTATGAGCTTTTTAAATGGATTACCACAGAATTTGGCATCAACATATTTATTTGGTTTAATTTTTTTATAATAATTGTTTTCCTTTTAGTATATAGATGGCATCATTTGAGGCATTATATGGAATGCATTTCCAAACTCCATCTTTTTGGGAAGAAGTGGGTGAAAGGAAGTTGATGGGACTAGAATTGGAAGATGAGATGGATGAAAAATTTTAGTTGATTTAGAAGCATTTGAGGAAAACATAGAGTACACAAAAAAATTATGTGGATAATCAAAGTATAGATATTTCATTTGAGGTAGTTTTTTATTCCATTCTAAAAATTTATCCATGGAAATATGTAATGTGTTTTGTTAAGATAGAAAAATTGAGTCCACAGTTCATTGGACCCTACAAAATCTTGGAGAAAGTTTGATTAATTTTGTTCCAAGTGTATTTTCCCCTAGTTTATCCTAGGTACACAATATATACATGTTTCAATGTTGAGAAAGTATATGTTAGATTCATCTGATGTTTTGAGTCTAGAGGTAGTTTAGGTAGAAGAGAATCTTTCTTATAAGGAACAGCCAGTCCAGATTCTTGACCATAGAGATAAAGCGTTGTAGAATAAGGTGATTCATTAGGGAATGTTAATGTGAAAAACAATATATTTTAATAGGAAACATTGGAATCTTAAAATTCTATGAAGGAGAAATATCGCCCACTTATTTGATAAGTGAATAAAAATTGCGAGCACATAATTTCCAAAAGGGGGAAGGATGTAAAATCTCAAGTAATTATAAAATAATACAGTTTCATATCTATTAATATTTCTGAATTAGATATTTATTTTACCTTAATGGGGACACTATTCCCAATATCTAACTAGACACACAACAATAGTTTTCTCCGAAATCTTATGTTTCATACAGAACAGAGTTATATTGAAAAATAATACATTATTAATATTATTATTTTAAATGGTAGTTAAAGTCTAGTCGTTTTATTGAAAAAAATTAATAGAAATAAATATATTATATTCAATAATTTTATTAAATATTTTTACTATATTCTAATAAATTTTATGGGATTAAAATAATAATAAATCCAATTTTAGACATAAAAGCTCTAATGTTTTTAAAAGCTATTTTTACCACCATTTAATGGTAAACCAATATTAAATAGAGTTTTTGAAAAAATAATATATTATATTTCACAAAATAAACTTTTTATTTATAATTAAAACATTATAATTTAGTTTGGATAAGTGTTTGGTATTTTTCTGATAACTTTTATATTTTAATGAATAGTGAAAAATACTATATTTTAATTAAAAACTGCATTTTCATCTAATTTATTTATAAACTCATATAGTATTTTAAATTATTTTTAGTGTGTAATTAAACTAATTTTTTATTACTTAATTCAATTTTGGTCACTGGAATCAATTTCAAGTTGAAAATATATATATAAACATTTCAAAATTTTGAACGATTCACTTTAAAAACCAATTTCTTATTTTTGTTTATGATATTATTTTAAATAAAATTTAAGAAATTCAGTAAATTAAATTATATTTAATTAATTCTATATTTGTAATCAGAAGTTCTAACTTAGGTTTTTAGGTCAATTTCATTTTTTTGTATAAAAAATTTACCATGGTAAAAAAATTATTTATCATAGTAAACGTGAAATTTTGACAGGGGTTAAAGTTAAGAGTTTAAAGCTTAACATAACTAAAAATAAAATATTTAATGGTTATTTTAGTTGTGCCTCAACCCTAACCATCCAAAATTTATTACAAAAAAACTTCTTGGAAATTAATTCCACTTCTATATGGTTTTCTTTTAATATAAAATAATCAATAAATTAATCACTTTAACCCACCTCTCCTCAAGTATAAATACCACTTATCCACCACCCAATTTCATCCCAAAAATCTATATATATCCTCAAATATATACACAAAACTATTATATTCACTATCCCCATGTACAATGGCTTCTGGTCTCACCAAAAGAACAAATACAAGGTCCTCAAGGATCTTTCGAGGAGATATTCAAGAGGTAATTTTCTCAATGTACCTCTCTTAATTTATTTCCTTTTCTACTTTCTACTCACCTCCTTAATTCATTAATGTATGATTAATATAGAATCATTTATAAACTAGGTTGTTATGTTTCTAATTTAAAATCTCATATCTATTTCATTTCACTCCTCTTCTTCTTAAAATATATGAAATTGTTGTCCAAGTTATGTCGGTTAATCACCTCCGTGAATAATGTTTCTATTAATTTTCATTTATTGCCTTCATGTATGGTCTTAAAATGTTTATTATGGTGAAATAATATTTTAATATGTATATTATAGCATATTTAATAATTTTAATATGTTATATTAAACAAACCTCTATGCTTTTCATATTTATTATATGACAACTTTGTTTCGGGACATGTGAACTACCACCTCTTTAAAATGATATGATTCATTCACACATCACATGGAATGTATTAAGGGTTGTTTTAGTAAAAATATATGATATATGTGGAATATTAATTCTACTATGATTATATTATATAATTATACATAATTATATACATTTCAGTTAATTTTAATTTATCAATAATACATGAAAAACGAAAATAGCATTCATGTGTACGTACGACCTACCGTCTCCATGAATTGTGTTGTTAGTTTATCTTAAAATATTATTATAAATACATAAATAATTAATATATAGGTTATTTATATCATGTTTTATATTTTTTTAGATAATGGACCTATGACCACATTGACTATTAACATTATACCATGTTTATTTTTGACTCATGTACCAAATATCGACAAAACATTTCGACATGAACATAAATAATAATGTAATTGTTTTAACATAGTACAAATTGATATAAATGAAACATAAACATGAAAAAATTTCTCAATAAATTATAATTTAACCTATTTGTATTATCCAGGATGATAAAGATCGTACGAGACAAGTCATACTTTAGTGAAGGGGATTTCATAACCCAATTTCCGTTATTTGGGTTAAATTTATACTTCTTGATTATTTCATTAGAATCTTAAATGTGAAATGAATTTTGAATATAATATATTTTATTTATATATATAATTTAATATATTTTTCAAGAATATTTTTATATATAGTGTTTCTCTTTCCATGCAGAATGACAAATGTAATGTTTTTTAGCATATATAGTGAAAACGACTTCTTCCTCACAATAACTGTTATTTTATGTTTGGATTCCTCTATAAAACTAAATTTGATTAAAGGAAAATAAATACTATATTCCATTTTCATGTATTTTGGTAATGAAAATGGTTTTGGTAAATTATTTATTATGTCAATATCTACAAAGGATTTCTTGTGATTTCAACGTGGAAATATTATTTTTCCCTTATGCTTGATTTATGTGGTGTGCTTAATAAATGACTAAAAAATAAAAATTAAGGCCCAAAAATACCTATAAACTTGTCAAAAATACATTGGAAAGCCATATTTATACCCTACAATCCCTTAGATCTAATATTATTTATTATTTTAGCCACTCTTCAAAGGAAAAACGTGGTTGGAATTCCGTTTCAGAAAAATTACTTGAATGTAACTCCTCCTCTACTAGAAAACGGTGATCAACCCTCCCACTTCCTCACACCTATAAATATAGTTCTTATCAACCAATATCTTCCCCAATTTCTCCTAAAAATCCCTCCCCTAAACCTATAATCTCTACCTTGGGCATAAATCCATCCAAGTAATCCCTTTAGTGAAAACCAAAATGAGTTACCTGAATAAGAGGAAACATCCTCCATCAAGATACTTTGTTTTATTTTCATTCCCCTTAACTTAAAGTATTATTATACCATAGTTATATAGTGACCTCATTATCCTCAATGTAATTATGTTTTTTATTATTGGGTTATATATTAACTTACACACACTTCAATATAATGGGTGATGAACATATAGTTTTTGTGTATAGCGAATTACCGCCTCACAAACAATGTTGTCCATTTTTCATGTACCACCAATCATGGTTGGGAGTTATAATGGATACTATGTTTTTATAATATATATATAATATTTATTACTTATTTATAATTATTTATTTATTATATAAATCCTACCTTCATTCTATCCATTATGTTAAAATGCGATAACTTTTTTTGTGGAAGTGCGGTCTCATTCTTGGGGAAGTATTATTGTTTCTTCAAGTCCATTCGAGGCCTCCATCAAGGTGACCAATTGTCCCCTAGAATTTTCATCCTCATGTAGGAGGTATTGATTAGGATTATCTATAGGACCATAAATAATGGACCTATTCTGACTTATTAGAGGAGTGTGAGGGTACAGACATTTCTCACCTTATGTTCGCTGATGATACTCTTGTGTTTTTTAATGCTGGAAAAAATTCTATTTTTGGCCTGAATAGGGTTTTGGAGGATTACTATCACTGAAGTGGCTAGCATATAAATAAAGAGAAAAGTTTCTTTTTCATATCCAACAAATTCTCTTTATATATGATTTCTGATATTCAAATCAATCTTACCTGGAAAAGAGAATTTTTTTTCCTACACACCATATTGGGGATCCTGTATCCTCTGGTAGACTTCAGATTCGGGACATCTATTTACATACCAAAAATATCGTGAACCATATCCACAGCTGGAAAAATATGTAATAGTCCTTCAGTAGGTGTATTTCTCTCATTAATAGCGTGATTTTGGATACTTCAGTCCATTCTCTATCTACGGTTATGCCTCCGAAGGGTGTCATCACTAGAATTTCCAAACATCTAGCCGGATTCATTTGGAATCCTCTTGAAGAAGAGAAAACACAGTGTCAATTTAGAGAATAGTGGCTCGGATGGCTAGGGAATGTGGCATTAATGTGCATAGTTTGGAATACACCCTTAGTAGCATGAAGGATATGTTGGCTTGGGAAGTTGTGGATCCGAGTATACTATGGGATAAAACAATGCATCCTCTATTTTTTCATCAACCCTCAGAAGAGGGAAGGGGCTCTTCAATCTAACCTAATCTTCCACACCTCATCTCTATGATTCTATGTTGATCGAAATGGATTATGGGGAGGGATGATATTCTCTTCTAGCAAAAAACCTGGGAAGGTAAAGTTCTTAGCTTCCTGGGTTTCTCTTCTCCCACCATATCATTTATGGAATCCAATATGTACCCAAGTATCATTAAAATAGTGATGGAATAGGAGCAGTAGGTAGTCTTCAACCTCATAGTCTTATCACAGGATCTTGATCAGTGCGATTTCACTCATCCATCCTCATGGGTCTTCTCGGCTCTAGATTTTCATCGCACACAGACCACTTTAGAGGCCCAGGATAGTTGGAATGACTCTCTATGGACCAAGGTGTTTATATTAAAGTACAATTTATTTTTATGGAGGATCAGGCACTACACCATTCCTATGGATGAAAATATTAAACACTTTGGTATCCCGCTTGTTTCTCAGTGTTCCTGTTATACAACCTTCAAAGAGGAAACAACTAACTATCTCTTCTTCTTGGGTTACTATGAGAGCGATGTTTGGAGTTTTTATTGGTATTTTACAGGGCTTCATGATCTCAGCCTAGTGTATCTCCCATTATTGGGAAGATAGTTCCATGGGTTGAGAGACAGAGGGTTGGAGAAGATGGAACTATCTTTGACTCTCCATGCTAGGTGTTGGTCTATCTGGCGAGCCAAGAATAAGACCAGACATGAGGGCATTCGATCTACGATTAATTATATCATAATTAGGTAAAAATAATATCCCTATTTATATGGATTGTAACCTCAGTAACTGGAGGGATTCACCCTCTTTTATTTGTATGTTTTCCAGCCCTCATGGTGTCTAGCTGAGATATAGTAATGACATAGGTCTCTGGGTTCATTAGATTCCCCCCCAGGGGCCTCAAACTTAATAATGATGAGTCACTCTCTATGGGGGTCATGCACGGGGGGTGGGGTTGTTTGGGACTTGCAAGGCTCAGTTTTCCTAGCCTTCTATTACTTATTAGGCCGTGTATCCTCTCTTCATGATGAAGCCAACTCCATAAGGGGTTATTTTTCGTTGAAGATGAAATAGACTCAAAATTTCTCTATGATTATCTTAATGATATCTCCACTCCTCCATGGTCTATTATCTACATAATAAGAAATTTCAAAGGTATAACATCCAAAAAACCAAAATCAGACACTCCTGTTGTAAGGGTAACCAAGTGGCAGATCACCTAGCTTCTATGGATGTTCTTGGTCATGATCTGGTTTGTTTCCATGGTATTTCCACTTTGAAGCCTGAAGGGTTCAATTTGATTAGAGGGGATGCCCTCAGCTTCCATAATTTTATACTTAGGAATATTTGTATCTCTTGTTTCTTTTTCTATTATCTCCTTCTTAATAAAAAAGTAAATTTTAGTGAATACGACAATAAAACGGAAGCATCATTCATGCGTACGTACGACCTACCGTCTCCATGAATGGTGTATTTCATTTAATATTTATATATTATATATATTACTATAAATATTTATATACTCAATATATATTATATATAAATAATTTTTTAAATTATAGAAATAAGTAAATTTTGATCTATATAAGTGGTTCAATAATAACAAGTTAAAACATGAATTATAAACACAGTGGTTATTACCCAAAACATTTCTTTAACATGGAATTGTTAATAAATGAGTAATATAAAGTCATCAGTGAATATTATATGGTCTTATATATAATAATATCATTCTTTTTTATATGTATAATAAACATATATATATATATATATATATTATACAAGAGATTTTAACATGTATAAAGAAATTCAAGACTTAAGGTAAGAGAATATCATCACACATTTTATTTCCATAAGATATATGACTTATTCGCCACTCATTTCATTTGTTTGGTATGTATACTACACATGAATTTATTATATTATTTCTATAATTTAATTTAGGGGTATTTACATATCTATTTTATTATTTTTCTTTCATGGGGATTATGATTCAAAAGTTACCAAATTAGTAAAATAATTTTGTCTCAATTTTCCTTCTTTGAGAAAAATTATATGTTATGCAACTATATATTTCTATGTGGTGTATATAATACCTTTTTACATGTTATGTAATGAATATAATCATTTTTATTATAGTCTAATATTAATTTAATGTTATTCATTCCATTATATTATGATTTAATGTTACCAAAGTGGTGACGGTTTATAGTTTTAATGTCATTGTTTATCAATATTCTTTATGATTATGCTTCCATTAAAGAAATATTATGATACATATCTCAAGAACCATCATGAATTTCCATAACCTTTGAATATGAATGTAATATCTAGGTAATGGTTCCATTTTTTCCAGTCTTTCTGTAGTTACGATAATTAAGAAAATGATTTTATGAAAATATGACTTTATTTCTCCTTTCGGTCATAATTTTGTGTTCATTCAAAACCACGACTTCTAAAAAAATTTCTTCAAAAATGATTTATAATTAATCAAATTGATGTTTAAAGGGAACTGTTACCCATGAATTTACTTTAAAAATGGTTTTAAAACTAATCTTCTTTCCAATTTCCAATCAAGGTACTTTTCTAAACATTTACGGTACAAAAGAAATGTTTGGAATGCAAGGACTTACCCACCATCATGACCATAATTTCCCTAATTAATCTAATGAAAGTTTACATGGTTATTTTATTAAAAGAAATGTTTTCCTAATATTCTTGAAATTGTTTTATTTGAAAATGCTTTTCAAAAAAAAAATTCGAAAAAAAAGATTGTATAAAAAGTGTTTTAAATTATTTTAGAAGCTTCCTTAATATGTTTTCAAAAGTATTTTTTAATGAAAATAATTTTAATGATCTCGAATCTTATTTTATAAGTTTTTGAATTATTTTCAAGGAATATGGTTTTGAAAAAAAAATTATGCTTCTGTTTTGGGTTTTCAATAATATTTTAAATGAAAAATATTTTCAGAATTCTTTATATTTTAAAAATTGTATTCCAAATTGTAAAATATGTTTTCCCTAAGAAATGTTTTCAATGAAATTGTAAATATTTCTTTATAAGAAAATAATTTCCAAAAAGTTATTATGAATAGTATTTCTAAAGAAATGTTATTTTCCTTAGGAAATGATTCATGGGATCTTTAAATATCATTCTCCATCTAATATGCCATCCTTTTTATAGTTTAATCTTTACTGGGGACATGATCCATGGATACCATTCATATTATCTCGTGAATGGTTTAGCTTTTAATAGAATTATATTTATGATACTTGTTTAACTTACACAGGTTATATGATATTGATACCTTCTTCTTTTTAGGGGTTATGATTCAATGAAATTATTATAAAACCTATCTATTTTCCATATGATATGATGTGATAAAATTTTTATTATTCCCATTTAATTTCATGGGTTAAGATATGATTTTTATGAAGCACGTATATTTATATGCTTCATGATATGATCAGAGTTTTAGTATCTTTTAGAACATGTCTGAATGATTTTATTATGTGAAGTGTGGGACCAGTATCTCCCTCAAATGCACTAGGTAAATATTTATATCTCATGAAATAATGATGGGAATCGAGTCAATGGGTTTGATCTACTTTGGGATGATAGGGATACCCAATCCATTAAAATTAAGGGACTATGACTGAGGATGGTGGTGTGTCCCACCTAGTAGGTGTATTCTCTATGAATATGGGGGATAGGGAACCCCAATACACTATGAGAATATGGGGAATCCGGGTCCTCTATGGGATGATGGGGAAATCCTATCCACTACAGGAAGATGGGAAAACCTGATTCGTGAAAAGGAAATAAATGTGACTTGGGATGGTGGTGTGTCCCACTTAGTAGATGTAGTCCCCATGAAGATTTCTTGATAAGTTCTAGAAATGTATCTTGACATATATGGAATGATATTACATGTTTATGTGTATTCCAGAATTCCATGTATTACTCATATATTATTCTTTCATGGATTATGATCTAGTTTTATTTATGTTTCATGCATTATGAACTAATAACCACTATTCCATGATTCATGTTTTTGATCTTTGATATATATTTTATGATCTTATAATTTTATGATCACATTATCATACCATTATTCTCATGTTTATTCTTACATATCACCCTTTTTTACTCATAACAAGCATCTGAGCCCACCGATTTTTATGTTTCATTCACTAGGTTAAGAAGATATATTTTATGTATGATATTTATATGGGGGGTTATAGTCTTGGAGAACCTATTGGAAGATAATTTATCACTCTCATGTACCATTGTTTAAATTTCCATGTTTGAAAAGGCATTGAATTAAAAAATTATTGAGGTGACTATTTTGTAATTTTTTAAGTATTCATAACAAATTAGGTAATGTCTATGTACATTAATACTAGTTTTTTATTGTTGGTATTGGAGAAAATATTTATTCAACCTTTGGAAATGAAGATTAGAAAATATTAGTGATATCCTTAGTTATATTTCTAAATATGTGTCTAGGTGTGTCTCTAAGGATAATCCTAATGATGAGTTAATGTTTAGGAAAATTTCCTAGAATTTCGTAATGGATAGAGTGAGTGGTTTCCTAGAATTACATATCTGTTTAGATACTACAAGTGTATGTGGATATGGCACAAATGTACCTATGGGTAAAAACCCTAACAAGGTTCCTTGGGCCTAACTTGAGCGTGACTTGATACACAACAACGGGCCTTACTGTACATATTATTTGACACTCCTAGGGGATACTCTTTGGAAATTCACATACTCTATACAAACCATCATTAAGGATTTAAATGGATGTTTTCTATGAATAATCTGGGATAAACCAATGGTGTCATTTATTATAGAAGGTTCCAAAATTTATACACCCTATAAGTGTTTTTTCATGATTTTGTGGTTTTCTATTATGATAAATGTTTCTCAAACTATGTTTTTTTTATTTTATTTAATGGAAGGAACTATAAGGAACTTGGTTAATATTGAATTTTTTAGATGTGGATTATATGGACACTATGAAAATCGATTTCCAAAGTGGAAATCTAATAAAGGGAATGAAAAAGGTTCTACGAGTATTGGTTATACTACTAATGAAAAAAATACTATGAATGATTATGAAAGTTATGAGATATTTTTCTAGTATTTTTATACATTAAACATAATAAACATGATTAGATTGAAATTAGGGAACCTTAAGAAATGATAAATATTTCATATTCTAGGAAATATTTTTTAAGTAATAAGTTTATGAAATATGATTAATGGTTTAAGAATAATGTTGGATGAATGATGTTTTTATGTTTTGGAATTAAAAGATTATTTTATATGAATCATTAAATATATAAATTTTTTTAGTATAAATTTTTATTAAGGATTTAAAAGGATTTTTTTTAATGTTGATGAATAAATAGAAAACTGATTAAATTGAAATTTTATATTTTGATTGAGGTAAGGTAACCCTTAATTTATTTATGATATTGAGATAATTATGTTTGGATAAATATATGTTGGATATGAATAAGAAAATTGAATGATACAGATTATCCTGGAACTGGTTATTGACAAAGTGGTCCATGTCATCCAAGATAAAGTTTACAATTTATTAGATTTAATTAAAACATCTAGTAATAATTAGAATAATGAAATATGCATGTTTTCTAAAATTATTTATGGTAATTTAAGTTATTAGCATGTTTCAAGTTAATATATGATTAGGATATTCTAGAATTTGACAACCAAGTTGTACTTTTCAATATACGGGGGGATTAATTTTAAGATGATTTCATGACATTCTTTCAAAAGTTTTGTATTTTCATATTTTTGAAGGATTATAAGATTTACTATTTATGTTATGTTTAAGTTAATGTTCAGATGATGTATTTATGTATTGGGATGTGTTGAAAACCATAGTTAAAAGGATATTTAGTGATTAGCCTTATTTCAAGGATGTCTATAATATTTATTTTTGAAATTATATCAATGTGGCTTTGAAAAACAAAACTTTTATGTCAAGTAACAACCTATCATATCTAGCTAGGCTGTAGGACTAAATTCCAAGATCGAAGGATGATTATGGTTTCATGCCTACTAATGGACTGTGTGATGTCATGATTAATGTGTAATTATTTTCGGTTAAATAATTGATGAATAAATATTAATGATAAACCAGTATATTTTCTTTTTATGTTTGTAGATTAATTTATTAACCATATTGACCGTGGAAGACAGTTAGAGAAAAATGGTTAGACTTTTCGCTCTTTTCTAGGCCTAAATATCCATTAAATGTGTATTTTAGTGCTTCAGGAATCAAAGATAATTTTTTTATCCATTTGATGATGTATTGGATGAATTGGAAATTGATATAAACATAAAAAAGGAAGAAATTGTTTTTATATATATATGTTAAGTAAGTATAATTCCTTACATTCTTGTTCAATAAAAGAATTAACCAATATTAGGAAAATGATCAAAAACATGTTTTCCTAATTCCTTATTTTTTGTTGAACCATTTTCCTTTTAAATCATCACAAATTTATGACTTTGAGACCCTTAACTTTTTATTGACCATTCACTTGTTTTTTATTGATGACCTTAATAACTCCCTATAAATGTTTATCGTTATCTCTAAAGTCCATATTTTAACTTTCCACCAATATTCTCCTTATGTGGAATCCTAGTTAAATGTTACTTTGGGTAGTCATTATGATTCCAACATTCCCTTTTTGAAGGATTTTTTAATACTAAATTTTACTCTATGGGTTTCTATGAAAAGAACTTTAAAGTATTAAACCTTTGATTACCCAAAATAATTTTGACGGTGAAATTAGTTTTATACAGCGTATAATGTAAAATATTGATATTTTGTGAATGATTTTTTCTAATTGATTTAATCTTTTTGATATTTTCTACTTCACACAAAACAAAAAAAATATTTATTTATATTAAATAACAAAATTTAGATTGTGTTATACTCAACACCAGGTTAATCATGCACTACACACAACATAAAGTTTATTTTTCTCTATACGAAACACCAATTTTAGTTTACATTATACATAAGAATAACTTTTCTCAATGGCTTGCATAACATGCAAAAGATATTTTTAACAAAAAATAATATATTATTAAAAAATTTATTATTTAGTGCAACAAGATATAAATTATCCATCATTTTTGAGGTTATGAATAGGATTAAATAACATATGAAAATACTTGGTTTAATTAATTTTTTATAAATTAATTAGAAATGAATATAAGAACCAATTCAATATAAAGGGAATGCTTTTATAAAAATGACTTTTATGCTCACAAATGAATTTTATCTGAATAAATAAAACTATTTATTATTGTTGAATGATATTAATGATATATATATTTTATATATTCAATAAAATATTTTTTACATTTATCTAATATATTTTATAGGCATAAAATATGAACAAACATAATATTACACATAAAAACCTATATTTTTATAAGTGTTGTATTATCACCTTTTAATGGAGATTCTATTTTAAATATATATTTTTGAAATTTTATAAAATATTTATATTTAAATAAAATTATTTTTTTATGGATAAATATAAAGATTAAGCTATGGTAATTTTTTGGTATTTTTCTTTGAAGATTTATTTTTTGAGGAATAGTGAAAAATACTAAATTTTAATTCTATAATGTTTTTTCTTATAGTTTTTTATAAGGATAAATTATATTAAAATATATTTAAATTATAATTAGATAAAATATACATCAATTACTCCAATTTAGTTCATTTTAATCAATTTCACGTTAAAATTGGATATAAAAACATTTGAATCTTCTAGCCATTTTTACTTTAAAAATCCCATTTGTCGTACCATCTCTGAGATTAAATTTAAATTAATTTCATAAAATGTATTATTAAAATCTATAAAATGTATTATATATTTGGAATCAGAATAATATAAAATTGATAATAAGTTATACTTAGTTTTTGACCAGAAATATTATTGAAAGTAATTAAAATTAATTACAATGATTAAGGGGAAAATTAGCTTAATAAAGGACAAACCCAAAAACTGAAGGCCCAAAACAACCTAGAAAGTTTTTCCAAAATCCAATTTCTCGAAATATTTATACCCTATCCTACCTTTTATAAATTTTATTCATTATAAGATCCACTTTACATAGTAAAAACATTGGACGAATTCTCTTTCCAAAAATTTAAAATAATACCACTCATCCTCCACTATAAAGAATCACTCACCCCTCCCACTTCCACACACATTTCAAAACACTTTTGGTTGACTAATATCTTTAAAAATATCTCCTTAAAAATTCTCCATGTAACATATATTCTTAAAATTGGGAATAAATACATCCAAGGAATCCCTTTGCTGCAACCCAAAAGGAGTTACCCGAATAAGACGTAACATCTTCCCTCAAACTCCTTTGTTTTATTTTCATTCTCCACCACCTAAATATTACTATTTAATAATTATATAATAACATATTTATCCTTAATATACTAAAATATTTTTATTTAAATGGTAATATCCTCACTTAAACACACTTCCATCTAATGGGTAATGAACTTACCCTTTTTATGAAAGGTGAATTACCACCTCAAAAAATGATGTTGTTCATTTTTTCATTACCACCTATCTTGATTTGAAATTATAATGGAAACTATATTTTTATAATAGATATATATTATATTTATGATTTATTTACACATCATTAGTTATTATATAATTCCTACTTTCATTATTTCCATTTTTTGTAAATGTGATAACTTTATTTGGGGAAGTGTGGACTATCGCCTACTCAAAGTGATGTGATTCATTCACACTTAACAAAGAATTTTTTATGGATAGGTTTATTAAAAATTTATGATATATATGATATGATAATTATACAAGAATTATATTATATATATACATATATACAAATATTTCATTTACTTTATTTCTTTCAATACGGCAATAAAACAGAAGTCGCATTCATGTGTACGTACGACCTATTATCTCCATGAACGGTGTATTCCATTTATTATTAATATATTTTATAGATAACTATAAATATTTATATACTAAATATATATGATCTATTAATCATGTTTTACATTCCATAAATAAGTAAACCATGATCTATGTAAGAGGATAAATAATAAAAAATCAAAACATATATAAAAAACAAAGAGGTTATTACCGAAAGCATTAATTTAACATGGAATTGTTAATAAATAGGTAATATAAATTCATAAGTGATTGTTATATGATATTATATATAAAAATATTTTTATTTGGTATATGTATAAGAAAATTATATTTATTATAAAATAGTTTTGAATTTATACCAATAAAATCAAGACATAAGGTAAGGGAATCTCATCTAACTTTTTATTTCCATGAGATACATGCCTTATTCACCACTCATTTAATTTTTATTGTGTGTATAATTCCCATGGATGTATTCTTTGATTATTATAAATAATTTATTTTTTTTACATATCCATTTTATTTTTTTTCTTTCATGGTGGGTTATGTTTCAAAAGTTACCAAATCGCTATTGTAATTTTATCCCAATTTTCCTTTTTTGAGACACATGACATGGTATTAACCAATATTTTTATATTAGTTATATATAAAACCTTTGAAATTTTATATCTTGAATCTCCTTCTTATAATTATTTTTTATACTTAATTTAATGTTATTATTTCAATTTTATTATTATTTAGAGTTACTAAATTAGTAAAGTTGTATAGATTTATTCTCATCGTTTCTTGAGATTTTTTATGACTATGATTCCATTTAAGAAATATTATGATCCATATGTTAATAAATATCATGAATTTTACTACCCTATGGATATTAATGTTATATACAACTAATGGTACAATTTTTTCCACTCTTTGGTACTAAAGATAATTAATAAAAAAATATGTAAATATTATTTTATTTCTTTCTTAGTCAGAAGTATGTGTTCATTCAAAAAAAAATTTCTAATTGATGTTTTCAAATAATTTTTACTATTATTTAATAATGTTTAATGGAATTTTTTACCCATGTATTACATTTTTTTAAAAATGTTTTTAAAATGAATCTTTTTGTCATTTACCAGGCAAGGAACTTTTCTGAACTTTTAAGGTACAAAAGGAATGTTCAGCATGTATAGACTTACTCACCATCATGATTATCATTTACCTGATGCTTAAATTAAATATTTATGTGATTATTTATTTATAATAAAAAAAATCCTAATTTGATTTAATTTTTTTTATTTTAAATAGGTATTAAATGAAAAATGGTGTTAAAAAATTGTTTACAAAGTATTTTAAATTATTTTCAATGCTTCCTTTATATGTAATCAGAAGGTTGTTTTCAAATAAAAGGATTCCAGTGTTACTCTATTTTATTATTATTCCACTATACATCTGTATGGAGTTAGTTGGGTGTGTTCATTGAGGTACTTTTAGAAAAGGTAACCCATTTTAGTTATGTATTCTCAAAACATTTCTCCATCTCTTAGATTATGGATGTGAGCTTGGGGTTGTGGCGGCCAAGTCATCCACCGGTTAGGCGGGCCCAGGTGGTTTAAGTCATTATAGACTAGGATCCTAGTTTTTTCGACCATGGTTCAATATTAAGAGGGTTTTCCTCTTATGAATGTTGGTTGCGAATTTATAGAAACATTGTCAAAGTGTCTCTATTTTGGATTTTAGACCATATAACCTAGTTTTGGTATATGAATCATATATGATTTATTACTTTGACTATCCATATTGAGTTAGATACCCATATATATATATATATATATAAATGAAAATTTGACATTGTTATAAAATGATTACTTTTTGGATGCCTATGCAAAGAAACATAGCTAGGTTATATATTTAGGATCTTAATGATGATCAAATGAGTGATGAGGACTCAATTCAGGGGAAATCACTAGAGATATTTCCTTTAGGAGGTAAGGTAAAAACACCCATGTCTATCGAGAAGTATGTTATTCTAGATGAGTAGGTTGGGGGTGTGTGTAGTATTATTAATGCCATGGGTTCTAGTGCAAGAGTATGTTGATGTTTCATGGTGAGCTAGATCCCCAGTTAGTGGGGGATCATATTGAGTTGGTAATTTTAGTTTTCAAAAAAATATTGATCCAAAATGGTCAGATTATTACACTAGTATCTTGTCTTTTCAATGGAGGAGTTGGGTGTAAGAACCCAGTTCTTATTTTAGAGGTACGGGCTTCTTCTTTTTTCCTTTTCCTTAAGTGTCTGGAGAAAATATGAAAAATGGGGAAAATACTAAATTTTGGAACTACACTCCGTGTACTTTGTTTTTTCGGCTTAAAAAAAGTAGTAGCCTCCTCATTTGGCAGAGGAGGCTTTTGAGCCATTTTGGAGCCAAAGGAGGAGGCCGGATCTTTGAAGATCCCTCGGGCGTTCATCTGGAATCCGTTTTGTCTTCGGATGATCTCGTTGGAACCGCACGGGTAAGCCCTCTCCTCTCCTGGTACCGTTCTTACTAATTCTCCTCCTAACGTAAGTTATTTACGTATCAATGGGTTTTGTTCTTCGTCAGATCTACGATGTTCTTGGGCGTTTCTGTAGTTGGCATTTTGGTATAGCATTCGTTGGCATATAAGGTAGGTGGCTTGGTGTTTAGTTTTCTAACTATTGTGTGTTTTTTGCATTTTTGTGCCACAAACCCATGTTGGGGTGTCGTGTGGCTGAGGTCGTTGCAATATTAAACACCTAGAATTGATTAGGTATTTAATTATGATATTAAAATGCTGGTTGGGATCATTGCTTGGATCCAGGACCATCCCAAGGGGTGCGTTCCTCTGTTTAGTCGATTGGGCAGGATACCCAAGGCTATTCCTTGTTTAAATTATGCATTACTTTTTCCTTGAGAGTAATTGTATTCAAATTGCATGTTTATATGTTGGGCATGGCCCAGTTACCTGTTTAGCCTGAGGGCGTTTTTGTATTTATCCTGAGGGTGTGGTTACTATATTATCCTGAGGGCATGAATATTTTAGCCTAAGGGCTGTCGTTATTCCGCCTGAGGGCAACCATTCATGCCTAAGGGCTTGAATTTTCTGCCTGAGGGCGACACTTCGTATGCCTGAGGTTGATAATTCTGTTACAATTCCGTAGGGCTATATTTTGTATAGCCTGAGGGCGAGATTCTGTATAGCCTGAGGGCGTGGTTTTACTATATTAGCCTGAGGGCCAGATACTGGTTGGCCTGAGGGCGTAGTGCTATTGAGCACAGAATGATACTAAATTTAATGGATTAAATGAATAATAAAATGTCAATTTAATTGTTAAGTTAGTTACTTTTTAGTACTGCTTGCTTTATTTCATTTTACTATTGCACACTGTTGTTTCATGCTTACACATAGTTGGGCACGGGCCTTTGGTGGGTTCCTACTAAGATATATTTCTCACACCCTGTTTGGGTCATGCTTTTAGGCCCAAACAGATTACGTTGATGCAGGTGTAGACAGGGGAAAGAGTCCCTATACAAGTACTTGACTGTTTCTGAGGAGTATGAGGGCATGGGACCGAGCCTAGGCTCGCGATGCCGCTGCCAGCTATTTTTCTTGTTTTGTTGTACTCTGTATTTTGTTGTACTGTATTGATGTATAACATGTTCTGACTATTTTCTTAGAACTTGAAACATGTAGCATCACCACTTATATATTGTTGGTTAGATCCACTGCTGTAGTTATTTCAGTTGTGTATGTTTACTGCTTCTGTTGTCGTTGTATGTTTATTCTGTATTCCGCTGCGCTACACTTTGAAAAATGAGGGCATAGTTTCCCCACTATCAGACCTGGGCCCTCGCTGCTAGTCGGCAGCCTCTGGCGTTTGGGGAAATGTGCTTGAGGTCTTGTGGCGAATGAGGCTCAGGGCATCCGTTGCGTGGCACCCGGGTCCGGGACGTTACAAAGTTGTATCATAGGGTTTCTTTTCTTTGACTTGCAATTTGGAGCTGTAGTCAGGGATAGGACAGAACGGTAGTTGGAAATAAGCCATGCCCGGGCATAGCTAACCCGTGTACATGGAAATGCTAGTCTACCTCGTATTTTTCATTATTTTGATTTTGTAATTTTACGGTTGATATGTTTTCACCATTGGGTGACACACTTGGATTGTGCTGTTTAGATTTTATCTGTGAGTTCTATTTAGTTGCAACCTGATGAGATGAGGGTATGTCGCCTCATTCATCATATAGCCACATGCTAGATATCACATGCCATGCATAGTTTCCATGCCATGTAGGTGCATTAGAATTTTCATGTTGTTGTGATAGTTGTTGTTCTAATAAAGCATGTTGTTGTGATAACTGCTTGATAAATACATGCCTTGTGATATGGTATGTTTGTTGGATATTTTTTATAAAATGGACGCCAAACATTGGTTTTTGGGGATTATGGGCCCCCATTGACCGGAATTTGGTGGATCATTGAATGTTTGTTGGTTATAACACATATAAGATGTCAAACTTTGATTCATGGGGAGTATGGGCCGCCACGGGTCAGAATTTGACACTTAGGTGTTAGTTTCAGTATTTTCTGGGTTCCGGGGAAGTTTTTGAGGCATACTATCCGGAAAACCTAGAATACACGCCATGTAGGACCTCATACACGTCATGTGTGTTCTTTTGTTCAGGAAGAAAAATGAACTTTTTCAGTACACACCATGTACCCTGAGCACACACCGTGTAGTCCCTCTTCGTGTCACAAACCGTGTGGGCGGCGACATGGGTTGGGGAAAGGCTTGGGTAAAACACGCCGTGTAGTTTTTGTACACACTATGTAGTGTGACCCGGAGTCCAGTCGTGTAACTAACAACACGGGTCGGTGAACTCCATGATAGAACACGTCATGTCAATAATAGACACGCCGTGTAGTGTGACTTGGGAACTTGGCCGTGTAGCTAACAACACGGGATGGTGTCACCTCTCCCTGAACACGTCGTGTACCTGTGGGACACGCCCTGTAGTCTTGTCCGAGGACAGACCGTGTGGAGTTAGCCATGTGGCTGGGAAGTGGGATGGTGTACACGCCGTGTGAGGGTGTAACACACCGTGTAGTGTTAAGCTGAGTATTCGGCCGTGTCATAGACGACACAGGCAGTTGTAAAATAACACCATACACGCCGTGTAGATATTATGCATGCCGTGTAGTTTTGTTGAATGGAAGCCATGTGGATTAGCCGTGTAGAAGGACCCGTGAAGGGGAAGGAAAGTTAAGTACACGCCGTGTACTCATTGTACACGCCGTGTAGTCTTGTCTTGAAAATTTTTAAATGCTTTCTTCCTCTTGTTTTCCTTGTGGTTCCTTGATTTCCGATCTTAATAATCAGGAATCTGAGGCGTCCTATTGACCTTGTAGAGTCATGTCACCTAGACGACCACGAGTTGTTCACCATGAGAGCGATGATGATTATACTCCAAATATGGTGGGCCATGGGCTACCAGTTGATCCTCCTGCAGAGCCAGATACGGCGCCAGCTGCTATACTGGACACAGGAACGGAGGCGCAGTTCCGTGAAGGCTTTATGCGGTTCATGCAGACCTTTTAGGGAGCACCGCAGGCTGCCACATCTATTGCTGAGCTGACACGTATCTTTCAGCAGCAGCATCCGCCTATGTTTTCAGGGGATGGAGGACCACAGGCAGCGGAGTCTTGGTTAGGGTCGATGCAGACTATTTTTGAGTATCTTGAGACGTCTCCAGGGAGGAGGGTCAAGCTCGCGACTTACATGCTGCGTGATTCCTCCAAGAGGTGGTGGGATGTTACCACCCAGTTAGAGCATCACAGATACATGGCATGGGAAGATTTTCAGGCAGTCTTCTATGAATTATTCTTTCCCGAGACGCTGAGGGCAGATAGATGTCAAGAATTCATGAATCTGCAGCAGGGCACTCTGTCAGTGATGGACTATTCTGTTCATTTTACAGAGCTTCAGCGATTTGCACCCGTGCAGGTGGCTGATGAGACGTTGAGATCCATATGTTTTGAGGATGGTCTTCGGTATGAAATCTGAGCACTGATAAATGTTTTCAGGTTGCCTACTGTACCCGGTATTGTAAACCAGGCGCTGATTTCTGAGAGGAACCTGCGAGAAGCTAGTGGTGTGGGCTAGGGCGGTTTAGCACTAGTTTCTGGTACTATTTCTGCTGGCAATAGAAAGAGATAGATGGAATTCTCTCAGGGTGGCAGTACCAGCTAGGCAGCTTCTTCAGGTGGCCCGATCAGGTGCTACCAGTGTGGCAGAGAGGGGCACAAGAGACCGCAGTGTCTACGAGACCCAGCCGAGTGCCGAGCTTGCGGCAAGATGGGTCATCTGCAGCACTTTTGCAGGGCGATGCTACCAGTGGCTAGTGAGAGCAGTTCTGTGAAGACTCCACATGCAGGAGTAGGACCAGTGGATTCTTACCAGTCTGGGAACTGGAATACGTCAGGGCTTGCAGGCAGAGATGGTGGTCATGGCCGTGGTAGCCAGACACCAGGATCGCAGAGGCAGCAGATCAGGACAGCTCAGGGTAGCCAGGTTGTGTCGTAGGGTTGTGGCACTGGGCAGGCATATGCAGTGCAATAGACCCAGTAGGAGTAGGATCTTGGACCATCTACAGTCAGAGGTACTATTCTAGTATCTTCTGTTTTATCTTCAATACTTTTTGATACGGGTGCTACGCATAGTTTCATATCTCTACCCATAGTGGAGAGCCTTGGGCTTGGTGTTTCTACTTCTTCTGATATCATGACGCTAGACACTCCGTTGGGGACTAAGACATTTGGTGAGCGTCAGTGCAAGGAGTTCCCCCTTGAGGTTGGTGGGTGTCACTTCCTTTGGGACCTCTATGTATTGGAGATGAAGAACTATGATATCATTATCGGGATGGACTGGTTGGTTCCCTTTCGAGCCTTTGTAGACTGCTATCGTCATAGGGTGTGTTTCACATCACCAGAGGGCGGAGAGTTTCTATACAAGGGTGAATGGGATGTTCAAGCGAGTCGAGAATGACCAGAGCATCATGGGTGAGGTGGAGTCACAACCCAGATAGTGAGTTTGTACCTGGATGATCAGGGGACTTGTCAGACAAATTTCCTTCGAGTTGTCGATGGTTTCAGGGATGTCTTCCTGGACGACTTTTCAGGTCTACCTCCGGTGCGTGAGGTGTATTTCTCTATTGATCTAGTTCCAGGAGCAGCACCGGTGTCAATTCCTCCTTATAGGATGGCCATGCCTGAGTTGCAGGAGCTCAAGAGGTAGTTAGAGGAGTTGCAGGCAAAGGGATTTATCCGACCCAGTACTTCTCCTTGGGGTTCTCCAGTCCTTTTTGCGAAGAAGGCGGACAGTACCCTTAGACTTTGTGTGGATTATCGGAAGCTGAACCAGTTGATGGTTAAGAACCGATATCCCTTGCTGAGGATAGATGATCTATTTGATCAACTTTGTGGAGCACGAGTGTTCTCGAAGATTGACTTGTGATCGGGATATCATCAGCTACGCGTTAGACCATCTTATATACCTCTCACAGCTTTCAAGAGTAGGTATGATCTATATGAGTACTTTTTTATGCCGTTCGGACTGACGAACGCGCCAGCAGTTTTCATGGCTATGATGAATCATGTGTTCCATCTGTATCTTGATTCATTTGTGTTAGTATTCGTGGAAGAAATCTTGGTGTACTCTCACACTCGACACGACCATGCCGCCCATCTTGAGATCGTATTGATTACATTGATAGAGCATCAGCTATATGCTAATCTCTCAAAGTGCCACTTTTGGATGGACTAGAATCACTTCCTGGGTCATATCATCTCAGAGGTAGGAGTTGCATTAGACCCAGAGAAGGTGAGAGTAGTAGTTTCCTAGGAGCAGCCTAAGAATGTGTTTGAAATACGGAGTTTATTAGGGTTGGGTAGTTACTATAGACGCTTCATACAAGACTTCTCCCGCTTAGTAGCACCGTTGACAGGTCTGACTAAGAAGGGTGTGATGTTTGTTTGGTCAGAAGCTTGCGAGACAG
Source organism: Viscum album (assembly GCA_963277665.1). Taxonomy (NCBI): domain Eukaryota; kingdom Viridiplantae; phylum Streptophyta; class Magnoliopsida; order Santalales; family Viscaceae; genus Viscum; species Viscum album. The sequence goes on along the minus strand of OY728134.1, from coordinate 1,080,651,180 downwards.
CTTTTCAGGACCTGAACGGAAGGCTGACATCAGCACCGATTCTGATACTCCTAGAGAATGGGAAGAGCTATACAGTTTACTGTGATGCATCAGGTATTGGGATGGGAGTCGTTTTAATGTAGGGTGATCGAGTTGTTGCGTATGGGTCTCGTCAGTCGAGGGAACATGAGAGGAATTACCCGATGCATGATCTCGAGTTTGATGAAGTTGTGCATGCATTGTGCTATTGGAGACACTATCTATTGGGAGAGCATTTTGTGGTTTTCATCGACCACAAAAGCCTCAAGAATATCTTTACTCAGCATGACCTGAATCTGAGGCAGAGAAGGTGGGTTGAGTACCTACAGTCCTTTTATTTTGAGCTTGCCTATACACCTGGTAAAGGTAATGCAGTAGCTGATACACTGAGTAGGAAGAATCACATACAGGCAGTGCAGGAGGCCAGTGGTGAGTGGAAGCTCATGGATTTGTTCTTTGAGATGCATCTGGAGGTGCATGAAAGTCAGGGGCAAACTTATCTTTCCTCCTTAGCTGTGACTTCTACCCTCCTGGATAGAGTGAGGATGAGGCAGCTATCAGATTTAGAAGGCCTTTTTCTACGAGAGTCGGTGGAAAGTGAGGACCCACCTCTGATTTGGATGATAGGCGATGATAAAGTTTTTCATTTCCATGTATGAGTATGGGTTCTAGGGGATATACACGAGGAGTTGATGTGGGAGTTTCATGCTTCAGCTTGGGCAGTTCATCCCAGGGTTACCAAGATGTACCGAGACATGAGACATCAGTACTGGTGGCTGGGTATGAAGAGAGAGATAGCTGGGTTTGTTACGAGATGTTCCACCTGTCAGCAGGTGAAGGCAGAGCATCAAAGACCGGCTGGACTGTTACATCAGTTACCCATCCCATAGTGGAAATGGGATGATGTTGCGATGGATTTCGTGATGGGATTGTCGAGGTCACCTCGAGGCAGTGACGCTGTGTGGGTTGTTGTGGACAGACTCACGAAGGTAGCTCACTTCATTCCGATCAAGGAGACCTTCGGTGCAGACAAGCTCAAAAGGATTTATATCCGAGAGATTGTATGTATTCATGGGGTCCCTCGTTCTATCATTTCAGATAGGGACTCTTGCTTTACATCTCGTTTCTGGTAGAGTTTTCAGAGGGCACTTGGTACACAGGTGCTTCTGAGCACAGCATACCACCCTCAGACAGATGGCCAGTCAGATCGGACGATACAGGTGCTAGAGGACATGCTGCGCGCATGCATCCTAGACTTTGGGGGCTCTTGGGAGAAGCACATACCCTAAGTCGAGTTTTCCTATTACAATTGTTTTCAGGCGACTATTGAGATGGCACCATACTAGGCTTTATATGGTAGGCCATGCCGATCACCTTTGTGCTGGTTAGAAGCAGGTGAGGCAGCTTTACTAGGGCCAAAGCTCATGCATGAGACATCTGAGTAGTTCTAGTTGATTCGGAAGCGGATGGCTACCGCGCAGTCTTGTCAGGAGTCTTATGCTGATCGCCGGAGATGACCTTTGGATTTCATGGTCGGGGATCAGGTTTTCTTGTGTGTCTCACCGAGTTTGGGACACAAGTGGATCAGGAGATAGGGTAAGCTTTCACCGAGGTATGTGGGACCATTTTAGATTCTGGAGAGAGTCGGGATGGTTTCATATCGGTTGCAGTTACCACAGCGGTACCGAGCCATGCACGATGTCTTCCACTTGTCTCAGTTGCATCGCTACCATTCAGACCAATATCACACCTTTCAGTCAGAGGAGGTTGAGCTTCATCATGATGTATCCTTTTAGGAGCATCTGATCCTTATCTTTGACAGGAGCATGAAGGTTCTCTGAGTCCAGTCAGTTCCTCTCGTACGGGTGCTATGGCAGCATGGCCGAGTGCAGGACAAGACCTGGGAACGGGAGGCCGACGAACGTGCTCAGTGGCCAGAGCTATTTTGAGCTTATTCATCACCACCCTTGGAAGGTAAATTTGGGGATAATTGTTATAAGGGGGGAAGTTTTTAAGAAACCGGTTCTTATTTTAGAGGTATGGGCTTCTTCTTTTTCCTTTTCCTTAAGTGTTTGGAGAAAATATGGAAAATGGGGAAAATCCTAAATTTTGGACCTACACGCCGTGAACTTTGTTTTTTCGGCTTAAAACAGGAAGTAGCCTCATAATTTGGTAGAGGAGGCGTTTGAGCCATTTTGGAGCCAAAGGTGGAGGCCGGATCTTTGAAGATCCCCCAGGCGTTCATCTGGAATCCGTTTCATCTTCAGACGATCTCGTTGGAACCACACGGGTAAGCCCTCTCCTCTCCTGGTACCGTTCTTACCAATTCTTCTCCTAACATAAGTTATTTATGTTTGAATGTGTTTTTTTCTTCGTCAAATCTACGCCATTCTTGGGCATTTCTAGAGTCGGCGTTCGGGTATAGTGTTCGTTGGCGTATAAGGTAGGTGGCTTGGTGTTTAATTTTCCAACTGCTGTGTGTTTTGTGTGTTTTTGTGCCACGAGCACATGTTGGGGTGTCGTGTGGCTGAGGACTTTGCTATATTAAACACCTATAATTGATTAGGTATTTAATTATGATATTAAAATGCTGGTTGGGATCATTGCTTGGATCCAAGACCATCCTGAGGGGTGTGTTCCTCTGTTTAGCCAATTGGCCAGGATACCCGAGGGTATGCCTTGTTTAAATTATGCATTACTTTTTCCTTGAGATGAATTGTATTCAAATTTCATGTTTATATGTTGGTCATGGCCCGGTTACCTGTTTATCCTGAGGGCATTGTTTTATTTATCCTGAGGGCGTGGTTACTATATTATCCTGTGGGCATGGTTGTTTTAGCCCGAGGGCTGTCGTTATTCCACCTAAGGGAAACATTTCTTGCCAGAGGGCTTGAATTTTGTGCCTGAGGGCAACACTTCATATGCATGAGGGTGATAATTCTGTTGTAATGCCTGAGGGAGAGATTCTGTATAGCATGAGGGCGAGATTCTGTATATCCTAAGGGCATGGTTTTACTATATTAGCATGAGGGCGAGATACTGGTTGTCCTGAGGGCATGGTGCTATTGGGCATAGAACAATACTAAATTTAATGGATTAAATGAATAATAAAATGTAAATTTAATTGTTACGTTAGTTACTTTTTAGTACTGCTTACTTTATTGCATTTTACTATTTCACACTCTTGTTGCATGCTTACACGCAGTTGGGCACGGGCCTTTGGTGGGTGCCTACTGAGATATATTTCTCACACCCTGTTTGGGTCACGCTTTTTGGCCCAAACAAATTATGTTACTGCAGGTGTAGATAGGGGAAAGAGTCCATATATAGGTACTTGACTGTTTCTGTGGAGTAGGAGGGCATGGGACCGAGCCTAGGCTCGCGATGCCGCTGCTAGCTATTTTTCTTTTTTTGTTGTACTCTGTTTTTTTTATACTGTATTGATGTATAAAATGTTCTGGATGTTTTCTTAGAACTTAAAACATGTAGAAACATCACTTATATACTGTTGGTTATATCCACTATTGTAGTTATTTCAGTTGTGTATGTTTACTGCTTCCGCTGTCGTTGTATGTTTATTCTGTATTCCGCTGCGCTACACTTTGACAAATGAGCGCATAGTTTCCCCACTATCAGACCTGGGCCCTCGCTGCTAGTCAACAGCCTCTGGCATTTGGGGAAATGCGCTTGAGGTCTTATGGTGAACCAGGCTTGGGGCACCCGTTGCGTGGCACCCGGGTTCGGGACGTTACACTGGGTTCTTGTGGAGTCTAGAAATGTAGACAGAAAATGAGGAAACACCCTTATTGTTCAACTTCTAGTAGTTGTTTCATGAGCAGTAGTACCCCTTGTTATTGTTCTCAGTTTTTATTAGAGAGATTTTTGATCCATAGTAATAAGGGATGATAGTTTTTGAGTATTTCATGAGGTTTAATGACCTTATGAAGTGCTACATAAAAATGATTCAAGATGGTTACATTCCATCACAGAAGTTCGAGTAGGGTCTCTGTAGATACATCCTTCATTGTGTGGCACCTATGTACATTCCCACATATTCTAGAGTGCTAGATACAGTCATTGTGATATAAATATTCAATAAGAGGGATTAAATGTATATGTATCCATTAATAGGTATTCCATGACTAAGTCGCCAACACTGGATGGAAGATGACATGTGTTGATACACATGTGGCATACCCATGCTCATACTCAGGCACAAGGTCATGCCACTTAAGGACAAGGTGACTTTGATCTGGTAGATTCTATGTATGTGACAGGATAGGTCACCAGAAATATAATTTCCTAACCTAATATACTAAAGATGGTAATCATATAGTGGATCGACTACCATGGAAAAGGCAGCACCGTGATCAGGGTTCTCCAAGGCAAGACCAAGGCATCCCCACAGGGAGGTGGAACTAGTAGAGGAGTATATATTTATCTAGGATTAGGAGATGATAGTGGTTAATAAAATTATGAGATACATCCACCACCACCACAAGGATTCCCATGTTAGGATTAGGGACTTAACAATTAAGGTTACATGCAACTGTATGGTTTGGATACTTATGACCCTATAGCTCATGAGATGATTAGAGGTATGATATGGGTTTATTATACTCTTTCTTTAGTAATATTAGCCATTTGTGTGATTAATTAATTCATCTGCTTACTCTTAATATGATATCTGGAGCACCCATTCGAGACATTATGCCAATAAATGTTTCTTGAGGTTCCTACATTGAACACTTCTTTGATATCACTTATCTACCAAAAGCATGAGTTATCACATGTTGGAGATAGATTATCGTGGGACCACTTGGTAATCATGAAGTTACGATATAATTTCATCTTGGGTATGGATTATTTTTCCATGGAAATATCATAGATTGAATGTCTCTATAGATGAGTCAGATTCCTTGGAATAGATCATATGAGATTATCCTTTATGGGATAAAGACATCTCATGGTGGAATGAGTGGGTAATGAAATTAAGAAGCTAAAACCATCACCCACCAGTTTGAAATATTATCCCTTGGTGTAAAGGTCACTTTAAGAATCTGGGTTCCTTCAGTCATGGAGTATCATATGGGTGTATTTACTGAAGAATCTCTGAGACTACCTTCATGGAGGGAGATGATGTTTTGCATATACTTGCACCCAAAGAACGCTCTCATATCTTCTGTGGAATATCAGATGACCCCTACCAAGAAATGAGAGATAAGGGTGTAGTTAAAAAACTTTTGAGAGAAGATATTTATAAAACCCAGTGTTTCCCCTTTTGTAGCATCAATTTTTATTTAAATTAGGTGGATTTGAGATTCCAGGGTTTTTTATTATCATAATCTAAACCAAGACATGATAAAGAACAATAATTCCATAAAAAGGACTGGTGACCACTTTGACCATTTTTGAGGAATGAGATGGTTCTTGAAGATATATCTAAGGTACAACTACTACCGGTTGATGGTTTGTGAGGTTGATATTCCAGATATGGTATTATGATATCACTACACACACTATGGGTTCTAGGTTATGCCTTTAGGTGTGATGAATTACACCTATGTGTTTATGGACATGATGAGCTGGATCTTCCATCCATACATGGGTTAATTTGTGGTCTCCATCGTGGATAAAATAATTATATACTCTTCCTTAGAGGATTATAATGCATAGCACCTAAGTATGGTAATAGATTTTTTTCGAGGGAAATGACATTATGGAAATCTCTTGAGGTGGTATTTTTTGATCCAAAAGGTTCAATTTATAGGTAATTTCATAATTGAGCATGTATTAGTTATGGATTAAAAAATATTGATACTGTGAAAACATGGGATCCATACAAGAGAATGTCATTGGTGTAGAGTTTTATCATATTGGAAGGGTACTACAAGTGGTTCCTCAAAGACTTATCTAGGATTGTATCCACATTGACAATCCCAACATGAGAACAGAAGTCGTTTATCTCGACTGAGTAGTTTCATAGATCCCTTGGAGGACTTGAGGTTGGGTCTAACAAGTGCTCCGATTTTGATAATTTTGTGGGACAGTGTAGCATATATAGGGTTTTTGGATCCCTCTAGTACTATTCTCAACCACGTATTAACATAGAGGTTGTAAGTGATCAAATATGGGTTGAGGTAGTTGAGACCCAATGATCATAACCACATGACTCATGAACTTGAGTTGGCAGTGGAAGTCTTTGCTCTGAGGATGTGGAGGAACTAACTTCTGGGAGAGTGATTTATTTTTTACCCAAACCATTAGAGTATCAGGTATGTTATCATGTAAATAAATTATAACCTAAGATATAGGTTCTCGTAATAGTTCCTATTATACTATGACTTTGAGATAGCCTATACTCATGGTAAGGGAAACATGGTGGAAGATTCCCTTAGTAGGAAGTCTCATTCTCATCTTGTGTAAGAGGCGTCTGAGAAGTTGGATTCATTATATCAGAACCTGGTGGAGGAGAGGGGTATATCTTATATTTGGCTAATAGTGCTGACTATTTTTCTTATTTATTTTTTAAGGGAGGCTCTGTTGGTAGACATAAATAGAAAAGTCCTACATGACTATATATCCTCAGGAGAATCACTATATGGATTCGTTGAAGGAGGGAATCATGTTATCCTTTTCCATATATGGATGGTGGTTTCATTTATGTTTTGAGGGGAGGTGATGAGGGAGTTTTACACATATCATTTAACTATATATCCCGGTGTAGGGAATATGTAAAAATAACTTCACTTGTAGTTTTGGTGGGATAACATGTGGCAGATCATGGACACATTCATCTCTTAGTGTCACACATGTTAGTAGGTGAATGTGATGAACCAGGTTCCAGATGGGTTTTTGTAGCCTATTGAGATCCTGGAGTGGAAATGGGAGGGAATATCCTTATAATTTTTTATAGGGATTAAATGGAATATGAGAGGCCATGATTCCTTCAAGCCACCACACATCCTTTCTAATAGCGAGTAGAGTTCAATAGAGATTTTGTGGCAGTTTTACATGTGAGAGATCACATGAGTCCATGGGGTGCCCTTGATTATTGTCAAAACTGTGATGTGAAGTTAAGCACTTGGTTGTGGATAGTCATATAGTAGGAATTTAGAACCCAATTGATAATGAGTATAACTTATAACACCTAGACGAATGCATAGAGTGAGAGAACTATCTTGGTATGGGATGATATGATGAGATATTGAATGTCGTACATAGAATGGGTATGGGAGAATAACTTACCTTTGGTAGAGTTTTATTAAAATAATATCTATCACGTTACTGTCAGGGTTACACATTCCATAACCATAAACTAGAGCCCCTACAGGACACCCTTATACTGGACTGGGATCAGTGAGGCCTCTCTTGTATGGTCAAAGATGGTGAAAGTGACAATAGAGAGAGTCTTGGTGATCCAAAAGTGGACAAGGATAGCTGATATACATTACGAATCTTATGAATATCAACATCATTGGCCTGTGGAGTTCAATCAAGGATACCTTGTCTTCCTGAGAGTATCCCCATGATGGGGATTGTAGAGATTCATCTGGGGTGGAACTATCCCCGAGATGTATTGTCTGTTTGAGATCCTGTAGAGGGTAGGTGAGGTTCATACCGCCTAGGATTACCCCCTCACTTGGATTAGTTACAAGTTTTCATTCATGTGTCACAGCTAAGGAGATACATGAATGATCATATGCATGTCATTGGCTTGGGTATGATGGACATGAGATGATGGTGACACCTTTGTAGAGTATATGATGGTGATCGAAGATTGGTAGGAGAGGAAGTTGTGCAGAGGGTCCATTCACATGTTTCATGTGCTTCAGTGGTATGGGAGCATTCTTGAGAGATCCTATGTGTTGGAGAGCTAGATGCAAGCATAATATCTCTACATTTATCTCAGTTTGTACATTTTAGGGTTGAAATGTTTTAATGGAGGTAATTATGTAGAGATGATATTTTTTCAATTTAGGAATTTGAAATATATTAAGGAATATTTTCAGAGTCTGTTGCTAAGATGACAGGATATTTTGAGGCCCAGTGAGCCCAAAATTAATATTTATAAAAATATTAAAAAAATTAATATCACATTGGTGCAACATTTAAAAAATAATATAATATCTCATGAAATGATTCTCAAATCAGAAATTTTAAACTGCGGTTGAATCTAGAGTGTAGGTTTTACCCTAGGCATGACCTAATGTTAGTCGTCATTGGATGTTCGAGTGAGGTATCTGTTGGAGGATATGTTAAGTGGACTAATCAATTAATTAATTAATTAATTAATTTAATACAAAAAACCTTTTACCCTCTATAAATTTCTTATAATGAAAAATTTCTAGGGTAATCCACATAACCATGTGATTGTTTATTGGAGGTTTCATAGTTTTTTGTTGGAGGATCGAGATCGAATTAAAACCAGTGATTGGATCTAGGATAATCGATCGAAAGTCTAAAAAAAGATCATCTGCATCCCTAGAGAAAAAATTCTTCACCAACGATCAATATATATTTGAGGTGTGTATTTCTGATTGTAGTTTGTTCCCTTGATATTTATATTGAGCATGTTCTTCATTTTTATTATAATGGGATATGGGGCCATAGTTTGACATTGTTGGGTCTGCCAGAAAATGATCGGACCTCCATATTTGTGTTGGATGTATGTACAATGGCTGGATCAATTATTTTTTGGTAGATAAGGATTAATCGTTGGTTTTTATCCTAGATTGTGGATATGAAGCGTCTAAGAGTGGAGACACGACACAAAATGGGAGAGAGAGGCATAATAGTCTTCGATAGGACCATTGCATTCCAATTTATAGACACCATTGCGATGGAATCGATGACCTAAGTACATATTCACCAATTTTGGGTGGTCAATTGGTGCTAGAAGAGGTGATGGCCACATATCTGGATGTTTCATGACATATCTAACCTTATATGAAAATACAAACTATATAGTGTGTGCTGGGATGAACACATGTGGGTTATTACCTTTGCTACAGAAGCTAGAGTTCCAGATGGAGATAAGTATCACATGCCCTATAGGACCCACACCCACTATGTGACTAAGTGATGGCGGCCCGACATGTACTCTGAGAGGAAATTGGAATGATCACCACCAAACACATTGACATAAATAGGTACATGGTCATGTGATGGTACCCATTAATATATTGGTACATGTCTAGGTACAAGGAAAAGTACATAAGCATGTGCTAGTACTTGGGAACAACCATGTACATGACAAGGCCTATCAGACAAGAGAATGACTAGAATTAAAGAAAAAGGCCCTGGGTGGTTGAGACATTTCATGTGGTCCCTGTACATGTTGTGTACGATGACATTTCCATAGATATGTGTTCATAGGAGTCACGAATAGCTGTCGAGGTAGGGCACACACCATGTAGACCCCAATACATGCCGGTACTTGCCTCTATAACCTATTTCTCTCATATATCCTTTATTTGGAGTTAGATTTTGTCCAAAAAATATCTTATCCTAAGTGTTTTTCCATGTAATGTGTGACGATAGAATTCAAGGTGGATTTTGAGATATGACGTGATATTTTCAAAGATTGACACTTATGTGGGTGATAATCAATGATGACAGTGATTAAAGACGATCATCAAAGAGATTCTAGGTAGAGACAGTACTCCACCAGTGCACTAGGGCATGTGTCCTCTACAGTTGGAGATGGTACTCCACTATTAAACTAGGGAGTGGGACTTCTATACTAATTTCTTAGATAGATATGGTACTCCCTTATTGTATCAGGCTATGAGTCTTGTATCCACACTGATTCTAAACACATGTCACACTAGGGTGTGGGTCCTCCATACATGTTGTTAAAATAGAGACAGTTCCCCCTATCGTATTAGGGAATGTTTCCTATATCCACAATAATGATACTCCCTGTTATTACTAGAGTGAGGGTCCTATATACTCATTATCATAGGAAAAAATAGTACTCCACTGTCACACTTGGGTGCGGGTCCTCTATCTACAGATATGGTACTCCAATGCATGGTGGCGGGTCCTCTATACATGTTATTCCATATACAGAGATGTTACTCCCCAACATGGATGAATTTCTAATATCTATTATGATAGTAATGACCTATCATGCTAGGAAGTGGGTCCCCCATATTCTTCACATAATTATAGAGACAATACTCCCCTATATGGATGGGGTTCCTCTATCTATAGAGTGGAATAAACCTATTGTGATAGGGTGTAGTCCCACTATATTTTTGAGATTATGATCCCTAGTGATATTGAGTAGGGGAAAGGTTTGGTTCATCATTCTGGCTTCCATAGACCGAAACACATGATGATGGACATCGATGATAGACCATTGGAGCTATAAGCAGACTCGTCATCCTGGGATCGTCTTTGAGATGCACATCTCATTTCTCTCTCATGTGGGTTTCTTATAAGAGTATATATATATATATATATTTGTGTCATTGATTTTAATTTCCCTATTTCTTTTGGATGTATTGACTAATTCTATCATTTCTTTTATTGCTTCATATCCAATTTTTAGTTTGTTATAATGGGTATGTATATACTCACCCTTGCATGGGATTTTCTCTAATGTTTAATTTCATATGAAGATGATAGATAGTTTGGCAGTGGCATTGGAAGATATCCGGAATACTTGGTTCCATTTGACTATGTATGGTAGTTGGGTCTTAGAGATCATGTTATGGGATCTTATAACTTTATTCTAGTTATTGATAAGTTGGGACATATTTTCAATGAGGGTGTGAATTTTTTCCTTTACTTTTCAAATTGTAATATTATAATTTTCATTTTACCTAGAGGTTATTATATGAATTTTTTGTAATCTAGATCTTACTGTATTTTATTATTATTCCTATTCACATCTACGTAGATATTCTTGGGAGTGGGCCCAAAATTAATTAATAAAATTACTCCAATTTTTGTTATTCCTTCTCCATGCTTGTCACAAAAACCTATCATACAGATGATGGATTGGGGTTGTGTAGGCCTAATGTTCCACCAACTATGTGTTCCCCAGTGGGTTGGGACATTAAAATGGTAGATAAAACATTTTATTTGGAAAGGATGTTAAACCCTTTTAATATTTTGAAAGACATTTTTTGAGAAACCAAATTGAAAAAAGAGTGAGTAAACCTTACTATTTAAAAGATGAAAATGGAAAGATAAATTTAAAATGATGTAAAACATAATTATGTTTCCAAATATAAATCATAACATTGGTGGGAAAATAAAATATCACTGCAGAGGAGAAACCATCATTAAAGTGGGTGACAATTATTTTCAACAATGGCATAATTTTTAATGGGAATAAATTCATCGGGGGTGGTAGATATAAATAAAAAAGTGTCACATTACTCAGAGATAAAGATATGTTACTAGGAAATTAAATCTTATGGTGGAAGGATCCAGTCTTGTAAAGAAGAAATATATGATGATAAATTACAACTCTATAAAGATAGTTGAGTTAACGAAAACATTACCTAATTTAGAATATTTTTGAATCAAAAGGCCATTTAAATAATGAACAAAATGTGGTTCTTAAAACCCAATTATGTTAATTAATATAGAAAAATTAATTCAATATCTAGTATTGACACTATATAAAATAATTTGTGGTGAATAATATCGAACATTTCTTTTGGATTTGAAAAGGAAATAAAGAAACTCATACCTTGTTTCCCACTTGCTCGAGAATTTTCTAACCTCTAATATAATGTACATAAATATCTTCATAAATTAATATATAACCTTATTAATATATATTTCCATCAATAGACATCATTAATAACCATTTATTACATACATATTAGTCTCTTATGGTTTATTTTCATCTTCGGATGCTAGAAACACTAATTTATTGTTCCATACTAGTTTTGTAATCTCATTTTAAATTATTATCTCTTCATTTTTTTCATAATTTATAAATTATCCAAGATAATATAATCATTGGGTTTCAATGATTCAACATGTAAGATTTTAATTATGTGAATGATAAAGGATTAGTTTGTGAAAATAAAAATAGTGAAGAACTAGTTTCAACATATTTAATGATTGAAAGGTGAAATATTAATAGTCATATTAAAAATAATCAAAACCATTATATAATAATTTGTAAATATTAAATAAATTAATATTACTTGATATTAACATTTTATAACTTTATTTAATCATCTATGATATAAATATTATAACATTATTCACTTGGGTGGAAAATCCAACCCCAATGAGGTAGTGGTATAATGATTTTATGAGTAACGACGTGTTTTTATATAATGGTAATATAAATTATACATAATATTAAACATGTGACATGTTTAATATATCTTCATTAACTTTATTCTTAAAACCATCCACGAAGGGTGGTGATGGAAAATGAAATTCATCATTCGTGGAGGTGGTAGTCTACCATACACATGATTGATGATTCCATTTATCAATGAATGAGATGGAATGAGTGTATATGATAAATTATCATTTTAGAATCATTTTTTTAATACGTAGAATATTAATTCTTAAAATCCATATTTTTTACAAAACATGAAATTATATGATGGAAAATAGAAGATGTCATTTCGTGTATTTGGTAGTTCACCGTACACACAATAAACATTATTTAATTTTAATAAGATGATGAAAATGAATAAATATTGGTTTTTTCATTAATATAATAATAATTAATTATATAAGTTATTATTATGTAATTATATTACTATTTTATTATATTTTTGAAGTGAAAAGTTAAGAATAAAAAGATAAAGTTTAATTAATACTCACATTGGGAATTTTAATTTTCTCTTGAAAGTCTCATTGTAAACAGGGAGATTTGGCTAACCGATTGAGGTCACCAGATTACAAAATCAAAAGAGGTTTATTTTAGGCTTTTTTTGAGTATCATAATTTAATTATAAGTAATTGTAGTGGACGGAATTGGTGGAAGTGCTCCCCATTTATTAGTAAGAAAGTGGAACTTTTATAAATACACATTATTTATCCAAAATTGAATGACACTATATAAGGGTCAACATATCCAAAAACAATCTATAATGGTTCTTGGGGAGATATGAGATTTAGATACATCCACCACTCATTTCAACACTTTTACAAAACAATTTTATAGCCTTTTACTACTTGATTTTTATGTTTTGCCATTTTGGTTTCTTCATTTGTAACTAGTTTTTACCCAAGTAGTTTTTATTTTATTCAAAATATAAGGAAACCATTATAAACAAAATTTGATGTTATAAACCTAAATTTACAATCCATGTAGTCTAATTAAATTTCTAAATAATGTAATATTGATTTTTAAAATAAAACTTTTAATACATAGAAAATATGTTTTGTAGGAAAAAAAATTTATCATTAAGTGTATTTAACTATATTTATTATTTTTTAACAATTTAATGATTGATAATATATTTATATATAATTTAAAAAAAAATATTAAAATAATTTTTTATAATATTTTATTTTATTTTAAAAGACAAAATAATATCAAGAAATCGATTATTTAAAAATAATATTTTTACCATCATTATGGTTATTAAGTTTAATCATTGTAAGAACACTTTTATGGAAAATTTTAAATTGAAATTATTAAAAATTAAGAAAAGTTTGATAAAAAATATGAAATCCATTTTTATAATTCATTTATTTTAGTGATTAATGCTACCTTTTAATATAAGTGAATAAAAAATAGTTTTATGTTCAAAATATTACATATGTTTCCAAAATGTTAAATAAATGTTTTATTAATTTGACATGGTATTTTTAAATGATTTATTTTAATTTAAAAATATATATTTATAGAAAAGGGTTTTTAAAATTTTTAATTTATTATTTTATTATCATAGTTTCATAAAAGATACTATATTACTAAAACGAGTATGTTTTAATATTCCCCTTAAAATAATTATTTTAAAAAAATCCCAAACATTTTCCTCAGCCATATTCTGATATTGTTTATTTGAAAATTAAATTCATTTTAGGAAATTAAAATTTTTGGGCTTAAAATTTTATCTTTCAAATTAAAATTAAAAATATATAATATATTTATAATTTTAATGAAAAATGTATTTTTAAAACATTAAGTATTCTTAATCAAATTTTGTATTCATTTTATATTTTTTTAATATTTTTTATTTACTAGTTGTTATTTATTCTTAAAATTTACTAATAAAAACATGTCTTTGATCATTTTAGTTAGGAGTTTAATATAGAGTAAGTTATCGAACATAGTATTTAGAGTGTAAATATATACATATATATATACAAATATAAATTCCAAATTATTAATTTATTACATGATCCCCATTATATAAATTATATATGATTTCCTTACATTAATATACCACTCTTCTTTAGTTTATAAAAAATATTTACTAAATGAAAAAAATTTCTATTTAATATTGAGATCAATTTCAGAATTTATTTAATAGAATGATCACATGAAAAAGTAGTTCATATTATAAATCCATAAATGAAAAACACTTCCATGTTTTAATAGAAATTAAACATTCATTTTTTAAGTATTTTCAGACAATATAAACAGTCATGTTAACATAAAAAAGATTTATATCATCATAATACCATATAAATAACATTAAACAAGGATAAGATTATGTAATTAACGAAATAAGTGGGTATCGATGAAAAAAACTAATAAGAAACATGATTAACGTATTATATTAAATAATAATTCGATATATACCAACTACCATCATGAATACAATATTAGGGAAGCAGTAAAAAAATGTTATGAAAAGTATTGACTACAAGAATAATGATTATATATCCACAAAATGATAAATGAATTCTTTCAAATTAATGTCACCTTCATGGAAGAGAAACAATAAAAACATTTAACAAAATTTAACATGGTTAGGAGTTACATAAGCATACGTAGTTGTGAAACATTTAATAAAATACTATATATTAAAACTTTAAGTATGAAAATATCTATGAAAAGAAAAAACTATTGATTTATATTTATATAAACATCACCAATATATTCTTGTTGGAAATATATATATATACACATTTATAAATATATTGTTGATTTTTCAGTTAATATAAACCCCCAACTAATTCCAATGACATTATAAAATAACAATAGCAAGCACACAAAATTCCATGCTTCTAACTGTGCCTACCTAGTGACATCTATTTATGATGCATGAATCATTAGAAAATATGGATCCATAACAAGACATAAACACTTTATTGATTCTCACTCACCTATGGAAGAGGTACTGAAATAGATACCATATCGACATTGGTGGTTCCTACTTATCTATCAGGACATCATTGATAAATTGATTTTCCACCATTCAAAAGCTTGGGATTCCATTTATGAGTTAATTTTCATGTCATTACTCTAGTATAAGCTGTCAACACTTATTCCTGATCATCCTATAATTTCTATGTCAGAAATGAAAAAATCCCCCTACTTTAATACTATTGTGTAATAAACATGGACTGAATTATCTAAATTGTACCTAGATCGGGCTACCACATGACCTTGAGTGTACCCCAAATCCATGATGGCTGGAGAATAGAACAATGTATCTCAATGTATAGTTGGTGAGTGATTCACCCACTCTTATTATACAACAATAAAAAAGGAAGGAAAATAAAACTTGAGTATAATGCATGTTATACAAATAAAATACACATTTCAGGTGAAAGATGATAAGAAAAATGCGTCCTAGATACACAAAACTATGATCCAACACATCCTCTAAAATCCTGCTCCAATATCATGTTGAAGTTGACCCATACTCACATAAATTATGGATGAAAAAAATCATCCACAACTTATAATAACTATATGTACCAATAAGATAGACCATGAAACTAGATTTCCACTAGAGTGAAAATGAAATGTGTGAGAATAATAAATTCATTTTCTAAACACTAAGATTAAAACATATATGAAATAATTTTAGGTGTGTTATCTAAATCAATATACTCATTTAAATAATTATATAAAAATATTTTGACATATATTTAACTATAAAATTATAATAAAATAATATAATGAATCACATAACATTTTAGTATCAGTTATAAATGGAAAACACCTATATATAGAGGATTTATATCCTACATACTTTTTTTGAGCAGTGGATCACAATTTGATATGGAATATTAAGCTAAATTGGGTCACTCATTATAGTCAAACCAAGCACAAATCATGCTAGGGAATATGATTTTCCTAGAAACAAATGTTAGAGTAATATAGAAATTTGAGGCCAAATATTTTTCTAGGAAATTGGGTAAGGGGTATACAATGTAGGCCACTATGATACCATCCCAACACCATGATTTAAATCAAGATGTGTCTACATAACAATTATATAAAGTATCCAAAAATTCCTTTTAACTAGAACATAAAATATTGGGTAAAAATCATTCTCCAAGTGTAAAACAAACATAATATTCATCATGCTTAAGAAATTTAAAGATATATATGAATTTATATACTACACTACCATACAAACATTAAATAATCATAAACATTATAATAATTACTCTTTCATGAATTCCAAAAAAGTGTAATGGGTACATGATAAGAATGGAGTAAGGAACAAAACATAATAAGGAAGATGTAAATCTTAAAAAAATCATGGTATAATCAATATTATATATTTTATTGACTCCTTGTTAAATAAAGTGATACTCATAATAATAAATTTATAAGCATGCACTAGGGATAAACCATGTTTTACTATGTTAGTGGATTCTTGATCCAATTTATGTTTTTGTTAATTAAAAAACATTATTTTTATTCCCTCGAACACGAGTAATTAAAATTTCTCATATTATTATTAACTGAGATCTTATTTATGAGAATTATTAAAAATTGAAATATTTTTATAATATAAGAAGGATATGTAAATACAGTTATTAATATTTTCACTTATTCATTAACTATTTATTATTAAAAATAGTAGTTCTTATTTACATTTAGTATTTATATTTCTAAATCAGTAATTAATTATAGAATAACTATTTTGAAAAAAAATTATTCTAGTTAAGTTCTATGTAAAATAGATTTTAATTTTTTCTACGTTTTTTCGATAAATATCTTATTATTACCTTTATGTGGAATAAAAATGACCACTAAGTGATGTGTTGAAATTTTTTTCTACCTTTATATAGATTATATTATACACATACATAACTATATTTTGAATACTTTACCCTAACATAATCTATTAAAAACATAAAATTCCATTATATAAGGTTTAATTCAATTACATTTACATAGCTTAAAATTACCTTACCTTTACACAACATAAAATATATTAATCTTACCTTTACATAGAAATCTAATATACCTCTATGTATCTTGTCATAGTTTACCTTTTGATATAATTTCCTACCTTTACATAGTGAATATATTTTTAAAATACCCTTATGTGTCCTGTAAATGTGTGGTGTGAAAACATTACATAGCTTTTAAAAAGGTAACTGAAAATTTCATTAATTTCCGTTCTCATAGTGAGTTAAATTCGAATTGTTTATTAAATATTTAATGTAATTATAAAAGTCCTTTATTTTTTTATTTTCAAACATAATCATTGATTATAGTGAATAAAGAATCATTTGAAAGTTTATTTAATGAATATATCATGTGTGTTAAATATTTTAAATTGAAAAAAAATTGAGTAAATGGAAATAAAATTAAACCTGTTATTTTTCTGAATATATAAACAATAATATTTTTTATTTTTTGGATTTTTAATATTCATTATTTTCCAAAAAAATAACACCAATTAATGGTACTTTTATAATGTGGAACTAAAAATGACTATGAATTTTTTTCATATTAAATCAAATAATGAAGAGACTATATAAATATAGTTTGATACAATTTGTTCAAATTATTTAAGGAAAAAAGTGATAGAATATAGTTATGCACTCTTTGTGATTTTTCTAAAGTTGAAAACATTGTATGATCGTGAATGTCTAGAAAAATAAACTTGAAATCCATTAATGAATCATTTAAAAACATCATTGTAAAGGATTTCACTGCCTACTGGGATTTTAATTCTACTGTAAGTTCTTTCCAAAACATCACTGTGAAAGCTAGTTTTTTTCGCGGCTACTTATACATTTTTATTTTCATGATTACTAATGTTTGGGTATTATTACAATGTAAAAGGTAGAATTGGTGAGGCATAAAACTCCAAAAAATTGTATGTGCAGGTTTAGTCATAGTTAGTAAAAGAAAATGGTTTTCTATTATGCCTTGATCTAGATAAAGGAATGACTGGTTCCTTTCTACTCCTTAAAAGGAATATCATTAGTTTGTTACTCTATGGGTTAAAAAGGTAGCCTTGGGCTAGGCCTCTAGGTGTTAAAAATGAATTGTAAAGGGTTTAGACTCCCCATAAATGGACGATAATCCATTTTAATGGGAGTTATTTTTCTCTTTGTTTGAGATAAGTGAAGAGTATATATACGATCAATTTGATATGAACTACTATAAAAATTCTCATATCACTATTTCTATTTATTCACATGGGATTAATGTTTAACTATTATAATAATCTATAAAAATATTTTAAAAGGAAAATTCACCCCCTATTAAGAATTTGACCATATATTATTGGGAACCAACAATTGGAATCATAGATTTAACATTATCATTGGTGTGTATATATATATATAATTATGCTCATAAATTCGTAATTTAATTGTCAAGGGGAAAATTATTCTTATAATCATTTCAATAATTGAAAATGTTTCTTGACTAACTCAATGTTATCTTTTATTCAATGGAATAAATTTTGGATATATGAAGTCACGTAGGGAAGTTTACCATAATCATTTGATCATAGAGAGTTGGTCTAACCCATTAATATATTAAAAAGTACATAAAGCTAATATCGATATATTGATAGATAATGATGCAATTAGATATTTTTTTAAAATAATGAGGTAATTATCATTATATATTATGTTACTAGTGTAAATGTTTATATCCATGTATCTGAATGTAAAAAAACTAAAGATATTTAGAAAATATCAATTTTTACTAATATTGGTTTAGACAAGCTAATAAGAACTAAACTAGGAAAGTTAAGTGCTACATATAAAGAATTTAAAATAGGAGACGGTGAAGATATTAATCAAATATTTCATAGATTTACACGTATAGTAAATGGAATGATTTCTTTAGGAGAAACTCTAAATAAACCCACTTTGGATGAATTTGTTTTATGTGTTTTACTAAAACAATGGAATTATAAGATGGTTATAATTTATGAAATTAAAATTATTGAGGAATATTCTCTTAATGATATTTTTAAATCATTTATATAATATGATTTTCAAGAGAAAGTATTTCTCAAGAAGCGATTTTGTAAAATAGTTTAATTTATTTTAAATCAAAAGTTATTACTTACTCTTTTGACTTTGAGCTATAGTTCAGTGAATAAGATGGTGTTTCCTAGGTAGAAATTTGAGGATTTAGAAAGAAGAAAAGATACTCTAGAATATTTGTAAAGTATTATCCTAAATATGATTAAAAGAATAATGGAAAATTTATAATCTTTCTAGTAATATGACAAATACTTTTTATTATTGCATGAAAAGAGTCCACATCATCAATGAATATTTGAGGATCAATAATGAAAAGAACAATAAAATTATTAACAATAAAGAGAAGAGAGATTATATAGATTAATATATTTTTATCGAGGATTTTGGTTCAAGGGTTAATATTGGTTCTAAAAATTATTTTTCAAATTTATGGTTAACCAATTTATAAAATTTACAAGCTTGTCTTAGAAGCATAAAAAGTAAATATGGTATATGGATGGTGGATACTCAATATATATGAATAATGATATATTTAATTTTTTATATTTTATTTAATTAGATGGTGTCAATGTAAAAGTTAGTTATAATTTTGAAGGAAAATTAATGTGTTTTGGTGAAGTTAAAATTTAAAATTATGTCATTATTTCAAAAGTATAATTTTTTTATGTTAAAAATTTTATTATGAATTTACAAACTATGTGATGATGAAATGTCTATTAAATTTTAAAATGATAACTGTAATCAATTTTAGGATGAATGCACCCTATTTTATTATAACAGAATATAAATCATTTCATTCATTAGTTTCACTAAATTAAATAATCAAAATATTAAATGTTTAAATGATATAAAATATTATGACATTTTAGGGCATATAATATTGGGTATTATTAATTTCTTCTTGTCACATAATATATATAAGAACCAACGTATTATATAGTAATATAAACATAAAGAAAATAACTCATAAAATTGTGTTTAATATTTTAAAGGTAATAAATAGAAAACATATTTCAAACATATCAAAGAAGAAATAGTTATAAGGCCCCTTTAACTTATTCGTATGTACTTTATCAGCCATATTGAACCTATTGGATTGAGTGGAAAGAAATTTGTTTAGTTATTTTATATTATTTCACATGATTTATAGGGTTTTATAAATTAATTATTTCAAACTAATGTCACATTAAAGGAATAGAAACAATAATGAAAAAAAAATAACAAAATTTAACAAGGTTAGGAGTTATATATGCATACTTAGTTGTGAAAAATTTAATAAAATACAAGATATTAAAAAAATAGATGTATGAAAATATAAATAAAAAAACTGTTGATTCATATTTACCTAAACATCCCCAATATGTTTATGTTGGAAAATAATATATATATACATTTATAAATATATTGTTGATGTTTCAGTTAATATAAACCCCTAACTAATTCCAACTATATTATAAAATGACACTATCTAGCACACAATATTCCATGCTTCCAATTGTGCCTACCTAGTGACATCTATTTATGATTCATGAACCACTAAAGAATATAGATCCATGCCGTGATATAAAAAACTTTATTAATTCTCACTCACCTATGGAAAAGGTATTGAAATGGATACCTTATACACATTGTTGGTTCCTACTTATCTATCATGACATCATTGGTAAATTGATTTCTACCATTAAAAAGCTTGTGATTCCTTTTATGAGTTAATTTTCATGTCATTACTCTAGTATAACCTGTCAACAATTATTCATGACTATCCTACAATTTCAATATCATAAATGAAATAATTCTCTTACTCTGATACCATTTTGTAATAAACATGTCTTGAATTATCTAAATGTTACCTAGATTATGCTACCACATGACCCTAAGAGAACCCCAAATCCATGATGACTGGATAATAGTAACATATATCTCAAATTATAGTTTGGGAGTGATTTATCCACAACTATTAGACAACTATAAAAAATGTTGGAAAATAAAAAATGAGTATAATACATGTTATACAAATCAAATACACATTTCAGGTGAAAGATGATAACCAAAATGGGTCTCAAATACACAAAGTTGTGATCCAATACAACCTCTAAAATCCTACTCTAAAAACAAGTTGAAGTTGACCCATTATCACATTAATTATGAATAGAAAAAGATCATCCACAAATTATAATAACTATATAGACCTATAAGATAGACCATTAAATTATATTTCCACCGGAGTACAAATGAAATATCTGAGAATAATAAATTTAGTTTCAAACCACTAAGATTAAAAAATATATGAAATACTTTTAGGTGTGTTATTTAAATCAATATAATCATTCAAATAATTATTTGAAAATATTTTTGACATATATTTAACAATCATATCATAATAGAATAAGATACCTAATAAAATAACATGTTAGTATCAGCTATAAATAGAAAATACCTATATATGGAGGATTTATATCATATATACTTGTTTCAAACATTGGATCACAATCTGATATGGAATAGTAAAATGAATTTTGTCACTCATTATAGTCAAAACTATCATAAATCTTGCTAGGGAACATGCTTTTCCTAGAGGAAAATTATAGAGTTATATACAAATTAGAGGCCTAATATTTTCCTAGGAAATTTTGTTAGGGGTATATATTGTTAGGACACTACAATATCATCCCAACATCATGATTTAACTCAATATGTGTCCACATAACAATTATATAAAGAATCCAAAAAACCCTTTTAACATGAACATAAAATATTGGGTAAAAATCATACACCAAGTGTAAAAAAACATAATAATCATCTTTCCTAACAAAATTAAAGATATATATGACCCTCTATACTAAACTACCATATTAACATTAAATAATCATACACATTACAAGAATTACCCTATCATGAATTCTAAGTAAGTGTACTTGGTACATGTTAAGATTCGCATAAGGAACTAAACATAATAAAGAAGATGTAAATATTAAAAAAATCATGGTATAATCAATATTATATATTTTATTGAATCCTTGTTAAATAAAGTGATAATCATAATAATAAATTTATAAGCATGCACTAGGGATAAATAATGTTTTACTATGTTAGTGGATTCTTGATCCAATTTTTGTTATTGATAATTAAAAAACTTTATTTTTAGTCTTTCTATCATGAGTACTTACAATTTTAAATTCTATTATTAACTAAGATCTTTTTTATGAGCATTATTAAAAATTAAACTATTTTTAGAATATAAGAAGGATATTGAAATATGTTTTTTAATATTTTAACTTATGAGTTAAATATTTATTATTAAAAAAATTAACTCTTATTTACATTTAGTATATATATTTCTGAATCCTTAATTAATTATAGAATAATTATTTTGAAAAAATTATATTCTATTTAAATTCGATGTAAAATAGATTTTAAATTTTTCTAGGTGTTTTCCCATAAAAATATTATTATTACCATTATATAGAATAAAAATGACCTCAAAGTGATGTGTTCAAATTGTTTCTACCTTTATGATGCTTATATTATACCTTTACATAACTCTGTTTTGAATACATTACCCTAACAGTAATTATTAAATACTTACTATACCATTATATAAAGGCAAATTAAATTACATTTACATAGCATAAAATTATTGTACCTTTACACAACATAAAATATATCAAGATTAACTTTACATGGAAGTATAATATACCATTATGTATCATGTCATAGTATATCTTTAAATAGTATTTCTTACCTTTACATAGTGCATATATTTTTAAAATTACCATTATGTGTCTTTTAAATGTGTGGTGTGATACCTTTACATATCTTTAAAAAAGGTGACTCAAAAATTCATAAATTTACGTTCTCATAGTGAGTTAAATACTAATTGTTTATTAAATATATAATATAATTATGAAATTCCTTTATATTTTTATTTTGAAAAATAATAATTCATTATAGTGAATATATAATCATTTGAAAGTATATTTAATGAACATATCATGTGTGTTAACTGTATTAGATTGAAACTAAATTTAATTAAATAGAAAAAAAATTAAACCTGTTATTTTTTTCAACATATAAACAATACTATTTTTTATTTTTGTGAATTCTAATATACATTATTTTCAAAAATATCACACAAATTAATGGTAATTTGATAATTATAAATTGAAAATTACTATCAGTTGTTTTCATAATAAATCCAATAATTAAGAGACTATATAAATTTGGTTTGACATGATTTGTTCAAATTATTTAAGGAAAAAAGTGGTAGAATCTAGCTATGCACTCAGTGTGATTTTTCTAATGTTGATAAAATAGTATGATCATGAATGTGAATACAAATACTCTTGAACTCCATTAATGCATCATTTATAAACTTCATTGTAAAGGATTTCACTGCCAATTGTTATTTTAAGGCTATTTTAAGTTCTTTCCAAAACATCATTATGAATACTAGTTTTTTTTTGCATCAACCAATACATTTTTATTTTCATGATTAATAATTTTAGGGTTATAATACCCTTTAAAAGGTATTATTGGTGAGACATAAAACTCTAAAAAAATTTACGTTTAGGTTCTGTCATAACTAATAAAAGAAAAGGGTTTTCCGTTATTCCTTATTCTAGAAAAAAGAATGGTTGGTTCCATTCTACTTATTAAAAATAAGATCATTAGTTTGTGCCTATGGGGGTTAAAAGGTTAGTATTGGACTGGGTCTCTTGGGGTTAAAATTGAATTTTAAGGGGTATAAACTCCCCATAAATGGATGATAATCCATTTTATTGGGTGTTATTTTTCTATATGTTTGAGATAAGTGAATATTATATATAAGATCAATTTGATCCGAACTACTATAAAAAATATCTTGTCACTATTTGTATTTATTCCCACAAGATTAATGTTTAACTACGATAATAATATATAAAAATATTTTAAAAGTAAAATTCACCCCATATTCAGAATTTGACCATCTGTTATTGGGGCCTAAAAATTGTAATCATAGATTTAACATTATCATTGATATATATATATATAGGTGTGTGTGTGTGTGTGTGTGTGTGCTCATAAATTCTTGATTTAACTATCAAGGGGGAAAATATTTTTATAATGGTTTCAATAATTGAAAATGTTTATTGAATTCCTCAAAGTCCTCCTTTATTCAATAGAATAGATTTTAGATATATAAAGTCACACATGGAAGCATTTTGTAATCATTTAAGCATAGAGAGTTGGACTATTACATTTATGCATCGAAAATTACATAAAGATGATCTCGATACATTGATAGGTAATGATGAAATTAGATATTTTTTCAAATAAAAAGGAAATTATCATTATATATTATGTTATTAGTGTAAATTTTTATACCCATGTATCTTAATGTAAAAAACTCTAGATATTTAGAAAATGTTGTTTGTTACTGATATTGGTTTAGATAAGCTAATAAGAACTAAACTAGTCATGTAAAGTGCTACATTTCAAGATTTTAAAAAAGGATAAGATGAAGATATAAATAAATTATTTCATATATTTACTATTATAGTAAATGGAATTTTTTATTTTGGATAAACTCTAAATAATACCACTTTGGTTGAATGTGTTTTATGTGTTTTTCTAAAAAAAATGGCATTCTAAGATGGTTATAATTGACGAAAGTAAAATTATTAAGGAATATTCTCTGTATGATATTATTTTATCATATATATAATATGATTTTGAAGAGAGAATCTTTCTCATGAAGTGATTTTTTAAAATAATGGAATTTATTTTAAATCAAAAGTTATTACTTACTCTTTTGACTTTGAGCAACAGTGCAGTGAAAATGATAGTGTTGCCCATGTAGAAAATAGAGGATATATAAAGAAGAAAAGATACTCTAGAATATTTGTAAAGAATTATCCTAAATATAATTAATTTAATAATGGAAAATTTATGATCTTTCTAATAATATGAAAAATATTTTTTATTATTTCATGAAAAGAGGACACATCATGATAGAATGTTCGAGGGTCAAGAATGAAAAAAAAAAGTTTTAACTAGAATGAGAAGAGTGATTATATAAATTGATATATTTTTATAGATAATTTTGGTTCAAGTGTTTATGTTTGTTCTAATAATTATTTGGAAGATTTATTGTTAAACAATTTATAAAATTTACAAGCTTGTCTTATAAGCATAAAAAGGAAACATGGAATATGGATGGTGGATACTCAAGATATACGAATAATGATATCTTTAATTTTTTATATTTTAGTTAATTAGACAGAGGTAATTTAATAGTTATTTATATTTTTGAATAAAAATTGAAGGGATTTGGTGAAGTTATGACTTAAAATTATGTCATTATATCAATAGTATTATTTTTTTATGTTAAAAAATTATTAAACTTTTCCAAACTATGTGATGATGAAATGTCTGTTAACTATTAAAACAATAAATGTACTCTATTTTAGGATGAATTCACCATATTATATGCTAAAAAATTATAAATTATTTCATTCATTAGTTTTAATAAATTAAATAATAAAAATGTTAAATTTCTAAATGCTATAAAATATGATGACATTTTATGGAATATAATATAGGGTCTTATTAATTTTTTCTGGTTGCATAAGCTTTATAAGAACCAAAGTATTATATATTAATATAAACATAAATAAAATAACTCATACAATTGTGTTCAATCTTTGAGAGTTAAACATCTTTCAGACCTATAAGAGAAGATATAATTGTAAGGCCCCTTCAACTTATTCAAAAATATCTTTTCAGGCCAAATTAAACCTATTAGTTTGAGTACAAATAAATATGTTTCAGTTATTTTATAATATTTTACACAATTTACAGGGGTTTATAAGTGAATTACTTCAAACTAATGTCACATTCATGGAAGAGAAATAGTAATAAAAAATTCTTTTACCAAATTTAATAAGGTTAGTAGTTAGATAAGCATACTTAGTTAGTAAATATTTAATAAAATAATACATATTAAAAAAATAAGTGTGCAATATCAATCAAAAAAACTATTGATTCACATTTACCTAAAAATTAAAATTATATTTATATTAGAAAATAATATATATATACATTTATTAATATATTATTGATGTTTCAGTTAATATAAACAGCCAACTAATTCCAACTACATTATAAAATAACATTAGCAAGCATACAGTATTCCATACTTCCAACTTCGGCTACCTAGTGACATATATATATGATGCATTAACCACTAGTGAATATGGATCCATGCTAATACATAAAACACATTACTCATTCTCACTCACCTATGGAAAAAGTACTAAAATATACACCTTGTCCACATTGGTGGTTCCTACTTATCTATCAGGGCATCATTGGTAAATTGATTTCCCACCATTCAAAATCTTGTGATTCCATTTATGAGTTAATTTTATTTCATTACTCTAGTAGAACCTTTGAAAACTTCTTCCTGACCATCCTATAATTTCTATGTCAGAAATGAAATAATTCCCCTACTCTGATACCATTTTGTAAAAAACATGGATTGAATTATCTAAATGGTACCTAGATCATTCTACCACATGACCCAGAGAGTACCCAAAATCCATGATGATTGGATAATATTACCATGTATAATAATGTATTGGTGGGGAGTGATTTAATCAATATTATTAGACAACTACAGAAAATGTTGGAAAATAAAACATGAGAATAATGCATGTTATACAAATCAAATACACATTTCAGGTGAAAGATAAAAACCCAAAATGGGTCTCAGATACACAAAACAATGATCCAACCTAACCACTAAAATCATGCTCCAACATCAAGTTGAAGTTGACCCACACTCACATAGATTATTAATGGAAAACATCATCCACAACTGATAATAACTGTAACGCCCCGACCCCAATTACCCAGAGTCAGTGCATTATTCGTATCATTGGCATGATCAGAAAAGAGAAAGTCTTGAATGACCGATAAGTTTAGTATATTTGTAATTACTAGATACATTCAAAAAGTTTACATTACATCATAAAGTGAAAAAACTACGAAAAAATCTTGTCTCCCTAGATCACACTCATATCCTCATACTATCCCTGCAGGTCATTCATAAAATACTTTTTCACATCCTGGGAAAAATTAAACATAGAAAGGGGTGAGCTCAGATGCTCAGTAAGGATAACAATATAGCAGAAACATTCATAAATAAGCATAAACATTTAAGGCAATGTATAACTAAAACAAAAGACTTTTAAACTTGAACTTCAGCATAATAAGGAAAAGATAAAATGAAATAATTCCATTTAATTATTCACATGGATATTCTACTGGTTGAATAATCACATTTAATATCAATAACCACTTTCATAATAATGGAATTCATAATGCCAGACTATCATAACCACATAGTCAAGCCCTTGTGCCAAGACTACAAATAATATTTTGTCAAGGCCTTGTGCCAAGAAACTAGTTTGTCTCATGAGACCTACTGATGCATCGAGGAGCTATAGTGGGCTCCACCCGTCACTTACTAAGTCCAATGCATTCTTCATATTAAAAGGTTGAAACATAATACAAACATTCTAATTAAAACTATCATACGAAATGTCAATACTTTATCCACAAACCATGAATGGTATAAAAATATCCCATCCATAGTCAAACATAACTCATTATATACAATATGGAAGATTGTATTGTATCAGATTATCCTCAATCTATAATAATGAAGGATATTGACATATATGAAAATAATCATCAAAACTATTAGAGAGAAATATCCCCCTTTTCTTGAAATCATTTAAAAGTGACACTACTTGTCAAGAAGTTGTTTTAAAATAGATTTTTGAATCGAAGTGTCCCATACCAATTTGAAACTTTTAAAACGAATTTTAATTTTAAAAAAATAATGTACATATAAATAAATCCTTAAAACCATTTTAAAAACATGGACATTAATGAGAATGATTTAGAAGAATAAGTCTTTAAAACATTTAAAAATGATATTTTAGTTAGAGTTTCTAACCAAGAGAGAGACACTAGAATACAAATAATTGAGGTATTCAAAACATTTTAATATCCTTATAATAAAGGGATTCATGATATACTATGTCAAAGTACATTATATACACCACATAAAAGTGATTTTGTTTATAACTAGAAAATATTCTCATTGAAATGTAAATTGAGATGAAATCTTTTATAAAGACTGTATCCTTAGCTTAAGGATAAATCAACAACATAATTATGTGTGAAAAATATAAATACACTCAATATTATTGGATATTTAGTGTAAATCAATCAGAGGTAATTGACACATATTCTGGTAAAAACAACACCAATGAATTGGATATTTGACTCAACAAATAGAGATTGAGTTAAAATTACTCTTGTCAAGTTCATATCGATGACTTGAGAATTTATCAATGGATTTATTGTGTGTATCAAAATTATATCCACATAAAGGACAGTGAAAATTATGACATAAGGAAATAAATATTCATTCCACACATAATCTTGGAGTAAAATAATCAATGAAGTATGCGTAAAGTCAAATGAGTTGAAATTGAAATATCTAATTCCCTTATTAATTTGGTAACTTATGAAAAATACACCCATGAAAGAAGGATCATACAATGATGATGTAAATATCCATAAATAAAATTATATTTCACAATTAATACATTCATGGTTAGTACACACACCACATGCAATAAATAAGTGGTGAACAATGGAAATCTCACGGAATTAAAAGTGAGATAAGAAACCGCTTACTTTGTAATTTTTTCTTGGTCGAGGTTAGTTTAACCACTTGTATAATGGTTAAATAATTTTTATTTAATTATACAAATATCATATACATTAATATGATATCATATATGATCTTTTAAAATTGATTTTTTGATAATATTTTAGTATTATCGTCGTTTCAGATGTTAACATATTCATTTTTCTTTATATTATTTATTATGTGAGCCATATTTGTTATGGATGGGATCTATATTATTCATTTCCAGAATTATATCATGTATCTAAAAATTATTTTTAATCATCCAATGAAATTTATTCTTGAATGGATATGATGGGGAATGAATCTCATCGCGTTCATGGAGACGGTAATCCGTAGGTACGCACGAGCGACAATATCATTCTTTTGATATTAAAATAATATATAATTGGATGGTATGTCATATATACAAGATCCTTTTCATTTTATATTTATTATTTACATGAATTAAAAATAATTATTATACCCATCCAAATAATAATATTTTGAATAACAATTACACCACGACATAGAGACTGTAGGTCGTACGTACACACGTATGGTGACATGTCATTAAAAGGATGGATAGAATAATGAATATGGTTCTACCATATTTGTAATATCATCAAAGTATATAGAAGATACTGGAGTTATTATTTTAGAGTGGAAATAATAAAGAAAGAAGAAGTGGAAGAAGAAAGGAACTTGAAAGAGGGTGGTGAAATCATTACCTCTTCTTCGGGTTCTTCCTTTTTATTTGAACAAAATGGATCCTTAAGTTGGCTTTCTAATAAAACTAAGGCCTCTAGGGTGAAGTGAGGGAAATTTATAAAATATTTAGGCAGGGTTTTTCCAAGAAAAAAAGCTTTGAAGGTGTGAATTAGAGGGAAGGGGGAGTTCCCTTTTATAAGAGGGGTGAAGGGCACCTCAGGAAATGCTAGAAATGTTATTTTATAATAAATTTATATCCAGTTCCTAATGGCTCCAAAGTAGATTATTTAAAGTTTAATGTGGGGATAGGTCGAAAACCACTCAACCAATAGGTTTTAGACAAGTTTGGGTCACTATATTAACTTTATCTTTTTGATTTAACTCTTAGTTAAATAGTTTGACATTTACCATGTCTCTTTGTATTTTTATATTATATAGTTAATAAACTTAATATAAACTTCCAAGAGACCACCAAGTGGTCCATTAATAATACACATATCATTATATAAGTCCTTTTTCATAACCTTAGATTTTTAGGAATATAATATCAATTAATAATATAATATTTGTTTTCAAAACTCATTTATGTCAATTTTGACACTATTTAATAATTGATTTTTTTAAAGTCTTAAAAAATTTATTAATTCTAAAAAAATTAATTTAAGAAATAGTAAAACGTCATTTTAACATATAAAATTCGTGTATGTTATCCAAAATTTCAAAATTATATTTATTTTAACATTTATAATACTAATTATTTTATGCGTTCATTAATAAGGAAAATATTCAATCATTATTGTGTAATATATATATATTTAATTATTAAATGTCTAAAAATTATAAATAAAATACCATTATGTATGAAATTTTTTTAGCATTCTAATGAATATTTATAGTTGAAAATATAACATATATAACCCTATGTCAAAATTGTTTTGATAAAAGATATATGCTTATGTCATTTTTTTATTTACTTTAACTTAATTTTTATAAAGTGTCATTATCACTTACAAGTGGATCCAAGGGGTCCCAAAATCGACTCAAAGATTCCCATGGTCGGAAATGTATCAAAAAATAGGGTTAGGACACGTTTTAGGGTAAATTAATATTATTATAATATTATTTGTTACCCTTATTTACTGGATTTACCATTTAACCATAGTAAATAAAATATTTACCGAAGTAATTATTAAAAATGTCTAAAAAAGTTATCTATTTACACAATTTGGACCTCATGATTATAAATATGGAATCCATTTATCTAAATTTGAAACACATAAGTGGCAGTAATTAATTTAAAATTAATTCTCTTTGTCAAAACAAAAAGAGTGTTTTTAAGAAATAATAACTATCAAAAGATTGGCACTTGCTTATATCCAGTTTAAATGTGAAATTATGTCCAATGACCGAAATTGGATTAAATTGTAAGAATATTATATAATTATACTTTAAAATAACTCAAATTATTATTTTATCACTATTAATTATTTCGAATAAAAAGCTTTTTTTTAATTAAAATTTAGTAATTGTTCACTATTCATCAAAATAGGAAAGTTATCAGAAAAGTACCAAAAATTCAGCCTAAACAAATTTTGATATTCCAAATCCAAAAATGAAGTCCATTTAGAAATATAAAATTTTAAAAAATTTAAAAATTAGGTATTACTATTCATAAAAGCTAGTTTGATTGGTTGTGGTGTGTGTTATAACTCGAAGTTGCGTACAACACATGCTATTGTATTATTCAAGGAGAAGCGTACTGTGGAAGCTTGGGGTGTTACAATAACTATATGTACCTATAAGATATACCATGAAACTATATTTCCATCTGGGTGCATATGAAATGTGTGAGAATAATAAATTTAGTTTCTAACAACTAAGATTCAAACATATATGAAATACTTTAAGGTGTTTTATTTAAATCAATATACTCATTTAAATAATTATATGAAAATATTTTGAAATATATTTAACAATAAAAACATAATAGAATAATATAATTAATCACATAACATGTTATTATCAGGTATAGATGGAAAATACCGTTATATAGAGGATTTATATCCTACATACTTGTTTCAAGCAGTGGATCACAATATGATGTAGAATAGTAAGCTAAATTGTGCCACACATTATAGTAAAACCAAGCACAAATCTTGATAGGGAACATGCTTTTCCTAGAAAAAAATGGTAGAGTTATATACAAATTATAGGGATAATATTTTCCTAGTAAATTTTTTAAGGGGTATACAATGTTATGACACTACGAGACCATCCCAAAATCATGATTTAAATAAAGTTGTGTCTAATTAACAATTATATAAATCATCCAAAAACCCCTTTTAACTTGAACATAAAATATTGGGTAAAAATAATTCTCTAAGTGTAAAACAAACATAATAATCATCATACTTAACAACATTAATGATTTATATGGCTTTCTATACTACACTACCATATTAACATTAAATAATCATACACATTAAAAGAATTACTCTGTCATGAATTCTAACAAAGTGTACTAGGTAAATGTTAAGAATGGAATAAGGAACTAAACATAATAATGAAGATGGAAATATTAAAAAAAATCAGGGTATAATCAATATTATATATTTTATTGACTCTGTGTTAAATAAAGTGATAATCATAAGAATAAATTTTTAAGCATGCACTTGGGATAAACCATGTTGTACTGTGTTAGTGGATTCTTGATCCAATTTATGTTTTTGATAATTAAAAAACTTCATTTTTATTCCCTCTAACATGAGTAATTATAATTTCTCATACTATTAATAACTGAGATCTTATTTATGAGCATTATTAAAAATTGAACTATTTTTAGAATATAAGAAGGATATTGAAATATGTTTATTAATATTTTAACTTATTCCTTAACTATTTATTATTAAAGAAATTAATTATTATTTACATTTCCTATTTATATTTCTGAATATTTAATTAATTATAGAATAATTATTTTGAAAAAAATATATTACATGTAAATATGATGTAAAATAGATTTTAAATGTTTCTATGTGTTTTCCATTAAATATCTTATTATTGCCTTTATGTGAACTAAAAAGGACCATTAAGTGATGTGTTAAATTTTTTTACCTTAATGAAGCTTATATTATACCTTTACATAACTTTGTTTTGAATACATTACCCTAACATAAACTATTAAAAATGTACTATACCATTATAGAGAGGTTAATTAAATTACATTTACATAGCCTAATATTTCCTTCCCTTTACACAGCATAAAATATATCAATCTTACCTTTACATAGAAATCTAATAAACCTTTATGAATCATGTCATAGTATACCTTTAGATGTCATTTCCTAAGATTACATAGTGCATATATTTTTTAAACTATCCTTATGTGTCCTTTAAATGTGTGGTGTGATACCTTTACATAGCTTTCAAAAATGTGACTCAAAAATTCATAAATTTACATTCTCATAGTAAGTTAAATTCTAATTTTTTATTAAATATTTAATCTAATTTTTAAAGTCCTTAATTTTTTTATTTTGAATCATAATCATTCATTATAGTGAAGACATAATTATTTTAAAGTATATGTAATGAACATCTCATGTGTGTTAACTATGTTAGATTCAAACAAAAGTTAATTAAATGGAAATGAATTTAAACAAATTATTATTTTCAGTATATAATCAATACTATTTTTTTGGGATTTTTAATATTCATTATTTTCAAAAAAAATCACACTAATTAATGGTACTTGGTAATGAGGAACTAAAAATGACTATATATTTCTTTCACAATAAATCCAATAATTAAGAGACTCTATAAATATAGTATGACACAATTTTTCAAGTTATTTAAGGAAAAAAGTGATGGAATATAGTTATGCACTCTCTGTGTTTTTTCTAATGTTGAAAAAATAGTATGATCAGGAATGTAAAAAACATACTCTTGAACTCCATTAATGCATCATTTCTAAACTCCATCGTAAAGGATTTCACGGCCTTTTGAGATTTTAATGCTACTATAATTTCTTTCCAAAACATCACTATGAATACTAGTTTTTTTGGAATCTACCTATAAATTTTAATTTTCATGATTAATAATGGTTGGGTTATACTACCCTTTAAATGGTAGTATTGGTTGGAAATTAAACTCCATAAAAATGTAATTTTAGGTTTTTTCATAACTAGTAAAAGAAAATGGTTTTCCATTATTCCTTGTTCTAGATAAAGGAATGGATGGTTCCATTCTACTTTTTAAAAGGAAGCTTGTTAGTTTGTGCCTCTAGGGGTTAAAATGGTAGTATTGGGAAGGGCCTCTAGTGGTTAAAAATGAATTGTAAAGGGTTTAAAATCTCTATAAATGGATGATAATCCATTTTAATGGGTGTTATTTATCTCTATGTTTGAGATAAGTGAAGAGTATATATAGGATCAATTTGATCTGAACTACTATAAAAATTCTCTTGTCACTATTTCTATTTATTACCATGAGATTAATTTTTAACTATGATAATAAAAATTAAAAAAAAAATTAAAGGGAAAATTCTCCCCATATTGAGAATTTGACCGTCTGTTTTTGGGACCTAACAATTGGAATCATAGATTTAACATTATCGTGTGTATATATATATATATATATAATTATGCTCATAAATTGCTTATTTAACTGTCATGGGGAAAATATTTTAATAATGGTTTCAATAATAGAAAATATTTCTTGAATTCCTAATAATCCTTTATTCAGTGGAAACGATTATGGATATATGAAGTCACACATGGAATCTTACCATAATCATTTAAGCATAGAGATTTAGACAATCACATTCATACAATAAAAAGTACATAAAGCAGATCTTGATAAATTGATAGATAATGATTCAATTAGATATTTTTTAAAATAACAAGGTAATTATCATTATATGCTATGTTATTAGTGTAAATGTTTATATCCAAGTATCTGAATTTAAGAAAGCTCAAGATATTTAAGAAATATTGTTTTTTACTGATATTGGTTTAGATAAGATAATAAGAACTAGACTACGCATGTTAAGTGATACAATTCAATAATTTGAAATTATTATAAGATGAATATATAAATAAAATAGTTCATAGATTTAATAGTGTAGTAAATGGAATGAGTAATTTAGGAGAAACTCTAAATTATACAACTTTGGTTGAATGTGTTTTATGTGTTTTACTAAAATAATGGAATTCTAAGATGGTTTTAATTTATGAAAGTAAAATTTTTATGGAATATTCTCTTGATGATATTATTATATCATTTATATAATAGGATTTTGAATAGAAAATATTTCCCATGAAGCGATTTTGTAAAATAATGTAATTTATTTTAGATCAAAAGTCATTACTTATTCTTTTGACCTTGACATTCAGTGCAGTGAAAAATATGGTGTTGCCATATAGAAAATGGAGGATATATAAAGAAGAAAATATAATCTAGAATATATGTAAAATATTATCCTAAATATGATTAAATGAATAATGGAAAATGTATGTTCTTTCCAATAATATGAAAAATATTTTTTATTATTTCATGAAAAGAGGCCAAATCATGAATGAATGTTCGAGTCTCAAGAATGAAAAGAACAAAAAAAGTATTAACAAGACTTAGAAGAGAGATTATATATAGTGATATATTTTAATAGAGGATTTTGGTTCCAGTGTTAATGTTGGTTCTAATAATTATTTTTGAAAATTTATGGTTAACTAATTTATCATATTTAAAAGCTTGTCTTAGAATCATAAAAAAGGAAACATGGTATATATATGGTGGATACTCAAGACATATGAGTAATGATATGTTTAATTTTTTATATTTTATTTAATTGGATGGTAGTAATTTAATAGTTAGTTATAATTTTAAGGAAACTACAGGGTTTTGGTGTAGTTATAATTTAAAATTATGTCATTATTTCAAAAGTATTATTTTTTTATATTAAAAAAATTATTAAGAATTTACAAACTATGTGACAATGAAATGTATCTTAAACTTTAAAATGATAAATATAATCTATTTTATGATGCATTCACTCTATTTTATGCAAATAGAATATAAAACATTCCATTCATTGGTTTTACTAAATTAAATAATCAAAATGTAAAATTTCTAAACGCTATAAAATATTATGACATTTTATGGCATATAATATTGGGTCTTATTAATTTTTTCTTGGTGCATAAGCTATATAAGAACCAAAGTATTATATAGTAATATACACATAAAAAAATAACTCATACAATTGTGTTTAATCTTTGAAAGGTAATCAATAGAAAACAACATTCAAATCTATCAAAGAAGAAATAATTTTAAGTCCCCTTCAACATATTCATATATATATTTTCCCGCCAGATTAAACCTATTGGTTTGAGTGGATAGAAATATTTTTTATTTATTTAATAATATTTTGCATGATTTAAATGGGATTATAAATGAATGATTTCAAACTAATGTCACCTTCATGGAAGAGAAATTGTAATAAAAATTCTTTAACAAAATTTAACAAGGTTAGGAGTTACATAAGCAAACATAGTTGTGAAACATTTAATAAAATACTATATATTAAAAAAAGTATGAAAATATCAATCAAAAAAGCAATTGATTAATATTTAACTAAACATCACCATTATATTTATGTTTTAAAACAATATATATACATTTATAAATATAATTTTGATGTTTTATTTAATATAAACCCCCAACTTATTCAAACTACATTATAAAGTAACACTAGAAAGCACACAGTATTCCATGTTTCCAACTATGCCTACCTAGTGACATCTATTTATGATGCATGAACCACTATAGAATATGGATCCATGACAAGACATAAAACACATTATTTAATCTCACTCTCATATAGAAAATATACTGAAAAAGATACCTTATCTACATTGGTGGTTCTTACTAGTCTATCAGGACATCATTGGTAAATTTATTTTCCATTATTCAAAATATTTTGGTGCCATTTATGAGATAAATTTCTTGTCATTACTCTAGTAGAACCTTTCAACACTTATTCCTAACCATATTATAATTTCTATGTTAGAAATAAAAGAATTACCCTACTCTGATACTGTTTCCGACGCTTTCTCCGGGGCGCGTGCATCCGTCCGTCCGCGGAGAAGGATGCACTGCACTGTTGCCCCGCATTCCCGATTTCCAAAGGTGGGTGGCATTCGATCCTTATTCAGGGATGTCTGCTTTTTGATCGAAACGGTATGATGGGATGTCGGTTCATCCTTCTGCGGATTCCTCCTCAGAACTCGTCACCTAGTCCGGGTCTCCCTCATAGATTTAATACGTTGTTCATGAAACTCTTCCCAGTGCCATGTTTCCATGGATGCCGGTTAATTACACTGCTTCTGTTGGGACATTCCAAAGGGTCCGGTTAGGGCAGCAACCTTCAGTCGGGGGAGTAGTCACATTGAGGCATCAGTAGCGTGTCTGGATGCTGGGGAACCGGCATGTCCGTCTATTATCCCTGGTCAGAGGGATTCTCGAGGGTGCGGATGTCCGAGGCATCCCACATCGAGCGCGGGGAATTATATTCCATAGACACATATCTGAGGTTTTCCTCAGCTTCCCGTGTTTAACACAGGGTATGCCGCGAGTATAACATCCAGCGGAGACGGATCAGGCCGATTAGAGATTTATCTAGAATGGATCCGATTGAGGGATTTCCCTTGAGGGGGTGCCGATATCGGGACTAGCCTATGGACGGCTGTGAAGAGGAGCAGACCGGCATGGTCTCACCGGGATATTACGGTCCGGGCGAGAATCAGGGTGGATGATGGATGGATGAATTAAGTGGAGGGGGAATGGCAAGGGACCATCTCAAAGGCGACGGTGAAGTTGGGCTTGAGCCTCGAAGAGACCTCCTACATATCCCCGTGGTAGGGAATCAAAGTCCGGGTAGTTTAGAATGGTGCCGGCAAGCCGACGTGAAGGTGGACCTTGGTCCGATGGATGTTGTCAGCGAACCAACGTAAAGGTGGACCTTGGTCCAATGCGTCAGCAAGCCGACGTGAAGGTGGACCTTGGTCTGATGAAAGATGGGCTTGAACATCGGAGAGGCTTCCTACGTACCATGTCGTGACATGGATCAAAGACCACGTAGTTCAGGTTAGACATCGGAAGGCCGACGTGAAAAAGGAGGACCAAGAGGGTCCTAGTGGTGGTGGGATTGGACCTCGTGGAGGCTTCCTACGTACCATGTCGTGACATGGATCAAAGACCATGTAGTTCAGAGGGGCTCCGTCGGCAAATCGACGTGAAGGTGGACCTTGGTCCGATGGGTGGTGGGATTGAACCTCTGGAAGGCTTCCTACGTACCATGCCTTGACATGGATCAAAGACCTCATAGTTCAAATGATGGAATTCGTCAGCGAACCGACGTGAAGGTGGACCTTGGTCCAATGAGAGAAGGGCTTGAACCTCAGGGAGGCTTCCTACATACCATGCCTTGACATGGATCAAAGACCTTGTAGTTTCAAAGGGTTACATCAGTGAACCGACATGAAAGTAGACCCAAGGGTCCACTAGTGGTGGGCTTGAACCTCGTGAAGGCTTCCTATGTACCACAGCTTGACATGGATCAAAGTCCCCATAGTTCGGAATGGTGGTGGGTGTCAGCGAACCGACGTAAATGAGGGACCTTGGTTCGATGGGAGATGGGCTTGAACCTCGGGGAGGCTTTCTACATACCATGCCTTGACATGGATCAAAGTCCTCGTAGTTCAGGTTGGTCACAACGGCTTTCCGTCGGACTGGAATTGCAGTTTAACGTCATGATGGATGAGGGCTTGTAGTTTAACGTCATGCTGGATGAGGGCATGCAGTTTAACGTCATGTTGAACGAGGGTGGAACTCGACGTGAATAAACGACAGAGTGGTGGGCTTGAACCTCGTGGAGGCTTCCTACTTACCATACCTTGACATGGATCAAAGTCCTCGTAGTTCGCTATGGTGGGGGTCAGGGTCGGTGCTCACTCTAAGCCCACATGAGTCATGCGCGGTGTGAGAAACAAGAGGTTGTAGGGACCTGACGATCACATAGCGAAAGAAGTGTCCGTGAGAAGCGAATAGGGGCTTACGCATTAGGCGGCCCATGGTGTTGGGACTTACTCCAGGATGGAGGCCCGAAGTGCGGCAAAGCGCAGCGAAAGAGGGATTTGTGACCAATGATGGAAGGTTCCCCATTCCCTATCACGCCCTCCACTGACCTTGGTAGTGGGGAAGTACGGAGATGCAGGGGTGCAGCCATCCGTTGGGGAACTAGGGTCGCCCTTCTCCTAAGAACATATGCCCTCCAATAACGAGGATATCATCCCTTTTGGAGGGGTGATTCCACTCCCGTGGAGACGAGTGGCGTAAAGAATGTTCGAGCTGGGGGGACCCTTCGTGCGAGGCACGAGGTCGGGTCACATTTTAACGCCATGTGATGAGGACGTGATGCTTGGCAGTTTAACTTCCTGCAGCTCGGACGAGGCGGGTTCACTCCACACCCCTAGGACTTACATAACTGGTACCCTTTCCTCCTTGGGGGAGGGAAGGTAACAGTAAGGTCGTGGTCAAGGGGGGTTGTAGAGCGAACCATCGAGGGGTCCACATTAGCGTGGCTATGCGAAGAAGCAATAGCCACTAGCGTGCATATGTGAAGAAGCACTAGGAGAAGCAACGCTACGAGTAGTATTGTCCGTGGGACTTTGAAATCACATCGTGCATACCTGGAGGGTCGCACGGGAAGCGTAATTACCAAGCAAAGGAGTGTTCTTCGCGAAGCGGAGTGCCTTGGTTTTAGCATGGGGCATAGGTGTGAGTGGAGGGTGCTTCGCGAAGTGGAATAGTATTTACGGAGCACTGCCTCGCGAAGAAGAGTTGCCTCGCGAAGCAGGGTGCTGCGAAGCAGTGCGCTTCGCGATGTGTAGCGATCCTGCCTTAGCATAGGGATCACTAGTACAGTTTGGGTGTTTCACGAAGCATAAACGCTCCGCGGCTACCCGGGTTCCCTTGGGAATCCCCATACTTCATGAATGCCATTGAGCTTCGCGAAGGGAATTACTCTCGGAAGAGGGGCTCAAAACAAGACAAAGCAGAGGCGTCACATGAAGTAGAAGTACCTCGCGGAGCTCATGATTCCCGGGGGCAAAGAGTGCTTCGTGATTCGAGAGAGGAGAAGCCGAAAGTTCGGATTGTCCGTCCTTGGGACTCAGGGGGAGCCCAGTATTTATAGGCAAGGGGCGCCGCGAAGCAGAACTCGCGTGCCGCCTCAGGTGCTTCACGGCGCGCTCACGAACGTCAAAGTCGTTCGCGAAGAGGTACCGCCTCCGGAGCTTCGCGGCAGGCTCACGAACGTCAAACTCGTTCGCAGAGAGTTACCGCCTCCGGAGCTTCGCAGCGGGCTCTCAAACGTCAAACTCGGTCGTGGAGAGTTACCGCCTCCCGAGCTTCACGGCGGGCTCGCGAACGTCAAAGTCATTCACGGAGAGTTACCGCCTCCCGAGCTTCACGGCGGGCTCGCGAACATCAATGTCATTCACGGAGAGTTACTCCCTCCCGAGCTTCGCGGCGGGCTCGCGAACGTCAAAGTCGTTCGCGGAGAGGTACCGCCTCCGGAGCTTCGCGAACCCGCGATGCTTGGGGTGCTTCGCGTCGGTGCTTCGCGAGGTAGAATCTGGGCCATCTTTTTCATCCCTTTCGTTCGTGCAATATTTTGGTGCCAAAAAATGCCCCCCCCCCTCAGAATTGGAGCTGCGGAAGGCTGAAGGGTCGAAGTCTGAGGTAAAATCACCAAAATTATTAGTGATTCACGATGCGCCTTTGCGAAGAGGTCCTGCGGTGCTTACC
The DNA here is from genome assembly GCA_963277665.1 of Viscum album. Classification (NCBI taxonomy): domain Eukaryota; kingdom Viridiplantae; phylum Streptophyta; class Magnoliopsida; order Santalales; family Viscaceae; genus Viscum; species Viscum album. The sequence continues at coordinate 1,080,610,475 of OY728134.1, read as the reverse complement.
GGGGCCACGGGTCCGGATGCGCCGCGATGCTCCGTGTGGGCGGGGCGCGCCGCGAGGCTCTGGGGTCGCCGCCTATAAATAGGGGTTCGACCGCTTTTGTCTTCACACGATCTTCTTGTCTTTTTTTGCTCTCAATTTCATGAAGCTCCGCGTGCTCTGCGCCAGCTCTCCGCGAATCGAGCATCGCGGCGAACCGCAGGTCTCTGACTCCGCGACTGTGCCAAGCGAACTCTTGTTTGTCGGCCTAGGATAGACTTCGCGGCTTGGTCTCGTGACCTACCTTCGTGAGCCGGCTTCGCGATCCAACTTCGTGATCCGTTCTGAAAAAATTCTTTTATGAGTTCTGGAACTGAAATGGCCCATCGAGAAGCTATATTGGGGGTGCTTGCAGATGCCGCCCGTCGGGATGAGATGACCAACTGTCCAGGCCTTGGGGAGATGGTCTGAAGCCACTCAGACCATGCTTCTTTGATAGATCTGCTATCGGAGGGTCAGAAAAATTACCCGTAGTGTAAGAAGCTTCCATTGTACAGCTTCGAGATGAGGGATGACGTCTTCATCCCTAAGGCGAGTAGGGACGAACCTGCTTGCTGGTTCAGGAGCACCCCATGTTAGCACCAATGGTTTAGGGCGGCCGATGGTCATGCACAGAAGGACTTCACACCCATCACCGCTGACTGTCTTTACAACCATTTGAACGATATTGATGGGAATCCACTACAACCGGAGACGTCCCCTCCCCTCTACCGTACCATGCTGAAGGTGGATTTGCAGGATTCGAAGAAGGGATGGTCCGATGAGTGGGATCTACGCCAGGGCAGAAACTTCACTGATGACTGGGCCTGGGCCTACTGGGTAGGCACCTCATGAAAAGAGTTCAGGGCCGAGCTGAGGAGAGTGGGGTTATATGAGGCAGCATGGGCCTCCCAATTCCACATTTACCAACCGAAACAACTGATGCCAGAATTACTGAGCAGATGGTCTTCTTGGACCAATACCTTTCACCTACATCATGGGGAGGTGGGAATCAGCCTATGGGATGTCCACCAGATTTCTGGGGTTCCAATATTTGGGGCCATGTATGATGAGTTCCTCCCCGTCATGAATGCGTGGGAGGATATAGAGCAAATGTCGCGACTAGCGTCAATGCTGATGGCACTCGTCCCTTGAGAGGACAAGGAGGCGGTGAGGTATGTCCACTTTAAGAGATGGTTCAAGTGGTTCCTGAATTTCCCAGAGAATCAAGAGTTCCCTCTGAGGCCTCGAACTTGTCCGAGGGCGGCCCAATGAGGTAAGGGGTACTTGTATTGGTGGGTCCTAGAGGATAGCCAATGGAAGACTTGGGGTTTCAGTGTCAGCACTGAACAACAACCGATAGTCAGGCTGGCGGAGTTCATCGTGGCTCTCATCTGTGGTTGGATCCTACCGGTGAGGGATACGAGCATGGGGGTGCGGCCCAGCTCATTTATCATGGCGTCCATGTTGGCCATGGGGCAGCGGGTCAATCAGGGGTTTCCAATGCTCGCCAAACTGTACAGAATTTTGAAGCACATTAGCGATTTCAAGAAGCCGCCAAGGATATGCGGGCCCTTCCACCTCCTGTATGGGTGGATCGCAGCGCACATTAGGGGGATTTATGAGTATCCAAACCCTATTTTGCCGCCGGGATAAAACTTCCACCCCTCCATCTTGAATGCAGTCGGGAGCTTCCCGTTCAAACTAACCATGCCGATGGTGCTGAATCGGGTGTGGAGGGCGGATGAGTTTAATTTCCACCCCTTCCCATTGCCGACGGGGATACTTACTGAAGATTGGCGGGGAACGGAGGAACATCGGGCTTACCTCCTGGCCTTTTGAGGTGGAGTTTTGGTGGCACAAGTGGATCGTGAGCCACTCTGCGAACCGTACACCTCACATCGGTTTGCAAGGCAGTTCCGGTGCCTCTAGCGGCTGACCCCGCAGGTCTACTGGGAGGTGCGTCATGAGGAGCACCTGTGTGTGATGAGGCTATAATGACCCATACTTTACATACATTGTTATTACTTTAAAATTGAAGCACACTTATTATAACATATAACAAAACCAAGAAAGGACCGTATAGGTATAGTGTCTTTAGAAACTGGAAAGCATAAACAACTGGTTCATAAAGCATCTACTTTGCCTCCCATATATTTTATCATATCTAGAGTCCCTTTTTGGCATATTCTACTTAATAACCTTCTTCCTGACCTGGGGAAATAAAACATACAAAAGGGTGAGCTCAAATGCTCAATAAGAGTAAACAAAAGAAATATCAATCACATCATATACATAAGAATATAACTTTTGGAAATCTTAACCTGCAAAAGAGATCATAATTTCATAACATGGGATAAATAATAGTAGTGAAATGTAATCCCAATAATCATAACTTAAAACATGAAACTTTGTGGCATACACACATAATCATTGATAATCATTTCTTGTTAGTCAAGACTCATTTCCAAGACTATCTTAGTGGACAAAGTCCACTTCTGAACCAAGTTCACTCCTCATTTCAGTCCTGTTTCACTGAACCGGTTTAACCTGCCATTCCATCCATGTCTATCTCATGAGATATAAAATCTTTACCCAATGCATTGGAGGGAGATATAGGTCTCACCCATATCATAATGATACCATTCTTATGTGTGCCACAAAATCATAAACCATACATCATAGCATAACTCATATAATAAAAATGGGAATCTTTAAACATCGTGACATCATAAAACAATTCATATAAGATAAAATAATTCATAAAAATATTTCCATCACAACATAATAAAATCCATGTAATAATAGGGACAGAAACAGAACCCTTTATTATCTTAGATGGAAAATAATTTTGATAAAACACTTGAACTCCATTCTTGAGGAAAATATCCTTTCTACTTCAAAAACACTTTTCCTTTCTTAATATGTAATACAATTCTAAACTAAAAGAAGTTGATTAAAAATAAACTTGAAAACTTGTAAAGGAGGATTCTTGGAAATATTGTTTTAAAAAAACATTCATGTCGTATAAGTTAAAAAAACATTCTTCTCATACTTTTGTCGAAAAAGTCAAAAAGTACCTTGTACAAAAAAACGACAAAAGATTCCTTTCATATCTTTTACTAAAAACACACCAAAGCATAAAATTTGATTTAAACAATTTTAGGTGGATGGAAATAATATTACATATTAAGGAAACATGGATGTGTATGATAAAATACACCCCAGTAAATACCGAAGTATAAACAATCTCGGATAAAAATGAGATTGTGATATTTCCCTTACCTTAGGTCTGATTTGCCTCATAAGTGTCCGATCCTCCTGTATAATGATTTAAATAATGTTATTGACTTATTCCAGAATCATAATTATTTTTATGATGTCATATATTGTCATATTCTTAGCTTATTATTAGTAATATTTCATTACAACTTGTTATTCGGGTGATTATTACTTTTTGTTCTTATGCGTGTTTTGTCGAATAAATTCTTACTGTTCTATTTAGGTTATAGATACCTCATTTCCAGAATGTTATTAGTGTAATATATATCATATTAATTCATTCAATTCATTTATATAATCATTATTCAATGAAGATCATGTAGAACGAGTCGCATCACATCGTGGAGACGGTATTCCGTACGTACGCACGAGCGATGATATTGTTCCCATGATGATGAAATTGTATTAGAGTGTATGTATACTATTTAAGAATCAATATCACTTTACAATAATCATATATAGTCATTATTTACACCATTATACCCATCCAAGTAATGTGGTGGTGGAAAGTATATTACACCACGGCGTGGAGACGATATTCCGTACGTACGCACGTGCGGTGATTGCATTTTCCGTAGGATGGATAGATGGTGAAATAGGGTTGTTTCATACTTATAATAACATATCATTATATGAGTGATACTGATGTTATTACTTCATAATGAAACAACTAATGAAGAAGAAGTGGAAGAAGAAATAAAGATGAAAGAATCGGAAACAGACATTACCTCTTCTTTGAAGTGCTTCTTTGAGACCTCCTTTTAGGGCACTAAAATTGGTCTTTGAAGAAGACCAGGACCTCTAGGATGTCTCTAGGGAAGTGGAGAGGAGAATGTGGTAGGTTTTGGCCGAGCTTGAAGGCTCAAAGTGGTGTGAGGAAGAGAGGGAGGAGGTTCCCTTTTATAAGGGAGGAGAGGGGCACCTTTGGAATAACTAAAAATATTATTTTATTATAAAGTCAAATTCGGTTTTAAATAGCTCCAAATTAATTTATTTCAGAGATAAGGTGGGGATGGGTCGAAATCCTCTCATAGATTAGAATTTAGACAAGTTTAGGTTCTTATTTTGACCTTATCATTTAGATTTATCATTAAGTTCAATAATTTTACTTTTACCGTGTCTTCTTGTGTTCTTACACTATAAGGTTAATAAACTTACTATAACAATCCAAACGAACCCCAAGTTGTTTATTATTAATATATATAACCGTATCTAAGTCATTTTTCCAAACCATAGATTTTTAGGAATGAAATAACAATTAATAATATAATATTTGTTTTAAAAACTATTTTATGTCAATTTTGACACTATTTAGTAATTGATTTTTGTGAAACTCATAACAGAATGATTAGTTAGAAAAAAGTTAATTAAATAAATAATAACATGTCATATTAACCTATAAAATTAGTGTAATTCATAAAAAGTCTCAAATTACATTTATTTGGGTATTTATAACATCAATTATGTCAATATTTCATTAATAAGATAATTACTGCATCATCTTTGTGTCATAAATAAATTAAATTATTTAATGTCTAAAATTTAAAAATAAAATACCATTATGTATGAAATTGTTTTATATTTCTAATGAATATTTATAGTCGAATTTATCTTATATATAACCTTATATTAAAAATTATTTACTTATTAAACTTTGATTTTAACTATTTTAACCCTTCTTTAAATAAATTAATAATAAATGTTCTAATCTAATACAAGTGGGCCTAAATGGTCGTATTTTATTCCTAATCTTGTTTTTGGTCGAATTACACTTATCCAATAGAATTAGGACATGTGTTATGGTAATAATAATATCATTTTTACCCTTAATTACCCTATTTACTTTTAACTGTGGTAAATAAAAGTAAAAAGTTACTATTCACCAAAAATTATTTTAATCTCATTAAACCACATTTTACTTACTGACATCAACTGTGTCTCTCAGATTTTTGAAATTCCACTCATAGAAGCGGTAAAATTATGTTTTATGAAAAATTCAATTTTTTTAACTACCACTTAGTGGTTTCACTATTCATCAAAAAATGAAAGTTTTCAGAAAAATACCAAAATTTCACCCTAGGATAATTTCGATATTCAGAATCTAAAAATGAAGTCCATTTTGAAAAATAAAATTTATAAAATTTCAAAAAGTGGTTATTACTATTCATAACGGCTAATTTTAATAATATTTTATTAGCATATCATTTTTTAGTGAAACTCGGTATTGCGTACGACGCAAGCTATCGAGGAAGGTCGCGATTTTGTGTAAAGAAAGCCAAGCAAGTGTTGTGTGTAGAAAAAGTTTCCTTTGATGATTTATATAACATAAAAGTCTCGGGTGTTACATTTTACCCCCCTTAAAATGAATTTCACCCTCTAAATTCGTCACTTTGAAACAAACAGATGAGGATACCTCTCCCTCATCATATCCTCAAGCTCCCATGTAGATTCTTCTAATTGGTGGTTCCTCCATAAAACTTTCACCAATCGAGCAGTCTTGTTTTGTAGGACTTTTTCGCTATGATCCAGAATCTCTATCGATTGTTCTTCATAAGAAAGATCCTGCTCCAGTGGTACAACTTCTGAGCTGAGTACATGTGAAGGATCAGGTATGTACTTTCTCAGGAGAGATACATGGAACACATCGTGAACTTGAGAGAGATTTGATGGAAGCGACAATCGGTAAGCTACCTTCCCAAAACGATCCAGTATTTAGAAATGACCGATATATCTAGGGCTCAACTTCCCCTTCTTTCCAAATCTCATGACCCTCTTCCAGGGAGATATTCATAAGAACGCTTTATCACCTACTTTAAACTCTAGGTCTTTTCTTCGGTTGTCAGCATAACTTTTCTGTCGACTCTGAGTTGCTCTTATTTGTTGTTGAATAGATCTGACCTTTTCTGCCATTTCATCAACGAGATCGGGTCCTAATAGCTTTCTTTCCCCAACTTCATCCCAGCAGGTTGGAGTCCTGCATTTCCTTCCATAGAGAGATTCATAAGGGTCCATCTGAATACTGGTGTGAAAGCTATTATTATAAGAAAATTCCACCAAAGGTAGGTGTTGATCCCAACCACCATTGAAATCCATAGAGCAAGCTCTCAACATATCTTCTAGAGTTTGAATTGTTCGCTCATACTGACCATCTTTCTGAGGATGATAAGCAGTGATGAAACTCAACTCTATATCCAGAGTATGCTGAAGAATTCTCCAGAACTTCGAGGTAAATCTCGGATCCTGATCAGATATAATAGAAAGTGGTACTCCATACAATCTTAACACTTCCTTTACATATATCCTGGCAAGCTGATCCAGAGAGAAATCCTCTCTAATATCAATGAAGTGTGCAGACTTTGTAAGGCGATAAACTATGACCCAGATAGCATTATTTCCTTTGGATGTTTTAGGAAGTCCTGTGACAAAGTCCATAGTGATGTTTTCCCATTTTCATTCGGGTTTGGGTAATGGTTGTAACATCCCCTTAGACTTCTGTCTCTCAGCTTTAACTTATTGACAAACCAAGCATCGAGAGACATATTCAGCAGCATCTCTTTTCATGTCATCCCACCAGAAGCACTCTTTCAGGTTCCTATACATCTTCGTGCTTCTAGGATGAATAGAGAATGAAGAACTATGAGCCTCATCCAGCAGATCCTTCTTTAATTTGGGAATGGGAGGAACACAAACCCGATTCCTGAACTTTATTATCCCATCACAATCAAGGTTGAATTCAGGAACATTTCTCACCTTCTTTTGTAACTCGACATCTTCTTTCTATGCCTCTTTAATCTTCACATGTATATATGGTTGAACATTCATTTGAGAAAGATACATTTTTCCCCTTTCATTATAATTCCAAGATCCATCCTTTGTAAATCCATAAATATTGGATCTTTTTTTATCCTCATCATGGATAAACTAGCATGGTCTTGTCGACTTAATTCATCTTCCACCTTGTTTGCTTTCCCAGGGTGGTAATGAATTGAGCAGTCGTAATCCTTAATCAGCTCCAACCATCTTCTTTGGCACATATTCAGCTCCTTTTGGTGAAAATATACTTTAAACATTTATGATCAGTATAAATATCACACCTCTCACCATAAAGGTAATGCCTCCAAATCTTTAATGCAAAGATTACCGCAGCTAACTCCAAATCATGAGTTGGGTAATTTTGCTCATGTATTTTCAACTGTCGTGAGGCATAAGCTATCACCATATCATTTTTCATAAGAAAACACCCCAAACCCTTCTTGGATGCATCACTATAGATCAGAAACCTTTCTCCACTACAAGGCAGTGTGAGCACAGGTGCACTGGATAACCTTCTTTTCAACTCCTTGAAATTCTCTTCACATTCCTCCGTCCAAACAAACTTAACTCATTTCCGAGTCAACTTGGTGAGTGGATTAGATAATTGTGAAAAATCTTTCACAAAACCTTGATAATATCCAGCCAAACCAAGAAAACTTTGGATCTCAGTTACTGTTGTTGGTCTCGACCATCTTTCGATAACCTCTGTTTTTGCTGGATCCACAGATATCCCCTCTTTTGAGATTATGTAACCCAAAAATGAAACTTTTTGAAGCCAAAATTCACACTTGGTAAATTTGGCATAAAGATTATCCTTTCTCAGGGTCTTCAATATAATTCTCAAGTGATCTTCATGTTCTTCCTTGCTCTTTGAATAGACAAGAATATCGTCTATAAAGACTACCAAAAATTGATCAAGATAGTCTCTAAATAATCTATTCATTAGATCCATGAATATATCAGGGGCATTAGTAAGACCAAATGGCATCACTATAATTTCATAGTGTCCATACCTTATACGGAAAGTTGTCTTTGGTATATCCTCTCTTTTGACCCTTAATTGATGATACCCTGAACGAAGATCAATCTTGGAAAAGTATTGAGCTCCGTGTAGTTGGTCAAATAGGTCATCAATGCGCTGGAGAGGATATTTGTTCTCGATAGTGATCTTGTTAAGTTCTCGATAATCAATGTAGAGTCTCATTGATCCATCTTTCTTCTTAACAAATAGAACAGGTGCTCCCCAAGGTGACGCACTAGGGCGTATGAACCCCTTATCAAGATTCTCTTGGAGTTGATTCTTCAATTTCTGCAACTCAATTGGGGCCATTCTATAAGGTGTCTTTGAAATACTCAAAGCATCCAGTACGAGTTCTATTGAAAACTCAACTTCACGATTCGGTGGAAGACCCGGTAATTCCTCCGAAAAGACATCATCAAACTCCCGTACAATGGGAATATTCTTAATCATGAGTTCCTCACCAACCATTTGAGATAAATAACCTTAATTTAGTGGAATCAATACCCATAAAATGGAAGAAATTTCCACTGGAAGGTTATGTTCATCCTTGCATCGATAGACGATCATAGATTGATCTGGAATATGAAATGTGACTTCCCTTCTTTGGAAATTAATATGATCTCCATGTAGAGAAATCCAATCCATGCCAAGAATCACATCAAATTACACTATAGGAAGGATAACAAGATTTGTAGGAAGCACTTTCCCACAAACTTCAATCGGAGAAGAATTATAAACTTTTGATGCGACTGTTGTGCCATTAGGGGTTGTCACAGCTAACTCAACATCTAACTGTTGAGGTAATACAGTGATATCCTTAGAAAATTCTTCAGAAATAAAGGAGTGGGTGGATCGAGAATCAAATAAAACATTTTCTACTTTAGAGTGGATGGTAAGTGTACCTTTCACAACATTGTTATCGTACTCCACATCACTGATAGAAATTTCATGTGACTTTCCTTTGTCTTTAGCCTTAAGAGTTTGTTGACGTCGACAATCATCATCAACCCTTGGATTTGGGCATTGATTGGCATAATTCCCCATCTCCTTGCACTTGAAACATTGAAGTGTAGTAGGGTCATTCTGTGTATCCCTTCCTTTGTTTTCATCATTAGACACCTTCTTCCCATCATTGCGGCATTCAAATGCCCGATGACCTTCCTTTCCACATTTGAAACATTTACTTGTCCCTTTAAGACAACTCCCTCCATGTTTCTTTCCACACTTTGAGCATAAGGGAAAGATCGTCTTCTTTTTAGTGTGCTCTTTAGATTTTCCTTTGAATTCCATTTTCCTCTTCCTATCAAACCCATATGACTGATGGGTTACTCCAATCTCTATCTCGACTTTGAGATCACATCGAACGATTTCCTCGTAGATATTGAAGTCCCTTATGGCTAACGCCCTTCTAAGACTTGGTTTTAAGCCACTAAAGAATCGATCGATCTTACTCTCAGGTTGGATAATAATACCATAAGCGTACCTTGCAAGTCTTATAAAATTTGCTTCATAAGTACCAACAGATTCATCATTTTTTTTCTTCAGTTCAAGAAACTCTTTCTCCATCTTTGTTCGGAGAATACGAGAGAAGTACTTATTGAAAAATAAGTTCTTGAAATCGTCCCAATCCATGGACTCAATTTCATCCCTTTTCCTCAAATTCTTAATTATATTCCACCATTGATCAGCATCTCCTTCCAAACGATACACTGTTAGGATGAATTTATCATGTTCATAACATTGAAGAACTAAAAATATCTTTTCAGTAGTACTAATCCATTGTTCAGCAACTAATGGATCAGTAGACCCACTGAAAGAAGGTGGACGCTGCCTCATGAAGGATTCAACAGAATGTTGCTCCTTCCTTTGCTCGTTTGGAAGTCTTGAATGATTCATAGCTTGAGAAATTTGTGTGATCATGGCTACAAGATTTTTCATTCCATCTCCCATAACATTTGGTTGCTCCAGGGGACAATCATTGCATTGCCCGTCACATTCCGCATTAACACGGATCCTTCGAGTTCCAACCATTGACTAAAACCAAGAAGAATAGTGTGAGAAACACTAATTATAATAGGAAAACCACATAATCAAGAATAAAATTTCACACTTAAGGTCTTATCCTAGGTTATTCATGGTCATTTATAAAACACTAAGATTGTGTTCTATGCTTAGAATTATCCTTAGGGTTCTTACTAAGGCTTTCACATCCTAGTTTTTAAAGGTTGACTATACCTTTCCTCTGATACCAACTATAATGACCCATACTTTACATACATTTTTATTACTTAAAAATTTAAGCACACTTATTACAACATATAACAAAACCATGAAAGGACCGTATAGGTATAGTGTCTTTAGAAACTGGAAATCATAAACAACTTGTTCATAAAGCATCTACTTTGCCTCCCATTTATTTCATCATCTCTAGAGTCCCTTTTTGGCATATTCTACTTAATAACCTTCTTCCTGACCTGGGTAAATAAAACATACAAAAGGGTGAGCTCAAATTCTTAGTAATAGTAAACAAAATAAATATCAATCACATCATATACATAAGCACATAACTTTTGGAAATCTTAAACTTCAAAATAGATCATAATTTCATAACATGGGATAAATCATAGTAGTGAAATGTAATCCCAATAATCATAACTTAAAACATGAAACATTGTTTCATACACACATAATCATTGAGAATAATTTCTTATTAGTCAAGACTCATTGCCAAGACTATCTTAGTGGAAAAAGTCCTCTTCTGAACCGAGTTCACTCCTCGTTTCAGTCCTGTTTCACTGAACCGGTTTAACCTACCGTTCCAGCCATGTCTATCTCATGAGATATAAAATCTTTACCCAATGCATTGGAGGGAGATATAGGTCCCACCCATCTCATAATGATACCATTCTTATGTGTGCCACAAAATCATAAACCATACATCATAGCATAACCCATGTAATAAAAATGGGAATCTTTAAACATCGTGACATCATAAAACAATTCATATAAGATAAAAGAATCCAAAAAAATATTTCCATCACAACATAATCAAATCCATGTAATAATAGGGATAGAAACAGAACCCTTTATTATCTTAGATGGAAAATAATTTTGATAAAACACTTGAACTCCATTCTTGAGGAAAATATCCTTTCTACTTCAAAAACACTTTTCCTTTCTTAATATGTCATACAATTCTAAACTAAAATAACTTGATTAAAAATAAACTTGAAAACTTGTAAAGGAATATTCTTGGAAATATGGTTTTAAAAATCCATCCATGTCGTATAAGTTAAAAAAACATTCTTCTCATACTTTTGTTGGAAAAGTCAAAAAGTACCTCGTACAAAAAAACGACAAAAGATTTATTTCATATCTTTTACTAAAAACTCACCAAAGGGTAAAATTAGATTTAAACAATTGTAGGTGGGTGGAAATAATATTACATATTGAGGAAACATGGATGTGGATGATAAAATACAACCCAGTAAATACCGAAGTATAAACAATCTCGGAAAAAAATGAGATTGTGATATTTCCCTTACCATAGGTCTGATTTGCCTCATAACTGTCTGATCCTCCTGTATAATGATTTAAATAATGTTATTGACTTATTCCAGAATCATAATTATTGTTATGACATAATATATGGTTATATTCTTAGCTTCTTATTATTAATATTTCATTACAACTTGTTATTCGGGTGTCTATTACTTTTTGTTCTTATGCGTGTTTTGTAAAATAAATTCTTATTCATCTCTTTAGGTTATAGATAACTCATTTCCAGAATGTTATTAGTGTAATATATATCATATTAATTCATTCAATTCATTTATATAATCATTATGCAATGAAGATCATGTAGAACGAGTCGCATCACATTGTGGAGACGGTATTCCGTACGTACGAACGAGCGATGATATCGTTCCCATGATCATGGAATTGTATTGGAGTGTATGTATACTATTTCAGAATCAATATCACTTTACAATAATCATATATAGGCATTATTTACACCATTATACCCATCCAAGTAAGGTGGTGGTGGAAAGTAGATTACACCACAGCGTGGAGACGGTATTCCGTACGTACGCACGCGCGGTGATTTCATTTTCCGTAGGATGGATAGATGGTGAAATAGGTTTGTTTAATACTTGTAATAACATATCAGTATAAGAGTGATACTGATTTTATTACTTCATAATGAAACAACTAAATAAGAATAAGTGGAAGAAGAAATAAAGATGAAAGAATCGGTAATGGACATTACCTCTTCTTTGAAGTGCTTCTTTGAGACCTCCTTTTAGGGCACTAAAATTGGTCTTTGAAGAATACCAAGACCTCTAGGATGCCTCTAGGGAAGTGTAGAGGAGACATTGGTAGGGGTTAGCCAAACTTGAAGGCTCAAAGTGGTGTGAGGAAGAGAGGGAGGAGGTGCCCTTTTATAAGGGAGGAGAGGGGCACCTTTGGAATAACTAAAAATATTATTTTATTATAAAGCCAAATTCGGTTTTAAATAGCTCCAAATTGATTTATTTCGAAGATAAGGTGGGGATGGGTCAAAATAGTCTCATAAAATATAATTTATACAAGTTTATATTCCTATTTTGACCTTATAATTTAGATTTAACATTAAGTTAAATAATTTTACTTTTACTGTGTCTTCTTGTGTTCTTACACTATAAGGTTAATAAACTTACTAGAACAATCCAAACGAACCCCAAGTTGTTTATTATTAATATATATAACCGTATCTAAGTCATTTCTCCGAACATTATATTTTTAGGAATAAAATAACAATTAATAATATAATATTTGTTTTCAAAACTATTTTATGTCAATTTTGACACTATTTAGTAATTGATTTTTCTGAAACTTATAACAGAATGATTAGTTCGAAAAAAGTTAATTAAATAAATAATAACATGTCATATTAACCTATAAAATTAGTTTAATTAATAAAAAGTCTCAAATTACATTTATTTGGGTATTTATAACATCAATTATGTCAATATTTCATTAATAAGATAATTACTGCATCATCTTTGTATCATAAATAAATTAAATTATTTAATGTCTAAAAATTACAAATAAAATACCATTATGTATGAAATCTTTTTAGAATTCTAATTAATATTTATAGTCGAATTTATCTTATATATAACCTTATATTAAAAATTATTTACTTATTAAACATTGATTTTAACTATTTTAACCCTTCTTTAAATAAATTAATAATAAATGTCCTAATCTAATCCAAGTGGGCCTAAATGGTCATATTTTATTTCTAAGTTTGTTTTTGGTCGAATTACACTTATCCAATAGAATTAGGACATTTTTTATGGTAATAATAATATCATTTTTACCCTTAATTACCCTATTTACTTTTAACCGTGGTAAATAAAAGTAAAAAGTTACTATTCACCAAAAATTATTTTCAACTCATTGAACCACATTTTACTTAATGAAATCAACCGTGTCTCTCAGATTTTTGAAATTCCACTCACAGAACTGGTAAAATTAAGTTTTATGAAAAATTCAGTTTTTTTAACTACCACTTAGTGGTTTCACTATTCATCAAAAAATGAAAGTTTTTAGAAAAATACCAAAATTTCACCCTAGGATAATTTCGATATTCCGAATCCAAAAATGAAGTCCATTTTGAAAAATAAAATTTAAAAAATTTAAAAAAGTGGTTATTACTATTCATAACGGGTAGTTTTAATAATATTTTATTAGCATATCATTGTTTAGTGAAACTCGGTATTGCGTACGACGCATGCTATCGAGGAAGGTCGTGATTTCGTGTAAAGCAAGCCAAGAAAGTTTTGTGTGTAGAAAAATATTACTTTGATGATTTATATAACATAAAATTCTCGGGTGTTACATAGGCAGTTGTGGCTCATGTTCACACGGGAAGATGGGAAGATGCGAATTGCATTGCCTCTATCCACCGTCGCTTTCGTGTTGGTGAGGTAGTATGCCATTAGTTGGGAAGCTGCTTACCCAGGGGAGATGCTGAAGCAGCCAACTATTCGGGTCGGTGATAGTGGGCCTCCTCTATCTCAAGGTCGGGGTCGGAGGGCAGCTAGGGCCCCTCGCGGTGGTGGGACTGCCATGGTGGCAAGACCCGTACCGGCCGAGGGTGCGGCAGCAGCGGCGGATCCGATGATTCTGGAAGAGCAGGGCTATCCAGAGGGGAATCCACCGAGGGGATTTCGTAGAATATCCACTCAGGCTCTGGGGAAGCGGCTGCGTTATATCGACATGGAAGAGGATGTCGTCTTCCCGGAAGCCTGGGACATTTGGGGTGTCAACCGGAAATTCCTCAGCCCACCCAAGATATGGGCCCACCTGAATCGCCTCGGGATGGAATTACCGGGCATAGGCCTAGTCTGGGTTGGCTTCATGGCGTCTCCGGAAGAGGCAGAGCAATACTTGGACGATCTGGAGGATTACATTCACTCGAGTGGTGTCCCTCGCCCAATGACAGACCAAGTGAGGGTACTGCTGAATCGAACCTTCCCTCCACAGTTGTCAGTCGCCGATCTTTGAGAGCGTTTCCCCCTGCTGGAAGAATCAGAGGACTCCTCTCGAGAGGATGAGGCTAAAGGAGGGAGCCCGTTGGAGGAGGGCGAGGTCGGAGATCAAGGATCAGATTCTGATGATTTCGCAGAGGCTCTCGAGGTAGCATTCCGAACTTCTTTCTTTATGGTCCGTTATTGGGCCACTATGAACTTTTCACCGACGTTTGAGCCATGCAGGAGGAACTTGTTCACAGGCCTCGTTCTCGCCCCTCGGCGGGTGATGATGCGGGACCTTCAGAACCCATGCCTATGGCTGCGTCCAGTTCCGCGTCTGGTGGTACCAGAGCACCTGAGGTGGCTCCTCCGGAATCTCCAGACCTTCCAACAGTATATGGAGGACCTCTCCTCGGGGTCCCGTCAGTACCGGCTCAAGAGAAACACCAGGAGGTCGATCTCTGTAAGTTTCCTCTACCGGTTTCCTTGTCGTCATATGTAGACTATGCCAACTAACGTTTATGTCCCTCTCTGTCGTATAGTTCTATGACTGGCGTGGGCTGTTGTGGCAAGACTAGTCGGGATTTTTGGTGGCGTCCCTCCTAGGGGCATGCTGGTGATGGTGGTGATAGTTCCCCCATCTCCTCAAGCTGCAATCATCACCGGCGGGACCACCAGCAGGGTCGTGCCTAAGGTCATTGAGGTGGACTCCGATGAAGAGGATCGGCCAGCCGGCCCTACTCCTGTCGCACCTACTTTGGCACCAGACGTTGCGCTGGATTCAACACCAGATGCAGATCCCGCCGAGGACTTCCTGCAGGCGTATCCTACGTACGAGCCTTCCAATCGCGCAGACTGGGATGAAACGGCCTCCGACGAGGAAGACAGCATCATAGTCCACCGCCAGTCATGGAAGCTAATCACGCGCTTCATCAAGGACACCCCCCAAGCGCTATGGCTAGCCGAAATGGACAGACTTCACTCGTGGTTGCATGAACTATGTGTTGGGGGAGTGGACGCCCAATGTCCTCACGCGCTCATCCGAGATCTTATGGCTGAGAAGATCCGTGAGCATGATCGTGGGCTCAGCGTGGGATGGAAGCGGAGGAAGGCGACAAACATCAAGAAGCTCTAGGAGGCTGAAAGTGAGGTCCAACAGCTGCAGAGCCAGGTGGAAGAGCACTCATCCTCTCTTAATGCGCAATCTGAGCTGATCTCCCGGTTAAAGGCCCAGCTGGCAGAGGCCGAGGAGCTTATGAGGCAGGCTTCTGAAAATATGGTTTTCATTCAGGCTAAGGTAGAGAGGGCCAGAGCCAAGGCTGATGAACTGCTCCCCGCTGCTGCTGAGGAGGAGCGGGAGCTGAGTCAGTGGCAGCAAGCCTTAGATGTCACAATCCAACGGGTGGCGGAGCTGCAATGCTCTTTTGACAGGGTCAACCCGTCCATGGGGGGAGTCGAGCCCCGGCCATTGTAACAAAGAAAAAACCTTTTATTGTTACTTTCATGCTTCAATTTATTCTTTCTTTGTTTTGAATGTCATAGCGCGCACGATTTCCACTGTTTGAATCGCCTCGTTACATCCCTAAAATTTTTATGGGACTTTCGGCGATAATTCCCCAAGCCCACGTGGGGCAAGCCCGATGTGAGAAACAGGAGATAGTTTCCTTCTCGTCCCACCTAACATAGGAGTGGAGACCATGCTCCGGGAATCCAGGATTTGGGTTACCGGTCTGGATTTCAGAAACATGGGAGAGACCTGATTGGAGAAGGAACTTTTCAGAACAGCCGGATTACCGTTTCTTCAGCGTTCCTTCATGCACGAAAGGTGCAATACTAAGGACACTGGAATCTGTCCGAACAGACGGAAATGGGGAGCGTGAATTATGATGCCCAAGATTCAGAGCATTGTGGGGATGGCGTGACAATAAGGGACAACCGTTAACCATGGAGGAGAAGTGGTATCCTTACTGCGTTAGACTGTAATGGGGACAAAAATTAGGGTCAACCGTTGACCATGTTGGAAACACGGGACCATGTCACAAATATTGTCGGTCAATCTTTCGGGACATTGACCCAGGACAGTTGGCGGACCATATTTCAAACATCCGTAATGTTAGGGGGTCCTTCCAAACATGACCAGTCTTCCATAACGTTGGCCCAGGACGGTAGGTGAGCTGATGCGGCATGAGACCACGCCGTTAGGGGGTCCCGTCAGACATGAAAGGGGACAAGGGTCCGAATAAGGGGCACGCAATGTGTGGAATATGGAGTGATGGTTTGTCCGAACAGAATCCAACCCTTAGGTAGTTACACCACCATGGTGTGAGTACGCCAGGTGGGCACGTTGTCTTGGTCATGGATCATTCCTTCTTTGGGACAGGGCCTCTCTGGCTTGGGGTCCGACCAGGGGGCCAGAAAGGGGAAGGATGGGATTAATGATTTCTATGGGCTGGACCCTAGGTAATATACCAGGGTGTCTCTACGTATCCCATGAGGATGGTAATCAAGCCATATGTAGTTCTGGAAGCACAATGCAGTCATAGACCAACACTGACAGGTGAAATCCTCTCTGGTAGAGGCTCTGGTGCATCCCATGATCAACATGGGGCATCCTAAACTTGTTCACGGTAGAACCGCAGTTTAGTGTCATGCGTTGAGGACATATGGACCCCTTTAGTTTAACATCATATGATAGGACATGGAATAAAAGGGAAGATCCCAGGGAGCGTGTGGTGCGGTAGATATGAAACCGACGTGAATGAGGACTTGGAGTCCAAATCACACCACGTACCCCCGGAGGAAACTCTTCAGGTCGAGGGACCAAGAGTGAGGATTAGGCTGGGCTCGAAGCAGAGTGGTCGGGTGTTCTTATATACCCCATGAGGATGGGAATCAAGCCATACGTACTTCTAAAAGCATAGTTTAATGTCATGCGGGATGATGAGAAGCCCGACCGTGTTGGTAAAAATCCTGCCAAAACTACTAAGACCACGTGAGTCATGCTAGGTGTGGGAAACAAGAAGTAGTGGTGCGACATTCCCAACATAGAATGGGGCAGGTTAGGGTGAGGGGACGCTTGGTGAATATCGGCCCCATGATACTAACGCGACCATGTGGTGCACCTAGATGCGTGAAGAGATAGAGCCGAGCATGTTGGAATTCCACCTGAACACGAGGAAGTGGCAATGTGTGAATAATGATGCTTGAGATTTGGATCACAATGATGGAGGGGTGAAGATAGAGGATAACTTTTAATAGTGGCGGAAATTCAGCGTCCATATCGTATTAGCCTAGAATGGGGACAGGCAAATGAGGGTTGACCATTGACCATGTTCGAAACACGGGACCATGTCACAAATGTTGTCTGAGATCCTTAGGGAAGTTGGCCCGAGACGATAGGAGATCCCTTGGGCCCAACTTCCATGGAGAGCCCTTAAGCCTAGTATCCATGTCATCCGAGGATCGTTTTGGATGTGGCAGAGGATGAGGATCCAAACATCGAGTGCACAAAGCTTGGTCGTGGGATGAGGGGAATGTCCCCATGAAAATCCCACACTTCGGGCTCTTTGAAAACACATCTAAATACGACAACGATACATACTAGATAGGGGGAGAAGAGTCCTTTCCCATAGGGAGATCTTAGTTTAGGGTCGTATAATTCAGACCATGGATGGGAGGAAACATTTGAGGCACATTTTGGAGTAAATCAAACAGCTGGCGTGAATGGGAATAGGGGGTGTGTACTTTGTGGTGAACAACCTGACGTGAATGAGGAAGTAATCCCATATCACACCGTACGACCCCCTTGGGAGAGGTTTTAGGTCAAGGGACTGAAAGCGAAAGTTAGGCTGGGCCCACGGGAAAGTGCACGGGCGCTCCTACGTATCTCACAAGGATGAGAATCAAGCCTCACGTAGTTCTTGAAAGGTGACATGGTAGGATACCAGTGCCATGGGAAAAGGGGAGCGCGGGCGTGGCCCTTGCACTAAAAGAAGCGGAATTTGATAAATCTTGTTTATTCTTTAAGGTGAGTAGTTTTTTTTGTGAAGCGACAAGCCTAGAGTAGTAGGCCGTGGTGTCTCCAAAAGAATCAATCTGTGATAGGTGTTGAAAAATGGCATGGCACGTGACCAATACCCAACGTGATGTCCTCTATAACAAGGTCATCACAACGCAGTTTCATTTTTCATCGTGTGGCCAGGACGATAATGTCACAGTTTAGGGTCGTGTGACAGGACCGAGCGTGCATTTTATCATCAAGCAGCGCAGATGTAGCAGAGGCGATGCTAGGAGGGGAATGTGCATAGTGTTATAAAACACAATTTATGGAGACATGATCCCACATCACATTGTATGCCACTCGGAGAAGGAGACCTTAGGCCGAGGGGCCTATATAGAGGTAAGAGGCGAAATAGGGGGGAGAGATGAGTTCCATAAATGGGATGGACCCGAAGAAAGGGCATCCAGGCGGTCCTACGTATCCCATGAGGATGGGAATCAAGCTGAACGTAGTTCTAGATGGATCTTAGTTTATGGTATTAGAGCTTAGACCATGAATGGTGAAAACTTCCCGAGTAAGCGTAGACGTCAACCCGATCCCTAAGCCCACATGAGTTAAACTCGGTGTGGGAAACAGGGGGGGTCCTCATTGTAATACTTGGGGAGTCCATCATAGGGGAGTTGGTAGAGAGACTCTAAGGACACCTTTGACGAGGCTTGTTTCCCCAATGTGCAGACGTGCATGGAGGAAAAGTACCAAGAGTTCTGAGACTCTACTTGGACACGATGAAGTAATGAAGGGTGTGAATTGTGTACCCGACATTTTGGGCTTAATGGGCTGGCGTGGCGATAGAGGAAAACTGTTAACCATGGTGGAAACTCAGCGTCCATATCGCATTAGTCGGAGGCGGGAACAACAAACGAGCATCGACCGCTGACCATATTCGCAATGCGGGATTTTATCGATTTGTTGTCTGAAACCCTCGGGGGAGTTGGCCCGTAACGGTAGGAGAACCCTTGGGCATAGTATCCAGGCCGTTCTTGGGGGTCCCTCCGGGTGTGAAAGATGATAGAAGCCCTGATGTAGGGATACAAAAATCCTGGAAAGCGGATGCGGACGTGTCCGAGTAAAGTTTGGCATTCTAGGTAACAGACCAGAGTCCCCTTAGGCACATTGGTGAATTGCCGAAAAGGGGTCGACGAAACAGCTCAGGATGGAGAGGTACATGGCATGGTCATTACGAGACCGACGTGAATGAGGACATAATCCCACACCCCACCATATAATATTCTCATGGACGAAGGGTAGGCCAAGGGGCCAAGATGGGATGAAGATTCCTGAGAGATGGGGTTGGACCCGAATCCTAGACATTCAGGTGGTCCTACGTATCCCATGAGGATGGGAATCAAGCCACACGTAGTTCTCTAGATATAGTTTAACATCATACGGGACGAGGGGGGAGTAATATACCCCCAAACAAGGGAGGTGTACGGTATGGCGAATAAACCGACGTGAATGAGAAAATAATCTCACGCCACACCATACACTCCTATAAGAGAGGACCTGGGTCGGGGCCCGAAAAGGCCAAGGGTCCTGAGGCTGGGCCTCGTAAGGGAAGGTAGACGACATGGTACATGATCCCGGCGTGAATGAGTACATAGTCCCACACCACACTGTACACCCCGGGTAAGAGGTTGGGCGGAGGGGCCCGAGAAGGCCAAGGGGCCTAAGGTCAGGCATCAGTCATGAAGGCCTGACAGGTTTGCAGTTTAACGTCTTACATGAGGATGGGGGCCGGGGACCCGAGGAGGCCAAGGGGCCTGAGGATGGGCCTCGTAAGGGAAGCCGTATGACATGGTACATGATCCCGACTTGAATGAGGACATAGTCCCACACCAAACCGTACACCCCTTATAGGGGAATCGGGGTCGTGGGCCCGACCGCTAGCACCACCCGGGGGGAAGTTTGTCACTTCGGGATGGGGTAGAACGAATCACTGCACTCGATGTTTGGGACATCTCGGGGTAGACCAGAAGATCCAGGACACTATTGACAATGTTCGGAACATAACGTTCCTATGGTGATCTGATATGGGATCAACAAATGAGCGTCGACCGTTGACCAAATTCGCAATGCGGGACTTGTATCGTCTTGTTGCTTGAAAACCCTTAGGGGCGTTGGCCAGTATCGGTAGGAGATCCCTTGGGCATAGTATCCAGGCCGTTCTCGGGGGTCCCTCCGGGTGTGAAAAAATGATGGAATCCCAATCAAGGAGTGGGTGAAGCATAGCTGTATCCATCCGCGAAAGAGGAAAACATCTCCAAGGGGATGTGCGGCCGGGACGAGGCTTGCTTGATATGAGTTGGGGAAAAAGTGTGCACCCTGCCATATATCTCGACCCGAGGGGAAGATTTTGACTTTTGGGTTGGGCCAACGGATGAAATGCCCGGGCGTTCCTACGTATCCCATTAGGATGGGAATCAATCCATATGTAGTTCTTGAAGGCCATGCATTTTAGCATCATGCGGTGAGGACGTGGAAGGATAGAAGAACGGGAGTGGGCACATGGTGCAACCCTTACAATCCTTGTATGAGCGGAGTTGTATGAGTGGGGCTAAGAAAGCCTACTCCTCGCTACACAAATATCCTCCAAGGAAACTATTCCCAGGGGGATAGTGGAAGAGAAAATCTTGGGGCTGGGCTCAAGACGAGGCATCCGAGCGTTCCTACGTATCCCATTAAGATGAGAATCAAGCCACACATAGTTCTTGAAGGCCATGTAGTTTAGCGTCATGCGATGAGGATGTGGAAGTTTGTCTCAACTGGGTATATGTACGGTATGGAGGGTAACCCGACATGGATTAAACTGTAATCCCAAACCACACCATACAATCCCATTAGAGAGCCAGAGTCAATGCAGGCCAAGGTGCCAGAGGCTGAGCCTTGGTCAGGAAGGCCTGACTGGCTTGCAGTTTAACGTCTTACAGTAAGGACAGGGGCCGGGGGCCCGAGGAGGCCAAGGGGCCTGAGGCTGAGCCTCGGTCAGGAAGGCCTGACTGTCTTGCATTTTAACATCTTACAGTAAGGACGAGGGGATATCTTAGTTTAAGGTCATAGAGCTCAGACCATTTTGCAGTTTATCGTCTTACAGGACGAAGATGCAGTTTAAGGTCGTGCAAGACCCTTTTTCCCTAGGCAATTATCTCTTGAGGAACTTGGCGTTGGTGGGAGGAGTTATGCGCTCTCCATCCATGGTCACCAAGGAGTATTCTCCATTGGGGTAAACCTTATGGATGATATAAGGCCCTTCCCATTTGGGTTCTAACTTGGGCGGTTTCCTACCGGGGATCATTGGTGCTCGAAGGGCCAGTACTAGGTCGCCCTATAGAAAAGAATAGAGATGAACCTTCTTGTTGAAGGCCCTCACTATCTTATCCTGATGCCTTTCCAGATTGTGCAGGGCATGAAGCCGGTTCTCGTCTAGTGCTTCTAATTTAGCTAGACAGATTTCGGCTACCTCATCTGATGTCTGGTGATCATATACGCCAGTTCATAATGATGGCATCTGGATCTCAGAGGGTAGGATGGCCTCATCTCCATACACCAGGGAATATGGGGTCACCTGGGTAGAGTTGCGAGTCGTCGTCCAATAAGCCCAGAGGGCGTTGGGGAGCTTTTCTGGCCAACTTTTCTTGTTCTGACTAACCGTCTTCTGCAGAATGTTAGAGAGGGTTTTGTCAAACGCCTCAATCTGTCTGTTTTCCTGCGCGTGGTATCGGGTGGTATGGTTCTAACGGATGCCATAATTGGCGTACAATTTCTTCAGTTCATCCGTTCGAAAGTTGGTGCCATTATCGGGGAGGATGGCGTGAGGGACCCCAAACCGGTGGATAATATTGGAGCTCACAAAGTCGACGATGGAACGGGCCTTGACCTCTTCGAGTGGAACTGCCTATACCCACTTGGAGAAGAAATTTGTTGCAGTCAGGCTGAACCTACACTGGCGGGCTGTTGCCGGTGGATACGGTCCCACTACATCAAGTCCCCATACCGCAAATGGCCAAGAGTACCCGGTGGGGTGGAGGGGCTCCGGTGGCCGATGCAGGAAGTTGGCATGAACTTGGAACACGTGGCATCTCTTGGCATACCCAATACAATCGTGGATCATAGGGGGGCAGAAGTACCCCAACCTATGGATTTGATGGGACAGCTTCAGCCCAGCTTGATGGGCGCCACAGGAACCGGCGTGAACCTCTTGCATGACTTTAGTAATATCTACTCCTTGAATGCAACGGAGGAGGAAGCCATCGAAGCTCCACTTATAAATGATCTGTTCAAGACTGGGGCCGCTCTGGAGGGTAAATTGCAGCGCGCGGTGTCGAATCTGCTCGCGCTCGGCCCGGTCGTCCGGGAGGCGACCATTTTGGAGATACTCGACAAAAGGTGTCCTCCAGTCGAGAGTGGCTTCAACCACTGTGTCTGACAAACCCAGGACCCCTGACGTAGAGGGTCTGGCGGTGAGATGACTTACCCACAGGCCATCATTGTCCTCTTAGGTGACGGGGGCAATGACTCTTTGGTGTGCCACATGTATGATCAAATCATCTTGCCTGGGTTCTGCGAGCGACACGGCTAAGCCAGCCAAGGCGTCTGCTTGATCGTTCTGTGACTGTGGGACATGGGTAATCTCTGGTCGAGAAGAGAACTAGGCCATTAGGTGGAGGGTGTACTCCAGCAATGGTACAAGCTCCGGCTTCCTAACGACGTAGTAGCCATTAACCTGTTTGATTACCAGCTCGGAATCTCCTTTCACATGTAGATGGGGAACATTGATCTAAAGGGCCAACTCGAGGCCGGTGATGAGAGCCTGGTACTCTGCCTCATTGTTAGTACAACCTTATGACAATAGGAACGAGTATGGCAGGGCGTCTTACGCCGGGGTAATGAAGAAAATACCCAGGCCCACTCTGTTGATCTTAGGATCATTGAGCCTCCTACCGGTGGGGCTTCGGGAGGCACCGTCGAAATGTATTTGCCAACACGGGATGACATGATCTACTGAGAGGATCATCTCATCGGGAAAATCTAGGTCCAGGGATTGATCCGCGGAGGTTTCATAGGCAGCTAAAAATTTTGCCAATGCATGTCCCTTAATGGCCCTCTGAGGTACAAACCTGATATCAAACTGTTGGAGAATCACCGCCCACTGTGCTAGTCGGCTAGTCAGCATGGGGAGGTTTAGGATGTACTTCATTGGGTCTACCCAGGAGACCAATTACACCTCATGGTGCTACAGGTAATGTCATAACTTCTGTATGGTGAAGACGAGCGCAAGGCAGCTCTTTTGGATAGGGGAGTATCTAACCTTCGTATCGAGAAGCATGTGGCTGAGATAGTAGAGATTGTTCTCAGTACACTCGTTATTCTTCTAGGCGAGCATTGCACCGAGGGATCTTTCCAGGGCGGTTACATAAAGGACCATCAGCTTTCCGGAGACGGGTGGCATCAAAACTGGAGTTTAGAGAAGATACGGCTTGATTTCCTCGAAGGCGGTCCGAAACTCCTCATCCCATTCGTAGGAGGCGCCCTTCTTCATGAGCCGGGAAAAGGGCTTACACTTGCCGGCCAGATTCGTGATGAATCAGCGTATATAGGCTAAGTGGCCTTGGAGGCCTCAAAGTTCCCAAATGTTTCTCAGGGGAGGAATTTGGATGATGACTATGATCTTATCTAGGTCGATCTCAATGACTCGGTATCTCACAACAAATCCTAGAAACTTCCCAATGGTGACCCTGAAGGCACACTTCAACGGGTTCATCTTCAGGTGACGGGAACGGAAAAAACCGAACACCTTCTTGAGGTCTTTGAGATGGTCCTGGCGCTGACATGATTTGACCACTAGGTCATCTACGTAGCATTCCACCAGCGTCCCGAGAATCGGCTTGAATATGCGGTGCATGGCCCTCTGATAAGTGGCACCTGCATTTTTCAAGCCGAATGGAATAACCTAGTAGAAAAAGGTACCTTGGGGAGCCCTGAAGGCAGTGGACTCCTCGTCCTCGGGGGACATCCGGATCTGGTTGAACTCGGAATACCCATCCATGAAAGAGAGAGCTTGGAACCCAGCCGTGGCATCAATCAATAACTCTGTCACCGGCAGTGGGAAGTCATACTTTGGGCAGTGGTGATTAAGGTCGCGGAAGTCGATGCAGACTCTAATCTGCCCATTCTTCTTCCTGACTGGAACAATGCTGGCAATCCACTTGGGGTACTGGACTTCCTTAACAAAGTTGTCTTTGATAATCTTGTCAACTTCGGCCTCAACCAAAGCACCATGAGAAGGGTGTGTCTTCCTGGGAGGCTGCTTAAACCCACAATGGTTTGTCGGGAGGCCCAGACGGTGAACGGATACCTAGGGATCTAGTCCTGGAATCTCATTGTAACTCTAGGAAAACACGTCGTGGTGTTTTTTGAGGAATTCTACGTACTGCTGCCGCTCCTCGGGGGATATGGCTGCACTGATCAATGTGGGTTTTAGATCTGCCTCGCTACCAAGGTTCACATGTACCAGTTCATCAACCGTGGTATAGATGCCTTCCTCAAAGGCAGGGGGAGCATCCTCCAGGTCTTCCTCTCCACCCGTGGGGGGATTTTCCACGACGGGAGACAATTATGGGCTATCAAATCCTGAGGGGAAGCTGGTGTCGGCTTGGGCTGTAGTGGTCATCATATCAGGAGACTCACTCTCTATTGAGACCATAGCAATGAAGGCAGTCGACCCTATCCCATCTGGCCTTTGGCCTAAGGGGCCACGTTTGATGATATCAAATAAGTGGTGACGTGTCGGCCTGAGTCGGCTGATTCCAGCCCGGCGGAAGAGACATGTATGGCGCACCTCCATTGTCATAATCTTGATATTCTAGTACCGTACAGGGGTAGGAGGTTCCGGGATCACCTGAGCCTGGTTGATGTAGGAGTACGAGGTGATTTTCTGTCGTCGCTTGGACACGGGAACATGCCTTCCTTGTGTACCCGAAACAACAAAACATTACACCATGTCAGGGGTCGTGGCCTCCAATCGGTGGATCGGAAGGATGTAGGCGTCATCCATGCTTTCCCAGGGATCACTTGTGACTGGGGCAGGTTCATCCTCACTTACTAGGATTTTCTTATCCTTACTCTTGTAATAATCATCATCCAGATAGCGGGCCTCACAAGTGGCGAAAGGAGACGCATCTCTTTGGAGCACGCCTACTCGACCGTTGAGTGAGTATCTGAGGCACTGGTGATACAACGAAGGGACCGCTGCATGCAGATGGAGCCATGGCCTACCCATCAACGCGTTGTAGGCGTTGTCCTGAGAGACGACCATGAACTCGGTGCTGGCAATTAAGCCACCAAACTGAGTCTTCAGTAGAATCTTGCCGACTGGGGTTTGCTCGGTCCTGTCATACCCCTAGATTCTGAGGTCAGAGGGAGTTAAATGACCTTTAGATAGACCCAGCTTTCGCAATGTCCGAGTCGGAATTAGGTTGATTCTGGAACCCATGTCAATGAGGCAGCGGCGGACCTCCACACAATTGAAGTGGCCAGTGATGTACAACAGGCGAATATTCCCCTGTATAGGAGGGTCCTCATCTTCATCGGAGAACGAGATAACCGCCTGACATTCGGCATTCTCAATTTTCTCGGCATGGAAGGCTTCTGAAGCTGCTACCTCCGTCTCAAACTAGAGGGGGTTCCTTAGGGCCTCGAAAAGTGCTTCGTGCATTTCAGATGACAGGCGAAGGGCCTCAAGGATAAAAAGCCTCACCGGAATGTCGACCAGGTGCTTCAGGACATCACACTTTTGTGCCAAACGTGAACCTCTGCCTACAGGAGGTCGTTCGGCACTTGGAGGCATATCAGGTCCTGCCGGTTGAACCGGAGGTCGGCTAGTACTGGGTACATCCTGCTGCCTACTAGTTGAAGCCTGGAGAGTAGTCGCCAGACTAGGATCAGACAGAGGAGGATGGCCTGTAGCCGGGCAATACTGACTATGATACGAATGAGGCAGCTCTCCCTGATCTAGTAGCACAAACGGCGGTGGAGGTAGAGCTGAGGGCGTCAGATGGGGTTGCGCGTGCTGAGCTCTATGCTGAGCCTGTTGTCTGGTCTCAGTAGCGTGCACGGCTTGTCTAAAAGTGCCCGCTAACATACTCGATGACCGGCGTGTTTGCGGTTCCGCTGACGTTGACGTTGGCTGGAAACGTTGGGGAGGTTCGCCTGGCGTTCCCCCTCGTCGGGAGTCATATAAGGCTTTACCAGCTCCACAGTATTAACCGGAGTGTACCCCTGGCTGTCGCTCGACGAGTCATCCACCACCGGGCAGATTCTGGGAGGAATCCCCATTTCAGGGGGCATAAAGTCACTGAGAGTGTGGGATAATGATGGCACTGGCGGAGCACGTTGCTTCTTCTTGCGTTGTCATTGCTTGCCCTTTTGGGAAGAGGTCGGTTGTGAAGACGATGCAGAGGTACCATCTACTTCTTCTAAAGGTTTCGGCTGCTTCGGGCATGCCCGGATGATACCATGGGCACGAACGACAGTTTTTCGAGCCATCCAGTCATCGTATTTCTGGGATCCGCGGCTGGGAACCTGCAGCCACTCGCCTTCGTTGTCGCTACCGATCTCCGACCCTGCAAAGACACCCGCCACTTGTGTTGATGTCAGGCCCAACCTGACTATGTTGTTGTTGACCTAGTCTCGAAGCCAGTCTTTAAACACAAATAATTTCTGGAGGGTGTGCCCCAGAATCCGATGATAAGGATAGTAGTTGGGGTGATCAGTGAGATTCGCCTCTGCCGGCCTTCTGCACTCAGGCAGGCGCACAATCCCTTGCTCTAGAGCACTTCGGAAGTAGCCAGGGACCTGATTTTCATTTAACGAATAAGTCTGGTGCCTTCTTTCTGGATAGGGGGCCTGGCCCTTATGAGGGGCCGGAGGGGCCTGCCGAGGAGGCGGTGCTTGATTGTCTCACCTAGGTGGAGGTGGCGCATTGCGCGGGGGAACCTGTAGATTCTGAGGCGGCCGCTGCTGGGTAAGAGCCTGTGCTTGAGGTGGAGGACCTCTGTGGGGTTGCGGGGATGGTACCGATGGCAGTAATTCCATCTTCCTAGGGGATTCTATTTGGGCCACCGCGGCGGGTTCGGCTCTGGCGGTCCTCCTTGCTGGGATCATAGGGGTCAACGAACGTGCCTGACTAGCCTGTTGCAGAGCCTCCTCAAGGCGCTGAGCCTTATCTGAGAAGTCTCTGAACCCACCAGGATAGTTCTGGGTAATCAGGGAGGGTACCAGCTCCGTTTTGACGTTCCCCACACACATCATCAGTAATTGCTCCTGGGTCAGTGGCATATCGAGGGAATACGTAAGTCCCATCCACCGGGTGATGAAATCTGCGACTCACTCATCAGGCCTTTGCTTGCACTTGAAGAGGTCTGCAATAATGGTCTTCCGTGTGGTGGAGCTGAACTGGTATAGGAACTGCCGGCGGAGATCCTCCCAACCGGTCACCGTTCCGATAGGGAGCTGGTTGTACCAGACGAATGCGGGACCTTCCAATGTCTGTACGAAACATCGGAGCTTGGCGGATTCTTGCTGGGCTGGGGTCCCCAGCATGGGGCCACACCTGGAAGAAAAATGAGCCAAGTGCTGTGGTGGGTCCCCTGTCCCGTTGAAGGGCGAGAAAGTGGGGTTCCCAAAACCCAGGGATGCGGGCATATCATCCAACCACATGGGATACGGCTTACCATCCGGTGGGACCACCACCTGCCGTGTTTCCAACGCTTCGAGGCGAGCTGTGAGTGCCGCTATAAGATCATCCGGGTGGGGGTCCCTGTCTTGACGGGGATCCCTAATCACAAGTGAATTTCCAGGTTCTTCAACACGGTAGATGGAATCGGCAGCTCGTGGATCGACTGGCGGAATGACTTGTGGGGCTACTGGGGGAACTCGGACTGGATTCTTCAGATTTCCCCATCGTTCAGGGGGGTTTGGTGAGACGTATCGCGCCCTCTTGCCATAAGTTCCAGCTTCTATCCTATCTACGGAAGTAGCATGATCAGGGTTGCCCAGAGGCATCTCACCGGGGGGAAATTGTTCCTGCCCCTGCTGCCCCGGCCTGGGATTACCATAGTCGGGTCGCCGCTCTGCAGTGCGCTCATCCAAGAGTTCGTCAACCAGCCTCTTCTGCTCAGCAAGCTGCTAGCGTAACGTGGCCTTCTCGGGATCTTCATCTGTTTTCTGCACAGAGGAAGACGGTTCAGAGTTCTTGACATTTTCGACGTGCTCCTTACCCTTGCTGGTATTTCGACCGAGTACCAGCGACTCGGTGGGTACAGGGAGGCCTAGCAGGTTCCTCTGCTGATAGGTAACCCTCCTTGATGGGTCCAGCAGTGGCGGTACTTCCTCAGGGGGTAAGTCTCCATCAAGAAATTCAATCTCATCTTCCTTGTCCACTATGTCAACCATATGGACCGTGACCCCTCTTGAGGGCATGTCCTCAATGTCGAATAACGAATCGGGCTGCCGTCGGATAGGGTCGAAGAGGAGAGTGGCGTAGTGTCCCCAACCATGAACTTGCACATAGGGGGTAGCTTCCCTGATGACTCTACGGAGTACTTTGAAACTCTGAGCACATTTCCGTTGAAGTGCGCTTTGACGGCCTGGCGACTCGGGGTGTTGGGCCACAAGGAGTGCGGCCAAATCGATTAGGCGGCATTGCTCGCCGATTTCTTCGAAGTGCTCTCAACTTCTGGGGTACACCACCCACTCGTAACGAAGGCGGAAGTGTGTTTCCCATAGGGTTCGACAAAATCACCCCACTTCTTCCGGGGTAAGGGACTCTGGTGCACAAAAGTTCAGCACCGTCGTCGGCCAGAACTTCTCTGGGAAGTAGTCCGCTGCGAGAATTCTCCAGAAGCTCCTGGTTTCGGACACAGGTGTAGACGCCGGAAAAGTCCGTTGTTCCCAAACGAATCTCCGGATGTGGAAAGCGAGGTAATACTTGGAGTCAGAAGCATGTTCCGGAGGGCCCGGAGGACTTGCGCGGAATTTTGGAGACCTGCGCGAAATGTTGAAGTCCGGCGCGCAAACCTCCCGGGATGCGCGCAATGCGCGGTGTCGGCGCGCAATTTTGCGCGCCCGATGCCCCGCGCGACTCTTCTTGCGCGCCGGGCCCGATTCCGCGCCCGTGACGAGAATTTCGCGCCCGCGGACCAGATTCCGCGCCAGGGGTTGCCTATAAATATAAGGCAACCCCCGACGTTTTGAAGGTTGCCAGAATTCGAAAGGTCTCTCGTGCGCGCAATCCAACCCCTTCCGCGCGTAATGCCGATCTTCAGGTAACCTCTTTTCTTTCGCGCAAGAAAGCCTCGGGGTTCGCCTTCGCGCGCAATCCCTTGGGCTACTTTCCTTTGAATAATTCTTCACCCTAAGGCCTTCGCGCGCAAAAGAAGCCTCTTGCGCGCAATCTCCCCCGGGGTGCGCGCAATCCAGCCTGATTGCGCGCACCCCCCACCTTTTTTTCAAAGTGGCCATTCGATTTAAGAATGAGCCGTTGCCCCCGTGCGCTATCCGAAGCCCGGTGCGCGCAATCTCTATCATTCGCGCGCAAAGTGCTGGCCCAATTGCGCGCCAGCCCGCCCATTTACGCGCCGCCCCGCGGTATTGCGCGCAAAGCTCCTCTTTTGCGCGCAAACCGCCAGGGTCGCCCCCTTTGACCCCCTTTGGGTACCCGCCTGCGTGGCGCCCGATGACCCTCATCCCGGGTGCCCGCACCGTGCGTTGTCTTCCCGTGCGACCCTCCAGGCTCGCGCGAAGTGACACGGACCTATCGGCGACTTCAACGTCCTGCACGACGTTAAACTGCATACGTCCTGCACGACGTTAAACTGCATACGTCCCGCACGACGTTAAACTGCACACGTCCAAGCTGCATGATGTTAAACTGCCTAGCATATCGTCCAAGCTACAAGATGTTAAACTGTTCAGCATTCGTCCAACATGACATTAAACTGTACTTCGTCCGGCAAGACGTTAAACCGTCCGCTTTGTCCTCAACACACGACGTTAAACTGTACTTTGTCCGGCAAGACGTTAAACCGTCCGCTTCACCCGATCCCGTGCCTCGCACGCAGGATCCTCCCGGTTTGGATGTGGCCCCCACCCGCTCGTCTCTGCAGGGATGTCGGGATTGGAGTGGCCTTCGCCCACGGGGGTAGAGTGTTGCAAACAGAACGAACTACGTGGACTTTGATCCCTATCTTCTAAACAGGGTACGTAGGAAGCCTCTCCGAGGTTCAAGCCCACCACCTGGTCGTCCCGGTCGTATTTACGTCGGTTCGTCCATCAGTGGACCCCTCCCGGTTTCACACTTGCGTTGATTCACCTATGAATCCGCCTCTGTGGGGGACTGCACGTGTGTATCTCCACTGCGCTTCCCCACCGCCTCGATCTCTTCGTGAGTCGGCTTGCCAACGTCCAGCATGACGTAAAAATGTGATCCACCCGGCCGTTCCATCCCCCTCTGTGCGAGGTGGTTCGGTTCAATCCTCCGCCCGGCGGCCTTGATCTCTTTGTGAGTCGGCTTGCCGACGTCCAACATGACGTTAAACTGTATATCCGAACTACGCTGACTTTGATCCGCGCTAACGCACGGTACGTAGGAAGCCCCTACGGGGTCCAAGCTCTTCACTCCATCATCCACCCTGATCCTTACCCGGGCCGCCACATCCCGGTGGGGTCATGCCATTTCATTCCACTCCACTTCACTCGGGAAGCCGCCCAGGTGCTGGCCCCAGCGTCAGAGGTTCCCCGCAAGGGGTTCTGTCATCTGATCCACTCCTCGTGTTGATCAGTCCGATGCCGTCCCCGCTGGACGTTAAACTCGCGGCATACCCCGTGTTAGACATGGGAAGCTGAGGAAAACCTCAGGTAACACAGTTCCCCGCACCCAGTACGGGATGCCTCAGGCCATCACGCCTTCGAGAAGCCCTATTAGGGACGGAAGACAGACATGCAGAGGCGCAGTGTTAAGACACCCCCCGACACCCAGAGCTACCCGGTCTCCTCACCGCAGGTTGCTGCCCCGACCAGACTCCTTGGAGCGTCCGGGCGGAAGCAGCGTAATTAACCAGTGTCCATGGAGACATGGCGCCGGGAACGAGATTCACGAACATTCTTAAATCTATAAGGGAGACCCGGATTAGGCGACGAGTTCCGAGGAGACGTCCACGGAAGGAGGAGCCGACGTCCCATCATCCCGGTTTCGATCAAGGAGCAGACGCCCCTGAATAAGGAACGGATGTCGCCCGCCCTTGGAAAGCGGGACTGCGGGACCACAAGCCGCGCGCCCATCCCCTCGGGTTGACGGGTGCACGCGTGAACGTGTCCTGGCGGAACAGCGTAACCCGACGCACATCCGCACCGAAACAGAAAAATGGTGAACCCGACGTGAATCTCTTCTCCTCAATACGAAGACCGATGGCTTTCAGAGGTGTTGGAAGACCAGCATGCTGCTCGACCGAGCATTCAGTTTTACCCGCCAGGGTCTGAGGAAGGGAACTCGGGCACTCCGTCTCGCGACGTCGAGGGCCTGGGTCCCCCCCCCCCCACGGAAGGCGTCGTGGCACTAAGGGTTGGTTGTCGATTCCTTTTCCTGTCAGTGTTAATGGGTTCTTCTCCTTGATTTCAGAAATCAGGTCGCCCAATCCAGTGCCCGATCGCCACCCGCCCACTGGCGCAGGGGTAGGGGAAACACCGACGCGGCTACTCCGCCCGGTCCCGCCCGTTCCACAGCCGTGCCAGCAGCCGCAGCTGCGGGGCAACCACGCCCTCTCTCCCCCTCGGAGGTCTTCCAAAGAAGGGTGATCAACAACTTGGTGCGGAGATATGAGGAAGAGGGAGTCATCCCCACCAGGGACATGGCTCGCCTAGACCTCGAGGGAGCTGCACCTCGCCACCAACGCCACCCCCGAGGGCCGCGCAGGGAGGCACCGATGCCTACCTCGACGTCCAACCGCTTTGGGAGTTTGTCCCCGGAGCGCTCCGACAACTCCTTCCCCTATGCGGATGAGGTGGAAGATTCCCGGGACCACCCTATCCAGGATTCGCCCTAGGGATCCGCGATGAGGGCTCCTGTCAGGCCACGGCGACATCGCCGCCAGGCCTCTCAAGTCGAGGAACAGGCTCTCCACCTGCCCGCGCCGCTCATCCCGACTCGTCTGTCCCGACGCCAATGTCGGGAGCGAGCGGAAGAGGATGCCCACCTTGGGGCCCTAGCAACAGCGGCCGCGTTGTCTCAAGACACTGCTGGCTCCAGTCGCCAGGCCCCTGCGCATCCTGAGTAGGGGCACTTCTATGCCCGACCCGGATCGAGGCCCCGACCGCCCCAAAGGCAGGTTGGGTTGACTCTCCCGGCTGCTGGTACAGACAATAGCCACCGCGGACCACCTCGCGGTAGCGCTATTCACCAACAGGGTCTACTCCGTGTGGCCGATCCAAGAGGCATGGGTCACCCCGCCTTCCTATCTCGGCCCGGAGGCCTGCCCGGAATCATCTCTCCCCGCGTCCCCTTTGATATCTGTCCAGGTGCCCCTCGCACCTTGGTTTCTAGTCCTCTTGGCCCCAGCACCAGTGCGGTCGGAGGACGCCAGGATAGAGATCAGCCATGCCCCGAAGAACCACCCAGGGGAAGGAGGGCGAGGCGTCGATGCCGAGGGAAGAATGTTACGGAATTCCGGACAGATATCCGACCGGTTCGTTTCTCTGATACAGAGGCGGAGTATGATTCGGCGACAGAGCCCTCCCCCCAATCCCACCTGTCAGGGGCAGGGGTAGGAATGTGGCACGTCAGCCTCGTACTTCCCGAGAGCGAGATCGATATGATCCCCGCTTCTCTCCGAAGGTATATCCGTAGTAGCGAGGGCCTGGTAGACCCCCAAGGATCAAGCTTGCGGTTGGTACCGGCCCCTCTGGAAGCGCCTTCTGCCTCGATCGGAGAAGCTGGAGACCTTTTCTGGGGACCGACGGTCGAACCACGATCTAGTGCACCCTCGGCGAGCACCGACGCTACGGCAGGATGTTCGCTCGCCGGCCCGTCCTATCGTGATGTGGTAGCCAGGGCACCGCCACCCTCAGAGGGCGGCCCGGGATATGGAGGCCAATCGGCCTGCTCGCCGTATTCACCGCCGGCCAGCCCGGCGGCCCGGCGGCCCGCCTCGGCACCACTACCGGTTCCCCGTCCATTCCCAGTCATTGAAGAGGACCAAGGAGACCTGGGTCCCGAGTTTGAGTCGTGGAGTTTCTGGACCGTCCTTGCAGAGGGCCACTTCCCTGAGAAGTTTTGGCCAGTCGCAGGACCGGACTTTGATGCACCCGAATCGCTCACCCCGGATGAGTTCGAATGCTTCCGCCGAACTCTCCGGGAGACTCACTCCCGTCTTCACCGCTTACAAATGCTATATCCCGGGATTCAAGTGCACCTGGAGGATATTGGTGAGTAGTGTCGTCAAATTGACCTGGCCACGCTCCCCGCGGTTCGGCACCCCGGGTCATTTGGGCACCACGAGGCCCTCCAACAACGATGTGTTGAGTGTTTTCAAGTACTCTGCAAGGTTATCGAGGAAGCCACTCCCCACGTGTATATCCGTGGATGGGGGCAGTACACTACCCTACGCTTCAGTGCGATTCGCTGACAGCCCGATTCACTGGGTGGCCCTGAGGGTACATCCACAGGGACGGAAACAGTCAATATGGCTGACCTGTCGAGGGAGGGGAACGGTTTGGAACTTCTCGACGGGGGCTCTCCCCCCGAAGACAAGCCGCTGTTGGATCCATCGGCGAGAGTTACTCGTCACCAAAGGAGCCTCCTGGGTCTCCCCGCACCCACTGAAGCACTGACGTTGAGCCGAAACATCAGCAAAGGTAAAGAGCACAGCGAGGCTATAAAGCCCGCCGACCCATCTGCCTCCACGCAGAGGGCGGATGAGGATCCCGAGAAGGCTATGCTACGTCAACAGCTCGCCGAGCAGAAGAAGCTGGTTGACCAGCTCCTCGCCGAGCACGCTGCAGAGCAGCGGCCTGACTACGGTGATCCTAAGCCAGGACAGCAGGGACAAGAACAACCCCCCCCCCCCTCGATGAGGCTCTCCCGGGCAACCGTGATTATGCCGTGTTCGCCGACAGGAGAGAGGCCATCGCCTATGGCAAGAGGGCGCGGTATGTTTCACCACACCCTCCTGAGCGGCATGACTACCTGAGAGACCCCGCTCGGATTCCTCCCGCTGCCCCAAGAGCCGCTCCGCCCGCCATCCCACGAGCTGCCGAGTTCGACGACCCGGTCGACGACCCGATTGAAGGGCCATGCAATGCGCTCGTGGTTAGAGATCCTCGCCAGGACTGGAACCCATGTCTGGACGATCCGATGGCGGCACTCATCGCCCGCTTGGAAGCCTTGGAGACTCGGCAAGTGGCAATCCCACCGGACGGCAAGCCATACCCAGCATGGGTGGATGACATGCCGGCGCCTCCGGGATTCGGGAACCCCACTTTTTCCCCCTTCAACGGGACTGGAGATCCGCCACAGCATTTTGCCCATTTCAACTCGAGGTGCGGGCCTATGCTGGGGACTCCGGCGCAGCAAGAGGCCGCTAAGCTTCGCTGCTTTGTCCAGACACTGGAAGGGCTAGCATTTGTCTGGTACAGCCAGCTCCTCGTCGGGTCGATAACTAGCTGGGAGGACCTTCGTAGACAATTCCTCTACCAGTTCAGTTCCACGACCCGGAAGACGAGTATCGCAGACCTCTTCAAGTGCAAGCAGAGGCCTGATGAGTGAGTCGCGGACTTCGTCGCCCGATGGAAGGGTCTCACGTATTCCCTTGACATGCCATTGACTCAGGAGCAGTTGCTGACAATGTGCGTCAGGAACGTCAAGACCGAGCTGGTCCCTTCCTTGATCACTCAGAATTACCCCGGAGGGTTCAGGGACTTCTCAGACAAAGCTCAACGTCTTGAGGAAGCCCTGCAACAGGCCAGCCAGGCACACCCGCTGCCTCCTATGATTCCTGCAAGGAGAGTCAGCAGGGCTGAGCCCGCTGCTGTTGCCCAGATAGAGGCCCCCAGGCCGTTGGAGCTGCTGCCAGCGAGACCAGCTCCACAGCCTCACAGGAATCCGCCTCCACGGGCTCAGTTCCTGGCCCAGCAGCGGCAGCCTCAGAACCAGCTGGCCCCTCCGCGTAATGTACCGCCACAACCCAGGCGAGATAATCAGGGTCCACCTCCTCGGCAGGCCCCTCCAGCACCTCGTCAAGACCACGCTCCCAGGGGCCCGCGATACCTGACCTACTCATTTCGCGAGGATCAGGTTCCCGGTTATTTCCGGAGCACCCTGGAGCAGAGGATTGTGCGACTGCATGAGTGTTGGAGGCCGGAGGAGGCACATCTCACGGATAACCCCCGCTACTGCCCCTACCATCGGGCCCTGGGGCACACCATCCAGTGGTGCTATGTGTTTAAGGATTGGCTCCAAGACCAGATTAACAACAATGTAATCAGGTTGGGCCCAGCTCCGGCACAAGTGGCGGGCGTGTTCGTGGGATCAGATGACGATAGCGGCGATGAGGACGAATGGCAGCTGGTCTCCGACCGCGGATCCCAGAAGTATAAAAACTGGATGGCCCGCAAGACGATCATTCGCGCCCATGGAATCATCCGTGCGCGCTTGAATCATCCTGAGCCCCCAGAATCTGTGGGTGCTGCTTCGGCATCGTCGTCCCAGCCTGCCTCTTCCAAGAAGAGCAAACGGCGGCGGCGCAAGAAGGAAGAGCGCGCCCCGCCAGTTCCGCCACTATCCCGCACTCTCGGCGATTTCATGCCCCCGGAGATGAGGATCCCTCCTCGGATCCGCCCAGTGGTGGATGATTCGTCCGATGATAGTATTGGGTACGCTTCGGTTAATACCGTCGAGCTGGTAAATCCCTTTTCGGTTCCCGACGTTGAAGAACACCAGGCTGACCTCCCTAGTGTCCCCAGTCGTCGCCACCGTCGGAGGAGCCGCAACAACAGGAGTCGCCGGGACACAGCAGTTGGTACCTCCAGCCAGGCCGTGCACGCCACTGAGACCAGGCAGCAGACTCAAAACCGAGCTCAGCGTGCGCAGCCCCCCCATCCGGGGATGACGGATTCGCCTCCGCCACTGTTTGTGGTATGGGATCAGGCAGAACCGCCTCAGCCACGTCGCGATCAGCTCCGCCCTGCCATGAGTCCATCCCGGCCTCCTGACCCCAGTACGGTGACCATTTCCCGGGCTTCAACCAATGAACAGCGAGATGTGCCAAGTACCAGTCGGCCGCCGGCCCAACCGGCAAGGCCCGTCATGCTTCCAACCGCAGAGCAACCTCCTGCAACCAGGGGCTCGCGCTTGGCCAAAAAGTATGATGTCCTGAAGCACTTGGCCGACATCCCGGCGAGACTCTCCATCCTTGAGGATCTGCGCATGTCATCTGAGATGCGCGAGGCACTCGCTGAAGCCCTGAAGAGCCCCCTCCAGTTTGAGACAGAGGTTGCGGCTGTAGAGGCCTTTCACGCCGAAACGATTGAGGACGCCGAATGCCAGGCAGTTATCTCGTTTTCTGGTAAGGATGAAGACCCTCCTATACAGGGGCACATTCGTCCGCTGTATGTTACCGGCCGGTTCAATGGCCTTGGAGTCCGGCGCTGTCTTGTCGACACGGGGTCCGGGATTAACCTGATTCCCACTCGGATGCTCCGGAGATTGGGGTTGTCTGAGGATGACTTGATTCCCTCCGACCTCAGGATCCAGGGGTACGACCGCACCGAGCAAACCCCGGTCGGCAAGATACGTTTGAAGACCCAGTTCTGTGATTTGGTTGCCAACACCGAATTCATGGTAGTCTCTCAAGATACTGCGTACAACGCATTGATGGGCAGGCCCTGGCTCCACCTTCATGCGGCGGTTCCCTCGTCATACCACCAATGCCTCAAATACTCCCTTAATGGTCGAGTAGGCGTGCTTCAGGGAGATGCCTCTCCTTTTGCCTCATGTGAAGCCTGCTATCTGGACGCGGACTATTACAAGAGCAAGGATAAGTAGATCCTGGCAGGTGAGGTCGAGCCTGTCGCTGTTGCAAGTGATCCCTGGGCAAGTTTGGATGACGCTTATGTCCTCCTGATTCAACGGTTGGACGTAGCCATGGTCTCGACGGCTTGTGAGTCTCCTGATGAGATGACCGCGACCGCCCATGCCAGCACCAGTGGCCCAGCAGGATCTGGTAGCCCCAATGCAGTTGCCAACGCAGCCTCTCCCGTGGACGATCCCTCCCCGAGTGGAGAGGATGTGGAAGATGCACCCCCAGACTTTGAGGAGGGCGTCTCCGCCACGGTCGATGAGTTAGTACAAGTGAACCTTGGAACCGAAGCAGATCCAAGACCCACATTGGTCAGTGCCGCCATGCCCTCTGAGGAGCGGCAGCAGTACGTGGACTTTCTCAGGCAGCACCGTGATGTGTTCGCTTGGGGATATGACGAGATGCCGGGGCTAGATCCTCAGGTAGTCGTCCACCGCCTTGGTCTCCCGGCGAACCATCGCGGGTTCAAGCAGACTCCCAGGAAGATGCACCCATTCCACGGTGCCATGGTTGAGGCCGAAGTTGACAAGCTTATCAAAGCCAACTTCGTGAGAGAAGTTCAGTACCCCAAATGGCTGGCCAACATTGTGCCGGTCAGGAAGAAGAACGGGCAGATCAGAGTCTGCATCGACTTCCGCGATCTCAACCGCCACTGTCCGAAGGAT
Organism: Viscum album; assembly: GCA_963277665.1. Lineage (NCBI taxonomy): Eukaryota > Viridiplantae > Streptophyta > Magnoliopsida > Santalales > Viscaceae > Viscum > Viscum album. The sequence continues at coordinate 1,080,571,974 of OY728134.1, read as the reverse complement.
GATTTTCTCCTTCCAGTGACAGAGCTGTTGATTGATGCCACGGTAGGGTTCCAAGCCCTCTCCTTCATGGATGGATACTCCGGATATAACCAAATTCGTATGGCCCCTGAGGATGAGGAGTTCACTGCCTTCAGGGCCCCCCAAGGTACCTTTTGTTACCGGGTCATGCCTTTCGGCCTGAAGAATGCAGGTGCCACCTATCAACGGGCGATGCACCGCATATTCAAGCCAATCCTCGGCACACTGGTGGAATGCTACGTCGACGACTTGGTGGTCAAATCGCGCCAGCGTTAGGACCATCTCAAAGATCTTGAGAAAGTGTTCGGCTTCCTCCGGTCTCGCTGCCTGAAGATGAACCCGTTGAAGTGTGCCTTCGGGGTCACCTCCGGAAAGTTCCTTGGATTTGTGGTAAGATACCAGGGTATTGAGATCGACCCAGAGAAGATCAGGGCGATTAGACAGATGCCTCCCCCAGGTAACATCCGGGAACTGCAAGGGTTCCAAGGCCACTTAGCCTATATACGCCGATTCATCGCGAATCTGGCTGGCAAGTGTAAGCCCTTTTCTCGGCTCATGAAGAAAGGTGCCACCTATGTATGGGATAAAGAGTGTCAGACCGCTTTCGAGGAAATCAAGCAGTACCTGCTGCAACCTCCGGTTCTGATGCCGCCTGTATCCGGGAAGCCATTGGTCCTCTATGTGACCGCCCTGGAACGGTCCCTGGGTGCCCTTCTCGCCCAGAAGAACAACGAGGGAACAGAGAATAGCCTCTATTACCTCAGTCGCATGCTCCTCGATGCGGAAGTTAGGTATTCCCCCATCGAGAAGAGTTGCCTGGCGCTCGTATTTGCCGTACAGAAATTACGGCACTACTTGCAGCACCATGAGGTACAGTTGGTTTCTCGGGTAGACCCGTTGAAATATATCCTGAGCCGGCCTATGTTGACTGGCCGTCTAGCGCGGTGGGCTGTGATTCTCCAGCAGTTCAACATCAGGTATGTGTCTCAGAAGGCCATCAAAGGGCAAGCATTGGCAGACTTTCTGGCTGCTCACCCAACCTCCGCGGATCAGCCGCTGGATCTTGGCTTTCCTGATGAGGCCATTCTCTCGGTCGATCACGCCGGTCCATGCTGGCAGATGCACTTTGACGGTGCCTCCCGGAGCCCCACTGGTAGAAGACTTGATAATCCTAAGCTCAACAGAGTGGGTTTGGGTATCGTCTTCATTACCCCGGAGCAAGTCGTGCTGCCATACTCTTTCCTGTTGTCAGAGGGCTGTACCAACAATGAGGCGGAATACCATGCCCTCATCACCGGCCTCGAGTTAGCTCTCGAGATCGACGTGCCCCATCTGTGTGTGAAAGGGGACTCCGAGCTAGTTGTTAAGCAGATCAATGGCGACTATGTTGTCAGGAAGCCGGAGCTTGTGCCATTGCTGGAGTGCACCCTCCTTCTGATGGCCCGGTTCCCTTCTCGGCCAGAGATTGTCCATATTCCCCGGTCGCAGAACGGTCGAGCAGATGCTTTGGCCAGCCTTGCTGCGTCACTTGCGGAGCCTGAACAGGATAACCTGACCGTCCGCGTGACGCGCCGTAGGCTCATCGCTCCCGTTGTCCCGGAGGGAGATCACGACCCGTCGGTAAGTAATCTCACCACGGTTGACCCTGTGCCCGGAGCTCCGAGTACCCCAGATATAGCAGTCGAACCATCCCCTGATTGGAGGACGCCTTTGGTTGAGTACCTCCAACACGGCATTCTCCCGCCAGATCGGGCCGAACGCGAGCGAGTTCGACGCCGCGCATCGCAGTTTGTCCTCCAGAGCAGTCCCGGCCTGGAGCAGATCCTCTATAGACGCGGATTTGATGGTGTTCTCCTCCGTTGCCTTCGGGGAGTTGAGATCCCGCGAGTCATGCAAGAGGTTCATGCTGGTTCATGCGGTGCCCATCAGACTGAGCCGAAGCTGTCCCACCAGATTCAGAGGTTGGGATACTTCTGGCCCTCCATGATCCATGACTGCATCGAGTATGCCAGGAGGTTCCATGCGTGCCAGGTTCATGCGAACTTTGTGCATCGGCCGCCGGAGCCTCTCCATACCACCAGGTATTCTTGGCCCTTTGCAGTCTGGGGGATGGACGTTGTGGGACCTTACCCGCCGGCGACGGCTCGCCAGTGCCGGTTCATTCTGACCGCCACGGACTTCTTCTCCAAATGGGCAGAGGGGATTCCGCTCGGAGAGGTCAAATCCTGTTCGATCGCTGACTTCGTGACCTCCAACATCATTCATCGATTTGGAGTGCCTCACGCTATCCTCACGGATAACGGAGCCAGTTTCCGAGCAGCCGAGTTGAAGAAGTTGTACGCCAAGTACAACATTCGCTCGAACCATACATCTCGCTATCATGCGCAGGCAAATGGGCAGATCGAGGCGTTTAACAAAACCCTCTCTAACATTCTGCAAAAGATGGTTGGTCAGAACAAGAAGAGTTGGCCGGACAAGCTCCCCAACGCCCTCTGGGCTTATCGGACGACGACTCGCAATTCTACCCAGATGACCCCTAATTCCCTGGTGTATGGAGCTGAGGCCGTCCTGCCCATCGAGATCCAGTTACCATCCTTGCGCACTGCGGTCTACGACCAGCAAGCGCCGGACAGAGCTGCTGAAGCCCGTCTAGTCGAGTTGGAAGCACTGGATGAGAATAGACTTCGCGCCTTGCACAACTTGGAGAGGCATCAAAGCAGAATGGCTCGAGCTTTCAATAAGAAGGTTCGCCTCCGCTCCTTCCTGCAGGGTGACCTAGTGCTAGCCCTAAGAGCGCCAATGATCCCCGGCAGGAAGCCACCCAAGTTGGATCCCAAGTGGGAGGGACCTCTTGTCGTCCACAAAGTCTATCCCAATGGCGTGTACTCCCTAGCGACTATGGATGGTGAGCGTGTCACTCCTCCCACCAACGCTAGGTTCCTCAAGCAGTACTTCGTCTGAGTGTACTACGTCCTGCACGACGTTAAACTGCATACGTCCAAGCTGCACGACGTTAAACTGCCTAGCATATCGTCCGCGCTGCAAGACGTTAAACTGCCACGTGTTTCGTCCAACATGACGTTAAACTGTACCTCGTCCAAGCTAAAAGACGTTAAACTGATTAGCATTCGTCCAACACGACGTTAAACTGTACGACGTCCGAGCTACAAGACGTTAAACTGTTCAGCATTCGTCCTGCATGACGTTAAACTGCCTCTCAAGAACTACGTGCGGCTTGATTCCCATCCTTATGGGATACGTAGGACCGCCTGGACATTCATGTTTCAGGCCCAGCCCCATCCTTCGGGAATTTCCATCCCATCTCGGGCCCTTGGCCCAGTTGTCTCTGGGTGTGCGGCGTATGGTGTGAGCGCGGGGCTATGCCCTCATTCACTTCGGTTTGCTCGTCACGCTGTACGCCCCCCCCCCCCCACGTTTGGGGATGCCTTCTGCTCCCCCCTTTTTTTCTTTTCGTCCTGCATGACGTTAACCTGCACTTCAAGAACTACGTACGGCTTGATTCCCATCCTTATGGGATACGTAGGACCGCCTGGACGCTTGTGTCTCAGGTCCAGCCCCGTCTCTTGGTTGATCACGGGGATCTACCGTCTTTTGGTTGCTCTCAGGGTGAGTCCTCCGACCCTTTCCGGTGATCTGTTAACATGTTTTGGGTGCTTTGGTCTATGACCCGTAGTGTCGGATGCAATCCCGGCAAGTCCCGTGTTGCTTGTCGGGCCGCGCGCTTCCTCTTGTTCGAGCCTTCGCTCAAAGGGATCCTCGTTAGCGGTTTGGGTACGATGCCTCAGTGCTCTCCTACCGCTCCGGGTCGATTTACCGGCGGGTCCTGGGCCGCAAATCGATATGAATCCTGCGATTGAGCGGTTGATGCTCGTTTGCTTGCCCAGTTCTGGGCTGACGCGATCGGATGTTGTGTTGCGAATATGGTCAGCGACATCCTTGATCGCCATGTCGGCTCTTTTAGGCTCCGAACATTGGTTGCACGGTCCTCATCACACTCCGCCTTTGTGCGTTGTAGTGGAATCTCGACACTCTCTTCATACTGACCTTCAGTACACCTTTACACGTTAGGCAGGCCAACCAGGATAATGGTGTCTGTCGAGGCTCCCACGATCTGAGCACCAAGGGTATATACTGATGTCCTCCCTAAGGGCCGTGTATAGCTGGACACTCGTCCCCATAAGGAGGAATGAGTCGCCCGAACAATCGCGTTTTGGGCCCAGTATATCTGGAGGCTAGCATCTCTGTCCCTCGGGTGATGGACATACGCAGGCCCCTATCCCAGGATCCTTCTCCTGGAATCGTGCGTGACCGCAGGGCTGGGTATGTTCCCACCTCCGCTGAGTTCGCCGTATCGCGATAAGCGGATTCCTCCATGGTCCGAACCACACGACCTTAAACTGTGTTGTCTGGTCCTACCACATGACCGTAAACTGTGATCGTCTTGGCCGCCCGACGAGAAACGGCACTGCATCGTGATGTTCTCCTCAGGGGGCACTCATGTTGGGCGCTGGTTAATAACCACGCCATTCATCAATGCCTTTCATGGCTTGATTATTGTGGCGACGCCAGGGATTCCTTAATCACAGGCATGTCGCTGCACGAAAAACCATCCATCTTTAAGGACAAACAAGAAATATCAAATACCGCTTCTTCTGTGTGCGAGGGTCAGACCCGCACCCTTCCCCGCGCTGGTGCCCGATTGTGTTGCGCCGCGCTTCAAGAACTACGTGTGGCTTGATTCCCATCCTCATGGGATACGTAGGAACGCCCGGATGTTTGAAACTTCGGGTCCAGCCCCCCACCTCTCAAAGATTCCCCCCTTCTCTGGGGAATCCGCCGCCTTCAGGCCACCCTCAAGGCGTGTCCCTCGACCCCTTGCAGTGGTCCACTGGTGTCAAGAGTACTCTGGTTTATTTCCAGGAGGGTCAGGTTTAGCTTGGTCAGGTTCCTTCCATTTTCAGGCTTCGTGCTCCCTTTCATTCGGACCCATCGCCTACGCCCTGGGTGGAGCCCCCGTGAATGGTTTGGACACAATGCCTCAGTGCTCTCCCACCGACTCGGGCTGGTGCCCCCAATGGCCTCGGGCATCAAATCGATATGAATCCTGCGATTGAGCGGTCGATGCTCGTTTGCTGCCTCATTCCATCAATGGTTAGTGCGATACTGATGCTGCTTTTCCGCCACGGTTGGCAGTACTCCCATATCGTTACGCCGGTGCCCCAGTCCTTGAGTGAATGGACGCATGATTCACATCACATTTTCCACCTCCCATTCTGACCAGGCAAAATCTCGACACTCTTGACACTATTCCCCAGTGCATCTTCGCATATCCAGGGGATAGGACCACGATGCGGCGTACTTTGAGGTTCTTATGGTCCGAGCTCTAAGACCTTAAACTAAGATCTACCCTTATGGTCCGAGCTCTAAGACCTTAAACTAAGATCTACCCTTATGGTCTGAGCTCTACGACCCTAAACTAAGATCTCCCCAAACGGGGTTCTGCGTCCTGCATGACGTTAAACTGCACTCGCAGAACTACGTATGGCTTGATCTCCAGCCTGATGGAGTACGTAGGAACGCCCGGGCATTTCGACTCGGGTCCAGCCTCAGGGATCGCCAAGTCCCGCCCCTCCTCGTCGCTGGCCGTCTGGCCTGACTTCGGGTAGAGTGGTGCAGTTGTGATATTCTCCACGATTCAGCTCGGGATGCCCCATCGCAATGATGGGAAGCGACGGTTTCCTCGTCAAAGAGGTTCTGTCTGAGAATTGGGGTGATTCACGGCCAGATTAGTGCATCCGCCTAATACGCTTTCCCCACGGTGGTGCAATTTTGAGAGCGTTGGATTCTATCCGAACAAATCGTCACTTCGCCCCACGCTTCGCATGCCCTGTTGATCTGGATTTCCACCCTTGTGCCTGAAGGAACCCCCAAAGCGGCATTGATGATGACATGTGATCCGCCTCCTGCAATATGGATGATGACCTTCGGTCCGTCTATCGCAGTAGTATGGTCGATTGATCCATTGTCCGCTTGCCGTCTTGGGCATTTCCTGGAAGGCCAACCGTTGTGGATTTCTGAATTCGGGACACGTGATTCACCCTTTCTCATTTCCCTATGTTCGGATAAAATCTCAACGCCCCTAGCATTGTCCCGCTCGTGTGTCGGAACAAGTTGGGGGGATGATACATTGATTAGGTCTGAGGTCTCCTTTCCTAGAAATGACCTCCCTCTCTTCTTTAGAAATCCAGGCCCAATTGTGGACGCCTGAAGCTTGGTTAATGCTCCCGCAAGACAATGAATTGTGGTCGAGCATGTTAAACCAAAAGATGCAGATAAATATGGTGATTCATACAAATGGATCAAAATATTGAGTAGCGGAAGCAAATGTTCTGGGAGTGGAAAAAACAAAGCCCCTAGGGATTAGCGTGATGGATAAGTCTTTCTAACGCCGCTACCCTTTGGCCGGCGGCCTCCAGAGCTGCTTCTCGCTCTCTGCGTGCCCTCTCCTCGTCGGCGGTCGCAGCACGCAGTTCGTCGATCCTGGCCTGTGCACGCTCCCGCTCGACTTGGAGTGTGACCATCTGTTGGCCCGCCTCCGTCAGCTGTACCTGGGCGTCGATCAGTTGGGCCGATAGTTTCTCCACAAGCTCAGTACACGCTGCGACGAAGGCCTCCTTCTCTGCCGCCTTCCCTTCGAGACGCCGGACTTCCTGCTCCGCCACGAGGAGCGCCCGCGTGCTCTCCGACATGTCCCGACATTGTGCGACGTCGGCACGCCGGCGGCTCTCGCGCATCTTTTCGGCCATGAAATTACGGACCGTCAGATGGAGGCGTTGAGCATCAGCTCCCCCGGCACACAGGAAGCGCAGCCAGGTTTGAAGTGATCCCATGCGCCCCAGCCACTCCGATGGGTCTCGCTTGAGGAAGCGCTGGATGCACTTCCACCCCCTTCGGCACGCTATCCGGATCTCCTCGACCGCCTCCGCGTCCGAGTAGTCCATCTCCTCGGGGTCGGCAGGCCGGTAGGCAGGGAAGGCAGCCAGCAGGTCTGCTGCAGGGTCCGCCCCTGGGATGTCCTCATGGGGGATAGGTTCCCCAACATCTGGGCGACCTTCTCTCTCCCCAGCGGCGTTGGAACCCTCGTCAGCCCCCAACCTCTCTCCGATGTCAGCACCGCCGACGTCCGTAGCCCCTTGATCAGCAGTTGGTGGGGCCGGCTCGGTGTGGGAAGTCTGTTCCGGAGCAGGCGGCATGTCTGTCACTGGTCCACTCGTAGATGGCCCGGGTTCGGTAGCCCGACGGGCCTCCAGTCCTGAGATCACTGCGCAAGGCATGCCGTGGTTAGTCACGGATCGTCAACGGCAAGCACCAGCAGTAAATTAAGGAGACTTACGGGAGTTCAGAGCGTCATCTTCCGCTATCCCGGCCGCCGCAGGAACAGTTGCAGCAGGGGACCCTTCCGCGCTTGTCAATTCGATAATGGGTGCCTGGCCCCCGCCTTGTCCTGCTGGCGCCTCTCCTACTCCCGCTGAGGACGCCTGACCAACATCCGTGTGCTCCTGAGAAAGATGGAGAAATGGGTTAGAAGCTGCATAAGAGAATGGATGAAGCAGGTTGAGTAGGGATAGAAGCGGACCTCGAGGAGCTCAGTGACATCAACATTGTCAGAGCCGGCCACCTCGCCGCTCTCCCGCGGGCTCCCCTGGTGGGATCTTCCCTCGGAGCCTTCATCCTCCCCCATCTCCTCCTCTTCCTCGGAGTCGTTGCTACTGTCATCTTCCGCCGGCGGCATCTGTTCTGAAGCAGGCTCTAGACCGAGCATCACCTTCACCAGAAGGGATGGCTCCGCACGCTGACCACATTGGCGCACGTACTCGTCCATGGCCGTCAGATATGCATACTGCCGGTTGAAGTCCACCCTGTCGGCGATATGGAGGCGCCCGACCTCTGGCAGATGGATTCCTTCTCTAAGTATCTTTCGCCAGATGGCGTCGGTCCCCAGTGACTGCCGCAGGGTCATCCAGGCTGACCACAGCGCCGGGAAGACTGCATCATGGGAGGCTTCGAGCAGACGCCTTACCTGCTTCCCGGGCCGCTCCCCGACCGCCGCATGTGCCCCCTCTCTGGGCGCTGAAGTCGTGGCGGCAGCTTGCGATGTGCCCGCCGCCGAAGTCCCTGCCCGCGCCGGCTCCGCTGCTTGGCGCGCCTCCGTTCTCCCCCATGTGGCGGCGCCTCGCCTCCTTCCTTGACGCCCGGTCTCCACACGGGTGACTTCGAGCCGCCGAACTGGCTTCCGTAAAAGCACCTCGGGGTACGCGATGGCCCAGTGTTCGGCGTACTCGGTTGCCAAGCCTGCGTCGACCCCGGTAGGAGGGAGAGTGATGACGTCGCCAGAGCCAAAGGCGACGAACATCAGCCACATCTGGCGAAGGACGCCAGGGTTCGTCTCCTCCCGGACAGCAGTGAATACCCTCTTCGGCATCCGTTGAAGGCACCCGAACTGCCTGGCGAACCGGGTTGGCACGTAGGGCTCGCAGATCACCTTCCCGTCGATCCGAGCCACGAGCACCCCGCCCCGCATGTTCAGGAAGTACTCGTGCTGCTCCAGCGGACCCTGCCCATTGTCGATCATTTGGCCAACGGGAGTGGGGAACGGGCTGAAGTTGAAATTGGCATGATTGCCAATCCGAATCCTCACGCCCTCCTCACTTAGGGTCATCGGAGCGACCCCCGCAATGTTCAGCAGGGAGGGTCGCAGGCCGTTGCCCGGAGGAATGATGGCGTTCGGAAACGTGTACTCGCCAAGGTGAGCAGCCACCCAGCCGTGGAAGAATTGGAAGGGCCCACAGATCCTCCGTGGCGACCCCCCTCGTGAGATGCGTCCCAGGATGGTGTACAGTTTAGCCAACACTGGGACCCCGAGGTTGTATCTTTTGTTGGCGGCCATAGCGCCCGCCATCGCCAGTGTCGCCGGGCGAACGCCCATTCTCGCGTCCGGCACTGGCAGGAGCCACCCACTCAGAAAGGCGGCCAGGAACGCCGCGTACCGGACATTTGGGTCCCGGGCCTCGATGACGCGGTACCCCCATGAGCAGTAGTCGCCCGTCTCCAGGACCCGCCAGTACGACCCGTTCCGGCTCCTCTGAGCCGCGGTCGGGCACCGCTTCCCCCTGCCTGGCATCTTGACCGCCGGGTCATGCTCCAAGAACTGGCTGAACCACTCCTTGTAGGCTATGTCCTTCTGGAAGTCCTTGATCCCGAGCCGCTGCGTAGCCAGGTCAAGCAGATGCCAGGTCAGAATGGGAGTCTGTGACCTGTCTTCCCAGGTGTTCTTCGGAGGCAGGAACTCATCGTACTGGTAACCCTCCAGCGGGATACCTCCGATGCAGTGGATGTCCCAGAGACCGATGCCGACCTCCCCATGGTGAAGATGGAAGGTGTTGGTATCCGGGGACCAGCGGGTGAACAGCTCCGGCCCGAGCTCGGACTGCTGGTAGAAGTGGAACTGCGACGTCCACACCGCCTCAAACAGGACGATGTACCGCAGCTCCTCCGCGAAGTGATCGCATGTGTGGCATACCCAGAACGCCCAGGCCCACTCGCTGGTGAAATTGCCCCCAGATCGCAAGTCCCAGTCCTTCAGCCAGCCCTTGGTGTCGTCGGTGACACTCTGGCGATATATGCTCGAGTAGAGGGCTGGAGAGTTCTCCGCAGTAGGCTCACTTCCGACGATGGTTCGCGTCCTCGGGTTCAGGACATAGACATCTAAATGTCTGGTCTCCCTGGCAGGATGCCCATTGTTGGTGATGTTATAGCGGGGAAGCTCGTCCTCCCGAGTCACCCAGGTCCGTGGCGCATCAACCTCGAACCCTGGCACCGGAACCTCATCCAGGATGCTGAAGTTCCAGAGCGGCAGGTTGTCCGACAGTGGATATGTCTTCTGGGCCGGCGTCAGCAAGTCGAACAAGGATTGATTGTTGGAAACAATCTCCTTGGCTCCGTAGACCTCCTCGTTCGTCGCCATCTCATCTCTGCGAGTGGCGGCATCCCCCTCATTTCCTTGATTCGCGGCCATCTCAGAAGATTCGGGAGTCGTGCGGGTAAAGGGATGAAGTGTGCGGGAGCGGACGAGGCTGGTAGAGAAGTTTGAGAGTTGGCGCGCAATCCTAGTGGACGGCGCGCAATCGAGAAGTCCGTCGCGTAAACCCCGGGTGTTCGCGCAAAAGCAGGCAAAATTCCGGACAGGTTTGCGCGACGAGCGGGCGAATTCCGCGCCGGAAAAGGCAATTTCGCGCACGAGAGCTCGAGTTCTTATCGCGCGGAAGGCCAGTGTACGGTGCGGGGGACCCAGGGCCCCTATTTATAGGCAAGGCCTGGAGTCCGCGCCGCGCGGAAAGCGCTTTGCGCGACCGCACCGGCGAATTTCGCGCCCAACGCCCCTTTTTGCGCGCCATAGTCCCGTGCCACCCAGGACTTCGGCATTCCGGCGTCTCCCTCAGAACCCGATCGTTGCGACCTCTCGCCGATCAGATTCCGAGGGGGGGCTTTTGTAGACGCCGGAAAAGTCCGTTGTTCCCAAACGAAGCTCCAGGTGTGGAAAGCGAGGTCATACTTGGAGTCAGAAGCATGTTCCGGAGGGCCCGGAGGACTTGCGCGGAATTTTGGAGACCCGCGCGAAATGTTGAAGTCCGGCGCGCAAACCTTCCGGGATGCGCGCAATGCGCGGTGTCGGCGCGCAATTTTGCGCGCCCGATGCCCCGCGCGACTCTTCTTGCGCGCCGGCCCGATTCCGCGCCCACGACGAGAATTTCGCGCCCGCGGACCGGATTCTGCGCCAGGGGTTGCCTATAAATATAAGGCGACCCCCGACGTTTTGAAGGTTGCCAGAATTCGAAAGGTCTCTCGTGCGCGCAATCCAACCCCTTCCGCGCGTAATGCCGATCTTCAGGTAACCTCTTTTCTTTCGCGCAAGAAAGCCTCGGGGTTCGTCTTCGCGCGCAATCCCTTGGGCTCCTTTCCTTTGAATAATTCTTCACCCTAAGGCCTTCACGCGCAAAAGAAGCCTCTTGCGCGCAATCGCCCCCGGGGTGCGCGCAATCCGGCCCGATTGCGCGCACCCCCCCACCTTTTTTCAAAGTGGCCATTCGATTTAAGAATGAGCCGTTGCCCCCGTGCGCTATCCGAAGCCCGGTGCGCGCAATCTCTATCATTCGCGCGCAAAGTGCTGGCCCAATTGCGCGCCAGCCCGCCCATTTACGCGCCGCCCCGCGGTATTGCGCACAAAGCTCCTCTTTTGCGCGCAAACCGCCAGGGTCGCCCCCTTTGACCCCCTTTGGGTACCCGCCGGCGTGGCGCCCGATGACCCTCATCCCGGGTGCCCGCACCGTGCGTTGTCTTCCCGTGCGACCCTCCAGGATCGCGCGAAGTGACACGGACCTATCGGCGGCTTCAACGTCCTGCACGACGTTAAACTGCATACGTCCTGCACGACGTTAAACTGCATACGTCCCGCACGACGTTAAACTGCATTCGTCCCACATGACGTTAAACTGCACACGTCCAAGCTGCACGACGTTAAACTGCCTAGCATATCGTCCAAGCTACAAGACGTTAAACTGTTCAGCATTCGTCCAACATGACGTTAAACTATACTTCGTCCGGCAAGACGTTAAACCGTCCGCTTCACCCGATCCCGTGCGTCGCACGCAGGATCCTCCCGGTTTGGATGTGGCCCCCACCCGCTCGTCTCTGCAGGGATGTCGGGATTGGAGTGGCCTTCGCCCACGGGGGTAGAGTGTTGCAAACAGAACGAACTACGTGGACTTTGATCCCTGTCTTCTAAACAGGGTACGTAGGAAGCCTCTCCGAGGTTCAAGCCCACCACCTGGTCGTCCCGGTCGTATTTACGTCGGTTCGTCCATCAGTGGACCCCTCCCGGGTTCACACTTGCGTTGATTCACCTATGAATCCGCCTCTGTGGGGGACTGCACGTGTGTATCTCCACTGCGCTTCCCCACCGCCTCGATCTCTTCGTGAGTCGGCTTGCCAACGTCCAGCATGACGTAAAACTGTGATCCACCCGGCCGTTCCATCCCCCTCTGTGCGAGGTGGTTCGGTTCAATCCTCCGCCCGGCAGCCTTGATCTCTTTGTGAGTCGGCTTGCCGACGTCCAACATGACGTTAAACTGTATATCCGAACTACGCTGACTTTGATCCGCGCTAACGCACGGTACGTAGGAAGCCCCTACGGGGTCCAAGCTCTTCACTCCATCATCCACCCTGATCCTTACCCGGGCCGCCACATCCCGGTGGGGTCATGCCATTTCATTCCACTCCACTTCACTCGGGAAGCCGCCCAGGTGCTGGCCCCAGCGTCGGAGGTTCCCCGCAAGGGGTTCTGTCATCTGATCCACTCCTCGTGTTGATCAGTCTGATGCCGTCCCCGCTGGACGTTAAACTCGCGGCATACCCCGTGTTAAACATGGGAAGCTGAGGAGGACCTCAGGTAACACAGTTCCCCGCACCCAGTATGGGATGCCTCAGGCCATCACGCCTTCGAGAAGCCCTATTAGGGACAGAAGGCAGACATGCAGAGGCGCAGTGTTAAGACACGCCCCCGACACCCAGAGCTACCTGGTCTCCTCACCGCAGGTTGCTGCCCCGACCAGACTCCTTGGAGCGTCCGGGCGGAAGCAGCGTAATTAACCGGTGTCCATGGAGAATTGGCGCCGGGAACGAGATTCACGAACATTATTAAATCTATGAGGGAGACCCGGATTAGGCGACGAGTTCCGAGGAGACGTCCACGGAAGGAGGAGCCGACGTCCCATCATCCCGGTTTCGATCAAGGAGCAGATGCCCCTGAATAAGGAACGGATGCCGCCCGCCCTTGGAAAGCGGGACTGCGGGACCACAAGCCACGCGCCCATCCCCTCGGGTTGACGGGTGCACACGCGAACGCGTCCTGGCAGAACAGCGTAACCCGACGCACATCTGCACCGAAACAACAGGGTCTGGCCCTATATTGCCCCACTCGTCAACCGAGGGCGGCTGAGGGGCCGGTAGCGGTACCGAGGCGGACCATTGGTATATTAAACTCAGAGGTAGAGAATACGGCGAACGAGCTGACTGGCCGCCAAATTCTGGTCCATCCCTTGAATAGTGAGGTGACCTAGCCACGATGTCATGATACGATGGGCTGATAGCCACAGCTTCCGGCACGGGAGTCGCGACTGCCGATGATAGGTCATGTCATCGCTCTACCGCCGTTGGACCCCAAAATATCTCTCTGTGACCTCTGGTAGAGGTAGAGGGCACTTCTGGTGACAATGGTGGTGATTGCACAGTCAAGACCTGTGGAATTTCCACGATTTCTTCCTCCTTGATGTACCTACGGAGGTAGATGGGAATCTGGTGGACCTCATATTCCGGGAGAATGAGGCTAACACGCTTGGTTACTGCCCAGTCCTTGATACGGAGGAGCGGGGAGAAGGTTCCATCGCTGAGTCGCATTCCGCTTCAGAGTCCGAGAAGCGGGCAGGTTTGATCTCCACCCGGGCCTTCATAGGACTCTTCTTGTGGAGGCGACGACCCGCTCTCCTACCCCGAAGTGGCTCTTCGGGACAAGGTTGATTCTCATCATGTAGTCTCGGGGAGGCGTTGGCGCCGTGGCGGAGAGGGCCCCCGCTCGAGATAGCTGAGGTGCGAGGGGTAGCAGGGCAAATGTCGAAGGGTACATGGGGAGGACCTCCATGGACAGCACCCATGTGGGCGGAGCCTCTGTTGGAATCGGTAGGAGCATGGGGAGTACCTCCATGGTTGATGCGGGCGGAGCGAGACTAACCTTCACTCCTCAAGTTGCTGGGGTGAGGGGGACCTTTGCCCGTTAGAGAGAGGACGTAGGGAGGGCCCCCACTTTGGAGAATGACCGGATGGGTAGTTCCTTGAGATCGGCAATCGGGGGCAGGAGGATGGACTCCATACCCTGTATAGTGGGCATGGGAAATATTTCCGCGCTGAGCATCACTGTCGTGGGTCAGGTCTTCCTTCGGGATGGGGGTAGCATGAGGCATACCTCCATGATGAGCTTCGGAGCGGGGAAGGCCCACACTCTTTGGAGTAGTGGTACGGGGAGGGCCCCCGTACGGGGTGACATCACCGCGGGTTAGTTCGCGGCGATCACCACTCAGGCCTGCGACCCGGAGAGTCAACCCAGCCTGCCCGTGGGGCGGTTGGGGTCTCGATCCTGGTTGGGTGAAGGATTTCCCCTGCTCAGTGTATGCAGGGACTCCATGATGCACGTCGGTGGTGGATTGGGCCACTGTAGCTGTTGACTTCGACGCATCTGGGGGAGCGTCCTCAGCCCGGGCCCGACGCTGACGTCGGGTCAGACGGGCTGGCGCAGGTGGTGCAGGGGCATGGCCTGCCTGCTCTTCCTGCGAAGTCGGACAGCGGCACTAATGCGGCCGGATGGGAGCCCATGCCTGGAGCCCTTGGGTCGGGACCCATAGCGAGTCGAGCTAGATGCCGCCTGCCTCATCAGCGTAAGTCGAGGAGGCGTCGAGGCGTTCCAGGGATAGGCTCCCGAAACGATTGTACATTGGGGTGGGGAGCAGGGGCTCCCTGCGCGGCCTGTTAGGGCGGCGTTGACAGCGGGGCCTGGATGCCTCCAGGTCACGAAGGCCATATCCCGAGTTGGGATGATCCCTTCCTCCTCATACCTGCGTACAAGGTTGTTGATCACCCTTCGCTGGATGATCTCTGATGGGGAGAGGGGACGTGGGTGCCCCGTATTCTGCGATGTAGCGGCCGTCATGGCAGTAGCGGAGCCATGCGAGGTGGTTGTGCCGGTGTTCCCCTGCCCCTGCGTAGGCGAGCGGGTGGTGATCGTGTCTCTATAACAGCAACCTGGTTCTTGAGAAACGAAGGTATCAACTCATCAGCACTGCGAGGAAAAGTATTGACAACCAGTGCCCTAGAATCCTTCCATTCTCCACATCTGTAAGAAGGATCCATGCCAACACATTGTAGAACGAAGTGCCCCCACGTTCTACTACCCCGACTTCCGGTGAGTTTCACGACAGGCCCGCTATTTTCTTGCCGGGACCAGGCACCGGATATCTGGATCCGGTGACACGTCAATCTACTGGTGTCTCGAACGCTACTAATCTCAACATTGAGGAGAATAATTTCAGGTCGGGTTCATCATTTCTCTTTCCGACGCTTTTGTCGGGGTGCGCGCATCCATCCATCTGTGGAGGAGGACGCGCTGCACTGTTGCCTCGCATTCCCTCTTTCCAAAGGCGGGTGGCATTCGCTCCTTATTCAAGGATGTCTACTCCTTGATCGAAACGGGGTGATGGGATGTCGGTTCTTCCTTCTTCGGATTCCTCCTCAGAACTCGTCACATAGTCCGGGTCTCCCTCATAGATTTAATACGTTGTTCGTGAAACTCTTCCCAGTGCCATGTTTCCATGGACGCAGGTTAATTACACTGCTTCTATCGGGACATTCCAAAGGGTCTGGTCAGGGCAGTAACCTTCAGTCGGGGGAGTAGTCACGTTGAGGCATCAGTAGCGTGTCTGGATGCTGGGGAACCGACATGTCTGTCTATTATCCCTGGTCAGAGGGCTTCTCGAGGGTGCGGAAGCTTGAGGAATCGCACATCAAGCGTGGGGAATTATATGCCATAGACACATATCTGAGGTTTTCCTCAGCTTCCCGTGTTTAACACAGGGTATCCCGCAATTTTAACGTCCATCAGAGACAGATCATCCCGATCAGAGCATTAGCTAGAATGGATTGGATTGAGGGATTTCCCTTGAGGGGGTGCCGATATCGGGACCAGCCTATGGATGGCTGTGATGAGGAGTGGACCGGCATGGTCTCACCGGGATATTACGGTATGGGTGAGGATCGGGGTGGATGATGGATGGATGAATGAAGTGGAGGGGGAATGGAAAGGGACCATCGCAAGGGCGACAGTGAAGTTGGGATTGATCCTCGAAGAGACCTCCTATGTATCCCCATGGAAGGGAATCAAAGTCCACATAGTTTATAATGGTGCCAGCGAGCCGACGTGAAGGTGGACCTTGGTCCGATAGATGTCGTCAGTGAACCAACGTAAAGGTGGGCCTTGGTCCAATGCGTCAGCGAGCCGGTGTGAAGGTGGACCTTGGTCTGATGAGAGATGGGCTTGAACCTCGGAGAGTCTTCCTACGTACCATGTCGTGACATGTATCAAAGACCACGTAGTTCAGGTTAGACATCAGAAGGCCGATGTGAAAAAGGAGGACCAGGAGGGTCCTAGTGGTGGTGGGATTGGACCTCGTGGAGGCTTCCTACGTACCATGCCGTGACATTGATCAAAGACCACGTATTTCAGAGGGGCTCCGTCGGGGAACCGACGTGAAGGTGGACCTTGGTCTGATGGGTGGTGGGCTTGAACCTCTGGAAGGCTTCCTACGTACCATTCATTGACATGGATCAAAGACCTCGTAGTTCAAATGATGGAATTCGTCAGCGAACCGAAGTGAAGGTGGAACTTGGTCCAATGAGACATGGGCTTGAACCTTGGGGAGGCTTCCTATGTACCATGCCTTGACATGAATCAAAGACCTCAAAGTTCAAAGGGTTTCATCAGTGAACCGACATGAAAGTAGACCTAGGGGTCCACTAGTGGTGGGATTGAACCTCGTGAAGGCTTCCTACGTACCACGCCTTGACATGGATCAAAGTCCCCGTAGTTCGGAATGGCGGTGGGTGTCGGCGAACCAACGTAAATGAGGTACCTTGGTCCGATGGGAGATGGGCTTGAACCTCTGGGAGGCTTCCTACATACCATGCCTTGACATGGATCAAAGTCCTCATAGTTCGGGTTGGTCACAACGGCTTGCCTTCGGGCTGGAATTGCAGTTTAACGTCATGCTGGATGAGGGCATGTAGTTTAACGTCATGCTGGACGAGGTCATGCAGTTTAACTTCATGCTGGATAAGGGTGGAACTCGACGTGAATAAATGACCGAGTGGTGGGCTTGAACATCGTGGAGGCTTCCTACGTACCATGCCTTGACATGGATCAAAGTCCTCGTAGTTCTCTATGGTGGGGGTCAGGGTCGGTGCTCACTCTAAGCCCACGTGAGTCATGCTCAGTGTGAGAAACAAGAGGTTGCAGGGACCTGACGATCATGTCGCGAAATATGTGTCCGTGAGAAGTGAAGAGGGGCTTACGCATTAGGCGGCCCATGGTGTTGGGACTTACTCCAGGATGGAGGCCCGAAGTGCGGCAAAGCGCAGCGAAAGAGGGATTTGGGACCAATGATGGAAGGTGCCTCATTCCCTATCAGTCCCTCCATTTACCTTGGTAGTGGGGAAGAACGGAGATACAGGGGTGCAACCATCCGTTGGGGAACTAGGGTCGCCCTTCTCCTAAGAACATATGCCACTCCAATAAGGAGGATATCATCCCTTGTGGAGGGGTGATTCCACTCCCGTGTAGATGAGTGGCGTAAAGAATGTTCGAGCTGGGGGGACCCTTCATGCGAGGCACAAGGTCGGGTCACAGTTTAATGTCATGTGTTGAGGGCGTGATGCTTGGCAGTTTAACGTCCTGCAGCTCGGATGAGGCGGGTTCACTCCACACCCCTAGGACTTACATAACTGGTACCCTTTTCTCCTTGGGGGAGGTAAGGTACCAGTAAGGTCTTGGTCATGGGGGGTTGTAGAGCGAACCATCGAGGGGTCACGTTAGCGTGGCTATGCGAAGAAGAAATAGCCGTTAGCGTGCCTTTGAGAAGAAGCACTAGGCGAATCAACGCTATGAGTATTATTGTCCGTGGGACTTTGAAATCACATCGTGTATACATGGAGGGTCGCACAGGAAGAGGAATTGCCAAGAAAAGGAGTGTGCTTCACAAAGCGGAGTGCCTTGGCCTTAGCATGGGGAATAGGTGTGAGTGGAGGGTGCTTCGCGAAGTGGAACAGTATTCGCGGAGCACTGCCTCGCGAAGAAGAGGTGCCTCGCGAAGCAGGGTGCTGCGAGGCAGTGTGCTTCGCGATGTGTAGCGATCCTACCTTAGCATAGAGATCGCTAGTACAGGTTGGGTGTTTTGTTAAGAATAAACACTCCGCGGCTGCCCGATTTCCCTTGGGAATCCCCCTCCTTTGCAAATTCCCTTGAGCTTCGCGAAGGGAATCCCTCTCGGAAGAGGGGCTCAAAATGAGACAAAGCAGAGGCATCACGCGAAGTAGAAGTACCTCACGAAGCTCATGATTCTCGGGGGCAAAGAGTACTTCACGATTCGAGAGAGGAGAAGCCGAAAGGTTAGATTGTCCATCCCTAGGACTCAAGGGGAGCCCAGTATTTATAGGCAAGGGGTGCCACGAAGCAGAACTCGCGCGCCGCCTCAGGTGTTTCGCGGCGCGCTCGTGAACGTCAAAGTCATTCGCAAAGAGGTACCGTCTCCGGAGCTTCCATGCGGGCTCGCGAATGTCAAAATTGTTCACGGAGAGTTACCACCCGCGGAGCTTCGCGGTGGGCTCACGAACGTCAAACTCGGTTGCGGAGAGTTACTGCCTCCCGAGCTTCGCGGCAGTCTCGCGAACGTCAAAGTCGTTCGCGGAGAGTTACCACCTCCCGAGCTTCGCGGCGGGCTCGCGAATGTCAAAGTCATTCGCAGAGAGTTACCGCCTCCTGAGCTTCGCGGCGGGCTCGCGAACATCAAAGTCGTTCATGAAGAGGTACTGCCTCCCGAGCTTCGTGGGCCCACGATACTCAGGGTGCTTCGCGTCGGTGCTTCGCCAGGCAGCGTCTGGGCCGTCTTTTTCGTCCCTTTCATTTGTGCAATATTTTGGTGCCAAAAAATACCATTTTTGTAATAAACATTTCTTGAATTATCTAAATGGTACCTAGATCATGCTACCACATCACCCTCAGAGTACCCCAAATCCATGATGACTAGATAATAGTACCATGTATCTCAAAGTAAAGTTGGGTAGTGATTTACCCACTATTATTATACTTCTATAAAAATGATGTAAAATAAAAAATGATTATAATGCATGTTATACAAATAAAATACACTTTTTATGTGAAAGATGATAACAAAAATGGGTCTCAGATACACAAAACTATGATCCAACACAACCTCTAAAACCCTACTCCAATATAAAGTTGAAGTTGACCCATACTCACATAAATTATGAATGGAAAAAAATCATCCACAACTGAAAATAACTATATGTACCTATAAGATAGACCATGAAACTATATTTCCACTGGAGTGAAAATGAAATGTTTGAAAATAATAAGTTCAGTTTCTAACCGCTGATATTATAGCATATAATAAATAATTTTAGGTGTGTTATTTAAATAAATATACTCATTTAAATAATTATATGAAAAGATTTTGAAATTTATTTAACAATGAAATCATAATAGAATAAGATAATGAATCACATAACATGTTAGTATCAACTATAAATATAAAATATCTATATAGAGAGGATTTATATCCTACAAACTTGTTTCGAGTAGTGGATCACAATATTACATGGAATAGTAAGCTAAATTGTGTTACTTATTATATTCTATCCTATCAAAAATCATTCTAGGGAACAATCTTTTCCTAGAGGAAAATGGTAGACCTATATACCAATTAGAGGCTTAATATTTTACTAGGAAATTGGGTAAGGGATATAAAATGTTAGGACACTACGAGACCATCCCAACATCATGATTTAAATCAAGATGTGTCTACTTCAAAATTATATAAAGCATCCAAAACCCCTTTTAACTTGAGCATAAAATATTGGGTGAAAATAATTCTCCAACTATAAAACAAAAATAATAATCATCATTATTAATAACATTAAATATATATATATATGAATTTCTATAATACACTACCATATTAAAATTAAATATTCATACACATTACAATAATTACTCTATCATGAATACCAAAAAATTGTACTAGGTACAAGTTAAAAATGGCATAAGGAACTAAACATAATAAAGAAGATGTAAATATTAAAAACAAATCATGGTATAATCAACATTATATATTTTATTGACTCCTTGTTATATAAATTTATAATCATGCACTTGGGATAAACCATGTTCTACTATGTTAGTGGATTCTTGATCCAATTTATGTTTTTGATAATTAAAAAACTTCATTTTTATTCCGTCCAACATGAGTAATTATAATTTCTCATACTATTATTAACCGAGATCTTATTTATGAGCATTATTAAAAATTGAACTATTTTTAGAATATATGAAGGATATTGAAATATGTTTATTAATAATTTAACTTATTTTTTAACTATTTATTATTAAAGAAATTAATTCTTATTTACATTTCCTATTTATATTTCTGAATCTTTAATGAATTATAGAATAATTATTTTGAATAAATTATATTCTATTTAAATTCTATGTAAATGTATTTTAAATTTTTTAATTGTTTTCCCATAAATATATTATTATTTCTTGTATGTGGAATAAAAGTGACCATTAAGTGATATGTAGAAATTTTTTTCTACCTTAATGAAGCTTATATTATACCTTTACATAACACTGTTTTGAATACTTTAACCTAATAGAAACTATTAAAAACGTACTATACCTTTATATAGAGGCTAATTCAATTACATTTACATAGCTTAAAATTACCTTACCTTTACACAACATAAAATATATCAAGCTTACCTTTATATGGAAATCTAATATACCTTTATGTATCATGTCATAGTATACCTTTAGATATCATTTCCTAACTTTATATAGTGCATATAATTTTTAAATTACCTTTATGTGTCCTTTAAATGTGTGGTGCGATACCTTTAAATAGATTTCAAAAATGTAAATCAGTAATTCATAAATTTATGTTCTCATAGTGAGTTAAATTATAATTGTTTATTAAATATTTAATGTAATTATGAAAGACATTTATTTTTTACTTTTGAAACATAATCATTCATTATAGTGAAGACACAATCATTTGAATGTATATTTAATGAACATATCATGTGTGTTAACTATTTTAGATTGAAATAGAAGTTTACTAAATGGAAATAAAATTAAACCAAATAATATTTTCAATATATAAACAATAATATTGTATATTTTTGGGATTCATAATATTCAAAATTTTCAAAAAAAAATTACACTAATTAATGGTACTTTGATAATTAGGAACTGAAAATTACTATGAATTGTTTTAATAATAAATCCAATAATTAAGAGACTCTATAAATATAGTTTGATACAATTTGTTCAAATTATTTAAGAAAAAATGTAAAATAATCTAGCTATGAACTTTAAGTGATTTTTCTAATGTTGAAAAAATAGTATGATCATGAATGTGAAGAAAAATACACTTGAACTCCATTAATGAATCATTTCTATACTTCATTGTAAAGGATTTCACAACCTACTGTGATTTTAATGCTACTGTAAGTTCTTTCCAAAACATCACTGTGAATACTAGTTTTTTTCCTCTACCAATACATTTTCATTTTCATGATTAATAATGTCTTTGTTATACTACCCTTTAAAAGGTAGTATTGGTGAGACATAAACCTCCACAAAAATGTACGTGTATGTTCTGTCATAACTAGTAAAAGGAAATGGTTTTTCATTATTCCTTGTTATAGATAAAGTAATAGTTGGTTCCTTTATACTTCTTAAAAGGAAGCTCGTAATTTTGTGCCTCTATGGGTTAAAAAGGTAGTATTGGTCTGGGCATCTAGAGGTTAAAAATGAATTGTAAAGTGTTTAGACTCCCCATAAATGAATGAAAATCCATTTTAATGGGTATTATTTTTCTCTATGTTTGAGATAATTAATGATTATATATAGGATCAATTTGATCCAAACTATTATAAAAATTCTCTTGTCACTATTTCTATTTATTCACACGGGATTAATGTTTAACTATGAAAATAATCTATGAAAATATTTTAAAATCGAAATTCACTCCCTATTGAGAATTTGACCATATATTATTGGGACCCTATAATTGGAATCATAGATTTAAGATTATCATCGATATATATATATATATATAATTATGCTCAGAAAATCCTAATTTAATAGTCAAGGGGGAAAATTTTTTTATAATTGTTTCAATAAATGAATTTTTTTTACTTCCTCAAATTCTTCCTTTATTCGATGGAATGGATTTTGGATATATGAAGTCACACATGTAATCTTACCATAATCATTTAAGCATAAAGAGTTGTACTATCACATTCATACATTAAAAGTACATAAAGTCAATCCCGATACATTGATAGGTAAGGATGAAGTTACATATTTTTTAAAATAATGAGGTAAGAATAATTATATATTGTGTTATTAGTTTAAATTTTTATATCCATGTATCTAAATGTAAAGAAAATCAAGATATTTAGAAAATATTGTTTTCTACTAACATTGGTTTAGATAAGATAATAAGAACTAAACTAGGAATGTTAAGTGCTATATTTCAAGAATTTAAAATAGTATAATAAAAACATATAAATCAAATATTTTATATATTTACTAGAATAGTAAATGGAAGTTTTATTTAGGAGAAACTCTAAATAACCCCACTTTTGTTTAAAGTGTTTTATGTTTTTTACTAAAAAATGGAATTCTAAGATGGTTATAATTGATTAAAGTAAAATTATTAAGGAATATTTTCTTGATGACGTTATTTTATCATTTATATAATATTAGTTTGAATATAGAATATTTCTCATGAATCGATATGGTAAAATAATGGAATTTATTTTCAATTAAAAGTTATTACTTACACTTTTGACTTTAAGCTACAATTCAGTGAAAAAGATGGTGTTTCCCATGTAAAAAAAGGAGTATATAGAAATTAGAAAAGATACTCCATAATATTTGTAAAGTATTATCCTAAATATTATTAAAATAATCATGTAAAATGTATGATCTTTCTAGTAAAATGAAAAATATTTTTTATTATTCCATGAATAGAGGCCACATCATGACAAAACGTTTGAGGTTTATAAATGAAAAGAAAAAGAAAATTATTAACAAGAATGACAAGATAGATTATATATATTGATATATATTTATAGAGGATTTTGGTTCAAGTGTTAATGTTCGTTCTAATAATGATTTGGAAAATTTAGGGTTAACTGATTTATCAAATTTACAAGCTTGTTTTAGAAGCATAAAAAGGATACATGGTATATGGATGGTGGATACTCAAGATATATTAATAATGATATCTTTAATTTTTTATATATTATTTAATTAGATGGTCTTAATTTAATAGTTACATATAATTTTGAATGGAAATTAAAGGGCTTTGGTGAAGTTATAATTTAAAATTATGTCATTATTTCAAAAGTATTATTTTTATATGTTAAAAAACATTATTAAGAATTTATCAACTTTGTGATGATGAAATGTCTATTAATATATAAAATAATAAATATAATCTATTTTAGGATTAATACACATTATTTTATGGTAATATAATATAAAACATTCCATTCCTTAGTTTTACTAAATTAAATAATCAAATTGTTAAATGTTTAAATTCTATAAAATATGATGACATTTTATGGGAATTGGGAAACAAATATGGGCCTACGGGCTATGTAATGGGCTACAAGTCCACTGGGCCTTCAGGATATATAATGTTTCTCCCTCTACCCAATTAAAAGAGGTCTTTTCATTATTAATAAAAATGAGGCTTTGGTCCCAACCTTTTAAAAAAAATTGTAAGTCTCCTTCAACTTATTCATATATAACTTTCTAGTGAATATTATACCTATTGGTTTGAGTGGAAGGAAACATGTTTTAGTTATTTTATATTATTTTACATGATTTACATTGTTTTATTTCTTATCTAAGTACTTATGTTACTACAAAATAATGAATTAGTTAAAAGTAAAAACAGAACACTTTGATAAATTGATAGATTCGTGTTAAATGTTTAACATTTACCTAAATTATTATCAGTTGCATCTAAAAATATTTCTTGTTATATTTCAAATAAGATTATTTTAATACTTATATTGAAAAGGGATCCATTTAAAATTATTAAGGGAAGAAATCCAAAAATTAGTTATGTTAGAGCCATTAATTATAAATTTTTCATTCTTAATATTAATGATACCTTTGATAAATTTGATGTAAAATATAATTAATGTATATTTTTGGGATATTAAATTTTATTCAAGGAATATAGGTTTTATAATAAATTAACCTTGGTTATGGAATAATTTTTTTATTCAATGATTGATGAATATTCTTTAAAAAGTGAGAATAATTATATGAATCAAATTGATGCGGATGTTGGATATATTAATTTCATAGATTTTGAACATAATAAAATTAATGAACCTATTGAGTGGGATGATGAAAACTTACCTTATTTATAGCAGACCTAGCCTTTTACATATAACTTTACATGATTTTAACAATAATTATACATCAAAATACAAGATAAGGATTATAAAGTCTAGTGTCTTGGAATTCTAGGTATATAAAACTGAAAAATGGAACTAAATTAAAGATTTATTTATTTAATCTTAAAATTGAGATCCTAGCATCCATTATTCTAAAAAATCATTATAGGGTACCCTGTGGAACACATGAACAAATGTATGAGCTAAATAGCCCAGTAAGGGAATAACTATAAGAACAAAGCATTAACCCATGGGATTTAAGGGATGAAATGATGATATAAAAAGGCATGTAATATATGGAATCATAACATATAAAAATGGAATCATATGAGCATGGAGTCCTAATAATGTGGAAGGAACATAAAACATGGATTTAGCATGAGTCAGGGATAACCCCCAATATTTTTTCACTTGGTAGCACAATCCATGGCTAACCTCCAAGACCATCACACATAGTAGCACAAGCCAAGGCTAACCGCCAAGACCATTGCACTTAACATCTCATGAGACTCAAATTTACCCAATGCATTTGAGCGATATTTGGGAGAACCCATCTTTTATTTTCATGAATATATTTTCCACATAAAAATCATATATAATCTATCTTATATAAACATACGGGTTACCCATGTAAAGAATTGGGTATCATACTCATGACATAAATCATATCAAATGCGTGTATCATAAAAGTGTCTATGAAAGAAAGGAACTAAAATATACATAGAAATTCATAAGAAAAAATATGAATGTATCATGGTATGTGATGTCAATTAGATTTGGAAACATGTAAGAAAAGAATTTAAGAAATTATAGCATTAAAAAAATTGAGCGGTTTTAAGGAAAATACTATAGAGCCTTTAAAATAAAAAATGGAAGATTCATTTATATAAAAACATATGTAAAGAAATATTTTTTTCATAAAAATACGGATTTTATAAAGACAATGGTGGCTTAAAACATAAGATAAATTGTACTCGAAATTGGGTAATAATTTGAGATGTTCCCTCAAAACTGGTTTGCTTATCAAGAAGTATAGTGGGGGAATCACTTAAAAACATGTATAGACCCGAAAGAGAATGATGAAAGAGTCTTGAAAAATGAATTTGGTACATGTACACATAATATATGGGATTCAAATAAAAAGATAATATAAATTCATTTTGGTAAAAGGACAATAAGGCAACCTGAAGGAACAAAGGAGGATTTGGTAGAATACCTTACGGATTATCGGCATGGTATCTGGTGTACTAAAGAGGTCTTAATAAGAGAGAAAAGTGTGTCTAATAACTTATAAATCATTATATAATTGTGATGGCGGTGAAAAATCATACCCCATCATTAGGGATTACACATAAAAGGGCATAATGTAGAGGGTATTTTGGAATAAAAGTGAAATAGAGAGGATCCCTTACCTTAAGTCCGATGGTGATCTCAAATTGCTATTAATGAAATGAATAATCAAATTAGGTTCATTAATTAATAATTACATAACCTCATATATATGTAAAATATTTAAAATGAACTTTTAGGTTCATTTGTGACCTTTTTGATGGGTTAATTGGTTCAATTTCATTGTTTGGGGCTGTTTGTTTTCTTGGTTTTTTTACGACCAGTTTACTTATTTTCATGAACATAGAATCATATAAAATGGGGATGGTTGTCCATAATTGGATTTATATCTTATTATTGAAGATCCATCGGGTTACATGGTTGTAGATTTACTATTTTTACTTAGATTTAAGTTGAATCATTATATAAAACTTTAGTGATAACCTTTTAGGGTTATTGTTGGGTTTTTATCACAACGAAGTAATTCTATATTATAATTTAATATCATGTGTACAAAAATATTATAGAAAATTACATAAGATATATTACATAATAATATGTTCCAATAATAACATGAATGGTTTCATGGCTAGAATTGAAGGTGGTAAATGAAATTGAAAACACATCATCCTTGAATGTGGTAAATTTACAAATCTCATATGGTGTCTTTACTACTAGAGTAAAAGAAGAGTAAATGTGAGATTATAATAACTTATTCCATTATCATAAAAACATTCCATTATGTGTAAGGTACTAGAGTTTTCATAACATTTAGATGAGGATGGTTAAGGATAGAAAAGAAAAAAATGACCTTCAAAATAAAATAAAAGAATTGAAAAGAGGAATTTACCCCTTGAATCAATCTTCCTTGAGAGCCTCCTAAAGGGATATGATCTTGTATTTTGAAGAAACTAAGGGATGTTGGATGTGGGGTAGGATAATTGGGAGATATTTGGGTAGAATTTAAGAAAGTAACAAGGCATTAGAGGAGTGAACATAAGAGGTAAGGAGGGGTAGTATTTATAGTGGATGAGAGGATGGTTTTCATAATATTTAATTCCTTAGTTTATTAATTTCCCTCAAGACCAAAAATACTGATGATTCTATGACCAAAAATATTAAAAAATTTATGTGTGTTAAAAAAAATTAGGTTTACATTATCAGAACATCATCCATGAAACTATAAATCATGTATTTTTCTTAATATGAAAATTATTGTATTTTACTATTCGTTAAAAATTCTAGAATTTCAGAAAAAATCCAAAAATTCACCCTAACAATTTTTTTACTTTTAGAATCAAAAAATGAACTCCATTTTTCCAAAAATTAATTTCATAACGTAATTAATTTAATTTTTAATTAAAATCATAATTTACTTGAAAAATACATATTTTAGAACAATAGCTGATTTTATAATGTTTCAAAAAATTACATAAGGTCCTATAAAATTATCCTAAAACTAGAAAAACTAAAATTGATAATTTAAGGACACATTTTTTGAAGATACATTTTCTTTTAAATTAATTAATTAATTTCAATTAATTATTTATGAATTATAGAAATATCCATACATGTATAATGGTCATATTATAACTTATAAGATGCCTAAATTTTATTTATACTTTCAAGGGTGAGTGTAACATTATTTTGGATGATTTACTATTTATAAGGTTCATGTTACTATTCATAAGAGTAATATTACTATTCATAAGGGTCAATCACTATTCATCAAAATTTATGGTTGTCTCATCAGACTCAAAATATCTTACTGGTCGCAACCGTATATGTGAGATTTTCAAAATTCATACCACATAAGTGATAATATTATATTTAAAGGTAATATAGTACTGAGTAGTTCATTTTGTTTTTATTTCATGTGATTATATAAAATAATTAAAATAAGGTAATTTTCATTGATAAACCATTAGGTCTTTACATTATTCCCCCCTTATAAAATTTCTCCCCCGAAATTTCATGTTTATTCTAATCTATAAACAGTTGCAGGTACATTTCCTTTATTACCTCCTCCAGTTCCCAGGTTTCCTCTTCATACTTATGGTTTTTCCACAGTACATTAACCAGGTGAGTAATCTTGTTATGTAGAACTTTATCCCTATGATATAAGATATTCACTTACTGCTCCAAGTATGAATGATAATCTTCCATCTATACCACCTCTAAAGAGAGTAAATGTGAAGGATATAGAATTTACTTTATCAAGAGGGATATGTGGAATACATCGTGCACTTTAGACATGGTAGGTGTAAGTGATAGTCGATAGGCCATAGTTCTGACTCGATTAAATATCTCAAAGTAGCTGATGTACCAGGGACATAGCTTTCCTTAATTCCCAAATCTCATGAAATTCTTCCATGGAGATATGCAGAGAAATACCATGTCTCCCACTTTGAACAAAAGGTATCATTGATGATTGTCTACATAACTCTTTTGTCAACATTGGGATGCCTTGATGTACTACGGAATTTTTTTCACCTTATCCACCATTTCTTCGAACATTTCATGTCCTAGAATATTATTCTCACTGACTTCATCCCAACATATTGATGTTCTACAACTTTTCTAATAAAGATATTCTTATGGTTCCATTCAGGTGCTCGAGTGGAAACTATTGTTTTAGGAGAAATCTACATGTGGAAGATGTTGGTTCTCTACGCCTATGAAGTGTATAGGAAAATCTATCAACATATCTTATGTTGTCTTAATATTTCACTCATATGGGCCACTATTTTGAGAACTATAGGCCATGATGAAGTTTAGTTTAGTGCTTAGAGCATGTTGGAAACTTTTCCATAACTTCAAGTTGAATCTTAGATCTCAATCATATACAATAGATAGTGGTACTCCATGCATCCTTACCACCTCTCTGGTATATATCCCTGAAATTTGATCTTATTAGAAGTCCTCTCGAATTGTGAGAAAGTGATATGTCTTTGTAAGATGATCCACAATGACCCATATAGCATTGTTTCCACTAGATTTCCTTGTAAGTCCAGTGAAAAAGTCAATAGTTATGTTTTCCAACTTCCATGTTGGTATGGTTAGTTTTTGAATAATCCCATTAAACATCTATCTTTTATCCATCACATGTTGACATACTAATCACTTTGATATATACTCAGCAATCACTTTCTTCATATTGTCCCACCAAAAGTTCTCTCAGAGATCTCGGTACATCATTGTGCTCCCTGGGTGAATAGAGAAGGTTGAGCTATGTACATCATTCAAAAGCTCCTTATTTATCTCGGGATCAGATGGTACACATAATCACGACCCAAATAATATAACTCCTTACTCCATAATCATGAACTCATAGGATTGCTATTTCTAATAGTTTCCTCCCTTTTCTGAATTTCCACATATTTTTTTGAGCATCCTTTATTTTCTCCACAAGGGTTTGTTGATCAATCAATTGAGAAAGGATTGATGATGTTCCAACATTAATTATTCCCATTTTCATTATTTGAAAATATAATAAGATAATATCCATTTCAATTCTCATCATTTATAAAGATTCATGATCCTTTGTACTCAGACCATCTTCTACCTTATTTTACTTACTGAGATGGTTGTGGATTAAACATTCATAATCCTTGATGAGATCTATCCATATTTTCAGGTCCATATAATTTTATTTTTTTGTGAATATATATTTGAGACTATTTTGATCAGTATATATCTCACACTTCTCCCCATAGAGATAATGCCACCATATTTTTATTGCAATGATCACATCTTCCAACTCCAGATCATGGATTGGATAGTTTTACTAATGGAGTTTCATCTACCTTGAGGCGTAGTCTATCACTTTATCATTTTTCATCAGCAAAAATCCTAAACCCTTCTTTGAATCATCACTTTTACCCTCAATGAGTTCTCCATTTTTTGGGAGTGTGAGTAATGATGCAGTGATTATCCTCTTTTTCAACTCCTTAAAGTAGTCTTCACATTCTTGAGTCCCAGAAAACATTTCTCCATTCCATTTCAGCTTGTACATTGGGTTTGAAAATCATGAAGAGTTCTTCCCAAATCATCGGTAATACCCAACTAGACCCAGAAAGTTGTGGATCTCTGTTACAGATATTGGATGGGGCCACACTTCAATCGTCTTTGTCTTTGAATGGTCAAAAGTTATCCCTTTTTTGGTGATAATATGCCCCAAGAATGATAATTCCTCTATCCATAACACATATTTACTGTACTTTGTGTACAACTTCTCCCATCCCAAATTCTTCAAAACATTTTTCAAATGATTCTCATGATCCTCCATTCTCTTGGACTATATCATAATATCATTAATAAAGACTACCAAAAATTTATCAATGTATTCTCTAAAGACTCTATTCATTAAATCCATGAAAATTGATAGATCATTAGTGAGTTATAAGGGAATCATTATATACTCATAGTGTCCATAACTCATTATAAAGGAAGTCTTGGGTATATCGTCCTTCCTTGCCTTTAATTGGTGATATCCCAACGGAAGGTCCACCTAAGAGAAATAACTTCCCCAAAAATATGATTGAACAAGTCATCCATCCATGGTACAGGATACTTTTTCTCTATCATTATTTTATTAAGCCCACTATAATCAATGTAGATGGGCATTGATCCATCTGTAGTCTCAATGAAGAGGACTAGAACACCCCACAGTGAAGCAATCAAGCATATAAAACCCTTCCATAGATTCTCCTATAACTACTTTTTGATATCTTATAACTCTATGGTGGTTATTCAATAAGGTTTCTTTGATATAGTCATATATCTAGGAATGAGTTAAACTGAGAACTCAACCTCTCAATTAAGAGGGAGGCCATGAAACTCTTCAGGAAATACATTAGTGTAACGCCTCACGATAGGCATGAGTTCAAGAATGAATCACTCTTTGCCTCAATAATTTGATCTAGATGTCTGATCATAAAGAATAAATATCCACACTTGAGACAATGATTCTAAAAGAGATTCATCTTCCTCCTTACACTTGAAAATAATTGGAGGATGCTTCGAGACGTGAATGGTGTTCTCCCTTTCCCGAAATATGATGTTGGATTTATATAAAGATGTCCAATCCATGTCAAATATAGATTTTAACTCTACTAATGGAAGTATGAAGAGATTTTCTTGGAGGTTAAGTTCACAAACAATAACCGGAGAGGTGTTATAAACCATAGATTCAATAATTCCCTATTCTCTATTCTCACAGACAACTTATCCTCCATATTTTCAAGTGGTTGTTGAATAGTTCTACTAAACATGAAATATATGAAATAATTCAAAGAGGCCAAATCAAATAGTACATTCACTATTCTTGAATGAATAACTAGTGTAACTGTCACCACATCGTTGTTTGGATCCACCTAAATAGTAGTGATAGAAGAATACATTCCTTGTTTCCATGGAGCTTGTTCTCGATTGCCTCCAATAACCATCATCTTAGGGAAATTGTTCACATAATGCCCATTCTCCTTTCAGTTGTAACACTACAATACATACTGAGTGTTTACCTGAACCTTCCTTTCCTCTTCAACATTAACGAGATTCTTTATATCCCTTCAGCATTTTTCAGCCAGATGTCCAAACTTTCCACATTTAAAGCAATTTCTGGTTCCCTTTAGATAGTTCTTAGGATTCTTCTTCCCATAATTTTTACACGTGGTATGATCTGGATTCTTCCCATCATGGAATTTATTTGTAGGACCACCCACATTAGATTCCAATTTCCTCATCTTTTCATCGGGCCCACGATACCACTAGCAGTCTCTGATCTTTATTTCAACCTTGAGGGAACAACAGATAATCTCATCATAAATTTAAAAATCCTGAAACCCCAATGATTTTTGTATGTAGTACATTATTCCCCTAAATAATTAATCCACCTTGATTTCACTATTGAATAAAATTCCATTGGTGAACCTTGCAAGCCTTGTGAAGTTTGCTTCATACGCCCCGATGGAGTCATATTTATTCTTTCTTGAGTCTGAGGAATTCTTTTTCCATATTGAGACGGAGGATTCAGATAAAATATCTACTGAAAAACATTTTCATGAATTCCCTACATTCCATGGAATCAATTTCCCCCTAGGTAATCATATTATTGATCAGTTTCCACCACTGAAGGAAAAAATAATATCTTTTTAATGGAGTTAATACACTATTCTATGAGGAGGGGATCATAAGATCCACTAAACATGGAAATCCTTTGCCACATTAAGGATTAAATGACAACTTTATATTTCCTTGGATAAAGAGGGTGTTCCACATGATTCAAGTTATTATTCATAACTTGATCTAGCTGAGAAAGTAATGTCATGAAGTTTTTGAGAACCCGTTCTCATCATATTGAGAATATCATTAGAGACATCTTCACATTTCCTATCACATTTATTGTTGGAATTTGTTCTTATATTTTCTTCCAATAATTATGACAAATAAAATACAAATATATGACTTCAATACCTAGCTATTGATCATAAAAATGAAACTTTGAACATAAGAGGATAAACTTGTAAAGGAGAAGTAAATCCTAACTCGTGATTCCCTATGTTTCAATATAGTTCATACTTGATCTATTTCTTAACCTATATTCTTATGGTGTTTTTTCATTCTGTTAATAATGGTTATTACCAATCTCATGAATTTACCAAAGCATATCCCCTAGGATTGTCAAACCAATAGTGCAGTAAGGCTCGTTGTCATGCAGCAGTTCTCATTTCATTCTAGCTCAAAGTGGTGTTTTTGGGTTTTACCCCTATATACATCTATGTTAGATCCACCTCTACCTATTTATATCCATACAGAGATTTATTTTATTGATAAACCACTTAATTTTTACTTACTAAAATTTAGTGGTGTTTTCTTATACTTAGTCTCATCCTTAAGGTTCTTAATATAGTTCTCTATTCCTAATCTCCAAAAAAAATTAGACCATCATCGGATACTAACTATAGAAACCCTATTCATTTATATATAACATTACATGATTTTAAGCATATTTATACATTAGATTACAAAAAAAGGATTGTAAATTTTACTATCTTGGAAGACTATGTACATAAAACTGAAAACATGGAACTAAATAAAACATTTATTTATATAATCTTAAAATTGAGCTCTTTACTTCCATGATGCTCAAACATCTTCATAGGATACCCTATAGAACACATGAAAAAATGGATGAGATAAAGAGAACAGAAAGGTAATAACCATAAGAACAGAGCATTAGCACATGGTATAGAAGGCATGACATGATGATATAAAAAATAATGTACTATATGGAATCATAATACATAAAAATGGAATAATATAAATATGGATTTATAATAATGTGGCAGAAACAAAAAACATTAAATTAGCATGATTCAAGGCTAACCACCAGGACTGTTTCACATGGTAGAACTAGCCAAGTCTAACCGCCAAGGCCATCGCACATGGAGCACAAGACAAGGCTAACTACCAAAACCGTCGTACATAACATCTCATGAGATTCAAATTTAACCAATGCATTGAGGAAATATCTGGGATCACCCATATAAAAGTTTCATTAATTTTTTTTCCACATAATGAATCATACATAATCAATATTACATAAACAAAAGGGTTACCCATGGAAATAATTGGATACCATAATCATGTCACAAAGAATAATAAATGGGTGTATCATAAAAGTGGCCATGAAATAAAGGAACTAAAATATACAGGGAAATTCATAAGTAAAAATAGTCATGTATCATGGTAAGATATGTAAATTAAAATTTACAACATGTATGAAAATTATTTATGAAATTTTAGCATTAAAACATTCATGTGCAGTTTTAAAGAAAATACTATAGAGCCTTTCAAATAGAATTGGGAAAAATAATTTATATAAAACCAATAGTGAAACAATATGGTTCTAAAAAAATAATGATTTTATTAAGACAATCATGGCATAAAATAGAATATAGAGTTCACTTAACATTGAGTAATAATTTGGGAAGTTCCATTAAAACAGGTTTGCTTATCATGAAGTATTGAGGAGGGAATCACTTAAGAACATGTATATCGTCGAAAGAGAATGGTGAAAGGGTATTTAAAAATGAAGTTGGTAAATTTAAAAAAATTAGAATATTTTCATAAAAATATATAATAAACTCATTTTTTTAAAAGGATGATAAGGCAACCAGAAGGAACAAATGAGGTTCAGGTAGAATCCCTTACTAATTATCAGCATGGTATCAGGTGTACTTAAGAGGTATTAATGAGAGAGAAAATGTTGTATAGTCACTTATACATAATAAAGTCAGTATGGGGAGGATTAAAATCATACCCCATCATTAGGTATTACAGATAAAAGGTCATAACCTAGAGGGCATTCTTGTATAAAAGTGAAATAGATAGGATCCCTTTCCTTAAGTCTGATGGTGATCTCCACTTCATATTAATGATGGAATAATAAAAATTGGTTTATTAATAAATAATTCTAGAACCTATTATATATGTAAATGATTTATTATAACCTTTTAAAATTCATTCATAATTTTTTTGATAGATTATGTGGTTCAATTTCAATGTTCGGGTCAGTTTGTTTTCTTGGTTTTTTTATCAGTTTACTTATTTTCATGAATGAAGAATCATATAAAATGGGTATGGTTGTTAGAAATCGGGGTTATATTTTGTTATTCAACATCAATAAGTTTACATGGTTGTAAATTTAATTTGGTTACTTATAGTGAAGTTAAATCATCATACGAAACTTTAGTGATAGCCTTTTGGGGTTATTGGTGGGTTTTGATCACTACAAACTCATTTTGAATTATAATTTAATATCATATGTATAAAAAGATTATAGAACATTACAAAGGATATATTACCTAATAATCTGGTCATACCATAACAAAAGTGGTTTCACGACCAGAATTGAAGATGGTAAATGAAATTGAACACCCATCATCCTTGAATGTGGTAAATTCAAAAATCTCAGATGGATTCTTTACTACTAGTATAAAAGATGAGTAAATGAGAGATTATAATAAATTATTCCATTATCATAAAAAAATAAAATACATTAAAGGTACTATAGTTAGAATATAATTTTCATGTGGAGAGGTAACGATATAAAAGAAAACAGATGAACATGGAAAGAAAGTAAAAGAATTGAAAAGAAGAATTTTTCTCTTGAATCAATCTTCTTTGAGAGCCTCTCAAGGGGTGAGGATTTGGTCTTTTGAAGATACTAAGGATTTTTGGAAGTGGGGGATGATATTGGGAACATATTTGGAAAAACATTTAGGCAAGGAACATGGCATGAGAGGAGTGAACAGAAGATGTAAGGTGGGGTGGTATTTATAGTGGAGGAGAGGAGGGTTTTCATAATATTTAATTCCTTAGTTTATTAATTTTCCTCAAGACCAGAAATAGGGATGATTCCATGACCGAAAATAGTAATAAGTTCAAGTGATTTTGAGTCAATTGGGATTACATCAGAATAACATCATCCATGACTATATAAATCATGTATTTAGCTTAATTTTCAAATTATTGTATTTTACTATTCATAAAATACATTTATTTTAGAAAAACCCCATAAATTCACCCTAACCATTTTTCGACGTGTAGAATCAAAATTTTAACACCATTTTTCAAAAATAATTTTCTAAATATATTTACATTTTTTATAATCAAAATCATAATTTACCTGAAAATATAGTTTTTAAAACTATAACTGATTATATAATGTTTTAAAAAAATACCTAAGGTTTTATAAAAATATCTTAAGACCAGAAAATATAAAATTGATAATTTATGAACACATTTTAGGGAAATAAATTTTCTTTTAAATTAATTAATTAACTATAATTATTTTTTTATTACTTATAAAAATACATATACTTTTACTATGGTCATATTATGACTTATAAGATGACTAAATTCTATTTATACATTCAAGGGTGGGTTTCATAATATTTTAGAAGATTTACTCTTCATAAGGGTTATATTACTATTCATAAAAGTAACATTACTATTCATAAGGGTCATTTACTATTCACTAAAAATTATGTTTTTCTTATTAGACTCCAAATATCTTACTGATCACAACTGTGTATGTCAGATTTTTGAAATTAAAATAAACGAAGTGACAATATTGTGTTTAATGGTCATAGTGTACATAGTATTTCATTGTGTTGTGATTTCATGTGATTGTATGACATAATTATAAGATTGGAATTTCCATTGATAAAACATTGGGTCATTACATCCTCAGCCTAATTATAGGATTTGAAAACACATAAAGATCATCCCATAAACAATTTCATTGAAAATGTTGAATCAAATGTTCAAACATAGAGATATACTTTGAAATTTTTTCTTACCATTATTTTTTTCTAGTTTTTTCCAAACAATGTTAATAAATATTAAAATGATTATAGTTGGATATTGGATATTCAAGAAGATCTAAACCAATTTAAAAAAATAATGTATGGAATTTAGTTTTTCCACCTAATGATTCTCATATTATTGAAACTAAATGGATCATTAGGGACATTGTTGATGAATATGGTCAAATCATTAAAAATAAATTAAAATTAGATTTTCAAGGAAATTATGAAGAATGAGGTATTGATTTTGAAGAATAATTTTTGCATGTTTCCAAGATATATTCTATTAGAATATTATTACCTTATATAACTTTTCATGGTCTCAAATTATTTCAAATTCATATTAAAATGATTTTCTAAATGGTTATATTTCTGGAAAATTAAATTTCATATAACCACCATGTTTTGAGAATGATAATTTTCAAAATCATTACTTAAACCTTTATAAAACATTTTATGGTGTAAAATAATATCCCACGACATGGTATGAGAGGTTATCAATGATTCTATTGATAAATAATTATAAATGAAAATTTGATCCTACATAATTTACAATAAATAATTAAAATTATGTTATAGTTTTATAAAATTTATATGGATGATATCATTTCTTGGTATTTTAAAAATAATTTATATAAAGAATTTTCAGATTTTTTAACATGTTAATTTGATATGAGTTTAATGAGAGAACTTATATTCTTTCTTGTTCATTAAATTTTTCAAATGTATGATGTCAGTTTTCAGAATCAATCTATGTATTTGAAGTAGTTGTTTAAAATATTTTTCTTAGATTCATATAAAAATGAAAATACACCTATGATTACTTCATGTAAATTTGATATGATGAAGCTGGAAAATCTATGGAAGTCGTGATTTTAGGAGGAATGATTGGAATCCTCTTTTTAATGGATTAATTTTTTTTCATTAGACACTTTGAATATTTTAGATAATATTTATATAGTTATACATAGAGTAGTAGCAGTGTTTTAGGAATCATAAATCATTAATATTGTTATCCTAATATATTAAATATATCAACACATAAACACATATAATCTAAAAATAGTGTATTATTTCTTTAATAGAGTATTAAATGACAAAAAGAACAATTCAATAGAATATATAAAATGGGTTTTACCCTAAGTGTGATATATGGTTCATTCACATTGGACCAATAGTCGATGTGTTATCATGACCATTTATTATATATAATAACTTAATTAAATCAATCAATCAATTAATTTATTTAATATAATGCCTAAACCTTATAACAACCATTATAATACCTCATTAGCGACTCTTATAGGGATAAAAAACCCATAGGGTGTCTTGTGAGTATATCTACAGTATCGAATATTGGTGGTGAGCTCGGAATTGGGGATTGTTCATAAAAGAGTTAGGATTAAACCATGTATTTGAGGATGATCATGTAAGATTTGTTCATCATCAGAGAT
Source organism: Viscum album (assembly GCA_963277665.1). Lineage (NCBI taxonomy): Eukaryota > Viridiplantae > Streptophyta > Magnoliopsida > Santalales > Viscaceae > Viscum > Viscum album. The sequence goes on along the minus strand of OY728134.1, from coordinate 1,080,534,341 downwards.
CAATTTGATATCATGGTAGGGATTTTTTTATTTGTATAATTTCCCCATTTTTCTTACATTTTGATAAAAACATAGATCAACCATTTCCCTGTTTAATCCATTTTTTAATTATGGCATGTCTCCATTAAGTTTTTTTCCCTAAATTTCAGAATAGGGGATGATACAGAAATAATTATTGATTTTCCTCTTGATTTCATTGATCCCCATCCATGGAAAATGGCCATGATAAACATGGTAATAATTGATTTCTCACTTTTATGTTTTGTGATTTCCCCTACCATTCTATATGCATTCATCAATAACATTCAATTCACTGGTGATTCAATTATTTTCATGGATCCTTTTCATCACATGATTGATTATCAACTATATGGATCATTTTTTTTGGTATTATTGTTGTATTTTTCAATATAGTGTTGGACTGTGTTTAGTGATAGGAATCAGAGGAAGGATTTATTGATGTTGAATTTGTGTGTAGGGCATACAAATGATACACAAGACATTGAGGATGCCATTTTTGATGAATGGTGTATAAAATATGTCCATCAAGGATGAAATTAGCATGATAAACATGAGATATAATAATTTTAGCAATAATTCATTTATGATTTTGTGGGAGAGGAACAAAAATTGGAAGACATGCCATAGATATGTGATTCTAGAAATTTCTCGAGTACACTATGTGTAATTCTGTAGAAAATTTATTTTATACATTTTTTGGTGTGACATTAGGGATTAAAGATAGAGTTAAATAATACAAAATCATGTAACTAATCCACCATCCATTGAAACTGTCAAAGACTAGCTCTTTTTGTATGATAAGTATACACCTAGGGACCTGTGTGGCCCCACATGTTGTATGTGCATGTACATACAACATATACCTTTGATGGTACATGAATCTGGTAGAAAATGCGCATGAAAACTACCATTATAGACATAGAACATCATTTTAACCCTTTATAAGACATGTAGTTGGACAGAGACATGCTATTTTGGATGATAGACACATCCAAGTGGTTGAAGGGGTAAAAAACATCATGTACTTCCCCTTGGACTAGGGAAGTTCAACCAGATGAAAATTTCTCTCCCCAACGCCTATGTGTAGTAGTTATTCTACCTATTGGGAATGTGATCCTCATAGGGAGTCGGTGTTTCACCCATGTAAGCATGGGTTTAGGATCCTACACTTTTAGAATCAAATATAGTTGGTATTTCACCCGCATCACAGGGAATGGATCCTCTATGTATGAAGTATGTATTTTTTCCATATATGGAGGTCATGTGGGACTTCTATTATCCAATAGAGTAATTATTTCACCCACATTAATGGGGTGGGGATCCTCTAGAAACATATAAGGTAAAACCAAATAGGTTTCTTGATACATATAATTTAGAAGTTGGGGATGTTTATTTTGTTTTTATAAATGATTGTTTGAGACCATATTTGGGAACCTAAGAATATCCTATCAGTGTATCTAGTTTACCTGTTCATTTTACATCTTGTTTATTATTTCTGGATAAATCATTTATTTGATGCTTTACATCATAGTTATTTTGGGGTGTCCAACAAGGTATGTATATAATCACCCCTATATGGTATTTTCCTAAACGTTTCATGTATTATGAAAATTATAAACTTTCCAAAAGAGATCTTGGGGGACCAAGTGTGGGTGATGATTTGTGACATTTTGTGGCTATAGTATTAGGAATGTTATGGATCTGGTTGTTATGTTATGAGTCTATTTCCTCTTTTTGTTATGAGGTAAACCTTACATAATAGTTTTTGTGCCTATATTTTAATTATTTACATGACTATATCATACCCTATTAGGGGATATTATTCTCTATTAACAAATTTATTATTGTAGTTGTTTAATTTCCAAATTAATATATTCTAAATCGAGACATGTATGAATTTATATTATTTCCTTACACTATGGACTCCCATATGAGTGATATGACTACTCTGTTCAATTCACCAACCTCTACCCTATTCGAATTAGTGTTGTGGTGGCACACTTGGATTCCCATTGGCCATGTGGGTACCAATGGTACATGTCATGTTATATTGGTATTAGAGCCTAGGTTGACCTTGGACGAAGTTTAGAGATATGTAGTTGTGAGGATTGGTTTGGGATTTAGGGAAACTATATTTAAGTGTCTCAAGTTTAGTTCCCAAGTTGGGGACTCAAGTTATTGTGTGAAGGCTAATGGGATATGGTTTCTGTGTCCTTCTTACTTTATCTCTCGAGACATGGTCTTTTGATCATGGTACATCTTGATAATTTTTGGATGCCTACACATAGAAAACCATCCAAGAATCCACAAAAATATTTCTTTATGGAAAATATTAGTGATGAGACCTTTGTTCAGGGGCCCATTCAGGAGATGTTACCTCCAAGCGGACAACAACTAGTACTTCCACCCACCGAGCAGCAACCAAACATGCCTTTGATGACATATGATGATGCTTTAATAATTTATGGGTGTTAGATAATTCGATATGTATGGGATGACAAATCACATATTCTAGGCACACTTTCTAATTTTTAGAGGTAGATATAACCTAGGTTCTTTACTGTTCAAGACTATTAGGTGGAAGAGTACTATTAAGAGTCCAGGATTTGAGTATTACATCTCAATTAAAACCCTTATGATCATATGATGGTGATCATGTAAATTATTTTTTATGGATTATTAGGATTATAGTGGGTATTGATTGTTATAACCCCTAATAAGGATACTATTACCTAGATCATGTTTGAGAGCCTCTTTTGGGATTAAAATTTCCCAGTGAATGTACGATTAGTGAACAACTTTGATATTCCTGATCTTTAATAGGGAAGCATGTCAATCATTGAGTATGCATTAAGATTTACTGGCCTCATATGATAATCTCATGACATTATTCATTAAGTGTATTTCTGGGATAGGGAATTCTATCATGGTATGTGAATAGATATTTTATCTAGAGTTATGCCCCTTAGCATCCCAAACTATTCCAGGGTATTAGATTGTGTCTTTATAGTATATAGGTTTCTATTATAGTAGTATTGGAAAGATATAATGATAAAATTACCTATGTATTAATGACTTCATTAAGTGGAACACATCGGGATTCATGTTTGTGAAAATCGAGGGGTCGGCAAGTCCATTATGAAATCATAGTGTCTGCAACCTAGGGTTCAGAGAGTGGTTATATTAAACTGAGGGAAATATTTTTTATAATATTGTGTGAGGATGTATTTCATGAGATTTTACAACCTTTCATGAGATAGTATATAGGCATAAAATGGATTGGATGATGAGGTAGAGGAATCAATGTGAGTTAAAGGAATAACACATAGGTGGAAATGGTAGAGGATCTAGAAGGGATACATGAGCTAGATGAAAATATGATCATATACATCCACCAACACTACCTAGTGATCCTAATAAATATCAATGAGCTAGTAGAAATGAAGACGTCAGCTTTAGTCAGTCGAGGCTTATAACCTAGAGTATCTCGATATTATCTGAGGTATGATTTGTTTCTTCTCTACCCAAGATTCATCTTTGAAAGACATAGGTGAAATTAATTACATTTTATTCTTAAACCTTAGTCAAAAATTGGATATCCCATTAGATATTCTCTCCCAACACTTACGAATAGAGATGAATACTAGAGAAGATTTTGTAATGAATATATTCTATCTTTATTGTGACTTAGTTCTTGGTGGAGATAGTTTCATGTGGGAATTTTTCATGGCAGTGATGAGATCATATGAAGTAATTCTTGTTATAGACTAGCTATCCACAATATGTTACTATATGTTTTGTTACCATCATAGGATTAAATGTACCTGGGAAGATGAGTTTATATTTTCCTTCACTAGCAAGAAGGTTTTTTAATCAGATCAGGCTAAGATTACACGAATGAGAATATATTTAATTTCTAATTATCTCTCGCTCTTGACCCTTGGTATATAAAGGTTGAGGAATGTTTGATTCTTTATTGTGTTATAGGAGTACCCATATATCTTCCCTATAGTCATTTCTGGGTTAACTCCTCATAAAGATTTATAATTTTGTATTGATTTTCATCTAGGTACATAATTGATATATTTAGTACCATATAAAATGGCTCCCACTAGGCTTTGATAGCTATAATTTTAGTTAGTGATCCTTAAAATGGAAGAATTTATTTGAATCATTATGTCCCCATGAGCATCTCCAACATTTTTCACCAAGAAGGTGGTTGTGATCCTGAGGTTGTGTGTAGATTATATCACTTTAATTAGGTAACCATTATAAATATGTATCCACTACTAAGAATTTTAAATCTATTTAATGAAATGAAAGAGGAAAATTGGTTCTCAAATATCAATCTCACATTAGGATATCACCAGTTGTAGGTTCATGAGAGGGACATACCTATGAAAAAAATATATTTCATTACATTACCTATGAGTACCTGATAACTCTCTTTGGTGTGAAGAACACCCCAGTGGTGTTTAAGGGACTCATGAACTAGATCTTCCATCCCTTCCTAGACTAGTTTTTTGTGGTTTTTATCGATGAAATTCTCATATACATAGAATTATAGGCTGACCATATTGAGTATTCAAGGATGGTCCTGGATCTATATTGAGTGGATTAGCTATATAGAAAACTTTTTATGTGTTAGTTATAGATTAGAAAGATCCAATTTCTAGGACATTCCATATCAGAGGAGGAATCTATAGACCTAGTAGAGATTAAGTCCATTATATATTGGGAACATACCTAGATAATCATTAGCATGAAACTTCATTAGGTTGTCTAGATAGTTCTATAGATTAATTCCATATTTCAATTGGATTGTAACTCCCTTTAATACCTTGACATGAAAAAGATGAACTTTTATCTCCCAAAAGAAATACCATATGGCCTTTGGGGAGTTGCATTAGATGTCTAATAGCACTCTGTTTGGGATATTTCCAAATGAGGGGGTTGAGTATATAGTATTGTACAATTACTTTGGAGTCGAGCTATAGTGTCTTTTGATACACTGTCATACAGTGATAGCCTATGAATATTTGTACGTGACACATAATGTATATAACTACAAAACCCATGACTTGGATCAAGTAGTTTTGGTATTTGTGGGTGCCAAAATTTGGGGTGGATAAGAAAAAACGAAAGCCTCAAGGGCTTCCTCATGAAGACTATTATTGGAGCCCCCATGGCCCCGCGGCCTCCATGAAGTAAGGAGGCGGGAGGCTCCGTGATACAATTTTACATTCGCGAACCCGCCACAGAGAAATGAGGTGGGAGGATCTGTGAGCCAATTTGACGTTCGTGAACCCTCCACGGAGCAAGGAGATGGTAGGCTCCGAAATCCAATTTGACGTTCGCGAACCCGCCGTGGAGCAAGGATGTGGGAAACTCTACGAGCCAATTTGATGTTCATGAACCCACCGTGGAGTAAGGATAAGGGAGGCTCTGTGAGCCAATTTGACATTCTCGAACCCGCCATAGAGCAAAGAGGTAGGAGGCTCCGTGATCCAATTTGACATTCGCAAACCCGTTGCAGAGAAAACTTTGTCTTCGTGATGAGCGAGCTCTGCTTTTCGGCACCCCTTGCCTATAAATACATAGATCCTCTTGAGCCTAACAGATGGATCATCCAACCTTTCAACTTTCTAGCTCCCAAATCATGAATCACTCTCTAATATGTAAACCATGAGCTACTCGAGGTACTTTTCTATCGTGAAGTTCCTCCCCCTTGCTTTGATTCATCCCCTCTTTAGGGAGGGAGTCCTTTCGCGAATCCCACTAGCCTCTGTGAAGGAAGGGGATCCCCAAGGGGACTCTGGTCATCGTGGAGTGTTTATGCTTCACGAAGCACCCCTCATACACATGTGATCCATATGCTAAGGCAGGGTCACTATGTCTCGCGAAGCACCTAGCTCCAAAACTCTACACTTCGCGAGGCATTGCTCTGAGAATCCCTTTCCACTTCACGAAGCACATTCCATATGAACCTATTCCCTATACTTAAGCTGGGAAAATGCACTTTTTTAAGCATACCCTTTCACAAAGCCCCTCCACTACATGGTGAACCAGAGCTTCACAAGGCCCCTACCTCTAAACCCCTCTCCTCTACAATTCCTTTTCCCGTGCGACCCTCCAGGTTTGCACGAAGTGATTTCAAAGTACTTTGGACTCTATTTCTCATTTCGTTGAAACCCCTCATGCTTCTTCACATAGGCATGAAAACGACTATTGCTTCTTCGCATAGTCACGCTAACGTGGACCCCTCAGTGGATAACTTCATGACACCCCCTCACCACGGCATTTCTGATGCCTTCCCTTCCCCAAGGGGTGGGAGGTACCAGTCACGTATGTCCTAGGGGTGCGGAGTGCACCCACCTCATCCGAGATTTAAGAAATTAAACTGACAAGCACCATTTTCCTCGGCACATGATCTTAAACTGTGACCTCACCCAAGCATCTGTCTGTGGGGAAAGGGTGACCATCCTGGTGTAAGCCGCTAGCCTTCCTTACATGAGGTAGTACCCTTACTCCTCCTTTCTTCTTCCATGCCAAAGAATAAGAGGATATATGGGGATAGAAATTTTCTTATCCCTTCCCTCTCCCTCTGGGCTTTGTCTCCATCTGGGCCTCCACTGTGGAGTAAGTCCCAGTCTCCATCTCCCCAAGGATTCTCCACGCATATTCCCTTGTTTCCTCTTTAGGCCGCTAACCATGTGTAATCCCCATTTCACTTCTCATAGACATACCTTTCGTGATGTGATTGACAGGTCTTTACTACCTCTTTTTTCTCACACCAAGCATGACTCACATGGGATAAGAGTAAGCACCGACTATGACATCCTCTATGAGCAGCCCAGAGTGTAAGCCCCACACACCATATTCTGAACTATGGGGACTTTGATCCTTATCCGGGAAAGGTATGTAAGAAGCCTCCCTGAGTTTCAAGCCCAACACCCAGTCACTCCGACCCCCCCCCCCCCCTTCACATTGGTTCGCCCACAAGTTCTGAACTACAGGGACATTGATCCTTGTCAAGTCAATGTACGTAGGAAGCCTCCTTGTGGTTCAATCCCAACACCTGGTCACTCCGAACCCCCTTCATATTGGTTCACCACCTCCTGCTCATGAACTATGTGGAATTTTATCTCTTCCAAGGAAATGTACGTAGGAAGCCTCCCTGAGGTTCAAGCCCAACGACCGCCAGTCCCGACCACTTCATGTCGGTTCACCCCCCCCCCCCCCCCCCATCCTACATGACGTTAAACTATATTCCCCCTTATGTGCTCCATATAGTGGTAATCCATTGTGATCCCCCCTTAGTGGTAAGTCGTTGTCAACCTAAACCTAGCGGTAAGCCGTTGTCGTCCCCTTTTTCAAGACCCATATCTCTGGTCTATCCCAGTGGAATCAAATCATCCTTAGGCTGCTAACCACATGTAAGCCCTAGTATATCAACAGGTCATTGGCCTCTACGTACAGCCTGATCTTATACCCAATCATTAACTACATGGACTTTGATTCCCTGCCACGGGGATACATAGGAGGTATCTTCATGGCTCAAGCCCACCATTATCATCGCCCCCAAGTTGACACCATCCCATTCTCCATCCACTTCACTTAACCACCCATCATCCATCCTGATTTTTACCCAAGCCAACACATTCCGATGAGATCATGACAATTCACCTCTTCATTGCTTCTAGCAGTAACTGGGTAACTAACCACGCGTTAGCCCCGATATCAGTGTTCCCTCATGGGGTTACACCTATTGGATCCACTATAGTCAGTGTTCTGATCAGTCTAATCCATCTCTCTTAGATGTTAAAATCACGGAATAGCCTGTGTTAAACATGGGAAGCTGAGGAAAACCTCAGATTCATGCCTATGACATATAATTCCCTACAAGCGGCATGGGATGCCTCAGGCTTTCGTGGCCTCAAGAAGCCCTATAATAAGGGGGAAAAGCCCTGACGCTTCAGTGTTCTAGTGTCCAGACATGCCAGTGATGTCCAACATGACTACTCCCCTGACCGAAGGTTTCTACCCTGGCTGGACCCTTTGGAATATCCTAACAAAAGCAGTGTAATTAACTGGCGTCCATGAAGATATGGCACTGGGAAGAGTTTCATGAAAAATGTATTAATTCTATATGTGAGACCCAGAAAAGGTGACGAGTTTTGAGGAGGAATCCATGAAAGGAAGAACTGAAATCCCATCATCCCATTTTGATCAAGGAGTAAACGTACCTGAACAAGGAACAGATGGCGCCTACCTTTGAAAAGTGGGAATGCATGGAAACAAATAGTATTGTCATCCCCAAATCAGACGAATGAGCGTGCCCCTGACAAAAGCGTAGGAAATATAAATGATGAACCTGTTGTGATGTTCTTCTCCTCAATGTGGAGATTAGTAGCATTCGATACATCAATATACTAGCATATCACCAGATCCAGTTATCCGGTGTCGGGTCCCACCGAGAAAAAGCGGTCCTGGAATGAAACTCACCAGAAGTTGGGGAAGTAAAAACATTGGGAATCTCGGTTTGCGATGTGTTCAGTGTGGATACCTCTTACAATCCATGGAAGATAGAATAGAGCTGGGACACTACACATCACTTTATTTGTTTCAGCGCTAATGGTCCAATCTCTCTACTTCTCAGGAACCAAACTGCTGCACCAAGAGCCCAATCGCCACCCACCCATCAACGCAGGGGCAGGGGCAATGCCAATTTGGCAACCCCACATGGCTCTTCCACTTCTGCAATGACTTCCGCCACTACAGGTTTTGGGTGCCTACGCCCTATATCCCCTTCTGAATTCATCCAACGAAGGGTGATCAATGACCTCATTTACCGGTATGAGGAGGAGGGAATTATTTCGACTAGGGATATGGCCTGCCAGGACCTGGAGGCATCTTTGCCTCATTGCCACCTCTTCCACCAAGGGTCGCGTCGGGAGAAACTTCTCTCCACTCTAACGTACAATAGTTTCAGGAGCCTCTCCCTGAAATGCCTCGACAACTCTCTTTCCTACACCAATGAGGTAGGGGATGCCTAGGCCAGCCCAGCTGGGATCCCATTTCAGGGGCCCCCAAGGATGGCACCCACTAGGCGGTGCCAGCGCCGCCAACCAGTCCCCCAAGCTGAGGAGAAGGTAGGATATGTACCTGCACCACCGGCCCCATTCCGTCTGACCTGATGCCAGTGTCGGGCGCAATATGAAGAGGATGCCCAAAAAGGGGCGTCAAAGTCAGCAGCTACTATGGACCGAACCACCACCAAAGTATATCACTAGACCCCTGTGTATGCTGAGCAGAGGCATTAATATTCCCAACCTGGATCAAGACCACAACCTCCCCATGGGAAAGCTGGGTTGACTATCTTGGTCGCCAATATAGGCAGTGGCCACCGCGGACTATTCCGGAGCGATGACACCCAGTACGGAGGTCCTCCCCATACCGCCACCATGGAAAGTGCAGTTCCTCCCTACTTCCATGATTAGAATTGGGGTTTTCCCTACGCCACCTTTAACCCAAATGAGGGTCTTCCCCATGACTGCAACACTTAGTACGGGAGTCTCTCCCTCAATAATTACACTGGTTATGGAGTCATTCCATCTGTGAAAGACCACTGGTGCAGGGAAGTTGTGTATCCAGTCACTCTCCAATGTGTTGGCCCTCCCCATGTTCTCATAGAAGCAGGAGAAATTCCTCCTCGCCCTGGAAATCATAGGGGTGGAGGTTAGCTTCACTTCACCGATGCCCAACATGGAGGTCCTACCCATGTTCAACTCGACTTGTAGGAGGGCCTTCCTCACACTGATATCACCAGGGGAAATAAGCATGGAGGTCCTACCCATGCTCATGTCAACTCTAGTGGAGGACAGGCCCACTCCAACACTTCCCATAGAGGTCCTCCACATGTCCCCTTTGATATCTTCCCTGGTGCTCCTCGCACCCCAGCTTACTCAGGAAGAAATCCTCTTCACCCCAACCCTAGTATGTCCAAAGGACCTCCTCATGCCAGAAATCTACCTTGTCCTGAAGAACCATCCTGATGCAGGAGGGAGGGTCATCGTCGCCATAAAAAGAGCATTGAGAAGATTTAAACTAAAATCAAATAAGCCCGCTTCTTGGATTTAGAAGTGGTGTATGACTCAGTGATGAAACCCTCCCCTTGGTCCTTTGTGTAAAGGGTCACGACAGAAACGAGGCACATCAGCCTCATACTCCTAGAAAGTGAATTCCACTGGATTCCCACTTCCATCCATAGATATATCCAGGAGGAAGAAAAGTTGGAAATCCCACAGGTTATGTTCATGAAATCACCGCCATCATCACCAGAAGCACTGTCTACCTAGACTAGAGATTATGAAGAGCTATTCTGGGGACCAATGGTGGACTATCAGTAGCGTGGTCCATCGCCAGTATCCCTAGTAGCGGCACCAGGAACATTGGTCGTTAGCCCGTACTACCGTGATGTGGTGGCTAAGTCACTGCACTCTTCGGAGGACAGCTCGAGATGCGGCGGTCTATCAGCTCGCTCACCATATTCTCCACCGGCCAGCCTACCGTCCTAGGGGTTTGCTTCTGTACTGCTACCAGTTCCTCATCCTCCTCTGGTTAATGAGTGGGGCAATTAAGGGCCAGACCCAGAATCTGAGCCAAAGATCTTATGGAAAATCCTTACGGCGGACCACTTCCCTATGATGTTTTGGACCATTGTAGCGCCAAATTTTTTTGCACCAGAATCCCTCACCCCAGAGGAAGTTGAGTGTTTCTGTCAAAACCTCTGGGAGATGCACTGCAACCTTCACCACCAGGGAGTGGCTTATCCGAAGATCCAACCGCACTTTGAGGACATTAGCAAACAATGTCATTTGGTTAATCTGGCCGCACTCCCCATTACCCAGTGCCCTGAGTCACCAGGTCACCATAAGGCCCTCCAAAAAAGATACATCTAGAGTTTCAAGGTACTCCTCAAGATTATCAAGGAGTCTTCCCCATGTGCAGATCCATGGTTGGGGGTAGTATGCTTCCTTCATCTCCATTCCTATCCAGCAGTAGCCCGACCTACAATGTGATATCAAGGACATGCCCCCAGGTAGAGTCACAGTCAACATGGCCAGCCTAGCATAAGGCAAGAATGAGCTATAAATCCTCGATGGGGACCTTCCCCTTGAGGGTGTTCCACCACTATTAGATCCATCAGGAAGGGTTACTCGCCAACAGAGAAATCTTCTGGATCTCCCTATGCCCACAAAGGAATTAGTCCTCAACCGGAATCTCATTAAGGGTAAAGAACATATTGTAGCTTCCAAACCATCTGACCCATCCGCCTTAGTGCAGAAGATGGAGGAAGACTTTGAAAAAGGCCATGTTGTGCCAGAAACTTGCTAGAAAAAAAAAGTTGGTCGAATACCTTTTGGATGAATGCGCTATAGATCGACGGTCGGACTACTGTGATCCCAGGCCAGGATAGCGGGGGAAAGCATAGATTCCCCTTGATGAGCTACCCCCAGGTGACCCTTGATCATCCTACTTATGTAGATAGGGTTGAAGCCGGATCTTACGACAAGAGGGCGCGGTATGTCTTTCCAAATCCTCATGAGTGGCGTAACAACCCTCGAGACACATCTCGAGCTCTCCCAGCCGCTCCACATGTCGTTACGCCAGCCGCTCCATGAGCCTCTGGGCCTGCTTACTATGTTGAATAACCCGGAAATGCACTGTTGGTCAGGGATATCCATCAAGACAAGGACCCCCACCAAGATGATCCAATGGCGGTACTCATTACCTACTTCGAGGCATTTGAAACACAATAGGTGGCACTCCCACCTAATGGTAAGCCATATCCAGCATGGGTGGATGATATGCCAACACCCCTGGGTTATAAGAATCCCACCTTTTCCCCCCTTCAACGAGACAGGGGACCAGCCATAGTACCTGGACCACTTCATCTCAAGGTGCGGGCCCATGTTGGGGACTCTAGCATAGCAGGAAGCTACCAAACATTGGTGTTTCGTGCAGAAATTTGAAGGACTGACATTCGTTTGGTACAACCAGCTCCCCATCAGATCGATAATAGGCTGGGACGGTCTCCGTAGGCAATTACTCTACTAGTTCAGTTCCACCACCTGGAAGACGAGTATCACTGACCTTTTCAAGTGCAATCAGAGGCCTGATGAGCATGTTGTAGACTTTGTTGCTCGGTGGAAAGGACTCACGTACGCCCTTGACATGACACTGACTCAGGAGCATCTACTAAAGTTGTGCGTAGGGAATGTCAATATTGAACTGGTCCCCTCCTTGTTCACCCAGAACTACCCCAGGGGATTCCAAGAATTCTCTGATAAGGCCCATCGCCTAGAGGAAGCCATGTAACAGGCTATACAGGCACGTCTTCCTCCTCCCGTAATTTCTGTGAGAATGGACGCCAAAGCCGAGCCCACCGTAGTGGCCCAAATAGAGGCCCCCATGCAACTAGAATTTCTACCAGTGGAGTCATCTATGTAGCTTCCCAGAGGCCCTCCACCTCAGGCACAGCCTCCGGTCTAGCAATGCCCACCGGAGAATTGGCAAGTTCCCCCACGTAATGTGTCGTCGCCGCCTAGGTGAGATAACCAAGCTCCACCACCTTGATAGGATCCTCTATCTCCTCGTTAGGGTCAATCTCCAAGGGCCCCCTCCCAAATTGGAGAAACCTGACCTACTCATTCAATGAGGATCAGGTCCCTGGTTACTTATACAATTCTTGGGAGTAGGGGATTGTACATTTTCCTGAGTGTAGAAGGCCAGAAGAGGCGAACCTCACTGATCTCCCTAACTGCTACCCTTATCACCAGATCCTAGGGTACACTCTCAAACAGTTCTATGTGTTCAAAGACTAGCTCCAAGACCTAGTGGATAAAAACATAGTACGGTTAGGCCAAGCCCCAGCACAGGTGGCGTGCATCTTCATATAGACAGACATCAGTAGTGACAGTGAGGGCGAGTGGCAGCAGGTTTCTAACTATGGGTCCTAGAAGTAAGACGACTGGGTGGCTCATAAAATGATTTCCCATGCCCATGGTGTCATCTATGCATGCCAGAACTGTTCGAGCCTTCAGAAGCTGCAGCCACTACATCTGCATCGTCGTCTCATCCATCCTCTTCCCTGAAGAGAAAGCGTTGACGGTTCAAGGGAAAACAAATTTCATCACTGATGCCATCATCATCCCGTACTCTCGGTGACTTCATGACCCCTAAGATGTCAATTCCCCCTAGAATTCGCTCAGTAGAAGATCACTCTTCAAGTGATAGTCATGGGTGCACCTTGGTTAATACCATTGAGCTGGAAAACCTATACATGACTTTTAATGATGAGGAGTGCTAGACAAACCCTCCCAACGTCCCCAGTCATCGTCAGCTTCGGTGGAGCCATGGCTATATGGTCCGTTGAAGTGCTTCAGTCAGAGATTTAAGTCAGGTTGTGCATGCTACCGAAACTAGGCAGCAGGCTTAGCACAGAGTTCAGTAAGAACAACCTCCCCATCTGATGTCATCAGTTCCGCCTTCGCCACTGTTGGTGTTACTGGATCAGGAAGAGACACCTGAACCTCATCACGATCAGTAGTGTTTCCCAATGGAATGATTACGGTCATTAGGTCTTCATCCGGTAGCCACTCCACATGCTTTGACTAGCGAGCATCGGGACATTCCCAGCACCAGTCAGCCACTGGTTTAGTCGGGAGGGCCCACCATACCTCATGTCATAGAGTGACCTCCAGTAAGAAGAATTTCACGCCTGGAATGGAAGTACGATGTCCTCAAACATCTTTCAAGCATTCCAAAAATACTATCCATCCTTGAGGCTCTTTTACTGTTATAATACATGCGAAAGGCCCCCACCAAGGCTTTAAGAAGCCCCCTCCAGTTTGAGATGGAAGTAGTAGTCGCAAAAGCCTTCCATGCTGAGTCAATCAATAATGCTGAATTCTAGGCCATTATCTCATTCTCTAGATAAGATGAGGGATCTTCCATACCGGGGCACATTCACCCACTGTACATCACTGGTCATTTCAATGGCGTGGAGGTCCACTGTTGTCTTGTTGACATGGGCTCTAGGATCAACCTAATCCCAACTCAGACACTGCAAAAACTAGAATTTTCATAAGACGATATGAGTCCCTCTAACCTAAGAATCCAATGTTATGATAGTATGGAATAGATATCGGTCAGTAAGATATTTTTGAAGACCCAGTTAGGTGGAATATTTTCTATCACCTAGTTTATGTTTGTCTCCCAAGACACCACCTACAATGTGTTGATGGGAAGGCCATGGCTCCACTTGCACATGGCAGTTCCCTCATCATATCACCAGTGCCTCACATACTCCCTCAATGGTCGGTTGGGCGTTCTTAAAGGTGACACATCTCCCTTTGCCTCTTGTAAAGCCTACTATCTAGATTTCTACTACTACAAGAGCAAGGACAAGCATATTCAGACCAATGAGGTCGAGCATGCCACGACTGCGACTGACCCATGGATAGATCTAGATGATGCCTAAGTATTTCAAATCCATCGATTGGATACTACAACTCCAGATATAGGACAATTCTTCATTATGACTGGAACGAGAGGTGAACATATTCCCAAGTCTAATTGACTGTGGAAAATCACCTCGTACTCTTATACAAATCAGATACTGGTGATCCCTGAGCCTTCTACTCCAATAAGATATCGGGATGTCCGCCTCATGGTAATGGAAGTGTGTCATACTTGTTTGTTTCATCGGGCTTGCATAAACCGTCTTAAGTTGATGCGCCATTACTACTTCGACATCATCAAGCATGGCCCCTTGGGCTGAAGACCAGATGGGATTTTATCGTTTTCCTTCATCACTATGGTTATGGAAGCACAGGAGTCCTCCGATATAGTATCCATTTCCGCTCAATATGGTACCAGCCTCCCATCGGGATCTGCCAACTCAGAAGCAACTCCCCGCATAGAGGATCTCTACTCTATAAGTGGAGAATAGAATTTAGAGGTTGATTCCCCTGCCTCAGAAAAAGGCGTCTCCACCAAAGTCGATGAATTGGTAAAGGTGATCCTCAGTAGTGAGGTAGACCCGAGACCCATGCTGATTAGTTGTGCCATGCCCCGCGAGGAGCAACAGTGGTACGTGGACTTCCTTAAAAAACATCGTGATGTGTTTTCCTAGAGTTACGATGAGATTCCATGACTAGATTCTCAGGTAGTCGTCTCCTACCTTGGTCTCCCAGGAAATCATCGTGGGTTCAAGAAGCCTACCAAAAAGATGCACCCTTCTCACGGTGCCGTGGTCAAGGTCAAAGTTGACAAGCTCATTGGGGCCAATTTATTTAAGGAGGTCCAATACCCAAAATGGTTGGCCAAAATCGTGCCATTCAAGAAGAAAAAAAAGACATATCAGAGTCTTCAACGACTTCCGGGATCTCAACCATCACTGTCTGAAGGATAATTTTTCATTCCTATGACAGAACTCTTGATTCATGCCACGGATGGGTTCCAAGCCCTCTCTTTCATGGATGGGTACTCTGGGTAAAACCAAATCTGTATGGCCCCCGAGGATGAGGAATCTACAGCCTTTAGGGCACCACAAGGTACTTTCTGTTACCAATCCATACCATTCGGTTTAAAGAATGCAGGTTCTACCTATCAATGGTCCATGTATTGTATTTTTAATCCAATCCTTGGGACATGGTGGAATGTTATGTGGATGATGTGGTGGTCAAATCCCTCCAGTGCTAGAACCATCTCAATGATCTTGAGAAAGTTTTCGGATTCCTCTATTCTCACCATCTAAAGATGAACCCATTGAAGTGTGCTTTTGGAGTCACCTATGGCAAGTTTCTCGGGTTTTTTGTCAGATACAGGGGCATTGAGATTGACCCATAGAAGATTAAGTCCATCAGCCAAATGTATCCCCCAAGAAATATCAAAGAGCTTCGAGGTTTTCAATGCCACTTAGAATACATATGATGATTAATCACGAACCTGGACGACAAGTGTAATCCCTTTTCTCGGATCTTGAAGAAAGGCACACTCTATGAGTGGGATGAAGAATGCCAGACTACATTTTGGGAAATCAGGAAGTATCTTCTCCAACCTTCGGTCTTAATTCCACTGGTCTTCAGAAAACTGTTGGTCCTTTATGTGACTGCACTGGAATGATTTCTCAGTGCCCATATCACCCAGAAGAACAAAGAGGGGATAGGGAATAGCCATTACTACCTCAGTCACATGCTCCTCGATACGGAGACTAGATAATCCCATATCGAGAAGAGCTGCCTCACACTGTTATTCACAGTACAAAAGTTATGACATTACCTACAGCACCACGAGGTACAACTAGTGTCCCGAGAAGATCCACTGAAGTACATATTGAACCACCCCATGTTGAAAGTCCGCATATCTCGGAGGGTAGTAATCCTCCCGAAGTTTGACATCAGGTTCATGCCTTAGAAGGGTATCAAAGGGCAGGTATTGGCAGATTTCATTGTTTCCCATACAACCCTCGCGGACTAGTCTCTGGACGTGGATTTTATCGATGAGGCAATCCTCTCAGTGGATCATGTCATCCCCTTTTGTCAAATTCACTTGGATGGAGCCTCTCAGAGCCCCACAGGTAGATGGATCAATGACCACATACTCAACAAAGTAGGCCTTGGTATCATCTTCATTACCCTGACGCAGGACATTTTTCCATACTCATTCTTGCTTTCAGAAGGCTACACCAATAATTAGATAGAGTATCAGACCCTCATTACCGGCCTCGATCTAGCCCTATATATTGACATGCACCATTTTCATGTGAAAGGGTACTCTGAATTAGTCATCAAGAAAATCAACAGTGATTATATCGTCAGAAAGACAAAGCTCATACCATTTTTGGAGCTCACTCTCCAGCTAATGGCCCAGTTCACATTTCGGCCAGAGGTTACCCATGTCCCTCGATCACAGAATGGTAGAGAAGACGCCTTGGCAGGCCCAGTTTCATCACTTGTAGAGCCCGAGCAGGATAATCTGATTATCCACGTGGCGCACTGAAGAGTCATAGCTACCGTCGCTCTAGATAATGATGACAACCCACATGTAAGCTATAGCATCCCAAAATTTTCTTACATTACTATTACATAATTTTAAAGATAAACAACATAAAATTATTAAACATATAGTATCCAAAGGTTTAGTGTCTTGGGAAAACTAAGACCGTACATAAAAATTACAACATCAAGCATAAACATTTATTTAATTTCTTCTTCTCTAGCTTCTTATTGGCACTTGTCCTTTACATAGTACATGTTTCCACCGGAGGATATACATAAAAAGGGGTGAGCTAAAATCCCAGTAAGATGATAGATAAGAACAATATAGCATGGGGTGACCATAATCATGACATAGGAAAAAGATCATGAAGATGAGAGGAGTATAAATAAAAGACTCGAAATGTGGAAATGCATAAAAATGAAACATCATGTATTAGTGGTTAACTACCACAAATACTTGTGAACCAAGCTATAATCTTGTTCATACAAAATTTCACATTTACTCAAGAGATTCATCACTTTAACCAATGCATTGGAGCGTTGTATAATTCGGTGTGCACCCATCACATTCAAACATTCATATTGAAATATATAATTCTGGGTGCACCCGTCACCTCATAATATTATCATTATCATGTATGCCACATATAACATATATCAATAATTAACATAAATAACCCATGGTAAGGAATGGGTTTTAACTCATAAGAATAAATTCATAAGATTTGGGTTCCCAAAATAAAGAGGGAACAACATACTTGATACAGGAACCATCAACCATGAATGAGAGGTAAAAGTTGAGTTCCTAAAAGAAGAGTTCTTTTGAAAAACATTTGGTTTGTCATAAACTTCATCAGAAAACATGTATATCCCAGAAAAAGTAAGATAATGATGAACAAATTACTTTTAAGAAGTGACCATACCAAATTGGAGTGAATGAGGGAGAACCCGAAGAAAGAAAATTGGGTTTGAGATTTTTCCCTTACATTGTATCCGAATGCTTCCTTCTCTTTGATGTCCTGTGTAATGATATTATATTCATTAATTATAACTATATAACATTTTTTACATTAATATGGTTCATTATGGTTTCATTAAGTTATTTTATGTGCCTTTGTATGAGTTATAGAGTTTAAAAACATTATTCGAGAATGTTTGTTTTTATGGTTTTCTTGAGTGGTTCACTTGTATTCTTAAATTGATGTTTGGGTAGAACATGGGTAAACATCCAGAACTTATATTACTTTTTATTAATGATATTTCAGGATATTTAATGATATTATAATTAATAAAATTATATCCATGTGGATGAATTATTAGATAAGAATTAAATGATGATTATTTGGGTTAATTTGGGCGGTTTTTCGATCACAACGAACTTGTTTTAATTTATAACTTAGTAATATTTCCATAAGATATTTCCAGAATATAAATAGGATAATAATACATATTAAAAATTTAGGTTCAACCATTAAAATGGTTTCATGACCAGATATGAAGGTAGAAATGGAAGAAGAAAGCATGTCGTTCTTAAAGGTGATAAATTAACACCTCCTGAACAATGTTCTCTTTAATAAAATAAAAGAAAGTGGGAAAGGGGGTTGGATGATATAATATCCCATTAGCATCAAAAAATTCCATTATAGTTATAATACTAGAGTTACAATACAATTTGGATGAATATTGGTGGGGAGAGATCAATAAATGAAATTTAATTTGAAAGGAAATTAAAGGAGAAGTGGGAGAGAAATTACCTTTTAAATCCTCCTCTTGAGATTCTCCACAAGGAAGCTAGGCTAGATCTTTTGATGATACCAGAATCTCTTGAATGTGTGAGAGAGGATAGGAAAGATGTTTGGGAAGAGTTTAGAGAAGGAATGTAGCTTGAGAGGTTTGAGTAAATGAGGGTGTGAAGGGTAGTTTTTATAGTGGAGGGGAGAGGGGTTTCCTTAATATAAAATTCATTAGTTTATTAATTTCCCATAAGATAAGTAAGAGTGAGTCTTGAATGACCAAGAATAGTAATTTTATCATGTGATCCCGAACCAAGTGGGCTGACATCAGAAGAACATCACAAATGACTCTATAATTAGCTTATTTAGCTTATTTTTGTAAATTGCATTATTTCACTATTCATCAAAAATTCAAGTATTTTAGAAAAATCCCAAAAATTTACCCCAACCATTTTTCATCATGTAGAATCCCAAAATGAAGTCCATTTTTAAAAAATAATTTTCTAAATATGATTAATTTAATATATAATTAAAATCGTGGTTTATTACTAAGAATAGTTTTAAAACATTCATTTACTTATTCTAGAATATAGGTACATCATACTTTCACTTGAATATTATTTTTATAATATCATAGGTAAGGTTTATATTAATTAGGGTATATCACTATTCATAAGGTTATGTTACTATTCATAAGGGTAAGTTACTATTTACCAAAAATTATTTTTGTTTTATTAGACTCAAAAAATCATCTTGAACACAACCGTGTATGTCGGATTTTCGAAATTCAAAACACAGAAGTGACAAACTTATGTTTAAAGGTCACTTATGACTTAGTAGTTAATTATGTTGTGTTTTCTTGTTATTTTATGACATAATTATAAGAAGGGAATTTCATTGAAAAATAATGGGTCGTTAAATTCTTCCCCCCTTAATAAATTTCGCCCCTAAAATTTAACTTTACACAAACATGTGAGGGTGTTTCTCCTTCACTGCCTCTTATGGTTCCCAAGATGGTTCCTCAAACTTATGGTTCCTCCATAACACTTTGACAAGATGGTTTGTCTTGTTGTGTAGAACCTTATCTCTCTGATCTAGAATCTTTACTGGCTGCTCCTCATAGGAGAGATCATCTTCCAGCTGCACCACCTCTGAGTTTAGTACATGTGAGGGATCGGGTATGTACTTACTCAAAAGTGATATGTGAAAAAACATCATTAAATCAATCCATATTCAGTGGAAGTAAAAGCCGATAGGCCAGGGATCCTATATGGTCAAGGATCTCAAAAGGTCTAATATACCTTGGTCTTAGCTTCCCTTTCATCCTGAATCGCATGACTCTCTTCCATGGAGATATTCGAAGGAAGAAGTTATCTCCAAAGTCGACCTCCAAGTCCCTTCGACGGTTTTCAGCACAACACTTTTTCTGACATTGAGCATCATCGATGTGTTTCTGGATGACTTGAACCTTCTCTGTCATCTCTTGAACAAGATCGGGTCCAAGTAGCTTTCTTTCTCCAACTTCATCCCAACAGGTTGGAGTTCTACATCGCTTTCCATACAGAGATTCATATAGAGTCATCTGAATACTCGAGTGGAAGCTATTGTTGTATGAGAACTCAACCAATGGGAGATGTTGATCCCATCCACCTTTGAATTCTAGAGAGCAGGCTCTAATCATATCTTCAAGAGTCTGAATAGTTATTTCAGACAGGCCATCAGTTTGGGGGTGATAGGTCGTGCTGAAATTTAATTCAGTACTCAAAGAATATTGAAGGATCCTCCAGAATTTAGATGTGAACCTTGGTTTATGGTCATAGACAATTGAGAGTGGAACACCGTTCAGTCTCACCACTTCCTTCACATATATCTTTGCAGGTTGTTCAAGCGAGAGATCTTCCCGAATAGAGATAAAATGGGTAGTCTTGGTGAGTCAGTCAACCATAAACTATATTGCATTATTTCCCTTCGACGTCTTTGTGAGACCTATGACAAAGTCAATAGTAACATTTTCCCATTTCCACATGGGTATAGGAAATGGCTGTATCATACCTTTGGACTTTTGTCGCTCAGGTTTAACTTGTTGACATACCAAGAACCTTGATATATATTCCGCAATCGCTTTCTTCATGTTATCCCACCAGAAGTGTTCTCAAAGATCACAGTACATTTTGGTACTCCCAGGATGGATAGAGAATTTTGAGCTATGTGCATTATCAAATAGATCCTTCTTTATCTCAGGTGATGAAGGCACAAAAAGTCACGTTCCAAACCAAATCACACCATCATCGTCGATATGGAACTCTTGCAGCTTCCCTTCCTTTACTGCATTCACCCTCTTTTGTATCTCCACATCATCCCTTTGTGCTTCCTTAATCTTCCCCTAGATGTATGGTTGCGCAATCATTTGGGCAAGGTAGGATGTATCCCCTGCCCTTATGATTTCCAAATCCATTATTTGCATATCTAAGAAGAAAGGGTCTTTCTCAATCCACATCATGGATAGATTAGCAGGTTCTTTTCTACTTAGAGCATAAACTACCTTTTTCGCCTTTCCCGGATGGTATTGAATAGAGAAATCGTAATCCTTGATTAGCTCTAACCATCTCATTTGACGCATGTTGATATCCTTTTGTGTGAATATATACTTTAGACTCTTGTGATCGATGTATATGTCACACTTCTAACCATAAAGGTAGTGCTGCCAGATTTTCAAGGAAGAAATCACGGCTACCAGCTCTAGATCATGTGTCGGGTAGTTCTGATCATGGATATTCAACTATCATGATTTGTAGGCTATCACATTATGATTATGCATGAGTACGCAACCTAGTACTTTCTTTGAAGCATCACTGTATATCACAAAACATTCTCCAATTTTCGGTAGTGTGAGTACAGGTGAAATGATCAGCCTTCTCTTTAGCTCCTTGAAGCTTCCCTCACATTCTTCCATCCAGACATACATTACCCCTTTCCTTGTTAACTTAGTTAGCGGTGTTGACAATCATTAGAAGTTTCTCATAAAACGTCGGTAGTACCCAGCTAATCCAAGAAAACTGCAGATTTCTGTTACATTATAGGGCTTGGGCCATTCCTCAATCACCTTTTTTTGAAGGATCCATAGAAATTCCCTCAATTGTGATCACGTGTCCCTAGAACGTGACTTGTTTCATCCAAAAGTCACACTTGCTAAACTTGGCATAAAAATTCTCCTTTCTCAAAGTCACCAACACAAGTCTGAGATATTCTTCATGTTCCTCCATGATCTTGGAGTATATGATAATATCATAAATAAACACTACCACAAATTTTTCAATGTAATGTCTATAGACTCTATTCATCAAATCCATGAAGATTGCAGGGGAATTAGTAAGTCTGAATGGCATCACCAAAAAATCATAGTGCCCATACCTTTTACGGAAGGCAGTCTTCTTAATGTCTTCCTTCTTCACCTTTACTGGATGATATCCAGAATGAAGATCCAACTTAAAAAAAATATTTATCTTCTCTTAACTAGTCAAACAAGTCATTAATCCTTGGGAGTGGATACTGTTTCTTTATGGTGTTCTTTTTGAGTTCCCGATAATTAATACACATCAGCATTGTTCCATCCTTCTTCTTCACAAAGAGCACGGGCACACCCAAAGGTGATGCACTAAGGCGTATGAACCCTTTATCCAAATGCTCTTGCAGCTTCTTCTTTAACTCCTCCAGTTTGATAGGAGCCATCCTATAGGGACACTTCGAGATAGGATTATCTCCAGGTATGAGATCAATTGAGAACTCTACCTCACGATCCGAGGGAATTCCAGGTAACTCTTCGAGAAATACATTGTCGAATTCCCTCACGATGGGAATTTCATCAAGGTTGGCACTTTCCTTCAACTCAAACATTTGGGTGAGTTATGCTTATTCATAGTAAATCAACACCCACACCATTGAAGGATTTTTCAAAGGAGATTCATGATCTTCCTTGAATTTGTAGAGGGGCATGGGATGGTTTGGAATATGAAAAGATATTTCCTTTTCCCGACAGTTGATAGGTGCTCTATATAACGAGAGCCCATCCATTCCCATTATAGCATTGAATTCCATCAAGGGAAGTATTACAAGATTTTCCAGAAGAATCTTCCCACATACTCCAAAAGGAGAGGAGTCAAACACTTGGGTTGTAATGATTTCACCACTTGGTTTTTTTACAGATATATCTACTTCAAGGTTTCGGGGCTTCGATTCTATTGTTCTAGCAAACTTTCCAGATATAAAGGAATGCATAGAACCAGAATCAAATAAGACTTTTTCCATTCCAGAGTGAATAGGAAGTGTACCTTGTACGGCTTCATTATCATGCTCCACCTCCACAGTAGTGATGGCATAATCCTTCCCTTTTCATATGGATTTGGTGGTTTCTAACATTGATTACCCTCGAGAACTCGAGGTTTAGTGCACTGACTTGCATAGTTCCCTAGATCCCTATAGTTGTAGCATTGAACCATGAGTGGTTCTCTACTTTCTTCTGCCACATTATCCTTCCTTTTCATGTCTTTTTGACACTCTTGAGCATGGTTTCCTTCTTTCCCACACTTGATGCACTTCCCCATACCATTGAGGCAGTTCCCATGGTCCAAATTTTCACATTTTTTGCATGTGGGTCGTTGAGTTTTCTTACCACTTTTATCATTAGATCCTCTATATTAAAACTCCATATTTAGTTTCTTATCCTCATAGCCATGGGACCATTCTCGAAACTTTGTCTCCACTTTGAGGGCACATCGAACAACTTCTTCATAACTCCCAAAGTCTCGAATTGCAAGAGCCTTTAGAAGGTGTGGTTTTAATCCACTAAAGAATCTATCAATTTTGCTATCATTGTTGATAAAAACCCCAAATAATACATTGAAAGCCTTGTGAAACTCACTTCATGGGTTGTGACATATTCTCCCTCTTTTTTCTTGAGCTCTGTGAATTATCTCTCAATCCTCATACGAAGATTTTGTGGTAAATACTTATTATGAAACATTATCTTAAAGTCTTCCCATTCCATCCCTTCAATTTCCTCCCGTGGATTGGTGTTTTTAATCAAATCCCACCATTGATCAGCCTCTCCATCTATATGATAAATGACTAGAGTCACCTTCTATGTCTCAAAACAGTGAAGCACATAAAAGATCTTCTCCATGGATTTGACCCACTGTTCCGCAACTAGTGGATCAGAAGATCCACTAAACGTCGGTGGTCGTTGCCGCATAAAACATTTGATATCCAGTTTCTCTCTCTTTGATAAAGGAGGAAGTTCCCCATTATTATTGTTATTTTTCATAACCATAGATAATTGGGTAAGCATATCCATGAATTTTTGAACTCCACCTCCCAAATCATTGGGGATGTCGTTCAAGCAATCGTTGCATTGGACCTCACACGAGTTGTTGTCCTGATTTCTCCTGGTTCCCACCATTTTCTAAATTAGAAAAGGTTAGAACAAAACATAAGTTAACATTTCATGAATAACTTATTAATTTAAAAAAATTATACCAAAAACATAACATATGGTATCCCTATGTAAATATTCTTGTGTGCATATTTTTACTTAGTCTCATGCTATAGGTTTTCTCCAGGGTTCACTAATCCTAATTCCCAAATTAACAAAACCATTCCTCTGATACCAACTATATCATCCCTACCTTTTATTACATTAATATTACATCATTATAAAGATAAAAAACATAATAGTATTACACATAGAGGATCCAAGGGTTTAGTGTCTTCGGAAAACTAGGATCGTACATAACAATTACAACATCAAGCATAAACATTTATTTAATTTTTTCTTCTCTAGCTTCTTATTGTCACTTTTCCTCTCCATACTACATGTAGCCACCTGAGGATACACATAAAAAGGGGTCAGCTAAAAGACCAGTAAGAGGATAGATAAGAAGAATATAGAATGGGGTGAGAATAATCATGACATAGGAAAAAGATGATGAACATGAGAGGGGCATAAATAAAAGACTTGAAATGTGTCAATGCATAAAAATGAACCATCATGTCTTAGTGGTTAACTACCACACATACTTGTGAACCAAGATAGCATCTTGTTCACATATCATTTCACATTTAATAATTAGATTAATCACTTTACCCAATGCATTGGAGCACTGTATAATTCCGAGCGCACCCGTCACATTCAAACATTCATATTGCGCTATATAATTCCAGGCGCACCTGTATCCTGAAAATATTATCATTATCATGTATTCCACATAGAACATATATCAATAATTAACATAACTAACCCATGGTAAGGAATGGGTTTCAACTCATAAGAAAACATTCATAAGCTTTGGGTTCCCAAAAGAAAGAGGGAACAACATACTTGATACAAGAAACGTTAATCATGAATGAGAGGTAAAAGTTGAGTTCTTAAAAGAATAGTTCTTTTGGAAAACATTTGGTTTTACATAAACTTCATTAAAAAAAATTTATATCCCAGAAAAGTTAATATAATTATGAACAAATTATTTTTAAGAAGTGACCAGACCAAATTGGAGTGAAAGAGGGAGAACCCAAAGAAAGAAAATTAGGTTTGAGAGTTTCCCCTTACCTTGTATCTGAATGCTTCCTTCAATTTAATGTATTGTGTAATGACATTATATTTGTTAATTGGAAATAAGGAACCTTTTTTACATTAATATGGTTTATTATGGTTTCATTAAGTTATTTTATGTTCCATTGGATGAGTTTTAGAGTTTAAAACATTATTTGAGAATGTTTGTTTTTATGGTTTTCTTGAGTGGTTCACTTGTATTCTTAAATTGAAGTTTGGGTAGAATATGGGTAAACATACAGAACTGATATTACATGTTATTAATGATATTACATGATATTTATTGATCTTATAATGAATCATATTATATCCATGTGTATGAATCATTAGATAATAATTAAATGATGATTATTTGGGTTAATTTGGGAAGTTTTTCAATCACAATGAACTTGTTTTAATTTATCACTTTGTAACATGGCCATAAGTTCTTTCCAGACCTTTAAATAGGAAAATAATACATATAAAAAATTCTGGGTCAACCATAACAATGTTTTCATGACCAGATCTAAAGGTAGAAATGGTAGAATAAAGCATGTCATTCTTGAAGGTGATAAATTTACACCTCACGAACAACGTTCTCTATAATAAAATAAAAGGAAGAGGGAAAGGGGGTTGGATTATGTAATATCTCATTAGCATCATAAAATTCCAGTATAGTTATAATATTGGAGTAACAATACCATTTGGATGATGATAGGTGGGGATATATCAAGAAATGTACTTGAACTTGAAAGGAAATTAAAGGAGAAGAGGGAGAGAAATTACCTCTTAAATCATCCTCTTGAGATTCTCCTTAAGGAAGCTAGGATTGGTCTTTTGATGAGACCAGAAGCTCTTGAATGTGGAAGAGGGTCTAGGGAAGATGTTTTGATAGAGTTTAGAGAAGTCTGGGAGCTTGAGAGGTGTGACTAAATGAGGGTGTGAAGGGTGGTTTTTATAGTGGAGGGGAGAGGGGTTTCCTTAATATAAAATTCATTAGTTTATTAATTTCCCCTAAGACAAGGAATAGTGAGTCTTGAATGACCAATAATAGTAATATTATCATGTGATCTCGAAACAAGTGGGCATACAGCAGCATAAAATCACACCTGACTCAATAATTAGCTTATTTAGCTTATTTTTCTAAATTACGGTATTTCACTATTCATCAAAAATTCTTGTACTTCAGAAAAATCCAAAAACTTTACCATAACCATTTTTCATCATGTAAAATCCAAAAATGAATTCCATTTTTCAAAGATAATTTTCTAAATAGGATTAATTTAATATTTATTTAAAATTATGGTTTATTACTAAAAAACAGTTTTAAAACATTCATTTACTTATTCTAAAATATTGGTACATCATACTTTCACATGAATATTATTTTTATACTATCATAGGTAAGGTTACTATTAATTAGGGTATATAACTATTCATAAGGGTATGTTACTATTCATAAGTGTAGGTTACTATTCAGCAAAAAATTATTTTTGTTTTATTAGACTCCAAAAATCATCTTGAACACAACCGTGTATGTTGGATTTTCGAAATTCAAAACACAGAAGTGAAAAAATTATGTTTAAATGTCACTTAGCACTTAGTAGTTCATTATTTTGTGTTTTCATGTTATTTTATGGCATAATTATAAGAAGGTAATTTCCATTGAAAAACTTTGGGTCGTTACATAAGCCACCTTAGCACCAGCACCTCCACGTTAGAACCCCCAGGTCCCCCGGATACAATGAGTGAAGTAACTCCTGATTGGAGGATACCCTTGTTTGAATATATCCAACAAAGTAACCTCCCGGTAGATCATGTTGAGCATGAGAATATTCAACGCCGCGTGTTGCAGTTCACCCTCCTGGATGACCCTGGCTGTGAGAAGATCCTCTACAAGTGCGGGTTTGATGGTGTTCTCCTCCACTGCATCCAAGGAGTTGAGATTTCGTAGGTCATGCAGGAGGTTCATGTCGGTTCCTACGGCGCCCACTAGACCATGCCGAAGCAATATCACTAGATCCAGAGACATGGGTACATCTGGCTCTCCATGATCCAAGAATGAATCATGTTCTCCAAGAGGTTTCACATTTGCCAAATTCAGAAAAAAAAAATTTGCATCATCCACCGGAGCCTTTACACACTACCAAGTACTCTTGGCCCTTTGCAGTTTGGGGACTCGCTGTCGTGGGACCATATCCACCAGTGAAAGATCGCCAATGTCGGTTTATCCTGAATGCTACAGATTTCTTTTCCAAGTGGACATAAGAGGTTCCGCTCAAGGAGTTCAAGGCTCGTTCCATCATAGACTTCATGAGATCCAATATCATCTTCCGATTTGGAGTCTCTAATGCCATACATACCGATAACTACACCAACTTCCATGTAGTAGAGCTAAGTAAATTGTATACCAAGTACAACATTCCTACTAACCATACCTTTCTCTTCAACATGCAAGCCAATGGATAGATCGAGGCGTTCAACAAGACCCTCTCTATCATTTTAAAGAAAATGGTTAGTTAGAACAAGAAGAGATGGTCAGACAATCTACCCAAATCTCTCTAGGCTTATCAAATGATGACTTGGAATTCCACTTTGGTGGCCCCATATTCCTTGGTGTATGAAACAGAGGCCGTCTTGCCCATCGATATTTTGTTTCCCTCATTGCGCACAACTGTCTATGATCAAAAAGTCCCAGATAAAGTAGCTAAAATCCATCTGGATGAGATTGAAGCACTCGATGAGAATAGGCTTCATGCCCTATACATTCTGGAAAGCCACCAGAACAACATGGGAAGATATTTCAACAAGAAAGTTCACCTCTACTCCTTCTTGCAGGGAAACTTCGTACTGGACCTCAGGACACCAATGATACCTGGTAGGAATCCACCAAGTTGGATCCCAAATGAGAAGGACCTTACATTGTACACAAGGTCTACCCCAATGGTGCCTACTATTTTGTGACCATGGACGGTGGGAATATAACTCCTCCTACCAATGAAAAGTTCCTGAGGCAATACATTTCCTGAGCCATCGGGTTCGGCATGACCCTAAACTGTTTGGTTACACATGACCTTAAACTGCACAGTCCCACATGACCTTAAACTACATCGTACCACAAGACGCTAAACTAGCCTAGTATTTCATGAAGCTAAACTGTCGTTCCCTCATGACCTTAAACTGCACGGTCCGAAATGACCCTAAATTGTTTGGTCCTGCAGGACCTTAAAATTCCATGTCCCACACGACTTTAAACTGTACATCTTCCCACAAGATGTTAAACTGCACCTTTTTAGAACAATGTTTTCCTTGATTCCCATCCGCATGGGATATGTAAGAATTCTCAGACATTACGTCTTGATTCCATCCCCAAACTCTTTTCTTCGACTATTCCCCCTGGGTGTAGTTCTCCTGGATGACCATAGTGTTGTACATGCCTTTTTAGCACCACCCATGTCTCGATTATAAGGGTTGAACCATGTGCTCCCTTCTCGTTCTTCTAATCTTCCACGTCCTCACCGCACGATGCAAAACAGTATGGCCTTCCAGAACTATGTGTGGCTTGATTCCCATCCTCATGGGATACGTAGGAACACCAAGACATTTTGTCTGTCAGCCCAGCCCAAACTTCATAATCTCCCCTTGGGTCAGAACACATGATGTTGTGTCGGCTTACTCTCTAATTCGCGTCATGTTCATCCTAACCCTGCTGTAAAGATCCTTAAAATTCAGGGAAATTTTTTTTCTTAATTTTCTTTGGAATTTGACAAGAACGCAGTTTCTGACGGCATGTGATTCTGAGGCCCGGTGTGACCGGAATCGTTTTCCAAAGTTTGGCTCGGGCACGTTCAGTGAACGAACGAGTAGGTTTTTCTAACTTTTGAACCGGTGCTCGGAATCGAATTCTGAGGGCACTGATGGAATCGCAGCGCCGGTATTTTCTTAGAAACGCCTTTTCCGGAGTTGCGTTTTCTCGGGTGTGGTTTTTAATTTTTGGGGGTTAAGTGAAGAAAATAAAATAAAGTGGTGTGACAACTTTATTTTATTTCACTTAAAGCCACTTAAAGCCACTTAAAGCCACTTAAGCTAAGTTGAATTGGATAGTATGCAATCAAAAATATCCTACCCTCTTGGTAGGATATTTGTGAGGTGGGGCCCATACGAGCCCCACTGTTTCTTTTCCCCTAAGTAACGCATCCGCGAAAACTCCTCTTTAATGAAAGTCAACTGGTGCATTTTCTAAACTCTTAACGCTCCTATTAATTGGACAGTTAAGACGTTACCATTAATTCACTGAATTAATGGTTCGTTTCTTAACTTGTTTTTCAAATTGTTGGCATGTTAATAAAATAAGACCAACGCATGTCTTTCTTGACGATTTCTCCTTGAGAGGATTTGGAGAAGACTCCAAGGCTTGAGATCTTCATCCTCCTTCGCGAAGAACGCGAAGAACGTGAAGAACGTGATGAACACAGGCCTTCGATGAAAGGTGATAAAGAACGCCAAACCATCAGAGATCGACGACGTGACGCCATGTACCGCGACGCCGATGATTCTCCTCCCGCGACATTCTTCTGCGACAATCCTTCCCCGTGGCAACCTTCGAACAACACCGTTTGAGGTAGGGGATTACGGATTTTTTAAATTTCCTTTTTGGATTTTATCCTCAACATGGATTTAATTCGTGAAATTAAATCTATGTGTTTTCTTTAACCCTCGGAGATCATCGACGCGACGCCGTGTACCGCGACGACGTGATGTCCCTTCCGCAACGCGACGATCCCTTCTTCCGTGACGATCAATTCCGCGAAGAACTCTCATTCAACGACTATGAGGAGGTAGTGGTTTTAATTCTTTAAATCATTGTGATTTATACCTATGGAGTTTGATTAAAAATTGTTGTGAGACTTTTAAAACTGCTAACGCGGTGGGTGCGGACTAACAAACAAGTCCGAACCCACCGCCCCTTTCGTTCTTGGTGTGTGAAACGGCGGACATTGACAAAATCAGCCGCACGGGCGATGTAAGGTCCTCGCAGTGAAGGACGGACCCTAGGAGGGATTTTGGCAAAGACAGAAAGGAATTTCGACCACCGGAACTCGTCTGGTGGTCCGCGGAGCAACCCGCCGGCGCGCCACGCCGGCACGTTGGTGCCGGCGGCGGGAGACGGCGGCGCCCGGCGCGCCGCTGGGAAGAACCACCGTGACGGCGGTCCAGCCATCCCGCGGCCGCGTGGGACCGGCAAAGGAGGGACGCGGCCTTGCCGCGTCCGTTGGCGAGAGGCGGCCCCCCACGCGGGGCCGCGGAACCATCAAGGGGCAGTGCCCCCCTTGCACCCGCTCGGTCGTTACGGCCGAGCCGCCAGGCGATCGGGCCGCGCCCGCGCAGGCCTAGCCAGGTCGCGCCCGGGCCGGGCCGGGCCGCACCGGCCGGGTCGGACCCAGACCCGGGTCTGGTCGACCCGGTTCGGGCCGACCCAGGGGGGTTGGGCCAGGTCGGTACGGGCCCAGACCCCCCATTTTCGGACCTTTTCGGTCTTTTGCCCGTATCTTGAGCTACGAGCCTCCGATCGACGCGCCGTCAGCGGAAATACAATCCTTGGATCTAGACGGTCGTTTTGGTATATCACACTCAATGTTTCGGAATACTTTGGGTTCGGCCGGGTTGGTTCGTACACGAAACCAACCGGGCCCTCAGAGCGGAAACGCTCATATCTTGAGTTGTGGACGTTCGATTGACGTACCGTTGACTTTGATGGATTCCTATAAGTGAGAAGAATCTTTTGGCTTACTCCGCCCGAGGTTTGGACGCAGGTGGAGTATGGTTGGGTTGGTTTTGACTTAAAAATCAACCGGGCCCCTGGGACGAAAAAGCCAATAACTCTCAGACCGGGCGTCTGATTGACGTGTCGTCTGCGACGTTGAGTTCCTGTTGACGATACGAAACTTTTGGATACATGAACTCTGGAATATGTGTCAATTGATGTATCAGCCTCTCGGCTCGTGGAGCAGACCCTCCCAAATGAGCTTGCTGTCTGCGGGAACCCAAGAGCTGGCTGCAACTACGACGACGACGACGACGACTGTGCAGAGATCCTCAGTGGATTTGACGATGACTACAACACTCATTGATCCTTTGTGGGTCAGTGCTACCGATCCTGTGTGGGTCTGATCCTGTGTGGGTCAGCGCTTAGTGGTCCTGTGTGGGCCAGCTCCTACAGATCCTATGTGGGTCCGATCCTGTGTGGGTCTTTGCAGGGGTTAGTTACCTATTGATCCTTTGTGGGTCAGATCCTTTGTGGGTCATTGCAGGGGTTAGTTACCTATCGATCCTTTGTGGGTAAGATCCTTTGTGGGTCATTGCGGGGGTTAGTACCTATCGATCCTTTGTGGGTCTGACGGCTTAGATGAATCAGTGGTAATATCTGGTCATCTTTATCGTCATATGAAGTAGTATACCTGTGTGGGCTGAATCATGTTTTTCTTTCTTATGTGGATTGTGTTGTGCTATCCTGTGTGGGTATACGTTTTTCTTTCCTATGTGGACTGGGTTGTACTTGGGTTTGGATGTTGGATCCGAACGAGAATTGATGACTTAGGTATATGTATGGGCATATACCTAAGCAGTGTCGGATGTTACTTCGTGATTGTATCTTTCCTTTGTGGATTATCCTTTGTGGATTCTGGGAGACCATCGGGGGTCTCGGGGTCCCTACTGAGTAGCTTATACTCACCCATGCACAGGTTATGCCCGCACTACGTTGTGTTGGTTGCAGACGATGGAAAGTTCTGATCGTGGTTGAGGCTTGCGGATCAGGACGGTGCCTGGAGGTGGACCACTGGGCGGGACGTACTCGGAGTGGTCAGCTGGACCCGAGGAGCAGTGGAGGCTATCTGTACCCACCCTTCAGGTGGGATTTCTAGTGGACAGCTCGACGTTGCGGCTTTACTTTTCAGTTGTTGTTTTCCCTTTCCAGTTGTACTTTACTTTCAGTTTGGGTTTGTATACTGGCCCACTTACTTTTCCGCACTTACTGTTGTATCAGTTTTTACTTAGTGTTTACTTCTGCCTGCTTGCTCTGTGGTGTTTGTGGTTTACTTTACCAAGGAAATGACTTCCCTTTTTACGGGATTTACGCCTTGGTGTTAGTCACCAGCCCCTGGCCTATGGAAGGCGGGCTTGGGGTAGTCACGGCACGAGCCCCGAGGACGGGTCGTGATAAATTGGTATCAAAGGAGTTCGGTTCTACCACAGAACTTGGGACTCTAATATTTTTCTATGTGAAGCAATATTGTTTAGCGTATTACATGTGGTTATCAGTCTAGGGAGTCCATTGTTGGTGCGGCGGCTGACGTATCCGTACATCAGGACCCTGACTTCTGATTTCTGACTTAATTCACGAAAACATTGATTGCGTGTGTGTTTCAAGTTTTCTTTGTGATTACTTTATGTTAGCTCACCAGGTATACTGTTTTAACTGTGGCGCACCTGTTTCTTTTCAGGATGGCCCCACGATGGCAGCCATCTATGGTACCGAGAGTTGAGCGTGATGACAGCCCACTGAGCGACGAGGCCTCGGTGCAGGGCCCTTTGACAGCAGAGGCACCAGCGGTACCTCTACCCGCCGAGCCACCGATGCTTCCAGCCCCAACCGCTGACGATGCACATCGCCTTAGTGCACTGCATGAGTTCCAGTGCCAGCGACCGCCCAGGTTCCGCGGGGAGACGGACCCCCAGGCAGCCAAGGACTGGCTGGAGGCAGTTTTATGAGTTTTCTGGTTAGTGAGGACACCAGCAGACTTCATGGTGATCCTCGCAGCGAGCCTACTGCATGCGGCAGCGGGCCGATGGTGGAGCTTGATGCTCCAGGTGCACAATGAGGCATCTCTTATCTGGACGGACTTTGAGATCCTTTTCCGCTCGGAGTTCGTCCCAGCCACCCTCTGTGTGGTGCGCATCCAAGAGCTTCTTTAGCTGTGGCAGGGCAGCTTGACGGTCGCCCAGTACTCGACGAGATTTATCGATCTCTCACGCTACTCGACAGAAATGGTACGGGACCCATTCTTCTGGGCCCGGACCTTTGATCAGGGATTGAGACATGAGATCCGGGCATCGCTGATCTCCCTCAGCATTCTGACTCAGGCAAGAGTATTGGAGCGAACCCTTTTGATCGAGAGCTTCCTTGCTGAGACTTCATCAGCAGCGAGACCTACTGTGGGGCGGCACGTAGCAGAGTCTTCTGCGGCAGACAGTCGACGGATGACTCATGGGTCCAGGTAGACCAGACCCTCACGCAGACGACCTCAGGACACTGGCTCAGCAGTGCGGGGCACACAGCGTGGATCCAGTCTTTCGAGAGGCAGGCAGTGCTACACATGCGGCGGGTAGGGCCACATGGCTCGTGACTGCCTGACCCACCGTGTCGAGGAGCAGTAGATGGTTGAGGGGCCACCCAGGCAGAGGTAGAGGGTCGACCGTGGCGGTCCGCAGGGAGAAGACGGACGAGGCAGAGGATCTGGCCGAGCAGCAGGTGGTGGGCGACGCTTTGAGGCTCTACCACCACCACCACCAGGAGGTCCACCCCGACCATAGGGAGCTGGTGGGAAGAGACAGGCACAGCTCCAGGCAGCGGAGTCCTATGACCACGGCGCGCCCAAGATGATTTGAGGTACTATTTGTGTCTATTCCACCCTTTCTGTAGTTCTTATAGACACAGGAGCGGGTCACTCTTTCATAGTCGCTGCCCTTGTTCGGAGCTCGGAGATCCTGACAGAGTCGTTGGCTCTATCCTTACGTATAGAGACTCCTACAGGAGCAGACTCGGTGATCACGCACTGGTGCCGGCAGTGTGAGCTTACTCTAGGAGGTGAGAGCATCAGCTGGGATCTTCTTGTAGTGGCGTCGAGGCCTTCTGACATCATCTTTGGCGTGGATTGGTTATCTACAGTCCATGCACAGATTTACTGTATTAGGCACAAGGTTCAATGTGTACGCACCGACGGGAGCAGGTTCACCTTCACCGGCGAGAAGGGAGTCTTCGCATCACAGGATGGACTCTCGTAGAGGAGAGGACAACCCATCTCTCATCAGTTGGCTAGCCTCACCCTAGGAGCAGTTGACGTGAGGAGTCCTAGTTTTCCTGCAGTGGTGGATCAGTATGCGGACGTCTTTCCCGACGACGTTCCAGGACTACCTCCTCACAGAGAGGTAGACTTTTATATTGACCTATACCCCAGGACAGCCCTGATATCGACTCCAGCGTATCGAATGGCCCCCGCTGAGCTTCGAGAGCTACGAGTACAGTTGGAGGACTTGCAGGGAAAGGGATTCATCCAACCCAGTGTATCACCCTGGGCTTCCCTGATATTGTTCTCCAAGAAGGTGGACGGGAGCTTGCGACTTTGTGTCGACTATCGTCGCCTGAACCAGGTGACAGTGAGGAACAAGTATCCACTACCAAGGATTGATGACCTCTTTGATCAGCTCAAGGGAGCACAGTGGTTCTCGAAGATAGACCTCAGGTCAGCCTATCATCAGCTCAGGGTTTGGGACGAGGACGTGCAGAATACGGCCTTAAGATGTCGGTATGGCCACTATGAGTTATTGGTTATGACATTCGGTGTAACCAATTCTCTAGCGGTGTTCATGGGCCTCATGAACATGATATTTAAGCGATACCTCGATTTATTTGTCGTAGTCTTCATCGACGACATTTTGATATACTCGACGACTGAGGAGGATCACACCTACCACTTACGGGTTGTACTAGACACACTCTGAGAGCACCAGCTTTATGGAAATCTCTCTATGTTTCAGTTCTGGATATGTGAGGTCCACTTCTTGGGACACGTCATCTCTGAGGAGGGATTTGTGGTGGATCCTGCGAAGATCGAGGCAGTGCTAGCTTGGGAGCCACCCAAGAGCGTGACGGAGGTGCGGAGTTTCTTGGGACTAGCAGGATACTATCAGAGATTTGTGCCAGACTTCTCTAGAGTTGCGTAACCACTATCAGCTCTTACGAAGAAGGGTAAACCCTTTTTGTGGTCATACAGATGTCAGCAGAGCTTCCAGGAGCTGAGACAGAGATTGACCAACGCCCCTATCTTGAGGATTCCAGGGGAGGGAGTTGGGTACGTAGTCTACTGCGATGCATCAGGGACCGGACTCAGATGTGTCCTGATGCAATAGCGGGCAGTGATCGCCTATGGATCACGTCAGTTGGGGCCGCATGAGTAGAACTATGCTACCCATGACCTGGAGTTAGAAGCAGTGGTCTTCACTCTGAAGACATGGCGACACTATCTAATGGGCGAGTGCTTTATAGTCTTTTCTGACCATCAGAGTCTCAGGTACATCTTTTCACAGAAGGACCTGAACCTGAGACAGCGGCTATGGATCGAGTTCCTCCAAGAATATGACTTTGAGATAGTCTATACTCCTGGGAAGGGGAATGTGGTAGCTGATGCCCTCAGCAGGAGGACGAGCATTCAGCTACTCGAGGAGGCGATAGAGCAGCTAGCCGCTTTGCAGATATCCTTTATGGATAGAGATGGAGTAGCTTTCCTTCAGTCACTTACAGTCTCTCCTCCACTACTACAGTGGGTCAGAGAGGCACAACGTAGGGATGCTGACTGTGAGACACGGCGTGCACAGATATCCTCAGGATAGGCACCTGATGGTTTCTCCTTTGGAGCAGAGCACGACGTCCATTTCAGAGGACGTACCTTAGTACCAGTTGCCTTACGGGAGGAGGTGCTGAGAGAGTTTCACACTTCTCCTTTGGCAGTACATCCTGGAGTGGAGAAGATTTACCAGGACCTTAGATGACAACACTGGTGGTCGGGCATGAAGAAGGTTGTGGTAGAGTTCGTTTCTCGATGCCTCACCTGCCAGCAGGTGAAGGCGGAGCATCAGGTACCAGCAGGCTTGGTACAACACTTGGAGGTCTCGGAGTGGAAGTGGGATGGGATATCTATGGACTTTGTGACTGTACTTCCGCGCACTTCCAGAGGTCACGACTCCATTTGGGTGATTTTGGACCAACTCACCAAGTCGGCTCACTTCTTACCCATCAGAGAGCAGGGCTCAGTGGAGAGCTTGGGACGTCTCTACGTTCAGGAGATTGTACGGCTTCATGGTGTGCCATCATCTATCGTCTCTAATCGAGATGCTCGCTTTACTTCTCGGCTTTGGAAGGGGTTGCAGGAGGCGTTCGGGACGCAGCTACGTCTGAGCACCACCTTTCACCCTTAGACGGAGGGTCAGACAGAGAGGACCATTCATACTCTCGAAGACATGCTCCGTGCATGTGTCCTCGACTTTGGTCGCAGTTGGGAGGACCACCTACCCTTGGTGGAGTTTGTGTACAACAACAGCTACCACTCCACCATCAGGATGGCACCATATGAGGCGTTGTACGACAGACCTTGCAGATCTCCTTTGTGCTGGACAGACCCTGGGGAGTCAGCACTTGTGGGACCAGAGATGGTCCAGGCCACAACAGAGAAAGTCCAGGTCATCCAGGAGCAGATGAGGACAGCTCAGAGCCGGCAGAAGTCTTATGCTGACAGGAGGCGGAGGCCACTAGAGTTCTAGGATGGCGACCACATCTTCTTGTGTGTCTCACCTCAACGTGGATTATGGAGATTTGGCCGAGGCGGAAAGTTATCTCCACGCTTCATCGGACTATTCCAGGTCCTCAGCAGGATTGGCGAGGTGGCTTATCGCCTGGCTCTACCACCTCATTTGCACCGGGTGCACGACGTCTTCCATGTATCTTAGCTGAGGAGATACGTGCACAACCCGACACACATCATTGACCATGGGGATCTAGACGTTGATGATGGGGTGACTTTTGCGGAGGTCCCATTGGAGATCGAGGATCGACAGGAGCGGGTCCTATGTGGACGGTCGATTCCTCTAGTGCACATCAGATGGCAGCACGGGAACCTCCAGGAGAGCACTTGGGAGCGGGAGGCTCAGATGCGTGCTTAGTACCCACTTTTGTTTCCCTAGTTTATGATGTATCTTTACGGGGATGTAAATCCCTGAGGTGGGATTGATGTAAAGACCCGTAAAATTCAAGGAAAATGTTTTCTTAATTTTATTTGGAATTTTACAAGAACGCAATTTCTGACGGCATGTGATTCCTAGGCCCGGTGTGCCCGGAATCATTTTCCGAAGTTTGGCTCGGGTATGTTCAGTGAACGAATGAGCGGGTTTTTCTAACTTTTGAACCGGTGCCCGGAATCAAATTCTGAGGGCACCGATGGAATCGTAGAGCTGGTATTTTCTTAGAAATGCCTTTTCCAGAGTTGTGTTTTCTCAGGTGTGGTTTTTAATTTTTGGGGGTTAAGTGAAGAAAATAAAATAAAGTGGTGCGACAACTTTATTTTATTTCACTTAAAGCCACTTAAATCCACTTAAAGCCACTTAATCTAAGTTTAAGCGGATAGGGTGCAATCCAAAACATCCTACCCTATTGGTAGGAAATTTTTGAGGTGGGGCCCGCACAAGCCCCACCATTTCTTTTCCCCTAAGTAACGCACCCGCGAAAACCCCTCTTTAATTAAAGTCAACTGGTGCATTTTCTAAACTCTTAACGCTCCTATTAATTGGATAGTTAAGACATTACCATTAATTCACTGAATTAATGGTTTGTTTCTTAACTTGTTTTTCAAATTGTCGGCATGTTAATAAAATAAGACCAACACATGTCTTTCTTGAGGATTGCTCGTTGAGAGGATTTGGAGAAGACTCCAAGGCTTGAGATCTTCATCCTCCTTCGCGAAGAACGCAAAGAACACCGGCCTTCGACGAAAGGCGACAAAGAACGCCAAACCCTCGGAGATTGACAACGCGATGTCGTGTACCGCGACGCCGACGATTCTCTTCCCGCGACGTTCTTCAGCGACAATCCTGCCCCGTGGTAACCTTCGAACAACACCGTTTGAGGTACGTGATTACGGATCTTTTAAATTTCCTTTGTGGATTTTATCCTCAACATGGATTTAATTCATGAAATTAAATATGTGTTTTTTCTTTAACCCTCGGAGATCATCTACGTGATGTTGTGTACCGCGACGACGCGACGCCCCTTCCGTGACGCGACGATCCCTTCTTCTGCAACGATCAATTCCGCGAAGAACTCTCGTTCGAAGACTACGACGAGGTAGGGGTTTTAATTCTTTAAATATTTTTAATTTATACCTTCGGCGTTTGATTAAAAATTGTTCTGAGACTTTTAAAACTGCTAACGAGGTGGGTGCGGACTAACAAACAAGTCCGAACCCACCGCCCCTTTCGTTCTTGGTGTGCGAAATGGCGGATGTCGACAAAATTAGCCGCACAGGCGATGTAAGGTCCTTGCAGTGAAGGACGGACCCCGGAAGGGATTTTAGCGAAGATGGAAAGGAATTACAACCACCAGAACTTGTCCGGTGGTCCGCGGAACAACCCACCGGCGCGCCACGCCGGCACGGCGGTGCTGGCGGCGGGAGGCGGTGGCGCGCTTGGCGCCGCTGGAAAGAACCGCCGCGCGAGACCGGCGAAGGAGGGACGCGACCTTGCTGTGTCCGTTGGCAAGAGGCGGCCCCCCACGCAGCGCCGCAGAACCATCAAGGGGGTGGAACCCCCTTGCACCCGCTCGGCCGTTACGGCCGAGCCGCCAGGCGACCGGGCCGCGCCCGCGCCGGCCGGGCCGGGTCGCGCCCAGACCGGGTCGGGCCACCCTGGCCGGGCCGGGCCGCACCGGACGGGTTGGACCCGGACCCGGGTCGGGTCCAACCGATTCGGGCCTACCCAGGGGGGGTTGGGCCGGGTCGGTCCGGGCCCAGACCCCCCGTTTTCAGACCTATTCGGTCTTTTGCCCGTATCTTGAGCTACGAGCCTCCGATCGATGCACCGTTAGCGGCGATGTGATCCTTTGATCGATACGGTCGTTTCAGTATATCACACTAAAGGTTTAGGAATACTTTGGGTTTGGCCAGGTTGGTTCATACACGAAACCAACCGGGCCCTCGGAGCAGAAACGCTCATATCTTGAGCTGCGGACGTCCGATTGACGTACCATCGACTTTGATGGATTCCTCTAAGTGAGACGGATCTTTTGGATTAATACGCCCGAGGTTTGGACACAAGTGGAGTACGTTCGGGTTGGTTTTGACTTAAAAATCAACTGGGCCCCTGGGACGAAAAAGCCACTAACTCTCAGACCAGGCGTCCGATTGACGCGCCGTCTGCGACGTTTAGTTCCTGTTGACGATACGGAACTTTTGGATACATCAAATCTGGACTATGTGTCAGTTGATGTATCAGCCTCTCGGCTCGTGGAGTGGACCCTCCTGAATGAGCTTGATGTGTGCGGGAACCCTAGAGTCGGCTGCAACTACGACAACGACGACGACTGTGCAAATATCCTCAGTGGATTCGACGACGACTATAGCACTCAGCGATCCTTTGTGGGTCAGTGCTACCAATCCTGTGTGGGTCCAATCCTGTGTGGGTCAGCGCTCAGCGGTCCTGTGTGGGCCAGTGCCTATAGATCCTATGTGGGTCCGATCCTGTATGGGTCTTTGCGGAGGTTAGTTACCTATCGATCCTTTGTGGGTCAGATCCTTTGTGGGTCATTGCGGGGGTTAGTTACCTATCGAACCTTTGTGGGTCAGATCCTTTGTGCGTCATTGCGGGGGTCAGTACCTATCGATCCTTTGTGGGTCCGACGGCTTTGATGAATCAGTGGCAATATCTGGTCATCTTTATCATCATATGAAGTAGTATACCTGTGTGAGTTGAATCTTGTTTTGATTTCCTATGTGGATTGTGTTGTGCTATCCTGTGTGGTTATACGTTTTGCTTTCCTGTGTGGACTGGGTTTTACTTGGGTTCGGATGTTGGAGCCGAACGAGAATTGATGACTTAGGTATATGCATGGGCATATACCTAAGCAGTGTCGGATGTTACTTTGTGATTGTATCTTTCCTTTGTGGATTATCCTTTGTGGATTCTGGGAGACCTTAGGGGGTCTTGGGGTCCCTACTGAGTAGCTTATACTCACCCCTGCACGGGCTATGCCTGCACTATGTTGTGTTGGTTGCGGACGACGGACAGCGCTGATCGTGGTTGAGGCTTGCAAAGGAGGACGGTACCTGGAGGTGGGCCACTGGGCGGGACGTACTCGTAGCGGTCGGCTGGACCCGAGGAGCAGTGGAGGCTATCTGTACCCACCCTTCAAGTAGGATTTTCAGTGGACAGCTCGACATTGCGGCTTTACTTTTCAGTTGTTATTTTCCCTTTCTAGTTGTACTTTACTTTCAGTTTGGGTTTGTATACTGGCCCACTTACTTTTCTGCACTTACTGTTGTATCAGTTTTTACTTATTGTTTACTTCTGCCTGCTTGCTCTGTGGTGTTTGTGGTTTTCTTTACAAAGGCAATGCGTTCCCTTTTTCCGGGATTTACGCCTTGGTGCTAGTCGCCAGCCCCTAGCCTATGGAAGACGGGCTTGGGGGCCCTGAGGACGGGTCGTGACACCTGCCATACATCCCACCCTGTGAAGACTTTCACCCCTGTCACTGCCCTGTATGACATTAAACTGCACGGGCGCGTCTGTTCTTCACTCGCTCCCTTGCATGTGACCCCATCATCTTCTAACATCCTTGAAAGTTCAAACAAAAAATAGATACAAGTCCTGCAAGGAGAATATGGTTAGAGATCAAGGATCATTTGTTGTTCCCTCTTTCATATCACAGGATATGGACACTGTGTCATTATCACTACCCCCATATGTCTCGAACATAGAGTGTAGTGGTTAATCCTGCCCCATCGACTCTTTAAGCTTTGGTCCACCATGGGAAGGAGTGTGAATCCCGCTGTCGGTCCCTTATTAATGGGTATTTTCCAGTCCTACTTCTTGTATCCCACAATGAGCATTGCTCTTGTGGGATTAGGAGCTATGATGAGACAATGCCTTCATGAAGGGACATATGGTTATAGTTGACCGGGATGCCCAGCCTAGGATTCCTTGACCGTTTTTTCCCCTTGACCCTTTTGGTCCCTTGACCCTTTTGGACCCTTGGTTGTAGTCCTCATTCGGGAAGTGTGCGGTGTAGTGATGACTAACATCCTCTTTCACGTTGAGATATTTTTTCATGCCCCACACATCCCCATGAGACATTACCCCCACCATTTATCGTCCCTTTCACGAACATATGGCCCCACCATGTTTCGAGAGCCCCATCATTTGGGTTTACATTATCTTTCATATCCAAAAGGACCCCTAAATGGCATAGATATTTAACCTAAGGGTTCTCCTACCATTTTAGGCCAACATCCCCAAGGATTTTGAGAGAAAAATTTGTACAAGTACCGTGTTGC
Organism: Viscum album; assembly: GCA_963277665.1. Taxonomy (NCBI): domain Eukaryota; kingdom Viridiplantae; phylum Streptophyta; class Magnoliopsida; order Santalales; family Viscaceae; genus Viscum; species Viscum album. The sequence goes on along the minus strand of OY728134.1, from coordinate 1,080,492,565 downwards.
GAATACGGTCAATGATTGACGCCCAATTGTTTTCCTCGGTCATGTAAGGGGGGATGTTGTGTTGAGAACATTTTCAATAGTTGTCCCTTATCATCGTTTCCACCCTATGGTTTTTCATAGGAACAATGATTCTCCCTTTTCATTCAGTTGTCTCATGCATATGACATTAAACTAGGCATTTACTATCCAAGATCTATGACCTTAAACTAAGATCACTATCGTCCTCCCTCCAAGATGTTAAACTGTAATCTGGTTGTTACCTTCTATTTACGGCCCAGCCTCAGGTCCCATGACCTTTTCGGACCCCTGTTCCAAGTTCTCACTTAGGATTTTACAGTGTGGAATGGACGTATGTCCCCATTCACGACAAGTTACTCATCTTGCTGTAGACATCCCTTGTTGATATACCTTGCCCCTACTCCTCATCCTTGCCGCAAGATGTTAAAATGCATGACATCTTCCAGAACTACGTCTGGCTTGATTCCCATCCATGTGGGATATGTAGGAACATCCATAAATTTTTTCTATTGGCCCAGCCCCATCTCTCAGAAATCTCCCTATAATCTAGGCCCCTTTGCCTTCATTCTTTAATGAGAGGGATATATGGTGGGGTATGGGCTTATGTCCTCATTCACATCGGGTTAGTGATAACCACTCCATGTACCTATTTCTCCTGAGAGTTCTCTGTCTCTTCATTAAATTCTCATATTTTTGAATTGGATACTCTCAATAATGATCCCTTCGACCCTCTATGGTGATTCACCAATGTGCCCAAGAATACTCTAGTTCAGCTCCTAGAGTGTCAGACTTTACCCGGACATGATCCCACCCACCTTCTTGCCTTTGTGTTCCCCTTTACTATGGCTTCCATCATCTTTCCCAGCCAAACGGACCCCTAAAAAAGGTATGTATGCTTGGCCCAAGGGCCCTCCTACAATTACGGGCCAACATCCTAAAGGGTTTTGTTCAACAAATTGATACAAGTCCCACATTGCGAATACGGTCAGCGGTCAATGCTCATTTATTTTTCTCATTTCAGGTCACACGATATGTATACTGTGTTTCGAACATGGTCAATAGTTATCCTCCATCATCACACCAACCCCATTATGTCCATAATATCAGTCACATGATTCAAATCATTTTCCACCTCATCAGGTCCAAGTTGAATCTCGACACTCCTGGTGCTATCCTTTAGTAAAGATTTGCATGTTATAAGGACAAAGATGTGGTATGGAATTCTTCAGGGCTCTGCACTGAATTCCCCTTTACATGCAGTCTATATAATTTGAAGATCTCCTCCTCCATTTCTTTCTACACTGAGTTAAATCACGTAGGCTTAGGGATTGGACCGAGGCCTGCGCCTATTTGGAAGAATTTTGGTTCTCCGTGGTCTGATCTCTAAGACCTTAAACTAAGATCTCTTTATGATTCCTATATTCTAGTCAGCCTTTTTGGGATCTGACCCTTATAAGACCATGTGTTATGGAACATGTGGGCTTATTCCCTCATTCACATCAGGTTTTCAATAGCCACACCACGTACGCCCCGTTCGAGGAGTTAGCCCCTCTTACCTCTCTATCCCACATGACGTTAAAAGGTACCTTCAATAACTATGTATGGATTGATTTCCATCTGCATGGGATACGTAGGAACACCTGGACAACTCTTCCTTAGGTCTAGATCAATTGAGGGTTATCCTCTCCTGCATCATATCCTCTAACCCTTTCTGGCCCCTCGGCCTGAGCTTTCTCTCTCGGAGTTGCGTGTGGTGTGATCCGGACCAGGTCCTCATTCATGCCGGTTTTGATTTATCGCACCTTGTGCATTCCCCACCTGAACCTCATCTATCCTATATACGTCCAAGAAATATGACATTGAACTATGTCACCTAGTCCTATCAAATGACCCTAAACTGTGACATTATCGTCCTGGCCGCATGACAAAAAACGACACTGCATCGTGGTGTCCTCATCCTAGAGGACATCATGTTTGGTATCGGTCACACACCATACCATTTATCAATGCCTATGCATGGAATGATTCTTGTGGAGATGCCTGGACATATCCTATCTTTGTCTACTCACAAAAAAACACCGAATCATCCTAAAGGACAAACAAGATCTATCAAATACCTCTTATTTTGGTGAATGGACCAGACCCGCACAACCTTATTATACCTGGCACTGGTATCCTATTGTTCCATCTCTAGAACTATGCATGGATTGATCCCCATCCTCATGGGGTACGTAGGAATGCTTGTGCATCTTGTCTCAGGCTCAGCCTAACTTTTTTTCTATCCCTCGACCTGAAACCTCTCCCAAAAAGTGCACGGTGGTCTGGACTAGGTCCTCATTAACGTCGGGTTTTGTAATTACATCGAAGTGTGTCTCTCTCATTTCCTACCATCCATGGTCTGAGATCTATGACCATAAACTAAGACCACTCCACGTACTTTCCTCAAGACTTTAAAGTTCTTGATATCTTCCAGAACTACGTTTGGATTGATTCTAATCTTCATGGGATATGTAGGAATGCCCAAGAATCTTGTCTCCGGGTCCAGCCCTAAGAATCTACAAATCATGTCCCCTCATTTTTAGCCCCCTGGCGCAAAATCATTTTGGAACATGTGGTGTGGCGAGTACCTCTTAGGTTTTTGTTCACGATGGGTTTTTCAATAGCTGCACCATGTGATTCCCATATCTTTTCCCAGTGTGGTCCGAGTTCTATGAACTAAAACTAAGTTCCCCCTATGGGGACTGCGCGTCACACTTGGCTATTTCACCACCCTGTGCACCATCCATTAAATCAATACCACTTAATGGTCCACCCTAGGACCTTATGTTGAAAGCGTGCGCCCCAGGATCCTTGTCCTTGGTGAGGGACTCGAATCCCTCTATCTGATATGTCTTATTTTCGTACTCAAATGCGTCTTGAAAAAGAGCCCGAAGTGAGAAATTTTCATGGGGGAATTCCCCTCATTACATGTCCAAGCTCCATGATCCTGTTATTTGAATCCTCATCCTCTTACACATCTGAAGGGACCCCCTTTACGTCCTGGTCTCATGCCGCCTCGACTCACCTACCGTCTCGGGCCTACATCTCTAAAGACCCCGGACAACATTTGAGACAGGTCCCATGTTTTGAACATGGTCAGCGGTCAACCCTCATATATTTTTTCCCATACCAGGCTAACAGGATTTGGGTTCTGTGTTTCGAACATGGTCAACAGCCACCCCTATCATTGTTCCTCCATCATCATGGTCTAGATATCGAGCATCATGATTCAAATATTTCCACTTCCTTATGTTCAAGTGTAATTATGACATTCTCAGCTTTACATCTTTGTGAATCTAGGTGCATTACATGGATGGGTTTGCATCATTGGGACAAAAATCACCGATTTTCCCTTCACCCCTAACATGTTCCTTCCTATGTTAGTAAAGTCCCACCACTACTTCTTGTTTCCCACATCGAGTGCGACTCACGTGGGCTTAGTAGTTTTGGTAGGATGTGTACTAGAACATCCATTCCCTTCATCATCCCGCATAATGTTAAAATGAACTCTTTGAACAACGTACGACTTGATTCCAATCCTAATGGGGTATGTAGGAATGGCTGACAACTTCGCTTTGGGCCCAGCCTAATTTTTTCTTTTGGTCCCTTGACCTGAAGAACTTCTTCCAGGGATATGTGGTGTGATCCAAACTCTAAGTCCCCATTCATGTTGGGTTTATAGCTACCGCACCACATAATCCCTTCCTGGGATCTTCCCTTTCACTCTTCATCCTATTGTATGATATTAAACTATACAAGTCCATATGTCCTCAACACTTGACCCTAAACTGTAGTTCTACCCTGAACAAGTTCAGGATGCCCTATGTTAATCGTGGGATGAGTCAGTTTCCTCGCCATAGAGGATTTCCCCTACTAACATCAGTCTATGACCACGCTATGTATCTAGAAATATGTTTTTCTTGATTCTCATCCTTATGGGATACGTAATGACATCCAGGCATCTCACCATAGGCCCAGCCTCAGATTCATTAATCCTCCTGGCCCCTTGGGCTCGATCTTGGTCCTTGAAATATGACCTTTAAAATATGTGCATCGTCCTCACTGTATGAAATAAAATTACATGTCATTCCAGGTCCTTACCAGAGAGGTCCTATTTTGAATTATGTTTGATCCCTGGTTAGACCGATTCACCCACCCAATGTGTTTCCATCATGGTGCCGTAATTTCAAGAGTGTTGAACTCCATCCAAACAACCCATCACTCCACCCTACACACTTTTAGTGTCCTTTATTCAGACCCTTGTCCCCTTTCACATCTGAATGAACCCCCTAACAGTATGAATGCTCAGCTTATGGCTTGCCCACTATCCTGGGCTAATTTTTTGGAAGACTAATGGGTAACATTTCGGCTTAGGCCCCATGTTTGTAACATGTTCATTGATCGACCCTCACTTGTTATCCCCATTTCAGTCTAACGCAATATGGATACTATCTTTAGAGCATGGTCAACGGTCATTCTTAATTATCACACCATCACTATAGTCTTTCGAATCATGGGTATTGTGATTCACACCTTCCATTCCCCATTGTTTAGATTTATTCCAGTGCCTCTGTCATTACCCATTCATGCATGAGAGCACACTGGGAAAACTATAATTCAACTATTCTGAGAGATTAATTCTCCAGTCAGGTCTCTCCCATTTCTTCCTGGAAATCCGGACCATTTTTCCAAACTCCATAAGCCCTGAAGCTTGGTCGACACTCTTATGTTCGGATGGAATAACCTGTCAATCATCCCTTGTTTCTCACGATGGGTTCGACCCTCATAAGCTTAGGGATTGATCACTAGGAATTTCATGAATATGACGGATGCGTGTAAAAATAACACGAATAACGGGACTCATGAATTCCATGGCATCAAACAATCAGAGCAAGAATGTATGTTTGAGGGTTTGTAATATTTACATCACTCAGGGGTCTATCAATCCCATGGACGGGTTAATCCCATCAAAAGGAAGTTGCAGCTCCGCCACCCTCTGGATTGTGGAATCCAAGATTTGGTGTTGCCTATTCAGTTCCCACTCCTCCTCAGCAGTGATGGGGCAAAATTAATCGATCACAATCTGGGCCTACTCAACACTGGTCCGGATGATGATCATCTCCTCGGAGACACACTTCATGCCCTCTTCAGCCTCTGCTAGTTGCTCCTTCAATCACAATATTATCTCTAATTGCGCATGGAGGGAGGCTGATTGTTCATCCACCCAGACCTGCAGCCGTTGAACTTCAATTTCAGCCTCTCGGAGCTTCTTGATGTTCACCGCTTTCCTCCACTGCTATCCCACACCAAGGCCACAGTCATTCTCCCGAATCTTCTCTGCCATAGGATATCAGATGAGCATGTGAGGATGTCGGGCATCCACTCCCCCAACACATAGTTCGCGCAGTCGCGAGCGAAGTCTATCCATCTCATCCAGCCATAGTGCTTGGGGGTGTCATCAATGAATCTCTTGATCAGCTTCCATGATTGGTGATGGACTATTTTGTTGTCCTCTTCATCAGAGGTCATCTTTTCCTAGTCATCATAGTTGGAAGGCTCATATGTGGGGAACGCCCTCAGGAACTCGTCAGTAGGGTCCGCATCTAGCGTTTGATCAGGTGTGGCGGGACCTGGGCTATTTGATCGATCGTCATCATAGGATCCCACCTCAATAATCTCAGGAAAATCCCCGCTGATAGTCCCACCAGTGATCGAGAGTTCCGCAGTTCAGTTATTCTAGATATCTGCTTCCACGATCACCAGCATTCCCCTGGGAAAGACGCCGCTAGAAGTCCCGAACAACCTCTCCTCAGCAGCCCATACCAATCAAAGAACTGTACACATCAAAAGGGAGCATGTACATTAGTTGACATATTCAATTGGTGACATCCATGAATTTGGTATAAGAAACTTAAAAAGATCAAATTCCTGGTCTCATTCTTGTGTTGATGTCATCGATACCCCGAGGCGTGGTCCCCCGTATATTATTAGAAGATATGAAAGCTCTGGAGGGGTCACCTCAGGTGTCCTGTCCCCACTGGACGTAGAAATTGATGCAGCTGTAGGTTTAGATCCTAAAGGCCCCGCATCAGCATTTTTTGAGGGATGAGAACGGGTTTTGTGTATGAGGTCCTCCTGCACAGTTCAGTTGTTAGTAAGGAGTCCATAATGACCTGGAAGTAGACCATTAAGAAGGGTCCCTGTATTTTAACTTTAGGGCCTCGGAAAACTCTTCAAAGTCTCAGACTTGATCACCGAATTCACTCTCCTCCAACTAGCTCCCTCCACCATCCTTGCCCCCCCCCCCAGGAGGACTCGTCCGATTATTCTGGTAGAGGGAAGCACTCTCTCAGTTTAGCGGCTGACAATTTCATAGGGATCGTACGATCTAGAAGCACCTTGACATGGTCTGTAATTGGACACAGGGCACCCCTGGAATGCACAAAGTACCCTAGCTCTGCTAGGTACTGCTCCGCCTAAGCTTGGGACACCACAAAGTCGGCCCTAATAGGTCTTATCCCCAGAAAATCCATCCCGAGATGGTTCAAGTGTTTCCACATCTCAGACGGGCCGAGGAATTGCCTGTTCACTTCCAAGATGTCCAAGGCCTCTAGGAAGATAGAATTCTCTGGCATGTATTTATGGCGCAACCGCTTCCCCAGAGCCTATGTGGGTATCCTACAGAATCTTCTCTGTGGCCTCCCCTCTGGATGACTCTGTTCTTCTAGAACCACTAGGTCCTCTACCGCTGTTGGGTCTATCGCTACTGCATCACCCTCAACTGGTGTGGGACTTGCCGCCATGGCAGCCCCGCCACCGTTAAATTCCCTTGATTCCATCTGACCCTGACCCCAGGGTTGGGGATACTCACCATCACCGACCCGAACGGTTGGCTGCTTTATCATCTCCCCATGGTAGGCCGCCTCACAACTTTGGGCATACTCCTTTACCAACCCGAATACAGCATTGGGCATAGGCATCTCATTCCGCATATTCCTGTATTTCTATGTGAACATCAGGAACATCTACCTCATCACATATAGGTGTTCTTCGTGGTGCACCCCTAGATAGACATGCAGGGTCAGTCGCTGCATACACTTAAATTTCCGGGAAAATCAGTGTGGGGTGTACGGCTCACAGAAGGGTTCATGGTCCACCCTTTCCACCAGGACTCCACCTCAAAAGGCTAGGAGATAGGACTAGTGCTCTTCTGTTCCATGGCCTTTGTCGGTAAAATCACATGTTGGCAATGGAAATAGGTGAAAGTTGAATTCCTCCACCATCCACACCCGGTTCAGTACTAACGTTGTGGTTATCTTGGCCAAAAAGCTTCATGCAGCATTCAGGGTTGATGGGAAGAAGTTCGATACTAGAGGCGATATGGGGTTTGGGTACTCATAAACCCCCCCTAACATGCACGGATATCCACCCATACAGAAGGTGGAATGGCCCACATATCCTCTGTGTCCTCTTCCCCTCGGTGATGTGACACAGTATCTTGTATAGCTTGGCGAGAATCAGGATCCCGAAGTTGACTCTCCCTCCTATCGCCCACATGGATGACATGATTAATGTTATTGGTTGCACGCCCATGTTTTTATCCCTCACTGACAGGATCCAACCATAGATGAGAGCCATGATGAATGTCGCTGGCCTGACTATCGGCTGCTACTCAGTGCTGACGCTAAATCCCCAAGTCTTCCACTGGCTGTCCCCCAAGAGCCACCAGTATGAGTGCTCCTTGCCCCATTGGGATCCTATCGGGAAAGTACAAGGCCTCACCGAAAACTTCATGTCTTTCAAGAAGTTCAAGAACTGCTTGAACCACCATCTGAAGTGGACGTCTCTCGCTGCTTTTTTTTCCTCTCCCAGTACTAGCTCCATCAACTCCATCGCCAGTTGTGGCATTTTCTCTAGATCCTCACATGCACTCATGGAGGGGAGGAATTCATCATACATAGCCCCCAATATGGGTCCCCTGAGATCTGTTTCACGTCCCACAAGATGATACCAACCTCCCTGTGGTGAAGGTAGTTGGTATTGGTCCTCGATGACCACCTACTTAGAAATTTTGGCATCAGCTGCTTCAATTGATAGATGTGGAACTAGGAGGCCCAAGCAGCCTCATACAAGCCCACTATTCTCAGCTCTACCCTAGACTCCTCACACGAGGCACCTACCCAGTAGGCCCAGGCCCAATTATCTGTGATGTTTCCACCCTGGTATCGGTCTCACTCTTCAGACCTTCCCTTCTCCCAGTTCCTCACAGTCGCCTTTAATATTGTCTGATACATAGGCGGGGAGTTCTCTGGCTATAATGCATTCCCATCCACATTGTTCAAGTGGTTGTACAACCATTCAATATTAACGGTCAGGAAGTCTTCTCGGGCATGGTAGTCAGCCACCCTGAACCACCAAAGCTAGCACGATGTGCTCATAAACCAGTAATTTGGCTCATCTATACTTGATTCCAGGATGAAGATGTCATCCCTCAGCTCAAATCCATACAGAGGAAACATCTTTAATAGTGGATAGTTCCTCCGTCTCTCTGATAGCAACTCCACCAATGAACCATGGTCAGAGTGGCTTCGTATTCACTCCCCTAGGACCAAACTATTTTCCATGTCCTCCCTTCGCATAGCATCTGCAAGGACCCCCATGACAGCCTCATAACGAGCCACTCAAGTTTATGTTTGGGTGATCTTTTAATGTTGGTTCGTGAAGATCGTTCATGGAGCACGTTTTCGAAGGTTGTTCGTGGAGCCTTGTCCTAGCCTTCAAGCACAAAATCAAAAAGTGCTCCAACGTGAAGTCAAAGACTCTCTATGTGCAATGAAGTAGAAGCCCCGATTCGTGGATAGAAATCACAGAGTACGCGGAGCTTCATGAATCGAGAGTGAAAAAGGCCAAAATCATGAAAAAGATAAAGGACAAAAGAGAGGTAATCTCCCCTATTTGTAGGCAACAACCTTTGGAGCTTCACGGTGCATCTAAACTACGGTGAGCTCTGCGGCGTGCATAGCCAGCCCGTCACTTCCCCACTTTGCGATCCTCCTTCGCGAGACAGTATCGCAAACGAAAGAAGGATTTTGGCGATTGAACCTCAAAATTTGACCATTTATTACCCCTCGGCTCCAAGTCTTAGGGGGTGTATTTTCTGACACCAGCATTGGTGACATAGAAGAACAAATGAAAGTCGCAAGGGCTTACTTGCAAAGATCGTTCGAGGATCCCCCATGGCCCGGCGGACACCATAGAGTAAGGAGGCGGGAGGCCCCTTGATCCAATTTAACATTCATGAACCCGCTGTAGAGCAAGGAGGCGGGAGGCTCCGTGATCCAATTTTACATTCACAAACTCTCTGAAGAGCAAGGAGGTGGGAGGCTCTACGAGCCAATTTGACATTCGTGATCCTACCATGGAGCAAGGATTCCAGAGGCTCCACGAGCCAATTTTACATTCGTGACCCCACCGCAGAGAAAGGAGGTGAGAGGCTTCACAATCCAATTTGACGTTTGTGAACCTGTCACAGAGCAAGGAGGCAGGAGGCTCTGTGAGCAAATTTAACATTTGAAAACCTGCCGCAGAACAAGCTTCGTGTTCATGCTGAGCGATCTCTACTTTTCGGCGCCCCTTGCCTATAAATATAGGTCTCCCCTCGATCCCGGAGGACTGATCATCCAAACTTTCAACTTTCTAGCTCCTGAATCGTGAAGCACTGTCTTCTATGCAAACCATGAGCTACTCAAGGTACTTTTGCATCACGAAGTGCCTCCCCCATGCTTTTATTCGTCCTCTCTTTGGAGAGGTATGCCTTTCGCAAATCCCACCGGCCTCTATGAAGGAAGGGGATCCCCAAGGGGACCTGGGTCATCGCAGAGCATTTATGCTTCTTGAAGCACCCCTTATACACATGTGATCCATACGCTAAGGTAGGGTCATTGTTTCTCATGAAGCACCTTGCTTCACAACTATACACATCGCGAGGCACCCTTTCTTCGTGAGGCATTTCTCTATGAATCCCTTTACACTTCGCGAAGCACCTTCCATATTCACTTATATCCTATGCTTAGGCTGGGACACTACACTTTGCGAAATATACCCCTTCACAAATCCCCTCCACTACATGGATCCCCAGAGCTTCACAAGGCCACTGCCAATGAACCCCTCTATTCTGTAATTACTTTTCTCATGAGACCCTCCAGGTTTGAATGAAGGGATTTTAAAGTACATTGGATGTTATTTCCCATTGTTTTGCTTCAACTCATGCTTCTTCTCCTAGTAATGATAACATATATTTCTTCTTTTCATAGCCATGCCAATGTGGACCCCTCAGTGGATCACTACTTGACACCCCATCACCATGGCATTGCTGATTCCTTCCCTGGTGTAATCCCCTTTCCTTTCATGCAGGAGGTAGTACCCTTACTCCTATTTTATTCTTCCGTGCCAAATACTAAGAGGAGAGATGGGGAAATGGATTTTTTTATCCCTTCCCTCTCCCTCTAGGCTTTGTTTACATCTGGGCATCCACCCTGGAGTAAGTCCCAGTCTCTATCTCCCCGAGTCCGCTCCACACATAATCCCATGTTTCCTCTTTGGGCTGCTAACCTTGTGTAAGCCCCATTACACTTCCCACAGATGTATCTTTCATGACGTGATCATCAGGTCATTGATTACTCTTGTTTCTCACATAGATCATGACTCACGTGGGCTTATAGTTAGCACTGACCATGGAATCCTCTCTAGGAATCCCAGAGTGTAAGCCCCACACATCATATTCCAAACTATGAGGACTTTGATCCTTGTCAAGGCAAGGTACGTAGTAAGCCTCACTGATGTTCAAACCCAACACTCGTTCACTCCGACCCCTCTTCATGTCGGTTCTCCCACACCTTCTGAACTACAGGTACTTTGATCCTTGTCAATACAAGGTAAGTAGGAATCCTCCCTAAGGTTTAATCCCAACACCCGGTCGCTCTGACCCCCTTCACGTCGGTTCCCTGAATCCCGCCCTTGAACTGCGTGGACTTTGATGTTTTCCAAGTCAAGGTACGTAAATTGCCTCCCTGAGGTTCAAGACCAACAATCACTAGTCCTGACCACTTCAAGTGGGTTCACCCCCATCTTTCATGACGTTAAACTTTATCCCCCATTTTTTTCCCATCCAGCGGTAATCCATTATGATCCCCCATCAGTGGTAAGACATTGTCGTCCCCTTTGTCGGGACCCATATCTTTGGTCCGTACCAGTGTCGTCAGATCAACCTCGGGCTACTAACCACATGTATGCCTTAGTATATCATTGTTTCATTGTCCTTTTTGCACACCACGATCTTATACCACATCCTAAAATACGTGGACTTTGATTCCATACCACAGGGATATGTAGGAGGTCTCTTTAAGGCTCAAGCCCACCAACATCATCACCCCGGAGTCGAATCTATCCCATTCTCCATCCACTTCCCTTGACCACCCATCATCCATCCTGATTCTTACCCGGGATTCCACATTTCGGTGAGATCATGCCAATTCACCTCTTCACTGCTCCTAGTAGTAACTGGGTAACTAACTATGTGTTAGCCCTGACATCAGTGTTCCCTCAGGGGGTTACACCTATCTAATCCACTCTAGTCATTTTTTAGATCAGTCTGATCCATCTCCACTAGACGTTAAACTCACTGCATACCCTATGTTAAACATGGGAAGCTGAGAAAACCCTCAGATGCATTCCTATGGCATATAATTCCACACATGCGACATGGGATGCCTCGGGATTCCACACCCTTGATAAGTCATATAATAAGTGGAAGAAACCGAGACTCTTCAGTGTTCCAACGTCCAGACATGCCAGTGATGTCAAACGTGACTACTCCCCCAACCGAAGGTTGCTGCCCTAGCTGGACCATCTGGAATGCCCTGACAGAAGCAATGTAATTAACTGGGGTCCATGAAGATATGGAACTGGTAAGAGTTTCAAAAACAACGTATTAAATCTATAAGGGATACCCAGACTAGGTGACGAGTTTCAAGGAGGAATCCACGGAAGGAAGAACTGACATCCCATCATCCTATTTTGATCAATGAGGAAAATTCCCTGAACAAGGAATGGATGCTACCCGCCTTTGTAAAGTGGGAATGTGGGGAAACAAATAGTATCATCATCCCCGAATCAGATGGATGCGTGCAGTGTTCACCATGAAGAATTGATGATACTACCTTCTTAAAGAGTGGTTTTTCATTTATTACAACCACAAGGGTCTTAGGTAAAAAATAACTTAAAGAGATATTAGCTTTTGACAGAAGCTATAAATTGGTACCTATAGGAATATGAGTTTTTTGGTATTCTATATTCCCAGGAAGGGCAATTTAGTGGTGGATATTACCATTAGAAAATATTTTTCCCAGTTTATTGGATTGGAGTCAGAGTACTTGGACACATTACAATTATCCTTTGTGGATAAGGGAGGATATGTATACCTTCGATCTATGGTTATAACCCCTTATATTTTTTCAAAGCTTGGGGGAAGAAAAGCGTGGGGAAATTGATTGTGAGGTCTTTTGGAATTTAAAATTATTATAGAAATCTATTGATGAACTTTCAAATGGTGAGGAAAAAGTCATCCTCTTCCAAGGGTGGATTGTGGTACCATTCTAACTTCAAGTGGAGGTGATGAGAGATTTCCATAAATCAACCTTATTAGTATATCCTATTATGGAAAATATATACCTAAATGTTTTTGGTAATTTTGGTAGATAGATTTGAGGAAGAGTGTTACAGAGTTCATATCTTGATCCCTCATTTGTCTATAAGTGATGGTCAAGCCTTAGTTAGTAGTAGGGTTTTCCAAATCCTTCAAGGCATCAGAATGGTAGTGGGACGGTATATTCAAGGATTTCATGATTTTATTTCCACTGACAGTGGGATGTCAGGTTTCCATTTGAGTGGTCATAGATCGATTCACTATATCAACCATCTTCCATTCCATATAGATGAATTTTTTATGGAACTGTTAGGATGGTTATATGTGTACGAGATTATACAATATCAACGTTACCCATTATGATTTCATTGGATCATGATTCATGATTTACATCGCGGTTATAGAGAGGATTTTAGGAGGATTTTGGGTCTCATATTATGATGCGAATGATGTTTCTTCCCCAAAAAGATAGCCAGACCAAGATGACTATTCAGTTCCTATAGGACATGCTAAAATCTTATACGTTAGACTTTAACTAAATCTAATATGATCACCCACCATCAGTATTTTTTAAAATATAACAAAATTTCTCACTCTATTTTCAGTATAACACCTGTAAAGTCCATTTTTGGGTGACATTAAAGGTTACCAGTATGTTGATTAGAGTTGGGATAATTAGTAACTATTGGCCTAATTTTAGTTTGAGAAATGAAAAAGAATTTATAATCATCCAAGAGAGGCTGAGTATAGAACAAATACATTAGAATTCCTACATGAACCAAAAATGGGTGCCCATATATCTTATTAAGGGAGAACATGTGTTCCTGAAGGTCTCAACTCAGCATTGTTTATGGAGATTTGGAAGAGGCATAGATCTACCCATTAATTTATCCGTCTATTTCAGATTCTATATAGGATTACGATGCTGTGTACCACCTAAATTTACCACCATATTTAAACTATGTTCAAGAATTCTTCCACATTCCACAACTGAGGAAGTATGTGCACCTATAGATTGGGGTGAGTAGGACATTGAAAATGAATACACCCTTTTAGAGTACCTAGTGGTGATTGATGTTCTATAGTAGAAACTCCTTCTTGGAAAAATTATTCCCCTTATACAAATTCACAAGTTTATGGGAAACTCCAAGAGATCTAATGGGAGTGTGAGAACAATATGTTGGCTCAGTATCCTTACATGTTTGTGTAGTGAATTCTATTTGGGGAAATATGACATGAATTTGGGGAGAGTATTATGACTCCAATTTTTTTATGTTACTTTTGAATTATTTAAATATTATTTATGGATCCATTCATGGAGATGTTGTAGTGTTTTGGGTTATAAATCCCTAATGTTGGTATATTAAAAATATCTAATATATTAACACATCAGTGCACATAATCTCAAAAATAGTAGATTATCTCCCAAATGAAGTCATGAATGGGGAATCGAAGACCATAATTCAATCCATAATATAGGTTTTACCCTATACATGACATAAGGATCATTCACATTGGACCGTTAGTCGATGTATTGTCATGGGATGGACGTAAATGAAATTAATGAAATTAATTAATTAATTTTTTAATTTAATTGAATCCCCAAACCCAAAAACCCCATTTCTAATCCATATTTATTGAATCCTTTAGGGTTAAAATAATTACTAGAGGTAGTGTTGTGAGGATATCCATAGTGGAGAATTTTTTCAGTGAGATTAGAATTAGTGATCAATCCAAAATGCACCCGGATTCAACCATGTCTTTGATGATGATCATGTGAGCTTCATTATTAATTTGATATAAATTTGATAATGAGGTAGGTATTTATTATTATTGTAATTTCATAATTTTATTAAATGTTTATATAAACATAGATCAAACATTTCCTTGTTTAATACATGTTCAAATTATCACATATCCCCGTCAAATTGTTTTTTCCTCAATTTAGTAATAAATGATTATCCACTGATAATTTTTTAGTTTCCAAATTTATTTTTTTTATTAATATCCATGAATGATTCATAATACAAACCATTCTATAATTTATTTAAAACTTTTATGTTTTAAGATTCCCCCCCAGCATTTTGTGTGTGTTCGTCACCGATATTTCAATGGATAATGATTGGGAAATTTTCACAGATCATTTTCCTTAAATTATTGATTATTGGATCCATGGATCATTAATATGTTATCACTGATAGATTTTGTGGAAAAATTTTGGATAATTATTAGTGAAAGGAATTGAAGGTAGGTTAATTTTATGTAATATTAGTGAGTAGGATGTGTGGGAGATATTTTCCACATTGGGGATGCAATTTCTGATGAAGGGTAGTTGAGATCCAACCATAATTTGTGACATTAGCATGAAAAATGTGGGAGGTGAGCATATTATGTGTGAAACGTAGTGGATTTGATGGAGGAGTCCTGAAATTTGGTAGATTCTTTTCAAAATATGTATTCTAAAAATTTCCTAACTACAAAACATTTAGTTCAGAAGAAGACGCACTATGCAGCTAGTTTGGTGTAGCTATTTGGTTTCGATTTAGAGATAAATTGAACATGAACATGTGATTGATTCACATGACACATGACCCTTACCGTAACAGATTAGTTTGTATGAGAATTACACACCCATGGACCCATGTGTCCCTACAGACCATGTGTAATGGTACACAACCTGTAACACCACGAGCTTCCACAATACGCTTCTCATTCAATAATGCAATAGCTTGCATTGTACGCAACTTCGAGTTCTAAAACACCGCGACTAATCAAAGTAGCCGTTATGAATAGTAATAACCACTTTTTAAAATTATAGAAATTTTATATTTCAAAATGGACTTCATTTTTTTATTCGTAATATAGAAATTATCCTAAGTTGAATTTTTTGTAACTTTCTGAGAACTTCCAATTTTTTTATGAATAGTGAAAAATACTTAAAAACAACTTTTTTAATCAAAATAATTTATTGTGATAAATTATACTATTTAGTGGTTTTAAAGTATAATTTGAATATATTTTTACCATTTTATCCAATGGTGGTCATTAGAATTAATTTAACATTGAAATTGGACATAAACAATTGCCAATCTTTTGATATAAATTGTTTCTTAAAAACACGCTATTTGTTGTGACAGCGGGAATTAATTATAAAATTAATTAATGAAACTTATATGTTTGGAATTTTTTAAAATACACATCATTTTTGAATTCGGAATATCAATTATAGCTTAGGGTGAAATTTTGGCATTGTTCTGAAAAACTTCAATTTTTGATGAATAGTGAAACCACTAAGTGGTAGTTAAATAACTGGTTTTTCGTTTAAATGAAATATTACCACTTCTGTGATTTGATTTTCAAAAATCCGACATACATGGTTGTCATTAAGAAGTAAAATGTGGTTCAATGAGATTAAAATAATTTTTTGGTGAATAGTAACTTTTAAGTTCTTAATCGCGATTAGAGGTAATTAGTGTAGTTTAAGGTAAAAACAATGTTTTAATAATATGATATGAGCTTGACACTTGTCCTACTCCTATTGGATGAGTCATGGCCGACCAAGACAACCCATGGGTCAACTTGGGGACCCCATGGAGCCACTTTGGTTGGAAAATGACATTAATATATATTTATTTAATGTTAAAATTAAATTGACACAAACATGAGTTGTTTTACTAAAACAGTTTTTAAGTGGGGTTACACAAGTCCACATTTTGACTATAAATATTCATTATAAATATAAAAAGATTTCCTACATAATAGTATTTTTTTATAATTTTTAGACATAAAATAAATTAAATTATTTATGACATCATTATGATGCAGCGATGACCTCATTATTTAACGATTTAAATAAAATGAGAAGATAATGCAAAATACAAGGCTTACACTTGTCCAAAGACTATTGGATGGGTATATTTCTAACCCTTATCACCTTAGCCACGAATTATATAAGTTTGATACCTTTGGAATCCGAAAAGCATTATGTAATAATGTAACATTTCAATCTTTCCAAAAGATCCCCTCCTCTCCACTTATAAAAGGCCCCCACCTCTCCCACCTTATTCACACCTTCAATCCATTTGGCTCGGCCAACCTCTGCCCAAATACTCTCCCAACTTCCCCATCTTACTCCTAGAAGCCTCACTTTGGGCAGAACTCTTCCCAAGGAAGCCTTTGGCTCAAATCAAAAAGAGTTACCCGATTTTGAGGTAATGTCTTCTCTAATGTTGTTTTGTTTTATTTTTATTCTTCAACCCCCTAAACTCTTTTTATTCATTTCTTTTGTAACAGAAAAAGTATCCTCAATGTAATAGGATGTTGTTATAAGAAGTATTAGAGCTACACTTACACACACCTACATCTAATGGTTAAAGAATATACGGTTTCTGTGGATGGCGAATTTCTGCCTCACGAAACGATGATTGTTCAACACTCATACAACACCTTCAAAGGTGGCCATTAAGATGTAAATATATTTATATATGATATATAATGTGTTTATGTTTTACTTATTCTTCTTTATTTCTCATTTATGGCATACTTTATGATTTCCATTATGGGTAAAACGCGATAATTTCATTTTAGGAAGTGCGGACTACCGCCCCCTCAAAGTGATTTGAATCGTTAATGCCTTATGTGGGATGTATAAAGGATGGATTAAATGGTATTATACACTATATTATACTTTAATTTTATTATAAATTTATATCATTATGATTCCGTTCCATTAAATACGAAATAGAAATGAAAGTAGCGTTCATGCGTACGTACGGCTTACCGTCTCCATGAACGGTGCATTTCATTTCTTACCTCTAAATGTTACGTAATATTATAAATGAATGTATATACTGGATATATATGATATATATGAAATCTAAATCATGAATACAATTTTGGAGATAATGAATATTCTACCACATAAACAACTTGTAATTATAAGAAGTTTATTGTTGACTCAAGTACCAAAGATCGACAAAACGACCGTTATTAACTTAAATAATTACATAATGTTCATAACATTATAATAAGTGATATAAAAAGGATAATGAAATTGAAAATGGTTCTTAATAAGGTATATATTAACTCTAGTTTATTATTCAGGAGGTTAAAGAACGGTTGAGTCAAGTCAGACACGAGGTAAGGGAACTTCTTAACCCAAATTCCATTCTTTGGGTTAATCTCCTACTTTCAAATTATGTCATGATATTATTATGTCCTATTTTGTATTTTTACTTTCTTTATGTGTAGCTATAGTGAATACACATAATAGATATATTTTATTTTAAAAATGATCTTTTTAGGGACTTCGTCTCAATCTCCTTTCATTGAGGCATATTTGGTTTTATATACAACTTTCTTTTATACGGTGTATAAACCCCTTTGACTTTTATGTTTATTCAAAAGGAATATTTTTTTATACGAAGTGTTTTACTAAATGACAAAAAGGGAATGTTTTTCTTTCCTTACATATGCGGCGACAACGACTTCTCCACCGCCGTGACCATTATTTGAGTTTCGGCTTCCTCTACAAGCCATCACTTTTTTTAATGAAAAATAAATACAAAGTTTTAACTTTATTTTATTTTGGTATTGAAAATGGTATTGAAAGCATTTCATTATATCAATGTGTTGTATTTAAATCTTGTGATTGAAATGTGGAAATTTTATGTTTCATTTATGCATGTTTCATGTGATACGATTATGTTATGGTTTATGATATGTTTAAACCTATTCATATGAGGAATGCATTGGACTTAATAAGTGACGGGTGGAGCCCGCTATAGCTCCTCGATGCATCGGTAGGTCTCATGAGACAACTAGACGTGGAATTGGCCGAGGACCTTTCCCAATTTGATTTATGGTTTTGGCTAAGGCCTTAATCATTTTAGACGTCTTGGCCGAGGCCTTGACAAAATGTTTCAGAATTTCTGGCATTATACATTCCCTCATTATGAAAGTGGTTAATGATATTTCATGTGATTATTCGACCAGTAGAATATCCATGTGAAGAATTAAATGGCATTATCTCATTTTACTTTTTCCATATTATGTTGATGTTCAAGTTTAAAAGTATTTTGTTTTAGTTATACATTGCCTTAAATGTTTATGTTTATTTATGAAGGCTTCCGCAATATTGTTATCCTTACTGAGCATCTGAGCTCACCCCTTTCAATGTTTTAATATTTTCCAGGATGTGAAGAAGTATTTTATGAATGACCTGTAGGGATAGTCAGAAGAGGATATGAGTGTGGACTATGGAGACTTTTTTATTTTAGTTTTTTACTTTATGATGTAATGTAACGTTTACGAATGTATCTAGTGTTTCCAAGGCTACTAAACTAATCGGTCTTTCGAGACTTGATCTTTTGTGATCATGCCAATGTTACGAAGTAATGCACCGACTCTGGGTAGCTGGGGTCGGGGCGTTACAGTTGGTATCAGAGGCAGTTTAGTGCTAACCTTGGAAGTTAGATTTAGATAAACTCTGATTAGAGCACATAGACAAAAGATAGACTTTGAGGATTAGTATAGAAGAGCTTCCTAGAATTTTGGTATTATAGAGATGTTGTGAGTTTTCCGAGCAATACATCCCTGTCTGGATACGAGCAGGTAGAGGCGGCTCTGGCACAGATGTACCTAGGGGTAAAACCCAAAAACACCGCTTTGAGCTAGACTCAAACGGGAAATGGTGCACGACAACGGGCCTTGCTGCACTCTTGGTTACGACACTCCCGGGGGATATGCTTAGGATAATTCTCATTTTCTTTACAAACCACTATGAAGGGTTATGAGTATATACTTACTCAAAGAAAAAATTTCTTTTTATGATTATGGATTATATCCATAAATAGTTCAATTTATGTTAAGTATTTTATAAGTATGGAATTATGTATTTTGATTCATAAACTAATCTAGTTTATGCCATTGTATAGAAATGGCGCCTAGTAGAAGAAATGGAAACTGTATCAATGCACGAACTCCGTGTAGGGATTGCCCTCCTGCTCAAGATAATTATTGTGGAGCTGGTGATTCAACTGGTGCCGATCAGCTAATCACCGTACTGGGACAACTTACTCAGGTTATGAATAATAACCTTACCCGTATGGAGCACCCTGATCCACAGCGTGGAGGATCAATGTTAGACCGCTTCATGAGGCAACAACCACCAACCTTCAATGGGAGTACAAATCCTATAGTAGCTGAGCAATGGATAAATTCCTTAGAGAAAATATTCCATGCCTTGGGGAGTAGTGAAAGGGAGAAGGTTGTCATGACAGTTTACCGCCCCACTGGAGATGCCGATCAGTGGTGGTCGCTGATTCAAAACACAAAGGAAGATGATGACATATCGAATATGGAATGGAGGGAGTTCAAAGAGATTTTATTAGAAAAATACTTTCCTCATGACCATCGAGCAGATATGGAAAGGCAATTTCTGAGTTTGAGGCAGAAGGAGGATGAGAATGTCACAAAGTATGAGGCTAACTTTACAAGGTTATCAAGGTATGCTGCTGATTATATACGTAACCCAAGGAGTAAGATTGATCGTTTCTTTGATGGGTTAAAACCATTTCTCCGTCGAGCTTTAGTATCACAATCCTTCTCATCATACGAAGATATTGTCTCGTGTGCTATCAAGACAGAAAAGGAATTCTCTAAGTCTTATGACAACAAGGTAAAGCAAGATAAGAAGAGAACGGGGGAACAAGAGACAGATAAAGGGAAAAAGGGAAAGAAGGATATTCCATTATGTGATAATTGTGGGAATAATCACCCTGGTACGCGCCTAAAAGGAATGAGAGTTTGTTATAAATGTGGAGAAAAGGGTCACCAGGCTCGTGATTGCAAGGGAAAGAAAGAGGCTGTCAAAGTTGAATGCTACAATTGTAGGGAAATGGGGCATTATGCAAATGAATGTCCTAAGCGTCAAGGAAACTTACCTCAGAAAAGGCCAAGGGATCAAGGCCAATCTTATGCTGTGACTACTGTTGAAGCGGAATAATTAATGTATTGGTGCTTTTGGACTCAAGGATTATATTCTGTTTATAAGAATAATGTGATATATATAAAGATTGTACTACAGTACTTTTTGATTAAGGTAATATGATTAAGGTAATCATATTTTTAGTATGTGACAATAAGAGAATCTTTTCTTTGTTTGGGGAATCTGATGTTACAATTGATTTTGGAATTTAGAGACCCTTTAGAGAAAGTCTGGACGGAGGTATTTTGGATAACTATTAAGGTTGGAATGGATTAAGTTGAACCATGGATAGTATTGTTTAAGGTTAAAGCATTTATGAAGATTATTTTTGGAATATTATGATACTATAGTTTTAGGAAAAGGACAACCTGTAGGGTGGGGCATAACCCGTCGCGTCGGACAAAGCTGCAGGAATCGAACCCACAATCATAGTGCGACGGGCCTTTATATCCTACCACTAGCCTACAAGAAGTCCCTGGTTAATACAAAATAATTTTACTAATCTAAATGGTATGTGTTAACATTTGGAACCTTATACAATTAGTTTAAGTATAATATTTTTGAGTTCTATTATCTTTTTGAGTGAAAGATGAGTTCAAGGTTGAAACTCTAATTGTCAAGCATAAATATATATATACCTATCTCTTATTCAATGAATAAATTAATTCTTAAACTTTAGTAAAGGGATATTAAAACAAAAAATGTGTTATCCTAATACCTTATGTCTTGTTGAACTGATGATATTTTAAATCAACATAGATTGAAGGCTTTGAGGCCCTCAATTTGACAGTTGATTGTGATTGATGACCTCAATCACTCCCTACAAATATTTACGTTTTTCCTCCAATTATATGTCTCTAATTGCCACCAATGTTCTCTTAATCGAGATCATAATTGGTTGGTGACTTTTTCATTTCCCTTTCCCTCTTATTAAGGCTAAATTTTATTAATCTTATTTCCGATGTGGGATTTCCTCAAAGGTATTTTCTCTTTTAAACCTTTTACTTTCAAAGAAAAATTTCAAATTGAGAGGACGCAATTTATTGAAGGAGGGGAGAATGTAACACCCCGAGCTTCCACGATACGCTTCTCATTCAATAATGCTATAGCTTGCATTGTACGCAACTTCGAGTTCTAAAACACCGCGACTAATCAAAGTAGCTGTTATGAATAGTAATAACCACTTTTTAAAATTATAGAAATTTTATATTTCAAAATGGACTTCATTTTTTTATTCGTAATATCGAAATTATCCTAAGTTGAATTTTTTGTAACTTTCTGAGAACTTCCAATTTTTTTATGAATAGTGAAAAATACTTAAAAACAAATTTTTTAATCAAAATAATTTATTGTGATAAATTATACTATTTAGTGGTTTTAAAGTATAATTAGAATATATTTTTACCATTTTATCCAATGGTGTTCATTAGAATTAATTTAACATTGAAATTGGATATAAACAATTGCCAATCTTTTGATATAAATTGTTTCTTAAAAACACGCTATTTGTTGTGACAGCGGGAATTAATTATAAAATTAATTAATGCAACTTATATGTTTTTAATTTTGTAAAATAGACATCATTTTTGAATTCGGAATATCAATTATATCTTAGGGTGAAATTTTGGCATTGTTCTGAAAAACTTCAATTTTTGATGAATAGTGAAACCACTAAGTGGTAGTTAAATAACTGATTTTTCGTTTAAATGAAATATTACCACTTCTGTGATTTGATTTTCAAAAATCCGACATACATGGTTGTCATTAAGAAGTAAAATGTGGTTCAATGAGATTAAAATAATTTTTTGGTGAATAGTAACTTTTAAGTTCTTAATCGTGATTAGAGGTAATTAGTGTAGTTTAAGGTAAAAACAATGTTTTAATAATATGATATGATCTTGACACTTGTCCTAATCCTATTGGTTGAGTCATGTCCGACCAAGACAACCCATGGGTCAACTTGGGGACCCCATGGAGCCACTTTGGTTGGAAAATGACATTAATATATATTTATTTAATGTTAAAATTAAATTGACACAAACATGAGTTGTTTTACTAAAACAGTTTTAAAGTGGGGTTACACAAGTACAAATTTTGACTATAAATATTCATTAGAACGATAAAAATATTTCCTACATAATAGTATTTTTTTTATAATTTTTAGACATTAAATAAATTAAATTATTTATGACATCATTATGATGCAGCGATGACCTCATTATTTAACGATTTAAATAAAATGAGAAGATAATGCAAAATCCAAGGATTACACTTGTCCAAAGACTATTGGATGGGTAGATTTCGAACCCTTATCACCTTAGCCACGAATTATATAAGTTTGAGACCTTTGGAATCTGAAAAGCATTATGTAATAATGTAACATTTCAATCTTTCCAAAAGAGACCCTCCTCTCCACTTATAAAAGGCCCCCACCTCGCCAACCTTATTCACACCTTAAAGCCATTTGGCTCGGCCAACCTCTACCCAAATACTCTCCCAACTTCCCCCTCTTACTCCTAGAAGCCTCACTTTGGTCAGAACTCTTCCCAAGGAAGCCTTTGGCTCAAATCAAAAAGAGTTACCCGATTTTGAGGTAATGTCTTCTCTAATGTTGTTTTGTTTTATTTTTCTTCTTCAACCCCCTAAACTCTTTTTATTCATTTCTTTTGTAACAAAAACAGTATCCTCAATGTACTAGGATGTTGTTATAATAAGTATTCGAGCTACACTTACACACACCTACATCTAATGGTTAAAGAACATACGGTTTCTGTGGATGGCGAATTTCTGCCTCACGAAACGATGATTGTTCAACACTCATACAACACCTTAAAAGGTGGCCATTAAGATGTCACTATATTTATATATGATATATAATGTGTTTATGTTTTACTTATTCTTCTGTATTTCTCATTTATGGCATACTTTATGATTTCCATTATGGGTAAAACGCGATAATTTCATTTTAGGAAGTGCGGACTACCGCCCCCTCAAAGTGATTTGAATCGTTAATGCCTTATGTGGGATGTATAAAGGATGGATTAAATGGTATTATACACTATATTATACTTTAATTTTATTATAAATTTATATCATTATGATTCCATTCCATTAAATACAAAATAGAAATGAAAGTAGCGTTCATGCGTACGTACGGCTTACCGTCTCCATGAACGGTGCATTTCATTTCTTACCTCTAAATGTTAAGTAATATTATAAATGAATGTATATACTGGATATATATGATATATATGACATCTAAATCATGAATATAATTTTGGAGATAATGGATATTCTACCACATAAACAACTTGTAATTATAAGAAGTTTATTGTTGACTCAAGTACCAAAGATCGACAAAACGACCGTTATTAACTTAAATAATTACATAATGTTAATAACATTGTAATAAGTGATATAAAAAGGATAATGAAATTGAAAATGGTTATTAATAATTTATATATTAACTCTAGTTTATTATTCAGGAGGTTAAATAACGGTTGAGTCAAGTCAGACACGAGGTAAGGGAACTTCTTAACCCAACTTCCATTCTTTGGGTTAATCTCCTACTTTCAAATTATGTCATGATATTATTATGTCCTATTTTGTATTTTTACTTTCTTTATGTGTATCTATAGTGAATACACATAATATATCTATTTTATTTTAAAAATGATCTTTTTAGGGACTTCGTCTCAATCTCTTTTCATTGAGGCATATTTGGTTTTATATACAACTTTCTTTTATACGGTGTATAAACCCCTTTGACTTTTATGTTTATTCAAAAGGAATATTTTTTTATACGAAGCGTTTTACTAAACGACAAAAAGGGAATGTTTTACTTTCCGTACATATGTGGCGACAACGACTTCTCCACCGCCGTGACCATTATTTGAGTTTCGGCTTCCTCTACAAGCCATCACTTTTTTTTAATGAAAAATAAATACAAAGTTTTAACTTTATTTTATTTTGGTATTGAAAATGGTATTGAAAATGGTATTGAAAGCATTTCTTTATATAAATGTGTTGTATTGAAATCTTGTGATTGAAATGTGGAAATGTTATGTTTCATTTATGCATGTTTCATGTGATACGATTATGTTATGGTTTATGATATGTTTAAACCTATTCATATGAGGAATGCATTGGACTTAATAAGTGACGGGTGGAGCCCGCTATATCTCCTCGATGCATCGGTAGGTCTCATGAGACAACTAGACGTGGAATTGGCCGAGGCCCTTTCCCAATTTGATTTATGGTTTTGGCCGAGGCCTTAATCATTTTAGACGTCTTGGCCGAGGCCTTGACAAAATGTTTCAGAATGTCTGGCATTATACATTCCCTCATTATGAAAGCGGTTAATGATATTTCATGTGATTATTCGACCAGTAGAATATCCATGTGAAGAAGTAAATGGCATTATCTCATTTTACTTTTGCCATATTATGTTGATGTTCAAGTATAAAAGTCTTTTGTTTTAGTTATACATTGCCTTAAATGTTTATGTTTATTTATGAAGGCTTCCACAATATTGTTATCCTTACTGAGCATCTGAACTCACCCCTTTCAATGTTTTAATATTTTCCAGGATGTGAAGAAGTATTTTATGAATGACCTGCAGGGATAGTCAGAAGAGGATATGAGTGTGGACTATGGAGACTTTGTTATTGTAGTTTTTCACTTTATGATGTAATGTAACGTTTACGAATGTATCTAGTGTTTCCAAGGCTACTAAACTAATCGGTCTTTCGAGACTTGATCTTTTGTGATCATGCCAATGTTACGAAGTAATGCACCGACTCTGGGTAGCTGGGGTCGGGGCGTTACACAACCTCTGCGCCTACAAAGGTAAATGACTAGGGAAAATAAGGTGGATGTTGCACATCTTTATACACATGACATGTTGTGTGACCCATCTCCACATAATGTAGGTGGGATAAGACTTTATATGTGGGATGATAGAACATGACCAAGTGGTCGTATTGGTATATCATGGCAGGTACCCATACGACACACCATGTACATCCCCTTGGTCTAGAGTAGTTTGTCCAGACATAGTTTTTCCCCTCATTATTCCCGAGTGGGGTAGGCATTCCACCTCTTGGTATTTTGATCATCCATTGGAGTTGATATTTACCCAATGTAAGCATGGGGATTGGATTTTATGCCTAAAAAATAAAATAGGGACAATATTTAACCCACATTTTGAGGCAAGGATCCTCTATCCATGGAGTATATATTTTTTCCTTATATGGAGCTCAGATGGGATAGGGATCCTCCATTTGAGTCATTACTTTTCCCATAGTTACAGTGAAGGGATTATATAGCATCATATAAGGGAAGAATAATGTAGGTTTCTTGAGAATTATATTTAAAAAGATGAGTATGCAGTGTTTCTTTGGTGGAAAAGAGTTTGATACTATACTCAACAGCTTGAGTACCTTCTATGAGATTATGGGTTCTCATTTCCTTTTCCATATTGGTCACGATTTCAATATAACTCTTTTTGTTGATGATATAATTCTTGGTGATTTTGGGGTGTCCTACTGGGTATGTATATACTTCCTTATATGTGGGATATTCCCACATGTGTCGTGTCTTATACCAATGATAGTATTTTTGGTGGAGATTTAGAGTTTGTGCATTCATTTATTATTCAAATTGTCTAATTTCTAAAATACTCTCGTGTGTTTGAAGATACATGTGCATGTGTACACATGCATTAGGTTATGTCCTCCCATTTTATTTATATGCCTACTCATCATTATTCACTATCTCATAGCCTATTGGAGAAAGGCTTGTAGAGGCACATTCAGCTTAATTCCAGCAAGCTGTGGCTCGATGGGTTAAGTCATGACATTATTATATTTTACAACCTCAAGCCCTGATTTGATGTTTGTAGTTTTCTTGAGTGTTAGGTTTTAAATTAATCCTTAAACAATAAATTAAAGGATGTCAAATGATTATATAATATGTTAAAAGGTATTTAAATATTGGATTATTTTACCCTGCTAAAACACCTTTTTATTTGATTTAGTAATCATATTTTGATTTTGGTGGATGCAAGATGGATTGAAAAATCACATCATGTATTTTTCATTTTCTTGAAAAAACATTATTTCCTTGATTTCAATTAAATAAAATTAAATTTATTTTTATAATACTCAAAGTGAATATGTTTTTGATGCATCATGTTTCTCAAAGTCTTTTTAGATTTTTTAAACATTAAGGGATTTTGGATTTAATTTTGATAAGATCTTAATCAATTGTTATAATACATTTTATATTTTAATTTTCTTGAAATCCCTTATAACATTATAGTAATAATAATATTAATGTTAGATTTCATTTTCTTTGAGTTAATTTTCAAAATGGAAATATTAATTTGGAACTACAGGAAATTATTATTTAGTGTCGATTTAAACTGTCATTAAAATGATTCATGATGGGTTTTCAAAACCAATGCAAAAAAAGGTACAACAAAACATTCAGTGATGATTTTCTAAAAGCACCGAGAAATGATTTAGCAGTTGTTTTTTAGAGCCATCGCTAAAGGTTTCATGACAGATTTTTAATATCTTTTTATTTTTTAATTTTATTTATGTTTTATTCTAATTTTTTTTATTGTTTTACTTTTTTCATACTATTACAAAATAATTTTTAATTTTTAATTTTTAATTTTTAATTATCTACTTATTTATTATTTTTTTATCTTACTATACATGCATATGTCATGCATTCCATGCATAAAATTTTCATGTATATGTGTTGGTTTAGATTTGAACCCCCTACCACACGGTTATTCTGCGAAGACATTAACACTCCTACCAGTACTTCATATAGTGAGAAAATAGAATATAATATACTTGTATATATATACATACATATAAATAAGTATATGTAAATTATAACTTCAATGAATAATAATAATAAATTTTAAATAATAAAAAGAAAAAAAATGCATAACAAATCAATACTAAATAAATAAATATCAATTTATAAATAATAAACAATAATCAAATGATTAATAAATAATAAAGAATAAAGAATAAAGAATAAATAATAAAGAATAAATAATAATGAATAATGAATAAATAACCCAGAATAAAGAATAAAAAAATATAGAATAAATAAAAATCAATGAATAATAAAAAATAAATAATAAACCCCAAATAATAAATAATAATAATTAAATAATAATACATAATTAATAAACTATAAATAAATAATAGATAAATAATAGATATATAATAGATAAATAGTAGATAAACAATGAATATATAATAAATAATAAATAAGTTATAAATATGAAATAAGTTGTAAGAAAATGAAAATTTAAAAATAAAATAATAAATAAATAATAATAAATAATAAATATTTTAATAAATGAATATTTTAATAAAATATAATAAATAAGAAAAATAATAATAATAAATTAATAAAAAATAAAAAATATGAAATATGAAACAAGAAATAATAAGTAGTAATTAATAAATAATAAATTGTAAATAGTAAATAAATATATATAATTACATATAAATTTATCTAAATAATGTTATATATATCTTTTGAAAATTTGTTAATATAAATAAATTTACATAAATGTATATAAATACCAGCACAAAGACACATAGACAAACTAACCAATATAATACATAAAAATATATATAACAATATCATATATATAAATTTACATTAATTTTTATAAATATTTCTAAATAGATATAAATATATATATATACTAATAAATATAAGTATATATAAATATATATGCATAGATGTGATTATATATAAATTATAATTAAATATTGATAAATATACATAAATTTATAGGAAAACAATCAAATATATATATATATAATAAATCACCAAATGAGGGAAAACCAAATCATTTAGAACACCATCATATCAATATAAATGTAAATCCAAGGAATTAAATCATAGATCACCCAACAAGCGTACGATGATACTCACAAATGTTGTTGAAATCAGATCAAATGTTAAAAAATTGTTGTATCTGAACACTAAAACTCATATGTGGAGGCGTTTTGGTCCTTTTGGAGCTCAAAAATATAGTGACTACGTTCCCCCAAAAACATGCTATATATTTCTTCACATGTTTTGATTTGATATATGATAGAGCCCAAATGGAAATCCAGATCAAAATTTATGCTCGTCTAAAGTGGATCTTTGATTTTCAAATTCTCTTAAAACAATAATAAGTTTTATTCTATTAATATTCACCAAAATTTTATCTAACTACATTGTAGGTAATTTTAAAATGTTCAATTTGACTTATTGGGGTTGTTAAATGGTCTCCCAAACCAAAAGTTTTTGACATTTGATACTCAAATCTGACTATTTTAAAAAATTTATTTTTAGAACTGGTTTTTAAAAAATAGTCTCTATTTTTTTTAAAAAATATTTAGCGATCATTTTGAAAACCAATTATAAAAACATATAGATAGTTTCAGTTATTACATTAGTTCAGATGTTATTTCTATTTAAAATCCATTTGATTATATTTTTACAAAACCACTAGATAGAGCTAGATTTTAAAAAATAAAATTTGACCATGACATGATGGAAGTCTATTTATTTTGGGGGTGCTTAAATTTTAAACCTATAATTCATGTATCTAGGATTTTTAAAGCTTGATTAAATTTTTAAAAAATTAATCTTTGAATATATCATTTATTTTTATAGGATTATTGACACATATTCAAAATGTTATTGGTTTCGAAATATTTTTATAGCTTAATAATTCATATCCTAGAATCAATTTCTCTTTTTAAAATTTATTTTTAGTATTCTAAAAATTCATTATGTTTTGGGGGAAATAAAATTAATTTTTTTATTCTATATTTAGAGTATTTATTTTATTTCCTAATTGATATCACATTGTTTGGTATTTAAATATAATGAATTAATTTTCTACTGAAACTAACTTTTTTGTTAATTAAAAAAAGGGAATAATTTTTTATAATTATTTCATAATTTTGTAATTATAAAAGGTTGGGAAATTTTTTGTGTCTTCTTAATCCACAATATGTTTTTGATAATTAAATTTTTTCATTTTTCTTATTCCCTCTAACCTCGGTAATTATAATTTTTCATACTAATATTAAGTTAGTTCTATTTTATGAGTGTTACTATAACTTTAGCTATTTTATGAAGTAATGAATGATGTTCAAACAATATTATTCATTATGTACATATTTATTTATTTTTAATCATTTATTGAAATTAATTATTCTTTACATTTATTATTTATGGCTTTCAAGATTTCATAAATTTCAAAACATTTATTTTAAATAAAATTTATATTTTTAAAACATTCAGTGTAAAATAGATTCTTTGTTTTTTCAAGTGTTTTACCATTATGTAGCTTATTATTACCTTTATGTAGAATAAAAATTTCATTTACGTGACATGTAAAAATTCATTATTACCTTTACATAGATTACCATATACCTTTTCCCAACCCTCTTTTGAATATTTTACCCATATACAAACTATTAAAAAGTTACCTGAAATATATGTAATAATTCAATTACATTTATATTGATTAGAATTACATTTACTTTACATAGTGTGGAATATATCAAGTTCATCTTTACATACCTTTACAAAGAGTGTTCTAGTATAACTTTACATATTGCATCCTACCATTACAAAACACATATAATTTTCACCGTATTATTAGGTAGCCATAAACAGTGTGCCACGATACCATTATATAGCCTTCATAACAATGGCTAAAAAATTAGAAATTTACATCCACATAGTGAGTTAAATTCTACTTGTTTATAAATCATTAATATAATCATAAAATTAATTTTATTATGTATTTTAAAATTTATTCATTCATTACAGTGAATAAATAATCATTTTAAGGATATTAGATGAACATATCACGTGTATTAATTGTTGGTTATTGATTTGAACCTTTGTTTTTTATAAGTAAAATTAAACAAATGATTATTTTTAATGTATGAACTTTGTGATTTCTGATTTTTGGGTTTTATGATATTCTTTATTTTTAGAAAAGTAACATTCATTACTATTGATTCAATAATACGAAATAAAAAATAATTATTATTTTTTAATGATAACGCTAAGATTGATTAAAATCTATAAATAGAGTATGATAAAACCTTTGTAAATTATTAAAGTAAACTGTTAGAGAAACATTTTTTACACTATGTGTGATATTTTGAAATTATAAAAAATAGTAGTAACATTAGTGTGAAAAAAATAATATTGAACACCACTATAACAATATTTTTTAACTTGGTTGTGAGGGATTTTACAACCTACAATGATTTTAAATCTTCCTTCTCATTATATCTTATACTTCACTGTGAATAATTGTTTCGAAGCAACTTCTTGTATATTTTATTTTCTATGATTAATCTTTTGTGGGGTGTATGACCCTTTAAAAGGTATAATTTCCATGTCATACCACCCCAAAAAATATGTATTCATATTATACCATAATTGGTAAATGGGAAGGGGGTTCAGTTGTTTCTTGGTCAGGGTAAATTATAAACTAGTTCATTCCTCCACCATAAAAGGAATATAGCTTGGTTGGGTGTCCAGGGGTTAAAAAGGCAATCTGGGGTTGTGCATGTAGGGGATAAAAGGAATTGTAAAGGGTCCTAACTCCCCATCAAAAGTCATAGATTTTGTATTGTTGGGTTCTGTTTCACTTTTCATTTGGGAGAAGTGAAGGGTATAAACGGGATCAATTTTATCTAAAATACTATAAAAATTAAATTTTCTTTATTCATATTTATTCTCACTAAATTAATATTTAGATCTAATAAAAATCTATAAAAATATTTTAAATAGTCAATTCTACACCCTATTGACTATTTGGATTTCTATTATTGGGACCTAACACACTATACCCAATATAAATAAGGCTCCACCTCCTGCATGTGTAGTAAATTGTTAGGGTATTTAGTTATTACAACAACTCCAACTCCAAATCCATTTTTATCAATATACACAATATATCGAGACCCAAATTTTGGGATTGTACATTTAATTCAAAATGAGGAAACTCGTAGAATCTTGAAGTTCCTTTTAACATTAAAATTAGGTATATGGCCACAAGTTGTTTCTAATCTCCATGAAACTCGTATGAGATCTACATCTGAAATTTCAAAGACCACACACCTTAGCCACCACACCGATCCACCATACTCTAGTTTTTGATTCCATAGATTCTTTCAAACAATATCTTCTAACAATGACAATGAATAGGCATAAAAAACAATGAAAAAGAACATAAACAACATAAGATAATTATAAGGTTCAAACATAACCCTACTATATGGGGTAAAACAATGATATATTTTATTAAGGAGGGAAACTAGAGTTAAAAGGGGCCATTTTACAAAACCACAATCAAATTTAAAAAACTCCAGCAGTTCCTCTAGTGAGGAAAACCTTTTACAAGATCTCCATGGAGAAGTTCCCTCATGATAATGGATTCCAATCCAATTCTATTAGGTGATTTTTCACAAAATTAAATGTTTCCCACAACCTCTATTTATATATTTTCTCCATAATTTCCAATAATTCCTACTAATTTCATCTCATTTGGATATTTTTTATCAACACTCCATTCAGTCAAGGAAACTAGATGATCATCCCCAATGCAACTGGCCCCTCTTATGAATAGTAAAATCTCTAAATTCCCTACCACTCCCCCTAGATTCCATACCCACATCTATAACACATACTCCAGCCTCCCCATGATTGAAAACAACATGAATTTTCTTCTAATTATAGATTATTATTTTATATCCATTCATATTAGTTTTACACAACCTTTAAAACTCCAAGGATTATCCATAACTAGATTGGTTTCATCCCACATAGCCTCACTCAATATAATATGTATCCTTATAACTTTTTTACTTCCTTTAAAAAATTCATGATGCATCCAAAACATACTCTCAAATCACTTCCTCTGGAACATGGATGCTACTTCCTCTGCCACTAACATAGAATTATATTTTCCTTTGGTGAAGTTGAATTTCATTTCACCCTAATTCCAAAAGTTTCATTCTATAATTAAAGGTTTCAAAATTTCTAATAACTTAACCATAAAATAGTTTTAACACCAAAATAAAAAAATACCATACTTAATATTTGTCTTAACATGATAATCCTGAAAATATTCCCCATGATGACTATTCTCAATCCATTTACTAAAGACCGTAGGGATAAATCCAAATTAATGCTTCTATTTTTATTAATTTAATGTTAATAAATGGTCCTCCACCATATCCATTATCATCCAGGCCCTAATAATACAAATCAATGAAAATTATCCTATAATATTACCACCAATTCTATAAAACCATAAAAAATCCTAAACTTCAATATGTAATTTCTAGGAAGAATAAGGGCTTGATAATAATTTTAATTTGTTAAAGTTACATTAATAAGACTCTGTTATGTACCGTTTACATTCCTCACAACATCCAATCCAAAATCTCTTGAAACTCTACCACTAATATTTCTTACTCCACGAGCTCCTTGTATATCTCACTTCAATGATACCATTAGAACTGGCCTATATCCAAAACGTCTACTCGATTTTCTTTTATCATTAAACTATCATACCCCCTAAAATAACATGGAACAAAAACTCTATTTATTGATGAAACCAAGACATGACTTGGTTATTTTCTCCCACTATATCATTTCAAACTTTCAATTTGTATAATGATAATCCCCCATCATAGATAATATTACTAAACTTTTTAGACCTTTTATAAGTGATTCCAATTGATAAAAATTTCTAAAGTCTTTATCTCCAACCTATTATAAAGAAACATGCATGGGACTTGGGGTTGTTCCAATTTTAGAATTAGTGTAGATATGGTCATTTTTTGAAAGAAATTACACATGATAAACAAATAAGCTATCCACTTATAAACATGGATTATCTCCTTAGGAACCTTTCCCAAATGAAAATTGAAAAAATTTGATCCACAAGGTATTATAAATGTTTAATCAGACCCATAACATCTTTTACCTCTATTCACTCCATAGAAAAATCCATAGGTATACTTTGGATCTAAGACATACCCATGGATCATTTATACGTTTCTTTAGTTTTTATTCATATTCTGAACCTCCAATCCACAATACTAAATTTCAATGTTCCATGTATAACCCTATCAAAATATTAAAAAAATCATTAATAGATTTTCTGAAATTCCCACTTATTTTGAGATATTTCTAATATGTTTCAGATCTTTTTCACTTGGTAAAACTCTTTTTGTGTTAATTTACCTTTACCATGGAAATTTCAATTTAACCCTTTGTTTCTAATTATTATAAAAAAATGTATAAAAATTTATTTTCAAAATTTTAAATTATGATTTAAAATATGGAAAAATTAATCAAATAAAATTTCTAAGGTTGATAAAAATTAATTTTAATATTAATGAACATAATGTGTAAAAATACATTTTTTTAGAAAAAAAAGTATTTGGAAGTATCAAAAGTTATTTATCATAAAAATAACAATGTTATTGATTTTTAGCGAAATAATTAGATAATAATTAAAAAATAAGTTTTATATGGATTAAAAAAATCCAAAATTGAATTTTACCTAATGAAATCAAAAATAAAATAAAAATATAATTATTTTTATTAGAATAAAAGATTACTTAAGTTTTAAAATATTAGACATGGGTTTTTAAAATTAAAAAAAAGTATTTTAAAATGAATAATTTTATTCCTCAAATACATTATCCATTAGAATTTTTTTATAAAAATTTAATGATATTCTTAGATCATGAAAAACAAACTCAATACTATTAATAAAAACTAAAATTTTCACTCTTCAACTAAAAATAAATTATTTTAGTAAAATTTAAAACATTATTTGTAATTTAATTTTTTTCAAGATGAATTCAAAATGTATGTTTATTTTAATATATTAAAATTTATAAATTTATAAATTTATCTATTGAAGAAAATTACTAAATTAAAAGAAGTAATTTTTTTATAGAAAATTTATTCTTTCAAATATTAACTAGAAATATTATTATTTTATTTCAATTAATCAGTAAATTGGAGTTAATAAGTAATCAAAATTTGTCCATATAATATTTTTTATCTAAATAAATCAATCATGTATAAAATTCATTTTTAGCACTAAAGGATATTACTAGTTATTTAGCTACATCAATTGAATTTTATTAAAGCATTAATATTTTAAATGAACTTTCTTTTGCATTAAAATTTGAAATGATAATTTTTTAAAATAAAAGTGATATTTAAATAAATTATTATATTAATATTTAATTTTTTATATTATCCTAATTTATACTCACATAACTTCTCATGATTATAGTGTAAGTGATATGTATAGTTTAAGCTCTTGTGGTAGTATGTGTAACTTCCCTTATACGATTCTTTCAAGTATCATCAACTCAACACTATCCAAGAACATTCCCCTGTAGGTTTCCTTATAATAGAATGGCTTTGTGAAAGGCCGATATATACAGGGAGATATCACCCGAGCTCAGAAATTCTTAGAGATATCAACTTCAAGACCCATGAATCAAACATGGAATTAAAGCTAGATATGAATAAACCATATGAATGAATGGAATGTAGATTCATCAATAAGGTACTCTCGAGTATGGGTCTCTCTTCCTGGGATAAAAAAATCATTTTTAGATGTGTTATCTCCCCATGTATGGTTTTGTATTTCATGTGCATGTCTCATGGAATTTTTAAGGCTAATCCTGGGCTTAGGCAAGGGGACCCCATCTCCCTATCCATTTTCATTCTTATGAAAGACACCCTCAGCGGGATTATCAATAGAAGGGTATGTATTATGAATATCCTTTAATACCGTATAAAAATAAACATTACCTCTATTTTCTATTTTATGTTTTCAAATTATTCAATTTTCATCACTAATTCTAGTAGGAGATTAGTTCATGGTATCAACAAAATTCTAGATGAATATTGCTACTGGAGTGTCCAAGTGATCAAAAGACCAATGAGCAACCTCAATATCTCCTAAAATGAAACAACAGGAAGGTCTCCTCCCTATGCAATGATTTGGACATTCAAAAAGGTTATTTTCCATTTGATTATATTGGCACACCGATATCCTCATGAAGAACCCACATTTGTGACTTCGACCACATTGTGAACAAGAAAACGAGCCACATGTTCAACTGGAGTAATCACTACCTATCATTTTGGGTATGTATGACCATAGTAAATAGTGAATTTTTGTTTTTTCCAATCTATGCTCTCTCATACAACAAGGTACTAAAGGGGGTCATTTCTACCATTGATAAAATCTTGGCTAATTTCGTATGGGATGCACTATCAAAATGTAAACACCATGGGACCTTATGGAGAAGTATGGAGAGGTCTATTCATAATGTTGGGATTAATGTGAGAAACCTAGTGGACTCTATGACCTATATGAATGTAGATATCTCTTGGGAGATCATGGAATAATGCACTCTCTAGGGTAATATCAAGTCCTATAAATGCATTGGGAATGTGGAAAATGGTAGTTCCCACACATACCCCATATAGTCTATGATTTCCCTACTCATCCTGACACTCTGTCATCACTCACGATGGATAGTGGGAGAAGATAACATTCACTTCTTGCATCAAAACTGGGTGGGTTACATGTTTGGCTTCCTAGGGTGCCATGATCCATTGATTTCCTTTAAAGATTCTAATATGCATCCACGTTTTATCCAATCTATTCAGGATGAGAAATAATTAGAGGTATTTGATCTTATTGGCATCAATACTGAACCAGAAAGATGCGGGTTTACACCTCCAACTTAGGTTCCTTCACATCA
Organism: Viscum album; assembly: GCA_963277665.1. Classification (NCBI taxonomy): domain Eukaryota; kingdom Viridiplantae; phylum Streptophyta; class Magnoliopsida; order Santalales; family Viscaceae; genus Viscum; species Viscum album. Next base: position 1,080,455,943 of record OY728134.1, on the reverse strand, counting down.
AGGGACTTCTGATGGATTTCTATTCAATGGGAGCAGTGGGATAGCTAGAGTAGCATGATCTGGTGCAATAAAGTTCCCAAAAAATATAACTTTATAACATGGATTTTAAGGAATCATGCAGTTCCTATGGATGAAAATGATAAAAATATGGGTTTAAATCTCACTTTGAGATTCCACTACTACAATACCCACCTGTAGGAAAATAAAAAACACCTCTTCTTTAAGGAAGAATGGACCTAGCAGTGTGGAATTTCATTGGGTATTTCATCACTCCATCCTACCATGATCTTCTTGGCACCACTTTCTTCAATAAATGGTTTCATGGTATGAATGGTACAACATTGAGAAAACTATCAAAATCTATCATTCTAATTTCATGATGCTGGTTTATATGGAATACTAGAAATAAGGATAGGTCTGAAGGAATATTGTCCATGGGAAGATCCATCATAATGATAAAAAAGTTCCCTCCTAGTCAACGTGATAAGTGGTATAAAAAACTAGCTTGATGTTCCCTCCCTGAGATTTCTATAGGTAAGTGCATCTTCGATACTTCTTATCAATGATGGGGCTTAGGGATAGTGGGTGTGAAAGAAACCACCAATTTCTAGTTTCAAACTCATTTTAGATGGCTTGTATAATATAGGATTCATGTGAGGTTGAGGATTCATTCGTGACTATCAGGGCAGTGTCTTACTAGCTTTTTCTACCTACTATGGACAAGGTAGGTTGATCTAGGAAGAATCCAAAGCCATGCTTATAGGGATACAACTATATGACTAAAAGAATATATCTATTTCTATGTTGAATCTGATTCCATGATCATTCATGACTCTATGAATGGAAAAGTGTCCACTCCCTAGTGGATAACCTACATCATCAAAAAATGTAGATACACCCTTGGAGACAACATCCTAGTGGTCCATACGTGAAGGGAGGGGAAAAGGGTAACAGATCATCTCACTTACATGGTAGTAGCGGATTAGGTCCCTAGAGTCACATGTTTCCCCAACACCCTTTTCTTGAAACCAAAGGGGGTTAACCTGATCATAGGGGATGAACCTTGCCTCCATTACTTTAGGCCTCCCAAGGCCTTGTTGATTTTTTTCCTTGTTTGGTCCCTGTTTGGTAGTACTCCCTTCTTTATTAACAAATATTTATGATTATGATGATATATAATTCCTAACAATATTTCAACAACACTATCCTGGGTAATATATTAAAACAATCCTTTTTTCATATAGTGGACATATCCCCAAATTTTGAGTTAAACCATTTGAGATAAATATCTCTAATGATTGAGTGTCATGAATCCTATCATATAATTAGTATTCCTAGAGAGTCATTTTACTCCTTGTAGTGAAATATGGTCATAGTTTGGTTAGAAATATGAAATGTGATTTCCCTGTATTTTCAATTAATACAGATTCAATGAGAAGATAGAAAATACTATCTTAAAATTTTATTAAATTCATCTAAATGAAGAATTAACAAGATTCAAGTAATCAACATTTATCAACTTGTGACAAAATAATCATACAAAAATAAGTTTTTATAAATAATCAATTAATTAGGTTGGTGATTTATTTCTCTAAGAAAACTGTCAATATAAACTAGGGTTTCTAAAATCCAAATCGAGAAATTAATCCACAGCACTTGGGTGAAGGATATGTGTCCCTTAATTTTCATGATGCACTTTAGTGGAAGTCTGAAAGAAAAATTCATACATGTTTCCTTGTTCATGGATGGTTTTTATGTTTTTCATCATTTTTATCCATTGGACTAGGTTATTGTTTTAGATAAAGATCACGTTTCTCACATTTTAGACACTGAACTATTAGTGGTTCATTACGATGATCTCTGTTTCCCTTCATCATGTCTAGTGAACTCTTAATTTTTCTTATATAATTTTATACTCTATGACCTTATTTTATACACATAAAACATTATATATTTATTTTAATATAACCCCATAGGCACTTTATCCCATGTTATTTACATTTAATAACTTGATTTTTGTAACGAACAGCATAATTTCGGGTTTAAAATTTTCAATGGAATTTGATTTTTTTTTCATTATAGGACTATTATTTTTTAGAATTAGTGCTCATTATAGAGGTATGGATGTTTTAATTTATTAAAAAAATATTTTGGATGTGTTTTTAGCTCATTTTTTGGATAAGTTATTTGTATATTATCAGAGGAGGGATTAGGTTGGTCAGGGAAGAAACAGAGGCACCAGGAAGTTGGTGTCACTCCACTGGCTAATTTGGGGGGTTAGTAGACCAACAACTTTGTTGGAATGAATGTCTTGCTAGTGGGGTTTTTTTAATTCTATTTTAATCATTGTTAGTCATATAATTTATTAGTAATTACCACTAAAGTTTTAGGTAGAGAACAGGTCTTAGTGAGGCCATTTTTCAACTAATTTCCCCCCTTTCCTCTCATTGATCCTGTTTTGAGTGGGAGTGATTCCTTAGGTATTGTGATGGGGATTCACTAGAAGTTCACAAAATTTATTACTTTTTTGATTCCCCCTTTACTGTGTTTTAATTTCTAGTGACTTAGGCATTGGTTTGGATGATTATTTCACCATATCATGTTGAAATTGACTAAGCATGATGGGGATTCACCTTTTCATGTGAAGAGGACATCCCAAGACATTTTCTGCACACCATCAGTATTCCTTTTAGTTAAGGAATGTTAGTTGATGAATTTAATTGATAAATTTAATTTAATTTTATTTAATTGATGATATAATTTGTTTATGGTGATATGTTTTTCACCCAAAAGGGGGTCGTGGAGGTGTAAAAGACCTTATGTGGGTTGTTGGTCATGGTTTCAATGCGAGGTTTTCACTTAGGGATTTTTTTACTGATTATACCTCTTTGGTTTGAATTAAATAAATAATTATAATTGTTTATAATTATTTATTTATGTTTTTTTTGAATGAGTTATATTTTTTGTAGTGTTTTAAGTTCATGGTTGGTTTGGGAGATCTTGGTGAAGGCATGCGTAGGTTTACTAAGTCCCTTTATAAGGCTTGATAGAGCTTAGTGTGGGGTTATCGAAATGATTAAGGTCAATTTCTATTTTAATAAAAGTTCATATGAATCTATATACAATAGTGTACATGATTGTATATTTTAATGGGTTTAGGAAAATTTTTAAGGATCAAAAGTTCCCAGGTTAGATGAGATAGGATGACCCTAGGCATCTTATTCTTAGAATTAGAGATCTTTAGCACTTTGATGTTTTTGGATTTCCTAGAGACTTGGTATAAAATTTGAAGAGGGTACTAGTGAACTAATTTAAGATTTTAGGAGGGTCTAGAGGTGTGAGATGAGTCACAGGAATGTTCTTAGTGGTTTCCTTGGGGCTATCTAGGTAGGCATGAGGGGTTTGGGGTCTGTTAATAGAGGACAGACTGTCGTATGTCTCATGGGTGATAGGAACAACCTCCTAAGACCAGACATGTGTCATTGAATATGAGGTGATAAATAACATTATATTAGTTCATGGTTTTGGAGGATTAATCACATTTCCTTAGGCCAGTGGGTTGATATGTATCCATTAGGAGATGTGATATGGGACCCAGGTATGGGTTGTGCGAATTATTCAGAACATGGCATTGGGACGAATTTTTTTTGGATTTAATGTATTGAGATATTACCTAAGTAGTTGGATGGAATGTGATGAGGAAATAAATTGAGGTTGGAATAGAACTATCTTCCAGGTTTAGGGTTATCCTTTTGATAGTTTCATCACTCGTAGGTAATAGGGTTGTGGTGGTATTGATGATAAAATACTGAGGGGTTAAAGAGGACCTTGTGGATGCCATTTTGGGCGAGTTAATATGTGTTTAAATGAGGTTCTAGGTATCCAGAAACTATCAACATCGAATCATCTAGTGAGATGAGTGATGGGATGTGGCCTTTTTGTCTTTTTCTTTAGGGACCCTTCCTTGAGGTGGCTTGGTTCAGGAAGCTTGAGGTGGCCTCCCTAGAGTATTCAAGGAAGGTTCAGGGTGCTGATAGACCTCTTCTAAGTTCTTGAGGATGGGTAAATGTTCTATTTCAACATTCCATAGATTATTTAGGAATGTTTATGACCATTCCATGTTCCTTCAGGTATCGGGTCAGGGGCCTTTCCATGTGTGGCTTGTGTTGGTGTGATGGACCTCCCTAATGTCTATGGGATGGGTAAGTATATTATTGTTCCCTAAAGATAGGGTATCAGGTAAAGGGAATTTCTAGATGTGTATTAGGTCAATGTGAAAATTTTTTACATTTCCATAAGCGGATTGGGTTCAGTACCACCCTAGAGATAGGTCATGGGATGATGATACAAGATTGATGGACCTCCCAATTATGATTAGGGAAGGGTCAATGATTTTGTATGTATGATCATTCCCAATGTCATTAAGAATTGGGTTGAGGTTTTTCATCGAAACCTACCCTGATTATATGATTATGGGTTGGGAATAAATATAATGAAATGAGGCTAATGATGGATTTTCATATGGTGTTGAGGCAGGTATGGTCAGCGCCAGGGTGTCCTAGTTAGGACACAATGACATGATAGGCATGTGTACTTCATAAGGTGTTGCAGAGGCCTGATTCATGCATGAAGAATCAACTAGAATGTTTATTTTATTTTATTTACTCATTCATACACATGAATATGAAGTTATAATTTAGGGGTTCTTGGTGATAACCTACTGAGTTTTTTCTTATTCCTTGTATGAACATCTTAGTGTGCATGTAGACCCCAAGTCTATATTTTAGGTTAGAGAATAATATGTGTAGTAGATCTGGCTAGGATATCTTGACATGTTTGTGGATATAGTTTGTGTGAGTCCTTAGGATGGATGTAGGTCTAGTGGTCATCTCATATATTTTTTCTTTCATTTTTCATTTGAGATCATCCTAGTGAGTGATTAGTTTCATGTTCTGTATGACAACCTCATGTATTTTATCACCTTTCTTTTATTATTATGCATACTCTTGTATGAATTGAATATTATTTTTATTATATCTACTATTTTATAACTCTTTTTTGATGTCATAATCTCCCCATTGTTTGTATTTTGTCCCCTCAACTAGTCAATATCCTCTAGAGTATGGGGAGGCATGGTTAAGGCCATGTAGAGACCCCAGCTCTGGGAAGTGAGGAGCAACATAGGTTTGGGCATAACAAAATGGTATCATTGTGTTTTTTTTTTGTTTTATGATTTTGGGAGATGGTAGAAATATGGTCCATGGGTGTGTTGGAGCCTATTAACTATACCAAACTATCATATTGAGAACACCAGATCCGGTCGGAATTCTAGATTTCTAGGGCATGGGATTGTAGTTCTTGCTTTCTAATGTTATGATATTATGATTTCAACCTGGGTGAGAGACATTGATTTTTTATGTTTATGGTTTATTGTGATTTGGATCTTAAACCATTGTAAAGAGACCCATGTTCATCTATTGGATCGATGGAAGGATTTCATGTACTTGCATCATAGTTGGTATATAGGATTCACATGGAATATATGTGCTTGCCTATGGATGTTTATTGATTACAAGTCCACTTTTTAATGTGTCAACAACCACTTATGTAGTGTTTACCCTCACAACTTGTTTGTGTAATTCTACTCACCTGGGATACATTTATTTTATTTTGATGGAAGGTTATGTGTATCCTATATAGGTATGTGTCTAAGTGGTGGAAATTATGTCCATTTTCTAAGAGATCCATGGAGACCCTCTGTGGATTGGTTTAAGAATTAGATTCCTAGAGATAGATTTATGAATCAAGGGACTCTAGAGTGTTTTTTTAGGATGATAATGGATGTAACCATGAAATATGAACAATTATTTTGTTTAATAAAGGAAATAGAAATAGATTTTGGTTGTTATCAATGGATAGTTTTAGAGGTAAGAACTAGTTGGGTGTCTATACTGGTGGTTTTGGTTATGATTTTTGATAGAATAGTCAGTTTTTGGATATATAATGAGGATTCAGGAATGATGCATGGTTGGTGGGTGGTCATGTGTTATGACTAGGAATAATTAGATTCCCAATTTTGAAGAGGAGTATTGAGGGTACTTCAGGTTGGATGATACTTTCTTGTGTGTGGGGGATGGTTAGTGGTTTGAATCATGATCCTGGATTAGATGTACGAGACTCACATGAACATGAAATGGTTTTCTTGATTGGGTTGTATAAGAGCATGTGTCTATTGGGACCATTAAGGCTAGATTAGATAGTAGGCAAGAACTTGTGAGAGGGTAGTCATTGGATCAGTATACCTTGATATGAGGAGAGTTATCATTGAAGGGACCATTGGGAGAAGTATCAGTGTGTAATGGAAGGTGTGCTAAGATTTAACATAGTTCATGGGGTAGTGAACAGGAAATGTATGGGTATGTTGGGAATATTTTTGGTGGGGGAATAATCAAGTGGTGTGGTGTGGAAATGTGGTGGTGGTTTTGATTCAGGTTTATACTAAGAGTGAGGTGAGCGATGTGTTTTGTAAGACACGTGCATGCCTGAAAACTCTAAACATTTAGTGAGAAATGTGAGATTTCCCATGGATGTATGATGTGATGTTGGTGATAGATTTATATTTCAAGGTATGGATAATCAATGTTTGGTCTTCAAAATGGGTTATTATAGAGGTGATATATTGAATCAGAAATAGTGAATGATGTGCAATATTGGGACCCAGTTGGGTTTGGTGCTCATAGAATGGTTTGAGGGAAGCCATATAGTGATGATTGAACAATTAGATAGTTGGAGTAGTTGTCCCTTGTCTCTTATGAGTTTTTATAGCAATGAAAATGTTTTTTTGTTAATTTAGAATGGGTGATGGTTTATATTTAGAGTTGTTTCTTAGGTTTAATTGGGTTGTCCATGTACTGTAATTGTGTACAGTGACTGACATAACACAGGCTATGGGGTTCAATGTTTATTTTTGAAGATTATGATAGTGATACTTATATAGTAGAGAGAATTGTATCACTTGCATGTGAGTGATCCTCATTTTGGAATGGTTTTGGATGAGGTGATACCTATCATGGATGGTTATAATGGAACCATGATTCGATTTAATGGGTTAACCCAAGTAATTATAGTTCCTTATTAAAAACATGTTTCAATATTTAGGTGTGGTGTTAGAGGGATTTGGTGTATTATAATAGGTCTCATGGTGTTTTAAATTATTTGAGAATGTATCAAATCATAAGAGGACTACTGCTTGGCGTAAGAACATGGTAGAAGGAGTAGGAAGTTGGTGGACCAACCATGGAAATAGATTAGGATAAAAGTTTAAAATTTAGTGTCAGTGATGGGAGAAATGTTACATTACCTCTAGGAGTTAGTAATCATTATCAGGCTTGAGGTTTGAAGCATTTCAACTGAGGTAACTGATCAATCAAAGAAATTTCAGTTGGAGGTTTCACTGGTTCTCTTGTATGGTTTCAAATGAAATGAGGATGGAACCATGTTGGGAATATCATGTTGTATTTAATAGGTGTGGAATTGAGGTTAGACCATATGTTTTTGAAAAATATGATGTATCTAGGATTGGTTTTTTGAGTTGTGAAGTTAATTCATGTTTTGAATTCGGTGTTGGAATGTAGTTTGTGCAAGGTGAAATGAAAAATTAATTTGATCGAGACACATGGTTATAAGATTACCAAAGCATATCAAGAATGAAAATAATTATGTAGGGGAGTGTTTAATGACCTTGAGTCATTAATGGTTGGAAATTCCCAATGGAATTTGATTTTTCCTAGTGTTAGATGATTATTTTTTAGAACCTGTGTTCAAGATAGATCTATGTATGTTTGGTCATATTAAAATAAAAATTTTAGACATTGTTTAGAGATTAGGTGGTGTTCGGGTGCTCGAGAGATCAATGGAGGAGGGCATGAGGTGGTCGGGGTTGTAGCAGAAACACTGACTAGATGATTGGGTGGGAAGTAGCCCATCAACCCTAATGGGATCACCTATTAGCCTCTAAGACCAGGCTAGCTAGCTAGTAACCTAATGAAAAGTTTATAGGACTATTCTGAGGGTGTTTTAATCAGGGTAAGACTGATAATTTACCAGTCATGCCCACTTGGGTTTTTGGTAGATATGGTGTCTGAAGAAAGATATTTCTTTGCTTATTTCCCCCCTTTCCTATCCTTGAACCCCTTATGAGAGGGACTAAGTTTGAGTGTTTTTTATAGATATTTGATGTAAGTTCATCCATTTACATTTTTCATTGATTCCCTGTTTTTTGAGTTTTAATTTTTGGTGGCCTAAGATCGTGTTTTAGTATCGATTTCACCAAATCAAGGTGAAATAATATGATCTTTAGGAGGATTTAATTTTTCTTGTGAAGTTGGGATTTTGAGACGTTGTCACCACGCCATTGGAATTAGTTTCTTTAATGTTATGTTTATTAATACATTTAATTGGGAAATTAAATTTAATTTAATTAATGATATAATTGGAGGTTCATTATAGGGAATTCACATTGAAGGGTGTTAGGGAGGTATGACAGGCCTTCTGCCGGTGGTTGGTCATGGATTATCATAAAATTGGTGTACAATGAGTTTTTCTAAGATTTTGTTACATTCATTTAAATTAAATAATAATTTATAATTGTTTATAATTAATTAGTTATATAATTTATCATGATTTAGATACCCAAGAATATGGGAGATTCATAGTTGTCTTGGTCAATATTGGTGGAGGAATGTGTGGGCTTTGGGGGCTCTTGGATGAGGTTCTATGGAGTTTAACGATGGGTTAACTCCCTGTTCAAGGTTGGTGGACCATTTAATATAGTTTAATATATATATCTACACATGAGCCTACATGACTACATATACGCATGGTTTTGGGAATTTATTTAGGGTTTATATGTTCCTTGGGTAAATGAGATAGGATGGTATTAGGCCTCCTATGCTGGGAATATATTCTCTTGAGCACTTGGATGTTTTGGGATCACATGATGAATTGGTGTCTAAGGGGTGGGGTGTCACTGATCAGAACAAAACCTTGTGAGGATCCCAAGGTCTGAGATGAGTCACGAAAATGTACCTATTGGTTTATAAGGTTATATTTGGGCATTAATGAGGGTCCTGGGTCTGATTGATGATAGAAAAACCACCATATGTATCAAAAGTGATGGAAAACCCCTCCTAAGTTCAAAGGTGAGTCTTAGTTTACAATGTACGTAGGATAATAAGTACATGGATTTGGATGAAGGAGTGAGTTTGATTTATATTATTTCCTTAGTAATCTCCCTTAGGAAATGAGAGACAAGACCCGGGTGTAGGTCATGTGAATTATTAAGGACATGGAATTAGGATGACTAATGGGGTTGGAAGCGATGTCTTGGGTTGGTCCCTGGGTAGAAGGACTAGGCATGCTAAGAAAATTTAGTGAGTTTGGACTATAACTTGAGGTCTGAGTTAGGGTGAGCCTTCAGGAAGTGATGCCACCGGTTGGTGATGGGCTTGAGTTAGTACCAATAAGCAAAGACTGAGGTGGGTCTAGAGGACTGAATAGAGGTCCTATCGAGCGAGTTGAGATGGGTTTTGATGAGTGTCTGGGTATCAAGAAACTAAAACCTTGAGATCAGTTGGTGAGTTGATTAATGTGTTGTGTCCATGTGAGCTTCTAGTTAAGGGAACCTTTTGTAAGGAGGATTGTGTTTGTATTCTTGATATGACCTCCTTATAGATTATAGGAATGGTTTGGAGTACAGATGGGCCTCTAAAATATTAATGCGTATGGTTTGGTGTTCGAGGTGACCTTACCCTAGAGGATTGGGTCAGTGAATTACATTTCCCTGTTCATTCAATAATCAAGACAAGGAACTTATCATGCTTGGCTTGGGTCTATGTGATGGAACTCCCTAGTGTATTCAGGCATGGGTCGGTAGATAATTATGCCCTGATACTTGTATATCGGGTGATGTATATTTTCAAATGTTGATTGGTTCAGTGTGTATGAATTGGACCTTTCATTGATCAAATTGGGTCAAGGAGATCCCTAGGATCTGAGTCATGTGATGATGTGAAGAGACTGATGGAACTCCTTAGAGGGATTAGGGATGGGTTATGTCTTTTGAATATATGACTCTTACCAGTTTCTTTGGGCATCGATTCATTTTTTTGGACTATAAACTAACCTGAGTTTTTAGGTATGTTTTGGGAATTAGTATTATGACATGAATCCAGGGGTTGATTCTGACATGGCTTTAAAGTAGGTATAGTCAAGTTCGGGGTGGTTGGGATAGCACCTGATGACCTGACGAGCATGTGTTCCTCATAGGGTACTATGGAGGCCAGGTTAGTGCCCTATGAACCATTATTCATATTTAATGTAATTAGTTTCTTCATGAAAACATGGGTTTATGAAGGTGTATATTAGGGGTTCTTGAGGGAACCAACTGAGTTTTATTCTCACACATAGAACATGAAACTCAGTGTGCATGCATACCTTATTTCTAAATTTTTAGTTATGGCATAGGACATGAAGTGGATAAGGTAGAGACATCTTGATGAGTTTATATATACATGTTGTGTGAGGATTGGGGATAATAGTCGGGCTAGGTTTAATCTGTTATATTTTTTCACATTTTTTTGGATCAGATTAATGGGTGATCTGTTATTTGGTTTGTATGAAGAAATCATGCATGTTATCACATAAATTTATTTATTATGCATAATATGATATGATGTGGATATTATTCAGTTATTTTTACAATTTTATGAATCTAATTCAACTACATAGTCTCCCAGTTGTATAGATTTGGCCATCACCCTTTTTTAGTAACCTCTAGAATACAAGGAGGCACAATTTAGGATATAGAGTGATCCCAACTATGGGAATTTATGAGTGGAATAGGGTGGTGTATTAAAATTTTTATTTCCTCTATAGACTTTACAACAAGAACATTCATTAAACTATGTCATTATATTCTTTGGTGTATTTGAAAATTCAAGTGGTTACTCATAATCAATGATAGCTGGTTAGGGATAATAATAAATCTTTTCACCAAAACCATTATATCATTCCATTTTTCATTTTTTGAATCTTTATATTTACCATTGAACCCATTGTTAACTCTACTTCTCCTTTCACCAGCGATTATTAAAAACCTATAGGGAATACTTGAGTTGTGAAAAATTAACATCCAAATAGAATTATCGTAAATAATATAATGAGAAACTCAACCTCAAAATGTATTACTCTTCAATACCATCACATTATCTTTCAGTTCAACAATAGTTCACTCTTGGTTAAATCTATTTTTTATATTGAGATATCTCATACATCTTAACCTAATTTCCATATATAATAATTCCTTTATAATGTCTCAGAAATATAATGTAACGAACCAAAAAATATACCTTGGGAGAGTTAAAACCCCTGTACAGTTAGGCCTCTTTGTTGTGCTCTAAGTGATGATTATGTTAATACCCAATACACCACTTTTAGGGTTATTACCCTTAGGTACATTTATTTTAGAGCCTATAAAAACTTGTAATATTTAGATAGGGATGTCATTGAGAGTAAAACCAATAATATCTACATAAAAATTAGGATACTATACTATTATTTCAAAAATATATAAGGTTTTAATGGAAGTTGTCTCATCATAATTTCCCACAATAACCAAACTCAAAAAACTACTAAAAATTTCCCTGATATAAACTGAGACACCCAATACCCACATTCCCTTTTCTAGTCATATAGAATATAAATTACATAATAACATTTCTTCCAACTGAGATGATTAAAGCTAAACATATCTTTATTTTACATCTTTTACATAATTGATACATTAAATATCATAATAATCACAAAATCCTAATAATTAATTGTTTAGTGTCTTTGAGGATCAACTATAAAAGAAACATATTTTTAGTATACATGTGAAAATTTATATGTAATCAAGACATGCCCAACTCCCCTCAAGACTTCTCAAAAAGTTATAATCATATTCATAACCAAGGTAATATAAATATGGTAAATTATTGATCCCAAATACTCAATTAGGGTAAAATTATCAATGAATTGTGACTGTTAAACAAATAAGAAAACATGGATATAGGATATATATCTGACTAAAATTTCATGGGATCAATAGTGAGAATCCTAAACATTGTTAGTGTATTATGAATCATGATATATAAACATATGTACATAAAAAGTTAATGAATAAGTAATAATATAAATAACATGTCTTAGAATCATTTAACAATAATCTTGAATTATGGAAGCATAACATAAGAAAGTACAATATCATATAAATAAGGAATAGTTATAAACATAAAAATTATAAAATTATTTGAACACCCATGAATCCCCTGATTTATATTTTGATAACCTGTGATTACCACACTTTATGTTGTGACCAAAAAAATGATGTATTTTCTTTATATTACGAGAAAACCCATTATTACCAAGACATTCACTGTGAAAAAACCCATGATGTCCACACTTCATTATCTTAAGGGATATAAAAATTAACCAATTCATTTTAGGGTGATATTTTTACCCTTACATCATAACCTATACACATGTGTGACACTTGAAATAAATCATTCATCATATCATAAATAACCCATTGAAAGAAAATTGGTTTCATAAAATATTCCAAATGGTATCATAGGATAGGAATTCAAGTTATAGATTGATTGATAAAAAAAATTAAATCACCCAAAATTAGTATATCATAAAATAATTAAAATGGAGATTCATAAAACATATTTCAATAAAAAAATTATATATTAGAGTTAAATAGGAAAATTTAAGGGAAACATAAAAGAGTCACCAGAAAATATTTCTCAATATTGTTTTAAGTAGTAGAATATTACAGTAACATTTAAAATATCATATTTGAAACCTTTAAATGATCAATTTTTCAAATGTTAATTAATATGAAATCTTAATAATGTATCCTTAAATAATAAAATTCCTATTTCTCAAATTAAATATGGAGTGAGAGACAAAATTTAAAATAAGGAAACTAAAATCCTTTTCCATAATTTTAAAAATACCATATTGGAATCAAAATCATAAAACAAGAGATAAATATTTAATTTGAAAAGAGGCCAAGATAATTTTAAATATCACTACAAATATGACATATTTGGATTTAAAAATAATAAATGGGAATATAGGAAGAAATATTGACCATGGATATGGAAGAAAAAGAGATCAATTGGATAGGATGGAAGTTATTTTTAACATCCAAGAATTTTATGATGAAAGAAATCCATTAATATAATTCCTTGGTAAATAAGGAGTAAATGAATTATAATACCATAAAATAAAATAAAATAAAACTATTCTAAATCCTTATTCAAAGGGTAACAATTATGACACAATAAGTGATTTTGAGTTATGAAAACCCCTAACCATTACTCTTGAATTCTATAAAAGTCAGTTAATATTCTATATCATAAACGTAACCATATTTATCACATTTTTTGTAAAATTAATCATATAAATTAATAATTATAATATTTAATTATAATAATTCATTATATTTACATTAGATAGTCAATGAATATTTTCATTATCAAGTTTCATTAATTTAATTCATTTCACAAATTTTTTATAATGGAGTCATCGAACACCGTCATTTGATATAAAGTCAATCATTACTTGATTATTTAATAGAGAATAATATACGATAAATAATTATTAAAAAATTCATACAATTATCCCCTAATAGTTTTAGTTATTATTTTTTACGATGAAAAAATTAATAAGAAATTTTTGATAATGTTGTAATAAATGAAAGGCGGTATCATAATTAGGGAATTAAATATTAAAATTTTGATACATAAACCATAATAAAAAATTATTTTCATAATAATATCATATTTATTCATTAATTAAATTTATATAACCATCTATGTATGGTTTTCATGAAAAAATAAATATTTCGCTTCAAAGAGGTGGTAGTCTGTGCATACACACAAAGTAAAATTTCATTTTTCGTAGAATGAGAGATAGGTAGGATATGATTTTTCTATTAAAAATATAAAATGTATTGTAAATAAAATATTTATTAATTATAAAACCTTTTATAACCCTAAATGTAATGAATTTATGAAAAATTAAATATGTCACATTATGGAGGTCGTATTCCACACATACACAAGCATGGCATTATATTTTTTAAGGAAAATGGTATATAATTATTATAACATTGAAATAATAAAAATTTAATATATTATTAATACTGATGTAATTATAGTATGATGGGAAAATGGATTTTTTGGAAACGATTGAGAAGAAAATGGTTAATAAGTGGTGAGTACACACATTGAGGGTTTGAACATCCTCTTAGAGTCCCTCTTGGGAATGAAGGATTTGTGGATTTCACATGGATTATGGGGACATAAAAATTGAATAGGGCACTAAGAAAAGTAAAAAAAATGATATATTGTCATGAGTAAATAAAAGGATACTTGGAGGGAATTACTCTTTTTGTAAATATAACCTCTTAATATAAAATTAACACATGTTTCACATGTTAAGTGGATTCAAAAGTGGAAAATAATGGAAATTTGATAAGATTTGGTTTATAAAAAACTAAACAAATAACAAAAATAAATGTTTATAATTTTTTTATATTTTAATCTTTTAAACTCTCATTACCTTAATTTCCATTTACCATGATAAATATATTTTTAACCATGGAAACTAATTATTGAAACTACAAATGAATAGTCCTTTATTACCTAATTTTTAATTTTTGATTTAAAATATGGAAATAATTTTATCAAAAAAATATGAGGGTGATAAATATTAATTTTAATACTATGAAACTCGATGCGTAAAACCCCTTTAGTAGAAAAATAGTATTTTTAATCATTTAATTTATGTTTATGATAAAATTATCATTTTTTTGACTTACATGAGATTTATTAGTTTACTATCAACAATGTAATAGATATATGAAAAAAAATCAAAATAATAATTATGAATTGTGAAATCATAATATAATTATAAATAATAAATCTGTTTTTATTATAATAATTGATTTCATAAGTTTCAAAATGGTAAAGATAAGTTTTTTAAATTCAATATAGTATATTTTAATGAGTTATTTTATTTCATAAATAAATTTTTTAATGAAAAATATTTTATAAAATTTTTATGTTATTCTTAGATCATGATAAAGTAAAACAATATGCACTATTAATGAAAATTTTATTTTTCATTACTCGCTTAAAAATCAATTATTTCTAAAAAATACCCAAAATTCATCCAAAGACAATTTCAATATGATAAATTTAAAAATAAGGCTTTTTAAAAAAATTAAAATTCAAAAATTATTAATTTTTTTCATTAAAGAAAAATAAAAAATTTAAAGAAAAATATATTTTATAGAAAAATATATTTTTCATTTATTAATTGATCTTATTGTTATTTATAATCAATTTTTAATTAAATTAGTTCTAATATATTGTTATATTTCATCAAAAATATACTTTGATTCTAAAAAAAATACAATATTAGAAAAAAAATATTCTTATAATAAATTGAAATTAATAGTTATTTAGCCACGTTAATTGAATTTAATAAATGTATTAGTTTTCAAAAATAAAAATTATATGTATTAAAAAATTCAAATGTGAAATATATATAATACATGTGAAATATAAATAACTTTTTTACATGTATATACTTTTTTATATCATCCTAATTTCTACTAACATAACCCCTCAAGATAACCATGTATGATATTAGTCTAAGGTATTATTTTATGGAAGTAGTGGGTGGTGGTTCCGCTAGCATGGATCTCATGGAAATTTCAATGGGAATGAAATTCATCTGAAAATATTTTTCTCATATCATAATTGTTAGATTTTGGCTTGATCTTGGTCAAGGGATGACCATAATGAAGATACCTCCTTTCTATACATATAACAGAAAAACATCATTAGGAAGACTCCCACTAATGGATTCCATTAACCCCTTTTTCTATATAAATATCATAAGATTGTTACTTTTGTTTATAAATAATAATTTAAAAGATATATTATAATGGTAAAATTAAATCATTTTATCTTAATTTATCATGGTTTTAGTTTAGTTTTTAGTTTCTTGGGGGGGGAATCTATTAATCATAATATATATTTTAAATGGAAATAAAATAAAAAATCTTTGAACATTACATTAACCCATGATTAAATCAAAAAAATAGGATGGCCATCACCACCCAAACTAGTCCTTCTAGTGAAGTGAATTTTCTTGTTTCTCTACTACTCTACCAAAATGTCATGCCCACATGGAAAACTCTCCTTCCATATTCCACACAATTTAAATCTTCCAAAATGATCATTTTTTTCTACATAAATCATTTTTATAAATTCATATTAATATAATATAGGGTTTTAAACTCTAAGGATACTCCCATGAAAGACTAGTTTAATCCTATGTAACCTTCATCATAGGAATGAGTTTCCTACAAAATTCCCAGCCTTATATGAAACATTTGTACCATATCCAAAAATTCTTCCAGAACATGTAAGAGACTCCCAATACCACTTGAATAGATCTATAATTTCATTTGGTGAAGGTTCCCTAACTTTCATATTGGTTCCATAACTATCATTTTGTAAAGACAAGTTCTAAATGTTCAAGTAACTAAACTAGGAAAGAGTTTTAATTCTAAAAATCATCATTAAATAGAATTCATAATAATATTACTAAGTATAATACTAAGAATAATATTATTCATAACAAGTACATACCAAAATTATATCAGATATGTGTTAAAAAAGGTATATGTGCATAATTTTAAACATTTGTTTTAATATACATTTGTTCTCAAAATATGTTTTACATACATGTAATTTACTTTAAGGAAATTATACATTTGAGTTTTTATGTTATCAAAATATTTATTTTAAACCATATAATTTATAAGGATGTAGTTCAAACCATATTTTAAGATGAGAAAATGTTTTATAAAACCAAATTATATTTAAATGGTTCTATATGAAATCAATTTTTTTTAAGACTCAATGAAAAATAATAAAGTGGTGGTTTTTCAAAACAAAGTATCCAGTTTGGGTTTAAAAATAATTAATCAAAAAATTAAGTTTATGTATCGTAAAATTCAATTCCATTTAAAAAAAATCAGCCAGCACTACACCACTGATTTAAATCCTAACCAAATTTATTTTTTGATAGTCACCACATAACACATGCATAATTAAGTGATAAGCAATGAGTCTGTTAATATTAATAGTAAAATCCATAGGAAGGGATGCTTTTATTCAAGGGGTGGTCACAGTATCCACGTTCCTTACTTAACTCAATAAGGATTTCATTCATATATTCATTAGGAATCTATAAGGGTTAAAAATGAAAACATTAAAGTTAAAAAATAATTATAATCTCCGTAAACTATTTTTTAATAACCTAGGTAATATAAATTGTAGACTTTCCTAGACATATAAATTTTATTTTACAACTCAATTAGAAGTAATCAAATGTAACAAGACCCTATATGTAATTTAGAATCATGGTACACCATAATCACATTATTAGTTTCATCTAGGATGAGGTATAAGTTTAATTATTCATGAACAATGTAAGAACTCAGACCTTCTTTTCAGGTATGTTTTCCTTTTCTAATCATTTTTGAGAAAAAGAGGATTTTCTGGAAATTTCTGAAATACAGGCCGTGTACTTTATGAGTACATGCCGTGTGTTAGCCATGTAATGGCCACACACATGGCCGTGTGGGGTGACCTAGATCCCACCTAAAGCAGAGTATGGAAAAGTCAAGTACACGTCATGTACTTCAAAAGTACACGCTGTTTATTTTCATTTTTTTCACTAAACGTAACGGAGTCTCATTGAATCTCTAGAAAGCTATCCTTCTAGGTATTGTTTGATCAAGAGCATCGTATGGCCCCAGATCATCGACGAACCCCCGAGAGAGTGTCTGTCTTCCGAATCGAACACCATTGGTTGAGTTGGAATCACATCAGGGAGTTCTCCTTTACCCTAGATCACAATCTTCTAATTTCTAATCTCTCATGAGATATCATGGGATGAAAGTTTTAGATGCTTCTATAGATCTACCACGTTTTATTTTGATCCAAGGGCTGACTCCAGAGTATATCGATCTCCCAACACCGAGGTAGGTGGTTTGTGCCTTTCCGTTGAAAGTCTTTGAGTATTATGTGCAATTTTGACCAATACCCTTGAACGGGGTATTGCCTGTTTACCATTTTACCCATATTGATTGTCTTACATGCTTGTATGATTCCATGGAGGTTAATTAGACATGAATAGAGTTTTTTTCTATGATTTAGATGTGTTTTCCCATGCATGTAATTTTTACGACCATTGGGTCCTACTTAGCCTGTTTGGCCACCTTTCCTATTTTTTCCATGCCTAGTTTTGTAGGGTGGATGTTTGTATTTCTGACTTATTTGATATGTTTTCAACTATTTAGCCAAGTAGTTCTATAGGTTTACATTGGCCATGTTACATTACTATGCTCGTTGACCTACATAGGGTTGTGATAACCTAGTGTAGTAGAATATAAGGTGAATTGACCGAGTGATCTTCCTTAGAGATTCTTGAGAACTTTAGACTATAAGGGGAATTGACTGAGTGAGCTTCCTCAGAGAGTCTTTGAACCACTTTGGGCTATAAGGGGAATTGAATGAGTGAGCTTCCTCAGAGAGCCTAGGACCACTTGGGTCTATAAGGGGAATTGACTAGGTGTTCTTCCTTAGAGAGTATGTGACTATTTTAGACTATAAGGGAAATTGACCATGTGAGCTTCCTCCGAGAGTATTTGAACTACTTTAGACTATAAGGGGGATTGACTGTGTGAGCTTCCTCAGAGAGACATTGAATTACATTGAATATAAGGGTAATTGACTATAACGGATTCCTCATAGAGTCTTTATATATTCTTATAACTAAACCAGATGGGATAGGCTATGTGTACTTCACAAAGGGTTACTGTGCTTGATTAGCTATTTATGTGATATGTGAAATTTTTTACTGATGATTACTTTCTTGTTTACTACTTTTTATACTATTACCTGACATATTACTCACTAACTATTAGGCACAGATATTTGGGTGGTTGCCTATTGGGATTTATACTCACACCCTATTTGAGCCATGCTTTTGGGTCCAAACAGATTATATTGCTGCAGGTATAGATAAGGGAAATATCCCTTCTACTTTAGGTACATGACTTGTTGTGGAGCTGGAGAGCATGAGACCAAGCTTAGGCTTGCAATGCTAAGGAGCTATTTATTTCATTATTTTGTACTTTGGTTTAGTACTTTTTGTATTCCATAATTGTGATTTATTTGGATGCTTTCCTAGACATGTGTATCTTGCATCATTATATATAAGTTCCAGCTGTTTATTTATTTTAGTTTCTATTGTTCACTTTTGTATGGATTATTTTTGTTTCCGTTGTTTCTATTATCTTATTTTTCTATGTACTCTTCCAATGATGTCATAGTTTCCCCACTATCACACCTAAGGCCCACACTACTAGTTGACAGCCTCTATAATTTGGGGAAATGCGCTTGAGGCCATCTGACCAACCGGGTACGGGGTGCCTTTGGGTGGCTTCCGGAACCGGGACGTTAAAAAGTGGTATCAGATGTATTATTTTCTTCGTGACTTACTATGTAGAGCCTATATCCAGGGGTAGGATAGAATATTACTTGGAAATAAGCTATTCCCATGAGTAGCTAACCCGTGTACAGGGAAAAGCCGATCTGCCTCATTTATTGTAATTTTTCTGGTTTTCAATTTTACAGTTGATTTGATTTCCCTGTTGGGTGATTCACATGTTTTGTGCTATTACTGTTGATGTTATTGAGGTTTTATTTCTATCTCAACCCGATGAGATGAGGGTATTCCATCTCATGCATCATATAGTCACCTACTAGAAATCACATGTCATGCATTATTTCCATGCCATCTAGGATGAATTAGAGATTGCATGTTGTGGTTATAGATGTTGTGTAGAATATGACTATTGTTGTGATAGATGCCTTGATAAAAATAACTATTGTTTGATAGGGTATTGTTTGGGTAAGGTTTTCTTTGAATGAATTCCAAAATTTTGTTCTTGAGGTGTTATGGGCCCTCATGGACAGGAATTTGGTGGATCATTGCCCTGTTTTCCTTATTATAACTTGTATAAGATGCCAAGATTTGATTCGTGGGGAGTATGGGCCCTCACGGATCAGAATTTGGAACTTTTAATGTTTTTATAAGTGTTTTTCTATGTTCCAGAGTAGTTTCTGAGGCTTAATGTCCGGAAAAACCCAGAATACACACCGTGTAATGTTAAGTACATGCCATGCATTCTTCTATTCGAGAAGAAACTTCTTTTCTTTAGTACACGTCGTGTACTGTAATTACACGTTGTGTAGTCACTAACCGTGTCATAGGTCGTGTGAGCAGAGACATGGGATAGGGAAATTATGGTGGGAACATGACTTGTACGAGTTCAACACGCCATGTAGTATTGACCTTATGTCCGCCCGTGTAACTAACAACACGAACGGATAAATCTTAAGTTATACATGCCGTTTTAGGATTGAACACATAGTGTAGTATGATCCAGGTACTTGGATGTGTCACTAACAACACAGTTCAGTGTTATCCTTTCATGTACACATCGTGTCCTCCTTGAACACACCATGTAGTGTGATCCGTGTGTCAGGTCGTGTCACTAACAACATGGGATAGGAGAATCTTGTCTAGTACATGTCATGTATATCTTGAACATATAGTGTAATCTTCCCTTAAGAGAGTCGTGTGGCTTAACCATGTAGAAGGAATTGGGTAGGGGAAGAGTATTCAAGTACATTTCATGTTTTATAAGAACATTCTGTGTGTTTAGGGTGTTACACGACCAGTTTTAGTAGGAGTACATGCCCATGTGAACGGCTTAAGGG
Source organism: Viscum album (assembly GCA_963277665.1). Classification (NCBI taxonomy): domain Eukaryota; kingdom Viridiplantae; phylum Streptophyta; class Magnoliopsida; order Santalales; family Viscaceae; genus Viscum; species Viscum album. The sequence continues at coordinate 1,080,434,962 of OY728134.1, read as the reverse complement.
AACATGTTGTGTAGTAATTTTACACGCCGTGTAGTCATGTTTTGTGAACATGAAATTTTTCTTCCTCCTGTTCCCTTCTTACGCTTCTAGTTTTCTTTTCTTGATAATATTGATCTAAGGTGTGGAATTGACCAAGAAGAGTAATGCCACTAAGGCATCCTCCAGTTGTACGCCTGTTTCCAAGGGGTCATTAGACATCGGACATGGATGATCAGGGACTTCCATTAGATCCTACAATTGTGTCAGTCTTGGAACCAGCCATTATACATGACATAGGAGCTGATGCTCAGTTTAGAGAGGGCTTCATGAGGATGATGCAGACCTTTCAGGGAGTGCCACCTCCTTCCCTGTCAATGGAAGAATTGACGTGGTTCTTTCAGTAGCAGCATCCTCCAACTTTCTTAGAGGATGGAAGACCCCAGGCTATAGATTCATGGCTAGAATCCATGATGATGATCTTCGGTCATCAGGAGATACCTCCAGAGAAGAGGGTGAAGCTCGCTACCTACATTCTTTGAGACTCCTCCAAGAGGTGGTCAGATGTGATCTCACAGGTAGGGTGCCAGCAGAATATGGCTTGTGATGAGTTCTAGCACATCTTCTATGATTACTTCTATTCAAAGAACTTGAGGGCCGATCGAGCTTGAGAGTTCATGAGTCTAGAGCAGGGTACACTTACTGTTAAGGAGTATTCCTCTCGCTTCACAAAGCTATAGTGTTTCCACCTATTCTAGGAGGTGATGAGTTGTTCCTTCCACAGAAGTTTGAGGATGGTCTGAGGCACAACATCCGATATCAAGTGAACATATTTAGGCTAACTTTGATATCATCTATCGTAAAATAGGTGCTGATCACGGAGCATAATATGAGGGATTCTGGAGCTTTGAGCCAAGGTGGTTCGGCATCCAGAGTTAGTATTCCTCCTACTGATAATAGGAATCTCTACAGGGAGACTGCATGAGTAGATCAGAGTAGGCGGGATGCATCTTCTGGTATCCAGGTGGTATGCTACTAGTGCGGGAGGAGTGGAAATACGAGGCCACAATGCCTGAGAGACCCGGTGGAGTGCTGATCTTGAAGCAATATGGGTCATCTTCAGTGCTTCTGTTAGATCTTTTCACTAGATTTCGGTGGAAGGGGTTCTTTTATGACTCCTCATTTAGCAGCATTACCACCAGTTTCTCACCAGTCTAGAAACTGGAGTTCTACCGACCATTCAGGATGAGGATGACGTCATGGTCGGGGTATCCATTTGCCTAGTTTTTAGTGACAATAATGTGGATCAGCTCAGAGTGATCAGGTAGGGTCACAAGGCTGCTATATAGGCCAGACTATTACAGTGGAGCAGACGTAGCAGGAGCAAGATCCTGGACCCTCTACACTTTGAGGTACGATCTTAGGAGCCTCAGTTTTAGCTTCTCCTCTTTTCAATATAGGGGCTTCCCATAGGATTATATCTATTGGTGTTGTGTAGAGCCTTGGGCTTTGCATCTTTTCTTCTGTCGATATCTTGACTCTAGACACTCTATTGGGGATGAGAACATCTAGTGTTTGTCAGTGAAAGTAGTGCCCTCTTGAGGTTGGTGGGTGTCACTTTCTATGGGAACTCTATGTCCTAGAGATGACAGGCTATGATGTCATTCTTGGAATGGAGTGGTTGGTTTCCTTCCATGCAGTCCTCAATTTCTATCACTGTAGGGTGAGTTTCATATCACCATAGGGTGGATTGTTTCTTCATAAGAAATAATGGGATATCCAGGCAATTAGAGTGGGCCCAGAGCATCATGGGTTAGGAGGAGTTACATCCCATATTTCTAGTATATATCTGGATGACAAGGGGACTTCACAATTAGACTTTCCTCCAGTGGTGGATCATTTTAGATATGCCTTCCTAGAGGACTTTTTAGGTTTTCCTCTGAAGCAAGAGGTAGAATTTTCTTTGATCTTGTGCCAGGAGCAGCATCGGTGTCCATTCCTTTTTATAAGATGGCTACACCAGAGTTACAGGAGATCAAGAAGTAGTTGGAGGAGTTATAGGCAAAGGGTTCCATCTGACTCAGTACTTCTCCTTGGGTTTCGCATGTCCTATTTGCAAAGAAAGTAGACGGTACCCTTAGTCTTTGTGTGGATTATCATAAGCTGAACCAGTTGATAGTCAAGAATCGATATCCTTTAATGAGGATTTATGATCTATTTTATCATCTTTGATGAGCTCGGGTGTTCTCAAAGATTGACTTGAGGTCTGATTAACATCAGTTGCACATTATACCATCTGATATACCTCTCACAGCCTTCTGGAGTAGGTGTAGTCTATATGAGTATATGGTTATGTCGTTCGGTCTCACGAATGTGCCTGTAGTTTTCATGGTACTGATGAACCGAGTGTTCCATCCATACTTGTATTCTTTCATGGTTGTCTTCATGGATGATATCATGGTGTACTCTCACACTCAAAATGACCATGCTACCCATCTTGAGATCATTTTGAGTACACAGATAAAGCATCATTTATATTCTAATATCTAAAAATGCCACTTTTGGAAGGATCATATTCACTTCTTGGGTCATGTTATCTCAGAGATAGGAGTATCAGTAGACACAAATAAAGTTAGAGTAGTAGTTTTTTGGGAGAAGCCAAATAATGTCTTTGAGGTACAAAGTTTTTTAGGGTTGGATGGATACTATAGACGCTTCATTCAGAACTTTTCATGCTTATCAGCACCACTGATGGGTCTGACTAAGAAGGGTTTGATGTTCTTGTGGTCAAATTCTCATGAGTTAGCCTTTTAGGAGCTGAAAGGGAGGTTGACTTCAGCACCGATACTAGTCTTTCCAGATCCGATCAAGATCTATACTATGTACTATGATGCTTCAGGTATCAGGCTGGGAGTTGTGCTTATGCAGGGAGAAGGAGTCATTGTGTACTGGTCTCGGCAGTTGCAGCCACATGAGAGGAACTACGCAATGCATGATCTCGAGTTGGCGGTAGTTGTTCATGCTTTACATTGTTGGATACATTATCTTCAAGGATATAATTTTGTGGTTTTCACTGACCACAAGAGTCTCAAGTACATCTTCACTCAGCGTGATATGAATTTGAGACAGCGAAGGTGGGTTGAGTACCTTCAGTCCTTCGACTTTGAGCTTGCCTACATGCCTGGGAAGGGCAACACAGTGGCTGATGCGATGAGCAGGAGGACTCAGATATAGGAAGTTCAGGAGGCCAGAAGTGAGTGGAAGCTTATGGATCTATTCTCTGAGAAGCATTTGGAGGTGTACGACAGACAGGAGTAGATGTTTCTATCTTCTATAGTTGTTACCTCTACTCTTCATGATCGAGTGAGAATGAGACATCTATCAGATTCAGATGGCCTAGTCCTACAGGAAAGCGTGTCAGAAGAGGACTCTATTACTAGATAGACCATAGGTGAGGATGAGATCTTGTGTTTCCAGGGGCGTGTATGGGTGCTGGAAGACATACGCGAGGAGATAATGTGGGACTTTCATTCCTCAGTTTGGGCAGTTCATCCTGGCATCACCAAGATGTATTGTGATCTACACCATCAGTATTTTTGGCCAGGTTTGAGGAGGGATGTTGTTGTTTTTATCATGAGGTGTTCCACCTGTCAACAGGTGAAGGTGGAGCATTAGCGACTAGCAGGGATTTTGTAGCAGTTACCCCTGTTTCCTCTCTATCATCATTCCTTCTAAGGTTTCATCCCCCTGATTTCTTTTAGTCCTGTCATCTGTTAGGGTTCCAATCTCATTTCTTCCTCCTTTTTCTGGATGATCTTATCTTGGTTTTCAGATTTTTTGGGGCATCTTGTGGGTGCTTGTTTCCCTTTTTGTTGAAGGTTTAAGTGTCGGTGCTTGTTCTCGGTGGCTTGCTGTGGAAGCCTCTCTGCTCGCCCCTCTCTGGACTCCAAGACCACCTCCACCTTCCAGGAGAGGAGCATCCGTTTTTTGTGGCTTTGGTGATGGAAAATTGAAGAGGCAGTGGTGCGGTAGGGTTTACTGAGGCAAATTTGGTGCGACGATTGTGGATTTGTTTGGTCATGATCTTCCCATATGTAGTTTTCTTTGACAGCTCACTGGTCATCATGGAGATTTTCTGTTTCACATTTTGTTGGAGGGTTCCGGTGGATCGTGAGGACGCGGGTGGTTTTTGTTGCTGGGGGCTGATGGGGAAGGTCGCTTCAACATGGCTGATTTAGGAGGCTTGTTTTCCAAGGTTTGATTTTCCCAGTTTCTTCCGGTTGTTGCTTGCCCCTGGTTCGAGGTCTTCTTGGTGTGGTGTTTTGTTCTTTGGTGAGGAAAATGTTCTGTTAATGGCAATTTGTAGATGTGGTGACCTAGGTGAGAATGGGTTGTAGGGCAGTTCATTGATCTTGACTGGATGTTTTTCGAATTTTGAAATTTAAATTTTTGTATCTGGTGGATGTCTGGTCTTTGGTATGGGTGGTATTTGCGGGATATGGTGTTTTGTTTGTCTGATGGAATGTGGTTGGAGTTGTACTAGGTTCACACTTTCCCATTAAAAGTGTCTTTAAAATACAAAAAATATTGATTTTGGATTGTGAGTTGATGTGTAACGACTTCATGATGGATTTCATGATAGGGTTATCGAGATCGCCTCGAGGGAATAATGCATTTTGGGTTGTCATTGACAAAATTATGAAGGTTTCTCACTTCTTGCTGATCAAGGAGACCTTCAGGGTTGATGAGCTGATAAGATTGTACATCCAAGAGATATTATGTCTTCACAGAGTTCCTCACTCCATTGTTTGATACAGGGATACACGTTTTACTTCTCGGGTATGGTAGGGGCTTTAGAAGGCATTGGGTACACAGGTACTTTTGAGGACATCCTATCATCCCCAGACAGATGGCCAATCCAAGCGTATGATTTAAGTTCTTAAGGACATGCTCCAAGCATGAATTCTAGATTTAAAAGTTTCTTGGAATAAGCATATTCCTCTTGTGGAGTTTACCTACAATAATAGTTTCCAAGAAACTTTTCAGATGGCACCTTATATGGCTTTGTACAGTAGGCCATGCCGCTCACCCTTATGTTGGCTGGAGGCAGGAGAGGCAGATTTACTGGGACCTCATCTTGTTCAGGAGACCATAGAGCAGATAAAGTTGATTCGGAAGAGGATGGCTACAGTACAGTCTTGACAGAAGTCTTATACTGATCAACGGAGACGACCTCTAGAGTTCGAGGTTGGGGATCAGGTTTTCCTACATATTACACCAAGGTTGGGACACATGATTATTAGGATATAGGGTAAGATTTCGCCGATGTACATCAGGCCATTTGAGGTGTTGGAGAGAGTTGGGCCAGTTTCCTAACAGTTGCAACTACCTTAAAGGTACCAGGATAGGCACAATGTTTTTTACGTTTCTCATCTCCGACGTTACTTTTTAGACCTGTCGCATGTCTTTCAACCTAAGGAGGTTGAGCTCGAAGTGGATGCGTCGTTCAAGGAGCATCTTATTCGGATAGTTTATCGCAGTAAAAAGGTTCTTTGTGGATGGTATGTTCCTCTGGTATGATTTCTATGGTATCATGGGCGGGGACAGGACAAGACTTGGGAGAGGGAGGCCGATGTACGAGCATAATTTCTAGAGATGTTCGAGGTTTCATCTTCTACACCGCTCAAGGGAAATTCTGGGACGAATTTATTTAAGCGGGAAATTTTGTAAGAACCTGAACCTTCTTTTCAGGTGTTTTTTCCTTTTATGGTAGTTTTTTAGAAAAATAGGATTTTCTGGAAATTTATGAATTACAAGTCATGTACTTTATGAGTACACGTCGTGTACTACATTGCCGCAGGAGGCCGTGTGCTGGCTGTGTAATGCACACACACATAGATGTGTGGGGTGACCTCGAGACTACCTAAAGCGGAGTGTGGAAAATGAAAGTACACACTGTGTACTTCAAAACTACACGCCATGTATTTTCTTTTTTTTCATTAAATGTACCGGGGTCGCGTCTAATCGCCTTAAATCCCTCCTTCTAGGTCTCGTTCGACCGAGAGCATCGTACGGCCATAGAACTTTAACGAACCCCCAAGCAAGCATCCATCCTCTAAATCAAAAACTGTCAGTTGTGTTGGAATCTCATCGGTGAGTTCTCCTTTCTCCAAGAGAACCATCTTCTAATTTCTCCTATCTCTTGAGATATTGTGGGTTAAATGTTTAAGATGTTTTTATAGATCTACCATGTTCTAGGTCGATCCAAGGGACGACGCCAGAGTATATAAATCTCCCAACACCGAGGTAGGTGGTTTGTGCCTTTCTATTGTAATTCTTTGAGTATTACGTGCAATTTTGGCCCATACCCTTGAACGGGGTATTTCATGTTTACCATTTTACCCATGTTGATTGCATACCATGCTTGTATTCTTGTGTAGAGGTTAATTGGATATGAATAGGGTTATTTGTTATGCTTTGGATGTGCTTTCCCATGCATGATTTGTTTGCGACTGTTGGGTCCTGCTTAGCCTATTTGGCCACCTTGCATGTTTTTCCCATGCCTAGTGTTGTAGGGTAGAGTGTTTGTATTTCTGACTTCCTTGATATGTTGTAGATTGTTTATCCAAGTAGTTCTATAGGTTTACTTTGGCCCTGTTGCATTACTATACTCGTTGACCTACACAGGTCCGTGATAACCTGGTGTATAAGACTATAAGGGGAATTGACTGATTGAGCTTCCTCAAAGAGTCTTGAGCACTTTAGACTGTAAGGGGAATTGACTGAGTGAGCTTCTTCATAAAGTCTTTGCACCACTTTGGGATATAAGGGGAATTGACTGAGTGAGATTCCTTGGAGATCTTAGAACCACTTGGAGCTATAAGGTGAATTGGCCTAGTGGGCTTCCTTAGAGAGTCCTTGACTATTTTAGACTATAATGGGAATTGACTGTGTGAGCTTCCTCAGAGAGTATTTGAACTACTTTAGACTATAAGAGGGATTGACCGTGTGAGCTTACTCAGATAGTATTTGAATTAATTTAACTATAAGGGGAATTGATTGTGGGTGCTTCCTCAGAGAGTCTTTATATATTATTATAACTGAACCAAAGGGGATAAGTTTCATGTTCTTACCAGAGGGTTACTGTGCTTGATTAGCTGCTTATTTGATATGTGGAATTGTTTAATTCTGAGTACTTTCTTGTTTACTGCTTTCTGTACTTTTACTTTCCATATTACTCACTGACTATTAGACACAGATATTTGGGTGGTTGCCTACTAGGATTTAGTCTCACACCCTTTTTGGGCCATTCTTTTGGGCCCAAATAGATTTTATTGCTACATGTATATATAAGGGAAAGTGCCCTTCTACTTTAGGTACATGACTTGCTGTAGAGCTAGAGGGCATGGGACCAAGCTTAGGTTTGCGGTGCTGAGGAACTGTTTATCTGTTTCTTTTGTACATTGGATTAGTACTGTTTTTATTCCAGCATTGTGATTTTTTTGGATTCTTTTCTAGACATATGTATCTTGCATCATTCTATATATGTTCCAGCTATTTATTTCTTTTAGTTTCTGCTATATACTTTTGTATGGATTATTGATATTTCTGTTGTTGCTATTATCTTGTTCTGCCGTGTACTCTGCCAATGAGGGCATAGTTTCCCCACTATCACATCTAAGTCCCTCACTATTAGTCGGCAACCTATGGCATTTTGGGGAAATGGTCTTGAGGCCATATGACCAACTGGGTACAGGGCACCTTTGGGTGGCTTCTGGAACTGGGACGTTACAATCAAAAAATTAAATATATAATGGCACATATTCAATACTTTATATGTTATGTTTAAATAAAAAGGGATATGAAGGAAACCAATTATAGATGCCAATAATATATCTATGCATAAATATATGAGAAATAATCTAACATCAAATGATCTAAATAATACTTATAATTTATTATATCTTCATTAATAATTGATACTAAATTTTAAAAATTAAAAAAAAAAAATTTCAATTAGTTCCCTGTATTAAATTCTGTTCTTATAAAAACCCATTTTAATTCACAAGTAATGTATTTATTGAAAAAAAATTATTTATAAATTTACAAAGAAAAAAATATAGAATTATTTGATTAAGGGGAGTAGTGTAAGATGAATGTAAAGGAAGTATAAGGAGTTTTATATGGGACAAAACCACTGAAAAATTAAAATATCTAGGAAGATGCATCTATCATTCTCCAATACCATCATCAGATGCCCTAAAAACAACCAAAGCACCATACATAATAATTTACATGAAAAAATCATAAATCCCAAGAATGAACACATATAAACTAAAGAAAAAACAATCCAAAACCATGAAAGATCACCATAATAATTACATTGATCACTAATTAGATAAAAGGACCAATTTAATTTAAATTATGATAACCTAAAACAAATCCCCAAATAAAAAAAACATTACAAAATCACATAAAAAATGAATAGAATCAAAATAAAAAAAATCTATAAGAAAATACACTTTGGTCATCCCTAAAAAATAATTAAAAAGGAAGATAAATTGAATATATTTCACAATGACATTGGTGAAATAAAAAATTAACGATTTTCTTTTACAGAAAGTGAGAGGCAGAAAATAAAGTGAAAGAGGGAAGATGTGGGAAGGAGGTTTTACCTAGAAACTTATTTAAATAAAAACACCCAAATTCATACTCCATCATGAAGTTAGATGAATCCACATGAAAATAAAGTATGAGAGTCCATATGGGGTGTTTGGTTAATAAATAATGAAGGAAAATGAGATAGGGGTCGAGGGATTAAAGAGTGGAGGAATAAAATTACCATTTTTTATTAATCAAAATTTTAAGAAACAATATTCCAAAGAGGCCTACTATGAATCTTATGGAAATTTATTTTATACTCAATAGAACCCCTTGAATATCTACCATTCTACATCACACATCGGGCACCCGATGTAACCCCACATGATACCTGATTCCACCTATAGTTAAATCATACATGTTCCTCTTTCCTGGATCCTAATAAAACACATAAAACATGTAAAAAATCTCAAACCTCATCCAAAATCATTCTATAATTCATCCTCAAGTGAAAAAAAATCTAAATTGAAATCACAAAATAAAAAAACCCATCAACAAGACCTAAAAATTGATAATACCTAAAAACCCATAACCAATTCCTCCTAAAAAATATAATGGACAAGGTTGGGTTCATTAAAACCACACCTATTTAAACTTCATGAAGCTAAAACTAATAATTTATCCTCTAAACTCCCTCCAGTCCCCACCCCTACTCTTTCTAACACCTAAAAATTTAAATTACAAGAACAAGAAAATATGGGCCTATTCAAATTTCACCGAAATAGAACAAATTTTAAATAAAATATCAAATTGTTTTATTTTTGAAAAAACAAATCAAATAATAGTAGTAAATAGTATAGATAACTCATGGTTTGAAACAGATAACAAAATAATCTAATTAACGGAAAATTAATCAATCATTATGCGAAAAATTTAGATTGAAAAAAACCCCAATACATTGTCACTATGAAAAAAATGCAGATTAAAAGATATACATAAATAAAAGGTATTAATATAATACATTTGTACTATTTTTGTTAGTTTTAATTATGATAGATCCTGTTTATTACATACCTCTTTTAGATGATATATAAAAATTTAAATTTTTCATGGAATTGAACCTATCATTCTCATGAAAAAAACTATGTAATTTTCCATTGCTGACTATCACATGTCATATGTTTTCATACTGGAGCCTTTTTCCTTGACCTTTTATGTCAAAATTGAAATTTCCCTTTTCATTTCCCTATCAATGACACTGCTTAGACTCCTAGTAGATGATATAGTAAGTACTAGATAAATTTATCCTAAAAAATATTTTATGGGGTTGATGTAGAACAAATCCACTTGACACATCTCAGATTATCCATCCCTAAACAATGAGAAACTATAACATTATATGAAATTAATGTTTATTTACTAGGTTTACAAACCAAGATTCATGAAATTTATCTTCAAATTCAAAAATATTAATATTAATTTTATTAATTACTTAAACTGCATAATATTATCTAATCAAAAAACTTTTAATTGTTATATATATATATATATGATGAAAAATTTAATTATGAGTAAAATTATTTACTATAATGTTTATTTTAGGTTCACTCACCAAATTACTATAAGGTTTTAGATAAATGTGAAGGGATGTATTTTTTCTTCTAACTTGGTAACCTAAGTCCTGATCATTTCCAAATATGTATATACATAAAATTTTAAAAAATAAAATTAGGTGTAATTTAAAAATATAAATCATAATAAATAAATTTAACAACAACTAATATTTTCTTACAAAAACTATGAGATATTTTTTTCATGTCTCATTAAATTTGATAAATATATTTCAAAAAAGGTTATATTATAAAAAATTATAATTTTGATGTGTTTATGCAATTATATTACTATATAAAATTATAATACCACATGAGATGAATCATTTTTAGCAAAAAATATCTTAAATTACTCTCAAGGTAAACCTTCATTCCATTTCTGATACATCTACTAAATATACCAAGGCATGCTATTAAACTCATGTTATAACATCTTCTTAAAATCTCACCATTTCATTCCCATATTCTTCATTTTCTATAAGAGTGAAATCAAGTAAGGCACCAAAAAATGAATGAATACCTATAAATAAAATAAAATAAAAAATTATATGTATATTAATATTTCTACTCACATCATTTAAATTAATGAACCTATAATCATTAAATGGGGAAACAATTTTAAATTCTTTGACATCCCATATATATTATATATTCAAATTATCATCTCTTATATTAAATTTTTTATTTTCTTGAAAAACATATTTAATATTAATAGAAATATATAATTTTTTATAATGGAATAGATAATAATAATGGTAACTTTCTAGTATCCCTAAGATGGTGGAGTGAACAAACCCACACCTGATGGAGGTGCATCAAATATGGGCATAGATACATCATTTAAGACAATTTTTTTATAAAAAAATGGTTTTTGGGAATATTTAATTAGATATGGTCATGTAATTTGATAAGAAATATTGTTTTAAATAATATGTTAATTTTTAATGTGTCTGAATTTTTTCAATTAAAATTTCTTTATTATAATACTATTTATAAAATTATAAATTTACACAAACAAATGCACAAGTAAAAGAATGGTAAGTTAAAAAAATATTAAAATAAAATAAGAAATTTATAAATTATAATTACCAATTAAATAATGAATAAATATATAATAGTTTTACAAGATCAATATAATAAATCACTGAATATAATATAATTATAAATTTTTTAATGTCAATATAATTATATTGAAACAATTAATGTAATAATGAGTGATTTTATTATTTATATCACCATTTTATCCATGACATATATAAAATAAAAAGTTATATTATATTCATATATATAATAAGTAATATAATTATACATTTTAAATAAAAAACAATATATCTTAAAAGTGTAATATAGTGATATTACATATTTTTACAATTTATTTTTTTTTATTCATTTTGTATACTATTATCTACCTCATTTTTAAAATCATGGATTCATTTTTACCATAATTTTAGAGTTTAGTGATTTTTATTTTATTCAGTAAAAATGGTTTAATGTTTTTTAATGATTTGGTCCATTATTATACAGTACTTATTTATCCTAACCACCCACATCAGAATAGTCTATTTTTTAAAACATCACAAAAACTATCCAAAAATTATGTACATCATAACCTTCTTCATAATACACCATTTTCAATTATAAATATAATATATATAGATAATCTAATTTATTCACACTAATATGGATCAAGAAAGTTAAATTGAAAAAATAGAAATTTAATGAATCTTTTATTATAACTATTAAAATGTTAACCCACTTAAATTTGAATAGAATAAATGTGAATTTTTCATGATAGTTATATTTAATTATATCAACAAACATTTAATATTATCAAACCTCAATGAGTGTAAATACACTGTTATTTTATGTTTTCATCCCTTCTCCACAATCACATATATAAACCATGAATCCATTAATATTATAAGTATCTAATCTCTCCACTTTTCTTAGAGTAACTTTAGCCAAAATATTTAAATCATTCAATATGTCAACTATAGTTTCAAAATTAATTATCCACATAAGATGATTTAAAATACAGTTATTTATATAAAATAAATAAAAACAAATTAATCATATGGACCTGAGTATATAGTTACATGACATGAAAACAAATTAAAAATAAATTTATTAATAAATTTTATTATCGACTTCTCATTTTTTTCTCAAATATATATAATATTTTTTACTATCTCAATTACTTAATGAATCAATATTCAATATGGCCATTAATTATCACATATTTATGTACTACTGTAACTCCAATTTGAACATTGTTAATTTTGATACCTTTCTAACTGATTGAACTTAAATTAGAAATAATGGTGTTTTTTGTATGAATTATAATTATTCTCAATTTTATAAATATGTATTACTTGATTAAATCTTGTATAAATTAATTATAAATATTTAGATAAAAATAAAAAACGCACTTTAATTAGGTAATTTTTGTATAAAATCGTTTTGTTGCTTTATTTCTCACATATAACTTTAAATGAACTAAGTACCAAATCAAAAAATTATGATAAAAATATTAATATGATTATATAGTGAATTGGTAAATTAAAACTCATTAATTACAATAAATAACATTAATGTAACTCTTAATTCGATATATTCAACAATAGTATTTTTTCCCTTAAATTTTAGTTTCCTTGACCAAATGAAAAACTAAATTAATCATTATATTGGAAATGGGTAAATAACATATCTATATGGAAGTGTTATTAAAATTTTATCTTGAAAAATTTCAAGGTGAGTTGTATTTAGAGTTTTCCCATCAATTTACTCAAATAAGTTGTATAAATTGTTTACATGTTTTGTTACTTTTTCAAGAAATAATTTAAACAATTATAAGGGTCATAATTAATCGAACAAAATATTATAGAAATGAGTTTTAATTACATGTAACATATGATCTTATAAGTAAAAACATCATGAAATTTCAATTGAATATCTATCAAGAAATTTAAAACTCATTAATATTAAAAGGAATATTTTTTTTTATAATTTTCTAGTATAATTTTTTTTTCAGTACTTCCCATTCTCATTTTCCCATAGACCACATAGTGTATTTATTTCATCTAAGCCCTTCTGAAATTTTAGATGTTCCTTTAATTTACCTAAATCTTTTAGCATTGTAAAAATTAAATTATTATATTCATTATTCAAGATATGAATAACATCAAGGATAAGATATACAAAATTATGCTTCCAATTAGAATGTTCAAAACATTATCATATTCTTCAACTTTTGTGTTCCAAAAAATTTGGATGATATACCTCAAACCCTTTTCCCACCTACAATAAATTTATGATCTTTCTTAAATTATATTATAATATTTTTTAATTATCTCATGATTTTTCAACCAGATAAAACATCTTGTGGTTTTTTAAATTCAATTTTCATATTTTATTATGTATTTTTGAACATTAATTTATGATATACATCAATATTTATTATGTAATGACTATTGAAGATATTGGATGATAGATAATGAATTATATATTCATTAGAGTTTAATTTTCTCTTTTAATTATAATAAAGGTCGTATTTAAAATATAAATTATGGATCTTGATGAAAGGTTATAAAATAATGTAAACTATTTCATCTAACATGGAGAATAATATAATCTAAATTTAGATGAATTTAAAATATTTTTTAGTGATTTTTGAAGTTTTTTTTTAAGATGACCAGAAACCAGACCGTGTCTTATGATATTAGATCACGGTACAAGCTGGCGTTGTGGTTTGAAGATCTTCTGATGGCGAATCCTAACACATCGGTAAGCACTATATTGTTGAAAATATTTAGGGATACTAATATTGGTAGGCTGAAATTGAATTCTAATGTCTTTTTTATCTTCTTTTGTGTGTGATCTTTGGATTATAACTTTTTCTTTAAAATTATTAGATAATAAAATTTTAATTTTGAGTGAGTATCCCAAGACTTTGAAAATTTGATAGAGTTAAAGTCATGGTTACTAGAGAAGTGTATGATGAGTTTAATTTCCACCATGAATAAAAATCATGAATTGGTTGATCTTATGGTTCTTACATGAGGATGATAAATGGAGAGACTCAATGACCCATTTAATTGTTTGATGGTGTTTTTATTAAGAAAAAAGAAAAAAATTCATTACTTAAAAGTGTATTATTGATCATTTTCATGGAAATATGTTGATGAAAAATGGTAAATTCTTTGGTTTCTATATTTTAGTAAACCACATCATAGTACCTATCTCGGTTAATAAAAATTTGAGGAGTGTGTGATCTTAGATGAAAATATGGAAATTTTTCATCAAGAATTCATTGAATATGTCCTGAAAAAACATCATATTACTTAATAAAAAGAGACAAGGTGCATGTTATATAATAAAAAAATAAAAAAATTGGAGAAAAAATAAGGATATAAATAGTATTATTGTATGGTTTTTAATGTCATATAATTGACATAAAATCATTTCATGGTTTTTACGACCACTCCATGGGTTCATATGTTTTTTCATGTTCTATAAATATTAATATTTCTTCATATATTGGAATATAAAGATTTTTTTTGAAACATATTCATACAAATCCATTATAGGAATTCAATGGAGAGGGTTGTGGTTGGACACCATTAAAATGGAAAAGTGTATATGGAGATTTTTAAGTATAGAGATACATCAAATCTTTATATTTTGGGATTATACAAATATAATGTTATATAACTAATATTTATAATTTTGATGAAATGTTTTAAATAGAGAAAAAAAAGATATAATAATTAATTTATAGATAATTATATTAAATAAAAGATTATATCATAAAAATATCATATATATTTATTATCGAATAGTGTAAAGAAGATAGTTTTTGCAATGAATTCATATTGATGAACTATTCAAGATAACTTATGTTTCTATCATGGTGATGTTCACCCTCTATTTATAAAGGAATAGGATCACACAAATATCCAATAATACCATTTAACACTCAATAAAAACAATAGTCATGTTTTTTTATCCATAAAAAGTAATTTGTGATTTATTATTTCTTTTATGACTAGTAAAAGAGGATAGTGAAAAGGTAGTGAAACCTTGCTATGTATTAAACCATTTAAAGATCTTTTAATTGAGATTGAACCTTAATCTTCATGACCTTGCATATAACCACCACTAAATATGCATTATTCCATTTTTAAATATCATAACATTCTAATTGCATGCTCATATGATGTATCCCAGTAAGAGTGAACCAAGTAAAATATTTTTGTGTTATATACATGTTTTTTGAATATTCAATCAGTTATATAATCATCAAAAAATTATCTTAAATAATCCATTTCTAATCATGAGTTCAAGATCAAAATTGGGGACTGAGATTATAAATAATAATGAGTTTTAAAATTAGAATAAGATATCATGTTATAATTTACCCCTCTCTATCAATGTATCTCCCACTAGACCACTTATGTTATAGTAATTATAAGTAGAGAGATTTTTTATTTATTTATTTTATTTGATTTTTATTTAGATTCATTTCTATATATGTATATTTTATACTATAATTATTGGTGATTTTCTATCATGAAAAAAAATAAATGATCAAAAAACTAATCGAAACAAAAAAAAACTTTTATACACTTGAAACATTTATAGATTTACTGAGGTTCATTTTAAATATATCAATATTCCCTAAATAAAATTGTAAATTAGTTAAGTTCAAATTCACCTGATTTTGAACTAAAAAAGTAAAATTATTCACATAGAAAAAATATTATGGGGATACATATTAAGATAGGTGGATTGAATATTTTTATTAAAATCAAATTCTAAGTTCCAAATGATCTCAAAGATAAGTGAGAGATTAAAACCAATGAATGTAAATTAATAAAATAAAAAATATTAAACACATAATTAGTAACATGAAAAATGTACTTATCTCAAAATGAGATCAAAATATATTGATTAGGTGAGATGAAAATAGTATACACATAATATAATTAGTTATATAATATAAATGATTCAATAAATATAAGTAAAGTTTGTAGGAGTACACTGCTACTATAAATATAAAGAATAAAGAGTAAATAATTTTATTGGATAAATTTCACATGAGGTAGATGATCAATTGGATATAAAAAAGCAGTTAAAAACTGGTAAAACCAACATTAAAAATTTACATGAGGTGGGAATGAGGATTTAAATAGATAAAAATTTAAAATCTGAGGATATTTCTATCTTAATGAATGATAAACACAAACAATATTGACTAAAGTTAAGGAGAAGTTGTTAAGATGGTGTTAAAACTAAAATATCAACAAAAGGTAATGACATAAGTTAGTCGGATTACTCATGCAGTCAAGATAGAAAATTAAAATCGTGAATACCCCTCAAATAATATTTATGATTGTATATAACAAATAAAATTCATTATAAACTAAATATAGGATTTAGTGGTGTTAAAAAAATTACATACAAACTAAGGGAACGATACAACACTAAAAAGATAAAGGAATTGAGACCCTTGATGATGCAATGAAAAAAGTTATAATTTAATAGAAATCCATGTGAAAAGATCTAAATAGTATATAAAATCAAATGAATATCTTTTAAAATAAAGATGCATCGAGACATGTAATTTTATTTTGACATGCATGAAAGTATTGTTATATTTTGGATGGAAATTTTAAAAAAAATAATTACCAATAATATAATAGATTATGTATATTTTGTTATATTTTTTCAATTCTAAAAATTTCTATAATAAAAATAAAAAGATAAGTTTATATGTAATACAAATATAAAATCAATATTCATCTAATGGGATAATTTTTCTATGAAGGAAATGGGTTTTTTTCCTATGATTATGAATCTAAATATGACCCTATGATAATTTTATATATTTCAATGAATAAAAGGTTTAATTAAATGACATAATTTTTTTTAGAAAAGTGTCATAGGTGTAACAATTATTTAATAAAATCAATATAATGAGGAATAAGTATATCATAACAATTTATGGGTTAATAAAATCTAATATAAATCATAGGGAAAAAAGGTATAGCATAATTTATTTTAAAATAAATTAAAAATCAATGAGTAGTGGAGAACATGTGATGATAAATGCACTCAATGAAAAATTTCATTCACATTTTATTGTGGAAAAAATATAATAAATAAGGATAATAAGGATATGAAAAATAATATCAAAAATGAATCTAAATCTATGATAGAGTTTAAAGAAAATAATTGGGGAAAGAGGGTGGTCTACAGTGACCAACCATCTTTCATACCATTTGGAAATGGAATTATACCCTTTCTTAAATATTTTAAATAGTATAATTACAATTTAATAGATATAAAACTAATATTGAGATATAATCCAATGGTAATAGATAATGGAAGTCATGATCAATATTAAATTGATAAGATTATATGATAATGTGAATTGTGAGATATTACCTTAAAGAGTTATTAAAGATGATCTAACATGTGAACTTGAAAAATGTGAACAAGATCTATGTTAATAATGTTTTATTTACAATTTAAAAAATTTTCATCTATCACAAGAATGTGTAAGGGAATATCAAATCTTGATGATTTAGAATGAAAATTAAATGATATTGAATAAACAAAAATATGAAATGTGGAATTCATGATATAATTATCTTTTTATTACTTTTTTCATCTATTTTTTCTATATCCTTCAAGATACTGAAGAGGAAAGAATATCATGATGATCACCATTTCATATATAGTAATTATTTCTAATAATGAATCAATGGTTTAGTTCTTTTGGAGGTTAATATTTTTAATAACGTTCAAACTTTATAAGTCTAATTTGAATGAAAATAATTGGTATCATGTTCTACCTATTATATCTCAACAACTAGTATAAATATCATACTTAGTATCTTATATACATTTAATAATGGTTTTGTAGAAGTGTGATCGAGATCAAAAGAGGATTTTTTTTATAGTAGTAAATTTTAATGTTATATGTTTTTATGGAATTAAGTGAGTTAAATATATAATATAGATATTGATAACATTTTCTATTATTTTCTATACAAAGTATTGACTCTGTAGGCTTGAATAATTTTTTTATAGCTCTTTGAAAATTGGTAAGTTTACTCATTAAAAATTTATAAAATTTAAATATATATGGAGATGTATTGAGTTTATTTACAGAGAAAAAGCCAATAGGGTATATTTAAATGAGAATATGTTCTTTAAAGGATGAGAGAAGTTTAAAATGAGGTTCCAATTAGAAATAAATAATGATAATTACTACTACAGTAAATATTTCATGAAGCTGATTATGATGTAGGGACACATAAAACTTTTTCCACATAAGATATATATAGCAGGTATCTATTAATATAACCTGATACATATCAGTTGGTATCATAAAAAAATAATTCACTTTATATTAAAAATAAAAGTGAGAATTGATTTGATATGTTATATGAATAATGGAACCTTTTTCTATTAAGGTAGAATGTTTTTAAATTAAATAAAATTTCTATTTAAAAGAAATATCTCTTTATTTTAAGTCAAAGAGGATAAAAAATATCATGAGTTTGAAAGTGTTTATGAAATTATAGTATAATGTTATTCATTCAATGGTTTCATTATAGTGTTTCAAGTAAACCCAAAGGGAAGACTTGTTAGATATTGATAAGAATTAATAATATACGATGTTGTATTTGTTTTCAAACACTATAAATTTCATGAAGAATATTTTATTGAAGTAAATTTTCCAATAATATGGGGTGAACACTAAAGATACATGATGATATTTTATGGATTTTTTAAGTAATTTAGTTGATTTAATGACCCATTCCATTTTGGTAAATAATGTGAGTTAATTTTCATCTATTTACCTATTTAAAATGTAATTGTTAAGATTATATAAAATCCAATTTCTAAAATCATAGATCTCAAGGATTGATTGAGAAAGGTCTGTCAGCTTCCAATATATAATGGTCTACCCATAAAATCCAGCACCTGAGGAAAACTGAACTATTTTAGATCAACACTACTTTGATAAAAAAATCAATTCTATGTTTTTATACCTTATTATATTATGTTGCTACTATACTCACCTGATATCATGACAGATATGTAGGGTTTTGGTGGTGACCACATACTATACATGTTTCACCCACACATTACATATACACCCTAAAATTCAAGTAAACATTCTATTCCATGGTCTGTGTTAGGGTAAGTCCTTAGCATTGAATGTTTCATATGTCATGGTGGTCTATTTATTTCTATTTTTTTGGAGATGAAAATGGATGGTTTAAAGAAACTAGATATTTTTATTATTGTGTATTTATTTCTGATCATATTATATATTTCCCTAAATTTACATATAAAAATTTTACATTTACTTTCATTCCATCACATGTAGATTCTATATGTTAACTCTAGAAATGTCATGTGTCTATTTTTGAACATATATTTAATGTATATTTCATATATATATATTGAGGTTTTTGTCATTATGATTTATTAATAATATATTATGAGAGTAAATCACTCCCCACATAATCCTCTCCATCTCTCGATAGTTATGTTAGCCTTTAGTGACTGAGAATCACACCTAGGGCCTTGTAAAAATTTGGATCATACCTTGAAATCTATATTGTGTAATTATAAAATGGACAAAAATATTTTTTAAAGAAGTTTTGTTTGGGATAACAGGTATATGGGGTTGTTAGGACACTAGAAGTAGGGAATAAATATGGATATCCAATATAATTATGATATATTATTGACCTTATATGCATCTTTGTTAGTCTCATGTAAAAATATTAGGAAGTTAAAGGTATTAACTTCTAGGAAAGTGTGAAATTGTGTTCTTATGTGTGGTTTTTTAGTTTATAACTAGAATCTCTTAGATATATGTATTAATTGAAACTCAATAGTGAATAAATATTGTATCCTATTTATTAATTACTGATAATTAGATTATTATAAATCTTTAAGTTATTTTTTTATTATGATTTTTAATTTGATATTTATGCTTATCTGAATAATTTTTTTAGATTATTTTATTTTATGTTTTAAATTTATGAGATCCTAATAAATAGGCACAAATAAGAAAAGTGTAGGGGTTTCTCTTGAATATATTTATTTTTTCCACAAAGTGAAAATTTTGGTACTAATTCGATAAGGAATATAATATTGATCGCTAATAAGATATAGAGTATACCACCTCTATGATATCCTACAACTATTTAGGAAGGGGATGATGATAATACTCCAGCCATTGATTTATAGGCCCTAGTGGGGATTACTCAGCTACTTCAAGTTATAGGGAAAGAACTTCTTTAGTAGGTAGCCACTGATCTTATGTCATACAAGACATAAAGTTTCATTATCTCGTAACTCTTTATGGGGAATAAAACCACCATAAGAGAAATAATATACCAAATATTTTCATCACATATATAGAAGAATTTAAACCTATTATATGTAATGGTTTTGATTAGAAACATTTATTATTAAAGTGTAAGTGTTGAGTTTATAGAATATTTTTATAAAATCTAATAAATCATGGTGTTTACATAATAATACTTATAGGAGATATTATTTTATTAATTATATAATAATACTCTTTACTGGTTTGTGGATGGGTAATTCTTATAACTAAGGTAATGAGAGATAAATATGTTGAAGTACAATACTATTTTTATTTATTTGATTTATTTCTATATATAATTGTTTTGGGAAGAATAATATAAATCTAAATGAATTGATATAACATTGAAAAAATCCTAGAAGGACTAGGTGATGTTATTAAATCTCTATACTTTCTCAGAGATTCTATAAAAAATTTGTTTTCGGAGATTTCTTCTAAGAAAGTCGGTAACCTAGTTTTTTATCATCTAGCTAGTGAATAAATGGGTAATATTTTACTAAATATAACCAGTATCATGAATAAAAGATCCAAGGTGGACCCTTTCAAGGATTTTAAAGTAAATGTACTCATATTCCTCCTTGTCTTGAGAGGTCTCATGTTTTACTATTCTTGTTTGGATGTACATAATTCATTATACATAATTTTCTATCTAAGGAAATGTACTTTCATATATGTGGTTAGTACGATCACCTTTAGTGGTTACAAGGGTAACCTCAATTATAAATTTTTGGTTGGTGATCTTATAAAACATAGACATCTCATATTCTTCCCAATGGACAATGAATTGGGGGGAGTTGAAAACCTATTAACATACCTAGTTTGGGAAATAGGTGGGGTGTACAAAGTAAACAGTTACCAATAACTTCTTCTAGGCCAAGATTTCATCCAAAAGTTTATACATGTTATATATGTAGAGTCTCTATAACTGAGTAGTCTATAAATAACGTTGGTGGAAGGACATTATATTATGATATGTACTATTTTTCTATCACATACTCATGATTTTTCTTTTTTAATATATGGGATTATCATCATTTTCTCTTTGAAAAATGGGAATATTATCATGGACTGAGGGTAAAAGTATCTTATAGGGGTATTAATATTGGAACTCCTTTTAGTAAATTGATTATATATTTGTAATAAATGTTTATCTTGTGTAATTTGGTGCATATATTAAGGTATATATGTGATTTTATTACCATTTATATGTGACATTTGGTTTTATTTTTTGTATAGAATGGAAATCCTAGTTTGAAGCACATATTGATGATGATCAAAGGTGGGTTTCTTCTTCTAGTCTAACTTGAGATTAGTGTTCTCTTATTGGATTATGAAAATTTCAAGTATGTTGATCTAGATTATATTATAACATCACAAATCTCTTATATATTTTATTTCATGATTTTAAACTAAAAGATCCAGATAATATAACCATAGAGAATCAAGAGGACTAATGTATTTGGGAAATTATATTACAAATTTATTACTATAAAAATAAAATAGAACAATATTATTAAAAACACTATATTGTTCTCTTAACTTCATTTTACATTCTTATACTACATAGGATTCCCTCTGGACATACATAAGAATGGTGTGATAGATAAATCATAGTAAGAGATCAATTAGATTAATCATGATTCATATGATACAAAAGTCATATAATGATTATATAAAACAGCATAATATCATGTAATCATGGCATATAATACATTATAATATAATATTATGACATAAAAGTAAATTGGTAACAACATAAAATAGGATTTCATAAGAATATGTCCAGTATCATCGCTAATACATCATAACATGGCGTGATAATATAATATCCCTTTAACACTACATGGTATATATTAATATGAAAACATTAAACAATGGATTGGATCGTTAATAGGGTGCACTCTTAAAATTTTTAACTTTACATGTTCCATATTTCTTATATAACAAAATAATTTATTTCATCATTTAATCCTAATATTATGGAATTTTAGTTTCATAATTGGAAGTTTCTAGTCAATGAATTATAGTTATATTTGGGTAAATTCACATAGATGAAAAATAGGTATTGGTATTCACAATAAAAAATTCAGGACAATGAAAATTGAGAGATAATTTTGGTAGCATAATGGTTATACATTGATTTTTATGAAAGGTATTGATGAGATAGAAAGACAACATATCATTATTTGGGAATAATATGGATATTAAAATAATTTTTATAAAAATAAGACACAATAATCAATTAATAATGAAAATTATTATTATAATGGAAGTGTTTGAATGGAAAAAAATTGAGATACGGAACCCATTACCTTGAGAGGTTTCTTCTTAAATCTTGGAAAGAGCAATATAAAACCATAAAGACTCTGTGGGAGAGCTCTTAAGAGAGAAAATTTTTGGAAATTTTTTCTCAATTGATTTAGTGTGAATAAAAATTGGAGAATGGGAGGCTATTTAAAGAATGATATGGTGAACTATTTATTTATTTCTAAACATAAGACTTGGAAATCATGTTAATAAAAAATGAAAACCCATTTCCCATCAAATGGTTCCTCCCATGCTATTCTCAAAGGGGGAGTGGATTTTAAAATTTTATTATCTAATGGATTTATCTTAATTAATTTAAAAAAATTATATGTGGAAGTGATTAAATTTCATAAATATTTATTTTTTAAACATTTAAATTATACTTTAGGTATTGTAAGATTAATTATAGGTTATAGAAGTTAATGTAATAACTTTAAAATACTACAGTTTAATGAGTAATAATATTTCCTATTTATTAGTCCCTTCATAGTATTAATTACATAAATTTTATTTTATATTATTTAATAATACTTACCAAATATTTATATTGAATATATTTTTCACTAAAAAAATTTGACTACCTTGAAAAGTTAAGAAAAAGTCACTGTTGGATATTTTTGATGTGATGATTTTAAAAATAAAATTTATTTTATCTTAAAAATTTTCTAAATATAAAAATTTTAATTTTTAAACAAAAAAACTTATTTATTTAAAAATAATTTTTTTATAACATATTCAGATTTTTTCCCCTATAAAAAATTATTTGTGATTCAGAAAATTATATTATCATTTATATTTAAATAAATAAATTCTTATAATATCATTTCTTTGAAATAAAAATTATTTAAAATTATTAAATTTATCATTAAAGTTTATCATATATTTTCCAGAAATATAATTATGTATTCTATGTATTCAAAAATATATTAATCATTTTCAGGTTTTATTCATGTGAATTTTAAATTAAATAAAATAATAACAGAAATGAGCTAAAAGAAACCACTATTTAATTTTTAAAAATAACATTTAAACCCTTATATCACTAATTCATATATATATAACCCTTTATTACACCATCATACACTCTTAGGGTAAGGTGTGTAATGGTAGTACTTTCATGTGGTGGTTTAATGATAATAGATTGGGTGGTATCTTATATATCCTTTAACTTCTCTCATAATTGATTCTTATAAAATCTTAGTTATTGAATTTTAACTTGGGGTTAATCAAAGGAGAAACCTAGTGATGCAATATCACTTAAAAGATCTGATAAATGAACCTTTTATAGTATTATCCAACAGGTTGTGGCCATCAATTATTCTTTATACATCAATTATATTGTGCTATTACACTTAATATAAACTAATTTTAAATGTAAATTTATAATAGATACATTATAAATGGTTATATGTATAAATAAAAAAAATTTACAACGATCGTATTATATATATTTTTTATAATATTCTAAGAAAATAATAAAGTATTGAGAATGTGTTTTATATTTCAATGTTTCTAAATATGACATATATTCTTTCAAAAGGGAAATTTCATTTATAAAATTTTAGGTAATTATATTCTTCTCCCATTATAAAATTTCACCCATGAAACTTCATATCATAACCAAAAACAAATTAGGTTACTTCTATTTCACTAATTCTTCAGGTTCTCATGTCGCCTCTTCGCATTTATGACTCTTCTTTAGCACTTTCACTAGGTGATTTATTTTATTTTTCAAAACCTTGTCTCATTTATCTAGTATTTTCATCATATGATCCTTATAGTGAAGATCATTATGTAATGGTACCACTTGTGGATTAAATACATATGAAGGATCGAGTATCTATTTCCTAAATATGGATATGTAGAACACATCATATACTTGAGATAGATTATGTGGGAGTTCTAGTTAATAGGAAAAAACTATAATGTGATGAAGAATCTAAATGGGGTAAATGTGTCTAGATTTTAGAATTACCTTCCACACAAACCTCATTACTTTATTCCATGGTGACATATGATTGAACACAATTTCCCCAACCTCAAAAAATTGGTATTGTAAAAGATTGTCAATGTAGTTTTTCTATCAAAATTTCATTGATTCCATATATTTCTGAATGGTTTGAACCTTATCTATCGTCTTTTAGAGATGATTGGGTCCTATCAGTTTCATCTATATAACTTTATCCAAGCATGTAATAGTCATACACCTCTTCCCATAAATATCCTTATAGTTTTCCATTTGAATTGTAGAAAAAAAACTATTTTTATATGATAACTATACCAATGGAATGTTCTAATCAAAAAATAATTATAAATCCAACGAAAATAATATTAGAATATCCTCTAAATTTTGAATGGTTCTTCAAGACAGATTGTAAATCTAAGGGTGATAAACAATCTGGAAATTCATCTCTGTATCCAATGCTTTCTAATGAGTTCTCTATAACCCTGAGGTAAACCTTTCATCTCAGTCATATAAAATGGAGAGTAGAACTAAATATGTCCTTACCACATATTTTACATATATCATAGTGATTTTAACAATATATAAATTTTCATTTATGGAAATTAATAGCACTGGAAATATAAGGTGATTGACTACAACCCAAATGGCATTATGAATATTCAATGTCTAGGGCAGGATAATGTTAAAATCCATCATAATTTTTTTCATTTCTAAAAAGGTATGGGTGATGGTTGAATCATAATAATAGATATATTTCATTCATCCTTAAATATTTAGAATACTAATAAACAAGATATAAAATCTACAATATCCCTCCCCATTTTATCACACTAGATATGTTTCTTCATATCTCTATAAATATTTATGATTCATTATTAAATAAAGAAATATGAGTTATGTGTATCATCCAAAACCACCCTGTTGAAATTTAATTTCCACCAGATGCATATATGGGTTCCAAAAATTATAAATCTATATTTATCAAATTTAATCTCTTTAATATTTGATACCTTTTTATATATCTCCATATCTACTCTCTAGGTTGATTTGATCATCACAGGGAGTAATGGTTAAGTATCCAATTGAGAAAGGTACGGTGATGTTTCTTACATTATGAACACCATGTAAATTCTTTACATGTCTAAGAATATTGGATTTTTCTCAATCCTCATCATAGATAATTTTATAGGATCCTATTAAAAAATAGTGCCTACTACATTATCTAACTTATCATGCTGGTAATGGATTGAATAGTCATAATCCTTGATCAGATTAAACCACCTTGGTTGGTGCAGGTTGAGATCACATTCTGTTATTATATGCTTGAGGCTATCATGATTCATTTATATATAAATTATCTCTCCATAGAGATAATTTCTAAAAAAATCAAGGAGAAGATTACTAAAACCTACTTTAGATCATGAATCAGATAGTTTTTCTCATGGATCATCAATTTTCAAGAGGAATATGTTATCACCACTTTTCATGTGTACATAACTAAATAACATATTTTCAACATTACTATATATAAAATAAAAATTCCTAATTATCGATAGTATGAGTTTATATGATTTCATTATCCACTTCTTTAACTCTTTAAATATCTATTCATATTCATCAGCTCAAACAAACCTTACCCCTTCAAATTCATCTTTCTTAATAGTTTTTAAAATCATGAGATGTTTATCAAAAGTCACTAATAGTTCCAAACCAATCAAAAGTAACTGAATATAATTATTATAAATGTTCACTAGGGACATTTCTCAATCATCATTAGCATCAAAGTATCTAAATATATCCCTTTATTCGAGATAACATTTTCTAATAATGTTACATGCCTAAACCAAAATGCACCTTTATTATAATTTTCATATAACATCTTCTTTTTCAAATTATTCAATATAGTACACAAATTCACATCATATTCCTCCTTTATGTTGGATTGGATAAGACTATCATCTATAAAGGCTACCAGAAAATTTTTTTAGGTAATATATAAATAATATATTCATCGTGTATATAAATATTGATAGAGATTTAGTGATTCCAAATGGAATCACTAGAAACTCATAGTTTCAATGCCTTTTTCGTAAGGAGGCCTTAGATATAGCCTCCTAATTCACCATTAATATACAATACCATGACTGATGGTCGACCATAGAGATGCACTGGGTTCCATGTGTCATATCAATAAATCCATAAATCCATGGTAGGGAATAATTTTTCTTTATCGTGATCATATTGAGTTCATGATAATCATTGAATAGAATCATTTACCCATTCTTCTTCTTGATGAAGAGAACTGATAAACCAAATGGTTAAGCACATGGGATTATAAATCCCTAATTCCAATTCCATTAATGTATTTATTAAATTATCTATGTTTAATAGTGACCATTAGATATAGAGTCTAGGATATTGGAATTGAGAATCAAACCTCTCAGTTATGAGGAAGACTAGGAAAATATATCGGGAATACATCAATAATTTTTTCCATAATAATCATGCTATCAAGGATTTTCCTTTCCTTCCTCTAAATAATTTTATCTAATATGGTTTTGTATAGATAAATAATGTACATTATTGATATTAAGATTTAAATGGAGACTCATACTTACCCTTATAGCTATACAGATTTAGATGTTAACTTGGGATACCGATGGATATTTTCTTTTCTAGATAGTTAATTTTAGATCTATACAAGGACAACCAATCCCCAACTAGTATATCAAAAATTTACACTAAAAACATAAGAAATGGTTTTTGCGTATTCAACAAAAAATTATTAACTCTGTATGAATTATATTATTGAGATGTAATAATTTCTCCATTTTCTATTTTCAATGATAACTCCTCTTATATGTTTTGAGGTGGTTTTTTAATAGTTCTACTAAATGTGAATGAATTGAATTAATGGGTAAAACCAAAATCAAATAGGACATTCACTATTATTTAATTAATAAATAGAATACCTATCACTACTTTGTTTCCATGATCCACCATAGCAGTTGTTATATAATATTCACATCCTTTCTATTTTGAACTCAGAGGTTTTTTTTATTATTTATCTTCAATAACCATTTTCTTACCATAAATTTTTTCATTGTTTCCACATTCCTTGATATTGAATCATTAGACCATAGGCTGAGGATTTATTAGAGAATTATTTTATTCCATTACTTAAGGGGGATTACTTATCTCCAAATGCATTAATTATCTCTATTCCCACACTTTACACAATTTAATAATTTCCTTATTCCCTTTAGTAAATTTCCAATATGCAAATATCTATAGTTTTACAAGTGGGCCGTTGATTTTTCTTACCACCGTGATATTTTTACATTTTTTCCAATAATTTAACTATATTCTCCCATTCTTATCTCTGGTCCCATGATACCATTTATAATGACTAATATATATTTTATATTTAATAGGACATCATAAAATTTTTCAATACCTCTCCAAGTCTTTAATGCTAATGCTTTTCATAGATTCTACTTTAGCCCACTAAAGAAGAAGTCAAATTTTCTTTCTATGTTGATGAAAAAGATAGAGGTGTATCGTTCAAGCCTTGTGAAGCTTTCATCATAATCCTAATATATTATTCCTTGATTTGGGGATCATAAGATCCACTAAAATATAAAGGGTTTATCATATAAAGGACACAACCACAACTTTCATGTTATTAGGAGAAGGAACTTTTTCTTCAAGACTGAAGTTATTATCATAACTTGACTTAGTTGGGAATTAATTTCCATTAAGTTCTAAACTCCCACTACCATTAATTTAGACATATAATTTATGAAATCATCACATTTCCAATTATATTGGTTGTTTACATGATTCCTCGTAGATCTAGATATTATTTAATTTTTTTTACAAAAAATTAAGGATGAGATAATTGAAACTAATAATCACATAAAACTCACACTGTAAACATAAAATAAATAACTCATAAATTAAATATATACATAATATTATGAATTTATAGGTTTCAGTATTGGTTATTAATGGTTTATTTATTTTTAAGTTTTCTAACCTAACATTATATTCAAATCCTTCGTAAAGGTTTATGATGAGTATATGAATTATCCAAATAATATTCCTTGGGATTGTTGAGCTAGGTTTTCATTCTTAGGCTCACTGATCATGAACTGAGTGAAGATCATGTTTAAGCAAGACCATCCATTTTTAGGGTGATTTCCCTCAGGTGAATCTATGCCATTTTCTATAATATCTCATTACCCTATTTTAGGTAAATCATTTATCTTTAATTTTTTTCCTATTTAATTTTGGTACATATTGGGAATCCTGAGGATAGAGAACATTTTCAAAGGAAAATTACCTAATGTTTAGGTATTTATGTTTATTTTAATTATTTGAGTATATGTATAAATGTGTAATGGTTGAGAAGGGTTATCACTGAGTTCATAGAATGCCTGAGGTGGTTTGGGTTTTTTTGTAAGAATCTATTATTTTAAATTTTTTTGGAATTTAAACATCATCTAAGGGGTGAAAATGATGTTTAATATTCTCTAGAATCATTTCATGAGATTAGTATATATCATGAAATATTACACTCCATATAATGATTAGACATTGTGTAATGTTAAAAATAATATTTTATTGAAAAGGCTATGAGTTTTCATTTTATGTGATCCCCATGGATTACACAACATGTAAAGGCATTACACACCGTGTAAATGTCATGATATTGGATTTTAGGGTGTTGTATGATTGAAATGCTTATTAATTTAACATGAATACTCCTTTCTCTCATCCAAGATCCCTTCTTCAAAAAATTTGGGAACCTAAAACACTTTCAAATCAATTTGTTTGGTGTTTGATCATAATATTGGTTCAAGGTATATCTTATGGTGAGTAATCCTTCATATTTATTCATTTCATTTGATTTAAGTAGATCCATTTTATTTCATTATTACATATGTTGATCTATTTTGGAAATTTTCTTGATTTCATTCAAGATCCATTATGAGATCTTGTCCTCGGGCTATTTCCTTGTTGGTTGTGGTGCGACGGGTGTGCGTTCTTGAGGTATGTTGTGATATTTCCTATTTTCTTACCATTTTGTTAAATTGAATCAATTAAAATATGTTTATATTGATTCTAGGTCCTATTTTGTTATTTTTTTTATTTTTTGTGTTGTTGTCTTTGTTGTGTTCTTCCTATTGGTGGATCCCAATTTGGGCGTGTGAGACCTGAGTTTTGAGGCAGGTGGTTATATCTCTAGCATATGTTTGTGAATTGAACTGCTCCTATTTTTTGGAATTATGTTTTATTAACTGAAATGGAATTATTGGATGATTTTATTTGTGTATTTGGATATTGGTTTTTTATAGAATATGGTTTTTCCCTAGTCTTGGTAATAGAAAAGTGGTTTTCACAGAATTGTGAAAAAGGTTATATGAAATGGTTTTCAATGAATGATATGATAAAATGGTTTGATGAAATGATTTGAAAAATTAATCACATGGAAAGCCTTGGATACTTATGTGGAAGGTATAATAAGAGGTCTCACCCACTATTGGGGGTATTTCTCATAGTGATTTCCTCTACTCCCTAGGATTATTGTCCTAGGAACTTGTTTGACCAATTGAGGGTTCAATTTTTTTAGTGTTCCTTTTCCCTTAAGACTTGATGCATATGTCTAGAGGCTTGATGAATGCATGATTTTATATGTTTAATGTCAATATTCATTGTTATCATAACTTAACTTGATAATTTTTGTGACGTTATCTATGCTTTTGCCACATTTGGTCCATTTTCGTTTGTACTATTTTTTATTTTACTTTAATGGATTTGATATGATTTATAATAGATTATTTTATTTGACATGATATCTATGTTTTCATATATATATATATATATATGTGGAATTATTTGAAACATATTTACCTTCTTTATTTAGAAATTGTTAAATAGGGGAAATTATATTCTTTTACATGATTTTGAGATAAAAACTACAAAAATGTATATCATTACTTGTTTTCTTTAAATGTGAAAATCCATTTATTATTATTCAGGGACTTGATATAGAACACATGGGTGGGACCCTTCTTAGATAGTAAGAACACACCCTACATACCCTTTCGGTGGTGTATAGACCAGGTAATGTCTTTAGATGTAGAGGAGGGAAAGGTTCCGTAGAGAGGCAGTGAGGTTTTCTGCCAGCTAGGTTCAGGTAACTGGATGGTGAGATGGTGGGATTTTTTCCACACTATCACATGGAGACTATTTGGGTATCTGTTTGGATTTTTTAACCATTGTATTTAGACTTTTCTCTTGGAAATTATTTCATATTCCATTGTTCTCTTTCTATTATGACATATATGTATTAAAATTTTCTTCTATTTTTTCTTCTATACATGTATATATATATTTATTTCATTTTTTTCATCAGTTTGGGAGTAATAAATCCCTTTGTTTTTTTTCTTCGGTGATAGAAACCATCCCGTGGGGATCAATAATTCCATTCCGGAAAATGATAACTCAATTTGAGTCCAGTTTGAGTGCATATCTGGGTTAGTTTTTTTATATTTTGGTATCAAAGTAGTTATGTCCTTAATATTTCTTGTATTGGGATATTTGGTAGACTGAATATATGAATGTTAGGACTTAAGAGATAGGTTGTGGTGACTATATAGCCAACTCTATCTGTGAAGAGACTCAAGATTCCATGGTATATTGGGATGTGTGTCTCATGTCTTGAGTTTTTAAACTTAATCTAAATTTTTTATTATGGGTTTTCTGTTTTGAAATAAAATTATTCTATTGTCTAATTGTATCATCTATTTTGGTGTGTAGTAGTCTGCCTCTAAGATGTGTTCCGTGAGTTCCTTAGGAGGGAGAAACTGATGATCCTAGAAGGAATCCTCAAATTAATCCTAATTTTAACAAGGTTATTATGTGGGCATCTCGTTCTATAGACTAGAATGTATTACAAGATAACACAATTTTTGAGGTACTAATAGGAGCTACAGGAGACATGGATTGATCATGAGAGTTTTTGCATGATAAGACATTGTTCATTAATAGTATAAGAGAACCCCAAGAGGAAAAGGACTATCTGGAAAAGATTGATCAGATATTCAACTTCTTAGATACACCTGATAGTACTAAGGTGAAGTGTGAAACATTTAAAATTTAGGGTCCCAGTAATATATTGTGGGATTATATGGTATAGGTGGATAGAAATGTGATGTTGGACTAGAAGGGTTTCAAGAATATCTTCTTCTAGCATTTTTTCCAGATCCAATAATGACAGAAAATTCTCTGGAGTCCCTCCCTTTGTAGTCAGGAGAGACTTCATTGGATAAGTACACCAATCAGTTTACTAAGTTGGTTTAGTTTCTCACTAGTGGTTGTAACGAATAACCATATGAAAGCTCATAATTACCTATAAGTTTTATAAATGAATATTGGATAAAAGGTATTTATTTTGAATATTGTGACCTATGAGGAGTGAGTGGATAGAAATATAATGGTAAAAATTAATTTTGAAACCAAGGTTTGATATTATTCTCCTTATATTCCAATTTTGGAAGCTTTATTATAATTACATGGAAGAAGAGGAAGTTGAAGGATCATTGGAGAAGTGGTGGAGGTGGTTCTCAGTAGTAGGCCTCTTCATCACCTCTAGTTGTAGATATTTGTGGGACTATGACTTAATATCAGTGTAGAAAGGATAGACACACAAAATGCATTCTCGTCCTTTGCATACAAATATTACCAACAATTGTTGATTTTTTGGTGTTCTGAAAAGTTCTTTTTAGGATATCTATACACCTCAACGTGGTCTTGAATTTTCTTCCACAATGTTTAATATGAAACAATCAGATTATTTTTCGACTATAGGGATTTACCAACAGTCCTCGGGATTAAATAAAAATCATGTAGTAAATGAGGTTCCAGTGGAGGTTGATGTGGGTATAGATACAGTGAGATGTTCCATCCTTGTTTCATCTTTAATATCAATTTATTTATTTGATATTGGTGCTTCACACCCATTTTTATATGGCCATTATTTATATTCTTAAACTTATAATGATGATAATTTTATTTTTTATGTAGTTAATGAACCCTCTTGGGAAGAGGAAAGTATAAGGGTTTCAATTTCCTTCATTTTTCCTATCGATAGATGATGTGAAGTTTGTTTGGGATTTTCTCATTCTTGATTTGGATATATTTGATGTCATCATCGGGATGGTTTGGATTATTTCTCATAGTGATGAGGTTGATTTTGATCATAAACGTGTTTTGTTTCTTTTGGATGATGGGAGATCACGAGAGTTTTTGTGAGTGGGATTTGAGGTATAGACATGGAGGACCTTCCTGACCAGAGCAGATGAGTTTTTTTATTCTTTTTTTAGTTGAGCTAGATGAAATTTCTTCAATTATTGATCTTTCCACTATTGCTCGATATTTTCCTAACATTTTTTGAGATGATTTATCTGGGATTCCTCTTAAGAGGGAGGTAGAGAATACAATTGACCTAGTGTCAGGTACGCAACACATTTCAATACCTTTCTATCATTTGAAACCAGTGTATTTTAAAGTTATAAATATTTTTTTAGATGATTTTATAATTAAATGTTTTTTCGCCCCAGAATTCTTCATTAGGAATCCCTAGTTCTGTTTTCTAAGAAGCAAAAAAATCACTATCATAGTGCATGGAATATGAGAAGTTGAACTCAATAATGGTTAAGAATAAATATCATTTTCCTCATTTTGATGATTTTTTTTATATATTAAAGGGGGGAAAGCAGATTTTGAATATGGATCTTTGATCAGGTTATCATCTTCTTAGAGTTCAATAGTCTAATATACCAAAGATGGATTTCAAGAGTAGGTATGGCCATTTTTAATATCTCTTGATGACATTTGGTTTGAATAATTCTCCTAATGTTTGATGGATATATTGAAATAGATATTCCATTAATATCTTGAAACTTTTTTGGTAGTGTTCATGGATGATATTTTGGTTAAATCGAGATCCAAGTGTGAATATGAGAACCAATTAGGTTTGGTATAGGATATCCTGGTGAGTCACCATTTTTATGGATTAATTTTGAAATGTAGTTTCTAGGTCCAAGAAGTGAAGTTCATGGGGAATATGATTTTGGATCATGGATTATCAGTTTATCCTAAGAAGGTAAAGGGAAATTTTTTATGGGGAGCACCTCAAAATGTGTTTTAGATTCATAGCTTACTTAGTATTTCTGTATACTACCAATGGATTGTCGGGGAATTGTCAAATTTGGCATCACCATTGACTTATAATACCATGAAATGGGTTAAATTCATAAGAGATGCAATGTGTCAGTATTATTTTGATGATCTAAAACAACTTCAGACATTGACACCTATTTTGATCATACCTGAGACCAGTAAGGGGTATACGGTTTTTTTGTGATGATTTTGGAACTGGTTTGGGTTTTTTGATCATGCGAGATGATCATGTGGTGGCTTACATATATTGTAAGCTTGAATTGTATTAGAAGATTTATCCACTCATGATTTGGATATTTTTGAAGTTATGCATTGGATTGAGTGTTGGAGGTAATATCTCTTTGGGTAGGGGTTCATAGTATTTTCTGACAATAAGAGTTTGAGATATTTCTTTTCTCCGAAATACTTGAATCTCTAATAGATAAAATAGGTGGAATAACATTAAAATTTTCACTTTTATATCTCCAACACCTTGGGTAAGGGGAATTCCATTATAGATTCTCTTAGTTTAAAAGTGAAATTTTAATCTATTTTGGAATCGAGGGTAGAGTGAAACCTTATGGGGATTTTTCTCAATTTCATATTGATTCTTAAGAGGATGTTTTACATATGGTTGTGGAAAGTGTCCAGTTATTATCATCTCTCCTTGAGTCAATTAAATATTTTGAGTAGATGGATGCTAATTTCATAGGAATTCATGAAACCCTATATGGCGAGGAGACTGATTGGAGTTAGGTTCTCTATTTAGGTGGAGTTCTCAATTTTGGGGATTTTTGTTTCATCTCTACACATGTGAGGGATTTGTTTTATTTGATTTCCATAGTTCATCGTAATATTTTAATCTATAACTATGAAGATGTATTATGAAATGAGATGATGATTCATATGGAAAGTACGAAGCATGACACTCATGAATATGTGTCCCACTGTTACACCTACCAACCGATAAGGGTAGAGAATTTGAAACCTTCTAGTTTTCATCACCCTTTTTCAATGCTAGTTTGCAAATGGGATGAGGTATCCATTGATTTTTTTTATTACCATAGACTCCCCATGAAAGGAATTATATCTGACTTTGGAATGATAACTTGATAATGTTTTCTAATTTCATTCCAATCAAGGACACTGCTAAAGTTAAAGATCTGGGTAAGCTGTATGTGCAGAAGATTGTGGGGTTGCATAGGGTTACTTATTCCATTGTTTTAGATAGGTATCCTAGGATAAATTTGATGTT
Source organism: Viscum album (assembly GCA_963277665.1). NCBI lineage: Eukaryota > Viridiplantae > Streptophyta > Magnoliopsida > Santalales > Viscaceae > Viscum > Viscum album. The sequence goes on along the minus strand of OY728134.1, from coordinate 1,080,399,602 downwards.
CTGGATGAGTATCTAGGAGTTAATGGGGACTTAGGTTAGGTTGAGTATAACTTATCATTCATAGAAAAATGGTCATACATAACATGATATTTAGATTCTAGAGGATATTTGTCATACCTGTGTCCTTAATTTCAATGGATCTTGAGATAGCCATCTTGAATAGATTTATTTTTATTATAAAAATAGTTATCAATCATCAAACAGAATGGATCCTTTAATGGCTCTATATGGTCACCCATGCAGGTCACAACTTTTTTGGGTAGAGGTAGGTGAAGCTTCTTTATTGAGATCGAGTTTGGTTCAGGAAACATATTTGAGGATTTATCATCCAAATTTTGTATTTTTCTTATAAACCAAATTCCACTTTTAAGGTAAAAGTGAGAAACCCCAGGAGAAGAAAAAAAGTTATTGATGGACAACTTAATCCTATTGGCATGTTTATCTTTTAGGAGATTCCATGAGAGAGATGTTACCGGTGTTTCTGGATCATCTTGAATAAGGTCTTCGAAGCGGTGTGCTAATCTGTCCCACGCTTGCATGAAATCCTATTGGTTGATTTTACCCCTGTTGAAGCCTCTAATTAAGATTACATTCTACTTGGAAATCCAATCCCTCTGATCTCTATTGGTGGCCCCCCAAATGGAACTTAAAACCATCTTGTCACCATCTTCTTTGGAAGCATTAAGCACAAGGGATTACTCATCCATAACTTCTCCGGAATGAAGAAGCATCTCCACTGGTTGAGTAGCTACGCTGCCTTGATCTTGTAGGACAATCCTATTAGAATCATCCCTAGAGACCACAGCCTCTACACCCACTGTATTACCCTTTGAGATGGGAGTACCATTCGTCACTTGGGCCTTCAACTTCCTACCAGATCAGGTATTTATTGTAGAAGGTAGATAAGAGTAGTCCTTTCATCCTTTCTTGACTCCTTGTCGTCCCTTCCTCCTCCTCGGACTATAGGCATCACTTTCTTGAAATTATTGAGCATTAACCCCTGAAATCTGACTGGATAAGTCATCCCCAGACTCCTCCCATGAAATACCGTACTCCTTATTGAAGGATTCATCTCGGACTGCCTCCTGAGGAGGCCCTTTGTTCTCCAGACTCTCAAAACGGTTACTTAATTTCATAGATGGCACCACTCTTCTCAGTCTTGAAATGATCAAAGGAGTGGGCTCGATCTGGGGGCCCTCATTTCCAGTTTCATGAATCCCTGTACGTACAACCTCTACATAAGAGGAGATCTTATGATATTCTTCTTCCTCCGTTGGCCTTCGGATCACCACTCTCGTGTAAAAAACAACAGCAGCATCCTTAGCTGCACCAGGTTCAGAAATACCCACTGAACCATGCACAACAGGTGAGAGAACACCAAAATCATTCCTCAAATGATTTAAGATAGTATGAACCAAGGGATTACTCTCTGGAGGATCACATTGAAGTCCATTTACCAAGGCTGAGACCAAGCCTGCATTCACACCATTCGAACCTTTAGGAATAAAAGAAGCAACATCTTGATTCCCACCAGTAGCGTTAGGGGAGGAACATGCACCCCCTCTATCATGACAAGATTATTCTATGTTCCAGGAAGAAATGGTCACACCTCCAACCGAAGGGAACTAGAACTGTTTGACTTATATGATCTACGAGATGAATGACAACTGGAATGAAGATGACCGAGATGAAAGCATGAACTTTAGAAATCGAACCAATTTTTGAAGACCACTGATTGTTGATAACGGAGTTCTTCACCAACCTTAATACAAAAAATGTCTACTTTAGGTTTTGAAATATCGACTTCCACACATATGCGGGGAGAAATCTGGTGAGAAAGGGAGATATAACACTCATTGAAGGCTAGGAACCTCCCGACGAGGTTACCCAGCATCTTAAGAATGGTGGGATTTTGAAAATGAAGAGGTATATAGGGGAATCTTACCCAAATTGTTGTGATAGAGGAGTATCATTTCTATTGCAACTCATAACTCCATCGGAACAGGAAGAAGCGGGAGCCATCATAAGATCGCGTGCCTTTGGACCACGCGAAAGCCAGGTCATCAGCACATTCGAAGCGAAGAAGAAAGTGACAAGGATCCAGAATTTATTTTTTTATCATGAATTCCTAAGGATATAAGTTATTATGGTGGGGAGTTTATAAAATCATATTACCTACATTTAGGTAAATTTCCTCTATTTATTTATTTTCCTCCTTAATTTGGGTGTATCTTATAAATCACAAGGATGGAGAACATTTTCTTAGGAAAATTACCAAAAGTTTAAGGATTAATGTTTTTTTTTTTTTGAATTAATGGAGTCTGGGTAGGAACATGTAATAGATGAGTGGGGTTCTCGAGATGTTTGGAGAATTCCCACGGTGGATGGGTGTTCATGTAATAAATTTATATTTTTTTTTTTAATTGAAATTTACACACCATGTAAGGGGAGTACATGATGTGTAATGTTCACTAGGATCATGTTGTGAGATGAGTACACAACATGAATTATTACACATGATGTAATATTAAAAATTGGGTTTTTAATAAAAAGGAAACCATTTTTTCAGCGTATAAGTTATTCATAGATTACATGATGTGTAAATTTATTACCCATGTAATTTTTGTGGATCGAGATTTTAGGAAACAATATGAGTGATATGTTTATTCATTCAACATGAAGAATCTTTGACCTCTAACTAGATCCCTTCTCTTCTGATTTTGGGAACCTACTATGATTTTGGATTGATTCATTTTGAATTTGATCCCTAGGGTTGTATGTGGTATCTCTCCATGTGAGTAATCCTCTCTTCTTATTCATATCCTTTGATCGTGGTATAGTTTTTGCATATTGTTATCATATCTGTTGACATGTTTTGTTAATTCTCACCATTACTTTATTTATCTTTTGTTCAATCTTGTTTTTGGGGGTCATTTCCTTATTGTTTATGGTAACATAGTTGTGAGTTCTTGAGTTTTGTTGTGAATTTTCCTCTTCACTAGACCTTTTGTTAAATTGAATTAGATATATGATGTGTATATTGATACTATGTACTCCAATGTCATGGTTGTGTTCTTCCTATCGGTGGATCCCATTGTAGACATGTACAACCCAAGTTTTGAGGTATGTGGTTCCATCTCTTTCAGGTGTTTGTGAACTGCATTTCTCCTATTTTTTATAAATTATTTTATTAAATGAAATGGAATGATTGACTAATTTTATTTGGGTGCTTGAAAATTTTTTTTTGATAAACTATGGTTTTCCACTGGTTTTGGAAAATGAAAAGCGTTTTACAAAGCATTGTTAAATGGTTATCAAAGAATGATATGATGAAATTTTTTTATGAATTTGTTTTGAAAATTGAGCACATGGGATGCCTTAGTTACTTAGGTAGAAGGTGTAGTATTAGGCCTGGTCCACTGTCAGGGGGTTTTATCATGGGGATTTCCTCTTCTCCCCATGCCTGTTGTTCTAGGTATCTGTTAGGAATGTAGGGGGTTTTCATTCTCAGGTGTTTCTATTCTATTTAGACTCAATTCATATGTTTAGAGTCTTGAATCATGCATGGTTTTCTATGTTTGTGTGTGAGTTTCAAATATATCCTGAACTAGTGTGATTCTTGGTTGATGTTACCTATTCTTTTGACCCACTTGATCCATTTTAGTTCGGACTGTTTTTTATTATACTTCCATGGATTTGATATGATATGTGAATATTGATTATATCTGACATGATATATCTATTTATATATATGTATATGAAATTATTTGAAAATAATTTACCAAATTTATTTTTAAACATGGAAAACGGTGAAATTAAATTTATTCCCTTACTTTTGAGATAAAAACTGCTAAAATGTATATCAGGCCTTGTTTTATTTAAAGTTAGTCATTATTGGATTATTTCTCAAAGACATATTAAGAATCACCTGGGTGAGACTCTACTGATCCTATTGTCTCACACCATGTATACCCCTTTGGTGGAAAGTAGAAATTTTTATTTCTATTAATGGAGGGAATGGAAAGGACTTGCAGTGTGGTGGGAATTATTTATTTCAGCTGGGTTTGGGTAGTTGTATTGGGAGATGGTGGGATTTTTTCCATGCTCTCACAAGGAGACTACTGGGGTAGCTATTTGTCTTTTTCATCCATTATAGTTGGAGTTTTCTCTTGGAGTTTTTTTCTTCCGCTATTATCTTTATATTATAACATATATGTTTTCATAATTATTTATGTGGGTTTCCTATTTTAATGAATATATATTTCATGTTTCTAATCTTGTTTGGGAGAAATTGTTCCCTATATTTTTTTTTCTTATCTCCCGAGTGCTACATGCCAACCCATGGTGATCAGAAATTCCCTTCAAGTATGTGACAACATGGGTCGGGTCTAGTTTGAGAGGTTATCTTGGTTGGGTCCAAAACATTATCAAATCCACTTTCCAATATCCAAAGAGGGATGTAATTTCTAGAAACCCTCACACTCTATACTTTATGAAAATATTAGGATTATTTCTTTAAAGATATCCATTTGGGGTTCACTATGGTTTTCAAGTCCTAAATCCCATAACTAACAAGTCATTTTAATTGATACCACCTACAATATCAAATATCTCTTATACATTTTATTTCATGGTTTTTATTATAAATATCCATATAATACAACCCCATATAATCAACAGGCCTAGTGACTTTGGTAAATTTTACACATAATCCCTTAACATAAAAATAAACTATAACTATATTATTTAAAAATCTATATCATGCTATTAAATTTCATTGAACTTATAATACTATATTAGAAAACATTGAGGAATACTTAAGAAATAGTTGAGATATAAATACTAGTAAGGGATCAATCAGAGTAATACAATGCATAAGAGACAAAAATTCATATCATGATGGCATAAAATATAATAATAATAGGGAAGTGTGGCATGTAAAAGATGATATGATAAGATCATGACATAAAAGGAATGTGAAGAAACATAAAATATGAAATCATAATAGTATATAAAGGGTGAAAACTAAGAAATCATAACATAGTTTTTGAGACATACATCCCATGAACCATACTTGGTATCTCATGAAATGAAACCATTACCTAATGCATTGTAGAGATATCATGGGGAACTACTCTTATGTCTAACTATATATTTTCTACATAGACCATGTAGAATTAGAACATATTTCCCCATTTAAATTCCATGATTAAGGAAATTGGGATTTATAAATTTAATTTTAAAATACATGAATAATTGTTATATCTTTGTAAATTACTTTGAATTAAATATATGGTTGGGTCATTACAACAAAAAATTATGGCTTTGAAATTCAAGATATGATTTCAACAACATAAAAAGTATGAATAAATTTTTATTAAAGGGATTAATGAGAGTTGAAATTAGTATCTAATTATTTTATAAATTATCTAGATAATAAATTAATAATTATAAATAAAATACAATATAACCAATTGAGAACCAAAAGGCTTATTACAAAGGAAGTTCATGAATGGAAAACAGGAGGGAAGAACTGTTTAAATTGTGTGGTTTGTTCTTAATGATTTTTAGAAATTTCATAGAACATTAGGAACTCAAAGGGATTGATATTAAGAGATAAAAATTTATTGAAATTATTTAAAGTATTTTGAGTGAATGGTAATTGGAGAAAGGGTGGGTATTTATAGCAACATAGGGGGAATTCTTTATCAATTTCTGAACTAAGGGCTTGGATATCAAGATAAAAAAAATGAAAAATCATTGGACATCCCATGGTTTCTCTAATGGTATTTTCAAATGGGGAGTGTTTTTTCATATTTTAATATATCAAGGACTAAAATTTATTAATTTATAATATATTGTTTTGTAAGGTATTATTTTAAAAAAAAAATTGTTTTTAAAACAACTGAAATTCTCTTTAGGTTTTGGAAAATTCATTATAGGTTTGTAAAATTAATATTTTCACATTAAAATACCATGTTTTATAGAATAATACTATTTTTGGTTGATAGATATCATTATATTATTTATTAAATCAACTTTAAGTCATATGACGTCAAAACAATTACAGTACATTTATATTGTATTTATGTTTTCCTTAAAAATCGATTGACTCAAAAAGTTATGAAAAAATAATCATTGACTAATTTCAGCATGATAGTATAAAAAATGAAATTTATTTTATTAATTTTATTTTATAAGCATGAAAAATTAAATTTTTAAATAAAAAATCATATTTATTTAAAATTCCTATTTTTATGACATATTCACCTTTTTAACACTTATTGAAACTACATGGGGATTCTTAAAATTATATTATTATTTACATTTTTTAAAATATTTTCCTATGTGAAAAATTCATGGAAATAAATTTTATTTAAAATTACTTAATTTATCATTAAATTTTGTCATATATTATCAGAAAATACAATTTATTTTTTATTTTGTCAAAAAATCTATTTATCATATTTATCTTGTATTCATGTGCATTTTATATTTAATTATAGAAATGAGATACAAGAAATCAATATTTCATTTATTAATATAAAATTTAAACGTTTATATAACTATGGTCACGATATATAACACCTTATTAAACTTCATATTCCTTAAGGTTAAAGTGTAATGGTTATTATTTCATGGGGTGGTTTAATGAACATTGTTTGGGTGGTGACTTCTGTGAGATTAGAATTCTTTTTTAATTGATTATACTAATGTCTATTTTGAATCTTGTCTTAGTCTTGGTAAAGGTTTCAACCTAGTGATGATATATACCTCAAAATCTCTAATAAATGAACATCATATGGCATGATCTTACTAGTTAAATCCATTTCTTCTTACTTTTTTGTCAATTAAATTTTACTATTGCACTTAATATATACTAATCATAATGATTAATTTATAATTGTTGTATTACCAATGCTCATAAGGATTAATATTTATATACCCAATTCATGTTATGGATATATTTTATAATGTATCAAGATAATAATAACGTATCAAGTACATGATTTATATTACCACAATACTGAATATGACATATTTTCATTCAAAAGGAATTTTCTTTATAAAATACATGGTCATTACATGGATCAAGAGAAGGTTGAAAGTATAAATTCTCAAATGAGAATCTTTATGCATGGGGTTATTGAAGATAAGATACTGGGGGCCTAACCTTTTTCACATGACTCATTATTGATGTTTTTCTTAAGTAATTTTTAAGACTACATTTGGAACGAGAGTTACAGTTCTTGATGGAATTCTTTCCTAGAATGGAATTAATTCCAATTACACTTTACTAAATGAACCCAACTAAGCTGTGGGAATTGAAAATATAGTTTGATTTAATGAAGATATTCCTTAAATACTAATGTGTATATAATACATGTGATCCTATATCAGAGGGTACGATATATGGACATCATGTAGAATGATATAATCTAGTCAAAAGGAAAACATATGTTGTGGATGGGTATATCATTGGAAATGATATGGAGTTATTGTATAATTGTTTCCTAAGGATGTTTTAGTGTAAGACCTGGGTTATTTTTAAACATGGTGAATTTTATTATACAATTTATATTTCACCTATTGAATTTAATGTTAGAGAGTTAACATTCAAATCTATTCCATGTAAGCTATCATTGATGGCTAAATTTTCTTGTGAAAAAATGATTTAGAGAGTTGAACCAAATAAAAGTTACAAAGAGTTATAACTGAAATGCATTACTCATATGTTTTGTAACATACATGTTAATGACTTGGATAGTCGGGGATTGTACCCAAGTGCGGTATAATGAGGTATTAATAATGAATATAGAGGTATGATCTTTCAAAATCCTCCCAAAAGTTCCCCTAAATCTATCATCCTCTATCCTTTTCCCTAAGAGATACTAGAACATCATGGTAGTTATAAGGGTCATGCATGAATGTTGGGTGAATCATTAGACCCATGTATAAACCATAATGGAAGGAACCTGATGGTTTCTTTTTAAGTCATTCTTATCAAGTATATGATTAATCGCAGCAATAGAGGTAATATTATGAGAAAGGTCAATGTTCATCATTTTTTTATACGTGGTTTTGGTTTTTTATAGCTTGGGGATCTTGGGTTATAGATTTATAATGTCTTTTATTACATTAAATCTGTTTTATTTGATCCATAGAAACCATCCATTGGAATCAAGGATTTACCATGATTATTGATTCATTAAATAATGTTTAAAATTGATAAAAAATCATATTTATTCTGATATCCTATTTGATATTATAAAAAAGAAATAATTTTATACTATGAATCGATATATGATATAGGTTATTTCAAGCTATGATATAGCTATTTATTAGGATATATGATATTTTAAAATATAATCTAGAGTATTACTTTAATTTATGGTATATTATAGCATGAAATATGATAGATCATATTGGATGATAACACTACTTAGAACATACAAAACAGAGTGTTGAATCACCATAACGATATAAGGAATATCATAAATAATTACATACCAAGCATCAAAGTTTGTATCATAATATATAATTATCTATCACAATATATAATAGACAACCATGTGAACCACAACCTACGATATATTATATATCATTAAATAAAACATATAATAATTGTTTTTATAAATTTTAATTATGAATTGAATTATATATTATATAAATTGACTATAAATTATGGAAATAATTAATATGGGATATTTTTAATTTTTAATACTTTTATAAATTAATTAACTAAAATTATTTATAACTAATACTTACATTTTTATGAAAAAATTATTAAATAAATATCTCCAATATTTATTGTTAATATTAAATAAAATTTGATTTTAAGAGAATGATATAAAATTTTTATATAAAATGTTTAGATTGAAATTATAAGAGTAATTTATAATGTATTTATCAATCATTAAAAAGGAAAATTTTAAAGAAGTTTGTATTATGTTATGAATTGTTCATAATAATAATTTTAAAATGTTCAAACAATATTCCTTATTTAAGGAAATGTTTTAAACAATCTCAAAATGAGTTTTCATAATTTATTTGATAAAGGTTTAAATAAAATTAAATGTGTGATATTATAGATTTTTTATAATATATGAAAATTTCATATAAATAATGTTGAAATTTTTGATTTCATGTATTAAAATAAAATTACATATTAAAGATAATATGAAGGACTTCATCTTGGAGGAAAATATAAAGTATTTTATTTATTTATTCTGGTATTTTTCATAAATGTTTGTTTCAGGATTAAATATTTGAATTGTTAATTAATTTAGTTTATTACCCACTTTATTGATTACTTTAAATTTTTAGTTTTATGAATTGTTATATATGATTTAGTTTAAATGGTTTTTAAGCTACATCTTTAAATTTTCATATTTGAATTTAAGGATTTAAAGATATGAATGATATTTTATTTAGGTTTAATATACCTTAATTTTGGCTTATACATGAGTTTTGCAAAGAGTTTCACCTCAAAATGTTTTGAACATATTGATTTTTTATAAGGAATAGGGATTAAAAACTAAATCCTTAGATTACTTCATAAATTTAAAGGGAAAACATGAGATAATATGTTGAGATTAAATTCCATTTAAAATACTAAGTGTTATATTATTTTTATGTACACACTTTTCAAGACCTTAAATAGAAAACTGAGTATGTTTTATTAAAGAAGTGTGCTCATGTACTATGTTTTTAAGAGAAAGCATGTAATCAGTTACCCTAATATGATCAAGTGTCTATTCTAGGAATTTATATTATGCTACACTTAGATAAGAAGCACTTAGGATGGACACTTGAGGAATAAGGTTGAGTTTATCTATGGATTGGGCATTCAGTTTTCCACTCAACCAACCAAGAGTTAAATACGATATGATTGGTGTGATAGAAAACCTAAAAAAATGAACGGTTAGAGGAATTAAAAATCAACTTATATATTCTTTAATTATTGATCTTTCCTAACTAATGGATAAAATGATATTTCAATGGTTTAATAAATTTAATGGGAGTAAATTTAAGAAAATTACTTATAAAATTAGTGTAAAACAAGATAGTCATATAATAAAATCTTATATTATAAATATAATGGTATCATCATCATGATCATAAAAAATGGATTTTATATCAATATTCAAAAAGGATGAAGATCAATGGAAGAAAAATTATAGACTTGTACAAGAACTTGTGATTTTTTCTCAAGTTATAAGGAAAAATTAATTGTATTAGAAATTGTGTTATTGAGTAACTAAATATTGATGTTTATTAATAAGTGGGTCTATATGATTATGAGAATCATATAAGAATTTATATGTGGTTTAAACGGTAATATAAGAAAGATAAATTAATTAATTTTCACTCTTCACTCATATACTTAACACTCTTGGGAACATTAATTACTTGAGGAGACACAAGGTTTCCTTTAAGGATTATTCTTGATATAGAATCCATTGAAAAATAATATTCTGAAACGTTTCAATAATTTCAATGAGTTAAATAAAACATATCCATATTTTCATAAATTATTGAGGGTAAATGAGCATGACATGTTATTTCTAGTCTTTAGTGATGTGTTGATAGTATAAGTGGGGAAATGTTCAAACCATAAGAATAAAAAGTTAGTTGGAAAGTTCAAAAAATTTTCTTCCAGAATCTGATGAAGGTTAACGAAACAGAAAGGAGATATCAGGAAGGAAGAAAAATGCAACCATAGGGTGTAATTTTACAGGATACTTGAAGTGGTTTATGAAACTCCATGGGGAACCCATGTTAGATATCAATGTTATCGAATAAATTCTTTGATTTTTTGAGGTTTTATGATAATAAATTCATATTTTACAAGTATTGTAATGATATAAGAGCTCAATATCAATGAAATATTATATAAAAAATTTAGATTCACTCAAATGAGGAATGAAAGGGTTTTTTAATCACAGCTTTGAATATAAAAGAATATATTATGCTCAGATAGACATGCTAACTACGTATCCTTTTTTTAGAAAAGGAATCAGAACCCATGTAGTTCGAGTAAGGGAGTATGATTTTTATGATTGATGGCTCAAAGAAGGATGTCACAATTACTTTTACACTCTAATATCACGTGAGTCATGCTCGGTGTGACAAAAAAGAGGTATTGGTAAAAATTAGACAATTGTGCCATGAAAGATGAAATCATAAGAAATAATGTGGGGCATATGTATGTATGACTACCCAGATAAATAAAGGTTAGGATTTACTTTAGGGGAGAAATCCAGGAACAGGGTCCATAAATGTATATGTGCTTCATGGAGATTTTGAATACTCTAACTTGGGGCTTACTCCTGAAAAGGAGGCCCAAATTAGGAGAAGACCTATGATTGGGTTTTACTCCTGAAAAGGAATCCTAGATCAAAGGTAAATTAGGACTGGTAAAGAGAAATTAAGACTGGGGATTACTCCTGAAAAGGAAGCCCATGTCAAGGATTAAGGTTTGGGGCTTACTCCTGAGGAGGATGCCCAAATTAGAGGACTAGGGCTTACTCCTAAGGAGGATGCCCAGATTTCGTAACTTTAAGAATTGGGGCTTACTCTTAAGGAAGATGCCCAAGTTAAGAATTATGATTGGGGCTTACTCCTAAGGAGGATGCCCAAACTTGAGACTGGGGCTTACTCCTGAAAAGGAAGCCCAGGTTAGGGGATCTGGGGCTTACTCCTAAAAGGATTCCCAAATTAGAGGACTTATGACTGGGGATTATTCCTGAAAAGGAGACCCAGGTTAAGGATTCTTTCATCTTAAAGGATGAGGTTGAATGAATGAAATCTCAATCTTTAGTGACATAAAGATGTGTAAATCACTAGTTTTTGAGAGATATTTGACACAATTCCTTTCAGATAAGGAATTAAATCAAGAAATCATGCCATAAATGGCTTTGAAGAGTGTCTTGAACACTGAATATTGAATAGGAAAGGTGTAATGGCTTAAGAGGGGTGAAATGGGCAAGAAAGGCACCCAAAAAGGCAGGGGCGTGTAAGTCCTGGCAGGCACGCAGGTACTGCATGGGCGCGCAAGTCCTGGTCGCGCAGGTATACGCCTGTGCGACACATGATGTACTTGCGTGACGGTTAACCAGCAGGGTAATACTTGAGAGACTCTTCATTAAAGCCTTTAGAATCTTCTTGAGGTTCTTCCAGAAGAGGGGCATGCAAGATCTATTGAAGGAGTAAGGCGATGCGCAAGTGTGGCCCTTTTCCCTTAAGGGTTGGCCACTCAGGCGCACAAGTGTTGATGAGTTTCAACACTTAGGCCTTCCTCCCCCTCTTTAGATCTTCCGTTCTAGGTAAGAAATTACCTTAGAAGTGTTTCGTAAGCTTTCAGAAGAGACTAGGGAACCGGGAGCTCAAATCTGAGTTTCTGGAAAAAATCATCTTCAAATGGGGGGCCCACAGGGTCTATTTATAGGCAGGAGAAGACCCTGGGTGGTTATTACTTAGGTCTCACAAGTCACTTGAGCGACCATAATGCGTCGCGCATGTGGACTTGCGCGACTATGGGGAAACTTGCGTGAATTATGGGCAATCATCTCCTTGTTCATCCCTTTGTCGATTTTTGATATTTTCTTCAAAGGATGAATCAAGTTGGACTAAGGTATTTCCCTTTTTCAGGCGTTAGACTCTGTGATGGAAAGGAGCTTCAACAAAATTCCCCCCTCAGAGTTGGATCCAGAGAGAAAAGAGGATTTGACTCTGAGGTGAAAAAGAAAAAACAAGAAATCTAGAAGTTTAAAGTCATGCATGTCAGACATACAAAGGCTAATGTTTAAGGTCGAAATATCTTTGATCGAAATGGATTAAAATTGACTCAATTCCTTGAAAATTCATCTGAAAACATATTACCATACTCAAGTATGATGGAAAATATGTAAGCAATGACTTAAGAATATTTGAATCTGAGGAATGATATGAAAAATAGCTAAAAGGCATTAGAAGAAGTAGCTTCCAAGAATGAAATTACCGTTATTTAACAAACCCGTTAGGGGGTTGAATTATGCAGGGCCACCTAAGGGCATTGGCTGCATAGTTAAATAAAATAGTATCTTTTGGCTAACAAGTCTGTTATGTAGACTGTTTATGCAAAGCCGCCTATGGGCACGTGCTGCATAGTCAGGAAAAAGAACTCTCAGAAATTTACTTTCCTAGTGATAAAAGCCGGTGAAAGTTTATGGAGATTCAAATCTTCCAAAGTATAGAGTTTGCTGTATGGAAAGAGGTACTTGAATATGGATAAGATATTTCCAAACAATATTATCGAAGAACTGGATGAATATCACTCCTACGAAGGTCTGATCCAAACGTAGGGAAGAAGAATATAAACCATAGACTTGAATACTTTCAGATCATGAAAAAGGATATGGGACAAATATGTTAAGGATGGCTATTTTTTGCGGATCCCTACATACTTCCTTTTAATACAAATAAGGACAAAATAGGCATTCTTCCCAAGAATGAATTTACCACTATCCGACAAACCCGTTAGGGGGTTGAATTATGCAGGGCCACCTAAGGGCATTGGATGCATAGTCAAATAATAGTATCGTTTCGCTAATAAGTCTGTTATGTAGACTATTTATGCAAGGCCGCCTATGGGACGTGCTGCATAGTTAGGAAAAATAACTCTCAGAAGTTTGACATTTTGTGACTAGAAGTCATGAAAAGGGTTATGAGGATCTGAAAATATTTAAGGTTAGGATTATGACACATAAAGATGGGTATTTTTCAGTGTATACAGAGATACATAGATCAATGCTAACCATACTCATGTTGTGGCTAGGTCCTGAATTGAAATGTTGGAATTCACTACGTATCCCATTAGGATGAGAATCAAGCCATACATATTTCTTAAACTACAGTTTAACGTTGTGTGGGACAAAAGGATTAGAGATCTTAGTTTAGGGTCATAGAGCTTGGACCATTGTAAGAAATACACAGTGTGTGTTTTCATGGGGACTTTTCAGCCAAGGTACTGAAAGTTGAATTTGGGGTTAGGCCCAAAGACTTGGGGCTGGATTCAAGGGACACTCGAATGTTCCTACGTATTCCATAAGGATGGGAATCAAGCCCACGTAGTTATAGAAATACCCTTTGTACAAATTTGGTTCGTACATGTGAAGGGTGAAAGGGGACTTTAGTACAATGATGGTTTAACCCAAGATAAAAGGTTTGGGCATTGCCATGTATGCACGTAGTCTTTGAAATGAAACATTATTAAAAAAAATCAATGTAAATAATGGTTCCCTCTCTAGTGAGGGTATCAAAGAACTTTGTATTTTACTGTCATACTGGACAAAAGTGTTGTATAGTTTAACGCCGTATAATAAGGACGAAATTGAACCAATGTAAAGATATTGATTCTAAGGGTGGTTTCATGAATTATCACCGTATGATACGGAGATGAACCGACGTGAAGAGATTGGTTTTGGTCTTGAACCTTGGGAGGTTGCCTACATACCCAGCCTAGAAGGCAAGGATAAAAGTCTGTGTAGTTTAATTAAAGAATGAATTAATGATCAAGTTGTTCTTGGGGAAAATGATCTAAAAAATGATGTTAGGACTTACACATGGTTAGCGGCCCAAATAGAGTGTTGTGGTTGAGGTTTTCTCTAAGCTCACGTGAGTCATACTCGGTGTGAGAAACAAGAGGTAACAACAATCTTAACAATGCATAGTTTAATTTCATGTAGGACATATAAAGGGACTATGCAGTTTAAATTCTTGCAGTTAGGACTATTGGTGCTGCACAGTTTAGTGTCATGTAGCAGGGACAAAATACAGTTTAATGTCATGTAGGACGAAAGGGGGGAGGACTGTGCAGTTTAATTTCATGCAGTGAGGACAAAAGAGTGCACCATTTTAACATCATGTTGGATGCATTTGGGACTTTTCCAAAGTTTAATGTCATGTTGGATGAAAAAAAGGATGATACAGTTTAGCGTCATGTTGGACGAAGGTGAGAATAGTTTAAGGTCATATGCATGGACTGTGGATGGTGCAGTTTAATGTCATGCTGGATGGTGGTGTAGTTTAAGGTCATACAGGACCTTTAATGATTATGTAGTTTAACGTCTTTCCAGACGTAAGGGACTTTTATACAGTTTAGCATCATGTATTTAGGACGTCAGAGTTTAATGTCTTGCTGGACATAAGGTATTTGCAAATAGTTTAGGGTCATATGCATGGACCGTTGATGATGTAGTTTAAGGTCATACTGGACCATTTAGGGAACTTTTTCACAGTTTAACATCGTGTGGGACGAAAGTACAAATAGTTTAAGGCCATATGTATGGACTGTTGCTGTATAGTTTAACGTCATATAGCAAGGACAAAAGAGTGACTATGTAGTTTAATGTCATGCATTGAGGATAAATTAGGGAAATTTTTTTCATAGTTTAACGTCGTGTGGGACGAAAGTAAAAATAGTTTAAGGTCATATGTATGGACCGTTGCTATATAGTTTAATGTCATATAGCAAGGACGAAAGAGGGACTATGCAGTTTAATGTCATGCAGTGAGGAAAAATTAGGGAATGTTTTTTTCATACTTTAACGTCATGTGGTACGAAAGTAAAAATAGTTTAAGGTCATATGTATGGACCATTGCTGTATATTTTAATGTCATATAGAAAGGACGAAAGAGGTACTATGTAGTTTAATGTCATGCAGTGAGGACAAATTAGGGAATTTTTTTTCATGGTTTAACGTCGTGTGGGACGAAAGTACAAATAGTTTAAGGTCATATGTATGGACCGTTTCTATATATTTTAACGTCATATAGCAAGGAAAAAAGAGGTACTTTGCAGTTTATACAAAATACTTCTTTAAAAATATGGCATTTGTTGGAGTAGTGATGAGTTCTCCATCCATTGAGATTAATGAATAAGCTCCATTGGAGTAGACCTTATGTATTGAATAAGGTCCTTCCCATTTTGGCTCAAGCTTGGGAGGTTTCTTTCCTGGTATCATTGGAGTTCTGAGAACTAATACCAATTCTCCCTGAGTGAATGAACGAAGATGAACTTTTTTGTTAAAATCCCGTGCTATTCGATTCTGATAGACTTCCAAGTGGTGAAAAGTGCACAATATTTTCTCATCTAACCGTTCCAATTCATTCAATCGCTTTTGAGATTGTTCATCTATAGATGATTGATCACAAATGGAAACTCTGAGCGAGGGTAGTTGAACTTAAATAGGCAAGACAACTTCTGTTCCATATACCAATGAATATAGAGTTGACCGAGTTGCAGTGCGGGTGGTAGTACGATAAGCCCATAAAGCATGAAAGAGTTTATCAGGCCATGACCTCTTATCTTTATCCACCATCTTTTGCAGTATATTTGAAAGAGTCTTGTTAAAGGCTTCTATCTGGCTGTTGGCCACTTCATGATACCGAGATGAATGGTTGGATTTGATGTTGTATTCTTGATAAAACTTCTTCATCTCGTATGAACAGAAATTGGTGCCATTTTCCGTCAATATGGTATGAGGGATACCAAATCTGGTAATGATGTTAGACTTGATGAAGCTAACAATGCATTTAGAACTGACTTCATTGAGAGGTATTGCCTCTTCCCATTTGGAAAACAATTCAGTAGCAGTAAGAATATACTTAAACTGCTTGGTTGTAGTCGAAGGGTAAGGTCCCACCACATCCATTCCCCATGTGGCAAATGGCCATGAGTATTTAGCTGTATGAAGCAACTCTAGAGGATGATGAATGAAGTTGGCATGTACTTGGCATTAATGACACTTCTTTGTGAAATCGATACAATCTCGTATCATTGAAGGCCAAAAGTATCCAAGCCTTCGAATCTGATCACACAGTCTGTGTCCAGACTGGTGGGCACCACAGACTCCTGCATGCACTTCTTTCATGAAAGTCATTGTCTCTTCACCATCAATGCATCTGAAGAGAACTCCATCAAAACCACGTTTGTAGAGAATTTTGTCTAGGTGATCTGGGCTATCATAAAGAGTAAAATTAACCACACATCGCTGGATTTGTTCTTTCTCAGCTCTATCAGGTGGAAGTGTTCCATTTTGAAGGTATTCCCTAATAGGTGACATACATCCTGTAGTATGACCATACGGTTCAGGAATGAGACAAATTTCATTAATTTCCTCTATTCTGATTCAAACATAAGGTGAAATTGCACGACGGTGGGCAATACTGATGGTTGTCTCATCCCAATTTGGATCTGCCAGAGTTGTGGCTATATTAGCCAATGCATCAGCTTGAGCATTTTTTGATCTTGGGACATAAGAAAATGTCGGTTCCAAAGGTAATTCCTCCATTAACTCTCTGACGTAATCATACAAAGGGATTAGTTCTTCTTTTCTGATGGCATAATCCCCATTGACTTGTTTGATTACCAGGTCTGAATCACCTTTCACCTTTAAGTGATTCACTTATGCTTGAAGTCCTAATTCTCAACCTACGATGAGATCTTGGTATTCTGATTCATTATTGGTACCACCTTCCCACAATATGAAGGAATAAGGTAACAATGCCTTTTCTGGAGAAATGAGCATGATTCCTAAGCCAACTTTGTTGAGTTTAGGATTTTCCATTTTCCTCCCTATTGGACTTCTGGAAGCACCATCAAAATACATTTCCCATGCCTGAGGACTTTCTTGAATAGAGAAGACTTCCTCATTAGGGAGTTCAATATCTAAAGATGTGCCTTCCACTGAAGGGTGTTCAGCTCGGAAATCAGCCAGATCTTGGCCCTTTATCGCCTTTTGAGACACATACTAAATGTCAAATTGCTGCAAAATAACTTCCCACCTTCCCAGACGTCCTATAAGCATTGGACGACTTAGGATAAATTTGAGCGGGTTATTGCGAGATACCAATTGGACCTCGTGATGTTGCAGGTAGTATCTCAACTTCTGAACTGCAAAGATTAATGCCAGGCAGCACTTCCCAATACTTGAATACCGAGTTTCTGCTTCAAGCATGGTTCGAATGAGATAGTAGAGACTGTTTTCATTCCTAGCATCATTATTTTGAGAAAAAAGGCACCCAATGATCACTCTAGAGCTATCACATAGAGGATAAGTGGTCTTCCTTCAATAGGTGGCATGAGTACCGGTGGACTCAAGAGGTATTTCTTGATAATATCAAATGCTTCTTCACATTATTCATTCCACTGGTAAGTGACTCCCTTCTTCATCAATTTGGTGAAGGGTAAACTTTTTCCTGCTAAATTGGCGATGAAACGCCGAATATAGGATAAGTGTCCTTGAAGTCCTCTTAATTATTTCAAATTTTGAGGAGGTGAAATAAAAAGTATTGACTTGGTCTTCTCAAGATCGACTTCAATACCACGATGGCGTACAACAAAGCTGAGAAATTTTCCTGAGGTTACCCCAAAAGCAAATTTTAAGGGGTTCATCTTCAAATTATGTTGCCCAAGCTTGTAGAATATGACTTCCAAATCAGCCAAGTGATTAGAATGTTGTTTGGATTTAACTACCAAATAGTCTACATAGCATTTAACAAACTTCTCTAAGAAGGGTTTGAAGATACGATGCATGGCACGCTGATAAGTTGCACCTGCATTATTTAAGCCAAGGGGCATTACCCGGTAGCAAAACACACCCTGAGGGGCTCTGAAGGCTGTAGATTCCTCGTCTTCTGGGGACATTCAGATCTGATTATATATAGAATATCCATCCATGAAGGAAAGTACTTCATAGCCAGTTGTTTCATCAATTAGAAGTTCTGTAATCGGAACTGGAAAATCATCCTTTGGACAATGCCGATTAAGATCTCTGAAATCGATGCAAACTCTAATTTGTCAGTTATTTTTCTTTAAAGGGACAATATTATCCAACCATTTGGGATATTGAACTTCTCTGAAAAATTTATCTTTGATAATCTTATCCATTTCAGCTTCAATTTTGGAAGCATAAGTTGGGTGTGTTCTTCTCGCGGCTTCCTTAAATCCTCGATGTTCTTCTGGTAAACCCAAATGATGAGTAGAAACATCAAGATCAAGCCCGGTCATTTCTGTATAGTTCCAGGAAAATATATCTTTATTTTTCTTTAGAAAATAAATATACATCTCTTGCTCTTTAAGATTCATGTCCGCACTGATTAAAGTGGGGCGTGGATCTCCTTCTGTACCCAGATTTATTTCTCTGAGTTCATCCACATTGGTAGAGATACCCTCTTCAAATACTAGAGGAGCATCTCTGAGATCTTCTTCTTCTTCTTCTTCATGTGTTATTTCTTCCATTTCTACTTGCATAGTAGATGATAAAGTAGAATTCTCATGATCTGAAGAGATGTCAAAATTTGCATATTTTGAAGAAGAAGCTTCCATTTCCAACCCGATTGATGATGAAGGGTCTTCTTTGGGTAATAAAGAGGAGATGATGGATTGAGAATAGACATAATTGTTCACCTCCGATGTTGCTATAACTTCTTATGGCCTAATTTTCAAATCATAGACTTGTTGGATTTCAGAATATGAAATTAAGACGTCACCATTTGTGCTTTCATCATTGCTTGGTAGATTACCAATTTCTCCTATGTTGTCTGGCTCGATTGCTGTAATTGACATTATGTATCTTTCCATAAGAGTATTCGGATTTGGGTCTATCTTGTCAATTTGACTGATAGGCAACACATAATCTGTACTCACATGTCTAAATGGATTTACTGGAATTTTTTCCAAACCATATGGAGAATTAACTTTGGTAATCTCCTTTGTTATGGATTTCCCCCTTTACTTCATGTGATAGAATTCCACCTCAATGTATTGAGACTCACATGTCTTGAACGGGACATTATCACCATAAAACGTCCCAACTTGACCATCGAAACAATATTTGAGACATTGACTGTATGAAGAAGGGATAACCGCATGTTGATGTAGCCAGGGTCTTCCAAGCAAAATGTTGAAGGCTGAGTCTTGATCAACAACCATGAAATCTAAATTGGATACAAGATCTCCAAACTGAGTTCTGAGTGTAACCTCACCTAGTTTTTCTTGTTCATTTTTATCATATCCCTGTAGCATCATGGTGGAAGGAGATAAATCAGATTCCGTGAGGCCCAATTGACGAAGTGTACGAATGGGCATGAGGTTGACTCCTGAACCATTGTCAATGAAAGCTCTTCGAACATCCACGACATTGACCTTACCAGACAAGTACAATGGTCTAATATGTCCATGCACAACATCATCTTCATCTTCATCAGTAAAGGATATTATTGCATGGAATTCTGCAGTATTATTCTCTATTTGATAGACTTCAGCTGCAATAATTTCAGTTTCAAACTCCTGAGGACTTGACAAAGCCTCGATGAGTGCTTTCCAAAGATCTTTTGACAGATTCAGAGCATCCAGAATTGATAAATTGGATGGTACTTGGGCCAATTGTTTCAATATATCATACTTTTGATCCAGAGGTCTGCGTTTCCCAATAGGAATATGTGGTTTAGCTGGTACCTTTGAAGCATATGCTTTGGAAGTTGATGCATATTGTATTGGGATAGGAGTTGGCAATATTCTTGGTTTTGGAATATTAGACCAATTAGATCCATTTACTTGCTGAGAGGAAGAAGATGGAACCTTCAATCGGTCTTCCAAAATAACTGTGCCAAGACTGAATTTTCTATTTGTAGAAGAACTTGCTTGTTCTTGCTGAGCTCGCTGAAGGGCTCTACCATGAGTTTCTGCTGTGTACACAGTTCTAGCAGGGGTAGAATTGGAATAGTGGCTTCTGAAAGATCCACGTCTTCTCCTGTATCCTGAGCCCCTGGAACTTCCTCTGATTCCTCTATTTGATACAGAGAATCCATGCTCATTGAAATTGAAACTGCGACTGGCATATGGATCTGTTAATTGAATCATATTAACATAGCCAAATATTAACTCTTCATCTGATGAAGACTCTACCTGATTAGCTTGTTTAGGCTTTGCCGTTTGGTGGGACGGTGCCCGTGGATTTGAAGTAGATGGCATGAAGTCCGCCAAAGTAAAAGACAACTTAGGCTTTGACACATACTCATCTTGTTCTGATTATTTTTATTTATTTGAATCATGTCATTTCTTTGAGGACTTTCCCTCTAACGAAGAGGTTTTTTACGCAACATTCAGGGAAGAAGACACAATTGGTTTCCTTAATTGTGTTCGGAAAATAGCATGAGTTCGATTGATTGTCTTTCTGACCATCAAATCATCATACTTTTGTGCATTTTTTCTTTTGACTTCCTGCCATTCATCTTTCTCCTCTGGAACTATATAAGTGACACATTCTACCTGGGCAGAGGAGCCTTTCAATGTGACCTGTCCCGAGTCGACCATCTTTTACAGGAGGTCTTTGAAGACAAAACACTCCTGGATTGGATGCACCAACATTTGATGAAAAGGGAAATAATTAGGAAGGTCTTCATCTCCTTTATTTTTTGGCCTCTTGGGTATTGGCAATTGAACCAAATTGTTTTACAGAGCCGAAATGAAATAACCAGGAACTTGTTCATTTCGGAAAGAGTATGTTTTTCTCTTCAGATCCTCAAATTGTTTTCGTCTTTTATCTTTTTGATCATATGGACGAAAAGGCCTTTGTTGTTGGCACTCATAAGGTGAAGCCCTTCGAGAAGATGAAGGTTTTGAGGTAGAAATAGGTACAGGTGATTGTTTAAGCATAACTGTAGCAGTTTATGATTTACCCATTCTCCTTCCTAGAGCTGATTGAATTACACGAGATTTAGCCTTAGCCTGTATAAGGGAATCTTCAATCTACTGAGCGATTGAAGTAATGTATTGAAACCCTCCTGTGTATTTCACAGGGATTAACGGCGTGCGTAATTCGTCACACATATTTTCCACACAGATTGACAACAATTCTTCTTGAGGGAGTGCTAAACTCAAGGAATATGTTAATCCCTTCCATCAAGCAATGAAATCAGAGACCCTTTCACTCTCCCTTTGCTTACAGTTTGTAAGATCGAAAACTGTTGTCTTTGGAAAAGTTGAGCTGAACTAAAGAAGGAATTTTTGGCGAAGATCCTCCCATCCGGTAATTGACTGGGATTGCAAGATTTTATACCAATCAAAAGCTGGTCCTTGCAAGGTTCGCACGAAGCATCTGAGTTTCACTGCTTATTACTGCTCTGGAGTTCCCATCATAGGATCACAACAAGACACGTAATGCGTGAAATATTGTTCTGGATCACCTGATCCATTGAAAATAGGGAATACGGGGTTCCAAAAACTAGATGGAGGAGAAATTGAATCTACCCATTCAGGGTAAACTTTCTTTTCAGGTTGAACTTGTGCACGCTTCCCTTCCATAGTTTCTAACCGAGATTTTAATGACTCAATAGTAGTTATTAACTTTTGAGAAGCATTTGGTTGAACTTGGACTTGGGTAGGTGCAATGACTGGAGCTTGGACAGATGTGGCGATTGGCGCTGCAACTAATGGTAGCACTACCAACTGTTGTTGCACTTGGCCCATAGGATTAGACCTGTGAGGGTGTAGTGATAGAGGAGGATATTATTGATCCATCTCAGTAGCTACAACAAATTGCTTTGGCTGACTGACTCCAGTATGCTTAAGAAGAAGACTACTCTGAAGTAGTTATGCATTCAACCTTCTTAATTCCTTCATTTCTTCCTCCTGTTGTGAAAACCTCTGCTCTAGTGAGAACGATTGACCTTCTCCGGAGGAAGGATATGTAACCTGGTTCTTTCCCTTCCCTTTGTTGGATCCTTTTTGGAGAGGGGTAAGTGGGTTACTTGAAGGATTACTTAAGTTCTGAGTAATCCTTTGACTTCGTGTACGCACACCTTCTTCATTTGTGTCGGTGCGTACATCTTCTTGAGCAGGAACCTCTTCATATGAGTCCCCTGAGTGAGCCTCATCTGGTGGATCAGTAACAACGGCATTAATGACATTAATCGATGCATAACTCATCGCATCACTTCTATCATCATTTCTGTGATATTGTCTTCTTCCATGTCTTTGATGAGACATTGCATTTTGTTGATTCAATACCTCAAGAACTTCTTGATGAATCATAATTTGGAGGGAATCTTCTGATAATTTTGCTCTTCGTTCCTCTTGAGTTTTATTCCCCAATCGAGAAAAGACCGAATTTCTCTGAGTAGGGGATTGATGATTTGAAAAATTCCCTAGTCCAGTGGACTGGGGTTGTTCCTGCTGTTCTCGGTCAACTCCCTGAATCCTTTTTGTTGATTCTGAGGGTTGGTTTAAAAGAGTCCCCAGTCTAGCGAGCTGGGGTGGTTCTTGACATGCTAGGTCTGAGACTTTCTTGAAAGTCCTCCTGATCTTGCAAACCTTAGTCTAGAAATTAGCTAGATGCATTAATCTGTATCCACTTTTATCACCCGGTTCAAAAGACCATTGGACGATTTCCAACACTTCTGTCACTTGGTGACGTGCTTGCTCCAAACGAGAGGCATGTTCAATATTCTTGTTTGATTGATGCAAGAGTAATTCAACAAATTTTTCTATATATTCTTGATTTTGAGAGGAACTAGTTGAAGCCTGTTCTTGGGCAAGCTTTTGATTACAAACAAAGCCCATTGACTATTGCCGGCCATGGGCAATAATATTGCATGAGACCATTTTCGGCGGGCTTTGCTGACTGGAGAGCACCGTGAAATGCAGTGCTCCATGAACACCCCATCCTTTGAAACAAATACCAGATGGGGCAATGGAAATTAACTAACGCAATCTTCTTATTGCGCAAAAGCATGAACGTTGAAGGGATCTCTGCTGCTTTTCAGCCTTCGGATATCGAGAGACTGATAGAGATGCCAAATCAATCTGACGTTGTAACCCTTCTATTATCTTAAGATGATTTTCATATTCATCATAAGATAATACTTTCTTTTTCAAAAGACAAAGATTTTTCCATATGTTGAGACGAATATCATGAATTTCATCTTCCGTCAACATTTCTGGAATATTATACTGAGAGTCAGCCAGAGGCCAAAACATGACTGGCACTTCACCTTTCGCCAGTTGTTTTCTCATATTCAGTATTTCCTCTTTATCATTTAATGAAGATTATTCTACCTGATTTGACCAGAGTTGGTGTTTCCTTGTTGCTTCATTGGATTCAACAGGATTGGTAGAGAAATCATTGATCAAACTAGAAGATGCATGACCTAGGGGTGGTTCGGAGAATGACCTACACCCTGGGCTATCTTCTGATTGAGAAAGTATTTCACCTGCTAGAGATGAAGCTTCAGACATGACTGGTTTCGCATTTGCAAGTGCCTCAAGATAATAGGGCTTTCTCAGAACTACATTGTCCACTGGAGCATTTTCCGGGCAATGTGCATCACTACTGCGGAGAGTACTTTCGCAGCGAAATTCATCATCATGGGGAGGACCACCATAATGGGTTATAGAAAAAGATTATATCTCTTGATCCTTGGTCTTCAGACCACACAGAGGGTTCTTGCGGCTCTCATCTGAAGATAAAACTTCGAGATCGACCGAATTGTCATGAAGAAAGCCTTCATGAGGAAGTTTCTGTTGAAGACCTTCGGAATTAATGTTCCCACTATTGGGAACTGAGGGAGTAGAATCTTGAATTACAACAGATAATTTTCTGAGGGCTTCAAGAACTCCAGCATCGAGCAAGGCCTTGTTACAGATTGGCTCTTGATCTCCTGACTGTGCTGGGCGGGTCTTTTTCTTAGACGCCTTCTTACTCGCCTTGGAAACCACTTGTTGATGAAAGTGGTTATTCTGAGTAGGTGTATGTGACTGATCAGGAAGGATGGCCAGGTTAGGCTGACAATCTCCTCTCAAATCAGGTGTATGTTCCTGACTTGGTCGTCCGTATGATATGGGGGAGTATGCCCCATAACCCTCTTGGACTGGAACAGATGAGTGTGTCTGTTCCGGAGTGAATTGTTGATGTATCACTCCACTGGTAGGGATAGATTTATGTGTCTTTCCCTGAGATGCCGCTGAATTTGTTATAATATCCTGGCAGGCATCCAGAATATGAGCAGAGATTTTCTTCTGCTCTTTCACCATTGATAGAATATGCTTGGTGACTTTAGCTGCCGGAATGGGAATATACGTCCATTCTAGGCTTAGAGCAGGTGTACGTGCCTGCTCCTGTCCTCCTTTTCCTGTTAGTGAATCCTGATAGTACTCAAGTGTGGGGGCAGAGAGTTGAGTCTTCCTTTTATTTGTTGTTGGGGATTTCCGACTAACTTCTCTGAATGCTACCAAGTGAGGATGTTGGTAGGCTTGATTAATACTAGCAGGTGTATGTGCCTGCTGATTGCACTTCGCCAAATGTGGTTGACAAGATCCATCATATGTAGTCAGACCAGCCTGCTGACTAGCTGATGATGTATAAATATGTGTATGTTCCTGCCTATATTACTCCACCGAAATTGACAGGCGGGATTGGTGTGATGCTGCCAGACGAGTCTGCTGGATAGTGGGTTTAAAACGGGCAGGTGTATGTGCCTGCTTGTTGCTTGCCACCAAGTTAGGTTGGTGGACTTCTCCAGATATGGCAGAGATGAGAACCTTCTCACTGTTGACCAGATTCCTCCTCTGGTGGTTCATCTTGCTTGCTCTGGTTCTAGGAACCTGAGTCGAACGCCTGGAGTCGGTACCCTCATCATGTTGAGGGCGCACTACCGTACGAGTCTGGCGGCGATTGTTGGTGGGATCCCTCAGGAAGGACTCCTGTCTGTTTGAATTAAGGTCCTCAGGGACCTTCTCATTCACCTCCCTAGAATAAAAGAGCAAATGTTGATTTCATTTCGGGGATAATGACCCAAAACGGTTGGAGATGGTATTCAGCACCGCCTGCTTCTTGATCACTAGTCGTCGTTGTCTGGACGACCGATGTGAGTTGTTTACATGGAGGTCTTGTCGGGTAGCCTCTAGAGTTGGGATGATAGCGTGTTGACGGTACTCCTTAACCAGTGCGTTTGATACCCAGCGTTGAAGACGCTGAGTAGGTGATATCGTCCTAAGAGCGGACGAAGATCCAGCAGGAGTAGCAGCAGTGGCATTTGCAGTAGCAGTATTCACAGGTGTGAACTTGAGAGCATCCATTCTAGAAATGCAGAAGATCTTGGGAAAAGAGTGCCTATTTTATATAACAGAAGTAATCAAGATAAATTTATCCACTACATATTTTGGATGAGGACATATTTCAATGATTTTTTTGTTGGCCCTCTCATTGATTTTTAAATAGGGGCCTAAAAAATAGGTAAAACATCATTTTAACTTGGTTAAGGATTCACGCCGGGTTCACCATTTTTGTTTCCCTCGGAATCCGGGGATTACCACCTTGATGGGAGGTTCAAACATTCTAATCGGTTTCTAACGGGTTTGTTCGTAGAACCAGAAACATCCAATGATTCCAAATCTATTCGGACCTACTTTCCAAAGGTAGATGCTCATTAGTTTGTGGACTGATGAGGCTTAGGAATTTGCATTGGTCGAGAGGATGGGAGGTCGGACTCATCACACCTTTTTTAGGGGAATTATTGTCTACTACGGGACTCTCTTTATAGATCTAATTTATGTTCATGAATCCTTATTACATTACCAAGTATAAAATTAGCTTTCCTTCATATCTAACAATCAATGATTAAATATGTAGGAAATTTAGAGAATCTTTTGTATGTATTCTAGGTTCTTCACCAATAGAGAATCATCTGTATTTTCTAGAGATTCTTGGTCAATGGTACCCTTCGACACATTTATACAGAAGTCTCTTGGTCATTATGATGAGCATGCTGGTTTTAAAGCCACTCAGTGGGGCACTTGAAGTTTATTTTCATTCACAAGGACATGGATTATTTTAGAGTTGGGATCAAACCCGTAGACGGGCTACCTATGTATCCTTTGTTTAGAAAAGGAATTAGAACCCACGTAGTTCAAGTAAGTTAGTATGATGTTTATGATTGATGGCTCAAAGAAGGATTCCACAATTACTTTTACACTCTAAGCTCACGTGAGTCATGCTCGGTGTGAGAAACAAGAGGTATTGGTAAAAATTAGACAATTGTGCCATGAAAGATGCAATCATAAGAAATAATGTGGTGTTTATGTATATATGACTGCCCAGATAAATGAAGGTTAGGATTTACTTTAGGGAAGAAATCCAGGAACATGGTCCATAAAGGTATATTTGCTTCATGGTGATTTTGAATACTCTAACTTGGGGAATACTCCTGAAAAGGAGGCCCAAATTAGGAGAAGACTTATGATTGGGTTTTACTCCTGAAAAGGAATACTAGATCAAAGGTAAATTAGGACTGGTTAAGAGAAATTAAGACTGGGTCTTACTCCTAAAAAGGAGTCCCAGGTCAAGGATTAAGGTTTGGGGCTTACTCCTAAGGAGGATTCCCAAATTAGGGGACTGGGGCTTACTCATAAATAGGATACCCAAACTTGAGACTGGGGCTTACTCCTGAAAAGGAAGCCCAGGTTAGGGGATCTGGGGCTTACTCCTAAGAGGATGCCCAAATTAGAGAACTTATGACTGGGGATTATTCCTAAAAAGGAGACCCAGGTTAAGGATTCTCTCATCTTAAAGGATGAGGTTGAATGAATGAAATCTCAATCTTTAGTGACATAAAGATGTGTAAATCACTAGGTTTTGAGAGATATTCCACAGAATTCCTTTCAGATAAGGAAGTCAAATCAAGAAATCATGCCATAAATGGCTTTGAACAGTGTCTTGAAGACTGAATCTTGAATAGGAAAGGTGTAATGGATTAAGAGGGGTGAAATGGGCAAGAAAGGCACCCAAAAAGGTAGGGGCGCGCAAGTCCTGGCAGGCGTGCAGGTACTGCGTGGGCGCGCAAGTCCTGGTCGCGCAGGTATAGGCCTGCACGACACATGATGTACTTGTGCGACAGTTAACCAGCAGGGTAATACTTGAGCGACTCTTCATTAAATCCTTTTGAATCCTCTTGAGGTTCTTCCAGAAGAGGGGCATGCAAGATCTATTGAAGGAGTAAGGCGGCGCGTAAGTGTGTCCCTTTTCCCTTAAGGGCTCGCCACTCAGGCGCGCAACTGTTGATGAGTTTCAACACTTAGGCCTTCCTCCCCCTCTTTAGATCTTCCGTTCTAGGTAAGAAATTACCTTAGAAGTGTTTCGGAAGCTTTGAGAAGAGACTAGGGCACCGAGAGCTCAAATATGATTTTCTAGAAAAAATCCTCTTCAAATAGGGGGCCCATAGGGTCTATTTATAGGCAGGAGAAGACCCTGGGTGGTTATCACTTAGGTCGCACAAGTCACTTGCGCGACCATAATACGTCGCGCAAGTGGACTTGCGCGACTTATGGTAAATCTTCTCCTTGTTCATCCCTTTGTCTATTTTTGATATTTTCTTCAAAGGATGAATCAATTGGGACTAAGGTATTTCCCTTTTTCAGACATTAGACTCTGTGACGGAAAGGAGCATCAACAAGCGTATGGGGAGGCACGCTAAAGGATATATGGTGACAATTCCAGCTACTAGTCTCATAGTTAGTTGGCTCAAGATGTTAAAAAGTGGTTTAATTATTATTTTATTCTTTATAACTATTTGGGACTGGTATCCAAGAGATAAAGAATGTGTCAATGCATATTTAATAGTCATCTCTAGGAGTGATCAACCCACGCATGGGGAAATGTCCAAGTGTCTAGGGATGGGATTGTTTTTCATGATGTTCACTATTATAGTTGATTATGATTTCAACTTGAGTGGTTTGCATACTCTTTACTGTCTACGGATTTATAATATTCAAGGTATTTTTCCCTTGGCCTGGTATGGAAGAGATATAGAATTACATGAATCATCATAGTCACATGTATATTCAAATTCCTTGTATGTTTCATTCGATATAGATTGTATTTCTAGGCTATTTAGATTTACTGATTTTTCCTTATATGTTTATTATTAGGCATAATATATACCATATTAAGTATTTCAGTATCATGCATAGTTTTATGCCTTTTTGGTATTTTATTATAAATTTTATTTATAAAACATGATGTGTGATTTATTTAGTATGTTTTTGAATATGGTATGCTTATTTGGTTATTTATTAAGTATTTTGTTTTTTCATTCTTAGGTGTTTT
The DNA here is from genome assembly GCA_963277665.1 of Viscum album. NCBI lineage: Eukaryota > Viridiplantae > Streptophyta > Magnoliopsida > Santalales > Viscaceae > Viscum > Viscum album. Next base: position 1,080,370,455 of record OY728134.1, on the reverse strand, counting down.
CCATGTTTTATTGGAAGTCCCCATATATAATTGGGATACATATATTTTTATTTAGCATGTCATATTTGTAGTACTTCATGTGATGGAATTCATATTTATAAAATTAATATATAATTGGTTATTAATGATCTATAATCAATCTAAATGTTGCTTTCCCACATAGATTTATGGTGACACAATAACTAACCAATCATGACATGTTTGAGACATGAACCATTTCTTGTGGGGGTGAAATATATTTGGTTCGATTTATTGGGAGCTTTTTTCAATTTTAAGGTGTGTGGGTGATATATAAATTGGGTAATTGTAACCCATATATTAAAACCATGTTCATGAGCTCACTATATATATATATATATATATAACATCTATAAATTATTAGGCTATTTTATTTTGACCTTAAATTGATTGGTTTCCCTTATAAATACTATTAATACTATCAGTTGGGAATGATGACTCGTATGACAGAATACCTAATGCATAATTGTACCCAAGTAGGTAAGTTGGGGTATGTTGTTATGAGATGGACCAAACTCAACCAAATTAGGTCGGTCATGGTTCTTTGTTCTTTTCAGATAAACCCATTAAGGTTGTCTTAAAAATCTTAATGTTTTAAATAAAATGGGGTTACATTTAGTTGATCGTGCAATGTCTTGATGGGACCCTCATAGGTCACCCTTGTAATATTTTCCCTTATCCTATAGCCCCATGGAGGTATTTTTATGATATATGGATGGTTATTTAAAGTTTCTATAACTACTTATGTGGTTCATATATAGGCCTATGGTGGCACTTTACATGACCAATCCCCTACCCAATTTCTAACAGACTGGTTTTTTACTTTTGAGCAATTCTAAAAGAGGCATTGGTCAATTAAAATGAAAATTGCAACATAAAGGGTGTTTTCCCCTATATATTGGAATTTACATTTTATTTAACCAAGTCCAATTATGAGATCTTTATGGATCGATAAAATATATAAAATAAATTTATGTTATAATTTCCAAAATATATGTTTAAAATGAATTTTAATGTAATTTTCCAATTACATTGTGGATTTAGCTCAATAAGTTAACGTGTATGTATGATTTTTATGTTTAATGTTATAAATTCCTTAAAACTACACCTTTAAAGGTTTATGGAGCTAAATGTGGATTATTTTACTTCCTTAAAATGGAACCTTAAGTGGTTTCCTTAGTTTTTCCCCTATTGTACGGGTAGTTTCATTATTCCTTGAGATTTTATTAGATTGGGAGTGTGAGTGTAACCCATTGGCCCCTTCTCCTATAATTTGTGGCTAAATGATAGGCCCTTAATTATAGTGTAGTTTTGGCATGACACCCCCCACCCTAGAGGGATTATGCTTTATGTTTTGGTTAATAAGATAGATCGAGGTAGTTTTCACCCTCATAACCATTAAAACATTTCAAAATGATTGTGAATTTTTTCAAGCATGGTTTACTGTTCATGGTCCGTACTCCCATGTAAAACACCTAGATTCTAAAACAAAACCTTTGTCTATATTGGTGATTGTGTGATTGTTTATAACATTTTATGGGAATGAGAATTGTGTAAGGATTAATTTTAGCATGTTAGACATTCATAGGGAATGATCAGTCATTTATAAGGTTATCTAACCCCTCCTCTCTTCCTCTTCGGTGTGGGATGACTCAGAAGTTCACCATCTTGTTTTACTATCATATGGGATAGTATGATTGTGGGATGAATCTTTTTACATGACATCAAATAATGGCTCATAGGTTCGATGATCCTATGGATATTATGAAAGGTATTCATATATAAATAAATCCCAGGGTAATAGGTGTTGATACATGCGGTAAAAATGAATTTTCTAAATGGTATAGGGAACTATATGTTTCCGATGATGATCCTTTAAGTATTGAGATTTCACACATTAATCACATATAATCTCTCAAGTATAGGGACAAGGGGGTTAGGGAATATCAAACTTGTACCAATTCTCATGATAACTTTCTAATTAGGATAATGTGTTTTGACATGTTGGTCAGTTTTTTTTGGATTTTAATCCTATTACAATGAAACATGTGGACATAACTTGTGAGGATTATCACCCGTATTTCTACAATAAATCTTTCCTACTACACTTTTATGTGACTAGTCTATCTCCCTATTTATATTCAAATCATGGTAAAATTGTTTTGTCCATGTTTAGGACTCAAGTTTAGTGGTCCATAATGAATGAACCATGAGAAGTGTTACCTTTCTCAATAAATCCATCATCTAATACACTCCTAGGGGAATCACTCCAATTCTAGTGAAATTTGTCCTTCCAAGTAGAATAAAAACCACAAATAAGGACCATTAGGAAATGTTTAGTGATTCTTTTAATTTTCCTTAAGGATTTTATTTTTATAAATATGTTTGTGCTTTCTAGGTAGCACACTGATAGAATGGTTGGTTGTGTATTCAACCTTTGTGAACCGTGTTGATCGGGTCAAACTTTGTTTGTTATGCTTACACAATTAGAATATTCCTCATGTGGTAAAGGAATCACAATCATGTAATGTTGAAGCATAGATGGGTGCAATTGATCCCTTTTAAAAGAAATTTTCCAGTATTACTTCAACTTATTTTCCTTCAGGATGCGGTCATGGTTTGTTGGGAACCATTCCGAGAATATCCCCTTTTTAAAGGTAGCATCTTGGGTCTTCCTGATAATTCATGATATCCTCTTAGTGTATTATTCCATGGTGTTGACCATGTACCCTCTCTTGATATTATCCAAGATACACTGGGGAAGCATCAATTATATGATGAGATAAATCTATACATTCCCATATATTTCAATAAATAGATTCTATAATAGTTGTGAAATGAATGTGTGGTAAGTTTAAATACATGGTTAGTCTTAACTGACACCTAGGTTCCTGAGTATGAATTCCATGAACTGACTCCCGGACACCATTGGGTTCTTTCCTTGAATATTATTGGTCTCAATTGGTGTTTTTATGCATGTACATTTGGATTGAAAACCAAAATCTCAATTATGAATGCTATAGTATAGGATACCTTTGATGATATCTTAGGAATCCATTATATTATTATGAATTTACCTTAGACATTTGGTTAGGCTTGGATGTGATGTTTTAAGGGTGACCATCCCAATGTGTTGGATCATGTTTACAACTACATTTGTTCTACGACTCAACAAATTAGAGGACATTTTGGTTAGATATACCACCAAAATCTGGTTATAGGGTTTAGTGAGTGTACTCGAAGAAAATATCATGGTGGATTCATTTAAAGGGCCTCATGTTAATCTTTTGAAATGAACCGTCCCTCTAAGATGATTGTTTGGAGGGTAGTCGAACAGGGGTGGTTTGACATGATATATATATATATATATATATATATATATATATATATTTATATGTAGTTGGTAAGGAACCACTTTTAGAACATCATCTGGTTGAGGTGAGTGTGGTACAGTCAGGCAAGAATTTTTATGGAATTTTTGGATCAATGAGACAAAATAAAGTCAATTTGTAAATTACCCTTTGGTTGAATTGTGAATTGGGTCGTGAGTTTCATTAGAATTCAACAGGCATGGGAAAATAGAAAATTCCAACAGTGTACATACCATGACTCAGAATTGGAATTTCAAATGGTATAATCTATGGTGGTGACTACTATAGGAGAAGTCGTTAAAGGGAAGATGTTGTGATCATGTATTGGGTTAGATGGGCTTGGGTAAGCTCTATCTTGATGTTTCAGTTCATAGTATGAGTGTTCGGTCAAGTTTTTGTGGCTTATGTATCATATGTCTAAAGTGATTCTTGGGAGGTGAGATTGGAATTTGGAAATTAAATGTGCCTATTTTTAGGAAGATTTATGAACCGAGTAGGTCAGGTGTAGTTTTTTTTTTCAAAGGCTTCTCAAGGATGAGTAGTTTTATGGTTAGTAGATTATAGTGTTCAGTGTTTTTGGACTAGATGGAATTTTTATTAATAGAACATGAATTTTAGTTTGAGGGGGAAAACCATCTCATAAAGAGATATTTGGAATGAAATTATAAGTTTTGTAACACTTAAATTTGTTGTCTTTAGACATGGTTGAAGGCCTAAGAGGAGTCACGGTTTTCATAATGAGTTTTTGGAGCACTGATCCATAGAAAATAATGTCTATAAGGACTGGTAAGGGTGCATGATTTTTCCAAAATTGTATGGACCACCAGGTGAAATTGTGTAGCTCATATAGTGGAGTTGGAGGTCTTCTATGTTTTGTTCTAACCATGTGATTGGATCCGCACAAATGTGTGTGTTGCTACAGATCTTTGACAGATTGATTTTTCACAAGCTATATATGGTTATCCAAACCATGTGGATGACATATGTGAGAAGGTTCTTTGGGCAGTGGCATATGCATGGTTAGTGCATGGTTTGGTTAATTATGTGTTCCAACTATGTGCCTCATTAAATATGGTATAATAACCCTTTTCCCCCTCTAATATTATTTTCCTTTCTCCTCATATTGTTATCCTATTACCTACATGCATCATCTTACCAACAGATCCTCCTTCTACTCCTATAGGTATGAAAAGATCCCCCTCATACAACCTCTATTTTAAGCACTGTCAAGTCCATTGGATATCCCTATGTGATTCTATGACTCCCCTTACCTCCAATATTGTTTTCTTTTTTTCATCTAAAATTTTATTTTGGTGCAAGCTAATTCACCATATTTTATGTTTTTTCATCCATTTCTTTGATGTCTCTTGAAATTTACATAATCAATCCTCAATATTGGATGTGTGGGTCATCCTAAGAATGGGGTAGGATTTCTGTAGCCTTATTCGATAATTTATTTCCATTTATAAATACATTATTATGTCGCACACCGGTTTTTCCATGAGTCACCTAATAAATGTGAAATAATTTATGTATATCATAATGGAATGATTTAGATAGCTCTTAGGCTTCAATTTGGACTATTAGAGGTTGTATACCTCAATACGAGCCACCCCTTGGGTGCGTCATCCACAAGTTCGTGGCCTTTTCCCTGATTGGGAAATTATGAAAACCCTTATAGATGCCACTTTAAAGGTTTAATTGATAATGAATTTCCTTTCTAACCATTTTTCATACTCATAGATGTGATGAATGGATCCTCTCATAAGTAACTGATGAAATTGAATTTTATTATCTTAGACTTATATCCTCAACTGGTTATAATAAAACTGCTTACGATGTGTGATATCTTCTTAAATAAATCATGGGAAATTAAATAATGATGGTTTATTTTTTATGAATGGAATGATTATGTAAATATATTTTACTTGTATGATTGAGATGAATATGGGAATAATCCTCTTTGAATATTGAGTTTTGTCTGTATGGTAATGAATATGGCCACCATTGTAATTTAACACAATTGATTAAATGATATTTTAATGCCATGATCGAGACATGGATTCCCCCATAGGAATTCCATATATAGGATCATAGTATGATTGATATTGTAATACTATTGAGTGAAACCTGGTTATTTAGTGGTGTAACATGGACACACTTAGAGGGTTATAACTATTTCTTACCCCACCTTGATCAATAACTAGTTCCCTAGTTGATTTACTTGAAAGGTCTCAATGGGAAATGTTGTTATGACATGCCACAAGTGATACTCAAACACTATACGGTATACTAGGGATGGGCTTATAGGATTGCTGATTAATTTTTTTTCCTTGAGAAATACTTTAATTCTCGTGTATGAATTCCTTGGATGGGAGAATAGGTTAGTTGAGATGATTATTCTAGTGAACAGTACCTGTACCCTATGAGAGATACCCAGGATGGGACTGATGTAAATTTGGTAACACCATGCCTCAAGGGACACTCGGTCCCCTATGTGTGATACATGGGATAAGCTCAATGGTTTATGAATTTATTACATACTAAGAGTGATACTTGGGATTCCTCTTTATAGATTACCTTCAAAAGACTCTTATGATAAAGGATAATTAATGTGATCCTATTGAGATAATTATGATTCCTCTTTATAGATATCCTTGGATATTCCCATGTTGTCTTTTTAATAAGAACCTTAATTCCTCTTGTGAATTATATAGGTGATGATACATTGTTAGAGTAAAGGATGCATCCTCTATGAAAAAGAACATTGTTGGGTACAATGAATTTCTGTATTCATCCTCTATGAAACACTTAGTTATGTTAACATGTGAATAAACCTCATAATAATATGTATAGATTATATCTACAAAGGTTTACCCAAGTTAAGATATATTCTAACATAGAGCAAAGAATGTATAGTCAGCTAGGTGTCTTTGAGGATCCTTAGCTGACTCTTTTAATTTTATTTATTTACTTATTTAACTATCATAACAGCACACTGCTATATTTTTTATTCATAGACTATAGTTTTCTTTAGAAACCTTTGGAGGTGGCCTTCTGAGATTATCTCACACCTTGCTTGGGATTCCATTTCCCTGGGGTACCTAAGAAAACCACTTTGGCTGTAGGATCAGGATCCTTTGCCTATGTCATGCATTGTATCTAGGAGTTAAGAGAACATTACTTAGCTAGAGATCAATATTCTCATGTTATCATCCCTTTGGTAATTTTTCATTTTATCATTCCATATATTTTATTTTAATCCCTTTAATATCTTCACTATTTATATTGTGTGGCCTCATTTGTACATACTTGCATAGTTGAAAATTATTGTTTGTGGCCATTTTTTACTCAATTATTATATCTATTTTATGAAATTGTATATTTATTTACCCACTAATATACTACTATTGTACTCTATTCATGAGGTTATATTCTCCCAAATATACCATCATTACACCCTCGCTATTAGTCGTCATCTTCTAGCATACGAGGAGGAACGATTGAGGCCATGTTTTGACCGGTCCAGCTACTAGTCTCATAGTTAGTAAATTTTGGATTTTATATTTATTTATATAGAATAAATTTTTTCCTTTAATTTTCTTCACTTAAATTAAATAATATATCTAATAGAATTTTATAAGGAAAAATTAATTTATTTCTCTCATTGGTCGAAAACCCTTTTTCTTCTATAACCAAGTTTTCAAAAAATGTTTTCAAAAATGATTTTATATTTCTTCCATGATTATATAATATAATTTTTAACAACAACTGTGTTGTTATAATATGGGAATAAAGGAATATATTTATCATTTTACAAATGAGTTACTTTTCACTTTTTATCAAAAATAGAAAAGGAATCCTTTTTTTAATGTAAATGACCTTAATATAATTTAACACAATCCAGACCACTTAATGTATTTAATATTACTTTAAAATTTTATAATTTTATTTTCAAAGAAAACTTTTCCCTTAATATAGTGTAACACACTAAGAATTTACAAAAAAATTATTATTAAATGCTTGGATCACCGAGTCTCTATAAACACCACTTTGTTATAACCTAGCCAAGTTAACAAAAGTTTGTAACTTCTGTGATGTGAATTTTAAAAATCTGACATACATGGTTGCGATGAGTAAGTTATTTGGAGTCCGATAAGAAAAAAGAAATTTTTGGTGAATAGTAACCTACCCTTATGAATAGTAACATACCCTTATGAATAGTGATATACCCTAATGAATAGTAACCTTACCTATGATAGTATATAAATAATATTCAAGTTGGAGTACGATATACCTATGTTTTGTAATAAGTAAATAAATGTTTTAAAATTGTTTTTTAGATTAAATTATGGTTTTAATTAAATATTATATTAATCATATTTAGAAAAAAAATTGTAAAATGAACATAATTTTTGGGTTCTACACGGCAAAAAATTTTGGGGTGAATTTTTGGGATTTTTTTGAAATACTTGATTTTTTTATGAATAGAGAAATACCATAATTTACAAAATAATCTAAATACACTAATTATAGAGTTATGTATGATGTTATGCTGATTTAAGCCCAATTGATTCGGATTCACATGATACAATTACTATTCTTGGTCATAGAAAACTCACTATTCCTTTTCTTGTTGATAAATAATAAATTAAGGAATATAAAATCGAGAAATCCCCTCTCATCTCTACTATAAAAAAACCCCATCACTCCCTCTTCTCTTTACTCATCTCAAGCCTTGCGCCTTATCCAAATTCGGTCAACATATCCTCCCAACCTTCTCTCCCACTTCCATTAATCCTTGGTCTCATAAAAAGACCAAAACCTCTCCCTTAAAGAGGCTCTCAAGGAAGTTTGGTTCAAGAGATAAATTCCTCTTTTCAATTCTATGTCTTTCCTTTCATATTCATTTGTTTTCTTTTTCTATTATTTCCTCTCCTTATCCAAATTTTGTGATGACTCTAGTATCTTACATATACTAGAATTTTTTCATGATAGTGTAATAAGTTATCATAATCTATTCCTTTTACCTTCTTTTATACTAGTATCAAGAACACCATATGAGATATGTCAATTTTCTACATTCAAGGACGATGGGCTTTCAATTTATATTATAATTCTCAATTATGGTCATTAAATCTTTATTGTTATGATTTAACCATATTATTATATATTTAATATAACCTATGTAAGGTTTTGTAATCTATTTTTAAAAATTGTATTAAGTTGTAATGAAAAATAAGTTTGTTATAATCAAAACCCACAAATTAACCGAAATAATTATCATTAAAGATCTATATAATAATTCATCCCCATTCCATGTAACCAAGTTATATAAATTATCATTAAAAATTATTAATGTTAATAGATAATATGTAATTTCAATTTTGGATATTTCCATCCATTCCACATGAACTCCAATACTTAAGAAAAAGTGAACCGTTTATGAAAATCAAGAAAACAAACACTCCAGAGGGACATAATTCGATATTATAACTTATCAATAAGGACATAAAAAACTAAACAGAATTATGATAAACTAAATACATGTCTAATAGGTTCTTAATTAAGTTATTAATTAGTATAATTTCATATTCCAGTACCTTAATTTCAATAGGGGAACACATTCATATTTATGGTAAGGGATATCTAAATTCAATTTCCATTCATTGAGTTAAAATCAATGTCATTAGTTTTGTATTTTACCAGAATATGTGTGAATGACCTATGGTGGTTTTCTTCTATATATCCACGTTTATTGTGTGGGTTTATTTTTTTCACACATAATTATTTCATTGATTTTTCCTCAATCTAATGATACGTTCTGGGTAAGGGGTTTCTTCATCCCAGTTCCATTTTTGTGAGATTTTCCATATTCACTACTATCACTTGTGTATGTTGTATGTATACTACCCATTGATATTTCATATCATGAATCTATTTATTATCATGGTATTAAATGTATCATTTTATGATTCATAATTGTTGGGTTCGAATCGATTGATTACAAAGTGATGGAGGTTTTCCACCCAAAACTCCATTTTTCATTTGGGTTGCTATTATTCATTATTCACCTAAATGAAATTATTATTTATTATTATATAATCCTCATAAGTTATGTGTGAATGTACTATATATTTTTACCAATCATAATCCTTCTTTATATTCTATTAAGTTACTTATTTAAATTAATCTTTCAAAAATTCTTTTGAAATGCAAGCTTGATTCAAGGAACTTCTAAAATTCTTACCTATTTTGATTTTCACTATATAATCTGTTTTAATCTAGGGTTGTCTTTTTAAATCAAACATTTTAAATTATATTTTTCTTCATTTCTGGTTTTATAAAATAAAACATGGCTTTTCTCTTTAAACTCTATTTAATTAATTCTTTGAACCACCCTAAAATGTATTAATTCGAAAGATTCTTTAAATTCAGTTTTTACATGATTTCACTTAAGTGGGACATCATTTATGCCTAAATATAATTTCAATGTCCTAGTCTTTTATTTTAGGGGATATTAATTTTTACAATCCTATTTCATGGTAAATATAAATGATTTTCCAAAAGAACTCTTCTTTCCAAAGTGAAAAAGCATTTTTCTCATCTCACATTAACTTTTATGAGATATATTCATTGTTCACCACTTGTTTCATTCTTGTGGTTTATGTACTGCCCTTTGTTATATCATATCAACATTCTCCTAAATCTCATGATATTCTATGGGATTATGATTTGAATTTTTCAAGTGGAATGGGACACTTTGAAATGTTTAAGGATTATTTCCTCAAGAATTTTTCAATAGTCTCATTTAAAAGTATCTTTATTTATGTCAACATCCTTTGATGAATCTATATCCTCAAATATATATGGATATTGAGAATGAATATTTTACTTGTATTAAATATATGTATAATGAATTTTTTGGACATGAATTAGATAGTGGGGCTCACTACAACCCCTCTATGCATCGACAATTCTCATGAGACAAATCAATTGAAGAAAAATCCTTCGAGCTTGTTTCCAAAAATTACACGGGTTTATACCCAAAAACTGAAACCGTTTCGATGGTATTGTGGTATCATGTTCCAGATACATGAAGTCTAATTAACAATAATTCTATTTATTCATTTTTAGTTATTACTATCCAAGAGGTTTTCACTGTGACAAAAACTTATGGATATAGTTTCATTCTCAGTTTATTAAGGGAACATGTTCTTCATTTATTCACCATGCCATATTAAAAATGCCTAATTTTTTATGATTCAGTTATTATTGATTTATGCTTCCTGTATTTGTAACCCGTACTAAGAATTTGATCCCGCCTATTTAATTTGTTTACCTTCAATAGGTTATGAAGAGGAGACCATTTATTGAGTTCTCATGGATGTAGTCATTTAGTTTTTGTTATGTGTTGTTTTTTTGTTACCTTTTCTAATGTAATACAAGTTACATTTGTGTATCTAGTTTCTTCAAGACTATTAAACTACTCAGTCCTTTAGGATTTTATTATTTGTAATTAAGAAAATTTAATTAGTAATTCACTGACCCTAGTCTAGTGGGGTCAGGGAATTATAGTTGGTATCAAAAGAAGTTTAGTAGAAACCTTGGGAACTAGATTTAGAAAACGGTTGTTAGGGAATAAATCCCTAAGATGGTCTTTGAGGATAAACAAACAAGAACATCCTAGAATTTTGGTAGGTAATATATTATGTGTATCTTTCTATAAAATACATCCCTGTATGGATATAAACAAGTAGAGGTGGCTCTGGCAGAGATGTACCTATGACTAAAAACTCTAACAAGGAGTTTTGGGCTCGACCCAGGGTTTCTAGGTACATGACAACGGGCCTTGCTACACTCTTGGTTTGACACTCCCTGGGGATTTTCTTAGGATAATTAAAATTTTATTTACCCATAATTATGAAGTATTTATTCCCCCAAAGTTAAAAAAGAATATGGTTCTAGGATTTGCGATCCTTAAATTTATGCTATGTGCTAAACCATGTTGAGAGTTATAGAGAGTTCATAATTTTATGATCTAATATATAATATATAAATTTATTATAAATGGAACCTATCATAACGAATAAAAACATCACTAATATATGTGATGTGAAGCGTAAGAAGGATCACATATCTAATGGTTTTAAGCCATATTTTCAAAGGAAGATTGTCTCCCAAGTATCCTCATTATATGAGGAAGTAATATCATGTGTTAACAAGGTATGGAAAGACTTCTCTGAGTCCTATGGATTTGATGGGAAGAAAAAGAACGAGATTATGGAAGATAAATACGGGGATAAAGGGAATAGGGGGAAGAAAATTTTTCCCACATGTGAAAATTGTGGAAAGAATCACCATCGTAATTGCATAAAGGGAATGAGAATTTTCTATAAGTGTAGAGAAATGGACACCAAGTTCATGATTACAAGGGTAATAAAATGGTTTCCAATATATAATGCTTCAACTTCAATGAGATGGGACACTATGTGAATCAATGTCCCAATCGTCAAATGAATATACCCCAAATGATGATTTTGGATAATGAGCAAGTTATGATGCTGCCGCAGATAAAGTAGAATGATTAATATGCCTAGTCAAGAAATATTCTATTTGTATATTTTTTCAGTCATGTACTGGTTGTATGAATAATGAGATCTATAAGGATTGTACTACAGTAATATTTCATTAAGGATTTGAGGTCATATAATGAATGGTATAAAGGAAAAGTGATTTAGTGGAAAGTTAAACTTTTTATGAAAAAAACATGATTGATGGAAATAAAACCCTTAATATATATCTGAAGTTGAGATAATGAAGAAGAAATGATTGATTCAGATAAGTATTGACTACCTTGGAACTTATTATTGACTTGTCGAGAATTGGTATAGGCTATCATAAATGAAGTTTACAGCACTTTTGTATTTAATGAATATATCCAATAACATGTATCTTACATAGGGAATATCGAATAATGCATGTTTCCAATATGGTTTTTACAGTAATTCATGTTATTATGATATTTCAAGAGGATACATGATGAATTTATTCACATGTTTGGAATGTGAATTTTAGAGCTACTTCCTGTTGATTAAGGGTTAATGATAAGTTCATATCGGAAGTTTATAGGGCTTCATTATAATGTGTTAAATTATTGTATTTTAGAATTTTTTAACTATTTATGTAATGGTTTAAGTTGATCATTGTATGACATTTTAGAGGTTAATTTATTACTTCACCAAATGGCATAACCCATGCTATGTGATGAGGTATTTATAGTTAAAATACAATAAAAGGATGAGTTTATAATTATAAATGTATATTTATACTCTTAAAGAGTGGAATAATTCCTTGACTCAAGGAAAATAGTCTTAAATAAAATGTTTTCTTATTAACATTATCTTGTATAATATCGATGATTTTTTTAGTTTATAGTTTTGTAGTAATCAACATTAAACTGAATATGTCCTCTATCATGTTCCATCAGAACTTCATAGTTATATTTTTCTTCCATGTCCAGTTTTTTTTTCTCCCAAAAAATTCCACATCATTCGAAAGAATAATTTTTGGGGTGACCACCTCATCTTCATTAACCTTTTTTTAGGAGGATATTTTATTAACCCTATTTCTGATGTGGGTTTCCATAAGGGAATTTTCAAGTAACAACCATTAAATTTAGAAGTTCAATTTCAAATTTTGAGGATGAAATTTTTGAAAGGCGAGGATAATGTAACACCCCAAGAATTTACAAATAAATTTATTATAGAATGCATGTATCACTAAGTCTCTACAAACACCACTTTGTAATAACCTATCCAAGTAAACATAAGTTTGTCACTTCTGTGATGTGACTTTCGAAAATATTACATACAAGGTTGCGATGAGTAAGTTATTTGGAGTTCGATAAGAAAAACATAATTTGTTGTAGCACCACAAACATTTTATGGTATGTTTCTATTAAATACATTCTAGTCATATCCTAGCCATTGGACTTAAATTTTCAAATTGTGTGTTTTGAATTTTGAAAATCTAACATACACGGTTCTGTTCATGATGATATTTAGAGTCTGATAGAATTAACTTAATTTTTAGTGAATAGTAACCTTCCCTTATAAATAGTAACTTACCCTTATGAATAGTAACATACCCTTATGAATATTAACATGACTCTTATGAATGATATCTATACCCATGAATGTATAAATAAATTTAGGCACCTTTAAAATAAAGATGAATATTTCAAGTGTTTATATTTTTCGATTAAATAATGATTTTAATTAAATATTTAATTAATCATATTTAGAAAATTATTTTTTAAAAATGGACTTCTTTTTTTGGATTCTACATGTTGAAAAATGGTTAGGTTGAATTTTTTGTATATTTATAAAATACTTGATTTTTTTATGAATAGTGAAATACCATATTTTACAAAATAAGCTAAATACACTAATTATAGAGTCATGTATGATTTTATCTAATGTAAGCCCAATTTATTCAGATTGACATTATAAAATTACAATTATTGGTCATAGAAGACTCAATATTCCTTGTCCTGTGGAGAAATAATAAATTAATGAATATAATATAGAGAAATCCCCTCCCCCTCCACTATATAAACCACCCCTCACCCCCTATTCCTCCCACACCACTCAAGCTTCAAAAATTTCCTAAATTCATCCAAATACTCTTCCTAAGCCCTCTCCCCACGTCCCGGATCTGATGGTCTCACCAAAATTCCAAAAACAAACTCCTTAAGGAGACTCTCAAGGAGGAGTACTCAAGAGGTGAACCTCTCTTCTCTTTTCATTCAATTTCATTTACAAAGTTCCATTATTTTGTTCTCTCTTATCACCTCTCCTCATCTAAATGCCATGATAATTCCAGTACCTTACATATAGTTTATTTTCATTATTCTAATGGAATATTTCATCACAATCTCTCTCTTACTCTTCCTTTATACAATAAATTCAAACACCGTCTGAGATGTGTTAATTTATCACACTCAAGGAAGAAGGGTTTTCAATTTTAATTACTATCTTCAATACTGGCCAGGAAACCTTTTCAATGGTTGAAATAGATCATAACATATATTTTTTTTAATTTCCTTTAATCCTTACACATTCATAACCTGGAATAATAATACAAAACAAGTTTAGTGTGCACAAAACCGCCAAGCCAAATCCAAGCGTTTATTATTAACTCATCGAATGAGTAATCCTCATGGTATATAACCAAAATCATTATAAGATCATTTATATCTATTCAATTTCACTAATAATTTATGTTAAAAATTATGGTTGTTTAACCAAATTTCAAACAAACATCCATTCATGAATACAAGTAAACGGGTCAAGAAAACCAAAGAAGAAAATGCTACCAAAACAATAAAATTGAATCTCTTAAACCCATAAAAAGGACATTAATGAACCTAATAAGGTTATAACATATCAATTAAATGTTGATGAGGTTTTTTAATTGTTAATTAATGAAACTAAATTTGATTATTCAGTTCGTTATGAACAATCAAGAACACCTTCAAGCATAAGGTAAGGGATCCTCTCTCTCACTTTTGTTCAAGAATCTCCCCTATGTTGTGCTCTTTTATTTTTAATACCTAATGATGGGGTATGTTTTCTCACCTCACCCATACTGCCTTTATGATATATAAATAATGGGATAGCCCTTTACCTCTCATTAATCCCTCACAAGAACACTCATTACTTTTCTGAAATGTTTATAAGGAGTTTTCTCATCTCACTTTCAATTCTGTGGTATTTCCATTGTTTGCCTCTTATTTGTTATATGTGATATAATTATAATTCCATTTGATATATATTATCATGATTCTCTTTATATTCATGTTATTATGTGATTCATTTGGTGGTTATTAACTTTTGGTCATATGACTCAATTGATTACAATGTGGTAACGAGCTTTGCCTCAATTTTCACTTCATTGTGACTTGCTTTGTATTATGCACCTACTCTTTCTTATATTGTATACCTACCAACCATTTGAGATAAATTTTCAATTGAAATTATATTCCATTTAAATTTCCATATTCTCATATTAGGTATATTATTATTGTCTAATCTTTATACCATTTTACATATGGTATTTATTTTGAATGTTGTTTTGACTGTAGAAATATTGAAGAATCTGTATCCTTTATTCTATATGAATAATGTAAAGGAATTTTGAACTTGGGAGGAATCTATGTATAAAGAATTATTTTGACATTCATAGGAGGTTGGGGCCCTCTACAGCCCCTCAATGCATTGGTAGGTCTCATGAGATAACTCAGTTGACGACAATCTCTTCGAGTTTGTTTCCAAAAATCTAACGGGTTTATACCCACAGAACTAAACCATTTTTATGGTATTATGGTATCATGTTCTAGATACATGACATCCAATTAATAAGAATTACATTTATTCATTATTATTTATTACTATCCATGATGTTTTCACTATGACAAAATCTATGGATGCAGTTTCATTCTTAGTTTATTAATGGCATGAGTTTTTCATTTATTCACCATGCCATATTGATTATGTAAAATTGTTTACAATTCAGTTATTATTGATTCATGCTTCTGCCATTTTTAACCCTTATGGAGCATTATATCTCGCCCCTTTAATTTTTTTACCTTTTAACAGGTTATGAAGAGGGGACTATTTATTGATCTCTGTGGATGTAGTTTTTTTTAGTTTTTGTTATGTATTGTATTTTGTAACATTTTAAAATGAAATTTGAGATACATATATGTATCTAGTATCTTTAAGACTACTAAACTGATCATTCCTTTAGGATTTACTTTCTTTTAACCATGAAAATTTTATAAGTATTGCACTAGCTCTAGTTTTGAGGGGTCGGGGCGTTACAGTTGGTATCAGAGGAAGTTTAGTAGAAAACTTGAAAAATAGATTAGAAAACATGGACTAGGGAACAAATACCTAAGGTAGTATTTGAGGACAAACATACAATAATGTACCAGTATTTTGGTAAGGAAAATATTGTGTTAATATTTCCAAAAATACATCCCTGTATGGATACGAGCAGGTAGAGGTGGCTCTAGAACAGATGTACCTAGGAGTGAAAGCTCCAACAAGGAGTTTCGGGCTTGACCCGAGGTATCCTAGTACACAACAATGGGCCTTGTTTCACTCTTGGTTATGAAACTCTCAGGGGATATTCTTAGGATAATTCATATTTTCTTTATAATCCATTTTGAAGGATTTAAATGTAAATTATTCGTCAAAGAAACCATTTTTCAGATTATGGGATTAGCCATGTGTAGGATCTCAATTTATGCCATGTATTTTTTTTATGTTAAGATTATACATTATGATCTATACCCTAATATAGTGTATGTCATTATTTAGAAATGGGGTCTAATGGAAGAAGGGGAATCTATACTCATGGGAAATGTAGGGATCTCCCCACCAAGCAAGTCAACACAGTCAATGTTAGAGCAGATTAGATCACGACCATATTGGGACAACTTACTCAGGTTGTGAAGAATAACCATTCCACACCTGTGTTGGATCGTTTCATGTGGTAGAAGCCCCAATATTTTAGTGGGACTACTAATCCAGTGGTTACTGAACAATGGATCAAGTCCTTTGAAAATATATTCATAGTATTAAGATAAAAATAAAATGAAAAGGTAGTATTGGAAGTATATTGTCTCAAGGGAAACATTGATCAATGGTGGTCCTTGATTCAGAATACCACGGAGGAAGAAGAAATAGAAGATATAAAATGGAAAACTTTTAATGAAATATTCTTCAAAAAATATTTCCTTCATCAACAATGAACCAAAATGAAGAGGAAATTCCTTGGAATAATGCAAAGGGAAGAATACAGTGTTGTAGAGTATGAGGATACCTTCACGAGGCTAGCCAGGTATGCCGTAGATTACATATGTGACTCAGTAGACAAGATTAAAAATTTATTTGAAGGTATTTAACCAAGTCTTTGAAGGGCACTAGATTCTCAACCATTTTCATCATATGATGAAATTTTATCAAGTACTATCAAAGTAGATAATGAATTTTCTAGATCAAATTTGTTCAAGGGAGACGAAGATAAAAATCTGTACTTTGATAACCAAAGGAAAGGTGAAGCACCAAAGAAGAACAAGGGAACGAATAAATTCTCATTATGTGGGAACTGTGGAAATAATCATCTTGGGAAATGCTTGAAAGGCATGGGATTCTTCTATAAGTCTGGAGAAAGGGGTCATATATCTAATGAGTGAAAGGGGAAGAAACAATTTTATGATGTTCAATGCTACAATTGTAGAGATATGGGACACTATGAAAATGAGTGTCCTAAGCACCAAGGAAACATGCCTCAGAAAAAGCCAAGAGAGCATGGTAGAGCATATGTGATTACAACCACGGAAGTTGAAGTTCCCAATGATGTGGTGGAATGTACTTTAATTGTTTCCTCAAACTTATCCAACACTTTATTTTACTCTAGATCATTACATTCATTTATATCTTCCCAATTTTTCAAGAAAATTATACATGTCCAATTTGATTTAATAAAGGAGTTATTAGTCAAAACATCTAGGGGATGCATCATTGCAACAAAGGAATGTCAACTGGTCCCCCTCGTGACACATAAATGTGCTTTAGTTTCCAATCATATCAGCATACCAATTACTGACCTTGATATAATTCTCGGTATGAATTGGTTGTCAAACTATGATGTGAATATTTATTTTAAGAAAAGGGAAGTTACAATTTTTTAAAATGGTGTAGAATCTCTTATCCTTAGACCAGAAACCTCACCAACTAATACTTATATAGATCCACCCCCAGTATCTCTACTAAATTAAATACTTGTAGAAGAATATAAACCAATATCTATGGGTGCGGAAAGAAATATTCATATTGAAGATGTGCATATAGTGCAAGAATACATGGATGTATTTCTATAGTATTTACCTTGACATCCTCTAGAGCAGGAAATTGAGTTTTCCATTGAATTAATTCCCAGTGAAAGACCTGTATCAAATACCCCATATAGAATGTCCACTATGAAGTTAGTGGAGCTAAATAAACAACTAGAGGAGTTGAGTGAAAAATTATTTATTCGACCTAGTGTTTCTCCATGGAGAGCCCCAATCCTGTTTGTCAAGAAGAAATATGGATCCATGAGGATATGCATTGATTTCAGGGAATTCAATGATATTACAATAAATAATAAGTGTCCTGTACCCTGGATGGATGATTTATTTGATCAAATTGATGGAGATAAATACATTTCAAAGATTAAACTTTTATATGGATATCATCATCTGCATGTGAGGAAGGGAGATATTCCTCATATAGCATTTCGAACCAAGTATGGGCATTACGAGTTTACAGTGATGCCTTTTGGACAGACTAATGAACCCTCTTTGTTATGGATTTAATGAATAGAGTTTTCAAGGAATAACATGATAACTATTTTTGGTATTCATCGATGATATCCTGTTATACTCAAAAATCTTTGAAGACCATGAGGATCAATTGCAGATTATTCTAAAAACTCTTAGAAGAAATGATTTATATGGGAAGTTTAGCATGTGTGAATTTTGGATTCAATCAATTTCTTTTATAGGCCATATTGTCTCTAAGGATGTAATCCTAGTTGATCCTATAAAGACAAAGGAAATCCAATATTGGCCCATGCCAACAAACATAACCAAGGTATGTAGTTTTATTCGATTAGCATGTTACTATAGGCATTTCATTTAGAATTTTTCCCGACTTGCTAACCTGCTAACCAAGATCACTCGTAAAAGAGTTAAGTTTGTGTGGACAAAATAATATATAGAATGATTCGAAGAATTTAAAACAATATTGTTCAATACTCCAATTTTTACTCTTCCATCAGGAAATGAGGGATTTGTGATATACATTAATGCATCAAAGAATGGAATGGGTTTCATCCTTATGCAAAACGATAAATTTATTTCTTATGCATCAAGACAGTTGAGGAGTCATGATACAAATTATACAACTCATGATCTTGAGTTAGTAGTAGTAATCATTACTCTGAAAATATGGGTACATTATCTCTATGGAGAAATATTTGATATTTAAAAAGGGCCACAAGAGTTTCAAATACATTTTCACACAAAAATAACTCAACATGAGGAAAAATAGATGGCTCGAGTTTCTCAAATATTACGATTGTTTAATAAACTACAACCTAGGAAAGTAAGATAAGGTGGAAGAGGAATTAAGTAGGAATGATCACAGAATCCTGACCCAAATGAAAATTTAAATGGGTCCTATATTCATGGATCTACTGAAGATGGATATGGGAATTGTTGAGGAAGGGTAAACATATTTCCTCTTTCAAATAATCGATCAACCATATTTATTAGAGAAGATAAAAATCTCTCAATATGATGATGAGAATATTCACAAGAAAAATAATGCTGTCAAGGATGGGAGATTGGAAGTCTTCGTGTATGAAGAAGGAGTTCTAAAATCTGGGAAGAAGTTATGTGTTCCATCAGTACCTGAGCTAAAAAGGGAACTATTAGGCGATGCTCATAGCTCAAATTTCTCTATACACCCGGGTAGCACAAATATGTATAGGGATCTGAAGGAATATTTTTGTTGGGATAATATGAAGTCGGAAATTGCTGACTACATGTCAAGGTGTCTAGTTTGTAAACAAGTGAGGGCAGAGAGACAACATCCTAGAAGAGTGATGCAACCACTAACTATTCTTATGTGTAAGTGGGATAACATTACGATGGATTTTTTTACCGGACTACCAAGGAAACTTAGAAGGAATGATGAAATATGGGTAATTATTGATCGTCTCACAAAATCAGCACATTTTCATCCTATAAGATAGGATTTATCACTTGAGTTCCTAGAAAGACATTATATTAATGAAATTGTAAGACTTCATGGTGCACCTCTATTGATTGTGTTCAATCGAGATCCTCGGTTTATATAAAAAATCTGGAAAAGTTTCCAGAAGGCTTTGAATACTGAGCTTCGTATGAGTACTGCTTATCACCCCCAAACAAATAGACAGTCTAAAAGGACTATTCAAACTCTGGAACACATGATGAGATCATGCTCTCTTGACTTCCAAGGTATGTGGGATCAATACATGCCTTTGGTGGAATTTTCCTACAATAATAGTTTCCATTATAGTATTCAAATTTCTACATATGAAGCATTATATGGAAAAAGATGTCAAACTCCAACATGTTAGGATGAAGTTTGTGAGAGAAAACCTATAGGCCCAGAACATAATGAATAATCCATGAAAAATGTAAACACAATTCAAGCCCATATTAATGCATCCAAAAGTTGGTAGAAGAGTTATGCTGACAACCGGAGAAAGGATTTGGAATTCCAAGTGGGAGATCATGTCTTTCTAAAAGTATCTCCATGGAAGGGTGTCTTATGATTTGGTAAGAAAGGGAAAGTGAGCCCCAGGTAAATCAGCCCATTTGAAATTCTAGAAAGTATTCGATTTGTAGCTTACTGTTTAGCAATTCCTCTAAGTCTCTCCAAATTTCATGATGTGTTCCATGTGTCATTGTGGAAGAAATACATGCCAGACCCAATGCATTTACTCACCTATAAAGAAATAGAACTGGAACCTGAATTTTCATACTGTGAAGATCCTATCGGGATCCTTAACATGAGGGAGATGGTTTTGAGAAATAGGACAACTCATCTAGTAAAGGTTCTTTGGAAAAACCAGAATATGGAGGAAGCAACATGGGAACCTCAGGATGTTATGAAGGAAAACCACCCACATTTTTTGGTGGGATTTATAAAAGAAAATTTTGAGGAATAAGTTTCTGAAGGAGGGAATAATGTAGCACCCCAAACATTTTATGGTATGTTTCTCTTAAATACATTCTAGTCATATACAATCCATTGAACTTAAATTTTCCACTTGTGTGTTTTGAATTTTGAAAATATGACACACACATTTGTGTTCAGCATGATATTTAGGGTTTGATAGAATTAACTTAATTTTTTGGGAATAGTAACAAACCCTTATAAATAGTAACCTACCCTTATGAATAGTAACATACCCTTATGAATAGTAACATGACTCTTATGAATGATATCCATACCCATGAATGTATAAATAATTTTAGGCACCTTTAAAATAAAAAAGAATATTTTAAGTGTTTATATTTTTGAATTAAATATTGATTTTAATTAAATTTTTAATTAATAATATTTAGAAAATTATTTTTGAAAAAAGGACTTCGTTTTTGGATTTTAAACGTTGAAAAATTCTTAGGGTGAATTTTTGGTATTTTTCTGAAATACTTGAATCTTTTATGAATAGTGAAATACCATAATTTACAAAATAAGCTAAATACACGAATTATAGAGTCATGTATGATGTTATGTTGATGTAAGCCCAATTGATTCGGATTCACATGATAAAATTACTATTCTTGGTCATGTAATACTCACTAATCCTTGTTTTGTGGAGAAATAATAAATTAATGAATATAATATAGAGAAATCCCCTCTCCCCTCCACTATATAAACCACCCCTCACCCCCTCTTCCTCCCAACCACTCAAGCTTCAATACATTCCAAAATTCTGACAAATACTCTTCCAAAGCCCTCTCCCCACGTCCTAGACCTGTTTTTCTCCCCAAAATTCCCAAAAAAAGGGCCTTAAGGAGTCTTTCAAGTAGGAGTACTCAAGAGGTGAACCTCTCTTCTCTTTTCTTTCAATTTCTTTTACAAAGTTCCATTATTTTGTTCTCTCTTCTCATCTCCCCTCATCTCAATTCCATTTTAATTATAGTACATTACTTATACTGTATTTTCAATATTCTAATGGAATATTTCATCACAATACCTCTTTTTCCCATCCTTCATACAATAAATGTAAACACCTTCCGAGATGTGTTAATTTATCACACTCAAGGAAGAAGGGTTTTCAATTTGTATTATTATCTTCAATACTAGTCATTAAAACTTTTCAATGGTTGAACCAGATCATAATATATGTATTTTATCTTTTTTAATGTTCTATAATCCTTACACATTCATAATATGGAATAATAATACAAAACAAGTTTATTTTTCACAAAACCATCTAACCAAATCCAGGCGTTTATTCTTAACTCATCAAATGAGTAATCCTCATGGTATATAACCAGAATCATTATAAGATAATTTATATCTATTTAATTTCACTAATAATTTATATTGACAATTAGGGATGTTTAACCACATTTCAAACAAACATCTATTCATGAATACAAGCAAACGGATCATGAAAACCAAAGTAGAATATGCTACCAAAACAATGAAATTGAATCTCTTAAACCCATCAAAATGGACATTAATGAACCTAATAAGGTTATAACATATCAATTAAGTTTTTATTAGGTTCGGTAATTATTAATTAATGAATCTAAATTTTATTATTCATGTCATTAAGAACAATCAAGAACACCTTTGAGTATAAGGTAAGGGATCCCCTCTCTCACTTTGGTTCAGGAATCTCCCCAATGTTGTGATCTTTTATTTTTAATACCTAATGATGGGGTATGTTTTCACACCCCCCCCCCCCCCCGATACTACCTTTTTGATATATAAATAACGGGATACCAATTTACCTCTCATTAATCCCTCTCAAGAACACTCGTTACCATGCCGAAATATTTGTAAGGGGTTTTCTCATATCACATTCAATTCTATGGGATTTCCATTGTTCACATATTATTTCTTATATGTGGTATATTTTTACTTAAATTTGATATATATTATCATGATGGTCTTTATGTTCATGGTATTATTTTATTCATTTTGTGGTTTTTAACTTTTGGTCATATGACTCAATTGATTACAACATGGTAATGAGCGTTTCCTCAACTTTCACTTCATTGTGACTTGCTTAGTATTGTGCACCTACACTTTCTTATGTGGTGTACCTTCTACCCATTTAAGATCACTTTTCAATTGAAATTATATTACATTTTAAATTTCCATATTCTCATATCATGGATATGATTATTGTCTAAGTCCTGTACCATTTTACATAAGGTATTTATTTTGAATGTTGTTTTGACTGTGAAAATATTGATAAATCTGTATCCTCTATTATATAATGATAATGTAAAGGCATATTGATCTTGTGTGGTATATATGTTTAAAGAATTATTTGGACATTAATAGGTGGGTGGGGGCCTCTACAGCCCCTTGATGCATCGGTAGGTCTCATGA
The DNA here is from genome assembly GCA_963277665.1 of Viscum album. Lineage (NCBI taxonomy): Eukaryota > Viridiplantae > Streptophyta > Magnoliopsida > Santalales > Viscaceae > Viscum > Viscum album. The sequence continues at coordinate 1,080,346,823 of OY728134.1, read as the reverse complement.
TAAAAATTAGTTGGCGACAAACCCTTTGAGTTTGTTTCTAAAAATCAGACGGGTATCTACCCACAGAACTAAACTTTTTTTACAGTATTATGGTATCATGTTCCAGATACATGACATCCAATTAATAATCATTCTCTTTATTCATTATCAGTCATTATTATCCATGAGTTTTTTACTATGACAAAATCTATGGATGCAGTTTCATTTTCAGTTTATTAATAGCATGAGTTTTTCATTTATTTACCATGCCGTATTGATTATGTCAAATTGTTTACAATTCAGTTATTATTGATTCATGCTTCTTCCATTTGTAACCCTTACTGAGCATTAGATCTCACCCCTTTAATTTGTTTACCTTCAACTGGTTATGAAGAGGGGACTATTTATTGAGCTCTGTGGATGCATTTTGTTTTTAGTTTTTGTTATATATTGTATTTTGTAACCTTTTCCAAACAAATTTGAGTTGCATCTAAGTATATATTTTCTTCAAGACCACTAATCTGATCGTTCCTTTGGGATTTATTTCCTTCTAACCATGCCAATGTGATTAGTAAAGCATCGGCTCCGGTCTAGAGGGGTCAGGGTGTTACATTATTGGTGAATAATAACCTACCATTATGAATATTAACATACCCTTATGAATAGTGATAGACCCTAATGAATAGTAATCTTACCTGTGATAGTATATAAATAATATTCAAGTTGGAGTACGATATACCTATGTTTTGGAATAAGTAAATAAACATTTTAAAACTATTTTTAGAATAAATTATAATTTTAATTAAATATTAAATTAATCATATTTAAAAAATTATTTTTGAAAAATGGACTTCATTTTTGGATTCTACACATCAAAATATGGTTGGGGTGATTTTTTGTGATTTTGTTGAAATACTTGATTTTTTATGAATTGTGAAATACCATAATTTACAAAATAAGCTAAATACACTAATTATAGAGTCATGTAGGATATTCTGCTGATGTAAGAACAATTTATTTGAATTAACATGATAAAATTACTATTCTTGGTCATGGTAGACTCAATATTCCTTGTCTTTTAGAGAAATAATAAATTAATGAATATAAAATTGAGAAATCCCCTCTCCCCACCACTATAAAAACCCCCCATCACTTCCTCTTATCTTCACTCCTCTCAAGCCTTGTGCCTTCTACAAATTCTATCCAAATATCCTCCCAAACTCCTATCCCACATACAGCAAGCCTTGGTCTCATAAAAAGACCAAGACCTCTCCCTTAACGAGGCTCCCAGAAAAGTTTGGTTCAGGAGGTAAATTCCTCTTTTCAATTCTTTGTCTTTACTTTCATGTTCATTTGTTTTCTTTTTCTATTATTACCTATCCTTATCCAAATTTTATGAGGACTATATTACCTTACATATACTATAATGTTTTCATGGTAGTTTAATAAGTTATCATCATCTCTTCCGTTTACATTCATTTATACTAGTATCAATAACACCATCTGAGATGTGTCAATTTTCCACATTCAAGGATGATGGGATTTTGATTTATATTATCATTCTCAATTATGGTCGTTAAACCATTCTTGTTTTGGTTTAACAAGATTATTATATATTTAATATACCCTATTTAAGGTTATTTAATCCCTTTTTTCAAATGGTATTAAGTTATAAATAAAAATGAGTTTGTTGTCATCAAAACCCACAAATTAACCGAAACAATTATCATAAAAGTTATATATAACAATTCATCCTCGTGCCGTGTAACCAAGTTATATAAATGATCATTAACACTTATGGATGTTCATAAATAATATGTAATTTCAATTATGTATATTTTAATCCATTCCACATGAACTCCATTACTTAAGAAAAAGTGAACCGTTTATGAAAATCATGAAAACAAACACTCTGGAGCGAGAGAATTAGATATTATAACTCATCAATAAGGACATAAATGAACTAAAAATAATTATGATAATATTTTTTTAAAAAAGATGATGCGTTGGCCCAAAACAAACAAGGCAAAAATTATTATAAAAATAGTTTACAGAATATTGAAATACAGGATCATATTACAATCCCTTTCATGTAAAGACATTAAAACAACAGGGAGGTCTTCAAACTAGGAAAAGTCTTGATTTAAACCAATGTTTGATAGGATATCTTCCACCATGTTTTATTCTTGATAAACATGTGTGATGATATAGTTTCGATCGATAAGTGAACAGATGCAGTCTGTCCAACGGGTAATAATCGACCATGCAGGTGAATTATGTCATTCCAAATTTCCTGCACAAAAGAATTATGATAAAATAAATACATGTCTAATTGGTTCTGAATTAAGTTATTAATTAATATAATTTCATATTCCAGGACCTTAATTTCAATAGGGTAAGACATTCGGATTTAAGGTAAGGGATATCTTAACTCATTTTCCATTCATTGAGTTAAAATCAATGTCAATGGTTTGGTATTTTACCAGAATATGTGTGAATAACCTATGATTATTTTATTCTTTATATCTACTTTTATTGTGTGTTTTTATGTTTATCACACATAACTATGTCATTTATTTTTCCTCAATCTAATGATATGTTCTTGGTAAGGGGTTTCTTCATCTCACTTCCATTTTTGTGAGATCTTCCGTATTCAATACTATTACTTGTGTATGTTGTATGTATGCTGCCCATTGATGTTTCATATCATTAATCTATTTATTATCATGGTATTAAATGTATCATTTGATGATTTTTAATTTTGGGGCATTTGAATCAATTGATTACAAAGTGATAGAGGTTTTCCACCCAAACATCCATTTTTCATTTGGGTTTCTCTTATTCTCTATTCACCTCAATGAAATTATTATTTATTCTTATGTACTCCTCATAAATTCTGTTTTAATTTCTTATATATGTGTACCAATCATAATCCTTCTTTATTTTTTCTTAAGTTACATGTTTAAAATAATATTTCAAAAATTATTCTGAAATTCAAGCTTGATTCAAGGAACCTCTAAAATTCTTACATGTTTTGATGTTCACTCTATAATCTGTTTTAAGCCATGTTTATATTTTTAAATCACACATTTTAAATTCTATTTTGGTTCAATTCTGGTTTTTTGAAATAAAACATGCCTTTTTACTTTAAATATCTTTAATTAATTGTTTGAATCGCCCTAAAATGTTTTAATTCTAAAGATTCTTTAAAATCTGTTTTTACATGATTTCACTTCAGTGGGACATAATTTGTGCCTAAAATATAATTTCAACTTCATAGTCTTTTATTTTCTGGGATATTAATTTTTACAATCTGATTTCATGGAAAATATAAATGATTTTCTAAAATAACTCTTCTTTCTAAAGTACAAAAGGATTTTTCACATCTCACATTAACTTTTATAAGATATATTCATTATTCACCACTTATTTCATTCTTTTGGTTTATGTACTGCCCTTTGTTATATCATATAAAGAGTCTCCTTATTCTTTTGATATTCTAATGGATTATGATTTTAATGTTTCAAGTGGTATGGGAAACTTTCAAATATTTAAGGATTATTTCCTCAAGAATTTTTCAATGGTCTCATTTAAAAGTATCTTTATTTATGTTGACATCCTTTGATTAATATGTATCCTCAAATATATACAAATACTAAGAAGGAATATTGTACATGTATTAAATCTTTGTGTAAAGAATTATTTGGACATTTAGTGGTGGTTGGGGTCTGCTACAGCCCATCGATGCATCGACAGGTCTCATGAGACAAATCAGTTTGAGACAAACCCTTCAAGTTTGTTTCCAAAAATCAGACAGGTTTATACCCACAGACTGAAACCGTTTCGACAAAATGTGTGGTATCATGTGCCAGATACATGACATCCAATTAATAATCATTCTCTTTATTAATTTTTAGTTAAAAATATCTATGAGGTTTTCACTATGACAAATCCTATGGATGTAGTTTCATTCTTGGTTTATTAAAGTAACATGTTCTTCATTTATTCACCATGCCATATTGACTATACCTAATTGTTTATGATTCAATTATTATTGATTTATGCTTCTGCTATTTGTAACCCTTACTGAGAATTTTATCTCACCTCTTTAATTTTTTTACCTTCAACAGGTTATAAAGAGGATACCATTTATTGAGTTCACATGGATGAAGTCTTTTAGTTTTTGTTATGTGTTGTTTTTTTACCTTCCCCAATGTAATATGAGTTACATGTGTGTATCTAGTTTCTTCAAGACTACTAAACCACTCAGTTCTTCAAAATTTTATTCCTTTTAATCAATCCAATTTAATTAGTAATGCGCTTACCCCCGTCTAGAGGGGTCGGGGCGTTACATATATGATAAATTTCAATATTTTAATATGGGATTTAAAAATGAAAAGGTTATTTTCATCAAAGCATATCCAAAGATATTTTAAATAAATTTTGACAACATCCTTTGATATTATATATGTTTTTATGTGGATATGATCCAATTATACCATCCTTATATTTTATCTAGATGTTTCATGATTATTATTAGGAGATATTTATAAAACTCATTTATTTTTCATGGGTTAATTTATGATGAAATGATAAATTTTTTGATGTTCTTGTGGAATACATATGAATGGATTATGATTATGTGATGGGTGGGCCAGGATTCATATATCCATCTAATTATTTGGGTAATGATTAATGTTTTATGAGCATAAAGGCTACACATGAGTTTATCAAAATTTCAAAATAGGGTGCAATGGATGTCATCACAATCCCAAAAGAGGGTATGTGGGAGGTTATCTCAAATCCCAAAGAGGGTACACTGGTGGTTATCCCAATCTCAAAAGAGGGTACACTGGAGGTTATCCCAACCTCAAAGTAGGTACATGGGTGGTTCTTCCAAGCCTAATATGTTATTAATTTCTTTGTTTGTAGAATTAACATAAGATTTATATTATTATGATTATACCAAAGCTAGGACACTTTTTATGACATGGTCTTATACTAATGTTATGTTATTATGATTCATGTTATTTAATTCTATTATGATTAATGTCTTATTAATATACATGATTTATTCCACAACTCATGTTTATTATCCAAGAATTTATTAGTATGATTTTTAAAGGTTAAGATCATGTTTTGATACCCTTTATGCACATGTTATGTTCCTGTGATCATTGATATATCATTTTTTATCCTTATTGAGAATCTGGATCACCCTTTTTAATTTTATCTTTTCTCTAAGATATGAAGAAAATTTTAAAGTATGATGTGTCTACAAAGTATGATAGTTATGAAGAAAAAATCAATAAATTATTTAGATCTTTTATGGACCATTTTTTCGTATCTATGTTTACAAATACACTAAACCTTTATGGTTCATTCGTGGATCCTAATTTTATGTAATGAATATTCATATAACAAAATGTAATATTTATGAATGAAAAGTATGGGTCAATATATTTGGCATCAGAGAAGGGTTTAGTTAATCTATAGGTAGTAAGATGAGAAAAATATAGTGAGAACCCGGGGTATAATCTAAGTATATGATTACAACCGAATATTTTTCTAAGGAAGTCATTATCTGGTTTTCTATGAAATATATCTCTATAGGGATACTTCAAGTGTATGAGGTTTTGGTTTAAAATAATCTATGTGTAATAACCCCTAAAAGATTTATTTTTGTATATATTGGCCACTATTCTGGTGCATGATGAGTTTGCCCTTACTTGACACCCTGTTTTAAACTCTTAAGGGATATGCTTGGGTTGATAAAAAATTTATTTATGACCATTATGAAGAATTTGAATATATGGAAACCAAGTATTACCAAGGTTAAACCTGAGGTTTCATAGATTGAAAACAAGGTTTTATTATTTACATATCTATTAATGATTTTTCATGATTCCTCACTATGAGTATTGTTTCTCACACTATAATTTGTTGTTTTCGTAAAAGGTTTGAACGAGTAGGATTCATGCTAATACTAATGGAAAATGGAATGATTGTCCTCATGAGAAAATAAATGAAACTTGGGATGGAATGAGAAATATTTTTATTATTCCAAATAAAATATCCCACTATATAATTAACATCCTAAACATAGGATAGTTTCCTCACACAACTAATAAGATAAATATGGAGTTTCATGAAGATCATAGAGTAATGAAGATTTGGATTCCTATATGTTGAGAATACTGGAAGAAGAACATAAGTGAATGTATAATGTAATGGGATGATGTTTTATATGTTAAAATGAAGGTAATAGAGCAAGTAATTTCCAAGGAAAAATGAAGAGTTCTATGGAGAAAAATAAAGTTCATTCTATGGTATAATTTATAGTTCAATGTCTCATGTGTGGGGAATATGGGGATTATCTGAGTCACTACCATCATCTAATGGTTAACTCCTAGAATAAGGATGAACCTATATGATGTCAATAATTTAAGTAAAAGTATTAAAGTTTTTATGTATTTTCATTTTATAATTTTTCTGTATAAGTGTTATATCTAATATATATTTGGATATAAGAATCCTGATACATTTAAGTATTATTCTATAGTGTTTTTTCCTTATGATTTGAAAAAATGTGTTGAATGTTACCAATAACCAAGAAACATTATTATCAGAAAATTAATAATATGTAGTTGGTATTAAATATGATTGATATTGATAAAGTAAATTGGATAGAGAGTGATTTGGTAATAAAATGATTTAGGTTATATTTGATGAAGTATATTTCATTTTCATATTTAGGGAATATATTCAAAATTTTGTGATATTATTTGAGGAATAAATATTATGTTATTTTCTAGAAGTATATATGTTTTCATTTTAATTTAATAGTAATATATACCATTATATGTTTGTAATCTTAAGGTTGATCATATGTTTAAAGGCATCAACACTCTTTCCAATGTTTTAATTGATGGGATTTTGAGGTTATATGAAATAGTTTATGAGAGAATACTCCATTTATGATTAAATAAACATTTTTTTGTATGTAATTTTATGTTAAGTTAATTATGGTCTATTTGATAGTAGGATATAGATAATATTGATTTCTTAAAAGTGATTCATTGACTAGGGGAGATTTTCAATGATATTTATGGTGAAGATAAGTATTACCATTAAGGTTAGTATGTAAATTTGATTAATGATATTTTAGTGAATTTAACTTCATTATAATATTATATACTATTTTATTATGGTGATTAATGATATTTTGGGATATTTTTCATTAGTTTTATGTATATTTAACCCTCAGGTTTAACATGATATTTAACATGGAAACATATTTGTGAAGAATGAAATTAAATTTTTAAAAAAATATATTGAAGGGTATGATATTGAATTTGAGGTTAAAAAATTATTTAATGTTGAGATAATTGAGATTATTTGGGATATAGACTTAATTATTTATGGAATGGTTTGTGTTTAACTTTGTTTATATTTATTGAGTCTTTAGATATTAATGTTTTATTTCTTCATATGAAGGTTTATTCATTTTGGGAATTATCTTACCCTGTGTTAACCAATTTGTTTCATTGTAAATGTCCAGTGATCGGATGAATATCTTTATATTATTTTTTATTTTTTATATGTAGAATCTACAACTTCAAGAATGAATAAAAATCATCTTGAATACTCGTTGTTTGGGTTTACAAATGAGATTGTTATAGATATTAATTAAAGAATGAAATTATACTTTATAGGTAAGTTTTTTTCATTATGCTATTAGTCTAAATGGTGAATGATTTCCTAAAATATAGGAAAAGGATATTGAAACAATTTTCTTCCTACTACCTTCAATTTTGAAGAATTTATTGTCACTTAGCCCCTCATTAATTTATGGTTTTTTGGTTGTTATGATTCTTAGGACCATCTTTGATATCACTATTAATCCTTAGATCATATTTTTATCCAAAATTTATATATTTTAACATCCAAAAAATATTATCCTTATCTATAATCATAATTATGTATTATTTCTCGTTACCTTTATGGTTCCCACTACCCCTTTTTAAGATGATGTTTTCTTAACTTCTTTTACGATGGGGGTTTTCAACAAAGTAATTTTAAAATATAAAACACTTGATACATCTAGAACAATTTCAAATTATGAGGATTTATTTTTTAAAATATGTTAGAATTCAACACCCAGATGTTTTAAAAGAACACTATGTTGGATAGAAGATACAACATGCAACATAAAGTTTAAATGAACAATAAAATGTTATTATTTATGATTGTTATGAAATTTTCATTGAATTGAAGAATATGAATAATAATAAATAAATTACGATGAATATAAAAATAACCTACTCAATAAAAAATATATCGGCTAATTATTAGGAAATAAACACTCATTTTTTAGTAATATTATTTTATTCTTGAGAAAAATATTTTCTTCAAAATTGATTTTTGTTATTTTTTTGAGTGAATATTATAATTAGTTACTAGATATTTTATAGATATTATTTTTAAAAAATAATATAATTTTTAAATCATCATATCATATTTATCTTTTAGTTAATATTTAATAATTTTTTGAAAATATTGATTTTTCAATGAATTTTGAAAATACTGATTTGTATTGAAAAATGTATTTTTTAAAGAACATAAAAAGTTATTTTTTTTTTGAAAATATTTCAATGTAACATTGGTTATATTATATTATTATTAATTCAATTAAGTTCATTGGAATAAGTTTTATGTTTTAATTTGGTATAAAATCATTTATATATATTGAATTCAATTTTTAGAGAAATGTCTTTTCATTACATTTTCTATTTTTATCTAAAATTAATTTCTGACAATTATGGAAATTGAATCTTGAAAATTGGATTCCAAATTTGGAATTAGGATGTCAAAATTTGGGAAATAAGTCTCTTTTATTTTGTAAATATGAATAGTGACCATAGAAATTTTTTATTACGAGAGTAAAGATAAAATGGGTAAAACAATGTTAAAACCATGATAAAAGATCTCAAGATCAACCAAGTAATTGAATTTAGTTTATTTTATTAGATAAATTCAACTATAACCATCCTAAATTATAATATATGGTATTTTGGTGATATTATCCCTTGATAATGACATTTATAATATTTATGTATGAGATAAACTCAAAAAATGTCACTCTCTTGACTTTAATATCTCTAAAATTTTTACATAACGATTAAAAGAGGATATATAAGGTTATAAATTATTATTTTAAATATAAATAATTCTTTATTATTATTAATTATTTTTAATTTTGAGTGATTGAATAATTACTTTACATGATTACTCAATATCGACACAATATTTATTCGAATAATAATAAAATAAAAAAATGATTTTAAAAATATTAAAAGTTATACAATTTGGACAAATTAAAGTTCCCCATGAAATTTTAATATAAATATTTTATATTAAATATGTGATAAATTTTTTTATTATAATTTAAATTTTTTATGTTATTTTCAAAGTCAAATTATGTTAATTGTGTCAAAAATAACATAAATGACATTTTATGTTAAATAATATATTATGAAATTATTTAAAAATTATATAAATATTGAAAGTGTAAAATTAGTATGTTAAGTGTTCTAAAATATCATTAATTTTCCATTTATGATCTAATTATTACTTTATAAGTCAAATTATAACTATTTAATAATAAAAAAGACATTATCGTGGTTAAAGTTAAGATTGGATAACCAATGTGTTAAACCAAAAGATAAGGCTTAAAATTATATATTAACCTATATAAATTTCTATATGTGATTATATGAATAAAATATCCTACTCATATTATTATCCATGCCATTTTGGTACAATTTTACATGATTCAGACACTTCTTATATATTTAATATTTGATATATTTCTAAAAATATGGTTAATGATATTTTATAATAAATAATATTTTATTAAATAATTTATAATTCCTAACCATATTATATTTTTCCTAGTGAATGGGATATTGTTTAAAATAAAAATAATTTTCCATTTATGGGTCACTTTCCTATTATAGTAAATTTATTTAACCCTAAATAGTAAAAACTATGTTATCTTGGTAATTATCAAAAGGTTTAACTATTTAGGAAACTATTTAGACTAATAATCTTTTTAATTACTAATTATATCAATCTGGTTCCATATTAACATGAAAATGAATTAATATTAATTTATAATTTATGAAATTCTATGAATTTTGTTCCCTCACATATAAAGGGCATGCCCTATCATTTTCTCCCTGTAGACAATGGAATCCACCGAAGACCTCTGACCAAAATTCTGGGAAAAATGAAGGTGAATTTTGACCGAAGGCACGGGTCTAGGACAGCTTGAAAGGACACATGAAATATCCAATAAGTGCGCGTAAAACCGTCCCATAATGTGTAAAAGGCCACGTGAAAGAAATATTTTCACGCTACGCGGAAAGCGGCATGCCCTGTGGAAATTTGTGTGCCACACAGAAAGCTGCACGCCCTGTGGAAATTTGTGCACAGTCAACTAAAGGAAGGGGTTTTATTCACCGAATGTGTTTTGTGCACCCTCTGAGGCTCCCGCTCTCCTATAAATAGAAGGTCACCCCCTTGCTCTTGGGGATGAAGAATACGAACCGTCTCCCCTGCACGGAGTTCACATCATTCTCGCACAAAAGATGCCTTCTAGGTACGGGATTTTCTGCACCAGGTCTCCCAGGGGTCCACCTTCGCGTGAGGCCACTTGGGCTTGACCCTCACCAAAGTCCTTATGTATTTGGCCCTTTGCGCGCAAACCCTTCCACTTCCTCTCAAACCCTTCCACTTGCGAGAAAACCCTTCCACTTGCACGCAAACCCTTATACTTGTGCGCAAAACTTCTACCCCTCTTTGCGCGCACACCTTATTTTCATCTCAGCCCAACATTTTTCATGCAATAGTCCCCTCTTTGTGCACCTATTACACGCAAATCTCTCCTTTTGCGTGAAATACCTTACTCTTTTGTGCACCTTTTAGCATGTGTTCGATGTCACTCTACCGAGCACCATCTTCGTGTACTTCTTACACATAAAACACTTATGTTACACACCCTTCTCCAGTACGGCCCCCCAGGCTTGTAAGAAGTGACTTCAAAGACCCTAGGGTGGTGTTTTACATTGTGTTTCTTAGCATTATGCTTCTTTTCATGGGAACACTAATGGTTATTGCTTCTTCATATAGCCACGCTAATGTGGTCCCCTCAACGGATCACTCCACAACACCCCTTCACCATGGAATTTTTGATGCCTTCCCTTCCCCAAGGGCAGGCAGGTACCGTTATGTAAGTCCTAGGGTTGCGGAGTGAACCTTTCTTGTTCAGGCTGCAAGACGTTAAATAGCCAGTCACCATCATCCTTAGCACATGATGTTAAACTGTGACCTCACCCCATTCACTTTATGCAGGTTGCCCCATCTCGGACATTCTCTATGCCCTCTCGTCTCTACGGGAGTGAGATCTTCCTCATATGGAATTAGATCCTCTTCATTGGAGTGGATCCTATCCGTGGGGAAGGGAAACCACCTTGGTGTAAGCCCCTAGCCTTTCTTGCGGGAGTCAGTATCCCTTCTACCCCTCCTCTCCTCTTCTATTCCCAATACCAAAGGGGTGTATGGGCATCAGAACCCTACTCTCTTTCGTGCCAAATCCCTCTGGGCTTTATCTCCACCCAGGCCTCTATCCTGAATTAAGTCCCAATCTCCATCTCCATGGGATACTAACCAAACATAAGCTCATGTTTCCTCTTTTGGACACTAACCACATATAAGCCCCATACCACTTCCCACAGACACACTTTTCATGATGTGGTCATGAGGTCTTTTAAGCCTCTTGTTTCTCACACCAAGCATCACTCACATGGGCTTCAAGTAAGAATTGACCATGAAATCCTCTCTGGTCCTTCTTATAACGTAATCCCCAACCATTCTAAACTACATGGACCTCGCTCAAATTTACCCAAGAGAAGAAGGTAAGACGGTCCTTGTAGTTTAGCTTGGGTTGTCGAATCCTCAGAGACCTAAGAAGTAACCTATAGACACGTACATTATATGGAGTGTTTTTTTCTATGAAGTGGCCAACTTGGGTTGATTTTATATGGGATTAAAGGATAACTAACAAATTTAAGTGAATTCAATTTAAAAGAATGAGTTGATCCTAGGTTATCGCTCGGGGTGGATTGGATGAATTACTTTTTTAATGATTTCAATTTCTTATAATTGAGATGGATTCATTTAAGAAGATCAAATGAAATCATCACTTACTGGTTTAATGCCGACACCCCCTAATACTAATCACCTATACACTCGAAGGATAAAAGTTTTGAGCACTCCAAGGTAGAGGTTCATATTAGCACTTGAAATGTGTGACCTTAAATTCAATAAGGATGAAGATGTTTTAAAATCATCAAATAAAAGTCTCATTTAAAAGAAGTGATTATCCATTAATGGAGTGATAAATAACATCCAATCCAGCCCCTTTCTACTCCCTTGGATCAACTCATAAAAGAGTTAGCCCTCCATTGATGACATGTCTTCAACGGAAGCGGGAAGTAGACTTACAAAGGTGGAATTGAAGAAGTAAAAACAACAACAAAAAAAGATCACTCCTCCGTTGTGTGATAAATATCACAAGGTTTGGCATGAACAATTTCACACCTTGAACCAACGGTATCAAATTGATAATTAGAAGAACAGAATAATAAGAGAAGAAGAACTTTTATTAATAAACTATGGTGAATTAAACAACTTACATGAGAAAGAAATGCGATTACAAACACAAAGCGGCAGCATAACACTACAATGAAACCAAGAACCAAAGATCCTTCAATAATTCAACACCACTGACTTAAATACAAATTTTTGAGTCCTTGGGTCGAGCCTCCAATAGTCCAAGTCTCCTCAATTAATTTTGGTAGGCCATAGGTGGGTGGAAAGTAAGGGAGAGTTGATTTTTCCACCCTTGACCCGAGGTGGCAGCCAGCTTTCCTTTACCGAACAAACGCATCTGTAAGACCTTATATATGGCCGAATCAGAGTGGTCCATAGAAGAAGAAAAAGAAGCTTCGGATGTCTTCTAACCGTATGTAAACTTGGTGCCCATTTGGAGTTGTGTATTACGAGATATGATCAAATTAGTGGGCTGTTTTTCTGGGACACAGAATCTGGCCTAGAATTGTATCGCTAAGTTGGGACGCCTTAATGACCACCATAGAGTCAGAATTAGCATTATATCCTGAAGAGTAATTTGTTTCTATACATGTCTTCTAGAATCCCACTAAATTTGGGATTAATTGGGCTTGTATGTTAGGCCCCACAGTCTCGTCAGTGGGATGGTGTCCAATCTTCCTTCCCTAGAATTGCTTCCTTTCATCACAAAATATCTCCATCTTCTTCCATGAATTCTCCATTGATCCCTGAATGAAAAATGTTCACATTTAAGTGTAGATAAAGTTCCCAAAATATCAAATTAAAAAATTTATAATTACATTCCTTAGAATCAGATGACTCATTGGGCCTAAATTGGTGTATATTAGGCATGAAGTGCACAAATGATGAGAATGGATGTTCATAATGAAAATGCACTAACTCAGGCCCATAAGATCAAAAATGAACATTTAATACCATTAAAATGTAATTAAAATATATTTTTTTATTGTATAATCACACCCCCCAACTTGTGATTTGCTAGTCCCGAGCAAATAATTCAATGATTTTATTTGAATTCCTTTCTTCAAACACATTATAACAAACAGTGCTCACAATGTAAACTACACACAAATATATTTTTATAACATATCAAGATAATTTAAAACAAGATGAATTTAAAAGAAGATCCCAATCCCAAGACCATTCCTTTGATCAAATCCATCATCATACTTCATCCAACTCAATTAGGTGTAATGATGTGTTGTGTATCACAATAGATATGCGGGTTCGTTTTCATTCAAGGGGGAAATCATGGAAGAGATAGGTGGAATCACATTTAATCCTAATATGAGTATTCTTCATTCTTTTTTTTTATTTTTTTTTTCAATATTTCCATAGTAATTGAGATTGCAGTTAATCAAATTAACCCATGTAGCAAGACTTTGCCGATGACTTCCAGACTCAAAGGCCTTAGGGCACCAAGTGAAGCCCACATACTTGGGCATTGTCTTGAGTTAACATAATCAAAAACAAAGTCATATTACCATAAATAGAGATATATTGAAAAACTCAGGGCTATAAAACTCTGGATTCACGATCCCCAAGTGCCAAAAGCCTCACATTTTATCAATCCATTGCTCTACACGCAATTTTTTTTGTTGTTTTTTTTTTAATTTTTTTTTAAATTTTTTGAATACTCGTATTATTCATAAAAATCAAACCAGCCTATGATATTTATTATGGGACCCCAAAAATTCAAATTATTACCCCACAGTCTAAAGGACGTGCATTGTGGCATTTTGATTTAATGGATGAAAATAAAAATGATGAAAATTTTCATTGGACAACCAAACTTCCAAAATCAATGCTTTTAAACTTAATCATGAATTAAATTAAGAGTCAAGGAAATAATAATTATTTGATATGTAGTTTTTATGTGAGAAAAGATGTTATTATGTGAATGATAAAGGAATTTTACTTCTTTTTGTTATCATTGTTTTTTTTAAACAAACATTTTGTTTCCACACCCCCCAACTTAGAATGAAACTTTCCCTAGTTTCGTAAAAACAAAATTTAGAATGGGGTAGAGGAATAAAAAGGGGAGTTCAATAAGGAAATTGAAATATGAGGATCATGGAATGAAGTCACCTGGTGGTTGAATTTTGAAGTTCTTACCACTCGAATTTATTCCTTTGATATCCATGTCGCTTGCAAAGTTCCCTAGTGGAAAAAGGAAAAACAAAACAAACAAAACAAACAAAAACAAACAATATATATATATATATAATAAAGGAAGTAAAATATAAGAATATATATAAAACTTATAGAATAAGGAAGCACAAGAAGCCGCAGGTCAGTGGTAAGCGCGCGCCCCTGTCTCCCTTCGGTCCCGGGTTCGAGTCCCTGCAGCTTCGCCGGTTGTGACGGGGTTTTCCCCACGGCCTATGGCATGGACTTTTTTTTATTATTATATTTTTATTTTTATCTTAACCTATAAAATAATAAAAATAAAACAAAATAAACTGATGATACATTGTCTTCTTTTTAAATTTCTGGGTAAGGTATTACTCAAGGATCACACCACGTGACACGGATGAATATGGTGCTCCTCTTTCGTACCCATCCATACTCATAATAGAAGAACAGGTCAAAAGTCTATTTTTTATTTTTAAATATAAAAATGATTAAGTAATCTTATTTGAAAAATAAAGATGATTCAGAAAGATTAGAAACATAAAAACCACAGGTTGCCTCCCATGCAGCACTTTGTTTAACGTCGTTAGCCCGACATAGATCCCAAATTTATCAATTTTTTCCAGGTTCATAGATTGGATCAATTTACTCAACATCTATTTCCTATTTATTGAATGATTCAATGAACGTTTTTAACCATTGACCATTGACCTTGAAAATGTGACCACTTGTGGGATCTTGAATCTCTACTGCCCCATGGGGGTATACATGATGCACTATGAAAGGATCTGACCATCTAGACCTTAACTTTCCTGAGTGTAAACGAAGTTTTGAACTATACAAGAGCACAAGTTTTCCCGGTTCAAAATTTTTTACCTTGATATTCCTAGATTAGTAGGCTTGAACTCTAGATTTATTGATCCTTGAATTTTCATAATCCTCCATCCTTAATTCCTCCAGTTCATTGAGATCTAATTTCCTTTTTGTTCCGGCCAATGAGAGGTCATAATCCATTTTCTTAATTGCCCAAAAGGCCTTATGCTCAATTTCAACAGGTAAATGGCATGTTTTTCCATAAACCAACCTATATGGGGACATTCCTAAAATGGTTTTATATGTGGTTCTATAGGCCCAAAGATCATCTAAGAGTTTCTCAGACCAATCTTTCCTAGAGGGGTTGAAAGTTTTTTCAAGAATTTGCTTAATCTCCCTATTCGCTAACTCAGCTTGACCATTGGTTTGAGGGTGGTAAGCAGTGGACACTTTGTGAGAAATTCCATATTTTTCCATGAGTGATGAGAATGGAATATTGCAAAAATGAGTTCCACGGTCACTTATGATAGCCCTAGGAATTCCAAATCTTGAAAATATGTTCTCTTTCAGAAATCGAATCACAACTTGATGATCATTGGACTTAGTGGGAATGGCCTCAACCCATTTTTAGACATAATCAACAGCTAAGAGTATGTAGACGTATCCCCGAGATTTTGGGAAGGGACCCATGAAATCAATTCCCCAACAGTCAAATATTTCAACCACTAAGATGGAGTGAGTGGAATTTGATTCCTTTTTGTGATGGACCCTACTTGTTGACACCTAGGACAGCTTTGACAAAATGTGTAGGAGTCCCTTGAGAGGGTGGGCCAGAAGATACCACATTGAAGAATCTTATCAAATGTTTTCTTAGAGGAAAAGTGACCTCCACATGCCTCACTATGACAGAATTTAAGGATGGAATCTTGTTCAGATTCTGGAACACACCTCCTAATGACTTGGTCAGGGCAGAACTTATAGAGTTATGGATCATCAAACACATAGTTTCTAACATCAGAAAGGAATTTCCTTTGAGATTGAGTCCCTAAGAATTTTGTAATGACTCCTGTCACTAAGAAATTTTCTATGTCATCATACCAAGGGCAGTCACTCATAGAGTATAGGTGTTCATCAGGAAACGAATCAGACACAGAAAGGTGATTTGAGTTGTCTTTGAATTCCATCCTAGAGAGGTGATCAGCTACAACATTTTCAACTCCCTTTTTATCCTTGATTGTGAGGTCAAATTCTTGTAAGAGAAGGACCCACCTAATCAGTCTAGCCTTAGCATCGTGTTTTTGGAAGAGGTATTTTAGTGCAGAATGGTCAGTGAAATCAGTTATGGGTGATCCTAAGAGGTAGGACCTAAACTTCTCTAAGGAAAACACAATATCAAGTAACTCCTTTTCAGTGGTGGTGTAGTTGATTTGGGCATCATTTAAGTATTTTCTTGCATAAGCAATGACATAAGGAGTTTTATCACAACGTTGTCCTAACACAGATCCAACAGCAAAGTCACTGGCATCACACATAAGTTCAAAAATAAGGTTCCAATTTGGAGATTTCATAATGGGAGGAGAGGTGAGAGAGGATTTGAGGGTTGATAATTAACCCTCATAGCTTTCTGTCCAAACAAATGGAGCATCCTTTACTAAGAGAGCACAAAGGGGATGGGATATTGAACTAAAGTCCATGATGAATATTCTATAGAAACCAGCATGTCCTAAGAAAGACCTCACTTCCTTGACAGTTTTGGGTGATGGAAGGTGACGAATGATGTCAATATTTGCTTTATCAACTTCAATCCCCCTACTCAAGACCAGATGGCCTAGAAAAAGTCCATCTTTAACCATGAAATGGCATTTTTCCCAGTTTAGGACCAGATTCTTTTCTTCACATCTTGACAAGACTCTCTCCACATTCTGTAAACATCTCTCAAATGTATCCCCAAACACAGAGAAGTCATCCATGAAGACCTCTATAAAATCCCCTACCATGTCTGAGAAGATTCCCATCATGCACCGCTGGAAGGTTCCAGGGGCATTGCATAACCCGAATGGCATGCGTTTGAAGGCAAAGGTACTGAAAGGACATGTGAATGTAGTCTTCCCTTGATCCTCTAGGGAGACCTCAATTTTATTGTACCCCGAGTACCCATCTAAGAAGCAGTATAAGGCATGACCTGCCACTCTCTCAAGGACTTGGTCAATGAATGGTAAGGGGAAATGGTCCTTCTTGGTGAATGAGTTTAGTTTCCTATAGTAAATGCAGACCCTCCATCCACTACTCACCCTTATTGTAAGAATATCTCCATCCTCATTGGTTTTCACTGTGATTCCAGCCTTTTTTGGAACCACTTGGATTGGGCTCACCCATTCACTCTCAGCTATGGGATATATGATACCAGCTTTCAACAATTTTAGAAGTTCTTTCCTTACTACCTCCATGAGATTAGGATTGAGTCGTCGTTGAGGTTGACGACATGGCTTTGAATCAGATTCCAGAACAAACCTATGAGTCCCGATAAGTGGGCTAATCCCAGGAATATCAGAAAGGGTCCAACCAATGGATTTCTTATGCTTCCTAAGGACATCTAGAAGCATCCTCTCATGATTGGCTTCAAGAGGAGAAGAAATAACAATAGGATGTGTTTGATTGTCCCCTAGGAAAGCATACTTGAGTATAGCAGGAAGTTCCTTCAATTCAAGATTAGGTTGGTTTAGAATTTTAGCAGAGGATTGGGACATTGGATCAAGATCAATTTCTTTTTTTAGAGTTTCAGATTGGATTGATTCCTCACATGTAGAAGTTTCAGATACTAGATTGGCTTGATCAAATTTAGGGAAGTAATTTAGAGGGGTATCTATGAAATTGGTTTCTTGAAAGGTTTCACTGATTGTTGGACCTAAGACTTCATCATAAGATCAATTTGAAAATGATTCAAGCCAAGGAGATAAACTTCCTTTATATGAACAAATGAAATCAATCTCATCCTGACTTAAAAATTCATTAAATATTCCTTGATGTTCCATGGATTCATTATCAATGCTTCCTATCATGTTTACTTCATGAATGTCCTCATCATCCCCTATTTGTGAGCTTGCATTATAGATGTTTATGTCTAGACTCATGTTCCCAAAGGTGATGTTCATGTTCCCATTTCAGACTCAGATAACAGAGTTGATTATTTCAAGGAAGGACGACCAAGGATGATTGGGGTTTGTTCCTTATTTCCTAAATTTGGATGGTTGTCAAGGACAATGAAATTAGCAGGGTAGATGAAGTTTTCAACCTTTACCAGAACGTCATTTAAAATCCCCTTTGGAACCCTAATGCTACGATCAGCAAGCTGAAGTGTGACAGATGTGGGTTGGAGTTCTTCTAGGCCTAACTGGTAGTACACAGCATATGGGATGAGATTGACACTAGCACCTAGGTCACACAAGGCCTTGACAACTTTACTTTCTCCTAGTTCAACATTGATTTAAGGGAAACCTGGGTCTTTCAACTTAGGAGGAATGGTCCCTTGAATGGTGGTACTCACATTAGCAGC
The DNA here is from genome assembly GCA_963277665.1 of Viscum album. Lineage (NCBI taxonomy): Eukaryota > Viridiplantae > Streptophyta > Magnoliopsida > Santalales > Viscaceae > Viscum > Viscum album. The sequence goes on along the minus strand of OY728134.1, from coordinate 1,080,327,631 downwards.
CAAAAGGACTTGGTTTTTATGTGAAAATTTTCTTTTAAAAGTGCACAAGTCCTTAAGGTACTTTGAGTAGGTAGGTATGGTTTGGATTGCATCGAGAAGGGGTATGTTCAACTTGACTTGTAAAAATATTTCCCTCAATGTTTCATTCAGTTCAGGATTGGGTTTCCCCCTTATGCATTGAGGAAATGGTGCAGGTTGTGGGGTTTTTTGTTGAAGAGTTGTTTCCTTCACATTGTTATCATTTTCCTCAGTTTTATCTCGTGGTTCATTTGAATTTTCATCCAAGTTTGAATCTTTGGGTGGGTTTTGAATTAGTTGTACAGGTTTCTCAATTGATTTCCCACTTCTTAAAACAGTCATAGCCTTTAGTTGTTCATGAGTTGTTTGAGAACAACTTGACTCTCCCCTTGAAGTTGAGGATGTCGCCGCCTGAGTAGGCATGGGTGCCTTTCCAGTTTTGATGGTTTGAAGTTCTTGTTTTAGGGAAGATACCTCCGAGTTCATCCTCTCCATTTTTTTGCACAGTTGTTCTAGTAGGCTTTGTGGAACAGTTTGGGTGGGTTCTTGAGTAGGTTGGTTTGTCCCAGGGGGATATTTTGGAGGTGGGACGGTTTGTTGAAAATGGACCGGTGGCTGTTGGTATTGGATAGGTTGGGTTTGGAACTGGTTATGGGTTTGGTAGTTCTGATGGGGGTAAGGATTTTGTCCCTGTGGTTGGCTAGGTTGTTGGTTATCTTTCCAGCGGAAGCCTGGGTGGTCGTTATACCTTGGGTTGAAGGTGTTTTGGTATTAAGGCTTTTGAAAGTTCATAGCATTTACTTCCACTGGGGGTCCTCCTAAGAGAACATCCTTAATGGATGGAATGGTTGGGCAGTTTTCTGTCTTATGGTCATGTTTGTCACAAATTGTGCAAACAGGGTCAACAGTTTGGATTTCATGGACTTTCCTAAGGTCTATCTCTTCAACCTTCCTAGATAGTGCTGCGAGTTTAGCCCTAAGGCTTTCCTCTTCTCTAAGTGTATGAATTCTAGTACTTCTTTGTGGCTTTTCAGAATAAGGTGAAGTTCCCCATGTTTGGTTTTGTTCAGAAAGGATTTCTAGATACTCGTAAGCATCATTTGGGGCTTTGTTTTTAACGGTTCCATTACACATCATGTCAATGAATTGTTTGTTCCCCGGACCCAACCCTTCATAGAAAATTCTCACTTGTTCAGGAATAGAAAAACCATGGTGTGGAACCATGTTTAGAGTGTCTTTGAACCTCTCCCATGTTTCATAGAATGACTCTCCCTCTTTTTCAAAAAAGTTTTGGATACTCTTTTTAAGTGCAATTGTTTTGTGGTGGGGAAAGTATTTTTTGTAGAATTCTCTTTGTAGTTGGTCCCAAGAGTTTATGGATGATGGTCTCAAATTTTTTAGCCAATTTTTATCTTTATCCTTTAAAGAAAAAGGAAATAGACTCATCTTAGCATATTCTAGTTGATGTGGGGGACACATGGTTTCTACAATGTCATTGAACTCCTTAATGTGCAGGTATGGCATCTCGGACTCCATTCCATGGAATGTGGGAAGGTGGTTTAGGACATGGGGTTTAAAGATGTAGTTGGAATCTCCTAGGTAATTGTGTCTAATGCATGAGGGGCATTGGTCCAGGAATGTGTGAGGTAGTCATTCATGGTTTGATCAGTTGCATTCCCCAAGTTTGGGGCTGCCTCATTTGGGTTTCCATTTTGGTTCCCACCCGGGTTTATGAGTTGGTTTCTTTGAAGACCTTCCATTGAAATTGGCTCAATTTTTGACTCAGGGGTGATAGAAAGATTAGGATATAATGGAAAGAGTTCCCTTGGTGTACTTGACTCCCCAACCTCAGGACTATCCACCCTAACAAGATGGTTTGATTGATCGTGGGTGTAGGCGGACATGCGCCAAAAGAAAAAAAATGAGAAAGGGACAAGATAAGAGAATTTGGATGAGAAAAGAAGAAATGGGGGAGAATAGAATGGGTATTTAGATGACTTAATTGGGTCCCTGACAATGGCACCAAAATTTTATTCTCGCTCAAATTTACCCAAGAGAAGAAGGTAAGACGGTCCTTGTAGTTTAGCTTGGGTTGTCGAATCCTCAGAGACCTAAGAAGTAACCTATATACACGTACATTATATGGACTGTTTTTGGCTATGAAGTGGCCAACTTCAGTTGATTTTATATGGGTTTAAAGGATAACTAAAATATTTAAGTGAATTCAATATAAAAGAATGAGTTGATCCTAGGTTATCGCTCGGGGTGGATTGGATTAATTACTTTTTTAATGATTTCAATTTCTTATAATTGAGATGGATTCATTTAAGAAGATCAAACGAAATCATCACTTACTGGTTTAATGCCTACACAACCTAATACTAATCACCTATACACTCTAAGGATCAAAGTTTTGAGCACTCCAAGGTAGAGATTCGTATTAGCACTTGAAATGTGTGACCTTAAATTCAATAAGGATGAAGATGTTTTAAAATAATCAAATAAAAGTCCCATTTAAAAGAAGTGATTAGACATTAATGGAGTGATAAATAACATCCAATCCATCCACTTTCTACTCCCTTGGATAAACTCATAAAATATTTATCCCTCCATTGATGGCATGTCTTCAACAGAAGCGGGAAGTAGACTTACAAAGGTGGAATTGAAGAAGTAAAAACAACAACAAAAAAAGATCACTCCTCCGTTGTGTGATAAATATAACAAGGTTTGGTATGAACAAGTTCACACCTTGAACCAACGGTATCAAATTGATAATGAGAAGAACATAATAATAAGAGAAGAAGAACTTTTATTAAGAAACTAAGGTGAATTAAACAACTTACATGAGAAAGAAATGCGATCACAAACACAAAGTGGCAGCATAACACTACAATGAAACCAAGCACCAAATATCCTTCAATCCTTCAACACCACTGCCTTAAATAGGAATTTTTGATCCCTTTGGTCGAGCCTCCAACAATCCAAGTCTCCTCAATTAATTTTGGTAGGCCATAGGTGGGTGGAAAGTAAGGGAGAGTTGATTTTTCCACCCTTGACCCGAGGTGGCAGCCAGCTTTCCTTTACCGAACAAATGCATCTGGAAGACCTTCTAGATGGCCGAATCAGAGTGGGCCATAGAAGAAGAAAATGTAGATACGGATGTCTTATAACCTTATGTAAGCTTTGGTCCCATTTGTAGTTGTGTATTCCGAGATATGATCAAATTAGTGTGATGTTTTCCTGGGCCGCAGAATCTGGCCCAGAATTGTATCTCTAACTTGGGCCGCCTTAATGACCACCATAGAGGCGGAATTAGCATTATCTCCTGAAGAGTGATTTGTTCCTATACATGTCTTATATCATCCCACGAAATTTGGGATTAATTGGGCTTGTATGTTGGGCCCCACGGTCTCATCAGTGGGATGGTTTCCAATCTGCCTTCTCTAGAATTGCTTCCTTTCATCACAAAATATCTCCATCTTCTTCCATGAATTCTCCATTGATCCCTGAATGAAAAAATTTCACATTTAAGTGTATATAAAGTTCTCAAAATATCAAATTAAAAATTTATAATTAAATTCCTTAGAATCATATGACTCATTGGGCCTAAATTGGTGTATATTAGGCATGAAGTGCACAAATGATGAGAATGGATGTTCATAATGAAAATGAGCTAACTCAGGCCCATAAGATCAAAAATGAACATTTAATACCATTAAAATGTAATTAAAATATATGTTTTTATTGGATAATAAATTCCCAACATCCACTTGTCCCGACCACTTCACGTTGGTTCACCAGCCCCATCCCAAACTACGTGGACTTTAATCCTGGCCAAGGAAAAGTACGTAGGTAGCCTCCCTAAGGTTCAAGACTAACACCTCCATTTGTTCCGAACACTTCACATCAGTTCACCATCCCCATTTCTAACTACGTGTACTTTGATCCTTTCCAAGCCTAGGTATGCAGGATGCCTCCCCTGATGTTCAAGTCCAACACCCACTGGTCCCGACCACTTCACATCGGTTCACCAGCACCATCTCGAACTGCATAGACTTTGATCTTTACCAAGGCTAGGTACGTAGGTAGCCTCCTTGAGGTTCAATCGCAACACCTCCATTGGTTCTGACCCCATTTACGTTAGTTCACAAACCATCCTAACTATGTGGACTTTGATCCTTTCCAAGGAAAGGTACATAGGATGCTTCCCCGAGGTTCAATCCCAACACCCATCGGTTCCGACCAATTCATGTTAGTACGTCCACGTCCTGCATGACATTAAACTATATGACCTTTTTTGTCCCACAGGACACTAAATTTTCCCCCAATCGACGGTAAGTCTTTGTGTCCAATTGATGGTAATCCATTGTGTTCTTCATTCAGTGGTAAGTCGTTACAGTCCACAATCGACGGTAAGCCGTAGTAGTCCCCTTTTTTAGGACCCACATCTCTGGTCCACCCCACGAGCATCCAAACAACTCGATCTATTAACCACGTGTAATCCATAGTATATAATCGGTTTGATGTCCTCTACACACACACTGATCCTATGCCACCATTATAAACTACGTGGAATTTGATTCCCTACAATGGGGATACATAGGAAATCTCTTTGAGGCTCAAGACCAATACTTCAGTCACCTTCATGATGGTTTTATCTCACTCTCCATCCATTCTCAACCTTCCATATCCATCCTAATTCTTACTTGGGCTGCCACATCCCAGTTTGATCATGTCACCCGCTTTCTCTCTACTCCTTGAAGCAATTGGGTAACTAACCACATGTTAGCCCCCACATCAACAATCCCTCCAGGGGTTGCACCCATATGATCCACTCCAGTCAGTGTTCTGATTAGTCTGGTCCACCTTTTCTAGATGTTAAATTCGCAGCATACCCTATGTTAATCATGGGAAGATGAGGAAATCATTAGAGACATGCCTATGGCATATATTTCCCCATATTATACATGGTATTACTCGGGCTTCCGTGCCCTCAATAATACCTATCATAAGGGGAAGAAACCCAGACGCACAAGTGTTCCGTCTTTCGGACACGCCATTGATGTCCAACGTGACTACTCCCCCAATCAAAGTTTTCTTCCCTGACCGTACCCCTTTGAATGTCCTAAGAGAATCATATTAATTAACCAACACCCATGAAGACATGTAACTTTGAAGAGTTTCACGAAAAACATCTTAAACTATGAGGGATACCCAGACTAGGTGATGACTTCCGAGGAGGAATACACGGAAGGAGGAACCAACATCCCATTATACCATTTCGATCAAGGAGAAAACGTCACTGAAAATGCGATGGATGGCACTGGCCTTTGGAAAGTGGAAATGTGGGGCAACAATCAGTGCTTCCTCCTCGATGGACAGATGCATTCCCCAGAGAAAGTGTTAGAAACAGAAATGGTGAACCCGATGTGAATTTATTCTCCTCAATGTGGAGATTAGTTATGTTCGAGATATCATTGGACTAGCGTGTCACAAGATCCATGTATCTGGTGTTGGGTCCCCCCATGAAAATAGTGGTCCTGGCGTGAAACTCATTATAAGTTGGGGCAGTTGAATGTTGTACATCCCGGTCTGCGATGTTGTCAATGTGGATCCTTCTTTCCAACCATGGAATACAGAATGGTGCTGGGGCACTAGACGTCGATTTCCTTTTTTTATCACTAATGGTTTAATCTCCCTGCATTCGAGGACCCAAGCTTCCATAACAGGAAACTGATTGCCGCCCACCCACCGATGAGGGGAAAGGAGAAACGTCAATGCGGAAATCTTGCATGGATCCACATCTTATGTGACAGCTTCCACACCCACAAATTCTTGGTTCCCACACCCCATATCCCCTTATAAAATCGTTAAAAGAAAGGTGATAAATGACCTCGTAAGATGATATGAGGAGGATGGAATCATCCCAACCAGGGACATAGCCTGACAGTACATAGAGGCATATGTGCCTCATCTCCACCGCTGCTCTCAAGGGCCACACAAGGAGCCACTTCTCCCCACTCTAATGCACAATAGTTTCAGGATCCTCTCCCTGAAATGATTTGATGACTTCCTCCCCAACGTCGATGAGGTGATGGATGTTCAGGCCAGCCTAGCCGGGATCCCATTCCAGGGGCTCCCAAACAAGGCCCCCATTAGGCCACGCCATCTCCACCACCCAAACCCAAGGGTTGAGGAGAAGGTAAGCTATGCACTTGCACCGCTAACCCCAGTCTAGCTGACCCAACACCAGCGTCGGGCGCAGGCTGAGGAGGACACCCCTCAAGGGGCGTCAACATCAACGACTACCATGGCTCATTCCACCACTGACATATACCATTAGTTCCCTATCAATTCTTATCATGGGAATGCAGATTCCCGACTCGGATCAAGTCCCAAACAACCCCAATAGCAGGCTGGGTTGATTGTCCTAGTTTCTGGTGCAGGTAGTGCCCACCGCAGGCTAACCCGTGGCAACAACACCCAGTACAGAGGTCCTCCCTGTACCGCCATCATTGAGAACGCGGGTCCTACTCGCTTCTAGGATTGGCATGGAGGTCTGCCCTATGCCACCTTCAATCCAAATCAGGGTCCTCTCCATGGTAGTGACACTCAGTATGGAAGCCTCTTCTATGCTCATGTCTCAAGTATCGAGTCGTTCCTCCTTCCACAGGCCGCCGACATGGAGATGTTATGCATCCAGTCAATCTCCAATGTGGGGGCCTTCCTCATGTCCTTATAGTATCCAGTGAATGTCCTCCTCACCCTGGTAATTAGAGGAGTGAAGTTCAACATCTCTTCATCGGCACCCAGCACATAGGTCCTACCTCTTTTCATCTATATCAATACGAGGACACTCCTCACACTAATGTTGCCAGGGGAAATAAGCATGGAGGCCCTACCCATTATCCTACCCACTCCAGCACATTCTGCAGAGATTCCCTCTACACATCAGCCAGTGGACATTGGGGTCCTCCTAGGGTTCCCTTTGACATTTATCCAAGTGCTCCTCGCACCCCATATCACTTAGGCAGAAGACCTCTCCATCCCATCACCAGTTCGGTCGAAGGAACTCCCCGAGCTAGAAATTTACCCTTTCTCGAAGAGCCATCTTGGGGTAGGAAGGCAGGTTTTCACCACCATAAAAAGAATTATAGGATGATTCAGACTGAGATTAAATGATCCTGCTTCTCAGATTCTGAGGCGGAATATGATTTAGCAATGAAACCCTCACCTAGATCCTCTATGTCAAGGGTCAGGGCATGAACGAGGTTCATCAGCCTCATACATCCGAAATTTCAGTTCCACCAAATCCCTACATCCCTTCATAGATACATTCAGGAGGACAAATATTTGGCATCTCCCTAGGGTTTGGTAGTGCAATATCCACCATCATCACCAGGAGCATTCTCTACCTCGACCAGAGATCAGGGAGAGTTATTCTGGGGACTGATGGAGAATGAGCAACAACATGGTCCACCACCAGCAGTCATAGTCCCTACACCAGAAAATACAGTCACCATCCCATATTATCACGATGTGGTGGCCAAGTCACTTCACTCTTTAGAGGATAGCCTAAGATGTGGTGGTTTGTCAGCTTGATCACCATATTCTACACTAGTCGGCCTACCATCTCAGCGGTCTGTTTCAGTACCTCAAATGGTTCCCCAGCCACCATTAGTTGACAAGTAGGTCATTGAAGGGCTAGACCCCAAGTCTGAGCTGAGGAGCTTGTGGGACATTCTTGCAGGATACCATTTCCTAGAGTTGTCCTGGCCATTTGCATCACTGAATTTCAGTTCACCGGAATCACTCACCTATGATGAGGTTGGATTCTTTCTCCAGACCCTCTTGGTGAATCACTTTTGTCTTCATCATTGTTGAGAGTCTTATACCAAGAGTCAATCAAACTTAGAAGACAAAGATCAATAGTTTCATTTGGTTGATTTGACTTCAGTCCTCGTGGCCCTGCGCCTTGAGTCGACAGGCCTCCAATGGACCCTCCAACAATGATGCGTTCAGAGCTTTAAAGTGCTCTGCAGAATTATTAGGGGGGCTTCCTCCCATGTACAGATATGTGGCTGGAGGTAGTATGCTTCCCTCCACTTCAGTTCTATCTGGAGCTATGCCGACTTGTCAGTCGATATCAAGGATATGCCCCCAGGCCGAGTCATTGTTAACATGGATGACTTATCAGAGGGGTAGAATGAGTTGGAGATCATTGATGGGGACTTAACCTCTAGGGGAGTCCCATGGCTATTGGACCCATTAGGAAGGTTTACTCACCAACATATAAATCTAATGGGTGTGTATATGCCCACTGAGGCATTGGCCCTCATCCAAAATCCCAGCAAGGGTAAGGAGCACGTCGGAGCTGCCAAACCATCTGAACTGTCTACCTTAGTACAAAAGATAGAGGACGATCCTGAGAAAGTTGTGTTGTGTCAACAGCTCACAGAGCATAAGAAAATGGTCGATGGCATCCTTGATGAGCATGTCATGGAGTGACTTCCAGACTACGGTGATCCTCTGCTGGGGTAGTAGGGGTAGGCACAACTTCCCACCAGTGAATTTCTTCTAGGTTACTCTGACTATCCTGCCCACACGGACAGGGTAGAGGTCGGTACTTATAGAAAGAGGGTGTGGTATGTGTCTCCAAATCCACCAGAGCGGCGAGACAATCCTCGGGACCCATCTCAGATTCCCCAAGCTCCTTCACAGTCCGTTCCACCAGCCACTCCATGATTCTTTGGGCCCACGTATCATGTTTAAGAACCATCCAATGCACTGGTGGTCAGGGATCCCTGTCAAGGAATGAACCCCCTCCCATATGACCCAAAGGCGGAACTCATTTCCCACCTAGAGACGTTGGATACTCGATAGGTGGAAATCCCGCCTGATGGAAAGTCGTATCTGACGTGGGTGGATGATATTCCAGAACCCTCGAGTTTCAGAAATCCCACCATTTCCCCCTTCAATGGGATGGGTGATCTATTGTTGCATCTGACCTACTTCATCTCAAGGTGTGAACCCATGATGGGAACTCCAGCGCAGCAAGAATCCACCAAACTCTGATGTTTCGTACAGACATTAAAAGGGCCTGCATTTTTCTAGTACAGCCAGCTACCCATCGGATCAGTTTCCAGCTGGGAAGATCTTCGTAGGAAATTTCTTTACCAGTTTAGTTCTAAAACTCGTATGATGAGTATTGCAGACCTATTCATGTGCAAGTATAGGTTTGATGAGCATGTTGCAGACTTTTTCTCCTAGTGTAAAGGGCTCACACACACCCTTGACACGCTACTGAACTAGTAACAGCTGATGATGATGTGTGTAGGGAATTTCAAGACAAAACGGGTCCCCTCTCTGATCACCCATAACTACCTTGGGGTATTCTGAGAATTCTCTGATATGGCCCAGTGCCTAGAGAAATCATTACTGTAGGCAAAGCAGGAACACACATTTCCTTCTATGATTCCCCCAAGAACTGCCACCATGGTGGCATAGATAGAGGCCCCCGAGAAATTAGAGTTGTTACCAGTGGAGCCACCTCCATAGCCTTGCATTTTCCCTCCACCTCAGGCACATCCTCCAGCCCAGCAGATCCCACCACAGAACCGACAGGCACCCCGTGCAATGTTCTGCCACTGTCAAGCCAAGATAACTAGGCTCCACCTCCTCGATATGCTCCTCTATCCCCTCGTCAGGGTTAGGCTCCTAGGCCCCCTTCCCAAACATGAGAAACCAGACCTACTCATTCAATGAGGTGCAGGTCTCTGGTTATTTCCATAGTACCCTGGAATAGGGACATCTACTTTTTCCAGAATACTAGAGTCTAGAAGAGGAAGATCTTACTAATCACCCCAACTACTTCCCCTACCACCGGGTCCTAGGGAACAACCTCAAATAGTTTTATGTGTTTAAATAATATCTTCAAGACCAAGTTGATAACAACATAATCATGTTAGGTCCAGCTCTGGAACAGGTGGCATGTGTATTTGTGAAGCCCGATAGCGGCAGTGACCATGAAGGCGAGTGGTATCAGGTTTCTAAATGCAGATCCTAGAAGTACAGAGACTGGATGGATCATAAAACAGTTTCCTATTCCCATAGAATTATCCTTTCACATTTGAATCAATTTAAAAATTCATAAGACATTGCGTCACTCGCATCCAGTACCTCTTTGTCAACTGCTCAGCCTCCCTCTTCTAATGGATTCCATCATCATCCCATACTCTTCGAGAATTCATTCCCTAAGGATGGAAATTTCCCCTAGAATTTGTCTTTTGGTGTATGATTCTTCAAGTGACATTCAATGGTACACCTCGGTAAACACTGTAGAACTAGTAAACACCCACATGATTTCTGATGTCAAGGAGCGCCAGGAATATCCTACCAATGTTCTCATCCATCACCAATGTAGAAGGAGTCGTGGCTATATTGGTCGTCAGAGTGCCTCAGTCAGCACTTCCAGCTAGGCTGTGCATGCCACCCAACCCAGAAAAAAGGCCCAGCGTAGATCTTAGAACACTCAGCCTTCTCATCTGATGCCATCTGGTCTGCCTTCGTCGCCATTTGTGCTTCTTGATCAGGAATAAATTCCCCAACTGTGCCGTGATCATCCACGCTCTGAAATAGACTAGTCTCAGTCAGCTGGTCCTCATCTGGTAGTCACTCCCCAAGCTTTGACTAGTGAGTAGCAGGACATTCCCAGCACCAGTCAGCTACCAATCCAGCTGGTAGGGCATGCCATACCTCTTGTCACAGAGTGACTTCCTATAAGCAGAATCTCATTCATGTCATGGATGTATGATGTCCTAAAGAATTTTTATAGAATTTTTGAAAATCGATTTATCCTTGAGGCTTTTCGCCTATCAGTGGATATGCGTAAATCCCTCACTAAGGCTTTAAGAAGTCCCCTCCGATTTGATATGGAGGTATCAGCTGCATAAGCCTTCCATACTAAGGTATTTGAGCATGCTGAATTTCATGACATTATCTCATTATCTGTAGAAGATGAAGGCTCTCCCATACAGGGGTATATCCTCCCATTATATATCACCATCCATTTTAATGGTGTGGAGGTTCTTCGTTGTCTTATTGACATAGGCTCTGGGATTAACCTAATCTCGACTCAGACACTGCAAAAACTGGGTTTGTCTAAGGATGATTTGAGTTCCTCTAAAATAAAAATTCAAGGTTATGATAAGAAGGAACAAAAACCATTCGACAACATCTGCATAAAGACCCAGTTCGGTGTCCTAGTTACTAGCACCGAGTTCATGGTTGTATCCCAAGACACCGCCTACAATGCGTTGATGGGTAGGCCATGGCTCCACCTACATGTGTTGGTACCTTCATCATATCACCAGTGCCTTAAGTACTCCCTTAATGGTTGAGTGGGTGTACTCCAAGGTGATGCATCTCCCTTTTCCTCTTTTGAAGCCTGCTATTTAGATTCCTACTATTACAAGAGAAAAAACATGTAGATCCAGGATAACGAAGTTGAGCACGCTACGACTGTGACCGACCCATGGACAGATCTGGATGACGACTACATCTTTCCAATCCATTGATTGGATGATACGACCCTAGATATGGGACAATGCTTCGTTGTTTCTAGAACGAGGGGGGTGTACATTCCCATGTCTAAGAAATGCCAGAAGATCACCTCATTGTCCTACATGAATCAGGCTCACGTGATCCTAGAGCCCCCTACCCATATAACGTATCAGGATGTACTCCCCATGGAAACAAAAATACTCCATATTTTCTTGTTTCTCTGGGCTAGGATAAATTTTCTCAAGCCAACGCATCACTATTTCTTCGATGTCATCAAGCGTGGCCCCTTGGGATGAAGACCAGATGGGATTGGATCGACAGTTTTCATCGCTATAGTTTCAGCAGCGTGGGGAGTCCCCCGATGCAGTGTCCACCGCCGCTCAGGCTGGTACCAGTCTCCCATCGGGATCTGTTGACTCAGAGGAAACTCCTCCTACCGGGGATTCCTCCTCCATAAGTGAAGAAGATGATTTAGAGGATTCTCATCTTGCCTTTGTAGAGGGTGTCTCTACGATGGTCGATGAATTGGTACAAGTGAACCTTAGTAGCGAGGTGGATCTGAAGCCCACATTGATCAATGCCACTATTCATGTCGAAGAGAAAAAATGGTACGTGGACTTCCTCAAACAACACTGTGATGTATTTTCTTTGAGCAATAATGAAATTTCGGGGCTAGATCCCTAGGTATTCGTCCACCGCCTCAGTCTCGCAGCAAACCACTACGAGTTTAAGCAGCCTCCCAAAAAGATGAACCCTTCTCACGGTGTTGTGGTAAACACCGAAGTTGATAAGCTCATCAGAGTCAATTTTTTCAAGGAGGTATAGTAACCCATATGGTTATCAAAAATTGTGTCCATTAGGAAGAATAACAGAAACATCAGGGTCTGCATCGACTTCCGGGATCTCAACTTTCACTGTCTCAAGGATGATTTTCCACTTCCTGTGACAGAATTGTTGATTGACGTTGTAGTTGGGTTCCAGGCCCTCTCCTTCATAGATGGGTACTCTAGGTATAACCAGATCTGAATGGATCTTGAGGATGAGGATTATACGGCCTTTAGGGAACCACAAGGTACTTTCTGTTACCATGTAATACCCTTCGGTTTAAAAAATGCAGGTTCCACCTATCACCATTCCATGCATCGCATATTTAAGCAAATACTCGGGAAGTTAGTGGAATTATATGTGGAAGATCTGGTGGTAAAATCTTTCCAGCATTAGGACCATCTCAAAGACCTTGAGAAAGTGTTCTGCTTCCTCTACTCTCTCCACCTGAAGATGAACCCATTGAAGTGTGCCTTTGGGGTCACCTCTGGAAAGTTTCTTGGCTTCGTTTTCAGATATAGGGGCATTGAGATAAACTCAGATAATATAAAGGCCATCATTCAGATGTCTCCCCCAAAAAAATTAGGGATCTTTGAGGAATTCAAGGACACTTATCCTAGATATGTCGATTCATTGCGAATTTGGTCGGAAAGTGTAAGCCCTTATCTCAGCTCATGAAGAAAGGAATTGGATACCCGTGGGACAAATAATTTCAGACTGATTTCAAGGAAATCAAGCATCATCTGCTCCAGCCTCTGGTCTTAATGCCACCTATCTCCGGAAAGCTACTATTCCTTTATGTGACTGCCCTGGAACTATCTCTCAGCACCCTTCTCACCGAGAAGAACAATGAGAAAACATGGAAAATTCTCTATTATCTCAGCTATATGCTCCTAGATATAAAGACCAGATAATCCCTTATCGATAAGATATACCTTGCGCCGGTATTCGTAGTACAGAACTTGTGGCATTACCTACAGCATCATGAGGTACAGCTGGTGTCCTAAGTGGATCCACTGAAGTACATCATAAACCACCCCATGCTGACAGACCATCTATCTCAGTAGGAAGTAATCCTTAATCTATTCGACATCAGGTTTGTCCCTCATAAAGCTATTAAGGGGAAAGTATTGGAAGATTTCCTTGTCGCCCATCCAGCTTCTGTGGACCAGTCCCTCGATCATGATTTTCCTGATGAGGCAATTCTCTCGGTGGACCAAGCCATCCTGTGTTGTAAAATTCACTTTAATGGTGATTCCTAGATCCCTATAGGTATAAGGATCAATGACCTGAGGCTCAACATAGTAGTCTTGGGTATCTTCTTCATTACCCCAACACAAACCATTTTTTCGTATTCATTCCTGCTATCAGAACGTTGCACCAACAATGAGGCGGAGTACCAGGCTCTCATCACTAGCCTCGAGCTATCCCTCAAGATTGAAGTTCCCCATTTTCATGGGAAGGGGGACTCTAAACTATTCCTCAAGTATATCAAATGTGACTATGTCATCAGAAATCCAGAGCTCGTGCCACTGTTGGAATGCACCCTCTAATTGATGGCCCAGTTCCCATCTCATCTAGAAGTTACCCATGTCTCTCGATCCAAGAACGGTTGAGCTGATTCCCTGGTCAACATAGCTTCATCACTTTCAGAGCCTAGTCAAGATGATTTGATTATCCATGTGGAACACCAGAGATTCATCTCCCCCATCATTCTAGAAGATGAAGATAGCCCACAGGTAATCCATCTTACAGCCAGTGCCTCCACGTGAGGGACCTTGGGTTCCCCAATTTCAGATTTGGAGGTCATTACCAATTGGAGGATTCCCTTTACTGATTAACTCCAGCATGATAGTCTCCCAGTATATCGAGGCAAGAGTGAGAAAATTCAACATCACGCGTTACAGTTTACTCTCCATAGCGGCCCGGGTTTGGAGCAGATCCTCTACAAGAGCGGGTTTGATGGGGTTCTCCTCCAATGAATTCATGTTGTCGAGATTTATCAAGTCATGTTGGAGGTTCACGCTGGTTCCTCTAGAGCTCATCATATTGGGCTGAAACTATCTCACCAGATCCTGATACTAGGGTATTTTTGTCCCTCCATGATCCATGACTGCATAGAGTTTTCCAAGAGGTTACATGCGTGCCAAATTCAATCCAACTTTGTTCATTGGCCACCGGAGCCTCTCCACACTACAAATTAATCTTGGACCTTTGTAGTCTGGGGACTTTATGTCATCAGACCATATCCACCGGTGACAGCTCGCCAGTTCAGGTTCATCCTGACCGCTATAGATTTATTCTCCAAGTGGGATGAGGCAGTTCCTCTCAAGGAGGTCAAGGCCCATTCTATCGTTGAATTTGTGAGCTCCAACATTATCTACCGATTTGGAGTCCCTCATGTCATCCTCTTCGATAATGGCACCAACTTCCAAGCGGCAGAGTTAATGAAATTTTAGACAAAGTACAACATCCGTTCTAACTATACCTTATGCTACCATGCGCAAGTAAATGGATAGATCAAGGCGTTTAACAAAACCCTCTCTAACATTCTGTAGAAAATGGTTGGTCAGAACAAGAGGAGTTGGCCATACAAGCTCCCCAACTCCCTCTGGGCTTATCATATGATGACCATTAATTCCACGCAGGTGACACCATACTCACTGGTGTACGGAAAAGAGGTCATCCAGCCCATCGAGATTCAGCTACCTTCATTACACATAGTTGTCTATGATAAGAAAGCAATAGATATAGTAGTTGTAATCCATCCGGCTAAATTGGAAGCACTCGACGAGAAAATGCTTTGTGCCCTGCACAATCTGGATAGGAATCATAACAAGATTACTAGACTTTTCAACAAAAATGTTCTTCTCCGCTCTTTTTTTCAAGGTGAAATGGTGTTGTCCCTAAGGAAACCAAATGGGAGGGACCTTACATCATTCAAAAAGGTTTATCCCAATAATGAATACTCTTTAGTTACCATGGATGGTGAGCATATAACTCCTCCCACCAATGCCAAGTTCCTCAAGTGGTACTTTGCCTGAGAAAATGGGGTCCTACATGACCTTAAACTGTTATGTCCCTCATGAAATTCAATTGTATGTCATCCAGCAGGACGTTAGATGGTACCTGGTCCCATATGACCTTAAATTGTTCTATCCATACCACAAGATGTTAAAATGATCGGTTTGTCTAAACCGAAGGAAGTTAAACTATTCAGTATTTGTCTTGCATGACGTTAAACTGAGAACAGTAGAAGTATCATTTTGGTTCTACATGAACTTAAACTGTATATCATCTCGCACGAAGTTAAACTGTAGATGGTATCGCATGACCTTAAACTGTCCAACGTCTTTATTTAATGACATTAAACTTTGTATCACCTCTATGAACTACATACCGCTTGATTCCCATCCTCATGGGGTATGTAGGAATGCTCAAACACGAGCCCAGCCCCAATTTTTCTCTTTGACTACCCCTGGGTGTAGTTCTCTCAGAGGATTCTGCATGGTGTAACATAAACTTATTTGGCCCCGTTGGATCCAGGTTTATGATGACCTCCCCATGTGACCCTCTTGTTCTTCAATTATACCTCATCCTTACCAGACGATGTTAAACTGTATGTCCTTTTCAGAATAATTCATGGCTTGATTCCCATCCTCATGGGATATGTAGGAATACCCTGATATTTTTGTCTATTGGCCCAGCCCCAAGCTCCAAGATCACCCCCTCTGGTTCATCCTCTTGGACCAGATACCTCCCCAAATTCATGGTGTAGTGTGGTATTATGTCCTCATTTTATAGTAGTTTTATCATAACAGCACCATGTGTACCTCTTCTTGGAGGTCTTCACCCGTCAGCATCCATGCCGCATGACGTAAAACTACACAACATTCCAGAAGTACGTGTGTCTTGATTCACATCCTTATGGGATATGTAGGACCTCTATAAAATTCAGTCTTCGAGTCCATCCCCATATCTTAGAAACCTCTTTATCATCCTGGCCTCTTGTCCTAAGTCCTTATAAGGGAGGGGTATATGGTGTGGTACAGGCTTATGTCCCCATTCACATCGGG
This sequence comes from Viscum album, assembly GCA_963277665.1. Lineage (NCBI taxonomy): Eukaryota > Viridiplantae > Streptophyta > Magnoliopsida > Santalales > Viscaceae > Viscum > Viscum album. The sequence continues at coordinate 1,080,311,150 of OY728134.1, read as the reverse complement.
TTTGCAACAACCACGCCACGTACCTCTTTCTCCTAAGATCCATTCATTCCCATGTTCTACAATCATATTTTCAAGTTGTTTTCTCTTATTTTGGGCCCCTTGACCCTCTCCGGTGATTCATCAATGTGCCTGGGAGTACTCTGGTTCAGAACCTATAGTGTCGGATTCTACCTAGACATGCTCTCACCCATTTTTCAGGCTTCTTGTCCCCTTTATTTGGGTTTTCATCATCTTTAATATCCGAAAGGACTCCCAAATGGCATGGATGATTAGCCCAAGGGCTATCCTACCATTTCAAGCCAATGTCCTTGAGGGTTTTGAATGAAAAATTCGATACAAATACCACATTTCAAATATGGTCAGTGATTGTAAATCGTTTGTTGTTCCCATTTCAAGTCACATGATATGGGTATTGTGTTTCGAACACGGCCAACAGTTATCCTACATCGTCACGCCAACCCCATCGAGCCCTAAATGTCGATTGCATGATTCAAATCATTTTCCACCCCATCATGTCCAAGTGGAATTTCAAAACTCTTGGTATTATCCCTAAGTGTGAATTTTCATGTTAGGAGTACATATCTATGGTAAGGCATCATTCAGGGCTCTGCACTGATTTCCCCTTTGCGTGTATCCCATGTGTTTCAAAGACCTCTTCCTCACTTGTTTCCCACATCGAGTTTGACTCACGTGGGCTTAGGGATCAGATCAAGGTCTGCGCTCGCTTGGAAGAGTTTCGCTACTCCATGGTCCAAGCTCTAAGGCCTTAAACTAAGATCACCTTTTACGTCCTCTCCATAAGGTGTATGAGTTGTAACCCTTAGAACAACGTATAGCTTGCTTCCCATCCTCATGGGATACATAGGAACGCCCAGACACCTCATCTTCGGTTCTAGATCAGGTTCCACTAATTACCTTATCTATTCGACCTTGTGGACCTAGTTTTCACAGAATTGAGTGGTGTGGTGTAGGAATCACATCCTCAATCACATCATATTTGCAGTGGCTGAACCGCATACTTACCTTCTTGGAGTTATTCTCTCATGCACCTCATCCCATAAGACGTTAAATTGTACTCTGAGAACTATGTATGTCTTGATTCCCATCCTCATGGGATATGTAGGAACACCTAGAAGTTTCATCCACAGGTACATCCCCATATTCTCTGACCTTTTCTAGCCCCTTGTCCTGTGGTTTCTTCCCTGGAATTGTGCGTGGTGTGATGTGGACCCCATCCTCTTTCATGTTGATTATGCTTTTTCACGTCAAGTGCATTCCCCCTAAGACCTCGTCTCTCCAGCATGTGTCTAATACATATGATGTTAAACTATGATGCCTGGTCCCACATGACTTTAAACTGATTTATCCTTATTTCATGACATTAAAATGCATGGTTGGTCCTATCATGCGACCCTAAACTATGTTATTATCGTCCTGGATGCATGAATAAAAACAGCACTTCATTGTGATTCCTTCACTCAGGTTGGACATCATGTTTGGTATTGGCCATCCACCATTCCATTTTTCGATGCCTATATGTGTCTTGATTGCTGTAGTGGCACCAGGATTCTCTGTCCTCAGTTAATCACCTCACAAAAAAAACACACATATATCCTATAGGACAAACAAGATCCATTAAATTCCACTTCTTTTGGGTGCGTGGACCAGACCCGCACAACCTTATCATCCCTAGAACTGGTACCTTACCATGAAATATTTATAAATACATTTGTCTTGATTCTAATTTGTATGCGATACATAGTGACACCCAAGAATATCACCTCAGGCCCAGCCTCAGGTTCATCAACCCTTCAGGACCCTTGGCCCTAATCATAGTCTATACAGTATGACATTAAAATTATGTGAATAGTCCACATTGTATGAAGCTAAACTACATGTCTAGGTCCTCACTAGGTAGGTCATGTTTGGATGAAATTTTTATCTCTGATCTGACCAATGCACCAACCTAATGTGTTTGCACCACGATGGCATAATTTCAAGAGTGTTCCATTTGAACAACCAATAACTCCACCCTCCATGCTTGGAATGACCTTTATTTGGATCCTCATTTCCTTTCATGTATTAAATAACCCCTTAATAGTAAGGATGCTCAACCTATGGCTATCCTACTATCCTGGGTCATCATTCGGGAATACTAATGGGTGACATTTTGAGTAATGCCCCATGTTTCAAACATGGTCAGCTGTTGGCCCTTGTTTTTTATTCCCGTATCAGGCTAATGCTATAGGGATGTTGTGTTTAGAACACAGTCAACAATTATCCTTAATTTTCATGCCACATTCACAATGTTCCAAACCTTGGGTATCGTGACTCGCACTTTCCACCCCTTATGTTTGGATTGATTCTGATTCCCCTGGCATTACCCCACTCATGCACTAGAGTAAATTGGGAAGGTGATAATTCGACTATTATTAGTGCTTCATTCTCCATTAAATCCTCCCCCTTTCTTCTCGAAAGACCTTATGGGTCGTTTATACCCTAGATTAACAAAAATTGGTTGGAATTCCCACAATCAAACGAGGTGACAATGTGCCCTTCCCTTTTTTATCACATCGGGCATGACCCACGTGAGCTTAGGAAGGGATTGCTAATTATTTCCTAATTGTGGTTAGAATTCATTAAACTGAAGAAACAAGTGAATAATCTATTCATGCACGCAATTCAGAATGAGCCATAGCAATGATGAATAATTTTATGAATTTTTCCAAAACAGGGCCCTTAAGGATTGACATTTTGGATGGATTGCTCCAGTGTTTACACCTTCCGACTTGTGGTCTCCCGCATTGCTTCCCACCCCCTGAGATCCTTCTCTTAATCAACAGCTGTAGAGTATAAATTATTAGACCTAGCATGTGCCCACTATTGTTCATTATGGAGCTTAATCATTTTGTGATTTTCCTACACTATCTTCCCCTGAGAATCTGCCAGTCGGGCCCTCGATTTCTCAATGAGCTCATTGTTGTTTTCAATGAATGCCTCCCATTCTTTCGCTTTCTCTTCAATTCATCGGGCATCCTGATATGCCTTTAAGAATGCCTGAGTATTCTCTAACTTTTTCTAGAAATGAAAAATGTTGGAATGTTGGATATTCTCCTGTATCTTCTCTGTCATGTAATCATGAATTATTACATGAATATGGTGAGCATCTACCTCTCCAGTGCAGAGAAAGTGTAGAAAGGTGTGGAGTGAACCCATCCATTTTAGCCATTCTGAATGTGGATGACTAAGGAAGTTCTTGATACACTTACACCCTTTGTGCCACATCATACGTATCTCATCATCTGATTCAAAATTAGATTAATCCATTTTATCTTGGTCTGCAGGACAATAGTCACGGAAAACAGCCAAGAGATCAGAAGCAGAGTCTTCTTAGGGTACTCCTCCCAAGGGATTAGGCTCTTCAACATATGGGCAGCCTTCACCTCTCGCCTTAGTCTTAGAAGATTCTCCCCCACCAACTTCACACTCCACCCCAGTGTTAATATCGCCGACATCCACATCCATTTGCTCACCTGTTGTCGGGAACAGCTCGGATTGAGAAATATGTCTTGAATGGGTCGGTGTGTTCGCCATCGAATCATTTGTAGATAGTCTCGATTCAGTGACCCGTTGAGCCTATATTCCATGATTAATACATAAAAAATAAATGCCTTGATAATATAAGATCTCTAATGATAGATACAAGTGTCTGAGTGATAAAACTTACAAGAGCTCAGTGCATCAGCCTCTGGTGTTTTTGTTGCCGCAGGACCTATCACTGTTGGAGATCCTTCAGCACTTGTCAGTTCAATAATGGGTATCAGATCCCCACCTTGTTCTATCGACACATCCTTCCCCCTTTGGGTGGGGCTTATTGACTAGTGAAAATATGAGTTTGAACAAAAAAAACTTATTTAAGATTATGAGCAATGAAAGGAGGAAAAGCTTGGGTGAGTATTGAGGCATACCTCAAGTAGCTCAGCAATTTCCATATCAAATCCAAAAATCTCGCCGCTCTCCCAAATATTCCCTTGGTGGGTTGTCCTCTAAGAACCTCAACCTCCAAGATCCTCTTTAGGTTCCACTATATCTTCTCCCTCTCCTTCTCCCTCCTCTTCTTCTGACTCCTCAACGTTGTCGTCATCTTCAGATGACATTCTTTCTGGATCATGCTCCTAGTCGAGCATTTCCATCACCATGAGGGGTGGTTCCTCAAACTGACCTCACTGGCATGTATATGCATCCATGGCCATAAAATATGAATTATAATGATGAATGTTCACCTTGTCGTCAATCCAGATAAGTCAATATTCTAGAAGTTGGATTCTATCTCGTACTATCTTTTTTCAAAGGGATTCGGTGGCCATTGACTACCGCAGGGTCAACTAGGCTGACCACAGTGCATGGAAGATTGTGTCCTCATAAGGATGAAGAAGATAACTTATCTACTTCCCAGGAAGCTCCCTGGACACTCTACAAAGTTGTTCATGAGCCCCTCTCCCACCGGACAATGAGGTCACGACCGCACCATGTGATGTTCCCGCTGCTGAAGTCTTGGTCTGTACCAACCCAAATGCCCATCTTGTCCCCATCCTTTCCTCCCCAATGGTGCTTTATCTGCTCTCCCACTACCCAGGATCCACACTGGCCACATTGAGCTGCTGGAATCACTTTCATAGGAGCCCTTTGAGATATGCCTCCAACCAAGGTTCGGAAAATTTTGTTGAGATGTTATTGTCGACTCCAGTAGGGGGAAAGTTAATACCTCACTGGAGCCATATGTTGTGAACATCAGTCACATTTGATGAAGAACACAAGGAAGTTTCTCCTCTCATACATCTGTATACACCTTATTTTGTATCTGCTGGAGGAATCCAAACTTCCTGGAAAATCTTGACGGAACATAAGGCTTGAAAAAAATCTTTGCATTGACCCAGGCCACAATCACCCCACCTTTGATGCTCTGCAAGTATGCTCTTTGCTCCAATGAGCCTTTCCTGTCATCTATCATTTCGCCAACTAGAGTGGGGAATGGATAGAAGGTAAAATTGTTGTGATTGCCGATCTAGATCCATATACCCTATTCATTGAGCATCAATGGCATTACCCTAGAAATGTTCAACAAGGAAGGTCGCGGGTTGTTACTTGGGAGATGAATGGAATTTTGGAAGGTGTACCCACCATAGTGATCCGTGATCCAACCATGAAGGATTTGTAAAGGGCTATAGATCCTCCTCAGTGATCCCCCTCTCAAAATACACCGCAGGATGGCATGCAGTCAGGCCAGCACAGGGACCCCCAAGTTGAACCTCTGATTGGCTACCATAATGTCAGCCATCACCAATGTTGTGGAGTGGACTCACATCCTTGTATCTCTTACTAGAAATAGACACCTAATTAATAAGGTTGTAAGAAATAAATCATATCGTACATTCAGGTCCTCGATTTCATCCCCCCTAAATCCCCATGATTGATATTCCCCTGCCTCCAGGATCCTCCAGTATGGTCCTCTTTTTCTCCTCTATGCCGCAGTCGGACACCGTCTTCCTCGCCCCAAAATCTTGATCTTCCTGTCATTCATCATAAATAAGTTGAACCACGTTGAGTAGGAAATTTCTATCAGAATTTCCTTGACCCCCAGCCACTCTTTGGCCAACTCCAATAGGTTCCATGTTAGTATAGGAGTTCGCGACCTGTCTCCCCAGATGTTCTCTGTCGGAAGAAATTCTTCGTATTGGTGAGCATCCAAAGGTATTACCCTAATGAAATGAAAGTCTCAAAGACTGATACCAACCTCCCCATGGTGGAGATGGAAGGTTTTAGTATTAGGGGACCACCAGGTAAACAAATCTGGTCCATGTTCTTGCTAGCGGTAGAAATGGAACTGTAACATCCACACCACATCGAACAACCTGATGTGCCACAGTTCTTCCCCAAACTGATCGCATTATTGGCTTACCCAATACACCCAGACCCACTCACTTATTAAATTGTCTCCACACCTTAGGTCCCAATTATGCAGACATCCCCTAGTATCATCAGTGATTCTCTATTGAAAGGTACTTGCATAATGGGAATGAGAATCCTCGGTGACCAGTTCGCCTCCCGATATGGTTCTATTCCTCGGATTCAGAACATAGATGGCCATGTGACTAGTTTTTCTGGTAGAATGGCTATTATGTGTGATGTTTTATCAGGGAAGATAATCCTCCCGAGTCACCCATGATCGCGGTGTGTCGACTTTGAATCATGGCACTGGTACCTCCTCCAAAATACCGAAGTCCCATATCGGTAGGTTTTCATATAGCACATAATCTTTCTGGGTTTGGGTCAGCATGTTGAAGAGAGTTTTATTTACTGATAAAACTTTTTGAGTACCATAGACATCAGGGTTCATGACCATCTCATCCCTTTGAGTGGCATACACAACTTCTCTCTAAGCATCACCCTGATCAGCAGTTATCTTCTTTTGGTAAATTCTAAAGAATCCCCACATGAAAAAGCTGTAACGGCATGAAAAATATCAGAATATGGCAAGAAAATATTAGAAAATGTCAAGAAAACTGATGTTGTGCAGAAAATCACGAACAAAGTCAGGGGATTTCAGGCAAATAGACTTCATATTGCGTGCAAAGGTGGGGGAGATTTTCCGCACATGAGAGAACCGAATCTTATCGAGCGGAAAAAGCTATACAGACTATGGGACCCCCAAGGGAATTTATAGGCGTAGGGTGAGTATTCTGTGTGTTAAAAAATTCTTTATGCACACCTGAAGGGTTTTATGCGCACCACCACCAGAAAGGCCATGTGTCTTGGAGTCTTCCTCTAAATCCGACCTTTGATCCCTCTTGCAGCTCTGATTCCGAGGGGGAATTTGTAGATTCCATAATTCATCGAAGGCCTCGGACCGAAATTCCGGGAAAATCGAAGGTGAATTTTGACCAAAGGAATGGGTCTGGGAAATCCCGAAAGGCTGTTCGAAATATCCAAGAAGCGCACATAAAACCGTCCTATGACGCGTTGAAAGCCGCGTCAAAGAAATATTTTCACTCCATGCAGAAATCTTTTCGCACCATGCAGAAAGTTTCACGCTGCACATAAATTTGTGTGCAACTAACTGAAGGAAGGGGTTTTTTATGCCGACTGCGTTCTGCACTCCCTCCACATATAACACTTGCCTATTAATAAAATGGAACCCCCTTTCTCTTGGGGCTGAAGAATACAAATCGTCTCCCCTGCAATTAATTCACCTCTTCCGTGCGCAAAAGATGCCTTCCGGGTACTGGATTTTCCGAAAAAGGTCTCCCAAGGGTCTGCCTTCGTGCAGGACCACTAGGGATTGACCCTCACCCAAGTCCTTATGTTTTGGACCCCTTGCATGAAAACCATTCAACTTGTGCGCAAACCCTTCCACTTGTGCGAAAACCCTTCCATTTGTGTACAAACCCTTCCACTTGCACGCAAAACCTCTGCCCCTCTTTGCACGCAAACCTCTTCCACTTGCGTAAAAACCTTATTTTCCACCCAACCCGGAATTTTTCACACAATAGTCCCCTCTTTGTGTACCTATTTCTCACAAACCTATCCTTTTTCATGCAATCCCTTCCTCTTATGTGCGTCTTTTAGCATGTGTTTGATGTCGCTCTCTCGGGCACCATATTCATGCACTTATTATTCAAAAAACATCTATGTTACACACCCTTCTCTTGTACAGCCCTGTAGGCTTGTACAAAGGGACTTCAATGTCCCTTGGGTGGTATTTTACGTTGTGTTTTCTAGCCTCATTCTTCTTTACATTAACAAGATAATGGCCATTTATTATTCGCATAGCCACGCAAATGTGGTCCCCTCAATGGATCACTCCACGACACCCCTTCACCACAGCATTATTGATGGCTTCCCTTCCCCAATGGTGGGAGGTTATTAGTTATGTATGTCCGAGGGGTGTAGAGTGAACCCACCTCATCCGAGGTCTATAACGTTAAACTTCCAGGCACCATTATCCTAAGCACATGATGTTAAACTGTGACCTTACCCCGTGCACCTTACACGGGGTACCCCATCTCAGACATTTTCTACGCCCTCTCGTCTCCACGAGAGTGAGATATTCCTCACAAGGAATGAGATCCTCTTTGTTGGAGCAGTGCCTATCCGCAGGAAGGGAAACCACCTTGGTGTAATCCCCTAGCCTTTCTTGCGAGAGGCATTATCCCCACTCTCCCTCCTCTCTTCTTCAGTTCCAAAGACCAGAGGAGGGATGGGCACCAGAACCCTCCTATCTTCCATGCCAAATCCCTCTGGGATTTGTCTCCACTCGGGCCTCCATCCTGGAGTAATTCCCAATATCCATATCCCCGGGCTACTAACCATGCATAATCCCATGATTTCTTTTTGTCCCACTGGCCCTGTATAAGACCCATTCCACTTCCCACAGATGCACCTTTGGCGACGTGGTCATCAGGTCTATGTTGCATCTTCTTTCTCACACCAAGCATGACTCACATAGTCTTAGAGTAAGCATCGACCATGACATCCTCTCTGGGCCGTCTTAGCGTGTAACCCAAAACCATTCTGAACTACGTGGACATTGATCCTTCCCAAGTCAAGGTACGTAGGACGCCTACCTGAGGTCTAAGACCAACACCCACCGGTCCTGACCACTTCACGTCAGTTCACTAGCCTCATCCCGAACTACGTGGACGTTGATCCATGCCAAGTCAAGGTACGTAGGTACCCTCTCTGAGTTTCAAACCCAACACCTCCATTGGTTCAAACCACTTTTTTTTAGTTCACCATCCCTGTTTTTAACTACTTGTACTTTGATGCTTTCCAAGACTAGGTATGTAGGACGCCTCCCCAAGGTTCAATCCCAACACCCACTAGTCCCGACCACTTCATGTTGGTTCACCAGCCCCATCCAGAACTACATGGACTTTGATTCATTCCAAGGAGAGGTACGTAGGTAGCCTCCCTAGGGTTTAAGCTCAACACCTCCACTGGTTTTGACCCCCTTCACGTTGGTTCACAAACCATCCAAACTATGTGGAATTTGATCTTTTTTAAGGCAAGGTATGTAACACACTTCCCCAAGGTTCAATCCTAACACCCATTGGTCCCGACCACTTCACGTCGGTCCACCCCCATCCTGCATGATGTTAAACTGTACTCCCCTTTTTGTCCTGCATGAAACTAAACTATCCCCCAATCGACGTAAGTCATTGTGTCCAATCGAGGTTAAGACATTGTGTTCCCCATCAGCGGTAATCCATTGCAGTCTATAATAGAAAGTAATTCGTTGTAGTCCCCTTTATTAGCACCCACATCTCGGGTCTCCCCCTCGAGCATCAGACTAACCCAGTCTAGTAACCACGCGTAAACCCCAGTATATCATCGAGTCATTTTCCTCTTCGCACACCATGATCCTATGCCCCCATTCTAAACTATGTGGACTTTGAATCCCTACCATGAGGATATGTAGGAAGTCTCTTTGAGGCTCAATCCCAATACTATAGTCACCTTCATGATGGTTTTATCTCACTCTCCATCCATTCTCAACCATCCATAACCATCTTGATTCTCACCTCGGATGCTACATACCGGTGAGATCATTTCACCCAATTTCTCATTCCTCCTAGCATTAACTGGGCAACTAACCACATGTAAGCCCCAAAATTAGTGATCCCTCTAGGGGTTGCACCCATCTGATCCACTCTATTCAGTGTTCTGATTAGTCCTATCCATCTCCGCTGGATGTTAAAATCACATTATACATTGTGTTAAACATGAGAAGCTGAGGAAAACCTGAGAGACATGACTATGCCATATAATTCCCTGCATTGGACGTGGGATGCCTCGGGCTTTCGCGCCCTCAAGAAGACCTATAATAAGGGGATAAAACCCATAAGCACCAGTGTTCTAGCATCCAGACATGCTAGTGATGTACAACATGACCAGTCCCTTGACTGAAGTTTTCTTCCCAGACTGGACCCCTTGGAATGTCCTAACAAAAGCAGCATATTTAACGTGCGTCCATGAAGACATGGCACTGGGAAAAATTTCACGAACAACGTCTCAATCTATGAGGGAGACCCAGACCAGGTGATAAGTTCCGAAGAAAAATCCATATAATAAGGAACTGACATCCCATCATCCCATTTCAATCAAGGAGAAAATGTCCCTGAAAAGGAAATGGATGTCACCCACCTTTCGAAAGTAGGAATATGGGGAAACAATCAACGCATCCTCCTCGACAGACGGATGCATTCCCCGATGTAAGCATCGAAAACACTCTCAACACATAAATATCTATTTGGTTCAACCAAATCCTACCATAATACATTTTTAGATTCCTTACCCATAGTCTAGATCTTCTATTCATTTCTAATGACCATCCATTCAAGGCTTAGTTTCTTATCCAAAAGTGGTTTCCCAATGAAGAGGTAAAAATATTAACTAATAATTTTCAATTTTATTTCTTATTTTAACTCATATAAATATATGGTATCCATTATAAAATAAATACATTAGTATATTTAATATATTTCAGTTTTATTGTTTTGATTAAACAATCATTATCTAACTTCTTCCAATCCATTGGAAAATGATAACATAGCTTGTGTATTTTTGTGGACCACGACCTCCACGAAGAGATGTGATTCATTTTTCATTTTTGATTTAAATTTATCAAAATAAGGATAAAATTAATAAATATATATCATATATACTATATAATAATTATTCAGAAATTTTCAATTATTATTTACCTTTATTTCATTCCATTGATGAAAATGTAAAAACTGTGTTCATGCATATGTACATCCTACTGCCTCCATGAAAGGTGTAATTAATTTTTCTATATCTACCATTTATGAATTACTCTATTTCTATATATATATATATATAATGAATAAATATTTTATCTATTATATTATTGCAATTCTGTAGATGATGGAATAATGATCAAAGTATAAGGACCAGAACTGCCAAACTGAAACTCTCATGAAAAATGAAACAGTTGACACAAGGAAATAATGATTTTAACTAGAAATTATTATAAAATAGGGTTTGAAATATTATAAGTGGATATTATATAAAATTATAATAATTTAAATTATTCTATTATATAATTATGAAAAATTGTAAGAACCAGGTTATTCACTCATGTATGGATCCTTTAATATATGGTCTAAATCTTTACTTTGGCCCTAATTCGGATGCCTAGTGGGTTAGTAAACGTTCTGACACTTTCTGGGGCTTGTTCAGAGCCTGGAACCCATCATTTTGGAGAAAACAGGACTTTTGCACATTTTAGATCAAGCCATGTTGGAATTCCACACGTTTTGGAAAATTGTGCGGACCATGTTTTTTCGGATAAAGCCACCTAACAGGGTTGATGCATGGTCGTGTGGCCTAACCGTGTGAGAACCCATTTTTCCCAGGTACCCATGCATGGATGGTACACTTTTTGATCAAACCATGTGGAGGATGTGATTTCAGGCAGAGCCTTCTTGCACAGTTTGCGCACGATTTGACAAACTATGCAGATAAACCGTATGCAGCGTAATTTTTTAGATAAATTTCTAGTTTTCCCCCTAATTATCTATTATTCATCCTATTTCTTCATAAAATGAGAACCAGTGGTATTTTCCTTAATTTTCAACCGTTTGGATCTTTTTGAAGGCCAATTCTAGGGAACAAGAGATCTCCTTCATCCGATATCCGATCGAGCTTCTATTCGTCACATTAGATGAGAAACTATAAGTACTCGAGTCATCTTTAGTCATTCTTCTTCTTCTTTTCTCTCGACATAGTAATCTCCATGTGAGTGTTTTTCAACTTTTCTTAGATCTACTCCTATTCGAGGAAAATAAAGGGATGATACCGAAGGATAAGGATGATACAACCCTAAGGTGGGTGGTCTATTATTCATCCCTCAAGTTCGTTGATTTTGAGATATTCGTGTGGGGACCGCAGATTCCATCCAGGACCGTTTCTTAAATTTACATGCCATTATTATATTTTTTATAATATTATGGTTATTCTACTTCCAAATATGAGATTAGTTGTTATTGTTTATACGCACAACTCAATCCACCTCATGTCGAAGGTTATGCCATATTTGGGTTTTTAGTGTTTTGACACGTTTGATCCACCATTCGGGTGTTCCCTAGTTGGACCATCCTAAAGGTTAACATTCCTATAATAAATGGTTTATTGTTTAATGAGGATTTCATAGTGTCATGTACCGTGTATGCTCACCAATTGACCCTCCAAAGGTAAGTGCTTCAAATAATTATTAAATGTGAAATGTGGAATGGAATGTATACTAAGTATATAACTTTTCCATATTAAAATAGATTTAATAAAGGTTACATGTCTATAAAACCCATTTCTATGTTTATAAAAGGTAGATGAGTGAACCTAAATAATTGAATATTCCTTAATGGTTAACTAATACATGATTAAATGGTTGCAACACTACTTGGACTATCCACACTAATGGAAGACAAGTCTTGGATCAATAAATAAACGTTTTCAAATCTACATGACATATCCACACTAATGGAAGTCAATAATTGAACCAAATAAATTACTACATGATTACAATATCAAATAGAAATGGACTGACTCGAGCTCTCCTTGGATTATGAGAGAAAAATACATTGGGTCTTAGGAACCCCATTCTGATTCAAGGATGTGGTTTGCTTAGGTTGATACCCACCTAGACTTAGGTTCTTGTCTATTCCTAGGATTCCTAGTATACTACTATAGGATCCCTTTATTAATTCAAATATACCTCTGATATACTCTTTGGATCCATCATTGACAAGTAGGTGCCTTGGATACACTCCTAGGACCCAGTACTTTCTTATCCATGTTTTAGATTGGATAAACTCCTTGGACTCAGTAGGCGCCTTATTGTGGAATTACCTTGATTAAAATCCCTGGATTACACTCTAACCCCTTAGCTAGACTCAAATACTCCTGAGTTAGCTTTCCATGATATTTAATTTACCGTGGTTTTTACCCTAGAACTCCCTCAATAGATATCATTATCTGGTTTCCTTGTTACATCTTAGGACCTTCACAACTTATATTATCAAGATGTGATCTCAGAGTTTTATATGCCTCACGTGATCTATTATCATTAAATGGTAATTTCTTAATTAATGAAGTGGTTAAATTTTCATACACCAACTGAGGGATGAATCATGTACTTGGGTATTTAGTTTTATTGTATTTCTTTCTTTTACTTTATATATGCATGCCTCCAAACTACTATATTACATTTCATGGGCTGAATGTTATAGACACCGTTTGTGTTGGCCCACTGAGATTTATCTCGCACCCTCTTTGGAAGTCGTTTGGTACAAAGTATATTATGTAGTTGTAGGTGTTGAAAAACTGAATCATATGACTTAAAACACTTAATTGCTTATTGTTTAGAATAGAGCTTGATAGCAGATAACCGAGTTGGATCTCGGGATTCTTCGAGTAGTCTTTTCTTCTTTGTACTTTTTGGAACATGTTATGTCTATTTTCTTGTATCCGTGTTTTCCAGTATTCTAGTGACATGACATTACATCATCATTCTTCCAGTTGATACAGTTATTATTATTCTCATTTAACTTTTGAATTAATTTTATTCCACTATTTATCGATGTTTATTTTTATTGCTTTTGATGTTTACTATTCCTTTATATTCCTTCTATTGTGCTACACTCTGTTAATGAGGGCATAGTATTCCCACAGAAACACTCTAGGCCCTCATTTTTAGTTGGAAACCTATGGTGTTTGGGAAGGTGTTATTGAGGCCATGTGGCCCACAGAGGTCAGGGCACCCGTTAAGTGGCATCTAGGTCTGGGATGTCACAAAGTTATATTAGGGGTGGTTTATTTTATTACTTTACTATTTGGAGACAATATATTTGAGAATAGTAATTCTTAGGACTTGTTCATAAGCCATGATTGGTCATCATGAACCCATTTTCAGGGTGAAATCAAATTTACCCAAAATTAAATTTTTGTTCTATGTTCCCTATTACAGTAGATATTATTTCACCGTTTGGTGATGCACATGTTGTGTGGTGTTGTTGATTATTACTCTGTTTGAGAATTTATTCCATCCTTAGACCGATGATATGATGGAGAGTAGAATTTATACATTCATCATTATAGGCCCCTCGAATTCACATGTCATGCATATTGCCATTCCATATAGGTTCATTTCACTACATTTCATTGCTTTATATTCTTTTGACTGTTGAGTGATAATGTGATAGTTTCTTGTACATGTATTACTATTGAATATGATTAAGTGATATTCTATCTCAATTAATGTGGTGTATGGGCCCTCATGGTTTGGGATGAGTAATTGACCGAGTCAATCCATTATGATATAAATAAATGGGTGTCATTTTGGGTGATAGGTGTATGGGAACTGATTCATCGGAAATGGATATCCATTATAAAGTGAAACCTAAAATCTAAAATGAATTGGTTACACATTAATATCCTTCCTTATCATGTTTATGAAGGTAATGGAGTGTACCTAGGAATTAACTACAAAATGAAATGAAACTTATTCTTGATCACTTACCACTATATGGTCGTCTAAGCGGGTACTTTGGGTAGTATGTCTTGGGTAGTATGATTTCCTACGTTCATTTTTCACTAGTGATTCTATCTTTATCTCCTACGCTTTTTCTAATGCTTGTGCTTTGAATTTTTAGACCAATGATGCCATGACGTCCTCATGTCATTCTTCAAGAGGGTGGTGATGACCATGCTCCAGACATGGTGGGTCGTGAGCCGCTAGTCTTACTTCCAGGAGTGCCACATGAAGCCCCTCCTTTTGTACGTGATCAGAGAACTGATTCCAAAGTCTGTGATATCTTCTTATGTATGATGTAGTACATGCAAGGTTCTCCATTGGTTGCACATATGATGGATGATCTGACCTGCGAGTTCTAGGAGCCCCATCCTCCTGCTTTTTTAGGGGATGGCGGTTCTCAGGCTGTTGAGTCTTGAATAGAGGCCTTTATGTCTATCTTTGAGCATCTGGAAACACCTATAGAGTGGATATTCAAGCTTTCTACATACATGATTTTGGATTTATCCAAGCGTTGGTGGGATGTAGTTTCCTAGGTCGGTCGTCATTTGGGAATGTTATGGGTTGACTTGCAGACTACCTTATATGAGCAGTTCTTGCCACAGACACTGATGGCTGATAGAGCCAGCTATTTTATGCATCTTGAGTAGGGTTCTATGTTAGTTTTTGAATATTCAGAACATTTCACTGATTTATAGTGCTTTACACTATTTCTAGCCAGAGATGAGATTTAACGTGCTAGACGTTTTGAGGATGGGCTCTAGTACACCATCCTAACTCAAGTGATAACTTTTTCCTTCCTACCATTTCTAAAATAGTTGATCAGTACCTTATCACTGAGCATAACCTGGGGGATGTCGCAAGTACTGGATTTAAAGGATCAGTGCTTCATCAGGACAGTAGTTCTTTCAGTGGCTGTAAATGTTCCCTCGATGTTTTTCATCAGCATAGTGGCCTCTAGAGTATTTAGTTTGATAGATCTATGGTGGGTTATTAGTGTGTAAAACTAAGGCATAAGAATCCCTACTATGATAGATAGCCTATGGAGTGCCGAGCTTACAACTGTATGGGTCATCTTCAGCATTTCTGCAGGACCTTTCCACCAGATTATATTAGAAAAGGTTCTATGAAATCTCCACCCTTAGGAGTGATGTAACACCCCAATCTTCCACGGTATGCTTCTCTTTGAATAATACAATAGTGTGTGTTGTACACAACTTCGAGTTCTAACACACCACAACCAAAAAAAACTAGCCGTTATGAATAGTAATACCCACTTTTTGAAATTTTAAAAATTTTATCTTTCAAAATGGAATTTTTTTTGGATTCGGAATATAAAAATTAGCTTAGGGTGAATTTTTGGTATTTTTTTGAAAACTTTCAATTTTTGATTAATAGTGAAACACATTGAGTTATAGTTTAAAACCGATTTTTTATTTAAATAATTATTTATTTGTTTTAAATTTGTTTTCGATCAAAATATATACATAATACCTATATAAGTTCAATGTAATTCATTAGAGTTAGTTTATAATAATTTTAGATATATAAAAATTTTATTGAACTTTTTATCGTCTTTTACCCGCCTCTTCGGAGCATTTTCAAATTTACATAAAAGTTAATTTTACTGCTTATGTGAGTTGAATTTAAAAAATCCAAGAGACATGGTTGATATCAGTAATTAAAATGTGGTTCAATAAGAAGAAAATATTTTTTGTTGAATAGTAACTTTTTGCTTTTATTTACCACGGTTAAAAGTAAATAGGGTAATTAAGGGTAAAAAAGATATTATTATTACCCTAACACATGTCCTAATTCTATTGGATAAGTGTAATTCGATAAAAAACAACATTATAAATAAAATATTATCCTTTAGGTCCACTTGGATTAGATTAGGACATTTATTATTATTTAATTCAAAGAAGAGTTAAAAGTGTTAAATTCAAAGTTTAATAACTAAACCATTTTTCATATAGGGTTACACATTAGATAAATTAGACTATAAATATTCATTAGAAATATAAAATTATTTCCTACATAATGGTATTTTATTTATATTTTTTAGACATTAAATAATTTAATATATTTTTGACACAATGATGATGCAGTAATTACCTAATTAATGAAATATTAAAATAATAGATATTATAACTATCCAACTAAATGTAATTTGAGACTTTTTATGAATTCTACAAATTTTATAGGTAAATATTACATGTTATAGTTTCTTAGATGAATTTTTTTTGAAGTTATAATGTTTTTATGAATTAAGAAAAAAACCAAATAGTGTCAAAATTGACATAAAAGAGTTTTTAAAACAAATACTATAATATTAATTGATATTCTATTCCTAAAAATATAAGGTTTGGACAAAAAACTTATATAATGACAGGTGTATCATTAATGAACCACTTGAGGTTATCATATAAGTTTTTAGTATGTTTATTAACCATATAATATAAAAATACAAAGAGACATGGTAAATGTCAAACTATTTAACTAAGAGTTAAATCTAAAAGATAAAGTTAATATAGTGACCCAAACGTGTCTAAAACCTATTAGTTGAGTGTTTTTCGACCCATCCTCACCTTATCCTTTGAATAATTCATTTTTGAGCTATTAAAAACTGAAAATTATTTTATTATAAAATAATATTCCTAGTTTTTCCAAAGGTGCCTCTCACCCCTCTTATAAAAGGGAACTTTTCCTTCTCTCTAATTTACACCTTCAAAGCCATTTGGATCTGCCAACCCCTGCCCAAATACCCTCTCAATTTTCCTCCCTTAATTTTAGAGGCCTTCCTTTAGACATAAATCCAACCTAAGGATCCCTTTTGATCAAATCAAAAAGAACAACCCGAAGAAGAGATAAATATTTCATCACCTCTTTCAAGTTCCTATCTTCTTACACTTCCTCTTTCTTTGTTGTTTCCATTATAAAATAATAACTCCAGTATCTTCTATAAACTTTGATGTTATTATAAATATGTTACAACCATATTCATTATTCTATCTATCCTTTGAATGAGATTTCACCATACGTGTGTACGTACGGCTTGTCGTCTCCACGTCGTGGTGTAGTTGTTATTCAATACATTATTATTTGGATGGGTATAATAATGATGTATATTTGATGTAAATAATAAATATAACATGATAATTATTCTTTATATATGATATACCATTAAATTATATATTATTTTAATATCAAAATAATGATATTGTCACTCGTGCGTACGTATGGATTACCGTCTCCACGAACGCAATGAGATTCATTCCCCATCGTATCCATTCAAGAATAATTTTCATTATATTATTAAAAATAATGTTTAAAGACTTAATATCATTCTTAATATGAATAAGATACATCCTATTCATAACAAAAATTACTTACGTAACAAATCATATAAAGGAAAACGAATCGGTTAACACCTGAAACGATGATAATACTAAGATATTATTAACAAATCAATGTTAAAAGATCATATATGATATCATATTAATGTATATGATTCTTGTATAATTAATAAAAATTATTTCCCCATTACACAGGAGGTTAACCTACCCTTGACCAAGGAAAAGTATAAGGTAAGGGTTAATTTCAAAATCTCTTTATTATCCGAGGTTGTTTTTATGTAAGTATCTACTGGAACCTCTTTATCATCCAAATCCATGTTTCTTAAAAATGTATTTCAAAACATTCTTACTATTTTATAGACTATATGTTAAAGTCATTTATACAATTTTTTGACTTTTTATAAGATGTTTATAAAGTAATATTTTAGTCATTTTCTAAACAAGGTCCTTTATAACCTTTTCGACAAAATTATGGTAAGAATGTCTTTTTTTAATTATACGGTGGGTGCGGCTATTTTCCACCGTTATAATATCATAAAATATTCACTTACAATTTTATATGAATATTTACAAAGTAAATGTTTTCTTTTATAATTATATGAATTTTAAATGATTTCAAAATAAAATGAGATATTTCTCTAAAAATGGTTTTGATTTCATTTATGTCAACATCCTTAGATGGATTTTAAGCTTATTGGAAGTTGATTTATTATGATACAAAACATCCATATTATATTGAAGGTTTTGTGATATATTTGAATGTGGATGTATTATATTTACACCATTCATTATTTATATAAGAAGTATTGACATTTCTTATGGTAGTTTTAATATGAATTTTTATGTTATGTTTAAACCTTTTCATATGATGAATGCATTAGATTTAGTAAGTGATGGGTGGAGCCCACTATAGCTCCTCAATGCATCGGTAGGTCTCATGAGTAAAACTAGTGTCTTGGTATAAGTCCTTGAAAAATATTATTTTTAGTCCTGGCACAAGGCCTTGACTATGTGGTTATGAATTTTTTCATTATGAATTCCATCATTATGAAAGTGGATATTGATATTGCATGTGATTATTCAACTAGTAGAATATCCATGTGATTAATTAAATGGAATTATTTGATTTTATTTTTTCAATGTTATGCTGAAGTTCAAGTTTAAAAGACTTTTTTTAGTCTTATACATTGCCTTAAATGTTTATTCTTATTTATGAAAGTTTAATCTATATTGTTATCCTTACTGATCATCTGATCTCACCCCTTTCTATGCTTTATTTTTTCCAGTATGCAAAGAAGTATATTATGACTAACCTGTAGGGATAGTCTATGGGATCTCAGTGTTGTCTATGGAAACAATGTTGTTTTAGTTTTTCATTTTACGATGTAATGTAAACCTTATGAATGTATCTAGTACTTCCAAGGATACAAAACTAATCGGTCTTTTGAGACTTGATATTTTGTGATCATGCCAACTTTATGTAATAATGCACTGACTCTGGGTGACTGGGGTCTGGGCATTACTGTTGGTATCAGATGAAGTTTAGTAAAAACCTAGGAAACTAGATTTAGATAAACTCAAATTAAAGCACATAGCCCTAAGATAGAATTTGAGGATTAGTATGGAAGAACTTCCTATAATTCTGGTATTGTAGAGATTTTGTGATTTTTCCCTGAAATACATCCATATATGGATACGAGCAGGTAGAGGTGGATCTGGCACAGATGTACCTAGGGGTAAAGCCCAAAAACACCGCTTTGAGCTAGACTCGAACGGGAACTGGTGCACAACAATGAGCCTTGTTGCACTCTTGGTTACGACACTCCCGGGGGATATGCTTAGGATATTTATCATTTTCTTTACAAACCATTATGAAGGTTTTATGAGTATATAATTTCTCAAAGAAAACATTTTTATGATTATGGATTATATCCATAAACTGTTCAATTTATGTTTAGTGTTTTACAAGTTTGGAATTATGTATTTCAATTCATAAACTAATCTAGTTTATGCCATTGTTTAGAAATGGAGCCTAATGGAAGGAATGGAAACAGTATCAATGCACTCACTCCATGTAGGGATTTCCCTCCTGCTCAAGATAATTATAGTGGAGTTGGTGATACAACTATTGCTGATCAGCTTATCACCATTCTAGAACTACTCACTCAGGTTATGAATAATAACCTTACCCATATGGAGCACCCTGATCTGCAGCGTGGAGTATAAATATTAGATCTCTTCATGAGGAAACAACTACCAACATTCAATGGGGGTACAAATCCACTAGTATCTAAGAAATGGATAAATTACTTAAGGAAAAAATATTCTACACCTTGGGGAGTAGCGAAAGGGAAAAGGTTGTCATGGTAGTTTACCGCCTCACTGGAGATGATGATCAATGGTGGTCATTGATTCAAAACACAAAATAAGATGATGAAGTATCAAATATGGAATGAAGGGAGTTTAAAGATATTTTCTTAGAAAAATAATTTCTTCATGACCATTGAGCGGATATGGAAAGACAATTTCTGAGTCTGAGGCAAAAGGAGGATGAGAATTTTGAAAAGAATGAAGCTAAATTTACAAGGTTAGTGAGGTATGCTGCAGATTATATACATAACCCAAGAAGTAAGATTGATCATTTCTTTGATGGGTTAAAACCATTTCTCCATAGAGAATTAGTCTCACAATCCTTCTCGTCATATGAATACATTGTCTTATGTGCTATCAAGATAGAAAAGGAATTCTCTAATTCTTATGACCTTAAAGAAAAGCAAGAGAAGAAGAGATCTATTGAACACTCTGGAAATGGAAATAAGGGGATGAAGGGAAAAGTTGAATATACATCCTGAAGAAAATGTGGGAAGAAACACCATGGTACTTGCCTAAAGGGAATGGGATTCTATTACAAGTGTAGTGAAAAAGGCCACCAAGCTCGTGATTGCAAGGGGTAGAAATAGGTCGTCGATGTTGAATGCTACAATTGTAAAGAAAGGGGAAATTATGCGAATGAATGTCATAAGAATCAGGAGAACTTACCTCAGAAAAGGCCAAGGGATCAAGGCCAAGATTATTCTATCACTACTACTGAGTTTGAAGCTCTGAAAGATGCAGTGATAGGTAATTTAATGGTTTCCTCGAGTTTAGCCAATGATTTATTTGATTCTGGATCATCGCATTGTTTCATATCTTCCCAGTTTTCTAAGAAAATTAGATATTTCCAAATTTATTTAACAAGGGATTTTTCAGTCAAAACTCTTAAGGGAAGTATCATTGCAACAAAGTTTTGTGAATCAGTCCCCATTAGGGCTTATAAATGTTCTTTATCTGTTGATCTCATCGTCATACCCATTATTGAATTTGATATAATCATCAGTATGGATTTTCTTTCATACCATGATGCAAAAATTTATTGTAAGAAGAAGGAGGTTACAATTTTTGATGATGATAATGAGTACCTTATATTTAGAGCAGAAACGTCACCGCCTAATTCTTATCTAGATCCACCCCCAGTAGCTCCACTAAATTCAATTATTGGGGAGGAAGAGAATGAAATAACTATGGGTGAGGAAAGGAATGTTCAAATAGAATATGTACATATTGTTCAAGAATATGTTGATGTGTTTCCAGAGGATTTACCTAGACATCCTCCAGAACGAGAAATTGAGTTTTCCATTGATCTAATTCCTAGTTCAAGGCCTATATTTAAGACCCCTTATAGAATGGACACTGTGGAATTAGTGGAACTAAAGAAACAACTAGAGGAATTGAGTAATATGGTATTTATTCACCCTAGTTTTTCTCCATGGGGAGCCCCAGTTCTTTTTGATTAGAAGAAATATGGATCTATGAGTTTTTGCATTGACTGTAGGGAGATCAATATTATAACAATAAAGAACATGTATCCCCTAGCTCACATTGATGATTTATTCGACCAACTTCATGGAGGTCAATAATTTTAAAATATTGACCTTCGATCTGGATATCATTAGTTGTGTGAGAAAAGGAAGACATTCCAAAAACAGCATTTCAAACCAGGTACGAGCATTATGAGTTTACAGTAATGCCTTTTGGATTGACTAATGCACCCTCTGTCTTCATGGATCTAATGAATAGAGTTTTCAAGGAAAATCTTGATGAATTTGTAGTGTTATTTATTAATGATATCTTGGTATACTCCAAAATCTATGAAGATCATGAAAATCACTTGCGCATTATCCTGAAGTCTCTTAGAAGACATGAATTATATGTGAAGTTTAGCAAGTGTGAATTCTGTCTTTAGAAGATTTCTTTTCTTGGCCATATTGTCTCTAAGGTTGGAATCTCTGTTGATCCTTCTAATACCAAGGCAATCCAAGAATGTCCAGCACTGATGAGTATAACTGAGGTGCATAGTTTTATTGGTTTAGCAGGTTATTATCAGCGTTTTGTCTAGAATATTTCCCGATTGGCTAACCCATTAACCAAGATCACACGTAAATGGGTTAAAAAGTATCCTATAAACATTGATCTAGTAAAGATGGATATGGGGATAACCATGGAAGGTGAAACATCAATACTATTTCAAATGGTTTCTAAACCATTTTTACTAGAAATCATAAAGAGTTCTCAGACCGATGATGAAGAGTTTCAAAAGAATATTAAATCTGTGAATTATGGTAGATTGAGTGACTTTGTGTATGAAGATGGAAATTTGAAATTTGGGAAGAGACTTTGTGTTCCATGTATCACTGTTGAGAAAATACATGCCTGACCCAATGCATGTACTCACCTATGAGGAATTAGAACTGGAACCCAATCTGTCATATTGTGAAGATCCTGTCAAGGTTCTTGATACAAGAGAACAAGTACTGAGAAAACGGACGACTAGTCTGGTAAAAGTTTTATGGAGAAACCATAAGATGGAAGAGGCAATGTGGGAACTCGAGGAACTTATGATGAAGAACCACTTGAGTCTTTTTATGCATTAATATTCTAGAAATTCTGAGGATGAAATTATTTGAAAGAGGCGAGAATGTAACACCCCAATCTTCCATGGTACACTTCTCTTTTAATAATACAATAGCGTGTATTGTACGCAACTTCGAGTTCTAAAACACCACAATCAATCAAACTAGCCGTTATGAATTGTAATACCCACTTTTTGAAATTTTGTAAATTTTATCTTTTAAAATGGACTTTATTTTTGGATTTGGAATATTGAAATTAGCTTAGGGTGAATTTTTGGAACTTTATGGAAACTTTAAATTTTTTATGAATAGTGAAAAACACTAAGTTATAGTTTAAAACCGAATTTTTATTTAAATAATTATTTATTTTTTTTAAATTTTTTTAGGTAAAAATCGATACATAATACCTATATAAGTTCAATGTAATTCATTGGAGTCAGTTTATAATAATTTTAGATATATAAAAATTTTATTGAACTTTTTACAGCCTTTTACCCACCTCCTAGGAGCATTTGCAAATTTACATAAAACTTAATTTTACTGCTTCTGTGAGTTGAATTTCAAAAATCCGAGAGACACGGTTGATATCAGTAAGTAAAATGTGGTTCAATAATATGAAAATAATTTTTGGTGAATAGTAACTTTTTACTTTTATTTAACACGGTTAAAAGTAAATAGGGTATTTAAGGGTAAAAGTGATATTATTACTACCATAAAACATGTCCTAATTCTATTGGATAAGTGTAATTCGAGCAAAAACAACCTTAAAAATAAAATATGATCCTTTAGGTCCACTTGGATTAGATTAGGACATTTATTATTATTTAATTCAAAGAAGAGTTAAAAGTGTTAAATTCAATGTTTAATATATAAACTATTATTAATATTGGGATACACATAATATAAATTTGACTATAAATATTCATTATAAATATAAAAATATTTCCTACATAATGGTATTTTATTTATATTTTTTAGACATTAAATAATTTAATTTACTTTTGACACAATGATGGTATAGTAATTACTTAATTAATAAAATATTAAAATAATTGATATTATAAATATCCTAATAAATGTAATTTGAGGATTTTTATGAATTAAACTAATTTTATAGGTTAATATGACATGTTAGGGTTGGTTAGATGTATTTTTTTGAAGTTATAATGCTTTTATAAATTTAAAAAAAAAACAAAATACCAAATAGTGTCAAAATTGACATAAAAGAGTTTATAAAAAAATATTATATTATTAATTGATACTCTATTCCTAAAAAACTATGTTTTGGCCAAAAGACTTATATAATGATAGGTGTATCATTAATGATCTACTTGGGGTTCTCTTGGAAGTGTTTGGTAAGTTTATTAACCATATAATATAAAAATACAAAGAGACATGGTAAATGTCATCCTATTTAACTAAGAGTTAAATCTAAAAGATAAAGTTAATATTGTGACCCAAACCTTTCTAAAAAAAATTTGTTGAGTGGTTTTCGACCCATTCCTACCTTATCCTTTGAATAATATATTTTGGAGCCATTATAAACCGAAAATTATTTTATTATAATATAATATTTCTAGTTTTTTCTAAGGTTCCCCTCACCCCTCTTATAAAAGGGAACTTTCCCTTCTCTCTAATCCACGCCTTCAAAGCCATATGACTCAGCCAAACCCAACCCAAATACCCTCTAAACTGTCCTAAATTCATCCTAGAGGCATTCCTTTATTCAAAAAGCCATCCTAAGGATCCCTTTTGATCAAATCAAAAGGAAGAACCCGAAGAAGAGGTAATTATTTCATCACCTATTTCAAGTTACTTTCTTCTTCCACTTCCAATTTATTTGTTATTTCCATTCTAAAATAATAACTTCAGTATATTCTATATACTATGATGTTATTATTAATATGGTAGAACCATATTCATTATTCTATCCATACTTTGAACGACATGTCCCCATACATGCGTACGTACGGCTTACCGTCTCCACGTCGTGGTGTGGTTGTTATTCAATACATTATTATTTGGATGGGTATAATAATGATGTAAATAATAAATATAAAATGATAATTATTCTGTATATATGATATACTATCAAATTATATATTATTTTAATATCAAAAGAATGATATTGTCGCTCGTGCGTACGTACAGATTACCTTCTCCACGAACGCGATGAGATACATTCCCCGTCGTATCCATTCGAGACTAATTTTAATTAGATGATTCAAAATAAGGTTTAAATACTTAATATTATTATAAATATTAATAAGATACATCCTATCCATAACAAACATTACTTTCATAACAAATCATATAAAGGAAAACAAATCAATTAACACCTGAAACGACGATAATACTAAGATATTATTAACAAAGCAATGTTAAAAGATCATATATGATATCATATTAATGTATATGATTCTTGTATAATTTAATAACAATTATTTCACCATCATACAGGAGTTTAACCTACCCTCGACTAAGGAAAATTACAAGGTAAGGGTTAATTTCACAATCTCTTTATTATCCGAGGTTGTTTTTATGTAAGTATCTACTAGGACCTCTTTATCATCCACATCCATGTCTCTTAAAACTATATTTCAAAATAGTATTAATATTTTATATACTATGGGTTAAAGTCATTTATAACCTTTTTTGACTTTTTATAAGATTTTTATAAAGGAATCTTTCCGTCATTTTCCAAATAAGTTCCTTTATAACCTTTTCGACAAAATTAAGGTAAGAATGTATTTTTTTAACTTATACGGCAGGTGCGGCTATTTTTCGCCGTTATAACATCTTCAAAGCTTCCATTACAAGCTTATAAGAATATTTAAAAAGTAAATGTTTTCTTTTATAATTATATTATTTTTAAATGATTTCAAAATACAAAGAGATATTACTCTAAAAAAGGTTTTAATTTCATCTATGTCAACATCCTTTGATGGATTTTAAGCTTATTTGAAGTTAATTTATTATGATACAAAAATTACATATTGAATTGAAGGTTTTGTGATACATTTGACTGTGGATATTTTATTTTTACACCATTCATTATTTATGGATAAAGTATTGACATTTTTTATGCTAGTTTTAATATGAATGTTTATGTTATGTTTAAACCTTTTCATATGATTAATGCATTGGACTTAGTAAGTGATGGGTGGAGCCCGCTATAGCTCCTCAATGCATCGGTAGGTCTCATGAGACAAACTAGTGTCTTGGAACAAGGCCTTGACAAAATCTTATTTTTAGTCTTGGCACTAGGCCTTGACTATGTGGTTATGAAGTCTGGCATTATGCATTCCATCATTATTAAAGTGGCTATTGATATTGCATATGATTATTCGAATAGCAGAATATCCATGTGATTTAGTAAATGGAATTATTTGATTTTATATTTTCAATATTATTCTTAAGTTCAAGTTTAAATGTCTTTTGTTTTAGTCTTATACATTGCCTTAAATGTTTATGATTATTTATGAATGTTTCCACTATATTGTTATCCTTACTTGGAATCTGAGCGCACCCCTTTATATGCTTTATTTTTTCCAGGATGTGAAGAATTATATTATGACTGACCTACAAGGATAGTCTATGGGATCTTAGTGTTTTCTATGGAAATAATGTTGTTGTAGTTTTCCATTTTACGATGTAATGTAAACCTTAAGAATGTATCTAGTACTTCCAAGGCTACTAAATTAATCGGTCTTTCAAGACATGATCTTTTGTGATCATGAAAATGTTATGTAATAATGCACCAACTCTGGGTAACTAGGGTTGGGGTGTTTCAAGTGAGTTCTTTTGCGCCATATCAGGCGGGGAGTTGGAATAGAATCGGTTGGTCTGGCTAAGGAGGAGTTTGTGGTTATGGTAGTTCGACCCCTGATCACCAGCAGTGCTAGTAGAGGAGTCATGATTGTGGTAGTCCATTTGTTTCACAGGTCCATGGATCAGGTTAGTTTCATGATTTATAGCCAATACCTGAGTATCATGTTGTTGTACCATCTATTGTACGAGGTACTATTCTAGTAGCCTCTACTATTTTCTATGCTTTGTTTGATATAGGTGCTTCAAAATCATTCATTTTTGTATCTATTGTGAAAATTATCAGAATAGAGATATAGTATCACTATGGTGTATTGACTATTGACACACAGTTGGGAAAATGGATGGAGTGAATACGCCAATGTAAGGACTATCCCATTGAGTTAGGTAGTTACCCTTTATTGTGTAATCACTTTGTTCTCAAGATGATGGGCTTCGATTTCATTATAAGGATGGACTAGATAGTCAAATATCATGCCTTTGTAGATTGATATCATCGTAGGGTTTATTTTAGATCACCAGATGGAATCATTTATCTTTTCAAAGGTGAGTGGGATGTCCAGGCTGGGAGAGCTGGACCAAAGAATCATGGTATAGGTTAATTGACTATCCTGATTGAAAATATTTTGATGGAGGATCATGGATTGCTTCAAATTTATTTCCCTCTATATTTGAACGTTTCAGGGAAGTCTTTCCTGATGACTTTTCAAGTTTACCTCCTAAGAGATAGGTGGAGTTTACCATTGATCTTTTTCTAAGAGTATCTCTAGTTTCACTTCCTCCTTACAGGATGGCACCTACTAAGCTTCAGGAGCTCAAGAGAAAGATAGAGGACCTTGAGGATAAAGGTTTTATGTGGCCAAGTACACCCTTGTGGGGTTCACCAGTGCTTTTTTACCAGAATTCAGATGGAACCTTATGTTTATGCATGGATTACAGAAGGTTTAAGTAGCTTACAATCATGAATTGGTATCCACTTCCTTAAATAGATGGTCTCTTTGACCAGCTCCAAGGAGTAAAGGTGTTCTTTACGATTGACCTGATATTGATTTATCATCAGGTTCAAGTTAAACCATCATACATACCTCATATAGCTTTCTGTAGTAGGTATAGTCTATTTGAGTATCTGGTTATGTTGTTTGGTCTTACGAACTCACCTATCATTTTCATGTATTTGATGAATAGGGGTTTTCACCCCTATTTGGACTCTTTTCTTGTGGTCACCATGGACAACATCTTGGTGTATTTTCTCACTCGTAACGACCATGGAAAACATCTTGAGATCGTTCTGAGTACACTGAGAGGGCATAGTATTTATGCCAATCTTGCTAAGTGTGACTTCTATATCGACAAGGTCCACTTATTGGGCCATGTTATTTCATAATTAAGAGTATTTATTGGCCCTAAAAAGGTTAGTGTTGCAATTTCTTGGGAGCATCCCAAGAATGTGTTTGATATACGAAATTTCTTGGTGCTGGATGGTTATTACAGGCACTTCATATAGGAATTCTCAAATATTGCCTCACCTCTTTCTAGACTTACAAAGAAGGGTGTTAAGTTCCAATGGTCAGAAGCCTATTTGATATCCTTTCATGACAAGAAAGGGAGACTTGTCTCGAAACCGATTCTGATTCTTCTAGAACCAGTTAAAGGTTATGTCATGTTTTTTAGTGCATCAAGCATTGTCCTAGGAGCTATGTTGATATAGGAAGACAAAGTTGTTGCATACGAATCTAGAAAGTTGAGGCCTCACAAGAGAAATTACCTAATGCCCAACCTTGATCTTGCAGTAGTTGTCCATACAGTCCTTTTCTAGAGACAATATTTATTGGGTGAATGCTTTGTGGTGTATACAAACCACAAGAGCCTCATGTATATCTTATCTCATTGTGACTTGAAAATCAGACAGAAGATATGGGTCGAATATATACGATCATTTTATTTTGATCTTGCCTATAAACCTATAAAGTGAAATGTGGTCACTGATGCATTGATTCAAAAAACTCAAATGCAGGATGTATAGGAAACCAGTGATGAATAGAAGTTAATGGCCCTCTTTTTTGAACTTCATCTGGAGTTTCATGATAGTCATAAGTAGTATTACCTCTCATCCTTAACAGTTACCTCTTCCCTCCTTAAGAATCTTAAGAGTAGGCAGTTTTTAAATCCTGAAGTTTTGGTTCTTTATGAGAGTGTATCAGGAAATAACCCACCTCCGGATTGGTCTGTGGATAGAGACAATGTCCTGCATCTATGTGGATGTATCTGGGTTCCTGCTGATATGAGAGAATATTTGATTAAAGAGTCCCATGCTTCTATGTGGGAAGTTCATCAAAGCGTCCTAAAGATGTATTGAGATATGTGACGCCAGTATTGGTGTCCTAGAATGAAACGTCCTATTTCTGGCATCATCACTAGGTGTTCCACCTGTCAGTAGGTGAAGGCAGATCACCAGAGACCTGTAGGCATATTACAGCTGCTTCCAGTCCCAGAATGGAAATGGGAAGATGTTTCCATGGACTTCATAGTCATCTTACCTTGGTCACTGAGGGATAGAGATGCTATAAGGGTAGTCATTGATCAACTAACAAAATAATCCCACTTCATTCGTATTTAGTAGACTTTATCAGTGGATGATCTATGATGATTCTATGTATGTGAGATTATACGACTACATGTGGTTCCACATACTATCATTTCATATAGGGACTCTAGTTTCACTTCATGGTTCTGGAAGGGTTTGCAGAAAGTTATGGGGGTTCAAGTTCTCCCAAGCACATATTTTCACCCCCAGACTGATGGAAAATCGGAATGGACAATATAAGTTCTAGAGGATATGATACAAGAATGTGTCCTTGATTTTGGTGGCTGATGTTATTAATATTTTCATATCTTTTTACATACTCTTTTTACTTATTTTATATGAAATTTGCATAATTTGTGTGAAATATTAATGTTTTAATATTAAGTATAATTTTTGAGCATTTTTAGAAGTAGTCCAATTGAGTCAGTTTAATGTTTTAATAATAACTATCACTATACTGATCAAAATTGTGCGTTTCTTGTTTTTTAGGATTCTAATTTCAATATAAAACATTTCATTAGAAGGTACCATGAGTCAATTCTTCCATTTGAAGGGTCATATGGTCCTCACAAACAAGACCAAAGAATCTGTGAACCAACTGGACCAGCCTTGAAGATTGATTTACTGGGCTGAATACAGAAGTCCAAAAACATTAAATCTCCACCATAATTCTGGGGACACTACATGTCATCTTGTATAAAAATTTCAAGGCCCAAATCCAAGTACAAGGGGTCCAAATAAAGCTTTGAAGTCCAGCCCACCATTTTGGCCGAGAATTCAAATCAGTATAGTATGCTTGACATATCTCATGATTTAAGAATAAAATAGAGCTGAGAGTTTGTAGTGTGAAATAGGAGATATAGGTGTCCGACTTTTTTGAATAACCCATTCTGATTTGAAGTCATATTCATATTTAAAAACCCTTTCACATTCTGGACTTTAAAAAGACTGGATTGAAATGGACAGTTTTACTTTGTTTAATCAACTGACCATAACTTTTAATCCTTAAGTCCAAATGATTCCAAATATTTAGAGTAGTCGGCCAACGTTATTATCTACAACTTTGAAGAATTATATTTCTCGATATTTGGCTGTAATGATGTCCATATCTGCGAGCCAAGTGGAGGGGTATTGTTGGAATGTAAACAGTCCACTCCTTGGGCTATAAATACTCTCCCATTCTCTCCTTGAGAGGGGTTGGAATTTCAGAAGAGAAAAGAACATATTGGAATAATCAAAGCCTTTCCAAAGGCTTGGTAGGACCTGCCATACTCATGTTTTCACTTTAGAGACCTTTCCTCCTCTCTTTGTTTTCACTTAATTTCGTGTTCTTCATTTTTGTAATTTTGTAAGTCTCTTTCTTTGTAATTCTGTTTTAATGCAAGTTACTTCTTCAATATCTCTTATTCTCATCCAACTTATGTAGTTTAATATTTATGTTCTTAAAATATTTTAAATTCAGTTCAATACCCTTCCCTTATTTAGCTTCCTCATTCAATCGAAAGTTCATTTTTAATTATCATCATTGTTCGTGTGTGTGTGTCGACGTACTACTCTTATCTTGTCCCTTTCTTTTTCTTCTCTTTATAATTCATCACCATAATAATTATAACCAGATTAGTAATCATTTTAATGTCTGGGTAAATATTTAATTGGGGTGAGTTATAATTTAGGTATGTTAAGTGATTGAGAGCTTTTGCTCGACGAATGTTCTTTAAATTAATATTGTGTATGCTGAACTTTATATGTCATGGATTAATGACATGTTTTGTTTAATATGTGGATTACATGGATTATTGGAACCACAAATACACTACCATAAACAAGTAATGGTAATTATTAGAAACCTACATTAATTTACGGCTTGGATTAAAGCATTAACACTTGGGAATTCCGATCAAAATCATCTTGTGACATGGGTGTTAATTTAATGCAATATAAAGCAAAACTCAAGGATATCACAAACTTAACTACCTAATGATGAACTCACCCCAATATTTATCAATTTGTTAAATAAAACATTATACATAAATGATTTCATAATCTCTGCAAAAAAAACCCCCAATCAGAATACAATTAACTAAAAACAAACGACTATTACAAAGTATCATCGCCGAGGATTCGACCCGAGTGCTGCTATACACATTAGCAGAGCACCGGAACCTTGACCTGTTGATAGGCGGCAATAGGCCATGTGTTTCAGTGGCTCTTGGGGGAAGAATATCCATCTCATCATTTTCAAATATAATAACAGTTTCCAGGAGACGATACAGATGTATCCTTTTGAGTCCTTATATGGTAGGCCCTTCTGTTTACCCTTTTGTTGGTTGGAGGCAGGTGAGGCTGCCCTACTAGGTCCTTGTCTCATTTAGGAGACTTTAGAACAAGTTTATCTGATCAGGAAACCAATTACTACTACTCAGTATAGACATAAATTTTAAGCCTACCACCATCGACGACCTCTTGAGTTCTAGGTTGGGGTTGGGGTTTGTGTTTTCCTTCGAGTATCGACCAGCCTAGGGAATAGACGGTTAAGAAATTAGGGAATGTTGTTGTCTCGTTACATCAAAACATTCAAGATTCTTGAGAGAGTCGGGTTAGTAGCCTATTGGTTTCGACTACCTCAGAGGTACCATGCCAGGCCCGACATCTTTCATGTCTCACAGCTTCTCCAATATCATGATAACCCATATCATATCTTTGATCCTGAGGTTGTTTAGTTATATGTCGATGCTACCTTTAAGGAGTATCCAGTATGTGTCATTAACTGAAGAACAAAGGTTCTCTAAGGAAAGTATGTCCCTCTCATACTGGTGTTATGGCAGCATGACCGAGTATAGGATGATACTTGGGAGAGGAAATTTTATGTACATTCTCAGTGGCTAGATTTTTTCTCAGACAGTATTTCTTTACCCTTGGAAGTAGAACTTGGGGGTGAGTTATTTTGAGGGGGGAAGACTATAAGAACTTGATTTTTCACTCATGCATAGATCCTTTAATTTTATGTCTAAATATTTACTTTAGAACTAATTTACATTCCTAGTGGGTTAGTAAAGGTCCTTAGGGTGTCTGGGGCTTATTCGGAGCATGTAGCCCTTCTTTTTTGAGAAAATAGGCCTTTCACACAGTTTAGATCAAACCTTGGAGACCTTTTTTTCATAAACATCCACCTCACATGGTTGGAACACAGTCATATAGCCTAACCATGCGAGCATTCCTTTTTCCTAGGTACCCATACATGGCTTGTGCATGATTTAATCAAACTATGCGGATGATGTGATTTTGGGCAGAGTTGTCCTGCACAATTTGGGCATGGTTTGGAAAACCTTGTGGATAAACCATGCGTAGGATAATTTTCCTGATAAATTTCCATTTTTTACCTTAATGATCTATTAATCCTCATCTTTATTCCTTATTTGATAACCAGCATGAGTGTTCTCTATTTTCATCCATTTAGAGCTTTTTGAAGGCTAAATCTAGGGATCAAGAGATCTCTTTAATCTGAAATCTGATCGAGCTTATGTTCATCACGTTGGATGTGCAACGGTAAGTACTTGAGTCCTCTTTAGCTGTTCTTATTCTCTTTTTCTTTCAAACTAGTTATCTCCATGTGAGTGTTTTTCACATTTCTTATATCTACTCCGATCTAAGAAAAATCAAGGGATGATACAGGAGTAGAAGTATTGTACAACCCTAAGGTGGGTGGTCTATAATTTATCCCTAATGTTCACTGATTTTTTGATATTCATGTTGGGCATGCCTATTCTATTGAGGCCAACTTCTTAAATTTACATTCCATTATTATACATGTTAGAATCTTATGGTTATTCTCTTTCCAAACAGGTGATTAGTTGTTGGTGGTTACAAAAACAACTCAATCCACCTCGTGTCGAAGGTTATTCTATATTTGGGATTTTAGTGTTTTGACACGTTTGATCCACCGTACAGGTGTGCCCTTACTTGACCTTCCTAATGGGGATCCTTACTATAATAAATGGTTTGTTTTTTAATGAGGATTGCATAGTGGAATGTACCATGTATGATCACCACTAGACCCACCTAAGATAAGTGCTTCAAATAATTATTAAATGTGAAATTTGGAATGGAATGTATAATAAGTATATAACATGGCCTTATTAAAAGAGATTGAATAAAGGTTACATGTTCATAGGACCCCTTTCCATGTTGATGGAAGGTAGCAGAGTGAACCTCAATAATTGAATATGCCTTAATGGTTAACTAATACTTGATTAAATGGTTGCAACGCTACTTGGATTAGCCACACTAATGGAAGAGAAGTCTTGGACCAAAAAATAAATGGTTTCAACTCTACTTGAACTATCCACACTAATGGAAAGAAATACTTGAACCAAATGAATTACTTCATGATTACAATATCATATATGAATGGACTAACTCAATATCACCATGGATTATGAGAGTAGAATACCTTGGGTCTCAAGAAACCCTTTACAATTCAAGGATGTGGTTTTCTTAGGTAGATACCCACCTAGACATCGGTTCTTGTCTATTATTTGGATGCCTAGTATACTACTGTAGGATCCCATTCTTAATTCTAGGATACCATGGATAAAATCCTTGGATCTAGAATGGACAAGTAGGTGCCTTGGATACACTCCTTGGACCCAATCCTTGCATAGCCCTTTTTTACCTTGGATAAACTCCTTGGACTCGGTAGGCACCTTATTGTGGAATTCCTTGGATTACTCTCCTTGGATTACATGCTTACTCCTTAGCTAGACTCAGATACTCCTAAGTTATCTTTCCATGAGATTTACATTTCTATTGTTTTACTCGAGAACTCCCTCACTAGATAAAATTATTATTTTACCTTATTTCGTCTGGGGACCTTCACTACTTATATTATCACAAGGTGATGTCAGTGTTGGATATGCCTCATGTGACCTATTAACATTAAATGGTAATTTCTTAATTAATGAACTGGTTACATTTTCAGGCATTAGCCGAGGGCGGAAGTAGGTATTTCGGTATTTCATTATATTGTTCGACTTTCTTTACTTTATATATTCATGCCTTCACACTACTATATTCCATTTCACGGGATGGATGTTATAGACACCATTGGTGGTGGCCCACTAAGATTTATCTCACTCCCTCTCCAGGCGCCGTTTTGGTACCCGGAGTAGATTACATGGTTGTAGGTGTTGAAAAAGGGAAGAATATAGCTTCAAACACTTGATTGCTTACTGTTTAGGATGGATCTTGATATTAAATTATTGAGTTGGATATCGGGATCCTTGGAGTAGTCTTTACTTCTTTTTACTCTGTGGAACATGTTATGCCTATTGTCTTGTATCCATATCTTCCAGTTTTCTAGTGACATGACATTATATCATAATTGTTCTAGTTGATACAGTTATTATTATTCTCGTTTATCTATGTCATTATTTTTCTTCCACTATTTATCAATTTTTAGTTATATTGGTTTCTATATTTACTATTCTTTTATATTCCTACCACTGTTCTACACTCTACTAATGAGGGCATAGTCTTCCCACCGACACACCCTAGGCCATCGCTGGTAGTTGGCAGCCTCTGGTGTTCAGGAAGATTCACCGGAGGCCATGTGTCCCACCATGCTCGGGGCACCTGTTAAGTTGCATCCAGGTCTTGGTCATCACAAAAATTTAAATTTATTATATTGGAGGATACAATACTTTCGAAAAAATTCAAAAATGAGGTAAGGGTTTATTATCTCTAATTGTCTTCTTTGGGACATATGTTATGTTATGCACTAAAAATATTTTATAACATGTATATAATTCCCATTATACTTTTTATACCAATAATATTCTTATTGTATTTATATTCAATTTTTTTTGTAAGTTATTCTTTCATGGGGATTACAATTCAAAAGTTACCAAAGTGATAAGAGATTAAGGTTTCAATCAAATTTTAATCAGTATTTTTTATCCATGCATTTCTATTTAGAGAAATTAAATTATAATTTCTTGATAAATACCTTTAATTATCCACACTTATGTTTATTAATTTATAATACATTTTTCCTTTATTTTTCCTCACTCTCTGTACTCAAGAAATCGAAAGAATATTTTTAAGGAAAAATATCTTTATTTATATCTTTGATCAAAAATATTTATCATTTTATAACCATGTTCTCTAAAAATGTTATCAATAATATATTTATATATATTTAATTATTTTTAAATTCATTTTTACCCATGATTGAATTCATATAGAATGGTTTAAATGAATCATCGTTTCATTTTTCAATGAGGCACTTTTGAAATTTTATCACAAATTCTAAAAGGAATCATTATTTCTATATACACTACATGAATATAATTTCCATTCATCATGAAAAATTAATTCTGATAAGATTCCAATACATGTTTTTGAGTTTATTTTCAAATAATATTTTTTTCTTCAATATTTTGTAATTTTTTAGATATTAATATTTTATTTAAAAATTAGAAGAGTATTTTCATTATTAAATATTCCATATATCATTTAAAATAATTTTCATGAAATCATTTTATGTTACATATGTTTTACTTGGTATATGATCTAATTATACCAAAATTAACCTTTCTCTATAAGGTTTATAATTATCATGATGAGATATTTATGAAGCCCATTTATTTTCCATGTGTTATGTTATAATGAAATGATAAAATTTTTCATGATCTTGTGGAATACATATGAATGAATTATAATTATATTATGGGTAGGTCTGGAATTATATATTTTACTCTAATGAAAGGGTTAAATATTAATTACTAGTTATATTAAATGGTACATGAGAGGTTATCCCAAGCCTAAGAAAGGGTACACAAAAGGTTATCTCATTCCCAAAAGAGGGTATACGATAGGTTGTCCCAGCCTGAAGCTAGTACATGGGTATTTCAACAAAGGATAACATATTATGAATGTATTTGTCGGTATCCTTGACATAATATTTCTACTATTATTATTATTCCACACTTATGATACCCTATTATGAAATGACCTTATGCCAATAACATGTTCTTTTGGCTCGTGTTCTTTGATATAATTATGATTCACGTCTTATGAACTTGAAATATTTATTCCATGACTCATGTTGATGATAAAAAAAAGGAAATGTATGAATTTCAATGGTTAAGCTCATTTTCTAGTAAAATTTATGAAAATTTTATATTTAAATGATCATTGGTATCTCCATTTTTTACCATTACTAAACATCTAAGATAATCATTTTTATGTTTCATTTCCCCAATATATAGAAAAAAATTTATGTATGATGTGTCTAAGAAGGGTCCTAGTTATGAAGAATTATGTGGGGGATGATATAGATATTTTATAAACCATTTTTATGTATCCATGTTTCCAGATACACTAAAACTTTATAGTTTTGGAATGGATTATAAGGTTATGTAATGAATATTTATCAAATATTATGCAATATTATGTATGAAAAGTATGAGTCACTTTACGTAGAGTGTCATACACTATGTATTTTGTATAATAGGAGTGATTGTTTCATATTTAATCCTTGAACCTGAGGTTTTTATGAAACCTATCATGAGAACCTTTATACCTTGATTCCTTTATTATGTAATACTTAAGTTATAGCTAATTAGGGGTGGTTGGGTATGTTGTTGATTATGTCATCGGTTGAGTCTAAACTAAGAGGGGATTTTTCCTCTCATATGATGAGAATGACATGTGGTCCCTTGATTAATAAAAAATGAGGAAGTGTATGGACACACCATGATAAGGTGCATATGATGTTCTTATATATTTTTAAGATGGTCATATAATGTGATCATCCATTTAGATTAATTAAATGTGATGTATTCATTGATTTGGCCAATCTATAATCAAAAAATCAATAATATATGAGGAAGATATATGGGATAAACATAATTTCTATTCCATTGGGTGATATGATTATGACTAATTATATATGACATATATAGTGGTCACATGTATATAAGTACATGCATTTTATGGAGATAATTCCAAAACCATTTATAGCTTAGCTAAACTGATGTTTTTTTATAAGGATCTACATACTTATATTTTTTAATTTTTTAATTTTAAATTATTTTTCAATACTAAAAATATGTATGGGGTAACAATATGTTCTTAAATAAATATGGATTGTGTTTTGAAAAAACTCAGTGAGATGATCTAAAAGTGTTTAGAGTTTATCTAATAGGAGTATTGGATGATTATTAAAAAGGATTCAAATACTATCTATTATACTACGAAATTAATGATAGTTTTATAGAATTATATTAGTAATATAGAAAATTAGTTTTGGATATAGTTTTCAAAGTTATTGTATGTGATATAATAAAAGGTAAAATTGAACTAATTCGACAAGGTTTTTTTCAAGTAGAATATTGGTATAGATATGAAATAACTCTTAATGTGTATATGATAGATGTTATCCTATATCATAATGTAAGATATAGGGATATCTTGTGGGATAATATCATTCAGTCCAAGGCATAACATATGACATGGATAAGAATTTTATTTTATGTGATATAGAGATATTATATAAATATTTCCTAGTCTTCTCATAATATACCACAAGGGATATTTCATAAAGTATTGTGAGTGGTATTATACAATTTATATTTTCCAATTATTGATCAAGGATTATGAATTTTAATTAGTTAACATTAAAATATCCTCCACGTAAGATATTATTTATTAGTAATATTGTATATGATGTAATGTTTGGGAGTATTAAATCAGTAAAAGGTTAAAAAGTGTTATAACCCACATGTGTTACTCAAACATTTGTATCATGAGTAAATTCATAGGATAACTAGATACCATCCCCATGGTATATATTAAGAGTAAGTTCCCTTTGAGATGGTTGATCATGCTTTTCATAAGACTCCTTTTTATTTTCCTAAAGTTGTATTACTCTTTCTTTCATTGTGTTAATAAATATTAGAATAGCATGGATATAAAGTGGATATTACTCAAATGTTGGGTTATTTAGTTGAATCATGGATACACCATTTAGGAAGAAGATTTATGATTAATTTTGATGGATCTTTATCGAGAATATGATTGAATTCAATAGTTGAGGCTACCATTAGTGCAAGATAAATTCTCTTTATTAATTTTATACTTATATTTTTTTCATATCACGGAGATATCAGGTTTGGGTTTTCTAACTTATTCCACTACATTGAATAACTATTATTAAATCCTTATAAACCCATAAAGAAGTGCCTGTGTATAATTGATTTATTAGACCTATCACATCCCCATAGGTTTATCCTATTTAATTATCTAAGAAAGTTGATGGAAATATACTTTTATGTGTTGACTATCGTAACATTAATTAGTTAAACATAAAGAATAATTATCCAATACCAAAGATTTGTTATTTATTTAATCAATTGAAATGGTTTAATTTTTTTCAAAGATTTTTCATTGAACCAGCTATTAAAGAATATAAATTATAAAAAAGGATATTTTAATTATAGTGTTCTGAAGTCAATGATATTACATTCAATACCTGATCATTCCATTTGGATTATTTAATACCAATAATATTTATGATACCTTAATGAACAAGATATTTAATTCAATATTGAACTCCCTCACAGTTGTCTTTTTGAATGTTAAACATGAACATTTGAGATCTTGGGAAGAGTATGATATACATATTCATATTTTTTAGAGTAATTAAGAGAAATACATTTTTATATCAATATTTCTTTAAGTTCCTTTTAGATTCATGAACTCAAATTCCATATTCATATTGTATCAGAAGATATAATTTCTATGTAACCATAAAATATAATTGTGGCCATATCTTATGATGAACCTATGAACATCTTTAATATTCAATGCCTATAACTACTTATTATAAAATATCATCCATTTATTTATGATTTATCTCAACTAGTTTCTCCCATGAATGATTTTATGAGAATAGTGAGAACGTGTATTTGGGCTGACTAACATGATGCATAATTTTTGGAATTAACAAAGATGATCACATTGGGTTTTAACTCAATTTGTTTTTCCTTTACATTGGGTTTTGGGTGTGTTATTATACATATCATCATGTGGTGGCTTATGACTCTCAATAACTCTATCCTTATAAAATGAACTATCTGACCCATTATCTAGAGTTATACATTATTGTGAATCCTCTAATATTATGGAGTTATAATCGATTTAGAGAATGATTTTATGGTATAAACCAAAACAATATCCCCAAATATATACTTTCTGAGTAGAATTTAAATATATGGAAAATTTATTGAGTTAAATACCATTATTCATTTGATTTTGTGTTGTTTTATACACTTGAAAAAGGAAATTTAGTTGAATATACCCTTAGTTGAAAAAATAATCTTTAGAAATTGAATGGGTCAAAGGAGGGATGGTGATTAATTTCATTAATGGCTAAAATTTAGGGTGTCTATGAGGATTAGAATGTGAAATGTTTATATTATATCAATCATTCATCATCAGTTTTTGGATAATTAGAGGACTCCCAAATATCCAATCATGATTTTATAACTATTTATAAAATCCTTGAGGATGGAAAAATCCTTAAAGTATGGTATACAGATCTTAATTCATTCCTCTTTATTCAGGGTAGGCTAGTTATTCAAACCACTATGACAGAATATGGGATGAGGGAATAATAATTTTTTAATGTGTGATTCATATTGGAAAAAAAATATAACATGAAATTCATAGTAAATTCTAGTGGATGTGTATAAATAAATATATATTTGGTCTCATTTCCCAATGTCTCACATGAAAATAATTGAAATTTGAACATAAATGGCCAAAAATTGATTTTTATCCACTCCCTATACTAATATAATAATATGATTAAAAACATGATGGATATGAAGAAAAAAATAACCATGATCTCTAAAATCCCAAGATATATTTTGAGATACAATAGACATTTTAATAATGTTAACTAATTGTTTACCTATAAGAGAATAAAATTACTTAAATTTGTAGGGGAAATTATTTTTGTGGGAGATAATGAAGCCTCATGGGGTTCCAATGGGAATTTTATATGATCTTAATCCATGGTTTACATATATATTTTTAAAATAATTGTAGTTATCTCATGGTTTTTTGGTAAAATTGTGAATAAAATATAACTATTAGATGAATATACAATAAGATAAAATCATTAATATTATAGAGGATATGTTTTAAGCATGAATATTTGAATTTAGTAGATTATGGGAGGATCATCTATCACTAGAAAATTTTTTGTTTGGTAATAGATACCAGTCATCCATTTATATAGCTCCTTTTGAAGCACTCTATGGTAAAAAATTTCATTATCCCTAAAGCCCAATAGTGATTGTTAATGCAATTCCCCAGGATCACCCAATCCATGACAGAGATGGTGTAGCCATGTGACAACAATCATGCCTTCTTATACACTAGAGGTTTCATAATAGTATCAAGATTTTATGATAAAAATTAAAGTGACTATACTCTAAATATGAAATCTATCAACAATAAATATATATTAAAAAACATCATTCATAACCATACATCAAATTATGCACGATTAAATACTACTAAATGGAAACCATAATATGATAAACATGAACCCATACTATAAAAAATGAATATACAAGTCCTATATCTTATTCAATATGTGATATCTCATTGGGATAATCATATTAAAAATAGAATAAATAACAACAGTGACTCTAGAGGATCAACTAGAACCCCTCACCTCACCAAATACCCATCTCCAAACCTATTTGAGATAATCCGGTATGGTTCCCTATGAAACCTATACATAGATATACATATTAGACATAAGGATTTCACATCCTCCATAGTGCATATATAGGGTGTGAGAAATAAATCTTAGTAAGTATCCACCAATGGAACCTAACATATGCTCGAATATTCTAGTATATTTATGAGAAAAATAAATAATGTAGGAACACACAAAGTACACATGAATTCATGTCATGAAATCATGTTCTCACTGGACCACCAAAACTCTTGATCTTACCAAGTGTGATCATATCTAGTAAACCACATCCACAGTATAGAATAAATAATAAGAATTTTATATGAAATCCTTAACTAACTTCCAATCAAGATATAAAGTCTAAATAATTTCATATAGAATCCCAGATGCTTTATCATTTAGACCATAAGAGATAAATGATAAATGGAATCCCATCTATCACCCAGTCTAAATGAGGAACCCAAGACTCACACTCCCAGATCCACTACTAAAAACTTTATTTAAATTATGTATTTGATATGTAGTGAGATAATCCAAGCTAAAAAATTCATTATTTTACATCATTTCCACAAATTAATCATTACATATCACTAATAAACACATAATCCCATGATATAAGGATTGGTTTCTTTGAATATTTTCTAAATAAGTAATATATTTTATGATGTGGCTGAAAATTTCTCTATAATTGTGCCTCACTTTACTCCCTTATATACTTCTCATAAATAACACTCATCAACATATCATGGGGAAATTGAAACATAAGATAGGGGCGATCCTAAATTCTCATTATGGCTAAACATAGACAATTACAATTAAAGATCTTAAATGAGTATAAGATGGTCATATTGGTATAATCAATGAACATGGGCATAACATAAGATAATAAAACCCAAAAAATCATAGATCACAAATCATAAGTCATGGTATAATGATTGGTATAACATAATACATGTATCAAAAGAATATTGAAACATTAGTCAATAAACAAGATACATGAGAGAATAACATCATGATACCATAGAAATGTGTCACAAACATTGGCATGGTAAAACATAAACTTAATGAGAAAAATTAATGGTACCCAAATATATATCACCTTTGTGAGTCATACACTTTAATCCATGCTTGTAGGATAACTTAATTGTCCATACATATACATATCTCATGAGATTTAAACTTTTAACCAATGCATTGCATGGAGATATAAGATTCCACTCATCTAAATCCCTACATATGTGTGCCATAATATGTCAATATTTTAACATATCATGAAAAAATGGGAATAAAATGGGTTTCAAATACTTTTATAATGGGATCACATAAAGAAATCATTCATAATTCCATAAATAATCATAACATGACACACCTATGTAAAATTAACAGGAATATAAATATATTTAGTAAATTTCTAGGTAAATACCATTTTGTTATTGATAAAAAATAATATGGTATTTAAAAAACATTGATATATGGTATATGTTTAATTAAAAGTTTTGTTAATAAATAAATGTTTAGAGTCTAAGTGAACACCTTTCAATCAAATCAAGAAAATATAGAGTTTTCATAGAGGAATAGAATTTGAAGAAGAACCATGTTTAAATATTTTTGATGATTAGGGAAGTCAAAAAAATAATGTATATCCATGAATTTAATCCCCAAAATAGTATAATATAATTTAGAGGTTAATTTATGAAAGAAATTTATAAATAAATAAAACCTTATTTGTGATAATGGGGAAAATAAAAGTGAAACTATAAAATAGTTTATAGAAAACGTTTTTAACATTGTCATAATGAAGATTCAATGAGATACTTTTGAAATGTTTTTTGTAAAATGTGATGTGAAAACTTTGGAAAACTTTTAATTCTAAAAATAATCATTGATAGGGGATCCTTGTAAAAACAAATAATGGTTATCTTGAGGAAATTTTTAGTGTAAGATTAATCAAATGATCATGGAAAGAAACCCATTTTAAAATTATAAAATACCACTATTGAAACCAAAATCAAAAAGGGATTACAAATTCATTTTGAAAATAATAAGATGAAAATTTGAAGGTCACATGAGATAATACAAAATTATTTTTTTGTAGATAAATGTGAACATCAATAGGAATGGAAAATATAGACAAGTAGTATAAACCATCACTAAAGTGGATGATAATTATTCTCAATTGTAATATGCTTTTTGACAAAGAAATTTATCAAGGTAAAAGATTTGAATTAAATAATTACCCCCCATAGTGGAAGTGAAGGTACTATAAAATAAATTATTAGGGTGGAAGAAACCTATCATGGAATAAATAAGATTAAGAAGAATAATTTTAAATCAACAAAGGGAGTCGAGTTAACAAAAACCCTTACAACATTGGCATCTTTTAAATTGAAATAAATTTAAAGAAAGAACATGGTGTATCTCTTAAAACCAAATTAATTACATTAATATGGTAAAATATAATCATTTTAATTTAATCAAATCATATAAATGATATCATGGTTCAAAATATGAAATATTTATCAAGAAATTAAATTTCAGCGAAAAAACACTTACCTCAATTCTTGACTTCCAATAAAGTTCTTGAATATCTTATATAATAAAAACTACCTATATTGATCACCTATTTAAGAACATTATTCATATATGTTTCCTTTTATAATCTTTATTAATAATTATTCTCTAAATTTTTATAATTTAATTACTATCTATGTTCAAAATTGG
Source organism: Viscum album (assembly GCA_963277665.1). Lineage (NCBI taxonomy): Eukaryota > Viridiplantae > Streptophyta > Magnoliopsida > Santalales > Viscaceae > Viscum > Viscum album. Next base: position 1,080,267,328 of record OY728134.1, on the reverse strand, counting down.
GTGTGAACGATCTTGATCATTTTGAACTAGTTTCATAATAACGGTGTTGTTATTTTTTCTTATCCAAAATTTAATCATTACCATATTATTCAAGTAACTATAATTGATTTTTTATATTTAATTATAATTTTATAAATTCATTCTATGAGATTTTTTTTATAAACATTAATGATGAAATTGGCAGTGAGCATGTTTCAGTGGTTTTGAATGAATAGACGCCGGTATATTGATTAAAATATTTTATAATAGTGTTAAAATTATAGAAAAAATTAATTATTTAATTATTTTTATCATATATTATTAGAAAAAATAATTTATAGTCATATATTATATTATGTTATAGAATTTTCAAGTAAGTTGTTATAATGACCCAAACATGAAAATACCATAATTAATGGATGAGTATCATTATGAAAGTGGTTCCTTTGGAATAATATAACTATTATAGAAAAATAATGATATTATTTATATATTTTAATGTGGATAAACAAATTTTATGTGATACTAATAAATAATAAAAAATATAGATTGAAAATGAAAAATATTACCTCATAGAGAGGGTAGTCTGCACAAATGAATGGATGCCAATTTAATTTTTATTTAAGGAAAATCAGAAAGGTAGTTAATTGTTGTTACTATAAAATAATAAAATATATTATATAAATAATATTGATTTAATTATTCAAAATTAGGAATTTAGGTTAGGAAAAGTGAGCGAGAAAAGAAAATAAATTAGGGAAATATTAGTACTTGCATTAAGAACTTGATTTTTTCCTTAGAGGACTCATTGGAAATGGATAAAATATGATTAATTACTTTGTCAATAATATTATTGAAGTGAAATATGCTTATATAATTAGTAAATTTGGATGTTTTTCAAGAGAAAATGAAAATTTTGGAGGGGTCTTGAATGGGTGGTGATATAACCCTTTTATAATTGGTGAGAATGTTTTTTTTAATATTTCATCTTAGTATATTGATTGAATATGTTTATCATGTCAAAAATACTAATAAATTTAAAAGAATGGAGTGAAGAAAATTTGGGTCAAATAAAACCTAAAAAAATCAATAATTTTTTTAACATTTTTGGTCTTTTACACCTTTGGTTAACCCATTTTATCCTTTTGGCATATACCGTGGTGACTAGTGTTTAACTATATAATTCATTTTTTGTGCATTAAAATTAATTGGACTATTGTAAAAAATATGAAACTTATAATTATGAAAAATAAATTCATTTAATTAGATTAATTTTCTAAAAGATGTAATATTTAATTTTAAAATCAGAAATGTATTAGTTATTAATAATAGTTTTAGAGAATAATGTAATATAATTTCTAAATTATCTAACACAGGTTTGTAAGTTAAAATAAATACTTTTAAATAGTAGATATCACATAAAAATTCATATTTTTAATATAAATGGTATTCATAAATCTCTAATTCATACTTATACGGTAATAATTTAAATCAAATCAGGGGTTTTTTTAATTATATTTTTCACTATTCACGTATAAATCAATCGTTTTAGAAAAATCCAAAAAAAAATTCCTTAGTTGATATTATCATGATAAATATTGAAATTATTTCCATTTTTTAATTCATATTCTAACATTTAGGAATTTAACCTTTTAATAAAATAATAAAATATAAAGGAAAATAGTTTTTTGTAGGAAAATTACTTTTTAAAATATTAAATGTTTTTATTATTAATTTTTGTAGAACACTAATAAAACTAGAATTAATAAATAAATATTATATTTGATTAATATCATAATTTAATTTTATAGTATACTTATATTTATTTAAATACTTGATTTTTAGAAAAATAAATATTTAGTATAAAATGACTTATACATATATATATTTAGTAATTTAGTTACTCTTGTTTATAAATTCTAATTTTATGGAATGTTTTTAATGGTAATTGTTTTTTATATAAATTAACTATATCCAGGTTTCATTTTAGTTTTATATTTCATATATAATAATTGATTAAAATGATATTTATTTAAGGGAAATACATAGTGAAATTTTGGTACATTACAAAAACAATGGTTAGTAAATAACAGATGGTGTCTCGGCTCCCAGTCAGTCCAAACATTAGAATGAAATTCCAAATAACATCATGGGATCTCAGTTGATCTGAAAATGGGTTTTGAATTATGAATAGAGTCCCAAATTCTATGTTGGACAGGGAATGAGAACTAAATTTTAGATGGTAACCCAACCCTTGGCTACTCTAACCATTGGTGATAAATTTCTGATAGGTTCCTAGAGTCTCTTTAAGTGTAACCATGGTCACTAAAAAGAGATTAATCCAATGATAAAGTAACCTGGTTAGTGTATCTCAACACATAAATTTTTTTAACCAAATTTCTCCATCATCCTAATACCCACATCAATATAATCAAGTAAATCTAAATCAACATGAAAACATGGCCCCATATATGATATATCATCTATCTACCCACTCATTTCATATGTCTTTATCCCTATCACATATCCTACACTATATTATCAATAATTTAGACCCATTACCCATATCAAATCTTTTCATCTACTGAGCTTGATAGTCTAAATGCTCCATCTTAGGCCCTATTACACAAGTCATGATAATTTTAACTAACTGACACTAAAAATAATTTTAGAGAGATGATCTCCTAGATCCTTATATTTCACCCATTCCATAATCATAATACAAACTCCTATAAACTACTCAAAAAATGATCTCAAATCCCATAGTCATTACCCACTCTAATACCTAGTAATATTCTATGTTTTCTGTATAACTTCCCACTCAAGGGTAATGATGATAATGTTTATAACTATTCCCCACATAGAATCCTACACCATTACCCGAGACAAAGGAATTACAGAGACTTATCTATCTTTTGATGGTTCCCCTGGGGGTAAACCTATCATCATCTAACTCAACTAATTAAGGTCATGATAAAATCATATGACCCAACCATATTCCCATTGATAATAAAAACTAGCTTGGGATACTAAATTTATAACTATCTACTAAAGTTGGATAACCCCACACCATCACACTATGAACACTATTTTTAGGCCACACTGAAGATATAATTCTATTTAATCCATTATAAAAGTGTCACTCTATCACATTTAACCAATTCAACCACCTAAATCCCTTAGACATTGTAAAAACATGCATACATACACACCCACATATTAACAAGCACAATTTAACATAAAAACATATGATTATGTAATATAGGGTCTACCTAATACATTCTTACAGTTACTCTCTCAATTTAATATCATCTAACCTCATTAAAGTCTGTACCAAATCCCATCTATTTCATAATATATTATCTCAATAAACAACACTCAATAAATAATTACAAATATTAATAATTAATTTTTCAATTTAAACTAACATGGAATAACCCTAAAAATATCATCGATAATCGTAGTCAGATAAAAATCATGGAAAAAGTCATTTGGAGAACCCGTGGTGGGTCTATGAAACTCCCACAAACAAAATCTCTATCATGTGTCTCCCAAGAATCCCTTAATTTAACCTGATTAAATCAAAAGTTTGAAGAAGAAAAATTATAAACAATTTTCCTCAATCAAAATGGTGAATAATTTTCTGCATGTGTGTTCATTACTCATGGAAATACTCCATCCACTATATGAGAAATCCCCTTGGTTTGGGATGATTCTACCATTATTTGATGGAATTTTTATCCAAACCTTAACTAGAAATCGACATAAATAAATAGTTAAACAAAAAGGGTAATAACAAGGGAGAAGGGGTGTGATCATGAATCAATCATTAAGAAAAACTAAATGAAAAATCATCCTTAATGAATAGAGGTTGGAAAGAGGAAGAGGTAAGGGAAGATCTAACCAAAATGGCCATCCCCAATTCTATTTGTCTACAAAATCCTATGTGGGCATGATTTTGAAAAGTCAGTCAAGACGCAATTTTTAAAATCAATCCAAAAAGACATTAGGTAACTGGTATAATGACACCAAGTATTTTGTAGACTCAACAAGAGGCCGCCTACATGATTACACCCCCAAGGAATCACTTTCCTACCACCTTATATGATGTTGTAATAGATAAAAATTCAACACCACTAGGTACTCATGGGGTACCCAGTCCACCACCAATGGGTACCCAATGGTGTCTCCAACACTTATTTCTAACAAGACCCTTATATGACCCTTACCTTAAATCCAAAAATATTTACCTAATATTAATACACATTTATAACCATACATATATAAATGAATAACCATTACTTATTCAGTATGAATCCAAAATCTTAAACTCAATTGCTCTCGATCATTGAAAATCCAAATTGTTTACGTATTTTATAGCCTATAACAACACAAATCATTACAAAATCCTTACCGTATATCTTATTTTCCATAGAATACACTCAAAAAAAACTTTATAATTCCATTTTATTAATAAAAAACAATACCACTCCTCATTATTAATTTTGAATTAAACTGTATGCAATAGATTTTCCTACACACCTGTTCCAAATAAAAGGGGTTTTCTCTGATGATTCTTGATCTAATATTCAATACATAATAGCTTTATACTATATAAAAAACAAAACACCAATACCACATCACAACACCCAATTACATAGGAAATAATATCCATTACTCAACTATAGGACATATCTTGAAAACACCTATCCTCTTATGTTAGTATACAATCACCATAAACTAATCATAATAGTTAATCTACTAGAGAAATCATAAAATAACTTTAACATCCGAACCTTAGTCCAACCTTGACCCTTGATGTGATATAGTGATAAAAACCTAATTCCATACATCATACATCATACCCTATCTTGGAGTACTCATATTCATATGATATGAATCACTCTTATACCCTTACATAAATAATACCCCATTCCAAAAATCCAATACATTAACTTGATGATACACCATGGGATAATTATAAATCATGTATTTATGAAATAACGAAATGTAATATTTTTAAAAATACATTTGTATCCTCTATGATATCTTAACCACCGCCTTACCAGTCACACTACTCCCATGAATCTTTCAACCCAAGGTTCATTATCTAATCAATTGATGAGGTTTTTTCCACCATAGGAGTATCTGTATTACCATCCAACTAAACCAAAATACTCAATTCCCTAATCCCATGGTTATTTAGTCACTAAATATAATTTCTAAACATTACTAACTCATTTATACACAATTTTTAATGATTAAATTTAACTACTACCAATTTTAGGCCTACCAGAAATAGCACCCTAAACATTCACCAAATCAACCCTATAATGAGGGTCATACCCTTAACCAACCAATTGTATGAACTCCACCATATGTATTCCATTATACTACATCCTAATAATCTAATCACAAAAAAAATAATCACTATATAATAATTTATTATAATGTAATATCATATGACCTTTTGGTCATTGGAGAACATACATCCACTGATACTCTCATGCTTTGAGGTGTTCATCTCGTCAACGCCTCATAGTACTCATTAGACCTCTTCCAATACATATAGATAAAAACACTAAATTCAACTCCCATTCACAACCCAATGGTGATCATTTTCCATGAACCAATAAAATCTCATGACTTATCAGAATATTACTAGAATATAATAGGTATTCTTCATCACTCAATATCATTTCATCTCCCAGGTTTCAAAACTCGTGCATTTTTCAAAGTTTGTGAAAAAAGGTCCCTTATAACAACCTATATACCAAATAGGTATCACATTAAGCTGATGTTAATTCACACACATGAATTGTGAAATTTAACGAATAATCTATGAAGTCACTTGTTCCTATTTCCCATATAAATAGAAAATTTCAAAAGAACCATAACACAAGTTTATTTCTACTAGTCAACCAACTCACTTCCCCACTAAAAGGAAGAATACAACCACACTACATGATCATAAAAACATACTAAGTTTATTATGTCGTGAACCACTCCCTCTAACGTTTCCCCTCCTAGTATGTAAAAGAATAAAGGGATATAATGATCCCTGAGTCCCGCCTTTAGTAGGCCCCAATGTAGAGACCAACACAAGGGGTATACAACCTCACAGAAAGAGAGGCGCTTCCATTTTTAAAGAAAACAAGATCGAGAGATAAGATGGTCCATACCAAAACAAATCCAAGTACTATATATATAAATTAAATAGAAAATCCATCCCACATGAATGTTTAAAATACAGTGGTTATGAATATAATGAATGTCCAAAGTAAATACGAAAATCTTGGATAAGAAGTGAAATGAAAATTGTCCCAAAGTCTGAGCAAGTAAGGTCCATCACGGTCCATGTAATCCTCCTAAAAACCTGAAAGCAGTTTATATACATAGGGTTATCATACAAGTATACTCAATAGGAAAACCAAGGACTCTCGTGTACAAGTGAGGTAAGCATATGAATGCTCCCATGAGAAAACATCATAACCAAAAGTACCTAGCAAGTTATACTAACCATACCCACCTCACCAAGGCACACTCACTAAATAATTCATGCCATTATAAAGTAATATAGTAATCACATCAATGATAGGGTACCCCACACTACTTTTCTACTGATTAGCCTCTCTCACACCCTAATGAAAAATGTCTGGGTGCACCCACCACTTTTGAACACACCACATCACAACCTTACCACACACACCTAGGCCCCAAAAACAAAAATCATCCCATCACCAGGGCCATGACCCACATCACAACATGCCCACAGACACCTGGTCCCCATACCACATCACATCCCACCTGCAGACACCTAGTCCACAAACAATGTCACATCCTAAAAACACATGGGAAAGCACAAAACATATCATCCTAAAGATACATGTGAAAGAATAACTCTCCTACACACATCTGGGTCCCACAAACCACAAACTTCCCAAAGAATCATGGGCTACTTCCACCTGGAAGAGGGACCAATGAAGAGTATGTATCTATCCATCCATCCTCCCACCAGGATGTTTGGGAAATGAACCCTCCCACATGATTATGGGGGTGTTCAGAAAATAGTGCTCAAATAGGGTAATGTTCATAAATAAATCAAAAATAAGGAATAAGTAATAAATATAACAAACCAAACACTCAATCCTAAACTATGAGTTTTCAACTAATAACCAACTCACAATACCTCCTTTACTACTACCTCTAAATGCACAACCACACAACCACCCACAAACTTAATTCATGCCCCACCTAATTAATTTAACCAATTATCATTATTTATTAAACAATTAATTGATTCATTCCATCTATACCTGGGAAACTACTAGGCAAAACATAAAACAATCCACATATATAAATTCATGTAGAGGAAGAACCATGGTAAAATGACCCACTTCACATTCCTCTCCGTTTAACACCCACACCAACCACTTCCATCATCATTATAAAAGTTAATTATTCCCAATCCATCCTCTTAACATAAAAAACCCCTAACTCACAACTACACACAACAAAACATAACCGCACAACTTGATCATAGTCCTTTTATACACTACTTCCCATCCATTCCACAATCAATCAATCTCTCAACCTGAGATTCCATTACACCACCATAACTACCCCACATCACTCATCCATGATCAAAAACATACTACAGAACAAGTCAGAACAATCCCACACACAATAAAACACCACAAAACTAAGTCATGGAATATTCATATTTAATAAGGCATTCCCCACTCAATTTCCACTTATTAATTTAGGGTTTTTTCACAGAAAAAGTTTGATCCTGGAGAATTTTTTTATTATTCGAGTATACATTGTTGACTGATTCCATGAAAATTGTTAGATATAAAACTAAAAATCATGAATTACAGAATCATTACTCAGTATGCAAATAAGGACCACCAACAACACTGATTTTCAGTGGGCATACATTCCATACAATTCACTACATTAATAAAAATATCAATAAAACAATATGATCATATATCACATTCCACATCCCCAGTTTATTAATATGAAAATAATTAAATTATCCTTCTTTAATTTGGGTTCAAATATATTCACAAGGATACATTTGTACACCCACCCTGAATGATACAAAATTTAGAGAGATGAAAGAAAACCTACATGGAAGGAGATGTGGTCAGCACATCTTTATTGTGCCAAAGCAGGGGGAACACATATAGCAGGAAAAGCCTCCAAAGAAAACGAGATCCAAAATCTACAGCACAACACATGACTCCTCAGGGAATAATGGTTCTAGGAACCTTGTAATAAGAGAAATGAGAAGGAATGAATGAATGTAATTCCCCAAATTATATGGATTAGATTTGAGACTGATAGGATATGAAATGGTTTTGAATAACTATTAAAGTTTCATCTCAATTAAACCATGTGGTTGGACTATTTAGAAGGCTCCCATACTTTTAGAAAATTAAAAATACGATTCATAGCCATTGTAAAGGCATCAAAACAACTAAAATATGGTATTAAATTCATTTTACATCAATGAAAATGTAAAAGGTGAGAAACTCGAAAAACTGGAAAATTATGGAAATTATAAAAATTGTTGGAAGTGACTCGCTATTAGATGATTCACTACTATGATTCACCAGTGAAATTCACCATTGAGAGTCACCAGTGTGATTTACCAATCAGTGGGATACTAGTGTGAGTCTCCATCATGATTCACTATCATGAGTCACTGTTGTGACTCACTGGTCCTGACTCACCGTTCCAACTCATCATTACGATCTACCATTGCGAGCTACCGTTACGAGTCAGAGTTCTGAATAACTAGTCTCTAATCACCGTTTTGACTCACCATTATAAGATACCATTGAAATAAACAATTTTGAGTCACCATCATATGTCATAATTTTGACTCATCGGTCCTGACACACAGTTCTGACTCAGTGTTGTGAGCTACCGTTGTGAGCTACCATTGGAAAACTGGAAATTTGGAAAACTCTTTAAAAGAGTCACTGTGACCTCTTAGAAAACTTCAAACATTAAATTTTCACAAATTAATGGAATTGATAGGTTTTTAACATTAAATAATATACCTCTCAAACTATTATCATCCTTGAGAATATAGAAATAACCTAGAAGAAAAGAGCAGAGTGGTCTGAACAATGACTCCTTGAGATACCTCTCAAAACTCTCGTCACTAATCAAGCACTACCACCATCAATACATGATAACCTAAATGACCAAAAAATAGAACACAGCACAACAACCATAGAATCTCAAACACACAGATGAAGTAATTAATTCCTTCATGTCAAGACTTATATCCACTTTGGGTGGCACTGAATCACCCACATAGGTTTAATCACTTCTCAATTAATACATCTTGACTAAGAATCAGGTCCTCCAGTTTACACATGTCAGGAATTTATCACACATTAAGGAACCAGAAAACAACTCATCTTAGAGAAAACGAAGTTCAAACATCACATTAATAGGAAAAAAAATGGAAAATGCCAATCAATTCTGGGTACTGGGAACACATTTGTGCTTCTTGCTCCCAAGTACTCTCCTCCTGCCCTCTATTCCTCCACAACACATGAATAAAAGGAACGGTCCACCCACATAGAACATTCTTCTGATGATCCTGGATCTCTACTAGATGCTTCATGTACATCGCGTCATCTTCAATATCCTATTCACCCTAGTCAATGACATGGGAATAATTATGTTGATAGCGAAAAAGTTGAGATATGTGAAAGACATCATGGATCCTCTCCAATTTTGGTGGTATTTCTAACTAGTATTACACATTTCTAACTCATCCCAACAACTTGAATGGTCTGAAAAACCTAGGAGAAAACTTACTCCCTCTTCCAAACCTCGGCTGCCCATATTAAGGGGAAACTTTCCAAAACATGTGGTCCCCAACATTGAACTCCAAGGGCCTCCTCTAATGACCTACATAAGACTTCTTCCAGTCCTGCAATTTTTTAATCCTCTCTCAAACAAGCTAAACCTTCTCAGTCATTCTCTGCACCACGTCCGGTACAAGAACAGTTGTCTCCCCAACCTCTGCCTAGAAAAAAGTTTAGTGACATAATTCGATAAAATTATTTGAATAGAACCATTCCAATGGAATATTGATAGTTTTTATTATAAGAAAACTCTACCAAGGTAAATTTTCATACCCAAGATCCTCCAAAGTCTATCACGTATGCTGGCAACATATCTTCCAACATCTATATAGTCTGTTATATCTACCTATATATCTGAGGATGGAAGGAAGTTTAAAGGTATAACTGATTTCAAAAAGTATGATGCAATACCCTTCATACTCGTGAGGTAAAACATGATTCCCAATCCGATACAATGGGTATCAGAACTCTATGCAGCCGTACCACCTCGTCCACATACCTCTTGGATAAGGCATCCATTGCTCCTAACTCCTTGATCACAATAAAGTGATCTGATTTAATAATCTAATCCACTAAAATCCATGTAACTTTATAGCCTCCCTGAGCCCTGGGTGACCCTATGATGAAATCCATCAATATGTCATCCCACTTCCACCCGGGGACATATGAGGGCTATAATAAACCACCAGGAACATGGTGCTAAGACTTAACCTACTTGAAAACTAAGCCCTTCCCCACAAAATCCAGAATTTACCACTTTATCCTGAGACACCAAAACTGTGTTCTCATTCCATGGTACATCTTGGAAAATTCTTGGCATACCGCTATGGGTGAGTTATGAAAATCATGGTGGACTCCATCACGCATCGCCATTAGAACAAACAGCTTTCCATGGAATGACATCTGATTCTAACCATCCTCAGATCATCCCTCCAAAGAATCACTATGGATAACATGATCACACATCACCTCTACCTATGATTCTCCCTACTGAGACTCCTCCACTTACTGCATCATGGAAGACTGAATATTCATCCATAAAAAATAGCCTCTTCCACCATCTATTCCTATATACAGGTGAAATGCAACCAACTCCTCCATTGCTTTCCAAGCATCCATAGATTCCCGAACAACCTCATTTTATGACTTCCTGCTCAAAGTATCAGCCAGAACATTCCCCTTTTATAAGGTGTAGGAGATCTAAAAAACATAGTCAGGAAAAAAAATCCATCCACCTACACTGCTGAAAATTCAGATCGCACTAAGAAAATATATACATCAAGCTCTTGTGGTCCATAAAGACTAAAAAGCACTCCCCAATGAGGTAATGCTTCCAAAACTCTAGCGCAAACATGACTGATGCTTAATATAGATCATGGGTGGAATAGTTACCCTCATGGGGGCATAACTACCTATACCCATAAGAGATCAATTCCTTATTCTACATCAATACGCAGCCAAAGACCAGACATGAAGCATCACAGTACACCTAAAACATCACTCCTTCCTCATGCAACCAGATCATTGGACCACTAAACAACTTCCCCTTCAGATAACCAAACATTGTCTAGCACTGATCACTCCACAAAAAATCTTGCTACTTTAAAATAAATGGTGTCAACGGAGATGCAACTCGAGAGAAATTGGGTACAAACCACTTATAATATCCTAAGAGGACCAAAAAAATGTGAACTTCTGCCACATTCTTGGGTGCTTCCCAAGAAAAAAACCACTTCAACATTTGACAGGTCAATCACCACACCCTAATGGGACAACACATGCATAAAGAAATGAACCTCTTGTGCCCAGAACTTACACTTGTACAAATTTTTGTAGAGCTAGGGGCATTGAAGAACATCCAATATAGTTCTGAGATACTTGGTATGCACCTCCTATGACTTTAAGTAGATCAAGATGTCATTGATGAATATGTTCATTAACGGGTCTAGGAACTCATGAAAAATGAGTTCATGAGCCCCATTAACAAGGCTAGTGCCTTTGTAACACAAAACACCATGACTACAAACTTGATGTTCTCATACCTGCATCTGAAAGAAGACTTCGGGATATCGCCCTCCTTCACCCTCAACTGGTGATATCTAAACCATAGACTAATCTTAGAAAACCAACATGACCCTATTATCTAGTTGAAAAGATCTTCTAACCTCAGGAGAGGGTAACAGTTATTGAGTGTCACCTGATTTAACCTCTGATAGTATATGCACAACTTCATACCATTGTCTTCCTTCTTTGTGAATAACACTGTAGCACCCCATGGTGACACTCTAGGTCAGATAAAACCCTTCTACATCAGATCATCTATCAAAATCCTCAACAACCGCAACTCAAAAGATTCAATCCGATAAGTATCCATTGAAATTAGTGAAGTAATGTGCTGTAAGTTTATCCCAAACTCAATGTCACGTCATGGGGGTAGATTCACATCCTCCTTCATAAATACCTACAGGAACACCCAAAAAACTCTAGGAACCTCCGCTATCCCATCATCTATTGATTCCACTAACATCTTAGCCAACAAGGAAATAATAGGTTCTATACTCCAAATTCCCACCTGATAGCTCTACTCACCAATGAAAACTGCATGATGATCATCCATGTCTAAAAAATAAATCTTCTCTAGAAGAGGTCGATATTAGCATTCATGGAATATAACTAGTTGATGATGATAATGAAATCATAGGGAATCATCTGTATCAATAAAATATCCCCATGGGACTAATTTTTTCACATCATAATTCTACATCCCCATCACACATCAAACAAGTTGTCCTAACCTCCAACTGGAGTACTCAACACCAGGGGAACGAGAATCCTCTCTACCTCTAGTCCTAGAGAATGGGCTAAAGTGGGTGAAATAAAGGATTGTGAAGATCTTAAATAAAAACAAAGCATAAGAAAGTGTACTAAACAAGCTGATCATACTTCTAAAGATCTCAGGTCCTGCCAGAACTCCTCCCTCTATTGCGTGCAACTAACCACACCTAGCTTATATGCCCATCTGCTGACGATTTCCTCTATAACTATGCTTGAGTCGAGGTCTTTGAGGAACACCCTAAATTCAGCATATACCTAATTAATATTCCCTTAGAGGAGGATGAGACTTATCTCCCTACTTCTAAAATGGACTAGTATGAAACTACTGCTAAGGCTGGAGCTAAACGTAACTACCTCCACTATACATAGCTTGAACAGCTGCTGGAAACTAATTCTGAAGATGGAGGAAAATCCACAGAAGAAAAACATTCACCTCAATACCATATGAAAGGTATAGAGATCACTGGTATGAGAGGTATATAAAGGAAACTACTAAGTTGGACTCCCTTCTAGTTGAAACCACGATGGTGCTAGTACCTAGATCATGCCGCTGACAACCCTACCCCTTGAAGAACTCTATTGAATCCTTCCTCAGGGTAGACCTCCATGCAAGTGAATCCACTCGATTACCTGTACATTCTTCTAAACCTCTAGATATTTTGACAATGTTAAAGGAGTAACAACATACTAGATAGAAGAGTGGGGGCCTCCTCAAGCTGTCTCACATGAAAATCCTCACCCGAAATGAAATAGGGGGTGAAGCGAAGAATATCATTGACCTTGATCCCATGTTCCCGCATTGACATACTCCCCTGATAAAGGGATAGTAGCTCTTGCCTCTTATCAGCCTTCATAGTTGAGAAAGGAAATATTCTCAAAACCCCTTATCAAAATAGACCCACAAAACATCATCCTCTTTCCTCTCCCCTAGGTACAGTGTCCACCATAGACTTGCAGCTCCCTACATCTGGCTCACTGCCAGAGTTACCCAGTATCTATCGAAGCCCAGATCAAACTGAATGAGATCTCAAGATCCTTGATCCATCTCTCCCTCTCCTTTTTTGAAACACTTCCCTCATACTTTCCCCAGGAATTTCCTTGGAAATAATGTAATATTCTCTTCCACTTGTCATCCTCATCCAATGCATTAACCCTCCTTCGATCAACAGTATTTGCCTGTTAAGCCTCAACTTCCCAATCCACACACAGACAATGACCAAGTTCCATAACTAAATGTAAAACAAGGATTTCATAAGCCTAAGTAGTATGGAATTTTATTTAAGATTCATTTTTAAATCAATTAACTTATTTAGTTATCCATTTTAAATTCCACAAAACAGCCTAATTAAAACATGAACACAAGTCATTAAAAATCATGTACCTTTTCTGGGGTCTCTACCCTACAAATGGTGTAGCCTCATTTGGTCATTTAGTAGGCTCATAGTCCTCGAATCATATCACGGGGGGACCTAAAATCTAGTTTCATGTCTGATCTCACCTAGCATATGTCTCATATGAAGATCACTTGACACTATTATGCTACCAACCCGTGTAATTATCACCATTCATAACTCCAAAATCCATCCTATATCTCAACCATAACCTCTGATACCATTATTTGATGACCGCCTCCATTCAAATATTTCCTTTATGGGATTTCATTGAAGAAAGGGAGATAATGATACCTGAGTCCTGCCTCCGGTAGGCCACAGGGTGGCAACCATCACTAAGGGTATAAAATTTTACAAAATGGGAGGCATTTCCCTTTTTTATGAAAACAACATCAAGGGATAATATAATCAATCCCAAAACAACTCCAAGGAGTATATATATAAAAGAATAAAAAAATCCATCCCACATGCATGTTTAAAATACAACTGTTATGAATATAATGAAACTCCAAAGTAAATAATAAAAGAAAGGCTAATCAACTACACAAAAACTATCCCAATGTCCAAGCTAGTATGGTCCAGAATAGTCCATGTAATCCTCATAGAATCTTGAAAGATGTTTATATATGTTGGGTGAGTATACAAGTATACTAAATAGGAAAATCAATGTCTCTTGTGTATAAGTGATGGTAGCATACTAATGCTCCTATTAGAAAACAATATAACCAATTACACATAATAAGGTATATTGAAAATACCCTCATTTCCAAGGAATTATCACTAAGTAACGCAAGTCATTATAAAGGAATAAAGTAAGCACATCAATGATAGGGTACCCTGTACCACTTTCCCACTAATTAGTCACTCTCACACCCTAATGACAAACATTCTCGCACTCCCACCACCTCTAAACACACCACATCACAACCCAGTCGCACACACCTAGGCCTCACAACCACACATTGTCCCATCATTGGGGCCATGGGGCACATGAAATCACAATTTCATACACTTGGCCCCCATACCACATCACATCCCCTCTATAGACACCTAGGCCACATACCATGCCACATCCCAAAAACACTTGGGAAAACACAACACATCTCATCCTGAAGACACATGGTAAAACACAACATGACCACACACACATGGGCCCCGCAAACCACAACCTAATTGAAGAATATTGTGCTACCACCTCTTGGTTGATGGAGCGGGGAAGAGTGGGTGGCCATCCATCCATTCTCCCACTATGATGTTTAGGAAAGACACCCTCCCATGTGACTATGGGGGTGTTCTCCACATAATGCTCAACTAGGGTGGAGTGTGAATAGAAATCACAATGGAAATGCAATTAATACATATATGATACCAAACACTCAAGCCCAACCTATGGGTTTTAAACAAACAACCAACTCATAAAACTGCCTTTACTGCTGCCTCTAAATGCTCAACCACACAACCACCTGCAAACTCAATTCATACCCCCAGTCAATTCATTTAACCAATTATCATTCATTATTAAACAATTTATTTATTCATTAAATCTCTAATCAATAAACTACTGGCACAACACACAATAAATTACACAACAAAAGTCACATAGAGAAAGAAAAACCATGGTAAATTGACCCACCTCACATTCCTATCTATTTAATACCCACACCAACCACTACCATCAACATTCATCAATGTCATCCTTCCCAATACATCATCTCAATAGAGTAAACCCCCAACTCATAGTCACACCCAACAACATATAACCACAAAACCTGATCACAACCATATTGTACAACACTTCCCATCTATTCCACAATAAATCAATATTTCAACATGAGATTATATTACACCACATAGACCACACCACATTAGTCATCCATTATCATGCATGGGCTTCAATATTTCTTTGGTTACGACTCGGGTTGAGTTTTGGGTGAGCCCATGTTTAATATTTTGAGTTTTTTTGATAAAAACATGTGTATGGGGTTGGCAGCATTTGTTCTCGAGCAAATCATAGTTGAGGGACCGTTCAACAACAACCTAGTCACTACGAAGCTCACCCGGTATATAGGGCAGACTAAAATTTTAATGAATATAAAAATAGTGGTTAAAAATTTTCCCTCCCCCTCTTGATTAGAAACCTGAAAAGTTCATTTCCCCTATTTGGAATCCACTATCTTCTTCCCTTGCCCCTGATTGGTAGTCGCACACCTCCCTTGCCCTTCGAACATGCCCACGGAAAAGCCCCCCCCCCCTCCCCGCCCAGTCTCAACCTACATCCATCCTCATCCTCCAATGCCTTCCTAGATTATGGTACTGATCTCCTCAGTGTGGCACAAACCCAGCAACCCACGGCACCTCAACCCTCCAGATGACAAGACCCGCGGCCCCTCTTCCCTCCGGATGACCAGACCCGCGACCCTCTTTCCATCGCCAGCACACCCCCTGTCCGGCTAGCCCTCTTACTATTGCAACTCCCAACCAGCACATAATCACCCTCCAATTTCATCCTTCTCCATCCTACACCTCGTC
Source organism: Viscum album (assembly GCA_963277665.1). Taxonomy (NCBI): domain Eukaryota; kingdom Viridiplantae; phylum Streptophyta; class Magnoliopsida; order Santalales; family Viscaceae; genus Viscum; species Viscum album. The sequence goes on along the minus strand of OY728134.1, from coordinate 1,080,250,698 downwards.
GGTATCCCCTCCCTTTATTGACGATTCTCACCCTTTTGGTAAGGGATTGTTTTTTTGGGGGTTCTCCCTTGATATGTTTTTGATTGTGAAATAAACTCTACATGTTAGGGTGTAATATTTAGGGATAAATCCTTAAATTTGTGTGTTCTATCTTGTTGTGTATGTTGGTTTCAGCTTCCCAAGTGTGTAGTTGAGGTGCAAATGAGATTTTTCACTAGTTTTGGTAAGTCTTCCGGCCATTGAGGTAGGATCCCTTTTCACTTTCCTCTATTATGTTTTTAAATACATTGATTTCTTTTGTTTTTCATTACTTGAATATTAATTAATTATTTTAGTGTGTGTTTTAATTAATTGGATTAGTGTGAATTTAGTTTTTAAAAGAATTTTTTTTTGTTTTATACTTTGAATTGTTTTGATGAAAACCAAATTTGTACTTCTTAATATATTACCATGAAATTGTGTTATTTTGTTGTTGGAATGTGCAAAACCTATTTATTTTGTTTTGGTATGTTGTGGTTGTACTGTTGATCACAAAAGTGGTTTTTGTATGGGTTTTGTGGGTAAATTCATGAGTTAATTTTTTAGACAAATTGTTTTAGAAATTCATTAAATGGTTTATTAAAAAATGTGAATGGTGGATATCATGTTTTGGTAGTTTTTTGAGGTGCAAAAGATTTTAGAAAGGAGATATTAGCATGTTGTGCATTTTTTCCAAGTTGCGCACACTATGTTTGTTTCTCTAAATGGCTCGGTTGTCTCTTTAAAATTATGTCTTATTTATTATGGCATGGTTTTGTTTCTATAAACATGTTTTTTGATGTTTAAAGTGGCTATTTAACTCTTTAAATACATCTTTCACATTATGTGATTATTAATATATGCCTCTATGGCCATTGCATGTGTGTTTCTAATTTAAATCATGCACAGGATTTATGAAATGGGTTTGAAATGTGTGTCTGGTTGCAAATGTGGGTTGTGTGCCGTTATTTATTAAATGAACTATTTTTAGGATAAGGTTCTAAGGCATGTTATACCACATTAGTATAAAAATGATGTTTGGTAATGATTTGGAAATGGTTTCTAAGTGTTTTATGGAAATGTTAAAATGTTCTAAATCTAAAGGCCTATTTGGAATCTGGAAATGGATATTTTGAAAAACCCCTCTTGGTTTGGGTCTCCTGTCTAGTTGGTTGATTATGAGTTTGAAGGGTCCTTGTTATAGGACTTCCCTTATATGATAATTATATTAAGGTCAAGTACTAACCTTGAGGTGTTCGGGGTGGTGGTGAACTATGAGATGTTTGTAGTTATATATATGTGGCCTATTGTTTCAATTGTATGGAAAACCCCCTTGTGAAATATACATGGGAACCTATCATAGCAAAGAGGTTTATTGAGAATTATTGATGCACTAGTTTAGATTTCACACTGGCAAGTGTCCCATAGAAGATAGATGTTTTGTTATTATTATTATGGGATTGGGCCCCTCAACCAGGACATGTAGGGAGAAACTCAGGAGTTATATCCTTATGACGTCATTGAGTAGGGCATGAATTCGGATTGAGTCACATGTACTAGTATGTTTTGGTTCTCCTCTGAGTTCCTAGGGTCTCGCGTGTTTAACTGTTATGGGTGTTATTAGAGAATTTTCCCTCTTTGCGTAGTATTTTTTTCCTTACACCTAGTTTTAGTGTTTGTTTTGGAAAAATTGTGAAGGTTTGATTTGTTTAAAAAGAATTTCTAAGTGATTTTATTGGAAGATAAAACTCAACTACCCTTTTTCTCTCGTGCGCCTTGCGTTAAATTTGGAGGGAAATGGGTTGTGTGTGTTTGTTTTTAAAATGAAAATAGTGGTAAACCCTACATTAATATTTGTATTTCTAACTTTTTAATCAATGTTTTCTTTCTTTAAAGGTTTTCATTTGGAATAGATTAGTTGGGCCTACCTAATGAGTTTTAATACCCACGCCTATATTGTTTTCTTGTTTTTGGTTTCTGTTGCATGTTTCACTCGAGCTTGTTCATCATAGGTGAGAGTTGGTTTTGGATTGGAGATTGAGCCTTGGGGTCATGAGTATTTTGGTTCAGGATTAGGTTAGTGTGTTGTTGGTTTTCGTTCTTTCTTTTCATTGTCATTTATTTAATTTTCATTGTTCCACCTTTTTCTATTTTTTAACTTATTTTCATTGGGAGAAATCATTCTTTCTTTCTCTCTATTGATGCTCTGGTGCTTGTCGCCATCCTGGGAAGATCGGGAATGACTCTTGATCCTTTCTACGAATCATCTCGGCTGACTGGTCTAGAGTCAACCCAGGTTGGTTCATGAAAAAATAGTATCATAGCGGGTTGGCTCTTTAGTGGACCTTTCTTTTTAGAGCGTCCATCTTTATTTGGGGTTTTCAAGGTAGAAAGAGTTGAGTTTTTCCGGTCTTGTGGTGAAGTAATGGGAAGGACTTCATGAACCCTCCATCGTTCCGAACCTCGGGTCACCATGGGATTTCTAGGTTTGTCGGTGTCCTTTTATTCTTGTGAATTGTTTTATATTGGGAAATGAAAGAAGAGTAGGGAAGGTACCCTATATGAGATCGCAGGGCCCGGAAATCCATGTGGAGCTAGGGACATTACCCAATAATGCTCTCTGTGATGGTGGCATGACAGGCATGTGGCCTCCAACCATGTGTCCAAGTCACCCACTGACACTAGTTTTCCCCCTTATTAATTGTTTGGATCTTCCTTATTTATGAAAATTATTTTGTAAAATTTTATTTTTGAATTGTGAAGAGTTGAATTTAAAATGATAATAACCTTGTTTTGATCAAGTTACTTATTTATTTGTTTCTTATTGCCTTCCCCCAAGAATATCCTATGTGTACCCAAGGTGTAGCTACGGGTGTTGAATCATTGACAAATACTCTAGTTGATCAACAAATAGACTATGTTTTGGAATTTTGGAAGTTTAACCCTCCCCTATTTTATGGTCAAGAAGATTCTCTTGATGTGGAGGAGTGGTTGTGGAAGATTTAGAGGAACATCAGTTTCATAGGGTTTTCTGAGTCATTGAAGGTAAAGTTGGATATATTTGGGCTTGAAGGTCTAACCTAGAAATGGTGGAAGTTCGTGTCTTGAAGAAAGAATTTAGAAGATCTCACATGGGAGTTCTTCGTGTCTTCGTTTATCCAACAATATTTCTCTGAGTTGATGAAGCTGAGGTAGATGATGGAGTTGTGTTGTCTTCAGCAAGGCGTTGAATCCGTACTAGAATTTTATTGGAATTTCTTAGACCTAGTTCTATATAACCAATGGTTTGTTGCAAATGGTCCCGAGAAGGCTCAGCAATTTGAATTTGGACTCCGACCTGAACTGTAGTCGAAAGTGGCATAGCTCAACCTAACCACCTTCTCGGATGTTGTGGGGCAAGCCTTTCTTGCTAAAGCTTAGTTAACAGGAGGACTTCAGGTGGTGAATCCTCTAGCCTTGGGAATTATTGCAGAGGATGGAGATAAGAAGAATGGGAAGCGGTTAGATGTTGTTGGTGTCGGTAGAGGAATCAAGAGGCCTTCAGATCTCTAGACATATTCTTCACAGTGTAATGTCGTGATCTTTCACTAGTGTGGTAAATAGGGTTACAAGAAGCTAACATGGCTGAGTGCTCTGAGATCCTTCCACACTTTTGGATGTCTGGGTCACTTCCCGTGATTCTACTGCGGTGTTTCCAAGAAGCACGCTGAAGCCAGACCTGGCTCATCGAAAGTCACCTCAGCCCATCAACAGGAGTAAGGTGATGTTTGGGATATTTTTTGGGTTCCCTTTTTATAGTTTTCTTTGGATGTAATAGCCATGTCATGTGACTTTTGTTGTTTGTTTTCATTCGGTTGAAATAATTGTTGACGTCGATCCCTTTTGAACATTCATTTTAATGAAAGTATGTTTTGTGCTATTTTGATATGTGATATCTATACAGGGGTATCTAAAGCCTGGTTGTGAGTCAAGAGATGCTTCAATAATCGGAGCTCCATCTGTAGGTCCCTGAGTGAAGCTGGCGTGTAGTCAGGAGAACCCCAGCGGTGTAAAAACACATTGGTATAATTTTTGTCTTTATTGTGGCATGGTTTGTGTTCTTCTGATGGTGTGATATTTTTGGTATAGCGATGATGGTAGTTTTGAATCTTTATATGTTGGGCCCTTCCCTTCTCTCCCCTTATGGTGGGGTTTTTGGTCTATGCTAAAAGTTTTCGATTTCGATTAATATCATTATTCCTTAAGGTGGGGAGACCCATCACGGGTCTCGTTGAATTCAATTTGGCTTATTTCCTATGGCGGGGAGTCTATTTAGACCTCCTGTGTCAATATCTCAGTTTCGTTCTAAGTATCGATTTGGTGGTGGGTGGTCTCATGCGGCACAACAAAATTCTACATTCTCCATTTTAGTAAAAAGTTGGGGTGTGAGGTTTCTAGTGTTGGTTGGAGTAAGGTTTTAAGAGGTACTCGTTGGATGTAGTTTAAACTCATTTTTTGGTTTCGAGAGGGTCATTAGGTTTCTCTTGGTGTTGTTCAAGATGTTGTGATTTAAGGATGAATTAGGGGTGGATAAAATGGTTGAGTTCTATTTGACGTTGTTTATAGTGTGTGTATGTTGGGCCTGGATTTACTATCATGAATATTCTATGTCCTTTAGAACTGATCAACTGGAGATGGTTACACTTTTGGGGGCAGGTGACACTTAGCGGGGAGTTCATTTCTGTCATCTGGGCTCTTCTTGTTCATCTCTCTCTTTTCGGTTGTGTTTCGGGATCTCTTTGTTATTGTTTTTTGGAAAACTCCTTGAACTTTAAAAAAAATTGGTTCCTGATTAGGGGTTTGACCTTGTTATGGCTTTCAGAGGGTGTAAAGTGTTATGGTGGGGAGAATTGTCAAACCCGAGATTGAATATTTCTTTGGTTACGGATCTGGTTGGGTTTTGGGTGATCCCATGTTTAAAATTTTGAGTTTTGTTGAGAAAAATGCATGTATGGGTTTGGCAATGTCTGCGCTTGAGTAGAGCATGGTTGAGGGACCATGCAACAACACCCTGGTCACCACACAACTTTCCCAGTATGCGAAGCAGATTAAAAGTTTAATGAATATTAAAATGGTAGTAAAAAATATTTTTATAGCAATAATCATGTTACTATTATTATTATTATTGATGAAATTTTTATTATTAAAAGAATTATTTATTTATTATTATATTTTTATTAAAGTTATTATTATTATTATTATTATTATTATCATGTGTATTATTATAATTATTTTTATAACTTTTATTATAATTATTATTGTGTTATTGATTTGGTTTATTTAAAAAGGGGGGATTAGGGTTGCACGGTGCACTTGGGTGGTAAGTTGTCATTTTCCCCCTCCCCCTCTTGATTGGAAACCCGAGAAGCGCCTTGCCCTAATTTTGGGAGTCGCTTTCTTTCTGCATTTCCCCTGATTAGAAGTCGCACAGCTCCCTTGTCCTTTGAACAGGCCCACGGAAAATCCCCCCCTTCCCCCCCCCCCCCCCCCCCCCCCCCCCGCTCTTATCCTCCAGCCGGCCTCTACCTCTAGCACCCACCCTCTGTTCGGTGCTGCTCTCCTCAGTGCGGAATAACCCCAACAACCTGCATCCCCTCTTCCCTCCAGACGACCAGACTAGTGGGACCTCTTCCCGTTGGAAGACCAGACCTGCGACCCTCTTTCCATTGTTGGTACACCCCCTGTCTGGTCGGCCCTCCTGCTCGTGCAACTCCCAACCAGCGCTACATCACCCTCTAGTGTCAGCCTCCTTTGACCATGTACCTTGTCGGCATCCTCTACCTTCGGTGGCGGTTCTCCCCCTTTCTGTAAGGGATTGTTGTTTTGGGGGTTCTCCCTTGATAGGTTTTCAACTGTGAAAGAAACTTTATATGTTGTGGTTTAATATTTTGGGTTAAATACTAAAATATTTGTGTTTGATATTGTTTTATATGTTGGTTTTAGCTTCCCGAGCATGCGGTTGAGGTGCGAATGAGTTTTCGCACTGGTTTTTGGAGGTCATCTAACCATTGATATATGATCCATTTTCACTTCACTCCTTTAAGTTTTGAAATACATTGATTGATTGTGTTGTTCATTTCTTGAAAATTTATTGAATAGTTTAGTGTGTGTTGTGATTAATTGGATTAGTGTGAATTTAGTTTTTAATAGAATTTATTTGCATTTGATACTTTTTACTGTATCGATGAAAACCAAATTTGTACTATTTAATATATTTCCATGAAATTATTTCTATTTTTTTGTTGGACTATGCAAGTCGTGTGTATTCTATTTTGGTATGTTGCAGGTGTGAAGTTGATCAAAAAGTGGTTTTTGGATGGGTTTTGTGCATAAAGTCTTGAGTTACATTTTTTAAAAAATATTTTATAAATTCATTAAATGGTTTATTAAATAATGTGAATAGTGAAAATCATGTTTGGGAAGTGTTTTGAGGTGCACATTATTTTAAAAAGTGGATTTTAGCATGTGGTGCATTTTTTCCAAGTTGCGTACACTATGTGTTTTTCTCTAAATGCCCGGTTGGCTCTCTAAAAAAGTTGGTGATTTATTATGGCATGGTTTGGTTTTTATAAACAAGTTTGTGAAGTGTAAAGTGGTGATTTAAGTCTTTAAATCAGTTTTTCACATTGTGTGCTTAGTGGGGATATATGTATATGCCTTTTTATCCATTTCAAGTGTGTTTCTAATATAAATGGTGCATGGGATTTATGAAATGGGTTTGAAATGTGTACCTGGTTGAGAAGGTGGGTTGTGTGCCATTTTTTATTAAATAAACAATTTTTTTGATAAGTTTTTAAGGAATGGTAGACCATGTTAGTATAAAAATGATGTTTGGTAATGTTTTGGAAATGGTTTCTAAGTGTTTTTCAGAAATAGTAAAATGTTCTGAATCAAAAGTCCCGACTGGAATTTTGAAATGGATATTTGGAAAAACCCCTCTTGGGTTGGGACTCCCGCCTATTTGGTTGATTTTTAGTTGGGGAGGGTCCTCGTTATGGGACTGTGATGATTATTTTAAGGTAGGGGACTAACCTTGAGGTGGTCGGGGTGGTACCGGACTATACGGTGTGTGTAGTTATATATGTGTGACTTGTTGTTTCAATTGTACGACACACACCCTTGTGAAATATACATGGGAACCTATCATAGCAAAGAGGTTTATTGAGAACAATTTTTGCACTAGTTTAGATTTCACGCTAGAAAGTGGCCCATAGCAGACGGATGTTTTGTTATTATTGTTATGGATTGGGCCCCTCGACCAGGCCAGGTAGGGAAATGGTCAGGCATTAGGGCATTATTATGTCATTGAGTAGGGAATTCCTTCAAAATGAGTCACATGAATTAATATGTTTTGGTTCTCCTATGATTTCATAGGGTTTCATATGTTTTCTCATTATGAGTTCTATTAGAGTTGTTTTCCTCTTTGCATAGTATTTTATTCCTTACACCTGGTTTTGTTTTTTTAGAAAAATTGTGAAGGTTTGATTGGTTTAAAAAGAATTTCTAAGTGAATGTTTTAGAATAGACAAATCAACTCCACTTTTTATCTCTTATTCCTTGCTTTAAATTTGGAGGGAAATGGGTTATGTGTGTTTGTTTTTAAAATGAAAAGTGTGGTAAACCCTACATTTATATTTTTAGTTCAAACATGTTAATCAATGATTTCTTTATTTAAAGGTTTTTCATTGGGAATATATTAGTCGGGCCTACCTTCTGAGTTTTAATACTCATGCCTATAGTTTTTTCTTGTTTTTAGTTTCTATTTAAGGTTTGACTCGAGCTTGTTCATTGTGGGAGAGAGTTGGTTGTGGATTGGAGAGTGACACTTAGGGTCGTGAGGAGTTTTGTTCATGGTCAGGTTAGTGTGTTGTTGATGGTTGTTATTTCTTTTCAGTGTCATTTATTTAATTTGCGTTGTTCCAAAAAAAATTGGTGTTTTAATTTTTTTTCATTGGGATAAAAAATTCCCGCTTTCTCTCTATTGATTCTATGTCTCTTGTTGCCAGCCCAGGAGGATGAGGAATGTCTCTAAGGCCTTTCCATAGATCGGCTCGGGTGACTGGTTCAGGGTCAACCCAGGTTGGTTCATGACAACCATGACTGCAACCCTACTAAAACAAAAGTCATAACAACCAACACCCAACACGCCACCACACAAACTAGGGAAGTTCATATTCAGATTTAACAAGGAATTACTCAGTCAATTTCCACTTGTTAATTTAGGTGTTATGATAGATTCAATTTGATCCTTAGGAATCCATTTATTTGCTGATTATACATGGTTATTAGATTCCATAAAAACATTCGATATAAAACCAAACATCATGCATTCCAAAATCATTACTCAATGAGCCAACAAGGAATACCAACAACTAGGATTTTATTTGGGAATATAGGCCATACAGTTCAAAACATTTATCAAAATATCAACAAAATAGTATAGTCATATTTCACTTTACCAAGCCCATATTTATTGATATGAAATAAATTTAATTATCTTTATTGAGCATGGGTTCTACTATATTCACACGGAGACATTCATACACCCACCCCACATGATATTAAATTGAGATATATGAAGTAAAACCTACTTGGAAGAATATGTGATCAACACTTCCTTATTGCGCTAAAGTAGGGGAAGTGCATGCAGCATGAAAAGACTATAGGGAAAATGAGTTCCAAAAGATACAACACAACACATGAATCCTAGAGGGAAGAGAGGTTCTGGGTGCCTCATACTAAGATAAATGAGAATGAATGAATGAACGAAAGGCCCACTGCTTAGAATTATTATATCCAAGACTCAAAGGATATAAAGTGGTTTTGAATCACCAGTATAGATGGATCTCATCAAAACCACATGGTTTGACCATATAAAATGCCCCCATACTTTTATAAAATTAAATATAGGATTCATATCCCTTGAATTGGATTCAAATATAATTAAATATGGTATTAATTTCAATTTATATCAAACAAAACATTAAAGGGGATAAACTGGAATTTTTTTTGGAAATTTGATGAACCATTGGAAATGACTCACCGTTATATGAGTCACCTCTAGGAGTAACCAGTGTGAGTCATCATTTTGGTTCACCGTTACGTGTCACCGTTTGGTGAGCTACTGGTGCAAGTCATTGTCAGTAGTCACTATTATGACTCACCGGTCCTGACTCACAATTCTGACTTACTGTTGTGAGCTATTATTACAAACTACTCTCATCAGTCACTATTCTGAATCACTAGTCCTAACTCACCTCTATGAATCACTATTTCAAGATACTATTGAAAGTCATCATTTCAAGTCATTGTTTTGACTCACTAGTCCTAACTCACTTTCTGACTCACCATTTCGAGCTACCATTGGAAAATTGGAAATTTGGAAAACTCTTGAAATGAGTCAATGTAGCCTCCTAGAACACATAAAAAACCAATTTTTCATAAAGTAATGGACCATATAGATCATGAACATTACATACTATGAGTCATATCTCATCAATAATAGGCCCAAAATTCTAAAAAGCTAACCATTCATCCCTTTAATGTCAACATAGCCAACCAGATGCATTCTTAGTGTTTTCTTTTCCAAAAAACTCAATACATACCTCATATGTTAGGATTAATTAAACTATCACACAGTAATCTTTCATTTCATGAAGCTACAAAGTATTAACCCATGATATACTCACCCTAGACCCAACCATATTGGATCAACTCACACTAGTCCAAAAAATCTATACCTGAATTCAACTAGGCTATCCATTGAACTGATACCACCCTCTAAACATACCCCTAATACCCTAAGTATTATAATTTATTTATATATTAATATCCCATGAAATCAAAAATTTCCTTCTATACCATCTCATTTATATTTTACTCCCCAAATAAAACCACGCATGTTCTAAACTATATGTCTTTCATACCCTATTTTTTTAATTTATACTAAGGAATCAAATGTCTAAACCTACTTGATAAGTGGTCCCATATACCACATGCCCCTAATGAATGAATATTCATAATCATTTAACCATATAAAAAACTCTTAATATTGTTTTTAATTAATTAATATTACACTAATATGTTATATAGTAAAACATAATTAAATTATTGTTCATGTTTTAATTTATTATAACCTTTCCAAAATATCACCTTTTCATTTTGAAAAACCATTTTAGAAAAACCATTTCCTATCAAAACCCATTTTATAATCACAAGAAGTCAAGTGAATGTCTAAAAAACATACATACCTACAATGATATATCAACATATGCCTCCTAAAGCTCTAAGATAGGAGTAAAATCTGAGAAAAAATCTAAAATTTATACATCATACTTGAATAAAAACCCAACTGTAATAGAAAAAAACAAAACAACAATCACATGCACCTAGTAACATGGGATTTTACTAGATAGGTCTTCATGTACAACATTACCAATGTAAATTCTAATTCCCAACACTAAAAATATTCATCTACCAATTTATAAATACTAAAAATGAAATAAAAACATATATAATACAATTTCATAACACTTGGGCCCAAACCTACCGGAATCATGACTTATCTGGTGGTGTTGTGTGACCTTGGGCATCCTCCTCATATGCTAGAGGATATCAACTAATAGTGATAGTGTACGGTCAAAATCAAGGAGACTATAGTCTCAAGATTATACACTAATAAAAATTGATAATATAAACTATCACATATAACCATAAATTATAGTACAGACATAGAATTATAGAAAAATGAAATCCTTAATAGGATAAACATGAACACTTGTTATATGAATTGAATATCCAAGTATTATATATCATACAATAAGAGATAACCAATTTTTTCCATTATATAAAACATAAAATAAATAACAAAAAAACATTGGAGGCTCAATTGTCACACCAAACCTCATTTAAAACATATATTCAAATCAAGTTGGGTAGCTCAAGCCTAGAACTTGTGTAACCTATACTCAAATTTTCATATCAGACATAAGGTCTAAACATCCACTAAGTTTCACATAGTGGGTATGAAAAATAAATATATTATTAGGTAACCAAAAATGAGGCCCATAATATATATCATTATATACTAGTGAACACATGAGAAGAGTAAATTACTTTGGAAAACAAATTATATATAAGAATATATCCTGGCCTTCATTTGTAGCTAGGCCACCAGAAATCACAAACTTTCATGGTGTGATCATATATAGGTGTCCATAATACAATATAAAACATAATAATGTAATATGGAATCTCAAAAAAAACTTATAATCCAGCTATAAATGTTAAATAATTCAAGATGGAATCTAGGAATCTCTATTGGTTATAACAAGGGTTTTGAATACAAAATAGTTTCCTAACTCTCAGACAGTCTAAACATTGGTCATAAATTTCATATGGTGTCTATACTCTTAATTTTTCTAAACATAAACATGAAAAATCATATAAAATCACAAATAATTACCAATTTTTACCATGGGCGTCAAATGCTAGATGAGATTTTGGTCTCTCAGTTAGTCTAACAATTGGTGGTAAATACCAGATATTGTTCTATGTTCTATCAGTTTGACTCTATGTGAAAAATAAAAAATTGAATCCCAAATCTCAATTAGTCAAACCATAAGTGGAAAAAGGAATATTTAATCAAATACTCACTACCAATTTTCCTATGGTATATAGAATGTGATGCATCTGAGGGGACAATCACCAAGTTTATATAGCTCTACAACTTGATTTTCATGGCCTCATGCCACCATTATCTCAATACCTATACCAGTGTAGTATGAATAATATAAAGACACATGAAAAAAAGCCTTTTGTAGGAGATCTCAACCATATTCCCTCCCTTTCATAAATCTTGTGCCTTGTAAAATAGCTTAGACACTAGTAACTATGGTGTAACTCTATTACCCATATCATAACTCATCATCTAACTAGCCCTCAATTATTATCCTCTCCATCCCAAGACCTATCACCTAATGAATGATAATATAAAAAAATCCTATATAATTCAATAAATATTATAATTTTATTCTTCATACAAAACGTAGTACTTAATTATAATACAAAGTCATATCTATTATTCAAATGGTGATCTCAGAGCCTGTTTGATTTACCAACTCTAATTTAATGAACTTACTCAGTTCCCTTTCAAACATCACACATTATGTTAATGAATAAAATTATTATAAAAATTTACTATATATAATCATGCATTATATCCCTTGTAAAATAAAATTCCAAGTCACATCCATCAATAGATACATCCCCTAGGGTGACCCCCCATTAATCTAACTTATTCAAGCCATGTCTAAGCCTCCAACCACTCTAAAAAGAATGAAGTTATGAAACATTCCCATCATCCAACCACATTCCCACAAATTACAATAAAAAACATGGTCAAATTAATTTATACACAACCAATTAGGGAAGATAGTCCCACACCATAGCATTATTATCATAAAGATAGGTCACACTCAAGCTATAACCCCCATAACTCCCTTATATAAGGTTTATTCTATCACATTGAACCAATATAGAAAAATTAATTCATTTAGAAGAGGAAAATCAGGAAAAAAATGTTCTCATATACAATCATGTAAAATCACATTTACACAAAATATGGTTAATTGTTATAGAGATAAACTACATTATTATCAATGTTACACTCCAAATCCAAGCTCATCCAACCTTAGAAGTCTGAACCAAAACCCATAAATTCCATAAGAACTAATCTGAAGCCATAACACACCATAATTAATTATAAACATTTATAAATAATTAAAAAATTTAAACTATTGTGGTATAAACCTCAAAAAATAATTGAGTGATATGATGACACCAAAAACCATGAACAACAGCATGCAGATAACCCATGGTGGATCTCCATCACTCTGAAGAACAAAATCCTTATCATTTAATACTCTATTATCTATCAATTTCCCCAAATTAAATCAAAATTCACAACTTGATTTACTAAACAATATACCATAATAAAATAAATTTATAATAATGTGAATTCATCACTCATAATCCTCTATCTTCCATATTAAGAAACCCTATGTTCATGATCATTACACCATGCTCTATTAGAGTAAGCATCCAATAATTATCCCAAAATCACTAAAAACCATCGAGTAATAAAATATAATAATATAATATGGGGAATGGGAGATATAATTCCTCAATAAAATATATAATAACCTCCAAAGTCACCCATATTCAAGTGGTTTTTAATTTGGAATAGGGAGGGGATGATCTAGAATATATATCCCTCCCTAGAACCACATATTTTCTAAACAATATGAGTATGAAAATATGGTTTTCCACCTATCTAAATACTAGAAAAAATACCTAGGGAACCATGACTACTTCCACAAGGTACCTGATTTACTCAACCAAGAGGCCACCAACTTTAACACGCCACTGGGTACTCGGAAAACTACTCCTAGTGGTAGGTGACCAGAATTCATCACCACTATGAACTCATTGAGTACTTGATCCACCACCATTGAGTACCCAGTGGTGTCAAAAAAACATGGATGAAACACCACCCTCCTCTAACCCTTTCCTAAACCCCTAAAACACCTCTCAAAACACTATATACATCCAAAAACATCCAGATATCCATGATTAACAATCAAGGATTCATTTTGAATCCAAGACATTAATATTATCCAATAACAATCCCTTGAAAATTCAAATCCCCTATGAATTAATTGACCCATGATGATTTTGGTCATTATATATTAATATTGTTTATTAGAACAATCACTGTGTAGGAGAATATATATAAGGTAAAATTGATTTTAAAATGGTTGATCATATATTAAAGGTTCCAATAATCATAATCTAGTTATAGGTGATAAAATGTTGAATTTTGGGTTTGTTATCATGTGTTTCACCATGTTATTCAACTATTGAGTCAGAAAAAGATAGAAAAGTTAGGTAAAATAACTCTTAAGTTCATAAAACCATTTAATATCTTCAAATATGTTAGTGAAAGAACCTAAATATTGGATATAACTCCCCATTTAAATTCCATGCATAATATCTTTCATATATCATAACTAAATAGATATGTACTAGATTGTACTAATGTAATCAAGTTTGATGATAGAGATTTGAAAGTTGATAGCTTCAATAGGTAGAAACTATTTTTTATTATCAAAAAGAGTGGAAAATCCATGAATGGATAATTCTTTCTATTAGTTTATGAATAGTGGTAGTATGGTCATATTTGATATGAAACTTGGGAGTGTGAAGATGAGGTTAAATTCCAATGGTATAAGATGTTCGTGTTGGAATCATAATGATTCTTATCGAGGATGAGAAGCTTTATAGTGGGTATTTTATAATGACCCACATCATTCATGTTAGTAAATTTCCATTATTTTTATCTATTTCAAAGTTAAATTGGTAAATTTATAGTTTAAAATATTTTATATGAGGAGTAGAATGGATAAATGTGGAAAGGAGATAAACTCTAGTATAATATTAGTATCGGGTGACCAATGTCTTAGTAACAGGTACCTTCCTGACCCTCTCTAAAATATCTCCCTTCCATTTTCCTCTCTCTATAGTATATAAATTCCTTCCTAAGAGAATACAAGACACCTGGGATATGATGGATATATAGATATGTGTGTGAGAGTGATTTATTACCCTCATATATCAAATTTACAGTTCTTTCTAGTTTGTATTCTAAACATGGATATAAGTAAATAAGGATGGTTTCATTATAGATTTGTGAACACATGGAAACTAACAACTGATGTAGACCACCCAAGGTAGAAATTTTTATTTCATTTATTCAATTTTATGATAAAATATTTAATTTTATATATTTTCTTTCCTATATGGAACTAATACATTATAAATATGGTATTATAATGTATAGGTAGGGTGAAATTGGTTACCTCTTACCCGATATGATGTAATTATAACCTATATGTATTCACTATGATGCATATAGATATTATTATCATTTGGGCAAAAATCCCTCAAGGTATCATTGAAGCATTTTTTAGGTGATTTTGTTTGTTGACAAAGTGGACATATGTGCTGTGATTGTTGACAAAGCAAACCATGACATACAAATTTGTTGACAAAGGGGATTTCATGGTGGCATGTCAAGTTCAAGGGTTGTGGCTAATGATCCATGTTTGATTCAAGAATATTGACAAAGTAATGGATGATCTGGAAGTGGTACAAAAAGAGCAGATTCAAGGTGGTGCCATTTTCCAGTGTTTGCCAAATTTTTGGGACTAAAAATCGACAAATGGAGAAAAGTGGTTTTTCGAAAAGGTACTTGCGCACCGTTATCTTGAATGAAAGGAAACCTATGCGCCATATTTTATTTCAAGATCAGAAGATCAAAATATGTAAAAGGGAAAAGGGGAGCCCAAGTTTTAGGGTTGGTCGCGCAAGTGACCTACGCGACAGAGACTTGCGCGTTGAAACTTTCACGCCGAGGGGAGACTTGCGCGCCATTGCATAGGGTGTTCAAATGCCTATAAATAAAGGTTGAACCCTCCTCATTCTGTATGAGTTCAACACTTAGATAAAATCAGATCTCCCGTCACGCAGGTGTGGTGGTCACGCAAGTGGTGTGTGGTCACACAAGTAGAAGTTGCGCACCAAGTGATAGTTGCACGCCTAAGGTGATTTGGGCGAGGAAGGAAGTGAGTCACCCATGTTTTGAGTTGAAGAATGAGGTTTCACGCAAGTGGTTTGGTGACACTTGTGCGCCATGTTTTGAAGAAGCGCGATAGTTTATGGTTGCGCGCCAATATTGGTTTGGGTGTAAAAGGGAGTGAGTCGTGCAAGTTTGGACTTGTAGAAGCTTGGGTCACGCAAGTGGTTGAGGTGGACTTACATTCCAGTTATAACTTGTGTGCCAATACTTGTCCACCGGCTTAGAGAAGGGCGCCGGGTAAGGTTGATTCACAGCAGCGATTCAGGGTTGTGTGAAAGCTAGAAGATTGTCTGATACCTTCGGTGCAAAGTGAGATTCATCTACGAGTGAAAGGTGGACTTCAACAAAGCGTATACATACAATAGAGGATGCATTCATTAGTGATAATTAAGAGACCTATAGGTCTATAAACTGTGAGTGTATCCTTTCCAGAGCAATGATCAAAGGAAGAGGAAGAAGGTGATCCTCTCCATCAGCAGTGAGCCAGAGAGAGAGAGAGACAGGGAGTGACCCTTGAGAAAGCAGTGAGTTGACCCTAAACATTGTAAAGGCAGTGAGCCTAGGAATAGAAGTGATCTATCCCAAAATTTGTAAACAGAAATGTTCTTTTATTGGATTTGGTACATCATCACATCATAGATGTATGATCCTTGGACGTAGCCCATTGAGGGTGAACCAAGTAAAAATTGGTGTGTCATGTGCATGCTTTAGTTTCTGTTTATACTTTGTTGCAGGAAAGAGAGAGAAAGGAGTATTTCTTAACAGCGAGACAAGATCAATAGGGGAAGTTGTTTTAATCTGTCATACCCTAATTCACCCCCCCCCCCCCCCTCTCAGGGTATCTAACCCAGTGGACCTAACAATTGGTATTAGAGAGAATGGTTTATATTAGTGGTTCTCTCTTAAATGAAGGTCACCAATCATAAAGGGATTCCGATCTTTGACGGGAACAATTTTCAGCAATGGAAGAATCAAAATCAACACTACTTCCGATCTTTGGGAATGGATGTATTCACAGCAGCAATGCATGGTATAACAACTGACATCAACAGTGGGGCATTATCGGAAGCTGAGCGAAGAGAATTGGATTCTGACACCAAGGGAATAAATGCTTTAGGGGGAGCCCTATCCAATTCCATCTATATGAAGGTGATGTCATGTAAAACATCACATTCCATGTGGGAAAAGCTTATGAATGTATTTTAAGGAGATACAAAGGTAAGAGAGGCAAAGCTATAAGTTCTATAAAATAAGTATGAAGATCTGAAAATGAACCCGAATGAGTCTATTGATGCATTCTTTGACAGGGTAAATATTGTTGTGGAAGATATGTGAGGTCTTGGTGAAGTCATTGAAGACAAAAAAATGTTAAAGCGCATATTGAGGAAACTTCCACCTTGGTTCAATCTGAAAGTTTCAGTTCTAGAAGATAAAGATCCAAAAGAGCTGACACTGAACAATTTTCATAGTACCTTGGTTGCATATGAAATGAGGAACAATGATAACGAGGTTGTGGAAAGGGGGAAATCCAAAGAGGTGGCATTCAAGGCCATGAAGAAGTTCATCATTGAAGACTCTTATGAAGAATAAGAGACAGATGAGGTGATGTCATTCCTCTCCTCAAACCTTCAAATAGGAAAAGAAATGTTTAAAGGGAAGCTTCCACTTTTTTGCTTTAGATGTGGAAAAGTTGGTCATCTTGCCGCAAGGTGCCCCAAAAAGTTTCAAGAAAAAAATTATGAAGATGAAGTTTAAATTCCCAAGAATAAATCATTAGCCTATGTAAAAGGGAAGAAGCAGTTCAAGATAAATTTATTCAAGAAGAAGAATATTATTTCACAAGAAATAGACAGTTCAGATGAGTCTGAGGTTGAAGAGGTGGAGGATATTGAAAATTGCAAAGATTTTGGAGAAAATTCTATGGTGGTTGTTGTCGGTAGTGCTCAAGAAAAGGAAGAAACCGACATTGATGAAGAAGAAGAAATTGAAGGGATAATTGACATGGAAGCTGAATTAGAATCCTCTCTTGAAGAGATAGATGTTTGGAGATCAAAAACAAAGAAAGCCAACAAGGTTGTACATGATGCCAAACTCTACATGCAACAGAAGGAAGAAGAGAAGTCTGAGCTAGTGAAAGAAATAAAAAACCTTAAGTCTTCCAGGCCAGAGAGCACAGAAAAGGTTGATGAGAATAAACTTAATATTGGATAACAGAAAAGGGAGACCGATGGCTTGAATAGAAAAGTGAAAGATCGCATCAAGCATATCGAAGATCTTGAAGAGGAAGTTGTTGTTCTATGGAGAAAAGTTAAATACCAGGAAAAACATTTGATTCCCAACACATTCTTGGGAAAGAAGGTAATTCTGAAGACTGAAAAGATGAAAGAGGATCCTAGTAGTTCAGCAGGAAAGAAGTAGCAATTGAGCTCAGACGTTAAGGCTGATTCAGGGCTTGATCAGAAGCAAAAATCTGTGACAATTGAAGTCAGACTGCTAGCACCCATCCCAAGATTGAAGGTTGATTTAGGCACAAATAATAATCAAAATATTCTAAGATCCCAAGGGTAAAATCGTAGTGCTGAAGTAACATGAAGGAATTCACCTTATATCATGTGTTATTTTTGTGGAAAGATGGGACATTCACAGTATGTGTGTTCCATAGCCAAGAGATATCAAATAGAACAAGAACAAAGGTGGCAACCAAATAGAGAACGATTTTCTAGAACATCCTTTAAAGGTAACTGTTTTTGGTGAGGAGGATTTGGGCACATGGCTAGATATTGCACATCAATAATATAGAGGAGTGTGACAAAACAAAACTCAAGCGGTTATAAGCAACAAATTAAGGAATCGACAAGTGAGATGAAAACACAAAATCAGTTTGCAGCACTACAAGATGAAGCTAGTCCATCACACTTTAAGGAAGATCAAGTTCTTCAAACCACACTGAGTGTGAAGTCGAAGACAAGGATCAAAAACAAGAAGAATGAGAAGGCAATAGTTGTGGAAATTTCCCTTAAAGATTCAGATCGTTTAGGAGTATGGATCCTTAACAGTAGTTGCACATCCCATATGATAGGGAACAAGGATCTCATTACAGGCATAAAAATATGACAAAGAAGGATTTTTCAAGTTTGGGAACGATGAAGGGCTGAATATTGTTGGTTCTAAAAAGGATAAATTTGGGGGAAAAGAAATGAGACGTTCTTATGTCTTGGTAGTAGAGGGTCTTAGTCATAACTTGCTCAGTGTATGTCAACTATGTGACTCTGGGCACTCTATCCAATTTACCAAGAAGATGTGTGTTGTGAAAGGAAAAGATGGAGTAGTTGTTCTACAGGGAAAAAGGACAAAGGTAAATCTTTACCTTGTAAGTGGGGAAGAAGATACGTACCTTTTATCCAGAGAGGAAGAAAACCAGTCATGGCATAAGCGTCTTGGTCATCTATGCCAACCATCCATGGAAGATCTGGTAAAGTGTGATTCTACTAGAGACCTTCCCAAACTATCACGTGATCGTACTCATACATATTATGCTTTCCAACAAGGGAAGATCATCAGAAAGACATATAGGCCAAAGGAACAGAAATCAACCAGAGTGCTCGAATTGGTGCATGCTGATGTATGTGGACCTATCTCACCACGAGCTAAAAAAGGGAAAAGGTACTATGTCTTTTTAATTGATGATTATAGCATAATGGATTGGTTATTTTTCATTACCCATAAGTCAGAGGTGTTTAGTTGCATAAAGTAGTATAGGAGGGAATCAGAAAGGATGCTTGGGAATAAAATTCTAAAGTTTCATACTGATAACGGTACATAATTCACAAACAGTCAAGTTGAAGACTATCTCAAGAAACACAGGATAAAGCATCAAGTTTCATCAGTGAGAACTCCCCAATAGAATGGAGTGGTTGAAAGGATAAATCAGATCATCAACAACATGTCCAGAATGATTCTTATTGAAAAGGACCTATGAGAGAAATTTTGGAAGGAAGCAGTTTTGACATCGGACTATATTTCGAACAGGTCTCTGTTGTGTCCGAAAGAAGGGAAGACTCCATATGAAATGTGATACGGAAAGAAGCCAATGTTGAAATACTTTCAAATATTTGGAAGTAAGTGCTTCATTCTCAACAAATAAATCACAGGAAGTTTGAGTCATGAGGAGATGAGGGGATATTCCTTGGCTACTCAGGGAATAGAAAATTATATAAATGCTTCAACAAAAGGTTGGGAAAAATTATTGAGAGAAATGATATCACTATAGTTGAGAATGAACAGAATACTCAACGACCCAGTGAACAGTTTTTGGATAAAAGTGATGAGAATTTAAGCAACACAGGGGGATTAGAAGTGGTAGAGGATAACTCAGAAGAAGATACTGATGATGAGCAAGAGGAAAAAAAATCTGAATCTTCTAATAAGACAAACCATCGATCTAAAATTGATGGGAAAAATATCATTAGTGATCAAACATCTCCAGTTCAGACTCGAAGAATGAAATCATTATAGAAAACATCGTTTTTATCTCAAGTGGATCCAAAAAAAATTTCTGATGCAGCTGAAGATGAGTACTGGGTTAAGGCTATGAATGAAGAATTAGATCAGATTGAGAAGAATCATACGTGGGAGATTGTTTTGAGGCCAGCAGATAAGAACGTCATTGGGACTAAATGGGTCTTTTCGCAACAAGATGAAAGAAGATGGAACGATGATTTGAAACAAAGCATGACTGGTGTGCAAAGGATACTCCCAAATAGAGGGTATTGATGTTGATGAGACATTTTCACCAGTTTCAAGGCTGGAGACAATTAGATTATTTTTAGCCATAGTAGTGCAAAGAAAGTTCAAAGTGTTCCAGATGGATGTCAAATCTACATTTCTAAATGGGGTTCTACAAGAAGAGGTGTACATTGAGCATCTAGATGGTTTTCTCGTTCATGAAGATGCGAATAAAGAATTTCTACTGAAGAAAGCACTATATGGGTTGAAATAAGCACCAAGAGCATGATACTCAAGGCTGGATCAGTATTTGAAGAAACATGGCTTTCAACGTGGTGGAGTTGATTACAATATCTACTTCAACAACAATAGTAATCAAAGGATGATGGTGCTGGTTTATGTCGATGACATAATATTTGGTGGATCAGATGAAGCTCAGTGCAGACAGTTTTTCGATTTTATGAAAACTGAGTTTGAAATGCCAATGATTGGAGAGTTAACATTTTTCCTTAGTCTAAAGGTGACACAAGGAAGGAATGGAACATTCATTTCTCAATCCAAATATGCCAAGGATGTTTTAAAAAGATTTGGAATGGAAAATTACAAGGAGATGAAGACTTCGGTTGCTACCCAGATGAAACTGTCTAAAGATGAGGATGGAAAGGCAGTTAATATCATTGAATATAGGCAGATTATCAGCAGTTTACTATACCTAACAGAAAAAATACCTGATCTTGTTTTCTTCACATGCCAAGAATCATGTTACCAAAGCAATCCAAAATAAATCCACATGCTCACAGTGAAAATAATACTTCGGTATATCAAAGGCACCATGGATTTCAGTCTGATGTATAATGAAAAATCTCAATCAGTGTTATTGGGTTACATAGATGCAAATTGGGCCAGATCAGCAGATGACAGAAAATCAACATCAGGAGGTGCATTCTATCTTGGTGGACTATGGATTGCTTGGTTAAGCAAGAAGCAGGATTGCATTTCATTAAGCACCTCAGAAGCTGAGTATATTTCGGCCACTCAATCTTGCACAGAGTTATTATGGATGAAGTAGTAACTTGAAGATATGGGAGTTTAAGTGAAGTATCCTATCGGAATCCAGTGTGATAACTCAAGTGTCATCAATATTATCAAAAATCCAGTTAATCACTCGAGGACAAAGCACATTGAGATAAAATATCATTTCATCATGGAGAAGGTTCAACAAGGGAATGTGAAGTTGGATTATGTGCCTACAAAGCTACAGGTTGCAGGTATTCTGAAAAAGGCCTTACCCAAGGAAGCGTTTGAGAGGCATCGATTGGCTCTGGGAGATTAGTCGACTCCCCACACTTGAAAGAGTGTGGATGTGGAACCCCCTCTCCCTGAGGTATGATGTTTTTTTCCCAAATGTGTTGATATTTTTTCTCTACTCTTTCAAACTGCAAAGGAGTGACCTTTGGGTTCGTTGACAAAGGGGGAGAAAATAGTGATTGTTCAAGGGGGAGATGGTGTGGCAATTTGATAAATCATGATTGATATGGGGAGAAGCTGACAGGTGGAGCATCGAGATAGGGGGAGTGTAATGAGATAGGGGGAGAATATTAAATCTGACGATGCTAGGAGTGTCCGATCAAATAATAGATATCACGACAGCTGGGGATCTTGATAAAAGTAGAAGAGTGGTGTTGAAATGCGGTAAGAATATTTCCAAAAATTGGTATCAGTTTTTTGTCAACAATGGGTGTCATATTTGAAGTGATTCATTGATGAACTTTTCATTTACTCTGGTTTCTCACGCCGAGCATTGCTCATGTGGTCTTAGAGTATGTGTTGAGTAAATCCTTAATCGCTATCGGAATCACAATAGGTGAATGGTGGATGAAGAATTAACAATGTATCTTTTTATGTAAGAGTCTTCAACAAACCCAAAGGGGGAGATTGTTGGGTAAAAATCCCTCAAGGTATCATTGAATCATTTTTTAGGTGATTGTGTTTGTTGACAAAGTGGACATATGTGTTGTTATTGTTGACAAAGCAAACCATGATATAAATTTTTTTGAAAAATGGGGATTTCATGGTGGCATGTCAAGTTCAAGGTCTATGGTTAAAAATCCATGTTTGATTCAAGAACTTCGACAAAGTAATGGATGATCTAGAAGTGGTACAAAAAGAGCAGATACAAGGTGGCGTTGTTTTCCAGTGTTTGCCAAATTTTTGGGACTGAAAATCCACAAATGGAGAAAAGTGGTTTTTTGAAAAGGTACTTGCACACCGTTGTCTTGAAAGATAGGAAACTTGCACACCATATGTTTTTCAAGATCAGAATATCAAAATATGGCAAAGGGAAAAGGGGCGCCCAAGTTTTAGGGTTGGTCGCGCAAGTGACCTGCGCGGCAGAGACTTTTGCGCCGAAACTTTCACGCCGAGGGGAGACTTGCACGCCATCATGTAGGGTGTCCAAATGCCTATAAATAGAGGTTGACCCCTCCTCATTATGTATGATTTAAACACTTAGAGAAAATCAGAGCTCCCGTCACGCAGTTGTGGTGGTCGCGCAAGTTGTGTGTGGTCGCGCAAGTAGAAGATTCACGCCAAGTGATAGTTTCACGCCTAAAGTGGTTTGGGTGAGGAAGGAAGTGAGTCTCCCAAGTTTTTAGTTGAATAAGGAGGTGTCGCACACATGGTTTGGTGACACATGCGCGCCAAGTTTTGAAGAAGCGCGATAGTTGATGGTTGCGCGCCAATATTGGTTTGGGTGTAAAAGGGAGTGAGTCGCGCAAGTTTGGAGTTGTAGAATCTTGTGTCGTGCAAGTGGTTGAGGTGGACTTGCATTCCATTTATAACTTGTGTGTCGATACTTGCACGCCGGCTTAGAGATGGGCGCCAGGTAAGGTTGATTCACGGCAGTGATTCAGGGCTGTGTGAAAGCGAGAAGATTGCCCAATACCTTTGGTGAAAAGTGAGATTCATCTATGGGTGAAAGGTGGACTTCAATAGAGCATCTATATACAACATAGGATGCATTCATTAGTGATAATGAAGATACCTACAGGTCTATAAACTGTGAGTGGATACTTTCCAGAGTAGTGAGCAAAGGAAGAGGAAGAAGGTGATCCTCTCCATTGGTAGTGATCCAGAGAGAGAGAGACAGGGAGTGACCCTTGGGAAAGCAGTGAGATGACCCTAAACATTGTAAAGGAAGTGAGCCTGGGAATAGAAGTGATTTATCCCAAACTTTGTAAACAACAGTGCGCTTTTAGTGGATTTGGTACATCGGCACATCGCTGGTGTATTCTCCTTGGATATAGCCAAGTGAGGGTGAACCAAGTAAAAATCGTTGTGTCCTGTGCATGCTTTAGTTTCTATTTATACTTTGTTGCAAGAAAGAGATAGAAGGGAGTCTTGCTTAACAGTGAGATAAGATCAATAGGGGTAGTTGTTTTAATCTGTCATACCCTGATTCACCCCCCCCCCCCACTCTCAGGGTATCTAACCTAGTGGACCTAACATTATCTTTGATCTAGGTAATACAAATTCTATAATACATGATGGTTTTATGGTCATGGAGGTGGATGTATCGGGTATTTTTATAGCTAGTGAAGAATGGTTTGGTTGAACTAAATAATGAAATTTTTATATATTTATTTTTTATTATTCTATCTATGGATATCACTTTATATATGAAATTTATATAGTTTCTTTCTCTACATCACATGTATATTCCCAATTACAACTCTGGAAATATATTATATCTATTGTTACTTTTTATTTAATGGGAATTTCATGTATATATAGGGATATGAGTTCTAATTAGTGATTAGTAACAGATTATGAGGGTAAATTGCTTCTTACATTGTCTTTTTCATCCCTCAATATTTACTCTATCCTCCGGTTGTTAGTAATTACTTCAATGGTGTTTTAGAAATTAATTTCTAACCTTATAATTTGAACATGGTTGTTATAGTTAATGTTTTTGTTCAATTATAATGATGATGATAATTATGGTACAAATGGTGGATGTTGATAACATGATCATAAACATGTGAAATATTCTATAAAATTTGATGAATTTCATGAGATAAGTTTTAATGAAAACAAATGATAATTGATATGTTTTTGAATATTTCTTGTTGTAAAATCAAAAACCATATTGTGTTTGATGATATTTGGTTCGGTTTATCCCTTTATTTATAAAAATGATCTGAGTTTTTGTAGTGGTAGATATAGAAGCATTTGATTATTTCACTACCCAACATGACCCAAAAACTAATGGTGGTTTAACCCTTGTTTCTTTCATGGGGATGAAAAATATAAATACTCATTGAAATAATCCTTGTTTTGATAGAATTTTTTCTAAATAAAGAAACCATGTCATTTTTTAAAAGTGAAGTAATGATCATGTTAAAGTAAATATAATGATGAAAAATGTTTCATCGCCTATTTTAAATGAAAAATTAAACCATTTCATACCACTTATTAGGGTTCTTGTAAAAATAACAAGGTGCTAGTGGATTCAAGTGATAATTTTGATGTTTTTTAGAAAATTTAGAGAAAATGTTATGATACCACTATATCATGGGGTTAAGGCAACTCCATCATGGTACATGGAATATGGGAAATTAAAAATAAAGGAAATGAGTGAAAAATAAAAGTTATAATTATTTTAAGGATATGGTGTTTAGAGTCAAAGCCTTGAAGAAAACATTATTCCATGGTTAGGAAGGCCACATTGTGGTTTTTAAGAATTTTGTGTGTTTAATATATGTGAATATCTCTTTATGTATTTGAAGATATCAATTTTATTTTTAAGATATTTACATCAATTTTATGGTGTAATTCAATAAAGATTCAACCAAAATTAAAATTCTAAATGATTGAGGAATATATGGTTTATATATAGATACCAAAATTATCAATAATTTTTGTTCTATAATATGATAGATCTAAGGTTTATAAATTTATATAAAAGTTTATATATATTGTACTTAAAAAAGATCGTGAATTCACGGATAATTCATTTAATGAAGACAAGATAGTTTTGGTAATTATTATACCATATTTAAAAAGGAATATAAAGAAGAATATATATATATCATATTATAAATCCATATTGAATATCTATTTTAGTAAGTTGATATAGGTTTTATGGGGATGTTCATACTCTATTTATGAAGGAAGTGGAGTATAATTTGATCAAGTAGAAACTTTTCAAACTCATTGAAAAACAATGATGCAATTACTCATATCATTATAAATGAAATTTTTCTAAGTAATTATTTTCTTGATTAAGATTCTTGGATATGGGGATGGTTGAAGATACCTTATGAAGTGAATTGATATAAAATGAGTTAAAAAGATCTAAATTAAGGCTTGTTAAATATATAATTTTCAATGAAACATTAAATTTACGATATTTATTTTATTTAAATTTTGTTTACATAAGTGTATTTTAATTGTTTTCTTTGTTAGAGGGTTTAGTGCAGGTTTTGAGTTGGTAGTTTGGGATGGAATTATATTGTAAGAAAATGGTCACTCTATAATAGGAGGTGTTGTAATGTGATGTTATTCTATTTAAAATTTCAATTTTTGGATTTTGAGGAGGTCTTAATAAAATAGGGAAGTTGTCCCTTGAGGAAATGGGTCATGCTATAAAGGGTGAATATGGTTTTAGGGTTCTAATCTAGAAATGGGTATTACACCAAGAAAAATATGCTCATGCTATAGTATGACCCTTGTACTAAGGATTTGTGTCGTGATAAATGGGGTCACACCACAGTATCCCTGACTAGGTTTTGTATATGATTTTGTTAAGTTAATTGGAGAGGATAAATCTTATAAAATGTATAATTCTACTTCACTAACCCGAGTATGACTGAAGCCTCATCTCAAGCTCCCTCTTGGAATTTTAATTCTCTCCAACCCTCATCTATTTCTTACTTGAAGCATTATTATTTTTGTTAGATCCCCTTTAGTATGGATAACAATGTTTATTCCCTAAGTGTTAATTCCTCATCTAAATCTTCTTTCCACATATGAAATAATTATTTTAATGGTTTTGTGTCACATTTTTGGGATTCAGTGGATTGAGATTAGATTATATGGTATCCTTCTATAATTTTCCTCTTCATCGATTGAGGTAATAAGTCCATACCATGTTATGACGTCTGTATATAATTACATGGGATTTCATGCTTGTGTGTGTGTTGCAAGGAAATTTATATTCCAAAAAGAGTTAAAGTTCCATATAGGTTGATAATGATGTAATTTATCTTAAAAAGTGGTGTTATAGGTTTTATGATATATGGGTAACATAACAATAGTATTTTGGTTGATCAAGAATAGGTTTTTCATTATTTTTTATGCTTAGAGTGATCTATTGATTATTTTTGTGTGTATCTATATAGTGAGGAATGACTTTTGAGTTTGGGTTTTATTCATTTGAAATTATGAAGAGGTTGGGTTATTATAATGGCCACCTAGGATGGTTGTAATTTTTTATTTTAGGATCTATTGTATTATTTGTGGTTAGAACTTGACCAGTCAGGTGTGATAGTTGGGGTGGTTAATGTGATCTCTAGATATGGGAACTTAGCCAGTCTAGTTTAATGGTTTGGATTTTGTGACTGTTTTGATTTTTTAAACCCTCCTCTTTCATATTTCTATTTGGGAGACCAAACAATGGGACCTCACCTTGAGCGTTAGTGTCTATTTTAATCATGTGGGAGGTCAGCTTCATTATTACCTCCTAAAACAACTTTCTTGTTTGACCAATTTATGTAGGATATAACCATGGATCATGTTCCAAAAACTAAGGTTAATTTGGATCACCAGGTAGTTGTCTATATTATTCCATCCTCAAATCACTTCATATATGCCAATAATAATTCCATGGTATGAGATGATACTATTATTTCATGGATTGGATAAAGCTAGTATGGTTGGGGTTAATATTGTATTTTTTATTGCATGATGAACCAACATGGGTGAATTTTTGTTTCAATTTTTATTTCATTTCAGTTTATTTGTTAAAAAATATACAATTTGATGAGTAATTTAGTTCACATAAAGACTTTTTTTTCATGGATATAGGTAAAATTAATACATCTATGATTGGAATCTGATCTAGAGAAGGTGGTTTAGGATAACGAAAATATCAATATATTCTCTAGGATTTTTCACATGAATTCTATCACTCTTTTATTATTTATTTATTATATATGTTGATCCTTTTCCTATGGGGATCATTTTTTTACTACAGATGTATGATATAGGTACAATTGGATATTATATAGGATGTTGTTCATATAGTTGTACTATACTTGTAATTACATACTACTTTATTAGTTATTATTTATGCTTCAACTATTGTTATTATATTTACATAGCATGATTAGCAATGGAATATTTTATGGTTTAGGAACTTTTAACCATTGAATAACCTATTGCATATGAGGAGTTATGCATAATGTCTTTTGGTGCTCCAGATCAGAACTAGTGAATCAATTTTGGGAATAACAAAATGGTATCATATATTTAAATTATATTATTTATTATTTGGGGCTCAGTATACTAGATATAGGATTTTTTGGACTTGGGTAAAAAAAATTCAATGTGTCTGGATAACACGACTATATTGGACACTCAATTTTCTAGGGTAGTGGGATTGTAATTATTGGTTGTGAGGCTATGGTTTCATTGTTTTTCTTCAAGTAATTTTATAAAATTCATAGTTTTTTTATTTTTTCTCTTTCCCAAGGTGGTGAGGTATTTCAAGTACATGCATCATGTTGAATTTTTGGTTCACATGTTAGGTGTCTAGATATATGTGGCTACAATGTTTTCTAAAAAATATGTTTTAAATTAGTTTAATGTAATTAATAATCTATAGGTGGTTTCCAAACTACATTATTAGTATCATCTAATTAATTAAAACATAGAGTTTTCTGTGTTTACAACTTGATATAACTATGATGTATGCATAGGTATAATAAATATTATCTTTTGGATAGGTTGGTAGTGTATTATGGTATTCTAGTGTCTCCTTTAATATAACCATAAGGTGAATTTATGAAGGTAGATAGTGAGTATAGGTGAGATTTTTTTCATGTTCTATTGTTTATACTTAAATTTCATATGATTTACAATTTTAGATGAGTTTCTCAATATATGTTTGGAATTTTTGAAAAATGAAAATTCAATGATGTCCCATGTGATGAGATCAACAAAGAGTATGCCACTATTGAGTAGGGGATGAATTAGTGGTTGCTAAAACAGCAACTCTGAAGAAATTTTTTTACATAATTGATTATTGTGATTGGACATTATATGTGATAAAGAGATAATGAGAGATAGAGAGAGAAGGAACACACATGGAACATTAGTCTTTACATAGTTTACTCGCTCTTATTATTTGGTGACTAATCCTAGGTGAACAAAGTTTGTGATAAAGCTATGCATATTCTTATATTATATCATCAAGAAAAAAATAGATTTCTAATATATTCCTGAAATAAGATTGTAATAAATAAATAAATCTATCCACAAGATGATCAATCTTCACTTCCCAGCCTCAAGTGCCTCAATAATTCAGATCTTATTTAAACCCTTACTCATTTCATCAATCCAAGACAATGACTCTCTAGATTATGTGTTTGGATATAATATAATTTATCTCTATTTTTTCATTATCAATTGTGTGAAACAAATAATTTATTTGTAGCTATAACCCCATCATGACATCAAGGATCTGGAAATTCCTATTTTGAGTGTAAGATCATCTAGATGCTATTTTATCACCAATATTTTCTCTCTATCAAGATATTTCCTTCAATCCATTTTAGTTATAGAAATCTATATTGACATTTAATTCCCCAATATAGTCAATACTGCCACACAATAAAGGTCATCAACCTTGACTAAAATTTTTCACTAAAACACCAATTTTGGTTCAGCTTCTTTTTTTCAATCTATACTCCACCATGACATTTTTATAGATCAACCACAACATAATAATCTTAATATCTAGACTGAAATGACCTGATTATATGACCATATTTCTATAAACAACTGAACATGGTAAATATTTACTTCTCTAACAGGGTTAGACACATTTGTTTCCCTCTCGGTTCCCTATGGACACTCCGTAAGTATTTTCTTAAGCCTTAATGTCTAAGATTCAAAAATATGCCCATAATAAATTTGGGATATTTTACTAACCATCATGTTAGAATTATTAAATGAAATTTATATTTTAGGCCTTAATTTGGTCTGCCATAAAACTATCAACAGAGAATTATTTCTCCTTTAGAAATTTCACCTTATACAAGTTATGATGGCATATCTATAAAACTGAAATAGAATACTAAAATATTAATTACAAATTGAATCCTTTAGTAGATATTTTTTCTCATTATCTATAACCATTTAAAAGGATCTCCATGACGTATATAATGCTTCAACAAAATTTCTTCATTAAATTCCCTTTAACTCGACTCTAAATTACTTATCAATTATTCATGATCATGTTGTCAAAAAATACATTATAAAAACACCACCATAACCCATAAATGAATTTCCTCAGGAAATAAATCATAAAATCACTCCATTGTTAAGGTTATTTGAACACCACATTATAGGTTAAAATGGTGTTTATGAGAGTTCTCTAACCCTATTTTCAAGATAAATGCTATATTGACCATGTCCCAATTAATAACAATCCATATATACCCATTTTTCTATTCACTTCCTGAGGGATATTCAATCACCAGGGTTCATTGACTCCCATATTCATTAAGGGAAATTTTATTCTCCCATTAGTTTTTATTGTAAATATATAATCCATTATGTAGACTCTTCTCCATGAATTATTTCTCAACTACACAAGTCCCCCTTAAAAAAACACCTCTTCTATTCTACCTTGTATATCTCATACAAAATTAAATATACTCCCTTAAAATATGTAAGAAGATATCCATTTTTATTCTCCCCCTTTTTCAATAAATGTAAATGAATGAAATATAAAAAAATAAATTAAAAATATTATTGATATTTTGGGAGTGAATTCACTCCAAAATACATTCTCATGTCTGGGAAAGAATAGTTTGATATATGATTTGTCAATATATTGGTAACTCATAGCTTAGTTAAAAAATAATCCAATGAAATCTCACCACATTACACCTTCTCAATGATGAAGTTGTACTTAATCTTAATATTATGTAACCTTGAATTTTGAATTGGATTATTTTGACAAGTTGGATTCAATTTTATAATCACAACCAATTAGAAATTGGTATGAAACACTCTCTCTCATGTCTTCAAGTTGTGACTTATTCTAAAGCATTTATTACATGGACTATGAAGAAAAAAACTACATTGTTTCCATTGATCTAAGATTGGATGAATTTTTTTTATTGGAGTTCCATGAAACACATCTTCCTCCAATAAAAAACCACATAAAGAAACATACTTACAATCACTAACATCTCCTTTCTAATACATATTAGTATAGATATAAACATGAAAATATATACAATTTTCATACATCAAGACTTAATCAATATTCCCTTTAATAAAACATGAGATATATTTCACTTATTCATAATTTTACTCCTTAGTATTTCTTTAGAATCATGCACATAACATAACAACAAACATGAATTCTAATATATATATATATTTTCAAGTAGAGTATTCCATCAATAATACTTTGAATCATTATTTGATCTAAGGTCTTTCCTTCTTCTTTAATGGAAAACTTTGTCCCATGTGTTATAAGGTTTGATACCTCTCTTGATCATTTTATTTAGAACATTATAAACAACTCATGAGAATAATTATCTTGAGAGACAATGATAGAACATGCTATATTTTTTCCATATAATTCAAAAAAATAATTTCTACAATCAAAAACATATCAAAGTTTTTCCTTATTTGGGAAGCAAAGTCCTCACTTGTCTCCTCCTTTTTATAAGAAAAAATTATTTCATTGACATATATAATCACAACATGTAAATTTATGTCTTCTCCCTTGAAATAAAAACTAGAATACATCATGACTTTCATGAACCCTGTGTTCCTTAAATTACATTCCATTTTTGAATACCATGCCCATGGTGATTTTAGGACCATATAAAGGCTTTTTTATCTTTAAAACTAGAGAACCATCACCATCAGAGGTAAAAAAAATTGTTTGTCTAATATAGACCTCTTACTCAAGTTCACCATTAAAAACCATTAATTTTATTTTCATTTATAGAACTAGGTAATTTATTTAAGAAAAAATGGAATGAAAAAATTTAATCATTTCTAGAATTCATAATCAAGAAAATATCATCAAAATAAATACCCTTAATTTAAGATTATCCAAGATGGGATTTATTTTATGAAACTTCAACTTTTTTAATTGAGTTAATTTTCAATAACAATTTTTTTCCCAATAGTATTATTGTATTTGGGATGGGACATGAATTACCAATTTTAATTATTCTCAATTTTAATCATATATTTTTTTCATCAATAAACTCTAAACCTTGTGTTTTAAATATTCTTTAACACTCCTTGTTTCAACTTTATAATTCTAGATAGTGTGATTGGAATTCCGAGATGATTTATATTTGATTAATTGATCCATTTTTTTATCCAAATGTTTATGCCTCTTATGAAATAGATAATTTTAATCCATGATCATATATCACTTATCATGATCATTAGAAATATAAAATAGATTTCCACTTATTCACCATCCCTTCATGATTATTTTGAAATATTTTCTACTTATAATGAACCATCCATTGCTTCAAGGTATCACCTAATTCCCATTGTTACAAATAATATAGACACTCAAGTGGTTTTTCTTCAACCCATCAATAAATAGAATATCACTGTATTTCTTCTTAACAATCTTAGGGATCTAACTCCTTTCACATTTAGTGATACAACATTACCAAAAGTTATATATCCTCAATCATACCTTTATATTTCCTTATAAAGAATAGTGTTTAAAAATATGCGTAGAGATGAACCACTATAAATTATAAAATGATTCTCATATTTTCTTAATTTATATAAAACCACAAAAATCATTTCCAAATCTTGATTACACCATCTATTAATAGATTTTTTAGTTATCCTTTTGATTTACTTGATTTGTTAGTATAATAAGACACTTTTTGGTAGTGTTTATGGGTTGATTTCACCACTAAAATGTTTCCTAAATAGAGTCATAGGTATTACAAACTTATAGCATCTATTTTGGATGTTCTCTCAATTGGCCTCTAGAATCTTTATGTTTTATAACCATTGATTTGTGAACTATTTTTTATGGAGGGTGTGATAAATTACATTTGAAAACATAAACCTTTTTCCCATACACTCCATAGAATCAAAACCTTTCTTCAAATAGAAATAATTTTGAGTAGAAAATATATTCTTGAATATCTTCTTGGTAATTTTCTTCCTAATTCAGTCTAATATTTAGTTATTTGACTTTCTCATGCTTAGACACTCTTACCTTTACCTTGTATTTTCTCTTATTCAAGTTCTAATTATTTTTATTCTACCATACCTTACTACACTTGAAAGTTTCAACAAAACATGTTTATGTTAAAAAGTTTTTATTCTCCTTATTTGGTTATGTAATGAAATTATTCAATTTTTTTGAGTACCTATTCCACTTAAGTTACATGATTCGGTCTC
Organism: Viscum album; assembly: GCA_963277665.1. NCBI lineage: Eukaryota > Viridiplantae > Streptophyta > Magnoliopsida > Santalales > Viscaceae > Viscum > Viscum album. The sequence goes on along the minus strand of OY728134.1, from coordinate 1,080,217,526 downwards.
AAATATCACAGTAAATGGTACCATTGAACAATAACCAAGACTCATTATATTAATAAAAACATTATATTTTAATTAAAAAAATTCATCAACATCCTTCAAAAGTAATTTAAACAGAACGGAACGGAATTTTATAAGGTAATGTTCGACATAAACTAACTTCAATTTAAAAGCATCGACCTCCTCATTTTATAAAATCAAATTTTTAGTGTTAATCTCAAGAATCTTATCTGTATGTTAAAGGATTGAATTTATATCTTCCATATTTTTAGTGAACCTGTAAAACCATAATATTCTAGAATATAACCCCTTTAAAATAAATTTAATTTCTTTAATAGCTTACATTACACGGAACATTATGTTCAAATGATTCATCATATACTATTAAAATATTTTTATTTAAAAATGACTGTTATAACCAAGATATTAATTTTGGTGGAATAAATAGGAATAGTAAAATATTTTAAAATTAATTGTGAATGCTTTAGATAAATAAAATATGTTGATAAATGATCACTTAATTTTTAGTAGGTTATTTATATTCTTCAAAAATATATCTTTTCTCAGAAAAATGATTTTTATTTATTTTTATAAATAAATAAAAAATAGTAATTTTTGAAACTTTTATAAAATGTATTTGAAAAAATAAAATTTATTTTGGGAATAAAAATATAAATTTTATCTTAGAGTGAATTTTTGATATTTTTCTGATGAGATTAATTTTTCAATGAATAATGACAAATACAGATTTTTATTGAAAAATCTCTTTTCATTTAGAGTATTTAAAATTTTAGAATTTGATGTAAAGTATTTTAAAATTAAAATCAGTTAAATTATATTATTATTAATCCAATTTAGATCATTGGAACCAATTTCATATAGAATTATGATATTCAAACCTTTTAAAATTGTAAAAACATTTTCTTTAGAAAACCAATTTTTTTACGCTTCTATGGGTTTAATTTAGAATTATATTATAACAATTATGTGAATTGAATTTTGTAAAATTGATTCCAAATTTTTAATTATTAAAATAATATTATATAATAATATCTACTTTTTTTCTTTCATAATAATTTGTAAAAATATAAAAAAACTAATTATCACAATAAAGGTTAAAACGGGTTTACCAAGGGTTAAACTAAAAATGTTAGTGTAAAAATGGCCTAAAACGTGGATAATTTATATTTTCTAGTCATATTTATACCCTCATAACCTTTGGATCTATTTTTATGTGTTTTTGGGATACCTTTCTATGAAATTGACCAATATAATAATTTATGTAAAGAAAATCAAAAAAATGTCACCCACCAGATATTAAATTTCAATTATGTTTTGAAATTGGGGAAAAATAATGTTTTGAATGAATATATTTTTTATAATAATGTATTTTTTTATGATAGTAATTTATTTATAATTTTTAGTAATTATATAATAACCTTAAATTCTTATGCAACATCGACACAATAATTACATAAATAATAAAAAATAAAATGAATGATTGTGAAAATGTTAAAGGTAATAAAAAAATATTTATTTTTTTTGTTCCATGAATTTTTTAGATAAATATAAAATTTTATAATTTTTTAAAAGAATATATTTTAATTCCACATTTTTCTTGATGTTTTAAAAGTAAAATTAAATGAATAGTGTCAAAATTGTTATTAATGTTTTTATAAGAAATAATATTTTATTAAAATATGTAAGATTAATTAAAATAGTATATTATTCCAATTTAATTATATATATTTAAGAATATAAATCATACTCTATTCATGGACCAATTTTCCTTTTTATGGTAATTCTAATGACCTCAAAATCGTAAAAACTTCATTATTGTTGTTAAAGGGTAAAACTTGGTTTTTTCATGTAATATGCACTTATGTTAAAATTAATTTTACAAAAACATATGATTTATATTTGTTATTTTTTTACATATTTTTAATAATTGGTTAAAAAATATCTAATATTTATCATTTAATTTCTAATCTTAAATGATAAATTATATGGGTTAAAAGCATATTTAGCAAGGTGAAAACTAAAATGGTAAAAGTAGGTATCTTAGAGGTTATGGGAATAACATGTTTAAAAAATCATTCCCTTTTTATTTTGAAAGTTTGGATAAAAATTATCTTCCATAAAATACATTATTTATCAATTTTGAGTAATTAGAGTTTGTAAATTAATTTATATTATTTTAATACTCTATGAAATTCAAAGAGTTCTCATCCCCTATATTATAAAAGGGAACCCCCTATTCTCTTTACCTCATGATTTTAAAACATATTGGTTTATAAAATACTTAAAAAATAATTAATTACATACCCATATAATATTTTCCTTAGTTTTATCCTAATTCCAACAAATGAATGGTTTTGGTGTAATCATAAAGAGGTTGTTTGAAGAAGAGTTGTTGTTCCAAGCAGAGTGTTTTTTTTAATTTTTTATACCACCTCATTAAAAAATTATTATATAATGATGATATAATAAAATAATTATATCCCATATACCTAGATTTTATTATGTTAATTTCATAACCTATATCCAACTCCTCTTCTATCCATTGGGAAACAAGTCAGTCGATCATGTGTACAGAGGACTATAGCCTCACAAACCGATGTAATTCTTATTACATCATCACCTATCATGGATGGATATAATTATGGATATAATTTGTGTGTTTATATATATTTCAATTTTAATTTATTTATACTTATATATTTATGATACAATATATACCTTCTTACCTTCTATTATGTGGTAATATGATAACACCACTCATGTGTACAGTGGACAACCACCATGTGAAGTGATGGGTTTCATTTTTCAAAAACAATTTACATGGAAGGTAATAAATATAAATTTAATTAATATATGTGATATATATGAAATTATAATTATTATTTAAATCTGAATTTTTATTTACCTTTATTTCATTCGATATGTTAAAAAAATGAAATATCATTAATTTATATGTATGGAGTACCGTCTTCATGAATGATGTAATTAATTTTTCTATACCTAAATTGTATAAATTATTTTAAATATATATATATATAATTAAAATATATTATGTTTATATCCTGATTAAAATTCTTTATATTATGTAAAATTAATAAAAATAAAATGATTGGAAATTCCAAAAAAAATCACATGAAAAAAAACAATTAATACCTAGAAATGACGATTTTAATAAGGAATTATTAATAAAAGGGTGTTGAAATACTATAATGGGATCATATATGATATTTTATGTATGTATATGAATATATAATATATGAATAATAAATTTAAATTGATTATTCATGAGGTTAGAGTGCTTTCAAATAAATAGGGCCTTGATGTAAGGGATTTTCATCTCATTTATTTTTGTGGGTTACATGCCATATTCACTACATGTTTCTTTTAGGTGATGTATATAATTCAAAGTAATATTTTTATGATTATTCTCATGGAAATTATGGAATATAAATAAACATATAAGGCTCTTTCTTTCTTAGAGATTACAATTTAAAAGCTAGAAAAGTGGTAATAGTTTTATATTACAATCACATCGTTGATCAAGATTTTTTATGATTAAGTTAAAATGTTGAAATATTATGATATAAGTTGAATGAAACTCATAAATTTTCTTATACCCTGGTTAATTCATGACAATACATGTTTTACCTTCATTTTTCTCTATTTATGTACTGAAGATACCAAAAGATTGTTTTAGGGGAAACTGACTTTATTGTTGTCTTTGGTGGAAAATTCTCTCTCTACCAAGTACATGTTTTATAAAAATGTTATGAAGAATGTTCTAGAAATTATGCAATAGTTGGTTCAATTAATTTTAACCTTGATTTAATTTTTAATTAATAGTTTAAAATGAATATTCTTTTTGTTTTTTGAATGAGTTCTTTTTTTAAATATTTACAGAAAATGTGAAATAAGTCCTTATTTTCTCATACACAACATGAGAAGAATTTACCAATGTCATGAACACTCGTTATTGAGGTTTCATTTAAAAGTTTTAAGATTTATTTTATAAACAACATATTCCAAAATATTTGAGATATTTTATGATTTTAAATACATGATTTAAATGATAAAATGGTAGTTTCTTTAGGAATGTTTTTAATGATATTTTAATGTCATTTCCATTCATAAAATACAATAACACTTGAGTTTACTAATACTTAATGAGGATATGATATAATGGTACTATATATATTATTTCTATATATGTTTTATGTTTATGATTATGATTATGGGATTTGTATGAATCCTTTTATTCTTCTATGGGTTCTGATCTGATGAAATGTTGAAATATTTATAAAATTCATTCCTTTTCCATGGGTTATGATTATAAAGAATTTTTTTGGAATTTAAATTAATGTGTTATGATTATAGGATGGTTGGGTCTATTAATTTCCTCCAATTAATTTTTTAATGATGGATAACTAATGATTTGACAATGTTATACATCAACCTGACTTCACGTTCACAATGTGATGTGTTGACTTGGTATTATGTCCATGAGGATATGTGTGGAACTGGTTTCAAGTTTATAAGGTTATAAGTGGATCTAGTTTCATGTTCATAAGGTTATGTGTGGATGTGGTTTTAGGTCAATAAGCTTATATGTGGACCTACTTTCATGTCCAAAATGTTATGCCAGGGCCTCGAATCATGTCCTTAACTTAATGGGTGAACCTGGTTCTATTTATACATGTTCACAATGTTATAAGTTTATGTTTTTTTCATATTCCTATGTCTATGTTATGCTCTCATGGCTTATGTTCATTTATTTACTTTATGATTCATGTCTTATAAACTACCAAGATTTATTCCACGACTCTGGGTTATGATCTATGGTATAAGGGTTTTGGTTTTTAAATGTTAATCCCATGTTATCATATCCTTATCCTGAAGCTATGACTAAGTGATCATTTATATCACCCTTCACTACAAAATATTTCACTTTTTCCAACGAGGAAATATCTGTTGGTAAAAGTTCATTTTCTGTTGGTAAAACGTTTTACCAATATATATATCCTTGTCACTAAACTGTTGGTAAAAACTTTGTCGCTAAATGTGTTTGCGACAGATAAAATAGTTCTGTTACAATACCAACAGATAATATATATGTTGGTTAAAGTGTTTAGCAACAAGTTCTGGTGAAAATTTTATTTGTTGGTAATAATATTACCAATATATAATATTTTTTTATAAATTACATTTAAATAAAAATTATAAATTTTTATTGCCTGTAAAATTTCATATTACATTTATTAATTTATTATATATAATAGATATGTTTTAATTATTAACCTAAAATGATTTTAACACATGCTCAAAATTAGAAAATAATTAATTATATTAATAATTAAATTCATTACAAACATAACATTTTGGATCCCCACCAGGATTGTTCCACAATTCTTGACAACCCTACCCCCCACACACACAGAGATCCCCCAAAACAGGATCAACCACCACAGTAACTCCAACCCATCATCGTTAGCGACTCCAGCACCAGCACCACGGCAACTCCAACCCATCATCATTAGCGACTCCAGCACCAGCAGCTCCAGCTCATCCATGTCAGCTCCAGCCTCACCCATCCATGCCAGCTCTAGCCTCATCCATGACAGCTCCAGTCTATGCCAGCTCCAGTCTATGTCAGCACATCCAACTCTAGCCCCATCCATGACAGATCCAACTCCAGCTCATCCATGCCAGCCCTAGTCTATGCCCCTCCAGGCGAGCTCCAGTCTATGCACAAACAGACGAGCAAATAACTCAAATGGAATTGAGAGAGGTACACATAAAAGTGATAGAAATATGCTTACACGATAGGGATAAAGGTAGCATCTACACAACATGGAATAAACGTTTGTGTTGAACTTGCATTTGTCTTTAACTTCCTTTTGACTTTCAACAAAGGTGGTACCTACAAAAGGAAATAAACATTCAAAGACAATCTTTTATTTAGAAAAAATATAGACATGGCATTTGGTTTGAAATAATAACTTGAAAAGTACCCATGATATCATATTTTTCTAGTCAGTGGACCTAACAATATCAATAACCCGCCTTCCAGCAATCATATCCAAGAACATGACACAAAATTTGTACAACTTTCCATCCCATGCATACTCAGGAGCACAATATACATAGATCCCTATAAATCAAATTGTTGAAGATGTTTCATGGGAAGATACTGGAGGTTTCCACCTATATAAGGATGTAAATTTAATTCTCCTCTATTATATTTATAATGAACATCATCTTTTATACCCCCAAGGGGGACCTTTCTCTATAGCTACTTTTTTCTCCTAAATCCCATTATTATCAAGGTTTTTTTACTTACTCAATTTCATTCTATCCTATTGATTTATCTTCTTCTAATTTCCATGCTAATTCCATCAACCAAATTTATTAATGATAAAAATAAAATAGTTAATGAATTTTAAAGAAATGTGCACAAAGATGTAACTACATCAAAACTGTGAATAAATTAGCAGTATGAAAAACACATCATAATATCAAACCATGAACCAAATCCACCTCCATAAAAAAATTAAGGACATTAAGAAAACTAAAATTTCATGGGTTGAGGAGGATACAACTTACCGGTTAGACTCTACAAGATACATGGGCTACCCGCCCTTTAATAAAATGATAAGCACTTGTACACCTTGCCACTGGAATGCCAAAAAAGAACCTGAAAATCAAGGAAAAGACAAGAAGACTTACAATGAGGGGTCACATCACTCATAGTGCACGAACCTAGATGATCCCATAAACTGGAACTTGAATATGAATGGCCACTTTACTACACATCACTATCTTATTCACATCCCCTATCAGCAATGATGATGAGAACACTAAAATAGATACCAAATTCCAAATAGAATGAAATGATAACTCTAAAACAGATTCCAGATTCCAGATTTGACACACAAGCCATGGGTGCAATCTAAGTAAAAGACAGACTTTGTTTGCAAAGTGGAACACTAAGAAACTCATGAAAAATAGGTGAGGGGATAAATTGCATAGACATCAATTCACATTGTATTTATACCAAATAAAAATATGAATAGGTCTAAAACTATTCCCTCTGCCCAATAATTGCAGTATACTTTTTAATCACTCTCATCAGATTTTAATAGTGCACATTTCAGCTATTCAATGGTTCTCTATAGCAGGGTAATTGATTAATTAGGATAAAGAGAGGTGAATGTACCTTTTTTTCTTGGGCGGCTTTTCCTTTTACCTAATAGTTGAAAAATGTCAGCCAATATTGATTCATCCATCTAATAAAACGTGTAGGTACATGTTCAACATGTATCTTCCTATGGGTAGGACATCTAGTCTCTTCTTCGTGGCCTCATAACTGCCCTTCTAAAGCCGGTAATGTGGCGCCATAGGGCATACCATGTGGGCCTATCCATCAATGCTCATGCTCTCCCAGTAATGAAAATTCCAGATTTCACAAATAGTACATAGATTCTACACATGGTATGTCCTTCAATGCTCACCCTCTCCCTGCAATGAAAATTACAGATTTCACAAATAGTACATAGATTCTGATTTTACACACACTAAGAAACACACATGGTTTCTACTTCGATTACACACACGGATGAGGCATAGATTGAATAAATAAACAAGGCATCAATATATTATTAGTGAGAACACTAAAACAGATTCCAGATTTCAAACCAAGGCATTATAAAGAGGTGAGGGGAATTAAGATGTTAGTGAGAACACTACAACAGTAATGAGGCATCAATATATTACCTTAAACATGAGGTCCTGACTACTCCCCACACTCCATGACCTACTATGGATGAAGTAACACCTTTCAACTCTTCATGATACACATTATCAAGTCATCAATAGAATACAACATTTCCATGTCAACAACTCCGAAAACTTTATTCTTTTCATCCACAAGAGGTAAGGGAATCTCTAAGTAAAAACACAAGTAAAAAAACGACATCATTCCTATATTATTATCATCACATGAAACATTGAAAAGATGTTTAATAAAACAATCAATTTTTACCATGTTAAGAAATTTTTCATTCTCATTTTTTTGGTGAATTTGGAATTTAATTCAAAGTGATTTCACCCCTTTTGATGTTGTTGGCGCATCCATCTAAAGTCTTCGTTCGAGATTGCAATATGATCCAAATTTTTCCAAAAATGGCAAATAAGATCATTTTACGGGATTTCTGGTTAGCATATTCAGCATAAGGTTTCTAATGACCATCATTCTAAATAGGATCAATTAAAAGTACAGGGAAGAGGAATTGGGAAAAAATAGCTTTTCTCAGATGAATCACATCCACAAGAAGATATCAGTCCTCATCAATAATGGAAATCTGGTCTAAAAAGATAATGAATGTTCTGTAATCATTATTCTTGCTAATTAGGAGTGATCATAAATCATAATTCTATGACTCACTACTATTAATGGAATCAACCCTATAAAAGAAAATAACACACAGTACCTACTTGGATTCATATGGTGGTTATCGACCTGACTTGGAAATAATTTTTAAATTTAGAAACTGGAGAAACAATCTCACTAAGAAGAAAAAAGTTATGGTCGTCGTTAAATCAAAATCAATGTCATTAATAGTATACAAATGTTTTAATGAGCCATTTCTTTGTCGATAAGGGAAATACATAGCAATCCTGGTTGAAAATTCACAAGGAAATTCAAATATGAGTGCTGGAAAGTTTAAATAGATCCTATAATAGAGATTCACAAGTTTAGTAATTGAAGAGGGGTTGAACAAAGAACCAATCACATGATAGAGAAAACTCACATCTAAACCAAAACAGCCCATCATACTCATCTTTTTCAGCCTGCCATGTTTTATTATTAGCTTCAGATAAATAGCATGACGTTTTCTAGTGGGAGTTTCATTTACTTGTTAAATAACATTTTTTAGAGATTGGGGTTTGGGAATTGGAACCAGATATGGACAATAGACAAATCATGAGTTCAAAAAGTAGCAATAGAGCAGTGGAAAATTGAAGATCATTCCATGTTATTTTAGGGCAGAGAGAACGGAAGGTTCTTGAAAGCATATCAAAGAACATGTTTTAGATCATACCAATACTATTGTCACGGATGCTAGACTCACTAAGATCAAGAAATTCTAAAAATGTATAGCTTGAAGCAATGGAAACAATAGATGCATTAGTGATTTCTGATCCAAGCATCAATAGAAGCATCTGCAAACTCCAAAAGTTAGCATCCACTAGAGCAAGTAGAAAACCATGAGAGAACTAGACTAAAGCAACATGTATGTTCATTGACGTTGGGAAACTCTTTTCCAGACCATCAGTATTACAATTATCTAATATACAAAAATCTAAAGAGAGTTACCTCAAATTAGAGCAGTTGGTGACTATCTTTGACAAGGAGTGAAGATTTAAAAGAAAAATCATAGAAAGGCTAGAAGAACACAAGCTGAAATCCATGAGATTACCACAAGCTTCCATCTTAAGTCCTGACATACACTGTTTATCGGTAAGAAAGCGACCCAATTCAGCCCCAGTTATCCGATTGAAATTGAATGGAATTGTTCTATTTATGTTGTATGTGTGTGTGTTTGGTAAATGAAACCAACTGTCACCCCTTATGTTATGGGAAAAGAAAAATCCATAGAAAAAATTTGAATAACATAGCTGAATGCATACCTGGTATTATTTCTTCAAAATGTACAGTTCAAATAGAACCATGTCGGGAGGCGACGATCATTGAGCTGGGGCAGCAGAGGTTGATCTGGGAGAGGACCCGGTAGGGACACTAGCATATGGGGAGAAGGGCGGTCGATCGAGGAGGCACGAAGGTTGAGTGGTGGCGGGGGAGGCGGCCAATGGGGCTGAACGGTGGTGGGGGAGGTGGCCGATTGGGGAGGCACGGAGGCTGAGCCGTAGTGGGGGAGGCAAGGGAGGCTGAGCCGTGGCGGGGGAGGTTGTCGATCGGGGAGGTGCGGAGGCAGTGAGGGATATGGGGTGGGGGCGGGGGCAGGGGCGGGGAAGAGGGTCTTAGGGTCGGGGATGGGGGTCGCGGGGAACAGGACGGGCGGTGAGGGTTATGGGGAGGGGAACATAATCTTAGGGTTGGGGAGGGAGGGGTCGCGTGGAACGGGATGGGGATTGTTTTACGATTTTTTTTTTTTTTCATATATGGGGTCTATATATATATATTCATAACTATTTTTCATATATGGATTTGTGTTTATATATATATATATATATATAAATTCATAACTTTTTTTCATATATGGGTTTGTGTTTGTATATATATAAATTCATAACTTTTTTTTATATATGGGTTTGTGTGTGTGTATATAAACATAAATATTATATATGTATAAATTCATAGCTTTCTTCATTATATATATATATATGTATGTATATATATATATATTATCAATAAATATTACTTAATTATGGATATTTTAATTAATTACATTTTGATATGTTTGTAATAGGTAATATATATATATATATATATATTCATTTTTTGGTAAAATATTTGATATTATTGAATAATTCATTGCAAAAAAAAATTATAATGGTAAAAGATTTGTTTGTAATAATAATTAATAACAACAGATTCATTTATCAGTAAATCAATTATTGGTATTATTATGATAAGACAACAGATTAAAATGTTGGTAAAAGATTTGTTGGTATTGAACTACTAATATAAACAGATATATCTACTGGTAAAACAACTGTTGGTACCTATATTTAATATCAACATAATTTAATATATGTTGGAATTAATCATTTTTACCAACAAATATATTATTTGTCGGTAATTTTCTATTGGTAAAGGTAACTTTTTTGTATTTCTTGTGTACCCTTAATGAGAAACTGACATCACACGATATTATGTTTCTATTCCATAGGTTTTAGAGAAAGGTTTTACATAGGGTATGTCTATGAAGAGTAATAAATGGGGATATCATTTTGGGAGATGTTGAATATCCTTTCATGAAATAAGATGATTGTGTATCTTATCTTCAAATAAACTAAACCTATACGGTCCATGGGAAAGGATTTGTGAATTATATTGAATATTAATCTAAAAAGATTTAATATCTAAGTGTAAAAATCTTTGGTCATTATAGTTTGAATCAAGTCATAGGTTTATTCAACCTTTAGAGATTATGGGTTAGAGGGATTTGGTGAAAACCCTAGGGATAATTGTAAGTATAAGAGAAAACCCTAAACTTTTAGCAAGGAAGAGATTGTGTGATTTTACAAGAAATTACATCCTTGTTTGGATACTACAAGTGGATGTGGATTTTGAACAATTTTACCTATGGGTAATAACTCTAAAAATGGTGCATTGAGATTAGAATGAATCATTACCTAGTGTATAAAAACACACTTTTCTATACACCGGGTTTGACACTACCAGGGTATATTCTTTGGTTAATCCACAATTTCATTATGAACCATTATGAGGGATTTGAATATATAATAATCATGGATGGCCTAAGTTAAACAAAAGGTTCTTGGATTGAAAAGAGGGTTTCATGATTTAGAAATATTATAAATGATTTTTTAAGATTATATGGTTTCCCACTAGGAATATTTTTTCTCACACTATAATTCATTATTTTTGTCCATGGTTGGAATTAGAAGGAACTTGGTTAACATTTATAACAGACCAACCAAGTTAAACCTGACCAGTCATCCATGTTATTCCATTATGGGGTGAGGAGTAACAAATACAACAACAAAAAAGTCTTTAATATAATTAAAAAAAAGACATACAACTAGTGTGAAAAGTATAAAAAAAAGAGAGATACAACCAAGCCAAATGGGATAAAATAGGAAGTAAGAAAAGTCTAGACAAACGAGTCAACATGTGAATAACTGACACCTCCAAAAATCGTCCCAAAATGAAACAGTGACATAAAGAGAATTGAATTTTCTAAAGAATGGAATTACATTTCTCTGTGTCCAACAAATCATGGTCTACGAATACCAAATGGTAGAAGTAGAGTGTGAGAAACAGGGCCCAGTAGTAAACCACCAAGGAATCTATACAATTTCTAATATCAAGAATGAAAAATTTATATCTTGAAATAAATACAGTGCTTTTATAAATAGACCAATTTGAAAACAATTCTCAAACAACCCCTGGGGTTTTCCATAAATTTCATGTCATATTTTCCAAATACATAAATATTCCAATCATAAAATAAAGTTGGTAAACATACAAAAATATAGATATACATGTGAATAAAAATCCATCAAATAATATATCTTACAATAAAAAACTAGAAACAACAATTCTCTTTCCAGTTGGGTTCTATCCTTTAGGAAAATACATATAAGAGACTCACGAGACTAAAAAGGCATAAAGTTGGATCCAACTAATATTGAGTCCTCCCATAGATCATTTATATACAATAGGTTGCCTCGTAATGGTGTCACATTCATTAAGGTTACCCATATCTCATTCTTGATGCACCCAAGGTTCCATATATCTAATTTCTTTCACTTTCCATTTTTAAAACCATGATCATAGTTTTATAAAATGATTTCAAAGACAAGACAATATTCTTCAGGTTTTGAAAATCAATTTTCTTCCAAATCATGGAAACTCTATTTTCAAAGAAAAAATCTATTTAAAACATAAACCTGTGCATTTTTCAATTTCAACACACAAAATTTAATTTCAAAATCTCAATAAATCAATAAGAACAATGTAAAATAAAATAAATTAGAATTATTGGATAGATCCACCTGCCTCAAGGATGTATAAAACCTAACCTCATTTGACAACAAGGATCGTAAACTACAAGATATTCCTTCAAAAGAAAATTCATGACAAGATACTTAAATGGATCAATAGAAATAACCATCCAATTACAACTGTGTAGATAAACTATATCTGCAACCAAAATTAAAGAAAACCCATAACAAACTCTTACTTGGATAAGAGCAATCCAACCAAAATGGTGATCAATCAGTGAATGAATTGATCTGGATGGGATGGAGTTTACCAGAATAACCTAGGGAGATCTCTATGTTGAGAGAGGAAGGATTCATAGAGAATGAATGAAACATATCACTCGTACGATGGCCTAATAAAACAACATTGTGACATTTACATAGTATGAAAGCCATTTACACATTGTGTAATCCTCGGGGTCATATATGCTAAAAATACCATCATTTTTTAATTAAAAATCATATTTTAATAAATACATGGTGTGTACATGTTAAATGGAATGTGAACCATTCACGCCATGTATCTAGTTCATGTATTCTTCAAAACATCCATTACACAGTGTGTACTTTACTTACACAGTTTGTAAGTGCCTAGAAATTAGCAGAAATTACAGGTTTTTATGTTGAGAATTCCAACAGAATCATGACTTCACAATTACTGGTGTCCAACTAATTTCATGGTCGTAAAAACATTACGAATGAAAAAATGAAACTAAAATAAATGATTAAAACATACCTGACATGAAGGTAACATGGAATTACAATATCCCCACCACAAATTTTTCTCCCCCTAGATACTGTTGGTGTCTCCAGATCTACAAAAGAGAGAAGTCCACTACTACATCATCAATGACTCCCACTCCCACATCTAGCGGTGATCATATCCACACTTCCATAAAACCCTAAATTGGGGGATCATTTTACGACATAGTACCTTATCCTAGTGATCCATAATATAAACTGGATGCTCAACCAAAGTGGTATCAGTTTGGTGATCTACATCCTTACATCTAATGAAATGGGAAGGATTTGGTGTATACTTCCTCAACTAGGAAACACGAAACACATCATTGAGATAATTCAAACCATATGTCAAGTCCAAATGATTGGAAATGATCCCAAGTATCTCAATGATCTCAAAGGTTCCCCCAAACTTTGATGCCAACATACCCTTCTTACCTAGCCAATGATGTCCCATGTGAGGTGAGGTTTTGTGAAAAAACTCGATCACCCAACACAAACTCTAACAGCTAATTAAGATGGTTCGAATAAGATTTATGATGAATATGTTCCATGATCAAACAACATTGTAAAACTACACCATATCCTTCATCTCCTGAATGATAATCTATCCAACCAAGCACCACTCTCCCAACTCTACCCAACACAAGAGAGATTGACATTGAATCCCATACAAATCCTCAACAGGTTCCATCCTGATAAATGCATGATAATTATTTATATAGGAAAAATCAACCAAAGGAATATTTCTATCCTAATATCCACTAAAATTTGTAATATAATTATAGGGAATATCCCCATGAACCTTTATAGACTTATCTATTTTTTCATCCGTCTACGGATGATAATCCATGCTCAATTTTAATTGGGAACCCATTTCCTCCATCAAACCATTCCAGAATCTAGATATGAATCTTTAGTACCTATCAGAAACAACCAAAAAGGTAACCCCATGAAGTCTCAATATCTCTCGAATATATAAGACCATAAACATTACACATTCATTATTTTCATTATTAGTAATAAATGCACTGAAATAGAGAGTTTTTCAATAATCACCCAAATAAAATCCTTCCCACTATGAGTCCATGGTAAACCAATGAGTAAATCCATGGAAATTTCATGTAAATTACATACAATAATGGGTAAAGGCTACAACATGCTTATAGTTCTATGTTGTTCCTCTATAACTCTTTTACAAGTGAGAAACTACTCTACAAAATCTTGCAACTAACCACCTCATCCCCTGCCAGTAATATGTACGTCTCAAATCAAGGTACATATTTGTATCCCTATGGGGAAAAAACCAACACCAATGGTTTGCATCGTATAACAACTCCCATATCTCATAAAAAAGAATAAACAACCTACTACAAGATCATAAATCTCCAATGGGAGACCGAGACTACTCACTTCATGTATCCCCTCTATTTAGGATTCTCCTAGGCATCAACTCTCAGTGTCTATAATCTAATCAATTCGAACCTACTCATCAAAAGAAGAGTCAAACTTTATTAATTTTAAGAACACCTATCCACTAACCACATTCACTCCAATTCTCGTATCAAAAAAAATTAACATAGACTACTCTTGGATTGATTCCTCAACTACATTTATTGATACTCTTCTGCTCAGTGGATCAGAAACCACATTTCTATTCCAATGGGTATATATGATATCAAAATCAAAGTTCTAAATATACTTAACCTAAAGTCTCTATCACACGATCATATCCATCTGAGTGAAAGCCTACTTCAATCTATTGTGATCATAATATACTGTACATTACACCCAAAAAAGATAGTGAATCCATGTCCCGAGTGAATGCATAACCATTGCCAACTCATGATCATGGGTAAGTTAATTCATCTCATGAGGGGTAAATATCATAAGACATAAGCCACCACTTTTTTACCTTGTATCAAGACAAATACAAAAACTATACCTAAGGAATTATAGAAAACATTTTAACTTGAACCTAGTTATGAGAGAATTAATAATGGTGATGAAGTTAACCTCACTTTTAGTTCCTCAAATGGTCTCTGAAATTTTTCATCCCACTCAAACTTTACACCATTATGGGATAAATTTATCATCAGATATGAATTCTTAGAGAAGTACCAAACAAACCATTAGTATTAATGCGCCAAACCCAGGAGGCTTTGAATCTAAATCACATTTATGGGATTTTCCACAGACATAACTACATGTACCTTTTCTGGATCAACTGCAACACCCCTCTCTAATAAAAAATTTCTTAAAAACATCACCACTTAGATTTAAAAAGCACACTTGGAAATGTAACTATACATACAATTTTCTTTCAAGGTTTGAAGAAAGACATCCAAATGGTTCATATGTTCCTCCTATGAAATGAAGTACACTAATATATCATCTATGAACACAATAAAAAATGAGTCCAAGAATTGATGAAATGTCCAATTCATCAAATCCATAGACACCATAGAATAATTAGTGACTTCAAATAGAATAATGAGAAACTATAAATCTCTATATCGACAATAAAAACTACCTTGGGTATGTTATACTCTAGGAATATCAACAGATAGTACCCTGAACATAGGTCAAACATGGAAAATCGATTATCCCATCTCAACTGATCAAAGAGATCATCAATTTTGTTTTATGTATATTTTTTATTAATAGTCACTCGATTAAACTTTCTATAATCAATACAAAGAATCAGACATTTGTCTTCCTTATAAGAAAAGAGTACTAGCAAAGCCCAAGGTGACATGCTAGGTTGAATAAATCCATTCTCTTCTAGGTCCTCAAACTGGACGTTATGTTCCTCCAACACATCAGGTGCCATTCAATTGGATGACATAGAAATGGGAAATGTTCTAGGTAGAAGGTAATTAGTAAACATGACCTCAATATATGGTAGTAAAATATAAAAATCATCTAGAATGAACGTAGTGTATGCACACATAGTAGTAGGTAGATGACCACATAGTAAAGGGTCCACATCATAATAAATATTCTGACAACTGGCATGAGATTATACCATAATAAGGAAAAACAGTCCCCACCCTTCATGATCTAGAGTCCCACTCACCCTAGAAAACATTAGTGACCCCATCATTAGATAAGAACTATACCTATGGAGATAACAGTCTATCTAATCCATCAAAAATATCATCCAATACATGTCGATAATCAAGTCTAATATGTCAAGAAATAGCACTATGAATCCTCAAACCACCTAAATGTTTTCTATCACCACTCAACACACATGACACTTGAAATCTTGTTCAGACATCTTTTCCAATTTCATAGAAAGATCTAACAAGAATGGAATAAGATCTAAATTCAAACCCAACACATCAACCAAATTTGATTATATATAAGATTTATTGGCACCTATACCAAACAAATATAGCACTATAGAAGATGAAATAAACATTATACATATAACAATAGCTTTCCCTACCTTATATTCCTCTAGCGCACACTCTGCCTTAGAAATACATTTGGACATAGCCATAAGGACATCTACCATGGCCTAATAATCAGACCGAAAACACTTGGGATCCTTGATGTAAACTTTTGATCCCTTTGTGAAAGCGGATCCAGCCTTATTTCCTTGGGACATCCTATCACGAAAATGTTTATGATGTCTATATCACCCACGATGATGAAAATCGATAGGATCCTCAGTAAAATGATGTTAGGTATGACCACCGCTCCCACACTAGTAGAAAATAACCCATTGTTTCCCAAAAGAATCCCTTGAAATTGATCCTATAGAAAAATGATCCCTCTTTCACGTCCTTTTTAGACCAGATAGAGCACATTAGCTAAGTGATGCACCAAATGAAGATCCACCCAAACCTTTCCTTCCAGTTATCTCTGCCTTAGCTAAAGCTATATTATCCAATACCTCCTTAAAGTTTGAAAGTAAAAAAATTACCATCATCAATATAATATCATCCCTCAGCCTAATATTGAACCTTTTATTGTTCATGTAATCATTTGTAACAAGATTCGATGCTAGATACATCAAACTAGCAAAACGGGTGGAGTAATCCAGAATAGTACGCTTCCCTTTCTCTAAGGACAGAAACTCCTGGGTATTTTCTTCACCTAAGGTATCAGTATAAAAGCACTGATTAAATATTTTCATAAAAGAAAACAAGTTAAGACCCTCATGAAACTTATTTTTCACTCTATAGTCCCTACATATTCTTCATGGTCCCTCAAGCATATACATGAAAACCAATCTAAGAATCTTTAAGAGTCTTTAAAAAGTTAAATATCCTCTCAATACATTCAAGGAACTACTCTGATTTGTGGTTTACATTGTCACCATGGAATATAGGTGGATTCCACTAGATAAATTCAGATCCATGATCCATAACTCATTATAGGTACACAATGCCCACTAAACCCAGATTTTGAATCGTATGTATAACTATTACAACCAAAGAAGGTTCCACTAGAGGCTCTACATGAGGAACATTTATCATGAATTACCCTCTCATATTTGGAAGATCTCTTTTATAATCAATTCTATGTCAAACACAATACAATAACCAATATTTCATGAGTAAATTAAAAAACCAATTAACCAAATTATAGAATCCAAAACATTGATTTAAAATGTTAATAATTTAAATAAATTATGAATTATATCAAAAAAGGAAACATATTTTTAAAGGAACGGGTCCATATAAATAAACTACCAAAATTGTTTTTTCAGATTACCTTACACACACCAAGTCCCCATGTGACATCCCAAACCTGGGTGCCACTCAGAGGTTCCCCAATCCTGGGAGCCACAAGTCCTTAATCGCATCTCCCCAAATGAGAAAAGTTGTCAAAAAGAAGTGAGGGCCTAGGGTGTGCATGTGGGGAGGATATTACCTCATTACCATAGTGTAGTATAAAGGACACATAATATAACAAAAGGTTAATAGAAAAAAAAAAGATCTAACAGAAAAATACTATATGATAATAATAAATAGGTGTAACTAATAATAATATATGAAATATTATGATACATGGAATGTATCTATAAAACTAGAAAACATGGATACAAGGAAGAAAAAAATACTGCTATAAAACAAAAGAAAAAATAATCCAAAATTTATCCAAGCATCTTGATCTCTAGCTCGGTCATCTTCAACCCAAATTCATGTTAAGTAAGAAATTAATATCAAGTTTCCAATGTGGGATGATTCCCTTTGTCAAAACTTGTGTACATGTAAACTTCTAAGGTTCTAATGGAGACCTTGATAGGATGTGATATAAATCTTATTAGGCCACCAACAAAAATTTCTATAACATCCGGTCCATGTAATATAATCTGAAACATGGTGCATGAATTCATATATAAAGTAAAGAAGTAAAATAACGTAAATACCCAAGTACCTGATTCAGCCTCAGATGATGTCTCAACATGTAACCAATTCATTAATTAATTATGTTCTAGTTTATATAAGTCATGTGTTATATAACCATCACTGACATCCTAGCATGATAGTAATAATAATGAAGAATGAAAGATATAACAAAGAATCCTGTTGATATAAAAGTGGAATGACTAACGATATAACAAGTTATCTTGCAATGATATTAATAATGAAGAGGATCAAAGGCAAGAACTAAGGAATCCTTGACCCAAGGGGTTGAACCAAATCAGTAAAAACCATTATCCTGGTCAAAGGGGTAGGAGTATTATACAAGGGGAAACTCCCAAAGATTTCCACAATAGTAATTCTCTCCATGTACAAGGATCTCATTCGTGGTAAAATGGGTAAGCAATGACTAGATCAGATGGGTGTAACTGTAGTTCCTTATGTTTGTAGAAATTATTCAGGATTCAAGGATTTTATCCACAGAATAATATAATATTAATAGAGGGATGCTATTGTGTTGTATTGGGAATCCATAGGTAGGCAAATATCAGCTTCCAATGTGGGTATTAACCACGAAAACTGTCATCCATGAATCTGAATGGCATCCACAAGTTTTCAAGGATTTCCCTTAGGAATCCAAGGCTAGCTCAAGTTTTAGCACTCATAAAATAATTTCAAGGTTAATATTCATTAGGAACCGCGTAATAAATTAATTTAAAAAGTTATACAACATAATAATCATGCCATTTAACAAGTCATTTAGTTCATACTGATGGATTTCATTAGTCTGAAAAGGCTAATAAGGATTGCAAACATTTAATTAATTCATATAAGTCATATTCAGTTGATTAGGTTCTATCCACTACCTTCTAGAAGCAAGAAAATGTGTTATATGAATGTGAAACCAAGTTTATCGATTACATTTAATTGGGCCATGTTAGATACATAGTATACTTTCCAATTGGCCTTTCAAACATTAATTAATTAATTAGAATACTTACATTAGAAGGGTCAAGAGGAAACTACAAGATTATAACCATTTATAAACTCACAATTAATTTAATTAAATGCGGAATAGAATTAGTAGGGTCAGTACTTATGACTTAATTGATTAAATTATGCATTCACCATTATTAATATCATGTTAGGGAACACCCAAATAGTGGCACAAATAATCTTAACAGGATACTAAAAACATAATATAGAAAACACCCTACTTTGGGTGGTTGTTTTTAAGGATATAAACTCAAATAAAGGATAAAATATATGAAAATGGTCTTAGAGAACAATAATAATTAAAATTATCAATATATAAAAATTTAATAGGCCACGCCCAATGAAATCATCACGTGCACAATTTAAAAAATTTATAAAATTGTGAAACTTTAGGGATGAGTTATAGACCACCTTCCGTAGGCTCATATGATTGTAATCATCCAGTATCTACCTTTAATTTTTCTTGAATTGGAAGAGATTAAAATAATGGATAATTTCCATGAAAATAGGGCATATGATCCTGCATATAAAAAGCATCATCTATAGAAATAAGAATGAAGAACGACTAAAAAGGAATCGATTACTTACTAGCATGGATCCAAAGATACAAAAGGTAAATTAATCGGACTCCAGATATACAAATATGATCAAAATATACTGAGGAGGAAAAGGGGGGCTCAAAATGGGAGGAGAGATCTTATTCTATCTACTGAAGAGAAAATTAGTGGAGAGGGTTTATGAAATTTTATCCTTAATGGTATTTTGGTAAAATCACTCAAAAAAGTCATTGAATGGTTTGGCCACATGGTTGGCCAAACTGTGCGTCAACCATGAACCCTATTCCATACCAAGGGGCACTTGAATATTTAGGCCACACAGTTAGAGAAACCATGTGCTAATCATGTGAAAATCCTCTTCTAAAAACTACAAATTTTCTCAAAAGTATGGGCCACCTGGTGCATGGTTAGGGAAAACTGTGCACCATGCTTCACCCCACTTTCCATCCTCACTCAGTTAGGAGAAACCATCTATCCTAACTTTCAAGGGTTATAATAACAATGTGAACAACCTATTTCACTATAAAAATTTGGGTTCCGAGCTCCAAAAAATCCCTAGACACCCTTGAGACACCTGTGAACTCATTATACATTTGTATTATGTACAAAATAACGAATTAGAAATAATTTTAAAGGATCCAAACATGAGTGAAAATTTTGGTTCTTACAGTCTTCCCCCCCCCCCCTTAAAGAAACTCATCCCCGACTTCACCTTCCAAAAGAGATGAAACACTATTAGAGAAAAACTATGGCCACCGGGCACATACATCAACCTCCCCTCCCAAGTCTCATCATGTACACTGTAGTGCTTCCATAGTACCCATGCTAGAGGAAAAAATAGCCTTAGAGAGACTTTGTTCCCCATTCAATGATTTGTATAGTATACTCCTCAAATGAGGCATTGACATCTAACTCAACTTACATAGGAACAAAAGTATGAGATGGGTCGACGTGATACCAGATAAGATGTGAATCAAGGTAGATTTCATTCATGACATAGTATCTCTAAGGTAGTAATAACCAATATGCTACTATCCCAACTCTCTCTAGAATCTCAAACGACCCTGCATAATATGGTGATAGCTTCCCTTACCTCTGTATCAGTCTATGTCCAATACTGGGAGATACCTATAGGAAAACACAATCCCTGACCTCGAACTGTAGATTTAATCAGTGGAAATTATCTTAAGATTAATATATAGAATGAGTTGTAGATATACGCTTCCTCGTCACCTGAACCTTCTCTAAAGTCTCTTGCATGATATGAGGACTTATTAGGGCTACCACTCCTACCTCTATCTAACACAAGGGTGAACGGAATGACCTACCATATAAGGCCACAAAAGGAGTTATCTAAACTTTCACTTGAAAGCTATTATTTTAGGAAAACTTAATGAGTGGGATATGCCTCTACCATGACCCGCCAAAATCAAGGAAACATTCTCAGAGCATGGCTTCTAGAACCTGTATCATCTATTTAGAATGACCGTTGGTCTAAGGGTGAAAAACTATGCTTAGAAGAACCTGTGTACCCATAGCCTTCTGCAACCACTTCCATAACCATAACATGAAATGAGCATCTCTATCTAAAATGATATTACAAGAAACCTCATATATCTGGATGATATTACAGACATAAAATCATTATATATCATCTAATGATAAAGTCTCCCAGATAAGAAGGAAGTGGTTTACTTTCATCAGTCGGTCAATGACTATACATACTGCATTACAACCTCTAGGATACATTGGTAAGGAAACTACAAAGTCCATGGAAAAATATTCCTATTTTCATTTGAGGATTGGAAGCGACTATAAAAAGACAAAAGGTCTCTAATTTTCTTTCTTAACTTATTGAAAGTAGGAACACCTAGTGATAAATCCTAGTATTTAATGTTTCATCATAGGACACATGTACTTGAATCGTATATCTTGATACATATTGGGGATGCCTGGATGAATTGCCCACTGAGAATCATGGGACTCTCGCATAAATTCCTCTCTCATATCTATAGTAACCCAAAAACATCCATGTATACATAGGATGTTGTCTCTATCCATAAACCAATATAGAGTTTGGCCATCTCCTAAAATAATCTCATAGATAACCAAGCCTTCTCGATATTAAAATTTCTTAATATTCACCTTATCAAGGAGGAAAGAGGTAACTGTCAAGGATCCGATATAACACTACTTTTTACTATCATGAAACTTAATATACGACTCAAAAAAGAGGGACATTGATTTCCATTCATTACTGACTTCTCATAAAACATGTTATTGAGTTTTCTGTCTCAATGCATCTACTATCATATTGCCTTTTATGGGCATATAGGACAGCTCAAAATCAAAGGACTGAGGATATTAGACCTATATTCACTATCTATGATTCAATTAAAACTATGTAAATATATACTTTAGGCTCTTGTTTTCTATATACATAATATAGTCCTCACTAAATAGATTTTGTGACCAGCAATATACCGAATATACAACTGTTCCATGATCGAGGTCGTGTGTCAGGTAGTTTCTCTCATGAGGACTCAACTACCAAGTTCCTTATACAAAAACTCTATCCTCTTGCTTCATTATTGCACCTATCGTGATGTCAAATACATCATATAAAACTTGTTATCATCTTCCAGACCTTCTAGAATCAGAATAGGTGTATATACAAGCCTTTATTTCAGCTCCTAAAAGGATTTCTCACACGCTTATGACCACATAATCTTAAAACCCATATTCTTCATACTAGTAAGAGGTTCATCAAGGAAAAATAAGTATAGTATTAAACTTTTGTATCATCCATCCAGCCCTAAGAAACTCTATATATCAAACATGTTATTGTGCTACTCCTAGGAAACCACAACACTAACCCTCTCTGAATTAAAAGATAGTCCCAATTCTGTGATAATATGACCTAATAAGTGAAATTTTTTGAACAAGAAGTTGAACCTAGAAATCTTGGCATAAAGATGGAGCTCTATCAATGTAATTATAATGATATCAAGGTGCTTAGAATGGTCTCTATGGGTGTGGGAATACACCAAGTTGTCTTCCAAAAATACCATGACCAAAGAATCCATATAGGAATGGAAAACCCTATTCATTATATCCATGAAAAATGGAAGGAATGTTTATATGAACAAACAACATAAAGGGATACTCATACATATCATACCTAATATTGAGTGATGTATGAGGCATGTCTAATGGTTTGACTCACACCTGATGATAGCCCGATCTTAAGTTGAACTAAGAGAACACCCTAGCTCCTTAGAGTTGGTTGAGAAGATCATTTATTTGATGCAATGGATATTGGTTCTTAACCACAACCTAGTTTAACTGTCTATAATACACACATAAAAATGGGTCCCATCCACCTTCCTGATAAAAAGCATGTATGAACACCAAGAATAATTATAGGGCCTTATAAAACCTTTAGTCTCTAAATCATCGAACAACCAATTAAGATCCTAGAGCTTAGTAGGTACCACCCTGTATGGAGGAATAGAATCTAAAGATGCTCCTAGATCAATTTAGATCACAAAATCTACCTCTCTATTAGGTGGTAAAATAGAAAAATCATCGATAAAGATGTCCTTGAAATGATCTATTAGAGGGGTGAATTTGTCTTGATGTAAACCATGATCCTCTATGAAGATATTATAAATTTGGGTGGTCATTCCACCTAACCCATGATGTTATGGTCCATCTCTTTTGGCATGGACATCCCACTCACCCTTATGTAGATAACTTATTCCCTGTGGTGATGTAAATAACACCCTACAATGATATAAGTCTAAAAAGGAGTGATATGGAACCAACCAATCCATCCTAAGAATGACATCGATGCATGTCATCTTAAGAACAAAGAGGTACCACAAGAAAGGGTAACTACATACCTCCAGGGGACATTCCCTGTATTAGTGTATTCCCTCTGACCATACTCCCAACAATGTATCTAGGGTCATTACACCAAAGTAATACTGAAATTTGAGGGTGATACTTTTTATGATAGAAAAAGAGATGAGGAGTGTGAAGCACTTAGATCAAATAAAGAAGATACTATAGTGGAGACTACTAGAATAGTACATCGTAATATACACGGTCATACACTCGGATCCTGGTGTATCAGTTGTAATGCAGTAAACTAACCTAACTCATTACCCTATTTTGTATCAGGAATACACTAAGTATGATTTCTCTACTAGAGATGATGATCTATAGTTTTTCTACAATGGTCATGACCTCCTCCTTAGAAAATCTTGTCAATTCTACTCTAACTCCCTACCTAACGCGACATATAAGAACCCACCCATAAAGGAGGATCTAGTGCGGATCCTCTTATACTATAATCATGTGGAAATATCTGAAAAATCTATAAAGATTCCCCATATGACCAAATACCCAACATTATATAGGGTCTCTATCATAGTGAGGCTTTAGATTCCCCTATCGTTCACACTAATGGCACACCAAAGAGATACTAGTATGGGTACTTTGGCTGCCACTGCCATGATGAGAGACCTCAAGGGAACGTTTCCTCCAACTATATGAACAAATGTCCCACCTTGACACTAATCCTTTGTGCCCAATACTATCACCGTTCCATAGGTTGTGCTCAGTGATAAGAGCCTGATTGACTATCTTAAAAAAGTTAGGTAGGAAAAATATATTCACCTGAGTAAGGATGGAATATTGGATCCCATCCTCGAAGCGTCTAGCACACAAAATATCATCACCGACTAGAAGTGGTTTGATGTGTTTCAACTTAGTAAAACACTCTAAATAATCCATAACTGATATAACACCTTTACCTAGATGCATGGAATCTCTGGCTCGGTCATATCTCAGCGTCTGAGGAAATAAGTTATCATAAAATGCAGTCTAGAAATCAACCCATACCATGGAATGATGATAACAAACCTAGGTAATAACATTCCACTAGCACCTGTTTGAATTATGCATCGCATATAAAAAACTCTTGACGCTATGATCTATAGGAATCTCTAAATTCTCAAGTATAGAAACTGTGGTCTATAGCTAAGACTCAGTGTCTTGTAAATGACCATCCCCCGAGAAGTTGGGAAGATTCTGTTGTTGGAACTCATAGGTTAGATCATCCATGGTAGGTACATGTTTTGGAGCACCTTTCATGGACTGCATCATACATAGGAAACTATAAATAATACGAGCATCAGTGCCTAGATCAGATATAAAAGGTAGTGCCTCAAGTGGAAATCCTAGCGGCTCAGGGACCACCATGTTTGAATCATGTCCATTGCTACCCTCCCAGCACATGACATAAGGACTTTGTAGTGTAATTAGTCTATAAATTCCAAGCACATTCCTCAAAACAAGCTTCAAGAAGATTGATAACAATAGTGGAAGCTGAATGAAAGGAATGTGATCCCTACCGATGGTATATTAACCCAACTACTCACTTATAAGTTTAGGTGTTGGTATGTGTTAAAATATAAATTATTATGGTTCTAGTAGATGAAGGTTCAATTATAATTTACCTCATCATTTACATGAAACCATTTTATTTTATAAGTCAATATTTACTTTTTATATTTAATTTTTCTATAAAATTATATCAAAGTATGATTTAAATTGGATTGTTAATCCAAATGAACCAGGGACCATACACATTATCACTAAAATTAAAACCCATTTAATTTTAGTTAACTCAGCCTACATTTATTCTTAGAATGTAACGGGTTATATACAATGACTTGACTCAATAAATAACCTATTCTAACCCATTATGACCCATACACAACATGAATTGAAACTGAAGGTTACTCAATAACATCCAAATATCAACACATTAATATATATAAAAAAGTCTCACTCAAAAATAATAGGTATATCGAGAAAATTAATGTAGTGAAATGCACAAATATGGCATGGCATATGCATGGAATGTGAATTCTAGGTTCCTATAATGATGCATGTAACAATTATTTTCCCCCACATCATTGGGACAAGGATGAAATAATGTTCTCAATCAGAATAATAGTAATAAACATCACACAACATGTGATCACCTAATGGTGAAATGATTTCAAATTTAATAGGAAAAATAAGAACAACAATCATTATTCTGGAAACTCAATATTTACCCAAAACCTTGGTTAGCTACCCCCATGAATAGCTTATAACCATGTTCCAAAGCATTCCTAATCTCTTATCTATTGTATCAAAATAGTAAAGATAAAAAGAAACAACTTTGATACCACTTTTTGGAATCCTTAACTAGGGTCCTACTGAGAGGTTCCCTAAGCTCAATGGGCCACATGGCCTGAATCACATCTCCTCGAATGCCCGAGGCTGGCGAAAAGTTGCAAGGGAATAGTGTGTGTCAGTGGGAAGAATATTCTCTCACTAATAAAGTGTAGTATAGCAGATAAATAATATATAAATAGGTAAATAATTGATGAAATATAAGAAAACATATGTCACAACAGAAGCAGACATAATACTAATAAACATGTGCAGATGACAATAATATACAAAATATAATGATACATTTCATGTCTCAATAAAAATGGAAAACATGGATACAATGTAGTAGGAGGTAGTACTATAAAAAAGAATAAAAAAGAATCTAAAAATTATCTAATCATCCCAATATCCATCTCGGTCATCTACTAGCTAGCTCCATCCTAATAAATAAAGTATTTTTAATTTTCCAAGTCAGGACACTTCCCTTTGTCAGCACTTGAATTCATGTAATCTCCCTAGGTTCCAATGGTGGCCAGGATAGGGTGTGTGATAAATATAAATATTCTACCACCAATGGAATCTATAACATATATTCTGTGTAATATATACTAAAATATTTTCAAATAATTCATATAGAAATTAAATCAGTGCAGTAACATAAATTCCTATGTACCTGTTTCAGCCTCAGATGGTGTCTGAACACAAAACCAATTCATTAACTAAATATGTTTTAGTTTATATAAGTTATGTGAGGTATGGACAACACTAAAATCCTAACATGATAGTAATAATAATGAAGGATGCAATATATAACCTGGAATCCTATTGATATAATAGTTTAAGGATCCAAGATATAACAAGACATCCTATAATGATATTAATAATGAAGAGAATCCAAGGTAATAACCAGGAAATCCATGAACTCAGGGGTCAAGCCAACCCCATAAAAACCTACAGAATAGATAATCGGGTAAGAGTGTAATACAAGGGAAAGGTCCCAAGGAATTCCACAATAATAATTCGATTTGAGTCCAAGGATCTCATTTGGGGTAAATTTGGTAAGCATGACTAGTCTTTATTGGTGTAACCATGGAACCTCATTTCTGTAGACATCAAAAAGGATCCAAATAGTGTATCCAAGGAATCCAATTACAATAATATAGGGTTTCTATGTTATAATACAAGGAATCCACAAGTAGAAAAGGATCATGTTCCATGTTGGGTACCATCCATAGAAATAGTCATACTTGGATCGGAATGTCATACACGAGTTCTCAAGGCATTCCCTTGGGAATTGAAGGCTAGCTTGAGTCTGACCACTTCTATAATAAATTCAAGAATTTATCCATTAGGCACATTATAATCAATCCATTTAATAATTTATTCCATTTAATAATAATTCCATTTAACAAGTCATTTGGTTCATGCTAATTGCATTCATTATTGTGATAAGGATAATAAGGAATAAAATCATTTAATTAATTCATATAAGTAATATTTGATTCATTAGGTTCACTATTTTTCCTTTCATAAGAATGGAAAGGTTTAATATTTATGTGAATGAAATTTCTTTAATTACATTTAATTAGGCCAATTCATATACATAATATAAATGATAATTAACCATTCAAACATTAATTAATTAATTAGAACACTTACCTTAAAAGATTCTAGTGCAAACTACATGGTTCTAACCATTTATAAATTTTAAATTCATGTAA
The DNA here is from genome assembly GCA_963277665.1 of Viscum album. Taxonomy (NCBI): domain Eukaryota; kingdom Viridiplantae; phylum Streptophyta; class Magnoliopsida; order Santalales; family Viscaceae; genus Viscum; species Viscum album. The sequence continues at coordinate 1,080,189,128 of OY728134.1, read as the reverse complement.
TTAATTGGGTATTACCATTAACATGGTCAATCCTTATAACTTCATTGATTTAATTAAAAATTTACCTTTATCAATGTCAAGTCTATACAAGCCCAAATGGTGATGCTGATAAGCTTAACAAGATACTAAAATCATAATTATGGAAAACACCGTACTTGGGGTGGTTGGTGTTGATGAAATAAGATTCAATAAAGGATAATAGATATGAAAAGGGTCTTAGAACACAGTTCTAATGACTATAATAAAGACATATTAATTAAATTGGCCATAATAGATGATATTAGCACGTGCACAATTATGAAAAGTTATAAAATGATGAAACATGGTGGATGAGTTATAGACCACCTACCCTAGACTCGTACGAATCTCATCATCTAATATCAGACATTAATTTTGTCATGGAATGGAAGATATCTTATGAATGGATCAATGAACTAAAAATACAATATATGTGCATACATCTAAAAAATGTCTCTAATATAAAAAAGAAAGACAAAAGGCTAAAAAGGAATCGAGTACTTTCTGGAATGAATTAAACGAGATGAATGGTGCTTTGATCAAAATTATGATGGTTGAAAGAAATAAAAATATAATAAAGAATAAAAATGAGGCTTATAATGGGAGGAGAGAGATCGTTTTGTTCGCTGGAGAGAAATGAGAGGATAGGGTTTAAGAAGTTATACCATTAGGGGTATTTTGGTAAAATCACCCAAAAACTAGCATCATATGGTTTGGCTACATGGTTGGACAAGACATGCACCAACCATGCACCCTATTATATATAAGGGGGAACCCACATCGGTAGACCACATGGTTATATAATTCATGCGCCAACCATGAGAAACACTACTACAATAAACTATAGACTTTTAATATGGGAGTGAAGACCGTGGAAAAATGTTAGGGAAAACGGTGCACCCTGCTTTACCCCACTGTCCATCCCCACAGAGTCAAGTGTAACCATCCAGCCTATCCTTCATGGTTTCTAATAACCATGAGGCCAACCTATTTCTCCCCAAAAGATTGTTTTTGATCTCTAAACAAACTCCAAACACCCATGAGGCACTTTTGTACTCATTAGGCATCCATATTATGTCAAAAATAAATAAATAGGTGAAATTTAAAAGGATATATACCTGAATGAAAAACCGGGATCTTACACCCAAAACATAGTAGATATGTAAATTTAAATAGATTTACCTTACAATTCATTCAAAATAATAGAAATACCAAGTCCTGAACTAAGTAAAGATTTTTCGACCAGCCATGGAAACTTGGATTCAGTTATAGGAGTGAGACGGTCAAGACCCTTTTCAGTACCTACTATCCAAATTACGATGATCCTACTCTTGTATACCCAATACATGGAACCAACATAGGAAACACTAACACACATCAGGATGAGTAACTCTTATGATACCAAATTGTGATAGACCGACCCAGGTCAACAAGAGCAGTCACCCATGTCAGCCCATTATGGGGTGAGGTATAACAAAGATAATAAAACAAGTCCTTAATATTTGGAAAACAATATATACAACCAGAGTTAAAATTAAAAACAAATCGAGATACAACTAAGTAAAATGGGATAAACCAGGAAGTATGAAAATTCTAGACAAACAAGTCTCCATGTGACCAATCATCACCTTCGAAAATCTTCCCAAACCAAAACATCATCATAAAGACAATTCAGCATGCTATATAATTTCCTTCTCTTTATTTGTGTCATGAAAAATAAGTTCAAAATCTACCCAAATGAGAAATTATGGTCTATAAAACTGAGCCAATTTGGAATTTATAAAGGGATATATACATGTTCTAATATCAATAATGCACATGTTAAATATACAAAAATAGTATGACATGTTTTTTTATAAATTAAACAATTTGAATACATTTCTCAAAATTTCTATTGGTTTTTTCACAAATTTCATGTCATGTATTCCAAATCCAAAACATTCTAGTCATACAAAAAGTAGGTAAAAATACCAAAATATAAATATACATGTGATCCAACACCCATGAAATAATCAATCATGAAATAAACAACTAGAAAAAATATTGCACCTTCTAGTTAGTTTGTAACCTATGGGAAACCATTTCCTAGAATCTCCTGAGCCTGGAATGAAATAAGCTTGGATCCAACTAATATTGATTTATGCCAAAGTCCATCAATATACAAGAGGTTACCTCCTAGGCTATCACACATAGTAAGGATACTCATTTATCCTTATCTATAGACTCATCATTCCCACTGTGTAATGTTTTAAAATTTATGATTAAAAAAACTACGCTCACATTTTTATAAACCCGTTTAAATTCAAATCCAATATACATCAAGGTTGGAAAATCCATTTTATTCCAAATAAACATAATTTTGATTTTAATGCAAAAACCTCTTCATAACATTAACCCATTCCTCTTTAAATTTCAAACCATGAAATTGAATTTTGATTATCAATGAATCAATAAGAACAATAGAAAATTGATGAAATTAGAATGGTTAGATAGATCCACCTACCTCATGGACATAGAAAACCTCACCACATTTGACAACGGGGACTGGATACTGCAAGATCTACCTTCGGAAGAAATGGAATGAAATGATATTGATAATGGTTGATATAAAACACAATATCATTACATAACCATAGAGAAACCATAGACACAAACTAAATAAAATAATAAATAGAATGAATTCTTACCTAGTGAGGATAAATCTAACTATAATGGTGATTAATCACTGAACAAATCAAACTGGATAGAGAGGATTCACCCAAAAGCACACAGGGAGCTCTCTAGGTTGAGAAAGGAAATATGCACAGTGAATGAATGCAACATATCACTCGTACGATGACCTAATAAAACAACACTGAAACATTCACATGGTGTGTAACCCATTTACATGTCATGTAATCCTTAGGGTCCATATACACTGAAAAAAACATTGCCTTTTAATTAAAAATAATATTTGTATACACAAAAGGAGTTTACTATTACACAGTGTGTAAACCATTCAAACCAAGTACCAAGTTCATGGATTCTACCCAGTAGCCATTACATGACATGTAATTTACTTACACGGAATGTACATACCCATAAATAAGTAGAAGCTATAGGTTTTTATGTTGAAAATTTGAAAAAACATAACTTCACTATTATAGGTATCATCCCCATTTCATGGTCAGAAAAACTCAACCGATGAAAAATTAATATAAAATAAAATATTAGAACATGCATGATAGAAAGGTAACAGGGTGTTACAACATTGAACGTGATCGATAATGTGTTAACGAGAAACCAAATTAGATGATTATTGGGTTGAAGGAGATTATGATTATTCTGAATCAGTTATCATGATATATGATTAACAACTTTCACATTAACCAACTATCAGACCCACCATAGAAGAAAATGATAGATCTCATTAGGTGATCAGTTTGTGGAGATGATGGAATAAAGAAGATTCAGTTTCCTGTGATTTGAGAATTTTAGAATAAGCACTCGAGATAATGACTCAATGGGATTATAAGATTCATTTTAAGTAGAGAATAAGGGAGAAAACTGTGTAATTTCTGAGGAAAAATGAATTGTTTAGTTAACACAATGGATGAGAATAATTGGTTACCTAAGGCATCATAAATGGTTGAAGGTTTTAAATGTGTTAAGTATGTGAATTATACAAATTGATGTCCTAGGGGTAATCTCCAATAGAATACCATAAATGTTGTAAGAGTAATGGTTTTATTATAGATGATTATGATACTACAAATGAAATCAGAAAGGAATGAGCTATTAAGGAATAAGATGATGAAGCCTATTTAATGGTTTAATAATGTAGTGAAATGATTAAAATGATTATTTATTAAAAGTAAAGAATTATTTTATATGAATCATGAAATATATACGGATTTGTTTGTATAAAATTTTCATTCTGTATTTTCTAGAATATGTTGAATGGTACTAACAACCTAGAAAATTGATTTAATGGAAAGGTGATATTTCATGTAAAACACATGATTAAGGTATAGATGACCCAGAATAAGTTCCTAATGTTAAATTTATGGTTTTTAGTTGAAATAAAAATATAATTGATATGGATAATGTAAATTGGATAACAATGATGACCTTGGAACTGATTAATGGTTTGATGAAAAAGTGTTTTATGTTATCATTGAATGTGTTTATGGAATTTTAGGATTTATATAATGTATTAAATAATATATGGTTTTATTTCAGGAATGAGGAAGTATGTATGTTTTCAATGAGTTTTTATGGTAATTATTGTTATTAACATGTTTTAGGAGAATATATGACCATGGTATTCACATATTTAGTATGTGATAATTAAGAGATTATTTATGATACTTGGGGGATTAATGTTAAGATGATTTTAGAAATTTAATGAATGTATTTATAAATTTTTTAATATTATAATGGTAATAAGTTCAACCATTTATGGAATGGTTTTATTTGAACATTGGATGAGGTTTTAGAGAACAATGTATTATTTCATCATATGAATATTTATCCCCATTACATAACTTATAATATCCATTTTTTTTTTTGAGGATAACTAGAGATAGAATGAATGACTAATCATTCTTTTAGGGATATTTGGATCTTTTAATGCTTTACGCATGAAAAATTCATCTTCTTTTATTGGATTAAGAGATGAAATATTATTTTGAAGAATCATAAATAAAGAATCATATTGTTCTTATGAAATAAAAATAAATAAAGTAATTATATTTTTATATGTTTTTATCTTGATAGTGAGAAATCCCCTAAAATTTAGGAAATTTTTATTGAGACAAAAAACATATCCTATGAATTTCCATTTTGATGAATCAATGTTATTTTTACTCACTAAATATTATAGTTTTATGGTGGTTAAATTTCCCATGACCATGTTCACTATCACTATAAATTCTTCCATGAGCATTAGTATTATCTTAAAATCCCATATTTTTACTTCCAAGTAATTTTCTTATATTTGGAAACCTATTTTTGTGTTATTTTTTGTTACCTTCATATTTACCTTTCTCTTTTTCATGAAACAAGTTTTTTAACCCTTTTAACAATGTAAGCTTTCCACAAAGGAATTTTAAAATGTCAAACCATTGATTGCTGAGTGAAAGTTCAATTTGTGAGGATAGAATTTATTTACTAGGGTAGAATTTAACACTATGATATTTTAGAATATAGTTATTTTTAAATAAATTTAATTTCTTTAATATCCCATGTTACACGTAACACCGGGTTTAAATGAACTATGATATTCTAATAAAATATTATTATATAAACCTAGACATTATAACCCAGCTATTAAATTTAGTGTAATTAATAGGAATAACTATATTCTAAAACTTAAGTAAGAATTATTTATATAAATAATATATACTAATAAATAAAAACTTATTTTTTTATAGAGTCTTCATACGCTTCAAAAATATATCGTTTCTCAAAAAAATGATTTCTATTTTTTTGAATATATATTAAAATTAATATTTGAATATTTTAGAAAACTAATTTAAAAAATTAATATTCAATTTTGGAATAAAAATATCAATGGTATCTTAGAGTGAAATTTTTATAATTTTCTAAAGAGATTAATTTTTCGATGAATAATGAAAATTGTTGATTTTTTTAAAAAATCAATTTTTTGATTAAAGCATATAAAAAGTAACATATTTTATAAAAAATAAAATTAAAAATAGTTCAATTATATTATTATTAATCCAATTTATGTCATTTTAATCATTTTAATTTTGAATTTTTATATAAAAAACATTTCTTCTTATAGACAAAATTTTGTTAGAAAACAATTTTTCAACACGTCTGAGGGTTTTATTTTAAATTAAATTATGTCACTTATGTGAATTGGATTTGGTACAATTTATTAAAAAAATTACTATAATCGTAATTAATAATATTAAAAAAATTTAAACTTAATTTTTTTCCTAAATGAATAGTAAAAATAGTAAAAACTAATTATCATAGTTATGGTTAAAACAAGTTTAAAAGATGTTAAACTAAATTTAAAAGGTATCAACATGAACTAAAACATGTATAATTTATTTTTTTCAGTCCATATTTGTACCCATATAACACTATGATTCATAATTATGTGGTTTGGGACACTTTTCCCGGAATGTGACATATATAATAAGTTATGAAAAAGACAAGATATTACCTTGTTTCTTTTAAATTTCTATTTTGGGTTCACACAATGAAAAAATAATGTTGTGAATGAATATTGATTTTTATTTTCATAATAATGAAATCATTTTCATGAGGTTAATTTATTTTTATTTTTTAGTAGTTATATAATTACCTTAAATGTGTAGGCATCACCGACAGAATAATTATTTAATTAATATAATATAAAATAAATAATTCTAAAAATATTAAAATAATATATAATGAATGAATTTTTTTGTTATATAATTTTTTTAGTTATTGTTTAAATATTATACTATTTTTAAAATATTATAATTTTATTACACCTTTTTCATGATGTGTTTAAAGTCAAATTAAATGAATAGTATCAAAAATTGCATTAATTTTATTCTATAATAAATTATATTTTATTAAATGATTTAATATTATAAAAATCATATATTATTTCATGTGATTTTATATGTTTAAAAATATAAAACACAGTGCATTCATGGACAAATATTTATTTTATATTAATTATATTGACTCCTAAATAGTAAAAACATTGTTAATGCGGTTAAAGGGTAAAACAGGGTTTTGCCCATTCAATCCACCTATGTTAAAATTGATTTTCCACACTCATAGGATTTTTATTTTATAATTCATATTTAATAAGTACAAGATGTTTTTCCAAATTATCTAATGATAATCATTTTATTTTTAAGATATAAGGATAAATTATCTAGTTCAAATGACTAGTTGTCTTGGTTAAAATTGAAATGGTAAAGGTGAGTTTCCTTAGAGGTTAAAGGAATGACATGTTTAAAAAATGTTTATTTTTTTTATGGTGGAGGTGTGTCTTGAACTTATATTCCTTAAAATACATTATTTATCATTTTTTATCGATTTTAATATTAATATTAATATATATTAATTTAATACTTTAATAAATTCCAAGAGTTCCCCCTCTCTTATAAAAGGGAATCTCCTCTTATATTTTCTTCACACTTCTAAGACCTTTTCGTTCTTTAAATACCTTACCAAATACATTCCTTAATTTTAGACACACTTTTTATTGTCCTTTTATTTATCATAAATCCATCCTATGGTGGATTTTGGTGTAAACATAAAGATCGTGTTCAAAGAAGAAGTATCATTCCTAACCGAGCGTTTTTTTATTTATTCTTACACCTCCTTCAATACTTATTAAATCATTATTAAATAATTAAATAATTTTCTACCATATAATTATATTTTATTATTTTAATGTAATAACATATATTCATAACCTCTTCTATCAAATGACAAACCATATCACTGATAGTGTGTATGGTGGACTACTGCCTCACAAACTGATGTAATTTGTTTTCTTCAATGAATCTAACAAATGGAAATAATGTTGGGTTTAAAATATATATATATATGTGTGTGTGTGTGTGTGTGTGTGTTATTTTTATAACATATATATAATTATATAATTATAATACAATATATACCTTCATGCCTTACATTCCATGGGAATACCATAACATCACTCGCGTGTACGACCGACTACCGCCTCATGAGGTGATGTGATTCGTTTTTTTCAAATGATTTAAATGGAAGTTATTAAGGATAAAATAAATTAATATATTTTATTTATATTACATAATACTTATTTTTAGAAGATAATTATTATTTATCTTTCTTTATTTCCATCCTTCAAAAAAATGAAACTGTATTCATGCGTTTGTACGACTTACTGTCTCCATGAACAATGTTATTCAATTATATATCTCTAAATTTTATAAATGATATTAAATATATATATATATAATGGAAATATATTGTATTTTAATCATGATTAAAATTTGTGATATGTGTGTGTAACGACCCTAAATTTTGAATAAATCTTGTTTCCTAATTTTGTGTGTTGTTTTATTTTATTTTTATACTCAACAAAAATGTTTCATTTGATAACATGAGTATAATTAAAATGAGACCGTTGGGTTTTGACTGTTATATGACCATTGGTCAATATGAACACTGCAAACTAAACGTTTTGATTATTTTCGCTAAATACAAGTAATCTTGGTTAATTAATATAGAAAGAAGATTCGATGGCCTCACCCAGTAGTCTTGGACCGATCGAAGCCCATATAACAGAACTTGGGAAGGAGGTAGCACCACTGGGCTTTGCTCTGGACCAAACCCAAGCTGAACTTCATCGTGTGAAGCTAGAACGGGATCGCCTTCGCGAGAAGTTCAAACTGATAGAAATTACTACTCGTGCGATGTTGGCCGAGCCTCCCTCGGATTCTCTCACCTTAGCACACCTTACACTTCGGTCCTATGCTGGTGTGATAAGGGGATATGTAAGGAGACCGTAGCTGCCTTGTGTAATCCTTTGTTTTAAATAAAAATTGGCATTTCTTCTTATGATGAAGTTTATGAATTTTCAAATGTCCGGATAAACATAGTATGCATAATTTTGATGAATTTTAGAAAAAGGATATTTTAAAAATGTTTAGGTAAACCTTACATAATTAAAAATGTGTAATGATTTTCGAAAAATGGTCTTCTACAATTATGTTCAGTACAAAATTTAGAGTCTAATAAGATCAACTTAATTTTTGATGAATAGTAAATTATGAATAGTGATTTTACGCTTAGGATTAGTAATGTGACCAAACGGATTAGTATTTCACTCAAAGAAAGTTTTAATATAATTTAGACACCTTGATTCAGTAATGTGATTCAATAAAATGGTTAAATAGCGGTTTCATAAATTATTATTCAAGTTTTAGTTTTTTCGAGTGAATAGTGTTTTTTAATTAAAAATTAAATTAAAAATATTTAGAAAATTATTTTTATAAAATTGATTTCATTTTTGAACTCAGAGCATCGATATTATGTTAAGGTAATTTTTGGGATTTTTTCTGAAAAAAATGAATTTTCGGTGAATAGTGTATTTATTTAAAAATAAAATTAAAAATATTTAGAAAATTATTTTTATAAAATGGAGTTCAATTTTGAAATCAGAGCATTGATATTTAGTTAAGGTAAAATTTTGGGATTATTCTGAGAAAGATGAATTTTCAGTGCATAGTAAAAAAAAGCAGTTTTAGGGTTTCAGTATGTTTAATGACATCATAACTGTGTCATGATGATGTAATGAGATATTTTAAGGGTTTTCCAACCAAAGGTGATGAATTATTGTTTTGGGGGCCCCATGTGGCCTAACTTCATGGTAAATATCATGAGAGAGCACATGGTTTTCAGTAAAGCACTTGTGAGGTGTCCCTTGGCCATTAATGTCTTGTCCCCTCACTTTCCCTATAAATACCAAGACCTCCTCTCATACTTTCGACTAAAAAACCATCATCAACGAAGTTCTGGTCTCCTTACCTCCCAAGGAGTCCTCCCAAGGTGCCCCCAAGCCCTCAAGGTCCAAACCTTTGAGTTTTAAGAGTTACATTTTAAGGTAAGGGATCCGACCCCCTCTCTTTCTTTTCAAGTGATCTCTTTTATGTCATTTATTTTATGCTCCTTGTTCTTATGTTGGAGGATGTTCTTTTATATTCATTATACTGTACTTTTTATGTTCATATGATGAGAGACCCTATTTTATCTCATCAATTCATTTTTGTTGAAGTTTAAGTGGCGCCGTTAGGCTGCCGATTTTCTAAGGGGTTCTTTCACCCTTCTCGTTTTCAAGATCTACTTTCATGTCAAGTCTTGAAAGTTCCTTTTTATTATGTTGGGGTATGATCTATAAATATATCATATTGATCTTTTATGTTCATATGATGAGAGACCCTATTTGATCTCATCAATTCATTTTTGTTGAAGTTTAAGTGGCGTCGTTAGGCTGCCGAATTTCTAAGGGGTTCTTTCACCCTTCTCATTTTCAAGATCTACTTTCATGTAAAGTATTTCAAGTTCCTTTTTATTATGTTGGGGTATGATCTCTATATCTATCATAATGATCCTTTATGTTCATATGATGATATACCCTATTTGATCTCTTCAATCCATTTTTGGAAGTTTTAAGTGACGCTGTTAGGCTGCCGAATTCTCATAAGAGAAATCTTATTTTTGTCTTCCTTTCAAGTTCTTCGTTGCATATGGTATGTCATTAAAATTTCATTACCATGTTCTTAAATACTATATATTCTGTTCCCCTACTATTTTATGTATCATTTTTGAGTGGGTGACTCATGTCCCCTCTCTTTTCAATGTTTTCTAAAACCATGTATCGTAGACGTTATGCTGCATAGATTTCGTCTCAAAATGCCTCCCTCTTTATCTCAAAATTATTTTAAGTTATTAAGTGAATACTCAAAGATCTTATTTCTACAGGGGTATTCACATATATATCAAAATGTTCTATTTTAAATTTTGGGATTTACATACATGAAACCCGCTTTCCCTTTTCCGTGGGTTTAAAGTGACATAAAGATCATGTCTTTAAAGCAGTTTTTAAAACGTTATGATTACAAAATGAAACCCATTTATTTTATTCTATATGGGTTATTTATGAAATGTTTATGATGATATATGTGGCTCACATGATAATAAATATATGTCAAGGGTGCGCCCAGATAGCGCTCCAATGCATTGGGTAAAGACTTAATCTCTAGAGATGACTTTTTAGACTGATACCTTGGTGAATAACCTTGGTAATTTTTAATGACACCTTGGGGATGGACCTTGGTGAAATGAAATTATTGTCAATATTAAATGTTGTAGCCAAATATTCAAGTTATGAAAAATGTTATTTTTATTATGATATATCTCATGATTTCTTTCTCATGCCTTAAAGTTCTTTTCATGATCTTATTGAAGTATCTCAAGTTCACATGTAAAATGTTTCTCTTGTTTCCCTTACTGGGCCTTCTGCTCACCCTTTCTTTTGATGTATGTCCCCAGATTATGAGATGCAATAATGAACCTAGGATGAACATGAGGATAATCCTTTCAAGTGTTTAAGAATAATGTTTTATGTTTTCATGTTTTAAGTTCCTGGTTTCCAAGACACTAAACCTTAAAGATCCTCGGTTTTGTCAAAATGTAATGAATGTTTATGTGATAAAAAGGCGGGATGTTATAGTTGGTATCAAAGGATGGTTTAGTTATTTGTGGAAATTAAGATATGAAAACTTTAGGAAGAAACCTATAGAAAAGTTTAAATATAGGAAATCTTCTTGGTATTTTGGTGAGTATTGAGTAAGGGGTTGCCAAGCAAATACATCCATGTCTGGATACGAGCAGGTAGAGGTGGCTCTGGCACAGATGTACATAGGGGTAAAACCCGAAAACACCGCTTTGAGATAAACTCGAACTGGAACTGGTACACGACAACGGGCCTTGCTGCACTCTTGGTTATGACACTCCCGGGGGATATGCTTTGGTAAATTCATAAGCTTAGTATGGACCACTATTAAAGGAACAAGGATAAAACAAAATAAAGATTCACATAAGAATATATGATCATGGATAACCTAGTTTGAAACCTAGGGGATCACAAGTTAGGGTATACTTTTCTTCTAAAAGTTATCCTTATATGCTTTAAGCTCCTTTTCATGATTATTGGCTAAGTATTCAAGCCCCTAATTATACTTTTTTTTCGTAGTTAATGGCGGGAAATGGAAGAACATGTCCCAAAACCAATGTGATAGGAAATGTGATGATTTCTATATTAATATGATAGAGATGATTAGGGGATTAAAAGATGATTATTATTTTGGAAGACGTTCACTATTTTGGGGACCCTATATGATCGAGGTAAATAGATTACTACGGTATTTTCATTGAGAAGTAAGGTTGACTTATATTTTGAAGGATCGATGAATTTAAGGTGGACTTATAGTAATTTAGGTTACTTATGGGAATGATTAACCTATCTTGAGTAAAATATGTTTAGGTTAGCTACTTTTGTTATAATATGTTAGGAGTGGTTTATGTTGTTTGGAGATGAACAATGAAGTTTATTTTGGAAGACTATGTTATCAAATCATTCTTGTATTTGGGTTTCAATCTTAGTTTGGTTTATTTTGAGGAATTTTAAGGACCGTTATTTATGGAATGGTCTATGATGAACTTTGGGTAGTACCATGGAACTTTGAAGATTTAAAAGTAGTTTCCATTCCTATGGGATTCTTTCTTTTTGAAGAGTTGTTTTACCTTAACCTTTCTGTTTTTGGGATAATGTTTAAAGATAGAAGAAATAGATAGTTAATCTTTTGTGGATTATGTGATTATCTAGAAGATGATTCTTGTGTTTTGATGAGACCAAGTAGTTTTGAATGCTCATCGTTTGGAGAAAAGATTAGTTTTGGTAGAAACTTATTAAAGGATGAAACTCTACTTGAAGGTAGGTATACTTTCTTATGTTTTTGTTCTATGAAGTAAATGAATTCCTCAAAATTATGAAACGGAACGTAAAACAAAAAACGTTGTTAGTTTAAGTTTCCTACTAGGTAATCAAATAACGTTTACACACATCGTAAGTTTGGGATTTTCTTATGGTTAACTTTCTCCTAATCATGTTTTCTATCACTCTCCCCTAGAACGTGACCCTTGGTTTTTTCCTCCATGTCCATGTTTTTCTACATGGAATCCTAGTGTGGGTTAACTCGGGTGACCTTTGTACTTCCCTTTCTTTCTTTTAAAGTAATAGTTTTACTAACTCCTTTTCTGATGTGGGACTTTCAATGAAATTTCAAAACCCAATTTTAAAAATTGCGAGGATGCAATTTCTTAAGAGGGGGAAGATTGTAACGAACCGAAATTTTGAATAAATCCTGTGTCCTAATTTTGTGTGTTGTTTTATTTTATTTTTATACTCAACAAAAATGTTTCATTTGATAACATGAGTATAATTAAAATGAGACCGTTGGGGTTTGACTGTTATATGACCATTGGTCAATATGAACGCTGTAAACTAAACGTTTCGATTATTTTCTCTAAATACAAGTAATCTTGGTTAATTATTATAGAAAGAAGATTCAATGGCCTCACCCAGTAGTCTTGGACCGATCGAAGCCCATCTAACAGAACTTGGGAAGGAGGTAGCACCACTGGGCTTTGCTATGGACCAAACCCAAGCTGAACTTCATTGTGTGAAGCTAGAACGGGATCACCTTTGCAAGAATTTCAAACTGATAGAAATTACTACTCGTGCGATGTTGGCCGAGCCTCCCTCAGATTCTCTCACCTTAGCACACCTTACACTTCGGTCCTATGCTGGTGTGATAAGGGGCTATGTAAGGAGACCGTAGCTACCTTGTGTAATCCTTTGTTTTAAATAAAAATTGGCATTTCTTCTTATGATGAAGTTTATGAATTTTCAAATGTCCGGATAAACATAGTATGCATAATTTTGATGAATTTTAGAAAAAGGATATTTTAAAAATGTTTAGGTAAACCTTAAATAATTAAAAATGTGTAATGATTTTCGAAAAATGGTCTTCTACAATTATGTTCAGTACAAAATTTAGAGTCTAATAAGATCAACTTAGTTTTTGATGAATAGTAAATTATGAATAGTGATTTTACGCTTAGGATTAGTAATGTGACCAAATGGATTAGTAATTTCACTCAAAGAAAGTTTTAATATAATTTAGACACCTTAATTAATTAATGTGATTCAATAAAATGGTTAAATAGCGGTTTCGTAAATTATTATTCAAGTATTAGTTTTTTCAGGTGAATAGTGTTTTTAATTAAAAATTAAATTAAAAATATTTAGAAAATTATTTTTATTAGATGGATTTCATTTTTGAACTCAGAGCATCGATATTATGTTAAGGTAATTTTTGGGGTTTTTTCTGAAAAAAATGAATTTTCGGTGAATAGTATATTTATTTAAAAATAAAATTAAAAATATTTAGAAAATTATTTTTATAAAATGGAGTTCATTTTTGAAATCAGAGCATTGATATTTGGTTAAGGTGAAATTTTGGGATTATTCTGAGAAAGATGAATTTTCAGTGAATAGTAAAAAAAGCGGTTTTTGGGTTTCTGTATGTTTAATGACATCATAACTGTGTCATGATGATGTCATGAGATATTTTAAGGGTTGGCAGACCAAAGTTGATGAATTATTGTTTTGGGGGCCCCATGTGGCATAAATTCATGGGAAATATCATGAGAGAGCACATGGTTTTGAGTAAAGCACTTGTGAGGTGTCCCTTGGCCATTAATGCCTTGTCCCCTCACTTTCCCTATAAATACCAAGCCCTCCTCTCATCCTTTCGACTCAAAAACCATCCTCAACGAAGTTCTGGTCTCCTTAACTCCCAAGGATTCCTCCCAAGGTGCCCCCAAGCCCTCAAGGTCCAAACCTTTGAGTTTTAAGAGTTACGTTTTAAGGTAAGGGATCCGACCCCCTCTCTTTCTTTTCAAATGATCTCTTTTATGTCATTTCTTTTATGCTCCATGTTCTTATGTTGGAGGATGTTATTTTATATTCATTATAATGTCCTTTTTATGTTCATATGATGAGATACCCTATTTGATCTCATCAATTCATTTTTGTTGAAGTTTAATTGGCGTCGTTAGGCTGCCGATTTTCTAAGGGGTTCTTTCACCCTTCTCGTTTTCAAGATCTACTTTCATGTCAAGTCTTAAAATTTCCTTTTTATTATGTTGGGGTATGATCTATAAATATATCATACTGATCTTTTATGTTCATATGATGATAGATACTATTTGATCTCATCAATTCATTTTTGTTGAAGTTTAAGTGGCGCCGTTAGGCTGCCGAATTTCTAAGGGGTTCTTTCACCCTTCTCGTTTTCAAGATCTACTTTCATGTAAAGTATTTCAAGTTCCTTTTTATTATGTTGGGGTATGATCTCTATATCTATAATAATGATCCTTTATGTCCATATTATGAGATACCATATTTTATCTCGTCAATCCATTTTTGGAAGTTTTAAGTGACGCCGTTAGGCTGCCGAATTCTCATAAGAGAAATATTATTTTTGTCTTCCTTTCAAGTTCTTTGTTGCATATGGTATATCATTCAAATTTCATTACCATGTTCTTAAATACTATATATTCTGTTCCCCTACTATTTTCTGTATCATTTTTGAGTGGGTGACCCATGTCCCCTCTCTTTTCAATGTTTTCTAAAACCATGTATCGTAGACGTTATGCTGCATAGATTTCGTCTCAAAATGCCTCCCTCTTTATCTCAAAATTATTTTAAGTTATTAAGTGAATACTAAATGATCTTATTTCTACAGGGGTATTCATATATATATCAAAATGTTCTATTTTAAATTCTGGGATTTACATACATGAAACCCGCTTTCCCTTTTCCGTGGGTTTAAAGTGACATAAAGATCATGTCTTTAAAGCAGTTTTTAAAATGTTATGATTACAAAATGAAACCCATTTATTTTATTCTATATGGGTTATTTATGAAATGTTTATGGTGATATATGTGGCTCACATGATAATAAATACATTTCAAGGTTGCGCCCAGATAGCGCTCCAATGCATTGGGTAAAGACTTAATCTCTAGAGATGACTTTTTAGACTGATACCTTGGTGAATAACCTTGGTAATTTTTAATGACATCTTGGGGATGGACCTTGGTGAAACGAAATTATTGTCAATATTAAATGTTGCAGCCACATATTCAAGTTATGAAAAATGTTATTTTTATTATGATATATCTCATGATTTCTTTCTCATGCCTTAAAGTTCTTTTCATGACCTTATTGAAGTATCTCAAGTTCACATGTAAAATGTTTCTCTTGTTTCCCTTACTGGGCCTTCTGCTCACCCTTTCTTTTGATGTATTTCCCCAGGTTATGAGATGTAGTAATGAACCTAGGATGAACATGAAGAGAATCCTTTCAAGTGTTTAAGAAGAATGTTTTATGTTTTCATGTTTTAAGTTCCTGGTTTCCAAGACACTAAACCTTAAAGATCCTCGGTTTTGTCAAATGTAATGAATGTTTATGTGATAAAAAGGAGGGATGCTATAGCGTGTACGATGATAAAAATGAAAAGACCAAAACTATGAAAACTAAATTATCATTAAAAAAATAGTTAATACAAAAAATGATGATTTTAATAACAAATTTATTATAAATGGGTGTTGAAACAATATAAGGGTATAATATATAATATTATAAGTATTTATATTAATATATTATATAATTATAATAAATTTAAATGTATTATACAATCGTATATATTACTTTTGAATAAATATGAACTTGAGGTAATGGATTTTCATTTCACTTTTATTTCTATGGCCCACATGCCACATTAATGACTTATTTTTTTTGTGTGTTGTATATAAAAACCATCAATAAATTTTTTGATTATAATCATGGAAAATATGGGATATATATATATATATATATCCATATATGGTTTTTTATTTCTTTGAGATTATTATTCAAATGTTACGAAAGTGGTAAGAGTTTTATGTTACAATCACATATTTTATCCAGATTATTTATAATTATGTTCCCAATGTTCAAAAATTAAGATATATAACTCAAAAAACTCATTAATTTTATCCTCCTATGATTATTTATTTAGAATACATATTTTCATATCATTTTACTATATTTATGTACTCAATACACAAAAATAATGTCTTAAGGAAAACTAACTTCATTTATCTCTTTAGTTGAAAATCATTCCACTTCCATGTCAATGTTTTCTAATAATTCTATAAAGAATGTTTTTAAAATTATATAATCGTTGGTTAATGCTATTTTTACCATCGTTTTACTTTTTATAAAAAAAAAATTAAAATGAATCTTCTCATTATTTTCTGAACAAGGTAAATTTTTAATCATCCTTTACAAGTTTTCGAGGTTATTTTCAATTAAAAATTTTCACTTAACATTTGATTAATTTATAGATTTTAAATGCATTATTTCAAAGATAAAATAGCATTTTCCTTATGAAAGTTTATAATGATATTTTAATTGTATTTCTATTCATAAAATACAACAAAAATTTATTTTACTTATCCTTTATAGTGGATATGATACGATGGTACCATCCATATTCTTTATATGTATTGTTTATCATTACAATTATGGTTATGATATATTTATAAAACTCATTTATATTCCATGTGTTCTGATGTGATGAAATGTTTAAATTTTTATTAATCCTATTACTTTTCCATGGGGTATGAATATAATGAATGTATTGTTGAATTTATGTGAAATTTTAATGATTATATGATGGTTGGGTGTGTTAAATCCCACAACTGAATTTGGTAAAGATGGATAACTCATGAGTTAACTATATAATGTGTAAACATAATATCATGTTCAAAATGTTATGTGTGGACCTAGTTTCATTTCCATAAGGTTATGTGTGGACCAAGTTTCATGTCTGTAAGGTTATATGTGGACTTAGTTTCATATCTATAAGGATATGTGTGGACCTAGTTTCTTGCCCATCAGGTTTTTTGATGGCCTAGTTTCATTTCCTTTACTTAATGAGTGAACCTTTTTTTATTTTATATGTTCATAATGTTAGAAGCTTACATTTTTTTACATTATTTTTTTTTGTTATACTCTCATGTATTATGTTCGTTAATTTCCTTTATTATCCATATCTTATGAACTTCCAAGATTTATTTCATGACTTAGGGTTATAATCCATTTTTTTATAGGTTATGGTATTCAAATTCTAATCTCATTTTATTATATCTTTATTCCTATGTTATGACTATTTTATCATAGATATTATCCATGTTTAATCATATAAAGAATATAATATCACCCTTTATTATGTTTCCTTTCCCTAAATTTTTATGAAATTTTTTATTAAGGGAATGTCTATGAAAAGTTATAAATGGAAAGATATTTGTGGGAGACATTGAAGATCATTACTGAAATAAGAAGATTTCATATATAATCTTTAAAACACTAAACATATATAGTCACCGGGAATGTATTTTTTAATTGTATTGAATATTAATCTAAAAAGATGTAATATTTATGTATAAAAATCATTTGTAATAAGAGAAATACCCTTAAATATTAGAATTTTATATCTCATGGGATTCGTCAAGGGATTTAATTAATATATCATTATTACATTTTAAATATTTATTTTCATTCCTAATATTATTTCAGGAACACCAAATTTTATGTCATTAAATAAAACTACTTTAGTGCTTCCTCATCACTTGTTTCTTCTCCACTACATTCATCATCTTCTTCACTGAAATTATTTTTTGTTTGGATTGATTTATCCATTAAGGTTATTTTTCCTTTATCCCCTACTCTCTTTATCTATCTTTTACTTTACTCATCACAAGACGTGGGCTCATGTTTTGATATAATTTTTTTTGTATTGAATTTCATTTGAATTTATTTGACTTTATTCCATTATTACTACTAAAAATATTTTTACTTATTCAGGACCATTGAGTTGGTCATTCTACTCATATTATTATTCCTAACCAGGTAAATTAACTAAAAAATGTAAAATCCTTCCATAATTGAGACAATTTTATGGAAGTGTACCCTTGTATTTAACTTTTACCAATTTAAATACTATTGAGAATAATTTTAAGAGTTTATCAAAATCCATTGAATCATATTTGAAAACATTTTACTCTTTATGTGATCCTTTTTATTCAACATGTTTCAATACTTTTGAAGATTTAAAAGTTTTATCCTTCTCAAATTTTCATTTCATCCTCAAAGGATGCCCTTTCCTTATATCATAGGTAATCCAGACACTATTGATCTTGTATATTGCCTAATAATGTAATTATTGATCTTCAAGGGTATATATTTTGACATCAAACATATCTAGTACAATTCTCATCAACATCTTCACCATGGTGTAATCCTCAAGAATTTCTTTAAATAATTGAATTTAGCTCATAATTTTGTTTCCACAAATGAAGAATTCATCTACCAACTCATGTTCTACTATATAAACATCTAAAAATTGATCTTTTATGTTTTCAAATGTGATTCATTTAATTTTTTAACTCCCTCATGGATGTTAATAAGTTTCCTCTATATGTGATTAAATTTTCTCCATTAAATGTGTTAATTTCATCTCTTAGAAGGAATAAAGTAATGTTATTTTTTATCTCCCATTGTCTTCAGTATTAGTTTTATCAATAAAATTACAAAAATCTAAAAATTTAAGAAGATTTACACCATTATACATGATATAAAGAACATCCAAGTTAATGGAAATGGGATATATAACCATCCAATTTTTCTATATATGTAATTATTTTAATAGTTTGTTTTGTAGACCCACTATACAGTAAATTTTATGACCATATCATGTGTATAGTTAGATATAAATGATTTATACTTACCATTATAGTTTAGATATTTCTTCATACACTATTTAAATGGTAATTTCCATAGGTTAATTATCATATAAAATGGTTATAGAAGATCTCATTCTATAATGGTAACCTCAAGATACTATGAAATTAATGTTAAAGATATTTCATATGGTCTAGATACATGTTATTAACTGAATATAGTATATTTTTGAATATCAAGTGATGGGGCTCATAAGTATTGAGAGTTCTTATCCTAATATTCTCACTTGGTGATCTCTAGTATTGATATCATGGTGATAGGCCTTCCAATAGGAACCCCACATGTTTTAGGTGTCATTGGATATTCTTATCTTTGGAAATGTATATTAATATCTAGGATTGAGATCATTACAAATGTGTGAGATTTTATTAAGTACTTTGTTTTAAGGAAAAAACCATGATAATGAAATCGTGTCATGGTAGCTTGTGTTGGGTGCATCATTGGTGGCATGGTATTGGTTGAATTGTAAATAAATGATTTTTATCTTCTAGGTTAAGGAAGTAATACATCTAGGTCCTTATTTATCAGGATGTTAATACATTTATAAGAAAATGTCCATTGAATTAATGGCTAAATCCATCCAGTTAATTCAACAAACAATGAAGAATGAAAAGGGTGGTGACATGGGTGTTCGTCATGCATTGTGACATATTAAAGACAAAGAGATTGTATTACTGAGTTTTTTTTCATAGGTTGGTTGTCATTTCTATCACTATCCTTATATATTTAGGTTCCTTTATGGGTTTCTAGACTCCACTCTTGGTCTTTGAATATTATTCACTACTATAGAGATAAGGGATTAAAGGGTCACACTGAATATCGTATTCAATAATCTTCTCTATTTAGTTGAATATGTGTATCGGACATGGTGGGTCCCACCACTAGGGTTTGGGTTTTGTCCAAATATATACGATAAAAAATTAATAAATAAATTTATATTATTCAGGTTAATAAAAATTCACATTAAATTTATTCATTATATGTATTTAAAAGTTTTAAAGTAAATACATGGACATATTAGTTGAAAGAATATTAGTTTAAAATATACAGGGTTCATTTAATATATGTGGGAATGAAAAGTCATGTTTATAGATTTAGTATTATCATGTAATATATATTCATTATATATAGTAATGTAAATGAAATTTATGGATTAGTATAGTAGTCATATTATCGTTTATAGTGTGTAAATTTATCTCTGGGCCAGGGTACCATTTCCTGGTAATTTATTAACTCACTATATATAGAAGATGATATCCACTCCCCAATCACTATTAACTACTAAAAGGTGAGAGATTATCCCTCTTATTCTCTATACCATATTCTAGAGAGAGACACTCTTCAACCAGGTGATTCAAATTGAGCTCTCCCTCATGCATCATAAGACAGTGATGTGATGATCATTGGAGTGTCTAAGGTGTCATCAAATCTCCATTCAAGCACCTAAATATTTATGATCAATGCACTCACAGATTCCCAAAGAATGAATAGAGACCCTATACATTTTCACATATTATTTCATGATTTCAAACACAATTAACTATCAAATTACAATCCAAGTATAGTAAAGTCTAGTGTATTTGGAAGACTAGGTACACAAAACTAAAAAAAATAGACTAAATAAAAAATTTCTATATTTATCATCCATTTTTAGTTCATATGGGTTCGAAGGAATAAAATAATGATATAAAAAGGAACGGAACATGATTAGACATATTGAATGATAACATATAAAACATGGGGTCTTATAATCATGAATTCATTATAATGTGTAAGTGACATAAAACATGAATTTATCATGATTCAAGGCTCATTACATATAGAGGATCATGAGTCAAGGATAACCACCCAGACCATTGTACATGGAGCATGAGTCAAGGAAAACCACCAAGACCATTGCACATATCGTATCATGAGACTAAATAACATCCAATGAATTAAAGTACTATATGGGTTCACCCATAAAAACATGTTCATGAATTTGTGTGCCACATGAATAATATTACATAAGGAATCAAACATAAACATAAATGTTACCCATGGTAAGAATTGGATAACATAATCTTGTCAAAAGGCATAACATAAGAGAATATCACAATAGTGTCCATGAAACAAAGGATTTAAATCATACACGGACCTTTATAAGGGAAAATAGTCATAGATCATGATAATTTATGTCAAATTGAAGTTAATACATGTAAAATGGCATTTGTGAAACTTTATAAATAAAACATTTTAGTGCGGTTTAAGGAAAATATTAATGTCTATTTAAAGAAGAAAAGAGAATAATATTTTATATAATACTAGAAGGGAACCAAGGGGATTTCATAATAAAATTATAGATTTTAGAAAAATGATTATGGCTTAAAATATATTATCAAGTGCACTTGAAAGCATGTAGAAAATCTCGAACTTCTCTTGAATTGGTTTTTCTTTTTGAAAATATTTGGGAAGGGAACATTATTAAAAGATGTATAACCCCATAAAATAAGGATGATATGATTTGGATACATTGGGTTGGAACAGATAAATAGAATTTTTAATAAGTACATAAAAATAAGGAAGAGTTAAATATGGTAATTGGAGAGAAAACCCAACTTGAAGGAAATGTGGAGGTTCGGAAAGGATCCCTTACCTTATGTCCGAAACAATTCTACAGTTAATCATAAAGTATTGAATAAAAATATTAAATATATTAATTAATTAATTAAGAAGATTTTATAAATTTATTTTATTAGGTATAATTTTATTATGTTCAGTTATTTCCATTTTGATGGGTTATAAGATTCAATATTATTGTTCAGGAGCGTTAGTTTCCTCGTTTTTCACGATCGGTTTAGTTATATTCATGTACGGATAATAATGTAAGATTTCAATGGTTATACATAATTTAATATATATTTTATTAATTAAAATATATATTATTAATTTATTATATAATTAATTTTTTAATTTTGGTTGAGCATGAATCATTAGATAATATGTTAATGATAGTTGTTTAGATTAATATTAGGGGTTTTTCTCTCACAATGAACTAGATTTGTTCTATTATTTAATAACATATAAATATTGTGGTTCTAGAAAATTAAATATGGTATAATTAATATATTATAATCTAGTTCAACCATAAAAATGGTTTCGTGACCAGCCTTGCAGAAGGTAATGTAAATTTCAAAGCTCATCATCCTTGAATGCGTTAAATTAACACATCACGGATGATGTTTTCATTTTTATTATAAAATGGGTAGGAAGAGAGATGATGTTGATTTATTCCATTATCATAATAAAATTCCATTATATGTTTGGTAATGGTTTTATCATACCATTTTCATGAGGGGAGGTGAGGAGAGAAAAAGGAAAGAAATGAAGTTGAAAATAAATTAAAAGAAAAGAAAGAGAGTTTTACCTCTTGACTCCTTCTTGAGAACCTCCATGGGGGATTGGTTTTTGCATTATTTTTTAAGAAAAAATGCCCCTAGAAGTTGGGGATGGGATTGGGAGTACATTTTATAATAATATGTAAAAGTATTGAGGCTTTAGTGGTGTGAGGAAAAGAGGTGGTGAGGGGTGGTATTTATTGTTTAGTAGGGGTGTTTCTCATTATTTAATTCATTAGTTTATTATTTTGGCTCGAGTCTCTGAATAGTTTCATAATTATCATAAAATAAATTAAAATAATTAATGATATTTTGAGATTTTTTTTATATCAGTCGTACATCATCTATGACTCCATAATTCATGTATTTAGCATTTATAAAAAATTATCATATTTTACTATTCACAAAAAATTTAGGAATTTATGAAAAATCCCCAAAAATTACCCTATCCATTTTTCAATGTGTAGAATTAAAAAAGGAAATACATTTTATGAAAATAATATTCTAAATATGAGAAATTTTAATTTTATTTAAAATGATCATTTACTTGGAAAATATAGATTTTAAAATTATAACTCCTTTTATACCACTTTGAAAAATTAAATAAGGTCTCATAAAATTATCATAAAATCATAAGAAAACAAAATATTAATTTATGAATACATTATTAAAATATAATTTTCTAATAAAATTATTAAATTAATCACAAAATTGTAATTAAATACTTATGGCCTATAAAAATACGAACACAAAATTAATAATTTTTAAAATACTCATTTACTTAAACTATGATATAATTATATAATATTACCATTTATTATTCATAAATTTTATTTATACTTTCATAGATGAGGATACTATTCCAATGTTCAGTTTTGTATCGTCCCAGTTCTGGGTGTCGCCCAAAGGTTCCCTATACCCGGTTGATCACATGGCCTCAAGCGCATTTCCCCAAACACCAGAGGTTTCCGACTAGAAGCATAGGACTTGGGTGTGATGGTAGGGAAATTATTCCCTTATTGGAAGAGTAACATAGTAGAAAACAAATAGTAAACTATACCAGAATCAGTAATACATTACAACAAAATTAAATAGCGGATGACTGATAGTATAAACAACTGCATCATATATATATAAAAATAAATGATGCATGTCACAAGTATCTAGAAAAGCATACAAACAAGTCACAATGCTGGAAATAAAGTAATGAAACCAAAGTACAGAAAACAGTAAACTCCACAGTATCTCAAGCCTCATCTTGGTCTCGTGCTCTCCAGCTCAACATCAATAAAATACCCGAAGAAGAAGGGTGCTTTCTCTTATCTATATCTGTAACCATATAATCTGTTTGGGTCCAAAAGCATAACCCAAATAGGGTGTGAGACGAATCCCAGTAGGTAACTATAAAGACCTGGAATTTCCATGTAATTTTTTTAAAATTATATGGAATTTTATGAGTCTGTGAAAATTGATGGCGCATGATTCCAAGGCTCGGTGTGCCTGGAATGAATTTCTGAACTTTTCTTCAGGTGCGTTCAATAAATGTGCGAGCGGGTTTTTGTAACTTTTGAACCGGTGCTCAGAATTGAAATCTGAGGACACCGTTGAACTCGCAGCACCGGTATTTGCTTAAGGAGACCTCCACCTCAACCGCAGTAGGTAAAGGGGGAAAGATAGTTTTGGGGGGTTTTCATGGGAATGAAAAATAAAATAAAATAAGATTTTATTTTATTTTTAATAAACATACCATGTGAAGGCTATGTAGGTGGGGACCACAAGGGATTAAAACCTCCGAACATGAATCCTCGGTGGTGGGGACCACCCGATCTAGTAAAACCCCCAATTCAAAGCTTGGTGGTGGGGACCACCTGAACCCCTCATTATGGGAGAAAAACCTCTCAAATCCCTACTTTAATTATGCCAACTCTCCTTTAATTAATTAATCCATATCTCCTTTAATTAATTAATCCAACCTATTTTGCACCAGTATTAATTTAAACAACATATCCTATTATGTTGGTGACTTATCATTTTGGGTGGAATTGAGAGGAAAGGATTAGCAAGAGTAGAACTTGGAAGAACACATCCTCCAACGAAGAACGCTTCTTCAAACAAAGAACACCAATGAGGAACGTCTTCAGTGACAAATGAACCGACGATCGAGGAAGCACCGATGCCACCAACGTCCTTCTATCCCTCCTCATCTTCATCAACAAATGATGTAGGGGTTTAATTCTATGTGATTAATATTTCCCATGTTCTTCCCTTAGAAACAAAGAACGCGAATCAACTCTCTCTCTAACACATTGATCCTTGGATGTTTTATTTTCTGGGTTTGGGAAAAGTGATTAATGGAGGTTATGGTGTTTGATGTTTTAAATATCTTCCATACATGTTCTTGATTCAAAATTTGTTAACCACTTACTACCGCCCTAACGCGGTGAGTGCGGGCCAAACAAACATAGACCGACCTCTCCACAAAATCTTAGGGTTATTTTGTGTGTTCTTCATGATGGTGATGGTGACTAGTGCCGGCAGTTGGCACCGATGGAACTTGAGAACCGCAGCTGGAACCATGGCCATCCGCGATGAAGGCAATGAACGAAGGGCAGCCGGTCAAGTCGGTCGCAGGTGAAGGCATGACGCCCCACCACCCTGCAGCGCTCTGCCGCCCGCGGCCACTATCGTCTGCGACACCACCACCCATGGCCTCACCACCCACACAGTCCCACAACCTCGTAGCCCATGCAGCCCCGTGGCCTTGCCACCCTCGCGGCCACGTGGCCTCATAGCCCTCACAGCCCCGTGGCCTCGCCGACCTCGCAACCCCCACGACCTCCGTGCTACCTAGGTCGAGCCGCCAGGCTGGGCCACCCAGCGTGGGCCGGACTGCCCAGAGCGGGCCAGGCCAGACCCAGTGGGTCGGGCTGCCCAGTGGTCCAGGCCACAACGCAAGCCGGGACGAGTCGGCCTGACCAGGTCGGACCGGACCTGGAACCACTTCGACCCATTTGCGCTCTTTTGGCCATAACTTTGGAACCGGACGTCCGTTTTATGAACCATCAATGGCGCTTTAAACCTTGGAGTGAGACGGTCCCATTGGTATATCCCACTAGGGATTTGGATAAAGTTGCGGAATATTTGGGTTGGATCGAGCACGAATCTAACCGGTCCCTCGGGACTAAAAGGTTAATAACTCACAAACCGGGCATCCGATTGATGCACCGTCTGTTGTGTTGAGATCCGTATGACATGACGGTCCATTGAGATACTTATTCATGGGACTTAGTGGCAGTTGGAGTATCGACTAATGGATTGAGGAGCGAACTCTCTTAGAGACGAGCAAGCCTAGTGTGGGAACCTAGTAGCTGGCTGTGACGTGAAGAATGAATAACGATCCTGTGTGGATCAGTACCGAGCGATCCTCTATGGGTCATCACGGAGCGATCCTGTGTGGGTCATCACCGAGCGATCCTGTGTGGGTCAGCACCTAGCGATCCTGTGTGGGTCAGCACCGAGGGATCCTGTGTGGGTCAGCACCGAGGGATCCTGTGTGGGTCAGCACCAAGAGATCCTATGTGGGTCAGCACCTAGCAATCCTTTGTGGGTCATCACTAAGAAATCATGTGTGGGTCAGCACCGAGCGATCCTGTGTGGGTTAGCACTGAGCGATCTTGTGTGGGTCAGCAACAGATCCTCTTAACAGAGTAAGATGATTCGGTAGTTACATCTAATCATCTCTACTACTGTACCTGAGTTATACCTAGTGTGAGCTGAGTTCATACCTGTGTGGTACTTTCCTTCATGGTAATACCTTGGTGGTATTCTTTTGTGTGGTGTACTTGTGTTGTACTTACCTTTGTGGTATTCCTTCCATTGTGGAAAATTTGAGCTTTGGGCTTTGAGTTGGACTCTAAGTTTTCCTCATGATTAAGATGGGTATACTTGATAACTTAGGTATATGTATGGGCATATACCTAAGTAGGTTTGTCAGTTGATTTCATGCCTTGTGGTTTATACTTGGTCAGTTTTGTGAGACCTTGAGGGTCTCGGGGTCCCTACTGAGTATCGTTATACTCACCCATACACGGGCTATGCCCGCACTTTGTTGTGTTTGGTGAAAATGACGGACAACGCTGACTAAGGACGAGAGTACCAGGACTGGTGGTAGCTCGGAGGTGGACCTAGACGAGGCATACCATAGAGATGACCGACTGAGAGCTGTACCTACCCTTCAGGTAGGATCCTTGGTGGGTGTTCACATGATCTGATCCAGTTTACTTGTACTTTTAGTTTCTTGTACTTTCCAGTTGGACTTGTATTCTGGACCCTTTTACTTAATGCACTCACTCTATTTACTATTCATATTACATGAGTTCGTATCTTGTTGTGTGCTTGGTTACTTGTTCTTACAGGTTATAAAGGCAATGCCTTTCCAGTTTTAGGGAATACACCTTCGGAGCTAGTCGACAGCCCCTAGCCTATGGAAGGCGATCTTGGGGTAGTCACAGCATGGGCCCTAAGGGACAGGTCGTGACAAATTGGTATCAGAGGAGTCGGTTATACCATAGAACATAGGACTCTGATCATTATTTTTAATGGTAATAGTGTTAAGTGTAGTGAGTGTGGTTATCAATTTAGGGAATCTAGTGTTGGTGTGGCGGCCGATGTATCCATACATCAGGACCCTGACTTCTGATTTCTAACTCAGTGCACGAAAACACTGATTGCGTGTGTGTTTTGAAGAGTTTTCTTTGTGATCTCTTTGAGCCATCTCACCAGGTATAACTTATTGATTGTGGCACACCTGTTTCTTTTCAGGATGCCTCCATGCAGACAGCCAGCTAGGGTTCCGAGAGTAGTACGCACTGATAGCCCACCGAGCGATGAGGCCTCGGTGTAGGGCCCTCTTCCAGTAGAGGAACCAGCAGAGGCACCAACGGAGGAACCAGCGGTACTATTACCCGTTGGTCCACTGATGCCACCAGCCCTAGCAGTAGAGGGTGCACGCCGCTTGAGTGCGTTGCACGAGTTCCATCACTAGAGGCCACCCAAGTTCTGGGGAGAGACGGACCCACAGGTGGCTGAGGATTGGCTAGAGGCCATGGTGAGAGTTTTCCAACTAGTAGAGACACCAGCTGATCTCATGGTGATCCTTGTCGCCATCCTTCTACAAGAAGCAGCAGGAAGATGGTGGACTTTGATGCTCCAAGTTCACAACGAGGTGACGCTTCTCTAGGCAGACTTTGAGAGCCTATTTTGGGCAGAGTTTGTCCCAGTGACTCTTCGCACGGTGCACATACAAGAGCTTCTTCATCTGAAGCAGGGCAGCATGGATGTGGATCAGTACTCAGCGAGGTTCACTGACCTCTCACGCTACTCCACTGATATGGTACGAGACTTATTCTTCAGGTTCCGAACCTTTGAGTAGGGACTCAGGCGAGAGATCAGGGCTTCGATGATTTCTCTCCGCATCCCGACACAGACATGGGTGTTAGAGCGAGCCCTCTTAGTGGAGAGTTTCCTTGCTGAGCAGTCACCAGTAGCGAGACCCACCACCGAACGTCACTTAGTGGAGTATTCTATAGCTGGAAGTAGATAGACATCATAGAGGTCCAAGAGGACCAGAACTATAGGTGGACGACCACAGGATTCAGGGTCAGTTGTGCGGGGCACCCAAGGTGGAGCCAATCATGCCAGGAGCAGGCAGTGTTACGCATGCGGCGGGCAGGGTCACATGGCTCATGACTGTATGAACCACCGTATGGATGATCAAAAGATGGTCGAAGGACCACTCAGGAAAAGGCATAGATTCGACCGAGGAGGTATGCAGGGAGCAGGCGGACGTGGCAGATGAGCTGGCCGTATAGCTGGCGATGGCCAACGATTCAAGATGTTACCACCACCACCACCAGGCGGTCCACCCCGACCACAGGGAGCAGGAGGACAGGGGAAAGCTCAGCTCCAGGTAGCTGAGGCCTATGACCACGGAGCTCCAGAGATGATACGAAGTACGATCTGTGTCTACTCAACCTTACCTAAAGTACTTATAGACATAGGTTCCAGTCATTATTTTATTGTCACTGCCCTCGTTCAGAGCTCGGAGATTCCAATAGAGCCAATGGCTCAATCCTTATAGCTAGAGACTCCTACGGGAGCAGATTCGATGATTAAGAACTGGTGCCGGCTGTGCGATCTTACTCTAGGAGGTGAGAGCTTCGACTGGGATCTCCTAGTAGCGGCATCGAGGCCTTACGATGTCACCTCAGGTATGGACTGGTTATCTAAAGTCAATACTCAGATTGATTGTTCTAGGCACAAAGTGTGGTGTGTCTGCACGGATGGGACTAGGTTTACCTTCACCGGTGAGAAGGGAGCCTTTAAATCACAGGATGGACTTATCCGAAGGAGAGTGTAGCTGATCACTCATCAGTTGGATAGCCTTACCCTCAGAGCAGTTGATGTGGAGAGTCCAAGTTATCCTGTAGTGGTGGATCAGTACGCGGATATCTTCCCTGATGATGTTCCAGGTCTACCTCCTCGAAGAGAGGTGGATTTTTACATTGACTAGTACCCCGGGACGACACCGATATCTGCATCAGCATATCAGATGGCTCCCTCAGAGCTTTATGAGCTGAGGGTATAACTAGAGGACTTGCAGGGGAAGGGATTCATTCGGCCTAGTGTATCTCCTTGGGAAGCCCCAGTCTTTTTCTCCAAGAAGGCAGATGGGAGCTTGAGACTTTGTGTTGACTATCCGAACCTGAACCAGGTGACCATGAAGAACAAGTACCCACTTCTGAGGATTGACAACCTCTTTGATCAGCTGAAGGGAGAACGGTGATTCTTGAAGATAGACCTCAGATCAAGGTATCACCAGCTCAGAGTAAGAGATGGTGATGTACAGAAGACAACTTTCAGATGTTGGTATGGCCATTATGAGTTCTTGGTTATCCCATTCAGTGTAACCAACGCTCCAGCAGTGGTCATGAGACTCATGAATAGGATCTTTCAGCCATACCTTGATCTCTTTGTAGTAGTCTTCATCGATGAAATTCTGATCTACTCAGCTACTGAGGAGGAGCATTGTAACGACCCGAAATTTTGAATAAATATTGTTTCCTAATTTTATGTGTTATTTTATTTTATTTTTATACTCAACAAAAAAATTTCATTTGATAACATGAGTATAATTAAAATGAGACCGTTGGATTTTGACTATTATATGACCATTGTTCAATATGACCGCTGTAAACTAAACATTTCGATTATTGTCTCTAAATACAAGTAATCTTGGTTAATTATTATAGAAAGAAGATTAGATGGCCTCACCCAGTAGTCTTGGACTAATCGAAGCCCATCTAACAGAACTTGAGAAGGAGGTAGCACCACTGGGCTTGGCTTTGGACCAAACCCAAGCCAAACTTCATCATGTGAAGCTAGAATGGAATCACCTTTGCGAGAAGTTAAAACTGATAGAAATTACTACTTGTGCATTGTTGGCCGAGCCTCCCTCAGATTCTCTCACCTTAGCACACCTTACACTTAGGTCCTATGTTGGTGTGATAAGGGGCTATGTAAGGAGACTGTAACTGCCTTGTGTAATCCTTTGTTTTAAATAAAAATTTCGATTTCTTCTTATAATGAAGTTTATGAATTTTCAAATGACCGGATAAATATAGTATGCATATTTTTGATGAATTTTAGAAAAAGGATATTTTAAAAATGTTTATGTAAACCTTAAATAATTAAAAACGTGTAATGATTTTCAAAAAATGGTCTTCTACAATTATGTTTAGTACAAAATTTGGAGTCTAATAAGATCAACATAATTTTTGATGAATAGTAAATTATGAATAGTGATTTTATGCTTAGGATTAATAATGTGACCAAATGGATTAGTAATTTCACTCAAATAAAGTTTTAATATAATTTAGACACCTAGATTAAGTAATGTGATTCAATAAAATGGGTAAATAACAGTTTCATAAATTATTATTCAAGTATTAGTTTTTTCGAGTGAATAGTGTTTTTTGATTAAAAATTAAATTAAAAATATTTAGAAAATTATTTTTATAAAATGGATTTCATTTTTGAACTTAGAGCATCGATATTGTGTTAAGGTAATTTTTGGGTTTTTTTCTGAAAAAGATGAATTTTCGGTGAATAGTGTATTTATTTAAAAATTAAATTAAAAATATTTAGAAAATTATTTTTATAAAATGGAGTTCATTTTTGAAATCGGAGCATTGATATTTGGTTAATTTGAAATTTTGTGATTTTTCTGAGAAAGTTGAATTTTTAGTGAATAGTAAAAATTCAGTTTTAGGGTTTCAGTATGTTTAATGACATCATAACTGTGTCATGATGATGTCATGAGATATTTTATAGGTTTTCCGACCAAAGGTGATGAATTATTGTATTGGGGGCCCCATGTGGCCTAACTTTATGGAAAATATCTTGGGAGAGCACATGGTTTTGAGAAACCCACTTATGAGGTGTCCCTTGGCCATTAATGCCTTGTCCCCTCACTTTCCCTATAAATACCAAGCCATTATCTCATCCATTGGACTCCAAAATCATTCTCAACGAAGTTATGGTCTCCTTACCTCCCAAGGAGTCCTACCAAGGTGCCCCCAAGCCCTCAAGGTCCAAACCTTTGAGTTTTAAGAGTTACGTTTTAAGGTAAGGGATCCGACCCCCTCTCTTTCTTTTCAAGTGATCTCTTTTATGTCATTTCTTTTATGCTCCATGTTCTTATGTTGGAGGATGTTATTTTATATTCATTATACTGTCCTTTTTATGTTCACATGATGAGAGACCCCCTCTTACTCTTATCATTTCATTTTATGAAAGTTTAGGTGGTGCCGTTAGGCTGCAGAAATTTTTGTAACGGATTATTTCACCCTTCTCATTTTCAAGTTCTATTTTCTTGTTAAGTATTTCAAGTTATTTTTTATTATGTTGGGGTATGATCTCTATATCTATCATACTGATATTTTATTATCATATGATGAGAGACCCCATTTGATCTCTTCAATTCAGTATTTTGAAGTTTTAAGTGGCACCGTTAGGCTGCCGAATTTTTAAGTGGTTCTTTCACCCTTCTCATTTTCAAGTTCTACTTTCATGTCAAGTCTTTCAAGTTCCTTTTTATTATGTTGGGGTATGATCTCTATATCTTTCATAATGATCTTTTATGATCATATGATGAGAGACCCCATTTTATCTCTTCAAATTCAGTATTTTGAAGTTTTAAGTGGTGCCGTTAGGCTGCCGAATTTTTAAGGGATTCGTTCACCTTTCTCATTTTTCAAAGTCCTACTTTCATGTCAAGTATTTCAAGTTCCTTTTTATTTTTTTGGGGTATGATCTCTATATCTATCAGACTGAACTTTTATTTTCATATGATGAGAGACCCTATTTGATCTCATCAATTCAGTTTTTTGAAGTTTTAGTGACGCCGTTAGGCTGCCGAATTTTCATAAGAGAAATCTTATTTTTGTCTTCCTTTCATGTTCTTCATTTCATATGGTATATTTTCAAATTTCATTACCATGTTATTAAATCCATTATATTTTGTCCCTCTACTATTTTATGGGTCATTTCTGAATGTTTGACCCATGTCCCCTCTCTTTTCAGCGTTTTCTAAAACCCTGTAATGTAGCCGTTGTGCTGCAGAATTTTTGTCTCAAAATGCCTCTCTCTTTTTCTAAAAATTATTTTATGTTATTAAGTGAATACTCAAAGCTCTTATTTATATAGGGGTACTCACATATATATCAAAATTTTCTATTTTAAATTATGGGATTTACATACATGAAACTCGTTTTCCCTTTCCGTGGGTTTAAAGTGACATAAAGATCATGTCTTTAATGTAGTTTTTAAAACGTTATGATTATGAAATGAAACCCATTTATTTTATGTTATATGGGTTGTTTATGAAATTATTTATGATGATATATATGGCTCACATGATAATAAAGAAATGTCAAGGGTGCACCCAGATAGTGCTCAAATGCATTGGGTAAAGACTTAATCTCTAGAGATGACTTTTTAGACTGATACCTTGGTGAATAACCTTGGTAATTTTTAATGACACCTTGGGGATGGACCATAGTGAAACGAAATGATTGTCAATATTAAATGTTGCAGCCACATATTAAAGTTATGAAAAATGTTATTTTTATTATGATATTCCACATGATTCTTTCTCATGCCTTATAGTTCTTTTTCATGACATAGTTGATGTATCTCAAGTTCACATGTTAAATGTTTCTCTTGTTTCCCTTACTAGGCCTTCTTCTCACCCTTTCTTTTGATGTATGTCCCCAGGTTATGAGATGCAGTAATGAACCTAGGATGAACATGAGGAGAATCCTTTCAAGTGTTTAAGAAGAATGTTTTATGTTTTCATGTTTTAAGTTCCTGGTATCCAAGACACTAAACCTTAAAGATCCCCGATTTTGTAAAATGTAATGAAAGTTTATGTGATAAAAAGGTGGGATGCTATAAGCATGCCTATCATTTGTAGGTAGTACTGGACACACTCCGAGAGCACCAGCTTTATGGTAGGCTCTTGAAGTGCCAGTTCTAGATCCGAGAGATTCACATTCTAGGACATGTCATATCGGAGGCCGGAGTTGTAGTAGATCCAGTAAAGATTGAGGTGTTACTTTCTTGGGATCCACCCAAGAGTGTGACGGAGGTATATAGTTTCCTAGGTTTGGCCGGATACTACCGGAGATTTGTGCTAGGTTTCTCTAGAGTTGCAGCACCTTTATTAGTGTTGACAGAGAAGGGGAAACCCTTCGTGTGGATGGAGAGATGACAGTGGAGTTTTCAGGAGCTGAGGCATAGGTTGACTAGTGCCCCCATATTGAGGCTTCTAGAGGAGGGTGTAGGGTACGTTGTCTAATGTGATGCATCAAGGACCAGGCTCAGATGTGTCCTGATGAAGGAGTGAGCAGTTATCGCTTATAGTTCTCAACAGCTAAGACAACATGAGAAGAACTATGCTACACATGACCTAGAGTTAGTAGTAGTGGTATTCTCCATGAAGATATGGCGACATTACTTGATGGGTGAGCATTTTACATTATACTCTAATCACAAGAGACTCAGGTATATCTTCTCTCAAAAGGACCTGAACTTGAGAGAGCGACGTTGACTTGAGTTTCTCCAGGACTATGACTTTGAAATAGTCTATACTCCTGGGAAGGGGAAGGTTTTGGCAGATGCACTCATCCGGAGATATGGTATACAACTGCTAGGTGAAGCGACGGAGCAGTTGGCCACTTTGAAGATATCCTTTGTGGATCAGGATGGAGAAGATTTTCTTCAGTCTCTTACAATCACTCCCTCACTTCTTCAACGAGTCGGGGAGGCCCATAATGGGGACAATGACTATGAGACTCGAAGTTCTCATATATCCATAGGGCATGCACCTGATGGATTTTCTGAAGGTGGAGAGCACATCATCCTCTTCAGAGGACATACCATGGTAATAGTGTCACTTCAGGAGGAAGTGATGAGGGAGTTCCACACGTCCCCTCTAGTGGTATATCCAATAATGGCGATGATGTACCAGGATCTCCGAAGACAACACTTGAGGCTGGGAATGAAGAAAGTAGTTGCAGATTTGGTATCTCGGTGCCTCACTTTCAGCAAGTGAAGGCGGAGCATCAGGTACCAGCAGACTTGGTTCAGCCTTTGGAGGTCCCAGAGTGGAAGTGGGATGGGATATCCATGGACTACGTGATTGGACTTCTATGTACATCCAGATTTCATGATTTTATTTGGGTGATCGTCGACCGACTAACCAAGTCATCCCACTTCCTACCGATCAGAGAGCAGGGTTCAGTAGATATCTTGGGACGCCTCTGTGTGCAGAAGATTGTACGGCTACATGGAGTACCCTCGATGATTGTCTCCGATCGTGATGCACATTTTACTTCTCGTCTATGGATGGGGTTGTATGAGGATTTTGGGACACAACTTTGTTTGAGAATGGCCTTCCATCCTTAGTTGGATGGATAAACTGAGCGGACCATTTAGACCCTCGAGTACATGCTGCGTGCTTGCATCCTTAGCTTCGGTCACAACTGGGAGGGTTACTTGCCTTTGGTGGAGTTTTCATACAACCATAGTTATCACTCCACCATTAGGATGGAACCTTTTGAGGCATTTTACAAGCGACCATTCATATCACCTTTGTGTTGGACTAACCCAAGGGAGTCAGCACTAGTGGTACTAGAGATGGTACGGGCTGCCATAGAGAAAGTGCTGATCATTCAGGAGCGGATGAAGACTGCACAGAGCAGGCATAAGTCTTATAAAAATAGGAGACAAAGACCTCTGGAGTTCAAGGATAGCGACCACGTCTTTTTACAGGTCTCACCCCGATGAGTTTTACAGAGATTTGGCTGAGGCGGTAAGTTATCTCTGAGGTTTATCAAACCTTTTCAGGTCCGTAGCAGAGTTGGCGAGGTGGCTTACTGCCTAGCACTTCCCCCTGAGTTTCACCGGGTGCATGAAGTCTTCCATGTATCCCAGTTGAGGAGATATGTGCACGACTCATCTCATGTCATTGACCACAGCGAGCTGGACATCAATGATGGGGCGACGTTTTCGGAGGTTCTAGTAGAGATTGAGGATTGACAGGAGCGGGTCCTTCATGGGCGGTCGATACCTCTGGTGCGAGTTCGTTGGAAGAACGGGAACCTCTAGGAGAGCACATGGGAGCGGGAGGATCAGATTTGTGCCCAGTACCCCCACTTATTTCCTTAGTTTGTGTTGTGGCTTATGGGGGCGCAAAGCCGTGAGGTGGGGAGAATGTAAAGACCCGAAATTTCCATATAGTTTTTTTAAAATTATATGGAATTTTATGAGTCCGAGAAAATTGATGGCGCATGATTCTGATTCCCAGTGTGCCCGGAATGAATTTTTGATCTTTTCTTCAGGTACATTTAGTAAACGTGCGAGTGGGTTTTTGTAACATTTGAACTGGTGCTCAGAATTGAAATCTGAGGACACTGTTGAACTCGCAGAACCGGTATTTGCTTAAGAAGACCTTCACCTCGACCGCAGTAGGTCGAGGGTGAAAGATAGTTTTTGAGGTTTTTTGTGAGAATGAAAAATAAAATAAAATATTATTTTATTTTATTTTTAATAAACCTCCCATGTGAAGGCTATAGAGGTGGGGACCACGAGGGGTTAAAACCTTCTCAACTTGAATGATCAGTGGTAGGGACCACCCGAGCTAGTAAAACCCCAATTCAAATATTAGTGGTGGGGACCACCCGAACCCCTCATTATAGGAGAAAACCCTCTCAACTCCCTACTTTAATTATGCCAACTCTCCTTTAATTAATTAAGCCATCTCTCCTTTAATTAATTAAGACAACCTATTTTGTGCCAATATTAATTTAAGCAAACATATTCTATTATGTTGGTGACTTTTCATTTTGGGTGGAATTGAGAGGAAAGGGTTGGCAAGAGGATAACTTGGAAGAACACATCCTCCAACGAAGAATGCTTCTTCAAATGAAGAACGCTGATGAGGAACGTCTTCAGTGATGAATGAACCGACAATCGAGGAAGCGCTGATGCCACTGACGTCCGTCTTTCCCTCCTCATCATCATCAAAAAATGTGGTAGGGGTATAATTCTATGTGATTAATATTTACCAAGTTCTTCCCTTCTAAACAAAGAATGTGGATCAACTCCCTCTCTAACTAGTTGATCCACAGATGTTTTCTTTTGCAGGTTTGGGAAAAGTTATTGACATAGGTTGTGGGGTTTGATGTTTTAAATATCTTCCATACACTTTCTTAATTCAAAATTTTTGAACCCCTGGCTACCACTCTAACGCGGAGAGTGCAAGACAAACAAACATGGACCGACCTCTCCGCAAAATCTTATGGTTCTTTTGTGTGTTCTTCTCAATGGTGATGGCAACCAATGTCGGCGGTTGTAATTGGTTGAACTCAAGAACCGCGGTCGGCACCACGGTCGGCCACGATGAAGAAAACGAACGAAGGGCGGCCAGTCCAGCTGGCCATTGGCTCAAGCACGACGCCCCACAGCCCTGCTGCCCTACGGCGATCCGCCGCCCGTGGCCTCCGCCATCCGCGGCACCGCCACCCACGACCTCACCATCCATGCGGCCCCACGGCCTCACCGCCCTCACAGCCCTCGCAGTCTCATCGCCTCGTGGACTCGTCGCCTCGAGGCCCCCATGGTCTCACCGCCCTCGCGGCCCCTAGGGCCTCACCTCCCTCGCAGCCCCCATGAACTCAACGCCCTCACGGCCCCGATGACCTCAATGCCCTCGCGGCCTCGACACCCTCGCGGGCCCCACATCCTCGCTGCCCTCGCCGCCCTCGCCGCCCCGCGGCCTGGCCACCATGGCGGCTCCGCGGCCTCGCCGCCCTCGCGGCCTCACCTCCCTCATGGCCCCGCAGCCTCGCCGCCCTCGCTGCCCCACAGCCTCGCCTTACTCGTGACCCCTGCCACCTCTGTGCCACCCAGGCTGAGCCGCCAGGCCGAGCCGCCCAGCACGGGCTGGACCGCCCAGCGCGGGTCGGGCCATACCTCCCAGCGGGCCAGGTCGCACCACGGGTTGGTTAGACCCAAATCGGGTCGTCTCAGGCCAGGTCGGGTCGGGTCAGTCCGACTGGGTCGGACCGGACCGAAGCCTACTCCAACCCATTTGCGATCTTTTGGCCATAACATTGGCACCGTACGTCCGTTTGACGAACCATCAATGGAATTGTAAACCTTGGAGAAATATGGTTCCTTTGGTATACCAAATGGGGATTTGGATAATGTTGGGTAATGGTTGGGTTAGATTGAGCACGAATCCAATGGGGCCTTGGGAATAAAAGGATCGCTCGGTGCTAACCCACACAGGATCGCTCGGTACTTCTTCGTGGGACTTCGTGGCAGTTGGAGTATCGACCAGTGGCATGAGGAGCGGACTCTCGCGGAGACGAGCAAGCCTAGTGTGGGAACCCAGTAGTTGGCTATGACATGAAGAATGAATAGTGATCCAGTGTGGGTCAGCACCGAGGGATCTTGTGTGGGTTAGCATCAAGCGATCCTGTGTGGGTCAGCACCGAGCGATCCTGTGTGGGTCAGAAACTAGCAATCCTATGTAGGTCAGCACCCATCGATCCTGTGTGGGTCAGCACCGAGCGATCCTATGTGGGTCAGCACCGAGCAATCCTGTGTGGGTCAGCATCGAGCGATCCTCTATGGGTCAGCACCTAGTGATCCTGTGTGGGTTAGCACCGAGTGATCCTGTGTGGGTGAGCACCGAGAGATCCTTTGTGGGTTAGCACCGAGCGATCCTGTGTGGGTCAGTAGAAGAGCCTCTTAACAGAGTATGATGATTCAGTAGATACATCTAATAATCTCTACTATTGTACCTGAGTTATACTTGGTGTGAGCTGAGTTCGTACCTAAGTGGTACTTTCCTTCATGGTAATACCTTGTTGGTATTCTTCTGTGTGGATTACCTGTGTGGTACTTAGCTTTGTGGTATTCCTTCCTTTGTGGAAAAGTTGAGTTTTGGGATTTGAGTTGGACTTTGAGTTTTCCTCATGATTAAGATGGGTATACTTGATAACTTAGGTATATGTATGAGAATATACCTAAGTAGGTTTGTCAGTTCATTTTATGCCTTGTGGTTTATCCTTGGTAGGTTTTTTGAGACCTTGAGGGTCTCAGGGTCCCTCCTAAGTATCGTTATACTCACCCATGCACGGGATATGCCCACACTTTGTTGTGTTTGGTGCAGACGACGGACAGCACTGACTGAGGATGAGAGTACCAGGACTGGTGGTAGTTTAGAGGTGGACCTAGATGAGGATTACTATAGAGAAAACCGATCGAGAGTTGTACCTACCCTTCAGGTAAATCCTTGGTGGGTGTTCAGAGTAGCTGCTCCAGTTTACTTTTACTTTCAGTTTCCTGTACTTTCCAGTTGGTCTTGTATTCTAGCCCCTTTTACTTACTGTACTCACTCTGTTTACTATTCAGATTACTTGAGTTCATATCTTGTTGTGTGCTTGGTTACGTGTGCTTACAGGTTATAAAGGTAATGCCTTCCTAGATTTTGGGAATACGCCTTCGGTGCTAGTCATCAGCCCCTAGCCTATGGAAGGCAGGCTTGGGGTAGTCATGTCATGGGCCCCGCGGGACAGGTCATGACAGAAACCACCCAAAGATCTCTTCAAAATAGTAATTTAATATATATAGTAGTAAATATGTAAAATAAATCAATAAACTAGTAACTATTCAAAAGTAAACAATCCTACAGTTTCAATTATATTCAATTACATTTATAAATTATTCAAAACTTAGGAAAATGAAAACCTCAAGATCTAGAATAATCTCTTTATCCCCTATGTAATATCAAAATAGATGTCTCGGAAGACCATCTAAAAAAACAAGAAAGACTAAGTCCAAGCTTGTGCTTTGGCTTGGGAGACTCATCAAAATCATTCAAACATTCATAAGAAAACCTTTGGGAATGTTCTCATAGCCAAACCCCTCTGGTTAAACGTACCATGAAATCAATGAATAATAATGACCCTCTGGGAAAGCTCACATAGACTAATCACTTTGGTCTCTCATAGCACTATTTATTTGCAAACGACCACCCAGGTAGCTCACACGGTCAATACCCCTATGTCTGCATAATAATGACCCATGGAAGATATCATATTTAATTCCCTATGGTCCAACAGTCATATAATAATGACCCTCTAGGTAGCTCTCACAGTCTAAATTGTCTGGTCTATGACCACCTAACAACTCTCACTGTTAATGCCCTATAGATTAACATAACTACAATTATACATAAAGACCCTATCTCAGGAAGCTGTCACAGTCAATTCCCCTTGGTCATACTTTCATAATGTGAAACACATGAATCTCATATAAATAGTCAAACTCCATCATAAACAACACTAGTCATGGAAAAAAAGCATCCTAACAGGAAATTCTAGACCCAATGGCCATAACCAAACAATCATTGGAAACCCATCCATAAACAAGGTGTTAAACCTTATGCACATCCAAAATAACCCCTTCTCAATGAAACACACCATAATAGGTCTTAAGAGGGTTCAATTACATAACACTAAATACCCTAAACATGGGTATTCAATACTTTATTCATATATAATCCAAATACAATAAAAGAAATGCATAAACCACCTACTTCGATGTTGTATGAGGAACACTCTAGAACGTCAGCCCTTGTATCAGACAAGAATGTCGTAGATCTAAAAAAGGTCAAAATAGTTCAACATTGGATAACTCAAGATAGAGGATACATCAAGGAGAGAGGCTCTAGGGAAATAGATAACTCACCGGTGAGAATCCAGCGAACTCGGCGGCGTCCCAATCGGAGCTCAGATAGAGGAACAAGAGGATCTCGAAGATTTCTGGTCATACACCACTCTCTTGTATGAGACATAAGAAGAATAAGATGCTTATGGAGATTATAGGTGACCCTGATCCGAATAATAAAATAAAAATAAAAGTGCATAGTGTGTTCATTTAATTTAAATGTTGTGTATTAGCCATAACCAGCCCCCACTTTAGGTGGTCTTCCAGGTCACCCACACGTCAAGTACATGGCTACTAGTGACAACAAGATACA
The DNA here is from genome assembly GCA_963277665.1 of Viscum album. Taxonomy (NCBI): domain Eukaryota; kingdom Viridiplantae; phylum Streptophyta; class Magnoliopsida; order Santalales; family Viscaceae; genus Viscum; species Viscum album. The sequence goes on along the minus strand of OY728134.1, from coordinate 1,080,148,581 downwards.
TGAAATTTACTCAATACTACACATCATGTACTTATAAAACTTACAAATCTTTCTTTTTCCTCAAAAACAACTTGTAATAAAGATCCATACTTGAAATGAAGATCTGGTTTCTTACAAACTTCCCACGTAAAGAAATTCTTCCCCGAATTTACCTTCTAAGGATGGTGAATAAGAAACTTCAAACAACTATGTCCATTGTGATCGTGCGTCGGCCTCCCTCTCCCAAGTCTCGTCTTGTACTCACTTATGCTACTATATCATTTGTACCAGAGAAACATACTAGCCATAGAGAACCTTCGTACTGTGACCCACAATCCGTATAGGGTACTCCTCAAAGGATGCATTCACCTCTAACTCAACCTCCTTAGGTTGAAAAACGTGAGACATGTCTGAAAATTAACATCGTAGCTGACACACATGGAAGACGTCATGCATAGCCTGATACCTTTGAGGTAACTGCACCAGATAGGCAACCATCCCAACTCTCTCTAAAACCTCCAATGGCCCAACGTATCCTAGTGAAAGCTTCCCCTGTCTCCTAATATTTCCATTTCCCAACCTCGGTGTGACACGTAAGAAACCCTGATGTCTAACCTCGAACTCCAAAGGTTGCCTCCATCAATCAGCATAATATTTTTTGCGAGACTATATAGTATCCATCCTCTTCTGAATCAACTCCACATGTTCAGTGGTTTCTTGAACAAGACGAGGTTCCAACATAGCTTCTTCTCCTACCTCCAGCCGACATAAGGGTGATCAGTATGGCCTACCATAATAAGCCTCATATGGTACCATCTGAATTGTTTCCTAGAAAATTTTATTATAGGAAAACTCCACTAGGGGTATGCTTCTATCCCAAGATCCCCTAAAATCCAGTACACATTCTCAAAGCATGTACTCCAAAACCTAAATCATACGCTCGGACTAGTCATCTATCTGAGGATGGTAAGCTATACTCAAAATTTCCTATGTACCCAAAGCCCTTTGTAGTCCCTACTAGACATGAGAAGTAACACAAGCATCCCTATTTGAAATAATAGTGTGAGGAACCCCATGGAAATGTATAATCTCTCAGATTTACAACTTCCCAAGATCATCAACACTAATGGTTTCCTTGATCGGCAAGAAATGTGAAACCTTCATGAGCCTATCAACAACAACCCAAACTACATCATTACCTTAAGGAGACCTTAGTAAACCAGCCACAAAATCCATCACGACATCAATACACTTCCACTCGGGGATGGGAAACTGCTGTAAAATCCTTGATGGTCACTAAAGCTCCGCCTTCACCTGCAGACAAGTGGAACATCTCTTAACCAAACCAGACACATCCTTTTTCATTCATGGCCCCCAATATAGGTGGTGTAGGTATCGATAAATCTTGGTAACACTAGGATGAACTGGCCCAAAGTGAGGAATGAAAATCTAATAACAGTTCCTCACGTATGTCTACAGACACCCATACAAGCCTATAAAAACGCAAGACCTAATCCTCGACTATGGTCCAACCATGATTATGGTCCTCACCTGACACACTCTCCCCTAAGACTAGGCATTCGAGATATGATAGTTGCCTCATTCTCACTCATTTTAGAAGAGTATAGGTAACACCTATTGAAGAAAGAAACGTTTTCCCCTATCTGTCATGAACCTCAAAATGAATCTTAGAAAATAGATCCATAAGCTTCCACTCATTGATGGACTCCTGAATTAATTGTATCTTATTCCTCCTGCTCAATGCATTAGCCACTGTTTTTCCTTTCCCAAACATGTAGGCAAGCTCAATGTCAAGAGACTGAAGTTACTCAACCAACCTTCGTTGTCTCAAATTCAGATCACACTAAGTAAGGATATACTTGAGGATCTTGTGGTTAGTTTATAACACAAAATTCTCTCTAAAAGACAATTTCTCCAATAGAACAAAGTATGCACAACTGCAGCCAACTCGAGATCGTGCATCAGGGAATTCCTCTCATGTGGCCTCAACTGTCAATATCCGCACACAACGACTCCTTCCCCTTACATAAGCACTACCACCAGCCTGATACCTAATGTATAACAGTAAACAGTGTAACCCTTTCCTGGCTCTAGAAAAATTAGTCTTGGTGCTGAAGCCAATCTCCCTTTCAGCTTCTGAAAGGCTGAATCACAGGAATCTGTCCACGAGTAATTTTCACCCTTCTTAGTTAGTCCCGTCAGTGGTGCTAATAAGTATGGAAAGTCCTATATAAAGCACCTTTAGTAACCAGACAGCCCCAGAAAACTCCATACCTCAAAGACGTTCTTTGAATTCTCCCAGTAAACTATTGCTCTCACTTTATCTAGGTCTATTGATACTAATGTCTCTAAGATGACATGACCCAAGAAGTGAATATTGTCCATCCAAAAGTGGAACTTTGAGAGCTTGGAATATAACTGATTCTCTTTCAGTGTACTCAATATGATCTCAAGATGGGTTTCATGGTTGTGTCGAGTGTTAGAGTACACCAAGATATTCTCAACGAAGACTACCACAAAATAATCCAAGTAAGGGTGGAACACTTGGTTGATCAGTTCAATAAAAACTGCCAGCACATTCGTGACACCGAACGGCATAACCAAATACTCGTGTAGACCATACCTACTCTGAAAGGTTGTAAGATATATATATGATGGTATAACACGCAATTTATGATAATGAGATCTCAGTTCAATCTTTGAGAACACCTGGGCTCCTTGAAGCTGGTCAAAGAGATCATAAATCATTGGAAAGGGATATCAGTTCTTGAACATAAACTGGTTCAGCTTCCGATAATCCCTGAAAATACTAAGGGTACCATTCACCTTCTTTGCAAAAAGGATGGTCAAACCCCAAGGAGAGGTATTGGTTCGGATGAAACCATTTTCCTATAACTCTTCTAACTGCTTCTTGAGCTCCTGTAACTCTGGTGTAGCCATCCTATAAGGAGGAATGGACACTAGAGCCACTCCTGGAATAATCTAAATAGATAAATACACCTCTTTTTCTAGAGGTAATCCTAAAAAGTCATCTAGAAAGACATATATGAAATGGACCACTCCTGGAGGAATGCCCATCTATTAAGTCCCCTGGTCATATAGATATAAACTAGCTTTCTGGGTTGTAATTCCTCCCAAGCCAAGATGCTCGGGTCCAGCTCTGCTCGCCTGGACATCACATTCACCCTTGTGTAGAAACGACCCGCTCTCTAGTGCCATGAAACTCACCCTACATAGATATAAGTCAAAACAGGAATGTAAAGAGACTAACCATTCCATTATGAGAATGACATCGAAGCCTGTCATCTGTAAGACATAGAGATCCCATAAGAAGTGACACACACCAACCTTAAGAGGGAACTCCTTGTACTGACGTACAGTAGTCGTCCAAATCCCCAATAGAGTGTCTAGAATCATAACATCCTCATATGTAAACATACAGAGAAAAGGATCTCTAGAACGACAACAGATATAAAACTATGGGAATACCCTATATCAAAAAGAGTAGAATATAAAACCAAAGCAACAAGAATCGTACCTCTAACCGTAGAGGGTTCGGGATCCTACTCTGGCTAGGTATACTCCAATGAAAATGTCTGACCTGTACCGTGACCCTATGACCCTACCTAACTACCCTGAGCTGATCCACCCTATTGTCGCTGAAATCATGTAGATTGGATACCATGACCATGACCTCCTCCTCGGCTTGAATGGCCAGTCGAACTCCAATTCCCTGACTGGTGAGAAACTGGTGCTCCTACTCCTAAATGTGGAGTCATAAGAGATCATCGACCACTACCTGCTGGTGAGAACACCTGGAAGTGATGCTTAAGATGTACCATCTTTCCTCAAAGATCGACACTCGAATGGGTCTCTTGGGCACTGAGGTCTCATATGCCTTCTCTTCCCTCACTGGTAGAATAACACCTGGATACCTGAAGAAAAATCACATGAAGGGTCTCTGTGGAACTTCCTAATATCTGATGAAGGAGTACCAACCCTAGATGCTAAACTGCCCTGGCTCACAGCTCCCAATTCCCTCATATTTTGCTCGATAATCACTTCCTGGTTCACTATAGTTGTCACCAATGTCATCTTTAAAACATTCACCTATGATAGAATGTCAGTCCTAAGACTATCCTCAAATCATCTAGCCAAAGATAACTCATCACCTCCTAGAACAGGTGTGAAGTTTTGAAGCTCTATTAAATGGGATGATTAATCTAACATAGAAAGAGCTCCCTACTCCAGGTGCCTGAACTCTCAAGCTCGATTAGCCCTCAACGTCCCAGGATATAAATAATCGTAAAAGATCCTATGAAACTATTCCTAAACCATATCCTGATGAAATATTTCTTGTGATATAATATCTCACCATCTCTTGGTGGAATCATATAGTATATACGTTGCAAGATTCACCCTCTTCTTTAAATGTGCCTTCATAAGCTCAAAGATAGTAAGCATGGCCTCCAACCATAACTCTATATCCTGTGGTCCTCCATCCCCCAAAAAAGTAGGAGGATGCTTCTACTAGAACACTAGTGTCATATCTTCCATAGATGGGTCAGGATTCGGTACTCTGAGAAAATTCTTCATCATCCTCATAAAGCCTTCACAGGACTGTGCATCAGCACCTACATTCGATATAACATCTGGTGCCAAGACATGCATTGTGGGAGGATCTACTGGTATTACCTTATCTACCATTTCTAGTGTCTAATCATTGCCTTATATCTGGTGTACAACCAGAGGACATCTCAGTTTCATGACTCTGTAAGGTCAAGTGCACACCTCAGTTCAAGATTATAAAGGAATTAAACATATAAGTGAAATAAAGGAATAAGAGAAGAAAAACATTAAAGATTTTCAAAACAGGGTTACATAGTGTGAATAACCCCTAAATGGAATGTTCCCTTTGGTTTCAACATGGGAATGTACCTCTCCCACACCTGGACATGTAACACCCCTACACACGGCGTGTTCATCCTCAAACATGACATGTACTTGAATTTTTCCTCCTACCCAAGTTATCCTACATGGCTCGAGCTACATGGTTCTCTCCTAGGTAACACTACACAACGTGTTTACCATAGACATGGAATGTAGTAAATAAGTTCTAACCATCCATGTCATTTAGCCACATAGTCGAAGACATGATCGACTCTACACAGTGTGCAAGAACGGAACACACTGTGTATAACCTAATTTCATCCACCTATGTCTTTAGTCACACATCCGGATACATGGTCTCTACAACCTGGCGTGTACTCATAGTACACAGCATGTTCTTACAAACATTTTTCAACACATGCCTCTACTCACAAAGTCAGTCACATGGTTAAGTGATACATGGTGTGTACTCCCAGTACACAGAGTGTACTGAAGAAAAGTTGTTTCTTCCATAACATAAGAACACATGGATTGTGTTCATAACACCACACGCTATGTTGTTTTTATTTTCATACAGTAAGACCTTAAAACTTCTACAGAACCCCTGAAAATTTATAATTTTGTCCAAGTAATGACAAATTATGATGAGTGAGAGCCCATACTCCCTGTGAATCAATGTTTGTAATCCTTTTTCACATTATAACTTGAAAAAATCTAATTAAAGTTTGAACCTAATCCACCAAATACTAATCCTAGAGTGAACATAACACCTCAAGGACCAAATTTTGGCATCCATAAAAATGAAACTTTATGTATATTAATACCCAATCAAAATAGAAGGTATTTTATCATAGCATCTATAACAACATGAATATCTAGCACATCATCTATCACCACAACATGTAATCAGTAAAGCAGCCAAAATGGCATGACAAGAATGCATGAAATGTGATCTCTAGAAAGTTCCTATATCATGAATGAGATGGAATACCCTCATCTCATCAGGTTGAAAAAGAAATAGAACCAAAATTATATAAATCATAATAGCACAAAACAATTGAATTACCCAACAGTGAAATCAAATCAATTGTATCAATTGAAAAACTAGAATAGATGCAATATTCAAAATAACTTAGATTTTCCCTGTACACAGGTTATCTACTCTTGGGAAAAACTTATTACCAACTACCTATTCCTTCTTATCCCTGTCTATATGCTCCAAATGGTAATATAAATAAGAAAATAAACTCCTCTGATACCACTTTGTAACGTCCTGGTTCTGGGTTCCACCTAAAGGTGCCCCGTACCCGATTGGTCATATGTCCTCAAGCGCATTTCTCTGAGTGCCAGAGGCTACCGAATAGCAACGAGTGCCTTCGGTGTGATAGTGGGGAAACTATTCTCTCATTGGAAGAGTAACACAGTGGAAAACAAATAGTAAACAACAACGGATGCAGTAATACCATACAATAAAAGTAAACAGTGTAAGACTGATAGTATAAACAACTGAAGCATATATATATAAATAAATGATGCATGTCACAAGTATCTAGTAAAGCATCCAAACAAGTCACAATGATGGAAATACAGTACTAAAACCAAATTACAGAAAACAATAAACTCCACAGCATCACAAGCCTCAGCTTGGTCTTGTGCTCTCCATCTCCACAACAATCAAGTACCTGAAGAAGAAGGGCACTTGATATTATCTATACTTGAAACCATATAATCTGTTTGAGTCCAAAATCATGACCCAAATAGGGTGTGAGACGAATCCCAGTAGGCAACCACCCAAAGATCTATGCCTAACAGTGAGTGAATATATATAGTAGGAAATATTAAAAATGATGCTATAAACTAGGAAGTACTCAAAAGTAATAAATCATGTTGTTTCAATTACATTCAATTACATTTATAAATTATTCAAAATGTTGGATAATAAAAACCCTAGGATCTATCCTAATCTCTGTATCCCCTGTTTAATTGTAAAATAGATATCTCAGAAGACCATATAAAAAGACAAGAAAGACTGAGTCCAAGCATGTGATTTGGATTGGCATACTCATCACAATCATTTAAACATTCACAAGCAACCATCTGGGAAAGTTCTCACAGCCAAACCCCTCTGGTTAAACATACCATTAAATTAATGAATAATAATGACCCTCTAGGGAAGCACAAATAGTCTAATCTGTTTGGTCTCTTATAGCACAGTTCATTTACAAATGACCACTTAGGTAGATCTCATGGTCAATACCCCCTGGGTTTGCATAATAATGACCCCTGGAAGCTCTCACATTAAATGCACTATGGTCCAACATTCATATAATAATGACCCTCTGGGTAGCTCTCACGGTCTAACCCCTCTGGTCTATGACCACATGGAATCTCTCATAGTTAATTCCCTATGGTTCAACATAACTACAATTATACATAAATACCATATCTCAAGAAGATCTAATAGTCAATTCCCCTTGTTCATACTTTCACAATGTGAAATACATGTATCTCATATAAACAGTCAAAATCTATCCTAAACAACACTATGAATGGAAAACAAGCATCCTAACAGGAAATTATAAACCTAATGACCATAACCAAACAAGCATGGGAAACACATACATAAACAAGGTATTAAACCTTATTCCCATACAAAATAACCCCTTCTCAATCAAACACACCATAACAGGTCTTAACAGGGTTAAATTTAATAACATGAAATACCCTAAACAATGGTATTCAACACTTTAGGCATATATAATCCAACAAAATAAAAAAAGGCATAAAACAACAACCCAGACATTGTATGAGGAACACTCTTGAACTTTATCCCTTGAATCGGCTTAGAACGTCATAGATCTACAAAAAGGTCAAAATCGTTCATCCTTGGATAACTCGAGAGAGAGGAGAAATTAGGAACAGAGGCTCTATGGAAGAGAGAACTCACCGGTGGGAATCGAATGCACCCAGTGGCGTCTCAATTGAAGCACTGATGGAGGAATGGGAGGATCTCACGTATTTCTAGCCGTACGTCGCTCTCCTGTATGAGACAAAAGAAGAAGAAGATTCTTCTGGAGATTAGACGCGACCCTAGTCCAATTAATCAAATAAAAAAAAGTACCCAGTGTGATCATTTAATGTACATTCCATTTACTAGCCTCAATCATCCCCTGCTTTAGAATGTCTTTCAGGTCACCCATACGACCATGTACAGGCCGTTACACGGCCAATACATGTCTACCCGCAACAACCAGATACACGGTGTGTACTCAAGAGTACACGGCGTGTACTTTGAAAATTTCCAAATCTTTCTTTTTCCTCAAAAACAACCCGAAATAAAGATCTATACCTAAAATGAAGATCCAGGTTTCTACATTTTTACTATTCATAAGGTCATATTACTATTCCTAAGGTCAAGTTACTATTTCATCGGTATAGGTTCCTTAACTTCTAGATATACCTCTTATTTCAATCATTTGTCATTTAAAAAGTTTATACTGTGTTTTATATGTGATTTTATGTGATTATACCATCATACATAATTATAAAAATGGAATTTCAATTGATAAAACTTTTTCTTCTTACATTCTTCCCCCATTATATATTTTCTCCCTCAATTTTTTTTTCACACTAAGGTGAAAATAGGGGTGGGTATTTCTCCATTTCTTGCTCTGGTTCCCATGATGCCTCTTTGTACTTATTGTTCTGCCAATGTACTTTGACTTGGTGAGTAGTTTTGTTGTATATAACTTTATCTCTACAGTCCAAGATCTTCACTGGATATTCCTTGTAATAGAGATCTTTCTCTAACTATAACACCTATGAATTCAGTACATGTGAGGGATTTGGTATTGACTTCCTCCAGAAGGATATGTGGAATACATCATGTACTTGAGACATGGTTGGTGGAAGTTCTAGTCGATAGGCCACACCTCCGACAAGATCAAGGATCTCAAAGGGGTTGATGTAACTAGGAATCAATTTTCCTTTCTTCTCAAATATCATGATCATCTTCAATAGAGATATGATGAAGAATAACATATCCCCAACTATAAACTCAAGGTCTCATCGACGATTGTCTACATAGATCTTTTGTTAACTTTGGGATACCATGATGCACTGATGAGTGGTTTAAACCTTCTAAATTATTTCTTTGAAAATTTTATCTCCCAGTAGCATATGTTCACCAACTTCATCACAGAATGTTGGTTTTCTACCTATTTTACCATATAGGGATTCATATGGAACTATTTGGATGATGCAATGGAAACAATTATTGTAGGATAATTCGACCAGTGGAAAATGTTGGTCCCATCATATGTTGATGTCCATAAAACATGCTCTAAAATTTTATTCTAGTGTTTGAATAGTATTATCATATTTTCCATTAGTTTGAGGATGATAGGCCACACTGAAGTTTAGGTCATTTCTTAATGAATGTTGGAGACTTTTCTAAAAATTTGGGGTTAATCGAGGATCTCGATCAGATACAATCAATTGTGGTACTCCATGTAGCCTTACTAATTTTTTGATATATATCTATACAAGTTAATATAGTGATAAGTCCTATCAAATTGAGATAAATCGAGCTGTATTTCTAAGATGATCCACCAGAACCCATATAACATTGTTCCCTCTAGATGTCTTTGGAAGTCCAGTGAAAAATTCCATGGTGATATTCTCCAACTTTAATGTTGGTGTGGATAATGGTTGCTTAAATCAATAATAACTTTGTTTTTCAGCCTTAAATTTCTAATTTACAACAAACATTGATGTATATTCAATGATCACCTTTTTCATACTATCCCACCAATAGTTTTCCTGAAGATCTTGGTACATCTTTCTGCTCCCTGGGTGAATAGGGAAGGTTGAGCTATGTGCGTTATTTAGGATATCCTTCTTTATCTATGGGTCAGATGGTACACATAATCATGACCCAAATCTCATAATTCTCTCATCATCCATTTTGAACTCTAATGATTTCCCATTTCTGATAGTTTCCACCCTCTTCTGAATTTCTACATCATTTCTTTTAGAATCCTTTATTTTCTCTCTGAGGGATGGTTTATAAATCATTTGATAAATGATTTATGATAACCTTTCCTTAATGATTCTCATTTCCATCCTTTGTAGATAAGAATATTGGATCCTTCTCAATTATGATCACTGATAAAGATGCATGATCCTTCCTATTTAGAGCATATGTTGCCCTATTTTGTTTTCCAGGATAGTAGTGGATTTACTAGTCATAATCCTTGATGAGATCTAACCATATTCACTGGTACATATTAGTATCCTTCTGTGTGATTATATATTTAAGACTCTTTTAATTAGTATATATCTCACACTTCTCCCCGTAGAGATAATTTTTTAATATTTTCAACACAATGATCATAGCTTCCAACTCCATATCATGCATGGGATATTATTTTCTCATGGATTTTCAACTTCTTTGAGGTGTATTCTATCACTTTATCATTTTGAATTAGTACGCATCCTAATCTATTTTTTGAAGCATCGTTGTACACCACAAAGAGTTCTCCACTTGTTAGAACTGTGAGTATTGGTTTAGTGATAAGCCTGTTTTTGAGCTCTTTAAAGCTTTCCTAACATTCTTGATTCTAGAAAAATTCACTCCATTCCATTTTATCTTGGTTACTAGGTTTTAAAATCATGATAAGTTCTTTAAAAATCATCTTTAATACCCATATATACCAAGGAAACTACAGATATCCATTACAGATATTGGTTTGGGAAACTATTTGATTGCCTTCATATTGGAAGGGTCCATATATATCTCATTAATAGTGATAACATGCCCAAAAAATGATACTTCCTTCATGTAGAACTCACATTTACTGTACTTTTCATAAATTTTCTCCCTTTGAAATATCTATAACACAGTATTCAAATTCTCTTCATCTTCCTCCTTGATCTTGGAGTATATTATAATATCATCAATAAAGGATACAAATTTTTTTTGAGGTAATATATATATATATACTATATTCATTAATTCCATAAAAATTTATAGAGAATTATTTACTCTGAATGGCATCACTATGAACTTATAGTGTCCACACCTTGATCTAAAGGTAGTCTTTGGAATATCTTCCTTACTCACATTTAATTGGTGATATCCCAACCGAAGGTTCGCCTTTGTGAAATAAATGTCCCCATGTAGCTGATAGAACAATTCATCTATCCATGGTAGGGGATACTTGTTCTTTATCATGATATTATTAAGTTCACGATAATCAATGTAGAGGCACATTGATCCATCCTTCTTATTGACAAATAGGATCGGTGAACCTATAATAAGACTACACTTTATTACACACTTAAACATGATTTATTACATAAAATTTCACTTAATACAACTTTGAGGATTGATAGGTCTAGTGTATTGGGAAATGAGAAACATTACATACCAACTTAAAGCATGAAACATAACAACTTTATTGAAAACTTCTTTTACTTGAAAAAAACATTCCTTTGTACGTAGCATTGCATAGGATAACCCAAGGAAATGCATAATAAAATGGTGGGATATAAAGCCCAGTAAGGGAGTAAACAGGGAACAACATGAAAAATATAGTACCTGTTAGGCAATAGGCATATCAATGTAGTGAAAAATAAAGGTTAATATAAAGACATGATATAGCATGATTATCATAATTTGGAAATGTGGCATCAACATTTAACATGATATTAGCATGATCCAAGGATAATTGCACATGGAGCATGAGTAAACCCTCATTGAACTTGAATTATAATGAGTAAACCCTCATAGCACTTGATGTATCATGATACTAATCTTTACCCAATTCATTAGAGCACTATCAAGGTACACCCTTCTTAATCATTTCATTTAATGCATAAGTGTGCCACATGGATCATATAACATGGATTAATTAAACATAATAATTTATTCCATAATAAAGGAATGTTGAATTCATACATGAAACTCTATAATCATTAATTAAATGTGAATAAAGGTGAATACCTGTGATAGAGAAATGGGAAGGGTATTCACTACACAGTGACTTTGGCTTGGAAAATCGCGGTGCAATTTTGGCAGCATAACGACATGACATAAGAATTCATAAAAATAGTTGATGAGAGAGAAATGTGTGTCTCATTATATGTATATGAAATTTACATTAAGGAGGTCATATAGATACATTTTCCAACATATTTAATGGAAATTAGATTCATAATACAAAAGAATTTCTCAAATGTAAATTAGAAGAGAGAAATTCCTTACGGAATTTCGGCATTGTAATAGGTGTACATGTGAGGAATTAATGAGAGAGAAAAAGGTATCTAAAAATTTAAACATATGGAGGGAAGTATATGTGAGTTTCTAAATTATACTCTAACATTTTTAATTGAAAATACAAGGGTATAAAAACATTAAGAAACTTGGAAAAAAATGAGAGATGAAGAAATCCCTTACTTGGAAGTGTGATCCCAAAGTCTTGGGAGAGTCTTGAGAGAGGATTATTGGGATCATGGTGAACCTTGGGAGGATTATAGAGAGATAATTTAAGGGTTTGTAGAGCTATAAAGGTGTTGAGTGAAGATAAGTGGGATCTTGGGTGGGTTTATATAAGAAAAGAGTGGGAATTTCTTATTATTTAGGTTTTGGACACTACACATTAAACTAATAAAAACCAAAAACCATTCCATGGTTTTTGAAAAAGGGGATTGGAAAAAATTATTTTATAAAGCCAATGTCGGAACATATTAAAATATTAGGCTTGCTTATGTGGAGGTGAGTCACACTCTCAAGCAAATCATTTTAAAATGATAAAATGTTTTTTAAGTCTTGGAGGGTCCACTAAGGCTTTGTAAAATAAATCAAATAAACCTAAAATAATTTTATTTTAAAGATAAAACATATATTTTCTGAACAACCCATTTATAGTATTTTATTTATTCACTATTTGGTTATTATTATGTCATAAAACACATAATATATTTAAACGGTTTTTAATTTTTACCCAAAAATTCAACTATCGCAGAAGATTATGAGAAATTCACCGTTGGATAATTTAGACATACTGATTCCAAAAATAATATTCATTTTATCTAAATAATTTTCTAAATATGTGTATTTTCACTTTTAATGTAAACCCTGATATTTTTGGAAAATTCATGGGTTTTGACAAAAACAGTTCTCAAACCATAATAAAAATTACAATTGTATTCATAAAAATTATATGATCATTTATATTTAATAAAAATTATTTTGATAATAATATTTTATTAAAATATAATTTAATTAAAAAATCCATTAATTCATCACAATAGATTTTTTAGTTAACTAAAAATTTTATTTGTGCTTTAAAAACCATTTACAAAGTAACAATAATGAAAATATTGTATATTTTCTATAAAAAAATAAAGCACATAATAATAGTGCTAGGGTCTTGTTACATAACCTCTTATAACACCCACATAATACCTAAGGGTAAGGTGGGAGATGGTGACAAACTCTTAGGGTGTCTCGGATAACATCTCTTGGGTGGTAATCTTTATTAACTTCCACTTCTCTCATAGGCGGTTCCGTTCAAGCTTAACGTCTTGAAGCTTTGCTTGGGCTTGGTCAAGAGCGAAGCCCATTGACGTTGAATCCTTTATGAGCTCCTACAAATGGGATTTTTATGGATAAATTCTTATGGATGAGGTCATCACTTCCTTTGTCTGAGTAAATTAGATTTGTTAAAGCCCTATATTTATACTAATTATGTGATCACTGTTCAATGACTATATTAGCAAAGGTAACATTTCATAATAGTTTTTTAAAATCCAAAAACATAAAACCAAGGAATTGAATATGTTTTATATAACCATTTTACATGATAATACATTTAAATATATCAAGATGAATTTTCATTCATAAAATTTTGGGTCATTACAACACCCCACAGTGAAGCACTAAGTCATATAAAACCCTTGTTTAGATTCTCCTGTAAATGTTTCTTTAGTTCTTATAGCTCAAAGGTGTCTATTTTATAAGGTGTATTTGGTATAGGTAGAGATCCAAGAATAAGTTAAATTGATTAATCAACCTCTCAATTAGGAGGAGGACTAGAAAAATATTTGAGGAATACATCAGTGTAGTCCCTCACAATGGTCATGAATTCAAGCATGATTGTCTTATTGTTCTCAATCATTTGGGCTAGATATGATTTCTCACAAGGTAGTAATATCCACAATTGATATGATGATTCTAAAGGAGATTCATCATCATCCTTAAACTTACACTGAAATATAGGATGCTTCAGGATGTGGATAGTGATATCCCTTTCCCAGTAGATGATGTTTTCTTTGAATAAATATATCCATTCCATGCACCAAATAGCATCAAAATCTACAAAAGGGAGTATTACAATATTTGAGGGGAGGTTTAGTCCAAAAAAAATTAACCTATGAGGATTTATATACTTTTGATGAAATAATTTCCAAATTAGTTGTTCTCACAAATAACTCCACCTCCATATTTTGAGGTGGGGTTTGAATGGTTCTACTAAACATTCAAGATATGAAATAATGTGTAGAACTAGAATCAAATAGTAAGTTCTTTATTCTTAAATAAATAACCAACGTACCTATCACCACATCTTTGTATAGATCCACCTCAGAAGTAGTGATAGCATATTCCCTTCCTTGTTGTCATGGAGGTTGTTGTTTATTGCCTCCAACAACCCGGTTCTTAGGGAATTGGTTTGAAAAATGACCATGTTTCATGTAGTTGAAAAAATACTTTGCCGAATGAGTGTTGATCCAAACCTTCCTTTCTTCTTCCACATTAGTGGAATTTTTCATACCCCTTCAGTAGTTCTTATCTAGATTCCCCATTTTTCTACATTTAAATAATTTCCTAGTTCCCTTTAGACAGTTCCTAGGATGCTTCTATACTTAATTTTGACATGTGGTATATTTATACCTCTTTCCATAATGGTATTAATTTTCTGATCCACCCATATTAGTCTCCATTCTCTTCTTTTTATTCATCTGGTCCACTAGACCACTGAGAGTCTTTGATCTCCATTTTAACCTTGAGGTAACAACATACAATCTCCTCATAACTGTCAAAGTATTGAATCGCCAATGCTTTTTTTACACATGGATTTATTCTACAAAAGAAGCAATCCACCTTGCTTTCAGTGTTCATGAAAAATATAGAGGTTTATCTTGCAATCCCTATAAATTTTTCTTCATATGCCTTAATAGACTCATCTTCCTTATGAGTTAGTCTGAGGAACTCTCTTTCCATCTTGAGAAAGAGGGTTCGGGGAAAATATTTATTGAAAAAAAATATTTTGGAATTCCTCACAAACCATGGAATCAATTTCCTCCTTATACATCATGTTTTTGATCAGTTCCCACTACTGATTAGCTTTAGCATCAAAACGACATATTGAAAACACAAATTTCTCTTCTTATGAGCAGTGGAGGGAAGATAATATCTTTTCAATGGCATTAATACACTATTCCGCAAGGACGGGATCATAAGATACACTCAATATGGGAGGCCTTGGACACATAAAGTATTCAACTGCAACTTTATCTCTATTAGGAGAAGGAGGTTGTTCCATGCTATTCATGTTATTATTCACCACATGATCTAGTTGAGAAAGTACTTTCATAAAGTTTTGAGCACCCATTCCCATCATATTTGGCATATCATTAGGGTAATCATCACATTCCCTATCACATTTATTGTTGGAATGTATTATTTTATTTCCCACCATTAGCTAAGAAAAAGAAAGTGCAATTAAGGGACTTGAATACATAGCTAATAAGAATAATTAAAGGAAACATCAAACACAAAGTAATAAACTTGTAGTATATCCTAACATGTGATCCCGTAGGATTCAATCTAGTTTATCTATGATATATTTCTTTACATATATTCTTACAATATTTTCCCCTTAATAATGGTTCATAATGAGATTACGAATTTACCAAAGCATATCTCTTAAGAGTGTCAAACCAGGTGCATAGTAAGGCCCGTTTTCATTTACCTAGTTTCCCAGAGTCTGACCCATAACACCTTGTCAGTGTTGTTACTCCTTGGTAAATCTACGCTAGAACCACTTCAACTTATAGTATCCAGATAGGGATTTATTTTCATGATAAAACACTTACTCTATACTTACCAATATTTATGGATGTTTTCTCATACTTATTCTTATACATAGGGTTCTTAATAAATTTATATATTCCTAATCTCAAAAAATAACTAAATCTTTCCTCTGATACCAACTATAGAAACCCTAGACTTTTCACATATTATTACACGATTCAAACAAAATTAATTATCAAATTACATTCTATTGATCGTAAATTCTAGTGTATTTGGAAGACTAGGTACATAAAACTGAGAACATGGGACTAAATAAAATATGTCATTATTTATCATCAATTATGAGCTCTGAACATCCTTTGATCCATTACATCTACATATGATAACCTGGGGGAAATACATTAAAAAATTGATGATCCAAAAATCCCATCAATGAAATAAACATTAAAATAAAGCTTAGCAAATGTGTTAATAGGCATAACATATTGATATAAAATGGAATGGAACATGATTAAACATATGGAATAATAAAATATAGAACAAGGTTTCATAAAATCATGGAATCATAAAAATGTGGCAGAAAAATAAGACATGAAATTAGCATGAGTCAAGGCTCATTTCACATAGAGGATCATTGGTCAACGCTAACCACCAAGACCGCTTCACGTGGAGCACGAGCCAAGTCTAACCACCAAGATCGTTGCACATAATGTCTCTTGAGACTAAACAGTATCCAAATAATTAGATCTCTATATGGGCATAACCATCATAAAATTTTCATGAAAATGTATTACACATGAAGAAATTACATAAGGAATCATACATAAATATAAAGGTTACCCATGGTAAGAATTGGGTATCATAATCTTGTCAAAAGGCATAACAAAGGGGAATATCACAATGGTGTCCATGAAAGAAATGATTTAAATCATACATGGACATTCATAAATGAAAAAATAGGCATATATCAGGATAAGTGATGTTAAACTAAATTTAATACATGTAAAAATGGCATTTAAGAATCTTTAGAAATAAAACATTTTTGTGCGGTTTATAGAAAATATTAAAGAGCCTTTATGAAGAAAATGAAATAATATTTTTAAAAAAATTAGAAGTGAACCAATATAGTTTTATTTATAAAATGAGTGATTTAAAAAAAATAATGGTGATTTAAAAAAGAATATGGAGTGCACTTGAAAGTAAGAAAGAAATCGGGAGGTTCCCTTGAATTGGGTTTTCTTTTCGTGAGAAGGGAACCATATTAAAACATGTATTTCCCCATCAAATAAGGAGGATATGATCTGGATAAATGGTTTGGAATATATAAATAGAATTTAGAAGAAGTATAAAAAAATAAATAAGAGTTACATTGGGTAAATAGAGAGAAAACGTAACCCGAAGGATATGTGGAGGTTCATAAATGATCCCTTACCTAATGTTCGAAACGCTTCTTCACTTGATATTAAAGTCCTGAATAATAAAATTAAATAGATTAATTAATTTATTTTAAACATTTTTTACATTTATTTTATTTATTTTATTTAGTATAATATTATTAATTTCATTTATGTCCCTATTGATGGGTTATGAGATTCAATTTCAACATGTGGGAGTGTTAGTTTGCTTGGTTTTCATGATTAGTTTACTTATATACATGTTCAGATAATCATGTAAGATGAGAATAGCTATCCTGAATTAATGTTATAACTTATTAATGAACATAAAGAAGATTAAAAGATCATATAAGTCATTTGGTTATTTTGGGTGAGGATGAATCATTATGTAACATGTTAATGATAATCGCTTAGATTAATTTTAGCGGGTTTTCAATCACAATGAACTAGTTTTATTATATTATTTAATATCATATATATATATATATATAATGGTTCTAAAAAATTAAATAAGGTATAATACATATATTATAATCTGTTTTAACCATAAAATTGGTCTCATGGCTAGCCTTGAAGACAGTAATGGAAATTGAAAACTTCGTCGTCCTTGAATGCGATAAATTAACATATCACAGATGATGTTTTCATTTTTCATATAAAAGGAGGGAGAAAGAGAGATTATGATTAATTATTCTAATAGAATAGTAATATTCTAGTATATGTTAGGTACTAGAGTTATCATATCATTTGGATTTGGGGAGGTGAGGAGAGAAAAAGAAAAGAAAGGAACTAGAAAAGAAATTTAAAGAAAAGGAAGAGGTTTTTACCACTTGATTCCTTCTTCTTGAGAACCTCCTTAGGGGATTAGTTTTGGTCATTTTTGAAGACCAAAAGCTACTGGATGTGGGGGATGGTATTGGGAGGATATTCTAGTAGAATTTGGACAAGGCTCAAGGCTTAAGAGGTGTGAGAAAAAGAGGTAGTGAGGGGTGATATTTATAGTGGAGAGGGTTGTTTTCTCATGGTTTAATTCATTAGTATATTATTTTGGATGAAGACTATGAATAATATGAGATTTATCATAAAGTATAAGAAAATAATGACGTATGGTTTTCCATTTTTGTCTTATATTAGCCATACATCATCTATGACTCCATAATTCATGTATTTAGCATTTATCGTAAATTGTTGTATTTTACTATTCACAAAAAAATCTTGTATTTTAGAAAAAACCCAAAAATTCACCCTAACCATCTTTTAGATGCGTAAAATTCAAAAATTAACTCCATTTTATGAAAATAATTTTCTAAATATGATAAATTTTAATTTTAATTAAAATCGTCATTTACTTGGAAAATACAGATTTTAAAATTATAACTGCATTTATAACACTTTGAAAAATTAAATAAGTTCCCATAAAATTATCCTAAAATCATAAGACAACAAAATATTAATTTATTAATACATTTTATGAAAATAAATTTTATTTTAAATTATTAAATTAATCAAAAAAATTAAATAAATATTTATAACCTATAAAAACACCAACACTTAATTAATAATTTTTAAGATACTTATTTACTTATACTATGATATAATTATATCATATTACCATTTATAAGATTCTTAAACATTATTTATACTTTCATTGGTCAGGATAATATTTCATTGTCCGGTTTACTATTCATAATGGTCATATTACTATTCCTAAGGTCAATTTACTATTTCATCAGTATAGTTTCGTAAACTTCTAGAAATACATCTTATTTCATCCATTCATCATTTATACAGTTTATATTGTCTTCTCTATATGATTTTATGTGACTATACCATATGATATAATTTTAATAAGGGAATTTCCTTTGATAAAAATTTGGGCCGTTACAACAAGTATAGATGATCTAGAGGAACTTGGCTTTAAATACTTCGAGCAGTGATTAACAACAATGAGTAGAAATTAAGAGCAGCTTCAAATCTAACCATCTGTTTATGGTTTTACTTTTGTGATTAAAATTATTCACATGAGATTCTCGGATGGTAATCAGGCAACGTTTCACTGACGACGACGAACTCGTGTCGATCATCGGGGGGGGATTTTAAAATCCAATGTTTCGGGGATTCTGTTAAGTGCATGGTACCTTCAATTGGTATTAGAGGAAGCCATGGTTATTTTATGCTAATAGAAAAATTGATTTTTATTATGTTTAATAGAGGGTGTCATTCCTGCCCCAACTCCATAGACGGTGAGCACATCCGACATCGAATGACCATGTTACATCCACCCAAAGTTTTAATACAGATTGAAAATTAGTTTTTATTGGTATTAAAATGAGGAACACAATTATTTACGTATATTTTAGTATACTTGAAATTAGCTAGAAGAAACATTTTACGATAAACATGGAAATCGGCTGAAATTCTGATGGTCAGAAGAGTGAAATATGTCTGGTGACTTATTTTTTCACCATTTGTGGAAAGCATGTTTTTGTAATAAAAATAAAAATAATTATTTTATTGAAATGAAAAAATATTATTTTGGATGGCCTCATCTATTTGGAGAAATTAAAAAAAAAACAAAAAAGAAGGTGACTAGACTTCAAGAAATTGGCCAATGGATTAACGAAAATGAATCATGCCAAATGTGGAAAACCACATTTCTGGGAGGCTGTAGAAAAATAAAACCTCCCATTTTTCAAAAGCAATAGAAAAAAAAATAAGTCAAAAGGGATCCACTCGGCCCCCCGTTCCTTGGCTAGTGGAGCAGACCAGAGTAAGGGGTCCACTGTGAAGTCGAATCACCCAGATATTTCGAGTTCAAGTTGGCCCCCTCACAACCTCCGCGTAATCCCCTTAAGTGTCACTTCTCACTCGTGGAGGAGCCCCGCCGTGCCGTCCTTACCCTTCCAACAATACGTCGTCGCCTGCACCGCCCGTCGAACTGCCTCCGGCGATCAACCGCATTTTCTGGACGGAAGCCCCTCATGCACCTCAGTTCCTTCACTGCTGAGACACCACCATGCAGGCCACCCCCTCTGCAGACTAGATCCGGGCCGGTCCCCTGATGCCACTACCATTGTCTGCTGCTGCGCCATACATGAACCACCGTATAGCCGACTTTGGTGGCTATATCCGGCTTGCAAGCCACCCTACTACACGTCAGATCTCCGGACTGCAGTCTCTTGCGTAAGGTAACCCCTCCTGCGGGTTGGTTTGGACGTGATTCACGGGAACAGGTTTGGGTAGGACCACCCGGCCCAGAACACCCTTGCATGGGGTGTGCACCACCCAGAATGGGTTTTCACGAGTTCGGTCTGACCCGCACAGGCACTGCCGAAGATTTTAGGGCTCAAGTATTTTAAATAATCAAACACTAATTAATCAATTAACTTAATTTTTTTAAATTAAATTAATTAAATAATACTTTTTTGTTTTAAAAAATAATTTTAATAGTGCGGGATAATTTAAATTATTTAGGTGCTAAATTGAATTAATTAATGTGACCGAATGATGAAAATTATTGAATTAAAAGTAAGAGTGAATCTTTAATTCAATAAAAGTTCCCTGGGAAAATATTTAATGCAATTTTCATTTTAAATATGTAATTATTTTTAATATGAGGTTTTAATGCTTCTAAGAGTGATCACGAGCCTTAGACTATCCAATGTATGTCTATTGAATGATTCATTTATTTAATTTATTATCACAATGGTTATTTGTAGTAAGTAGTTTAATAAATGATGATCTGCGAGCTGTATGTGTCATTATATGTATAAAGGTTTGCGTGTCCATTTTAAGAGTTATATTTTATACCCCCGAGTTCCCCTTTCCTACGAGCAAGTATTGTTTAATAATGACGATATGAGAAGTGACGCACATCATATCGAGTTACGGAAACACACCAGAAAAGAGTTTGATGCATTTGATGGGTAGGCACTAAGTCATCATTTTATTTTTGTATGGTTTATTATTCTATGAATGTAAAGTTTACATGGGATTGCATATAATAATAAATAAGCATGAATAGATAAAATGAACACGTGATGTGATGGATATTTTCTATTGCATGGTCAGTTGCGATTGTGATCACATAGTACATGCTTATGAAATAGAGAAAGATTTCTTTATTCACTTAAAAATAATTATATCTTCAAAGAAATATTAAGTTGTAACTACCATCCATCATTCAAATTTGGACAAAACCGAGTGTTGGGGGTGCTCGTCAGCCAAAGATGAGAGTGCCTCTTACTACCGAAGAGTTCTTATGCAAGTGGGGGGGTTGACTTAACTAAAGTGGTAGTAAAGAATATCCATAGATAACTTATTATCCTTTTAGAGGAAAGTGTTGAGTAAATCATGTTTTTATTTTAGAAGATGTGACTTGATTCACGCTCAAATTTACCCAAGAGATGAAGGTAGA
This sequence comes from Viscum album, assembly GCA_963277665.1. Taxonomy (NCBI): domain Eukaryota; kingdom Viridiplantae; phylum Streptophyta; class Magnoliopsida; order Santalales; family Viscaceae; genus Viscum; species Viscum album. The sequence continues at coordinate 1,080,126,782 of OY728134.1, read as the reverse complement.
ACGGTCCTTGTAGTTTAACTTGGGTTGTCAAATCCTCAGAGACCTAAGAAGAAACCTATAGACACGTACATTCTATGGACTGTTTTTGGCTATGAAGTGACCAACTTGGTTTGATTTTATATGAGTTTAAAGGATAACTAACAGACTTAAGTGAATTCAATTTAAAATAATGAGTTGATCCTAGGTTATCGCTCGGGGTGGATTGGATGAAATTCTTTTTCAACTATTTCAATTTCTAATATTTGAGATGGGTTCATTTAAGAAGATCAAACAACATCCTCACTTACTGGTTTAATACCTACACACTTTAATATTAATCACCTATACACTAGAAGGATCAAAGTTTTGAGCACTTCAAGGTAAAGTTTCGTATTAGCACTTGAAATGTGTGGCCTTAAATTCAACAAGGACGATGGAGTTTAAAAATCATCAAATAAAAATATCAATTAAAAGAAGTGATTAGATATTAATGGGGTGATAAATAACATCCAATCCAGCCCCTTGCTACTCCCTTGGATCAACCCATAAGTGGGTTATCCCTACATTGATTCTATGGTTTCAATAGAAGCGGAAAGTAGACTCATGAGGGAGGAAATAGATAAGTAAAGAAAACAATAAAAATAAAATGATCACTCCACTATTGTGTGAATAATTTCATAAGATTTGATGTGAATAAATTCACACCTTGAGGAAACAGTATCAAAATGAGATGGAGAACAACAGAATAAGAGGATAAGAAGAACTTCTATTAAGAAACTAAAGTGAATTGAACAACTTACATGTGAAAGACAAACTTGAGACAACAAAATCGCAGCATAACATTTCAATTGAACAAAGCACAAAAGATGATAAAATCCTCCACCAACACTGCCTTAAATAGGTATTTTGGAAGCCTTGGATCTAGCCTCCAACAGTTCAAATCATCCCACTTGATTATGGTAGGCCTAGGGTGGTGGAAAGCTTGTGGAACTTGGACTTTTCCACACTTGACCCGAGGTGGCAGCCAACTTTCATCCACCGGACATAGGTGCTTCTAAGACCTTCTAGATGGACGAATCAGAGTTGTCCATAGAATAAGAAAATGGAACCCCGGATCTCTTCTAACCGCATGTACAATTTGGGCTCATTTGGAGTTGTGGATTCCGAGATATGATCATATTGGTAGGATTTTTTTCTGGGCCGTAGAATCTGGCCTAGAATTTTATCTTCAAATTGGGCCGCATTAATGACCACCATGAAGGCTGAATTAGCACTGGATGCTGAATAATGATTTGTTCCTATACATGTATTCTAGAATCTCACGAAATTTAGGATCCATTGGGTTTGTAATGTGGGTCCCACATTCTCATAAGTGGGATAGTGTCCAATCTGTCTTCTCTAGAATTGCTTCCATTCATCTCCAAATATCTCCATCATCCTTTATGAATCCTCCATTGATCCCTGAATGAAAAATGTTCATATTTACGTGTAGATACAGTTTAAAAAATATTAAATTAAAATATGGATATTTTCATTCCTTAAAATTAGATAAAGCATTGGTTACTTTAAATAATGTTAAAAAATGTACCACATAATAGTGCATTTTTAGAAGGTATTACAATCATATGTGTGAAATGATGTTCAAAGTGTAAAATGCACTAAAATGGTGTTTATGAATAATAAATAATATGAATATTATATATAATAACAATGAATATTAGCCTCATTTAGTGGCTAATCACACCCCCAACTTGAGTTTTTCTAGTCCCGAGCAAAATATATCTCAACAATATGAAATTTGAATTCCCTTTTCCAAATACATTTTAATACACAATGATCACCAAAAACCCTTATACCAAACTATCATGAAACCCATCAAAATATTTTAATACATGATAGTTTCATAAGCATATCCCAATCCCAAGACCATTCCTTTGTTCAAATTCATTGCCATATTTCATCCAATATCAATTAAGTATGAGGATGTGTTGTTCATCACAATAGACATGGGGGGTTCATCTTTATTCAAGGGGGAAATTACGGAAGCGCTAGGTGGAATCACATTTCAATATTAAGACGATTATTCAAAAAACATATTGTATTTTTTTTTTCAATTTTTCCATGGTAATTGAAATTGCACTCAAAAGAGTCAACCCCTGTAGCAAGACTTTGCCGATGACTCACAGGCTCAAAGACCTTAGGGAACCAAGTGAAGCCCACATACTCGGGCATCATCTTGAGTTAAATCAGTCAAAAACAAATTCAAATTACAAAAAATGGAGATAAAATTACTAACTCTGGGCCAGACAACTATGAAGTCACAATCCCCAAGTGTCGAAATCCATGCATTAGGTCATTTCATTGCTCTACGTGCAAATTTATTATTATTTTTATTGAATACTCATATTAAAACTAAAATTATCACCAACCCTATGCTATTTATCTGGGGGACCCCATGAACTCAAACTAATACCCCACTATCCAAAGGACGTTCATTGCGATTCTTTTTTTATTTGGATGAAAATATAAACCATGAAATATCACATTGGATAGCCACACTTTCCAAAATCTATGCTCATGAAATTATACAAGGATTAAAATCAGAATCAGGTCATGCTAAAATATTTTATATTCAGTTTCAAAGTGTGCAATGTGTATTACCATGTTCAAAGTTAAAGGAAATTTTCCTTCCATTTACACATTTTTTTTCAAATCATTCATTGTTTTTGACACAAAAACATTTTTTATTTTATAACCCCCAACTAAAAATAACATTTTCCCCAGTGTTTAAAGAAAAGAAAATTTAGAAGGGGGTAGAGGTAGAGAATGAAATTTCAAAAAGGAAATTGAAAATGATGATCATGGAATGAAGTCACCTGGTGGTTGAAGTTGAAATTCTTGCTGCTCCCTTTTAATCCTTTTATATTCATGTCACTTGCAGAGTTCCCTAGTAGAAAAAGGAAAAAAAAACAAACAAAACAGAACAAAACAATATATATATATATATTTATATAATAAATAAAGTAAAATATAAGTATATATATAAAAATTATAGAATAAGGAAGCACAAAAAGCCATAGGTCAGTGGTAAGCGCGCACCCCTGTCTCCCTTCGGTCCCGGGTTCGAATCCCCGCAGCTTCGTCAGTTGTGACGGGGTTTGACCCATGACCCATGATGTGTCCCTTATTATTATTATATTATTATTATTATTTATTTTTTTTGTATTTTTATTTTAACCTACAAAAACATTAAAATAAAATAAACTGATGATACATTGTCTTCTTTTTAAATTTCTGGGTAAGGCATTACTCAAGGATCACACCACATGACACGGATGAATATGATGCTCCCCTTTCATACCCATCCATACTTATAATAGAATAACAGGTCAACAACCTATTTTTTTTAAATATAAAAATTATTAATTAATCCTATTTAAAATATAAATTTTATTAAAACAACAAAATGATAGGAAACTTGAAAACCATGGGTTGCCTCCCATGCATCGCTTTGTTTAATGTCGCTAGCCTGACATGGACCCTAAATCTATTAATTTTTTCCTGGTTCATTGGTTGGCTCAGTTAACTCAACCTCTATTTCCTATTTATTGAATGATTCAATGAAGGGTTTTAACCTTTGACCATTGACCTTGAAAATGTAACCACTTGTGGGATCTTGAATCTCTACTACCCCATGGGGGTATACATGATGCACTATGAAAGGACCTGACCATCTAGACCTTAACTTTCCCGGGTGTAAATGAAGTTTTGAAATATACAAGAGCACAAGTTTTCTCGGTTCAAAATGTTTGACCTTGATATTCCTAGATTGGTAGGTTTGAACTCTAGCTTTATTGATCCTTGAATTATCATAAGCCTCCATCCTTAGTTCCTTCAGTTCATTGAGATCTAATTTCCTTTTTGTTCTGTCCAATGAGAGGTCATAATCCATTTTATTAATTTTCCAAAAGGCCTTATGCTCAATTTCAACAGGTAAATGGCGTGATTTTCCATAAACCAACCTCTATGGTGACATTCCTAGGATGGTTTTGTATGCTGTACGATATGACCAAAGAGCATCCAAGAGTTTCTCGGACCAATCTTTCCTAGAAGTATTTCCAGTTTTCTCCAAAATTTGTTTGATTTCATGATTGGCTAACTCAGCTTGACCATTGGTTTGTGGGTGGTAAGCAGTGGACACTTTGTGAGAAATTACATATTTTTCCATGAGTGATGAGAATGGACGATTGCAAACATGAGTTCCAAGATCACTAATGATAGCCCTAGGAATTCCAAATCTAGAGAATATATTTTCTTTGAGAAATCTAATCACAGTTTGATGATCATTGAACTTTTTAGGAATGACCTCAACCCATTTGGAGACATAATCAATAGCTAAGAGAATGTAAAGATATCCCCTAGAGTTTGGGAAGGGACCCCTGAAATCAATTCCCCAACAGTCAAAGATTTCAACCACTAAGATTGGAGTGAGTGGAATTTGATTCCTTTTTGTGATAGAACCTACTTATTGACACCTAGGACAACTTTGACAAAATGTATAAGAGTCCCTTGAGAGGGTGGTCCAGAAGAGACCACAATGAATAATCTTAGCAGATGTTTTCTTAGAGGAAAAGTGAACTCCACATGCCTCACTATGACAGAATTTAAGGATGGACACTTGTTCATATTCTGGGACACACCCCCTAATGACTTGGTAAGGTCAGAACTTATAGAGGTATGGATCATCAAACACATAGTGTATAACATCAGAAAGGAATTTCCTTCGAGCTTGAGTCCCTAAGAATTTTGGAATGAATCTTGTAACTAAGAAATTGGCTTTGTCGGCATACCAAGGGAAGTCAATCACAGAGTGTAGGTGTTCATCAGGAAATGAATTAGACACAGAAAAGTGATTTGAGTTTTCTTTCAATTCCATCCTAGAGAGGTGATCAACTAAAACATTTTCAACACCCTTTTTATCCTTGATTGTGAGGTCAAATCCTTGTAAGAGAAGGACCCACCTAATCAGTCTAGCCTTAACATCTTGTTTTTGGAAGAGGTATTTTAGTGCAGAATGGTCAGTGAACATAGTGATGGGGGATCCTAAGAGGTTGGCCTTAAACTTCTCTAAAGCAAACAAAATAGCAAGTAACTTCTTTTCAGTAGTGGTGTAGTTTTTTTGGGAATAATTTAAGGATTTTCTTGCATAAGCAATGACATAAGTAGTTTTATCACAATGTTGTCCTAACACAGATCCCACAACAAAGTCACTGGCATCACACATAATTCTGAAAGGAAGGTTCCAATTTGGAGATTTCATAATGGAAGGAGTGGTGAGAGAGGATTTTAGGGTTGAGAATGAACCCTTACATCTTTCTGTCCTAACAAATAGAGCATCCTTTACTAGGAGAGGACAAAGGGGACAAGAGATTGAACTAATTTTTTTGATGAATCTTCTATAGAAACCAGCATGTCCTAAGAAAGACCTCACTTCCTTGACAGTTTTGGGTGATTGAAGGTGATGAATTATGTCAACCTTTTCTTTATCAACATCAATACCCCTACCTGAGACCAGATGGACTAGAACTAGTCCCTCTTTAACCATGAAATGGCATTTTTCCCAGTTTAGGACCAGATTATTTTCTTCACATCTTGACAAGACTCTCTCCACATTCTGCATACATCCCTCAAATGTATCCCCAAACACAGAGAAGTCATCCATGAAGACCTCTAGAAAATCCCCCACCATGTTTTAGAAGATTCCCATCATGCACCGTTGGAAGGTTCCAGAGGCATTTCATAACCCGAAGGGCATGCGTTTGAAAGCAAAGGTGCTAAATGGACATGTGAATGTAGTCTTCCCTTGATCCTCTATGGAGACCTCAATTTGATTATACCCAGAGTACCCATCTAAGAAAATGTAGAAGGCATGACCTGACACTCTCTCAAGGACTTGGTCAATGAATGGTAAGGGGAAACTGTCCTTATTCGTGAATGAGTTTAGCTTCCTATAGTCAATGCAGACCCTCCATCCACTACTCAACCTTGTTGGAAGAATCTCTCCATCCTCATTGGTTATCACTGTGATTCCAGCCTTTTTTGGAACCACTTGGATTGGTCTCACCCATTCACTCTCATCTATGGGATATATGATGCCGGATTTTAACAATTTCAGAAGTTCCTTCCTTACTAACTCCATGATATTAGGATTGAGTCGCCGTTGAGGTTGATGACAAGGCTTTGAATCAGATTCTAGAACAATCCTATGAGTACCGATAAGTAGGCTAATCCCAGGAATATCAGACAGGGTCCAACCAATGGATTTCTTATGTTTCCTAAGGACATATAAAAGCATCTTATCATTATTGGATTCAAGAGAAGAATAAATGACAATAGGATGTGTTTTATTGTCCCCTATGAAAGTATACTTGAGTGCAGCAGGAAGTTCCTTCAATTCAAGCTCAGGTTGGTTCAAAATTTCAGCAAAAGATTGGGACATTGGATCAAGATCAATTTTATTTCCTAAAGTTTTAGATAGGATTAATTCCCCACATGTAGAAGTTTCAGCTACTAGACTGGCTTGATCAGATTTAGGGAAGGAAGTTGGAGTGGTCTCCATGAAAGTGGTTTCTTGAAAGGTTTCACTGATTGTTGGACCTAATACTTCATCATAAGAGCAATTTGAAAATGATTCAATCCAAGGAGATAAACTTCCTTCATATGAACAAAGCAAATCAATCTCATCCTGAATTAAACATTCATCAAATATTCCTTGATGTTATATGGATTCATTATCAATTCTTACTATCATGGTTACTTCATTAATGTCCTCCTCATCCCCTATTTGTGAGCTTTCATTATAGATGTTCAATTATAGACTCATGTTTCCAAAGGTTATGGTCATGTTCCCATTTTGGACTTGGATAACAGAGTTGATTATTGCAAGGAAGGGACGACCAAGGATAATTGTGGTTTGTTCCTTATTTCCTATGTTTGGATGGTTGTTAAGGACAATGAAGTCAGCAGGGTAGATGGAGTTTTCAACCTTTACCAGAACTTCCTTTAAAATCCCCTTTGGAACCCTAATGCTACAATCAGCAAGTTGAAGTGTGACAGATGTGGGTTGGAGTTCTTCTAGGCTTAACTGGCAGTACACAACATAGGGGATGAGATTGACACTAGCACCTAGGTCACACAATGCCTTGAAAACTTTTCTCTCTCCTAGTTCAACATTAATGTAAGGGAAACCCGGGTCTTTCAACTTAGGAGGAATGGTCCCTTGAATGGTGGTACTCACATTAGCAGCCAAAAGGGATTGGTTTTTATGTGAAAAAATTCTTTTAAAAGTGCACAAGTCCTTAAGGTACTTTGAGTAGGCAGGTATGGTTTGGATAGCATCGAGAAGGTGAATGTTCAACTTGACTTGTGAGAAGATTTCCCTCAATGTTTCACTCAATTCAGGCTTGGTTTTCCCCCTCATGCGTTGAGGAAATGGTGTAGGTTGTGGGGTTGTTTGTTAAAGAGTTGTTTCTTTGAAAATTTTATCATGTTTTTCAGTTTGATCATTTGGTTCATTTGAATTTTCATACAAGTTTGAATCTTCAGGTGGGTTCTGAATTAGCTGTTCAGGTTTCTCAATTAATTTCCCACTTCTTAAAACAATCAAAGCCTTTAGTTGTTCATGAGTTGTTTGAGCACAACTTGAATCTCCCCTTGAAGTTGAGGATGGCACCGCCTGAGTAGGCATGGGTGCCTTTCCAGTTTTGATGGTTTGAAGTTCTTGTTTAAGGGAAGATACTTCCGAGTTCATCCTTTCCATTTGCTTTCACAGTTGTTCTAGTAGTCTTTGTGGAATAGTTTGGGTTGGTGCTTGAGAAGATTGGTTTATCCCAGGGGGATATTTTGGAGGTGGGATGGTTTTTTTAAAATGGGATGGTGCCTATTGGTATTGGATAGGTTGTGTTTGGAACTAGTTATGGGTTTGGAAGATCTGAGGGGGGTAAGGATTTTTCCCCTGTGGTTGGATAGGTTGTTGGTTATCTTTACAGCGGAAGTCTGGGTGGTCATTATACCTTGGGTTGAAGTTGTTTTGGTATTGAGGCTTTTGAAAGTTCAAAGCATTTACTTCTATTGGGGGTCCTCCTAAAAGAACATCCTTGATGGATGGAACGGTTGGGTAGTTTTCTGTCTTATGGTCATGTTTGTCACAAATTGTGCAAACGGGGTCAACAGTTTGGATTTCATGGACTTTCCTAAGGTCTATCTCTTCAACCTTCCTAGAGAGTGCTGCGAGTTTAGCCCTAATACTTTCCTCTTCTCTAAGTGTATGAATTCCATTAGTTCTTTGTGGATTTTCAGAATAAGTTGAAGTTCCCCATGTTTGGTTTTGTTCTGAAATGCTTTCTAGATACTCGTAAGCATCATTTGGGGCTTTGTTTTTAAAGGTTCCATTACACATCATGTCAATTAATTGTTTGTTACCTAGACCCAACCCTTCATAGAAATTCTCACTTGTTCAAGAATAGAAAAACCATGGTGTGGAACCATGTTTAGATTGTCTTTGAACCTCTCCCATGTTTCATAGAATGACTCTCCCTCTTTTTCAAAATAGTTTTGGATACTCTTTTTAAGTGAAATTGTTTTGTGGTGGGGAAAGTATTTTTTTGTAGAATTCTCTTTGTATTTGGTCCCAAGAGTTTATGGATGATGGTCTCAAATTTTTTAGCCAATTTTTATCTCGAACCTTTAAAAAAAATGGAAATAGCCTAATCTTAGCTGATTCTAGTTGATGTGGGGTACACATGGTTTCTACAATGTCATTGAACTCCTTAATGTGAAGGTAGGGCATCTCGGACTCCATTCCATGGAATGTGGGAAGGTGGTTTAGGACATGGGGTTTAAAGATGTAGTTGGCATATCCTAGGGAGTTGTGTATAATGCATGAGGGGGAATTGGTCCAGGAAGGGGTGAGGTAGTCATTCATGGTTTGATCAATTGCATTCCCCAAGTTTGGGGGTGCCTCATTTGGGTTTCCATTTTGGTTCCCACCCGGGTTTATAAGTTTCTTTGAAGACCTTACATTGAAATAGGATCAAATTTTGAATCTGGAGTATTAAGAAGATTAGGATCTAATGGAAATCCTTACCTTGGTGTACTTGACTCCCCAATCCCAGTACTATCCACCCTAACTAGACGATTTGATTGATCGTAGGTGTAGGCGGGCATGCGCCAAAAGAATAAAAAATGAGAAAGGGAAAAGATAAGAGAATTTGGATGAGAAAAGAATAAATGGGGGAGAATATAATGGGTGTTTAGATGAATTACTTGAGTCCCCGGAAACAGTGCAAAAATTTGATTCACGCTCAAATTTACCCAAGAGATGAAGCTAGAACAGTCCTTGTAGTTTAGCTTGGGTTGTCGAATCCTCAGAGACCTAAGAAGAAACCTATAGACATGTAAATTCTATGGACTGATTTTGGATATGAAGTGGAAAAATTGGGTTGATTTTATATGGGTTTAAAGGATAACTAACAGATTTAAGTGAATTCAATTTAAAATAATGAGTTGATCCTAGGTTATCGCTCGGGGTGGATTGGATGAAATTCTTTTTCAACTATTTCGATTTCTAATATTTGAGATGGGTTCATTTAAGAAGATCAAAAAACATCATCACTTACTGGTTTAATACCTACACACTTTAATAGTAATCACCTATACACTTGAAGGAAAAATGTTTTGAGCACTTTAAGGTAAAGTCTCCTATTATCCCTTAAAGTGTGTGGCCTTAAATTCAACAAGGATAATGAAGTTTAAAAATCATCAAATAAAGATCTCAATTAAAAAAGTGATTATAAATTAATGGGGTGATAAATAACATCCAATATAGCCCCTTGATACTCCTTTGGATCAACCCATAAGTGGGTTATCCCTCCATTGATTCTATGGTTTCAATGGAAGCAGAAAGTAGACTCATGAGGGAGGAAATTGAGAAGTAAAGAAAACAATAAAAATAAAATGATCACTCCACCATTGTGTGAATAATTTCACAAGATTTGATGTGAATAAATTCACACCTTGAGGAAATGATATCAAAGTGATATGGAGAACAACAGAATAATAGGATAATAAGAACTTTTATTAAGAAACTAAAGTTAATTGAACAACTTACATGTGAAAGACAAACTTGAGACAAAAAAATCGCATCATAACATTACAATTGAACAAAGCACCAAAGATGATAAAATCCTCCACCAGAACTAATTTAAATAGGAATTTTGGAATCCTTGGTTCGAGCCTCCAATAGTACAAAGAATCACACTTGATTATGGTAGTCCTAGGGTGGTGGAAAGCTTGTGGAACTTGGACATTTCCACACTTGACCCGAGGTGGCATCCATCTTTCATCCACTGAACAGACGTGCTTGGAATAATTTCTATATGGATGACTCACAGTGGGACATATAAAAAGAAAATGGATCCCCGGATCTCTTATAACTTCCTGTAAAATTTGGGACCATTTGGAGTTGTGTATTCCGATATATGATCATATTGGTAGGATTTTTTTCTGGGTGGTAGAATCTGGCCCAGAATTTTATCTTCAAATTGGGTCGCCTTAATGACCACCATGGAGGCCGAATTAGCACTGTCTCCTGAATAATTATTTGTTCCTATACATTTCTTCTAGAATCCCAAGAAATTTAGGCTTCATTGGGTTTGTAATGTGGGTCCCACATCCTCATCAGTGGGATGATGTCCAATCTTCCTTCTCTAGAATTTCTTCCATTCATCTCCAAATATCTCCATCATCCGTTATGAATCCTCCATTGATCCCTGAATGAAAAATGTTCATATTTACGTGTAGATACAGTTTAAAAAATATCAAATTAAAATATTTATAATTACATTCTTTAAAATCAGATAAAGCATTGGGTACTTTAAATGATGTTAAAAAATGTACCACATAATAGTGCATTTTTAGAAGGTATTACAATCATAATGTGAAATGATGCTCAAAGTGTAAAATCCACTAAAACTGTGTTTATGAATAATAAAGAACATGAATATTATATATATTAACAATTAATATTAGCCTCATTTAGTGGCTAATCATGACTTCACTCAACAGATCAAGGAATTGTGAGTTAATGTGGTTGGCTGGACAAACACCTACCTTGAAACCTCCATGTAGAGCCATAGTGCAATCTTGTAGACTATGATGGGAGGTTCAAGGATCATATCCACTAGAATGCTCAATAAACAGAGTATTCTGATTCTATTGGATATTTTTCCTAATATTCGAGTGAGAGACATCTAATGATTTAGTTATTTAATCAAAATATCTAAATCAGTAATCAAGATAAAAAGTACATATATTCTAGAATTTTATTTTTATATAAAATTTTAGGTCATACCCTAAGAAATACTACGATAAATAATAGAAAAAGTAAATTTCCTCACTAGCACGAGTTTCCCAGTGTAGTACGAGCACTTGTAAAGAATACTATGGTATAGTAAATTCATGGTGATAGTGTCCCCAATACCTGTTAAGCTACCTCAATAAGTGAGTGTGAGAAATATACTAATAGGAGAATGGTGCACTAAGAATATGATGGTTATTTCATAATGCTATAACCAATATCCAATTCTATTTATGGTCACTACATTAATTCATGGGTGATATAACATGAAGTCTCATCTCTCAGAAGTTTGCAAGGAGAAAGGTAAGAAAGATATGAATATGGTGATGATTACACTGGAGAAGTGTAAATTTAAAGATGTATCATGATATTTAAATGGCTAAATTTCTCATATCATATTCACACATTTAATCTAGTTTTATTTTAGGTTAAAAAATGATTAGTATTGAGTAAACACCTCATTACCTATAAAGGTAAAGTTCACCATTGAAAATAAGAACTTAAAGAAATAATAATATTTACTTATTATGGTAAAAAAATTGAAATACAAGGTGAAAATTCAAAAGGAAAGTGGAACACCAAAATAAAATTCACAACATCCTAAAATTCAATGAGGTTGGATATAAATAAGAGGTTATATACATTTCATATCATGAAATAAAACTAGGGAAGTTTAATTGTAATAAACCGAATTAAAGAAACAAGTTACCGATTCTTCTTCAGGTATATTCATCAAAGTAATGTTTCAATCATATTATTGGGTATTAAATATAATAATCTATTCACATATGTGCATGAAAATATAGTAAACAAGTATATATTGAAATTTTATTAGAATTATGGTGTATTCTCTAAGTAGCTGAGAAAGGGTGATTCCTATGTCATCGGTGAGAAAAACGTAACATAAAATTTCCAAATTAATGATTTAAGTCAAACTATTATTGAGTATAACGAAAACATCTATCTCACAAGTCCTCTAGACAATAGGAGACATTGTTCTAGGTTTAGGAATGAATGTTGTTTGTGGTATCTCATACTCAACAAATAGTTTAGAGATACATGAATCATAGTTAATATATAATGAATATAAAATGCAAGACTTCTTTACATAGTTGCAGAATGATAAATATTTTTCATGTAATATCTAAAATTAAATGTCCCGGACATACCCATTATGGTAATTAGACTCATCTGACCTAAACAATTTAGGTATTATTGATGTATACACTAATTTATTTTTGTACAAATAAACCTTTAGAAATAAAGGTAATCCATAAGTCTTTTTGGAATTACTTTAACAATTGAGAATTACCTATTCCAAGGGAAAAAGAGTGGAAAAAATACTTCTTTTGATTACATTTAGTGATTAAGGAATGGTAATGTGAAGTATGATATATGAATGGTTAGAAGATATGAGTTTCTTTGGGTTATCTTTCTGAAGAATATCTTGACCAAGCATTCATCGATCATGATAATGTAGTGTGGATTAATTCCTAAACTCACATTTACTTATCTACATCATGAAATTGATGTTACTTAGGAGGATTGATGATGATGTATTACATGTTAACATTTAACAAAAAAATATATCTTTGAGAATTTCCTAAATGCACATTTTATACATCCGAGTTATGAGGTAAGGAGTATCAATGTTGAAAATTGTAGAAACTTTCATTATATTTCATGAAGTGCTTCCAAAATAACCATGATATCCCATAACCATATAAAAAATATGATGAAAAATGGATATCATATGAGTCATATTATAATTTAAATCCATTATTTCATTAGGACATGTGTTTAGATGCAAAGAATTTGTTAGGAAATAAACAAACTTTCATCATGAATAAACACATTGTGAATATATTATACTTATCCTAAATGTTTCATAAGATATTACATAAATCCCAAATATAGAAAAGTGGTAGTCAAGTGATAGAATTCATTTATATATAAAGGTGCACATCTCTATTAGTTATAGCGGGAGCCAAATTGACTTAGGTTCAGTCAATACCTGAGAATCACAAATATTTTTCATAGGAACAAGTTCCACATGTGCATGTCGAATTGGAATGTTCTAGAGACACTTATTATGTAGGAAGGTTAAAACAACAGTGATGGTTTTATATTCAATGTGGCCAGTGATAAATTATTCCGTGAGAAGAATATTTCCTACAAGTAGTGTATAGAAATAATATAATATTGAATAGACTAATTAATGTTAAATAATGGATTCCATGTATCAAAATGAAAAGGGTCTTATTAAATTGAATACTATTATGGGTATTCAAATGAGATTATACATGGATGGTAAAAGTGTGGTACTAATAAGGCCTGATTGGTTATACCAAGCCATTCTTCCCAATTCCATTATAATTTTACTTTCCATAGCTAATTTCTATGATCATTTTATTGATAATTGGATGTCATGATAACCAATCAAGGAATGTGTCTATATGATGAAACCAGAAAGGGATGGTCACATCACAGAAATCTAATATAGGTTGCATATTACTAAAATACAGTTTTGGATTTAAGTAAGCAACAAGATCATGGAATATTTGTTTAGAATGATTTTTTTCTATCTTTATACTAGAGGTTAGTGGGTGAGACATTTTTTCCAAGTGAAATATGTTTGATAACATATGGAAAAAAGATTTTGGTCTTACTAGTTAATTAATACCAGGTTGAAAGTATTTTCTCCAAAGATTTAATTTAAGTAGCAACCTATGTTCTAGGGATCAGGATCTACTAAAGTAGATCTAATGTTTTCTTGGACCTATTCAATCAAACATATAGTTACATGGTATTGAAAAATTCATGAGAGAATTGATTCCAATGTCACATGGCATAATCTATCTAGGTGGACATGTTCGGGACATGGGAGGATATTTACATGGATTGTTGAAATAAATAAGCATAAATGTTGGATTAATCATGTATTCGATGATATTTAAACAAATTAATATTTCCCAGATAAACTTTTTAGTAGGAAGATATCAGTTATATTCAGCAACACTATAAGGGAAGCAATCAGAACTATCGGTTTTCACTAGATAAGTATAAAGGATATATACCTGGTTGGTGGGGAATAAAGGATACTTGTTTTCAGGGGTCACAAACTACTCTTCATTAGATCCATATGATATAATATCACAGTTAGTCTAATAGAATTAGTATGAAACGATTATATAATCCATTGGTAGACATACCTACAAATACTAATTACGTTGCATCTTCTGATGCAGTTATGATGTAGTTAAAGGAAACAATTTGTTCCAATTCATGGAATCACACCTAGTAAGAAAAGTATTATCATTATGTAAATTATGATATTCTTAATAGTAATGATGTTATGATATGATAATGGAAAGAAGGAATATACTCATTGACACCATATCTTAAGAATATTTAATCAAATAGTTGAGTTCACATATAACAGAATATTCAGATGCTGAAAACGTGTCTAACCCAACAACTAAATCTATGACTCGGAAGAAACATGATCTTAATTATGCGAGAGGTAACAAGGATGGTTAAAAAATATGGTATAGTGAATGTGTGAGTGTTGTAATAGTGGGTTCTCTAGAACCAAATTTATAGTATATTGGATTACCATATCATGTATATAATAATATATATAGGATGTATACTTACCATTATAGTGTAGATATTTATACATCCACTATTTAAATGGTCATTTCCATAGGTTAATTTTTTTATAAAAAGTTTATAGCAGATCCAAGGATATAATGGGAAACTCGAGATATTATGACATTAATCTTTAATATATTATCTATGTTCTAGATACATATTACAGAGTATAGATAGTAGATGATTTACTATTAGGTTCTCGGGGATCATAGGAATTGACACTTCTTCTAATAATGTTCAACTTTGGTGATCTTAGTTGTGAGATCATGAGGAAAAACCTGCTAATAAGAACACCACATGTTTTAGGATTCAATGGATGTTACTATCTGAGGACATGTGTATTGATATCCTGACATGAGATCACTACTAATGTGTTCTATTTGATCCTGCACTTTGATGTAAGGAAAAACCCATGATTATTAAATCATGGTGAAGTTTCTTGTGTTGGGTGTTCTTTAGTGGTTTGGCATTGGTTGAATGGTCAAGAATGGATTTTTTTCTTCTAGGTTAAGTTTTATATCTCGTGCATCATAGATCAAGATGGAAGTACATTAATAAGACCATGACCATGTATGTTGAGGTTAAATCTATCTATTTAGATCAGTAAACAATAAATCAAGAAAAGGATGATGACATGTGCATGCATCTTTCTTTAGGATATATTAAAGACAAAGATATTATATTACACAATGTGTGTTCATAGGTTGGTTGTAGAATATATAACTATACTTATCTATTTAGGTGCATTGATGGGTTTCTAGACTCAACTCTTTGTCTACGAATATTATTCATTGCTATTAAGACAAGGTCCAAGAGGGTCACACAGAATAGTGTATTCAAGATTCTTCCATATTCAGTTGAATAGGTATATTGGACATGGTGGGATCCTCTACTAGGGTTTGGGTTTTGTCCAAAGATATATGATCACAATGTAATAAATAAATTCATATTATTAAAATTCAGAATAATGGACATTGAATTTATTTATCAAAATGTATTTAGAAATTTTAATATAAATACATGGAAATATTATTGAACAAGTATTAGTTTAAAATAGTCACAGTTTGTTTAATATATAAAGGAATGACAATTTGAGTTTATGGACTCGGTATTATCACATAATATATATTTTTTATTTTACAAGAAAGTGGAAATAATATAAATGGTATTTATGGATCAATATAGTAGTCAAAACATTGTTTATAGTTTGTAAAATTATTTAGGGGATGGGGTTCCATTTCTGGGTGATTTATTGAAAAACTATATATAGAAGAGGATATCCTCTAACCAATCACTATTCACTACACAATGGTGATATCTTATCTCTCTTATTATCTCTCTCTGATTCTAGAGAGAGATGATCTCGATCCAGGTGATTTGGATCAGCTCTACCTCATACATCGTATGAACGGTGATGCAGTGATCATTGGAGCATCGACATTGTCATCATATCTCCATGGTAGCACCAGAATTTCTATGATCGACACTTATACAGATTACGGATGTGCGTGTGGAAGATCTAGAGGAATTTGGATTCAGATTCTTCGATCAACGATCACTGACGAAGAGTATACCATGATTATGGCTTCATATCTAACCATCTATTTATGATTTTATCTATGTGCTTAAAATTACTCAAATGAGACCCCTGAATTCTAATCGGGTAGCATGTCACTGACAATGATGAGCTCATGTCGATCAGTGGTGGAATTTTTTTAAAATCTCATGTTTTGGGCCTTCCACTGCATTCTTGGTATCTTCAGTAATACCCTTCCATTGATAATATATACTCTTTTATTGTTGATGGTATTAATAACCTCCCTGGATATCATTGATCAAAAGATATTATCAATGAATGTAAAATCAAATCCATGGAAAAACTACCAAAAATAGATTTAAGAACACTCTAATATCAACCTATTAGGATATGGTAGAATATTCCACCATTTAGATGGGGTGAATTAATAGTTGCAGAAAAATATTCAAACAATGTTGTTACCATCATTGATTAATATATTTGGATTTCAAACATGATCAAGTGATGATGAGAGAAATAGAGAGAAATAATACATGAGACACAAGGGTTTTTACACGGTTAACTCATCCTTATTATTAGGTGGCTAATCCTGAGTAAAAAATGTTACGATCAAATTAGTAATGATTCAATTTTATTATAAAAAAATAAATAATGGAGTGAGATTATAGCTATAAACTATGATCAGAATAAATAAATATATGCATCTATAAGTTGATCAATAATTAATTCCTAGCATCAAGTGCCTCTAAAATTTAGATCAAATGTGTTTCGTTGTTCATCTCCGCAATACTATCTGAATGTTAACTAGAATAATAATTTATTTATCTCAGAGTTTTATCTCCTTCTTTTGTATTCAATGTGAGAAACATATCATTTATTTATATCTATTTCTCCATCATGGAGTGGTGGATTTGAAAATTCCATTTTTTTATTGACATAAGATATATCTAATTTCCTCACCTATATTTCTTCTTTATCAAGTTATTTCCCTTATTCTATTTAATATATATATATATATATATATATATATATATAGATCCTGAGTTTGAACACCACAACACAGATAAGACTACCAATGCAGAGGCTCATGTTTCTCATAACCCCAAACTTTTCTATTTTGATATGTTAATGGTGTTGGTTGGAAGTTAATAAGTGAGTAGAAGATAATAAGTTTTATTCTAACTGATTTTTCAATTAGGAATAATGTTCAAGCCATGGACAATTTTTTTTCAACATGATTAGTAGGACGAGGGAGGGGATTAATTATAGTGTCATGTATTACACCATGTTTAGTGGGGTTAATGTGTGGGGAGATGTGTTAGAGAGTGGAGTTTCAACTATAATTTTTTTCTTTGCATTTGGATTGTTGAGTTTTGCTGATTCCCAATGGTGTGTTAAGTTATGGAATATAGGTTCATAGATTTATTCTAGTTTAATATTACATGGGATATATTATGTCATGGTTATGATTGATGGATCATTATTTTTTTTCATGGGGTTATTGATTTCGATTGATTAATTACAAGGTTTGTTCCATGATTCATGAGTTATCAATCATTGTGGACTAATGTTTACCACTACAAAATGTGTTTGTATTTGAATTTGTTTTAAATACTTCAACAATTTTTTTTGATAAATTACTCTCAATCAATATGTATTACATTCATTTATTATTTTCTCATTTTTTAAGTAACACAATTAAATTTGTTAAGTGTTTTAAAGTCTAATGTTTATTATTTTATAATTGTTTTAATTAACTAAAAACATTTGATATTTTTATTAATAATGTTGTTTAAGTAAATGTTTCAAATTTATAATTTATGTTTTTATATTTACTTATGGTTAATATTTTTTTTAAAAAATATTGGCCATCCTTGTGGACCACTAAGGATTTCTATCAACCACATTGGGTACCCTTTTGATCAACCTTGTGGGAAAGCCTACCAGAGGAAGCCCACAAGGAGGCTGGAGTAGTGGGTCTGCATAGTGCACGCCAAAGGCATGATGTCCCGTGTATAAGGGTCATGTTTTACGCTCATAGTAAAAAAAGGTTTGGACTAGGTCACCCTCTATGGGTGTTGTGTTTTTATCAGAACTGATGAACATCAGAGGTTGATTGATATTCAACTTTTCCATTGATTCTCAGATTCGATGTTAGAAATTGATATATCTTCACTATTCACCAAAGTTAAAACTTGGATACTTTCTACACTATCGAATAATTTTATTTACATATGTTAGATATAATATTTTTCTCCCATTCCATAATTTTAAATCTCATGCCACTATATTCTTTTCCACTCATCTTACTTAGTCATCCTCTCTTTCTTTTATATACTATTGTTTTTCAATCAACCACCTTGCTTGAATTTTGTTTACTCACCCTTACCTTTTTGACTAAGGTTGAAATATTGGTTCAAATTATCTTCTTATTTGGTCTCATTATCTATTTAAATCATTTCTTGAGTAAATATTAGATTGATTATTTTATGATTTCCATTGTTTATCTACCTCTTTTTGCTTCTACACTGGTTCTTCAAAATGTTCTCTATTGGTTTCTTCTTGAGTCACCAATGAAAAATTCCAATGATGGGTGAATCAAGTCACCAATGGAAAATACCAATGGTGGGACATTATTAACCGTTCAATACCAACTGTGAATCATGAGACACTATTGGAACTCAATGGTGGGTTAGTGACCTACCCCCAGACATCAACGATGGGTCATTTTACCCACCATTTGATATCAAAAGTGGGTCATATTTTCCCATCGGTTTTATTTTATTCTTATTATATAATAATATTGAAGAAGATTCATTAATATTCTTTATGAAATTTTATTCCTTCTTCATTCGATTATAATAATTTTTAGTTTTCATTCTTTCTATTTATAATTGTTATTTATTTACCCGCAGAAGGTTCTTGGAGCTCCTACTATAGAATTTCATTATTCATTCGAGTGTTGTAGTTTATTAAATTCTATTTAATGTTTATCAGAATACATTCTCTTATGAAATTTATTTCTATACCTTAGAACCCCTTTTAGGTGCAAATATGTTTGGCATAAACTTATTCTTTTTATTAAGATCATGATTATTACTGTTTGAAGTTGTTCTTAATTTGATTTATTATTTTTATCGAAACTTATCAGCCTATTAATCATTTTTTTATCTACTATTATTTGAAAATGGTTTTCAATAAGCCATAATTGTAAATTTCCAATGGTAGGTCACAAGACACCATTGGCTTCATGCTATGGTGAGTCATGAGTTACCATTGGACACCCAATGGTTGGAAAATTTTTATTGCTTCTTATGAAACCATTGATTGTTTTGTAACATGAATTAAATTTTTCAGGTTGTATTATTTTATTTTTACATGAAAATTGAAATGGTAGGTCATTCTATGTTTATCCACCTTAAGAAATTATCAACGGTAGGTCATGAGCCACCAGTCTCTATTTTCATAAGTGGGTTATGAGTTACCACCATAATGTTTATTAAGCCACCGTTAGTTATAATTTTATGTTTATGAAATTTTATTTCTTATTTAAATTTATGATACTGAAAATAAATATTTTGTAATTTTTATTATTATTTTATGTTGAAATAATATTGTATATTACGTAAAAATAATTGTAACATTATTTCATTAACTTTTATATATACAATTTTTTACTAATGTTATGATATACTTTACTACATGTTTGATGTATGTATAATCTACAAGATTATGTTTTTATTTAAATTTTTATTATTATTTTTAATTGTTCATAAATTTTTTACTTAATTTATTAAATTTTTTATATAAATTACTAATGAAGAAATATAAATCTTGATTATTTCAATTTTATTATTCAGGGAAGATTTACCAAACAAATGTAGTAGTCATATTATTATATTTATTTGCAAAAACAAGTTTCGTAAAGATATTGGTTATATGAATTCTCCTAAAAGATCTCAATTTTAATGATATGGGGGATCTCTTCAAGGAATAATATTCATATCATTACATATCATTTGAAAAAGATCACAAGTGATGCATCTTTGACATACTTTCTACTCTCAAAATTTGTTCATGATCTTCTAAAATTTCTTTATTCATGATGTGATCACCGAAAGGCTCCATCTTCAATATTTTTCTTTGAATGTGATCAATTATCATTGAGATTAAACTTCTTATATATTCTGTTCATCCACTATTTTCATTTTATTTGTTTTATTCATGTAATATTTTTTTATATTTTTATTTTTACGTGTTCTGGTTTATTATTTTCCCCATTAAAGTAGTTCTCATTTTAACTGGTTATTATAGCACCCAATTTTATTTTTCTATGGTGACTACCGATCAAATATCAGGATATAGTTTAGGTTGAGTCTCCAATAAAAATACTGGGTTGTGACTGTAAGGACCCAAGTATTTATAGAATAATACTTTTGGATTTATATTAATACTTATGAATAAGATATTAATTTTAAGTTAAAGGGGATGATTTTTCTGATAGCATACTCAACATGTAACAAAAAGCTTATCCGAAATCTTACATTTCACACAACATTGAGTTATATTGAAAAATAATACAATAATATTATTATTATTTTAAATGGTAGTTAACGCCTAGCCGTTGGAATGACGGGAATGAATAGTGAAAACTGAATTTTGAAATATGGTTTACACATATATAAATTATGATTCATTGGTTACCAAATTTATTATAAATGGAAATAAAAAACCAATTGAATATAATGGATGTGTTTTTATGAAAACCTATATAAAATAGAATAATTGTGTTTTCATATCACCCTTTATGGATTTTTATTTAATGAAAAATATATGATATATATTATATATAATGTTTTAAATTCATCTTATATGTTTTCTAGATATGATATAAGAATAAATTCATTTTTTCCAAATAAAAGAGGTATTTTTCTAAAAAAGCAGTTTTAGTGCCTTTTGATGGAAAACCCCTTTTAAATATAGTTTTTGTCAATTTTATATATTCCATTTGAAAAAATAAACTCCTTATTTATAATAGGTACATCAAAATTTACTTTGGGTAATTTTTTGGTATTTTTCTAATAAATTTTATTTTTTAATGAATAGTGAAAAATACTGCATTTTAAGTCAAAACTGTCTTTTCATCTGATTTATTTATATACTTAGATTATCTTTTTAATTCACTTTAAAGTTTAATTATATTATGTTTTTACAATTTAATCCAATTTTGTTAATTGGAAGTAATCTCACTTTTTAATTAAACATAAACACATGTCAATCTTTTGATAGTTATTATTTCTTAAAAACATGCTTTTTGGTTTTGACAATGGGAATTAATTTTAAATTAAATTTTGAAACTTCTGTGTTTTGAATTTCTAAAAATGGGTTCTATATTTCAAATCATGAGGTCCAAATTGAGTAAATAGGTAACTTTTATTTTTAGACATTATGAATAGTAACTTCAGTAAATATTTTATTTACCACAGTTAAAGGGTAAATTCGGTAAATAAGAGTAAAAAATAATATTATAATAATATTAAATTAACCTAACACATGTACTAACCATATTGGATGAGATATGTTATACCATGGGCATCCTTGGGTTGATTTTAGGACCCCATGCAGCCACTTGTGTGTGAAAATGAAATTTAATTACTTTTAATTCAAAGTTAAGGAAAATATAACCTAAACACGTATCTTTTACTAATACAATTTTTATGTGGGGTTATATAAGTGATATATTTGACTATAAATAGTCCTTATAAAACTATAAATATTTCCTACATCATGATATTTTATTTTTAATTTTTATAAATTAAATAAATAAATTTATTTATGACACAATGATGATGTAGTGATTACGTTATTAATGAACGATTTATATAAATGAGATTATAAATATTAAAATAAATTTATTTTAAAACTTTTTATGTCATCCAAGAAATTTATGGATTATTATTACTTTTTATACTTTAATTAATTAAGTTTTTTGAAATAATCAAGTTGTTATGAATAATTTTAAAAGTCATGATATGAATAGTATATAAATTGACAAAAATGGGTTTAAAAAAAATACTATATTATTTAATGATATAATAGTCATAAAAATATAATATATGGCCATAAAACTTAGATAAGGTTTAAAATGTCATTAATGAACCACTTGATATTTTATTGGCATTTTATAGTAAATATATTAACCATATAACATTAATATACAAGAAGACATGGTAAAAGTTAAATAAATTTACTAGGGGTTAAAGCTAAAAGATAAGGTTACTTTTATGAACTAAACTTTTATAAATCCCATTGTATGAGAGTATTTATACACATAATAATCTTATCTTATAAATAAATTACTTTGGTGTTATTATAATGAGAAAATAAATTAATAATAAAGTAATACTTTCAAACTTTCCTAAAGTGATCCTCCTCCCTCTTATAAAATCCATCACCTCTAACCCTTTCTCACACCTATCAAGACACTTGTATTGTCCAAAATATGATACAATAATATTATAACGTCCCTCTATTCCTCATATAATCCTTCTACTAGGAAAAAAGAAGTTTAAGAAAGCCCTTTGGCTCAAATCAAAAGAAGTTACCCGATTTGAGGTAATTTCTTCTCTCAAGTTCCTTTCCATTTTTTTTACTTCTCCACTACCTATGATATTATTATTATATATTTAAATAAAAAAACAAATTTCCTAAATATAATAGGTTTTTTATTAGAATTATTTGAACTACACTTACACACACCACCGTCTAATGGGTATAGAACATACTGTTTCTGTGGACGAAAAACTACTACCTCATGAAATGATGATTGTTCAATCTTCTCCTATCACCTCTTCTGGTGGAAATTATGATGTAAATATAATTATATATGATATTTATGATATTTATTTTATCTCTATGCTTCTGTAATTCTCATTTATAACATACCTTAATGCATTTCTTATTGTATAAACATGATAATTTCATTTGAGGAAGTACGGACTACCGCCCCCTCAAAGTGATATGACTCATTCATGCTATACAAGAAACATATAAAAGATATAATTAATGAAATTATGTAACATATATTAAATATATATTATAATACATTTATAATATACATATGTATCATTTAGTTTTCATTCATTTAAAAATGAAAAAGAAATGAATGTAGCGTTCATGCGTACATACGACTTACCGTATCCATGAATAATGCATATCATTTCTTATATCCAAATGATATGGAATATTAAAAATAAATATACACTGAATATATAATATATATATGATATCTAAATCATGAATATCATTCTGGATATAATTTACTTTTGACCAAATGGACAATTTGTAAATATAATAAGTTTATTTTTTACTCAAGTTCCGAAAATCGAAAAAATATCTGACTTGCACTCAAATAATTAACTAATTGTAATAGTGAGGTAATATGTGATATAAAAGGAATAATAAACTTGAAAATGTTCTGAATAAAGTATAAATCAACTTATGTTTATTATTTATGAAGAACAAGGAACATACGAGACTAGTCAGACACGTGGTAAGGGACTTCGTCTCAATCTCCTTTCATTGAGGCATGTTTTGATAATATACACCTTCTTCTTTTACACGGTGTATAATAAACCCCTTTGAATTTTTCTTTCATTCAAAGGGAATATTTTTTCTATGAAGCGTTTTACTAAACGATAAAAGGAATGTTTTTTTAACATATACGGTGACAAAGACCTTTCCACCACCGCAAGCATTATTTGATATTAGGCTTCCTTAACAAGCCGTAATGTTTTTAAATTGATAATAAATACCATATACCCTTTTTAAATATTTTAGTATTGAAAATGGTTTTGAAAGTGAATTTACTATTTCAATATCTTGAAATTATTTCTTGTGATTGGGAAAGAAATTTTATGATTGAAATGTTGATATTTTCAATTTTTTATGTGTGATGATTATATAATGGTACTTGGATATTTTAAGGGTGGTTACATGATGAACCAAATGACATGTCATTCCGTGATAAACCAAGGATTATTGGTTATGTTATAACCTCCAATGCATTGGGTATGGAATTCAGTCATATGACTATTCCATTTATTGATATGTGTGGCATTAGACTATATGGTTATTCCATTTAAGTATGTTTATGTCCCATGTTACCTTTATATGTTATATGTTTCTTTCTATATTCTTTAAGGTAATATTTTGGTTACAAAAAGGGTATAAAATGAGCTTATATTCAGTGAAGTGTTTTTGATACTTATTTAAGGTGAAAATTATTACTTTATGATAAAGTATTCATGGATTACATGTTGTTTTGAAAAACTAACAGTCTTCCTTCTTTATGTATCCCTTACTGAGCTTTTTATGCTCATACAAAGTTTTTGAAATGTTTTTCATAGGACTTAAAGTGGAATAAGTTCAAGGATGGGATCAAGTAAAAACCATGGTGTTTAAATCATGGAACTAGGCATGTCTTTTTTAAAGAGTTTTTGTATTATAAAAATAATGGATAGTGAGTAGAAGTGTCTACTTATAATATTCGAGTCGTTATGTATAAGTTATAACCTAATTCTACAAAGATCTAAACCTAAAAATACACTCAATTTTAATTATTAACTTAATTCAATATTATGTAATGTTTAAGGCTGGGGCCATATAGTTGGTATCAGAGATCGGTTTAGATAAATTTAGAGGTTAGGGTATTTTTTAAGAATAAGTGACTTAACCATAATGGTTAGCATATTATAAAGATTCATAGTTATTTTAGATAAATTTAATGAGTTTTAGATAACATGAATAAGTATATCTTAGTGTTTACCCTCATCATAAGATATTATATGATGTTTTACTGATATACTCACACTAACCATTTTGGTTTTAGTAAATGGATAGATCTAGTATCCACCAAAGTAAAAATGGATGTGAAGGAAACTATAGTGGTTTTATTAATGAGAAACTGAATGAAATGGGAACTGATATGAGAACTCTTGTGGTTATTATTAACCAACTATATAGATTCATGGTTGACTACTTGAACCTTGGTGATTTTTATAATGAATCATATATGCAAGAAACAAATCCCAATGGAAGTTCAGGTAATAATTATAAAGGTAAGTATATTCAAAAACCTATGTGTCAAGGATGTGGAAAGAATCACCCAGGAAAATTCTTCAAAGGGAGGGGAATATGTTTCAGATGTGGTAATGAAGGTCATAAAGCAATAACCTTCCATGGAAAAAGGAAGCATCTAGTTGACTACAAGAAAGGGAAAGAAGTTCTTTCATAAGGATCAATTGAATGTTTTAAATGTGGTGTGCATGGTCATTATAAAAATAGATGTTCTATGAAGAAGTTTCAGGAATGGGATTAGCAGGATTGTACAAATATATGTTTACCAATTTCTAATTCCATTCCAATTGAAGATGAGGAAACTGAAAATGAAATATGAAAGGTATGGAATATTTCTTAGATCATGTATTGACATAACTGAAATATTAGGACATTATGCATGATTTTGTTTGTAGGAAATAATTATAAAATAATAAGATGGAAAAACATAGAAAAAGGATCATGAATAATGTTCGATGATTAAGATGTCTAGGAATTGAAGAGTTATGTTGGATTTATAGATGATGATATGTTTAAATGTATTAATGATATGATTAATTTGGAATAATTTTTCTAGTATTTGTAACCCTAAAGTTTGATATGTGAAAATTTCATTCAAGGAAGAATTATCTTTACTTTTGTGGACATAATGGATAACATTAGGGGTTCATGTGATCTTTTAATTTTGGGGAAATTATGGGTTATTAGTTTTTGGGATGCATAATGTGAGGTATTAAATAACCTTTGAGGTGAACAAATTTTATGGATTTTATATCATTTTTTTAATTTTATTAGAATTATACATTTTTTGAAAATGGAAAAAACATATACCATGTGACAACCCGTCGCGTTGGAAAAAGCTGTGGGAATCGAACACACAACCCAAGTGTATCTAGGATTTATCACCTACCATTAGACTATGTGAAGTCCCTAATTAGTATGAATAATTTTTTTAGTTAAATGATTTTATGGATCAATAATATGTTGATTTTGGGAATTTATTTTTTATCAAATTGATATCTTCAGTATAAGAAACTAATTTGGTGATTAAATGATAAATGTTATTTTGGAAGATGTTCTCTCTTTTGGGAATACTATATGCCTATGGAAAATAGAATACTATGGGATTTCACTTGTGGAGTAATGGATAATATTTTATATAAGAAGAATTTATGTTTTTATTGTGTAAATATAGAGATTTAGGTTATTTATGGAAATTATTAACCAATCATAGAGAATATTTTATTAGGTTAATTACTTTTCAATATGAGCCTTTAAGAGTAGCTGATTCTATTTGGAGATAAATGTTAAAATTTATCATGGAAGACTATGTGATCAAATCCATCTGAATTTTTGGTTTCAAAATATTTTTTTATTATTTTAAATAATTTTAAGGAAAATTTTGTATTGAATGGTCTTTGATGATATTTTGGTATTGATTGTTCAATTTTGGAGATTAAGAGTAGTATTTAATTTTATAAATTATTATCCTTTTTGGGGATTATCTGATCTTGTACTAACCATTTTTTTTGGTTAATGTCTAAAGATATAGGGAAATACATGGTTCATCTTTTTTGGACCATTTTATTCTCTATAAGTTGATTTTAGCGCTTCAGGAGTGACCAAGTCATATTGAATACTCATCGTTTGGAAAAAAGATGATTTTTTTGGTAGAAACTTAATAAAGGATGAAAATCTACTTGAATAGTAAGTATTTTTACTTATGTTCTTAGTCAACATCATAAATAAATTCTCCAACTTTATGAAAGGGAAATTAAAAGAAAAAACTTTGTCCATTTACTTTTCCTACTGGGGAATAAAATACTATTTAACCTATCAAAAGTTTGTGGTTTTATGAGGGATAATTGACCTGCCTCTGAGTGGCTTCGCTCTCTGATATCCTTCACACCTGGATTCCATGGAGCAGCATTTCTAAAAGGGGTGACTAGTCAATGGAGTTTCCTCCCCCTTCCTCCCCCTTAATTAGTTACCCTCTTCCCTCTCTTTCTACTATTTCATATCTCCCTCGACATTACCTTAAGATCTAGGGTTTTATTTTACCCCTTTCCATCCATTCGCACTGCTTTCCCTTTCATGGGTTTTGGCTTGGGTTTCTTTATCTCTGTACATCCATATTTTTTTCTCCATATGGATAATGAATCTTTTTTTTATTTTGTCCTCTTCATCGTCATTGACTATATGTAGCAGATTCTTGATTTGTAGATCTTTCATGTTGATTTGGTGCTACAGTCGGTGTCCTAACATATGGCTTGAATTGATATTTCGGCCCTAGTCTTCCTGCACTCTGCTCTGGTCTCATAATACTTTACTCCTATCTAGACCAGACAAGTGTGAGTTCAGGGATCTAGGTGGTTTCTAGCCCATTTTTTTCCTGATGATGTTGTTGTGGTGAGTTTTAAAATTTTGAAATTGTGTATCGGTTGTCTACTTTGAATTTTGAATTGGGATTCTACTATTATTTTTTTTTGAATTTGGGACTATGTAGTTACCATTAATCCCTAAATGTGGCTTTTTGAAAATTCAAAAAATGGATTGGAATTTGGGTGTTAACTTTTTCATGATCATGTTTTCTATCACTCTCCATCAGAACATGATGGTTAGTTTTCTCTTACATGTCGATGTATTCATGGAATCCTAGTATGTGTTATATCTGGTGACCTTTATACATCTCTTTATTTCTTTTAAATTGATATTTTTATTTACTCTTTTTCCGATATGGGACTTTGAATAAAGCTTCTCAGCCTAATTTTAAAATTACGGGGACACAACTTCCAAAAGGGGGGAAGGATGTAACGACCCAGGTATTTAGAGAATGATAATTTTTGATTTCTATTAATACTTATGAATAAGATATTAATTTTAACTTAAACGGGACACATTTTCTAATAGCGTACTCAACACACAACAATGGGCTTCTCCAAAATCTTACATTTCACACAACATTGAGTTATAATGAAAAATAATACAGTAATATATATTATTATTTTAAATGGTAGTTAACGACTAGCCATTTTAATGGAAGAAATGAATAGTAAAAAATGAATTTTTAAATATGGTTACACATGTTTAAATTATGATTCATTGGTTAACAAATTTATTAGAAATGGAAATATAAATCCAATTGAATATAATGGATGTGTTTTTATGAAAACCTATGTAAAAGAGAATAATTGTGTTATCATATCACTATTTATGGTTTTTTATTTCATTAAAAATATATGATATATATTCAATTTAATGTTTTAAATTTATCTAATATGTTTTCTAGATATGATTTAAAAATAAACTCATTTTTTTCGGATAAAATAAGTATTTTTCTAAAAATGCAGTTTTACCTCCTTTTGATGGCGAACCATTTTTAAATCTAGTTTTTTCACTTTTATATGTTTAATTTTATAAAATAAACTTTTTATTTATAATTGGGGCATCAAAATTTACTTTGGGTAAATTTTGGGTCTTTTTATGATAAAGTTCATTTTTAATGAATATTGAAAAATACTGCATTTTAACTCAAAAGAGTCTTTTCATCTGATTTATTTATATGGTTAGATTATCATTTTAATTAGTTTTAAAGTGTTATTAGATTATTTTTTTACCATTTAATCCAATTTTGTTCATTTTAATTAATTTAACTTTTTAATTAGACATAAACACATGACAATCTTTTGGTAGTTATTATTTCTTAAAAACATGTTTTTTGGTTTTGACAATAGGAATAAATTTTAAATTAATTTCTGTAACTTCTGTGTTGAATTTGGAAATTTGGATTCTATATTTTGAATCAGGAGGTCTGAATTGTGTAAATAGGAAAATTTTATTTTTAGAAATTATGAATAGTAATTTTAGTAAATATTTTATTTACCATGGTTAAAGGGTAAATCTGGTAAATAAGGGTAAAAAATAATATTATAATAACATTAAATTACCTTAACACATGTCCTAAACCTATTGGATGAGATATGTCAAACCATGGGAATCATTGGGTCTATTTTAGGACCCCATGGATCCTCTTGTGTGTGAAAATGACATTTAATTATTATTAATTTAAATTTAAGGAAAATATAACATAAACATGTAAATTTTACTAAAACAAATTTTACATGGGGTTTTATAAGTGATCTATTTGAATATACATATTCATTAGAAAAATAAAAATATTTTCTACATCATGATATTTTATTTATAATTTTGAGACATCAAATAAATAAATTTATTTATGACACATGATGTAGTGATTACCTTATTAATGAAAGATTTAAATAAATGAGATTATAAATATTAAAATAAATTTATTTTGAACATTTTTATGTTATACAAGAATTTTATGGATGATTATTACTTGTTATTTGTGAATTAATTATGATTCTTTTAAAGAATCAAGTTGTTTTGGATTTTTCATGTCATGATATGAATTGTATATAAATTGACATAAATGAGTTTTTAAAACAAATACTATATTATTAAATGATATAATAGTCTTTAAAAGATAAGATTTGGCCAAATGACTTTATTAAGGTAAAAAATGTCATTAATGAACCACTTGATATTCGATTGGAATTTTATAGTAATTATATTAACCATATAGTATGGATTTCCCCATAGGGCGCAGTTCAGTGGTTCCACCCCTGCTGTACCTGTGGTGGTGAGTTGAGGAGGTCCTGGTTTCGAGCCTCTATATCTGCAGATTTTCTTTCCTTTGTTCCCCTCCCCCCAAACCTACCATGTATTAACCATATAGTATGAATATACAAGAAGACATGGTAAAAGTTAAATAAGTTTACTAAGGGTTAAGATAAAAGATAAGGTTAATTTTATGACCTAAACTTGTCTAAAACTCATTGGATGAGAGGATTTATACCCATACTCATATGAGATTCTAAATATATCACTTTGGTGTTATTATAATTATAAAATAAATTAATAATAAAATAATACTTCCAAACATTCCTAAAGTGCCCCTCCTCCCTCTTATAGAAGCCATCACCTCTAACACTTACTCACACCTATAAATACCCTTGTATTGTCCAAAATCTACTCCAATAATATCCCAAAATCCCTCTATTCATCCTAGAAGCCTTTCCTTAGGCAGAAGTCAATTGAAGAAATCCCTTTGGCTCAAATCAAAAGAAGTTACCTGATTTGAGGTAATGTCTTCTCTCAAGTTATTTTCCATTATTTTTCCTTATACACTCCCTATGCTATTCTTATTATTATGTTTATATAACAACACCAGTATCCTCAATATACTAGGTTGTTTTTATGGAAAGGATTATAACTTCACTTACACACACCTTCATCTAATGGGTATAGAACATACTATTTCTATGGATGGCGAACTACTGCCTCACAAAATGATGATTGTTCAATATTATCCTACCACCTCTCATGGTGGAAATTATGATGGAACTGTAATTATATATGACAGTTATATATTTATTTTATATCTATGCTTCATTAATTCTCATTTATAACACACCTTTATGCTTTTCATGTTGTATGAATACGATAATGTCATTTGAGGAAGTGCGGACTATCTCCCACTCAATGTGATATGATCTATTCATTATATACATGGAACATATACATGTTTGAATTAATTAAATTATATAAAATATATAACATATATATTATACTGTAGTTATAATATACCCATGTTTTATTTATTTTCATTCCATTAAATATGATAAATAAATGAAAGTAGCGTTCAAGCGTATGTACGACTTACCGTCTCCATAAACGGTGCATTTCATTGCTTATATCCAAATTCTATGGACTGATATAAGTACATTTATAATTGATATATATGATATATATGATATCTAAATCATGAATATCATTCTAGAGATAATGTAATTTTGACCACATGGGCAATTTGTAATTATAACAAGTTCATTTTTGACTCAAGTTCCAAACATCAACAAAATGTCAGTTATGATCTCAAATAATTAAATAATTGTTATAGAGAGGTAGTATGTGATATAAAAGGAATAATAAAATTGAAAAAGGTTTTTAAGAAAGTAAAAATTAACTTATGTTTATTATTCAGGAAGAAAAAGGAACATACGAGACAAGTAAGACTCGAGGTACGTGACTTTGTGTCAATATCCTTTTATTGAGGCAGGTTTTTATAATATACACCTCCTTATTTTACACGATGTATAATAAACCCATTTGAATTTTACTTTCATTAAAAGGGAATATTTTTTCTATGAAGAGTTTTACTATACAACAAAAGGAATGGTTTTTTAATATATGCGGTGACAAAGACCTTTCCGTCACTGCAAGAATGATTTGATATTTGGATTCCTTAACAAGCCGTGATATTTTTAAATGGAAAATAAACACCATATACCATTTTTACATATTTTGGTATTGAAAATGGTTTTAAAATTGAATTTACTATTTCAATATATTTAAATTATTTCTTGTGATTACAAATGAAATTGTATGATTAAAATGTTGATATTTGATATTTTTTATGTGTGATGATTATAGAATGGTAATTGGATATTTGATGGGTGGTTACGTGATAAACCAAATGACGGTTGGTTCTGTGATAAACCAAGGATGTGTGTTTATGTTATTACCTCCAATGCATTGGGTATGGAAGTTGGCCGTATGGATATTCCATTTAGGGATATGTGTGTAAGTCAACCATATGGTTAGTCTATTTAAGTATGTTTTTGTCTCAAGTTACCATTATATGATATATGTTTCTTTCTATAGGATTTATGGTAATATTTTTTTGTTACAAAAAAGGTAAGAAATGAGCTTATATTCAGTGAAGTGTTTTTCCTAATTTTTAATGTAAAAATTATTACATTATGATAAAGTATTTGTGGTTTACAAGTTGTTTTAAAAAACTAACAGTTTTTCTTCTTTATGTATCCCTTACTGAGCTTTTTATGCTCATCCCAAGTTTTTGAAATGTTTTTCACAGGATTTAAAGTAGAATAGTGTCAAGGATAGGATCAAGGAAAAGTCATGAGTTTAAATCATGGAACTAGACATGTATTTTTTTTAAAGATTTTTTGTATTACAAAAATAATGGATAGTGAGTAGAAGTGTCTACTTGTAATACTCAAGTTTTTATGTATAAGTTTTGTCTTAATTATCTAAAGATCTAAACCTAAAAAGATCATCAATGTGAATTATTAAAATAATTCAAGATTATGTAATGTTTAAGGATGGGGCCTTATAATGCCTCTGGGTTATTTAAAAGTCAGTATATATAATAAGGATCCCACACCATTAAAATTCTTGTTATTAGTGCATTCCAGTCTCCTCAATGAGTAGAAGAGATGGAGGAGTGGAATATGATATTGATGATCCGAAACACTTTGAATCCTTGTGTTATTTAACTTTTATTTCTACTGAAACTCAACTCAAGATCATTTCACTCACTACTGTTTAATATTTTCTAATCTATAATTGTTTTTTAATTAATTTTTAAAACAACTATACACCCCCCATTAGTAATATTTTCCATCAATAATGATCCAAGATGGGAGATGAAGAAACTCTAAATCTGATGTTCTTTCACGAACCGACCCAAGCTAGGGCTCGAGTCATAACTACCCCAAGCCCGCCTCTATAGAACATGGGGTTGAAATAAAAACTAAAGGCACAAGTAAACTTGGGGAGGACTTTGACTAAGCACATGTACATACACACACAACCAATTAAATGAAAAAGTGCATAGGGAAAAAAGTAAAGATGAAACACTGCTATGAATAAAATAAATATACATAGTCCTCTAAAAAGTATTGTGTTTGGCAGTGTAAAATAAAAAGTATAGGGGAAAAATACATGACCAACCAGAAATGTGTCCCAACATTATAGAAAAATAGAAAAGTAAAATATCTGAGAGATACCAACTCTTAAATCCCAATATATGACCACCGTATGCAGTCCAAGCACCCTATATCCCTAAGCTCCTATGAAGTCATGATCAACCTTTACATCATCTGAAAAGACATGACTTGTGTTGGGTGAATCCCATGCTGGGGTGAGTATATACATACAAAATAGAACACCATGAAAAAGGGTGAAGGGTGAGAAATAAGAGATAAAACTAAAGAGGAAAGGAGTATATAAAACAAGTTATAGTAAAAGAGTATAGCTCAAACTAACAAGGGAGGGAAAGTAAACTCATACAAACATAATGAGATCAAAATGGTAAGATGATTAACTTATCGTTGAGTCTTATCTACCTATAATAGGATAATATACTTGTCCAAACATGAGAATTTAGACATGGAAAGCATGTGGCAAATCCCACATGCCATCACCTCTCTTGGAAGGAGAGTAACCAAAACCCAAGGAGTGGGTAATGGAACATGATATATATATATATATATATATTCTCAGTCAAAGAAGACCAAACGAGAGAGTCAGGGGATATCCATCTCCTAGCTCAGCTCAATAAGAAAAGTAACCAAAATTTCTAATGTATGTCCATATATGATGCCCTGTATCCTAAAATCTTTATTAGAATATTCAAGTCAAAGGGATTCAATCACGATACATTTATACTATTAGTTTTGGATGGCACTGACTCACGCACACAGTTTTAAGTTGTGTAACAAGAAAACGTCTCGGTGGAGAAATCATACCTCTTCGTTGTGAGTTCAAATCCCTGCAAAACAATGTCTCATCACCATTACTCATTATTGAGAGGTTTTGTCTCATGGTTGAGGACCGATGTCTAGCCCGACTAGAGGGTGTCACTCTTGTGTCATTAAGGGACCCTACAAGAGGGTTCTACTCAGAATAGGTTGAGGAACCTTTCCTTACCTAACTCGGGGTTCCTCTATGATGATCATTTAAGACCCATGACCAAACCAGATGTAGAGACCCAAAGCTTGATGTACATGGACAATACATTACTTTTTCGGAATACTTAATACATAACAAAAACCAAAACTCAAGGATCGTAATAGTCTAGTGTATTTGTAAAATCAGAATATAATATTCTAATCTTGGTGAAAGAACTTCAACAACTCCCACAAAGATCTTCCCCTTTTGTTTTCTTACCTAAAACCTTTCTTGAAATCCTGGGGAAAAGAAAACATATAAAGGGTGAGCTCAAATACTCAGTAAGGGTAAGAATGGAAAAAATAAAACAAACCATATACCATTGAACTTAAAAACATGAACATAATGTTTAAACATCAAAATTTTGAGCAAAGACATTAATCATGGAAGTACGTAAGGCATGTATCATAATGGAACATAAATCTTGATAAAATAGCACGGGAATAAAACATGTAATTGTGGCAACCATTAATCACATGATATGATTTCCATAGTATCCAAGGCATTTCTGCCAAGACCATCTTAGTGGACAAAGTCCCTTACTGAACCAGGTTTACTTGTCGTTTCAGCCCTGTATTACTGAAGAAGATTTACTTTCCGTTCGAGCCATGTCTATCTCATGAGATATAAATCTTTACCCAATGAATTGGAGGGAGATATAGGTCCCACCCATCTCATATTGAAATCATTTTTACGTATTCCACAAAACAATCATAAATCATTCATCGTAACCCAAAGAATAAATTGGGTTTCATAAACATCATTCTATCATAACATAATCCATATAAAAAATGGATATCATTTCATCATAAGAAAAGTTAAACCATATAAATCATAGAGACATTATACATGAAACATACACATATGAAATAATGTCATCTTAGATGGAAAATGGTTTTGATAAAGCACTTGAAATGAATTTTTGAGAAAAATATCCTTTCTTCTTGAAAATCATTTTCTTTTCACAAAATTCCATTAAATTTTAAAAGAAATGTATTTTGTTGAAAATATTCATGAAATCTTGTAGAGTAAGATTCATTAAAAAAAGGCGTTATGAAACCGTAAAAATCCGTTCATGCCGTATAAGTTAAAAAACATTCTTCTCGTAATTTTTTCGGAAAAGTCAAAAAGTACCTCGTATGGTAAACAAAAAAAATATTCCTTACATACCAGGTAGTAAAAGTCAAAAATGGGTAAAATGAATTTAAACATACATGAATTTTTTTTTATAAAACTTTGACATGGATGATAAATATAACCCCGGTAAATACTTACGTATAAGCAATCTCGGATAGAAAACAATTGAGATTGCAACATTATCCCTTACCTTAGGTCTGATATGCTTCGTACATATCTGAACCTCCTATATAATGATTTAAATAATATCATTGACATATTACAGAATCATATTCACTATTATGATATCATATATGGTTCACTTATGACTTTATATTACCCGTTATTTTATAAATCCATGTTAAAGCAGCATTTTTGGTAAAATCGTTTCATTTATCGTACGTGTTTCGACTTGTTGTTCTTTATATTATTACTTATATCCTGATTTCCTTAATTTCAGAAGGTAATAAATGATTTATATATAATAAATATTCAGCATATACATATATATGATAGATTGATAAATGGAATGAAATACACCTTTCATGGAGATGGTAGGCCCTACGTACGCATGAACACTGTTTTCGTTTTCTTATTGAATTGAATGGAATTAAAGAGATGACATACATATATATATATATACATAAATACAGTAGCATTATTATGTCATATATTTCATTATTATTCATTATATATACTTTATAATCATTCATGAATGGTTAACATGGAGAATGAATCTCATCGCGTTCGTGGAGACGGTAGTCCGTACGTACGCACGAGCGATGATATCGTTCCCATGATCGTGGAATTGTATTGAAGTGTATGTATACTATTTCAGAATAAAAATAACTTTACAATAATCACATATATTTATTCTTTACACCATTATACCCATCCAAGTAAGGTGGTGGTGGAAAACATATTACACCACGGAGTGGAGACGGTATTCCGTACGTACGCACGCGCAATGATTTAGTTTTCTGTAGGATGGATAGAAGGTGTAATGGGGTTGTTTTATATTTATAATAACATATCAGTATATGAGGGATAATTATGTTATTACTTAATAATGAAACCACTAAATAAGAGGAAGTAGAAGAAGAAATAAACTTGAAAGAATCGGTATAAGTTATTACCTCTTCCTCGAAGTGCCTCCTTTGAACTTCCTATTAAGGAACTAGAGTTGGTCTTTTGAGAAGACCAGTACCTATATAAGGGTTCTGGGGAAGTGGGGAAGTGGAATGGGCATTGTTTGGATGATCTTGAAGGCTCAAAGTTGTGTAAAGATGAAAGGAAGGATGTGCCCTTTTATAAGGGAGGAGAGTGTCACCTTTGGAATCCTCAAAAATATTTGTTTAATATAAATTCAAACCCCACATAAAAACCTCCAAACAATGACTCAATTCGAAGATTAGATTATATAGGGTTGTAATCTCATAAACCAATCAAATTGAGACATGTTTTGATCTTATTTTAAACCTTATCATTTTGATTTATCCTTATTTAATCTATTTAATTTTAATTGTGGTAATAATATTTTAAATTTTAAATTGTTATAAATACTTACTTATGTGTTGTGAATTTTCCATAATTAGATAAATTATTACTTTTTATAACATATAATTTTCAATTTGTAATTTTTAAATATTTTTGTGATTTTTAAACAATTTAATAATATGTTATTTTTATAAAATATCAATAGTGTCAATTATGACACTATTAAATTATTTGAATTTAAATAAAATCCATAGAGAAGATATATTCAATAAAAAATATTTAATAGATTACTAACATTTCATATTCATCTAGAAAATTAGTGGAGAACATTAAATAGTTCATATAATATTTATGTTACTATTTGTAAAACCATTTATTTGATATTTCTCTTAATAAAATAATTACTACAAAATTGTTGTATAATTATTAAATATACTTATTTGTTGCATAAAAATTAAAAATAAAATAATAAGATGAAGATAAATCTTATATATTTCATAAAAATACATTTAGTTGGATTTATCTTCTAAAACACCAAAATTTTAAAATGTTATATTTATTAAATTATGAAGGTGACAACTTTGACATCATATAAAATAAAATAAAATAAGTGTCATAATCACTTTTATAAGACTCCAAACGGTCATATATTAGGTAATTGGATGATTATGGTGTATATATACATTACCAATAAGTTTTGATCAGGTTTTTGGTCCCTTTAATATGTATTACTATTTCAATAAAATCAATATTATTGATTTTTTTACTAAATAAATAATTTATGCATCATTAATGTATAAGCTAATAAGGTAATTAAATAACTCTTAAAAATTACAAATAAATTACCATGATAAAGAAAAAAAATTTAGATTTCAAATGAGTATTTATAACCAAATTTATATTCTGTATAACCTTATATTAAAAATACTTTAATTATTAAAGTTTGCGTGGGACATATTTCACTTTCCTTTAAATAAAATAAACTAATGGTCTTAATCACATCCAAGTGGGTTATATTGGATTCCATTTTGAGCCAAATATGAATTAGGACGAAATATAATAATCCAATTGTATTAAGACAAATGTTAGGGTAATTTTATAATATTATATTTACCCTTAATTACCCGATTTACCTTTAACGATGGTAAATAAAATTTACTGTAGTTACTATTCATAATGATCAAAAATAAAAATTAGTATATTAATATAATTTTGACCCACTTATTCCAAATATGGAATCCATTTTCCAAATTAAATACACAGAAGTTGCAGAAATTAAATTAAAATTAATCCTATTGTCAAAAGAAAATGAGTTTTTGTTTAAAACATTATAAGAGATTGAATTGATTTAACCTACGAATTCAATGTAAAATCAATGCTAATGACATATATTATATTAAATGGTAAAAATATATTCTATTTATACTTTAAAACCATTAAATATTATAAATCAACCACATATATTATTACGATGAAAAAATTTGTTTTTAATTAAAATATAGCGTGTTTTTACTATTCATTAAAATATGAAAGTTATCAGAACAATATGAAAAATTTATCCAAGGTAAAATTTTATATCCTGATTCCAAAGAATAATTTTATTTTGTAAAATTGAACTTATAAACATGTCAAAAACTAGATTTAATGTGGGTGCGCCATCAAAAGGCGACAAAACTACATTTTTTGAAAAATACTAATTTTACCTGAAAAATTTATTTTATTCTCATACCATGTTCTAGAAAATGAGTAAGATTAATAATAATGTTATAAAATTCAAAATGTAGTTAATAATATTCATAACGGCTAGTTCTTGATAATATTATAACCATATATCGTTGTTTAGTGAAACCCGGTATTGCGTACATCACACGCTATCGAGGAAGGTCGCGATTGTGTGTAATGCAATCAAGGTCAGGGTTGTGTGTAGTGAAATATCCCTTTGGTGTTTCATATAACATAATTCAAAACTTATTTCATTTATACACTAAACAAAATCTATACTTAATGTTGCGTAGAATAATTTCTACAAAATGAACTTGAAATTGTGTGTAACACGAGCCAAGAATAGTGTTGCGTATACTACAAGCTAATACGGTGTCGCGTATTGCACAAGCTAGTTTTGGTGTAGCGTACAACACAAGACATCAACGAAATTAAAATAATATTCTTCATAAAATCTCGGGGTGTTACATTCTACCCCCCTTAAAATGAATTTCACCCTCGAAATTCGTCGGGGTTATAAATGGTTTACGACTTGAAATTTTCTTTAATAGAAACCCATACTGTAAAAAGGAATACCAAAACTTTACTTTAAAAACTAAATTATGAAACGTAATAGTTACCCAAATTAACTAATCACCGGGTTTAGAAATAGGAGAACATAGGTGAAAAATATGGATATGGAAGAGAAATCTGACCATCAAGTTCTGATGGAGAGTGGTAGAGAACATGGCTATGAAAAATACAACAATCACAAAGCCATAAATTTGTGATGATCTAAGGTACCATCAGATTCATCGGATATGAGAGTACTAGGACAACATTTTTGGTTTTCAAGATCATTTCCCTAATGTTGACGATTTTTTGTATAAGGATAAATACTTACTTGATTTCAGTGTAAAATCATCATTGGTCATTCCATGAACAATTTCTGCTTCATCTCTTATTTAAAGATATGAAGTTGAATTTGAAATTCTTGAAGTATTATAAGATCACGTGATAGAATGATAGGTCATTCCATCTATCTCTATCACAATAAAAGGTGAGTATAAGATATTAAATATACATAAGTCCATCTATGGTGAGGTTAATCGTACATGGTTCCAAAAATGGATTTATACTTCATCTATCATACCACGTAATAAAATAAAACTAATTTCTACAAACCAGGGACTTCCTGTAGTCCAGTGGTAGGCGATGAAGGCCTGTCGCAATTCAGTTGTGGGTTCGATTCCCGCAACCTTGTCCGACGCGACGGGTTGTCACCCGTCCTGCAAGTTGTCCTTTTTTCTAAAACTATACTATCATAATATCAAAACGCTCTATCCTTAAACAATACTATCTGATGTCCAACTTAATCCATTCCAACCTTTAGACTTTTTGAAAATACTTCTGTCTAATCTTATAGTACAAATAGAATGATTACTAAAAAGGTCATATAACAAGAACATGAATACCATCATTTATCCCTCATATATCACAAGATATATCTTTTTGATCGCATTCCAAACATGTGAATACCTTAATATTGTATTCTTAGAAAAAATGAATACCCATTGAACTTTATTGAAAACATGAATGCTGTCAAAAATTAACTCTTTCCACATACCAAAATCCCAAAATTTCGATATACTCAAACCATGGTATCACTTTGTCCTTATATCAGTCATGAGCTCATGAATACTATCAAACATATTATTTTCTCCTTATCCATTTATTATGTGCATATCATCTGCTTTCAAAAAATATTTTAGTCACTTTCATGGTTACCAGTACCATATTCTTATTGAAAACCACAATTGACCAATACATAGATATTCCAATATACCATAAAAGTACCTCAACAAAATTATTCTTTAATAGCAATACATAAACACTTCAATCCATCCCCTTCAATGATTGTCATGGAATAAGTCCATCCTTGATTTAGAAGTAACCTCTTAGGTGAGGGCATTGAGTTGGGTAATGCCCATTTTCTCCACAGATAAGACATTGAACTCCATAACAATCGGTCACTCTATGACCCTTCTCTCCACACAGATAACATCTTCCCCTCTATTTGATGTATTCATCAAGGTTATTCTTCCCTTCTTTAGAAATATTAATCTTTTGTTATTTATTATCCTCAACATGCAAACATTCATAAAAGTCTATCTTCCTCTTATTTGATGAATTAGGAATACAACTAAATTTCACCTTGTTAATCATATATCGCGATGACTGATTCGACATAATCACAATATCTTTCTCTCTGGGCATTTCACAATTTCGTTGATCATAGTCACCAATTTTTACATTGGATTCAATGTTAACCGAATTCTTTCTGGTTCCCTCCATTGAATAAACACACAAATAATTCTTTGAGAGGCAAAAATCATACAAGGAAAATAACATAATCAAGGGGGAGTACCTTCGACATCTAACATCTTAGGTTTAATTCTAACATCGTAACCATAATTCTAGGACTATATCCTATACTTATACTTAACCTATAAGGCCCCAGCCTTAAACCTTACTTAAAATTGAATTAAATGAATAATTCATATTGAGGATCTTTTCAGGTTTAGAGTTTTAGAGAATTAGGACATAACTATTACATCTCAAAAGATTACAAAGTAGTCTCTTCTACTAAATTTCCATAAAATAAAAACTCTTAAAAGGAAACATGTCTAGTTTCATGTTTTAGGTAGCATTACTTTCCCTTGATCCCATCCTTGACCCTATTCCATGCTAAGTCATGTGAAAAAAATTTCAAAAACTTGGGATGAGCATAAGAAGCTCAGTAAGGGATACACAAAGAATGAAAACTGTTAGTTTTTCAAACATCAAATAAACCATATATACTCTATCAAAGTAATACCTTCACCTTCATGAAGTAGTAAAAACTCTTCACTGAATAAAGTATCATTACTTACCTTTTTGTAACCAAAGGATTACCATAAAATCCATAAAAAGAACACATAACATATATAAAGGTAACTTGGGACATAAACATACTTAAGTGGAATAACCATATTGTCGACTTTCACACATATCACTTAATGGAATAGCCATACGGCCAATTTCCATACATACTTAATGGAATAGCCATACAGCCGACTTCCATACCCAATGCATTGGAGGTTATAACGTAACCACCCATCCTGGTATTCACGGCACCACCCGTCATATGGTTTACAACGTAACCACCCGTTAAAATGTCCAAGTACCAATATAAAATCATAAAACATAAAACCAATATAAAGGAATGATAACATTTCCAAATTTCAATCACAATATATCATAAATATATTGAAATAATAGAATCCTTTTTCAAAACCATTTTCAATACCAAAATACATAAAAGAGTATATGGTATTTATTTTATTCTAAAAACATTACGGCTTGTTGAGAAAGCCAAAGACCAAATAATACTCGCGGTGGCGGAAAAGGTCGTTGTCACCGCGTACGTTAAAAGAAACATTCCTTTTTGTCGTTTTGTAAAACGCTTCGTAGAAAAAGATTCATTTTGTATAAAAGTAAAAGTCAAAGGGGTTTATACACCATATAAAATAAATTTGTGTATAAAACGAAATATGCCTCAATGAAAGGAGATTGAGACGAAGTCCCTTACCTCGGGTCCGACTTGACTCGATCGTTCTTTAACGTCCTGAATAATAAACTTGAGTTAATTTATACTTGATTAAGAACCTTTTTAAAGTTCATTATTCCTTTTATATCACTTATTTACATGTTATAAAAATTATGTAACCATTTAAGTTAATAATGTTTGTTTTCTCAATATTTGGTTCTTAAGTCGAAAGTGGACTTCTTACAATTACATGTTGTTCGTGTGGTCAAAGGTTCTTTATATCCAGAATGAAATTACGGATTTGGATATAATATGTATCATATATATCCAGCATATACATGTATTTATAATATTACATAATCATTTAGAGGTAAGAAATGAAATGCACCGTTCATGGAGACGGTAAGCCGTACGTACGCATGAACGCTACTTTCATTTCTTTGTCATATTAATGGAATTAAAACTAAATGAGAGGTATGTATATTTTAATTCCAGAATTATATTCATCATTTAGATATATCATTTATTATATATATCCATTATATACATGTACTTTTAATAGTGCATTACATTTGGGGATAAGAAATGAAATGCACCGTTCATGGAGACGGTAAGTCGTACGTACGCATGAACGCTACTTTCATTTCTATCTCATACTTTAATGGAAAGAAATAATAATGATATATAGGTATATTATAATTACAGTATAAAATTATATATAATAACTTTAAATCCATCCTTTACACATCCCACATATGGCATTAACGAATCACATCACTTTGAGGGGGCGGTAGTCCACACTTCCTTAAATGAAGATATCGTGTTTACCCATAATGGAAACCATAAAGGTATGCCCAAAATGAAAAATACAGAAGCTTAAAGAAAAAATAAACATATTATATATCATATATAAAAATAGTGACATCATAATGGCCACCTTTGACGGTGTTAAATGAGTATTGAACAATCATCGTTTCGGGAGGCAGAATTTCGCCATCCACAGAAACCGTATGTTATTTAACCATTTGATGTAGTTGTGTGAGAGTGTAGCTCGAATAAATATTATAACAACATCCTAGTATATTGAAGATACTGGTTTTGTTACAAAAGAAGTAAATAAAAAGAGTTTAGAGGGTTGGAGAAGCAAAATAAAACAAATGAACAAGAGAGA
Source organism: Viscum album (assembly GCA_963277665.1). Taxonomy (NCBI): domain Eukaryota; kingdom Viridiplantae; phylum Streptophyta; class Magnoliopsida; order Santalales; family Viscaceae; genus Viscum; species Viscum album. Next base: position 1,080,083,167 of record OY728134.1, on the reverse strand, counting down.
ATGAATTAAATTTAAAAGTGTAACTCCTTTTGATTTGAGCCTAAAGGCTTCCTTTGAAAGGATTATTCCCAAAGGGAATCCTCTAGGATGAGGAGAGGGATGTGGAGAGAGTAAATGGGTAGGGTTTGGCCGAGCCAAAGGCTTGAGGAGTGTGTGAAATGAGGTAGAGGTGGGGCCTTTTATAAGAGGAGAGGAGGGGCACTTTTGGAAAGTAAAGAAATATTACTTTATTTGAAAATGTGTTTTGGTTTTAAAAGGTCCCACATTGATATAATTCGTGGATAAGGTGATAAGGGTTCTAAATACACTCATCCAATTGGTTTTGGACATGTGTAGTTCATATATTTTACATTATCTTTTTATTTTATTTAAATCGTCAAATAATGATGTCATCGCTGCATCATTATTATGTCATGAATAATTTAATTTATTTAATGTCTAAAAATTATAAAAAAAATACTATGATGTAGGAAATCTTTTTATCTTTCCAATTACTATTTATAATAAAAAATCTGATCTTTATAACCCCATGTAAAAATTGTTTTCGTAAAACATATTATGTTTGTGTCATTTTTACTTTTACATTAAATAAAAAGTTATTTATGTCATTTCCCAACCAAAGTGTCTCCATAGGGTCCCCAAGTTGACCCATGGATTGTCTTGGTCGTCCATGACACAAACAATGAGGGGAGGACATGTTTAAAGCTCATCTTATTTTATTAAAGCATTATTTTTACCTTAAACTACACTAATTACCACTAATCGCGATTAAGAACTTAATAAGTTACTATTCACCAAAAAATTATTATAATCTCATTGAACCACATTTTACTTCTTAATGACAACCATGTATGTCGTATTTTTGAAATTCAATACACAAAGATGGCAAAATTTCATTTAAACGGAAAATCAGTTTTTATAAGTACCACTTAGTTGTTTCACTATTCATCAAAAATTGAAGTTTTTCAGAAAATTACCAAAAATTCACCCTAAGATATATTTGATTTTACGAATTCAAAAATGAAGTCTATTTTACAAAATTAAAAACATATAAGTCACATTAATTAATTTAATAATTAATTCCCGCTGTCAGAGCAAATAGCGTGTTTTTATGAAACAATAAGTATCAAAAGATTGACACTAGTTTAAGTATAATTTCAATGTGAAATTGATTCAAATGGCCACCATTGGATTAAATGGTAAAAATATTTTCTAATTTCACTTTAAAGCCAATTCAAATAATAATCTAATCATATAAATAAATTAGATCAAAAAGAGGTTTTGAATTAAAATACAACATTTACAATATTCATTAAAAAAATGAACTTTATCAGAAAGGTACCAAAAATTTACACAAAGTAAATTTTGATGTCCCAATTCTAAAGAAGAGTTATATTTGGTCCAATAGAATTTATAAGATCGATCAAAACTATATTTAATGACGGTTCTCCGTCAAAAGGTGATAAGTGGACCTTTCGTGAAAATTAGGGTATAAATGCCTAACATTGAACTCTTTCCATATTTTAAGCCTTTATCTTTTATTGGGTAAATGTAAAAACATTTAAAAACATATATAATCATATTTTAGTTATTTCTATCCATTCCCGCCAGTACAACGACTACTCATTAACTAACATTTAAAATAATATTATTTTATTAATTGTGTGCAACGTAAGTTTTCAAAGAAACTCATCGTTGCATACCGAGTACGCTATCGAATGTAGAAACCCCTTTTAATTAAAATTAATATTTAATTCGTAAATATTAATTAATATGAAAATTATTTATTCTTTATTTACCTGGGATGTTACATCCTTCCCCCCTTTTGGGAATTGCGTCCTCGCAATTTTATTCACTTATCAAAATAAGTGGGGGTATTTATCCCTCATAGCATTTTCAGATTCCCACGTTGCCTCTTCAATCACATGGTTTTTCCACAAAACCTTTACCTGATGAATCACCTTATTCCATAACACCTGCTCCCTGTGGTCAAGAATCTGGACTGGTTGTTCTTCATAAGATAGGTTCTCTTCCAGCTGAACTACCTATGGACTCAAAACATGAGATGGATCTGGCATATACTTACTCAACATTGAAACATGAAAAACATTGTGTACCTGAGATAAACTTGGAGGTAAAGCCACCCGGTATGCAATTGATCCAACTCTCTCCAGAATTTCATATGGTCCAATAAACCTTGGACTCAGCTTTCCTTTCTTACCAAATCTCATCACACTTTTCCAAGGAGAAACCTTGAGAAAAACATGATCACATACCTCGAAAGATAGATCCTTCCTCCGGTTATCCGCATAACTCTTCTGCCTGCTCTGAGCTGTTCTCATGTGCTTCTGAATCAGCTGAACTTTTTCTGCCAACTCTTCTACCAATTATCGTCCCATCAACTTCCTTTCACCAAATTCATCCCAGAAAGCTGGAGTTCGACACCGCTTCCCATATAATGCCTAAAATGGTGCCATCTGTATACTGGAATGAAAACTGTTATTATATAAAAATTGAAACAAAGAAAGATGTTGGTCCCAACTTCCCTGATAATCCATAGAACAAGCTCGTAGCATATCATCCAATGTCTGGATTGTTCGTTCTGACTGCCCATCTGATTGAGGATGAAAAGCTGTACTAAAATTTAATTCCGTACCCAACGACTTCTGAAGGCCTTTACAAAAGTTAGATGTGAACCTGAGATCACGATCAGATACAATGGAGAGAGGAACTCCATGTAACCTGACTATCTCTTTAAGATACAAATGGGAAAGTTGATCTAGAGAGAAAGTATCTCGTATAGAAAGTAAATGAGCAGATTTGGTCAAGCGATCAACAATAACCCAGATTGCATTATTACCTCGAGATGTCCTCGGTAATCCCACAACAAAGTCCATGGATATGTTTTCCCATTTCCACTCAAGCACTGGTAAAGGATGAAACATCCCTTTTGGTAACTGCCGCTCTGCTTTAACCTGTTGACATGTCAAACACTTTACAGTAAAATCAGCAATGTCTCTTTTCATTCCATCCCACCAGTAATACTCCCGCAGATCTCTGTACATCTTAGTACTTCCAGGATGAACTGAAAACGGGGAACTATGAGCCTCACATAACAACTCATTCTTCAACTGTGAATCACAAGGCACACATAACCTCTTCCCAAACCTCAAAACACAAACACAAACTTATCCAAGAACTCATGGAAAATTTTATTCATAAGGTCCATGAATACAGTAGGTGCATTGGTTAACCCAAAAGGCATAACTACAAATTCATAATGGCCATATCTAGTACGGAACGCAGTCTTCGTAACGTCTGCTTCTTTTACTTTCAACTGATGGTAGCCCGACCTGAAGTCAATCTTCGAAAAATACTGAGCTCCCTGGAGCTGATACCACTTCATTCGATGGCCCAACATCTGCTGAAGTTGTTGCAAAGGATTTCACCACCCCTTTCTGCTTGTAGTCTGGCTGCATTCCCCCAGTTGAGTTCTTCGTTGGACACTCGTTTGCATAATGACCCATTTCATTACACTTAAAACATCTTACCGTTGGCTTTTCATTTCCTGCTTGATCATCTTCCTTACAGTTACGAGCAATATGACCAGAATTACCACACTGAAAACACTTACCAGACTTGGATAAACATTCTCCAGGATGCATTTTACCACACTTCTCACATGATGGATATTTGGTTTTCTTACCTCCTTGCTTCTTTGATGAATTCTTCCCCTTTTCCTGCCAACTAGACCTCTTATTCTGTTGTTTGTCATAGAACACCTGATCATCGGCAAACTCCATTTACACCTTCTCCGCACATCGAACAAGTTTTTCATAACTTTTGAACTCACGAGAAGCTAAAGCCCTTCGATACTTTGGCTTTAACCCTGAGTAAAAATGGTTTATTTTACTATCAAGATCTCGTATGAAGTTTGGAGCATACCTTGCCAATCGAGTGAACTTTTCTTCATAAGCAGCCACTGAATAATCCTCCTTCCTCAATTCTAGGAACTGTTTTTCCATCCTAAGAAGAACCACCTTAGGAAAATATTTCTCAAGAAACATACCTTTGAATTCGTCCCAGTGAAGAACCTCAATCTCATCACTATCCCTTATATTTTTCACCATCGACCACCACTGATCAGCTTCACCTTCAAAACGGTAAACAGCAAGACTAACCTTTTGATGTTCTGAACACCCCATGACATCAAAAATCTTCTCCAGTGCTTTAATCCACCCTTCAGCTTGCACAGGGTCAGATGATCCTCTGAATGATGGGGGATGTTGCCTCATGAAATGTTCCACCACTGACATGTTCCTCTGCGGTTGATCTGGCTGATCTCGTGCATTGATACCACCACCATTTATAGCCTGATTCAACTATGCCATCACTGCAACAAACTATTCAGTTCCGATTCCGACCATCTCAGGTTGCTGATTTGGAAGGTTATCTTCCTCCTGATGTCGTCCCAACATAGCTGCTTTGTTTCCTCTGCGGAAAACCATTCTGAACACAGAAATATCTTAGGTGAAGCAACATGGTAATCTGTAAATGCTATATCATTTCAATCATATTATAATTTTACACTTTTCTAACTCCTAAAGTTGTCTAAACCGACCTCTGTTACCAACTATAAGGCCCCAGCCTTAAACCTTACTTAAAATTGAATTAAATGAATAATTCACATTGAGTATCTTTTCAGGTTTAGAGTTTTAGAGAATTAGGACATAACTATTACATCTCAAAAGATTACAAAGTAGTCTCTTCTACTAAATTTCCATAAAATAAAAACTCTTAAAAGGAAACATGTCTAGTTTCATGTTTTAGGTAGAATTACTTTCCCTTGATCCCATCCTTGACCCTATTCCACGCTAAGTCCTGTGAAAAACATTTCAAAAACTTGGGATGAGCATAAGAATCTCAGTAAGGGATACACAAAGAATGAAAACTGTTAGTTTTTCAAACATCAAATAAACCATATATACTCTATCAAAGTAATACCTTCACCTTCATGAAGTAGTAAAAACTCTTCACTGAATAAAGTATCATTACTTACCTTTTTGTAACCAAAGGATTACCATAAAATCCATAAAAAGAACACATAACATATATAAAGGTAACTTGGGACATAAACATACTTAAGTGGAATAACCATACGATCGACTTCCACACATATCACTTAATGGAATAGCCATACGGCCAATTTCCATACATACTTAATGGAATAGCCATACGGCTGACTTCCATACCCAATGCATTGGAGGTTATAACGTAACCACCCATCCTGGTATTCACGACACCACCCGTCATATGGTTTATAACGTAACCACCCGTTAAAATGTCCAAGTACCAATATAAAATCATAAAACATAAAACCAATATAAAGGAATGATAACATTTCCACATTTCAATCACAATATATCATAAATATATTGACATAATAGAATCATTTTTCAAAACCATTTTCAATACCAAAATACATAAAAGATTATATGGTATTTATTTTATTCTAAAAACATTACGGCTTGTTGAGAAAGCCAAAGACCAAATAATACCCGCGGTGGCGGAAAAGGTCGTTGTCGCCGCGTACGTTAAAAGAAAAATTCATTTTTGTCGTTTTGTAAAACGCTTCGTAGAAAAAGATTCCTTTTGTATAAAATTAAAAGTCAAAGGGGTTTATACATCGTATAAAAGAAAGTTGTGTATAAAACTAAATATGCCTCAATGAAAGGAGATTGAGACGAAGTCCCTTACCTCGGGTCTGACTTGACTCGATCGTTCTTTAACGTCCTGAATAATAAACTTGAGTTAATTTATAATTGATTAAGAACCTTTTTAAAGTTCATTATTCCTTTTATATCACTTATTGCCATGTTATAAACATTATGTAACCATTTAAGTTAATAATGTTTGTTTTCTCATTATTTGGTTCTTAAGTCGAAAGTGGACTTCTTACAATTACATGTTGTTCGTGTGGTCAAAGGTTCTTTATATCCAGATTGAAATTCCCGATTTGGATATAATATGTATCATATATATCCAGCATATACATGTATTTATAATATTACATAATCATTTAGAGGTAATAAATGAAATGCACCGTTCATGGAGACGGTAAGCCGTACGTACGCATGAACGCTACTTTCATTTATTTGTCATATTAATGGAATTAATACTAAATGAGAGGTATGTATATTTTAATTCCAGAATTATATTAATTATTTAGATATATCATTAATTATATATATCCATTATATACATGTACTTTTAATAGTACATTACATTTGGGGATAAGAAATGAAATGCACCGTTCATGGAGACGGTAAGCCGTACGTACGCATGAACGCTACTTTCATTTCTATCTCATACTTTAATGGAAAGAAATAATAATGATATAGAGGTATATTATAATTCCAGTATAAAATCATATATAATAACTTTAAATCCATCCTTTACACATCCCACATATGGAATTAACGAATCACATCACTTTGAGGGGGCGGTAGTCCGCACTTCCTTAAATGAAGATATCGTGTTTACCCATAATGGAAACCATAAAGGTATGCCCAAAATTAAAAATACATAAGCTTAAAGAAAAAATAAACATATTATATATCATATATAAAAATAGTGACATCATAATGGCCACCTTTTAAGGTGTTAAATGAGTATTGAACAATCATCGTTTCGGGAGGTAGAATTTCGCCATCCACGGAAACCGTATGTTCTTTAACCATTTGATGTAGTTGTGTGAGAGTGTAGCTCGAGTAAATATTATAACAATATCCTAGTATATTGAATATACTGGTGTTGTTACAAAAGAAGTAAATAAAAAGATTTTAGAGGGTTGGAGAAGCAAAATAAAACAAATGAACAAGAGAGAATGAATTACCTTTAAAAGTGTAACTCCTTTTGATTTGAGCCTAAAGGATTCCTTTGAAAGGATTCTTCCCAAAGGGAATCCTCTAGGATGAGGAGAGGGATGTGGAGAGAGTAAATGGGCAGGGGTTTGCTGAGCCAAAGGCTTTAGGAGTGTGTGAAATGAGGTAGAGGTGGGGGCCTTTTATAAGAGGAGAGGAGGGGCACTTTTGGAAAGTAAAGAAATATTACTTTATTTGAAAATGTGTTTCGGTTTTAAAAGGTCCCAAATTGATATAATTCGTGGATAAGGTGATAAGGGTTCGAAATACACTCATCCAATTGGTTTTGGACATGTGTAGTTCATAGATTTTACATTATCTTTCCATTTTATTTAAATCGTCAAATAATGATGTCATCGCTGCATCATTATTATGTCATAAATACTTTAATTTATTTAATGTATAAAAATTATAAAAAAAATACTATGATGTATGAAATCCTTTTAGCTTTCCAATTACTATTTATAATCAAAAATCTGATCTTTATAACCCCATGTAAAAATTGTTTTTGTAAAACATATTATGTTTGTGTCATTTTTACTTTTACGTTAAATAAAAAGTTATTTATGTCATTTCCCAACCAAAGTGTCTCCATGAGGCCCCCAAGTTTACCCATGGCTTGTCTTGGTCGGCCATGACACAACCAATGAGGGTAGGACATGTGTCAAGCTCATATTATTTTATTAAAGCATTATTTTTACCTTAAACTACACTAATTACCACTAATCGCGATTAAGAACTTAATAAGTTACTATTCACCAAAAAATTATTATAATCTCATTGAACCACATTTTACTTTTTAATGACAACCATGTATGTCGGATTTTTGAAATTCAATACAAAAAGATGGCAAAATTTCATTTAAACGGAAAATCAGTTTTTATAAGTACCACTTAGTTGTTTCACTATTCATCAAAAATTGAAGTTTTTCAGAAAATTACCAAAAATTCACCCTAATCTATATTTGATATTAAGAATTCAAAAATGAAGTCTATTTTACAAAATTCAAAACATATAAGTCACATTAATTAATTTAATAATTAATTCCCGCTGTCAGAGCAAATAGCGTGTTTTTATGAAACAATAAGTATCAAAAGATTGACACTAGTTTAAGTATAATTTCAATGTGAAATTGATTCAAATGACCACCATTGGATTAAATGGTAAAAATATTTTCTAATTACACTCTAAAACCAATTCAAATAATAATCTAATCATATAAATAAATTAGATCAAAAAGAGGTTTTGAATTAAAATACAACATTTACAATATTCATTAAAAAAAATGAACTTTATCAGAAAGGTACCAAAAATTTACACAAAGTAAATTTTGATGTCCTGATTCTAAAGAAGAGTTATATTTGGTCCAATATAATTTATAAGATCGATCAAAACTATATTTAATGACGGTTCTCCGTCAAAAGGTGATAAGTGGACCTTTCGTGAAAATTAGGGTATAAATGCCTAAAATTGAACTCTTTCCGTATTTTAAGCCTTTATCTTTTATTGGGTAAATGTAAAAACATTTAAAAACATATATAATCATATTTTAGTTATTTCTATCCATTCCCGCCAGTACAACGGCTACTCGTTAACTAACATTTAAAATAATATTATTTTATTACTTGTGTGCAACGTAAGTTTTCAAAGAAACTCATCGTTGCGTACCGAGTACGCTATCGAATGTAGAAACCCCTTTTAATTAAAATTAATATTTAATTCGTAAATATTAATTAATATGAAAATTATTTATTCTTTATTTACCTAGGATGTTACATAACCTTAGGGACATCCCTAGACATACCTTAGAAATATCTCTAGGGATCTCACTAAAGTTTTCTCATCCTAGTTTCCAAAGGTTGACTAAACCTTTCCTCTGATACCAACTTTAGAGACCCAAAGATTGACATACATGGACAATAAATTACTTTTGAGGAATAATTAATACATAAAAAAAACCAAAACTCAAGGATCATAATAGTTTAGTGTCTTTGGAAACTCGAAATATAATCTTCTAATCTTGGTGAAAGATCTTCAACAACTCCCATAAAGATCTTCCCCTTTTGTTTTCTTACCTAAAACCTTTCTTGAAATCCTGGGGAAAAGAAAACATATAAAGGGTGAGATCAAATGCTCATTAAGGGTAATCATGGAGAAAATAAAACAAACCATATACCATTGAACTTAAAAACATGAACATAATGTCTAAACATAAAAATATTGAGCAAAGACATAAATCTTTGAAGTACTTAAGGCATGTATCATAATGGAACATAAATCTTGATAAAATAGTATGGGAATAAAACATGTAATTGTAGAAACCATTAAACACATGAAACGATTTCCATAGTAGCCAAGGCATTACTGCCAAGACCATCTTAGTGGACAAAGTCCCTTACTGAACCGGGTTTACTTGCCATTCCAGCCCTGTATTACTGAACCAGATTTACTTGCCGTTCCAGCCATGTCTATCTCATGAGATATAAATCTTTACCCAATGCATTATAGGGAGATATAGGTCCCACCCATCTCATATTGAAATCATTCTTACGTGTGCCACAAAACAATCATAAATCATTCATCATAACCCAAAGAATGAATTGGGTTTCATAAACATCATTCCATCAAAACATAATCCATATAAAACAAATGGATATCATTTCATCATAAGAAAATTGAAACCATATAAATCATAGAGACATTATACTTGAAACATACACATATGATATAATTTTATCTTAGATGGAAAATGGTTTTGATAAAGCACTTGAAATGAATTCTTAAGGAAAATATCCTTTCTTCTTGAAAATAATTTTATTTTCAAAAAATGCCATTCAATTTTAAAATAAATGGATTTTTTTGAAAATAGTAATGAAATATTGTAGATTAAGCTTCATAAAAAAATTCGTTATGAAACCGTAAAAATCCGTTCATGCTGTATAAGTTAAAAAAACATTCTTCTTGTACTTTTACTGGAAAAGTCAAAAAGTACCTCGTATGGTAAACAAAAAAAAGATTCCTTACATACCATGTAGTAAATGTAAAAAATGGGTAAAAAGGAATTTAAACATACATGAAAACATCTTTATAAAACTTGTACATGGATGATAAATATAACCCCAGTAAATACTTACGTATAAGCAATCTCGGATAGAAAACAATTGAGATTGCAACATTATCCCTTACCTTAGGTCTGATATGCTTCATACATATCCGAACCTCATGTATATTGATTTAAATAATGTCATTGACTTATTATATAATAATATTCATTGATATGATATCATATATGGTTCACTTATGACTTTATATTACCTGTTTTGTTGTAAATCCATGTTAAAGCAGCGTTTTGGGTAAAATCGTTTCATTTATCGTACGTGTTTCGACTTGTTGTTCTTGATATTATTACATATATCCTGATTTAATTAATTTTAGAATTTAAAACATGATTTATATATAATAAATATTCATCATATACATATATATGATTGATTGATAAATGGAATGAAATACACCGTTCATGGAGACGATAGGCCGTACGTACGCATGAACGTTGTTTTTCTTTTATGATTGAATTGAATGGAAATAAATAGATGTCATAAATATATATATACATAAATCCAATAGCATTATTATTTCATATATTTCATTATTATTCATTATATATACTTTATAATCATTCATGAATGGTTAACATGAAGAATGAATCTCATCGCGTTCATGGAGACGGTAGTCCGTACGTACGCACGAGCGATGATATCGTTCCCATGATCGTGGAATTGTATTTAAGTGTATGTATACTATTTCAGAATCAAAATAACTTTAAAATAATCACATATAGTTATTATTTAAACCTTTATACCCATCCAAGTAAGGTGGTGGTGAAAAATAGATTACACCACGGCGTGGAGACGTTATTCCGTACGTACGCATGCGCGGTGATTTCGTTTTCCGTAGGATGGATAGAAGGTGAAATGGGGTTGTTTCATATTTATAATAACAAATCAGTATATGAGGGATACTTATGTTATTAATTCATAATGAAAACACTAAACAAGAGGAAGTATAAGAAGAAAGAAACTTGAAAGAATCGGTAGAAGGTATTACCTCTTCCTCGAAGTGCCTCATTTGAACTTCCTCTTAGGGCACTAGAGTTGGTATTTTGAGAAGACCAATACATCTATAAGGTTTATATGGAAGTGGGGAAGTAAAATGGTCTGGGTTTGGCTGATCTTGAAGGCTCAAAGTTGTGTAAATATTAGAGGGAGGATGTGCCCTTTTATAAGGGAGGAGAGGGGTACCTTTGGAATCCTAAAAAATATTAGTTTAATATAAATTCAAAACTCACATAAAAAACTCCAAAAAATGACTCAATTATAATATTAGATGATATAGGTTTGTAATATCATCAAAAAATAAAATTTATACATGTTTTGATCTTATTTTTAAACCTTATAATTTTGATTTATCCTTATTTAATCTATTTAATTTTATTTGTGATAATAATATTATAAATTTTAAATTGTTATAAATACTTACTTATGTGTTATTAATTTTCCATAATTAGATACATTATTACTTTTTATAACATATAATTTTAAATTTGTAATTTTTAAATATTTTTGTGATTTTTAAACAATTTAATAATATGTTATTTTTATAAAATATCAATAGTGTCAATTATGACACTATTCAATTATTTGAATTTAAATAAAATCCATAGTGAATATATATTCAATCCAAAATATTTAATAGATTCCGAACATTTAATATTCATCTAGAAAATTAGTGGAGCACATTAAATAGTTCATATAATATTTATTTCACTATTTGTAAAACCATTTATTCGATATTTCTCTTAATAAAATAATTACTACAACATTTTTGTATTATTATCAAATATACTTATGTGTTGCATAAAAATTTAAAATAAAACACTAAGATTAAGATAAATATTATATATTTCATAATAATACATTTAGTTGTATTTATATTCTAAAACAACCAAATTTTAAAATGTTATATTTATTAAATTATGAAGGTGACAACTTTGACATCATATTAAATAAAATAATATAAGTGTCATAATCACTTTTATAAGACTCAAAACGGTCATATATTCTGTCATTATACATTTCCAATAAGTTTTGAGCAGGTTTGTGGGCCCTTTAATATGTATTACTATTTCAATAAAAACAATATTATTGATTTTTTTACTAAATAAATAATTTCGGCATCATTAATGTATAAGCTAATAAGGTAATTAAATAACTCTTAAAAATTACAAATAAATTACCATGATAAAGAAAAACATTTTAGATTTAAAATGAGTATTTATAACCGAATTTATATTCTGTATAACCTTATATTAAAAATACATTAATTATTAAAGTTTGAGTGAGACATATTTCACTTTCCTTTAAATAAAATAAACTAAAGGTTTTAATCACATCCAAGTGGGTTCTAATGGATTCCATTTCGACCCAAATATGAATTAGGACGAAATATAATAATCCAATTGTATTAAGACAAGTGTTAGGGTAATTTTATAATATTATATTTACCTTTAATTACCCGATTTACCTTTAATGATGGTAAATAAAATTTACCGTAGTTACTATTCATAATGCCAAAAAATAAAAAGTAGTCTATTAATATAATTTGGACCCACTAATTCCAAATATTGAATCCATTTTTCCAAATTCAATACACATAATTTGCAGAAATTAAATTAAAATTAATCTTGTTGTCGAATGAAAACGAGTTTTTTTCAAAACATTGCAAAAGATTGAATTGGTATAACCTACGAATTCAATGTAAAATCAATGATAATGAAATAAATTATATTAAATGGTAAAAATATATTTTATTTATACTTTAAAACCATTAGATATTATAATTTATCCACATAAATTATTATGAGAAAAAAGTTGTTTTTAATTAAAATATAGCGTGTTTTTACTATTCATTAAAATATGAAAGTTATCAGAATAATATGAAAAAATTTATCCAAGGTAAAATTTTATATCCTGATTCCAAATAATAATTTTATTTTGTAAAATTAAATTTATAAACATGTCAAAAACTAGATTTAATGTGGGTGCGCTATCAAAAGGCGGCAAAACTGCATTTTTTGAAACATACTTATTTTACCCGAAAAATTTATTTTATTCTCATACCATGTTCTAGAAAATGATTAAGATGTATAATAATGTTATAAAAATCAAAATGTAGTTAATACTATTCATAACGGCTAGTTTTTGATTATATTATAACCATATATCATTGTTTAGTGAAACCCGGTATTGCGTACAACACACGCTATCAAGGAAGGTCGTGATTGCGTGTAATGCAAGCCAGGTCAAGGTTATGTGTAGTGCAATCTCCCTTTGGTGTTGCATATAACATAATTCAAAACTTATTTCATTTATACCTTAAAAAAATCTATACTTAATGTTGCGTAGAATAATTTATACACAATGAACTTTAAATTGTGTGTAACATGAGCCAAGAAAAGTGTTGCGTATACTGCAAGCTAATACGGTGTCATGTATAGAACAAGATAATTTTGGTGTAGCGTACAACACAAGACATCAACGAAATTAAAAGAATATTCTTCATAAAATCTCGGGGTGTTACACTGGATGGAGGGTTCCACTCAGAATAGGATTGGGACCCATGCCCTTCCCAAAAAGGAGTGTGACACTCTAAAGATCATCGAGGACCAATTTCTAACCCGTCAGGAGGGTTCCACTTGGAATAGGTTGAGGACCCATGCCCTTCCTAGAAGGAGTGTGCAACTTTGAAGATCGTCAAGGACCCATGCCCAACTCAACTGGGGGTGCCACTCATAAAGCATAGAGAAACTACACTGATCATCCTTATTAGATGCTAAACCTAGGATGGTCTAATATGCTAGTGCGTGATCACTTCCATCATCAGACATCACTTAAATAGTTATCTTGGCCAAAACATCTCACATTGTATCTTGAAAGCCACAATAGAGGGAACAATCATGTTCTACATGGAAAACACTCATGATAGGCTGCTCACGGGCCAAAATCTGAGTCCCAAAGAAGAATATATGAGTGGTAGAAGATTCATAATGAGGTATACTACATGTATGGTTCCCACAAGATGTGTGAACCACCTTGCCTCCTAGCCATGTCCCAAGCCATACTAGGGTACTAAATTATATACATGTAACCCTATGAGTTCTAGTGTATACCTTGAGTGCATGGAATATCTGACCATAAGGTTGATGAGAACACGATGCTCCTCGTTGGTACAGAGGAAAAAAACATAATTTCACCGACATGCCTCCTCAAAGGGCCCTAGAAAACCAAACAGATCACACTATTGTGATCCATATGGAAAAGTGTAAAATATAAAATATTCATTTTCCCAAATCAGACACCCAGTGGAGAAGATTCATTTCATAGCATTACACATTAATAGTGAATCATGGGGCTAATGTCTTGATCCTGAAATAAATTATACAGATTTCACCATTTTTATCCTTATAGAAAAATGTACTGAATAAAATATTCATTTTCCTTAATCTAACACATGATGAAAAATTCATATTTCTCCACTTTAAGCTTTAATGGCGTCTCCTGGGGCCCACACCTCAATATTGAATTAAAATGCTAATATTGGTACCAAAACATGCGCCTCAATATCAGGGTCAGAAACCCATTGACAACACATCAATTGGACGTCGTATGCATGAGTTACGGTGGGTAAACCATTTAATAATAATAATAACAACAAGAATAATAATAATAATATTATTATTGTTGTTGAACTCTCTGTGAAATGGTTATTTTAATAAAAAAAAATCTTGGTTTTATTTATTTCAATTTAGTCTTTTGTTCAAAATTTTCTAAATATGTGTAAAGAATGTCTACATGTGTTTATCTATGTTAATTTGTGTTTTACGGTTGACTTGGAAGTATTCTGGATTGAACAGACACTTTGTGAAAATTCCATGTCTTGACTCACCGTTAGTTATTTTTCAAGTCCCCGATGATGAACGGTCGCACCGATGATGAATGGTCGCACCGATGATGAACGATCACAGCAATGATGAATGGTCAGACTGATGATGAACGGTCACACCGATGATGAACAGTCACACTGATGATGACCAATCACACCAATGACAACGGTCGCACCGATGGCTACTGATGATCATGAGCCACCGATACTGATGATTAATGAGCCTCTGATGCTGATTCTACTGAAACCGATGCACATTCAAAATGACTCACCAATCTCATGACTCACCGATAGTCATGAAAACTGTTTGAATTTCTATAAACTCTTATTTAATTCCAACAGTCATATTTGATGTTTTAATGCAATTAATGATATTTAGTGTTAGTTGTTGGCATGTCAAGAGACCGTACCTCGTACCTCTAAAAAAGTTAATCATTCCCATTGTCGGAGCATGTGGAATAAAAGGAAGATCGAGCTTCAGTAAAAGGGTGCATAAAAAGGAATTGAGAGAGAATTATTACATGAATATACATACAAAAAAGGGAGAACACACGAGGAACTTGAAGAGGGAATTTTCAAGATCTTAAAAGAACTCTCATGCATGCAATCCAGCACTCTTGAAGAACACATGAAGAACACTGGAAATCAGAAAACACACTCACTTGCGAAGGACATCAAGCTGAACCACGATACTCTGTTCTTCAACAGAAAAACCATAGAAGGACTCAGAAGAATCTCTGCTAAATCTAATGAGTCCAGAGCTGCACTATCAATCACTAGATCTTTCTAACCTTTCATATACTCTCTCTAAGTGAATTTTTATTTACTGTTGAGCAGTGTGTGTACTCTCTATATCTTTTACACACACACACTGTCTCCCGTGATGAACTGGAGGATACTAAATCCTCATTCCAAAATCCATACACCATACTGTGTCCCACTGAGGATAGTGGTAGAGGTCAGGTGTGACCTGGACAGTCTGTGTGCTGTTGTCTTTGTTTTCCCACGAAGAACCGTGGTAGAGGTCTTATGAACTAGACAGTATTGAACTGTCGTTAACCTCGATCCAAGGTGTGGATCAAATTTATATATAAATTTGAGAGGACTAAGTCTCTACTTGAGACTGAACCTCTTGGTTATATCTGCTGTGTTTTTTAGTATAAGTTAAAGTATACTACATGTATCTTTTATTTGGCTGCTATTACTTTGAAATACAAAACTATTTTAAAGTTACTTTGATAGTTAAATTAGCAAGTGTTTATGCTTGTTGTGAACCAGTAGGTTAGATTCAAAAGCCAATTTAATCCTATGATTAAATTAACTGAGATCTAATAATTCTTTAAGAATCCAATTGAACATTTTCAATTGGTATAAATTCATTACAATTTAACTTTGGTTTTAAATTGGGGGAATTTAAGCGAATTTTTTTGTAAAGACCCGTAAAATTCAAGGGAATTTTTTTTCATTTTTTATCCAAAGTTTAGCTCAGGTACGTTCAGTGAATGAATGAGCGGGATTTTCTAACTTTTAGACCGGTGCTCAGAATCAAATTCCAAGGGCAATGATGGAATCACAGCGCTGGTAATTGCTTTGGAACACCTTTTCCAGAGTTGCGTTTACACGAGAGAAGTTGTTAAAAATTGTAGAAGTTAATAAATAAAATTGAGCTACAAATTTTATTTTTACTAAGTGGTTAACCTTTGGGTAGAAGTTGGGTAACCACCCAAGTGAGGTTATGAGGGCGGTGGGGCCCACACAAACCCCACCCCTTCATATTCCCTGAACTCCCTTAACCCACCTTTTAATGAAAACTTGAGTTAATTAATTAAGTGGTTTAATTCAATTTTTGAATTTCAAACTTAAGTCATGAGTAATAAAATAAGTGAAGCACTTATTTTATTTTTGGTTGGAGCTTGTTGTGTTGAGAGGGGATTGGGAGAAAAATGGGAGTCTTGAAGTTCTTCTTCTTCGTCGAAGAACGCGAGGAACGTGAAGAACGCGAAGAATGCACCGATCTCCGATAAAGAACGCCGAATCCTTGGAGATCGACTACGCGACCCCGTGTACCGCTACACCAACGACCCTCTCCTTCCGCGATGCCTGCTTCCGCGACAATAAATTCCGTGACGAACCTTCGCTCAACGAATTCAACGAGGTAGGGGATTTATTGTTTTTATTCATGAATTCTTACATCGTCGTTCCTCGTTTCAATTGGACCACTTTCTATCAATTAACGGGAGGGGGCCATACCGCACAAACACGGCCGACCCTCCTCCCTTGATTCTGTTGATAAACCATGTTGTGGTTTGGAACGAAGATGGAGCGGTGCCATCGCACCGCGCGGGATCATGCAGCAAGGATGCGCGGCGCCATTGAAGTCAAACAAGGTCGCGGCGTCATCGCGCTGCACCGGAGAATCAAGAAAACACTGCGGCCAGAGTGGGGCCGCGGCGGAGGGGTGTAGTGCCGTCACGCCGCACCGAACGGATCAAGGCTGCAGCCTTAGGCCGCGGTGGAGCAGGGAGCGGTGGGCGGTTTCCGGCGGCCGGTGTCGGAGCAGGGGGGATGGGACCAGCCGGTCCCGTGGAGGTAGTAGCCGGCCGACTAGAGTGGGCCGACCGGTCAGAGGAGAAGCCGGGTGTTCGTAACCTCTGGCTGGCTAGATAGTAGTAGTCCCCCACATGGGGGCCACGGTTACACAATAGGGGGGCAACGCGCCCCCCCAAACCGCTCAGTCGTTTCGGCCGAGCCACCTGGCCGCACTAGCGCTCTGGGCTGGGCCATGCCCAGTCGGGCCAGACCCGGACCCGGGTCGGGTCGACCCAGTTCGGGCCGACCCAGGGGGTCTCGGGCCGGGTCAGTCCGGGCCCAAAACCCCCACTTCCAGACCTCTTTTGGTCTTTTTCCTATAACTTGGGATACAGACCTCCGATCGATGCACCGTCAGCTGAGTTGAGATCCTTGGATCGAGACTGTCATTTTGATATATTACACTCAAGGTTTCAGAGTACTTTGGCTTCGGCCGGGTTGGTTCGAACACGAAACCAACCGGGCCCTCGGAGCAGAAACGCTTATAACTTGAGCTCCAGACGTCCGATTGATGTGCCGTCGACTTTGATGGATTCCTCATAGTGAGACGAACCTTTTGGCTTACTCTAATCGAGGTTTGTACGTAGTTGGAGTATAGTTGGGTTGGTTTTGACATAAAAACCAACCGGGCCCATGGGACGAAAAAGCCAATAACTCTCAGACCGGGCGTCCGATTGACGCGCCGTCTTTCACGTTGAGTTCTTGTTGACAATACAGAACTTTTGGATACATCAACTCTGGACTTCGTGTCATTTGATGTATCAGCCCCTTGGCTCGTGGAGCGGACCCTCCAGAACGAGCTTGCTGTGTGCTGGAACCCTAGAGTTGGCTGTGACTGCGACGACGATGACGACTGTACAAAAATCCTCCGTGGATTCGACGGCGACGACTACAGCACTCAGCGATCCTACGTGGATCATTGCTACCAATCCTGTGTGGGTCATATCCTATGTGGGTCAGCGCTCAGTGGTCCTGTGTGGGCCAACGCCTACCGATCCCGTGTGGGTCAGATCCTGTGTGGGTCATTGCGGGGGTTAGTACCTATCGATCCTTTGTGGGTCATTGCGGGGGTTAGTACCTATCAATCCTTTGTGGGTCATTGTGGGGGTTAGTACCTATCGATCCCTTCTGGGTCATTACGGGGGTTAGTACCTAACGATTCTGTGTGGGTCCGATGGCTTAGATGAATCAGTGGATACATCTGATCATCTCTATCGTCTTATGAAGAAGTATACCTATGTGAGCTGAATCTTGAATTTCAATCATTATCTACGATATGATTGACTTGCTTTCATATGTGGATTACATTATGCTTTCCTGTGTGGATTGGGTTGTGAATTCCTATGTGGAACGGGTTATGTTTTTCTATGTGGACTGGGTTGTACTTGAGCTCGGATGTTGGAGCTGAACTGGAATTGATGACTTAGGTATATGTATGGACATATACCTAAATAGTATCGGATGTTACTTCATGTTTATATCTTTCCTTTGTGGTTTATCATTTGTGGATTCTGGGAGACCTTCGGGGGTCTCGGGGTCCCTACTGAGTAGCTTATACTCACCCCTACACGGGTTATGCCCGCACTACGTTGTGTTGGATGCAGACGACGGACATCGATGATCGTGGTGGAGGATTGTGGAGCAAGTCGGTACCTGGAGGTGGATCAATGGGCAGGACGTACACAGAGCGGACGGTTGGACCCGTGGAGCTGCGGAGACTGTCTGTACCCACCCTTCGGGTCGGACTTCCAGTGGATGGATCGACGTTGAGGCTTTACTTTCAGTTGCTGTATTTACTTTCGAGTTGTACTTTACTTCAGTTTGGGTTTGTATTCTGGCCCACTTACTTTTCCGTACTTACTATTGTACCCAGTTTTTACTTAGTGTTTACTTCTGATTGCTTACTATGTGTGTTTGTTTACTTTACAAAGGCAATGCCTTCCCTTTTTATCAGGAATTACTCCTTGATGCTAGTCGCCAGTCCCTGGCCTAAGGAAGGTGGGCTTGGGGTAGTCACAGTACGAGCCCCGAGGATGGGTCGTGACAAATTGGTATCAGAGGAGTTCGGTTCTACCATAGAACTCAGGATTCTGATCTTTTTATATGTGAAGCAACAGTGTTAAGAGTATTGAGTGTGGTTATCAGTCTAGGGAGTCCAGTGTTGGTGTGGCGGCCGACGTATCCGTACACCAGGACCCTGACTTCTGATTTCCGACTTAGTGCATGAAAACATTGATTGCTTGTGTGTTTCAAGTTTTCTTTGTGATTACTTTGTGTGAGCTCACCAGGTATACTGTATTAATCGTGACACACCTGTTTCTTTTCAGGATGGCCCCACGATGACAACCATCTAGGGTTCCGAGCGTTGTGCAGGACGACAACCCACCGAGTGAAGAGGCCTCGATACAGGGCCCTTTGACAGCAGAGGCACCGGCGGCACCTCTACCCACCGAACCACCGATGCTACCATCCCCATCCGCTGATGGTGTACGTCACCTTAGTGCACTGCATGAGTTTCAGCATCAGCGACCGCCTAGGTTCCACGGGGAGACGGACCCTCAGGCATCCGAGGATTGGCTGGAGGCAGTTGTACGAGTTTTCAGGTTAGTGGGGACACCGGCTGACCTCATGGTGATCGTCACAGCGAGCCTCCTGCACGCGGCAGCAGAAAGATGGTGGATCTTGATGCTCCAGGTGCACGACAAGGAATCTCTGCTCTAGACGGACTTTGATAGCCTCTTCCACTCGGAGTTCATCATATCCACCCTCCGTGTGGTGTGCATCCAGGAGCTTCTACAGCTGCGGCTGGGCAGCTTGACGGTCACCCAGTACTCGGTGAGATTTACCAATCTCCCATGCTATTCGACGGACATGGTACGAGACCCATTCTTCTGGGCCTGGACCTTCAAGCAGGGATTGAGGCATGAGATCAGGGCATCGTTGATCTCCCTCAACATTCCAACACAGGTAGGTGTACTGGAGTGCACCCTTCTGATCGAGAGCTTCCTTGCTGAGCCTACATCAGCAGCGAGGCCTACCTCAAGGTGGCACGTAGCAGAGTCTTCTGCAGCAGGCAGTCGATGGATGAAATATGGGTCCAGGTAGACCAGAACCTTAGGCAGATGACCTTAGGACACTGGCTCAGAGGTGCAGGGCACTCAGCACAGAGCCAGTCTTTCGAGAGTTAGACAGTGCTACACATGCGGCGGGTAGGGCCACATGGCTCGTGACTACCCGAACTACCGTGCTGAGGAGAAACATACGGTTGAGGGACCACCCATGAAGAGGAAGAGGGTCGACCGTGGCGGTCCATAGGGAGCAGGCAGACAAGGCAGAGGAGCTGGCCAAGCAGTAGGTGGTGGGCGATGCTTTGAGGCTCTACCACCACCACCACCACCAGGAGGCCCACCCCGACCACAGGGAGCTGGCGGGTAGAGGTAGGCACATCTTCAGGTAGTGGAGGCCTACGACCACGGCGTGCCCGAGATGATTCGAGGTATTATCCGTGTCTACTCCACCCTTGCTGCAGTTCTTATAGAAACAGGAGCGACTCATTCTTTCATTGCCGCTGCCCTTGTTCGGAGCTCGGAGATTCCGACAAAGCTGTTGGCTCGATCCTTATGGCTAGAGACTCCTACGGGAGCAGACTCGATGATTACGCACTGCTGTCAGCAGTGTGAGCTTACTCTAGGAGGCGAGAGATTCGGCTGGGATCTTCTTGTAGCAGTGTCGAGGCCTTACGACGTCATCTTGGGCATGGATTGGTTATCTACAGTCCATGCTCATATTGACTGTATTAGGCACAAGGTGCGGTTTGTACGCACCGACGGGAGCAGGTTCACCTTCACTGGAGAGAAGAGAGATTTCCCAGCACAGGATGGACTCTCATAGAGGAGAGGACAAACCATCACTCATCAGTTGGCTAGCCTCATCCTTTGAGCATTTGACGTGCGGAGTCTGAGCTTACCTGCAGTGGTGGATCAGTATGCGGACATTTTCCCTGACGATGTTCCAGAACTACCTCCTCACAGAGAGGTAGACTTTTATATTGACCTGTACCCTGGGACAGCCCCGATATCCACCCCAGTATATCGGATGGCTCCCGCCGAGCTTTGAGAGCTACAGGTACAGCTGGAGGACTTGTAGGGAAAGGGATTCATCCGACCTCATGTTTCACCCTGGGCATCCCCGATATTGTTCGCCAAGAAGGCGGACGGGATCTTGCGACTGCGTGTCGATTTCCGTGACCTGAACTAGGTGTCCGTGAGGAACAAGTATCCGCTACCGAGGATTGACGACCTCTTCTATCATCTCAAAGGAGCACGGTGGTTCTCGAAGATAGAACTTAGATCAGGCTATCATCAGCTCAGAGTTCGGAACGAGGACGTGCAGAAGACGACCTTCAGATGTCAGTATGGCCACTATGAGTTCTTGGTTATGCCATTCGGCATAACCAATGCTCCAGCAGTGTTCATGGGCCTCATGAACAGGATCTTTCAGCCATACCTCGAACGATTTGTCGTGGTCTTCATCGACGACATTTTGATATACTCAACGACTGAGGAGGAGCATGCCTACCACTTGCGGGTTGTACTAGACACACTCCGAGAGCACCGGCTTTATGGTAATCTCTCAAAGTGTCAGTTATAGATATGTGAGGTCCACTTCTTAGGACATGTCATCTCTGAGGCGGGAGTTGCAGTGGATCCTGCGAAGATCGATGCAGTGCTAGCTTGGGAGCCACCCAGAAGCGTGACGGAGGTGCAGAGTTTCTTGGGTCTAGCTGGGTACTACTGGAGATTCGTGCCAGACTTCTCCAGAGTTTCGGCACTCTCAGCTTTGAATAAGAAGGGGAATCCCTTTGTGTGGTTAGATAGATGTCATCAGAGCTTCCAAGAGCTGAGACATAGATTGACCAGCGCGCCTATCTTGAGGCTACCAGAGGAGGGAGTTGGGTACGTAGTTTACTGCGATGCATCAGGGACCAGACTCGGATGTGTCCTGATACAGGAGCGGGCCTTGATCGCCTACGGATCACGTCAGTTGAGGCAGCATGAGAAGAACTACGCTACCCATGACCTGTAGTTAGCAGCAGTGGTCTTTGCTCTGAAGATGTGGTGACACTATCTGATGGGAAAGCATTTTACAGTCTATTATGACCATCAGAGTCTCAGGTACATATTCTAACAGAAGGAACTGAATCTGAGACAGCAGCGATGGCTCGAGTTCCTCTAGGACTATGACTTTGAGATAGTCTATACTACTGGAAAGGGGAACGTAGTAGCCGATGCTCTCAGCAGGAGGACGGGCATTCAGCTACTTGGGGAGGCGACAGACCAGCTAGCCGCTTTGCAGATATCTTTCATGGATAGAGATGGAGCGGCCTTTCTACAGTCACACACAGTCACTCCTCCACTACTGCAGTGGGTCCGAGAGGCACAACGTGGGGACGATGACTGTGAGACGTGGCGTGCACAAATATCCTCAGGACAGGCACCTGATAGATTCTCTATGGGAGGAGAGCACGTTATCCTTTTCATAGGACGTACCATGGTACCAGCTACTTTACAGGAGGAGGTTCAGATAGATTTCCACACTTCCCCTTTAGCGGTACATCCTGGAGTGGCGAAGATGTACCAGGACCTCAGACGTCAGCACTAGTGTCCAGGTATGAAGAAGGTTGTGGCTGAGTTCGTTTCTCGATGCCTCACCTGCCAGCAGGTGAAGGCAGAGCACCAGGTACCAGCAGGCTTGGTACCACCCTTGGAGGTCCCGGAGTGGAAGTGGGACGGGATATCTATGGACTTTGTGACTGGAATTCCACGCACTTTCAGAGGTCACAGCTTCATTTGGGTGATTGTCGACCGAATCACCAAGTCGGCCCACTTCTTACCCATCAGAGAGTAGGGCTCAGTGGAGAGCTTGGGATGCCTTTACGTTCAGGAGATTGTATGACTTCATGGTGTAACATCATCTATCGTCTCTGATCAAGATACTCGCTTTACTTCCCGGCTCTGGAAGGGGTTGTAGGAGGCATTCGGGACGCAGCTATGTCTGAGCACCGCCTTTCACCCTCAGACAGAAGGTCAGACGGAGGGGACCATATAGACTCTCGAGGATATGCTCCGCGCATGTGTCCTCGACTTTGGTCTTAGCTGGTAGGACCACCTACCCTTGGCAGAGTTCGCGTACAACAATAGATACCACTCCACCATCGGGATGGCACCATATGAGGCGTTGTACAACTGACCTTGCAGATCACCGCTGTGATGGACATACCCTGGGCAGTCAGCACTTGTGGGACTGGAAATAGTCCAGGGCACGACGGAGAAGGTCCAGATCATCCAGGAGTGGATGAGGACAGCTCAGATCCAGCAGAAGTCTTATGCTGACAGGAGGCGGAAGCCACTGGAGTTCGAGGATGGCGACCACGTCTTCTTGCGGGTCTCACCTCGACATGGATTACAGAGATTTGGCCGAGGTGACAAGTTGTCTCCACGCTTCATCAGACCATTCCAGGTCCTCAGCAGTATTGGCGAGGAGGCTTATCGCCTGGATCTACCACCTCAGTTGAACCGGGTGCATGACGTCTTCCACGTATCTCAGCTGAGGAGATACGTGCATGACCTGACACATATCATTGACCATGGGGAGATAGATGTTGATGATGGGGCGACTTTTGAGGAGGTTCCAGTGGAGATCGAGGATTGACAGGAGCGAGTCCTACGTGGATGGTCGATTCCTATAGTGTGCGTCAGATGGTAGCACGAGAACCTCCAGGAGAGCACTTGGGAGCGGGAGGCTCAGATGCGTGCGCAGTACCCACATTTGTTACCCTAGTTTATGATGTATCTTTACGGGGACGTAAATCCTTGAGGTGGGAGTAATGTAAAGACCCATAAAATTCAAGGGATTTTTTTTTCTTTTTCTATCCGAAGTTTAGCTCGGGTATGTTCAGTGAACGAACGAGCGGGATTTCCTAACTTTTGGACCGGTGCTCGGAATCGAATTACGAGGGTACCAATGGAATCACAGCACATATAATTTCTTAGGAACACCTTTTCCGGAGTTGCGTTTACACGGGAGATGTTGTTAAAAATTGTGGAAGTTAAAAATAAAATTTAGCTAAAATTTTTATTTTTACTAAGTGGTTAACCGTTGGGTGGAAGTTGGGTAACCAACCAAGTGAGGTTATGAGGGTGGTGGGGACCACACGAACCCCTTCATATTCCCTAAACTCCCTTAACCCTCCTTTTAATGACAACTTGAGTTAATTAATTAAGTGGTTTAATTCAACTTTTTAATTTCAAACTTAAGTCATGAGTAATAAAATAAGTGAAGCACTTATTTTATTTTTGGTTGGAGCTTGTTGTGTTGAGAGGGGATTGGGAGAAAAAGGGGAGTCTTGAAGTTATTCTTCTTCGTTGAAGAACATGAAGAACGCGAAGAACTTGAAGAACGCACCGATCTCCGATAAAGAATGCCGAATCCTCGGAGATCGACTACGTGACGCCGTGTACCGCGACACCAACGACCCTCTCCTTCTACGATGCCTTCTTCCGCGACGATAAATTCCGCGACGAACCTTCGCTCAACAAATTCGACGAGGTAGAGGATTTATTGTTTTTATTCATGAATTCTTTCGTCATCATTCCTCGTTTCAATTGGACCACTTGCTATCAATTAACGGGAGGGGGCCGGACCGCAAAACACGACCAACCCTCCTCCCTTGATTATGTTGATTAACCTTGTTGTGGTTTGGAATGGAGATGGAGCGGTGCCGTCGCACCACGCGGGATCATGTGACAAGGATGAACGGCACCGTTGTGCCGTTCCGTTGAAGTCGAACAAGGTCGTGACACCGTCGCGCCGCACCAGAGAATCACGAAAACACCGCGGCCGGAGTGGGGCTGCGGCGGAGCAGGGAGCGGCGTCCGGTTTCCGGCCGCCGGCGTCGGAGCAGGGGGGACGGGACCAACCGGTCCCGTGGCGGCAGCAGCCGGCTGGCCGGAGCGGGCCGACTAGTCAGAGGAGAAGCCGGGGGTTTGTAACCCCCGGCTGGCCGTACAGAAGCCGCCCCCACATGGGGGCCGCGGTTACGCAACAGGGGGGCAGCGCCCCCCCCAAACCGCTCGGTCGTTTCGGCAGAGCCACCTGGCCGCGCTGGCCGCACCAGCGCGCCGGGCCGGGCCACACCCAGGCCAAGCCGGGATGCGCCCAAGTGGGCCGGACCCAGACCTGGGCCGGTTCGGGCCTACCCAGGGGGTCTCGGGCCGGGTCGGTCCGGGCCCGAAACCCCCACTTCCGGACCTCTTTCGGTATTTTTCCCATAACTTGGGCTACGAAAATTCGATTGACGCACCTTCAGCTGCGATACGATCCTTGGATCGAGACAGTCGTTTCGATATATTAAACTCAAGGTTTCAGAGTACTTTGGATTCGGCCGGGTCGGTTCGAACACGAAACCAACTGGACCCTCAGAGCGGAAACACTTATAACTTGAGCTCCGGACGCCCGATTGACGTGATGTTGACTTTGATGGATTCCTCTTAGTGAGACCGACCTTTTTCCTTACTCCGATCGAGGTTTGGATGAAGTTGGAGTACGGTTGGGTTGGTTTTGACTTAAAAACCAACCAGGCCCATGGGACGAAAAAGCCAATAACTCTCAGACCGGGCGTCCGATTGACGCGCCGTCTATCACATTGAGTTCCTGTTGATGATACATAACTTTTGGATACATAAACACCAGAATTTGTGTTAGTTGATGTATAATCCCCTCAACTCGTGGAGCGGACCCTCCCGAACGAGCTTGCTGTGTGCGGGAACCCTAGAGCTGGCTGCGACTGCGACGACGATGATGAATGTATAGAAATACTCCGTGGATTCGATGACGATGACTAAAGAACTTAGAGATCCTACGTGGATCAGTGCTACCGATCCTGTGTGGGTCAGATCCTGTGTGGGTTAGCGCTCAGCAGTCCTGTGTGGGCCAGCGCCTACTGATCCTGTGTGGGTCAGATCCTGTGTGGGTCATTGCGGGGGTTAGTACCTATCGATCCTTTGTGGGTCATTACGGGGGTTAGTACCTATCAATCCTTTATGGGTCATTTCGGGGGTTAGTACCTATCTATCCTTTGTGGGTCATTACGGGGGTTAGTACCTAACGATCCTGTGTGGGTCCGACAGCTTAGAAGAATCAGTGGCTACATCTGATCATCTATATCGTCTTACAAAGAAGTATACCTGTGTGAGCTGAATCTTGACTTTAAATCATTATCTACAATATGATTGACTTTCTTTCCTGTGTGTATTAATTTATGCTTTCCTATGTGGATTGGGTTGTGAATTCCTATGTGGAACAGGTTATGTTTTCCTGTGTGGACTAGGTTGTACTTGAGCTCGGATGTTGGGGCTGAACTGGAATTTATGAATTAGGTATATGTATGGGAATATACCTAAATAGTGTCGGAGGTTACTTCGTGTTTGTATCTTTACTTTGTGGTTTATCCTTTGTGGATTCTAGGAGACCTTTGGGGGTCTCGGGGTCCCTATTGAGTAGCTTATACTCACCCCTACACGGGTTATGCCCACACTACGTTGTGTTGGATGCAGACGACAGACATTGCTGATTGTGGTGGAGGCTTGTGGAGCAAGTTGGTACCTGGAGGTGGATCACTGGGCAGGACGTACACGGAGCGGATGGCTGGACCCGTGGAGCTGCGGAGACTGTCTGTACCCACCCTGCAGGTGGGACTTCCAGTGGACGGATCGACGTTGCAACTTTACTTTCAGTTGCTGTATTTCCTTTCGAGTTGTACTTTACTTCAGTTTGGGTTTGTATTCTGGCCCACTTACTTTTCCACACTTACTATTGTATCCAGTTTTTACTTAGTGTTTGCTTCTTCTTGCTTACTCTGTGTGTTTGTTTACTTTACAAAGGCAATGAACTCCCTTTTTATCAGTAATTACGCCTTGGTGCTAGTCACCAGCCCGTGGCCTAAGGAAGGTGGCCTTGGGGAAGTCACGGAACGGGCTCCGAGGACGGGTCGTGACATCTTTTTAACAGATATTTTTAATTGGAACTCAATTTACCCACCTCTTGAGTGTCCACTCCAACCAACATTTGGTATCAACGGATTTGTTTTGTTTATCAACGTTTTCAACTACTCTGTTTTGCAACTGTGATTTTAGTCATATTTTAAAGATCTTAAATTTTTTTTAGTTTTAAATTTTATCTCTTTAAAGTTATTTCCTAAACTCTAGTACTCTAGTTATGGATAATAGACTAGAAGGTGCTGCTACCAACAAGCCACCTTTCTTTAATGGTACAAATTATGCCTAGTGGAAACTGAAAATGAAAATTCATTTAGAAAGTATGGGATTTGATATCTGGACTTCTATAGAAACTGAATATAAGATTCCAAAAACTGTTAGAACTACTAGGGATGAATATACTAAGACAACTTACAATAATAATTGTAAAGATATGAATTCCATGTATTGTTCTTTGGGAGATGAAGAGTTCAATAGAATATCTGCTTGTAAAACTGCCTATGAAATATGAGTTACTTTGAGTGTTTCTCATGAAGGAACAACTAATGTTAAAGAAATGAGATTGAATACATATACTATTAAATATGATAATTTAAAAATGAAGACTGATGAACCTATCTTTGACATGTATCTCAGGTTCAATGAGATTTTCAATACAATGATCTCTCTTGGAAGAGATGTCACTGCTAAGGAACAAATCATGAGGATATTAAGAAGTCTAACAGATCAATGGAGAGACACTTCTGTCTCAATTAGAGAATCATGTGACATAAGCAAACTACCAGTCAAGGAGCTTATTAGTAAGCTTATGATATGTGAAGAATAACTCAAGGTAAATAAGGAAGAAGATGATGAACCTAAAAGGAAGTCTGTATCTTTTAAATCTACTACTTCGAGGATCAAGGACAAAGACAAAGTTCAAATACAAACTGAAAGTTACATAAGCGAAGATTCAAACTCTGATAGTGATGTAGAGATGGCTCAAATATCCAGGAGATTCAAGAAGTTCTATAGGAAGAAGAGATTCTTTAGAAAATAAAACTACAAAGGAAAGTATGACAACAAGGGACATTGGAAAAAGGATTGGAAAAATCCTGACAAGAATGATGAAGTTGTCTGCTATGAATGCAAAAGGAAAGGTCACATTAAAGCAGACTGTCCAAAATTGAAGTTCAAAAAGAAATATGACTACAAAGACAATAAGTACAAGAAATCCATGAAAGCTACTTGGAGTGCTTCAGAAGACAACACATGTGAATCTGAAGTTTCTAATTCTAAAAACAATCGTGCCAACATGTGCTTCATGACCAATACCTCTGAGGTATCTGTTTCTCCTATGCAGAATGATTATTATTCTGGAACTGATTCTGAATCTGAAAACATGTCTAGTGAGGAACTATTTGAATATTGTAACATGCTAGAAGAAACCTGTAATGAACTTAAGGACAATTACAAAGACTTAAAGAAACAGTATGCTCTCACTACCAATGTTAAATCTTCCCTTGATGTAGAAAAGGAAAACAATGTTCAACTGATAAAGGAAAATACTGAACTAAAATTGTCTAATGAGAAACTTAGAAAGGACATAGAAAAGTTCACAAATGTAAAGGACACTCTAACTCAAATGCTAGGAAAGAAAGTGGAACCAAAGTATGATACTGGAATAGGTTATCAACCTAGAAAAAGATAGTTTACTAAAACTAAATTTATTCCTAAGTCTGGAAAAAATTCTGTTTGTTCCAGTTCTATAAATTCATATGGTTCATCTAGTTATCTGTATGGTTATAGATCAAATAAAGTTTATCTTTAAAAATATATTGGTTCTGTAAATTATATGAGACCCATAAGACAAATCTGGGTACCTAAAGATTTGATTGCTAACCTATCTGGACCCAAGAAGATTTGGGTACCAAAGTCATTTCTCATCTGAATCTGTTTTTTAGGAAACATGTTTGAAGAGTTCTCACGAGAAGGTATGGTACTTGGACAGTGGATGTTTGAGATACATGCCTGGAGATTATTCATGCTTTAAAATCTTAATAAAGGTTGATGGATGCCATGTCACCTTTGGTGATAATTCTAAAGGAAAAATCATCGGCCTAGCCTAGATTAGTAACACTGATTTAGTTTTGATTTCTAAAGTTTTATTTTTGATGGACTTAAGTATAACCTGTTAAGTATTTCTCAATTATGTGATGATGGATTTAATGTTATGTTTGAAAATGATTCCTGTAATGTTTTTAACTCTAAAAATGTTTTAGTGTTCTCTGCCTTGAGAAATGAAAATGTTTATGCTGTTGATCTGAATTCTTTATCTATGAAAAATGTTACTTGTTTAAATGATTTTCATAAAGAGTATTGGCTTTGGCACAAGAGATTAGGACACTGAAACATCTATTCTCTTAGAAAGATGACTAGGAAGAACTTGGTTAGAGACCTACCTAAACTTGAATTCTCAAAAGAAAAAGTTTGTAATCCCTGTCAAAAGGAAAAGCAACATAAAGTTTCTTTTAAATCAAAGAAAGAATTTTCAACTTCTCAACCTCTCGAGTTGGTTCACATGGACTTGTTTGAAACTTCTAGAGTTTCTAGTTTAAATGGGAAGCACTATGTCTATGTCCTAGTAGATGACTTTTCTAGATATACTTGGGTATACTTCTTAGCTCACAAAAGTGAATCTTGTTCTTAATTTATTAAATACTCCAAGTCTGTGGAAAACCTTAGTGGACTTAAGATTAAAACCCTGAGAAGTGACCATGGCCGTGAGTTTGAAAATCATGAGTTTAAATCTTATTGCTCACACAAAGGCTATAGTCACAACTTTTCTTCTCCTAGGACACCTCAGCAGAATGGTGTAGTAGAAAGAAGGAACAGAACCCTTCAAGAAATAGAAAGAACCATGCTTAATGAGTATGACCTGCCTGTTTACTTTTGGGATGAAGTTGTGAATACATCTTGTTATATTATTAATAGAGTCTTAATTATACTTGTTCTCAAGAAGAACCCTTATGAATTATGGAATAATAGAAAACCTAAAGTTAGTTACTTCAGAGTCTTTGGCTGCAAAGTTTTTATTCATAATACAAAGGATAATCTTGACATGTTTTCTTCTAAGAGTGATGAAGGAATTTATCTTAGTTATTATTTAACTAGAAAATACTATAAAGTATTTAACAAAAGAACCAAATGTGTAGAAGAATATGTTCACATCAAGTTTGAAGAAACTGATCCACATGAGCTTAAAACCTCTCTTGAAAATCTTGAAGAAGATTTGACTATTCTGGACCTTAATGATAAATCTAAAGAACCTGCTGTAAAAACATCCAGTTCTGGACATATTCTAGAATCTGATTCTATTGAACCCGAACATAGAGATGAAACTGAAATTTCTAGCCCTACCTTTACTAGATCAACTAGGATTCTAAACAATCATCCTTTAGATGTTGTTGTTGGTAATCTTGATAGAGAGACATAGACTAGAGCTTCTCTAAGAAACCAGGTTGAACATCAAGACTTTATTTCACAGCTAGAACCTAAAAATGTCAATGATGTTATCAATGATGAATTTTGGGTAATGGCTATGCATGAAGAGTTAAATAAATTTGAAAAAAACAAAGTCTGGGAATTAGTTGACAGACCCAAGGACACTTTGACAATAGACACTAAATGGGTTTTTAGAAACAAAGTTGATGAATATGGAAATATAGTTAGAAACAAAGCTAGGATAGTTTCACAAGGATATAATCAAGAGGATGGTATATACTATGAGGAAACCTCTGCACCTGTAGCTAGATTAGAATCTATTATAATTCTACTTTTCTATGCTTCTCATTTGAATGTGAAGTTATATCAAATGGTTGTTAAAAGTTCTTTTCTAAATGGTTTTATTGTTGAAGATGTTTTTGTTGAACAACCACCTGGATTTACTAATCCTCATTTTCCAAGTCAAGTTTTTAAACTTTCTAAAGCTTTATATGGTATAAAACAAGCTCCAAGAGCTTGGTATGATAGAATTAGTAATTTTCTTATCTGAAAAAGTTTTACTAAAGGGATTGCTAATCCAACTCTTTTTATTAAAATAATTTATAAAGATGTTTTAATAGTTAAAATCTATGTTGATGATATTTTTTTTGGATCTTCTAAACATTATTTATGTACTAATTTTTCAAAGAGTATACAAAATGAATTTGAAATGAGTTTAATGGTAGAACTCAAATATTTTCTTGGATTTCAAGTTTTCCAAAATGAAAATGGAATTATTTTGAATCAAATTAAATATACAAAGGATATTTTAAAATGTTTTGGTTTGGATAGTATTACAGAAAGTGATAATCCTATGAGTACAGTTTGTAAATTGGATGCAGATGAAACTGGGAAACTATTGGATCAAACAAATTACAGAGGTATGATTGGAAGATTACTTTACCTTACTGCTAGTCGACCAGATATTATGTTTAGTGTGTGTATGTGCGCAAGATTTCAAGATAATTAAAATAAATCTCATTTACTTTCTGTTAAACAAATTTTTAAGTATCTTAAACACACTATAAACATAGGTTTGTTTTACCCAAAAGGACAATCCTTTGAGTTAATGAGTTATTCAGATGCTGACTTTGCTGGTTGAAAGTTGGATAGAAAAAGAACATCTGGAACATGTCATTTATTGGGAAAATCCTTAGTATCTTGGTGTAGTAAGAAGCAGAATTCTGTAGCTTTGTCCACTGCCGAATCAGAGTATATAGATACTGGTAGTTGTTGTCAACAAATTCTGTGGATGAAACCCACTCTCTTGGACTATGGATATGATTTTAAGAATGTTTCAATCAACTGTGATAACACTATTGAAATTAACATTTCAAAGAACCCTGTGTCTCACTCTAGAACCAAACACATTGATGTCAGACATCACTTTTTGAGAGATCACTACCAAAAAGGTGATATTACTCTTGAGTTTATAGGTACTGAACATCAATTAGCTGATATTTTCACCAAGCCCTTAAATTCTGAAAGGATATAATCGATTAAACAAGAGTTGGGTATGATAGATCTGTGAAACCGATATGTCAAACCGATCTATCAAACTGATCTGTCAAACTGATCTTTCAAACGGATCTATGAAATCGATATGTGAAACTGATCTGTCAAACCGATCTGTCAAACCAATCTGTGTAACTGATCTGTCAAACCAATATGTGAAACCGATCTGTCAAACCGATCTATGAAATTGATATGTCAAACTAATATGTCAAACCAATCTATCAAACTGATCTGTCAAACCGATCTGTCAAGTCGATTAGTGCTACCGATTGGGTTATAATATTTTTAAAATCATTATTGTCTGTTTAAAATGAATTTGTTTTACTTAATTGATATTTTATTGTTTGTAACCCTAAATGATACAAATAATGACATGCGACTATTTCATTATCTAAAGACGGTTGACCTTCCATTTCCTGCTAAACTCTCTCTTCTCTTTTTTGTAACTCGAGCCTTTTGAATCTTTCCAAGCCTCTCAATTTTCTCAAACCTCAGAATGGCCAAGAAAAAGAGGTAGGGCAAGGAATCTAAAGGAACTTCACCTATCAAACGTGCTCGAGGTGAGTCGAGAAGTATGAAACAAAGTTCTGTGAACCTGGAGATAGAAAAATGGGAAGTTATAGAAGAAAAAGAAATATGTTTAGAATGGGTTTTATCTAGAAATTAAATTCTCTTGAAAGTGTTGGAAATGCAAGGTTGGAAGAATTGGTTCTGCGATAATGATAGGGTCTTTTACCTGAATCCGGTGCATGAGTTTTATTTGAACCTGGATGTAGTTTTGGACGGAGTAGAGGCTGCGAGATTGTCTTCTATAGTAAAAGGGAAAAAGATTAATTTTTCATCAAAGCAGTGGGATGAATGTCTAGGAGTACCTCATAATGGAAGATACGAGGACTATTATGGTAATATTCCTCCC
Source organism: Viscum album (assembly GCA_963277665.1). Taxonomy (NCBI): domain Eukaryota; kingdom Viridiplantae; phylum Streptophyta; class Magnoliopsida; order Santalales; family Viscaceae; genus Viscum; species Viscum album. The sequence continues at coordinate 1,080,049,646 of OY728134.1, read as the reverse complement.
ACAACTGATTACTTTTCTTATGAGATAGCCCTGGAGTTATTGACTGGGAAGTCTGAATCGCGAAGGATAACCGCTGCTGAGTTGGATGGTGAGAATAGAATCCTGTTTAAATTTATTCAACATCAAATATGTCCTAGCAGAGGTGACTTTTCTTCAGTAAAGTACCAGGATGTGTTTCTGTTATTCCCCTTGTTGAATAGTGAAAAGAGCAATCTGTGTAGATATTTTTCTGAGCATATTTTTGAGATGATAAATTATTCAAAGAAAGCTACTACTCTATTTTATTCTAAGAATATTTCTACCATGCTGAAATTATTGGGATGTGTGGATGATAGAGATGAGTGTATCTTATCAATTATCTACTGTTTCAACAAATTTATTTGTAAGAGGATGAAAATCAATTGGAACCTATTGAAGAAAGATTGGGTTGCTGATAAAGAAAAGTTATATGAGTCCTTCAATCCTATTGATCATCCAAGGAGACCAAAGAAGATAAGTGATCCTAGTTTAAAACCCGATGAGGAAGTGGTTTATTCAGATGAAGAAGAGGAAGCAGTAGTTCCTAAGGAAACTGGTGAATCTAGTAAGAAGGGAATAGAAGTAGAAGAAGCTGGTGATAATCTAAATGCTGAAGAGGAGGCTGAATCATTTCTTGATGAGAGGAGTGATCCTAATATTGTTAGCCCGAAGAAAAGAAGGATGGAATTTAGTTTGGAAAGCCCTCCTCTCAAATTAACAGAGATTGAACCACTTTTAGATGATGAAGAAGAAGATGAGACTGATGAATCAACCTCTGAGGAGTATGAATCTGGAAGTACAGACAGTTCAAGTGAGAAATCAGTTAAAGATGATAATGATGATGATGATGAAGGTAATGATGGTGATGAGGGTGATGCTAATGGTGATTGTGGTAGTGGTGGTAGTGATAGTGATGGTGGTGATGCTGATGATGCTGATGATCGACCTATAGAAGGTCAGAATGTGATCCAAGATGATCCTCAACCCCAACCAATTGAGAAAGAAAATTTCCCTGAGGCTGAGAGGACAAAACAATTGGAGAGTGATGAGGATGAAGAATTACTTCCTGAAAATCATGGACAAACTCCATTTGTGAAACCTATGTATCCTTCATGCAAAGCCGCATGTGAAGAATATCTAGGTCTTACTGTTCTAGGATTATATTACCCAGAGGCAGAGGAAGGTGTATAAGTGGATCTTACAGGCGTAAATGTTTCAGTTAAGGCTCAATTAGTTGTAGAGTTTTTTCAAAGAGCAGATGTCCGACCTCATCCTTCAGTGTTTCAAGCTAGACTTGATACAGTTGCTAAATCTGAATTTGACATATTTAAGGTTGAATTGATTCAATATTTTAGGGAGGTTGTGAACGATGAGTTATCTCATATTCCTACTCTTGCTCCTATGACTTTATCTGAAGCTGCTATGGATGATTTGGCTCAAAGAGTGGTAAGCCTTATCAAACAGACGTGTGCAATTATAGTGAGTCGATTGGCAGGCACATTACCTCTTTGAATCAAACACTCACAGATTTAGGAAGCAATCTAGTTTCTCTGTCTGGAGAGTTCAGAACAACCATCTCTGGTATGATAGAAGTTTTAAGAAATCTAATAGAACATTTTAAGAAGGTATATTTGAAGAAGTTGAAAGCTTAGATCACGCAAGTTGTTACTCAGGCTAGTTCTTCAAAAGTAACCAAGATTACTGGTTATGAGATTAATACTTTAAAGGATGTTGTTAGAGAAGAGCTGGAAGCTCTTGGAAAGATTTTGGATTTATATTCTTTGAAAAATATGAAAGATCATAGTGATCATATTCATAAGATGGTGCAGTTGTATTCAACCGATGCTACCAAGGCTCAAAAATAGATTAAGCAGAAAGTGGATCATTATTTATCTATGATTTACACCAAGCATGATTTGAATCATCATTTTAAAGTACTGGATAACAATTTTAGACTCCCTCTAGTTACTCAAGATTTTAAGGCTCAAGTTTAGCAGTTGAAGGATTTTACTCCTACATTGGAAAATTTCATGCAGAATAAAGATGATTTTGAAAAGTCTATGAAGTATGGTGGAGAAGTAATTCAGGACTTCATCAATTTGCTCAAACACTACCTTCATGTGCAAGATAAGTCCATTATTTTTCCTACTGCTGAGTCTCTTCAATCATCAAATGTTTCTCTCAATCAGTTGTCTATTTCTGAAGCTCTCTCCAGTATTCGGCCAGTCTTTCAACAACCTCCTTCAAGAAAGATCTTCTCCGCAGCAGGTGACCTTGGAACCCACAATTCATCCAGCTCAAGTTGTCCTGCCTCCTTTCTCCATCCGTCCAGTTCAACCTTCCACCCAACCACCTTCTGGACCATCGATTCCTCCCACTGCTAAAGGAAAATCTCCCTTTCACCCCGAGAAATAGCTATATCTGCCAATTTTTGATAGGGTGTCTATTTCCTGTACTTTTCACTTATGTCTCTGATTTTTGTACTCATTGTTGATATGGAATCTTCTTTATTATCTTCCTTCTCTCTTATTTTTGATAATCCCAAAGGGGGAGAGAAATTAGGGAGATCATGAATATGAGAAATCAGGGAGATCATGCATATGCGAAATCAGGGAGATCATGCATATAAGAAATCAGGGAGATCATGCGTATGTGAAATCAGGGAGATCATGCATATGAATGGGTTAGATGAATGTGCATATGAGACCATGCTATCTATTTACCTCATGTATGCATACACATGGGAAAAAATGATGCCTCTGTATCTCCATGGGAGTAATAATGAGAATGAATTGTATTATATGACTTGTATTATATGGGGTGAATGACTCAGTTATATATGCTCTTTTTGCTATTCTAACCCTGTTTTATCTTTTGGAATATATTCTTTTTTATAGGGGGAGAAAAATGAATGACATACTATATTCTCTCTTCCTTTATGCCATTGATTTGTGATTATCAAAAAGGGGGAGATTGTTGAACTCTTTGTGAAATGGTTATTTTAATAAACAAAAATCTTGGTTTTATTTATTTCAATTTAGTCTTTTGTTCAAATTGTTCTAAATATGTGTAAATCATGTCTAAATGTGTTTATCTATGTTAATTTCAGTTTTACAATTGACCTGGAAGTATTTTGGATTGAACAAACACTTTGTGAAAATTCCATGTCTTGACTCACCGTTAGTTATTTTCCAAGTCACCGATGATGAACGGTCGCACCGATGATGAACGGTCGCACCGATGATGAACGGTCACATCGATGATGAATGGTCGCACCAATGACGAACAATCATACCGATGATGAACAGTCGCACCGATGATGACCGATCACACCAATGACAATGGTCGCACCGATGGCTACCGATGATCATGAGCCATCGATACCGATGATTAATGAGCCACCGATGCTGATGCTACTGAAACCGATGCAGATTCAAAATGACTCACCGATCTCATGACTCACCTATAGTCATGAAAACTGTTTGAATTTATATAAACTCTTATTTAATTCCAACGGTCATATTTGATGTTTTTAATGCAATTAATGGTATTTAATGTTAGTTTCTGGCATGTCAGGAGACCGTACCTTGTACCTCTGAAAAAGGTAATCATTCCCATTGCCGGAGCGTGTGGAATAAAAGGAAGATCAAGCTGCAGTAAAAGGGTGCGGAAAAAGGCATTGAGAGACAATTCTTCCATGAATATACATACAAAAAAGGGAGAACACACGAGGAACTTAAAGAGGGCATTTGCAAGATCTTAAAAGAACTCTCTTGCATGAAATCCAGAACTCCTGAATAACACATGAAGAACAATGGAAATTAGAAAACACACTCACTTGCGAAGGACATCAAGCTGAACCACGATACTCAGTTCTTCAACAGAAAAACAACAGAAGGATTCAGAAGCATCTCTGCTAAATCCAACGAGTCCAGAGCTGCACTTCCAATCACTAGAGCTTTCTAAACTTTCATAAACTCCCTCTAAGTGAATTGTTATTTACTGTTGAGCAGTGTGTGCACTCTATATATCTTTTTCACACACACACTGTCTCCTGTGATGAACTGGAGGATACTAAATCCTCATTCCAAACTCCATACACCATACTATGTACCACTAAGAATAGTGGTAGAGGTCAACTGTGACCTGTACAGTCTATGTGTTGTTGTCTTTGTTTTCCAACGAAGAACCATGGTAGAGGTCTTAGGACCTAGACAGTATTGAACTGTCGTTAACCCCAATCCAGGGTGTGGATCAAATTTATATATAAATTTGAGAGGACTAAGTATCTGCTTGAGACTGAACCTCTTGTTTATATCTGCTGTGTTTTATAGTATAAGGTAAAGTATACTACATGTATCTTTTATTCTGCTGCTATTACTTTGAAATAAAAAACTATTTTAAAGTTACTTTGATAGTTAAATTTGCAAGTATTTATGCTTGTTGTAAACCAGTAGGTTTGCTACAAAAGCCAATTTAATCCTGTGATTAAATTAACTGAGATCTAATCAATCTTTAAGAATCCAATTAAACATTTTCAATCTGTATAAATTCACTACAGTTTAACTTTGGTTTTAAATTGGGGGACTTTAAGAGAAATCTTTTTAACAGAATTTTTTAATTGGAACTCAATTCACAACCCTCTTGAGTGTCCACTCCGACCAACAATTATTATTACTACTATATTTAATTTATTAAATTTTCCTTAACCACCCCCTTTTCCCCATATGGTTCCCCCTTGGAACCACTCCGCCAACACACTTTGCACGCCTCACTGGACTCGCCTCAGATGCCACCTACTACCGTGTCACTGAAGCCCCACACAACTGCAACACTACCCAACCACTCCACCATGGTTTTATCCACTTGGAATGTGTACTATTACTAGCAGCCTACTCATGCCACTACCCTAGTGTCATGACCTTGTCAAACCATCGTCCCGACCACCTTGCATGCCCCGCATGGACCACCGACCCTTCCGCGAGCCACCACTAACCCGTTCAAACCAGAAACATTTAAATAATCACAGATATGCAATCCATGGACCCTAATCTACAATTATCTAGTCTCTATTCATTACAAGATTATTTTTTCTTCAATCCACTCTAAATCTGGGAACATGAACGAGCTCAGGTCATCTGTCAACTGTTGAGCTAAGAAATGTGGGGTTTTAGTGGTGAAGAATGCAAAGAACGAGGGAATAAAAGAACAAAAACAAAGATTTTATGATTTTTTCCAAGATTTTTTATCCAAAAATCAAGAACGTGCTCCCAGGGTAAGATAAACCAAAGAAAAAAAATATAATTCTTTATTTTTCATCTCAAACAAGATTTTTCAAGGGCACAGATTCATGAAATGGTATGAAAATACTCAAACATTGAATAAAAAGCATGGAAACCACAATTTATGATTCCTATCTAGATATTGGATCATTATTCAATGAAGAATGTGACCTCTAATGATCTAAGGAAGTCATTGAGTTCGCTGCGTCCTGATCTTCCCTGATCTGGAGTCTTGTCATGATCCGCCAATAGAAGGAGGAAGAGATCTCTTACAAGCAATTTCAGGATTATGAGGATAACCCTTGACATATTTTCATAACTACACACTTATAAGTAATTTAGGTGAGGTCGTAAGTCAAATAATTAAATAATTAAATATTAAATTATTTAATTATTCATCCATGATAGCACATAAGCCAAACACCCGGTGCCGACTAAGGTTATACCCCACCTAGGGTAAAACCTACGTTCCGAACTCAATGATGGTATCATTTTTCTCAAACAAGTCCCTTTTCATGAGTTATTTGGGTTTTAACTATTAAATTATTAAATTTATTAATTTATTTATGCATTTGACATACTACTAACAAGTGAAGGGTCTGAACATCCCGCACTGACATATTTTATATCACAAATAGGGTAAACACCATGTTTTGAACCCAAATGTGGTCTTGAATTTATAATATGAGACTCTGTTTATGATATATTCCACTTTTTTATTAATATTGTGTGCACATAATAAAAATATATTCAATATTTTTATAAAATTAATTCCGGGCACACCAGCCCATGGAATCACACACTATCTCAGTGACCGAATTGAAAAATATTCCCAAAAATATTACAAATTCTCACATAAAAAAAAGACTCTACATTATTCCTTTCTTTAAATATTTTCATCCTTAAAATTAAAAAAACTAAGAAAAGGTGTGGGGACACTGAGCATGAAACTGGATCTTCCCTACACTAGGATGTATAGCCGAAGGAGAAGTGTAAAAATCCCTCATCACCTCCTCTCATAATGTGACTTGAATAACTATTCATCCATGAAAAAGGATGATGTGATTCCCTTATTTGTAAAATCCATCTAGTGAAACTACTAAGGATTTATTTTCATGAAATAAATCTCAGTAGATGTATCCTAGCTGAAACTCTCTCACATGATCGAAAAGAAAAGGAGTCAACACCATCAAATGAAGAAAATTTGTACCTTTCTACTCCACTAGGGCTAGATGTAGGGAATATAAATGCTCTAAATCCTCCTACCCTAATAGATCCTAATACTTCATTATAAGGGAATATGCACCAACCTTTCCCTTACTTTGAGTATAAACTATCTAAAAGTCATAGTCTATTAGAAACTCCAACCAACACCACTACCTCAGGTTCATGTCTCTCTGTGTGAATACTTACCTAAGAGTATGATGATATACATAAACCAAAAAGTTCTATTTTATAAGGTAGTGAATCCATGTTCCCAGGGTAATGAATACTACTTCTAGCACAATTTAGTGATTTAAATGGGTTTGTTCATGGGGTCTCAAACACCTCTACCCATATGCAATAACTACCTGCTACTGCATCAAGGTTGACACCAAGCATGCAAGGGTACCAACGAACAAGGAAGGTGAGTAAAATCATCCAACCATTAGAATATATAAATTAAAATCATGTGGAATACCCAACATGTATTCACATCCCTTAGAAGAAGAGTACCCCAACCTTGAAACTCTACCACACCCACCAGTGGCATCCAAAGTAAAAAAGTGTGAAGTGGGAAAACTCCACCGGAAATGCCAGGACATGCTCTAACACTTCATCATACATCCTCACCTTGAATACTCAATTTAGAGGGACTAATCCACCGCACATTGATTCTATCCCCTTTGAGTGGCACTGAATTTCTTTCATGGTTTTTCTCGCATCACAAAAACATGTCCCAGTGGGGGAAGAACTCCTCTTCCTCATGCATTCAAAGATACATTGAACAACAATGACACAGGGTTACACCAATTCCCAATGTCACACAGGAATAAACCATGAGTAAGGATCAAAAAGAAAATAATACCTCAAAATAGGGTCTACAAATTTATACTACAGAAGTTAGAAAGGACACAGAGCATGACTTTTATCATATTGTTTGCTGCGGGGTCATAAGACTCCAAATCCTTCCATTATCAATGGCCTAGACCATCATCTCCATGAGGATGAAGTTGTCTTCCTAGTGGTGGTGGTGGAAAGATCTCATATCGATGTCTACCAACCACATCTCCTCATGCTCCTCTTCCAGTTCCACCTCTCTAGGGACTACCCTATCCCCACATAAAAGATCACTGATCATGGAATTGTCTCTACCGTGGTGGTCCATCAGCTATCTTCCTGCACTCCTCAACAGGTCGTGTTGGGAAAATTTTCTCCACATGACCTCCCCCATAACATGTGTAGAACCAACCCCACTGGGATGTACTATTTCCCTATGTTATCCTTGTTCTACCTGAACACATTCCTGAGTCTGATCATGGGAAGATCTCCTCTTTCGAGGCCTTGTAAGCTGATGTCTGCTAACTGCAGTAGACGTCTCATCTCTGTAGAGTCCACTGCTAGTTTCACCTATCTAGTGTCCCTATGAAAGAAATATCTCTATTAATAGTGCCTTCTCTAGAACCCTGAAATAGGTGGGGATGCACAATGGTGCTATGCTATCATAGATCTCTCTGCGGAGTCCCTTCTCAAAAATTCATGATCAGAAGTAGTTATCATGGATCATGTCAAGAAAGTATCATATAAGTTATGTTAACCTTGTTTCATAATCTACCACTATCATCCCTCCCTGATGAAGCTATAGAAGCTGCTAAATTAGAATTGAGCATAAGAAGGAGGGGTAGTACTCCTCACAAAATAACTGCTGGAAGTCGTCCCACAAGAGGGTCAACACTTCATGCATATGAGTAAACAGGCTCCACTAACACCCAAATACTCTATGGAAATAATTGGAATCCAAATCCAACATATGATCTATAAGGGTATAAAAAATCATGAAGATGTAGACCGCTAACTCTCGCCAGTACTCTGCTACATTGGGATCTAGCTCCCCACAGAACCTAGATGGTCTATGATGCTAGAACTCACAGAGTGTGCTCAAACTATGAACATCCTCATACTTCTTTTCTAGGATTATTTGATGCTCAAAAAGTATAGGTGTTGATACCTTCCCACTTGGAGGAAGGGGATCACATGATGGATCCTGAACTGAGGCCTCGTCGCTCATTGGGTCATTATCACAAACCAGAGCTTGTATCCTAGCTGGCTTCAATCATAGAGGCGTCCTAAAAGTTATCAAGGAGTAATGCAGTTGGATGAGAATATATATATATATATATATATCAATAATGATAATTGGGGGATGAATCAAGAAGGAAAATAAAAGACTAAATCATATATGATTCTTGTACAATTAAACCTTGCAAAAAAAAGTCTCGGTATGATGAGTTGAGAAGTAGGTAGTCAAGGTATTGGTGAATGGATACATTGACCATCTGAACCATTAGTGGGCTCCCTGGCCAAATAGATGCACTCGAGAAAATATGACACCATTTTCCTAATCCCAACCAATCCTTTTAAGGGGGGAAACACTTGAACAACATCCCAAGGATTGAACTTGGCACTAACCCCAATTTGTTAGGACACAACCGAAGTCAGGGCTCGAGTCACAAATAAACCAAGCTTGCCTCAAAAGTTTAGGGGTGGTGAAAAGGAAAAAAAGAGCAATGAAACTCAGGGTGGACTTTTCCTTTGTACCTATATGCACACACATATCCAACTCAGTGAAAATTGTAGAGGGAATGAATGTAAAGATGAAACACTGCTATGAATAAGCCAAATATTCCTGGACCTCTAAACAGTAAAAATAACAGTAGTCTAAAATGAAACATAAAGGGTAAAATAAATGGTTAACCAGAAATTTTTCCCAACTTGATAGAAATATATAATGTAAAATAGCTGAGAGATCTCTTCTTCTGAATCCCAATATATAACCACCGTATACAATCTAAGAACTCGGTATCCCTAAGCTCTTCTGAAGTCATGATCAACCTATCTGTCATTTTCAAAAGACATGTAACATGTTGGGTGAATCCCATTCATGGGTGAGAATATACATACCCATCCAAACACCATGAAAAAGGGTGAAGGGGGAGGAGTAAGAGATATAACTGAAGAGGAAATAAGTAGATTGAATAAGGTACACTAAAAGAGTACAAATCAACCCAATAGAAGAGTGAAATTTAACTCATACAAATAGAAGGAGCTGAAAACGATGAGAATATAAACTTCTTATCGAGTATTTTCTACCTATAGTAGGAGATTAGAATCATCCAACCACAAGAATCTAGACACGAAAATCACATGGCCTAACTCGTACATCTTCGCCTCTCATGGAAGGAGAGTAACCAAAACCCATGGAGTGGGTACATGATATATATATATATATATATATGTTTAGTCAAAGAATCAAAAATGAGAGAGTAAGGGGATCTCAATTTCATAGCTCTTACCAATAAAAAGAGTAACCAATAGTTCTAATGTAATTCCATCTACGATGCATATCATCCCATGTGTCTAACCTAAACACACAAGACAAAGGGTCTCAATCACCACACCTTGATATTATCCACTTTGGGCGACATTAGCTCCACAAAAACTATTTTAAGTCACATCACAAGAACTCAACTCGGTTGGGAAAGTGTCCCTCTTCCTTGTGAGTTCAATTCTATGTCAAACCATGTCCCATCACTATTCCACATAGTCGACATGTCATGTCTCATGGATGAGGAACCATGCCTAGCCTGAATGGAGGGTGACACTCTAGTTTTATCGAGGAACCCAGCTAGAGGGTGACACTCAGAATAGGTTAAGGGACCATGCCCTACACACTAGGTAAGTACCATTCTGAAGATCTTCGAGGACCCATGACTAGCCCGATTGGAGGGTACCACTTGGAATAGGTTGAGGACCCATGCCCTGACCAGCAGGAAGGTGACACTATGATGATCATCGAGGGCCCATGCCCAACTATACTGGATGGTTCCACTCAGAATAGGTTGAGTAACCATGCCCTTCCAAGAAGGAGGGTTCCACTCTGAATATCGTTGAGGACCCATGCCCCTTCCTGCTGGAGGGTGCCACTTAGAAAGCATCTAGGAAATACACTACTCATCCATCTTGTATGATAAACCTAGGATTCTCTAATATGCATGTGTTTGATCATTGTAATAATCAAATGTAACCTAAATAAGAATCACACCGTGAAAATCTCTCATTATATCTGAAAATACACTAAAGAGGGAACCATCATGTTCAATGCAGAAAAATGCCCAAGATAGGCTACTCATGGGCCTAAATATGAGTCCAAAAGAAGGAGATATAAGAGGTAGAAGATCCATAATGAGGTATATGACATATATGGGGCCCATATGATGTGTGACCCTGCCTCATCTCCTGGCCATGTTCCTATCCATAATTAGGTACTAAACCTTGTAAATTTTCCCATAAGCATGCCCGTGTACTTGTAGAGTATATGGAATATCGGGCCAGAAGGTTGATGAGTGTATGATTCTCATCATTGGTCCATAGGGAAAAAAATTAATTTCACCGACATGCCTCCCCAAATGTCCGTAGACAACTAGAAAAATCACACAGTTGGGATCCTTGAAGAAAAGCATACAGGATCGATTAATCATTAACCTGAAACCGAAAACCAATGAAGAAGTTACATTTCACAACATTTCCCACAAATAGTGCATTGTGGGGTCCACATATCGATCCAGAAATAAATTATATGGATCACACCATTAAAATACATACAGAATAATACATGGAATCGACTATTCATTTACCTCAACCAGACACTTGATGAAAAGGTTTTATTTCACCGCATTAAGCTCGAATGGCATCTCGCGGGGCCCACTCCTATATGCTGAATTAAAATACTAATGATGGTCTTTATATGTGCTCCTCAATATTAGGGGACATAAATCCATTGATGGTGCATCAATTGGAAATTGCATTCAGAAATTATATTGGGTAAACTGTTTAATAATAATAATAATAATAATAATAATAACAATAATAATAATATTTAATTTTATTAAATTTCATTACCCCTATTTCCACCACATGGTTCCACCCTCGACCCCACTCCACTGACACACCTCACATACCTTTCCAGACTTATCTTGGCCACCACATACTACCGCGCCACCGGAGCCCCGCATGCCCGCTAGACTGCCTGGCCACTCCATCATAGCCTGCTCTACCTAGCCTGCGCACGACTGCTAGCCACTATCTCATGCTACCTCGTTGATATCACGACTCACAATACTATTATCCCGACCAACTTACACACTCTGTATGGATCTCTTTCCCTTATGCGAGCCACCGAAAATCCTTTGAAACTCAAAATATTGAAATGATCAGATCTGTGATCCTTGGACCCTGATCTACACTAAGCCAGTCACCATTGATAAATCTGTTCTCATTTTATTAATCCTACACAAACCTAGGCACCTGATCGAGCTTCGGTCATCTGACAACTGTCGAGCTAGGAGCATTATGGTTCCAACAGGGAAGAATGAGAAGAAAATGGGAAGAAAAGTAAAGAAACAATGGTTTTACGATCATTGGTTAATAATTATTGGCCAATGATCAAGAATGAGCTCCTTGGGTAAGATAAGTCAAATAAAAACAATATAATTATTCATTTCTGGGACCATTCAAAATTTTTTAGGGGCAAAGAATCAATAAAGGGAATGAAATTTCTCAAAAATTTAATAAAAATTGAGAAAATACCAATTGATGAGTCCTACCATAAGATTTGATTATTTTTCATCAAAGAACATGCCCACCAACAATCGAAGTAAGTCGTTTCATTCACTACATCCATATCTTCCCTAATCAAGAGTCTCGTCATGATTCACCAACAAAATGGGGATGAGATCTATCACTAATGATTTCAGGATTATGAGGCTAACTGTAGGAAGATTTCCATAACAAAAAATCTGTAGGGAATTTACGTTAGGGAAAAAATAAAAATAAAATAAAAATAAAAATAAAATAAATAAATAAATAAATATTTAATTATTCTTCCATGATGGTACTTAAGAAAAACATCCAATTATGACTAATGTTATACCCCATCTAGTGTAAAACCTATTTTCCAAACTTAACAGTGCTATTAAATTCTCATATGAGTCCCTATTCATGAGTTATTTGGGGTTTAGATATTAAATGAATGAATTTATTTATTTATTTATCTATTTAACATACTTACAATGTGAGAGGGGTCTGAATATCTTACGCTGATATATTTTATTTCGTGCCTAGGGTTAAAACTATGTTTTAGACCCAACTGTGGCCTCTAATTTTTAATATGAGATTTCATTTAATATTTCTTAAAATTTTTCATGAAAACCATGTGTTAATAATAAAAATATATTTAATATTTTTATCAAATTAATTCTGGGCACACTGTGCCTTGTTATTGTGCACCATCTCAATGCATGGCACTGAAAATATTTCTAGAAACATTAAAATGTCTTACATAGAAAAACAAAATTCTCTACTTTTTCCATAGGATCACATGTATAACAAATGGTATGAGTTCTCTTGGAGGTGTCTTGGAAAACACAACTCAAGTAGAAAGAGTACTGAGATCTCTTCTAAAAAGATTAAATGAAGGAAGGTGGATATGAGTGAGAGTAAGAATTTTAAGGATTATAATTTAAATGAAATCATAGACTCTCTGCTACAATATGTGTTAGAGATGAGGAATATTGTTGATGAGGAGTATAATAGAATAAAATTTATTACTTTTAAATAAAATATTACTGAAACATATAATGCCTATGATTATGAGTTCCAAGAAAGTGACAATGAGTTCGCTCAGTTCAGTAAGGATCTTTACAACTTTATTAAATGTAATGGCGGTAAGAGATAGTATGGATGGAAGAATGAAAAACATAACATGAAGGTTAATTCTAGTAAGAATAATTATTTTTCGAATCTAATATGTTTTTAGTGAAAGAATAAAGGTCACATTAAACCTGATTTCCCCAAACTCAAACACTCAAATAAGTACATAGAAAAAATAAGGAAAACATACTTGAACAGTTTTGAGGATGGGGCTGCTCAGATAGTTCTAACTCTAGAAGTGACTTTGGAAATGAAAAGGAGATAGGAAATATAGCCCTGATGTGTATTTCATATGAGGTAAATGGTTCTCTTTCTACCTATTTGATAACTCATGAAAATGATTATCATAATTCAATATCTAAAAATGAAAAAGATACTAATTATGATTATGATTTTGATTATGATCCTAAGGATTCTAGTTTAAAACAACTTCTTAATGAAAAGGAAGAATTGAGAAATGGTAGTTTCAAAATGATTAAGAAATACAAAGAATTAAAAATTAAAAATAAGAAGTTAGTGAAATAAAATGAAAAACTAAAAATGGAATGTAAAAATGTGAATATCATTGTTTCCAAAAATTAAGAAATGAAAATGAATTTTGATTATGATATTTTGAAATTAAAAGATTAAAATGACAAAATTAAAGACATTATGGATGTAAATGATAAATACATGGATATAATATTTAATTTATTTATGGCTGATCCAACAAATCAAGAAAATGAATTTTAAAATTAATTAAAGAAAAAATAAATTAAGAAACATGTCTTTTCGATCCAATGAAAATGTATTTACTGATTTAGAAAATATTCAAAAAAGAATATGGACCTTAAAAATGATTTTTTTTAATCTTAAAATGAATTATCTACTTTTACGAAAGGTAAAAAAACAATATGATTAGATAATGTCAATAATGAAAATAAACACTAATAATAATGGTTATCGATATAATAGTACTACTCCATGATTAAATAATACTACTTTTATTAGACAATCCAAAGGAATAATTTCTATTGTAACATGCTTTAAATTTAGAATGAAAGGGAATTATTCCAATGAGTTCTCAATAAGATCCACTAAATCATTTGGTCATAATAGAACCAATTTATATAATATTTTTTATTCATATTAATATAGAATAAAATGTTTTAAATATGTATTGGTGGCCAATATAACGTTTATGAATTCTACTAAAATTATGAAAGCATGGGAACAAAAAGCATATTGCATAAATACTTTTAAACCTAAGATGGTCACCATTTTGTTAAACAACATGAAAATAACTTAAATATAATTTGATACGATGAAATACATGATAGATATTATTTTTTTAATAAATAATTGTATTAATTATTTAAGTCATGATCATTAATTCCATTTTTTTTCATTAGTACATAGTCAAAATCTTAGTCTGAATAAAATGACTATATGTTTACTTTTATATAATGTTTTTTAATAGTTTTTATTTTTCTTTCTTTAAAGATGAAAGAATTTAGGGGGAATGATAATTTTTTTAATTGAAATAATAATGATTTGTATCTTTTAAATAAGTGTTTAAACAATTATCTTATTCAATCTGAAAATTCATCAGCCTGTTTGAAATTATTTTTTAACAACTGAACTAGGGAAGTCCTTTCTAATATTACAAATATCTTATATGATTTATAATTTAGTTTTTCATAATTCTAATTTGAAATATTTTCATAATTATGAATTTTATTAAATAATCAAGTTATTCTAAAATTGATATAATTTTTGACAATAAAATTTGATTTTTTAATATGTTATTAAACTAATATTTTTTATGCTTAAACTGAGGGGTAGTTTGTTTTGAACAATCATTAAGAAAATGAACTATTAATTTCATTTATAATCATTTTTTATTTGTAAGTTCATGAAAATTAGTTTTATTTGTTCATTGGATATAACTATATTTTGTTAAATTCTTGTGTATGAAAATAACTTGAAAAAATATTAACTATTATATTTTGAAAAATATTTTTCACTCTATTTAAATTTTAATTTATTTAGACTATTAAAATTTTTAATTATTAAAAAACTTAGTCTTAATTCAATAATCTTTGTCAAAATTGTACACTATTTTAATTCATTTTTTAATTGTGAATACTATTACTATCTGTTATCTTTTTTGAAAATATACTTCTATATCTCAATTTAATGAGTAATTAATCTTCATAAAATTAAATAATTTTTTAACTCATTGATTATTGACAATGAATACCACACATCCTTATCCAAGGGACTAAAATTCTCCCATTGGGATTTTTTTGCAATAAATATATTGAAAAATCCATGTCATTATGTCTTCAAAAATTTTCATCTCACCCACCCTTTTAAACAATAATCAAAATGTTCTTCCAAATATGGGTTATAAAATGATTCTCAAATAAATGAGTTAAATCTTTAAAAATTTAGTCTACATGAGATAACTCATAATAAAAGAAAAGGTAGATTAACACAAAAATCATAAGTATCTATAAATGAATCAATAAGTCATACCAGTTCATAGAAATTACTTCAAGGTGATTTATCATGATGTTTCCTATTATCATCTTAGGAAACTAATTAAAAACATTTATACATAAAAAAATTTCCTCCAATGTAGCTTATATCTACCCCTCTTAACTTCATAATTTATATAATCAATATAATGGTAGAAAAATATACACATTTTAAACCATATAAATAACACATTTCATCACTTTTTATATTTCCCACTTCAAATTATGATATCTTCCAATGTTGTCCATTTTCTCCTTCTCAATTGATTTTATTAATATTATCATCATAAAGGATGATCATTCCTTCAAATAAAAATGGATAATACATTATAATATTTATATTGATAACACCAAATGAAACTTTGAGATAGATCACTTCCATGCTGATGCTTTCTTTCTATGGAAATTTCAAAACAAGATTTTCAAACCAACTCTACCCTTGAATGAAACACATTAAATTACATATATATAAATATAAATACAATATATATGGGAATTAATTGGTTTCTAATTGTTTAATAAATGAGATAAATATGATTGAGAGTTAATTATCAACCCAAAAAAACCTTTTAATTCAAATTCAATATCAAGATACCTCTTCACAATTGCTTCTTTGATTTTCCTAGAACCAATATATTTAGTAAAAATAGTCCTCTTTATCATTTAATATTTCTACATTAGTATATCCTTAATATTTATGATCATTGTTAAATTTCATGTATTCTTTGTTAATTGATTCATATTTTTTTTGAATTTCTAAATGATTTGGATGTTTGATCATAAAATCACTATAATTATTCCCAACATGCTTACATAAACCAAATAACTTCTCAATAACTATTAAGTGAACTCCTTTTAGAAACATCTTCAAAACATTTTACTTCTTATTTATTATCACAAATTTATTCTTCTAAACCAACCATTTTATTAATTTCTTCTATTGATTAGTTTCATTATGTATTTAGCTTTCTTCCATCAACACAAACACTCATTTATTATGTATAATACTCAATGGTGTGTAATTTTATTTCAAAATAGAATCATATTCTCTTTTTTAGTGTTCCATCTCTCTCAAACAACTTTAATGTGTTATGTTCAACACTTTCCTTTTGCACATTCCCTAAGGTAAACTAACCTTTAAATCCTTTTTATTCATTATCTTCATCTATTGTAAAGAACCAAAATTTTATCAACAGAAATTCCATTCATATAATTATTTCATATAGTATAAATCCCGTAAAATTACATAGAGAACACAATACAATCTTTATAAATTATGAATAAATGAAATAAGTGGTATTTGTAGAAATTAAGAAACCTATACTAATGGAATAGTAACGCGACCTTTTGAATAGTAACATGGGCTTAAGGAATAGTAGTTAAGCCAATAGAATAATAACCTTATATATGAAAGTATAAATAAAATTTAGTCATCCTATAAATGACACTATGATATAATTATATTATAGTATAAGTGAATAAATATATTAAAAATTATTAATTAAGTGTTAGTATTTATATAAAACATAAATGTTTTTTTTATAATTTTATAATTAATTTAATTATTTAAAAGATTTTTTTTCTTAAAATAGATTCATAAATTAACATTTTATTATTATTATTATATTATTTTATTAGAACTTAATTAATTTTTTCATAGTATTTTAAAATTAATTATAATTTTAAAATCTGTATTTTCCAAGTAAATGATGATTTTAATTAAAAATTAAAATCCCCATATTTAGAAAATTACTTTCATAAAATGTATTTTATTTTTTAATTCTACACATCAAAATATTATTATGGATAACTTGAGGTATTTCTCTTAAAATACATGAATTTTTACTGAATAGTGAAATACGATAATTTATGATAAAAACTAAATACATGAATTATAGAGTCATCGATGATGTTTGGATGATGTAAGACTAGAATATTGAACAATATTTAATTATTTTAATATATTTAGTGATAAGGGTGAAAATATTCATAGTATTGAACCAAAATAATAAATTAATAAATAAAATAATGAGAAAAACACCCCTCTCCTCCCCTATAAATACTACCCATCACCCCCTCTTATCCTCAAAAATTTAAAATTTTGATCCTTATATAAATTATACCAAATAAAATTACCAATAACCTCCCATAAATCATGTATCCCTTGGTCTCTTTAATAGACCAAACCCTTTTCTCAAAGGGTGTTTTCAAGGAGAAGAAATTCAAGAGGTAAAATCCTCTTTCCTTTTCTTTTATTTTATTTTCAATTTCCTTTAATGTTTTATTATATAAAAACATCCCGATAGGAAAGTTAAATAATAACACCAATATATTTTATATACATTATTTTTCTAATTTTATTTGAAGAATCATCATCAAACCTCTTATCCACTCCCTTTTATTCTAAAAATGATAACACCATCTGTGATATGTCGATTTACCGACAACGTGGATGATGAATTTTTATTTTTCCTCCACAAACTTCAAGGATGGACACAATATCATTTAATGGTTGGAAAAATATTGTAATTTATATTTTATAACCCTTTTTATATTCTTTTACTGACATATGTTCACAATAATAAATAAACAAAACTAGTTTGGGATGATTGAAAAACCATTGTAATAATGTAAAAAATTATAAATAATGTATTATCTAATGATTAATACTAATACCATATAAAAAATGATATATATAGCCATTTAAAATTATGTTTGATCATTAATAACCTATAATTTAAATTCTATAGAATTATTCAAATTTCATATGAACTTCCAAAATCATATACAAGCGAACCTATCATGAAAACCAAGAAAATGAACACTCCCAAATGATGAAATTAAACTATATAACTCCTTGAAAATCCTATAAATGAAATTAATAAAACTTTAATTAATAAAAATAATATATAAAATAATATTTATTTGTTAATTACTGAATTTAATTTTATTTCCCATGATATTAAATTGAAGAAAGCATTCAGACATAAAGTGAGAGGATTATCAAACCCAACTCTATTTACATAGGGTTTCCCTATTTTACACCTATTTAATTTTTTATATTCATTTAATTATCATTAAATATATTTATTTATTCTGACTTTTCCTTTTCTGGGATATAAATTCTTTATACTTGATTTTATGACAATCACAATGTTTCCAAAAGCACTCCTCTTTCTAATAACACACCCTTTACTTCTCTTGAGATTTTGTCTTCTTCACTCAAGATTTATTATTCTTATACCAAGTATTTTATTCCTTATTATTTTTGGGATCCCCAAAGTTTATTCTTTAATGTATGATTTTTGAAATTTAACATGTTCTTTTCCATGGGTTATTTTATGTCCAACATTGAAATATGTTCTATGTGGAATGAATGATAATGTAAATTTAATGATGTGATTGGTGTTCCAGGAATTATATAGAATTATTAAATGTTATGATGTGATAGGTGCACTCAGAATTATATAGAACTCTAATTCATTGGGTAATGTGATTCATCTCATGAGATAAAGTAAAATATATTTTAACATGATGATAGTATTGTTCACAACTATGTGTGGTATTTGGCCACTAAGACATTATGTTTCACTTTAATACATTTATACATTCCATGCCTTTATCTAATGATTCCTATATTGATTACTATGATTATGTTATGATGACTATTATGCTCACCCCATGTTATATTATTCTTTGTTCTTTTATATCCTCTTACTAGTATTTTTATCACCCCATTATTCATGTATATCCTCATGTTTTACTTGTACTAAGGAGAACATGAGGACCACTAAGAAGATAGAGAAGACAGAATAAAATAACTGTTTATGTTTTATTATGTAAAAGTTATGTATGGTCCTAATTTTTCGAATATAATAAACCTTTAGATCATGGATTTTTAGCACTATCATATTGTTTATCTTTAAAATGATGTGATATCCATGTAAGAAATAGTAGGGTCTATATAGTTGGTATCAAAGAACAATTTAGTTAATTTGGGAATTATTATTATAGAACCTTAGTGAAAAACTTTAATATGACGCTGCATATATATATGCACCTAAAAATATTTTTTTTTGAAAAATTATAAACATATGGATCCCTAAAGATATCCATTTATAGTTAATTATAGAAAGAAATAAATTATTTATTCTTCAATTGTAATTATGTTCTGTTAACATATTTTCTATTTTAGAAAATGGGGGGAACTTGGAGAAACTTGGTCAAAGGGACAATGTAGTGATTTCTTGGATGACATCCCAAATGAATTTAGAGGTGGAATACAAAATTTCATGGTGATGCTTACCCATTTGTCTCATGATATGAATAATAACCTGAATAATGTGGAATGTCCTCCTTCACATAAGAGGGAGAAACTAGCTATCAAGTTGTTTATGTAGTAACGACCACCAACATTTAATGGATCTTCCTATCCACATGTTGTGGAATAGTGGTTAAAATCTATGGAGAAGATAATTTCTATAATCCCATTATCTAATAAGGATAAGGTAAATCTATCTAGTTATCATATAGATGGAGAGGCAGATTAATAGTGTGAATTGATTAAAAACACCAAGCCGAAGAGAAAAATTAAAGAGATGAAATGGGAAGAATTTAAGATATTGTTTCTTAACAACTATTTCCCATGGAATCTTCATACAAATATGGAGAGAGAATTTATAGAGCCAAAGAAAAAGGAAGGTTAATCTATCACGATATACGATGAAAATTTCACAAGGATTCTAATGTATACCTCAGGTTCTTTTATAAACAATGATAGAAAATTAGATAGACTCTTTATTCATTTAAAACCACACCTTTTAAAGGTTCTGGAAATTTGAGACTTTTGGAGTTATGAATAATTTATTTATTGTGATATAAAAGTGGATATTAATTTTGTAGAATGGTACCATGGGTATGGAGATAAGAAAAAAAGATGGAGTTTTAAACTAGGAGATCTAATGACTAACGTGGAAATAAAACTCAACCACCCACATGTTAAAAATGTGGTAAGAAGCAAAATAGAAACTACCTCAAATGGTCAGGGAAATTATATTAGTGTGGGAGAGAAGGCTACCATGATCATGAATATCAAAGATATATGATAAAGGTTGAAAATATGGTGTAGGACAGGGTAGAACCACCCATGGTCCAATGTTTCAACTATAGAGAGCAAGGGAACTATGCAAGATAGTTCACTAAAACTTGAATCCTTGAGGTAAATAAGTGTTAGTAACCACAAAATAAAAACGGTCAAGTAGAATATTAATCCATAACTACTACCGAGGTGTATTGAGACAATGATTTGGTAACAAGTATGCTGGTTAGTCATTCAAAATTAGAGAACATACCATTTTATTATGGTTCTACGTATTCATTCATTTCTTGCAAGTTAGTATAATTATTTAAACACACCCTTAAAATATGGAGGTTAAGTTATCTATTGGAATAAAAAATGGGGTAATTATTTCATCCAATGTATATAAATCCTCTACAATTAATGTTTATAGATTGAACCTCCTAGTAAATATTTTATCGCATTATTTTGTGGAGTTTGATTCTATTTTCAGAATGGATTGGATATCTCTATACAAATCCAACATCTACTATCATGAAAGGGAGATCAATCTTCACATCCCAAAGAAACCTCAAATTCTATAAATGTGTAAGGAGTATGATTGATCTTCTTCATATCCATCATCTCAAGTGTGGATATTATTTCTTTATAAGAAAGTATATCTATATCGAATGATTTATACAATGGAGAGAATCAAATTTGAAGACATGCCTTTATAAGGAACTACACTGATGTATTCCCTAAAGAACTTCTTGATCTTCCTCCAGATTTATTGGCTAAGTTCTAAATTGAACATATTCCTGGATCCCTTCCTATATCAAAGACACCTTAAAGAATATCCACCATTGATTTGGGGGAACTAAAGAAACAATTACAAGAGAATTTGGAAAAAGGGTTTTATATTTCCAAGTGTTTCACTATGGGGTGAACCGATTCTCTTAATCAAGAAGAAGGATGTATCAATGTTCCTTTCCAATGATTATCAATATCTCAAAAAAATCATGATAAAGAAAATTTATCCCCATCCATGTATAAATGAATTGTTTGATCAACTATGTGGGTCCATGTTTTTCTCTAAGATGTGCCTTCAGTCGGGATATCACCAATTAAAGGTGATGAAGGAAGATATTTCCATGACCACCAATCAAATGAGGTACGTAAACTATTATTTCAAAGGGACACCTTGAATACTCACTAATGATCCAACAATATTCATGCACTTAATGAATAGAGTCATTAAATATTACCTCGAAAACTTTATGGTAGTTGATAGAGCTAATATTTACACTATTTTTAATGTCTATTTAAATGATTTAAACCTCACCAATTTACCAATTTGATCTTATTTGTAACAATTTTGGATTTAGAGTGTGTTTTTGGATAAAAAGTTTAAATTACATAATTCTGTATTTTTAACAGATTTTTATCACAGGGGTATTTTGGTCATTTCTCATAAAATAAATTTCCAAATTTTTTGATTCGAATTTTTTTGAACCCTTATTTTATTTTCATCATCTTTGTCTCTAGGACCAGGAAAAGACTCATGCATCTTGATGCCCAAAAAAATCAATGAAGTTGACATTATTTCTGGTCGGACTGCATGGACCCCACCATAGTAATGGAAGCATAATTCAGCCTAAACTCCTACAAATGATTTGATTACACTTGGATATTAAAGATAACCCCCTGAGTCATCGAAACAATTAATTTGAAGCCATTTGGAATCCTTTATGATGGACCTTGAGTGATAGAGGTTTGAAGGAAGCTTCCAGGAAGCTTCATCTAGAGAAAGCGATTTACAATAAAAAATCGTAACTCCTTAAATACGCATCCAATGAATATGAAATTTGGAGGGTGGAAGGAAAACACATTTATGATCAATATTTATTAAGAGGTACACACGTGAATCGGCCAATTATTGGGTCAAAAACTCAACAACCTTTTGATGATGAAATCTGCCTATAAAATGAGAGGAGCTCCTACCTCTAAATCACATTCCATTCATCACCACACCATCCGTCACAAAGGGAGTCGGATTGAGAGAGTGAAGGGGAAGGTAGATATTTTTATCCTTAATAAGATGAAATTATTTGAATATTAAATAGAAAATACAAAGGCTTCTCAAGTGATGGAAGTCTAAGCTGCAAGTGGTTGCGGACGACAACACCCGACGAACACTCTCTTCTGAGTTCTGATTTTAATGTGTAATTTCTTTTTGAATTTATCTTGAACCTATATTTTTGAATGAATATGGTTGTTTTATTTCATAAATATATTTTCAACATATTTTTTTTGATTGTTGTTCCACCTATAAAGTAGAATAATTGATTTCGCTATTTAAAATCCATTGGTGAGGTTTTTCCATTGAGCATAGCGAATTCAATTATGTTCAATTAATTGGAGGTCTTTAAGTAATTGAGTCACTTATATAGACGGGACCAAAGTAATATTAAAGTCTTAAATATGATGTATTTTCAAATTTTAGTGTACACCTGGGGGTCCTTGGGGGTACATTTAGGAATTTAAATAACAAGATATTTTTGATATACAAGGAAGAGGGGAGTGTCCGAGAGGGTGAAGCTTGTATGCGACTGCTGTTTTTATTCTTGATTTCAAACCCAATTTATCTTTCCATTAAAATTATTTCACTTTAGTATTTAATTAAAATTTTATTTTAAAATTGTTAATCAAATCCCCATTTTCATTTCTGCATAAAAATAAAAAATAAAAAAAAGTTACTGTTTTGAAACTCGAACTGCAACCTCCTCGAGAGACAACCTTGTGGTCACCACTGTGCGACGTTATAAGGGAAAATATTGATTGAGGTTTTTAAGACACAAAAATACTCACATCAGTAGTCTTTAGGGATAATATTTTGATATATGCTAAGGGAAAACTCTAACATGAGGAGCATTTTAATACTATGATAATAAACTTGACAAGGGAGAATATATATGAAAAGTATAGTAAATGTGAGTTCTAGATGGAGGAAATATTATTCATAGGGCATGACATCACCAGAAAAGGAATATTTTTGGACCCTTCCAAGACAACAACAATCAAATATTTTCATATTACAACTTATGTAATGAAGATATATAGTTTCTTTAGACTATTTGGGTATATCAGTGATATGTGAAGAAATTATGATGATTGAAAAACATACTAACCAACCTAACTCAGAAGGGAGTAATTTTTTTTCTAGACTAGTGAATATGATGATTTATTTAAAGAGTTAAAAAGGGGTCTTATCACTACGTTAGTAATGAAACTTTTGACAAGTGGAGAACTATTTTTTTGGTACACAATGATTCTTCAAAGAATTGATTAGGCTAATTACTAATAAAAAATGATAAAGTTATAGCCTATGCCTCACGGAATTTGAAAATTCATGAGAAACAAAATCCCACACATGATATGGAGTTGGATTTTGTGATCTTCGCATTGAAAATCTTGTGGAATTATCTCTATGGGGAGAAGTGTGAAATATATATTGATTATAAGAGCCTTAAATATATATTCACTGAGAAGGATCCTAATATGTACTGGTGAATATGGTTATATCTCTTAAGGATTATGACCTCTCAATCAACTACAATCTTAGTAAAGAAAATAATGTGGTGGATGATCTATATAGAAAGGTTATGGAAACTCTATCAATGATAATAATTGATAACGATCCAATATTATTAGATTTTAAAAGGATTGAAATGGGAATCATTAAGGATGGAACATCATCAATCATTTATCAAATGGTTTCTCAACCATCCCATGTGGAAAAAATAATGGATTCCCAAAGAAATGATGTGGAAATTTTGAAAAGGTGGAAGCTATGAGAAAGGGGAAATCTTCATAGTTTAAAATCGATGAGGAAGGAATTGTAGGATTTGGTCATGACTGTGTGTACCATCATATCTCGAGATAAAGAAAAAGCTTATGAATGATGCACATAGCTCAACCTTCCCTATTCAACCAGGGAGAACAAAGATGTATCCTGATCTCTAAGAGAGCTATTGGTGGGTTTTAATATACATCAATGTTCCTAGTATGTTAGCATGTGACGGAGGAAAGACAAAAGTCTAAGTGGATGATGAAACCATTACCTATAAAAAATGAAAATAGAAAAATCATCAGCAAGGACTTTGTCCCTGGATATCCGAAGACATCCATAAGAAACAATGTTATATGAGTTTTTGTGGATCATCTCATGTAGACAAATCACTTTATCAAAATTTGAGAGGACTTCTCTCACTAGATCAAAATTAATAGATATACATCAGATAAGTGGTAAGGCTTCATGGAGTACCACTATATATTGTATTAGATCAAGATGAAAGATTCACATCCAAGTTTGGAAAAAGTATCCAACATTCTCTAGGAACTGATCTAAACTTTAGTATGGTTTATCATCCTCTAAATGATGGCCAATCTGAACAAACCATTCTAAAACTGGAATACACGTTGAGAGAGTGTTCTATGGATTTCAAATGAGGATGGGACCAATATATTACTCTATCTGAGTTCTCAAGCAATAACATTTTCCACTCCAAAATCCAAATGGAACCATATGAAGCCATTTACTTGAAATGATTCAGAACACCGATGTGCTAGAATGAATTTAGTGGACGTAAGATGTGGGCACCTGAAATGAAATGGTAGAGAAGGTGAAAACCATTCAACATCACATAATGGTATCCCAAATTCAACAGAAGATCTATGAATATAAACATTCAAGAGAGGTTGAGTTTAAGGTTAGAGACATGGTATTCCTCCATATATCTACATGGAAGATGATTGTGATATTTGGGAAGAAAGGAAAGATGAATCACAGCTACATCGACCCCTTTGAGATTCTTGATCGAGTTAGAGCTGTGGCCTATCAAATAGCACTTCCACCAACCATGTCTCATGTACATGATGGATTCCATGTATTCCTATTGAATAAGTACATACAAGATCCCTCACATGTACTGAATCTATAGGTTGTACAGTTGGAAACTGATCTCTCTTATGAGGAGCATCCAATGAAGATCTAGGACCGTAGAGATAATTTTCTATGCAACAAGACTAATCACCTAGTCAAAGTACTCTGGAGAAACTATAAGTACGAAGAGGAAACATGGGAACCAGATGAAGTGATGAAGGAGAAGTACCCTCACATGTTTTCACCATAGTATGTAAAATAAAATTTCAAGGGTGAAATTTCATAAGGGGGGAAGAATGTAATGAACCAAACATTTATCAATCAAAATTCCCTTATTATAAATATTTCATATAGTATAAATCTTGTAAAATTATATAGAGAACACAATACAAAATTTATAAATTATTAATGAAGAAAATCAGGGGTATTTTATAAATGAAGGAACTTATACCGATGGAATAGTAACATGACGTTTGGAATAGTAAAATGACCTTTATTAATGTTAATTTCACCAATAGAATATTAACCACATCTATGAAAGTATAAGTAAAATTTAGGGATCTTATACATGAAAATTAGATATAATTATATCAGTGTATAAGTAAATAAATATTTTAACAATTATTAATTAAGTGATGATATTTTTATAAAACATAAAATTTTACTTATAATTTTATAATTAATAAAATTATTTAAAATAAAATATATTTTAATAAAATATATTCTTAAATTAACATTTTTTTGTCTTATTATTATACCATAATTTTATGATACCTTAATTAATTTTTTTTAAAGTGTAATAAAATCAGTTATAATTTTAAAATCAGTATTTTCCAAGTAAATGATGATTTTAATTAAAAAATATATTTCATAGATTAATAAACTTATTTTCATAAAATGGAGTTCATTTATGAATTCTACACATTTAAAAGTAGTTAAGGTGATTTTTTTGGGTTTTTATAAAATATATAAATTTTTGGTGAATAGTGAAATATGATAATTTATGATAAAAACTAAATACACGAATTATGGAGTCATAAATGATCTATGGTTTATGTAAGATAAAAATATCAAACTATCCTTCATTTTTTTAATATATTTAGTGGTAAGGTTCAAAATATTAATAGACTTGAGCCAAAATAATAAAATAATGAATAAAATAATGAGAAAACACCCATATCCTCCCCTATAAATGCCACCCCTCATCACATATTCTTCTCAAAACTTTCAAGATTTGTGCCTTGTCCAAATTCAGCCCAATAATCTTCAAAATGACGTCCGAAACTTCCAATATCCCTTTTTATTATCAAAATACCGAACCCTTCTCCCTAAAGAGGTTCTCAAGAAAGATAGATTCAAGAGGTAAACTCATCTTTCTTTTTCTTTTATTTTCCTTTAAATTTCATTTCTTTTCTTATTCTATACCCAGCTCACCTTTTCCAAGTTGCATGATCAGTCCATTATATTTTATATAATTAATTTTCTCTATTTAAATTTATGTTCCATCATCAAACCTCTTCTCGTCTTCCTTTTATTCTAAAAATGAAAACATCATTCATGATGTATTGATTTACCAATATCATGGATGATGAATTTCAATTTTTACTTAACTGCATTCAAGGATAGACATAGAACTATTTAATGTTTGAAAAAATATTTTAAATTTTATTTTATAAATTTTTTTATTTTATGGAACTAACATATATTCACAAAAATAAATAACTAAACAAAACTAGTTTGTGATAATCGAAAAATCATCGTAATAATCTAAATGATTATCAGTAATTACTTATTAAGTGATTAATCTTCATAAAATATAACCAAATGATATATAAAAACTTTTAAACTTTTTTATGATCATTTATAACAATTAATTTCAATTTTTTATAATTATTCCAATTTTACATGAACTTCCATAATCATATACAAGCGAACCGATCATGAAAACCAAGAAAATGAACACTCCTAAATGATGAAATTGAAACATGTAACTCATCTAAAAGACTAAAAATTAACTTAATAAAACAATAATTAATAAAATTAATTTATAAAATAATATATATTTTTTAATTAATAAATTTAATTTGATTGTACTAGATATTAAATTGAAGAAATAATTCAGACATAAGGTAAGGGGATTCTCAAACCCAAATCCATTTCCTTGGGGTTTCCCTATTTCACACAAATTTAAGTTTTTATATTCATTTAATGATCCTTAAATATTATTTATTTATGAAACCTTTTCCTTTTCTAGGATATAAATGTTATATACTTGAGTTTATGATAATAATAATATTTCCAAAAGAACTCTTATTTCTAAAAATACACATTTTACTTCTCTTAAGATTGTTTCTTATTCACATGAGATTGATGATTCTTACAACAAAAATGTTATTACATATTTATCTTGGGAATACCAAAGTTTATTCATGATTTTTTTTTAAAATGAAATCCATTCCTTTCCATGTGTTATTTAATGTCCAAGATTGATATATGTTTTATGTCAGATGTATGATAATGTAAATGTTATAATGTGATGGGTGCACCTGGAATTATATAGAGCATGTAAATGTTATTATGTGATGGTTGCAACCAGATTAATATAGCACTCCAATGAATTTGTTAATGTGATGTATCTCATGAGATAAATTGAAATATGTGTGATCATGACCCTAGATTTTTTCAAAACTATGTGTGGTATTTGACCACTAAGACGTGATGCTTCATTTTTATTAATATCCACATTCCATGCGTTTATATAATTATTATTTTATTAATTATGATGATGATTTTGTGATTATTATTATTCTCACCCCATTTTATATTTTTAAGTGTTCTTATCTATCCTTTTATTGGGATTTTAGCTCACCCGTTCTTGATTTATATCCTTAGGTGATTACATGTACTAAGAAGAACACGAGTTCCAATATAAATCTAGAAAATAAGAAATTAAAATAAATGTTGATGTTTTATTATGTAAAAATTATGTATGGTCCTAATTTTTCCAATAAACTAATCCTTTGGATCCTTGATTTTCAACACTATTATGTTTATCTTTAAAATCATGTAATGTCTATGTAAGAAAAATAAGGGTATCTATATCCATGGTATTCATTATTTTATAGAATTGGGAACATTATTAGATATTTTGAGGCTACACCCTTATTTACTATAACCACTCATATTTAAATATCCATAGATATTTTATAAAAATACCAAATCAATTAGATATGAATATTTTTTTAAAATTTTATGTAATTTTCATCCACTCAACACTACCCCCCTTAACATCGACATTTTCTCTATATCATAAATTAAAATACTGTACTAATAATATATAGAAATATTATAGTTAGCGTTTGCCTTAGTGGTAAAGAAACCTCATAATACTACAAGAGTTTGTGGGTTCAAAAACCCATTGGCCATAGGGAACTATAGTAGTACTATATAAGCTTCAGAAATGTAGAACCTATGACACTATAACGATGGTGGGTACTATAGTAGGAATTTTAGCGGTAAAAAAACTATAGCAAGAACTATAATAGCCTAGGTACTATATTGGTAATATTCACTGGTTGGGATTCGGGTCAAAATGTGGTCGTTCTGGGCCATGTAATGGGATTTCATTCCCATTGGGCCTATGGTCCATGTATTTAATAAATTAGGCTTGATGGGTGGGATATCACTTGGGGGCCTAAGGCTTGCCTTTCTGACCAGTGGGTGTGTTGTGCATGTGTTTCATGTAATTTTACCTCCAAATACCTAATATATATATATATATATATATGTATATGGACTTATATCCAAACCATTGATATTACCAACAAAAGGACAACATATTTTCCTTTTTCTAATAACAATCATCCCAACATTAGTTGGTTACTATTTTAAACTATTTTATTCTTCATTTGAGCTTCATTTTTGGAATGAGTTTTCTAATAATTTCTCACATCCATCTCCAATGTAATGGTGGGTTTCTCATAATTTTTATCTATCCATATGTGTCCATATTATATAATATAACCTATATTATTCATTAAATCAATATTAGTAAAAAAAATTCTAGATTATGAGTTACCAATATTTTCCTTAAGCCTATGTTATATATATATCTAGATAATTCAAAGCACATCTTGTTAAAAGATAAAGGTTTTTTAGTAATTATATCATGCTAATAAATCTTCATTGAAAAAACACTTCTACAATAAAATTTTATTGATTTATCTTAAACCACTTTCAAATTTTTCTATTTGAATTCATGATATATACAATTGATGTTAATTTTTTTTATCATTATCAAATGAATTTATTTTATCTTTACTCTATTTTCCAGTCATTTTAAACTGACTTTCATACTCTTCATATATATTATTCTTCACTTTCAAGGAATTTTTAGAATCATTTATCTTTCCATCTATGATATCCAATAGAGTGTTTATGACATCAATGATAGCTCCTTATTTTTTACTTTGGTGGATGGATATCTTACTCAAGTTCCTTTTTAAAATTATCTTTCTCTTAAACTACATTAAGAAATTCCATCTAAAATCTAGAGGATATTTCTTCAATATCCATATCTCAAACATTTTAGCCTCAATATTTTAGTGAGATTGAATACATCAATTTTTTTAGTTCTTCCTCCTTCCATTCAGAATCTCCTTAAATTTGAGTAATATCCTTCTAAAAATCATTAACATATCCATATATAAGAGAAAAAAATTCTTTAGAAAAATTATGTAGGGTTTTCTTAAAAATGAATCACCTTATTATTCATTTGGAATATGATGTCCCACACTAATTATAAGTTAATCCAAAGAAAAATATTGAAGAAAATAAATTTAGTCATCTTCATATAAAAACAATAAAACTCCTAAGGTAATTTTTCCCTATCTTTATACTAGTGGATAATCCCTCTAGATCTTCTTTATCCATGCTAGATATAATTTATCTATGATTACGAAATATGGAAGTTGGGGTTTATTCCACTTTTTTAATGAGGGGTTCCATAATTAATTTTTATATATATATATATATATATATTCTCATCCTATATTCCATTGATAAAATCAAATATGAATGTGAAAACATTAACATGAATCTTTTAAATATGATCATTTATCCGAGATTAAAAATCATCAAATGATTCAATAATCATATACTCTTCACAAACTTCATTAAATGATGAATCCACATTTCTGATAGATGTAATCTTCCAAATTGTATTTCCTTATTTAATATTCTTATTATTGAAAGTAATAGAATAAATATCATCCATAATTTCATTGAAAGGGAATTGGAAGACATCATTAAATATATACTCCATAATTCTTTAATTATACAAAATATCAAAACTGGGACCCTTAAAAAAAATAAGGATAAATCAAAGGTTGAAGCTTGTTCTTTGATACCAATTATTTATCATAATAGAATCATCGTAGTCACACTATGATGGGATAGATGAATCAATGTGACTATATTTTAAAAATTAAAACAATTCATTTTAGCTCTATATTATTAGGGTAAATGGATTCCAACATCTAAACTCACAACAAGCCTATATCCATATAAGATAGATATAAATATTAAATAAAAGAATACATATATATTTATAAGTATTTATCCCACACACACATGGCTGATTATTATTATCATTAATTATCCAAGGGTAAAGGAATGGAGTTGAACCCTTTACAATAATAGAACCAACCATATTATTAAGAGCCAACCAATTTAATAATATACAACTTGTAGTTTCATAAGAAATACATTTTAAAAATGATAAGGACACTATATATCTACTTGAAGAATGATTAGTGTTTAAAGTACATGTAACACCATGAGATCATAGAATATATTTCTCTTTACAAAATTCATTGTGTTAGATAGCTTGTAATGGACAAAACACAAATATTTAGTGAATAATGCCTTATTAAAAATATAAAATGAAATAAATTAATAGATAAATAAAGAAAATTGATAAAATAAATGATTTTTAAAATGGGTCAAATTCATTTTTGACAACACCATTGACTCTAAGGAGACTTTTTTGATTTTTTTTGAATTACACATTTTCATTAAATTTATTGATTTTAGGGAATGAAATTAATGAAAATTATTGATAAAATAGAAGTGATAATTAATAAAATTAATTAAGTACAAATTTTAAATAGTTAAGCATGGTATGGAATATTAATTTAAAATTCTTGGATATACCAAAATTTTTTGTTTATAAACATTTTTTTATTCATATATGTTTTTAGGATAAAATTTCTATTATTTTTATTATTAAAATTACAGAATTTTATTTTCTATAGATTTATTAAAATTAATGATCATCAATACATTTTTAATCAATTGGTCAGAAATATATGAATGATATTTATGAAATTTATAAATATTATATTCAATAAAATAAATTAACATTCATATAATGGTTGTTACTAGGCATGTAATGAGAGTAAAAATAGTTTTTTTCTTAATAATAACTTTTTTATAAAAAACATATTTTCCCATTTTGTAGGAGAATATTTGAATTCAATTATAACCACTATATGAATTTGATCATGTAAAATTGATTCCATATATAGAGTCAAAATAATTAATATTATGTAATAATATCAACTTAATTTTTAGTCATAATGAATTGTTACCATGGTAAAAAAAATACACCAAGGAAAGGGTGAAAATGGATAATGAGGATGATAAACTAAGAGGTATGGATTATGTTATGAATAAAAATTTAATTATTCTAAATTTTTGATTGTATTTCAACATTAAATTATCCTATCTTTGAAAAATTGGATATTTACTTTATCTTTACCAAGAAAATCTATTCATATTGTTTTAAATTTATATGTAT
Source organism: Viscum album (assembly GCA_963277665.1). Classification (NCBI taxonomy): domain Eukaryota; kingdom Viridiplantae; phylum Streptophyta; class Magnoliopsida; order Santalales; family Viscaceae; genus Viscum; species Viscum album. The sequence continues at coordinate 1,080,016,996 of OY728134.1, read as the reverse complement.
TTACAATGGTTTCACTCATCTCATTTATAAATAGGAACCAAATCATATTAATTGTTAAAAAAATTATCATGGACAATACATACTCTAATATATTCAATACTTTTGTCCCTACACCCAAGATGTCTTCATTTCCCTAAAGGAACATACTTCAATTTTCATCACCGCCTCACATGGGTGATTATATTTATGGAGTTAATGAATATATGTATGGTATTTATGATATAATTATGATTATATAATGATAAAATAATATCTACCTTTCATTAATTTTTCCAATTATAAAATGAAAAAATTATTCTTGTGTATGTATGAACTACCACCTATATGAATGATGTATTTAAATTTTTATCACTACCATTAATATATGATTATAAAAGTTTATATAATGAACATGTAACACACCATCCCTAGAAGATTGAATTAAGTGAATTAATTTATTAAATTGGAATGATTACATTCAATTAAATCCTAAAAGACAGATCAATTTAGCAATCTTAGAAGACTAGATTACATTCTTGATACCCATAATACATTGGGAAAATAAATTAAAACATGATACATAATAAAATGATATAAACTGCATCATTGAAAGATTATTCAATGTTTTATTCTTTATAACCTAGATAATGGAATGATAAGAAAGGGGTGATCTTAGATGCTCAGTATGGGTAAGCAGTACAAAAAATGTTATAAAAAAGATAAACATTAGGCACTGTGAATAACTAAAAACACATGCCTTTAAAAATATACTTGATTATAATATGGAAGGAATGAAATGTGATTAAATAATGCCATAATAAAACATAAACATGGATATTATACTAATAAAATAATCACATAGACTATCAATTAATAGTTTCATAATGAGGGAATGCATAATGAAATAAATCATAATCCTATCACTGAGGCCTCAACCAAGGCTTCTGAAAATACCGGGGTAAAGCCTCGGCCAATACGCAATTCTGTTTTGTCTCATGATACATATTGATTCATCAAGGGGATATAGTGGGCCCCAACTATCACATACTAAGTCCAATACATTCCTTATATGAAAAAGTTGATACATAGATAATATAAACATTCATATTGAAAAACTTTAATAGGATATTTGAATACTTTAACTATAACCCATGAATAGAATCAAATTAGAAAACCCACTATCAAACTGATAATAAACTATTCATATGGTATATAATATCATAAGAGGTAAACCTCAATTAATTAAAATATTCAACAAGGATATTGACATGTTTAAAGATACTTTTAAATGATACCATTAAAAATTTATTGAGGAAATATTCTTTAAACATACCAAACTGACCCATACCACTTTGAAACATTCAAATCAAAATCCCATAGAATATCCTGAAAATAAGGATACTCTTGATATGATATATAAAATGGTAGTATATACACCACATACAAGTAATAAGTGGTGATAACTCCATATATCTCACAAAAGTAAAATTGAGAGGAGAAAAATCAGTTTTACTTTGTAAAGAAGAGTTCTTTTGGAAAAACATTTGTATTTTTCATAAAACCATAACATAAAACTTTATATCCCAAAAAATAAAATTTAAGGAAACTGAAATTATATTTAATGAATAAATGATGTCCCACTAAAGTTATATTAATTAAATAATAGTTTTTAAGATGCTTTATAATTAAAACATTTTAGTGCGGTTTAAGGAAAATATTAAAGAGATTTTAAAGATGATATACATTGTTTGTTTTCATAAAACCAGAAATTAACCATGATAGTTTTTCATAATTAAATGTTTGATTTTATAAAACAAATTATGGCTTAAAATAGAATACATAGTTCTCTTAAAAATGGGTAAGAATTCAGGATATGCTTTTGAACCAGGCTTGTTTTTCGGGAAGAATAGAGAAGGGAACCATTTTAAAATATATATATCCCCATAAAATTAGGATGATATGATCTAGGTATTAGATTATAATAAATATAAAAATTATTTATAATAAATATAATAAATAAATAATAATTACATTTGAGTAGTGGTAGAGAAAGAGTAACCTGAAAGATAAAACGAGGGTTTAGGTAGAATCCTTTACCAGTTTGTAATCAATCAAATCATATAACCCAAAATTAATAATCATAAAATTATACATTTAATACCATTAAAATAAATAGATTCGTGATATGTTACATAAATGGGGATCATACATACACTATACAAAAGTAATATTGGTGAATAAGGAATATCCCATAAATATGGAAGTGAGATGAGAAAAACCTTACCTTATGTCCGAATGTGTTCTGCACTTGACCTTAAGGCCCTAGAATATGAAATTATACAAATTAATAATTTAATTGAGAACCTATTAGACATTTATTTGGTTTATTATAAATTTATTATGTTTATTTATGTCCTTTTTATTAGTTATAAGATACAATTTTATCGATCAGGATTATTCGTTTCCTTGGTTTTCATGATCGGTATACTAGTATATGAGTACGGAAGTTCATGTGGAATGGGTATAATTCTATAGAATTGAATATATATGATATTAATGAAAAAATAAGTTCAATTAGTATTATTTATAATTATTTTTCATATATTTTAATGAATCATTAGATAACTTGTTAATGATAATCGTTTAGCTTAAATTTAGTGGTTATCGATCACAATGAACTAGTTTCGTTATATTATTTAATATAATGGATATAAAATGGTTCTAGAACCTTATATAAGATACAATTCATATTTTAAAATATTTTTCAACCATAAAAAATGTTTCATGAAAATATATTAATGATAAATTGAAGAACGAAGGATCCACTTCCATGATGGTTGTAAATCAGCACCTCCTGGGTGATGTTTCATTTTATTTAAAGTAAAAGAGAGAGATCAAAGATATTTATGATGAATATTACATTAAAATGATATAATTATAGTATATATATTATACTTGACTTATCATGATCATTTTTACATAATAGGTGGGGAGATAATAATAAATAATGAACTTGAAAAGATAGTAAAACGAAAAGGAAGATGATTTTACCTCTTGAATACTCTTCCTTGATAATCTCCTTATTGCGATTGATTTTTGAAATTTGATGAGACAAAGAGATTATATATGTGGATGAGGATCTTGGGAGGATGATTGGGAATAAATCTTACAAGGCTTAAATCATGGAAGTTGTGAGGAAATTAGTGGGTGAGGGGTGGTTTTTATAGTGGAGGAGAGGGGCAATTTCTCATTATTTTATTCATTACTTTATTATTTTGCTCAAGATAAGACATAGTATTGATTATTTTTACTAAATATAGTTAATAAATAATTTTAGTTCTAACTAATTCTTTCTTAAATCATTAATGTCTCAAGGAATTGTGTATTTATCTTATAATGTATTTATACTGTAAATTACTGCATTTTACTATTCACAAAAATTCAAGTATTTTAGAAAAATCCCAAAAATTCAGAAAAATAATTTTTCAACACGTAGAATCCAAAAATGAACTCCATTATATCAAAAGAATTTTTTATATATATAAAATTTAATTTTTAAATAAAATCATTATTTACTTGAAAAATATAGATTTTAAATTTAAAAATGATTTTATAACATTCTTAAAATTTAACTAAGCTCTCAAACAATTATCCTACAATCATAAAACAACAATATATTAATATATTTATATGTTTCATGGAAATAAATTTTATTTTTAATGATTCAAATAATTATAAAATTATAAATAAACCCTTATGTTTTATAAAAAATACTAATACTTAATTAATAATTTCTAAAAAATTTATTTACATATACTATAATATAATTATATAATTCTTTAATTTATAAGATTAATAAATTTTATTAATACACTCATGGTTGAGTTTACAATTCATTTGGTGGATTTACTGTTCATAAGGGTCATATTACTATTCATAAGGGCACATTATTATTCCAACGGGTGAAATTACTATTCACTATAAAAATTAAGTTCATCCAATAAAAATATAAATATCTTACTAATAACAACCGCGTATGTCTGATTTTTGAAATTAAATTTACAAAAGCGGCCAAATTATGTTTAATTCTAGTCCCTTAAGTGTGGTAAGTAGGCGGGTAAAATAACATTCAAAAGTTCAATAAGTTTTTATATATGATTTTAATATAAATTAATTATTCCAATGATCTTCATTGGATTAATATATTTATAATTGATATATTGTGACATTAGGAATACATTTAAAATATAATAATTATTTGAACTAAAAAATAAGTTTTTTAACTATAATGCCATAATTTTCACTATTAATCAAAAATGAAACTTCTCAGAAAAATTTTCAATATTCACCTCAAATTAATTTTGACATTCAAAATTCAAAAAAGATGTTTATTTTACTAAAAAAATATATTTCATTATAAATATGTTTCATTTATGTGTAACCATTACTAATAAAATTTAACATCATTTAATACTATTCATATTAATGTGTTTAACAATTATCTTGTTTAAATAATTATAAAAAAGTGTTGTTTTTAAGAGACTCAGTATTGCATGAATTACATTCTATATTAGATTTATTTATAATCCATTGGAGTGCTACATTGTTCCCTCCTTCCATAAATTGTTTCCCCACAATTTGAAATTACACTTCGAATGTTAAAGGTTAATACTAGAAAATTCCCTTGTGGGGAACCCATATTTGAAATAGGGTTCCTAAAATATTCTCTTTAAAAGATGTTAAGGGAAATGTATAGGTTACCACAAAACTATGCATTTTAATATACTAACATTAGTTTTAAGTGAAACTATATACATTTAAGAATAATCTAACCATCATGTTATGATGGATAGTGATAAAGAGCATGGCCATTAGAAAGTTAATCATCACAAAACCATAAATCTTGTGATCAGTTAAAATAACATTGATCTCTTTGTATGTACAGTTAATGGATAACACTTTTGTTTCAAGACCCTTTACCTAAAGATTTGAAATTATTTCACTCTATAATAATGTAAGGAAATATGAGTACTTGATACATTTCTATAAACACAATAATATCCTTCAGTTGTTCCTTTAACTACTCTTACTTCATTTCATGGAACAAGTTGTCTCATTGGGTAAAATAATCTCTCAAACCTTGGTCCAAATATCAAATTCATCCATTTCATAAATGGTAAAAGTTTCCAAAATATCATGATCCAACACTTTATAATGAAGGTAAATAAATTTCAATAATGAAATTATTAAACAACATGAAGTTTCTCTTAATCATCACTTACAAAAATGTGAGTACATTCTCCTTGTATTCTATTGAAGAATGTAAGTAAACTGAAATAATATAATAAATTATTGAAAATTTTCATTCTTCATTATTACTTATGTAAAATATAGGAATTTGGATATACTCTTTATGTCTAAAACATTGTTGAATCTACCTCTTAATTAATAGTCCGTTATTTAGATCCAATAAAATAAGTTCTATCCTATTTAGATTATCCAAATCAATCATCTTGTTATTCTTAAATTGATATCTCAGTATTAGAAACATATTAGGGACCGTATTTACCTCAACCATATATTTTTTTCCAAATGTTTAACTTTCTGTTGAGTCATTTTTCATGGTACCATTCAACATACGACCTCAAATCCTTAATGAAATTATACTGTAGTACAATCCTTATATATCTCCTAATTATTATAAAAAGAATATCATAAAATATTTCATGAATCCAAAAAAACAAATACATTAATTAAAATACTTCAACTATAGTAACATAATTATATTGACCATGATCCCATTACTTTTTCAGAGCTATATTTCCTTGATGCCCGATACATTCATTTTCATTGTAATCCATATCCTTACAGTTGAAGCATTAAATATTGGAAAAAAAATTCATTCGCTTGAAATTATGATCATAGTGGACTTTTCTCCACATTTAAAGAAAACTATATTCCTCTTAAATATATACCAAGATATTTCCTTCGAAAATTATCACATACGGGAAAATACTTCTTTCAATTCTTCACATTATCTATCTTTTTCTGAGTTGTCCTCTTCTTATCTTTCTTCCTTCCAAATCCATAATATTTAGAAAAATCATTCTCTTTCTTTTTAGGACACGATATTATCTCCCAATATTATAGAATGTTTTAGATACTATTTACCTTTGAAATATTGTCTTAAACCCATCAATGAAGTGATATTTCTTACTATTTTGATTATATGCATTGATGAAATTCCCATTCATTTCATTATGAACAATTTTAAAATAATTTAATACAATATATTAGACCATAACATTATGAAACATAATTTATAATCCCAATACTAGTGAAATAATTATCATAAATTGAAACATTTATGTATACCTAATCTCAGAATCATAAACATGTTTTATTTGAGGACATGTTTCCATTTAAATCCTTCATAATGGTTTGTAAAGTACATGTGAATTATCCTAAGCATATCCTCCAGGAGTGTCAAACTGGGTGTTCAGTAAGGCTTGTTTTCATGTACCAGGTAACCTCATGTCAGGCATGAGACACCTTATGATATTTTTTTACCCCTAGTTAAATCTATTCAATAACAAAATCCACTTGTAGTATCTAGATAGTAATGTATTTCTAAGAATACCTATATAATCTCTATCTTACCAAAATTATAATATCTTCTTCTATACTTGTCCTAAAATTAAATCTTAGGGATATGTTAAATAATCTATGTTTTTTAAATATAGTTTCCAAGGTTGCTACAAAAAATCCCTTTGATACAAACTATAACACCCAAGACCCAGAAGCCTAGAGTCAGTGCATTAATTTATTACATTAGAATGATTACAAGGAATTAAATCCCGAAGGACCTATCAGTTTAGTAGTATTTGAAGACTATATTACATTCATGATACCCATAATACATTGGGAAAAGAAATGAAATCTTGATACATAATAAAATTAAATAAACTTCATCCTTGAAATCATATTCAATGTTTTATTATTCATAACCTCGAGAGTAAACATAAGAAAGCGGTGAGCTCAGATTCACAGTAAGGGAAATTAATACAACAAATTTTATCAAAAACATAAACAGTAGGCATGGTAAATAACTAAAAACACAATCCATTAAAAATATACATGATCATAATATGGAAGGAATGAAATCTGATTAAATAATTCCATAATAAAACATAACCATGGATATTCTAATATCTGAATTATCACATGGACTATCAATTAATAGTTTCATAAGGAGGGAATTCATAATATGGGACATCATATACACACCATTAAGGCCTCAGGCAAGACTTCTGAAAATACTAGACTAAGGCCTCAGTGAATACCCAATTCTATTTTGTCTCATGAGGCCTATAGATGCATCGAGGAGATATAGTAGGCCTCACCCATCAAATATAATGTCCAATAAATTCCTCATATGAAAAGGGTGTTACATAGAAAACATAACATTCATATTTAAAAATTAGCACACGAAATGTGAATACTTTAATTATAACCCATAAATGGAATAAAATTAGTACATCTAAAGTCAATATAACCATAAAATAATAATATGGTAGATGATATCATAATATATAAACCTCAATTAGGTACATTATTCAACAAGTATGTTGACATAGATAATTATTATTTTAAATGATACCATTGAAAATTTCAGGTGGAAATATTATTTAAACATTCCCAAGTGTCCCATATCACTTTGAAACATTCAAATCATAATACCTTATAATATCATGAAAATAAGGAGACTCTTGATATTATATATAAAATTATAGTACATACACCAAATACAAGTAATAAGTGGTGATCAAATCATATATCTCACAGAAGTAAAAGTGAGATGAGAAAAATCCTTTTTAATTTGGAAAGAAGAGTTCTTTTAAAAAAACTTTTTTTATCATAAAATCATATGGTAAACATGTATATCCCAAAAAATAAAATTTTAGGATATTGAAATTATATTTTAAGAATAAATTATGTCCCACTGAAGAGAAATCATGTAAATTAAAGTTTTTAAGATGCTTTATAAATAAAACATTTTAGTATCGTTTAAGGAAAATATTAAAGATATTTTAAAGATGAATGGATTGGTTTGTTTTAATAAAATCAGAAATGAACCAATATATTTTTTCATTATAAAATTTTTTATTTTAAAAAAATAATTATGGCATAAAAAATATTACATAGTGCACTTTAAAATGGGTAAGAATTTGGGAAATTCCCTTGAATATGGATTATTTATCGAGAAGAATTGAGAACAGAACCACTTTAAAATATGTATATCCACTTCAAATAAGAAGGATATGATATGTATATATAATTTTGAGACATATACATAGAATTTTTAATAAATATAACAATAAATAATCATTATATCTGAGTAATGGTAGAGAAAGAGAAACCCGACGAAAAAACATGGGTTCAGGTAGAATCCTTTACCAATTTGTAATCAATTGAGTCATATGCCAAAAAATTAATAATAAAAAATGATAAAATTAATAACATGAAAATAAATATATTCATGATATGTTACAACAATGGATTGTATACATACACCATACAAAATGAATAGTTCTGAATAAGGAATATCTCACAAAACTGGTAGTGAGATGAGAAATATTTTACCTTATGTTCGAATGTGTGCAACATTTGACCTTAGGGTCATAGAATATAGAATTAGAATAATTAATAATTTAATTAATAACATATTATATATGTATTTATTTTATTATAAATTAATTTAGTTCATTTATGTACTTTTTGATGAGTTATAAAATACAATTTTATCACTCGGGATCATTCGTTTCCTTAGTATTCACGATCGATAAACTTGTATATGAGTATGGAAGTTCATGTGGAGTGGGTATAATTACAAGGAATTGAATTTATTTGATATTAATGAACAACCATAAGTGTAATTATTATTATGTATTATTATTTTTCCATATATGAGGATGAATAATTAGATAACATGGTAATGATAATCATTTATCTAAAATTTAGCAGTTTTTGATCACAATGAACTTGCTTTGTTTTTTAATTAATATAATGTATATAAAATGGTTCAAGAACATTATATAAGATATAATTATTATTTTATAATCCTTTTCAAAAATAAAAATGGTTTTATGACCAGACTTGTAAGATAAATTGAATAATGGAGGTTTGTCGTCTGTGAAGGTTGTAAATCGGCACCTCCCTGATGATGATTTCATTTTTTAAATAAGAGGGTGATTAAGGATATTGATGATGGATATTACATTAAAATGATATAATTAAAGTATATATATGATAATATATCTATCATGATCATTTAGACAGAGGAGTTGAGGAGATAATAATAAAATAAAGAACTTGAAAAGAAAATAAAAGAAAAAGGAAGAGGATTTTACCTCTTGAATACTCCTCCTTGAGAATCTCTTTAAAGGGATTGATTTTAATATTTTTATATGACCAAGAGATTATTTATGTGGGGGAGAAGCTTAGGAATATTATTGGGAAGATATTTTACAATTCTCAACACTTGGAAGGTGTGAGGATAAGAGGGGGTGATGGGTGGTTTTTATAGTGGAGGAGAGGGGTAATTTCTCAATATTTTATTATTTTTCTCAGGACAAGCAATATTATTGATTATTGTGACTATATATGAAAATAGATAATGTGATTTATAACTAATGGTTTCTAAAATCATTCCTAAATTAATTAATAGTGTACTTATCTTATAATATATATATACTGTAAATTACTATATTTTATAATTCACCAAAAATTCAAGTATTTTAATAAAATCCATAAAATTCACCCTAAATGTTATTCTAAATATAGTATAAAAAAATTAACTCATTTTTACAAAAATAATTTTCTTAATATATAATATTTATTTTTCAAATACAATCACTATTTACTCAAAAAATACAGATTTTAAATTTAAAATTGATTTTATAACATTCTGAAAATTTAACCAAGGCCATATAAAATTATCCTATAATAATAAAACAAAAAAAATATTAATATATTTTTCTATTTTATGAAAATATATTTTCTTTTATAAGATTAAATTAATTATAAAATTATAAATAAACATTTATGTTTTATAAAAATACTAATACATAATTTATAATTTATAAAACATTTTTTTCTTATAAATTGAAATAATTTTACCATAAATTTATTTATAAGGTGACTAAATTTTATTTATACACTCAGGGGCAAGGTTACTATTCATTTAGGTGATTTACTATTTAAAAAGCTCATATTAATATTTATAATGGTACATTAATATTCAAAAGAGCGAAGTTACTATTCGCCAAAAAATTAATTTTACCCTATCAAACTCTGAAAATATTACTGATCACAACCATGTATGTACATTTATTGAAATTCAACTCAAAAAAGAATCCAAATTCTGTTTAATTCTAATCCCATAAGTGTGGTAAGAAGGTGGGTAATAAAATGATCAAAAGTTCTGTAAGCTTTTATATCTATTTTTAATATAAATGAATGATTCCAATGATCTAAATTAGATTAATATATTTATAATTGATATATTTTTACATTAGTAATCAGTATAAATTATAATAATTATTTAAAATAAAAACACTTTTTAATTATAATGCAGTAATTTTCACTATTCATCAAAAATGAAACTTCTCAGAAAAATACTAACAATTCACCCCAATTAATTTTGGCATTATAAATTAAAAAACAATGATTATTTTAAGGAAAAATATATTTAATTATAAATATTATTCATTTAAGTGAAACCATTGATAACAAAATTTAATAGTCTTTATTACTATTCATATAAACGTGTTAAATAACTATCTTGTTTAAATAATAATAAAAAAGATTTGTTTCACATAGACTAAGTGTTGCATGAATTACATTCTATATTAAATTTATTTTTAAATACTTAGGGTGCTACAAAATAAATATGATATTTATTACTTGATTTATTTTCTATATTTTATGAAATAATTACCAAGGTGAAATGAGTGAAATTTTTAAACTAAAACAATCTTAGAAAATGGAACATTTAATAAAAAAACATTGGTTTTATTATAGAATTTTTAAACTAGTATGTAATAATAAATTATATATAAATGGTATATAATAATATAAGTATGAATATGGTTATGTTATAAAATAATAATTAATCTAAATTATTATATATGAGGTTAGAGTGCGTACCAATAAAATAGGGACTTGAGGTATGGGTTTATGATATTATATTTAATTTTATCAGGATAATTTTTGTTTCAGTTTCTATTACAAGAAATTTTAATTTCATTCACTTAAAAATGAACATATCTTCCTCTCCTCAAGTTATTTATATGGTTTTCATGTATTCTTTGATGATTAAAAAGAACTGCAAAATGATTTTTGTGAAAATTTGATCTTATTTATTATTTTAGGTGAGAAATATTTTTCATTAATCTCCATATTCATTGAAATGTTTAAATAATTTTATTTTCTATTCCCTAATTACTCTTTAAATCTATTTTTTTCTATATTTTACATTCTTTCAATGTTTTAGAGAGTAATATTTATAACGATTTCTATATAGATTATATTTTAGTTTTTACAAATGTGTGAAAAAAATATTCTTTATCTTTATCGAATGAATAGATTTTTCAAAAATAATAAATTTTTTTAAGATTCATTTACAAGTTTTAATTACTTAAAAAAAATTCTCATTTTTTAGAAATTTTTAATTTTTAAAACATATAAAAAAGGAGGTTTTAAATTGTTTTTCAATCTATATTTATAATTCCTTAGTGAATGTATTATCAATATTCATAAAAATTATTTAAGGAATATTATTATTTACCAAGGATTTTATCTAATGATATCATCTAATTGCATTCTCTATATAGATTATAATGATGATATTTTAATGATGGTTTTATGAAACCTATTTATTTACCATGAGTTAATTTGGATCTGATGATATCAAGATTGATTTTATGATCTTGAGGAAAACATATATGTGGTTCTAATTATAATAATGGTGGTCCTGGAATTATATATATCTCTAATTAATTGGGTAAATATTAATATCTCTTGATAGAGTATGAAAGGGGATGGGGAGGTGAACCCAATCCACTATGGGGTTCTGTCCCATATTTTAGTCTTGGAAGTGATCCTTGAATAGGGAAATGATTTTATATACATATTTGTATTCTAAAAACATATATAGCATGCTTATGATATACTCTCATGGATCATGATTTATTGTTGATGATTCTGCACTCTTATGAATCATGTCTTTTTTCAAGACAAATCTTTATTCCACGACTCATGTTTTATGATCTATGACTAGTTGGGTATATTTTTTTATGTTATAGTCATTTTCTACACCATTATGAATATTTTATGATCACTTGAGATCATTGATTGACAACTCTCATGTTTAACCTTACTGATCATCTGATTCCACCTTTTTTTATATTTTTATTTTTCCCATGATATGATGAAAGGTATTGAGTAGGATATACCAAAGAAGGTTACTTTAGGGGAACAAATTCTTGAGAGATATTAAATATCTTTCATTAAATAAGATGATTATGTATCAAGTCACCAAATACACTAAGAATTTATAGTTTTAGGGCATGATTTATTGTATAATATATAATTTTTTAATATAAAATTATGGAATATGTATGAAAGTTAGGCTCAGGTCACCTGTGTTGGAATAATATTAGGTTATATTTATTTTTTATATTATGTTGTGAATAGTATGAAGAATAAACTTACAACAAACTATAATAAAAATTTAATTTAGGATTAACCTAATGGTCATAGGTTGATAAGAAGTTTCATAATTTAATATATCTTAGGATTGATTTAACTTATGATAGGATTTATTTCTTTTATTATTACTACACGATGCTCATGCTAACGATTTTTTTAGAAAGGGATGAAATACCAAATAATGAAGTTAAGGTGGTGGAAATTATGATCAATATTAAAAATATCTTTTTTTGATCCTAGTTATATCCATTCCTTAAAAAGTTTTAAATGTCTCTATGACTATTAAATTGTAAAATAAATTATTATATGTTGGATTATTAGTGAAACATTATAATAGTCTTATGATCACATCTTATGTATATTGATCCTATTTTATAGATTTATGTGGAAATATGATTCCTGAAATTTTTTTTATTCTCCATTAAGTTGAATTTTATGCGATTTTTGGGAATAGAATGGTTCTCTATATAGATATCTCATGGAAATTTTTTAGGAAGGGAAGTCATGTTTGATATTCCAAATCAACCTATAATCATCTATCCATGTGAGGATAAACATGAACTTCTAATAGAAATTACTACCAGTATCTAGATCTTAATAACTATTTTTGAGGGGTACTTATCTAAAATATTTTGGGGGGAAACTCAATATTTAAGACATTCATATTTCTCAAGAATATAATAATGTATTTCCTAGATAGTTTCTTGATATTCCCTCAAACTGTGAAGTTCATTTTCCAATATAAATCATACCTAGTGCTACAATTATTATGAATATTCCTTATAGTTTACCCCGATTGTGTTATAAGAACTTAATTACAACTATATGAGAATATGAATAAGGTATTCCTTCATCTCTGTGTTTCTATAGGGGGTTCACAGGTTCTTTCAGTTAAGTATAATTATAGGTCCTTGCATCTCGATATTTATTATCATGAACTTATGAAGACCATGATAAAAAATAGTTATCATCTACCACATATTCATATTTTGTTAGATAATTGGTAAGGATCTCAATAATTTTCAAATACTTAAATTTCATTTGGATGTAAATAGATAATGGTAAAAAATAGAATACATACCCAAGAAATCCTTTCATACAAGGTATGGATACCATGAATTTATATTTATTCCATTTGGACTTACTAATTCCCTCGTTATCATTATAGAAAAAAATAAATAGATTCTTTAGAGGTTACCATGATCAATTTTTTGAAGTATTTATAGATGATATTATTATATATTATAAGAAAAATAAAGAGTATGAAGATAAATTAGGGTTCATTTTGAATACCTTGATAAATGAGTAGTTGTATTCCAAATTTATAAATTGTGAATTTTACCTATTGAATATATCACTCATGGATTATGTAAATATATGTGAGGTAATATTGATGGATCCATTATGGATATATGTAATTGAACATTTCAAATACCGAACATGGTGACTAAGATCCATAGTTTTCTTGTATTGTTCGGATATTAATAATGCTTTGTGGTAAATATTTCATTGATATAAAATATAATAACAAAGTTGACATGGATGGTAGTAAAGTGTATTTAGATTAATAAATGTGAAGATAATTTCAAGGAACTAATGAGAAGGTTGGTTAGAGAACCTATTCTCACACTACCCTACACTGGAGAAGAGACTATGATCTATAATAATTCTTTAAAAAGGGACTAAGATTTGTTCTCATGTAGAATGCCATGGTGGTAGCATGTGCCTCATTACAATTGAAGATTCATGAGAAAAATTAACTGATGTATGATTTGGAGTAGGAAATGGTAATTTTTACAAGGAACATATGGTGGCAATTCCTTTATGGTTAAAAGTATATTATATAAACTAATTATAAAATAATTAAGTGTATATTATCACATTAGGATTTGAATATGTGAAAATAGATATGCTAGGATTTGATTGAAGATGATGACTTATTGATTAATTACCACTATGATATGGGGGAAATGTGACTGATGTTTTGAGTTAGAAGAATCATGATAGTCTTTCCATGAAGGGAATTGAAAAATATCCAAATTATGGATTTGTTGTAGTTAGACAGTGAAATCATAATGAAAGGGGAGAAAAATGATCTTTCTCAAATGAATGTTCAAACATTCATCCACATGAAAATTAAATAGGTTACAAAGGAAGATTCAGAGATAATAATATGATAATGAATTATCCCAAGTTCAACTATGATAATAACGGAATGATCAGGTTCAAGAACCGAGTATGTGTCCTATTAATACTGGAATTGAATAATGAGTTATTGGATAAAGAAGATAACTTATCATTATCTCAAAATTTATGGATTAAAAATATGTATAGAGACGTCAAAGATAATTTTTTAGTGGGGAAGATGGAGAGTGATAATGTGTATAATGTATCTCTTTGCCAGGTATGTCTGAAAGGTAAGGTTGAATGTTAGAAGTATAAGGGGATAATGAAAACATTACTTATACAAGTATTGAAATGGGAAAAATAACCATGGATTTTATAATAGGACTCTCTAATACATAATAAATATAATATATAACATAGATAAATATATTTTCTATCATAATATCCACTATGAGAGGAAATAAATGATAAATGAACAATCATTGTTTCATGAGGTGGTAGTTCATCGTACATGTAAATAGTATGTTCATACGTACGCACAAACATAGTTTTGGTTTTATTGTCATAATTAAAGAAATAGATTAAATGAAATATATGTAAATATATATGTAGATATATAATTATTCCATTAGAATTATTATATCTTATAATTTCACTAAATCCATTATTAAAACATTCCATGTAGTGTGTTAATGAATCACATCGCTTTGAGGGGGCGGTTGCCCAAACTTCCCCGAATGAAATTATCATATTTAAACCAAATATAATGTATAAATATTTGTTTTTAAATTTATTAAATATGATTAAATACATAATAAATAATATATATATATATATATATATATTTTCCATCATAATGTCCACCATGAGAGGAGGTAAATGAGAAATGAACAATCATCTCTCCGTGAGGTGGTAGTTCACCGTACACATAAATTGTATATTCGAAACTAATTATATGTAAGTGTGTGTATCTTCAGGTATAAATCATAGCATAAAAATATCGTTGATATTGATGATACCATTTTTTTAGAATATGAGTATTTTAGGGGGGTGTATAATTGAAATAAAATAAAAGAACTTGATGAAGAATATTAGGTTTTATTGGGGTAACTCCTTTTGATTTACACCAAAGGGATTACTTGGCTTTCTTTATTACCAAGGGAGTCATATATGAAGAAGTTACGCATGTTGGGATATTGTTTTGGTAGAGTTTTTATGAGCCAATGTGGCTTGAGAGGTGTGAGGAAGGGGTTGAGTGCTTTCTTTTATAGTAGAGGGGGAGTGTTACTCTTGTAAATACAAAACGAAATTCAATAATGGGAGGTATAAATTAGATAATGGCCCTATGAAATTTAAAAATGATGGATTAATGTTAAATTATGGTCAAACCAAATCTATACCACAATAAATATGTTCATTTTAATAATTTTTTTCCTTAACTTTTAAGATTCCCCAATTTTATTATTTTAGTTTTTATTAAAGAATATAGTTTTCTAACCTAAGTAATTTAAAAATTAAGACTAAAATAAAGTGATATTTATAACATAATATATATATATATATAGAATTATAATTATGATACCTAATTTACAAAACACAAATCTCATGTTTTTTGGGAAATTAATTTTTAAAACAAGCACATGTGACGTGCAAAACACTACTTAAACCCTGACCGTGATAACATTGTTTTTACAATATATTGGTTAATATGTTAATTATAAAATATAAATTGATCCATTAATATACAATATTTAATATTTTTTAACCCTTAAAAATCATTGGTATAATACAATATTTTAATTAATTTTAAATCATTTAATACAATATCATTTATTATAAAATGACAATAATGTCAATTTTGACATTATTTATTTAGTTTTTGTTTTAAAATATTTAAAAATGTGGTAATTAAAATAAATAAAGTTTAGTTTTATTTATATTATATATTAATAATAAAAAAAATTCAATACAAAAATTCAATCAATTCACTTCTATTTTAACATTTATAGTATCATTTATTTTAGTTAATTATCAACTAAGTAATCACTACATTGGCGTTTCATAAATATTTTAAGTAACTAAATCATCAATAAAAATTATTTATAAATTATTATTATACAAATACACAATTTATATTTAAAATGGATATGTATAACCTAAAATATAATTTTTTTACATATCTCAACGTTTTATAAATATTAATGGTAAGGAAAGTTCCCTTTTTATGTTTTTTCCTTACTTAAACTTTAATATAAGAAAAATACATGTAATAATATAGTAATAATCAATAAAATTTGATTAACAAGGTTATATGGTAGAATTATTGGAGGAACATTGATTTTTGACATGTTTCAAGGTCATTTGGGACATTATGATTATGGTTTAGTCCTTAATTAAGTTTAATCTTACCTTAACTGTTGTAATTAATTTTAATCACTCTCATTGATATTTTTGTTTAAAAATAAATTTCATCTTATTATACTACAAATAGTATGATGATTTAAATTGTGTATTTTTTTTTCCAAAATGTAAATCACCTAAATGGGAAAATTAAGTTTAATGCAAATCTCGAAGACAGTGAGAAATCGAGATTTTAAAGTAAAAAAAATTTAAAAGGTCAATAAATTTCTATAACTAAATTCTATATGAAAATGACTAAAATAAAATTAAATGGATTAAAATATCAATAATTTATCTATTGTGACTTTGATAAAAAATTTAAAATATAATTTAACACTAATAATTATTGAAAATAAAATCCATTTTTTAACTAAATTGGAGTATTTTTTATTATTGATTGAAAAATGCGGTTTCTCAGTAAAAATCCTAAAAAAATCACTATAAGATAATTTAAACATTATGAATTAAAAAATTAAGTTAATTTTATCAAAATAAATTTTTTTAGACTCTAAAATTAATTATATTATTGTTCACAAAAGGACAAAAAAACTGTTTCATTAAGAAAATATTACTTTAAAACATATAAAGACTTTACCAAAAATTATATATTTCATTATTAAAATGATTTATTTATGTGAAAAAATTATAAATGATATATCAAAATTACTTATAACTATTCATATCATTATTTTTAAGGTGTAAATTATAATTATTTCTTTTAAATAATTATAATAATAAAATGATGATTCATAGAAACTCAGTGTTGTGTATAATGCACACCAAGTTGGTGTTGCATACAGTGTAAGCCAAGTTGGTTCCATGTGAAAGGAATATTAGTCTTAGTGAAATGAAATAAATAAATGATAATTAATTCATTTGAATAAAGGTCTATAAAAACTTGGGGTGTTATTTTCCACCCCCTTAAAACGAATTTCACTCGTGAAATTCATCTAGGTTATCAAATGTTTAATACATTTAAGTTCCTTTAATAAAAATACACATCGTAAAAATTAAGACTAAAACTTCTTTTAAAAAAAGAATGTTGAAACCAGAATGGTTACATATAGTAGCACATAGTTGGGTTTTCACGTAGGAGAACATTTGTGGTGATAGAAAACGTGAACATGGAAGATAAATATAACTATAAAGTTCTAAAGGAGAGTGATAGAGAACATGGTGAAGATAAAGTTAATAAGCACAAAGTCATAAATTAGTTATGACCTATGAGACCTTATGATTTGTTTTAAATAAAGTTACTAGGAATTTTTTTTGGGATTGAAGATCCTTTTTCCTAAAGTTGAATAATTTTCATGAAAAGAAATACTTTCATACTTTTAGGGCAACATAACACTTTATTATTCATTCATCCACATCACCTATTTCTGCAAATAGGATAATTACCTTTTCATTCCTGAAGTAATAACAGATCATGATACCCATGATATGCCATCCTATCAATTGTCATCCAAAAAAATTAGTTTGAATATGCTATCCAATATTCATAAATCCTCATACCGAGAGATAACACCTTAATTATAAGGACTTCATCTAAAGAATAAATTCAAATATATAAAACTTTTTAACATTATAAACCTTATGAAAGATTAAAATTAAAATATTTAGAAATAAATTCATGAAATCATATTAACATTGATCCCGATATATCACAATATACAAATTGGTTATCATATTCCAAACATGTGAATACCATCATCATATATTCCATTAATGACCATATATCCATTTGAAAAACATGCATGCTTACTTATTCCAATGATCACTGGATATATTCTTTAAATACAAGAAGTGCTAAAATTCACCTATTATGACATATAATATTTTTTCAATAATCAGTTCTAGGGTAATATGTACCATCCATTTTACTTATTTGTATCCATAATTTATTTATCCAAACATCATTATCTCAATGTCAGGCATTAATTAAGGGTTATGTTCCCTTAATCAATGAACAAACATTCCATGAAATTATTTTTCTATGTATTCATCACCATTCAACATGTAATTTTCAATACTTAATGAAAATTGATACTTAAAATACTTATATATTTCATTATTAATATAACATAATATTTGAATTCCAAATCATAAATAATTTATTCATCCAACTTTATTCATAAACCATTGGTTATTCTTCATCAACATATTCATTAATACATATTTCGTAGAATATGAAATATGTGTCATCTGTTATGGTTCCTCAAAATTAATCTATTCATGCTTCTTGTGTAAAAAATACTCAAAGAACATCACATACCTTTTACATATTGTTTTTGGTCTATTTATTGTTTTAGGTTTAACCAATACTCATACCAACTTCTTGATTCTCATTTTGAGATTTCCACATGGGAAATAGATTCACATAATTCCTATACTTTCCAAATCTAAAACACTAAATCTTATCCATATTCCTTATAGTTCTCTCTATTAACTACAACTAGAAGGAATAATATGAGAAACATTTATCATATTGTGATACCATATAATGATGAAAATTTACTTATAGGGTACCTAAATCATAAATCCAATTTATTTAATCTATGAAACCTTAGGATTATCCTAGGTTATTCATATTTATACACTATTTAAATCCTTCTTGATGATTTGTAAAGAGTTTGTTAAATCCCAATTCATATCCCCCATGAGTGTCAAGCTAGGTGTGAAGCAAGGCTCGCTGTCATATAATAGAGTACCCCAAGTCAGGCATGAGACATAATTTTATAGTTTTTACACCTAGGTAGATATTTTATATAGCCACATCCACTTGTAGTATCTAGGAAATTATGTATTTCTCTAAAACCACTAACCCTATACTTTACTATAATTCTAGGTATGTTTCTAAAACATTAACTCATTATTATAATATCCTTAGATACATCCTTAGACTTATACTTAGAAACATACCTAGGTATCTCTATAATGTTTTCTCATCCTAGTTTCAAAAGGTTGACTAAACCTTCACTATGATAAAAACTATAGTGACCATCTATTTTCATACATTAACATTACATAACTTTTGTGGAATACTTAAAACAACTTATACAAAAGGAGTCCCAAAGACTGTGTTAGTTTAGTGATTTTAGAAACATTGAAATATAAACCATGGTAAATGAGTGACCGACCTTATCTATAACTAGGTTCTCCAATACTATCACCCCTATAAGATATATCATATAAGAAATATATCTTTATAACCTAGGGAAGGAAACATAAAAAGGAGTGATATTAGATGACCAGTAAGGGTAATCAAGGAAGACATGTAAGAATAAACATGAGATTATGGGTATGAGAACATGATCATGAAAATAGAAGATCATACCTTGCATATAAAAGATCATATATATTAATCTTAGCATAAATCTTAGTAGTTCATAAGACATGAATCATAAGGAAATAAAAAACATAATCCTTAAAAGCATAACATCAGAATATTACATAGAATTGTGATAGACACATATGAATATATAATGATTTCCATAAATCCTTTTTAAAATCATTTTCATATAAAATACCTTGAAAACATATAAATAAGAATTAAAATTATTTTGAAAAACGTTTCCCATAAAAACATGTAGAATATTATTCCAAAAATTAAAAAAACAAATCTTTGAAAACATAATTAAATCATTAAAATAAAGACAAAAAATGTTTTCAAAACCATTTCATTGAAAATTATATTGAAAACTAGTAAATAAAGCTTGATTTTTTTTAAAATCATTTCTTTGAAAATAACTTTGATAACATATAATGAATTCTTGAAAACATTTTTAAACCCTTTTTACTTGAAAACCAATTAAAGAACTATGAAAATATTTCGGAATTAATTTTCATATAAAATTAAAGTAAAAAAAATATTATTAAAAATAATCCTTTTAAACATGGGAAATAAGCTTCACAGAAATGATGATAGGTAAATCTGTACATGGAGTACACGGTAAAAATAATATTCCATTTGTATGGTAAAAATGTAAGAAAAAATCCATGTTTAGAAAGCAACAAGAATATTTATTTTTATAAATTGGTAAACTAAAAAAAGGATAAAAATGTATTTTAAATATTATATAATAATAGTATATTATTCTTGGATAAACTTTTTAGAAAACATGGATTTAAAGGAACATATATTTCTGACCGAATAGAGAGGTAAATTCAGATTTTGTTAAAAACACATTTTTAATATATTGTGTATAAAGGAGTGAATAAATGGTACCAATACATGAATATATTTTTAATAATTATAGGATTATAAAATTCACAACTGTTCTTGAGATATGGATCATAATACTTAATCTAAGGAAGCATAATTATAAACAATCTTGAAAAGTGATGAGATTGTTTCAATAAACTCTTACTAATTGGTAACATTGAACCGTACGACCCATTTAAGAAAGTGAAATTAAATTAAGATTAAAAAATCCTGAATATAAATAGATCTATGATATAATATGAATAAGGTAGTATATATATCTCATGAAAAAATATAGGTGCATAACATGACAAGTGTCTCAAAGAAAGAAAATTGAGATACAATCATTTTACCTATTTGGGATATTTTGAAACATAATCCCCAAGAAATAAATATAATAAAATGAATATTTTAATACCTATATATTTAATTAAAAGAATCATAGAATAAATAAATGGGAAGTTTACACACCAAACAAAAGGAATGGGTGGTGAATAAAGTATGTATCTCATGAAAATAAAAAATGAGACAATATTCTCTTACCTTATGTCTTGACTCTCTTAATACTCAAAAAATATTCCATTTTAATAAATAAATGTTTATTATAAATATTTTACATCATAATAATATTATATCTAATACCATATATGGTTTTATATTACCCTCTTGTTAACAATATCATGTTAAATTTTCAATTCGGGTAATATTCTCTTTGTTTTTTGACTGTGTCATAATTTGTTAAATCTTTAGTCCTTATAAATATATCATGATTTAAAAATGAAAAAATGATCTAATTATAATTTATATCTTGTATATTTGTATTATAATAATCTATATTATATAGAATCTTGAAATGGAATACACCATTCATAAAGACTATAGGTCTTATGTACGGATGAACGATATTTCTGTTTTATTGTGGTATTGAAAAAGAGAGAGTAGATGACATATATGTATATATATGTATATATATATATATTATTCTAGTAGATTTATTATATCATATATATAATATAATTCCACAAACCCATCTTTAATACTTCCACGTACTGTGTGAATGAATCACATCACTTTAAGGTGGTGGTAGTCCACACTTCCTTGAAGGAAATTACCGTATTTAAACTAAATGGAATGTATAAATATATGTGTTTTAAAAGGATTAAATAATATTAAATACATAATTAATTTAATATATGACATATATAAATATGGTGTCTATCATATTTTCCACAATGAGAGGGAGTAATGGAAAAATGAACAATCATCATTTCATGAGGTGGTAGTTCTCAGTACATGTAAACAGTAGGATCATTACCCATTATATGGAAATGTGTGTAAATTTAGGTTGAACAATTATAATAAAAAAATAATAGTATATTTATTTTACTAGTTTTTTTAGACAATCATGGAATAAGAGTAGTTGATAGGCTGGATAATTGAAATAGAATAAAAGAACACGAGGAAGAATGTTACCTGTTATTCAGGTTACTCTTTTTTGTTTGCACCAAAGGGATTATTTGGATTGCTTTTTGACCAAGGGGAGAATTATAAGAGGAATTTTGGGATGTTTTTAGACTATTTTTTAAGAGTTTTTATGATATAAGGTGGTCTTAAATGTGTGAGGATAGGGTAGAGTACTTGCCGTTTTATAGTGGAGGGTGAGTGGAACTCTTATAAATACCAAAAGGTATTCAATAATGGGAGGTATACTTTACCTAAAGTGCCTTCAAAATGGAAAAATATTTCATTAATTTTAAATTATGGTTGAAATAAATATGTCCCACAAAAAAATATGTTCATTTTAATAATTTGGATCCTTAACATCTAAGATTCCCCAATTTTATTATTTTGGTTTTTATTAAGGAATATAGTTTTCTAACCTATGTAATTTGAACATTCAGACTAAACTAAAGTGATATATATTATATAATCTAGATCCAATAAATTATAAATATGATATATTATTTACAAAATAAAAATATCATGTATTTTTTAAATTAATTTTTTAAAAGAACAGCATGTGACACGCAAAATATTACTTAAACCCGGACTGTGATAACAATGTTTTTTTTACAATATATGGGTCAAGATGTTAATAATAAAATATTAATTGGACCATTAATAAACAATATTTAATATTTTTTAACCCTTGAAAATCATATGGCAGAATGTATTATTTTAATTAATTTTAAATCTTTTAATAAGATATCATTTAATGTAAAATAACTGTAATGTCAATGTTGACATTATTTATCCAATTTTAATTTTAAAATATAAAGATAATATTTTAATTAAATTAAAGTAAGTTTATATAAGTGTAAAATAATATATTAATCTTTAAAAATAATTAAATTCAATAATTAAATCAATAAAATTCACTTTTAACATTTATAATATCATTTATTTTAGTTAATTATTATGTAAAAAATCACTATGTTAGAATTTCGTATGAATTTTATGTAACTAAATCATCTCTAAAAATTATTAAAAATTTATTATGATAATAATAACCCATTTATATTTCAAAAGGATATGTATAAGCTAAAATATTAAGCTTTTTAGACATATCAAAGTTTTATAAATATTAAAGGTATGAATGTTCCCTTTTTGTATATTTTTTACTAAACCTTTTATATAGGGAAATTCCATTTAATAATATCCCAAAAACTCTTAAAAGTCTAACCAATAGGGGAAATGGTCGAATTATTTTCATCCAATGGATTTTGGAAAAGTTTCCAGGTCATTTTGGTCCTTGTGATTAAAGTTCAGTCCGTAATTATGTTTAATCTTACCTTTATCATTGTGGTTAATTTTCTTCATTTTCACTAATCTTTTTTTTTATCAAAAATTAATTTGATATTATTTTCATAAAAATATCATACTTATTAAAACCATTTATGTTAGTTTTTTAAAATTTAAATAAAAAAATTGGGAAAATTATTTTTAAGGCTAATCCCGCAGACATGATGAGAAAGTGGGTTTGTAATATAAAAACATTAAAAAGTTCAATAAGTTTTTATATCTAATTTCAATATAAAAATGACCCCAATGAACTAAAATAGATTAATATATTACAAATTGATCTATTTTTACATTAAAAAATTTAAAATATAATTTAAAACTAGTCATTATTTAAACGAAAAGGCTACTTTAACTAAATTGCAGTAATTTTTACTATTCACCCAAAAATGAAGTTTCTCAAATAAATCCCAAAAATTCACCATAAGATAATTTCAACATTATGAATTCAAAAATTAAGTTCATTTATCAAATTCAATTTCCATTAGTGTCTAAAATTAAGTTTATTATTTTTCATAGAAGGACATAAATAATAGTTTCTTTAAGAAAACGTTGTTTTAAAACATATGAAGACATTACTAAAAATTATATATTTCATTATAAATATGTTTTATTTATGTGAAACCATATTAAATAATATATTAAAATTAGTTATTATTAATCATATTAAAAATTTTAATGTCTAGATTATAATATCTTATTTAAATAATTCTAACAATAAAATGATGATTCATTGAAAATCAGTGTTTAATATAACGTAAGCCACGTCAGTGTTGCATATAGAGAAAGCCTAGTTGGTTATGTGTGAATAGAATATTTTACTTAGAGTAATTTAATAAAATAATGAAAATAAATTTATTTTAAAAAGATGTCTATAAAAAATGGGGGTGTTACAGACTGTATCACTCAATTTGATGGCCATCACCATCCAAAATCACACTGGTCATCCCTTTTCTTCAAGACCTCATGATTTTAATTTAAAAACCCTTTCTCCCAACTTGTTATCACCATCACTCCTAGAATCCAAGCCTAACCCAACCTTACTATTATATTTCTTTATTTTAAATGGCCAGTGCTCCATCTCAATCCTCAAGCTGAGCACGTCATTTTTCTATGGAACTTATCAATTCACAATAATTTTTTAACAAAAAATTTACCCATGACCATACCCCTACCTAAACTACCCATGATCCAAATCCTATCACTAGATTAAAATATTTTTAAACATGAAGGAGCAATCCCATAGGCATATCTTTACATAATTTAATTATTTTAAAAAGAAAACATTAATTTAATAAGGTCTCATTCAGTCAACACAATAGAACATCAAATAAAGAACTACCAAAACACTAGAAAATAATAGAGAAATCAAAGAACCACCTACCAAGTTTTGGTAGATTATTGTACGTCTTATATCATTCCCAAAATCTAGTTGGTTTAAAAGAAATATTCATTTTAGTTTGATGCCCTGAAAATATGGTAAATCGGCTAACACAGATTTAGGACACCATATGCGGAGAGAAAGGGAAAAAAAGAAAGTAAGAGGTTTAAAGGGCTTACCGATGAGGTTCCAACACACCTAATATCTTAATGATTGGATCTCATATGATGATACAAGCTCTAAACCTAGGATGAGGAGGAGGAAGCTCCCAGACACTTGGAGGAGAAGCCCACAGGGTATATGGAGGGAAAAGGGAGGAGGAAAAGAAATAGAGGGGAAAAAGATAATTTCACCTCTTTAATGAGGTGAATGGTTTCCTCTCATGGTTTGGATAATCATATGCCAACTGTATGACACCCACTATACAAAGGGAAACCTATCATGGTTTTCCCGCATGGTTTTTCAAACCATTGAAATCACCTCTACTAAAAACTATAGAGGTGCCACAAGACCATGCACCCCATCTAGCACGGTTTTAAAAATAATGTCTACTAGACCAGGTGGGATGCACAATTACACTTAAGATCCAGAATGTTTTGTCCAAACTATGTGCCCTAGTCTATGCTTCTTGAAAAATTGTGTTTTTGTCATCGAATCCACCCAAAACCCAATCGAAATATTGATGAATTTTCCAAGACATTAAACCCTTATAAGAATAAGGTATTGGGTCAATGGAACACTATTAATTGAGTTATTCTATTGAATAAAAGAGTTTGTCTACTCAAAAATCTTTTAAAATTCAAAATGGGTGAGGAGTTCGACCCTCTCTAAAAACACGTGACATTACAAAGGTAATAGATAATGTAAAATAGTTTTAGGAAATAAATTATGGTTATAAAAGAAAAATTTTGAAATAATTTTAGAAACCATGGATATGGAAGAGAAATATTCCAATATAAAATAAGATACAAGATCAATATGACTTACAAAATACTTTCTTGATTATTTTTTAATATATAATGGTGGAAATAGAAATTAAACATTTAAACCAAACACATAATCAGAGGATAATAAAATAGATATGGTTTAATAAAATATGTTAATATGATTTTCCCAAGGGAACCATGAACAAAAATGTTGGTCAGAGTGAGTAACTCAATAGTGGGGTGAATTGAGTTCCCAATAAAAATTTATATTTAATTTTTTTAAATAAAATCTCCTAAATAAAAATAAAATTATTGATTAATTAATTGAGTATTTTGATATAATTTGCATATTTTAAAACATTCCTAAAAGCATGATTAGTGATCAGTTAAAATAATATGAAAATTAATTTATCTTTTTAATTAGATTTACTGAACCAAATACCTATATAAACACTATTGAAGATTAACTATCAATGTAATGGTTTTGGTTAGTGGTTAAAACAAATATAGTGTAATGATATGAAATGAAACACAAAAAAAAACTCAATGAAATAAATACTAGAGGTTCAATCTCAAGATGAAACCAAATCTCCTTCATAATGAAAATACATGATGCTAATAAGATTATATAAATAATCATCATGAAAAACCTAGATCAGGTATACACAACAACTAACCAACTTTCTAGGACATGAAGGAAACTTTTCTACAATAACTTGGGAACAAACAAGGCCACACAATGAGATATTTCACAAATATTGTGGGTATACATATGTAAAGAGAGTGTATAACATAACTTGTATCTCAGTTATAGAACATGAGATAGTGAGTGCTGATAAATAGGACGAACGAAACACTGATTTATAATAACAGTAAAAAATAGAAATAGAAAGTACAAATTTGTAGTGGATATACAGTTTCTCAATTTAATGTGCTCTGAAATATTGATTCTCCTCACGTGTATCTTAGAGAGATGATTGAGCCGTTTTTCTTAAAATCACAGTAAAATAGTGTGTCATAATATCTCTTTTTTATAAATATTTTGAAGGTTCTGAATGTATAGTTTTTTCATATCTTTTAAAGATTAATGTAGGTAAGATAAACCATGTATGCTATTGATATATTATCATCCTTTATTTGTTAAGTAGTTCACACTTAGCTCCAACACAACACAATATACCTTTTGGAAAATGTGATCACCCACTTTTAATAATAATCATTTGGATCTACTAAGTCCTCAAACTAAACTCATGACTTGGGCATTAATGTTTCCTAATATTATTTACGAAAATAATCATAAAATAATAATAATAATTCAATTAATTATAATATTGATTGAGTAATTTAATTCAAAATAAGAAAGATAGTGATGGTAGGTAATCAATTGGAATGTGAAATCTTGTAGTGACATATTCTGATGGTGACTCATTCTGATGGTGCACCATATGATGACAATTCAACTGGTTTTGATTCATCTGTTGGTGAGACATATGGTAGTGAGTCATTTGAACTTAAGGTGAGACGTGCTGGTATTAGGTCATCCTACAGTAGGTTAGGTCTCAGGGTGACACATGTTTAGTGGTTAATCATCTTAATGGTGACTCATCTCAATGATGACTTGATTCTAGAGGTTGGTGAAGTTTGATACTGAGACATTCTCAGTGGTGACTCAACGTCAATGGTGAGTCTTTTATGATGGTGTCTTATCTTGAACAATGATCCTTTTCTGTTAGTTAATCATGTTCAATGTTGAGTTTTATTAACCGATGACATGATTCAGGTGGTGATTAAACTTTTTCGGATACTATTGTAAATACATATACAATATTTCATCATAAATACATATAATATATTTTTTTTTGTAAAAAATAAAACTCAATATAATCATAATTACCATGTTTTATTTACCATTAAAACAAGGGTTCTAAAAATCTCCCCCTTTTTAATGATCACAAACCATGTTATTTTAGAAACCATGTATGAAATAAACCTTGGAATACAATTGATATATTTGAAAATGGTAAATACATATACTTAACAATTTAAAAAGAAATTGAGAGTGCTTGATCATAAATTTTAAATCTTGAAAACATAAGATAAAAAAGAAGAATGTATCAAAGAAATGTTAAATAAAAATAGGTATCAAAAGTTATTGTATAAAAAAATATTAGAAATTTAATGGAATGTATCAAATAATTTCACCTTGTCAGATGCGCTCCTGGTTGACTTGTTTCCATTTTATAATAGTGATTGTAATAAGATCCCATGTTTCTGACTCCTGTAAATTATTTTCTAATAATAAATACCTTTTCCTTTTGGTCAAGGGACCCTTTTAAAAAATATCAAAGAATATGATAAATGTAATAGAAAGAGCTTAAAAATACGCGTTGTAAACAAATTAAAAATTGATTCTCCCCCTTATGGGAATATAAAAAATTGAGGTAAAGAAGTAGTAAATGGAAAATATATAGAGTGAACAATAATATACCTTCAATTAATGACTAAAGTAATTTTACTACATTAAAAAAGAGATTCAGAAATTCATACAGAAGTCATTATTGAAAAAAAACCAAATTTTTATCACTTCTCAGCCTATGTAGATAAAATAACAGGTGCCTTACCCTTATCAAAGTTAAAGGGAATATATGTAAAGGCTGATGTGACAATGGTAGAGGTTTTATGAATAGAGGTATAAAGTGGAATCTCCCTAATGATCGCTGGAAAAAGATACCAAACTACTTCCACTGAAGATAAAATTAGAGGCTAAACCAGAGTAGAAAGAGGTTCATTTTGATCTTGAGTAATAGCAGATTTTAAATAATCAAGAGCATTGGTGGGATGTGTGAGATGAAAAATCACTGGTATGTCCTCATGTGCTACCAATGCAGTTCCAGATACATTAAATAAAGGCTTTATCCAATTGATGAAATTCATTATAATTTGGCCTTCTCACCCCATGGAACTAAATAAGTCATACTTCTACTCTATAAATAATAGAATCATAGGTAACACTTATTTTAACTGACTTACCTTCTCCTTGAAACATATTGTAACATGTAGAAACCAATTGCTTTTGGAAGAAACTTCAAGTCATTATTCATCTCACGCTTAATATAGATATGGGGTAAGTAATACTTAATTACTTTTGAAATGTTTCCTCTATAATTTTTAATATCATTAATACATTACCTTAACATATAATACACATGATAACTATTGTGTTTTATTTGACTCAGACTCTCTAGAGGGATATATGGAACATCTTCAAAAATAGCTCAAATACCCTCTCTAACAACTGACCTGATCAAATAAATATCCAAGGAAGGAGGTAGAGAACTAGAAGTAGAAGCTACTGAACTAATGATCACCAATATCTACATCAAGGAAAATATACTACAAGAAAAATAAGTTCTTATCTCATCCACTATAGTCCTCAAGATCTTCTTCTCATTAGAAAGGCACCTTTTCACTATCTCAATTTCTTGAATATGATGCATCATCTTAGAATGAATGTTGTGTATCATAAGATCAAACAAATATCTAACATCTCTCTCACTAAGACTTTTCACCAAAGGGGGTTCATTATTCATAATACTATCAAATTCAGAATGGTGTATCTCTACGAAGGACTCCAGATCCTCCCCGGAAGGACAGTCAATAGGAACAGGAGCAACAACAAGAAATGGTGTAGGAATTATCTCAACATTATCCTCTGCTGGCTCTGGTATAGTAGGAAACTTATATGAAAATATTTGATTCTCTTTAAAAACATCTACCTTATCCACCATTGATCCCTTAGGATAAACCTCTACTTGAATTGGTATAACAATTCTACCATGCTTTCATGGACTGCTATCATCATCTGAGTTAGGGTAGTCCAGGACTAACCTCACATAAACTAGATATCTATGCCATTATTCAAGATTTGAAACACCTACTATGGGATAGGATATAGCACTAGGATCAACAAACTCACCATCAACTTGCTCTATATATTCAAGAATAACTCTATAGATAAAAAATGGGTATTCCTCCCCCATATTTGATTCATACAACTCATCTATAGAATCTTTATCCAAATCTCGAACAAGGCTTAGCCTCTCATAAGACCTAAAAGAAATAGAAAATCCTAGAGAAGAAACATTTACCTAATCCATCTCATGATCATCAGGCCTATTTGGATCAGAACCATAATGAATTCCATCTACATTAATATATCCTTTATCTTTTCCATTTCCATTTTCTTTGTCATCATCTCCATATTCTTCTTCTTAATCATTTTCATTATATGAATTACTTTTATCACTTCTAATATCATCAAAAAATAATTCAACAAGTTCTTCAAAAAATATCAGTCTCCTATTATTCACTTAATTTAGATAAAAGAGTCTCTCTAATAGGTTGAGAAATAAGAGGACTAGACATACCAAAAGTTATAGTAGGATGTCTCTTAGGAATATCTGAGTCACTACCCTCCTCAAGTGAAAATAATTCCTCCTCATTACCAGAAGTAACATTATCCTCTTCTTCTTTCTATTCAAATGGGAATACAACAACCTCATATGACTCTAATCCAGGGTTAGAAAGATATTTTTTTTCTAGAAGGATGATTAATAGGATTGAACTTCTCATAAAGATTATCCGCATCAACAAACTAATTTCATGACCAGGGGTTCCAATTTATTTTCATCCTCTTATAAATTAATTCAGTTAAACAAAATAACCTATAGTCTACATTGACTTCTTCTTCCCCATCAACCAATATTTTGGAATCCAGCATGGATGAAATGAACGTAGGGTAAATCATAGATTTTGGCATGGATGATGGTTTTCACATTTCAATAATATGAATCATAAAATATCTACAAAGGTTGATTTTATCTCCCCTTTATATAATGTATAATAGATTTACATATTAGTATCACATTTTGTTGAAATCCCCTTTCCTTGGGCAGAATATATACTATGTAAAATTGAACAATAAATATCCCTTTACATCTATCTTGGTTGTAGCTAGTCTTCGTAAGGTCCCATCTCTTGTCATATCAATAAATTCATTATCATATTTAAAAGAATCTATATCACTTGGAATAGATCCCTAATAATCATTTTATACTCATTAATGAATAAATTGATGAAATATATCCCATATACTTGAAAGGGAAAACAATATTCTACCCATTTATTCTTTTTCAAACCTAATATTTATCCTCCATGAAACTAATATCAACATTATGATAAAATTGATGCACTAATATTGGATAGAATTTACTTTCATTATTTGAGAACCAAATTTCCCATTCCTAGCTTTCAATCACTTTCATCACCAATGATTTTCTTGATTTTAACCACTCAATAATCACTTATTTCTTAGGAACCACTGTTCGATTCACAAGCATCAGGTTATGCGGCTCGACAATAGATGTTCCCAAATATCCTTCTTTCTTCTTCAAAGGACATGACTCATCAGAAGTGGAATCAACTAATATATTCACTCTAACCATTTCAAA
This sequence comes from Viscum album, assembly GCA_963277665.1. Classification (NCBI taxonomy): domain Eukaryota; kingdom Viridiplantae; phylum Streptophyta; class Magnoliopsida; order Santalales; family Viscaceae; genus Viscum; species Viscum album. Next base: position 1,079,984,899 of record OY728134.1, on the reverse strand, counting down.
TGGATCTTAATATTTGTATGATGCCGAGGGATAGAGAAAGGTTAGGAGAGAAAGGTCGAAGAACAGTTCGAAGGGCAACATGAATTAGATTATGTGTCAAAATTAGACTAACGGTCGAATTTATATCATTTATGGATTGAACGTTATAAATAAAAATTATATATTAAACCTAAAATAAAATTAATAAATTAACATAAAATAAAATTAGAAATAGTGGAAAAATTCAAATGGTGGGGTTATCTAACATTGGGTTATCCAACAGTGGGTTATCCAATGGTGGTTTATCCAACGATGGGTAATTTCCAATGGTGGGTAATATCCAATGGTGGTTCCCCAAAATTTATTTTTATCTAATATTTATCATTCCTAATACATTTTTTATTTAATTTAATATCTTATAATTCAATGGATTAGTGAAAATATCAATAAGATGATGTTCAGTTCCAATGTATTCAAGAGTTATATCACCCTTTTGGAAAGTGGAATTTCAAAAAGTCATGTCATAGGTTGATATGTTTTCTTCTAGCATGATAAATGTGATTATTATAGATATTTATTTCACTTGTGTTGTCACAATTTATAGGTACATGTCTGAATTGATATCCATAGTCCACTAATTTCTATTTCATATACAAAATGTTAGCATAACAACAACCAGAAGCTTTGTATTAAGTTTTAGTAGTAGAAAGTGAAACCGAATTTTGTTTATTACTACACCAAGACACAATATAGTTTCCCAAAAGATAACATACTCCAGAGTTTCTTTTTTCTATATAACATACAACCAAAAAAATCAGCATCCTAATAACTCACTATATAAAATTATAATCCTATAGGATAAGAAAATACTAAATTGGTTTTATACTTAATGTATCTAAAAATTATTTTAACAGAAAGTTAGTGTTAATCTTTTGGGGTTTCTTGAATATGACCACACATACATACACTAAAAATAATTCCAATATGACTAGCAGTTAGGCAGAGAAGGCTTCAAATCATGCCTTATAACTAGTTTGATCCGCTAGATTCCCAATTTCATTAACATACAACTTACAAGTGGTACACATAGGAGTGTCACTACTCTTAGTGATATCCAAACCAAAATGTTTTAAAAGATTTTTGGTGTACATATTTTTATTTATAAAAATTCATTATTTATTTTGAAAAATATGAAAACAAAGATAGAATTTGAGTTCACCCATTAAACTCATTTCAAATTAATTTTTCATCATCTTTGAAAAATTAGTACACAAATAGTTTGTCAAATATCCAAAGATAATATATTATACATGGATTTGAAAAACTAAAACATCTTTTGATATACAATTTATAAAAAGGGTATGGTCAGCTATACCTTATGAAATCCCTTTAGAAATAAGAAAATATTTGAGCCTATCATACCAAGCTCTAGAAGCCTGTCTTAAACCATATAATGATTTTTTTAAATTTAAAAACATGATTTAGAAAAATAGGACTTTCTAAATCACGAGGATGTTTTACAAAAACATCATCAATTATATAATCATTTAAGAATACAATTTTGAAATCAATTTGATAAATCTTGAAATACAAATGATCCACATATCCAAGAAGTATTATAATGGCTACAACATAAGATACAAATGAAAAGGTTTCATTATAGTCTATACTATCTTCTTCAGTATACAATTACGCAAGTAGTCTATCATTAATTCTTACTATAGTTCCTAATCCATTAAACTTTTTTCAAAATACTCATTTAGTTCTGATGGTAAAGTTGATTTTAGGTCAATCAACAAGTTCCCAAAATTTATTTCTTTCAAATTTATTATGTTCTTTTTTTATATCCATTTCCCAGAACTCATCATCAATTTCATCAATGATGTTCTAAGGTTCATGTTGTGACAAGACTCCTTGGTGTTCAACCTGGTTACTTAGAGAATATCTAGTCTATGTTAATATACCTAGGTATCCAAATACAACATATAAATAGCAGTATTTAAGAGTCCTAACATCTCTAATAAGAGAAGACCTGGTCACCTAATGGTCATATATAAATTCTGGTTCAGGTTTAGGAAATTCCTCAGAACTAGATAACTTTTCTCCATGTTTTATAGCAGTGTCAGAAGGTTTTTTTATTATATTCAAAGTTTAAAAATAATCCAAAAGGTTTTATAAATAGTATTTAGGAACATGTGGATTTGTATCATCAAAATGGACATTAAATAGACTCTTCTATAGTATTGGTTCTTTTGTTAAACACTCTTTAGGATTTTCTAGAGGTTGAATTACCAATGAAAATTCGATCATCCCTCTTGGAGGAAAACATGTCAATATTATCCATAGTATTATGAATAATGAGTTTTCATCAAAAAACCTCTAAATAAAATTAACTTGGGTTTCCTATTATTTCATTTCTTATAATGGTTTTTATTTAAGAGTTGTCTAATTAAAGATCTGTTAATTATATAACAGGTTATATTCACAACCTCTTCCCAAAATTATAAATGTAAGTTATATTCATTAATTATTTTCTGGGATATGTCTTTAAGTGTCCTATTTATCCTTTCTGAAACTTCATTATGTTGGGGGGGTTCATAGGATCAAAGAATATATGGTTATATAGGTTTTGGGATCAAAATTATTCAATGTCTTTATTTTAAAAATCACAGTCGTGGTCACTTTTTAAGGTCTTAATCCTATGTTCACTTATGTTTTCTACAGATTTTTCATACTTCATAAATTAAGAGTAGGATTTAGTTTTGTGAGCTATAAATAATACACAAGTATACCTAGAAAATCAATCTACAAGTACATAGAAATAATGCTTCCCATTTAAACTAGAATATCTTGATGGTCCAAACAAGAACATTTGAACCACTTCTAGGGGTTGAAATTCTGAAACTTATTTCTTTGATTTGAAAGATATTTTGTGTTATTTCCTTTTTTTACAGGGGTTACAGACTTTATCATTTAGGAATTCAAGTTTAGGTAGATCATTATCTAACCCTTATATAGTGAGATTTCAATGTGAATAAATATTATAGTGGCCTAGTTTCCTTAGAGAAAGCAAATATTCCATATGAAAGTAACTTAGACAAGAAATATTTTTATAAATTAAAGAATCTAAATTAATTTCCTAATCATTTTCATTTCTCAAAGCAGTAAATACCAAATAATTTTTGGTATCAGAAACATTACAAACATTTTTTTAAACTTCACATGAAAACCATCATCACTTAGCTATGAGATACAAAGAAAATTGTATTTTAAACCATAAAAAAATAAAACCTTGAAAATTAAAACTGAATTAAAGGTATAAATTTAGATAAGGCCGATGATTTTCCCTTTACTATTATCAATGAAGGAGAAATTTCCACCATAAAAATTTATTAATTTCTTAAAGCTTGAGTAATATCCTATGATATTTTTGGAACCTCCATTGTCTAGGTACCATATACTTTTACAAAATCTCTTCAAGCAGTTCCCCTAAAAGAATGTTTATACCAAGAAATATTTTGGTACCCATATTTTCTTAGGTCCAAATATGTTAGTGATAAGGGATTTAAGAACCTAGATTTTCTTAATGGGTTATCCATAAGTAGATTATTAAATCTTGGAAATAAATACTTTATTAGGATCTATTCAATAAGAACATGCATAAGAATTTATATAATTGGATTTATAAATAAAAGTGCTCTTTACAATTCTCCTATATCTGGGTTGGTAACCTAGAATAGTAATATAGTTAGGTTATATTTTTTTAGTAGTATTTGAGAGACATTTTCTCTTCCATTAGTGAATCTATCAAAGTATTTCTTTAACCTATCATTAGAAAAATTCACTTCTTTATTATTTTTATCAAAAACTCAGTATTATTCTCTTTCAAAATAACAAATTCTGATTTAACACTAGTAGATAGAGAATTTTGTTTCATCATGGTTTTTTTATTTATATTTAATCTCATTGAATTTATCATTAATAATATTTTAGTATTAAATTATTTCCTCATTTTCTATATTTTCATCATTATGTTTATCTAGATAATGATTTTCATTATTTATAAGAGATATATTAGGTACCTCAGATATGTTTTTCCTGAAGCAGCACTACTAGAATTCTAGGTATTTTCGATGGCTTATTTGTGACAGGATCCCATCACAAATACGCTTTAGCGACGGGGTCCTGTCGCAAATAATATTTTTTGTGACGGACAACTTCACCGTCGCAAATAAGTCTCTGATTATATACTTTATATATATATACAAATTTTTTTGCGATGAGCCCATCGCAAATACTTTTTTTGCGACGGGCCCGTAATCCCGTCGCAAATATTTCTTTGAAAATATTTATTTAGACTATTTGCGACGGTCCCATCACAAATACTATTTGTGACGGGCCTGTAATCCCATCACAAATACCTTTTATTAAAAAAACTATTTAGGCTATTTGTGACGGGAACCCGTTGCAACAGATCCCGTCACAAATATTAAATAAATATAAAAACAATTTAATAAAATTATGATTATTGAAAAATTAATTTTAATATTATTAAAATAATAAAAAAAATTAAAAATATTAAAATTATCAATATTCATAAAAAAATATAAAAAAATTATAAAAAAATATTATGAATATTGAAAAATTAATTTTAATATAATTAAAATAATAAAAAAATAAAAAATATTAAATTTCTCAATATTCACAAAAAAATATAAAAAAATCATAAAATATTATTATTTTTATTATTATTAGTAGTAAAATTAACAAACATTAAAAAATATAATACTGAAAAAAATATATTTCATAAAATTATGATTAATGAAACAATAATATTAATATTATTAAAATAATAAAAAAATAAAAAATATTAAAATTCTCTATATTCACAAAAAAAATCATAAAATATTAAAAATTAAATTTTGTAACATTCGCACCGATATAAAAGACAGAAACTTTAAATAGTTCATATTACAACAAATGTTAAATTCAAATGTTTTTGACATAAAAAAATCCCTTGGGGGTCGTCTTCTGGAGGAGGTGGAGGAGCTGGTAGACGAAATTCCATCCCTAAACTACGAGTCAGATGGCGCATGTAATCCATTTTCTCATAATGCTGCTGATGCCATCGACGCATCTCCTCCTCGTGCTGCTGCTGCTGCTAACACATCTCTTCTTGCTGCTTCTGCAAACTCTCTATAAGGTCATTCTGAGCTCGGAACTGCTCCTGATTTTGTGAGGTAGATGATGATGCCTCTCCACAAGCTCCTCTCGAGCTGGACGCCGACGTCGTAGCAGTACCATAATAAATATCAGGAGTCACATGAGAGCTGATACCAACTACTCGACCATTTTCAAAGCCATACTAAGTCGCCTGCATCCATGCCACCTCGTCGAAATGGTGGGCACTGGTCTGATCAATCGCCTCGTCTGGACCCTCAGCCTGTGTATGAGAGGCCGCAGCCTCACATTAATCCTTCAATTCCAATTTGAAATTAAAATTATAAAAATATTATATGCAGTTAATTTTCAAACTAAAAAAAATAAGAATAACCACAATCCGATGCTGGCGATCACTTCTAATCTCTCCGGTGGCTGGATCACTATACATCCTCCGATAAAAATCATACTCTGTAATATCGGGATGCTCGACTACCTATGTGAATAAAAAATAAACTATTCATATTTGAAGTTATATAAAATAATTTAAAAAAACACTTACCAGATGCTCTCTATGTGTACTGAATGTACGACTACCAGCTCGATGCATCACCTCCTGTCTCCCCTAGTTTTGCCGACCCAATGAAGACCTCCTCTAAAATCCACCACCCAACCAGTATGCACATTAAACATACCAAACTTGAGATTAAATGTACTCCGGTCGGTGGGAACTACACGACTCATTAAATATTATTGCTCCTGCTTTCTTAATGGCCATCTTTCTCAAATTGTGCAAAAACAGACGCAAATGCTCACGCATAGCCACCTACCATGCTGCATGGATATCGTCACGCATGCTATCATCGATGGGATACCATAAACCCTACAAATAATTTATAACATCAAGTTATTAATAAAATAAATTTCAAAATAAATTTCAAAATAAATATTATTTATTTACGTACCAGCCAATGATTGTACATGCCGAGCTGCACATCAATGAGAATTTGTTCCCATGTGGTCCATGGCTGAGAAAAATAATTGTGCAAGATAGCACTCCCCTATCCAACAGATATATGTGCAAAACTATTAAAAAATAATAAATAATCAAACAATTAATATATATATAAATATATTAATGAAATCTAAGTAAAATATACTGGTTACCATACCTCCGTGTGCGTGGATCGAAGCCAAGATGTGGACGTCGCTCGGGGATAGGGTCAGGAATCATTAGTCACGTAAGACCGCACCCCCTCCGTGTACCTCCTGAACCACTAGTAGGCTGAGGGTGAGATGATCCCACATCCCGCTCATCCAAAGGTAGCTCAGCCTCCTCTAACTCACGAAATAGATCAGATTCCATCTAAAACAAAAAATGATTGTTGTTAGTATATAGTTGAAAATAACTATTATATATATATATATATATATTAGTTATGATCATAACCAACATTTAACTATGCCAATGTTCACCTTCATCATCATCTTCATATCCAACGATGTCAATGTCTTCATATTCCTCCTCAGCATCATCAATATCCCTATGAGTTTCACTTTCACCATCCATTGTAATTTCAAATTATTTGTAACATCATTAACATCTTCGTCACCATCGACCCTTAATTGTGGGATTTCATCATCGATATTCATGTTTGTTTGTGAAAAAGATGGATTTTGAGTAGTCTCTTGAAAAATTTCAATTCCTTCCACTTCAGCGGAACAAAATTCAGTTTGAGTAATTTTATTTTCCTGATATTTCATTTTTATTATGCTCCACCAATCAATTAGGTCTCTTGAAGTAGCACAGTACTTTGCGTAATAAATTTGATGTGCCTGCTGAGCCAGTAAAAATGGTTCATTTACTGTAAGATTACTTTTATATTTAATATTGACGATTCCATGAGTCAGATGAACATGAAAGCCTCTCTCAGTATCTAACCACTGATATTTAAACATTATTATGTAATTTTTCCAAGATAACATAGCTCAATAATTTCATCCAGAATGTCGTAAAAGTCAACTTCAGTTTCTCTATGATGTGATCCTCTAAAAAAAACTTCACTGTTCATTGTTTTATTTTTGATTCCCCATATGCACATGTATGAAATTGAAAACCATTCACCACATATGCATTATAAGATTTAACCATTTTGGATGGTGGGTTACTTAATATACACAGTCTCTTATCAATTTTATCAGCATGTTGAGACACTTAAAAATTTGTAAAACAATTATCAATATAATAAATAGTAAACTAAATTGATATTAAACCATCAATAATTTATGTCACCAGTTTTTGAAACCATTAAGAATTTTTTTTTGATTGCGTTATTCAAGAGCAACTGTTGTAATTTGTGGAAGTTGTTTCTTGATATGATTATCATATAACTTACAAATAAAATAAGTTTACATACTGTAATAGAAATTATAGAATAAGTGATAGAAGCACTCACAGTAAAAATGCTGTCATTTCTTCATAGTTGGGAAGAACATATATATGAGCTCTGTGATGTTTATTGTCTGAAATCCATCATTCTTGAAATCCACCGAAGCAAAGATTTGGCTGATTAAAAACTGATAAATGATTGTCCATTTCATCATTAACATTTACCTTGTTCCGTCCCATGTAGTTTTGTTTTGAAGGATATTTAGATTCAAAATAGTGAGAGTAGAAAAGAGAAATTTTCTCCTGCAAATAAGCTTCCGCAATTTAGCCATCAACTGATACTTTGTTATGTAACTTTTTCTTTAATTTTTGCATGCATCTCTCAAATGGGTACATCCATTGAAACTTTACTGGACCTCCACATTTAGCTTCATGTGGAAAATGTAATATCAGATGTTCCATTGAGTCAAATAAAGCAGGCGGAAAGATGTTTTCTAGTTTACATATAATTACAACAACATCTTCTTCCAGTTTTCTTAGCACATCGTAGTCTGTTTTCACTACACAAATGTCTCAAAAAAAATATGATATGTCTGTTTTCTAATCCCAAATAATAGAATATAAAAAACCTCTAAATCCAATTATCACAAGTCTTTCCATTATAACAAGACAATCATAATTTTTTAATCTGGTAATATGACCATTCTTAACACATTTTCCCAAAATTGAAGCATAGCAATCTGGAAGTCTCAAATCTGCAATCCACTAACAAAATAATAAGCGACTCTCTTCAGACAGTGTATAAGCTACTTTTGGATTCATTAACCTCTGTGATCTGACATTTTCAAATATTTCAAGTTCTGGTCACCTGCAAATTTGGGAAAGATCTAATCGTGATTTTATAGTATCTTTGGTCTTAACTGGTGTATCCAAAACTGTATGAAATAAATTATCAAAACAGTTCTTCTCAATATGCATGACATCCAACATGTGGCGGACCAACAAATCAGACCAATATGGGAGATCCCAAAAAATGATTCGTTTTATCCAATTATGTTCTTTTCCAAAGCCATGAATTTTCTGTTGGTTTACTATTGGCCCAAATGTGATAGGAGGCAATGAAAATACAACTGATTTTAACTATGTATCTGAGATCATTTTTCGAGGTTCATCCCTTTCAATTGTGCCTTTTCTGAAATGAGATTTGTTCCTTTGAAAAGAATGATCGGTTGGAAGAAATCTGCGATGACAATTAAAATAGAAAGGTTTTTTTCCATTGAAGATCATAAAAGCTTTGTTTTCTTTCATACAGTAAGGACATGATTTCGGACCATGTGTACTCCATCCAGATAACATGCCATATGCCGAAAGGTCACTAATCGTCCACATCAATGCATCTTTTAATGTGAAGTTTTGTTTCTTAGCAACATCATATGTACTAACACCATTACTCCATAATGCATTTAACTCATCAATCAATGGTTTCAAATAAACATCAATATTCATTTTCGGATGTCCTGGGATTAATAAGGTCAAAAAGATATAGGGATACTTCATCAACATCCATGAAGGTAGATTGTATGGAGTTTTAAAGATAGTCCAACATGAATACTGAATACCATAAGACCCAAACAGACAGAAACCATCAGTAGAAAGACCCAATCACACATTTCAAGCTTATAAAGAAAAAGATGGATGCATACAACAAAAATGATTCCATGAATCACCATCAGGTTGATGATTCAAGATTTTACCAGTTGAAATATTGGTTTTGTGCCATGATATCATTGACGCTGTGTTATGAGACATAAATAAACATTGCAGCCTGGGTGTAAGGGAGGAATATCTCAACTGTTTTACAGGAATTGATCCAGACTTCCCTGGTTGAGCTTCTTTATACCTCAATTTTCCACATACGGGACAACTATCTAATGAATCATTTTCACCAGAACATAAGATGCAATCATTCTCACATGCATGAATCTTCCAATAACTAAGGCCTAGATTACGAACCAACCTATTTCTCTCATAGTAATTTGCAGGCAACACATTTCCTTTAGGTAACAATGTTTTATCAAAAGAAAATATCTAATCAAAACAGTTGTTTGATATAGAATTATCTGATTTAATAGCCATAAATTTTGCAACAGCTTATAATTTTCTTATCTTGCAACCAGGATATAATGCATCCTCACCAGACCTTAATAACTCATAAAATTCAGATGGTGCCAACCCAAGAGTTAAATCAATATCATCGTGAGTTTTATTTTGTTGAACAGATGGACCTGCAACATCATGTACTAAATTTTGGAACTGTGAAGGATCCAAAATCAAGTTATTAGTATCTTCTCTGGATCTTCATTCACCGTGTTGATACCAAAAAACATAATCTTGTTGAAAACCAAACTACAAGAGATGTCCCCCAACGTTGTCAAATGTGTCAAACATTCTCAGAGCACATTTTTTACAAGGACACTTAATTGTGCCTTCTGAAACATATTCTGGTTTTGATGATACAAATGCTAAGAAAGCTTCAACACCCTCAATATATACATGATTTAAATGAGAACCATTTGTATTTCCGCGCTGATTTATCCAAACACGGTCATCTAATAATGATTGATGTCGACTTCCTTGTTCTATATTTTTCTACAAAATATAAAATCATCACTGTTTTGGAATAATTTGAAATTATAAAAACATTGTCTGAAAAAGATGATAAATAATTACTACTACTTCTTAATAATTACCATTAATTAATGGCGACACAATTTCCAGTGGATTGACATCTACTCTTTTGTCTAATAGCTCATTTACTTGCATCTTTCTCACACTGAAATTACAATGAAGAATCTGGTCGGAGGTACGCATATTCATTCTCATATGTATGAGAATCAATATGTGTATCTTCGACCATATTGTTCATTGTGAGTTCAATGTGAGAAATATGGAAGTAAATGAGCCGTCGGATAAAAGTGCCCCCATTTTCGTTGATGAATCATCTTCTTCCAACTTTCACCGCCTAAAAATATTATAAAAAATAAGATCCTATGAATGCATATTCAATCTCGTGTATACGATATTGAATATGCCAATGTATCAGCACATTTTTCATAATGTTTTGAGTCCGTGAGAGTTTAAAGGAGAAAAGTCATCGAGGAAAAGGAGTTCCATCAATCCACTAGAAATTGTTCCAAGTTCTTAAAATTTATTAAAATTTATTAAAATTTATTTCTAACTGTTCCTAACTATTACTGACTTTTTATTACTATTTATTACTAATTATTACTATTTATTACTAATTATTCCAATTTATTACTAATTATTCTTATTTATTACTAATTATTCCTATTTACTACTAATTATTCTTTTTATTACTAACTATTCCTAATTATTACTAATTATTCATATTTATTACTAAATATTCTAATTTATTACTAACTATTACTATTTATTACTAATTATTACTAATTATTACTAATTATTACTATTTATTACAAATTATTCCTATTTATTACTAATTATTAATATTTATTACAAACTATTTATATTTATTACTAACTATTAATATTTATTACTAACTATTATTATTTATTCCTAACTAATCTTATTTATTACTAACTATTAATAATTATTCTTATTTATTCATATTTATTCCTATTTATTCCTATTTATTACTAATTATTACTAATTATTACTAATTATTACTAATTATAACTAATTATTACTAATTATTACAATTTATTACTAATTATTACATTTTACTCCTATTTATTACTAATTATTCCTAATTATTCATAATTATTCCTAATTATTCTTAATTATTACTAATTATTCATAATTATTACTAATTATTTCTATTTATTACAAATTATTGATATTTATTACTAATTATTTCTAATTATTGCTAATTATTACTAATTGTTACGAAATATTACTAATTATTGCTAATTATTCCTAATTATTGCAAATTATTGCTATTTATTTCTAATTATTGCTAATTATTTCTAATTATTCCAAATTATTCCAAATTATTTCTAATTATTAGTAATTATTAGTATTTATTACTAATTATTACAATTTATTACTAATTATTACAATTTATTACTAATTATTATTAATGATTCCTATTTATTCCTAATTATTAAAAATTATTCATATTTATTACAAACTATTCTTATTTATTACTAACTATTATTATTTATTCCTAAATAATCCTGTTTATTACTAATTATTACTAATTATTCCTATTTATTCGTATTTATTTCTAATTATTACTAATTATTACTAATTATTACTAACTATTACTAATTATTACAATTTATTACTAATTATTACAATTTACTCCTATTTATTACTAATTATTCCCAATTAATCTTAATTATTCTGAATTGTTCCTAATTATTCCTAATTATTCCTAATTATTACTAATTATTGCTATTTATTACTAATTATTTCTATTTATTACTAATTATTGCTAATTATTGCTAATTATTACTAATTATTACTAATTATTAGTAATTATTACTAATTATTCCTAATTATTTCTAATTATTGCCATTTATTTCTAATATTGCTAATCATTTCTAATTATTCATAATTATTCTTAATTATTTATAATTATTTCTAATTATTACTATTTATTTGTAATTATTAGTATTTATTACTAATTATTACAATTTATTATTAATTATTACAATTTATTACTAATTATTATAATTTATTACTAATTATTACAATTTATTACTAATTATTACTAATTATTACTAATTATTACAATTTATTACTAATTATTACAATTTATTACTATTTATGACAGTTTATTTAAATTTATTACTCATTATTACTATTTATTACTATTTATTAATAATTATTAATATCTATTGCTAATTATTAGTATTTATTACTATTTATTACCAATTATTATTAATTACTACAAATTAATTGTATACATTACTAATTATCGCTAATAATTATTAATTACTACTAATTATTAAAAATTAGTAGTAAAAATTTCAATTTATTAGTATAAATAAATACTAATGACAAAAAAATTTAAATTTAATTTAATTACAACTAATCAACAGCAATAAAAATTAAGATAAAAAATGAAATAAATAATAAATTAAATAAAATATAAATACCTTTAAGACTGATTTTCTATTGATGTAGACGACTTCACAACTTCTTCGTGAACAAAAAAATTAACTTAGAAAAAATGTCCCTCCAAAGTCAGAGTTTAGAGAGAAAGAGGATCTAAGAATTGAGTGGAATGAGAGGAAAAACAAATGGGGGTATATATAGTTTAGATTATTTGCGACAAGATTATTTGTGACGGGTATCCAGTCCCAAATAGTATCTTTTGCGACGGGACCCATCGCAAATACCTACGCCCGCATTAATTACTGTCGGTGGTTAAAAAGTTATTTGCGACGGGTCCCATCACAAATAGTCTCTACCGACACACCTTTTGGGACGGGACGACATCCCGTCGCAAAGAGCTATTAACCGCCGCTGGGTATTTGCGACGAGGCCCGTCACAAATACTTTTTTACCGCCGACAGTAATTAATGCGGGCGTAGGTATTTGTGATGGGTCCCATCACAAATAGTCCCTGCTAGTACACCTTTTGCGACAGGACGACATCCCTTCGCAAAAAACTATTAACCACCGCCGGGTATTTGCTACGGGGCCCATCGCAAATACTTAACTATTTGTGACGGAGGGATCCCACCGTCGCAAATAACCTTCACGTGGTTTGACGCGCTACCCACGCCAAACCTTTTGCGACGGGAGACAAAATCCCATCGCAAATAATTGGTTATTTGCGACAGGTTGTTACCCCCTTCACAAATAACCTCTTGGACAGACCTTTTGCGATGGGATTTATTCCCATCGCAAAAGGTCCGTTGCAAAAAGTCCTTTTTCCCATAGTGCATGTATTTTCTCTCTCAGGATTTTCTTCATGAGTCTTGTCTGAGTCAATGGACATTTCCTCAGATGAAATTCTGGTCACTTTCATTACTTTCTAATATTTTCAATCCTTATCGTCAAACTTCTTTCATTAATTTAGATTTAGACAGTTAGCCTTGACATGTCCTTTTCTTTAACACTCAGAACATGTAATCTCATTTAAGTTATACTCTCTTTCCTAATCTCTCTTCCGATAACCTCTTTTATAATACATTCCCTTTTGGCTCAATTTCTTAAATTATTTATTATTATTATATAATTTCATAAACCTTCTATCTAGATGGGCCATCTCCCCATCACTATTGACTGGTGATACCTCATCACTAGAGAATTCATCTTGCACTTTTTTTTGATGTAGTACACTTGAAGGCTATCAATTTACTCTTAGGTTCATCTTCTTATTCTTGATTAACTTTATGTTCTTCCTCATACATCATTCACTTTACTATTAGTTTCTTAAGAGGTAGTTTACTGATGTCACTAGATTTTCTTATTGAAACTGATGTTTCTCCCTCTCTTTCTACATGATATCTTAGTAGTCGCATGATTTGATTTTTGACTCACATTGGATTTCCCAAGGAACTAATTTTATTTACTATCTCATTGAACTTTAGATACATATCAGAAATACTCTCAGGAGTATTCATCATAAATGTATCAAATTTAATTGTATAAGTATTAAATATCGCTGATTTATCATTATTATTTCTATAATGAGAAATAGTTAATGTATCCCAAATATCATATGCAGTTTTACTACCAGGTATCATGTTAAACTTTTCATCTCCTAAATCATATTAAAGAGAACCTATGAATTTATAATTATTTTTATAGTAAATTTTAGTAGAATCATCCAATATAACTATAGAAGCTTCATGTAATTTATATTTATCATCTATAGTAGTTCATATTTCAAATCCCATTCATTTAATGTGCATTTTCATCTTGATTTTCCATTGAGCATTGTTATTTCCATTAAAGTAGGGTAGTATGTTGTCAGAGAAACTTTTTTTATATTATCCATTTAAAGGACTAAATTTAGAACAACGGAAAATTTAGGATCATTAGAACACAACTCAAATCACTGTTGAAAAGACTTTGAAATCCCCTAAAACCAATTGGTGGTCAGAGTGAGTAACTCAAGTGGGGTTCAATTGAGTTCCAAATAAAAATTTCTACTAAAAAATGTTTAAATAAAATCTACCAAATAAAAATAAAATTCCAATTTAATCAAAATGTTATTTTCATATAAGTTTTATCTTTTAAAAGATTCCTCAAATCTTGAAAATTTCTCAGTTTAACCAGTATAAAAATCACTTCAACTTTTGAAATCGATTTAATCAAACAAATACTTATATAAAAAGTAGTTATGATTAACTATCAATGTAGTGGTTTTTTTATAGTTTAAGACAAATTCAATCTAATTATATGAAAATAAAAAAAATAAACAAAACACAGAGTGGAATAAAAACAAAGGTTCAGTCTCAAGTTGAGAATAAACCCCTTCAATATAGTAATCACCTGGTTCTAAGAAGATTATACAAATAATATTGATCGAAAACCTAGATCGGGTATACACAATAACTAACCATATATCTAGGAAATAACTATACCTCTTCTATAATAACCATGGGAAGAAAAAAATCACAGGAAACACAAGGACCTCTTCCAAAAACACCATGGGTATAATGATGTAAGGAGAGTGTAAAATATATCTTGTATTTTCCTGTCATAACACAATAGATAGTGTGTGCTGATATACAGTTCAAAAAAAAATTCATGACAAAATAGAAAAATAACAAAAAGTATGTATAAAGATTTAGATAATATAGTGTTTCTCATTCTATTGTTCTCTAAAAGCTTGAGTCTCCCTAGATGTAGCATGGAGTGAAGATCTAGGTGGTTTTCTGAAAATCGTTTTAAAACAGAGCGTCAAAAGCTCCCTTTTTTATTAATATTAGGAAGGTTAAAAATGTATAGTTTGTTAATATATTTCACATTATAGTGTAACAAAGATACAACATATAATATCTTGATAGATTATCTTCATTATTTAGTCAATTAGTGCATACTTATCTCTAACACAACACACTATACTTTTTAGTATGTAGGAGCATCCACTTTTTATAATAATCATTCTCATCAGCTGACTCCTCACACTAAACTCTTGAAAATCCCCCTAGTACATCCCTATAATATTTTAGAAAATAATCCTAAAATAATCCAACTCATTAAATTCATTAAGTTAGTTGTTGAGGTATTTAATTCAAAATAAGATGGACAATAATGGTAGGTAATCTGGAAGCATGTGAGCCCTAGTGGTGAATAATTCTAATAGTGAATAATCTTGAAAGTGAGTAATCTGATAGAAATAAATTATTTGGTGATTCATTTTATGTTGATACATCTATCAGTGATTCATTTGAACTAAAGTCAATACATGCTGGTGGTAGGTCATCCGATGGTAGGTCAGGTTTAGCAATGACTCATGTTCAGCCTTTACTCATATCAATGGTGAATCCTCTCAATGGTGACTTGATTATAGTGTAGGTGAAGTAATAAGGCGTGACATTATTAGAGATAACAAAAACTCAATTGTGAGTCTTTTCTAATGGTAAATCATCTTCAAAAGTGATCCTTTTCTAGTTGTGACTCATCTTCAATGGTGAGTCTTTTCTAATAGTGACTTCATTCTGGTGGTGTCTCTTCACAATGTTTAGAAAATATTTCATTGGAATGGATTATAGTATAAAATGATATCATAAATAATAAAAATCACAATAATCATAATCACAATGATTCTTTTTTCTTTAAGCAAGGGTTGCCAAAATAGGCAATCCAGAAAAAGGAGATTGTAATATAAAGCCATTTCTACTTTAGTAATCTTTTCAATTGTAAGCCCTATAAAATAATAAATCAAAATTGAATATTAAATATCATGAAAATAAGTATATTCATGATATAAATGTAAAATTGTAATTATACACGCCTCATAAAATAATATAGGTGCATACCGAAGAGGTATGTCCCAAAGAAAGTGAGATTGAGATGAATAGTCATTAAAAAAGATCATATAATGAAATTATGATTTTATCATTAGAGGGATTATGTGTAGTAAATGTAAATCCCTAAAAAACAAGTGTAAATATAGAATAAAATAATTTAAATATCAACTCACTCATAATCATGTAATAACAAAGTCAATGAAAAAGAGTTATAACCTAGTGAAAGGAAATTGAGTTAAGAAACCTTTTACCCCTTGGTAACCTTCAATTAAAATAACCTTGGGTGTAATAATTAAAATTGAAATATAAAATACCCTAAATAATAAAGGATTAATTAGATAACATGTAAAATATTTATTATATACACTGCATTATATAAATAAGTGGTGAATATGACATATGAATCACAGAAATAAAAGTGAGATGAAAACCACTTACATCGAGTACATCCTTTCAATGTAAGTCCATTAACTCATATATAATATGATAATATAAATTATTTTATATATTAATAAAAATTTAATGGGTTTTATATTCTATAATTAAATAATTTATTTTATTTATTTTAATGAAATATTTAAATACTTAATCCATTATGTCCACATCCGTTGTTTAGAGGACGTTCAGTTCATTATTTCAAAATAGTTTCTCTGTGTCTACCATAGTTAAATAGGTCATTGTTACATAATATTTTGAATAGTAATCATGACATAATTATCATTTTTATATATTATATATACTTTTAAAACAAATTTTGAAATAAGTTTCTGAAAAATGAACTATGTTACAATCATTGAGATAGTGGTTCATTCATATGTGAGAGTAACGTTTCCATTGTGAAACAATCATTATTGAATAAGGGTAGGTAATATTTAATCCTTAAGTAATTAAAATAATATCATAAATATCATATTATTTAATAAAAAATAATTATATATATCATCTATGATATGGGGGGATGAAAAAATAATCACATCGCTTTATGGAGGTGGTAGTCTTGATGTACGTTCGAATGTTGTTATCATTTTTTAGTGGGTGGAAATGTAAGAAATAAAATGATATATTATATTTTAATAATTAAAAATATGACATAAATATTATAAATATTTTATACATATAAAAAATATTCATTAAATTTATATTTTTTAACTTCCATAAAAAGCATTATTGAATCTTGAATCACATCTCTTCGTGAGTCGCTAGTCTGTCGTACACACGAGTGATGTTATCGTACACCCAAAATAATATAAAGTAAGAAGTTATATGTTAAAATAATAATTCAAGGAGTATAATTTTGTTCAAAATATCTTATATTTATTTTAAATACATCATTATAATAATCCATGGGGGGTGATGATGAAAAACGAATGATATCGGTTTGTGAGGTGGTAGTCTTCCTTACACATAAATGATGATTTTATTTCCTATTTGATGGAATGAGATATATATTTAGATTATTACATTAATATAAAAACATATAATTATGTGGTGGATATTTTTATTTTTATATCATCATGATTAAAGAATATTTGAAGGATGTGGAATAATAAATAAAATAAAAATGTTTGGTTAAGCCCAACACCTCTTCTGCAGACAAACTACTTACGTTAGCATCAAAATCCATCGTGGGATGGATTTATAATAAAAACACGGGATCAAGGCAGTGGTTAGGTAATTAAGAAAAATATTTGGGAAATCATTTTCTGATCCAAATGTATTTTATTTTGAGAGGAGGATAGCAGAGTGGGTGACCTTTTATAACTAAGGTGAGTAGACACTTGTAATTTTTTTAAAAAAGTGATACCCATATTTTCCACATTATAAAAATATCCAAAATGGACAATTATAGATAATTTGAAAATATAAGGTTTAAATAGAATCATAAAATGGATTTTAGAAAATTATTCATGTCATTTTACCCTCTATCTTTTTAGTTTAACCTCTGGTATACCCATTTTGAGCTTAATCACAATAAAAATACTATTATAATTTTCACTATTCAATATGAAAAATAATAATTTGAAAAAATTACATAATATACATTATGATTAAAATAAATATTTTATTAATTTTTCATCATTCAATTCATATAAGTATATTAATTTAATTTAAAACAAAACCAGTAGACATAATGAAAAGAGAGTTTTTAAATAGATGTATTTTTCAAGAAGACGGTGATTTTACAATAACTCCATGAATAGTAATCATCATTGTATGAATTTAAATTAATATTTATTGATATATATTCTATAAATTTCATTTAAATCAATTATAATTGGGGTTATTTTATTTGATTAAAATTGAGAAACATTATTCACTTTAAAATAGTTTAAAAAACCAGATTCTAAAACCAAAAATAATATTACAAAAATATATAGTACAAATATGATTTAAATTAAATTAATGAAATTAAATATATTAAATAATAATAAATACTACTTATTTAACATTAAATCATATTCCTAACATAATAGGGCTTTTATATTACTTAATTTATTGAAAAGAAATCAAATTTTGACAAAACAATTTATTTTTAGTATTCACTAAAAAATAAATACTTTTTTGAAAAATAGGAATATTTAACCCATTGGTATTTTTGATATGATAATTTAAAATATGAAATTAATTTTTTAAAATAAAATTTTAAAATCTCATCATATTAATTATAATATTTTCACACAAAAAACAATAAAAATCATTCTTGAAGGAATCATATTTTTAATGAATAAAATGAATTTACTAAAAATTGATTAATTATATACTAATAATTTATAAATAAATTTATATTGATTATGAAATATAAAAATATATTTCATAAAATATTTAATACTACTTTTACCCTCAATTTTAATGTCTATGTTATAATAGTCATATTTAAAATGATATTATTTCATGCTTCATTTAAGCGCAGTGTTCTATGTCCAGTATGATATAAAGCATTGATATTTTATTAAAATATATGGGTGTTACATGAGATGATGAAATTTCATTATTTTAAATTATTTAAATAATTAATGTTTCATATTTTCTACTTATCTATTTTCGAATAAGCGTTTAATTTATGAACAAGTCATGCCATATTTTTCTTGGTGAAGATCCCATTGTGTTTTAACATTAATTTTAGTGTAAAAAAATTACCAAGAGTGTTTTGTTGATTATGAAGAAATATTTCAATCCCATTGGGATTGTAAACTACCTTCATTCAAATGGTGGTCCATATTATGGGACAGTTCAGGTGGCATCCTAGGCCAGTTCATTAAGTTTTTGAAACCCATTTATTTCCTACGGGTAAATTAAGAAATGATGAAATCAAGAATATTTTTATTATCTTGTCACACAAATATATATGGTTCTCATAATGTTTAAAGTTATATATAACTATATATATCTTCAACCAATTTGGTAAAGAATTAAATCCCAAGAGACAAAATGATAGGGAATACAGAGTGAACCCAATCTACTGTTGGATTTTATCTACTATGAATTTTGGGAATAGGGAGTGAATCTAATCTGATATGCATCTCTATCCACTCTAATAGTATTAGATGTGATCCTTGAATAAGGGAATTCTTCTATATTCCTTTGTGTATAATAAAAACTTATGTTATATTCTTAAGATATTCTCTCATTGATCATGATTTATTGTTTATGATTCTACACTCTTATGACTCATATATTTTGTTATAAAAAATCTTTATTCCATGCCTAATAATTTATAGTTTATCAATATTTTGGTATGTTTTCATATTTTTTAATCATGTACTTATATTATTGTTATTATCTTAGGCTCACTTATGATCATAGACTGATATCTCTCATATTTAAACTTACTAGGAATCTAATTTCACCATTTCTTATGTTTTAATTTTACCTATGTTATGACGAAAGAAATTAATTGGGGTATATCTAAGAATGGTACTGCATGAGAAGAACATTGTCAGAGATATTGAATATCTTTCATGAAATAAGTTTATTGTGTATCAATTCTCAAAAAAAATAAAACCACTATTATTATTAGGAATAACGTATTCTATAATTTATTAAATTTTCATCTAAAATAATGGGATATGTATATATATCTTTCTTAGGTCACCTCAGTTGGTATTAAAGTAGGGATTATTTATGTTTGGATATTAGGCTATGAATAATATTATGAAAGAACATAAAATAACCAATGATAAACTAAAGTTATATAGGATTAACCTAAAGTATCATAAGTTGATAAACAAGTTCCAAAGTCTGCGTATCTTAGTAGTAATTTACCTTATGATAATATTAATCACTGTGATTATTATATTTTTAATATCACACTAACCATTTTAGATTTAGTATGGGAAGTAAGATAAATTGATAAATTTTGTGTGGTGGAAACTATGTTGAATATTAAAAATATCTTATTTCATCCCAGTTCTATGAATTCCATAATATATTGAAAGGCCTATAATACTATTAATTTATAAACTCAATTAATATATGTTTAATTATCAGTGAAAGATCCTAGTGGTATGATGAAAAAATATCAATTATATAACTCCTCTCTGATAGAAGTTTTTTGAAATGTGATTCTCATAAATCATGTTATTATCTCTCTGGTTAAATCATATGTGATTTTAGGAATGGGTTGGATCTCTTTATATTGAGGGAATATCAATTTATATTGAGGATATTTCAAGTTTTATATTCCAAATAAACCCATGATCATCTATCAATGTGATTATTAACATGAAAATTTAACAGATATTATTTCATTTATCTAGGACTTACTCCCTATTCATGATGGGTATTTATCACAAATGGTTGGGGACACACTTAACATTGAATAAATTCCTAGTTTTGAAAATATATTGATTTATTTCAAAAGAATTTATCTATTCCTAACCCAAATAATGATATTGAGTATTAAATATAACCCACACCAAGTATTATACCAACTTCAAATTCTCATCATAAAATGATTTGAAAGAATTGAATAAGAAACTATAATTGAATTAGGATAAGAGATCCATTAAACTATGTGATTTTTCATGGGGATATCCTATTGTTTTTATTAAGAGGATATATGGTTCAATCATTCTCTACATTGATTTTAATGAACTTAGTAACAAATTATTGAGCACAAATATCCTCTACCACATATTGATTATTTTTTTGATCAATTTTGAGGATATTAATACATTTCAAGGAATGACATTTGATCTGAATATCATGAGTTAATGTTAAAAATTGAGTACACACCAAAGACAAACTTTCATATGAGGTATGGAAACCATGGAAAAAAAGGGATTCCATTCTTACTTAACAACTCTCATATTATCTTCATGCATATAATGAATATAGTCTTTGGAGATTTCATTAATCAACTTTTGGTAGTCTTTATAGATCATATTATTATATTTATCAAGGTTAAGGAAGAGAATTATGATCCTTTAATAATAGTTTTGAAGAATATTATAAAGGATAAATTTTCTAAAAAAATTAATAGAGTACGAATTATGGCTACATAGAGTATCATTATCAGGTCACATTATTACAAGTGAGGGAATACGAATGGATCCTTCAGGTATATAAGTTATTGAACCTTGGCCTAAGAAAAGAATTGTCTGAGATTGATAGTTTTCATAGATTTTATGAATATAATGGACCCTCTATGATAAATTTATCATGTTTATAAAATATAATAACCATTTTTATGTTGAAGGTATTAACATTAATTTTTATAGATGAATGTGTATAGAATTGGAAGGAACTGAAGAGAAACATTTTTAGTATACCTGTACTCACGCTACCATATATTGGAGAATTGTTTGTGATCTATAGGTATAAATAAATGAAAGAAACCAAATTTTTTATCTTGAATAATGACATGGTGGTAGTTTATACCTCTCCCCAATTAACGGTTTTTGAGAAAACATACCCAATTTGTGATTTGGAGCTGCCAGCGATAAATATTTTCCATTGAAAATATATAAGAATCATCTTTATAGTGAAATCTTGGAAATAAATATATACTAATCCTAAAATATTGATGTATATATTCACACATAAATAGATGAATATATGTTAAAGGATATGTTTTGGTGTCGATTAGTGATTATGACTAGTGGACAGATTACCACCCTTGGATGGAAAACAAAGTTTTTGATGCTTTGAGTAAGATATTTCATGTCATCTTGCCTAAAACAATGAATGAAAATTATCCAATACTTATTGATTTTCATAAATTGGACCTTGAAATCATAAGGAAAGAAGAGAAATCCTATATTTTACAAATTAATTTTCAACAATCCATCAATTTGAACATTACATAGGTGTAGAATAAATATGAGGTATTGTAATATAAGGTTAGAAATATTCCTAAGTTTAAATACGATTGTGATGGATTGATTGGGTTTGAGAACTGAGTATGTGTTCTATCGATATAATAATTAAATAAAGAGTTCTTGGATTAAGCACATAGGTTATAATCTTTTATCCAACCAACGAGTTCAATGATGTATATATATCTAAAATATAATTTTTATGTGATAAAAAGAAAGGGATTCTTTGGGAAATGTATCGTGATGTTTGGTACATTAGAATGTTAAGGTTTATTGCTCAAAGTCTTAGGGGG
Source organism: Viscum album (assembly GCA_963277665.1). Classification (NCBI taxonomy): domain Eukaryota; kingdom Viridiplantae; phylum Streptophyta; class Magnoliopsida; order Santalales; family Viscaceae; genus Viscum; species Viscum album. Next base: position 1,079,961,783 of record OY728134.1, on the reverse strand, counting down.
TGATGTACCCATTACCCATACCTGTTTGGAAATTGGAAATCATCAACATTTATTTCATCAAAGTAATCCCCAATACATTAAAATTAAATATCATCAATTCAATTTCAATTGATATCCTTATCATGTAAGTTTTTTTATTACTATTAGAGAATATTTCCCTCCTGACCAACTTTCTAGGACTTTCATTTTAAAAGTGGATAGGTTGCATGGATTACGACTCTCAATCATATCTGATCAAGATATAAGGTTGAAACTAATTTTTTAGTGAGTTATTTATGTAATTATTGAATAAAAATTAGAAAATTAGAACTGTATATCATCTTCACATAGATGGTAGGTATGAGAGAACTATTTAAACCCTAGAATATTTGTTGAGAACCTGATCAATGGATTAAAAAGAATGTTTGGATCAACACCTTTCTCTAGATGAATTTTATTACAAAAATAAAATTAATCCATGAATTTAGATAGATAATTATGAATCAATTAATGGAAATAAGTGAAGATTTACAAAATGATGGAATGAAATTAGAGAACAAAATCTATTGGGACATGAGATAGATGAGGAAATAGTAGAGAAACTTTGAGCTGTTTAACAACAAATCAAGGAAACTTAGAGTTGATTGAAGAGTTATGAAAATAACCACTGATGAAATTTAAATTATAAAATTGTTGAAAATGTACTATTACATATATTTATCTGGAATAATTTTTTTATATTCCAAAGAAAGGGGAAGTTGAGCCCCATATTGTTCCCTTTATTATTATTGATTTAGTAGGGATGGTTTTTTATCTCTTGGTCCTTCTAAAAAAATATCCAATAATAATGATGTATTAATTGAATCAATTTTGAGTTAGTACATACTAGATCATTCATATATAATTTAATCACTCGGAATTCCACTAGAGTATGTTCTTTATTATGAGTAACAACCAGTAGGAATCCCTAATCGTAGAGATAATGTGTTATGGGGCTAAAATACTCACTTAGTTAAGGTTATATAGTGGAATATTAAATTATAAGGAGAATCAAGGGAACCTAATTAGGTAATGATGTAGATTTATCCTATTTTTTCATTTAAGTAATAGAAATATAAGGGAAAATTTACTAAAGGGGGAAGAATGTTACACCATGATATTTTATAATTTATTTCTCTAAAAAAAATTGGACGTGTTCAATATATTTTGATCAAGGAAACCACAGAATAAGTGAATGGTGACTTGTTTAAAATATTAAATGAAATATAATAATATATATTTAATTGAACCTAATAAATTAAAGGATTTTTAAAATTTATTCAAATTAAATTAATATAATAAAATTCATCCTAAAGATTTTATTTTGAACTGTTTGGTTGAATTCTACATTGTATTAAAATTAATTCTTTTGAGGAATGATATAAATAAAATTTAATGGTTAAATTAAATAAATTATTTGTAAAATAAACTAATTATATTAATTAAATATTTAATTAATGATATAGAATATAATTATAATAATTATTGTCTAAATTGAAATATTTCATTTACGAACCTCGTTTTACTTATATATGTTTTTATTTAAAATAAAATATTTATTATATCAAGTATTAAGCCCATGGAAGATTTTTTTATACATATATTAAAATTAATGATCATCCATACTTTTTTTATCAAATAGTTATAAATGAAGATAATATCATTTAAAGGTAAAAATAATTTTTTTTTCAAAAAACTATTTTTACGCAACAATTTTTATATCTCTATAAATTAAATAGATCAATATTGATGAATGATTTTAATAAAAGTTATATATAATATATTCAATATAATAAACTAATATTAATCTAATTTGTTTTACTTGTAGTGGAATGAAAACAAAATCATTTGTATTCTCAAAATATTTTTTTCTTCAAAAAAAAGTTTTTATAGGTTTTTGACACATATATTATAATTAATTTCTTCTACATATTGGAAATGAATATTATTAAATGGATTTAAAATTTAGAATAATCATAATAAATTTATTTGAATGTTTCATGTTAAATTTTTTCCATAATTAATAGTTACCATGGTAAAAATCTTGTCCCCATGATGAGGGTTAAAATGGTTAATGAGGGGGTCAAACTAAGATATAAGTCTCAAATTATCACTAAAACGTGTATAAAAATGACGTTTTACTGAATTTAAACCTATCATTATCATATAATAAAAAATATCACAATTTGTTCCACTTTCCCATGAAAAGGAATTTATATTATTTTAGAGTAAATGGTATTTACAAGGGTGTCACTCCTATAACATATAGAAGGGTACATCATATTCACACATCAACACACACATTGAGAAATCTTATTATCTACTTAATAATAAAATAAATTCCATAATTTAATCCCCATGTCCTAGATGTTTCATTCTCACCAAAATACCATCCTAAGAAGGTTTAAGATGTATGCCAAAGGAAGATACTCAAAGAAGAGGTAATCATCTTAACCGAGTTATTTCAGTATTATATCATCTTAAACATCCTTTATATCTATTATATCCATAATATTACAATGAAATAATTATATTTTCTATACAATTTTTTTTTATGTTATTGGTAAATATTTTTTCTTTCTCCTTTACATCCAATAGAAAATGAGAGAGTCGCTCATTCATAAGTATGGACTACATCCTTCATGAATTGATATATTTTATAATTAATATTCATTTATCATATATAACTATATATATATATATAATAATTATATATTATATTTTTTAAATAATTAAGATTTTTAATGATAATATATTATATATTTTTCTTTAGTTATATTTTTTGGAAAATGGAATCATTGATTATGCGTGCATACATATTACCATCTCCATGAAGCGACAAACATAATTTTTCAACACTACCTCTCATGGATGGTTATATTGTTAGCTTGGATGAGAAAATATGATATTTATGATATAATTATGATTATTTGATGATAAAAAATATCCACCTCTCTTTCTTTATTGTCTTTATAAAATGAGAACATCATTCGTGAATATGTGCGGACAACTGCCTCCATAGATAACATATATCACTTTTCTTCACCAACTCTAAAACATAGTTATAAAATTTTACATAATAAAATATAGGAAATTTTGTACCGTATTAATAATTTTTATATGATGAAATCATGAATATGTTTTAAGGAATGGTACCTTTAAACTGAAACATGTATGGCAAACAGAATAGTTAGAACCGAAATCTTGATTTTAACGAAGAATTATTAACAGATGGGTAATTAGAAATAATAAGGAAATGATATATAATATGTTTATTATTAATATATTTATTTTATTGATGTAAAATAAATATAATTTTATTATATAGGATATTAAATAATGTACAATGAAACTTTGGACTCGAGGTAGTGGCATATGTTACAATCTCACTTTTTATTGGGATTATTTATATTTTTATTTACATTACAAGAAAATATATGTTATTTATATTATAAACCCCACATGTTTTATTTTACTCTAGTTATTTATATGGTTTAATGAATTAATTCTATATTCCAGGTACTCAAAACAAACAGAATAACGATTTTAGGAAAAGTTTAACTTATTTATTTTTTTAGATCAGGAATCTTTTTCGTTAATGTACATAATTTTCAAAATGCTTCAAGAACTCTCTTTTATAATCATAAATGATTATTTAAAATTATTTTAAAATATATTTTAACTTAATATAATTTTTTTGAAATGTAATATTTACAATGATATCTGTATGGTTTATATTTTACATTTTACAAAAGTTTGAAAAGGATACTTTTTTCATCATATACCGAATGACTGAATTTTCTTACCATCATAATCATTATTTGTTTTTATTATTTTAAAAGCTATATTTTTTAAAATTTAAAATAATATTCCAATTTTTATAATAATTTTATTTTTTTAAAATCTACCAAAACAAAATGATTTTTTCTTGTTTTTCAAGTACATTTCTAATGTTTTTTTAAAAAGTATTTTTTATCTATGTGAGGTTATTTTACATAATATTATTATTTATTGGGGATATGATGTAATTATACCATTCATTTTATTACTCTATATGGCTGATGATGATGATGTTTTAATGAGACCCATTTTCCCATGGGTTAATTAAGCTATGATGAAATCATGAATGTTTTTATGATCTTGTAGAACACATTTGTATGATTCTCATTATGTGATGGGTTATATAAAACTATTATAAATTGGGTAAATATTTATATAACTTGAGACAATATTAATGGGAATGGGGAGTGAACCCAATCCACTATTGGAATCTATCAACTATGGTTATGATAATGGTAATTGAAACCAAACCACTATGGGATTTTGTCCAATATGATAGTCATAATAGTTATCATTGAAAACTAAAATTATTTTATATATATATTTTTATGAAAAAACATATTTCATATTCCTATGATATTCTCTCATGACTAATGATTTATTTCTTGTGATTATACACACTTATGAATCATGTCTTTTGTTATGAAAAGGACTTATTCAAGGAATCATTATTTGTGATCTATGACTTATTAGGTATATTTTTATAAGTTATGATCATGTAACCATACCCTTTGTATTTTATTATTGCCACTTATGTTGATGGATTTATATCCCACATGTTTTCCATTACAGAGAATCTAAATGTACTATTTCATATGATGTTATTTTACCCAAGTTATGAAGATAGATATTAAGTATCATATTTATAATAAGGGTACCATGTGAGAAGAAAATTGGGGGAGTTTTTGAAAACATTCATTGAAATATGCTAATTATGTATCTAGTATCCTAAAAAACAAAACCTTTATGGTTTTTGGGAATGAAATTTTATTTAATATATTAATTTTTTATCCAAAATTTTTGAATATGTATGAATTTTATTCATGGGTCACTTTAGTACAAGTATCCGATAGAGTAAAAAAGATCTTACATATATTGTTAGTTATAGAAATATTCTCAAAGTTTCTGTATTCATTAATTTTATTTAAGGAATTTAGCATAGAGGGATTTCAATAAATTATCATTCCACCCTCCAAATCATCATCTTATTTTCAATTTACATTAACACTATAGATGTTTAGTTATAGCAGTATCAACCTATTACTATATATTGTTCTTTATTATTATATTAATATTTATATATTTATAAAAATTTCATGGATAAATTTGGAATCCCCCTAAAATTTTAGAAGTGTGATATTTGTTGAAACTAACTATTATGTCAGTCAAATATCCTCTGATAATAATAATACATGGATCCTCAAAATTTGGAAACATATATTCTCATTAAAATGAACTCAAATATTATTCAAAGTTATTTTATTATCTCTATGATATTTTAATTTAATTATCCAAAGATCTCATCCATAAAACTAAGATTCTTCTTAACATATTAAAATATAAAAAGAATCCTTATATTACACATATTGTTTTTTATGTGTTATTGGTCACATGAATAGAATAATTATGGTGGAATGATCTCATATCACAGTGTAATTTCTCCCTTTAAATATCAATACCATGAAATATTGAATCATGAATTATCCTATAATATCATGATATTTATAAAATGAATAAAAAGCAACATAATTAGATTTAATCTTATATTTCACTTGATATAACAATAGTTTCATCTTACATGAATTCATGGAGGACCTTACATCCTTTTTAAAACCTCATGTTACTTATAGATATCAATAAATATAGTCTTAAATATCCTCAAATTATTATTATATAAGCTATGAATATTTTAATAAAACATTATATATCACCATATTATTCTTATATATGATTTGATTTGGTTTTACATACTTCAGTGTGAACATATGGTTACTTTATATATCCTATTACTTTATCAATTTATTTCTATACAAGATTATATTCAAATATTTTACCTTTTTATACTTTCTCTATGATATCCAATTTTAATTATAACATATTAAAAACTTATTGAAATCAACTTAAAACATATTAAAACACTCATATCTCTTTTGGAAATAATTAAATCATATCTAGACATATTATAATGATTTTTAATGATATTGTAGCACATATTAACTCTTTGGAGTATATTAATGATCTTCTATTAAATTAATTACTTTACATATTATTCAAACTCAACCAATACCTTCATTTTAGAGTGCTTTTACCATTTAATAATCTATACAACACCCATATAATATCCACATGATATTAACCCTTCAATTATCATGAAACTAAATCATAAATACTAGGAATATTTCATCATCCAATAGTACAAGGACTAATATAAATTATAAATCACATTCATCTCTAATATTTGTAAAAAACTCATCAACCATCTTTATTATTTTTCATGTACAACCAAATACATAGCTTCTTCAAAAAGAAATAATTTTTAAAAAGATACATACTCAATATAAATAATCAACCTAGTATTAATATCATTTTATAATTACTTTATATAATACAGTGAACATCCATGATGTACACTATATATCTCCTCAACATCCTCAACTAATTAATATACTCAAATGTAAGTTGGAATTCTACATACTAAAACTTCATAATATAGAAATATCACATTGTTATTTTCATCTCCAACTTAATGTTTTACTACTTATTTATAGTATACCTTCAATTTAATATATATAGAAATAATTATACAAGCTATATCTAAATTTATAGGGTACCTCCTCTTCATCCAAACATCTTAGAGAATATTGGAATCAGTTATTCTTTATAATAAATAAAAAATTTCACCATCCATTGGAATTAAAATAAAAGATGACTGAGAATATAAAAGTGTAATGAATTTATGAATGATTTATGGTTAAGGGTAGTGATAATATAAATGGTGTTTAAGTGAATGAATATATAAATAAATAAAGGGATATGGGATTCAATGGGTTAATGTGTTCTATAAATGGTAAATAAAATATTGAAAAGTGATGGATATTTATATTTGATTAATATATGAAAGAAGTTACATAATGACGAGGTGGATAAATGATATGTCCTATGTTGAAATAGTTTTGGATAAATTTTCATTTGTGTATATATAATTATAGTATATTAATATAATCATGGTATATTTAATGTTACTTAGATAGTAATGTTAAATAATGAAACGAATATGGATTGGGAATTAATGTCTGATGATTATGAAATTTGATGAAGTTACAAAATGAAAATCGATCTAGATATTGTGGACATTTTTTGGTGATGATAGTATTGGTTTTATTGTGTATCGGTGTGGAATTATTGTTCATGTGTGATGATTTTGTTTGTAATTATATTCATTGAGTCATGTATTTGGTAGTAAAATAATCTTAGTATGGTCTTTTTTGTACTCCATTAAACTCATTGTACTATCTGTTATTTCCAACACATCACCACCCGAGTCAGGTAACATGATAGGTTTCCATATGTGGTTCTAAGTTTTGGGTGTAACCCAACATAAAAGTTATAAAAGATATGTGTGGATAATTTTTACCACATCCCCACTCTCTATTATACACATATTATTGGCTATAATGGCTTAAGGTTATTATTATTTTGATATGCATGCATAGTGGGGGTGTAAATGGAAGGACAAGGGAAAACGTTTGATGTCATTAATTTTTATGTTAACCTATTGAAATGTGGTTTTTATATTTCTATATTTTTAGAAAATGTTATGGTGTGCGTTTATCCAATTATATTTTTGTTTATATGGATATATTTGTATATGGAATGATATTACATGAACATTAAAGGGATGAGAGCATGAGGACCTAAGTGGTTGGGAGTGAGGGTGACTAGTTCAGTGGGTAACTAGATGAAGTTTACATTTTATTATATATTTTAATATATATTATAATATTCAACGTTCTAGAAATATTGGGAAATTAATCTATAATAAGGTTTTTGAAATCCGTTATCCTAGATAGGTAATGAGTTGGATTATTTTTTTGTTAATAAAATATTTAGTATTATTGTTCCACATTTACTTGAGTGGTTTTGGAGAGGATACCACCAAGTATAATTTTCTTCCCTCCTATATATATATATATCTGTGTGTGTGTGTGTGTGTGTGTGTTTTAAGTTTATTGGAAGGCGTTTTTAATCATTCTGGTCTTTACTAGCTCTTAACATACATAGGTGTTGGCGGGAGTTGTTAATTTATTGTCATAGGAGCTATGCATGTGGGTTTTTTATCTTTAATGATTGGGTTATATATAACATTACATGAAAGTTGAGTCACTTTTATTATTATTAAATAAATTTTATGAGTATATATTATTTTATTACTTGGATTTATAAGGGTGATGCTTCCAATATCTGTTTTCTTATACCTATATTCCTAGTTGCTAGTCTGTGGATTTTTTTTGTGGTATTAGGGGTAATTAATACTATTAATACTAGCCCAAGAGGGGTTATAATGGTGGAGTTTCATGAAAAGGTGGTGTCAAAGTTACATATATGAGTTATTATGGAGTTTTCGGTAAGGAAATAGCGTTGATTTCATGGGTTTGGTAGGGAAACAATTTCTATTATTCTTAGTACAAAATGTATGAATGTGAGATGGTATATGATATAGGATATTAGGGTCCCCTTGGATTTTATATAATGAACATAATCTAACTAAACATACAAGGTAAGGTGATTTTTCTTATAGGGTAGAGAACTATGTTTTTTTATGTATCACGATTTATTAAGTCTATGGTTGAATTAGGAAAGGTCATGGGGAAGTCAAAATGAATTTATAAATGAATTTAATAAATTTTACATTTCCATGCTTATTAGTCTTTATTTTCTTTGAAGAAATATATTATTTTCAATCTCCTATAAAGGTTCATGATAACAAATCATAACTTGACTCTAAAATGGATCATTAAAAATTAAATTCTAATGAGGATACCTTTTGAAAGAAGAAATTGTGTGATTTCTAACATCAAATCTTGAAAACGTATGAGGGGATTATTTCAAAACTAGATACAAAGAGATATGTGTAAGATATTTAGATCAATTTCAATTTGATTCAATATAAGAAGGGGAATTGGATTTTTTGTGATATCATATTTTTGTGTGGGGATGATCATCAATAATGAACCATGTTTCTTAGAGATGGAGAGGAGTTAGAGGAATCATGAGATAAGTTCCTTGATAAGTTCTAGGATGAGTCTATATCATTGATGTTTATGGTAGTGTAACAAAAATATTTTCTTTCTATATAGAAGGGGAACTATAGTTTATTGGAGTTTAATATTTATTTTAATTAATTTATTTATTATGCTTCTGATATTATTCTAGACAAGGAGGCTTGGTCATGGATTTTTAACTATGTGTTACATCCAAAACTATTACTCTAGGTCACCCCATTTATGTTAGTTATTTATGTTGATGTGTTAGTGAAGTTAGTGGTAATATATAAGACACTATAATGGGGTGTTTAATCTTGACAGTGGAGTAATTAACATACCTGAAGGAGTATATTTTTAGATAGACATGCTGATTGTCTAAGTAATTTATGTTTTGACTAGAAGAGAGTTAGTCTCATCTTCCTTATTACATATTTATATTTCGTAGTTCTTGAGAACCAACCAATGACATGGGTGAGGTTTTATTTTCCTATAGTGTTTTTGAAAATTATAATCTTTGGTATCCAAATTTATTTGGTGGTTTGTATGGATTTGGCAGACAATATCAAGTCAAACCATTGTAATAGATTTATATGAGTCCTTATCAACATTAGTAGAAGTGTTTATAGGTCTTCAGTAAAATGGGGATAGATAAATGAGGGTATAGTATGGTGATTTTATTCATCCTCATGGACAGAGGTTTTATCATGGACAAATTGGTGTATATCATCAGGGCTAGTATGGTAGAGGATTAGGGTGTAGTCGGTTGCATTCTATTGAGTTACCTATATAATCTGGACCCAAATACCGTCTATGGAACTATTTTTTTATCTTATACCATGTGTTATTGAGGAAAAAATGTCTTGGGTAATGAAAAAATATTTTAATTCATAATTTATTAATTTTATTTAGTTTAATCCCTAGTTTTTCTCTATAGATGACTCTACAAAATTATCTATCACGTTGGTTAGGGAAAAGAATATATTTTAAGTTATTTTTTTGAAAATAAGTACAGATGTGATAAAAATACAATTTAAAATTTTTGATAAATAAAGTGATGAATTTTGAGTAAAATTTACATTAGTAATACTTTCATAGACTTTAAAATAATTTTAATTCTTTTCTATTTAATTGACTAATGAAAGAATCCTCAATTGATTCATTAACCAACCATGGTTAAATATTATTATAGAAATTAATTTATCTATTATTATTTATAGTCATATCCTATTATTTTTATTGATAAAAGTCATTTAATCACTCTTAAATTACCATGTAAATACCTAATAAATAACTGATTTTCCTAGTAAAATTAGAAGTTACTCACTGTATTTACACGCATGCAAGAAATATCTAGAAACTCACCACTTAATTTGACATGTTCATTAAATAATAGCTAAACTATGTAGCGGGAGATTAAATTTTATCACCCTTAGTAATAAAAAATAAGCACACCCAAAACATGGAACATAATTTCATTTAAAATATCAAACATCCATTGATAACTGAAATCAATCAATAGACGATATTTTTATTTAATAAGGTGTGAATACTCGAAAAGTACAACAAATATCCTTACATTACCTAATAACTAATGTTTTAACCTTCCACATGAAGTAAAAAAATATAATGGATAGAGGAGAAGGAATTATATAAATAATAACATATAAAATAAATTGAATGCAGTAAAGAGTAGTATGAAGTTCTCCAACAGTTTATACGTTCCATGTCCCTTTCTCTGATGCACACTCTTATTCTATTATAGATTAATGTTTCACTATTAATAACATCTAATAAAACCTCCAAGGTCATATAAATTTTCCAATCATCAATAATTCCTTTATCCTAATATTTTTTCTCTTTTATGGTCCTCAGTTCTCTATAAAATCTACATCTTTCATACTTTTCTTTTGATCAAAATATCATGCATAATATACTTTTATGTAGATGCCTATTATTGGTTGTGGGAATTCTGAAATGGAAGCCCCAAGATCTCTTGAAAATATTTATGAAGTCCCATGATTTCTCCTACCTTTTCCAAACTTTTCTTCCTTTAGATGATATCATAATACTTTTTAAAGTCAAATGATCCAAAATACTATTATAAAACTCACAAAATCTTGAATTACCTTTACACAGGTACTAGATTAACAATATGTAGTTCAGTAATTATTAATTAAGTATATTACCTAAAAATCAACTAATTATATAAGTCGTAATAAATTTATAAATCTTATGAAATATAACACCCTGATATTTTAAAAGAACACGATGTTCGATAGCATACAATATATGCAAGACTGAAATTAAAATAACTATGAAATATTATTACTTAAATATGACTATTATAACCTAGTCATTAAATTTTAAGGTATGAGTATTATTAACCAAATTGTAATATATATATATATAAAGGTCCTAATCAATAAAAATTTAAGGATTTTTTCTTTGGAAATAAGCACACAATTTTTAGTAATTCCATTTTTTTGTAAAAAACTTTTTCTTCAAAAATGGGGTTTTATTAAGATTTGGGCGTGAGTATTATAATTATGTTCTGAAACATTCGTAATTTCTATTTTATAAAGCAATATAATTTTTAAATCATCATATCAAGTAGAATTTAGTGAAATTTTGTAATTTTTTTTGAAATTTTTCATTTCTCTATAAATGGTGAATAATACTAATTTCTATTAAAAACTATATTTTTGTTTCAAGTATTTAAATTATTAAATTAAATTTTAAAATGGTTTCAGAGTAATGTTTTTATATTATATTAATAGTAAATAAATTATTTTAACATTAATAATTTTTATGATTGAATTCGGTATAAAAAATGTTTTACAGTGAAAACCTTTTTTTGAAAAACTATTTCAATACAGACAATATCATTTTATATTAATGAATTAAATTAATAACTATTAGTTAATTATTTGAATGAAATTTATATTTAATATTATCAAATAATTTTTTTTAAAATTTATCTAATATTTTTCTAAGAATGCGATAAGATTTAATCTGGTTTTATGCTTAAAAGTGTATTTATTAAAAATTGGATTCCATCATGCTTTGCACATTTATTTTAAAATGAAATTATTATAATTATATAAATATAGTATCTAAATATGGATTCCATTTTTGGATTTATGAGGTTCAAATTTGTTAAATAGGACAATTTTTTTGTGGTCTAAATGAATAGTAGCCGTGGTAAAATTTATCACCTCAGTAAGGGGTAAATCAGTTTAATCTATGATAAAACTATGTGATAATGTCATAATTATTCATCCTAGTTCTCATTGGAATAATTTAATTAGACCAATACCACTATATTCTCTAAAATTATTTATTTAAATGATACATTCCATAAAAATGGATTATATAATATTTAAATCAAAGACAGTTTAAAAAAGCAATCCCTTAATTTTAAATATGTTTTTCGTATCGACATAGGGAAAAAAATAATGCTATGAATGGATAGAAATTTCTATTTAAAACATAATTAAATTATTTTAATGATGAAAAATAATTTATAATTTTTAGTAATTATATAATTACTATAAATTATAATGCAATGTCAATGCAGTATTTGTTCAATTAATAGAAAAATAATATAAATGATCCAATATATATAAAAAGAAATATAATTTGAGTTATATATATTGTTTTAAAAATTTATTAAATTAATATGACACATTATTTTTTCATTAAATTATTAAATTAAAATTAAAAAAAATTACGTATTTTAAGTCAAATTAAATGAATAGTTTCCAAATTTACATTAATGATATTATATAAAAATAATATTTTGTTAAATAAATTAAAAATATTAAAAATAGTAAAATAAGAAAAGGTGGATAATATATATTTTAAAATTTCATAACTATTCTAATTATGAGCCAATTATCAACTTATAAGTGAAATTTAAACCCTTTAAGTGTGAAAAAGATGTTTATGTGGTTATGGTTAAAATATGTTAACTAAGGGGTTAATCCAAAAGATAATGTTTAAAACACCACATAAACCACTAAAAATTTTGTTGTTTAATGGAATTTGAACCTCTTAATACCTTATCCTTAAATTCATGGCCATTTGTAGTCATATTTATTGATAATGACATTAATATAATTTAAAAAATTAAGAAATTCCAAAAGTACCCCTTATGCCAATTGCAAAAGGGAACCTCCACCCTTACTTATTTATACAACATTTATCCTACTACATAAGTCAATAAATAACATAATAAATTAATATATTCTTTAAACACATCATATATCTTCTTTTATTTCCAAAATACCATCCCTTCAAGGCTTAATGTGTAATCTAAATGGAGTTTCTCAATGAAAAGGTAATTGGCATACCTAATCCCTTTAAATTTAGTTCTTCTTACACCTAATTAAAATATTATTAAAACGTGATAACATTATAACATAATTATATACCATATATTTACATGTTATTATGTTAATCTCATAACATATATCCATCCCATCTTCCATGGAATGGGGAACAAACCATTGTTTGTGTGTACGGAGGATTACTGCCACAAGAACTGATGTAATTCATTTTTCATTTTAGCTTTACATGGATGAAAATTTATATAAATTTAATTATTTTATATGATTTATAGGATATAATAATGATTTTTAATGGTAAATTATTATTTACCTTTTTTCATTTCATCCGTCAAAAAGTGGAAACAACGTCCATGCGTACGTACATCATACCATCCCCAAGAACTGTGTAATTCATTTTTTCCTTATATATATTTTAAAGAAGAACCTAAATATTTAATAAATGATTATATATTATATTTATATAATTATTAAAATTTTGGATAATATTTTATCATGATTAAATAACAAGGACCAAAACTACCAAACCTATTCTTACATGAAAAAACAAGGAATATCACCCAAAATAGTGATTTTAATAATGAATTGTTAATAAGTGGAAGGTAAAAGGTTATAAGTAAATCGTATATGGTATTATATACATTATTATACTTCAATAATTTATTTATAATAAATAAATATTTATTATATTAGAGTTTCTAACTTGTACAATGGAAACCACACACAAGATAATGGATTTCAACTAAATTACCATTCGTTGAGTCATATTTTAATATTATACACCTAATTTTTTTTTAAAGTATATAATTACCATTTTATAAGATATATAATTAATATATTTATATTCATTTTATTTAATGTTTTATTTCACATCGTTCCTTTAATATGTGTTATGATTGAAATGTAACTCGAGTGGTGAGATTTTATCTAAAAATCTCATTATTATTAGAGATTGTTTATGTTTAAGTCTCCATAGAGGGAATTATTTAATAATTATATCATAAACCTAATTTAATTTATTAAACTCTAGTTATTTATAGAAATTAAAATTTTTCCCTCCATTTTACTCTCTTTAAGTACACATGATAATGAAATGACATTTTTAAGGAGAATAAACATTATTTGGTTAAAATATTTTCTCTTCCATGTCCATGTTTTCTAAAAATGCTTTCAAGATTTTTTTACTATTATCCCATGATTGTTAAAATACATTTTAACCATTTTTTACTTTTAAAAAAATGGTTTAAATGGAATCTTACTATCATTTTTTGAGTGAGGTATTTTTTAATTTTATTAAATTTTTTGAAAAGAATATTTTATTTTAAATTATAAAGAATAAATGCAATTTACATACTTTATTAAAAAAATACTATGAACCCTACTATAAAATTTTCCATGATTAATTTCAATGATTTGTTTACTAATATTTGGAAAATATTTAATTTTTAAAATTTATTTTCAATGTTAAAAGTGTATCTTCCTAAAAAATTATTTAATGATATTTTTCTGGTATATTTATTCATTAATGAAAAAAACCAATATTTTAATTATTTTAAACTAGGTATATGTTTTAATGATACCATCATTATTCTTTCTCTAGATATTTTATGATCATTTAGACTAGGGAAATTATTGACATTTGGTATTCTACTTATTCTTACATAGATAGTTGTTGATGATTATGTAATGTTAATTAAGTCATATTATCTATTCATATGAAGAATTAATTAGACTTAGTATGTCATAGATGGGCCCCTATATAGCATCTCAGTTCATCGTTAGGTCTCATGAGGCAAATTATATTGTGTATTTGGTTGATTCCTTTCTCACTTATGTATATGTCTTGGCACAATGTCTTAAAAAATTATGAATATCTTGGAAATATTCCTTAATTATAAGTTTAGATGTCCAGAATTATGCATTCCATAATTATGAAATTAGTTTTTTTCCCATGTGATTATTTGAATTTTTATAATATCCATAGATCAGTTTCAAGCATATGTTGTTATTTATATGTCCTTATATGATAATCATTTTTTACATCCATATTATTCTTTTTTCTCGTATTATTGATTAAATGGATTTTTTTTCCAGTTATTTACATTTCTATATTATATATTTTTTATTCAATCATACATGCTTCTTTTATATGTAACTTCTAGCATCCCTCCTCTAATAATTGGCTTGATAATGTGTAAGGATATTAATTGGACATAAGGAATATCCCCTAGATACCAATGGCTGGTAATAAATGTGAAAGGGATTCAATACATGTGGGGGTTTATTTCCCCTTTAAAAATAAAACAACCAACCAAATGTAAAATTACTATATAAACCACTATATGTTAAAGGATAACACAAAAGGAAAATAAAACATTTCATTTATCAAAATAAATATAAAACAAAGTACCATGTCAGAAGACCACAATATCAAAGTACACGGTAGAAGACTATGAAAATCAAAGACTCCAAGGGTAACTCCATGCTCCAAACATGTTCCATGATCCAAATACAAAAAATAACCAAAGTATCATAAATTTTGTCTAAATATGTGTGATACTTTTCCTTTTCCCACATCTCAATAAAAAATATCTGAAAAATCACCAAAGTTACAAAGAAGGGGCGATCAATGAAACTAAGTATATTTTCCACAATGGCTTCCCTACTCATGCCCCTAGGATTGAAATGTTAGCACATTTATGTCAAAAAATTATATAAAACAATTTCTAAAACTAGTTCATATCAGAATATAAATATGTACCATTTCCAATAAGTTTTCACAAAACAATATCAAGTTCCATGGAAAGCATATAGAAAAAGTTCTATAACCATTACACAAATTCCATTTTAGCATAACCCATTCCATTCCACATGTCCACACATCCAACCATGCAAGTAACCTATACCTTCCTACACTCACTAGTGGTTAGTCATCCTTTCACTTGGCCATCACATAATGAACTATTTGATAGGGAGATCTCTAGACCTTATCTATCCCACTAATGATAGGGATAATCCTTACCCTTTTCCACCCAAAATTTACCGGATCACAAACAACCATTAGTACAAAAACCAATGCCAGAAAACCATTTCAACCATTTTATTAAAATTGTACTTTTATTGAATCCATTTCAATCAAACCATTTCAATAAAACCAACTATTTTATTGAATTTATTTCCCATGCAATGAAACCAAACAATCATTTTTAAATTATAATTTACAGTCATGTTACCTAGTTCACTTTCCATAAAATTGATTAATTTTTATAATTCTATAAATTGTCACTAATGAGATTTTATAATAAGAAATTCACATAAATTTGAAAAAAAAAATCAAGAAAAATAATTTCTTTGAAACCAAGACTTTATATTATAAATATAGGAGTTGATAGTGAAGACACCTACTTGGGAAAGTTGGATAAAATGAAAAACTAAATGAATAATGTAAAAAAAACATGGTTGAATATATAAAAACCGGCCTTTAATCTCTTCCCCTTGCATAAAAAAGATCAAATATAATCATATTTGACATCAAATATCATAAATATATCCATATCATATGTAGATCATATAAAATGATAGATAATGATAAGTATATTTATGGAAAACCACCATGATGACCAAGAACAATGACTTACCATAAGAATATGGCTTCAGAACACTAAGAGAAGCCTTCAGATCACCTCTCGATCAATGGGAGAAGCTTCCTTAGACATTGGGAATAGGTAAACCTAACTTAGTGCAGCATAGGAGGAAAAATGATGGAGTTAGAGAACAAAACATGTAAGATAAACAATTTTAGGATCTCACTTTTAACCAGTGCATGGTTAGTCACACAGTTAGGAAAACAATTCTCTAATTGTGTTCCAGACTTTTTCCCAAGTGAGAACCTCACACAGTTGGCTCGCATAATTTCCAAGCTATGCACCAGTTGTACCAAATCCCATTGTCACAAGTTTCATGGTTTCTCCTAGGAAGCCACATAGTTTGGAAAAACTGTGCACTGCCCATGCGCCGTCCCTTTATCCCCTTTCTCATTGTCCATGGTTTCCTATAGGTGTTGTAAGGTTTTCCCAGACCGTGCACCAATTATGCACCCTTATAAAAGCTTCAAAAACACTCCAAAAGTTCTCCAAAAACTCCCAAACTTCACCCATATGATTTAAAAACATAAAAAACATAAATAAAGGCTTACTTAATGCAATATAGGGTTATAAATTATCCCAACAATTGGACTTTCCTTCCCTAGAAAGTATAAAAACATCATTTCTCAAAAAGGGTTCTATCCATTGGTTTTTCATTTGATTCTCATATTCCCAAGTCACTTCTTGAATCTGACCATGTTGCCACAAAACCCTTAATAGGATGGTTGTTTTCTACTAGAGACATTCACTTTCTTATCCGCAATACACACTTGGATATGTACCAATTAAGCATATGACAATAAGTAAACATGATCCCATCAAATCAGATGGTTATGATCAGACATATAATTTTTCAATTGAGATACATGGAACACATTGTGCATTCCACCAAGCTGTGGTGGTGATGAAAAACAATATTCCACCTCACCAAGATATTCAAGTATATAAAAAGGGATTATGTATTATGGATAATTCTTTCCTTGATTCCTAAAACATTGATGTCCAAGCCTTGGAGAGATTTTCAAGAACACATGATCACTCAACTAGAACAACAATGACCACTGACGATGATCTATATATGATTTTTGATGATTATAAGTCATTACAATATATTTATTGATTGGATAATTCTTCACCATTGTTTCTAAGACAAGTATTAGTACAACGAGTAATGTCTCAACAGTTTTCACATGAAAAAGTGGAGAAAGAAAACGCTGACCATAAATGCTTCAAAAAAGGACATATGTATTAAGGATTAATAATTATTTGTAACGCCCCAACCCCAGTTGCCCAAAAGTCGGTGCCTTATTACATAACATTGTAATGATTATAAGGAATCCTGTCCTGAAGGACTGATCAGTTTAGTAGTCTTGGAAACAAGATACATATATAAGATCAATATTATAACCCGAAAAGAAAAACAACACTAATATATTCCATTAAAAACATACAAGATTCCAAGATTATTCTAGAAAGTCACTCATAACTAACTTCTTCATATCCTAGGAAAATGAAACATGATAAAGGGGTGAGCTCAAATACTCAGTAAGAGTAAGCAATATAGTGGAAGATAACATAAAAATTAGGCACAATGAATAATTGAAAACACATGCCTTTAAAAATAATAAGCATAAACACTTTATGACAGGAATATGAGATGAGTAAATAATGCCATAATAAAACACAGTCATGGGTATTCTACTAGTCAAATAACCACATAAAATATCAATAGATAATCTCATAATGATTGAATGCATAATGTCAGACATCATAACCACATAGTCAAGGCCTCGTGCCAAGACTACAAATAAGATTTTTTCAAGGCCATGTGCCAAGATACTAGTCTGTCTCATGAGACATACCGATGCATTGAGGAGCTATAGAGGGCTCTAGCCATCACTTACTAAGTCCAATTCATTTCTCCTATGAAAATTTTGAAACATAACATAAACATTCGTATTAAAACTAGAATATGAAATGTCAATAATTTATCCACAAACCATGAATGATATAAAAATAGCACATCCAAAATAAAACATAACTCATTCAATACATTATGAAAGATTGTATTATAATAGATTAACCTCAATTTATAATAATTAAGGATATTGACATAAATTAAAAAAAATCATCAAAACTATTTGAGAGAAATATCCCCCTTTTTATTGAAAACATTTAAAAGTCTCACTATTTATCAAGGAGTTGTTTAAAATAGATTTTTGAACCAAAGTGTCCCATACCACTTTGAAACTTTTAAAAGTAAATTTAATTTTAAAACATTAATTTCCATATAAATAAATCCTTAAAACCATTTTTAGAACATGGACATTAATGAAAAAGATTTAGAAGAATAAATCTTTAAAACATTTAAAATGATATTTTAGTTAGAGTTCCTATCCAAATGAGAGACACTTTAATACAAATAATTTAGGTAATAAAAACTATATAATATCATGAGAATAAATTTATTCATGATATACTATGTCAAAGTACAGTATATACACCAAATAAAAGTGAATTGGTGCATAACAACAAAGAAGACTCAATGGAATGTAAGTTGAGATGAAATCCATTACAAAGACCGTATCCTTAGGTTAAGGATAAATCAATGAAATAATTATGTGTGACAAATATAAATACACTCAATATGGTTGGATATTCAGTGTAAATAAATCATATAACATTAACACATATTCTTGTAAAAATAACACCAATGAATTGGATGTTTAACTCAACGAATGGAGATTGAGTTAAAATTACTCTTATCAGGTTCATCTCTATGACTTGAGAATTTATAAATGGAGTGATTATGTGTATAAAAAGTATATCCATAGAAAGGTGATTGGAAATTAATACATAAATAATAAATATTTATTCCACACATAATCTTGGAGTAAAATAATCAATAAAGTATGCATAAAGCCTAATGAGTGGAAATTGAAATTTGAAATTCCCTTACCGATTTGGTAACTTATGAAACATACACCCCATGAAATAAGGATCATAAAATGAAGATGTAAATACCCATAAATTAAAATATATTACCCCAGGAATATAATCATGGGCAGTACATACACCACACAAAAGGAAATAGTGGCCAACATACGTGAATCTCATGAAAATAAGAAGTGAGATGAAAACTCCTTACCACGTTGTAATTAATCGAGTCGTATGAAAAAAAGTTAATAACCATAAAATGAATCACATAATACCATGAAAATAGAGAGAATCATGATAATATATAACAAATGGAAGTACATAATACACCACATGCAATAAATAAGTGGCGAGCAATGGAAATCTCAGGGAATTAAAAGTGAGATAGGAAACCCCTTACCTCAAGTCTGACTTGTCTTGTATGTTCTTTGTTTTTACTGAATAATAGACTTAAGTTAATTTATAATTGATTAAGAAAATTTTAAATTTTATTATTCATTTTATATCACTTATTACCTTTCTATAACAATTATTTAATTATTTGAGTTTATATTGGATATTTTATCGATGTTTAGAACTTGAGTAAAAAATGAACTTGTTATAATTACAATTTTTCCATGTGGTCAAAATTCCATTATCTCTATAATTATATACATGATTTATATATCATATAAATATTTCATATAAATTATATCTATGTATATATAACAGTACATAAAATTTAAAGATAAGAAATTAAATGTACTGTTCATGGAGACGGTAAGCCGTTCGTACGTATGAACGCTACTTTCATTTATTTTTTGTATTTTAATGGAATTAAAACATAATGATAAATAGGTATATTATAATTAAATTATTATATCATATATAATTTCATTAAATATATTCTTTATACGTCCCACAAAAGTCATTAATGAGTCATATCATTTTGAGGGGGCGGTAGTCTACACTTCCTCAAATGAAATTATCAGGTTTTACCCATAATGGAAAGCATAAAATAATGATATAAATGGAAAATAAAGAAGAATAAAGAAAAATTAAACATAATATATATATCATATATAAATATAGTTCCATATTAATGGCCACCATTAGAGGCGGTAACAGATAATCAAATAATCATCATTTCGTGAGGCGTTAGTTTTCCATCCATAGAAACAGTATGTTCTTCACCCATTAGATGGAGGTGTGTGTAAGTGTAGTTAGAATCCTTCTCATAAAAACATCCTAGTATATTTAGGAAACTTATTTTGTTATAAAATAAAAGAATAAAAAGAGTTTATGTGGTTATAGAAGTAAAATAAAAAAAATAAAACAAAAGAATTTAAGAGAAAGCACTACCTTTAATTTGGGTAACTTCCTTTGGATTGAACCAAAAGGACTTCTTAAAGTGCCCTATACCTAAGGTAATGTTTCTAAGAAGGATAGTGGGATCTTGAGACATTATTTGGGTAGTGGTTGGATGAGACAAGGGGATTTAAAGGTGTGTGGAATGGGTTAGAAGTGGTGTTATTTTATTAGGGGGAAGATGGGTTCTTTAAGAAAGTGTGAAAATATTATTTTATTATATAGTGATATTCGGTTTCTAAAGGTCCAAAACTAATTAAAGTCGAAGTTAAGATTACTCATGGTCGAAATAAAATCATCCAATAAGAATTGGACAGGTTTTGGATATTGTTTTAGTATTAATAATCTTATTTATTTAAATCATTTATTAATGAGGTAATACCACATCACTATAGTGTTATAAATAATTGAATTTATTTGATGTCTAAAAATTATAAAACAATCACCATAATGTAGGAAATATATTTATATTTCCCATTATTATTTATAGTTGGAAATATGACTTATTTAACCCCATGTAAAAATTGATATACTAAAAGATATTTGTTAATGTCATTTTTGCCTTTACTTTAAGTTAATTAAAATAAAGTGTCATTATCATTCTTAAGTGGATCCATGGGGTCCAAAAATTGACACAATGATAAAAATGGTCGGAAATTACTCATAAATAAGGTTAGGCCAAGTGTTATGGTAATTTTTTATTATTATAATATTCTTTTTACCTAGAATTACCCTATTTACCTTTAACCGCAGTAAATAAAAGTCAAAAGTTACTCTTCACCAAAAATTATTTTCATCTAATTAAACCATATTTTACTTAATAATAACTACCATGTATCTCAGATTTTTCAAATTAAATTCACAGAAGAGGTAAAATTTCATTCAAATGAAAAATTCAGATTTTTAACTACTACTTAGTGGTTCCACTATTCATAAAAAATTGTAGTTTTTCCGAAAAATACCAAAAATTCAGCCTAAGATATATTTGATATTATGAATTCAAAAATGATGTCTATTTTACCAAATTCAAAAAATAGAATTTGTATTAATTAATTTAAAATTAAATCCAGTTGTCAAAACATATAGTGTTTTTAAGAAACAATAACTATCAAAAGATTGCCATTTGTTTATGTATAATTTCAAATTGAAATTAATTCCAATGACCAACATTGAATTAAAGGGTAAAAATATAATCTAATTATACTTCAAAACCAATTTAAAATATAATCTAACCATATTAATAAATTATATTAAATGGCAGTTTTTAATTAAAATACAATATTTCTCACTATTCATAAAAAATGAATATTATTATAAAAATACCAAAATTTCATCCAAAGTAAAATTTGATGTCCCGATTATAAAGAAGAATTTTATTTTGTCAAAATGAATATGAAAAATGGTCAAATATTGGATTTAAAAAGGGTTCTCCATTAAAAGTTGGTAATTTGATTTTTTTTTGAAAAATACATTTTTTATCTGAAAATATTGAATTTCTTCTTATAATATGTCTTAAAAACACATAATACATAAGTTAAAATTTTATGGAGTATATAAAATTCAAAATATAGTTAATATTATTCATAACCACTTTTTAACAGCTAGTTTGGTAAGTCGTGGTGCGCTCGAATTCAGTGTTGTGTGTTGTGCAAGCTATTGAATTTAAAGAAAATAACTTAATATGGAATCTTAGGGTGTTACATTCACCCATACTTCAACAAATTGAATCCTCATAATATTAAATTGTTCTTTGAAGATAAAATGTTAAAAAAAATAGAAAAATACCTTTGTGAAAAACCCACATCGGAAATTGGGTTAATAAAATTTAGTTTTAATAAGAGGGAAAATGAGATGAAACATTC
This sequence comes from Viscum album, assembly GCA_963277665.1. NCBI lineage: Eukaryota > Viridiplantae > Streptophyta > Magnoliopsida > Santalales > Viscaceae > Viscum > Viscum album. The sequence continues at coordinate 1,079,938,525 of OY728134.1, read as the reverse complement.
ACCACCAAATTATGATGTCGATTAGTAGAACATTGGTGGAAATTAGAGACACATAATTGGAGGAAAAATGTAAATATATATGAGGAGCGATTGAGGTCATCAATCACAAAAAAGTGAAAAATTGAGGGCCTCAAAGCCATCAATCTATGATGATTTAAAATATCATCGGTTCAAAAAAACATAAAGCATTAGGATAACACTTTTTTAGTTTTAAAACCCCTTACCTAAAGTTTAATAATTAATTTATTCATAGAATGAGAAAAAAAAATACCTGACAAGTAGAGTTTCATCCTTCATCTAATTCTTACGACAAACTCATCTTTCAGTCCAACTGATGAGTATTAATGATGGAATGGTCACACCTGAAGCACTAAAATCAATTTATAGAGAATCACATAATGAAAAATGGATGAACTATATATTTCCCTTTTCTTTAAAGATTAACCAAAAGAAAAATGGTTAGTAAAAGATCAGATGATCCCCAAAAAGGATAATACTTTAGAGAAAGAAATACTAATCTTAATTTCTAAAAGTAAACCAACAATTCCAAAAGTTCAATAAATACCATACAATAAACAATTGTCTATAAAATCTTTCAATACAATCCAAAATAATATTGAAACCCAAAACTCCGAATAATTTTCTTACGTAGTCTTCCACGTTAAATTGTTTCTCCAAATAATATCGACTACTCTTAAAGTCACATACTTAAAAGTAATTAACCTAATCACATATTCTCTATGATAGTTTAATCATTTTTATAAATAACCCAAATCTCTATAAATACAAAATAAAAACATAGGTAAAAAAACCCACCATTACTCTTTAAATTAAATCCCATAGTATTATATTTTCCTTAGGCATATAGTATTCCCAATAGAGCAAACATCTTCCAAAATAACATTTATCACTTAATCACTAAATCATTTTCTTATACTAAGTATATCCATTTTATAACACATAAGATCCCAAATCAACTTATTATTGATAAATAAAATTAATTAACTAAAAATAATTAGTCACACTAACTAGGGACTTCACATAGTCTAGTGGTAGGTGATAAATCCCAATCTCACTATGGTTGTGGGTTCGATTCCCACATCTTTGTCCGACGCGACAGGTTGTTACATGGTCTGTGTGTTGTCCTTTTTCAAATACTATATAATTTTATAATATTCCAAAAAATGAGATATATTATTCAAAATAACTTTAACATAATTTCATCCCAAATGTTATCTCATACCTCACATTTTCATTCCAAAATTTAATAACATGTAATTGCCTTAAACTCAATGATCATATAAAATCATATTGTTATTTATAACTATATTGAAAAGAGAAATGATAATTCTTCCTCAAATATCATTTTCACATGACAAACTACAGGGTTACAATTACAAGAGAAAAGTCTTCTAAAGTAATCCCATCAACAAAGAGCACTAATAATTTTTAACCATTTATCCATCTATTTATTTCCACATAGCTTCTTCCTTGACCAATAGGATATCCTATAGAATAAAGAATTCACTCATGTAATGGCCAGGTCCCCTACATTTATGGAAAATGACTGTAAATAGATTATTGGGACCATTTTAATTTTATTCCATAGTACCCATCATTTTTTATCGACAATTATTTACTTTATGTTCTTATTTCCCACCAATGAAGCATTTATTTGTTCTATTAAGAAACCTTCTTAGGTGTATCCTTCCACATTTTCTGCATGATGAAAAATTAGCTTTATTTTCTATGTGGTCTTCACTGCTAGAGATCTTATCATTCACCACTTTTCTCTTCTTTGTTGAGTCCGAGAGTTGGTTAATATATATGTTGTTGATCATATTTTTAGAAAACTGATTCGATATGAACATGATATCTTTTACACCTATCAACATTCCATTTTTTTACTCTTTTCCACCATCTTTCAAACCTTGTACATCATGCTCAAAGTTACTATGACTTCCTTGGAATCTAGCCATTGAGTAAAACCAGAAAGCATTGTGTGAGTAATAATAGTCATAAAATTATTTTGAGAATATCATAAAACCTTATTTTTAATTTTAAAACACCTTAGGATTAACCAAGGTCATTTATTCTCCTCTTATATTAAAATCCTTCAAATCAGTTTGTAAATAAAATGTAAATTATCCTAAGTATATCCCCTGGGAGTGTCGTAACCAAGAGTACAGCAAGGCCCGTTGTCTTGTACCAGGATACCCCTGGCCAAGCCCTAAACTCCTTATCGGAGTTTTTACTCCTAGGTACATCTGTACCAGAGTCACCTCTACCTATTTTTATCCAGACAGGGATGTAATTCTTGTAAAATACAAAAAATATCTACATTACCAAGATTCTAGGAAGTTATTCTATACTAGTCCTCAAAGTCTATCTTAGGGTAATGTGCTCTAATCAGAGTTTATCTAAATCTAGTTTCCAAGGTTTGTACTAAACTTCCTTTGATACCAACAGTAACGCCCCGACCCCAGTTTCCCAGGAGCCAGTTCATTATTATATAACATTGGCATGATTACAAGGAATCATGTCCCGAAGGACCGATCAGTTTAGTAGTCTTGGAAACAAGATACAAACATAAGTTCAACATTACAACTTGAAAAGAAAAAAAACACTAATTTATTCCATTAAAAACATCCAAGTTTCCAAGATTATTCTTGAAAGTCACTCATAAGTAACTTCTTCATATCTTGGGAAAATGAAACATGAGAAAGGGGTGAGCTCAAACGCTTAGTAAGAGTAAGGAATATAGTAGAAGATAACATAAACATTAGGCACTGTGAATAATTAAAAACACATGCCTTTAAAAATAATAAACATGAACACTTTATGGAAGAAATATGAGCTGAGTAAAATATTCCATAATAAAACACAATCATGTGTATTCTAATAGTGGAATAACTACATGAAATATCAATATCTAATCTCATAATGATGAAATTCATAATTCCAGACATCATAACCACATAGTTAAGGCCTCGTGCCAAGACTACAAAAAAGATTTTGTCAAGGCCCTATGCCAATACATTAGTTTGTATCATGATACTTACCGATGCATTGGAGAGATATAGCAGGATCCACCCGTCACTTAATAAGTCTAATTCATTCCTCAAATAAAAAGTTTGAAACATAACATAAACATTTGTATTTGAACTAGCTTATGAAATGTCATTACTTTATCCACAAACCACCGATGGTATAAAAATAGCAAATCCATAGTCAAAAATAAATCATTCAATACAATATGGAAGATTTTATTGTAATATATTAACATCAATCAAGAATAATGAAGGATAATTACATAAATGGAAAAAAATCATCAAAACTATTTGAGAGAAATATCCCCCTTTTTCTTGAAAACATTTAAAAGTCTCACTATTTATCAAGAAGTCGTTTAAAATATATTTTTGAATCAAAGTTTCCCATACCATTTTTAAACTTTTAAAAGGGATTTTAATTTGAAAACATTAATTTCCATATAAATAAATCCTTAAAACCATTTTTAAAACATGAACATTAATTGGAAAGATTTAGAAGAATAAATCTTTAAAACATTTTAAATGATATTTTTTTAGAGTTCCCAACCAAATGAGAGACACTTGAGTACAAATTATTGAAGTAATAAAAACATTATAATATCATGAGAATAAAGGGATTAATGATATACTATGTCAAAGTACATTATATACACCAAATAAAAGTGAATTGGTGCATAACAACAAAGAAGACTCAATGGAATATAAGTTGAGATGAAATCCTTATAAAGACCATATCCTTATATTAAGGATAAATCAATGAAATAATTATTTGTGACAAATATAAATACACTAAATATGATGGGATATTCAGTGTAAATCAATCAGATTACATTCACACATATTCTTGTAAAAACAACAATAATGAATTGGATGTTTAACTCAATGAATGGAGATTGAGTTAAAATCACTCTTATCAGGTTCATATCGATAACTTGAGAATTCATCAATGGAGAGATTATGTGTATCAAAAGTATATCCACATAAAGGTGAGTTGAAATTACTAGATAAATAATAAAAATTTATTCCACATATAATCTTGGAGTAAAATAATCAATGAAGTATACATAAAGCCCAATGAGTGGAAATTGAAATTTGAAATTCCCTAACCGATTTGGTAACATATGAAACATACACCCCATGAAATAAGGATCATACAATGAAGATATAAATACCCATAATTAAAGTATATTACATCAATAATACAATAACTGGTAGTACATACACCACAAAAAAGGAAATAGTGGCCAATATAGCCTGAATCTCACGGAAATAAGAAGTGAGATGAAAACTCCTTATCATGTTGTAATTAATCGAGTCGTATGACCAAAAGTTAATAACCATAAAATTAATCACAGAATACCATGAATATAAATATAATAATGATAATATATATCAAATGGAAGTACACAATACACCACATTCAATAAATAAGTGGCGAACAATGGAAATCTCACGGAATTAAAAGTGAGATAAGAAACCCCTTACATCAACTCCGACTTGTCGTGTATGTTCCTTGTTCTTCCTGAATAATAAAATTAAGTTAATTTCTACTTGACTAAGAAAATTTTTCAAGTTTATTATTCCTTTTATATCACTTATTACCTTTCTATAACAATTAGGTAATTATTTGAGTTCATATTGGATATTTTATTTATGTTCAGAACTTGAGTAAAAAATGAACTTGTTATGATTACAATTTTTCCATGTGGTAAAAATTTCATTATATCCAGAATGATATAAAAGATTTATATATCATATATATATTATATATCCAGTATATATATGTATTTATAACAGTACATAACATTTGGAGATAAGAAATGAAATGTACCGTTAATGGAGACAGTAAGTCGTTCGTATGCATGAACACTACTTTCATTTCTATTTTTTATTTTAATGGAATTATAACATAATTATACCAAGGTATATTATAATTCCAGTATAATATCATATAATATATCATTAAATAAATCCTTTATATTCCCCATATAAGGCATTAACGAGTCATATCATTTTTAGGGGGCGGTAGTCCATACTTCCTCAAATGAAATTATCACGTTTTACCCATAATGGAAACCATAAAATAATGATATAAATGGAAAATACAGAAGCATAAAAAACATAAACATAATATATATATCATATAGAAATACAGTTCCATATTAATGGCCACCATGAGAGGCGGTAGGAGATAATCGAACAATCATCGTTTCGTGAGGCGTTAGTTTTCCATCCAAAGAAACAATATGTTCTTCACCCATTAGATAGAGGTGTGTGTAAGTGTAGTTTGAATACTTATCATAACAAAATCCTAGTATGTTGAGGATACTGGTGTTGTTATAAAATAAAGGAATAAAGATATTTTATGGGGTTAGATAAGTAAAATAAAATAAAATAAAACAAAAGAATTTAAGAGAAAGTATTACCTTTAATTTGGGTAACTTCCTTTGTCTTGAACCAAACAGACTTCTTGAAGTGACTTATTTCTATGGTAAGACTTCTAGGAAGGATAGGGGGATCTTGAGAGATTATTTGGTCAGGGTTTGGATGATCCAAGGGGCTTCAGAGTTGTGTGGAATGGGTTACAAGTGGTGTCCTTTTATAAGGGGGAGGAGGGGTTCTTTAAGAAAGTGTGAAAATATTATTTTATTATATAGTGATATTTGGTTTCTAAAGTTCTAAAACTAATTAAAGCCAAAGATAAGATGACTCATGGTCTAAATAAAATCATCCAATAAGAATTGGACAGGATTTGGATATTTTTTTAATATTAATAATCTTATTTATTTAAATTATTTATTAATGAGGTAAATACCACATCCCTATGGTGTCATAAATAATTTAATTTATTTGATGTCAAAAAATAATAAAAAATTACCATAATGTATGAAATATTTTAATATATACAATGATTATTTATAGTCAAAATATGACTTATATAACCCAATGTAAAAATTGATAAACTAAAAGATATTTGTTAATGTCTTTTTTGTCTTTAGTTTATGTTAATCAAAATAAAGTGTCATTATCATTTTTAAGTGGCTTCATGGGGTCCAAAAATAGACCCAAGGATGACCATGGTTGGCCATTACTCATCTAATAAGGTTATAACATGTGTTAAGGTAATTTTATTTTATTATAATATTATTTTTACCTTGAATTACCCTATTTACCTTTAACCGTGGTAAATAAAAATCAAAAGTTTCTATTTACAAAAAATTATTTTCATCTTATTGAGCCAAATTTTACTTACTAATAACAACCATGTATCTTGAATTTGTGAAATTCAATTCACAGATGTGGTAAAATTTCATTTAAATGAAAAAGTCAGATTTTTAACTACTACTTAGGGGTTTCACTATTCATCAGAAACTGATGATTTTCAGAAAAATACAAAAAATTCAGCCTAAGATATATTTGATATTCTGAATTAAAAATGATTTCCATTTTAACAAATTCAAAACATAGAAGTTGGATTAATTAATTTAAAATTAATTATCTTTGTCAAAAGAAATAGCGTGTTTTAAGAAACAATAACTATCAAAAGATTGACACTTTTTTATGTATAATTATAAAGAGAAATTAATTGAAATGACCATAATTGGATTAAAGGGTAAAAATATAATATAATTACACTTAAAAATCAATTTAAAATATAATCTAACCATATAAATAAATTAGATTAAAAGGCAGTTTTGAATTAAAATACAGTATTTCTCAATATTCATAAAAATGAATATTATTAGAAAAATACCAAAATTTCATCCAAAGTAAATTTTGATGTCCTGATTATAAAGAATAATTTTATTTTTTCAAAATGAATATGGAAAGGGTCAAATATAGGATTTAAAAAGGGTTCTCCATTAAAATGTGGTAAAATTGATTTTTTTGTAAAATACATTTTCATCTGAAAAAATTGAATTTGTTCTTATAATATATCTAAGAAACACATAATGCATAAGTTAAAATTATATGGAGTATATATAATTCAAAATCCAGTTAATACTATTCATAATCGCTTTTGAACGGCTAGTTTGGTAATTCGTGGTGCACTCCAACTCGGTGTTGCGTGTAGTGCAAGCTATTGAATTTAAAGAAAATAAGTTACTATAAAATCTTGGGGTTTTACATTCTCCCATCCTTTAATAAATCTCATCCTAAAAATTTGAAATTGTTCTTTGAAAATAAAAGGTTAAAAAAATATAAAAATACCTTTGTGGAAAACCCACATCAGAAATTGGGTTAATAAAATTTAGTCTTAATAAGAGGGAAAATGAGATGAAAAAATCACCACAAAATTATGATCTCGATTAAGAGAACATTGGTGAAAATTAGAGACACATAATTTGAGGAAAAACGTAAATATATATAGGGAGGGATTGAGGTCATAAATCACAAACAAGTGTATAATTGAGGGCCTCAAATACATCAATCTAGGATGATTTAAAATATCATCAGTTCAACAAAACATAAAGCATTAAGATAAAACATTTTTTGTTTTAAAACCCCTTCCCTAAAGTTTAATAATTAATTAATTCACAGAGTAAGAAAAAAAAGTACTTGACAAGTAGAGTTTCATCCTTCATCTAATTCGTACCACAAACTCATCTTTTACTCCAAATGACGAGTATTAATGATGACTTGGTCACACCAGAAGTGCTAGAATCAACTTATAGAGAATCACATAATCCAAAATGGATGAATTATATATTTCACTTTTCATTAGAGATTAACCAAAACCAAAATTGTTAGTAAAAGATTAGATGATCCCCAAAAATAATAATACTTTAGAGAAAGAAATACTAATCTTAATTTCTAAAATTAAACCAAAAATACCAAAAGTTCAATAAAAACCATTAAATAAACAATTATCCATAAAATATTTCAATATAATCCAAACTAATATTGAAACCCAAAACTCTAAACAATTATCTTACGTAGTCTTCCACGTTAAATTGTATCTCCAAATAATATCAACTACTCTTAAAGTCACATGCTTAAAAGTAATTAACCTAATCACATATTCTCTATAATAGGTTAATCATTTCCATAAATAAACCAAATCACTATAAATCCAAAATAAAAACATAGGTAAAAAAACCCCACCATTACTCTTCAAATGATATCCCATAGTATTCTATTTTCCTTAGGCATATAGTATTACCAATAGAGCGAACGTATTATAAAATAAAATTTATCACTTAATCACCAAATCATTTTATATATAATAAGGATATCCAATTGATAAGACATAAGATCCCAAATCAACTTATTATTGATCAATAAAATCGTTTAACTAAAAATAATTAGTCACACTAACTAAGGACTTCACGTAGTCCAGTGGTAGGCGATAAATCCTAATCCCACTATGGTTGTGGGTTTGATTTCCATAGCTTTGTCTGATGCGACGGGTTGTCACATGGTCTGCGTGTTGTCCTTTTTCAGAAACTATATAATTGTATAATATTCCAAAAAATGAGATAGATTCCTCAAAATAACTATAACATAATTTCATCACAAATGTTATCTCATACCTCGCATTTTCATTCCAAAATTTAATAATAAGTAATTGCCTCAAACTCAATGATCATATAAAACCAAATTGTTATTCATAACTATATCCACAAGTGAAAAGATAATTCTTCCTCAAATATCATTTTCACATGAAAAACTGTAAGGTTACAATTACAAGAGAAAATTCTTCCAAAGTAATCCCATCAACAAAGAGAACTAATAATTTTAAACATTTTTACATCCATTTCTTTCCACACAAATTCTTCCTTGACCAAGAGGATATCCTATAGAATAATATATTTATTTGGGTAATGGCCAGGTACCCTAGATTTATGGAAAATAACTGTAAATGAATTCTTGGGACCATTTTTATTTTATTCCATAGTTACCTTCATTTTTACTCAGCAATTATTTACTTTATGTCCTTCTTTCCCACACATAAACATTTCTTTGTTCCATTAAGAAACCTTTCTAGGTGTCTCCTTCCACATTTCCTGCATGATAGAAAATGAGATTTCTTTTCTCCATGGTCTTCAATGCTTGAGCTCTTATCATTCACCACTTTTCTCATCTTTGTTGAGTCTGAGAGTTGGTTAATATATATGGTGTTGATCATATTTTTGAAAAACTGAATCGGCATAAACACGGTATATTTTATGCCTATCAACATTCCATTTTTTCTCTTTTCCACCACTATTCGAAACTTGTACATCATGCTCAAAGTTACTATGACTTCCTTGGAATCAAGCCTTTGACTAAAACTAGAAAGCATTGTGTGAGTAATAATAGTCATAAAATCATTTTGAGAATATCATGAAACCTTATTTTCAATTTTAAAACACCTTAGGATTAACCAAGGTCATTTATTCTCATCTTATATTAAAATCCTTCAAAATTGGTTTGTAAAGAAAATGTAAATTATCCTAAGCATATAACCCGGGAGTGTCGTAACCTAGAGTGTAGCATGTCCCATTTTCATGTACCAGGATACCCCAGGTCAAGCCTGAAACTCCTTGTCGGAGTTTTCACTCCTAAGTAAATCTGTGCCCGAGCCTCCTCTACCTATTAGTATCCAGATAGGGATGTAGTTACTGTAAAATACACCAAATCTATACATTAGAAAGATTCTAAAAAGTTTTTCTATATTAACCCTCAAATTATATCTTAGGTTAATGTGCTCTAATCAGAGTTTATCTAAATCTAGTTCTCAAGGTTTTTACTAAACTTTCTCTGATACCAACTATAATGCCCTGACCCTAATTTCCCAGGAGCCAGTGTATTATTACATAAAATTGGCATGATTACAAGGAATCTTGTCCTGAAGGACCGATAAGTTTAGTAGTATTTGAAACAAGATACATACATAAGTTAAACATTACAACTTGAAAAGAAAAACAACACTAATTTATTCCATTAAAAACAACCAAGCTTCCAAGATTATTACTGCAAGTCACTCATAACTAACTTCTTCATATCCTAGGAAAATGAAACAAGAGAAAGGGGTGAGCTAAAACACTCAGTAAGAGTAAGAAATATAGAGGAAGATAACATACACATTAGGCACGATGAATAATTGAAAACACATGCCTTTAAAAATAATAAACATGAACACTTTATGGAAGGAATATGAGATGAGTAAATAATTCCTTAATAAAACACAGTCATGGGTATTCTAATATTCTAATAACCACATTAAATATCAATATCTAATCTTCTATTTATGGAATGCATAATGTCGGACATCATAACCACATCGTCAAAGCCTCGTGCCAAGACTACAAATAAGATTTTGCCAAGGCCCTGTGTGAAGACACTAGTTTGTCTCATGAGACCTAATGATGCATCGAGGAGCTATAGCGGGCTCCACCCATCACTTACTAATTCCAATGAATTCCTCATATGAAAAGTTAGAAGCATAACATAAAAATTCGTATTAAAATTATCATACGAAATGACAATACTTTATCTACAAACCATAAATGGTATAAAAATAGCACATCCATAGTCAAACATAATTCATTGAATACAATATGGAATATTTTATTTTAATATATTAACATAAATTAAGAATAATGAAGGATATTGACATAAATGAAAAAAAATGATCAAAACTATTTGAGAGAAATATCCCCCTTTTTCTTGAAAACATTTAAAAGTCTCACTATTTATCAAGAAGTCGTTTAAAATAGATTTTTGAATCAAAGTGTCCCATACCACTTTGAAACATTTAAAATGAATTTTAATTTGAAAACATTAATTTCCATATAAATAAATCCTTAAAACCATTTTTAAAACATGGACATTAATGAGAATGATTTATAAGAATAAATCTTTAAAACATTTAAAATGATATTTTAGTTAGAGTTCTTAACCAAATGAGAGACACTTGAATAAAAAAAATTGAGGTAATAAAAAATTTATAATATCATGAGAATAAAGTTATTCATGATATTATATGTCAAAGTATAGTATATACAACAAATAAAAGTGAATTGGCTCATAACAACAAAGAAGACTCAATGGAATGTAAGTTGAGATGGAATCCCTTACAAAGACCTTATCCTTAGGTTAAGGATAAATAAATGACATAATTATGTGTGAAAAATACAAGTACACTATATAAGAATAGATATTCAGTGAAAATCAATCATATAACATTCACACATATTCTTTTAAAAACAACACCAATGAATTGGATGTTTAACTCAATGAATGGAGATTGAGTTAAAATTACTCTAATCAGATCCATATCGATGACTTGAGAATTTATCAATGGAGTGATTATGTGTATCAAAATTATATCCATATAAAGGTGAGTGAAAATTACTACATAAATAATAAATAGTGATTCTACACATAATATTGGATTAAAATAATCAATGAAGTATGTATAAATCCCAATGAGTGGAAATTAAAACTTGAAATTCCCTTACCGATTTGGTAACTTATGAAACATAAACCCCAGAAAATAAGGATAATAAAATTAAGATTTAAATACCCATAAATTAAATTATATTACACTAAGAATACAATCATGGGAAGTACATACACCACACAAAAGGAAATAGTGGCCAATATATAATGAATCTCACAGAAATAAGAAGTGAGATGAAAATTCCTTACCACGTTGTAATTAATCGAGTCGTATGAACAAAAGTTAATAACCATCAAAATAATCACAAAATACCATGAATATAAAGATAATGATGATAATATATATCAAATAGAAGTATACAATACACCACATGCAATAAATAAGTGGGGAACAATGGAAATCTCACGGAATTAAAAGTAAGATAAGAAACCCCTTACATCAAGTCTGACTTGTATTGTATGTTCCTTGTTCTTACTGAATAATAAACTTAAGTTAATTTATACTTGATTAAGAACATTTTAAATTTTATTATTCATTTTATATCACTTATTACCTTGCTATAACAACTATTTAATTATTTGAGTTTATATTGGATATTTTATCAATGTTTAGAACTTGAGTCAAAAATGAACTTGTTATAATTACAATTTTTCCATGTGGTCAAAATTACATTATCATAGAATTATATACATGATTTATATGTCATATAAATATTATATATACAGTATATCTATGTATATATAACAGTACATAAAATTTAAAGAAAAGAAATTAAATGTACCATTCATGGAGATGGTAAGCCGTTCGTACGTATGAACGCTACTTTCATTTATATTTTGTATTTTAATGGAATTAAAAAATAATGATACATAGGTATATTATAATTCCAGTATAATATAATATATAATATCATTAAATACATCCTTTATACGTCCCATAGAAGTTATTAATGAGTCATATCATTTTGAGGTGGCGGTAGTCCGCACTTACTCAAATGAAATTATCAGGTTTTACCCATAATAGAAACCATAAAATAATGATATAAATGGAAAATAAAGAAGCATAAAGAAAAAATAAACATAATATATATATCATATATAAATACAGTTCTATCTTAATGGACACCATTAGAGGCGGTAATAGATAACCAAATAATCATCATTTTGTGAGGCGTTAGTTTGCCATCCGTAGAAACAATATGTTCTTCACCCATTAGATGAAGGTGTGTGTAAGTGTTTTTAGAATAATTCTCATAAAAACACACTAGTATATTGAGGATATGGATTTTTTTATAAAATAAAGGAATAAAAAGAGTTTAGGGGGTTGGAGAAGTAAAATAAAACAAAATAAAACAATAGAATTTAAGAGAAAGCATTACCTTTAATTTGGGTAAATTCCTTTGGCTTGAACCAAAATGACTTCTTGATGTGCCTTCTGCCTATGGTAAGGATTCTAGGAAGGGTAGGGGGATCTTGAGAGAATTTTTGGGAAGGTTTTGGATGATGGAAGGGGCTTGAGAGGTGTGTGGAATGGGTTATAAGTGGTGTCCTTTTATAAGGGGGAGGAGGGGTTCTTTAGGCAAGTGTGAAAATATTATTTTATTATATAGTGCTATTCGGTTTCTAAAGGTAAAAAACTAATTAAAGTATAATATAAGATGACTCATGTTATAAATAAAATCATACAATAATAATTGGATAGGTTTTGAATATTTTTTGAATATTAATAATCTTATTTATTTAAATCATTTATTAATGAGGTAAATACCACATCACTATGGTGTCATAAATAATTTAATTTATTTTATGTCTAAAAATTATAAAATTTTTCATAATGTTGGAAATATTTGTAGATTTCCAATTATTATTTATTGTCAAAATTATGACTTACAAAACACCATGTAAAAATTAATATACTAAAAGATATTTGTTAATGTCATTTTTGTCTTCACTTTAAGTTAATTAAAATAGTGTCATTATCATTCTTAACTGTCTCAATGGGGTCCCAAAATTTAATCAAGGATGCTCATGGTCAGACATTACTCATAAAATAAGGTTACCTTAAGCTATACGCAACACCGTATTAGTGTCTTGTGTTGTATACTATACCAAGATTACCTTACGCTATACGCAACACCGTATTAGCTTGCAGTATACGCAACACTATTCTTGGATTGTGTTACACACAATTTTGATAATAGTTATTCTACGCAACATTGAGTATATATATATATATTCAATGTATAAATGAAATATGGTTGGATTCTGTTATACGAAACAATGAAGGATTCTTTCACAACACGCAACCCTTGTCTTTCATTACACGCAATCGCGACCTTCCTCGATAGCGTGTGTTGTACGCAATACCGGGTTTTACTAAACAACCATATATTATTATAATTTTATTATGAACTAGACATTATGAATAGTATTAACTAAATTTTTAATTTTATAACATTATTATTCATCTTACACATCTTCTAGAACATGGTATAAGAACAAAATAAATTTTTTGGGTAAAATAACTATTTTTCAAAAATGCAGTTTTGCCGCCTTTTGATGGCGCACCCACTTTAAATCTAGTTTTTGACATGTTTATAAGTTCAATTTTACAAAATAAAATTCTTCTTTGGAATCAAGAAATAAAAATTTTTTGTGGATAAAATTTTCATATTATTCTGGTAACTTTCATATTTTGATGAATAGTAAAAACACGCTATATTTTAATTAAAAACAACTTTTTTCATCGCAATAATTTATATAATTAAATTATAATATTGAATGGTTTAAAAGTATAACTATAATATATTTTTACCATTTAATATAATGTATGTCATTAGCATTGATTTTACATTAAATTCGTAGGTTAAATCAATTCAATTTTTTGCAATGTTTTAAAGAAAAACCCGTTTTCTATCGACAACGAGATTAATTTTAATTTAATTTCTGAAACTTTTGTGTATTAAATTTGGAAAAATGGATTCCATATTTGGAATAAGTGGGTCCAAATTATGTTAATAGGCTAATTTTTATTTTTGGGAATTATGAATAGTAACTACGGTAAATTTTATTTACCATAGTTAAAGGTAAATCGGGTAATTAAGGGTAAATATAATATAATAAAATTACCCTAACACATGCCAAAATTCTATTGGATGGATAAAAGTAGACCCATATCACCTAAAGGTTGGATTAGATTCATTTTATGTACTTTTGACCATGAAAATAATTTAATTATTATTAAAACCAAAGAAAGTGACAACATGTCACTCTCTTAAATCTTATAAGTATAATAATTTTAATTTAGTGATAAACATCATAAAACATCGAACATAATAAGTCTCCAGAAATATAATGAAATTATCTAAATCATGATAATTTATTTAGATTTTTTAGGGATTAAATAATTATCATTAATGGGGATACATTAATGATGCCGAAATTATTTATTAAGTGAAAAATCAGTAATATAATTTTAATTGAAATAATAATACCCATTAAAAGGCCCAAAAAACTGACCAAAACTTATTGTTAGTGTATATCTATACCATAAGCATATAATGACCTAATATATAACCGTTTGGAGTCTTATAAAAGTTATTATGACACTTATATTATTTTATTTTAAATGATTCCAATGTTGTCACCTTCATAATTTAATAAATATAACAATTTAAATATTCTGATTTTAAGATGATAAATTTGAGTAAAAGTATTATTGTGAAAGGTAATAGATTTATATTCATCATAGGATTTTATTTTTAATTTTTATGCAACAAATAAGTATATTAAATAATTATACAAAAATGTTGTAGTAATTATTTTATTAAGAGATAATCCAAATAAATGGTTTTAAAAATAATAAAATAAATATTATATGAACTATTTAATATTCTACACTAATTTTCTAGATACATATGACATTTTATAAATATATTAAAGCTTTTAGTTTGAAAATATCTTCTGGAACTCATCTCGTCCTTGCTTCTTGTTGTCCGAACCGTCAGCTGAAGCTGTCGTCCTGCCCAAGTGAGATTTCTCCCTCTAGTTGCCCTCGGCTATAAGCACCTGATTTACCACCTCGGAGAAAGAACCCAGCCTGAAAATGTTCACCTGGACCCGAATGGCGTGTCGCAAGCCATCCTCAAAGCGCCTTACCCTAGCTGCATCATCGCTCACCATACCAGGTGCAAAGCGAGACAACTCTGTGAAAGTAGCTGCGTAGTCCATGATGGACATGTCCCCCTGCTGAAGACTCAAGAACTCCCGAGCTCTCTCTACCCTCAGTGTCTCTGGGTAGAAGTGCTCAAAGAACCTACCCTCTAAGTCCTTCCAAGCCAGTCCCTCGTGTCTATGAGCCTGAACCTGTACGTCCCACCAACGCTTTGCCGGTCCTCTCAGAATGTACGTCGCCAGCTTGACCCTCCACCCTGGAGGCGTCTCGAGTTGCTCAAAGATCATCTGATTGCTCTCTATCCAGTTCTCAGCTGCCTGCGGACCACCCTCACCCTGAAAAAGCAGCGGGTGCTGCGACTGGAACTCCCGCGTCAGATATGCCATAGAAGGCTCTGTACCTTGCACGCCTCCGTCAAGCCCCTGCAAGACACGTACCAGGCTAGATCGTATCTACTCGTCAAGCCATGGCCCGAACGATGCCAAACCCGGCTGCTGTCCTACCTGCACTGGATCCTGAACCTGTTCCTGTCCCTGAGCCTATACCTGTGGCTCGTGCTCATCCTGTACCGAATTCTGACCCTAATCCTGCGGCACTGTACCATCTCCTTCCTGACGCTCCATCAAGCCGTGAAAGAGTAACCTGCTGAATACCATAAATGGCCAGACATCCCATATATATATAACAATATATTCTACGCAGATAAGGAAAGAAGTAAAAGGAAGTGCATAACAACTACCCTTACTCCCCCTCACCGCAACCCATGCCCCATGGTATCCCGGCCTCACGACCTCCTTAACCTCTCTCAACAGAGCCAAGTATCAAAGTACCTTGGGCCATGCCCATCCCAACAACTCACATTGCCTCAAACCGACGACCGATTCGCCCAATACTGACAGTTACACTACCTCACCCATAGTACCTGCCTGCTCTCATAAGAGTCAGACCCAATTATCCTGCAGCATGCAATTCTACAAAATATAAAGCATGGCATACACATTGCAACAACTAGCAATTCTATTAGGAATTTCACCATTTTACATTTCAAAGTAGATAAAGAATGGCAATTGATTTATTTTATTTACATGGTATTATCACTTCACAAAGCATACGTGCAATTTTGAAACTGAAATACCCTAAAATGTGCCTATCAAAAGCTAAGCAACCAAGCCTTTCCATACTGGGCCAAGGTCCAATTCTCCCTTACCACACCGGGTCAAGGGTCACATATCACAATACAGAACATCACACAACAAGTGAGCCACTGAGGTGGAAATCATATAAACTGTAATCTGAGAAAAAGCAAACAACAATTCCCACTAGTGGCAACTAGGTCCATCCCTCATTCCTGGAGATGCAGGCACCCAAGAACAAGCTAGAAACCCATTTCCAGTAACAATAACCTATCTCAAGTCTACCATATCCCAAATAGTAAAACTAGTAGAAATAAAAGATAAGTTTCAATCTCATTAGTAGCCGGAAAACACTGCTACTAAATCCATGTCAAGAACTCCTCTGATACCACTTTGTAACATCCCGGACCCGACCAGCCACCCTAACGGTGCCAAACGGGTCGCGTTTTACTACCTTAGGCGCACCTCCCCGAACGCCAAAGGCTGCTGACTAGTAGCGAGGGTCTGTTAGGTATAGTGGGGAGGCTATACCCTCTCGGAGGATCATAGTAAGGGTACTGGTCCAAGTATAACAGTAAAGATGCAGTGGAAAGAAAGACTCAGCAGACTCGAACCAGACCTACAGAGCGGAAACATATCCAATATCAACAAACAGTGGAAGCAATAATTATAACAATAGTAGCGGAAATAAACACAATAGCATGCTAATATCATGTAACTACAACTGAGTAGTAAAACATGCATCCAGAGCAGGTCGTACACAACTGAATATAAAAAGGGCGCCAATGGCTAACCACAGTAGCTACAATAAGCATGCCAATACAGAAAGTAAACAAAACAAAGTAAACCCAGCTAGGCATGACCTCAAGGTCCATACCATCTCCATGAAATAACTAACGCAACCCATCTCCTGAAGCTGGCCTCTTTCCTACACGTAAATCCATAAAGTCTACACGCGTTCTGAAGGGCCCGTGTAGGGTGTGAGACAAATCTCAGTAGGATACCACCCAACATTGCGTACCAAATATTTGTGTTTAAGCAGTCATGCATTTACCAGAAAAGCAGTAATCAGTACAACGTAAAAAAAAAAATACAAACCTCACTGGTGCTTAACAGCCACCATGGAGTGTCACCTGCTTCGGCCAACACCATAATCTCTATCGTATAACTCGGAAACTTGTGCCACCTTACACCTCTTGTCTTAAGTACCGACGTCCCAAAGGCACGCCCACAAATAGTAACCCGGCAGCATGTGCCTCCTGACACCTCGTGTCTCAAGTACCGACGTCCCGAAGGCAAACCCATTTCCTGAAGGCTCCTCACCTCCCATGTGGCTTTCTATGGCAAGCACCCCCAATCAAAATACCTAACCGCAACTACGGGGGCCTCTACCCACACGAGTGGTCAAAAAAACCTCATCACAGAGTATCTCTGTGTGCACACTACTCAAAGTCCCGGTGAGTGGTAATCACCCAAAATAGTCCTAAGCCACCAAAACATCTGACACCTCGTGTCCCTGCGACCATGTCGCTCAAGTCCGATGACCTCGCCATCCAAGTAACCCGGGCCATGCCCAACCTGACAGACACACTTCCTCAATCTGACATCCATGACACCCAATCTCGTGGTCAAAACCACCCAAAGTAACCCGGGAAAAGCCCCAACCTGTGATCAACATCACTCAAGTGCAACCGGGCCAAGCCCAACACAACCCAAGGGGTCCAGCAGATGAAATTCAGCAATTGCATATATAACATATGTAAAAAGAAAACATAACCAGGCAAAACCAACTAAACAGTCGAATTGCACTATACCGGTGCTGTCCCATACTAGCACAGAGGTCTTAAATGCCTCTAACAATTTAACAGGCTTTAAAAAATTAAACTAGATAGTTTATAACAATCATATTTCAATTAAAACCATTTTGGTGCTCCCCGGCCAAAATGCCCCGATGAGCAACGACCCCTCACCCGGCCCTGCTCACACAAACTGGTAACCGGGCATACCCAAAAGCATCCTAGAGGTCCCATAAGCATTACAGTATGAAAAATAAAATAAAACGGGTCCCTCTCAAAATACCCAAAAACGCGCTGAAGGCCACGTCACCCAAACAACTACAAAAACACAAAATGAGGTATGCACCACCTACCTGAGACTCGTATGATGCTACTCCTCCGGGAATACCCACCAATTCGGTCTAAAACGCGGTAAATATATAAAAGATTCAAAACCACTCAAAGGGATATAACTCGTTCTAGAAATAAAATCAAACAAAACGGCCAAAAAAGAATCGAGGCCTTACCGAGGGGGTTCCAACGCATCCAACCGAGATCGAAACGGAGTTCAGACGAAGAATCGGGAAGCAAGTTAAGATTCGGCCGATTTGGGGCGGAGGATGGTGTGTTCTGCCTCAAAACGAGGCTACTTCCCGTTTTAAGCAAACAAAAAGAAAGTACACGGTGTGTACTTTGGGACTACACGCCGTGTATGGTTCATTTAACTGTTTATAAGGCGGAAAGGTTCTGCCGACTTACTTTCCAAGCCCGCCGACATGAGTACACGGCGTGTACCTCTGGGTACACGGCGTGTACTGGGTTCCTCTTCCTTTCCTCACCGACGTACTCACATGCCATGTATATCCCTCATACACGGCTAGACTACAAGACATGTCCAAAGGGGACACGACGTGTCCCTGGTTCTTACCCGGCCAATGGCCTACACGCCATTTATGGCTTCACACGGTCGGTGGTCTACACGGAGTGTTCAAAACTACAAGCCGTGTAGTAAGAAAACTCTACACGGTCACTGCACGACATGTACTCGGTGAGCACACGGTCGGCCACTCACCGAGACATACACGACGTGTACTTAAAGTACACGACGTGTAGTCTGGAAATTTCCAGAAACTTCCCATTAAATCCAGTTTCCTCAGAAACCTGTCAAAAATTTAAATAGGGTTGGGATTTTGACCCGTTCTAAAAACCCGGGTTCTTACAAATACTACCCCTCAATGGTAAATTTAACTCATCAAAAAATGGTTTCAAATAAAAATAAATATTTTTCATTGGATGTCCAAAAATTAATAATTTCATTTAGATATGTCATTCCTTAATCAATATATAGTAAGGTAAGTTGTATGGAGAAATAAAAATAAGTCAATAATAATACTAACTAGCATGATTATAAAAAGGATAAAACCCACATATAGAAAAACCTAACCATCAATTATGAGGTTCTATAGAAAAATACCAATGAAATCGAACAAAGTGTTTCTGTGAGTCACTATCACATGGATGATTTAATCATCTAATTATAAAAAAAATAATTTGTTAGATGAATTACACATCATGAATGACGTTTTATTATGAGATTGAAGTAGACATTGCAATTAAGGTATAATATGAAAATATCATAACTATTTTTAAGAACAAGTCTAGATTTTTCATGATGAATGTATTTGTACCAAAATTTTCTATATTCTATAAAATTAGCTAATGATTCATAATAGAAAAAGTATAAGATGAAATTATTTTAACATGAATAAATATTCTGATAACTAAGACCAAGATTATGGGTAAAATTTTTACCTTTATGGAAATTTATTCGCAGCATATTTTCCAATGGAAATAATGATTTAACCAAAAAAATTCGATCCAAATATATATTAAACATTCCAAAATCTTATTTAATATCCATGAATATCATGACAACATAAAATTTTCTTATCATATGTCTAATATATAATGAATCCTTAGTATAATTAAACAATTAAATAATTGAGAAGGCACTAATAAATAATTTTAATCATAATTATGAATTTTCATTTCTTGAAAAGATGGATCATCGTTTTTGTGTACAAAATTTAAATTTTTGATGGATTATAAAATAAAAAAATTGATTTTTCATCTGAATTACATTCACCATGTTGATTTTGAAAAAAATAATATTCGCATAAACAAAAACATGATGGATGAACACCAAACAACATTAAATATTTCAAATCTCTTAAGATCACATTTCTTATGAGGACAATTAATTTTTTTCTCTAAAAAATACCATTTTTGATAATGAAATTTTAATAAATGCTTCAATACCCTCAATAAAAATAGAATTTATACCAGAACTATGTGGATTTGTTTTATGATATAAAAAATCATGCAATCATAATAAAAAATATTGAATATTATCTTTGTTCATAATTTTGTTAAAAAATAATAATTAGATTCTAATAAAAAGAATTTCTAGATTTTATTTAAAATACTTGTTTAACAAAAAAATAATTTTATTATTTTATTAGTTTGAGATAGTTATTAAATAATTAATCATTATTATTTTTATTTAATCCATTATTAATTTAGATTAATTTTTTTTAAAAAATCATTTAATTATTTTAAAAATATATAATAATTTATTCTTTTACAAATTTTGACTATATTTTATTTATTTAATAGAGTATTTATAATTTATTATATTATTTATAATGTAGTAATTATTTTTTTATTAGGTTTATAGTAATTTCATCTTATTTTTTAATTTATCAAAACAAATTTAATATGTTAATTATTTAATAAATTCTAATTAATATAATATTTTACTAATTTTTTTATTATATTTAATATTATTAAATATAACTATTTATTATTTTATTATAAAATTTAAATTTTTCATAAACACATTATTTAATTTTTGATATCTTTTATGTTGCGTTATATGATTTATTCTAAATGTGTACTATAAAAAATTATTAAATAAATGAATCCTATGAAATAAATTAATTTATTATTCAAAATTTTTAAAAATATATTATATTTATTATAATTATGGAAAATTATATTACAAATATTTATTAATAATTTTAGATATTTTTTTAATGTCACTAATTTCAAAAATTTTATTCATTTTTACTATAATCATGGTAATATATGTCATTAGTCATTATTAGTAATTTTTTGAATTTTTATAATAGTAGTACTTTTTATTAGATTATTAAAATTTTAATATTTTTTATAATTTTTTATTTTATGACTTTTGAAAATTTTTACAAATGTGATATATTTTCTATAATTTAGTTATAAAAATAAAATTAATGATATTTTTATTGTTATAAATTTTTCTAATTATGTTTTTATATTATAAACATTATTTTAAAAATTAATATTTAATATTTTAAAAAAACATTGCATTTATAGATATTAATTTTCAAAAATTTATTTTTTAATATTTTATAATAAATATTATATTTTTCAAAAATGAAAATATTATTATTTATTTTTTAATGATAAATTATATAATTAATTTTTCAAAATATATTATATTTTCTATAATCACATTAAATCATTTTACTTTTTTTGAGTGATTTTTTTTATTTTTTTATGTTTATATTTTTCCGTAATAAATTATAATTTTTTATTTATTATAGTTCTTTTCTATTAATAATTTATTCAATTATATTTAATTATTTAAAACATTATCTATTTATTATTTTATAAAAACAATTTCATTTTTAATAAATAAAAAAATTAAATTTTATCTTTTTATGATATATCATATCTTTAATTGTAAAAAAATATTATATTTACTATAATCCTAGAAAATCATTTTACTAATTTTTAGTAATGATTTTTTATTATTCTTAATGTTCTTAATTTGAATAAATTCTTATAATTTTTTTATAAAACCTTTTTATGAATTTTTATAATTATTGTTAATTATTTATAAGATTTACTATTTATTATATTATAATAATAATTTTAGATTTAAAAAAACATAGATTAATTTTTGGTTTTCGTAGGTTATATTTTATAATTAATTTTAACAAATAAATTATGTTTGTTATAATCAAACTGAATTTGTTTACAATTTTTTAATAATAATTTTTTTATCTTTATTATTTTACTAGTTATATAAAAATCGATAAATAATTTAAAATAAATAAATACACACTTGTTAAACAAATGAAAACAAACTAATTGTGTAAATAAACAATTAAAACTTACAAAAAAATTAACTAATGAATAAATCATTAAAATAAATAACTATAGTTTATGTAAAAATTAATAACATCTCGATACAGTGTTCATATCTGATTTCAACAATAGATTTTGATCTCGGGATTTCAATCTTGACCCCCAACTCTTTCTCTCATAATAAATAATGAAAAACAAGATTTTATGTTATGTAATTTTTGTGTTATCTGATGATATTTTGAATGGTCTAATTTGCAACATACATTAGTGATGAAAGAATTTCCATCACTAATAGTTCAACACATGTAATTTGTATTTATTTGGAGGGATTATTTGAGATTAAAATTGTAATACCCTGAGATTTTAAGATATAAACCTCATATTCGATAGTATGTATAACACAAACACTAAGCGTATAATTGAATATAACATCTCGATACTTTATGATATATTTATTTTTTAAATAAATTCAATCTCTTTAATATCATGCAATGCACACAACACCAGTTTTGAACAAAACACGATACTCTATTAAGATATTATTATTTAAACATTAACATTAAATCAAAGCTGTTAAATTAGTAGGTATGAATAGTACTGACTAAATTTTGAAAATTATGCAGTTCACATATATATAAAATAAATAAAATTTATATCAATTTATTAGAGATAAAATTACGAACCATTTAAAATAAAAAAAGAAATGTTTTCTGAAAAATTGTATTTTTCTAAAAGGTGGTTTAGTCATGATTTTAACACATAATTTATAATTAGTTTTAAATAATTTTATAAGATTTATTTGAAAAAATAAACTTCAACTTTGAAATAATCATATCAAAATTATCTTAGAGTGAATTTTTGGTATTGTTTTGAAAAGTTTCATTTTTTGATTAATAGTGAAAAATACTGAATATTAATTAAAAAAATATCTTTTTGTTTAAAATATTTATAAAGTTAAATTATATTTGAAATTGTTTTTAAAATTATTTTAGATCAATTACATATCTATTAATTCAATATATTTCATTGGAATAATTTTCATATTAATTTTTTATATAAGAACTTTGTAAACTTTTTGACATTTCTCTTTGAATAATATCATTCTTATCGCATTAACAACATTAATTTTAAATTAAATTTTCTCACTTATACGAATGTAATTTATAAAAATTGATTCCATATTTTTAATAATCATAATTTTTATTTTTTTGATAAGTTTCACTTAATTTTTTACCAATATTATTAGTGAAAACAATAAAAATTATTTACCGAGGTTAAGGTAAAAAATGATTTACCAGGGGTTAAACTAAAAATATAAGGACTTAAATAAACTAAAAACATTCCTAAGATCTGTGGGATTTAAATATTTACACCATATCATTTATAAATCTCTATAATAGTCCATTTGGGACCCTCTTTCTTCTGAAAAACGTCGACACACATTTGTATTTTCCAAAATTTTAATTGTAACATTCACCTCACATATAAATGGGCACCACCTCTCCTTGCTACTTCACATCTTCAAACCATTATGGTTTGAAATGTAAATATCCAAATAACTTCTAAAATTTCCTCCATTAATCTTATAATCCCTAGTTTGGGATGAAATCTCACCTAGTATGGATTTTGGTGCTAACATAAGGAGGATATACGTAGAAGAGGTAAAATACTTTAATTAACTTTTTATTTTATTTCTTCCTCCACCTCATTCAATTATCTCTAAACCATGATTATATAATAACATAATTACCTTCCATATATTGATATTTGTTTATGTTAAGTTCATTACCTACAACTATCTCCACTTCCATCAAATGGGTTATGAAATAATCTTTCATGTATACAACAGACTACCGCCTCGCGAACCTATGTCATTCATTTTTACATTATCACCTCTCATGATTAGGTATTATATTGGATCTAAAGTATATGTATTATATTTATAACATAATTATAACTCTCTAGTCATAGTATCATATATACCTATTTAAATTCTATTCCATTGGGAATACAATGACGTCGCTTGTGTGTATGACAGACTACCACCTCACGAAGTGATGTGATTCATATTTCACTAATGATTAAAATGAAAGGTGTTAATGATATATTTAATGATTATATGTGATATAAATGACATAATTATGGTATTAATGAAATATTTATCATTTTTAAAAGATAAATTATCATTTTCATTCTTACCTTTTCACTCGCTAAAAGATGATAGCATCGTTTGTGTACGTGTGGACTGCCACCTTCACAAATCAATGTGAATCTTTTTTCATTGCCATACCACATATATTATATATATAAGTATATTTAAATAAATAATATTATATTTATTATATTATTATAGTTTTATAAAGATAAAATATTACTTACCATCTTTCCATAATGATAGTGGAAAAATAGAAACTTTGCTCATTGGTACATACGACATACCTTCTCCATGATCATAACATAATTCATTTCTCAAAAAAATTATTCAAGATTGGTATTAAAATTATTATTGATTCAAAAATATGATAATTATTTCATTATTATTATTATTTATTTATTTAAATAATAACCTTTTTGACAATAGTTAACCTACCAAAATCATTTTTGACACATAAGTCAAATATCATTGAAACATATTATGTAAACTTAATTGATTAAGTAATCATATATAACATGGTAATAAGTGAAATAAAAGGATTAATAAAATTTAATAAATCTATTAATACAATAAGTTATTAACATAATTTTATTATTAAGTAATATAAACGTTGTATATTACGATTCATACTCAAGGTAAGGGTTTCTCATCTCACTTTAACTTCTGTTATACATACACAAAATTCACCACTTATTTATTTTGTGTGGTTTATATAATACCCTTTGTATATTATATAATGAACTAATTTATCTTCATGTTATTTTATTTCTCATTTAAATCTATTTCTTTTATGCTACTTAAGATACTAAATTTACCAAAATGGTAATAGTTTATATTACAATCACATCATTATTCAGGATTGTTTTTTAAGTTTTCCTTGGTGTAATTATTTTATATTTATATCTTTAAATAAATATATATTCCTATACTATAGTTATTAATGAACGTTTTTTAATTACTAGTAACTTTTTTCCAATCTTTGGTACATAAAATTATTAAGAAAATGTTTTTAAAAAAATCTGACATTATTTCTCTCTTCAATCGAAAATCCCTTTTCATCAGAAGCAATGTTTTCTAAAAATGTTTTCAAAAATGTTTTTAACCTTTTAAAAATAATTTATTAAATAAAATTTTAACCATTTTTACATTTTAAAAGATGTTTTTAAAGGAATATTATTGTATTTTTCAAAACAATGATTGTTTGGACTTTACCGAAAATGGAAAAAATGTGTGTTTTAACGTGTACAACATGAACAAAATTTCCCACTGTCATGACCAATCAATGTTTTAAAGATTATTTTACAAGCCTTAAAAGTTTATTTTAAATAAAAGTATTTTAAAAATGTTTTATATACTTTTTAAAGGTTATTTTCAAAGTATAAAATGTTTTTCCTCAAAATTGTTTTTATTGACACTTTTATGGTACTTCTATTCATCAATTACATTAACCCATTGATTATACTTATGATCCACTGTGGATATATTATATTTAAATCATACTTATTATTTCTTTGGATTTTTTATGATAATTTTTCTTAGGATTTATAATTTTATTTTCATTCATCATACTACTCTAGATGGTTTATGATTTTGTTTATTTGATTGGTGTATGCATTATCAGTTTATATGTTATTTTTTCGATATGAATGTTTATGTTGATTATTTTTCACCCCTTTTATATGAGTAATGTATTGGATTTAGTATGTGATGGTTGGGGCCCTCTATATCCCCTTTATGGATTATTAGGTCTCACGTGACAAAATAGATTGGGTTTTGGTCATAGCTTTACCCATTCATATATATTTCTTGGTACAATTCCTTGATGGTGTTAGATGTCTTGAAACATGGCCTTGACATTATGTTTTATATATATAATATTATGCATTAAATCATTATGAATTCAGTTTTTGATATTTTACATGATTGTTTTATTAGTTATAATATACAGGGTTAAGTTTCCAAGCTCATGTTATTATTTTTATAGAATTATTTGATCATCATTTATTCCTTACATATTATGCTCATGTTACTAATTAAATGGAATGTGTTTAAATTATTTTATTTTCCATATTGATTATACCTTATATATTTATTGCTTCCTTAGTACACTTACCCTTACTAATCATCTGATATCACCCATTTCTTATGTTTTATTATCCCCAGGATACCAAGAAGTGTTTTGTGATTGATATTTAGGGATGAGCTAAGGGGAATAATAGAATTATCAAAGAAAATTCTTGTGTAATTTATGTTTTAAAATTTTATTTTATTTTCAAGTATGTATCTAGTTTACCAAGTCTACTAAACCATTCAGTCCTTCAATGTAAGATTCATTGTATCATATTCCATTGTAATAAATTAGACACTTTCTCTGGGATATTGGGTTTAGAATCATTATAGTTGGTATCATATGAAGTTTAGTGGAAACCATAGGAACTATACTTAAGAAAACATATATTAGGGAAAATAAACCTAACATATAATATTAGGATATGTATATAAAAACATACTAATGTTTTGGAAAATAATATATTTTGTGGTTTTTTCTAGAAAATACATTCCTATCTAGATATTATAAGTGGATGTGGTTCTATAAAAGATGTACCTAGGTGTAATAAAACATAAAAGGGTGAATTGAGAATGACCAGATCATTACATGGAACAAGACAATGGGCCTTACTCCTCACCTATTTTGACACTCCAAGGGGATATTCTTAGAATAATATACATTTTAATTATAACCCATTATGATGGATTTGAAAATATAGATATTCCGAAAGACACCATTTTTATGACTGTGATATTTGATATACATAAATTTTTAATTTTATGTTAAGTATTTCACTAGTTTTGGGATTATATATTATGTTTCATAATGATATTATCTAATCTAGAGTATGCCATCATTTAGAAAAAGCACCTAGAAAAAGGAATGGGAACTACATCAATGAAAATAATAAAATTATTAAGAATGAGCATTTCCTTGTTGAACATAATCCAATATTTTAAAGGGAATGAGTCTTATAATAATTATCATCATATAAGAATATAATATCATGTCATAATAAGAAAAATAAATAGTTATATTAATTATTATTGCATCGAAGGGAAGAAATAAAATAATATAATGATATAGAAAAATACGGATTAAGGGAACAATGGATAGAAGGATTTTACCACACGTGATAATTTTGGAAAGAAACACCTTGGTAAATTTTTAAAGGGAATGGGAGTTTTCTACAAGTGTGGTGAGAAATTACACCATGTTTTTTATTTCAATAGAAGTAAACAAGTTTTCTAATTTTCAATACTTAAATTGTAAGTATATGGGGCACTTCACAGAAGAATGTACCAAGTGTGAATGTAATATTCCTGAGAAGGAGATGATAGATCACAGTCAAGCTTATGTTATTACCATATATGAAGTGGAATGATTATTGT
The DNA here is from genome assembly GCA_963277665.1 of Viscum album. NCBI lineage: Eukaryota > Viridiplantae > Streptophyta > Magnoliopsida > Santalales > Viscaceae > Viscum > Viscum album. Next base: position 1,079,910,218 of record OY728134.1, on the reverse strand, counting down.
GATTGTGTTTATAATTAAGAATTATTTTATTTTAGTATTTTATAAATTATATCCTAGTTATAATAATTGTGAAATGTATAATGATTTTACTGCATTACTTTTTCATTAATGATTTTAAAAAGTATGTTGAATGGTACTGATAACCAAGAAAAATGATTCAGTGGGAAGAATAACTTCTTATAAAACACATGATTGATGGAAATATAAGCCTTTATATGTTCCTAATTTTAATATATTGATGTTGAGATATAGAGATTATTGATTTGGATAAATTAAAATGGTTAGTACTGAATACCTTGGAACTTACTAATGTATTTTTGACAAAGTGGTTTATACTATCATTGATGGATTTTATAGAATCTTTTGATTTAAGGAATATATCCAATAATATGTGTTTTACTTACTTAATAAAGAATAATTCAAGTTTTCAATAAGGTTTTATGGTAATTCAGGTTATTACTATATTTCAGTAGAATACATGATGAAGGTAATCACATGTTTGGTATGTGATGATTAAGAGATACTTCATGTTGTTTTAGGGATTAATTATAAGTTCAATTATTAAATTTAGTGACCTTATTTATAAATTTTTGGATCATAATCTTTTGGAAGGTTTATGAGGTTAAAAATTTAGGAAATTGTTTAAGTTTAACATTGTATGAGGTTTTAGAGATTAATGTATTACTTCACCATATTGAGATTTATGCATATTGGATGACCTGTGATAAACATTTTTTCATAATAATAATTAGAGATCTAATGAATGATTTATTATTATAATATGAATATTAAAATCCCTTAAAAGTGAATTTTAGTGTTTTAGGTATAATAAAATTTATTTTTTGATAATCATTTCTTGGAGTAAGCGGTGAACTAAAAATTGATCAAAGCTTAACCAAAGGTTGAAATTGTTCTTATGAAATATAAATGTATCATGTAAGTATATTTCCCTATAATATTTTATAGAAACTTTATTCCTCAAGTTTTGGAAAAGTGTCTTGAAGAAAAAATATTATCCTATTACCTTCGTATAAGATCAATCAGATGGCCTTCTAAATCATTGTAGATTTATGGTTTTAATGTCCTTAACTTTCCATTGATCATTCACTCTCTTATGATCAATTACCTCTATCACTCTATAAAAATTATTTATTATTTTATTCCATGCCCATATATTCAATTCCCACCAATAAACTCCAACATTTAAACCCATTTATATCTTATTCAAGATGGACTTTGTATTTCTCTTTTATAGTATTATTAAGAGGATGTTTTATTAACTCTTTTTATGATATTGGTTTTCAATAAAATAATTTTAAAATGAAAACCCCTTTATTACTGAGATCAAGGTTAAATTTTTATTATTTAATTTATTTAAGGGTGGTAGAATGTAACAACCTGATATTTTAAAATATAAAAATCATATTTAATATCATGTATGAAATGTAACACCATTCTTAGAAGGTAATATACCATCCTGATACTTTACAATATATTATTATTTTTTAAATAAATTCAATCTCTTTGATAGATATTCACTCAAAAATAAATGCAATAATCTATTAAAATATTATTATTTAAATTTTATTATTATAACCTAGTTGTTAAATTGGTAGTTATGAATAATAAAATCTAAATTATGAAAATCATATAGTTTATATTTATTTTTTTACCAATTTAGAAAATTTATTTTAAAATTTAAACTTCATTATAAAAATAATCATATTAAAATTATATAACGGTGATACTTTGGTATTTCTTTGAAATGTTTCGTTTTATGATGGATAATAAAAAATACCAAATTTTAATTAAATACTACCTTTTTTAAATTATTTATAAAGGTAAATTATATTTTAAATTTAGAGTAAAGTAAAATTAGTTCAATTATATATATATATATCTGTTTGTGTGTGTGTGTGTATTAATTGAATTTAGGTCATTGGAATTATTTAAATATATAATTTTGAGATAACAACTGTGAAAATTTCTGAACATTTACTCTTTGAAAACTAGTTTTATAGTCGCGTATACGGGGTTAATTTTAAATTAAAATTTTCCTATTTTCTGAATATAATTTTAAAAAATGGATTAAATATTAATAATCAAAATAATTAATATGTTATATTAATGTAAAATTAATTTTTTACCAAAATTAAACGTAAAATAATTTTAAATTATTTACCACAGTTAAGGTAAAAACTGATTTACTAGAGGGTTAAACTAAAATGATAATGGTAAAAATGACCAGAAACATGGATATAATATATTCTATTGCCATATCTAGACCATATAATATATAATGATAGATAATACTCTTTTTTATGGGAAAAATATGGGTACACCTTTTTCTTTTCAAAAATTACAAGTGTGTCACTCACCTCACTTATAAAAGGCTACCCTCTCCCCACTCTTATTAACAACGTAAAAACCTTTTGGTTTGGCCAATAACTTTCCATATCACTTCCAAGATTCCCTCTTATGATCCTAGAATCCTTATTTTTGTAATAACAACTTCCTAGTAAGGCTTTTGGTGCTAACCTAAGGAGGATACCCGAAGAAGAGGTAACGTCCTTCAACGAGAATTTTAATATTATTTCTTCATCCACCACCTTAAATTATTATTAAACCATGATGATATGATAAAATAAGTATATTCCATATACATAGATGTTTTTATGTAAAGGTAAATACCTAAAACCATCTCCACTTCCATAAAATGGGTTATGAAATCATCATTCGTGTGTACGGTGAACTGCCGCCTTGCTAACTAATGTCATGTATTTTTCCATTAACACCAATCAAGATTGGGTATGATGATGGATATAAATTATATAAATTATATTTATAAAATAATTATATATATGGGGTTATTATATAATATATACCTATTTACTTTATATTCCATAGGGGATACGATAATGTCAGTCGGGTGTATGGCGGACTACAATCTCTTGAATATATCTGATTCATCTTTCTGTAATGATTAACATGGAAGGTGATAAGGATAAAGTTAATGATTTTATGTGGTTTACATGAAATAATTATTATATTCATGAATTTTTTTTAATTCTTAAAATATAAAATGTTATTTTCTTTCTTCACTTTTCACTCACTGAAAGATGATAAGGTCATTCGTGTATGTGTGGACTATCACCTTCACAAAGTGATGTGACTATCATTTCATCACCTCACAATATATATGACATATATAAGTATATTTAAAGAAATAATATCATATATAAGATATTATTATGATTATTTTAGGACAAAATATTACTTTCATTCTATAATTATTGTTGAAAAATGGAAACACTCATGCATATGTATGGACTACTTTCCGCATAATCATAATGTAATTAATTTCTCAAAACCATCTATAATGATTGATATTAAAGTATAATTTAAGTTTAAATATGATAATTATTTCAGGGTTATTATTCTAGATATGTTTAAACAATGAACTCTTTGACAATAGTTATCCAACCAAAGTCATTTTTGAGACATAGTCCAAATATTGTCGAAACATGTATCATAAACATAATTGATTAAGTGATCATATATATAATGATAATATTTGAAATAAAAGTAATAATAAACATTAAAAGGTTTATTTTGAAAGTAAATAATTAACATAAGTTTTTTATTTAGATAGATAATGAATGTACATGGTGATGCAGGTTCAAGGTAAGGGTTTCTCGTCTCATTATTACTTTTCTAAGATATACACCATATTCATCACTTATTTATTTTTTGTGGTGTATATAAACCCCTTTTTTTATGTTATATCATGAATTATTTTATCTTTATAGTATTTAATGTTTTATTTAATTTTATTTCTTCCATGGGGACTATGATACAAAATTCACAAAAATGGTTAGGGTTTATTTCACAATCTCGTTATTATTTAGGATTTTTTAAGTCTTCCATGGGGAAATTATTTGATAATTATATCTTAAAATAAATCTATTTTATTATCCTATTGTTATTTATGAATGTTATCAAGTAATAGTACCATTTTTTACTTTCATTGGTACTTAAAATTATTAAGAAATGTTTTTAATGAAAGTATGAATTTATTAATCTCTATGGTCAGAAATATTTTTTCATCAAAAGCCATTTTTTCTAGAAAAATATTTTCAAAAATGTTTTTAAACTTTTAATTTGTTTTATTAAATTTATTTTAACCCATTTTTATTTTTTTCAAGTTGTTTTGAATGTAATTTACATTACCTTTTCATTACAATGCTTTTTTGGATTTTAACAAAAATGTGAAAGAAATAATTTTTAACATGTATGGAATGAATGAAATTTTATACCATCATGACCAATCAATTATTTCAATAATATTTTGTAATTTTTAGAATATTAGTTTCAAATAATTTTTTTAATATTTTGTGTGAACTTTTAATTTTAAAATAGTGATTTTCAAAGTGAAAATGTTATTTTCCTTAAATATGTTTTTAATGAAATTTTTATGGTATTTCTATTCATCAATGACATCAACCATTTTATTTTACTTATCATCCACTAGGTATATATTGAATTTAAATCATAATTATAATTTGTATGGATGGTTTATGATCATTGTTTTTGAGGATGTACAATTTTATTAACATTCACCATATTACTCTCGATGGTTTATGATTATGTTTATTTGATGGGGTAAGTATTAAAATTTTGTATTTTTTTTAAATATGAATGTTTATGTTTATTATATTTAACATCTATCATATGATGGATGCATTGGACTTAGTATGTGATGGGTGGTTCCTACTATATCCTCTCAATGCATTAATAGGTCTCGTGAAAAAAACTAGATTGAGTTTTGGATGAGGCCTTACCCATTTATATAGATTTCTTAGAACAAGGCCCAGAGCGCATTAGAAATATTAGAAAAAGGCCTTGATGGTATATTTTAGATGTCAAGTATTATTCATTCCTCCATTATGAATTTAGTAATCAATATTACATGTTACTATTCAATTATTTATATTATTAATGGTAAAATTTTCAAGATGAGGTGATTATTTATATTTCATTATTTGATCAACATTTATTCCTACCATATTATGCACAAGTTATTGATTAAATGTAATGTATTTCAGTTATATTACATGACATATTGATTATAGAATATTTATTCATATATTCTATTTTATTCTTACCCTTACTAAGTATCTAAGGTCAACCCTTTATTATGGTTTATTTTTTCTAGGATTTGAGGGAGGGATCTGTGATTGATGTAAAGGGATATGGTAAGGGGAATAATGGAAATATCAAGGAACGTTCTTGTTCATTTTTTAATATAATTTCAATTTAATGTATTTGTCTAGTGTAGCGAGAATACTAAACTATTTGGTCCTTCAAGATGTGATTCCTTTTATCTTATACCAATGCAATAAAGTAGACCCTAGCACTGATGTTGAATCAGTATATCAGAATTATACTGGTTTGGATCGTAAGAATATAATTAAATGGATAAAATACAAGAGGGGTGTGAATTGTAGTTTAATAACTTAATTTAAAATAATTAATCTAAATTACACACTAAGACTCTTAAATTATGTAACCAGACTTTTCCCTTCATTCCGATGATTGTAATCACAAAATCCCCAAATTGTATTAAGAAACAATACAATTAAATCAGAGTAAATGAATTGGTATTATAATGAATCTGATTTATCTTAGTATGAATTTTAATCATTGTTATTACGATAATACAAACAAAATATAGTATGTTGAATACGATGATAAACTTAACTATTTAATATGAACATCAGAAAAAATAAACTTGTAAACAATAAGAAATGGCTATAATAAATTAAGAATGACTTACATGTATTAAAAGAATAAACTATTTTAACCTCAATACTATGGTAGTCACCAACCCTGACTAAAGGTACCCATTATTTTATACTTATAAGAAATTTTGTCTTTTATTAGAAGATAAATCCCTCGATATGAAGATTAGTAGCTTCGTCTTCCTATAAAAAGAAGCCCTAAATTAAAAGATCAAATTTTCTCTATCCATCTAGCCATGATAACCCTCGATCTGATAGATTTGATTCTTTTTCTTCCTATCCTCATAATTCCTTCATCTTAATCACTGATCGGTTATAGAAACATTTAAAAAATAATTCTTAATGATACAATCTAAATTTTTTTCTTTAATAACTCAAAAACTCCAAAAAAATTAAAAAGACTAAGATAAAAGATGTTCACACCTGGTAATCTTCCGATATCTCATGAAAATAAGAAAATTTCAAATGAATTATCCAGATACAAACTATTCAAATGACTAGGTGTTTACAGGTAATCTCCCAATGGTTATTTGATCTCCCAACAATCATATTTTTTCTGAGTTTTCCTCAAGGACTTGGACACCTGGAACATGACATCAAATGTCGATCTGGTATAATAGAATTTCCAATGTCATATTGGTTTTACACCATTATAGTGTAAACATATTCCTTACATTAGAATTAATTTTTCCCTATTATGAAAATAAAAAAACTCTATCTGATGGACTTACTTAATAAAACCATTATGATAATATTGGTGAGAATAAATATAATGTTAATCAGTATTGGTATCAGTTCATTGTTTTAAGACTTTTTCACTATGATAGTTATGATATAATGTCTAACTCCCGGTACTAATAAAAGTGAGTCTGATCAATCAGACATATTCCCATTAAAAAATTCATAATAAAGAATATAATTTTTATATTCATTAATACTTTAGAACTAATTCTAATTATGAGAGAATATTATGTTTTCTAAAAAATACTAAAACACTTTTTCTATAAGAGTGTAAGTAATTATGTATTTAATTAATAGTTTATGATTTCCAAAACAAATGGAATGGAAATGTAAGAAATAGAATATCTGACTGAATAATCTCCCCCCTTTTGGAAGGCATAAAACACAAGACTTAAATGAAAAATAACTTTTAAAAACTTACATTCCATGCTCTTTTAAGTAATTTATATTCAATGTTAAACAATAAAACCATAAATCCTCCTGAGTTTATAATTCTTCTGAATACAAAGGAGAGAATGACATTGAATATGATTAGTTACCCATTAGGATAAAATACCACCTAAGGATTGTATTCTACCATTTACAGATATAACTATCCTTTATCAAATTTTCTTATTTGTAAAATATTTCTCCCCATTTATTATAAAAATCCTACTTTTGTATAACTCCCCCTTTTTAAATAATTTCTCTTCAAATGATAATACTTCTCCATTAAAAGAATATTTCTCCCCCTAAAGAATATTTCTCCCCCTTTATTATTTTTAAAAAGAATTGGGAAAAGTATTTGAGTTTCCTGAAATGTTAGTAAGGGTAAAAAATATAAAACAATATAATGAAATATCTATTCATCCATAATAAATATAAAATAACATTTAACCAATAGAAATTAGAAAATAATTAAATAAAATTTTATTCGGATGAAGCGAATAATTAATTCATAGTAGGATGATACAATTTTTTTCCACAAATTATAGTATAAAAATATTTCAAAAGAGAAAAAAATTAATCAATATTAATTAAATACTTCACAATATTTTTCATTTTCTTGAACTCTTTGCAGTCATCCTCCAACTTTTCTATTCTTTCATCTTGAGTTAAAACCTTTTTTTGAAAAATCTTGATTCTAGTTCTTCAAAATTATTAATTAGAAAATTATTTATTCTGATTCCTAAAAACATTTACCTCCTCTAAATAAGATTTCAGTCTTGATATCTATGACTGAATGTATCAAATATTTCTATTCGAAGTTTTTATTTCTTGAGTATGATCACCATGTGCACCTTTAGGACTTTACAGAAACATTAATCTCTCTTCTATGTCTTCTTAGAATTGATTATAGATTTGTGAAGACTCTTGGAACAACGTATTCACATCTTCAAAATTTTCATCATACATATTTATATTAGCATCACCTTGATGTGACCACTTTACAACCTTATTTCATGCTTTCTTATGTGATTGAGAACATTGTTATAAAACTTTCAAATCGACCACATTCTAAATAACACTTTCTATTATAATCTTTAATTATTCTGATTTGTGATATACATTCATGAATCATTTCTACACTATATTTAAGACTTGGAAAATATGATATTATACCTTCAATTCTTTTCAAATATTTCATGATATAATCAAATCCTTGAGTAGTTTAAACACTCACTGAATCTGATTTTTATTTCTCAATATCAAGAAGTTTAACATGACTAGTTCTGATTTCATCTTATTTTACTTTCCCTTTATTAATTTTTATAATAAAATTTTCATCAACTTTATTGTTTTCAGATAATTCAATTATCACCATATCATTTTATCATCCTGTTACTTTCCTTCCTTATCCTTAGATGATGATTTAGCTTCTTCCTATTATGATTATATAATTTCAATACTGTGATGTATTTCTTTCTGAATAGCTTTGGGAGGAAATTATTAAGATAATTCCTTTGATGATTTCAACGAAAACTTATCAGATTGATTTTTATTTTCATTAACAATTTGGTTTCCTTCTTCATTATCATCCTGATTACATTTATTTTCTTAATCTTCTTCATCTCCATCAGTTTAATCTCCATCATCTTCCTTATTATCATTTCCTTCCTCTTATTCTTCAATATACACTTCTATATATTCAATGCCTTCTTATTCTTTTCCATATTTAAATAATTTATCAACTGTTAAAACTTATTTATCCAAATCTTAATAAACTCCTCTTGGATATATGGCTCTAATATTAAATCTTCATCTCCAGGTGGTACAGATTCTGATAGATTTTCCTAAACATCTGGTACCAATTATTTATTAAGAATCATAAATTTTCCTTTCATTTCTGTTAAAGGATTATCTACAAAGAAAACTATCATTTATTTCAAAGATAATCTGGCATCTAAATTTGTATGATCAGTTTGGGAAGAAGGTAAACAACATTCTTAGAAGATCTCTAAATGTCCTTCAAAATATTTTCACATTGTTCAGAACCAATCAAAATCTTCTTCTACTTCTTCATTTTTTATTCCTCTTGATAACAATTGGTAGTATGTATTCTCAAGGATTTTTCCTCTGTTGGTTCAATTATGATAATTTGATATTTGGGTTTCTTCTTAGCTTTGTTCATCATCCACTCATCCCTTACATCATATAGGACATTATTTTGTTTATTTTCATTCTTAGGAGGGGGAGACTCAACTTTACTTTTCTTTTCTGCTCACCCTTGTCATCTTTCATTAAGGGTTCTGCTTTCGAAGCGTAAACACCACGTTTCTCAATAAAAATTTTTGATTCATCATCAAAATTAAACCTAATTTTTTTCATAGTATCATCACTAATGAATAAATTCTTCATTCTCTCCGGAAATATTTAATTGAAATATTGTGAAACTTAAATCATTTGACTATAAATTTTATAATCAAATCCAGAAACATAATTATATTTTACTTGGTGGAACCATACTTCATTTTTTGATGGTAATAAAGATGAATCAAATCAGATTTATCTTCCTTATATTCACTAAATATTCCAAAATAAAAATATTAGATAACTTGAGTGTATCTCAATCGCCTTCCCTGGGAATAATAAATCCTTTCATCTATAGGGTAACAACATGATTATTTGGTGTTATATAAACTCCTTTTAGAAACTTTTTGTAATGATCAAAAATTTAATCTTCTGATTTCTTCTTATTAAAAGTTCCAAGATCATCTAGAATCTTGTGAGAATAAAAGAAGTAATCTCCTTTAGATTTTATTCCAATCATACTCATAGATTTTTAATGATATAAATTGTATCATTTATCATTCATAAGAAAAGAAAAAATTTCTCCTTCTTCTTTGATAAATTTGGTAGAGGCACAAGATCTTATAACAAGATCTGGGTAGAAGAGATCTGATCCTTTCTCCAAATTCTCTACTCAGATATATTTCCACACATGAAACATAATAATATTTTCCATAGTAGAATCGTTTTTTTCATATAATTCTATTTCTAATAACCATTATCTGAAAACAAACCAATAATTGTAATCCTCAATATAAGCCAGCGTATTGATACTCAGATTTGGAGAATCAAAAGAAAGAAAACTTTTAGACCGAGAGACATAATAGTAGAAACAAATCAGTGAAAAATGACTTATTCAACTAAGATAGGACATGTGGGGGATTCTTTATATAGGAACCTGAGTGATGTTTGAACTTCCAAAACAAATCCAATGGTTGAGATTCCAACTCTTCTGATGTAATGGTTGAAATTTATCTGAAAGAATTTTTGAATTATTTTTTAACTCTTGAGGTTTTAAAAAAAAATCGTATTAGGGTTGGATACAATTATGAAAATTTTAACAAAAAGTCATTAAGAAAAACTTTATAAAACTAAAAGTAACAACCACAAGAAAGAGATAACATGATGAGATAGTATTGAAACTACAAAGAAAAGAGAATTTCCTTTTGGAGTGAATAAATCCATCGATGTGATTATTCTACTCTTTTAGTTTTTGAAAAATAACTATATTCTGATAGTTTTGATTATAAAACATTGAATAAAAAAAATTAAATAAAAGAATAAATATATTAAATTTTTAAAGTATACCAATTATGATGTTTTAAAGAAAAATAATTGTAATTTTTTTAGATGAAAAACATATTATGATATTATTCAAATTAGAAAATTTAAAAAACAAACATGAGTCTAAAATTTTTTATTACATTTTATGAGTTCATAAATTCCTTTAGGGATTCTGAATCTGATAATTTTCTAGCAATGTATGAGTTTAGAAAACAAATTAAAATAAAAAATTTAAGAAAAACAAAAAAAAAATTAAAAAAACAAATATATAAACTCCCCCTATGAAGAGGTGTAACTTGATGTAAGGAGATGGGTAAAGAAGAATTAGATATGAATGATTACTTTATGTTGATTATTCCTAAATTTTATTTAATATATTCAAATCTATCATAAATTAATGGTTTTGTAAAAATATTAGTAGGTTGATATTGTATTCCAATAAATTGTAAAATTATATCTCTTTTATGTGTGTGACCGATAAGAAAATGGTGTCTTATATCTATGTGCTTAGAACATGAGTTATGTGATGGGTTTTTACTTAATTCAATGGGACTTCTGTTATCACAAAGTATTTTAGTTTTTTAAAACTCATGCCATTGTCAATGAGTGTGTGTTGCATCCACAACACTTGAGCAGAGAAATTTCGAGCTGCTACATATTTAGATTTAGTAGTGGAGAATGATACTGAGTGTTATTTCTTACAAGACTAAGAAACTAAATAATCTCCTAAGAAATGATATGTTCTAGATGTACTTTTCCAATACCTTCTATACCCACAAAATTCAGCATCCAAAAAACTTATTAATTCAAAAACATTTCTAGAAGAATAGAAAACTCCTAAATCCATAGTTCCCTTAACATAATGAAAAAATAATTTTATATATTTTAGATTGGGTTCATTTATATTATATTTATATCTTACATATAGGAATATAGAAAAAATTAATTCTGGATAACTTGCAGTTAAGAATAGTAAACTTCTTATCATACCTCTAAAACGTATTTTGACCAACTGGTTGCTCTTCCTCATTAAGATCTAGAGTATTTGAGGTACCTATAAATGTACTAATAATTTTAGTATTTTTATTTCCAAAGTATTTTAATAATGTCAAGATATATATATGTCCCTTCTAATTTTTGTGAAATTTGAAAATCAAGGGAAAATGTTTACTCACCCATCATAATCATCTCAAACTTGTATTTCATAAGATTCATAAAGGAATCTATTAAATATTTTTTAATTTTATCTTAATATAATGTCATCAACATATCTTTTAAGAGTCATATTTTTTTATCTTCTTCTATAATTTTTTTTGATCTGCATCTCCCATTACAAATTTTTTTTGTAACTAAAATATTGTTAATCTATCATACCAATCTCTAGGGTTTTTTAAGTCCATATAGACAATTGGTATGTTTATAAATATATTCAGGATGTTTTTTATTTTCAAAACTAGAGGGTTTATCAAAATAAAATTCCTCATAAAAATATTTGTTAATAAAATCACACTTCACATATATTTGAAAAAGTTCGTAGTTAAATAATTCTACAAAGGAAAGTAGAATATGAATAGATTCTAATCTTTCTAATTTTGTATAGGTTTATTCATATTATGTTCCTTCGTGTTCATTATAACACTTAAAAACAAGTCTTGCTTTATTTATAATAATAACTCCATTTTTATCACATATTTTTCTAAAAACTCCTTTTACTCCAATAGTAGAAGCTTCTATAGGCCACTCAACTAAATTATAGACTTTATTCCTTTCCAATTCATTGAGTTCATCTTGAATTTCTTTATTCCAATCCTCATAACCTAAATCCCCTTCAGGATTATTAGGTTCCAATTTGGAAAGGAAAGCTAGATGTTTAATTTCATTCCTTAATGAACTTCTAGTCCTACCTGGTTGATCTGCATCACAATGATACTATCACTAGGATGGTTTCTTATAAAAAAATAACTTCTTGGGGTTTTTAAGGTCTTTTATTCATCATAAGGTCAAAAATTTCATAAAGAGTAACTTCAGAAACTAATTTCAGAGTTATTTTATTATTAGAAGAAATTTCTAATAAAGATTGAAAATCAGTTTTAGAAATAACATCTGGAAATTTAGGTTGGGATTGTTTGAAAACAAACGGGTATATTTCATCAGATTTAACTTGTAAATTTTCCTCAATTTTACATGAATTTTTATTAAAAGCTATATAAGCCTTGGAACCAGTGGATTAACCTAAAAATATTTCTTCAACGGATTTGGGGGAAAATTTATGTAAGTTAGATTTCATATTCAAAATTAATAATTTGTATCTAAAACCATTGAGGTAATAAAAATTTGGATTTATAGATGTCCACAAATAATAATGTGTTTTATGAAGAAAAGGCTTAGTTAAAAATCAATTTATAGTATATCAAGATGTACTAACTGCTTATGCCCAAAAATGTTTAGCTATTAAGTATTCACTCAACATCATTCTAGTTATTTCTTGAAGAATTCTATTTCTTCTTTCAACTACACCATTTTTCTAGGGAGTTATAAGAGTTGAAAAGTTATGTTCTATACCTTTCTTACTAATTTTTTTTAAAATGATAATTTTCAAATTCCCCACCATGATCAGTACGAATAGTTATCAAGGGAAGGTTTTTCTCATTTTAACATTGGATACAATGGTTTTGAAATAAAAAAATATTTTAATTTCTTTTTAATAAAATAAACCCATGTATATCTAGTGTAATCATCAACCAAGACATATGCATATTATTCTCCTCAAATACTCCCAGTTTGTATAGGAATGAATAAATCCATGTACACTAGCTTTAATGAATCAGTAGTTGATACTTCAAAAAATGATATAAAATGTGACTTATATTGTTTACCATATTTACAAGGGTAAAAAACTTTTGAACAATCAAGCCCATGTTTTGGTAGATCCATAATAAGGGTTTTCTTAGTCAACTTAGATAAGTTTCTTAGGTTATAGTGTCCTAAAATTCTATTCCATAACCAAGACTAGTCTTCCATTTCACTAAGACAAGGTAAGTCTTGGATCCTAAGGTCTTCTAAGTTAAGAGTATAAAAATTCACATGAAGATTAGCAGAAAGAATAAATTAATCCTTGGAAATGTATAATAAACATTTATCATTCCTATAGTTCACTAGGTAACCTTAATTGCATACTTGACTTATGATTATAAGGATTTTCTTAAGACCTTTAACAAATAAAATTGATATTAAATAGTTTCCTTGAACAATATTGCTACCTATAAAGATAATCTCTCTATGAGAATTATCTCCAAAAGTAACTCTTCCACCCATAATTTTGATAATAGTTTTTAAAAACTCTTTCTTACTAGTCATATTACGAGAACAAACACTATCCATGTACCATGTATTCTTGTTAATGGTACTATATTTTTATCCCTGAAGACAAAAATATTAGAATTTCAGAACTCAAACCTTCTTGTGTCTGGTATTTTAATAAAATAAAATTTTAGGATCCACATTTTTTTAAAAAATAGGCTTTGAGGAAACCTAGATATTGAGCTTTATTATGAGAACATTTTTCGTCTAATGCCCAACAATTTGACAATTAGTACAAAAAGGGGTAACTTTTTTAACAAGTTAATTTTTACTAAAAATAGGTTTCTTAAAAGTATAACCCATTCCAGAACTAGTACCATAAGGATGGATTTGTTTATAAATTTTTTAAAAACATTCTTTACCATAGGTGAATTTAGATTAAAATTTTCTCAATATTGAAATTTCAGATTTTAGTTTTATAACTAAATTCTTGTCATCTTCACTAATAGTTTTGGAATTAATTTTATCAAAACTAATTTTTAAAGTATTTTTCTCAAAAACTACTTTTCTAAATCTTTGCAAAAAGTATCCTTTTAATAATTACCCTTATCAAGATTATTAGAAAGATCTTTTATTTCATATTTCAAAATATTTATTATTGATTTATCCTTATCATGTTTTTTAAAAACATTGAAATTTTCATTTTCTAAGAGTTTTAATAAATGGGGGTATTTTTTATAATGAGGTAAAGTATTTTCATCACTAGATGAGGAAGATTCTTCATCCGAGGATTTTGAATCCTTCCCATCAAGATAGTTTTCACTAAGATACATATTAGTACGATTCTCAATAGTTCATACATTTTCTATGATACATTTGTTTATTTGAGGCACTTTAGAAAAAATACTTATGTTCCTATATTTCAAACTTTCATTCTCAGAAATATCATCAGAAGAGTCACCTCCAGTGGCACTCCAAGTATCGACATCCTTAAGTACATTCTTACCCTTATATTTATAATATTTCTTGGTATTTATTTCATAATTTATATTCTTTCTATCTTTCATCTTTTGATTTGGAAAATATTCTCTTATATCTTAAGATTTATTATATTCAAAAAACGTAACTTCAAAATTTTTTATTTCTACTGAAACAACCTAGGTACTTATAAAATAATTTCTTTTCATTCTGGAATTAAATATTTAAATTGATTATAAATGTATAAGGAATTAAGTGGTATATATAGAGATTAAAACTGATGGAATAATAACTTGCCCTTATGAATAGTAACATGAGCCTTGGGAATAGTAATATGGCCAATAAAATAGTAAACTAAACTAAGAAAGTATAAATAAAATTGATCCATCTTATAAGTTAAAATATGATATATTTATATCATTGAAAATTTAAATATATATATTTTTTTTGAAAATAATTAATTAAGTGTTGGTCTTTTTGTATGTCCTAAATGTTTAATTAAAATTTTATAATTAATATAATTAATTAAAATGAAATAAATTTTCATAAAATAGATTCCAAAATTATTATTATTTTGTAATATGATTATAAGATAATTTTATGATATTCAAAGTGTTATAAAATCATAGTTTCAAATCTGGTGTTTTTTGAAAAATTTATAATCTTAATTAAAAATTTAATTTCTCACAATTAAGAAATTATTTTCAAAAAATTGAGTTCATTTTTTAATTATACATGTTTAAAAATTATCAGGGTGAATTCTTGAGATTTTTTTGATATACTTGAATTTTTAGTGAATAGTGAAATACAGTAATTTACGATATAAGCTAAATAATTAATTTATTGAGTCATAGATGATGTATTGATGATGTAATACCAAAATATCTAACTTCTGTTCATTATTTTAATATATTTGATCATAATATTCAAAATATCCATAGTCTTGATCTAGATTAATAAACTGATTAATATAATAATGAGAAAATTCCCCTCTCCTCCACTATAAATACCTCCCCTCACCACATCTTCTCCTTATAGATCAAAGACTTGTAGCTTGTTCAATTTATATCCAAATATCTTACCAAGCCTCTTACCCAAAAAATAATACCTTCTGGTCTCACTAAAAGGCCAAAACCAATGGCCTTGAAGAGGTTCTCAATGAAGAGAATTCAAGAGGTAAAAATCCTCTTTCTGTTTCATTTATTTTCCTTTCAATTATTTTTCTTTTCTTATACTCGCTTCACCTAACCATATCCAAGAGGAATAAAAACTATAATATCTTATATATATTGAAATTTTATAATGTTTATGGAATAATTCTTCATCATACTTCTTCTCCCCTCCCATTTATTCTAAAAATAAAAAAAACGTCAGTGTTGTATTGATTTACCAACATCGTGGATGATGTGTTTTCAATTTCCATTACTTATTTAATGTATAGTAATAAAACCGTTTTAATGTAAAAAAAATATTTGAAATACTATAATATAACATCTTTTATTTTCTATAATTAACATAAGTACATAATATTATATTATATAATTAAACTAGTTTGTGATTATCGAAGAACCTCCAAAACGATCTAAATGAATAACATTTATGATTTATATAATAATTCATCCTCATGTTAGAAACTGAAATGATAAATGGTATGAATTAAAATTCGGAAAACATTAAAACACCCTTTCATTCCACTTCTAGAGTTGCTTTTCCATTCGATAAGAAAATCCATTATGAACCGACCATTGAAATCATGTAAGAAACGCACCCAAAATAGTTAAAATATCAAAATATTATTAATAAATGGGTAGAATGGTGTTACAAATGATCATATAAGGTGTTTTAAAAATTAATAATATTATATAAAATATTAATAACACTATTTTAAAAATTATATAAGAGTTTTTAAGTAAGGAAACCCCGAGTTAATGGAATTCTGTAACCTAATCTTCATTATTTGGATTATCCTTCTACATTATTGATTATGGGGTACTAAGTTTATTTTTGGAATGAATTTTTTGGTTTTATTTTTTGAATTTATAGTTTATACACATATTCAATTATTTCTATAAATTTTTAATTTAAATATATGATATTTTTAAGGGAATTTTCATTAAAAATCCTCTTAAATGTTTAGTTTTACAAAATTCAGAATGAATGTTTTTATTCATTTATTATTGTTTGATTAATATGTTATGGATATTGTAAATTTTTTATGATTAAGGGTGGGACCTTTATCTCCATCAAATTCATTGGTTATGTTTTTGTTCAAGATCATATGTATGGTCACTACAAGTGTAACTGCGATGGTTACACCATAAGGTATCTGTGAGGGTTACAATTTAAGGTAGTAATGAGGGTTATAAATCGTAAGGTAGCCTCGAGGGTTACAATAATAATTACGTAATTCCCTATGTTACCTATACGGTTTATTTATATTTTTCTATGTTTTTTGGAAATCTCATATTTTGATTGAGTAACTATTTGATACTTATCAGGTTAGAAGTGTGTCTTTGTGAAAATGATTTCATATGTTTATAATTATTCTTGTAATAATGGTTTCTCTCTATATTTTTATGACAATTATTGAGGTTTTTGTGTTCATACCATGTTTTAATATGTTTTTCACAAGTTTTATGGATGGGTAAGAGGAAATAATAAGAAAAGTTAAATGTTTCTAAATAATTCATGTTTTATTAAAAAGTTTTGTATTAAAAAAGAAATGGATATTGTTTTAATATCAACAAATTTATATACTTGTGTATTGATATGTATGAATTACTTTTTAATTTCTAAAATTCTAAACCAAAAATATCTTTGGGAATGTAATATGTGTATTATGTAATTTTTAAGGTCGGGTCCTTTTATTTGGTAAGATATCACGGTTTAGATAACTTTGGGTGTTAGGATGATGTGAATAGAATGCCATAAATGATTATTACCTTATTTTTATATTTAAATGATATAGAATTTGTATATTAACAAGTTTATTCATCTAATATATGTCTATTCAAAATGGTTTTCCATAGAAGAAACTGGGAAGCTAATGTTATAAGGAACTGAGAGCCTGATATCTTTACAAATCACCAACCTGGAATAGTAGGGATTTGAACCAAGAAGATTTTGATATTAATGGAATAGCTAACATATGAAATAAATTGTGGTTGAATCCATACAATAGAAAAACTAGAACTACTAAAAAATAACATGACAATTGTTGAACATTTTATGAGGCAACACCCTTCTACTTTTAGTGAATCTTCTAACCCAGTAGTGGTTTAATGGTGGATTAAATCCCTTGAAAATTTATTCAATGGCATGGGGTGTTTAGATAATAAAAAATTTAGTCTTTAAATTTTTCATTTTGAAGGTGAAGCTGACCTGTGGTAGTAGATGGTAAATGATATCAAGTATAGTGATGAGATTTATGCCTTGGAATGGGAGGTATTTAAAAATATTTTCTTTAAAAAATATTTTTCAATTTTGTTTGACTTGTGATGGAAAATAAATTATTTGAATTGAATCAAAAGTAGGAGGATTCAATGGTCATGTATAAAGAAAACTTCACCCGATTAGCAAGGTACGCTCCAAATCTTATTTGGAATCTTGATAGAAAAATCAATTGTTTTTACTTAGGATTGAAGCCAAGATATCTAAGAGCATTGGATTCCCATTAATTAAAAATTTATGTGAAAATTATCTAATGTGATGAGAGGGTATAAATGGAGTTTGAAGATGACCATTTATACTTTGAAAATAAGTAGAATAAAAGGTCCATATAGAAAGTGATGAGTAAGAATCAATCAATGAAATCTAATGGTAAGAAACTATAGTTTCTAGTTTGTAAAGAGTATTGTAAAAATAACCCTAGGGAATGGATTAAAAATACTAGTAAGTGTTTTCAATGTGGTAACTTCGGATATATGGCCATATATTGTAATGAAAATTAGCTTAAGATCAATTTTGATAAGAAATCTATAAAGTCTTTTAAAATTTGGGAGATGGTTCATTATGAAAATACCTACCCAAAGAAAGATATGAATGATCAAAAGGAGTAAAATTATAAAATAAAAGGTGTATTGATATACTTTCTAATTAATTCATCAAATGTCAGACCATCCAATAATGTAGTATTAGGTATATTGTTTGTTTACTCAGATTTTACTATTGTCTTATTTTATATAGGCTCTAAAAATTCTTTTATTTCTGATCAATTTATGATATATTGGAAATTTCACCTCTAGAAATGAGATTAGAACTTATGGTTAAAATAATAGGAGAAATATTACAGAACAAACTCATTATAAGAATCTTCATGTTGTTTTCTATGGAAATACATTAGTTAAAAACCATGTTGTTTACCCTTAGTAGATTTTTATGTCATTCTGGGTATGAAATTTTTTACTGTTTATCATTATAAGATTGATTGTAGAGCTAAAGAAGTTATTTTTAAGAAAGAGTTTATATTTTTATAGAATAATGAAATCATACAATTGATAAAATACTAGGAAGTTGAGAAACTTTTAAAATAAAGAAATTAAAGTTATCTTAATCATATTGTTGAGAAAAATGGAACTATTCCAATTAAAAAAATCCTTATCAAATTTCTCGAGTGGAACATCTTGATTTGAAAAATGAATTGCAGGAGTTGCTTAAAAAAGGCTTCATTCATCCTAACACTTCACCATGGGGTGATTTTGTTTTGTTCCTTAAAAAGAAATATGGTTCCATGAGACATTTCATTGATTATAAAGACTTGAATAAAATTACTGTTCACAATAACTATCTTTTTCCTCATATCGATGACTTGTGTGATCAGCTCTAGGGAGCTCAATATTTTTCCAAGATTGACTTGAGATCTAGGTACCATCGGCTGATGGTGTAGGAGGATGACATTTAGAAAATATCATTCTGTAATAGATATGGGCATTATGAGTTTTTTTAA
The DNA here is from genome assembly GCA_963277665.1 of Viscum album. NCBI lineage: Eukaryota > Viridiplantae > Streptophyta > Magnoliopsida > Santalales > Viscaceae > Viscum > Viscum album. The sequence goes on along the minus strand of OY728134.1, from coordinate 1,079,890,400 downwards.
GCCCTTTGGTTTGAAAAATTCCAATTTTGTATTCATGGATCTTATGAATAGAATATTTTTTGAATATTTGGATAAGTTTGTTATTGTTTTTATTAATGATATTTGGGTCATTTCAAAAAATTTATGCAGATCATGAGAAAATTTTAGGGATTGTTAATAAAAATCTAAAATATGAGAAGTTATATAGAAATTTAGAAAATTTTATTTTTGGGTGAAACATATTTCCGGTCTTCGGAACATTGTAAAAAATGACGGGATAATAGTTTATCTCTCCAAAAAAACTGATGGATGAATTGGAAAGATCTACAAATGTTATAGAGAGTCATAGTTTTCTTGGATTAGTAGGTTATTACCAATGGTTTGTTAAAATATTTGCATAGTTATCTAGCCAATTAATAAAGTTAACTTGAAAAGGAATTAAATTTATTTGGATAGAAGAATATTATTTTTTTAGGAACTGAATAAGAGATTGGTGAGTGACCTAGATTTGGACCAACCTTCTAGAAATGGTGAGTTTTTTTATCTATAGTGATACTTCATTGAAGGAACTTTGTTGTGTTCTGATGAAGAATGATTAGGTAATTTCTTATGCTTCAAGAAAACTGAAATCTAATGAGTTAAATTATCCCACACATTATTTTTAATTAGTAGATATGGTTTTTTCTTGTAAAATTTAGTGGAATCATTTATATAGAACCAGATGGGAAATATATACTCACCATAAAAATATGAAGTATATATTTACTCAAAAGTAATTAAACATGAGGCAGAGAAGATGGATTGGACTGATAAAGGATTATGATTAGACGATCAATTAGTATCTTAGAAAATAAAAAAGGTTGTAAATGACTTGAGTCAAAAACAACATACAACATTAACCATGTTATGTTGGGAACAAGACCCCTTGATTAACGATTTGATGATTTTTTTCTTGGAAGTTGTTGGTGTAGAAAATTCCTCCATTATGTTTCAGGTGTCAATGTTGTCGTATCTATCAGATAAAATTATGCTAGTATATAAAAAATATTGCGAGTTATAGAAAAAGGTAAAATTGGTTAAAGGGGGTAAGTTTCTAGAATTAAAATATTGATAAAGATTATGTTTTAAGATTTGGAAAGATATTATGTGTTCCTTGTGATTCCTATATGAAGAAAGAATTGTTTTTCTTAAGTTCATAGTTCTCCATTTTCAGTTAATCATGGCATTACTAAGATGAACAGAGTCCTTCGGAAGTATTATTGGTGGCATGAAAAGAAAAGAGATATTGCAAATCTGATCATGAAATATTTGACATTTTAACATGTTAAAGTAGAGTGAAAGCTACCAAAGGGGGTACTTCAGCCTTTTCTGGTTCTAGAGTGGAAATGTTAAAATATATCCATTGACTTCAAGGTGGGACTACCAAATACTTCTTGAGGTAACAATGTGATTTGGGTTGTGTTTGACCGACTGACTAAATCTACACATTTCCTTACTATTCAAGATACTATGTCTTTGGACCAATGTTATCAACTGTACTGCAAAGATATTTTCAAGTTACATGGAGATCATATTTCCATTGTATCTAACTGATATCCCAAGTTAACTTCCAAATTTTGGGAAGGCCTTCAGAAATCAATGGGAATAGAATTAAATTTCAGTACAACCTTTCATCCTCAATCTGATAGACAAACAACACAAAAAATTCATACATTGGATGATATGATTTGAGCTTGTTCAATGGTCTACTAGGGATTTTGGGATTAGCATATTTATTTAGTTGAGTTTTCTTATAATAACAGTTTTCATTATATTATACAGATGGAACCTTTTGAGGCAATATATGGAAAGCTAGGTCAAAATCTATCTTTTTGGGATGAAGTTGGGGAAAGGAAGTTTATGGGACCATAATTAGTAGAGGAATTGTCTGAGAAAGTGAAGATGACCCAACAACACATGAGGATAACTCAGAGAAGGAAGAAATGTTATGCAGATAATAGGAGGAAAGAATTTTCATTCAAGGTAGGTGACCATGTTTTTCTTAAAATCTAACCATTGAAAAGTGTTATGCATTTTAGAAATAAAGGAAATTTAAGTCCGTGGTTAATTGGACCTTATAAAATCTTGGATAAAGTTAGACCATTTTCTTACCAGGTAGCTTTGCCTCCAAGTTTATCTTAGGTACACAATGTTTTTCATGTTTAGATGTTGAGAAAGTAAGTGATGGATTCATCTCATGTTTTGAGGCCAGAAGTTGTTCAGCTAAAAGAGAACTTCTCTTATAAAAAAGAACCTATTCAGATTCTTTACTATAGAGGTAACGTTTTTTAGAAGACGTTAATTCACAAGGTTAAGGTTTTGTGTAGAAACCACATGGTTAAATAAGCAACATGGAAATCTGAAAATGCTATGAGGTAAAGGTACCCACACTTGTTTAATAAGTAAATAAAAATTGTGAGGACGTAATTTTCAGAAGTTTGGGAGAATAAAACAACCTAGGTACTTATAAAATAATTTCTTTTCATTCTTGAATTAAATAGTCAAATTAATTATAAATATATAATGAAATAAGTGGTATTTATAGAAATTAAAACTGATGGAATAGTTACATAACCTTAAGAATAGTAACATGACCCTTAGGAATATTAAATTTTCCAATAGAATAGTAACCTCACCTAAGAAATTAAAAATAAAAAATATTCATATTATAAGTGAAAATATGATATATTTATATCATTGAAAAAGTAAATATTTTTTTTGAAAATTATTAATTAAGTGTTGGTCTTTTTGTAAGTCATTAATATTTAATTATAATTTTATAATTAATATAATAATTTAAAATAAAATAAATTTTAATAAAATAGATTCATAAATTATTATTATTTTATCTTATGATTATAAAATAATTTTATTAGACGTTAATTAATTTTTCAAAGTGTTATAAAATTAGTAATAGTCTTAAATTTAGTATTTTTCCAATATATTATGATTTTAATTAAAAATTGAAATTCTCATATTTAGAAAATTATTTTCAAAAAATGGTTTACATTTTTGAATTATACATGTCAAAAAATGGTTACGGTAAATTTTTGGGATGTTTCTGAAATACATGAATTTTTGGTGAATAGTGAAATACGGTAATTTATGATATAAGCTAAATATATGATTTATTGAGTCATAAATGATGTAAGACTGATGTAATATCAAAATCTAGAACTCTCTTTTATTATTTTCATATATTTGATTATAACTCTCAAACTATTCATAATCTTGAGCCAAATTAATAAACAAATGAATATAATAATGAGAAAACACCCTCTCCTCCACCATGAATACCTCCCCTCACCACCTCTTATCCTCACAACTAATATCCTTTTAGCTTATTTAATGTCTTCCCAAATCCCTTATAGAGAATCTTCCTCACATCTAAGACCTTCTGGTCTCACCAAGAGGCCAAAACCAAAGGATTTGAGGAGTTTCTCAAAGAAGATAATTCAAGAGGTAAAAATCCTCTTTCAATTTCATTTATTTTATTATACTCTCTTCACCTTCCCTTATCCAAGATCCATTAATACTCTAGTATATTATATATACTGTAATTTTATCTTATTTACAGAAAAATTATTCATCATACTTCTTCTCCTCACCCTTTTACTCTAAAAACAAAAGAATCATCTATGGTGTGTCGATTTACTAACATCGTGGATGATCTGTTTTCAATTTCCATTACTTCCTTCATGGATGGTCATAAAAAAAATTTAATGGTTGAAATAGATTTTCTGTTTTATGATATAAACTCTTTTATGTTCTATAATTAACATATATACATAATATTAAATTATATAATGAAACTCTAAACTCAAAAGATTTTTGGGAATTTAATAAGTGTATTATGTAATGTTTATGCTCGGGTCCTTATATCTATCCTTACGACCTTTCTTGTATATGTATTAGAAATCCTTCTAACCAATAATTTTATTCATACTTATGGAAAAATTATCTAGATCATTTATAGAATGATCCGAAGTATCTGAATCTGATTGAATAATTATTTTATTCTTTCTAGAAGACTTAATATCCTTTTTAATATATTTTATTTTCACAAGTAAAGTTGAAGTTGAAGCAAATACTACTCCAACATGTTTATTTTTATTTTTCTTAGCATCTCTTTTGAGTCTACTTTCATTCTGCATAATATTTCCAATGATATCATCTAAAGTCAGGCCACTTACGTTTATTTTTTAATCAACAATCGTCCTCTTTGACTCTCATTTATTATCCATGATATCTATAATCTTTTCAACAAGTATTTAATCATTAAGAAATTTTTTTCCAATAAATTTTAAACTATTTATGATTGTAATTAATATCTCGTTTATCTTGGAAAAATATTTTCTAGGTAAAAAATAAATGGCTTGATATACATCTCTTAACATAGCTCTTACAGTTTCGAAAACTTTTGATGTACCAAAATTTGTAGCATCATAATTTTTCTAGATACCGTTAGATTCTTCACAATTTTAAATATTACTATATATTCTTCTAGTTATGGATCATAAAAAATTATTTCTAACTTTGTAGTTGAATTGATTCTCTTGTTTCTATATATTTATAAAAGTTATAAATTCTTTATCATGAATTTTATAGTTTCTAGTAAGCATGGAAAAATTGACAACTCCTGTGTTGATAACAAGAGTCTTCATATTATCCCTCTAGTACTCATAGTCATCACCGTCAAGAATTTATGTTCTATTGGGATTAAGTTTTTATATTGAACCAATCTTCATTTCCACCATAGAAAAAACAAAATATATAAACTCTTCCATGAAATATGTTAGTGTAAATAAATATTTATAAAAGAATTATAACAAACACTTTAACAAACATGTAATAGTAAAGAAGATAAAAACACAACAAGTATATAAGTAGTCGAATCCTAGTCTAATACCAATTGATGAATTTGAAAATCATAATTATATTGATTATGATTATAAGAATATACTAAAATCGATAACATACAATATGGGGTGAATTTTAATTTAAAAACATAGCATAAATTTATTAAACTAAACAATACACTAAACCTCTTAAAGTATATAATTAGACATGTACTTTCAATATGATGATCATAATCACAAAATCACCAAATCATATTCAGAAATAATATGATTAAATTAGAGTAAATGAAACAATATTACAATGAATAAAATATATCAGAGTATTAATCTTAATCATAGTTATTATGATAATACAAACAAGATATAAAAAGTTGAATATGATGATCAACATAACTATTAAATGTTCACTGTGGAAAAACTAAACTTGTAAACAACAATCAATAGATAAAATAAAGTAATAATGACTTACCACTATTAAAATAATAATATATTTTTACCTTACGAGTAAGGTGGTCACTAAACCTAACTAAAGGTATCCCTTGTTTTATGCTTACAATAAATTTTTCCTTTCCTTTGCAAGGAAAGCCCTTTATACGAAGATCGATAGCTATATCTTCCTATCCATGTAACAAAACAATATTTTATCAATGGAATTAAATTATTATAATTATGAATTATAGTATAATCACATTAGTAAAAACAATGACATATCAGGATACTAAATACTATGTGACAATCAAACAAAATTTTTCCACTTCTGTATCTTGAATTTCAAAAATATGACATACATGGTTGTGATCAGTAAGATATTTAGAGTCTAATATGATCAACATAATTTTTGATAAGTAGTCACATACCCTTATGAATAGTAATGTTAACCATATAAATAGGGACATACCCTTATGAATATTAACATCACCTATGATTGTATATATATAATATTTAAGTGAATGTATGATGTACCTATATTTTGGAATAAGTAAATAAATGTTTTAAAATTGGTATTTTTGAATAAATTGTTATCTTAATTAAAAATTAAATTAATAATATTTAGAAAATTATTTTTGAAAAATGGAATTCATTTTTTGATTTTACACATCAAAAAATGGTAATGGTGATTTTTTGGTATTTTTTAAAATACTTGAAATTTTGATGAATAGTAAAATATGATAATTTGCAAATTAAGCTAAGTACATAATTTATAGAGTCATAGATGATGTTATGATGATGTAAGATCAATTTTATCGAACTCACATTTACATATTACTATTATTGTTAATGTAATCATCAATACTTATAGTATTATTAAATAATAACAAACTTATGATTAAAAGAAAACCCTCCTCCCCTCTACTATAAAAACCACCCACACTCCCCTCTTCTCTTCATTCCTATCAAGCCTTTTTACTTGACTAACATATTATAAAATATCATTCCAAGCTCCTCCCCCATGTCTAGTATCTCTTTTTCTCCTAAAAAGACCAAATCATCTCCCTTAAGAGGCTCTCAAGAAAGGATAATTCAAGAGGTAAAATTCCTCTTTACTTTTCTTCCATTTGCATGTTCCTTTGTTCTCTTTTCTTTCCTAACCTCCCCTCATCCAAATGGTACGAAAACTATAGTAAAATAAATGTACTATAATGATTTTATTTTAATGGTTTAATTAATTATCATCTCTCCTTTCCACACCTTTTATACAAAATAAATGAAAACACCATCCGAGATGTGTTAATTTATCACATTCATGGATGCTGGGTTATCAATTTCAATTACCATTTTAAATTATAGTCTTGAAACCATTTTTATGGTTGAACCAAACTATTATATATGTATTTTATCTTATTTAATGTTATTTAATACTTATTCACTCATGCTGTAAAATAATAATACAAAAAAAGTTAATTATGAGAAAAATCACCAAATTAATCCAGGCATTTATCATTAACATTTTATATAATGATTTACCTTCACTCCAAATAAAAAAAATAAATTTCATTACCATATAATCTTCTTTATATTCAATTATGACATATAAATTAAATTTTTACCAACCATCACCATTTTACACGATTCTTTGTTCATGAAAATATATAAACTGGTTGTAAAAACCAAGAAAACAGACAGACCCGAAAAATGAAATTGAACCACTTAACCCATAAAAAACATAAATGAACTTAAAAAGGTTATACTAAATTTATTACATATAGAATAGTTTCTGGAATTATTGATTAATAAACCTAATTTTATTATTCATGTCATTAATATCAAGTGGAAAACACCATCAGACTTAAGGTAAGGGATCCTCTCCATTTCACTTTTATTCTAGATTGTCCTCTATGCAATGCAATTTTATGTATAATACCTAATGATGGGGTATGATTTTTCACCTCACCAATACATCCCTCATGATGTGTAAATGATGATAATCCCCTTTATATCTCATTAATTACTCTTAATTACACTTGATACCATGTTGATAATCTGTAAGGAATTCTACCCGAACCTCCTTTATTCTTTTGGGTTGCCTTATCTTTCTTTCTACAAAAATTAATTTATCTAATATTTTTATTTAAATATTATAAATGTTGTCTACATGTACCAAATTTATTTATCAATACCATTTCATCACTCTATTTCAGGTATATAAATGTTTTTAATTGATTTCCTCCTCAATACTTCCCGATAAGCAAACCTCTTTTAAGGGAACTTCCAGAATTCTTACCCGATTTCAAGTGAACTATATCTTCAATTTTAATCCACCATTTTCTTTATAAAATCAGTATTTTTAATATGAAAACCTCATTGATTCACTTCTAGTTTTATATAAAATATTGTTCCCTTTTATATGTTAAATTCACTATAGTATTTTCCTTAAAACTGCACTAAAATGTTTTATTGCTAAAATTTCTTAAATACACTTCTTACATGTGGTCACTTATTCTTGACATCAATTACCATGATATATGCCTATTTTCTCTTTTCAATGTTTATGTATATTTTAGATCCTTTTTTTCAAGGATTCTTTTATGATATGCACATTTGTTATGCTTTATGTCATGATTTTAATACCCAATTCTTTCTCTGTGTAACCATTACGTTTATGTAAGATTGATTATGTATGATTATTTATGTGGAAAACAAATTCATGAAAAGTTAATATGGGTTCACCCAGATTTTGCTCCAATTAATTGGGAAAATTTGAGTCTCATGAAACATTATATGCGACTGTCTTTGTAGTTAGCCTTGTCTTGTGCTACCATGTGCGATGGTCTTGGCAGTTTGCCTTGAAATGTTCTACCAGGTCAAATGGTCTTAGTGGTTATCCTTGAATCTTACTTAATTCATTTTGTATATTTCTGCCATGTTACTATGATTCCATTTTTATATAATCCCATGATTATATGTTATGATTCCTTATGTTTCATGACTTTGTTATCATTATGTCATGCCTTCTTACCCATGTGTTAAATCCTTATCCTTATGTATACCCCCTTAATAGGATTTTTATCTCATCCATTTGTTTATGCTATCCCCAGTTTATCATATGAAGATATTTGAGTGTAATGTAAGTTAGGTTCCCTCTATGAGGACTAAATAAAGAAGTGTTTTATTTAGTCCCATGTTTTCTGTCTTATCTACCATGTTTTTAAAGACACTAGAATTCATAATCCTTACCTGTACTATGATGTTTAATTATGATTAATATCATTTAATTTTAATGTAAAAGGCTAGGGTCTCTATATTTGGTATCAGATGATGGTCTAGTTTTTTTTAGATACTAGGAATATAACACTTTAGTAAGAACCTTAGGAATGAAACTAATTATATGAAAGCATTCCTAAATTTTGGTTAGTATAGAGTAAGTGGTTTATCAAGAAAATAACCTCCCTATATAGGTAAAAATAGGTAGATGTGGCTCTAGCATAGATTTATTTAGGGGTAAAACCCAAAAACACTACTTTGAGATAGACTCGAATGAGAACTGGTGCACGAAAACGGGCCTTGATGCACTCTTGGTTTGACACTCCCAGGGTATATTCTTTGGTAAATTTAGAAGATTAGTATGAACCATTATTAAGGGAAAAAATAAATAATCCCATAAGAATATATGATCACGGATAACCTAGATTGAAACCTTGGTAATCACAAGTTACAATATACTTTTCTTTTACAATTTTATCCTTTTCTATTCAAAGTGTCCTTTCATTATTAGCTAAGTAGTAAAGACCCATAATTGTACATTATTTTTCTATTTAATTCCTATAAATAGATTAACACATTCCAATAATTAATGTGATAGTAAATATGATGATTTATTTAATGATATTCCTGATATAATGGGATTGGGTGCTCAAACCTTCAAGACAATACTTGCCCATTTAGCTCAATTTATGAATAATAACATGAATCAAGTGAAACTATATCATCCTCCAAGGAAAGAGCAAATTGTTATAGAATCCATCATGTAGAAAAACCCTCCCACATGTAGTATATCTTCTAATCCCCTCCTCCTTGTATAATGGATTGACTCCATTGAAATGATATTCTATTTCCTCTATTCCTCTTCATTAACAATAAGTATGGTGCAATGCGCCTCTATATTGATTATCATGATATTAATAAAATCATGATAAAGAATAAGTATCCCATACCTCAAATAGATGAATTGTTCGATCAGCTATGTGGGGCTAGTTATTTCTCAAGGGTGTACCTTCGGTTGGGGTATCACCAATTAAATGTGAGTAAGGAAGATATTCCCATGACTTCCTTTAAAACGAGGTATGGGCACTATGAATTCTTAGTGATTCCCTTTGAACTCACTAATTATCCAATAATTTTCATGTATCTAATGAATAGAGTATTTAAGGATTACTTAGACAAATTTTTTGTAGTCTTTATCGATGATATTCTGATATAATCCAAGAGAAAGGAGGAATATGAGGAGCATTTGAATAATGTGCTAAAGACATTGTGAAGGGTGAAGTTGTATGATAAGTATAGTAAATTTGAGTTTTGGATGGAGGAAGTATCATTCTTGGGGCATGTTATCACCAGTAAAGGGATATCTATAGACCCTACCAAGACAAAGGTAATCGAAGAGTAGCCCAGGACAACATTTTAAACAGATATCCATAGATTCCTTGGTCTAGATGGGTATTACTGATGATTTATATGAAACTTTTCTTGATTTTATAACCCAATGAAAAAGATGACATGGAAGGAGTGAAGTTTTTATCGACTCAAGAATGTGAAGAATGCTTTAAGAAGCTTAATAAGAGGCTTATCACTACAATAGTACTCACACTCCCGTCAAGTGGAGAACTCTTTGTGATGTAATATGATGCTTCAAAGAAAGGATTAGGTTTTTCACTGATTCAGAATGATAAATTGATAGCCTATTCCTCAAGGCTGTTCAAAATACATTAGCAAAACTATCGCACAAATGATTTGTAGTTGGAAGTTGTGATCTTTGTGTAAAAATTCTGGCGGCATTATCTCTATGGGGAGAATTGTGAGATATATACTGATCACACGAGTCTCAAATATTTATTCACACAAAATGAGATTAATATGAACTAGTGAATATGGTTAGAGCTCAATAAAGATTATTACTACTAAATATACTTTCATCCCAGTAAAGAAAATAAGTTATTGGATGATCTATATAGAAAGGATCTCTCATCTTTATCAATGATGAGAGTTGAAAATGATCCAATCTTATTATATTTTCTTTGAATGGACATGGGAATCATTAAGGGAGGAATATCATCAACCATTTCTCAAATGGTTTCTCAACCTTCCCTCATGTATAAAATAAAGGATACTCAAAGAAAGGATGTGTAAATTTGAAAAAGGGTGGAAGTTGTTAGAAATGTGAAATCCCGTGAGTTCAAGATTGATGAAGAAGGAGTTGTAAGATTTAGGTCACGATTATGTATACCATCTGATCATGAGATAAATAAGGAGAACATGAATGATGCACATATCACAACCTTCTATATTCACCCAGGGATCATAATGATGTATTGAGATCTCCTGGAGAACTTTTGGTGGGACAATATGAATAAGGATATTGTTGAATATACAACGAAGTGATTATTATGTCAACAAGTGAAGGCTGAAAGGAAAAAGTTTAAAGGGATTTTGTAACCAATACCCATACTAAAATGGAAGTGGGAGAACATTACAATGCTCTTTTTCACTAGACTTCTAGGGATATCGAGAGGAAATAATTCTATATGGGTTATTACGGATCATCTTACAAAGACATCTCACTTTATCGCAATTAGAGAGAACTTCTCATTGGATCAACTTACATGGATATACATCAAAGAAGTGGTAAGGATTCATGGAGTAACAATATCTATTTTGTCTCATCGAGGTCTAAGATCCACCTCAATGTTCTGGAAAAGTCTCCAACATGCTCTAAGCACTGAGTTGAACTTCATCACAACCAATCATCCTCAAACTAATGGCCAATATGAGTGAACTATTTAGACATTAGAAGATATGCTGAGAGCATATTTCATGGACTTAAAAGGATCAGGGGGAAAATGTCCTCCATTGGTTGTATTCTATTACAATATTACTTTCCACTCTATCATCTGAATATAATCATATGAATCCCTTTATGGTAAAAGGTGCATAACACCACCATGTTGGTATAAGGTCGATGAGGGTAAGTTGCTAGGTCCTAAAATGGTTGAAGAAATGGTGAAGAATGTGAAAACCATTCAGCAGCACATTAAGGAAGCCCAAAGTATTGAAAAGAGTCATGCAGACAATCGTCGAAGAGACCTTGAGTTCACAATTGGACACATGGTATTTCTCTATATATATTCATGGAAGAAGGTCATGATATTTAGGAAGCAAGGAAAGCTAAGTCCCAGGTACATAGGCCCATTCGAGATCCTTGATTGAGTCAGAGTTGTGTCTTATAAACTTGCACTTACACCTACAATTTCAAAAGTACAAAATGTCTTCCATGTATCCCTCTTAAAGAAGTAAATACTATATCCTTCACATGTACTCTCTTTAGAGGTAGTACAGTTTGAGGATGATCATTCTTATGAGGAGCATCCACTGAATATCTTAGATAGTAGAGATAAAGTTCTACGTAACAAGACTACCCACCTGATCAAGGTATTATGGTAGAACCATAAGTACGAAGAGGAAACATGGGAATTAGAGGAGTAAATAAAGGAAAAGTACCCACACCTGTTATAACTTAGAATGTAAAACAAAATTTCAAGGGTGATATTTCATAAGGGGGGAATAATGTAACGACCCAATATTTTATTAATGGAATTTCATTCTTATGATTATTTCATATAGTATAATCACATTAGTAAACACAATGACATATCATGATACTAAATACTATGTGACCATTAAACATATTTGTTCCACATCATTATCTTGAATTTATAAAATCTGACATACATAGTTGTGATCAGTATGTTATATAGAGTCTGATATGACCAACTTAATATTTTGTAAATAGTAACATACCCTAATAAATAGTAATGTTACCCTTATTAATAGTTACATACACGTATGAATAGTAACCTCACCTATGATCTTATATATATAATATTTAAGTGAATGTATGGTGTACCTATATTTTAGAATAAGTAAATAAAAATTTAAAACTTGTATTTTTTCGAATAAATTATGATTTTAATTAAAAATTAAATTAATCATATTTAGAAAATTATTTTTAAAAAATGGAATTTACTTTTGGATTATAAATTTCTAAAAATTGATAGGGTTATTTTTTGTGATTTTTCTAAAATACTTGAATTTTTTATGAATAGTAAAATACTATAATTTACAAATTAAGCTAAATAAAAGATTTATAGAGTCATGGATGGTGATATTCTGATGTAAGCCCAATTGGATCGAACCCACATGTAATTATTACTATTAATGGTCAGGGAATCATCACAATTTCTTATCTTATAGAAAAATAATTAACTAATGATTAAAATATTAAAACAAACCCTCCTCCCCTCCATTATAAAAACCACCCACACTCCCCTCTTCTGTTCACTCCTATCAAGCCTTGTTCCATTACTTAATTATGCTAAAATATCTCCCCAAGATCCTCCCCCACTTCTAGAAGACCTTGGTAACCTAGAAATATCAAATCCTTGTTGAGTCAATAAGGTTTTCCTTATGAATTTTCCATTACTTTATTGTTTTTAAAATCACAAACACCTTATCTTTAAGAAAATTGATTTTATAAGGAAAATTTCTTTTTTAAGGAAAAATCGCTTTTATAAGGAAAAAGGCTTTCTTAAGGAAAATCTCTTTTATAAGAAAAATTATCTTTATCATATTTTCATCTAGATTTTTTTTCTTATGTATGAGATTCAGATTCATTTATATTTTCTTGGAATCGTTTAAACTTTGATATGAAGCATTCTGTTTTAGGATCCGAATTCTGGATAAGAACTGGAAGGAAGTTTCACTCCGAATTCCAGATGAGAACTGCAATAAAGTTTCATTCCGAATTCCGGATACGAACTCTGATTAAGTTCTACTCCAGATTCAGGATAACAAATTCTTATGAAGTTCGATGACAAATTCTCATTACGAATTCTAATGATGAATTCTCATTACGAATTCTCATTACGAATTATGATGATGAATTCTCATTCCGAATTCTCATTCTGAATTCTCTTATTAAACAGAATCTAATTATCTTTGTTTTATACACTCTGAATTTATTCAGACTCCAAAAATTATTTTTTGGTTAGACTCTGAACTTTAATTTTGCTTATGCCTTTATATTTTGACTACTCTTTATTATTCTCCTTACACTCCGAACCTTCATTCCGAAGTTTTAATTCTGAACTTTTGAGTTAGATTTTAAACGGTGTCGTACATTCTATTACACTTGTTTCGTTATAAAACGATGTCGTCCAATCTGTTATAAACTAACAGTTGGTTAAGTTACATGTGTATAGGTCCCTCCGAATTTTAAGGAAGATATGACCGTTGGAAAGGAGGCCGACCTTACCTATAAATAGGAGCTCATTTGAAAGAGCTCGCTGCTGAAAGGCTGACTGATCTTCGACTCATGTGATTACATGCTTGAAGTGATTTCTAGAGAGAGAGAGAGGCTCTTATTAACTCTCAAAGCTTCGTGCGACTCTGAATGTTGGTGATTACATTCGAGGGCTTCCGGGGATAGAAAGACATAGGTGCCGACTACCTTAAAGTTCGAGGGCTTCCTTACTGAGGAAGACATAGGTTTCCAACTACCTTGAAGTTGAGGGATTGCGGGGATAGCAAGACAGAGACTCCAATCTTCGTATCGAGGGCTTACCCTGGTGTGGGTAAGACAGACATGCTTGAAAGTATAAATCAAAGGACCTTTATCCAAGGTTGTTGGATACCCTTCTCTTTGGGTTAAAAGACTTATATATTGTTACTTGTAGTTATACTACTTGTTTATATTCCGTTGCGTATTGTATTGTAAGGAAAGTATAAATTTCTTATACTTCCTTATTTGTACTCTATTTCATTCAGATTCTATATGCTTTAAGGTAGAATCTCATATTGTAATTTTTTTTTGTTAAGTTTTTTTTTCGGAGCCATATTTCTGGAACCTACTTTTGGAATCTCTTTCGAAGTTTTTTTGGTATTAAAGGTGTTGTGAATTTTCTTAAATTTAAATTTGTTAAACTTATCCCTTTCCTTTTCTTAAGGAAAACATAGTTATTCTTAACTAACTATAAAGGTTCCAAATGATTTTTTAAAGTGTAAAATTCACCCCCCCCTGGTAAATTGAGCATCTACATCACTATTTCGATCCTACAATTGGTATCAAAGGAGTTCTCTGAAATACTTATACTCACGAATAAGTTTTTCTTACTCATTTTTTCATTCCGAACTTTCCCATTCCGAACCTTGTTGTTACGAACTTTTGCTACTAACAAGTTTGTTTGCAAAGTTATTTTAAGTATGGCAGGAGTCAATGTTGGTTCAATTGATAATCTGAATCCTACACGACCACTTATCTTTGATGGTAATGACTATGAATACTGGAGAGATAGAATGAAGACTTTTGTTATCAATACTGGAGTGGACAACTTTGTTATGCTTACTGGAGATTATAAAATTCCTAACAAGGAAGTTAGAAATTTTACTAATCAGGAAAAGCAAGAATATAAACTCAATTATAAGGTACGCAATACTTTACATTGTTCAATGACTAGAAATATATATAGCCAAATTTCTTCTTGTGAAGCAGCTAACTGTATCTGGAAGAATTTAGAGGTTACACACTTTGGGACTTCTAAGGTGATTGAGACTAGAAGAGATATGCTTAGAGCTGAATATCATGGCTTCAAATTTCCTTATGGAGAACCAATATGTAAATTTCAACAGAGATTTATGACCATAGTTTACAGCCTACAGTCTATGGGAGAGAAGGGTCTAGATGATGAAGATCTTGTGGATAAGATAATTGATATTATGCCAAATGAGTGGGAATCCAAGAGAACAACTATAGATGAGAACAGGAAGGTCACTCAAATTAATCTTGATGAGTTATTTGGAACTCTTCTACAACATGCGACTAGAATGAAGAGAGATGCTGACAACATCAAAAATAAGAATGGAAATGGTACTGTTGCTTTTACAACAACTTCAAATAAGATGAAAGCTAAGACTCCTGAGAGAGTAACCAGATCCAAGTCTAAGAAAGTTATTTTTCAATCCGAATCTAGTGAGAGTGAAGTCTCAGAAAATGAACTAGCAAATCTTGCTCGAAGAATGAACAAGATAGCTGGCTAGAGAAATTTTCAATCTAAGTATAAGAAAAAGGAAAGGAAAGATAAGAAAGATGGAGAAGTTACTTGCTATGAATGCAAGAGAGATGGATATATTAGACCAGATTTCCCTTTTATCAAAAAGAAAGAAAGGAAATAAAGGCATTCAGAAAGGAACAGAAAGAAGTATTATAAAGCCAAAGATAAGAAAGTTATGAAAGCTAATAACACCTGGAGTGCCAGTGGTGGTGAATCTTTAGATGAATCTTCTGATTATGAATCTCCAGGACAGAAGAATATTGGTCTTATAGCCAGATTACCTATTGATAATCATTGTTTTATGGCTGAGGTACGAAATTCTAAATCATTGACCAATGTTTCTTTAAATTCTAATGATAGTAAGTATTATAACTCTTCTGATGAAGAATCTTCTTATGATGAAGAAAATACTTTACCTACTTATGAAGAAGTCTCTAGGTTTGCTAAACTTCTTGAAATTGAGAATTCCAAACTCAATAAAAAACTTGATAAAGAAAACTCTAGGAATTCTATTCTTACTAAAGAGATATCAGATCTTTCTAAAGATCTTGATAAAAAAATGCTGATTTTGAAAGTATTTCAAAAAATCTTGAGGAATTAAGTTCTGAGAAGAACAAAGTTTCTAAAGAATTAGAAAAAGTAATTTCTATGAAAAATGTTTTCGAGCCTAACTCTAGTTCAAAAACTAATGATTTTGAGGATAAAAACTTGGTTGTAAAACTCAAGTCCGAAATTTTTTTCTTAAAGAAGTGTTTATCAAACTTTACCCATGGTGAAGAAAATTTTGATAAAATGTATTCCTAAATATGACCTTTAAGAAATAAATCCAGATTTGGTTATACCCATGAAAAACCAATTTTTAGTAACAATTTTTTTGTTCCTCAAAGTGCCCCATTTTGTACTAAATGTCTATGTGGTGGTCACTGGGAAAAGAATTGTTCCTTAAACAAAACCCAATCTTTAGGATTTCACAAAGCTTACTTTTCTAAGAAGATGTGGGTTCCTAAAATTCTATTGTTTGGAAATCTCGGATCCAAGAAAGTTTGGATTCCGAAAGTCTAATTTTCTTCTTAATTTCAGGAAAATAAAGAAAGTACTAGCAACAACACATGGTACATGGATAGTGGATGTTCCCAGCACATGACTGGTAACAAAATCTATTTTGAAAAGATTATCAAAATGAAAGGAGGAAAGGTAACTTTCAGAGATAATGCTAAGGGAGAGATTATTGGTATTGGTAATATTGTTCTTCTTGGTAAAACTTTGATTTCAAATGTTCTTTTTGTTAAAGGTCTTAAGCACAACCTCATTAGCATAAGTCAGTTATGTGATAAAGGTTACCTTGTGAATTTTAGGAATGATAAGTTTTTAGTTCACAATTCCAAGGAAGAATTTATTCTCTTAGCCAATAGGCAAGAGAATGTCTACACTTTGAACCTAGAAGACCTCAGGAGTCAAGATTTACCTTGCCTAAGTGCAATGGAAGATCATTCCTGGTTATGGAATAGAAGACTAGGACACTGTAATCTTAGAAACCAATGTAAACTCTCTAAGAAGAAACTAGTTAAGGATCTACCGGAGCTTAGATTTGATTCTTCTAAAGTTTGTGATCCTTGTCAATATGGAAAGCAACATAAATCAAGTTTTAAATCAATCAGTGAAGTCTCAACAACCTATTCATTACAGTTAGTGCACATGGATCTTTTTGGCCCAACACAAACTGGAAGTATTGGAGGAAAATACTATGTGTTTGTTCTAGTTGATGATTACACTAGATTTACTTGGGTCTATTTTCTAGAAAAGAAATATGAAGCTTTTTCCTATTTAAAAAGTTTTAGAGCTCAAGTTAAAAATGAGAAAAATCTTCCATTGAAAACTATTCATAGTGATCATGGAGGAGAATTTCAAAATTTTGATTTTGAAACTTTGTGTAGTAAGAAAGGTATTACTCACAATTTTTCAGCACCTAGAACTCCTCAACAGAATGGTGTTGTTGAAAGAAGAAATATAATTCTTCAAGAGAGAACTAGAACCATGATGAGTAAGTATTCTATAGCTAGACATTTCTGGGATGAAGCTATAAGTACTGCTTATTATACTATAAATCGAGTTTTAATTAGACCTTTTCTTAATAAAACACCTTATGAGTTATGGAATGGTAGAAAACCAAGACTATCCTACTTCAAGGTTTTTGGTTGCAAGGTATTCATTTTGAATACTAAAGATAACCTACATAAATTCGCACCAAAATATGATGAAGGGATTTTCTTAGGCTATTCCACAACCTCTAAGGCTTATTTAGTTTTTAATAAAAATACTTGCACTGTTGAGGAAACAGTACATGTAAAATTTGATGAGTCAGATCCTTTTGTTTTGAAACCATCCCAGCCTACATCTTCAGATGTGTTTTCAAAAACTGATTATCAACCTTTGATAGAAGAACATTCTGATAAGGATAATGTTCTAGAAGATACTTCTGAAACATTTACCCCAGAATATTTTCTATCCTATGTTGATGAACAGGTTTTACAAAACCCAAATCAGGTGTTTCTTAAGAATCATCCCAGTGATAGTATCATTGGTGATGTTAATCAACCTGTAAGGACTAGAAGTTCCTTAAGAAATGAAGTAGAACATCTAGCATTTCTTTCCCAATTAGAACAAAAAAGAACTGATGAAGCTTTAGGTGATGATGATTGGATCAAAGCCATGCAAGATGAACTAAATGAATTCGAAAGGAATAAAGTTTGGAACTTGGTTGAAAGACCTAAGGAAACTTCGGTTATTGGAGTAAAATGGGTCTTCAGAAATAAATGTGATGAAAATGGAGTCATTGTTAGAAATAAAGCTAGACTTGTTGCTAAAGTCTATAATCAGCAAGAGGGAATAGACTATGAAGAAACCTATGCTCCAGTAGCTAGACTTGAATCTATCCGTATTCTACTTGCCTTTGCAGCTTTCTTTAATTTCAAACTTTTTCAAATGGATGTGAAATGTGCTTTTCTTAACGGTTATGTTCAAGAGGAAGTTTTTGTTGAACAACCTCCTGGATTTGAAGATACAAAACATCCTGATCATGTTTTTAGACTTACCAAAGCTTTGTATGGTCTTAAACAAGCCCCCGAGCATGGTATGATAGACTCACTAGATTTTTGCTTCAAGATAACTATGTTAAGGGAAATGCAGATCCAACCCTTTTTATAAAGACAGATATGAAAAATGTTTTGATTGTTCAAATTTATGTTGATGACATTATATTTGGTTCAACTCAGCAATCTTTGACCGACTCTTTTTCTAGTCTAATGAAATCTGAGTTTGAAATGAGTATGATGGGTGAGTTAACCTTTTTCCTTGGTTTTCAAATTTATTAAAAACCAGAAGGAACCTACATATCTCAACATAAGTATATTAAAGATCTTCTTAAAAAGTATGGTTATGACAACACTAAGAGTATAAGTACTCCCATTGGTACCTCAAACTCTTTAGATCTTGATGAAGCTAGGAAACCAGTAGATCAAACATCTTTTGGAGGTATGATAGGAAGTTTGCTTTACTTAATAGCTAGTCGACCAGACTTAATGTTTTTAGTATGCTTATATGCAAGATATCAATCCAATCCTAAGGAATCTCACTTAAAGGCAGTAAAAAGAATTTTTCACTACCTTAAGGGAACCATGGATCTAGGATTATTTTATACTTCTGGAAATGATTTTGTTCTAAAAATATTTTCTAATGCTGACTTTGGTGGATGTAGAATGGATAGAAAAAGTACATACGAAACTTGTCATTTCTTAGGAGATTCGTTAGTTTCTTGGTCCTGCAAGAAGAAACATTCTGTAGCACTCTCCACTGCTGAAGCTGAATATGTAACAGCTAGAAGTTGTTGTGCTCAAGTGTTGTGGATGCAACACACACTCACAGACTATGGGTTGAGTTTTACTAAAACTAAAATTTTGTGTGATAACACAAGTGCCATTTCCCTTAGTAAGAACCCTGCACATCACTCCCATTCAAAACACGTAGATATTAGGCATCACTTTCTTAGGTATCACACACTTAAAGAAGATATAATTCTTCAGTTTATTGGAACGCAAGATCAACTTGCTGGTATTTTCACAAAATATTTGCCTTCTGATAGATTTGAATATATTAAACAGAAGTTAGGAATGATAACCATAAGGTAATCCTCCTTAATTAACTTTCTGTTGAAAAAGTTTCCTTACAGTAATAAACTCCTTTTCATAGGGGGAGTACATTTGTTTGTTAGAATAATAATGTTTTTCAAAATTTTTTTTCAAACTTTTTGGAACTAAGATTTCTGGAATGTATATTTCCGGAACTTAAATTTTCCAGAATGGAATTTTTCGTACAGAATACTTCTGGAATAAAAGTGTTCATTTTGAAAACATCCGGAATAGAAAATTTTCGTACTTAGTTTTTCGTACTGAGTTTGTTTTTCATACTAAGTTTTTCATACTGAGTTTTTTTATACTGAGTTTGTTTTTCGTACTGAGTTTTTCATACTGAGTTTGTTTTTTGTAGTGAGTATTGTGAACTATGTATTTTCATAATAAAGATTTTTTCGTAGTTTTTTATATTATCCATTACGAATAATCCTCCTAATCCAATCCGAAAGGTATGATTTCATTACTCATGTTTTCGTAGTCATACCTTACTTGCTGACATTTTCTTGTATTATGTTTTCGGATTATAGTGTTCTTAATTCTTTGTTTTAATAAAAACCTCAAAAAGATAGGATTCAAGTTTTCTTGAGAATTCGTTTTCAACCGTCAGATCTGATCTTATCTTTTCACAACTGTTCGATCAACCAAGGAAGTTGAACCGTCGTTTCATTGCCTATATAAAGGGGACCCAAATACTTGTCCCACATCGGTTTTCAAGCTCTCGCATCCCGAATCTCTACCTCACTGTTTTAAAGCTGATTCGAACTTCAATTTTATCCGTTCCGAACTTCTCAGAGGACTTCAGATCAGAATGTATGTGGAGTTAGCTTCTCATGAAATGTCATCCTCCAAGCCTATTTCACAATGGTTAGTTTACAGAGAAAGGCTAGTCCATACGGATTTCTTCAATAACTATGATTCTCTTATTTCAAAGAACATTAAGTTGAATGGATGGGAAGATATTGCTGTGTCCAAACTGGGGAATCAAGACGATTTTTTTTCGGAGTTACTTGTTGAGTTCTATGAAACAATTTCCTTCTTTAAGGAAGATAGTAGGGAGAAATTTTCTTTTAAGTCTTATGGCAAGACTTATAAGCTTTCCTATACCAAGGCAGCAAGCTTGGTAGGACTGACCTATGAAGGAGAAGCTGAGTTTATATCTCATGTGTTTCCAGATTCTAAGGGTAGCTTCGACAAGGAAAAAGCCTCGAAAACTCTCAGACTCTCAGATGACAAAGCTACGAAGATTGCTAGCTTGCCTACAAATTTCTGGATTCTAGAGTTGTGGGTACAAGGTCTTATCGTACCGAGGAAAGGTGATAAAGACAGTTTGAAGAAGAGTGAGATCTATATCTTAGATTTCCTGATAAATCTAATGAAGTTTAACTTCATGAGGCACATTCTTTTAACCATTGAGAATCTTAAGAAAGGAAATCTCAGAGCCCAGATCGTAATGTACCCAGTAATTTTATCAAAGTTGATAGTTTGGTGACTTGAGTCTTTCAAGGAAGCTTGCAGATCTAAGCCAAGGGTTTGCAAAATTTTGTTGGTCAGTGATGATACCCTTAAGAGGATGGATGTGGCTTTCAACAAGGAGACTGGTGAGTTCTTCGATTTGACTAATCAAGAAGAAGCGGCTCCGAAGGCTTCTAAACTGGAATCATCTAATCCAGTAAAGAAAAGAAAGTTGAAAGAAGTTGTAGTTGAAGTTGAGGATCCTAAATCTAAGGAAGTTCAAACCGCAACTCCCAAACCAAAGAAGAAGAAAGCCTATCCTGATGAAGTTGTTGCAAAGTGGAGAGCAAATAAAGAGAAAAGGAAAGAAGGGGATCCACAGTTCGGATTGGACCTTGCGGAGGATAAGGCCTTGAAGGAGAGAACTGCTGATGAGCTTGAAAAACAAGTAAAGGAAAAGAAGCTCAAGAAGAAGATGACAAAAGACGAGGCAGTCCAAGCATTGTTAAAATTTAATGAGATGGTATCCAGAAGCATTCCAGTTCCGAGATCTTTCTCCTTGGAATCTCTACCTGAGACTCCAGGAAGAAACCTTGATTTTCTAGAAGAGACTAGAGCCGAGCATGTTGAGAAACTTGATCAGATTCCACAAGTCGAAGAGGAATAAGTAGTTGCTGAAGGAAGTGGTGAAACAAGAGATTTATTGAAAGAAGTAGATGATTATAAGGGGTCGCCATCGGAACATCTGTCACTCCGAACTTCAGAGGATGAATCCTCTAAGTTAGTAACTCCAGAGAAGGATAAGATTGAGGAAGATGTTGTCCAAAAAGTTGTTGATGATGTTATTCAAGTATCTACTAGCAAGCATAAAACTCCTGATAAAGAATCTATTCCGAAAAAAGACAAGGGAAAGTAACTCCTTGTTGAGACTCCAAAATCAATAGAAAGCAAGAAAAGAGAATTTGGTGATTCGTCTAAAAGAATGTTGGAGCTTATTGAGGAAGAAAATTCTCCAAGTAATGTTTCAGATTCGAATTCATCCTCGTTGGGACATGACTTTGTTGTTCAATCTTTGAAGAAGTTAGTTGGTTCCATTCCGACCATCTCGACTATAGAATCAAGATGCCAAATGCTCCAACATTCTCTGAATCAGAAATCAGATTCCATATCCTTGGTTATGGATAAGTGTGTCAAGTTTGAAGCTGAGTTCAAATATTTTCTTGTTGTCTATGAAGCCCACAAAAGATCTTTCAAGAGAATGAAAAGCTGGTCGAGGAAGACTGTAGAAGAGATGAGGCTATTTGATGAATTTCAAGACAATGTTAAAGATGCATATGAGACTGAGGACAGGAAGATAAATGACCTGACTTCATCTTTTGAAGAGAAACTGACAGATGAAAAGAACTTCCGGATTCAAGAAGTCAGAGATCTGAATGGGAAGCTGAATTCCGTTTCTCAAAATTGGAAGTTTGAATGGGATCATCGGATTGAGTTTGAACAGAAGATGAAGGTTCAGGAAGAAAAGATCAAGGCTCAGGAAGAAAAGCTGAAATACTAGGAAGAAAAGATCGAAGCTCAATCTGCAAGAATAGTTGTCTTAGAGAAGCAAGCTGAAGAAGATCATAAAGACCTGAAGAAGATCAAGACTATTCTTAAGGGGCTCATGTCGAAGGAAAAAGATCCGAAATAACTAAATCCGATCTTTTTTGTTGTATCTAGTTTTCTTTTTTGCCGACTTTTCAAACCTAATGAAAATTGTGCATCTCGTTTCTTTTGTTGTTATTACTAATTTTTTAGGTACTTTGTTATTTTTTCCATTCCCTCGAATTCTTTTTGAAAATCACAAAGGGGGAGAAGGAAAAGATCCTTATGGAAAAAGAACTCTAATAAGAGTTTATCTAAGGGGGAGTTTTTCATTAAAGAAGAATTTCTTATTCGTAAATGAAATGTCACTCTGGAAATCTAGAATACGATCCTTAGAGTTTCAAAGCCTAAGGGGGAGTTAGTCGTATTCATCTATATCCTTAAAACAAGGGAGATAAGATTTTTCTTCTTAGAATTTTTTTTCGTAAGGATGTTTGTGCTTTCCAAAAAGGGGGAGATTGTTGAGTCAATAAGGTTTTCCTTATGACATTTCCATTCCTTCTTGTTTTGAAAATCACAAACACCTTATCTTTAAGAAAATTGCTTTTATAAGGAAAATTTCTTTTTTAAGGAAAAATCACTTTTATAAGGAAAAAGGCTTTCTTAAGGAAAATCGCTTTTATAAGAAAAATTATCTTTATCATATTTTCATCTAGATTTTTTTCTTAAGTATGAGATTCAGATTCATTTCTATTTTCTCCAAATCGTTTAAACTTTGATATGAAGCATTTTGTTTTAGGATCCGAATTCTGGATAAGAACTGGAAGGAAGTTTCACTCGGAATTCCATATGAGAACTGCAATAAAGTTTCATTCCAAATTCCGGATACGAACTCTGATTAAGTTCTACTCCAGATTCAGGATAACGAATTCTTATGAAGTTCGATGAAGAATTCTCATTACGAATTCTAATGATGAATTCTCATTACGAATTCTGATGATGAATTCTCATTACGAATTATAATGATGAATTCTCATTCCGAATTCTCATTCTGAATTCTCTTATTAAACAGAATTTAATTATCTTTGTTTTATACACTCTGAATTTATTCAGACTCCGAAAATTATTTTTTGGTTAGACTCCGAACTTTCATTTTTCTTATGCCTTTATATTTTGACTACTCTTTATTATTATCCTTACACTCCGAAACTTCATTCCGAAGTTTTAATTCTGAACTTTTGAGTTAGATTTTAAACGGTGTCGTACATTCTGTTACACTTGTTTCGTTATAAAACGATGTCGTCCAATCTGTTATAAACTAACCGTTGGTTAAGTTACACGTGTACAGGTCCCTCCGAATTTTAAGGAAGATATGACCGTTGGAAAGGAGGCCAACCTTACCTATAAATAGGATCTCATTTGAAAGAGATCGCTGCTGAAAGGCTGACTGATCTTCGACTCATGTGATTAAATGCTTGAAGTGATTTCTAGATAGAGAGGCTATTATTAACTCTCAATGCTTCGTGCGACTCCGAATGTTGGTGATTACATTCGAGGGATTCCGGGGATAGGAAGACAGAGGTGCCAACTGCCTTAAAGTTTGAGGGATTCCTTGCTGAGGAAGACAGAGGTTGCCAACTACCTTGAAGTTGAGGGCTTGTGGCGATAGCAAGACAGAGACTCCGATCTTTGTATCGAGGGCTTACCCTGGTGTGGGTAAGACAGACTTGCTTGAAAGTATAAATCAAGGGACCTTTATCCAAGGTTGTTGGATACCCTTATATTTGGGTTAAAAGACTTATATCTTGTTACTTGTAGTTCTACTACTTGTTTATATTCCGCTGCATATTGTATTGTAAGGAAAGTATAGCTTTCTTATACTTCCTTATTTGTACTCTGTTTCATTCAGATTCTATACGCTTTAAGGTAGAATCTCATATTGTAATTTTTTTTTGGTAAGTTTTTTTTTCGGAACCATATTTTCGGAACCTACTTTTGGAATCTATTTCCAGGTTTTGTTTGGTATTATAGGTGTTGTGAATTTGCTTAAATTTAACTTCGGTAAACTTAGCCCTTTCCTTTTCTTAAGGAAAACATAGTTATTCTTAACTAACATTAAAGGTTCAAAAGGAATTTTTAAAGTGTACAATTCGCCCCCCTCTTGTAAATTGAGCATCTACATCACTATTTCGATCCTAAAATCCTATCCTCTTAAGAGGCTCTCAAGGAAGGATAATTCAAGAGGTAAAATTTCTTTTTTCTTTTCTTTTATTTTCATGTTATTTTTCTCTCTTTTCTTTCTGAACCTCTCCTCATATAAATGGTATGAAAACTACAGTATTATACATTTACTGGAATGTTTTTATTATAATGGGATAATGTATTATCATCTCTCCTTTCCCCACATTTCATAAAAAATAAATGAAAACATCGTCTGAGATGTGTTAATTTATCACATTTTAAGGATAACGGGTTATCGATTTCTATTAACATATTTAATTCAGATCGTTAAAAAAATTTTATGGTTGAACAAGACTATTATATATTTATTTTATCTTATTTAATGTTATGTAATCGTTATGAACTCATGATGTAAAATAATAATACAAAATAAGTAAATTGTGAGAAAAATCGCCAAATTAATCCCAGCATTTATCATTAACGTTTTATATAATGATTCACCTTAAATTTGAATAAAAAAATGAATTTTATAACCATGTAATAATCTAGATGTTTTCTAATAACATATAACTTCAATTCTGTACAACCATCCCCATTTTACATGATTACTCGTTCATAGAAATATGTAAACCAATCGTAAAAACAAAGAAAACAAATGGACCTGAATAATGACACAGAACCACTTAACCCATAAAAAATGTCTTGAATGAACTTAAAAAGGTTATAATAAATAGATTAAATATATAATCAGTTTTGGACATACTTATTAATAAGACTAATTTTATTATTCTAGTCATTAATATCAAGTAGAGAATACCATCAGACTTAAGGTAAGGGATCCTCTCCATTTCACTTTTATCCAAGATTTTCCTCTATGATATTCCCTTTTATGTGTAATCCCTAATGATGGGGGTATGATTTTAAACCTCCCTATAACTTCACTCATGATTTATAAATGATTAAAAACCCATTTCTCTCTCATTACTCCCTCTTAATTACACATGATACCATTACGATAATCTGTAAAGAATTCTACCTGAACCTCCTTTATTCCTTGGGTTGCCTTATCTTTATTTTTACCAAAATGAAGTTATATTCTATTTTTATTTGAATATTCTAAATGTTTTTTAGATTTACCAAATTCATTTATCAAGACCCTTTCATCACTATATTTTAGGGATATACATTTTTTAAGTGATTCCCTCCTCAATACTTCCTGATAAGAAAACCTCTTTTAAGGGAACTTCCAAAATTCTTACCTGATTTCAAGTTCACTTTATCTTATGTTTTAATACACCATTGTATTTATAAAATAAGTATTTTTATTATGAAAACATTATTGTTTCACTTCTGGTTTTATATAAAATAGTGTTCCATTTTCTATTTTAAAGGCATTATAGTATTTTCCTTAAAACTGCACTAAAATGTTTATAACATTTCTTAAATACTCTTATAACATGTTTTCACTTATGATTTAAATCACTTACCATGATATATTCCTATTTTAACTTGTAAATGTCCAAGTATATTTTAGATCCTTTTTTTCATGGACTCTTTTATGATACGCCAATTTGTTATGCCTTATGTCATGATTTAGATAGATAATTCATTCTCTTGGTAACCCTTATGTTTATGTAAGACTGATTATTTATGATTCTTTATTTAGAAAAAATATTCATGAAAAGTTAATATAGATGCACCTAAATAGTGATCCAATGCATTAGTTATGTTTAATTCACATGAGACGTTATGTGTGACGGTCTTGGCGGTTAGCCAAGGCTTGTGCTACCATGTGTGACGGTCTTAGTGGTTAGCCTTGACTTGTTCTACCATGTGAAATGGTATTGGAGGTTAGCCTGGAATCATACTAAATTCATGTTTTATATATCTACAACATTACTATGATTCCAAGTTTATATTATCCCATGTTTTTATGTTATTATTCCATGCGTTCCATGCTTTTTTTATCTTTATGTCATGCCTTCTAACCCATGTGCTAAATCCTTATTCTTATGCATACTCCCTTACTAGGATTTTTAGCTCATACCTATGTTCATGATATTCTTAGGTTATCCTATGTAGTTGTCTGAGCAAAATGGAATTTAGGATCCCTCTATGAAGATTAAATAAAGAACTATTTTATTTATTCCCATGTTTTCAGTCTTATGTACGTATTCTTCAAATACACTAGACTTCCTGATCCATGGATTGCACTTGGATGTATGATTATGCTTAAAATTAGGTAATGTTATGTATAAAAATATAGGGTCTCTATAATCCACATAAACCCTTGATTCAAAGATTAGACTTTCTTTCTATACCTTTCCTTGGTATCCATCAATCAAATGTGTCGGATTCTCTATCTTCCTATCCCCAGAAGCCCTCGATCGTAATCACGGATCAAACACATAAACAATTACACAAAAATTCCTATGTATGAAACCTGGAAAGGTATACTTAAGAACTCAAAAAATCCAAATCAATTACAAAGACTAAGAATAATACATTTATTCTTGGTAATCTTTATATCTAAACCAAAATGGTAAAATTGAAAATGAATAAGCCAGCTCCAAACTCTTGTAATGATTTGGTATTTAAAAGTTAGCTCCCAATAGTCATATTGGTCTCCCAAAAGTCATATTTTCTCTAATGGTTTTGCAAGGATGTAGAAAAATGCCACTTCATATCTCATATCGATCCAGTATAATAGAATGTATGATGTCATGTTGGTTTTATTACATTACAATATAAAAATTATTCCTTACATTAGAATTAATTTTTCAATTTTATGAATATAAAAAATCAGTTCTATGGACTTAATTAATAATATAATTATGGTAATATTTTTGAGTATAAATATGATGTTTTACAGAATTGGTATCATTCCATTGTTTTAGGACTTTCTCATTACGACAGTTATGACAGAAATTCTAACATAAGGTACTGATAAAAGTGAGTCTGATCAATCAGACATATACCCATTATGATAAATATAATAAATAATATAATGTTTATATTCATGAATAATTTAAAAACAATTCTATTTATGGTAAAATATTACTTTTTCTAAAAAAAACATATAAAAACACTTTGTACATAAGAGGGTTAGTAATTATGTATTTAAGAAATAGTTTGTGATTTCCAAAACAAAAGGATTGGAAAAGCAAGAAATAGAATTTATGACTAAACAACTAGGCTATATGGGTCAAGTCCATTATAAAAACTTTCAATTAAAGGAGTTATTTGTGATGGTTATTTGTAATGGATACCTTTTCACATGAAAATAATATCTATAATTGTTTTTATTATCTCGCTTTTTTTAAGTATTAATAGTGAATAAAGTTAGTTTAAAATTATCCACTATCATTTTTATTTATACTACAATGAATAATTATGATGGATCATTCAAACATTTGAAAATATTAGTTTATTGGGACAGAAAATTACTATTTCATCTCAAATATGTCTGGTGTTTCATAACACCTGCAAGTATGTTAATCATTTTGAAATGGTTTTTTATTCTATCATAATAAATCTAAAACCCAATAGCATAAAGAACGTGAAGTGTTTTTTAATTAATCTATCACAATAATTAATTCTTCCTATTTTTATTTCCACTCAAAACTATATGAATTAAAATGTATGGTGGATGATCATTCAAAAATATATATTTTTAAAACAATACGGTCTAGAAATTCACAATAAGACAATATCCTCTATGTGATGGGCCAAACTCTTTGTGAGTATATTATGAAATCATTCATTAATTTATGATCAACCACCATAACTAGAAATTATTTAAAATAAAGATAGATATGAATATTTCAGTTTTTCAATATATAACATGAATGTGTTAGGTTTTAATAATTGATGATCATAAAGATCTTATATATATCTTTCATAAAGATTTAATTTTAAAAATATTAATTTTAATTAATTTCTTTGTGTGCACTCATATACATTTACCATTTTTTAATTCTTTTTAAGAACTGGTATATGCTTATGTATGTATGATAACTAGTGGTGAAAAAAATATTGAATGCCCTCAAAGACAAAATATATCTCTACCTAGGGGTATATATATTTTAATAAACAACATTTTTTTCAAAAGTCTTGATGAAATATATTGAGAATTAAATAAGGATAGCATATTGAGACCATTGATAAAGGATTGTTTTGATACTACTATATACAACAAGAATTCATAATAAAAAAATAGTAAGATATTTCTTCAAGAGTTAATTTTTGTGTACTATGTAAGACCAAATCAAATATAGTAGACCATAAGTTTATCGATCCTTGGACATTCATTATATGAAATGATAATTTGAGTCATTTGGGATTAATTATGATGAAAATATTAGTAAATTTAAACATGTTCCTGACTTTATTAATAAAATAGTAAACATTAATTATAGGAGAATCATGAATTCAATAAACAGATATATCTCTAGTAAATTTCCATTTATGATAGGATTTTTTTCTGTCATCATGATACTATGAATTATACCAATATTATTAAATAAACATATTTACTATGAGAAACCTATTATAAAGGTAAATTATTTATATCATCATATTTATATTGGAAGTGAATTTCAGATATTTATATGACTGACTAAAAATTAAAAATTTAATTTTCCAAACACTTTTGAGGAAAAAGTGAGAAACCAACAAACACATTTAAGGAAAAGTGATAAACCATACATGACTTTAAAACATACCACATTCAAACACCATTAACCCAAAAAAAATCATATGTATTATTGACATATCATGAAAACTATAACCTTCACCATATACATCATAAGGATCCTCCTTCACAGTTTTCGATTCCCACTCGGTAGTCAGGTTGTACTGCAACAAGAGATTGGTATACTTATTATAAGACTTTAGTTGCTCCAACAAATGTGATTCCGGGTATGGCTGATTGACCACATGATATTTTTTAAGAGTGAGGTAACCCTGCTTTCCCTATTAAAAGAATATTGGGTGTTCATCGGCTTCGATAGGTAAGAATAATCTTTCATCATCATTATCCCGGAAGTAACATGCATAATTCCTTCATATTCTGGAATGTTATTTTTTTTTCTATTTTGAACAATATCACTATAGAAAATATAAATTTTGGAATATATATATTGGTTAGTCTACATACCATGTAATACATATAAATGTTTTATGAAAGATAAACCTATATAATGTCCGCATGATGTATTATTTTTTGATGGATATATATCATATGTTGATAAATATTGAGCAGTATACACCTTATTTAAAATAATCTAGAAAATCCATTAATAAGAATCCCACAACACTTATATAAATAATTTAGTTATTATATATTTAAAACAATAATATTCTTTATTATATACACACACAAAAAGAGGTTAAACTAATTATATGTCATAAAAAAATGAATATATCAACAAAATAATATATTTTAAAATATCATCCAAAAAGTGACACCAATACCAAATGAAGTATGTGATATTATTAATTATTATTTATGATATATTTAAAAATTCTAATTCTATTGAAACTAATTGATAAAAATGCGCTTTTATATATGTCAAAATCAAAATAAATGGCCAAAATTAATTGGAAATGTTTTTGTTATGATCAACTTCTCTTGGATTGGATTGATCATCAAAACTATAAATACTATTGAATATAAATGATATTACTATAATAAATATTTTTTATGAATTTGGATATATATTATTTTGGATTATATCCAAGTGAAAATTTCATTTTTAATATATATGGTTAATTTGATTAAAACATCTATATAAGTATCTATAAAGTATTTAAAATTAGTAATGTATATTGAAAATTAGGAAAGATTCGCCCTATAAGATAATTTACTATGTGGGTTGAACTAAATAAGGAATATCTCATACAAGTAGTTTAATAAAAATTCATAAAAAGAATAATGTAATATTGATTTCATCATCTCATGGTTTGTATAAATTGATCATATTATTTATCAATTTATTTTAAATAACATAAAAAGCCTATAAGAGTTTCATAAAACTATATAATGTTGAATAAAAAAATATAGGGTATGTACATATATTTTTAAATTAAACATCCACATTATGAAGTTATATAATTTAGAAAATTTTTACATAGTCATGAAAATATCAATAATGAAAAATGAAATTTCTTGATTCTCAAAGTGATATATTTCATATACAATGGGATAATGGATAAATTATTTATCATGGAAGGCTTAAATAAAAATGTACATTTTATGTATCCCTAAAGGATATATAGATAATTGTGTACATATACCTTGAAAATAATATAAGGTCTTATTATAATAAAAATTTTCAAGGTAATGGTCATCCCTGCTCATTGAAATTTAAAGGATATAAATTATTTCTTATTTTAAAATTGAAAATAAATCTGTTTGTTATGAATACTTAGGATATATATCTATATGTGGTGGAATGATCATTTCGTGGAATCCTATGAATAAAATCATTCATTTAACATCAAAACATTATATTATGTGTACTGAAATAATTCATAAAACAAGTCAAGAATGTGTATGGTTCTAATTAGTTATTCATCATACCAAAAATAGTTGTGGATTGACTATGACTTCAATTCAGTTTTTTTTAATATCATAATATACACTTTTATAGGTTAAGTGGGAACCCTCAAATCAAAAAATAGACATG
The DNA here is from genome assembly GCA_963277665.1 of Viscum album. Lineage (NCBI taxonomy): Eukaryota > Viridiplantae > Streptophyta > Magnoliopsida > Santalales > Viscaceae > Viscum > Viscum album. Next base: position 1,079,858,610 of record OY728134.1, on the reverse strand, counting down.
ACATCTTAAATATAATATAAAAAATATTTTGAACTAATAATAACTATTTTAGAGATAAAAACCACATAAAACACATGGAACATGACTTCAAGGTTTCTAAACATGTATGCAAGAAAGAAAATAATTCTTAATTAAATACTGTCATCAGACATCACAAGTGATCATTCCTAGTTTAGACTATAATTTACAAGATATATCTTTGATGTTGAGAGTTGGATTTATATTAATAATTAATTTTAAGGATTTGAATAAGAATTGTAAGACAAAAAAATACTCATAAAAATTATAAAAACATATCATCCACCACTCAAAACTACTAGTTTAGATGGGAGGGTAGCAAAATCTCAATGATTCCATCCAGGACTTAAGGGACCTCAAGATCCTTTGTTTTATTCTTATCATATGTGGACATCTCTTCCTCACAAGGCTTTACCTCTTTGAGCTCCCTATATGAGTTATTAATAGAACTATCATATACAACCTTCATTTTATCATTGAAGTGGGAGGGAAGAAAATCCAATTTTAGATGGCTTTTCAAAATTCCTCATCCCACCTTAGAGTCGATAGCCTTCTCAAACCCCCCATAGTATAAAATCCTAGGCTCCTTAAAACTGGATTAATTATATGTTGGATTACTTCCACCTTCTTGAATGATTTTTTCCTTGATGACCCTAAGCTCAAGAACAAGATCAAGTTGTTCTTGCCCAACTTTATCAACCTCTATAACATCCAAGTTTCATAAGTTATTCTGAAAGTTAGAATGAAGTTTTTATGAAACCTCCTTTAGTATATCTTTGTATGATAATTCATTATATTTATTCTATCCTTGATCATTGTTCACTAATCTAGTTATAATTGGTTTTGGGTAGGGAGGAATCATCATTCCTACTTCTGGTTTTCTTACCATTGTCAATCAGGTATCACCCCAAATTGAATCCTCCATTCTTATCCTTTTTCCACCTGTGTAATATTTTTGAAACTTATTCATCCACTTCAGACATGAAGGATATATGACTCGAGTTCAATTCCCCTTTGAGATACTCCTTAGATATATTATATCCCTATGAGTTCCACTAGTCCATTTTTAACCCTTACATTATCTCAACATCTTCTCCCTTCACACTAGTGGGCTTCCTTATCCTTTTAGAATTTTGTTTTTCCCATTCTTCATCATTATCATTACCCATGTTATCACATCCTAGACTCTCAAATATATTTTTTTATAATGAATTCAATTCTCTACTTTTGTGTAGAACCATCTATACTATAGGATGATTAAATTCCTAACATTGCATAGAAAACTGTAGGACTTTATTGGTGATAGAGGGTTGGATCAGAGATCAATTCTAGTACTGGATGGATACAAGTTGGAGTACTAGCACCTTGATCTTAAGGGATCTTGTAAACTATAGGAGACCTACCATTAAATGTTTTCTTAAGATCATTTCTAGTCACTAGTGTGTAGGTCCAAATAGCTTGAGTATAGGATGATATGACAATAGGCTTACTTAGACTGGCCTCATTAACACAATCATGAATATTTGTGGATATAGTAAACATTACATGGTTTTCTACCCAAAAGATTATAGAATGATCTAGGCCCAAACATTCCATTCATAAGGTTTCTGGGAGTTTTAGCAATCTTTTTATCCTTTATAGAATCTAAAAAATTGGACTCTTTCTTAAAAGAACCATTCTAGAATGCCTGATGATGATGACCTAATCTATTTTATGTAGAACAATATTCAAACTAGGATTCTAGAAGCACAAGTTGAAAGAATCATAACTCCTCATAAAACTCAATCCACATTGATTCAACTCGGCCCTTGGAAACAACAATATCAAGGTAGATATGGGGTGAAATATGATAACACAGGGCCATAAAATTGTTATCAAATATCATGAATCTACCAATACGATTAACAAACAATTGAAAAATTATATTTTTTTGAAATAAAATATTATTTTTTTGGAATCTAACCCAGATCTCTATAGAAAGGGGTCCCTATTAATATGAAATACATATGTCTAATGAGAAAAAAAATATTAACCCCATCAATATTTATATTACCTTGGGAGAATGAAAATGTGATGTCGTCACATAAACTAAAGAAAATGATAATTTTGAGAGGATCTAGTAAACCTATTATAGTGTGTTGCTTCAATCCACAAGTTATGTTGATGAATCAATAAAATGATTTGACTGACTGATATCAGTATCCAAATAAGGAAACCAAATAAAGGTCATTGGGAGAAAATTAATTGGAGAATTTATAAAGATAAGAGGAAGCTTTGGAGCCCAAAAATTTAGTGGATAAACTTTAGGGATGAGAGAGATGTTGGGAATGGAAGGAAGGAGAGATGGATTTTTTGAAGGGAGAAAGGATGTATGACCTTCTAAAGAATAAGTATCAGGGCCCCCTTCCCCTTTATATGGGGTAGGGATATATGATATGTCCATCACCACAACCTAATGTGTTTCTATTATGGGAGAACATGCTTTGGGGCGACCTAGTTTTTTATATAGGGGATAGGGAAATTAGTTTGTTGTTGTGGTTTGACTATGAATAATGATATTTCGACAATTATATATGAGGGTACTGTTAGTTTTATAGAATAAATAATGTGTTCTGACCAAAGGCCATTCCCCCCGAGCCTATAATAGAGATGAGAGTGACCCCTAAATACCACCTCCAATAGGATACGAGTTAGAGACTATCACTGAGGGTATAAGTCACCCAAATCAGAGGTATTATTCTAATAATAATAGTAATATAAAAATAAAACTTCCAATAAAATTTAAAATATAAATAAATCCAATATACCCTAATACCTACAAAATATGAAAATTTCATGAAAGCACAAGTCACCAAGATAAAATAACAAAATAAAAATCATAGGGAAACAACTCCAACCACATCACCCTACTATAATCTAGTAATTTCCATCATGATCGTTAAATCCATCCAAGAGTTTTATGATAATGATTTATTTATATATAAGCATGATCATACATGTAAACATAGTAAGATACTCCTAAAGAACTCTTGTGCAAATGTGGAAGAATCATATTGATTCTTTATTTAATAAATAGAAAAACAAGCACACACCTATACCGAGTTAAGAAACTCAACCTCATCGATACCAACTCATCAAATAAATCCATGTATAATAAAATAATATCAAATAGTATAATAATAAGGTTACCTACACTACTTCCTCCATAGTTATTTACTCTCATGACTCAGTAGAAGATGTCCTAATTCTCCCATCCATTCCATATCATCATAACCACATCCACACATATTCATATCACATATTCACACCATAATCGCATGCCCACATATCCACAAACACATATCAAATAACCATATATCAATATAAAATAAAATTTCCATCATAGTAGGGTATCATGAACATTAAGGACATTAACCTCGTGCCCTCCTCATACCATGTACGACCCCCACTGTATACCACATCATCATCAAATAATTATCATAAAAATATCACTTGTAACTATTTTCTATCACAAACCATGCATATAAACCTCAATAGATCATAATCATTCTATTTATGAAAGATAGTGTGGTAAAGAGGGAGTAGTCAACTATATATTCCCCTTGTAACCTAGATATTTGGGGAAGATGCCTAGAACCTAAAACATTTAGTCATCAGTATGGTTATCTGACAGGTGGGGTGCATATAGAATCATAAGAAAATATATTATAAAAAATTATTATCACACAAAATTCCATCACTAAGGGTTCATACCATGTATAACTATTACAACCAATAATAATCAATATATGTTCATAATCTTCCACAAACAACTTCTTTCACTTCTGCAACATCGACCGACCCCATTATCACACCAAAATTATCCAAAATAATAACTATAGATTGTTTTTAAACATAACATTTAACTATTTCCAAATTTATCATTTTATATCATTATTATAATACTTATTATATTAATTTACCATATTTAATGAAAAATCATTTAGTGGTCATCAAACAAATTCAATTCCATCTATTACCCCTTTTAGTCCAATATTTCACAATTCATTAACTTCCAATTTAATCAATTTGCAACTTGCACTTATTACCATACACTTTATTACCCACCACACATTCTCTAACATTGTTCTTTTATAACACAATCACTTACCATACATAACCAACCACCACACATCACATTCCAAAAAACCTCTACCAAAATCAAAACACCATCACCATTCCATATAATGAACCATGGCATCATTAATTCACAACCACCAAACATAAAAAAATAACAAACTTCAATTCCCACCATGGTAACTATCGGAAAAACATTATTCTCATAAATATAAACACTAAAAACTAACCAATTTTTTTTACCACTCCCACACAAATTATAACAATGGAAACTAAAAAATAGTAATGAACCATAACACAACTAGTAACCAATCGTACTAATCAACCTCTTTTTAATCATTCTTCTAGAAGAATTATTTGGGGATAATTTATAAAACATTAAAATTAATATTTATTTCTAACAAACCAATTCATTACTATATTTAAATGAATAACCACTTGTGCAAGGTGATTCTAGATATTTAATTTTAGAATGGTTACATGATTAATAATAGTAATTAAACTCACAATAGTAATAATAACTATCAACAAATGACATAAGAAATATGATGGAAACATATAAACACATGTGAATAACCCATTATCATCCATTAATTTTAGTCAATTTCATTATCTTAACTAGGGTAATTCTTACCATACACCGAAAGAAATAAAAAATATATTACTTCCATGTAAAAATTATTTATAGTTCTAAAATCTCCATCCATAACCAAAAGATCTAATTCATCCACTATGTATGAGTTATGGGATATATTAATAAAAAATGCCAAATAGCATATGGAATACCCCAATCAAACTAAATCAAAAATATTTACATAAAAAATGACTAAAATATTGAAAACCCAAATCCAACCAACTGCCACAAACTTCTCAAATAAAGTCCAGTTAAAAACCCAATATGAAAAGAAGAGTAAATCACCTTAGATATAAAGGTATTGGTCACTCGAAGCTAAAGGAAAAACCTAATCAATGGAAACTCAAAGGACTTAATGGATGAATATTTAATCACCTGAGGTTTGAGGGAAATCAAGAATATGAAAAAAAAACATTTCAAATTTATAATGTATAACAAAACATAAATTTTAAGACACTATAGTGTGACAGATAATAGTCACACCATGATGGGGATATCTTAAGAGAATCCCTAAATCCACTTCTGGATATACTCATCCTCCCTTATTTTATGTTTTTCTCAAATGTATTAATACTATATTACCAAGGAGGGTCACACGTTAACCATAATGGTATTACCATGTACATGACCCTTTGAGACAAAATTGTGGTGCAACCGAATCTCAACAACACAACAAGGACCTAATATCCAAAATCCCAAAACTCAACCTCCAGGGATTCACACTATAACCAAACACACCACACCACAATAAAAAATGGAACGGGAATACATGAGTGAGACTAGAATCTTACTTTTGAGTCATTTTGGTGGAATATAATGATTTACGATTAGAAACTTTCTCCTCATCCCCCTCACTTTGTGACATGAATCAACCACACTATGAAAAATCTCTCTAATTGAAATATCACACTCTCATGGAATACCCCTTACGATACAATACAAAAAACACAACATGGAAAAAACCTCCACGATACGACAGAATAGACTATAAAAATTATTTCTCTACCTATCATCCCTACATGCCATGACACCCAAGGGAACACCATCATAGCCTCCTCCTAGAAAAAATCCCATCTCTTACTCACCTTTATTCCTCCAACCTTTTCCTGAAACTAAAAATATATAAAACATCAAAATTAATTATATTGAAGAATTGAGTCTATTATATTTGATACCTCTTAAAAAATATCATCCTATAGAATCAAACACATATTTGATGAAAAAAACCACTAACCAACTACTCCACTGGTGATACTTATCAAACTAAATTATTCCATAACCCAAGTATAAAGTAGTATGAGAATGGAGAATAAATCTCAAGAAATATCATCTTAAATTAAAGTTCACATCATTAAAAAGAATAATGTTCAAAAAAACATGTTGTGATGATCACATATCTATGAGTTTTTTTTCTAAATACATTTATCAAATCCATCTTAACTACAATGTATGTAAACCAAAGGAATGATATTCCTACACATCACCATCTTCTGATGATCCTGAAAATCGACTGAATGCTCCATGAATGTCACGTTACCCTTTATTTCCAATTCCCCCTAATCAATAACATAGGATTCATCATGAAGATGCCAATAAAGGTGAAACACATAGAAAACATCACAAATATAGTTCAACTATGGGGTGAATCACCAACTGATACACCACTATAATCATACACCCTAACAACTATAAAGAATTAATAAACTAGGGAAAGATCTTACTATCCTAACCAAATAATTATTGTTTATATAGAGGGGAAAACTTCATAAAAACATGATCAATAAACCCAAAATATATAGGTATTCTGCTATAATAATAATTATACTTCTCATTGCCCTAGGTTTCCTTCATCAACCCTTGAATCATTGAAACCTTATTGGTTTTGTTGTGCACCACATCTAGACCAAGGACCCCCAAATCCCAAAACATAGTCTAACACAGTAAATACCTATAATTAATCCCATAAAACACCTTAATAAGTGTTATTCCTATAGATGAGTGATAGATATTATTATATTTAAACTCAACCAATGGAATATGCTTCACCCATGGTCTACTAAAATCTATGACATATGCGTATAACATATGCTCCATCATATGATTATTCTACTAAATATTTCTAGATATATGAGGTTAAAAGGTGGTAATAAGGTGTAACTAGGATCTATAATAATTTTTAATACCTACCCATACTTTCAAGGTAATACAAGGGTCATGATTGAATATGATGGTCCTCAGTACCTCATAAAGCCTCTCGATATCATCCACATATTGCACCACCAAGATATCCATAGAACTAAACTCTCTAATCTCTAGGAAATGATCTTAATTTATTAAAAAGTCCATAATAACCTAAATTAAATTTCACTCTCCTTGGTCCTATGGTAAATTGATGAATAAATCCATCTAAATGTCCTCCCACTTTTACTTGGGGGAATCCAATGTTACCAATAACACACCAGAGACATGATACTCTTCCTTCACCAACTATTAGGACAAAAACCATAAAATGAACTCTACAATAGATGTCTTCATCCATATACACCAGAACAAAATCCATGAGATATGAAATATCTTGGATATACCACAATTCAATACCAAGGGTAAAATATATAACTCAATAATAAACTCCTTACATATATCTACCTGAATAAATAAGCCTCCGTTAAAAAATTTTTGATAAAAACCTTCTATTGATCATTCGTTAGAAGAATCACCATATAATTCAAGATGATGAATAACCTCTACATATAAGTATTCCTATTGAGACTCCTCTATATTATATTACAATGGTTACTTCACTATCATATGGTACATACAACCTCTTCCCCCAAACTTCTATGTATCAAGATACATCACTAAAAGCTTCTACATCACCCTCAACTAATATCTAGTCTAACAAATAATACCACCTTATGAATTTATACTAAATTCATAATCCAAAACATTCCAATTCCCCAAAGTGTAAGATATATTGAATTCAAAGTCTTGTAAGAACTCCATCCACCTCCACTATCACATATTCAAATCCCACGTAGAGAAGATATACCTAAGGTAATTGTGATATAAGAACACTAAAAAGTGTTCAACTATGAGGAAATGTCACAAAAACTTAAAATAATACACAACTATCACTAACTAATGGTTATGTTTGGAAACTTTTAAATCATTAGGACATAACTTACTATGACAATATAAGACCACCACCCTCTTATTTATCAAAAAACATCCCAAATAATGATAATAATAATCATATAAAACCTAAAACATAACTACCTCCTCTAGAAACCAAAGAAATAATGCACTAATCAATTCTACCTTTAGGTACTAAAAAGTTCTTATAACTAATCATTCTATATGAAATCATATTTCACCTGAGTGAGGATCTTCAATGGATCTAAAATCTAATATAACTTTTATATAAACCTTCTATAATAGACCATGATAATAAATAAATTATATACCTATATAACATTCTTGGATGTTTCCTAGTAAATAATTGATGTGATCTTAGAAGGATTGACTACCACTCATTACTGAGACACAGAATGCTTGGGAAAATTCACTATAGGCATCTAAAACATATACATGAATATGTTTATATATTTCCAATGATTCCAAAGGACTAAAAATATACCTAAGATGATTAGAATTCTCCTCCTATGACTTTGAGTATATGAAAATATCATTTACAAAATAATCTAGGAACTCATCAATCATGGACTTCAAGAGTCCCATGAAATCATATGGGATGTTACTAACACTGAATGACATGAACATAAACTAAAAGTTCATATAATGGAATATAAAGGTAGTTATAAATCCAAAGAATTATTATTCTCATATAAAATACTTTTTTTCACTTTATGGATATATTTTCATTTTTATCAATGACTTGTTGGATTATTAAGGTTTTATAAAGGTATTATATGATTTTTGAAAATGTTTACTATCAAAAATAGGGTGGTTGCACCTTAGATCATGGGACCATACCACAGAAGGGACTATTGCTCCATAATGGAAAATGTACACACAATAGAAGAAGGATAGATAAATGGATTCAATACAATTCTAGAGGGTACATCATAATGAAGGAAGTGTGGGTCTAGTTGTATTGTAGCCATGTCTATGGAGGAGTGGATCATGGAGGTTTCACCCTAGCACCTCAGACCATGCCATAAGGGTTCCTCCACATCATTGATAGAAATTGGGTATGTGTTTTTGGTATTTGGGTGTTTAAATGTGGAATTATGGTCATGAATAGGGGAATAAATTTCACAAAAATAAGGTCTATAAGGGATCCCTATAAATACGGATTTTACCTTTATTGTTAATCATCATTACAGGGGTTCAGAGTCACTATAGTTAAACTCCACATCATTTCCCAGTATTCTATGACACGGTTGTGTGACCCCTGCACCATATAGCCATGTCCTATGCCAATGATTTTAGATGAAATAAGTCTTTTACTACAGATATTTCCTTATTCCAAAGTGACACACATGCATTATAACATCATCTTATGTACCATGTTGTTTCTCTAGTACACACTCCATGCCAAAACATTTTTCCTTACACTATAGAGCCCCTCTATCATCCTATCCCATGGTAATATTTTAGTTGTCCTTCATCTCATTTCTCATTTACATCCTCTAGAAGTATTGATATGATTTTGTGGAGGTTCTAGGAGTTGTTTTCATGTGATCATCTTCCGATTAGTGTACATATTTGGGTTGGGGGATAACAACCTTGGAAAAACTCTATGTTAATGTAGACAAATGTGAGGTAGGAGGTTCCTTACTATCTTGGACCTTGTATATGGTGTTGTAATGATATTTTTTTTTCTTTATTTAACCATGATTGACATTATTTATATGTGGATGTGTGAGTAGACATGGGATTTATGTTTATGACTATGTGATTATGTGTGTCTCTTGACATTGATCTTGGTGTGCCATATATTTCTTTACTATGAGATGTATTTGTTTGTGTAATACATAGCCAATAGAATTTTTCTTCAAGGACCAAGATATTTAGGTGGATCCTTGACAATGGTAGTCATGTAGTCTTAACATCCTTAATGGTGGGAATGAATATCCCTATATAGGGAAATGAATTAGTGGTTGGTTACCCAACCTGATGTAGTCTTAATATCCTTAAAGTTTGGAATAGATATTCATATAGAGGGATGTGTGTAGTTGATAGTTGGTAGATACCTGTTTATTCTTCCTATAGAATTGGGCCATGGGTTATTAAAAGGATAATCGTGTCAGGGATCGACCAAATAGAACTTTTGGTGTTTCGATGACAACCACCAATTAGGTGGGGTGAGATATTGATATGGTGGAATGTTCAGTGTTCCAGTGACAACCATCGGTTGGGTGGGATGAGATTTGTTACCTTGATAGAGGTGCATGACTTCTGGGCATCCTTATTGGTAATGAGTTGAAGTAGGTGGGGTTGAAGTTCATGGTGACTTACTTACCGTAAGATGAAATGGAACATGTATGGTTGTAAGTTTTTTGATCATTTATTTATGTAATGAAATATACTATTATATATTTTTCACTTATGGTAAGGATGTATTTTTGGTTTCTTACTAAGTCTTGTACTCACACACTATACAATAATTTTGGTTAGATTATATATTTCATGGCCAGAGATCTATTGAAGGGAAAGTTCCCTATAGTGGATTGTTGAGTAGTAGCATGTGTAACTTGAGTGGAATTGAGTAGACATTGGAGTACCCCCATTAATAATTACTTATTTTAGTCTTTTATTATCTAAAATCTAGATAGGATTACTAATTTTGAATCTATTTTATATGTATTTCATCTATAAGTTTTTTTCAAATTTACACTAATTATTTATTATATTCTTTATTATTACCTATGTGATGATATGATATATAATGTATAGTCTCCACACTAACAGACTCATAAACTCATAGTTAGTTGGTAGCTACTTGTGTATGGGAGGTACACATAAGGTTACATGGAATTATGGCTCGAACATGGTGGTTTGAGTCAGGATGATACAAAATGGTATCAAAGGACCATGAATTTATTTAACTTGTCTTTTCTATTTCCTTCATTTGGATAGGATAGATAGGAGTTAAGATGTTTGGGACTTAGGTAGGTGAACTATTTCACTGTCTGGATTGTAGTGTATAGTGGTCCTTCAATTATCCATAGACTAGGAAGTTTTGTTTTGTTGTTACAGTTGACTAAATTCACCTTGCGTGATGCAGGTGATATTTAAATTTTATATGTGTACATTAATGAATCATTACAAGGAATGTTGGTTCACATTTCTTATATATATGACTATGGGTATGTTGCATTGTATTTCATTAATTAAATTACTTGACTTATATTATCTATTTGTGATTATTTCTCTTGTGTAATATATCTTTTTTGCCATGATTTTTTATATATCTTTTCCTAGAAATAATTATTTGAACTAAGCACATTATTATGTTAATATATATATAGGATGATTGTAACTAACATGTATGGATGTAGATTGGGGTTAGTTCTAGGAGGATATACCTTGGGATTGAGGGTAAACACTTATAAAATACCTTGTTTGCTCCCATGGAATGGTTAGGATATTCGTTTTCCCTAATGTTCCTTCTAATGTAGAAGATGTCACCTCAGAGATGTTTGATGGGACCACCAGTTGAGGTAGCTAGATATATCCCATTTCCACCACTCATGGTATGAGTGTATTCTCCCTATAATAATATTGTATCAACATTCATTATCTAGGTTGTAGAGCATATTAAGTTGGGACTCTTTCGGATAGATCCCATCCAAGGTGGATTTTATTAGGCGATTATGATAGACCATGATTGACATTTTTAGGTTTAGAGTCCTCTGGAATTATAGGATACTGTTGACCCATAGGATGGAGAGACTTGACTAGACTTCATCAAGAGAATTTTCGAGCTATTATAGACACTAAAAGGGGAAATATATTCTAAAGATATTCATTTTCCATGGAAAAAATAGTAGATGATGGAATATCATGACTTAGGATTGGAGATGGGAGGTTCTTAATTGGGTTACCTTTAAGGAGATGTTTCTCAAGAATTAATTTTTGAACATGATACATCTATATTATTCTCAAGGGTTCGTGGTGTTATGATAGGTATCTAAGACTATCTTTTCATACTCTATATGTTTTATTGAGTTACTTCACATTGATACAATGTTGGATGGGAATAAGTAATAGATGGATTGAATGTTTTAGATAGGAATTTGAATAGAAATCAAAAGCCAAGTTATCATATTTGACCTGATAATACACTCATTGATTCTTCACAAGTCCATAACCTTTGAGAGGTAACTAGAAGAAGAAAACGTAGTAGGATTACATCCAACCCAGGAAGTCCAATGACTAATATCTCTCTCACTACCACCAGTGTCTCTTATAAAACATAGAAAATAAAGGTGGACTAGGAGACGTGTAGTGAAATATAGTCAGTTTAGAGAAGGACTTATTCGGTATCCTCTATGGGAGATAGGTGCTATAACGGTGTGATAAGGGTATATTTTAGAAACACTTGTAGGAAGCTAGTGGTGGATTTAAAGTAGTGTGAAAAGACCGATTATCATAGATGATTTTATATAAATGTATGTTATAGGGGTTCTAGTTGGATTAGATAATTTGAGGGTAGAGGACCCTGGTAGAGTATGTAGACATCTCCGATGACTATTACTCAAGGACAGGTTCATAGATCTGAAATATGGAAATTCTATGTTGTATACCAAGTTCCGGATGATTATAGAGAGAGGCCATCTAGTGTTCTAGTTAATGTTTTCATCACATCCACCTTATCTATTACTCTTTCAACATCAATGCTTCTCATTCTTTCATTTATGAATAGCTAGTTAATGGAATTTACCTACTGGTTAAGTTATCTTCTGAGTTGGTCTCTCTTAACACACCTTTGGGAACAAAAGTGGATCATCTCCAATGATTCTTAGACAATCTTATAGTTGTAATTGGTTATGTAAATATATGGGAGTTTATGATATTGTAGATTATGACCTTCAACATTATTCTTGGCATTGATTGGATGAATATCTTCTGATCTCATAAATACTACTATTAGAGGTTACTTTCAGTCACTTTGATAAAGGGAGAGATGTTCTTGATGACTGAAGAGTGGGAACCAGAAGAATGTAGTTTTGGACCAGACTTGATTTAGCTTGGGACAATCACAACAAAAATTTTGGGATTGTCTCTCTCAACATGATCATTAGTATCTTCTTCATATTTTCATACAATTGTGGATCTCTAGTAGGATGTATTTCTTGATGACATCTCAAGAGTCCCTCCTAATAGAGGAGTTGACTATGAGTTAGTTCTTGTATTGGTTGTATAGACCAGTTTGATACTCTCATATCATGGGGAACAGACCAATATAAATTAGGTCAAGCTATATTTGTATGTCATATAGAGGAAGGGTTTTATCATTTGAATACTTCACCATGGGGTGGAATTATGTTATTCACCAAGAAAGTGGATGGTATCCTTTGACTCAGTATCGATTATCAGAAGGTGAACCAAGTGACAGTGAAGAATGAGTCTCCCTTTCCTAGGATCAATGATATTTTTGATTATCTATTGGGAGTGCAGTAGTTATCAATGATTGATCTTTGATCTAGAAATAAATATTTGACAGTTAGAGAAGAAGATATTCTGAAGAATGTGTTTCAAATAAGGTATTGTTTGTATGAGTACTTGGTGATATTTTTTGTGATAATAAACATGTAATATATGTTAATATCTCTCATGAACAATAAATTTTATCCTTAATTAGACTCATTAATCATAGTATTCCTTAATGACATCCTCATCTACTCACTGGAACTGATGAAGTATTCTAGGTAAATAGTGATAGACATGAGTATGCTTCGAGCACACATGCTCTATGCAAAGTTACCAAAGTGTGACTTTTGGATATGAGTGTTGATGTTCCTTGGACATGTGGTGTCTGATACATGTATATCTGTAGACCCAAGTAAGTTTGAGGCAGTCGTGTCCTAGACACATAGCAAGAATATGTTTGAGATTAGAAGTTTTCTGGGCTTAGTAGGATATTACCAATGGTATATCCCAGACTTATCCCAACTATCAACACCCATGAAAGTGTTGAAAAATATGAGAGTGGAGTTCATATGGTCATACTATCATGAAAAGTAATTCCTTGATCTAAATAGAAGATTAAAAACCCTGGTAGTATTAATACTCCCTGAGTGTTGTTTTGGGTATGCAGTGTACTATGATTCATCAGGTGTTGGTCTCTGGTAGTGTTAATGAAAATATCATGTAGAAGCATATGGGTCACTATATCTATAAAACCGCAAGTTGAAATACCCTACACATGACATTGATCTGGAATCCATGGTCCATGATTTGAATTATTGAAGACACTATCTCTTTTGCGAGAGATTTTCTGTTTATACAGACCTCAATTTCCTTCATTGCATATTCAAAAAAATGGACCTAAACCTGACAAAGAAGTTATTGGTTGAATTTCTCCAGATATTCGATTTTGAGATGGATTAAATACCTAAAAAGGGTAACTTCATTGTAGATAATCTTATTCAAAATTCGTGGATTGAGTAGGAGGTTGGTGAGCATCATTCAGAGGAGCATTGGTTCTTAATGAGATTGTTGGCTGACTAAAGTGTGGATGATTTCGAGGATCATGGATCTATGACTAGATTCTCTATTGTGATCACATATTCTCTTGTGGATCAGGTGAATGTGAAATATGATTCACACTTAGAGTGTTCTATCACAAGGGAGCTTCTAGTTAAAGAAGACATAATACTCAGATAGTCAATAGATGATGATGATGTGATCTTGATACAGGGGAGAGTAGTGGTCCATGTTTCCATAAGAGAGTATTTGATAAAATATTTTCATACCTCTTGATGTGAAGTAAATCCTGATGTGACCATGATGTATCATAACTTTAAACATAATTTTAGGTGGATGTGGATGAAGAGGGATATTTCAAGTTTCATCTCCTGATGCGTTACATGTCAATGGGTGAGGGATAAGCACCAAAGACTTGGTGGGATGTTGCATCCACTTCTAGTTCCCATATAGAATGGGAAGATGTCACAATAGATTTTTTTATGGGGTGAACCGGTACCCGAAGGAGTCATGAAACATTATGGATTATTTTTTATAAGCTAACGAAGGATGCTCACTTCTTACCGATCAGAGAGACTCACTTAGTGTAGGACCTGAGAATATACTATTTATGTTAGATATCATGCATGTATGGGGTTAAGTTGAGCATTTTATAAAAAAGAGACACCAGTTTTATGTCATGGGTCTGACTGGGCTTAGATAAATCCCTAAGAAAATAGATGACATTGAGTATGGAATACCATCCATAGATGAAAAGATATTCAAAGCAGACTATACACATTTTGGAAGATATGATTTGAGCATGCATCCTGGACATCAGTGGATCGTGGGATGAGCCCTGATCCTTGGTTGAGTTTTAATAAAATAATATTTATTAGGATTCAATTCAAATTGATCCTTATGAGGATATATAGAGTAGGTCATGTCATTCACTACTCTATTGGCATGAGATGGGTGAGGCATAGGTTGTTGGCCCTAGCATGGTTCGATGGACCTCAAAGAGAGTACAACTAATACAGAATTGATTGATCATGACTTAGAGTAGACAGAGATCATATGTTGACCATAAGATTAGATTTTTTGAGTTATTTTGGGAAATTAGGTTTTCTTGAGGTTTACTTATCGGTTGGGGAACATATGTCGGACGAAGTAGGGAAAGATAGCACTATATTTTTTGGGACCTTTTGAGATCACCAAGTGAATGTGGATAATGTAATACTATCCAGACCTTCCTTTTTTTATTGATGTGTGCATGATGTGTTCCATTTTTCTCACATATGAAGGTACATGCCTAATCTTATGCATGTTATAGACTATGAGGATGTTGAGTTGGAACCAGATGCATCATATGAAGAGCGTCGAGTGAGGATTATAGACCAGAGTGAGAAATTTTTCCAAGGAAACATGTCAACACTTTTCCTAATTCATTGGAATCATTTGTATATCCAAGAGGATACATTGGAGTGAGAGGCTAATGTTTGAGCTCAGTGCCCAGACTTGTTTGAGTAGGAACTCTATAGATGTATCTAGAGTATAATAAGACATTTAGAGGGGTATAATTGTAAATTATTAGAATTATTTTACTTAAATAAAAGACTTTTACTCTTTATTGGTGTATTTCTATATTTATCAATGAATTGTGGGCTCAGAAAGGGATTATTTGAGATTTTAGGAAGTTTTACTACAAAAAATGGGCATTTGTGTCATAGCTCATGAGACCATGCTATTGTGGGGACCATGAAACCATAATGGAATATTTATACACCATAGTAGAAGGATAAATCAATAGTTATTCCACTATTCTATTGTTTATACCATAGTAAAGGTGGTGTGGGTCTGGTTTTACCGCATCCATTTCCATGAAGTAGTGGACCATGGATGTTGTATCAAATCTCTTCAGACTATATCACCAGGGGGTCCTTCGCATCAATTAAAAATAGTGGTTTCAGTTATTAAATATTCAATTGTTTGAAAGGGTAATTATGTTCATGAATAGGGGGATCTATTTCATTCATATGGGGTATCCATGGTCTCCCTATAAATACTGATCCTCCCATAATCATTAAACATCATTCTATAAGTTCAAAGTAGATGTAATTGAACTCAAAACCATGGACCAATATCCTATACCAAAGTAGTGATACCCCTGCATCATTGAGACTTTTCTGATTCCAATTATTTACACTGAAAAATGACTTACACCATAGCTATTTTCCTTGTGTCGTATTGACACCCTTATGTGGTAATATCATCCCATGTATTGTGGTGTCATTCTAGTACACACTCCATGCAAAAAACTTTAACCTTACATCATGGGTCCCCTATTACAACCAACCCCAAGTTAATATTTTGGTTCAAATTCATATAATTTATCCTCTCCTTGTACTAGAATCATTGATAAGATTTTTTAAAGGTTTAGGGAGTCATTGAAATTTGATTATCTTCCGTTTTGTGTACGGACAGGGTTTTGTGAAAAAACCTTTGAAAACCTTGACATCTAATTGAAAAACCATGTTTTAGGAGGTTAATTTTTTTATTAGGCCATGTATGTAGTGTTCACATCATATTTTGTTCTTATTTATTGACCCATAATTGATTTTACTTTCATGTGGGTGCATGAGTGGTTGTGGACTTTCTTGTTTATGACCATGTGATTATGTGTGGCTCTTGACTTTAATCTCGATGCGCCTTATAGTTATTTTCTAGAACATGTATTTTTTTGTTATAAATCCAATGGAATTGTGCTTCAGGGATCAATATATTGAGGTGGAACCTTGAAGTCGGGAGTGATGTGGCCCTAACATCCTTAATGGTGGGTGTGGATCTCCTTGTATAGGTAAAAGAATCAGTGGTCGATTACCCCAACCTGAAGAAATACTAACATCTTTAAAGGTTGGTATGACTATCCTTATAGAAAGGTGTAAATAGTATCTATATTATAGATACCATTTTTGCCTTCCTATGAACATGGGATGTGGGTTATTAAAAGGATAATCTCATTGGGGCTCAAACTATTGGAATGTGCAATGTTCTTGTGATATACCCCAATTGGGTAGGGTGAGATATTGATATGGTGGAATGTGTGGCATTCTAGTGACAACCACCGACTAAGTGTGGTGAGCTTTGTTACCTTTATGGAGGTAAATTATTTCTTAATATCCTTATCTACTTTGAGCTAAATCAAGTGTGGTTGGAGTTTTTGGAGGCTTGGATAGAGCATGATGACTCAACCAAACTATCATTGTATATTTATTGAGAATTTACTTATTTCATCATATACACTCTTATATATTGTGCACTTGTGGTAAAGATACATTGGTGGTGTCCTTAAGATTCTTTTACCCACACCCTAATTGGTCATTTTGATGTGATTTTATATTTCATGATTAGAGATCTAGGGAAGGTAAAGGGCCCTACAATGGATTATTGAGTAGTGGATCATAGAGATAGAGTGGGCTAGAGTAGACATCAAAGTACCCCTACAGATATTTATTGATTTTTTTCTTTTATTATCAACACTCTAGCTAGGATTAAAACTTTGGGATCCATTATATATATATATCAGCTATCTATTTTCTGTTTATTTAGTCTAATTGTTTATTATATTTTTTATTATCACCCATGTGATGACATTATATAGTGGGTATAGTCTCCCCATTGAAAAAATCAGGCCCTTGCTGATAGTCGGTAGTCTCTTGTGTATTATGTGGCTCATATCAGGTCATGTATAATTCCATATTAGACCTAATAGTTTAGGTTGGAATGTTACAGTAGTTATCAGAATTCCCTCCTTCTTCACCCTTATATAGTGATACCCAACCTGTGGGTGAGTTTATGAAAACCGACTAGCTCCCCTCAAGAGTTAGAAAAATCATCAATAATTTGGGAGAGGATAATAGTTCTTAACCATTACCTATTCCAACCATCGATATCCTATGTACACCCTCAAACTACCATCTTCCTTCTTAGAGAGTAACACTGGATCACCTCATGAAAATACACTCGGTCATATGAAACCCCTCTACATCAAATGATCCATTTGGATCCTCAACTATTGCAGGTCAAAAGGTTTCATCTATCAAGGCACCACCAAAATCGGGGTGGAAAAAGGCTGGAACTCTACCAAAAACTTGATATCACATTCAGGTGGTAGCCTCATGACATCTTCAGGGAAGAAATTTGGATACACCTAAAAAATTATAAGGAACTCCACCACCAAGTCATCCAATAAAATCAGAGTAAACTCTTATTGATTTGAAAAGGAGGCTATGGATTCATGTGGATAATCTAATAATCTATCTCATTAATGAAAATAATACTCTAGCCCTCGACATCACAAAACATTCCCTCCTATGGAAATAATAGATGACCCAAGACAAAATACAAGTTGTCTATTCTAGGGATGAAATCATATTATTATATCTATAGAAAGAAGAAAACCTCAATGAATAATGTTTCCTTGTCATTATCTCACAACCTCGATATAGATTAAGTAGAATAAACTATCCTCTATGTGGTGTAGTCAACAAAATGTGTATTAGAAGCTTCTTTGCCTTGAATTCCAAGGTGCATACGAAGATTTCCGAAACCAACATTAGGAAACCCAAAAATTTTGGAACTCAAGTTAGGCAATGGCATAAAAAATTCATGTTCATAAACACCTCAGGATGTAAAATAGTTTCATTGAATTATTTATAACTTCATGGGAATGATTAGTCCTAATAAATAAAAAATTAAAAGGATTTTCTCTATATAATTATGGTATGATGATATTTTATATTATTGTTCCGTGCTTATTAAAATCATATCCAAGAGATAAAAAATATAATAGATCAAATGAAACTTCTACAGGATATAAAGATAGGATCCAAATATGATACACAACAATAGAAAAAATGAATAACAACATGATACAAGAGGCCAACTTGTCTTATACATTAAAAAATTCAAGAAAAACCAAAATACATAACATTATCTTCATATGACCTCTAAGGTCATCATCAATCCTCAAAACCAAATTTCTCTATGATAAATCCAAAACTATACTCAATTATGTAAAACTTCTTGGGTCTATCGACACCGAGTGACACAAGTAGGGTGTGAGAATAAAATGGCTTAGTGGGCAAGAACCACAAATTCCATCCATTACCTTTACCCAAAAAACCCATAAATATTAGTTTTAAATTACAAGTATACAAATATGATTTTATCATTCAAGAAATAAAACATGATTTTTCACAAAATCTACCCTTTTAAACACAAAACATGCTTTAAAGAAACATTTAAGAACCTTTCTTTAATCATTAATTTTCTAAATATATCTTTAGAAATCTTATTTTAATGAAGAACCACAAAAACATAGAAGAAACTTATGGTGAACTAAAAGGAAATGTCACTACAAAAGTAAACCATATAAAAAACTCATGACTACAGGAAAATGTGATACCATTGGGTCATAACATAAAAGATCCGTAATACAATTTATTTTCAATGAAACCAAATGTAGTATGTAAGAAGTAATAAGGTATACATAATCAGAGAAAATTCCTAAACATACTATGAGGAGACCCTAAATGCACTCAAGTTAGATCCATCTGTTGGCATATCCATTCATTTATAAGTCTTTAAACTACTAGCTACTCTAAACTAGAAACATTTGTGGGAACCCTCCTGTGGTATGAAATACCATAGTGGTTCTATACCATCTCATAAAGATAATATATTAATCATATCTCATCCCACACTAAGATGACTAGGAATCCCATGGTAATAAAGGGAGGTAAGGTAGCCTTTAAATAAAACATACCAACCATTTATTAATATAATCCAAACAAAAGTGTTCAACCCACCTACCTATACTAATCCATGGGAAACCCCTCTTTAAACCAAGAAATCACATCTCAGCATAACTGTAAGGGAGGGTATTCCATTAAGAGTGCATACATTCTATGAAAACAATTTCAACATTCCAATTGGGCCTTAGAATTTAAAACTAGTAATAATTTCTTATCAAAAGATTTGATATTTCAGTGTCAAACCAAGAGTAAGTGTCAAACTATATTCTCAAAGTGCCTAAGGGGACTTTAAATAGTATGTTACTAATAAAACATTGAAAATCCATTTTTGAAATAATTTTAGACACTGAGAGCATTTTGAAACCCCAATATTTACTGAAGGTACCCTATGAACTTTCTATATTTATACCTATATGCATATATCTGTGCACATGAAAATATAAATGTGACCACATTCACATGAGTATATATATATATACGGAAAATCATAAGGGATGCTAAGGGAATAGTTAAAAGACACGATTAAAGTGACTAATCAAAATGTAAGAACAACCATGTAAAATCCCTAAACCCTTAAAATATAAATAATTAAAACTAACCACAATTCAACCTCAATAACGAAATCACATAAATACTAAAGACAAATGAACATTTAAAATAACAAAAATATCTGGAAAATACAATTATTAATTTTATCAAACACATACCATACATATACTATTAATGTAAAGTCATAAAATTGAAAAACTGGAAGAATCGCCTTTTAAATCAAAACATTGGATCATAAATATTTCCATCCAATAATAAATTTAACATCATGATATATTTAATCACAATGGATTTATAATGTTTCATGAATATCATGGTGTGTAATGGAAATGAAAATAACATAAAAACTTACCTTAACCAAGTGAAGAAGTGATAGAACACTCATATACGAATGGAATGAGTCCCAAGGAACCATCCACACACCATAAAATCAAGATAAACAATGAATTGGGTCCAAACCTAATACTATGGTTTATCAAAGAATAATACAACTTACATAATGAATATAAAATAAGATAAAGATGAAGGAAAATAGATATAGAGTCCTTGCCTTGAAATAACCAACCCAAAATTGGGGATGAATCCTCAAAATTAAATTGGAGGAGGAGAAGACTTCCCCAAGTGATACTAGTCAGATTAAAATGGGTGGGAGGAGAGGAGGGGTGAGGAGGGTAAAAATTGAGGAGGGAAATATAATTTTAAACAAAATTATAACTTTGGGTTCGTCTCATAGTTTGTCCGCAAGGTTTTCATAATGGTGCACCAACCATGCACCCCTTACTGGACAAGAAAATAGGTGTCATGCATTATGGACACATGATTTAAAAATTCATGCACCAACCATGAACCCCTTATTAGACACACCTATAGAATTGTACAGTTTAGTAGAAAAGTTTGGGAAACCTTACACAAACATTTGAAAACATGTTTTTCAAAAATTGTAGATCTTTTCATTGTTTTTGGTATGGTTAGAACTAATCATGTTCCAGTTGTGAAAGTCAAAAATAAATCAGAATTTAAATGCATGTTTTCACAAAAAACAATAAAAACATCAATGACTGATAAATAAGTAAAGTAATAAGGAAATGAAAGGTAAGTATAAAAAGTCTCCAAACCATAATACTTTCTGTCCCTATAAAGTCATTGAATTCAATATAAATTTAATTGACAAGAACTCTCCCACCTATAATCTCTAAACTAAATTAATATCAATTAATGACACCACTTATGGTAAGAATCATAACTCCACAACTCAAAATGTATAACTATAATAGAGATCAATAATGTTGCGTCTCCTAATTGGTCTCCCCGCCATTTAAGGATTCTATTATCATGGTGGTTCAATAATAAAACTCCTTAAAAAAGGACACCATCAAAAGAAACATAAGATTTTAACAAAAAGAACTCGATTATATTAACTGAATAAAATACCACCCATAATTCTACAAGGAAAATTTATCTCTAATTAGAAATGATACATGAAATCATCCAAAATATAACCCACATATCAGTGATAAAAAAAGGGACATGAAAAGAAAAACTGAGAAAGGGAAGGCTACTATGGGTTATCAAACCAAAAATCATACCCTCAATGGAAGATACTCAAACAAAAACCTTCAATTAAATACACATTCAAAATCTCTAAAGACAAACTTTCACTCTCTTAATGAATAGGAGATATTAAAGATCCCAAAAGAAAAAATAACCTTAGAAGCACTCCAAGAATCCCAAGATAAGGACAATCAAACCACACATAGACATCCTTTTAACAAGAAACAAAATGGGAGGAAGCATAAAACATGATAATACCCAATAAAAATAGCATCGTCTCTAACCCTAGGTAAAAAAGGTTTGGATGACCAAAGAAATCATACCTAAAATAATGATCATAATGATCCAGATAAAATCAAACCAAAACTAGTTAGTCTGTAAACTGGATAGGTTTAACCTCTTCCCTATTTACCCAGCAAAAATATCCATGGTTGTCCTATTCCCAGTGATAACAAAATGAAACACATTATAACCATTTTAACATACCAGTTATAAGGAGGCACAAAAGATCTATGTATGAACAAAACATAGGTGATATCCCCAAGACTCCAAAAGATCAAAATATATTCCAAGGGATTACTAAATCATTGGGGGATGATTTTCCATTTAAAAAACCACAACCTATTAATACAAGATAAAAATAACCAAATAAAAATATATGATGCAAGTAGTATAAACAATACAACTCAAATGAACTCCCATGAAAAGAATAATATTAGGGTAGCATAATAAAGTGAAACATGACATATAAACAAAACTAAAATACATATCAACACAAAAAACCGATGTGGAATCACACCAAAACACTCTATTAGAGGCCTCTAAGCTCCAAAAAACCATCACAAGAAAGTAGAATCATAATTCTTCACTAGATAAATAAAATGCCTTCACTTTACCTATATTATTAAGAACAATGTCTTCATATGTACCAAAGTGTATATTCAAGGGGTAAGTAATCATACCAAGTACAATTTCCCTAACTGACTTTTAAAATCATGGATAGGATAAGAAAATGTAATATCACAATAAAAAATATAATAAAAAAAATAGGGAAACATCAGTGTAGTTTACTGATTTAAAACCTTTTAAATTTGAATTAAGAAATATTTTATCCATTAATTCCACTTGGCACACACAAAACATATCCTTTTACTCATACACACATGCAAGCGAGGTGATAGTATCATACACATGATTGTTTACTCATCGATCCACCATGTAATTACTAAGTGGCCATTCTATAGGTTCCTCTCATCTTGAACCTCATGTAAAGTCTGTAATGAAAAATCCATGTCTAATTCCAAAATGAACACAAACTGTGCACATATGCTTAGTTATCACACCCATTAATTTATCAAGTAAACAATTCCTTTTAAATCATCAAATCAAATACCTTGTATACATCATATCAAATTCAGAATTTAAATCTTGGAATAAATGATATTTTTCAAAACCCATTCAATTAAAAGATTTAAAAATTACTATGAAAAAGCGTTCCCAACAAGAAACCATAATAAGTTTTCATGAAAATTCGATGAAATTAATTTGAATATCCAATATTTCAAGTTCTATAAAAGGTGTAAAAGGGAGAAAATCCTACTACCTCTTAATGAATTATATAACTGAATAAACATACTACAAAACCTCTAGATCAGGGTTTTAAATTTCTTTCCCTCAATAGATCCATCCATTATTGAAGTGCATATCAGGGTCAGTTTTTTCCACTGAGAAGGGGGTTGAATCCATGGAGGTTAGTTTTTGCAATTTATTTTAAATAGATATAAACATATATGAATTGTTAGAGTATAATTAAGTCAATATATAAATAACTCATCCTCAAAAATTATGCAAAGAAATAAAAATAAAGGTACACACAGGTTTTATGATGGTTTGATCAAATATGAAATCATACTCCTTGTCATGGATGATTAATCCCCCAAACATGGATTATTTTCACTATATCACTAAGTGAAACCTTACTATATGAAATAATGAGTTATCCTAAACCACATTTTATGATTCATACCCATCATCCCAATTTCATTTTGCGGTACAAAATATGGTTACAGGAATGAAGAATATCCCAAAAAAAATATGTTTCTTTTAAAATAAGGAATAAATATCCAATTACAATATGCTATAAGAAATATGAAAGAATATATTTCCAATAGCACATCCTTGAAATATCTAAAAAAAATTTATCAGACTAAAATTAAATCTTCCGAAGACACAAATTTCATCAGATGTTGATCAATGAAGAACTAACCTCGGAATTAGACCCACCTCATCCCCTTTTTTTATTATCAACTCTTTGTTTCGCATCAACATTTTCCTCTATCATTCATAATAATAATGAAAAATAGGTAATCATTAAAGTATTGTAAAATATATAACTATGCTAAATAACCACATCTCTATCACAACCTTGGAAATTGATGTATATGATTCTAAAGGAATTATAAACTATCCACAAAATAGAATAATTAAAATAACCTCAGAATAATTTAATTATAAAGACCTACATATAAACAATATTTTTATAGGAAAGTATCTAAATTTGATACATGGAAAAAATTTCTATGTGGTTTTCAATAAAAATCAACTTCTTAGTATATTCTTCTAAGTTAATCAATATTTGGCTATACTGAAAATCGACTACATATTCTCAATCGGTTGTGTGTAATATCATCTCCATGAAACATTTGGGTTTGTGGATACCCAAATCAGCTATGTTGATCATTTGGCCACATAATGCATTTGTCTATATAAATAAATAGGATACATTATTTTCCTATGTAATTGAAATTTCTATATGGATTGTCTATGTGAGTTTCCTTTCACTAATTTGGAAATGTAGAATATTTGTAAATTTAAAACTACTCTTTATGAAATCAGCTACATAGATCTAAAAATCACTCAATCTTAAACAATATCACATCATCTGATCTCCATACCTTCTCAAAAATACTTTAGAGTATCATGAAAATTTCTTCTATGATATATAAATCCATACTAACCATATCAAGAATTTTTAGACTCAATGAGTTCCTCAGATAAGTTTAAAAAAAATACAACAACCCATCCTGACCAAGAACCATGGGATCTTAAATATTTCTCAAAATAATCCACAAATCTATGGGGTTCTTAAATCTCCCCCATGGATTTGTTAAAAGTGATTTGGAATCCCCAAATTACCATGACTAAAAAAACCACTAGTTTTGTGAATAAAAAATACCATTTCGTCATCTTCAAGGATAATTATTGAACCCCACTTCTTCAATTCATGTGGATTACTACCTTCACCACCTCCAAGGTGATTTATTTTAATACCACTATATCAACCCTATTGGATAAAATCCTTCCTTTCTACCTTCATAATGGTATCCTTTCATGGATTATCATCATTGATTGAACACCTTTATCATTATCAGATTTAGGAAAACAAAAATCCCCCTATAACATACACCCCTTCATCAATTACTTCTCCCCCCTTTGGAAACATACTACAAAGGAGAATTGAGATTTATAAATTAAATTATGTCCATGTTTTTTTGGGAAGGATGAATATTAAATTTAAACCTTAATTCTAAAAACCTCTCACACAGCCTTCCTTTTTTAAAGATATCTAGAAGTTTCTCTTTGGTACCAATATATAAAAGTTTGATTTAACTGTAACCCAAATTCTATTTGATGAAATGATATCGAATATTGATATTTTTAGACCAGGAGTGTTAAAATTGATTTTTTTACAAATCAATAGCACTTTTATTGTCATAAAATATCTTTAACAGTCTCTAAATATCATCCCATAAATCTTCTAGTTGATCCTGTATCCATAATGTCTATGTAACTACAAGTGTATCCATCAAATACATTAAACCAGCTTTGCTCGGGGTCACTGGACTCTTCTTCTTGATATACCAGCTAGAACAACAATCACCAATGAATAACACTTAACTTGATGTGGATTTATGGTATGTACAGTCACCTTACCAATCTATATTAGTATAACCAAGAAATTCTAAATCTGTACTACACCTATATAGGAACACATATTTCACTATGCATTTTACCTATATCATAATCATTATAATTTCAAGCATGTTTGACTCTATAATTTCAATTTGATACCTTGCATGCTTATTCACCGCATATGTAATGTCTGGTCTGAATGTTGTGAGATACAACAAGTTGCCAATCATACCTATGAAAATATTCTGATCAACCATGTTTCCTTTTCAATCTTTAATCAACATTGTGAAAACATATATGGGTGTATGCACTTCTTTAGAGGCTTTCATTTCAAACTTTCTCAAAAATAATATTTCCTATTTTTCTTCTAAATTGAATATATGATCAAAGTTCTTCTAAATCATTGAGCCCGAAAAATAGATTAGTTTTTCGAATATATACATCTCAAACTAAATTTTCATATCTATAGAAAATTACTCATAAAAGTAAATTTTATTACCGGTAAAAATTATGTTATCTAGATATAAAATCACCATATGTGTGTCTAAAGAATCATTCTTCATGTAAAATTTTCAATCAACATTGCCTTTGATAAATCCCATTTTCCTCCATCATTCCTCAATTTTGGAATAATAGGGCTTTGGAGAATATTTCAAGCCATAATGTTCTTTCCCTAATATATATGCCATTATTCAATTATTATCAATAATGAAGCCTTATGTTTCTTCAATAAAAACTTCTTCTTCAATTTTACCACTCAATAATTAAAAATATACATATATTTAATAATATTTGTAATGCCTACAAGCTATCACTACCAAGAACATCTTTATTGTGTTAGGTTTGGAAATTATAGAAAATTATCTTCAATGCATATGCCTTAGATTTTTTAATAGCCTTTGGAAATAATTCTATCACTGGTCTATAGGAAATCACCTTTTTAATCATTTGTTCCTAAAAAATTTATTTTGTACCAATCAATTTTTTAGTTTTTTTTCAGGGAAAAGTTCCCATATTGTGTTCTTCTCAACTTTATTTAGTTCTTCATTCATAGATTTTACCCATTCACCTTGCTAAATAGCCTTGTCCACTGTTCTAAATTCAAGCTATGATATAAGAGCTACTGATTTTCAAATCTTAGTATCCTTCTAGTCTGAACCGGTGTATTCTAATTCCCAATGATATTATATGTGTTGACATGTTTCTTTAATTTTTAAACCAATTTTTATTACCACTATCACTTTATTTAACATCATTATAACATTATAAATTGGTATCAACTCTATAAAACCCCATGATTTTACGGTATGTATCCTATCGAAGAAATTAAATTCATTTGATAGATTACATAGAAAACAAAATTATTTCATATAGTATAAATCATATAAAATCACATAGATAACACAAAAAAACTTTATAAATAAAAAATGAATGAAATAAGAGGAATTTCTAGAAATTAAGGTACATATATCAATGAAATAGTAACTTGACCTTTGGAATTGTAATATAACCCTTAGGAATAGTAATTCAGACAATGGAATAGTAAACTCACCTTTTAAAGTATTAAAAAAATTTAGGGATCTTATAAATTATAATATGATATAATAATATCATAGTATAAGTAAATAAATGTTTTAGAAATTACTAATTAAGTGTTGATATTTTTTATAAACATAAATGTTTATTTTCAATTTTATAATTAATATAGTGATTTAAAAAAATTCATAAAAGTTATTAATAAATTAAAATTTTTTGTCTTATGATTATAATATAATTTTATGATATCTTAATTAATTTTTTAAAGTGTTATAAAATCAGTTATAATTTTAAAATTGGTATTTTTCAAGTTAATGATGAATTTAATAAAAAATTAAATTTATCCTATTTAGAAAATTATTTTCATAAAACAGAGTTCAATTTTTATGTCTACACATTAAAAAATGGTTGGGATGATTTTTTGGTATTTTTTTGAAATACTTTAATTTTTAGTGAATAATGAATAAGGTGATTTACAGTATATATACATTATAAGTTAAATACAGTATTACATGAGTCATAACTGATGTATACACCATAATATATAATTATAATTCTCTATTTACTATATTTATTCATGTAATAATCACTATTACTTGTCTTAAGACAAAATAAAAAACTAATGGATAAAATAATCAAAAAACACATCTCTCCTCGACTATAAATATCACTCATCACCACCTCTTCTCCTCACACCTATTAAGCCTTAAGTCTTGTAACATTTCTACCCAATACTCTTCCCAAGTCTCTCCCCATGTTTAGGATCCTTTTGTATCACCAAAAGACTAATCCTATGCCCCTTAAGGAGGTTCTCAAGGATAAAAATATCAAGAGGTAAAATCCTCTTTCGTTTTCCATTATTTTATTTTCAATGTCAATTATTTTCTTATCCTTGCATCACCTCCTATATAAAAAAATTCATTATAACTAAAAAATATTATATATACTTGAATTTACTTTATGTCAGTTGAAAATCCACTATCAAGTCTCTTCTCCTAATCCTTTTATTCTAAAAATGAAAATGTCGTCTGTGAGGTGATGATTTACCTCTTTTATGGATGATGTGTTTTTGTATTTCAATTCCACCATCTAGTATAGTAATAAAATCATTTTTATTATAAAACCAGATTATAATATATGTATTTCAGCTTATTTAATGTTATATAACTAGTATATATACATAATATTAATATAAAAAACTAGTTCGTGATGATAGAAAAAACACTAAAATGATCTAAACGATTATCACTAACATTTTATCTAATGATTCATCCTCATAACATATAACCAAATGAAAAATATAACCATTTAATATTATATAAGTCCATTAATAACATATAATTTCAATTTAGACAAGTATTATCATTTTATATTATTTTCCATACATCTATATAGGTAAAAAAATTATGAAAACCAAGGAAACGAATGCTTCTAAATGATTAAATGGTATCTTATAATGAATAAAAATGGCCATAAATGAACTAAATAAAATTTAAATAAATCAAATACATGTATAAAAGGTTCTTCTTTGATTAATTAATTTATTTAATCTGGTTATCTATGGGATTAGTATCAAGTGCATAACACATTCAGATATAAGGCAAGGAAATCTCCCTGAATCTTCATTTTTCATTCAGGTTACGATTTATCTCTCTTTACCCCTATGTGATTTTTATTTATTTTTATAAATTTATTATAATTTGTTTTCATATGTTCCAACTGATTTATAGAGAGCATTTCATCTTCCTTTGATGGGTAAATATATGTTTTATAAGGTTATCGTTTCAATTCATCCTGATAAGCTAGCCCAATTAAAGGGAATTTCCAAATTTCATACCCATTTTCAACTGTCATCCTTGTTTTTTTAAGAAACTATTATTTTTATAAAATACCTAATTTTACCATGAAAATTTATATTTGTTCATTTTTGATTTTATACAATCAATTATGTCTTTTCCATTTTAAAAGGATCTCAGATCATTTACCTTACACCGCACATAAGAGGCTGTTTTCCAAAATTTTTTAAACACTCTTTTTATATGGAACATGATATATTAATTATTAAAAACTTATTAATTTTATTTGGTGTATGTATACTTTTATTTATTTATAATCATCATTCATCTAAAATTTCATTAAATATTCATATTTCTTGTATCATGGATATGATTATTATCTTAATTGTATACCAATTTTATATATGGCGTTTTATTTTAATATTAATTAATTGAAACAATATATTAAGAATGATTTGGACTTACAGTGATGGGTGCGTCCTGGTTATATATAGACCCTCAATTCATCAACAGGTCTCATGAGACAAAATAGTTAACAACAAACCCTTTGTGTTTATTTCCAAACAGAATTAGACGGGTTTTCACCCACATACTTAAACTGTATTGACAGTATAATAGTTCATGTTCCAGATAAATTATGTCCAAATAAAAATTTTCTTCATTCGGTATTCAATAATTACTTTCCATGATATTTTCACTATGAAAAAAATCTATGGATGCATTTTCATTCATAGTGATGGAATGTGTTTTCTATATTGTTTACCTTACCATAATGTCTATGCCTTATTGAATTTACTTTACTTATTATTGTTTCATATAAACATTTCTGAGAATTTAATCTCACCCTTTTGTTTTTTCCTTCCCTAGGTTTTGAATATGAAATCTTTCAATGGGTGATAAGAATCAGTTTATTTTCCTTTGTTATGTACTTTGTTTAATTACCAATTTTATAAGGGAACCATGTATGTATATAGTTTCGTAAAGAATTTAAACTGATTGACCCTTGGTGATGTGATCTCTTGTATCTATTACAGTTTAATAAAACTACCACTATCTATAGGATACTACGGTCAGGGTTGTTATAAAACTATTTCTAGTATGATTTCAATAACTTTTTCAACTATTTCTTCAAAAATATTCTCATTGTTTTCAATAGAAAAATAAAAATATACATGAATTTACTATCTTTGTTTGCCCAAAATTTCCACAATATTCATGTATAAAAAATCAACAATGTTATACATCTCTTATTCTAACATTGTTATCCACTTACATTAGATAAATAGCCAATAAATACTCTATCGTTAACCTTTTCTTCCAAATTCTCAGTCTATATCCTTTGATTTTAATATAACATGGACTTCCAAAGACCTTTAAATATTTCACTATAGTATTATTTTGATACCACATATAATAGGGTGTATCATGTGTCTAGGGTATCAAAATACATCTATTTTGAATATGAAACATGGTAGACACTTCTTCTCTATAGAAATATTTTGAAATGTCATTCTTGGCCAGTATTATCCAACCAATTTCTAGAATGATCAAATTTTTCCTCTCTAAAACACCACTTTTTTATGGTGTTTAAGGTGTTCTATAATGTTTCATGATTCCCCGTATTATAAGATAAGTTTTTAATGCACCACTCATGTATTCCTTCCCATTATCATATCTACATTTTTTGATACACAATCGAGGCTCCTTTTCGACCTACATTCTATACATTTTGAACATCCTAATAGTCTCATAATTTTTCATGATTAAAAGAACATTAGTTATCTTAGTGATGAAATCTATGAAGCTAATGAAATAAGGATAACCTTGGGTATAATTGTAACGACCAAGCTTATATTCCACTAAACCAGTGCTCCGAGCCAGTGTGTTATGAGGCCTCAAGTGCACCTCCCCATATTCTAGAGGCTATTGACTAGAAGCGAGGGATTGGGGTGTAATAGTGGGGAGACTATTCCCTCATATTAGAGTAAGAAAAAAGTGAAAATATCTAAGTATCAAACACAATAGTAACAAACAGAAAGAAGGAGTAGAAAATAACTGAAAAGTAAACATGTTGTAATAATGAATGAAAAGCTATAAAGTCCAGAACAATAATGAAATAGAACACAACATTGGTCACCCAATGGGATGAACATAAAGATACAAAAGTAAAAA
This sequence comes from Viscum album, assembly GCA_963277665.1. Taxonomy (NCBI): domain Eukaryota; kingdom Viridiplantae; phylum Streptophyta; class Magnoliopsida; order Santalales; family Viscaceae; genus Viscum; species Viscum album. The sequence goes on along the minus strand of OY728134.1, from coordinate 1,079,826,796 downwards.
AGAAACTAAAAGTAAAAGTACAAGGCTATACTACTAACTCTAAGACAAACCATGCACCCAGTCTCTAGACACCATCAAACTGCACCATCCTGATCAAGAAGAACCACATGAGTAGCTATTCTTGATCATGTAACTCTAGGGCTCAACCATATCCACCATGATACTCATGCTTAACTATAGAAGTAGACATAATGTCTACACTTACAATGAGGTGTATGTGTAGGGGTGAGAAATAATCTCAGTAGGCCACCCCGATAAGAAATCTATAAATGTGTTTCTATAAGTGTATGCAAAATAAATGTGCTCATCCTAGATGAGAAACAATTTAATAGTAATTAAACCATGTGAAACCATAGTTTCACCTTGTGTATTTAATCTTGGTCAACTGGAAAAGTTACACCATGGACATCCATAGCTATAGGCGTATGTATGTATAGTATCATACATATACATACATACATAGATATGAAATTCATGCTTATTTGAATCAAAAACATAGAAACCAGCAGTAGTAGATCCTTGGGTTCTTAATTTGAATCACCTGGACACCCGGTGTAGGAGAATTAGGTTGTGTGTCATTCCACTCAAGCCTTGTATCATTAAGTCTATCTGTGGGTATGTAATCCCAATCAACATATACCTACTTCTACCCATGCCAAAAATATATATTTGAGAAATCTACGTCACCACAAAGGGATCATCGTCCTATGCCTGGGTTCACCCGTACTCACCTCCAATCACTACAAATGATACCATATTCCGACGGTAAATCCTATAAATAGGGATACCATATACTAATGGTCAATCCTATAAAGAAGGATAATATATACCAACGGTCTATCATTTAACTAAGGATTCCAGGGAGTGCATCCAGATATCCTATAAATGGTCCCTGAGTCATTTGACATGCTGGATAGGCTTGTAAATCTAGTCCAATGTTTAATCACTAGGTCTCGGTCTATAGGCAGTCATGACATTCAGAACTCGGATGAACCCTAAAAGACATACCCTTAGGTGATATGTAAAGAGATAAATCAACAGTGAGATTCCATGCAACACCCCTCGAGTCTCATAACTAATTCAGGAGAGCAAAATCATCCTGATCGTAGGCTAAGGAGATTGTAATCATCCCCACCACTTGAGAGAGCGTAATCTACCATGCGTCTTGGGTATACATGCTTGTATAAAGAGAAATAATCAATTATTCACCATGATACAACCCTCAAGTCTTGTAACTGATGCAGGAGAGAGTAATCATCCCGATCATAGGACAAGGATATCATAATAATCCCCACCACTCGGGAGAGCATAATCTACCACGAGTCTTGGGTTTCAATGCCCGTATTGAGGATATTGTAATCATCCTCATCATATATCATCTAGCTTATGAGTCCGTCTAAAAAATTATTACAATGCAAATCCAAGTATCACTCAAGGCATATAATTTATCATCCTTCTCAGTCCATCTAAGGAATTACTACAAGAGGAATATAAGTATCAGTCGGGACATACAAGTCAACACGTAGGTCTCAATAGATAGATACCATGAAACACCTTTGGATATCTCAATAAAATATATATCACAATATATATATATATATATATATACATCTAGTCTCAAAAATGAATTCCCAAGTAGTACCTTTGGGTATACCATTAAATATCATAAATAACGTGGCTCAGAATATGGATCTCAAGTAAGCATGTCTGGGAATCCCAACAAGCATAACATAGCCCAAGAAGAACATCCGAACAATCTATAAAGAAGGAAGTTGCCTCATGTTAGGCTCAATAGCCTCCAACCAGGAAGCCTCTCTCATAAACATCACTACATTAGCGATAAACACATGAAGTATATAAACATATGAGCGAGGGTAGCCAAAATACCCAATAAAACACTCCAACCATATCCCCATGGGCTTCCCAGTTTAGCATGGGTTCTAAGGTGACACCTGACAGTATATCTACCCAAACCCTATTCACTAGATGAGGGTTGATCTAGAAATGGATAACCCATTAGGTCCCTCATGTTAAACACTGAAGAGGCATCCTACTTGGAATCCTTGAACGTAAACACAATCTCATGCATCCTACTTGGGATCAATATCTGTAAAAGGAAAAAGAGGAATCCTACATGGGATCCTCAAACTAATTAGCATGACTGAGGCATCCTACAAGGGATCCTTGGAATGATACATGGGTAAAGGGATCCTACAATGTACTTACTAGGCCAACATGTAAGTAAAGTCATCCCACAAGGGATCCTTATCATCCAATAGAAAGATAGACGCATCATACATGAAATCCTCTAGGTTGAAGCATAAAAAGAGGAATCCAATAAGGGATCCTTGATAACAACCATTCTCATAGCCTCTTAGTCTAGAAGGGAACGTCTCACAAGGGATGCATCCTTAGAAGAAATTACACCAGTATAGGCCAATAGAGATAGCTCAGGGATCATCACTAAACAATTATCACTCTCCATTCATGAAAGGCCTGAAACACCACTCAAGAGTCCTCAAAACACCTCATAGATCTTTCCATTAAAATCTACATGAAACGATACCCAAAATGGACTAATCGTAGGTCCAATTCCAACTCTTGGGTGAAAATATATGAAAAACCCTCAAAGGGATACAAGGACGAAGTACACGGTGTGTCCCCATGGGTGCACGACAGTACTCCCGCACCCCCACTTGGGAATGTACCTCTGTCAGACTTGTCGTGTAAAAGCCTCAGGTACACAACATGTGAAAAGAGAACACGGAATATACCCAAAATTGGGTACATGCCCGTGTCCCTAAACTAGACTGGACAGATACTTGGTCAGGCCATGTAATTCTACCTAGTATGCCACCAACATTGGGTCTGTCCATGTACTCTACATGGCAATGTACCCCTACACGGGTTCACCTGGATGGGTACTCAGCTACATGCCCAAGTACCAGTACACGACATGTAATCCCCTACACATGATGTATACTCCTTAAACTTATCTTCCTCGAACAGGAGGAACATATGGCATTTCACCCTATACTATATTCCTTGTAACCTAATTTTCCCGAACACAAAACTTTTAGATCACCCAAAACCCTTGTTTGTATCCTCAAAACAACATATTTGGCCACTAGGGTCTATATGAAAGCATAATAGGGCTCTAAAACTGAAAATAAAAAATTAAAAGTGGTTTTTTGGGTAAATCTTAAAAATGACCTACCTTTGGGCCGAAACTGCTAAGAATCATTTGATTCCACATTTCACAGTTGTCGCATGATGATTCAACGCATCGAAGACTCCACGATGGATCCTCCCTCTATTCCTCCCTCCCTCTATTTCTAACTCTCTCTCTCCTCTCTCATTTACATGGTGCAGGATCCCTCAAAGGTTAATACATAGGAAGAAGAAGGAAGAAAGAAATAAAATAAAAGGAAGAGAAATAAATGGATGAAAAGAAAAAAAGAAAAGAAAATGGTCTCAGGCTAGCCCTGTTACCCAACTTGAGTTTATGTATTTTATAGGATAAACTCCCTATTCTCAACTCAACTGAAGGGAAGGAATCTCAATAAGATGCTACATTCAAAATTCATAGCTGAATGAACCTATGTGAATAAATTAATTTATAATTTATTAAATCTTAAATATTATTTATGCCGTTAAAATTTGAACAGCTCGTATTTTCACCAAACTCATCTACTTGGGAAAAACCATATTATAGGATCAATGATGTCATAAAAAAAATTATATGAGATCATATACAAGGGGGAAAGGACTTTTTTACCCCTTTACAAGCATCTGATAGTAAAAAATTCAAATTTATGCTCAAAATTGCAGTCTGAAAATACACAGGTCCTTATAAAGTCCCCACCATAAACCTTCTCGCCCACAATAATCTTAGTGAAAAGACTAACATCCATGATCTCAAACTGAGCATATTCACAATCAATCTATCTATACTATCCAACAACCAGTCTCATAGAATCAACAAATGTCTCCAATGCAGAATACATTTAACTATGACATATCTGATACACCCCACCATAGGAATACCCTTATTATCATCTAAAAGTCAAACTCTGAGCTTAACATCCCAAGGGAAAACACCAAATTTCAACTGAAAATTAGGGTCACCACCCTCAAAAGTCCAATGGTGCACTCCCCACTATATTCTTTACCTTAAACTACTCCTCAGGCGCAACCTTAACAGTTTTCCCCAATTAGGAAAGAACATTTAGAAAGAAATGGTGCTCAGTGTAGGGTCGATGCTCTTATATCATACTCAAGATTAATCATAATAGAGAATGATCATCTCTAATAGGAGTACACTAAGATTCTACCAAGGGGCATATACAGCTCCCTCTGATCCATGCTCACCATCCACTAAAAACATGTCCAGGATTCATCCACAGGTCAACTGTCTCATGGTACTTGATTCCGAATGTCACCTATACCACTGAGGGACATTCTAACACAAATTCTAGGATCCAAGCCAATAGAAAGTATTGAAACATTGATCATTGACCCATACCTAGCCACACACCAATTTAGATTCAAATAATACCATGCACAACCAGTGTGTATTTTTATCACCTGAATCATACTCCAGTGAGTTGTCCATTATAAGGCTAAATTGAGCGTGATATATGGAATGCCACTCCAAACAAACCATAATTTCCCTTTGAACACCTCTTCAAAATCGAGCACCTCAGAAATTCCATTATTTATTCCACAGTCGCTCTTCACACGATGTAGTTTCAATCACAATCGTCTACCCATGATCTGACTACATTAGGAATAGGAAAAACACTAATTGACCAGGCCGGGCACCAGAATAAACGTACCCATCGAAGTGAGTTTTGAAAAAAAAAAATCACCCAATGTGCTTCATCAAAAACTAAAGGCATCAACATTCCTATAACTCAAAATTTGATCACATACCATGCGTAGAACTCAAAACGAGTGTAAAAACAATCTCACTACCTAAAAAGGCCTCTAAAAACATGGTTCAACCTCTCTCACATAGGTTTCCCTTGAACAAAACCAACATCGACCTACACAGGTCTGATTCAAACTATGAGCTCTAGGTATCCCAACTTTCCCAAAAGATCAAACCCTATCAAGAGTGGGTAAATATCATAATGACCAATGAGAATAAAAACTGATAACAAGTACTACAAGGGACCCGATCCTCTCTGAGAATCCTAAAATGGAAGTGCTCCTTGGAGGTCACAATACCAATGCATAAGAAAAAACTGAACTGACACTCATTGGGTATGTGAACATTGAAATACCCCCGGTAGGTCCAATTCACAAGAAAAGTCATGGTTCCTATCAGTATCATACTCAGTGATCCAACTAGATAACCATAGAACTGAGAAACAACACCCCGTAAGTCTTATAACAGAAAGGAATCATGTTCTATAATGACCTACTAGGTCACTGTACCTCTTGTGCATGAGGACTGAGTCATCAGCCTCACAATAAAATTCCTCAATGTATATCCACATAACCTACCATCATAAGGAAATATATATGTATGTAGGCCCACCAAAATAGGCCTTAATTGTTAAAAAAATTCACACTAGTAGGCCTATATAGTGTGAATCCCATGTGAAAAATGATACATGAGACACCTATTACCTTTTCTGACCAGGAGTTAAAAAACATCCCTAGCCTTTTACCAATGGGAAAGAGCCAGATATCAATAGTAAATAATAACATACACCCAACATGCACATCTCTCAAGGAGAAAATCATAAACAACTATAACATCACAAATCAGAAGAGTAATCCCTTAACCTAAAAACCATGACTTCCTACCAAAACAAGTGTTCTCGATGCACTATTATGATATCCATTATAGGTTCAAAAACATTACTAATAATCTTTTCTACCATATCCAAAATAGTAAAAACTTGGAAAAGAACTGATTTGATACCACTTTGTAATGACCTGGCCTGGATGACTCTAAATCGATGCTCTGAGCTAGTGGGTTATGAGGTCTCAAGTGTCCGTCCTTGAATGTCAGAGGCTACTGAATAGTAGTGAGGGCCTAGGGTGTGATAGTGGGGAGAATATTCCCTCATATTAGAGTAAACAACATCATAAATAGATAAGTATCATAAACAATAGAAACAAATATAGAGTGAAAAAAACAAATAATTGAAAAGGAAAAATGTTGTATTATTTAATGAAAAGTTGTACAATCCTAAACAGCTCTTCAAAACAATAAAACACTTTTCACCCACTGGGCCAACCATATAGATAAAAAATTACAAAATAAACTAAATGTAAAGGTTTATGGATCTACTACTAACTTAGATCCAAACCATGTACCCAGACTCCAGACACTATCGAACTACACCAGTCCAATCAAAAGAACCTCAGAAGCAGCTCCACTAAATCCTGAAACTCTAAACCTCATCCCTATCAAACATGAAACTCATGTTAAACCTAAAAATAATTCATTAGTTCTACATGTAAAATGAGTTTCATTTGTAGGGGTGAGAAAGAACATCAGTAGGCCACCCCAACAAGAAACCTATAAATGTGATGTTATAGTTGTATGAAAAACAAAAGTGATAAGCCTAGCTAAGACACAACTGAAAAAGAATGTAAACCAACATGAAACCATAGTTGAACCTTTGGTCAATAATCCCTACCAACTAGGAAAGTTCCACCATGTATGTCTATATCTATAGGTGTATGTATTTATAGTCCCATACCTATACATACATACATATATATGAAATTCATGCATAAGTGAATCAAATACCATAAAAAATAATAGTAGTTGATCCTTGGGTATATAATCCTGATCACCTGGACATCTTGTGAAAGGGAACTATGTTGGATTTCATGTAACTCAAGTCTTGTATCATTAAGTTAATCTCTAGTCCATAATCCCAATCGACATGTGCCTTCTTTGTCCAATGCTATAGTTATATCTCTGAGCAAGCTACGTCACCATTGGGGGATCCTCATCCTACACTTGGGTTCACTTGTACTCACATCCAATCGCTAACAAGGATAGTATATAATGATGGTCAATCCTATAAAGAGGGATACTTTATACCAACTGTCAATCCTATAAAGAGGGATATCATATACCGATGGTTAATCTAGTAAATAAGGATTCTAGAGAGTACATTCAGATATCCTATAAATGGTCGCAAAGTAATTATACATGCTTCCCAGGACTATAAATATAGTCCAATATCTGATCCCTAGGTCTTGGTCCATAGGTGGTCATGACATTCAGAACTCAGATGTACCCAAAGGGTTATAACCTTAGGTGATCTATAAAGGAGAACTCAGTAGTGAGACATCATGAAACACCCATCGAGTCTCATAACTGATCCGAGAGAGCATAATCATCCTGATCATAGGCCAAGGATATCTTAATCATCCCCACCACTTAAGAGAGAGTAACCTACCAAAATTCTTGGGTCTCCATGTTAGTATAGAGAGAACTCATTGGTGAGTCTCCATGATACACCCATTGAGTATCGTAACTAATCCGGGAGAGTGTAATCACCTCGATCATAGGATGAGGAGATTTTAATCATACCAACAACTCAAGAGAACATAATCTACTATTAGTCTTGGTTCTCCATGCCCATATCTGGGATAGTAAAAATTCACATCATATATCATCCAGCCTATGATTATTTCCAACTAATTCCAACAATATAAATCCAAGTGTCACTCAAGGCGTATAAGTCATCAACCCTCTTATTACATCCAAGGCACTCCTATAATGATAATCCAAGAATCACTCGGGATATACAAGTCAACACATAAGGGTCAATATCAATATACCAAGAAGCACCTCTAGACATCCCAAAAAAATATATATCACAATATATATATATATATATATATATATATATATATACATACACATAGAGGCTCAATAGCTAGGTCTTAGGTAGTACCTCTGGGTATACTAGTAAATATCAGAAATAACATGGCTCAGAAGTAATATCCTAGGTAAGCACGTCTAGGAATCCTAACAAGCATAACAGATACTAGGTAGAATATATAGGCATCATAAAAGAAGTAAGATGTCTCATTTCAGGCTCAAAAACCTCCAACCAGGAAGAATCTCTGGTAAACATTGTCACCTCAGCAGTAAACATGTGAAGTTTATAAACTAGAAAGTGAGGGTGGCTTGAATGAGCAACCCCACACTCCAGCTATAGCCCAATGAGATTACTAGTTTGGCACAGGTTCTAAGGTGAAACTCAACACCATCTCTCCCCAAACCCGACAGACTAGATTAGGGTCATTATAGCAACATAGCACCCACAGAGTGCCTCATGTTAAACAATGAAGAGACATCCTCCTTGGTATCCTAGAAGGTAAACATAAGTGCAGGAATCGTACTTGGGATCCTTAACTATAAAAGTTTAAGGAGGAATCCTACAAGGGATTCTAAAAGTGGTCAATAAGACTAAGGCATCCCACACGGGATCCTCATAATGATACATTAGTAAAGGGATCCTAAAAAGGACTCTCTAGGTCAGCACGTAAGAAAATACATCCCACAAGGGATCCTTTTCATCTAGTAGAAAGAAAAAGGCATACTACATGGGATCCTCAAGGTTGAAGCATAAATGGAGGGATCCAACAATGGATCCTTGATAACATCCATTCTCATGTCCTTTTAGGACATAAGGTAACATCTCACAAGGAATACATCCTCAAAATAAAGTACACTATCATAGGTCAAGAGAGATAGCACATGGATCATCTTTGAAAAGTTCTCACTCTCAAGAGACACTAAATACAAAAACCAAATGAAGAACCTCCCAATTCACAAAAATTCTAAAATTCTACTCAAGAGTCTTCAAAATACCTCACAGCTCTTAGCATTGTGATTTATGTGAAACGATACCCAAGATAAAATACTCGTAGGTCCAATTCCAACTTCTGGGAAAAAAGATATGAAAACCCTCAAAGGGTTAAAAGGGGGAAGTACACGGTGTGTCCCCATGGGTACACAGCGTGTACTCCCATAGCCCCACCTAGGAATGTAACTCTGTCAACCTATATATGTAAATTCGCTAGTTACATAGGGTCTGGGTGTGTACTCTACATGACCATGTACCCCTACACGGGTTCACTTGGTTGGGTACTCAGTTACATTCCTGAGTACCAGTAATGGCATCTACACCCATGTACACTGTGTGTGCTCCTTAAAATTCATATTCAACACACAAGAATAAAACATGATGTGTCACCCTAGACTATAGGTCGTGAAACCTGGTTTTCCAAAATGAAAAACATTCAGATATCCCAAAAACCCTGTTTTCATCCCCAAAATAACATATCCATCCACTAGGGTCCACAAGAAAGAATAATAGGTCTTTAAAACAAAAAAAAATTAAAATGGGGATTTTGGTAAATCTTAAAAATGGTTTACTTTTGGGTGGAAACTGCCGAAGCTACATTAGATTATGTGGTCCACGACTGTCACACAACGATTCGGCGCGTTGAAGGATCTGTGACGGTTCCTCCCTATTATCCTATCTCCATATATTTGTCCTTCTTCCTATTCTATCTCATCTTCATGATGTAGTATCCCTAGAAGGGGCATACATGATAAGAAGAAGAAATAAAGAAATAAAACAAAAGGAAAATAAAATGGGGCATGAGCCAACCCTGACACCCAACTTGAGTTTATGCCTTACCTAGGATAAACTCCCTATTCCAGACTCAATGGTAGATATGGAATCCCAATTAAATGCTCCATTCAAAATACATGTCCGAATTAACATGCGTGAATAAAGTAATAATTAATTCATTAAATATTAAATATTATTTATTCCACTAAAATTCAAATGGCTCAGATTTTCACAAAACTCATGTCATAGGGTAAAACCCCTATTTTGAGATCAACGGAGTGGTCAAAAAAATTATCTGAGATCATATGTAAGGGGGAAAAGACCATTTTACCATTTTACAAGTATTTGAAAACAAAAAAAAATTTCTACTCAAAATTGCAATCTAGAAAAACATAGGTCTTTATAATAATTCTATATCATGGATCCATAAAGTTATAAGAAAACTAATTATAATGGTATTATTCTAGTTATACCTCCCATATTGTTATATTTCCCTTCTAACATGTTACTGTTGATTCAAAAGTTTCCTAATAACTATTTCCATTACTCTATGTTTTGGGAATCACAAACTCACTATATCAAAATATTTTTAAATAAATATTATCTAAACATGTTCAAGTCTAATAATAATCAGACTCACATTATCTAAACACTTTAAAATGTTTTCCATCTAGGTCTAACAAAAAGTTTCTTAAAATTGAATAGATACTGGAACCAATGAACATTGGATCAACACTTATAATCAGATACACTCTTTTTCAAACTTGATTCTCTCTATTTCTAAAATCTGATTATCCAAATTTCCAGAATCTAATTATCACCATTTATACAATATTATTCTCTCTATTTCGAGAATCTGATTCTCTCTATTTCGAGAATTTGATTCTCTTAATTTTCATAATCTGATTCTCATTGTTTGAAGAATCCAATTTCATAATATTTTCAATACCGATTAATATCATAATCATATAAATAATCAAAATTACTTTATTTTCTTTGAAGTATTAATACATGTATTTACTTTTTATTAAATAATATTTTTTCTCATTTATTTTTTCACTATGCTAAAATAATGTCATAATTTTTTTTATTTTATGACCGTCGTAAGTGACAGATCTATAGATCCCTCCAATATTTCAAAAAAAAATATGAACGTTGTAGATCAAGATGACCATTAGATTCCAAAACTATAAATACCTAGTCACTTTGTCATTTTTAAAAAGATAAACTATTGTGTGTGTCTACATGTTGTTGATTTTCCCTCATGATACTAAAGTGTGAACTTCTTGTTACCAGTGTTTGTTACTTCGGTAAGAGAAAGTAAATATTAAAGAAACATTGTTTGGTTGTCTCATTAAGATTTTCTTCATGCATATGATTGTTTAATCACGGGATTCCGGCTAAAGAAAGCTAGAGGTGTTGATTACATACTTAATCAATGTCTTGTGGAGATAGAAAGAAATAAGTTTCATATGATATTTTGTAGATCGAGGGCTTACCCTACTACGGGTAAGAAAATATTGCTTGAAATTATAAATCAAGGGAAATTTATCCAAAATCATTGGATACCATTATCTTTGGGTAAAAATATTGATATTAATTTAATATACTTGTTTTATTACTATTTTCTCAATTCTACTATAATTTCTTTTAATAAAAGATATAATTTAAATTCATTTTATATTTTATAAACTCTAATTTGAGATTCTATATTCTTTAAGGTAGAATATTTCTTAAGTAAAATTGTGTATTAATTTCTTTATGATAAACATGTTTATCAGAACCAAGTTGTTTTCAATACTTTTATTATCAGACACTATCTTAAAATTAATTCCTTTAATAAATTTAAAATAGGTTTTATTGAATAAAATTTGTTTAAATTTGTTAAATAATGCTTTCTTTAAGATTAAAATGAATGTTTTTATACTTAAAATTCACCTACCCTCTTATAACTGAGCATTTACATATACATTACAATCCAACAATAACAATTGGTATCAAAGGAGGAATTCACTACTCAGTTTTTTTTCTAACTCTTTACCTTTTCATATTGTCCTTATTTTATTTTATAAAATTTTTGTTACACTAAAAAATATTGTGGAAATAGAGTCTTTACTTCATTTTAGAAATGGAAGGTTTAAATTTCAGATCAATATATAATTTTAATCCTAAAAGACCACATATTTTCAATAGTAATTACTATGAATATTGGAGAGATAGTATGATGACTTTTTTATCAATATTGGTGTTTAAAATTTTGTAATTCTTACTATAGATTACAAAATTATTTACTAATAAGTGAGACTCTTTACAAATCAAGAGATATAGGAATATCATCTAAACTATATTGTATACAATACTTTACTTTGTTCAATGAGTAAAAATATATATAGTTCCATATAATATTGTGATGTAGCCAATAAAATTTGGAATAAACTAAAGATTACACATTTTGGTACTTCTAAATTTTAAGAGATAAGAAGATCCATGCTTAGAGCTGACTATCATTCTTTTGTTTTTCCATCTGGAGAACCTATAGCTAATGTACAACAAAGATTTATGACTATTGTAAATAGCTTACAATACATGGTAGAAAACGAATTAGAAGATGGAGTTCTTGTGGAAAAGATCATAAGTATTATACCAAATGAATATGATTCAAAGAGAAAAACAGTTGATGAGTCATGAAAAGTTAAAAATGTTACTCTTGATGAGTTATTTGGAACTATTCTACAATATGAGAACCGATTGAAGAGAGATACAGAAAAAGAAAATAAAAAGAGTGGAGGTGTTTATTTTAATACAACTTCAAATCAGATGAAATCCAAGACACCTGATAAAAAAGTGAAATCAAAAAGAATAAAGTGGTTATTCAATCAAACTCAAGTGATACAGAACATTCATAGAACGAGTTAGCAAATATTTGTCAAAAAATGAACAAGATTGTTGGAAAAAAGTAATTTCAATACAGAAAAAATAAAATGGATAATAAGGACAAGAAAGATTCTGAAGTCACATGCTATGAATGTAAGAAAGCATAATACATAATACCTGATTGCCCAAAGCTGAAAAGAAAAGACTGAAAATATAGACATTCTACTATGAATTATAAAAGTTATCATAAGTATAAAGGAAGGAATGTTCTAAAGGAAAAAGATTCATGGAGTGAAAGTGTTGTAGATTCATCTGATAAATCCTCAGACAATGAAACCTATGTATAGAAGAATACTGGTCTTTATGCCATAATATTTATTGAGAATCAATGTTTCATGGAAAAGGTACACACTACTGAATACATGACCAACATATCATTAAATTCTAATTATACTGATGAATAAAATTCTAAATTTTCAAATGAAAAATTTTCCTTAATAGAATATAATTATTTTCCTTTATTTTAATAAGTTTCTAGATTTTCAAGGTTTCTTGATAATGAAAATTATAATGTCCAAAAGAGACTTGAAAAATAAAATTCTAGAATAAATGTTTTAATAAAATAATTGTTAGATCTTTTTAAATATCTGGATACAAATCCTTTGAAATTTTTTCTATTTATAGAAACCTTGAGGAATTTAATTATGAAAAGGATAAACATTCTAAGGATTTTGAAAAAGTTGTTTCTGATAAAAATGTTTTAGAGACAAAACTCAATTCAAAAACTAATGACCTTGAGGATAAGAATTTTGTCATTAGAATAAAATTTAAAATTTTTTCACTCAAGAAACTTTTAAAAAAATTTAATTCTAGAAATAAATAGTTTGATAAAATATATCAATAACTTCATCCTATCAAAAATAATTCTAGAAATGGTTATTCTCATTGAAAATTAGTTTTTAGTAATGACTATTTTTCTCCTAAAAGTGGCCCTTTTTTCACAACGTGGATATATTTGTGTCATCAAAAGACCAAAATCTCATCTCTAAAGAGGCTCTCAAGGAAGATAAATTCAAGAGGTAAAATCCTCTTTTCTTTTCTTTTCTTTTCTTTTCATGTTCCTTTCATTTATTTTATCTCCTCACCTCCATAAAAATGGTATGATAAATAAAATACATTAAATATACTAATTAATTTTTTATTCTAATGGAATAATTCATCATCACTTCTCCTTTACCCTACTTTTATACCGAAAATGAAAACAGTGTCCGAGATGTGTTAATTTATCACATTCAATGATGATGAGTTTTAAATTTCTTTTATGATATTCAAGGCTGGTCCTAAAACCATTTTTATGGTTGAAACAGATTAAAATATATTTATTATATCCTATGTCATTTTATAGAGTCATTATGGACACATGCTTTTAACTTATAAAACAAAATGAGTTCACTATGATTGAAAAATTGCCAAATTAATCCAACCGACTATCATTAAAGTTTTCCCTAATGATTCATCGTCACTGAAAATAAACAAATGACTTATATGATAATTTAACCTTCTATATGATCATTAATAACTCACAACATAAATACTAGATTTCAATTTCTATTTTACATGAACTCCCATATAATTATATAAGCGATCCGATTAGGAAAACTAAGAAAATGAACACTCCCGAATGATAAAATTGAATACTATAACTCATCAAAAAGGCCATAAATGAAATTAATATAGTTATAATATATCAAATAAATTTATAATTTTTTTAATGATTAATTAATGAATATTATTTGATTATCTAGGATGTTAAAATCAAGTTAAGAACACCTTCGTCCATAAGGTAAGGGATTCTACCCGAACATCCATTATTCCTTTAGGTTATTATTACTCTATATTTACCCAAATTAAATTATCTTTTTTTATTTAAATATTCTATATTCTATTTATATATTCCAAACTCATGTATCAAGATCCACTCGTCCTTCTCTCTTGTAGATATACATGTTTTTAAAAGGTTCCCTACTCAATTCTTCCCGATAAGTAATCCCGATTGAAGGGAACTTCCTAAATTATTACTCATTTTCAAGTGAACTCCAAAATATATTTTAAGAAACTATTATTTTTATAGAATTTATATTTTTATTATTAAAACATTTTTAGTTAACTTTTGGTTTTATATAAATGATTATTCCATTTTCTATTTAAAATATTCTTTAGTATTTTTATTAAAACCGCACCAAAATGTTTAAATTCTAAAGTTTCTTAAATACTACTTTTACATGTTATCACTTCAGTTTGACATCACTTATCATGATATTTTAATATTTTCCCTTATTAATGTATTTTTATTATTGAATTCCTTTATTTCATGAACACTTTTATGATACACCCATTTATTATGCTCTATGACATAATTTTGATACCCATTTCTTTCCATTAGTACCCTTATGTTTTTGTATGATTTATTATGTATGATTATTTAGATGGAAAACATATTCATGAACATGTTATTATGGGTGTGAATAGATATCACACCAATGCATTGGGTAATTTATAGTCCCATGAGACGTTATGTGAAATAGTCTTGGCGATTAGCCTTGACTCGTGCTCTATATGAAATGGTCTTGGTGGTTAGCCTAGACTCATTATACTATATATGAAATGTGCCTTGACTCATTCTAAAGTCATGTTTTTTATTACTACCACATTACTATGATTCCATGTTTATATGATCCCATATTTTTATATGTTATGATTCTATATGTTCAATCATGTTCCATGGCTTTGTATATCATTATGTCATGCCTTCTCACCCATGTGATAAAGATTTATTCTTATGTTTATTCTCCTACTGGGATTTTCAGGTCACCACTTTGATCATGGTATCCCTAGTTTATCCTATGCCTATGTAAGAGCTTAAAGGAAGTTAGGGGATCTTTAGGAATATTAATTAGAGAAATGTTTTATATAGTCCCATGATTTTAGTTTTATGTACCTAGTCTTCCAAGACACTAGACTTTAAAATCCTTGGATTATAATTTTAAGTTTAATTATGCTTAAAATCATGTAATGATATGTGTAAAAGTATAGGGTCACTATAGTTAGTATCATATTAAGGTATAATTATTGTTAAATATTATGACTAGAAAACCATATTAAGAACCTTAGGGATAAGACTAAGTATAATAAAAAATCCCTAATTTTTGGTAAGTATAGATTAATTGGTTAATCAAGAAAATACATCCCTATCTAGATAATACTAGTGGATGTGGTTCTAGAATAGATGTACCTAGTATTAACAACTCTGACAAGGTGTTTTTATCCCGACTCGGGGTAACCTGGTATACGATAATGGGCCTTATTGCATGCCTAGTTTGATACTCCCAGGGGCTATGCCTTTGTAAATTCATAAGTTTTTTATGAACCATTATTATGGGGAAATAATCCCATTGGAATATATATTAGGAAATATATCATGAATAACCTATATTGAAACCTAGGGAATCAAAATTTAGGACATAATTTTCCTTTACAAGTTTATACATTTATGTTTAATATTTCCTTTTTTATGCCTTTTAGATAAGTATTCAAGCCCCCAAATTTCACGTTTTTTTCGTATTTTTTGATGGGAAATAGAAGAAAACATACCAATAATTATTATGATCAGAAATGTGTTGATTTACCTAATTATATGCCATATATATTGGAAATGGGTACTCAAAACATTATGACAGTACTGGATTAGCTGGCTGATGATATCAACAATAACTTAACTTGTGTGGAAATCCCAACTTCTCTAATGAAAGGGAACATTTCCATTGAATAATTTATATATTAAATACCTCCCATGTTTAGTGGATCTTCTGATCCCCTCCTCATAGAAAAATGGATTAACATTATTGAGAAGATATTATTTGTCATCGAGTGCTTAGAAGAAGAGAAAATTGTGCTGGCGATCAATCATTTTGATAGGGAAGCTGATCAGTGTTGGAAACTAATAAAAAATATGAAGTCCAAGGTGTAAATTGATTCCATAGATTTGGATGAATTCTAGAAAATGTTTTTCAATAAATATTTTCTTCAAACCCTCTGTCTCAATATATAAGGAGAGTTCCTCAGACTTAATTAGAAGGAAGAAGAATATCCTTCAGATTCAACATCTCAAGTATGAATATTTTTTCCTTATGAAAAATAATTTCATTCTCAAATGATTGATACAAAGGAGAGAATCATGCTCTAAGAGATTTCCATCAAGATGGATTACACTGATGTATTCTTTGAATATTTTCCTGGTCTTCCTCTTGACTGATAGGTTGAGTTCTCAATTTAACTTATTCCTTCATATTTGCCTATATCAAATACACCTTATAGAATAGTCACTATAGAGCTGTAAGAGTTGAAGAAGCAGTTACAAGAGAATTTGGAGAAGGGTTTTATACACTAGAGTGCTTCACTATAGGGTTCACTACTCTTCTTCATTAAGAAGAAGGATAGATCAATACACCTCTACATTAATTATCATGAGTTTAATAAAATCGCGATAAAGAATAAGTTACCCCTGTCATGGATAGATGACTAGTTCGATCAGCTATGTGGGGGCAGTTATTTATCTAAGGAGGACCTTTATTCTGGATATCACCAATTAATGGTGAGGAAGGAATATATTACCAAGACTGCCTTTCGAATGAGGTATCGACACTATGAGTTTATTGCGATTCCCTTAGGACTCACTAATGCTCTAGAAATTTTCATGGATTTAATGAATATGGTCTTTAGGTATTACCTAGAAAAATTTGTGGTAGTCTTTATCAATGATATTCTGATATACTCCAAGAGAAAGTAGGAAAATAGGGAGAATTTTAATAATGTAATGAAAACTTTGTGAAGGGAGAATATATATGAAAAGTATAGTAAATTTGAGTTCTTTATAGAGGAAGTATCATTCTTGGGGTCTTGGGTTGTGCAGTTCGAGCAGTCATTGGCGTTGCAGGAGGTAACTCTTGTGGTGGCTTCCTCTCGATCCATTGTTTAGCACTGGTCTTGTTCTTCTTCTTCTGTGTGATGCTGCTTCGATTGTTAGTGTTTCAGATGTCCTTTGAGATCCGGTTATGGAATATCTACGATGGCGGGGGGGGGGGGGGGGATGTGGTTGTCGATGGTGATATGCCGGTGACAGTGGTCAGGGTGCGTGGCGCGAGGTGTTGCATCAACAAAGGTGGTAATGATGGCTATTTGAATTTGGAATTATAAAATTCAAATTTTCAAAGTTTATATCATGGATTGTTTTTGACTGGGGTGATACTAATGAGGCGACGATTAAGGGTTGGTCTCTTGCTACTTTTTTCTAAATCTGGGTATTGTGTATTTTGTCTACTAAAGTTTTTGTGTTTGAATTATGGAATGTTTCGGTAGTTGAATTTTGAATTTTCTGGTTACCACTAATCCAAAAAGAGGATTTTAGAAAATGAAAAAAGAGATTTGGATGGATAACTTATCATGATTTTAAAAACTAATAACCAAGATGACATGGAAGGGGGTGAAGTTTTTTTTGGAATCAAGAATATGAGGAATGTTTTAAGGAGATCAAAATGAGGCTTATCACTATTCCAACACTCACACTCCCAACAAGGGGAGAACTATTCTTTGTGTACAAAGATGCTTACAAAAAGGTATTCGGCTATGTACTCATATAAAATAATAAAGTGATATGATATAACTCAAGGTAGTTGAAAATCCATGAGAAAAACTATCCCACACATGATCTAGAGTTGGCAGCTACGATCTTTGCCTTAAAAATATGGAGACATTATCTATATAGAGAGAAGTATGAGATATATACTGATCAGAAGATTATAAAATATATATTCTTATAGAAGAAGATTAATATGCACCAATGAATATGGTTAGAGATCATCAAATATTAAGACTGCTTAATCCACTACCATCTCGACAAGGCAAATAAGGTAGCGACTGCTCAAAGTAGAAAAGATCCTACATATTTATCAATGATGAGAATTAATGAAGATCCAATCTTCTTATATTTTAATAGGATAGAATTGGGAATCATTAATGGACGAACATCATCAATCCTTTCTCAAATGATTTCTCAACCATCACTCATGGAGAAAATAAAGGATTCTCAAAGAAGTTATGTGTAAATTCAGAAAAGGGTGGAAGTAATCAGAAATGGGAAATCATCTGAGTTAAATATTTACAATGATGGTGTCATAATATTTGGGTCAGGAATATGTGTACCATATAATCTAGAGATAAATAATGAGCATCAGAATGACACACATAGCTCAACCTTCTCTATTCACCCAGGGAGAACAATGATGTATCTAGATATCTGAGAGAACTACTGGTGGGACAATACGAAGAATTAGATTTCTGAATATACATAAAAGTGCCTGGTATGTTAGCAAGTTAATTATGAAAGAAAAATGTATAACGGGTTGATTCAACCATTTTCCATACCAACATGGAAGTGGGAGAACATTACTATGGAATTTGTCACTATACTTCTAAATACATCCAGAGGAAACAACACTCTATGGGTCATTGTGGATTATCTTACAAAGACAACTCACTTTATCACAATTTGAGAGGACTTCTCATCAGATCAAATTACATAGATATATATAAATGGGTGATAAGGCTACATGGATTACCACTATCTATTGTATCCAATCACGATCATATATTCACCTCAAAATTCTCAAAAAGATTCCCATATTCTCTAAGCACTGAAATGAACATAAGTATGACCTATAATACTAAAATTTATGGCCAAACCTAGAGAACTATTAAAACACTAGAAGATATATAGAGAGAATGTTCTATGTACTTTAATGTAGGATGGGACTAATATCTTCCTATTTTCGTATTCTCCTACAACAATAGTTTCCACTCTAACATGCAAATGGCTCCATATGAAGCCCTTTATGGGAAAAGGTGGAAAACACTAGCATGTTGGGATGAAGTTAGTGAACGTAAGATGATAGGACCTAACATGGTCAAAGAAATAGTGGAGAATGTGAAAACCATTCAAAAATACATCAAGGTAGCCCAAAATTGATAAAAGAGTTATGCAAACAATCATCGATGATACCTTGAGTTAAAAGTTGGACATATGGTTTTCCTCTGAATATCTCCATGAAAGAAGGTCATGAGATTTAGGAAGAAAGGAAAGCTATGTCCCAGGTACATCGGCCCCTTCTAGATTCTTGGTCATGTTGGAGCTGTGGACTATTGACTATCACTTACAAATATAATGTTTAAAGTATAAGATGTCTTCCATGTATCCATTTTAAGAAAGTACATATCATAAGATTCACATGTACTATCTTCAATGGTGGTACAGTTGGACAATGATCATTCATATGAGGAGAATCCAATGATGATCTTGGATCATAGAGATAAATTTATACGTAACAAGACTACTAACCTAGTAAAAGTACTATGACAGAAGCATAAGTACGAATAGGAAACATGGGAACCATAGTAAGTGATGAAGGAGAAGTACCAACACCTGTTTCGAGCTGTTAATGTAAAAAAAATCAAGGATAAATTTTCATAATGGGGTAAGAATGTTGCCAATGAGAACGTACCCGAGTGGTAAGGGCTCCTGCTTGGCATCCAAGAGAACCAGGTTCAAAACTAGGTGGGGGCGCGTTTCTGGGTACTGTAGTAGCATTCTAGAATTCACTATAGCAGTCACTGTTCGGTAATGTAGCAGCCATAACTATTCACCCGATTTTGGCCTTCAGACCACCGATTTGGGCCTATGAGTTTCAATGGCCTTCGGGTCATCGAAGGACTTCGGGCCACAGGGCCTTCAGTTCACATAGACCATGGAGTAGCCCAGTTCACACAGAACATACCCAGAAGAGGATCAGAGCAATAAGAGTAGCAGACACTAGAAGCAAAACAAACCGGATTGGAAGAATGAGAGGGTATGGCGGCCGCCATAAGAACCTGGAACCATGAAGATTTTTACGGGGCAATTCTAGCCAATTAGAAATGCAAGGTGGGGAGCTAGGTGATCAATGACGCAGAAGCTGGGGAGGGGAAGTTCAAGTGAGCAGGGCCTATGGATCATGTATTGGGCATGGTATGTCTCTGGGCCTTCGGGTCTTGTATTGCAGGTTAGTCAGGCCTTGTACCTTGGGCCTACAGGTCATGTACGGGTTCCCCTTCAACCCTTAAATGGGGGATTATACATAATAAAATATGAAATAAGTCCTTCGGGACATTCAGGGATGAATGTAACAACTAAAAGTTTTATTAATAGAATTACCTTCTTATAATCATTTCATATGGTATAATTACATATAATCATATAGATAACTCAATATGAAAATTATAAATGAATAATTAGTGAAATAAAAGGTATCTCTAAAAGTTTAGGAATATATACCGATGAAATAGTAACTTGACCTTGGGAATAATAATGTGACCCTTATGAATTTAAAATCAACCAATGTAATAGTAACCTCACTAATGAAAATATAAATAATAATTATCCATTTTATAATTGATAATACTATATAATTATATCATAGTATAAGTAAATAAATATTTTAAAAATTATTAATTAAGTGTTGGTATTTTTGTATGTCAGGTATATTTAATTCATTTTTTTGATTAATTGAATAAATTAAAAAAAATTATTTTCATAAAATGTATTAATAAAACAATATTTTGATTTATTATGATAATAAGATAATTTTATGAGATGTTAATTAATTTTCAAAGTGTTAGAAAAACGGTTTTAATTTAAAAATTTGTATTTTTCATGTAAATTATGATTTTAAATAAAAATTAAATTTCACATATTTAGATTTTTTTTTCATAACATGGATCTCATTTTTGGATTCTAAATGTTGAAATATGGTTAGAGTTAATTTTTGGGTTTTTTTGAAATACTTGAATTTTTTATGAGTAGTAAAATACGATAATTTATGATAAATGTAAATACATGAATTATTACATCATTAAATGTTGTGTGGCTGATTTAATAAACCTTGGTTATAAATAAAATGCACTTATTTATATATCTAGTCATAGGAATAATATGTATTTCTTGTCTTGAGAAAGATAATAAACTAATGAATTAAATAATGAGAAATAACCCCTCTCCTTCACTATAAAACCACCCCTCACTACCTATTTCTCTCACACCTATAGAGCCTCGTGACTTGTCAAAATTCGACTATAATATCTTCCCAAACCGCTCCCCCACTTACAAGATCTTTTGGAATCATCAAAAGGAAAAATCTCTTCCCTAAAGAGGCTCTCAAGGAAGATAAATTCAAGAGGTAAATTCCTCTTTTCATTTCATTTATTTTCTTTTCAAGTTATATTATTTTAATTTCCCTCCTCACCTCCATACAAATGGTATGATTAATATATTAAATTAAATATATTGTAATTTATTTATTCTAATGGAATACTTTATCATCACATATCCTTTACCCTTCTTTTATTCTAAAAATGAAAACATCGTCTGAGATGTTTTAATTTATCACATTCAAGGATGACGAGTTTTCAATTTCTTTTATCATCCCCAAGGCTGGTCATAAAAAAATTTATATTTTTGAAACATATTAAAATATATGTATTATATCCTACGCAATGTTCTAGAATAATTTTGGACAAATGGTGTTAATTTATAAAACAAAATGAGTTCAATGTGATTGAAAAATCTCCAAATTAATCAAAGCGATTATCATTGCACTTTTACGTAATGAATCATCCTCCAAAAAAATAACCAAATTATTTATATGATCATTTAAAAATCTTTATTATCATTAATAACTATTAAATTAAATTATTTAATTCAATTTTTATTTTACGTGAACTCTCATACATTTATATAAGCAAGCCGATCATGAAAACTAAGAAATGAGCACTTTGAAATAATGAAATTGAACACTACAACTCATCAAAAAGGACATAAATAAAATTAATAAAGTTATAATTTATCAAATAAATGTGTAATGGGTTATGTAATTATTAATTTATTAATTTAATTTATTTATCTATGACATTAAGATCAAGTGAAGAACACATTCGGACTTAAGGTAAGAGATTCTACCCGAACATCCATTATTCTTTTGGGTTATTCTTACTCTATTTTTACCCAAATTAGAGTCTCTATTATTTTTATGTACATATTTTAAAAACTATGTATATTTTCTAAATTAATTTATAAATATCCACTCATTCTTATATTTTGGGGATATATATGTTTTTAATAGGTACCCTACTCAATACTTCCCGATCAATAAACCCGATTCAAGGGAAATTCTCGGATTCTTACCCATTTTCAAGTGAAATAAAAAATATATTTTAAGAAACCATTATTTTTAAAAAATCACTATTTTTATTTTTAAAACCTTCTTGGTTAACTTATGTTTTTATATAAAATATTTTTCCATTTTCTATTTTAAATGCTCTTTTGTATTTTCCTTAAAACCGCACGAAAATGTATTAATTCTAAAGTTTGTTAAATAATATTTTTACTTATTATCACTTCATTTTGACATCAATTTTCATGATATTTGACTATTTAATTATGAATTTATATGTATTATTTAGTTACTTTCCTTCATGAACACTTTTATGATACAACCATTTATTATGCTTTTTGACATGATTATGGTACCCTTTTCTTTCCACGAGTACCCTTATGTTTATGTATGATTGATTATGTATGATTATTTAGGTGGAAAAATATTCATGAACATTTTATGATGGTTATGCCCATATAGCGCTCTAATTCATTGGGTAAATATTAGTCTAATGAGACATTATGTTCAACGGTCTTGGCGGTTTGCCTTGACTCATGCTCCATGTGCAACGGTCTTGGTGGTCATCCTTGAATCATGCTACTCTATGTTCAACAGGCCTTGAATCATACTAAATTAATATTTTATGCTTCTTCCACATTACCATGATTCCATGTTTATATGATCCTACATTTTTGTATGTTATGATTCTATATTTTTAAACATGTGCCATGCCTTCTTATATCATTATATCATGCCTTCTAACCCATGTGCTAAAGTTTTATTCCTATGTTCATTCACTTACTAGGATTTTCAGCTCATACCTTTGTTCATGTTATCTTATGTTTATCCTATGTTGATGTAAGGGATCAAAGTAATTTAGGGGCTCTTTATGAATATTAAATAAATAAATGTTTTATTTAGTCCCATGTTTTCAGTTTAATGTACCTAGTCTTCCAAGACACTATAATTTATGATCCTTGGATTGTAATTTGAATTTGAATTATGTTTAAAATAATGTAATGATATGTGTCAAAGGCTAGGGTCTCTATACATATTAAGATATAATTTATTGGGTAATGTTTACTATCATGATACATCATGTTGGGACATAGAGTGAACCTAATTCCTTTATGGGACTTTTTCCACCATGTTATAAAGTCTTCGAAGTTAGCCTTGACTAATGTTTTTGTTATGTTATATATTGTTCCCACATTCATATGATTACATGATTATATATTCCCATGTTATACATGATATCCTTCCATACTGATGTTTATTCATGTTCTATGCCTTTTATACCATCATGCTATGCCTTATAACCCATGTGCTATGTTTTATTACTATGCTTATTTCTTTATTGAACTTTTTAGCTCATACTTTTGTTCATGTATTCCCTAGGATATCCTATGCAGATGTACATTATCAATAGAATTTAGGATCTCATTATAAAGATTAAATAAAAGATTTTTTTATTTTTAATGATGTTTAATTATGTACCAAATCTATAAGACACTATACATTACTATCCTTGGATTGTAATTTGATGTTTTTTTATGCTTGGAATCATGTAATAATATTTGTAAAAGGCTATGGTCGCAATAGTTGGTATCAGAGAAAAAGTTTAGTTATTTTTGGTAACATGATTAAAAAACTCTAGTGAAAACCTTAGAGATAAGACAAAGTATATGAAAACATCCCTAAATGTTGGTTATTATATAGTTAACGGTTAATCAAGAAAATACATCCCTGTCCAGATACTACAAGTAGACGTGGTTCTAGAACAGATGTACCTAGGGGTAATAAATCTGACAAGGTGTCCCAAGCCTGACTCGGGGCAACCTGGTACACGAAAACGAGCTTTACCACACACCTGTTTTGACACTCCTTGCGGATATTCTGTGGTAAGTTAATAAGCCCATCACGAACCATTATTAAGGCAAACAATGCTCATAATCGTATATGTTAAGAAATAAATCTTGTATGACCTTGAGTGAAACCTATGAATCATAAGTTACTATATATTTCTCCTTTATAATCTTAACATTTTATGTTCGGAGTTTCTTTTTACATGTTTATTAACTAAGTATTCAATCCCACTAATTGTACTTTATATTTATTAGTTAATGGATAGAAATAGTAAAATTCATGCCAATAATAAATGTGATAGGCAATGTGAATATTGACCTATTGTTATGCCAAATATGAGGGTAATGGGTTCTCAGAACTTCATGATAATACTTTCTCAACTGGATCAAGTTATGAATAATTATTTGAATCATGTGGAACACCCTCCTTCTCTTAAGAAAGAGTAAATTGTAGTTTATTCCTTTATTCAACAAAGGTCTCCCATGTTTAGTGGATATTCTAATCCCCTCCTCCAAGAACATTGGATTAACTCCATTGAGATGATATTATCTATCCTCTAGTACTTAGAAGAAGAGAAAGTTTTACAGGAAGTTTATAATTTTAATGGGGAAACTGATCAGTGGTGAACACGAATCAATAACACAAAGTCCAAAGAGGAAATTGATTATATGGAATGGGAAAATTTGAAGAAAATATTTTTCTATAAATATTTTCCCTGAACCCTCCATATTAACATAGAAAGGGAGTTACTTGGACTAAAGAAAAATTAAGATGACTCTATCAGGGTATACGAGTAAAACATTAGAAGGATTCATTGATACCCCTCTGGATTTTTCATGAACACATAAATTAAGGTGGATCTCTTCATTACATACTAGAGATGCATCTACAAAAATAATTAGTGATTATAGACTTCAAATGTTATGAAGAGATTCTACATTGTTCTCTTAAGGTTGAAATAGATATTAGAGACTCTTAGTGGTCTCATGGGCTCGATGAAAAAAGAGGAAAATTAAGTTTAATACGGGTGGATCAACTGATAAATCCCATGATGGAAATAAGACCCAACATCCCACGTGTTAAAAGTATTGGAAGAAGAATCCTAGAAACTTCTTAAATGGAACTAAGAGATGCTTCAAATTTATAAGTGAAGGGAATATGGAAAATAACCACCGAAGGGATATAAAAAATCCAAAAAACGTGGAAGAATAAAGGAAGGTTCAGATCAACAGTCAACCTTTAGTGTAGTGTTTCAACTGCATGGAACATGAGTATTATGCAAGCCATTACCCTAATCCAAGGGTCGTTAGAGGCAATCAACAACAACAACCACTACAGAAACCTGTAAGGGAATATGTTATCAGTTGAGTTGGATCTTGACAATGATGTGGTCACAAGTACTCTATTTATTCATTCAATAATAGAGAATGTTTTATTTGATTTTGTTTCTACACATTATTTCATATATTGAAAATTTAGTAGAACTATTCAATCACCACTATAAAATTTTGTGGTTGATTTACACGTGAGAAAAAAAGAAGCAATTATTGCATCCAACATTTATAAATCCTCCCAGATTAATGTTTGTGGACTGAACCTGCCAAAATATCTTGTCATACACCATTTGGTGGATTTTGATACTATATTAGGCATGGATTGGATATCTTTATAAAAGGAAAACATAAAAAATTTGGAATGGGAGATCACTCTTCACAACCCAAAGCAGCCTCTTATACTATAAAAGTGTAAGGAGGAAGAGGAATCTCTTTAAGAATCATCATCTCAATTGTGGATATTTTTTCCATATGAGAAAGAATATCTAGCTCAAATGACTGAGACAAAGGATAGAATCATTCTTGAATACATGACCATTGTGAGGGATTATACTAATGTATTCCTTGATAAATTTCCTTTTATTCTTCTTGAATGAGAGGTTGAGTTCTAAATTAAAATTATTCCTATATACCTACATATATCAAATAAACCTTATTGAATGGCCACTGTTGAGATGGAATAACTAAATAAGCAGTTATAAGAGTATCTGGATAAGGGTATTATATGCCCGAGTGCTTCACCATGGGGTACTCCAGTCCTCTTTTTATAGAATAAGGATAGATAAATGTGCCTCTACATTAACTATCATGAGATAAATAAAATCATGATAAAGAAAAAGTATCCCCTACCACATATATATGACTTTTTTTGATCAGCTATGTGGGGCTGTTTATTTGTCTTAGGTGTACCTTCAGTCATAATACCACTAATTAAAGGTGATAAAGGAAGATATTCTCAAGACTGCCCTTAGAACGAGGTGCGAACACTATGAGTTTGCAGTGTTGACATTCAAACTCACTAATGCTCTATAAATATTCATGGACTTAATGAATATATTCTTTAGGGGTTACCTTGACAAATTTATGGTAGTATTTTTTTATGGAATTCTGATATACTACAATGGTAAAGAGGAACACAAGGATCATTTGAATACAATTATAGATAATTTTTGAAGGGCGAAAAGTTATTAAAAGTATAGTAAATGTGAGTTCTGGATGGATGAAGTATCATTGTTATGGAATGTAATCACCAGTAAAGGGATATATGTAGACCCTTCCAAGATAAAGCCAAATGAAGAGTGGACTGGGACAATATCTATGATGAAGATCCATAGCTTCCTTGGTAGGTCTAGGAATTACCAATTATTTGGGAATAACTTCTCACAATTGTCAAACCCACTAACAAAGTTAACTCAGAAAGGATTAAGGTTTGTCTGGATGAGCGAATGTGAAGACTACTTCAAAGAGTTGAACAAGAGGCTAATCACTACACCAGTACTCAGACTTCTGATAAGTGGGGAACTCCTTTTTAGTGTAAAATGATTCTTCAAAGAAGGGATTAAGCTGTGTACTATTGAAAAATGATAAAGTGATTGCCTAAACCTCAAGGAAGTTGAAAATTCATGAGAATAATTATCCCATGCATGCTCTGAAGTTGGAAGCTATGATATTTTCATTGAAGATTAAGAGGCATTATCTATATAGGGAGAAGTGTGAGATATATACTGATCATAAGAGTCTCAAATATATATTCATATAGAACAAGATTAATATGTTCCAGTGAAGATGGTTAGAGCTCATCACAGATTACAATTGATCGATCCACTGCCATCCTGGTAAGGCAAATAAAGTGTCAGATGCTCTATGTAGAAAGGATCTTGTATCATTATCAAGGATGAGAATTGAGAAGGATAAAATCTTCTCAGACCTTTAAAGGATGGAAATGGGACTCATTATGGAAGGATCATCATCAATATTTTATAAAATTATTTCTTAACCATCCCTCATGGAGAAAATAAAGGATGATCAATGAAATGATGTGGAAATTAATAAAAATGTGGAAACTTTCAAAAATGGGAAATCCATAGAGTTCCAAATAGACGAGAAAGGAGTCATTATATTTTGGTCATGATTATGTGTACTATCCAATCTAGAGATAAACAAATAGATTCTGAATGACGCATGTAGCTCAACCTCTTCTATTCACCCAGAGAGCACAAATACATATCAAGATCTACAAGAACACTATTGGTGGGACAATATGAAGAAGGAGAACACTGAATATACATCAAAGTGAATGTTATGTCAACAAGTGAAGGTTGAAAGGAAAAATTATAAAGGGATGTTACAACCATTACCCTTACCAACATGGAAGTGGGAAAACATCACCATGTACTTTTTCACTGGACTTCCAAAGATATATTGAAGAAAAGATGCTATATAGGTTGTGGTGGATCGTCTCACAAAGACAACTCACTTTATCACAATTCAAGAGGACTTATCAATGGATGAAAATTCATGGATATAAATCAAAGAAGTGGTAAGCATGCATAGACTACCAATATCGATTGTATCCAATTCAGAATCCAAATAGATCCATGTGAGGCATTTTCTGGTTAAAGGTGTAGAACACTAGTGTGTTGGGATGAAGTTGGCGAATGTAAGCTGCTAGGACCTAAAATGGTTGAAGAAATGGTGGAAAATGTGAAAACAATTTAGAATCACATTAAGGAATCCCAATGTTGAAAAAAGATATATGCATAAAATCATCAATGTGGCATTAAGTTTAAGGATGTGGACATGGAATTCCTCTGTATATCTTCATGGAAGATAATCATAATATTTGATAAGAAGGGAAAGCTAAGTCCCAGGAACATTGTACCCTTAGAGATCATTTATTATTTCAGTGCCATGCCCTATTGACTAGAACTTACACCTATCATGTCTCATGTACATGATCTATTACACCTATCCCTCTTGAGAATGTATATACCCGATCTTTCACATGTACTGAATTTAAAGGTGGTACTATTGGAGAATGATATCTATTATGAGGGGCAACCAGTGAAGATATTGGATCATAGAGATAATGTTCTATGCAACAAGACTACTCACATGGTCAATGTACTATGACAGAACAATAAGTGTGAATATGCAATATGGGAACTATAGGAGGGAATGAATGAGAAGTACCCTCACTTGTTTTCACCATAGTTTTTAAATTGAAAATTTGAGGGTGAAATTTCATGGGGGGAATGTAATGACCCTGAATTCTATCAAAGGAAAATCCATTATTATAATTATTTTATATATTATAATCACACATTAAGAACAACATACAAACATTTTAAATGAATAATTTATGAAATAATAGGCATTTCTAGAAGTTAAGGAGCCTATACTGATGAAATAATCACTTGACCATAGAAATAGTAATATGACCCTTATGAATAGTAAACTGACCAAATAAATAGTAAAATCACCCATGAAAGTATAAATACAAATTGGGTATCTCATAAATTAAAATATGATATATTTATATATTGGATTAAGCAAGTAAATGTTTTAAAAATTATAAATTAATTGTTAGTATTTTTGTAAGTCATAAATATTTAATTATAATTTAATGATTAATTTAATAATTTAAAATAAAAGTTATTTTAATAAAATTTATTCATAAATTAATATTTTATTTTATTATTATTATGATATAATTTAATGATACCTTAATTAAATTTTAAAAGTGTTATAAAATCAGTTATAATTTTAAAATCTGTATTTTTTAGTAAATGAGGATATTAATTAAAAATTAAATTTCTCATATTTAGAAAATTATTTATATAAAATGGATTTCATTTTTTAATTCTATAAAAAACAAATTCTTTGTGTGAATTTCAGGGATCTTTTTAAAATACTTAAATTTTTGGTGAATAGTGAAATATGGCAATTTAGGGTATAAGTAAATAAATGAAATTTTGAGTCATGATTGAGTCATGGATGATGTAAGTGGACACTGGTTTGAAATAACATGCTATATTTACTGTATATATTAACAAGAATCAAGACTATTTATATTCTTGATCCAAAATAAATAACTAATGATTAAAATAATAAACAAACACTCCTCTCCGCCACTATAAATACCACCCTAACCGCCACTTATCCACACACATTCAAAGATTTGATACTTGTCCAAATTCTATAAAATACTCTATTAAATCCCCTTCCCCCATGTACAAGAGCTCTTGTTATCATCAGAAGACCAAAACCTTGACCTTAAGGAGGTTCTCAAGGAGGAGAAATTCAAGAGGTAAATTCCTCTTTCATTTTCCTTAAATCTTATTTTCAATTTATTTTCTTTTCTTATTCTGTACTCACCTCAACTTATACAATTTAAATAATAACTCTATTATATTTAATATAATGTAATCTTATTATGTTAATGGAAAAATCCTTCATCAATACCCCTTCTCCTCTCATTTTTTCCCTAAAAATGAAATCATCACTCATGCTGTGTCAATTTACTAACCTCATGGATGATGCACTTTCATTTTCCTTTAATGACTTCAAGTATAGTCATTAAAACATTTTAATGTTTGAAATAATTTTTTAAAATTTATTTTATATCCAATTTTTTTCTATAACTAATATGTATACATAATACTAAATGATAAAACAAAACGAGTTTGTTGTGATAAAAAACAACCAAAATTAACGTAACAATTATCATTAACTATTTATATAATGATTAATCATCATACCATATAAAAAAATGATTTATAATATCATTTAACCTTATGTTTGTTTATTAATAACTTATAACTTCAATTCTGGAATTCTATTTCAATTTTACATGAACATCCATACTCTTATACAAGTGAACAGATCCTAAAAACTAAGAAAAGGAGCACTCCAAAATGATGAAATTGAACACTATAACTCATCAAAAATGAAATTAATGAAATTAATGAACTTAATAAAATTATAATAAATTAAATACAAGTATATTATATTTTTCATTAATTAATTAATTAATGTATTTTATTTGATTATCTAGGACATTAAGATAAAGTCCAAAAATGTTTCATACATAAGGTTAGAGATTCTACCCAAACCTCCATTTTTCATTCGGGTAATTATATATCTATTTTTACCAAAATGTAATGAATATTTATTTTTAAATAATTATTCTAAATTATATTTATAATTTAGAAAATAATATATCCAGATTATATTATCCATCTTTTATGGGGAAAGACATGTTTTAAAAAGGTTTCATTTTCAATTCTTTCTGATAAGCAAACCTGATTCAAGGGAAATTCCCAATTTCTTACCCATTTCCAAGTGAAATCCATAATATATTTTAATGAAACATTATTTATATAAAACCACTAATTTTATAATGAAAAATATCTTGTTTCATTTTTGGTTTTATGAAAACAAATATGCCTTTTTCTGCTTTAAATTATCTTTAATATTTTCCTTAAACCACACTAAAATATTTCATTTATAAAGTTTATTAAACACTAATTTTATATGTTTCCACTTCAATTGAACATAAATTATCATAATACATGCCTATTTTCCCTTATTAATGTCCATGTATGTTTTCAATCCATTATTTCTTAGATACATTTATGATATGATCATTTATTATTCCTTCTGACATGATTATGATACCCATTTCATTCCATGGGTAAACCTTATGTTAATTCTTTATGTGGAACACATATTCATGAAAATGATAATATGGGCGTTCCTAGATAGAGATCCAATGCATTGGGTATTTTTTAGTCTCACGATATATCATGTTGGGAGAGGGAGTGAACCTGATTCCTTTATGGGACTTTTTCCATCATATTATATAGTCTTGGAAGCTAGCCTTGACTCCTATTTATATCATGTTATTTGTTTTTGACACATTCCTGTGATGACCTGATTATATGTTCCCATGTTATATATGATATTATTCTTTATATTTTATCATGTTCCATGCCTTTTTTTTCATCATGTTATGCCTTCTAACCTATGTTCTATTTTTTATTCCTATGCTTATTTACTTGTCGGGATTTTTAGCTCATCCCTTTTGTTAATGTATTCCCTAGGTTATTCTTAGAATATGTATGAGCTCAATAAAAGTTATTATCTCATTATGAATATTAAGTAAAATATTTTTTTATATTTCATGATGTTTAATTATGTACCTCATCTCCATGACACAATACTTTACGATCATTGGATTGTAATTTGATGTTTAATTATGTTTAAAAGAATTTAATAATATCTGTGAGAGGATAGGGTCTCTATAAATAAGTATTCTTTGAGATAAATAAGAGAGGAATGACAACTATAGTTTTCACTATTTCAGATACTAGGATTGGATACCCAATATAATATTATGCCTCAAGTGTTGTTTCAAGATTTTTGTTGGTTTAGAGAGATCAGGTTATTGATTACGAGTCATGTATTTTGGGACCCCATGTAGAAAACTTACTGACACATGTCTTATAGTTGGAAGCTTTGGTCTATGCCCTGATTTTTTTGAAGAACTCACTTTTTATATATAGTTTTGTCTTTTAAAAAATACTATAAGAGTTTTTAAGATATGTTCTCTATATAAGATCTCAATCTGAGGTAGAAGCACTAGGTTGAGTAACTATAGGCATTTATATTTGTGATAGATTATTCTTTGGGGAAATGTAATGTAATTATACATGATCCTACAAGCAAAACACTATAGGTGAAAGATTTTTGAGATAATCCTTTATCGTAGGAATGAAATCATAAGAGATTGATAGATTAATGACTTATGGATTCATCAAAGGATAATGGTGTCATGATGTGAATGACTTTGGTTTCCACATATTCTTTTTTTGACCATCTGAAAGTGAATCAAGAGTCATAATATAAGTGTGTAGTGATTCAAGAACATTTGGAAGGGGATGATTTAGTTCTAGGGTGGTAATTAGATTACAATGAACTGATCTACTTCCATGGGTGGGTAGTTGTGCTAGATTCTTGAGGGAGGATCAGATGAGAGACTATCATGATTCAAAATGTGCATTGCATATTGGGTTAATGAAACTGTACTAGGATATCTTATGTTAGATTTTGTGTCCAAGTATGAAGGGATACACAACCTATTTTCTTTCATGATGCCTTACCTTCAATAGAGTAATGGCTGAGCATCAACATCGTGGTGTTTTTCTTCATCCACTTCTAGTGTCTATGTGGATATTCGATGATGTAATGGTGGAATTCATTATGGGTTACCCAAAAACCCAAGGAGTCATGATATATTTTGGGTGATTGTTAATTGATTAAAAAAATTAGCATACTTCTTGCTGATATAAAAGACTCACTCTGTAGATGAGTTTGGAAAGAATTATATCTAAGAGATTTTATGAATGCATTGAGTACCTTCCAATATCATATCAGATAGGAACACACATTTTATGTCACAGTTTTGAACGACATGAAGAAGAATTTAAAGAATCCTTTGAAGTTGAATACAACATATCATTCCCAAAAAAAAAATAGATTTTCAAACTGAAAAATTCATATCCTTGAGGTTATACTTCAGTCTTGTATCCTAGACTTCGTTGGATCATGGGACAAAAACCTTACCATTATAAAGTTTTCATAAAACAACAGTTTCATGGATTTTATCTAGATGAATAAATTTGATTCCCTCTATGGTAGTTCATTCCAATCACTTTTTTATTTGCATGAGACTAGTGAGGTAGCTATTTTTAGGCCAGGTGTGGAGAACGAGAACTCCGAGAGAGACAAATTGATCTGGAAGTAGATGGTTACCAATCAGGGTAGGTAGTGGACATATTCCAATTGGAGGAGAGAAACTTTGGAGTGAAATATTAGTGCCCAAGTTTTCTTATGGATGTTACTTTGATTCATGCATTATCAATTGAAAAATCATGAGAATCAATCATAGTAATTTTTTAGTCCATTTGATATCACTAAATTTATTAGATTAGTGTCTTACTGACTCGAACTTTCTCTATGTTATCAGAAAATGTGGGATGTGTTCCATGTTTCTTAGCTTCAGAGGTATGATTCTGATCCTACACATGTGATCAATTGTAAGTAAATTGAATTTGAAAAAGATGCAACTTTTTTGGAATGCCTGGTGTAGATTATAGACTATAATAAGATGGTTTTGTTAGGAAATATGGTTCCACTTTATAGATTCCTATGATAGCATGGATGGATCTAAGAGGGTATGTGGGAGAAGGAGTCTGAATCTTAGTCTTAATAGACTATGTTGTTCAATATATAATCCAGAAGACACTTCATGAGGATCATAATTCATTATAGGGGTATATTTTTAACTCCCTTAATATTTAGAAGTATCCCAAGGTTTGTTTCAATGTAGAATGAGGGAATTTAAATTGATTTTTTTAGTTGGAACCATATTCAATGATATGGAGAATATTTTATGCCATCGAGGGAATGGTTTTAGTGTGTTTAGGGAAATTTGGAGTAGTTTATGCAATATATATCCCTAGATATTTTGATATAACTGTAGTGTGAAACATTGGGCATGGAATGGAAGTTGGAAGATAGAGTCCTGTAGATTCTATAAATTTTTGGGTTACTATTCAATGTAGTAGAAATTGTGGCATAGTGTTCATGTGGGGGCTTAGAGGATATGGCACAATGATGATCACTAAATCGGGGTCCATTCACATAGTTTATAGGATCTCTCTATTGACCATATTATAGATTATAAACATGATTTTGACTATACAACACTGTGGAATGGAATACATTTGGACGCCTTAGTCCTTTCTATTCTGGGGACCTTTTCTATGTATCTTTATATATTTTCCATAACCAATATTTTTTTAGGAGTTACTATGAAAAGAGGATTCCCCTAAAACCCATTATTCTCTCCACTTTTCCTCTCAAACATTGGGATAATATATGTATTTTTAAAGAGTGCTTCCTACTCCTATGATCTTAGATTCATCTTCAAATATGGAGGACACACTCTTGGTGACTCTAAGTGAGTTTTCCATTTATTATACTTGGTTTTATTATATTATAATGCGGTGAATCACATATATAATACTTTTCACCATATCTAACATAAATTTTGATCTAGAATATATTTTTTTATGAATTGAGATTCGTTCTAATGATCCATGGCATGAAGGATTGATCCATTCTATGTAAGAATTTGGTTTGGGTGATGACACCATTTACAAATCACAATGTTGACATCGAAGAGACTGAGTTAGGAAGATGCTTACCTTATTAAGGCATTTTATATGATTATTTTCTTGATATTATGTTGTTTTCTTACGTTCTTATAAGAAATATTTGATGTTGATCACATGTGTGTGCTTGTGTATCCCATGAGTCCATGTTTGATGTTTCATCGCCCATGTATTTGTGTAGCTTGTGATATTCACGTTTGAGTGTGATCACATGTTTGTGTATATCACATATCATACTCATGTTTTTATGATTTTTTGTGCCTGTATGTGTCATTTATAATGTGTGTGGTGTATGTAATTTATAGGTTTTTCTTCTTATAGAGAATGAAAGGTAGATCAAAATTGATAGGTTAGCCCTTATAGAGAGAGTCTGTTGACCTATGATGATGACGATGATGAAATGGGACGTGGGGAAAGGGCATTAAAACCTTAAGGGTTGACCCAATGTAGTGTTAGGAAATGACGACTATGTTCTTTGACCTGAGGTAGATACACGTAATGGTTATCTTATGGACTGACCCATGATTGTGATGGGGATTGATGGCCTTGTGGTTCAATCCATGATCCATTATCCTAGTGGATGTTGAGAGTCATTATCCTTATATATACTAATAGATACAAATGACCTTGTGTTTATCCCAAGTTCATGACTTACGTTATGACTAATTTTCAAGCATGGAGTTGAAGTAGGTATAACTGGATGTTTGTGGTGGCTTGGTTAGAACATTAATTTTTAATACATGATTTTTTGTTTTTTTATTTTGAGTTTATTTATTCTTGTAGAATAAAGACTTATTCATGTGAACTCATGTGAAGTAAACATTGGTGGTGTCCTATTGGGTTTATACTCACACCCCGCACGGGCATCTTTATGGGAATATAGAATTCATGATCAGGGATACAGGAAAGGGAAAGACCCCAATGATAGGGAGCTAGGAGAAAAATCATGGTGTTTAGATGCATTACTGGGATAGACTCTAGAGTGAAACATTTGTGTTTTTATTTATTTACCTATCATGCTCA
Source organism: Viscum album (assembly GCA_963277665.1). Taxonomy (NCBI): domain Eukaryota; kingdom Viridiplantae; phylum Streptophyta; class Magnoliopsida; order Santalales; family Viscaceae; genus Viscum; species Viscum album. Next base: position 1,079,790,536 of record OY728134.1, on the reverse strand, counting down.
TAATCTTGTGTGTCCTGACACATTGGGTATTTAACATACACCTTATTTCTATATGATATATTGACATATGGCCTTGAAATTAATTTTAAGATGTCCAAATTTATGCATCATATTGTTATGAAACTATTTATTTTTATCCATGTAATGACGTATGTCCCAATTTCATCAATGTATTTAGTTCTTTTTTTATGATATTAGTAATATGGAAGATTTGAATATTTTTTATCTCTTCCATATTTTTCATGCTTTATTTATTTTATTATAAATGTTTTGTATGCTATCCCTTACTGATAATCTGAAATGCCCTTTTATTATGTTTTCCCACAAGACGAAGTGAATGGATATATAACACCCAAATATTTTTATGAAATATTTCCATTTAAATAATTTAATTTCTTTGGTAGCTTGTGTTTTATGAAACATCGAGTTTAAAAGAACCGAAATTTGCTATTAAAACATTATTACTTTAATATTACATTATAACATAGACATTGAGTTGGAGGGTATGAATAGGAATAACTATATTATGAAATATATTAATGATTAGGAAATAAACACTTATTTTTTGAAAAATATGTTTCCTTCAAAAGATGATTTTATTGCATTCTATGATAAAATTAATATATTTTTGACAATTCTATAAAATTTATTTGAAAAAATAAAATTAAATTTTGAATTTATAATGTAAAAATTATCTTAGTATTAATTTTTGGGAATTTTCTATAATTTTTTTAATTTCAATGAGTAGTGAAAAATACTGATTTACATTGAAAACTGTATATTCATTTAAAACATTTAAAAAATAAATATATAATCTTAACTAGTTTTAAATTTTCATTAATTCTTTTATATTTTAAATAATTTAGTTTTTGTATTTGAAATTAATTTTATACATTAATTTAGTAAAACACATTTTATACTTAAAAATGTCATTTTTCAGAAAAATTGTTTTTCATTGCGTTTTCTGATTTAATTTTAAATTAAATTCATAAAATTACATATTTTAAATTTTGAAAAATGGATTCTATATTTTTAATTATGAGTACCAAATTTATTAAATAGACCCCTTTTTTGTAAATATGAATAGAAATTGTGGTAAAATTTATCATCTCCATAAATGGTAAATTGGGTTAATCTAGATGAACAATATATGATACGACCATAAATTTTCATCAGAATTCTTATTGTACGAATTAAATTAGATCTGTAACACCTATTTTTTGAAATTGAGTTATTTAAGGGATACATTTCCATGAAAATGACTTCGGAATTATTTAAATCAAAGAGAGTGACAAAATGTAATACTATTATTTTGAATAATTATATTTTTTTAATAAGGGGTTAACCTAAATAAATACATAACTATAAATATTATTTAGAAATATAAAATATTTATATTAATCATGGTAATTTATTTAAAATTTTTAGGAATTAAATTATTACCCTTAAAGCATATAAAATACTAATTAAGTAATTATTAAATTAGTAGAAAAATAAAATAAATTATATTAAAAATAATAAAAGTTATATAAGTTGAGATATTTAAGGTGATCCATGAATTTTATAGATCACCATTGCAAGTTTAAGATATAATAAAATAGTTATTTAGAATTTTACTTATTTTCATGATGTTTTTAAATGTCAAAGTAGTGATTAATATCAAAATTGACAATAATGATATTTAATGGGATTAATATTTTATTAAATTATTTACAAAACATAGAGATATTTTAAAAATAAAACGTAATTATGATATGATCTAAAATTTCTTAAATTAGAAATTAATGGTCCCATTGGTAACATGGTGACCGACTTCCTCACCTCCATTAAATGCCGAGAAGGTGACATAATTTTCTTTCTTAGTGATAATTCTTTGCCTCTGGAGGGAGCTAAGCTGGCTAGAAATGATGTCCTTGGGCTTCATCACTTCAAGACACCTTAGTGATTTTTCATTTTTTCTCCTTATAATTTTGTATATTTGTGTATATTTTTATTTTTAATTAAATAAATAAATAAATAGATGATGATGATAGTCCAATTGACGCCACATATGTAAAATCTACATCCTTTTAATATTTATAAATTTGTTACTTTAGTTAAAATTAAAATATGTTAACTTATGGTTAATCATAATGATATGGTTTAAAATACACCCAAAAGATATCTAAATTTTATTGGTTGAAGTGGTTACAACATTATTTTATCTTTTCATTGAATCTATGGACATTTAATCGTATTCTAATATAAAATAAATAAATTATAATGTAATATTTTGAGAAATTCAAAAAACTCCCCTATCCTCTCTTATAAACACAACCCCACACAAATACTTCTCCTAAAAAATACCAAGACTTTATTCTTTCAAAATATCCAAAAAAATATTTCTTAATCACTCTCCCAACTTACAAGTTCTGTTGGTCTCACCAAACTACTAATTCCATATTCCTAAAGGGATCCTTCAAAGATGTGATATTCAATAGGTAGATTTCTTTAACAACCTCTCTTAATTTCATTTCTTCTTCTACATTCTCCTCACCTCATTTATCCATAAAATCATAAAAAATTAAATATAATTTATATACTATAATTTTATATTTATAATGTATTATTTTATATTGAGAACCTTTTCTCATCTCCTCTTATTCAAAAAATGGAAACCATTTTTCAAACTATGTTGATTAACCGTCTGTGTGGATAATGAGTTTTTGTTTTTCATTAGCACCTTCAAGTCTGGATAGAATAACATTATTATGGTTAAATCATATTATAATAAGTATTTTATTACTTATTACATTTTTTCAAACTAATATATAGACATAATATTAAATAAATAAAAACTAGGTTGTAGTGGATGAAAAAACTACCAAAATAAACTAAAATTTTATCATTAATATTTTTTCAAATGAATCATCACCATGTAAGAAAATAAAATGATATATGAAACCCTTTGTACTTATAAATATGTATTAATACCATTTAATTTCACTTTTTGAATAATATTCCCATTCTACAAGAACATCTATACTTATAAAAAAGTGAAACGACCATGAAACCATGAAACGAACATTTCCAGAACGATGAAATCGAACATTATAACTCATCAAAATGGCCATAAATGAACTTAATAAATTTATAATAAATATAATAAATGCGTTATAGGGTTTTAATTAAGAAAATAATCAATATAAGTTTTTTATCTAGGGCATTAAGTGAAAGTGATGAACTCATTCAAACATAAGGTAATGGATCTCTCCAAACCTCCATATTTCCTTTAGGTTACGCTTTCTGTCTATTTACCTCAATTTATAACTTTGTTATCCTTATATAATTCTCTTATATTATATGAATATGTACCAAAAATATGTATATTTCTCAATTAATATTTATTTTATTGGTAATTACCTGTTTTATAAGGTTACCATTTCAATTCCTCTCGATAAGCAAACCTGATTAAAGGAAACGTCTCTTTTTCTTACCCATTTTTAATTACACTCCCTAAACTATTTTAAGGCTCCAATATTATTATAAAATCCATAAATTTATCATGAAAAACTATTATTTTTCATTTATGGTTTTATGAAAATAATTATTCCTTTATCCACTTTAAAGAATCGTTATTCTTTTCTCTAAAACTGCACTTAAGTGGCACATTTCTAATATTACCTAACCACTCCTTTTCAGGTTTGAAATTCAGTTAGACATAATTATTCATGATATATTATTATTATTATTAATTTATGGGTGTCTATTAGTGATTTAAATCCATTTATTTAGGGACACCACTATTATACGCCCTTTGGTTATGACTTAAAAATGATTACAATAAAAATTTCCTTACATTAGTAAACATCATGTTTATTATTTATGTTTGATTCATTATGTGCAACACATATGCATGAACATGTTATGATGGGTGAACCCTTATAATGATATAATGTATTGGGTGATGGTTTAGTATCATGAGACGTTATGTATGTGATTTGGGAGTAAACCTAATCCATTATTGGACTCTATCCAGTATGTGAAATAGTCATGGCAGTTAGCCTTGACTCATGTCTATGCCTTGTTATGTGATGCTTCCATATTACTATGTTACAATGATCATATGATTCCATGTTCAATATGATATCATTTGATATGTTTATTCATGAGCCGTGAATTTTATATTATAATGTTATGCCTTATAACTCATGTGTTATCTTCATTCCCATGTTTATTCCCTTACTGGGATTTTTAGCTTATCCCTTTTGTCTATGTATTACCTAGGATATACTATGCAGTTATAGGATCTCAAAGGAATTTAATAACTCATTATGAAGATAAATAAAAATATGATTTTTTTATTTTCATGTTTTATAATTATGTACCTAATCTTCAAAATGCACATTAATTTTTTGATCTTTGGTCTGTATTTCAAAGATAATTATTCTAAAAATCATGTAATAATACGTGTAAAAGGATTGGGTCACTATAAGATTTATTAATGATATTAAGGATATTACTAGAATAAATAATAAAGTTCTCACAATAATTTTTAGTTTTATTTCATGTTGTTAGATATAATATGAGAATCATACATGTATCAAGTCTTCTGAGACTATTACACTATTTGATCCTTCAGGATGCGATTTCTTGTATTTTGTTCCAATATAGTGAAATAACCACTAGCTTTAGGTCACTAGAGTCAGAGTGTTACAATTAACTCCTTATCTTATCCTTTATTTAGAATTCAAGGAATATGAATTTTTAATGATCATTTCTATACTAAATACCTTTCTCAGTTCACTATTAGTGTGAAGACATCATCAAAATTGATCCCAATATGCCTATTTAGGCATATTACACATGGTTAAAACTTGAGTTACAAGTTTTGAATCCATGTACAACTCAAATCAACATATAATAGTCAAACATTTTAAAATTATATTAAAATAAACACTTCCATGAAAAACATACCAAGTAAACACATAATTAATACTAAATTAATTAATTCAAACCAAAATTTCTCTCAAATCAATTTTTATACAGGTCAAGAAATTCATTATGAAACTAAATAACTTTTTAATTAAGAAGAAAACAAAAAGAATACTTAAAAATCTAAAATAAACTTCATCTCATAAAAAATAATTAAACTTATTCAAAAATTCTAGTTTAAAACAATTCATTAAAAAAGATTACTTTTTTAAAATGTACAAAACTAAAAATATAGGTATATTATTGAACATTTAGATATGTGTGTGTGTCTATATATATATATAAATAGAAATATATAAAGAAAATTATGCGATGAAAAATAAAAAAATAGGGTAATCATGAAAAAGGACAAGAACAACCATAAAATTCCCAAAAATCCCATGAATAAACAGATTTACAAGTGATTATAGGAAGAATAACAAAAAATAAAGAAAACACCCTGAATAATCAGTTGAGAAAACTTTAGAAACTAGATTTGTATAGTATAAATTTGGTTTTGAGGGTTGATAAATTCAAAATTTTCAACAAACGTGAAAACAAAGGATTGGTTCCATGAGTGCTTGAATGGTGAGGAGTTCCAATGTGATTCTAAAGTTTCTCTTAAAAAGAAGGAAAGGGTTCTATCTACGTTAACCAAGAAGTACTAGTAAAAGTGAGCTGTAACAGTGCTAAAGGATCCACATTGATAATGAAAGCTTTTATCAGCACTTTCAAAGAACTGATAAAGTCATAAATTTATCAGTGTTAAGAAAACTCTTATAAAAGAACCTTTATTAGTGCTAAAAATTTAAGCACTCATAAAGAAGGCTTTTATTAATGCTAATATTAGTATAGATATAGAAGAACTTCCTCCGCACTATAATTACCAACGATAAATACCTAATTCATAAGAAACTTAATCAATATGTACGATAATTCCATACATAATGTTTTTCACTTTAATAAAAAAATGAATAAGTATATAAATTGCAAAATATTTTAAATTTTTTAAAAATATTAAATATTTAAATTATAAAATATTGAAAATGAAAAAATAATAATGATTATTTAAATTACAAAAAAAAAATAAAAAAATTAAAAAAAAAATAATATTTATAAAATACATTTAAATAAAAAATATTTATAAAAAATTACAAATTTAAAAAGAATGTATAGTCATTGTATAAAGATTTAAATACAAAAAATTTAAATTAAAAATTAATAAATTTTAATTGTGTAAATTAAAAACAATTAAATATTATTAAAAATGTATAAATAAAAATGTATAAATAAAAATGTATAAATAAAAATGTATAAATAAATATTAGACAATAATAAATTAAAAAATACGAAAACAAAAAAATAATATTAAATAAATAAATATTTAAGTTGAATGAAAATGAAAAAATTAAAACAATAATAAATAAAATGTATAAATAATATTAATTATAAAAAATAAAAAATAAAATACAATATTAGTAAATAATAAAATAAAAATGAATATATATTGAAAATTACATTTAAATACAAAATATGTATAATAAATTACCAATTAGAAATGAAGAAATAATAATTTTATTAATATTTAAAGATAAATTTAAAAAAATATATAAATATTTTAAATGAATAAATATTTTAAATGAATAAATATTAACTATATAAATTAAAAAACATATTAAAAAAATTAATTATTAATAAATAAAAATGTGTAAATAAATATATAAAAAATGAATAAATTTTTGAAATGAATAAATAATACTAAATGAATAAATATTTAAAATTAATACAATTTAATAAACCGAAATAAATTAATTACAAAAATAATTAGAAAATGAAAATATATTAAAATTACACTTAAATAAAAAATATTTTTAATTAATAAATAATTATATAAATTTATGAAATATTATTTATATATATAATATTAGTAATAATTATATTTATATATTTTTATTAATATTTAAAAACATTAATTAATTAAATAAATGAATAAATATTTAATATTATAAAAATGAATTCATATATTATTAGTCATATTTTAAAAGACTATTATTATTTATATTTTTGAATAAATATTATATAGTAAATAAAATTTTATATATAGATTTATAATTATAATAACTGTATTATATTTTAATATTATTGATTTTCAATACATTTTATGAATTAAAATATACATATAAAAATTTCTATGAATTGTATTTAAAATATAATATCTTCATTATTTTTTATTTTTTAATTATAAAAATACATATACATGTATATATATATTATAAAAATGCAGACACCCACCCACACACACACACACATATATCTATGTAAAATTACTATAATTACATTTTCATACCATTAATTATTGGTGTTATAAATGATGATATGTATGTATATATTAAAAATATTAATAATATATTTGAATATAATTTTTTTTATATTTAATTTTTTATAATTAAAGATCAATTTTCAATTCATTTAATTAAATGAAACTTATTATTTTCATTGAATTATAAATTTATATTGATAATTTTATATATTCTAAGTATTATTTTTAGATATATATAATATATAGATACATTAATAAATTGACACAAATGCATGTTATTGTTAGTACGTATACGGATATATAAATATATTTATATATATACATACATAAATACTATAATGAGATAAGTGAAATTTAAAAACCAAATGGATTTTCCTATTATATAATGATATATTTATATACGCACACTAACATACACATACACACATATAGACATATATCCATACACACACACACACACACACACACATAAACACACACACACACACAGAGAAAAATACATGCACATACATAGGCATAGATACTCATACATACATAGACATACACATAAAACACATACATAAACATACAAATACATATATTGTTACCTATCACACACAGACACACATATGCACATATACATAAACATACATAAACATACATAAACATACATAAACATATATAAACATACATAAACATACATAAACATACATAAACATACAGACACACACACACAACACACACATACATACACATACATACGTACATATACACATACACAAAGATACACATACACATACACATAAACACATACATACATATACACACACACATACACATATATACACATATATACTATTTAGGATGTTCTATCACGTCTGTATATCTCGATTCGGTGTAGACCTTCTTTTCAAATGTTGGAGTTGGTGCTCGGGAACCAACTAATTGGAATTTTTGATTATCTGTATGTTAAAATACTTGAACAATAAAGAATATCATAACACATGTCAGGTGTTCTTATGCATAAAAATAATGTGAAAATGCCTGTATATTATCTTTCACATATAAAGGTCATAGTAGTTACCCTCTATGATGAGAACTTTGAAGTTCTATAATGATATTCCTAAATAAATGTTTAATGGAAGGATGACATATATCTAATAAGGCACCACTAATGTCTATATGTTAGGAATTGGAGGCTTATAAAACATTGATAATTTTTATCATAAAGTTCACACTTGGTAGTATCCAAGAGTGGAGGCTATGAGAATAGATATGCCAATAGGAATCACAGAAGTTCTATGGGTAATTGGATATTCATATTTAAAGACATTTTTACTGGTTATTATACTTGATATTATTATTAATGTATATCATAAATTATGTACAAAGATTTTTTGATGAAAACTGTGACGATATATGCTCGCGATAAGGTAGGATATATTGGGTGTGTCATAAGTGATATAACATTAATGTACTAGTCAAGAAAGGATTTATCCCTACCATATTAACAAAGGATGATATATTTAGACCATTTATTAAAATGGAACTATTTGATTAATTATATGGATATTGTATTTTGTCGACAAATTCATTTTAGGAAGTCAAAGAAAGATGTATCAAGTATTCGTGTTGATGAAACAAGAAACCCGAGATACTTGATAAGTTATAAAGACGAATAGATTATATTTAATAATGAGTGTTTGAAGGAGGTTAGTACTGTTATGATACCAATATACTTCTCCATGATTTCCTTTTTTTTTGTTGTGAGATGCTGATCTTGGATTGTAGGATAGTTCAAAAAATGCCTATGACAATGACACTTAGAGGGTCACAAAAAAAATTAATTCTTGAACCAGAGTTAAATTAATTTTGAATTTAATTTGAGAATAATAATTATTCTCATTCTTTGGGTAATAATAATTATATGGGTTCTATTTTTCGCATATATTCAATCACCTGTTTTTTTTGAATGAATAGATATGTGAGTTGCATATTTCATAAATTTTTATTTACTATTTGGTGATTATAATATTTATTTATTTATTAATTTAAAGAATGAATCATACAATGATATTTATTTATTTAAATAAATAGTTTTTATTTTGCATTTTATAATTTTCAATGAGGATTGATGGGATGAGTTAAGGGTATTAAAGAAATGATATATATTTTATTTAATATCATTTAAATAAATACCACCTTATTTATTTAAGAAATGATTATTAAAATATCTATGAGTTAAGAAACAATTAATAAAACAATAATATTATTAATAATGTTATTTTTATTAAATTTGAGGATTACTTATAAATAATAGATTGGTTATGAGACTTTGTGAAATAACTTATTTTTTGAAAAAAGTATATAACTCAATTTATGTTATTTCTAGAATTAAGGATATTTTGTGCAAAACATTATCCCTAGAGAATTTCCTCAAGGCTAGAGTGAAATTTCATAAGAACACTCTCAATAATAGAGATAATAAATCTTCATAAAACTTCTCTAAAAGGAGATAATAATATATAATCCTTCAAAACCATATGATATTTCTATTATAATCAGTAGAAAAAGATCCAAGTGATTTGGTTCTTCTCTGATAACACATCAAGTTCCAATGATTCAATTATAAGGATCACAAAGAATGTGTGGAAACATCTCAAATGACATACCAAAAATTTAGTAAAAATAATAATAAGATTAATATCTTGTTTAACACACAACACAAAGCTTTAATCAAATTGAGAAATATTATTAAAAAGTTATTATTTTAAATGTGTTCGTTATAACATAATCATTGAGTTTGTTGGTATAAATATGAGTAAAAAAATTATTAATATTATTTTACACACACACACACACAATTTTCTTACTCAATACAAATGTATTGATTAATTTTTAAGAAGTACGCACTCACTTTTTAGTAAATTCAATTTCAACTTCAAAATGCATTTTATACAAAAATGATTTTTATTACATTTTATGCATGAAAATTATAATTAATTTCTACCACCATTATAAATTTTATTTTATAAAATAACCATCATTTTTGAAATCATATTTTAAAAATTTTATTATAGCGATGTTTTGATTATTTTTGGAAAACACTAATTTTTTTCGATAAACAGTGTAAAATATTAATTTTTTTAGTGAAAACTGCCTTTTTGTTTAAATCATTTACAAATTTATATTTTTGTTTTAATTTTTTAAAAGTAAAATTAGTTTATTAAAATTAATAATAATCCAATTAAAATCATTTTAATTAATTTAATGTTGTATTTTTGTATAAAAACATTATATACTTTAGAAAATATTTTTTCTAGAAAACAACATTTCGTCACATTTTGTGGGATTAATTTGAAATTTTTTTATATTACATATGTGAATGGAATATAAAAATATGGATTTAATATTTTTATTTAAGAGGATAATTTTTTTTAAATATGTCCCTTTTATTTTTGGAAATTATGAATTGTAACCTTAGTAAATATTTGTCACCTCAGCAATAGTAAAATAGGTAAAATAGGGGTAATACTTTGGGATAAGGCTTAAAAGTCTCCCCAAAAATTTAATTTATCCTATTAGATGGATTTAATTTGTCCATTTTCATCCATGTATCAAATATATGTGCACTTGGTGGTAATTTTCTTTGATTATGACATTTATATTATTTTAATAAAATAAATAAATAAAATATTTCTCTTTCGTGACTTTGATATCTCTAAAATTTTACATGAGGGTAAAAAGAGAATATGTTCATTTATAAAATTTTATTTTAAATTTGAATTATTTTTTTGTCATTTTAATTTATTTTAAATTTTTAGTGATTGAATAATTACTTTAAATGCTTATATAATATCCACACAATATTTATTCAATTAATAAAAACATAAAATAAAGAAATTTTAAAATATTAAAATAGAACTATTTGGATGAATTACTATGTACCAAAAATTTCATAGATAATTATATCATAGTACATATGTTAGAATGTTTTATATTTTAATTTCTTTTCTATTATGTTGTTTTCAAAATCAAATAAATTGAATAGTTCTAACAATTGACATTATTAATATTTTAGAATATTGCTTTTATTATATGATTTAAAATTAATAAATATCCTATATTAAGATAGGTAAGTGGGACATGGTTGAAAAAATCATCCATTTCCTATTAATTGGCTACGTGTTCTTTTATAAAAATATTCCTGACCATTAAAAAGTAGAAAAGATTAATATTACGGTAATTGTTAAAAGGCTTAACATTGGGATAAAAATAAGAGAAAATGATAAAAATATCACATAAACTATTATAATTTTTTTAGATGAGTATATTTTGACATATAATCCTCATATATTCTAAATATTTCAATTTGGTTTCATTTTATAATAAAAATTGATTTATATTTGTTTAATACGTTAAGTAATTCAAAGAGTGCCCCTCCCCTCACCTATAAAAAGAAACAACTTCTCCTCTCCTCCTCACAACTCTTGAGAATTATATATCTTACGAAACATACCATAATAAATTACCATATTAATTCAACACATTAAATACCTTATGTTCTTCCAAAAAGAGCATCCTTTCAAGGATTAATGTGAAATCCAATGAATGCTTCTCAATGAAAAGGTATAACTCTTAACCAAGCATTTTCAATTTTATTTCTTATTATTCCTACTCAACATCTATAGTATCAATTCTGAAATAATGAATTTAGTATATTAAATATATTGAATTATTATTATGATGATGTAAAAATAATTATCCACCTTTTTACTAGCCATTTGAAAACAATAACGTTGCTTGTCCATACATGTGGACTACCACCTCCCTGAAGTGATATGATTTATTTTATACTTCCAATTTAAATGAATGGTAATAAGGATAAATATAAGGAATATATATTATAGATATGATATAATAATGAATATATATATATGTGAATTATTATTTACCTTTCTTTCATTCCATCTGTTGAAAAGTGAAAGCAACATTTATGTGTACTTTCGACCTACCATCTCCATGAATGGTGTAATTCATTTTTCATATATATTTTCTAGATGATTCTAAATATTTATATAATGAATATATATGATATTTATATCAGGTTTAACATTTTTTAGATAATTTAACCATTATGAATGTATATGGACTTGAACTGTCGAACTGAAATTCTCATGAAGAACAAAACAATTAACAACCAAAAATGATGATTTTAATAAGGAATTATTATTAAATGGTTGTGAAAATATTATAAGTGGATAACATATGACATTATACGTATTTTAATGATTATATTATAAAATTATAACTAATTTAAATTTACTATATAGTAGATTAAATCACTTTTTAATCTGTTCAAACTCGAGTTAAGGGTTAATCATCTTGATTTATCTTCTTTGGGACATATATTGTGTTATACACATATATTAAATTGTGATGTGTATATACAGAAAATTTTACATGTTATATCATGAATATACATTTTTAATTATATTTAATTTTTCAATTGATGTTATTCTTTAATGGATTTTATGATTCAAAAATTTGCTAAACGGTAAGGGTTTTATATTAAAATCTCATTATTTACTGAGATTGTTTTTGATTAAGTTTCTAATGATGGTATTTCATGATCTACCTCTCAAGAGTCTCATGTATTTTCTTATCCTATGGTTATTTATAGATATTACAAGATATCCTTTCTATTTCCTCTCTTTAAAAACTTTATAGAATGAAATGATGTTTTGAAAGAAAATCGACTTTATTTCTATCTTCGGTAAAAAAGCATTTTCTTCCATGTCCATGTTTTATATTAAATGTTTTAAATAATGTTTTACTATTATTATATGATTTTTTAAATACATTTATAACCATTTTTTAGTTTTAATGAAATTTTTTCAAAGGAATATGTTGTCTTTTTATGAATAAAATATTTTTGACTTTTTACTAAAAATGTGGAAGGAATCCTTGATTTAACATAATTGGAATGTATAAAATTTTACAATAACTTGACCAGTCAATGATTTGAAGATTAATTTAAATTTTTACAAAATTATTTTCAAATAAACTATTTTTCTTAAAATTTTGTAAATTTTATGATTTTAATATGTGATTTAAAAATGAAAAGGGTATTTTCCTCTAGAAATATTCGAGTTATATTTTAAAGGAATTTTTTTATCTTAGATGAAATCTTTTGATGTTACTTAATATTTTCTAGGAAATGATCCAATAATACCCTAATAATTCATTCTTTAGATGGTTTATGATTATGATGGAAATATTTCTACGAAATATTTTTATTCTCCATGGGTTTTGCTATGATGAAATGTCAAATATACTTATGAAAATCTTTTATTTTCCATGGATATGATATATGATGAATTATTTATGATTTTTTGGAACACATATGAATGTATTATTATTACATGATAGGTGGTCCTAGAAATATATTTCCCTCTAATGTGTTGGGTAAAAATGGATATCTCATGAGATAATTAGGACTAGAATGGGGGTAGACCCACTTTAGTAAGGGACTCTGTCCACAATGATAGTTCTAGGAGAAAACCACGACCAATGATATGATGGAATGGGGAGTAAACCTAGTCCACTATGATAGTCTTGGTAGTGATACCTGACGAAGGAAATGATTTTTTATGATTATGTGTATTCAATAGACCTATGTATTACCGAAATGTTATGATTTCATAGATCATGTTATTTGATTACTTTATGATTCATGTCTTATAAAATTACAATATTTATTAATTGACTCAATATTATGACCTTTGATCTACATGGTATACTTTTCAAATAATATGATCATGTTCTCATACTCTTATGATCAATTTATGTTCAAGTGATCATTATTATCTCCCTTGTTTACCCTTAATGAGCACTTGAGCACACCATTTAATATGTTTTCCTTTCCCCAGGATATGAAGAATATTTTTATGTATGATATTAATAAGATGTGTGTTTTTTGTAATGAACTAATCAGGAGATGATGTAGATATTTTATGATCCAATTTTTTATTTATCTATGTTTCCAAATGCACTAGAACTATACAATTCTGGAATTGGTCGTAATTTTATGAATTGATTATTCATATGTTAAGATGAAATATATTTATATATAAATGGTATTAATTTTAATATGTCATACCATGATTTACCCCCTTTCAGAGCATTTAACCTTTTGGACCTAACAAGATAGAAGATAGAGAAACCAAATCCACTATGTGAAGATGGGGAAATCCGATCCAATATGGGAATATGGATAAAACCGATCTTATACAAGGAAAGGAATATGACTAGGGATGGTGTTGTGTAACACCTAGCTGGTGTAGTCCCCATGAAGTTCCCTAAGAAGTTCAAGTTACATTTATTGACTTATTGGGAATGATATTATATGTTTATGTGTTTTCCAAAATTTCATGTCTTACTCCTATTATATTCTTATGATCTTATTTCCATTATGATTAATGCCTTATGAAATGCCAATATTTATGTTATGATTCAAGTTTATGATCTTTGATATGCAAGGTATGATCTTATAATGTCATGATCATGTTATCATACACTTACTATCTTTTTTGTGCTTACATATCTCCCTTTTTAACCCTTATTGAAGATCTGATATCACCCATTTTTTTGATTCCCTCCCTTGGATATGAAGATATGTATTAAGTATGGTGTGTCTAATAAGTGTTATATTCATAAATAACCTAGTAATAGATAATTTATCTCACTCATGTATCAACATTTATGTTTCCACATTTTAAAAGGAACTGAACTAATATAGTCATTGGGCATCTATTTTTGTAATGTTTTAAGTATTCCGCAAAAAGGATGTAATGTGTATATAAGTTAACAATGAGTTCATATATGTATTATATTTGATTTGAACCAACACATTTTATTTCCAATTTTGAACTTATTCATCCTTGTTGGCGAGGAAACCATGGATAGTGTACACTAGATCTAGCCCCTTCGTAATGAGTTTCAACTTTCATGGAGGGGGTTTGATAAAGTATGGAACCTCCTATTACTTGGATAAAACTAGTGAAACATCCTCTTTATAACCCAATATTTTCTTAATGAGGGATGCATTAATTGAATACTCAAATGGAATGATAGAATGTGTGTTTACTTAAATATAATTTAAACACACATAATGAAAATCAAAATTATCCCTTTTAAGGTAATAAGCTTATGTATTGTTTTATTCTACTAAGTTTATTTGGATATCCTCTTTGATTTCCTATAATGCATATGGAATATGTACTAGATGCTCCATGTGTTCTTCAACATGTGTATATAATTATTCTTCGTCTTCTTCCAAGGGAAAAACGGATTGGATGAAGCTGCAAATTAAAAAATTAATAGAGTAATAGTCATTTCAATTTGAAAAAAGTAGATGAGTTCGTGTTTAAGATAATATCATCTCCCAATATTAGGTTATATTTAACCTCTTCTATAGTGGTAAGTGATTCTTGGAGTTTGATTTCATTATATAAGGGTAGGTATCCAAATAGTTCTATCTTTTCTTCGAACTACATAACTTGGGTGGCTTATTATTCTTCCAAATCTAGATATATATGCAATGGTGTGGGACATTATACTTTTTAATATACCTAGTTATCATATTTTAATTTATAATAATTCTAGAAATTATCTATATCTTGTGATATCCCACACATTTCTCTTTTAAAAAGTCATCCTTATTATGATTGCACTCCATCTATTCATGGTTGGGTTTAATCTAGACATTGATATGATTGGGTAGTGGATATTCCTCAAGAATTACCTCAACCTCTTGGAACACTTCATCAAAATTGGGAAGATACAATGACACTTCCATCACGGCCTTTAGTCTTGGGTAATAAGTTTGGACATCATTGACCTAGTCCATCAATTTATGAAGCAACATATATGTCTCTTAGTCTTTTGAAATACTCTTGAACATGTCTAGGAGATAATCATCCCTTTGTTGGAGTGTCTCCTCATCATTGTGAACCAATTTCTCTTGGTCCCGCACCTGGGATTAATTTTTTTCTGCATAATATAATTCATTAAAAAACATCATGGAAAAGAATTTTATTTTATATTTTTGTTAGAAAGTAATTAAAAACTATTTATAAAGTGAAAAAATAAAATAAAAGACTGCTTAGATCCCTAGATATGATTCCAAGTATTGATGTGCCTATTATACGGTTGTATAAAAGCTACTATGTATTATTCATAGTAAAAAATAATAGATAAATAATGTCATGTCACTTAAGGAGTTTCATAGTTATTCACCCACTAATTTGAATTCACCTAAACTATATCTTTTTATTGTTTTTTTATTTATTGAAAATAATGCAAACAATTATAAAAGAGAATGAAAACCTAAAATATAATTTAATTTAAATGAATGTGTTTAAAATGAAGGTTCTTGGTCATAGGGGTCAGTTTCTTTCGTTCCTTAATCTTTTATATTTTTTTTTGAAATTTAGTTTGATAGTTCAATTATAAAATATCATGCCTAAACTACTATCATTTTTTTGTGAAATCATGAATTCCTAGGAATATTATTTGGAAAATAAAACTCCAAATCCTCCTATAATAAATGTTTTAGAATAACCTTAATTGATAGTATGATATATTCTTGGACCTGGCTCAATTATATGCCATTTCATCCAATGAAGAACTCAACTCCATCATTTGAATGAATCTCATTTAATTAAAGGGATCTCATTTAATTGAAGGGAGGAAAAATTATAAATAAAATTATAGAAGTGCACTTAAGATTCATGTCATGATGGACGATATCCAAACCTATACCATTAACCATTATTCACCACAAGCAAGATCATAAAATTTATTAATTTGAAGTGTAGAATTTATGAAACACTGAGATACTTAACCAAGGATAAGGCTTAGGTTAGTAACACATTATTGTGTGTAAGAGCTCATAAAAGAATAATAAGAATGATAGAGATAGATAGATAGAAAAAAAATTCTAAATAATGGAACACTTATATTAAATAATAATTCATAACTTACATAGAAAATATAAAACTAATCTAGCTATAGAAAAATATAGTAGCAATCGTTCTAGTCCAGTCGATCTCATCCTTCTTCTTGTTGTTTATTGTTTTATTTCTTCCCCTATCACCCCATGGTATTACCTTTTTAAATATTTAAAATACATATTCAAACCTTAGAGTCTATCTAACCCTTGATTGGGTTTAGTTATTCATTAAAGTTTTTGTGAACATATACTTCCATATACTTCTATTCAATAGAGAAATAATAGAATATTTTCTTCCCAAAATTACCATATCATCAGTTTCAAGTTAATATCATTTACAACTCCCCTTATCCTATTTTATTTTGAATATAAATTCCCTACCCCTGTGGATTTTTCATTTTCTTGTAACCATTTTTATGTCAAAAAGTTCACGTTGCTGATCTTGCTCAAATCTAGTTCACTTATATACCTCTCTTCATTGTCATTTTCCCATGTAGTATTTAGATGTATCTATTGTTCTATGTATCTAATTTTCTTAAAATATATTTTTACATTGCTGATATCATAAATGTAAAAATTTATATACATAAAAGTTATCCCCAAGGGTGAATAAATTAGTATAAAAATATTTTTTCATTAGATCATGTGGTGCAGTTCTAGTGATAACGACATGAGGTTTCTTCTCCTTCCACCCGACCATTACAGTGGATGGATAATACACCTATTCACCATGAAAGGTTTTTTCCTCTTCGAAATGAGCTTCACTGAAGTCACCCAAGGTCTTTAAAGTGATCCAAAGTGATCTTGAGCCTTGGTAGTGGTCATTTAATAGAGATTGAGATTCCTAAAATTCTTACGAAAAATAATGCAATTATTTCACAATATTTTTATGACATAGATGTATTTAAATAAATCCACATATAATTATTTTAAACATAAATCATTTTTTATCCTTAATAAATCAATTAAACATATTCAGGGAAAGTAAATTCTTCTTAAAAATGAATGAATTTTTTATTATCGTCCAATAGGTTATTGTCAAATATGTTTTCTCCTATGGGATTTCTCAGTTATGAAAGTATGATTAATCCCTAAAAAATATTTTTTTTGGGAAAAATATATTTTTATTATTTTAATAAATATGATAAAATTTAAATTTTTTGAAAGGATTTAAAGAAATATAATTTTTAATACAAATTTTCATATGAAATTATATTTTTATTCTTAAGTATAAAAACATATAATTTAGAACACAACATAATTAGACTCATATAGATGGATTATTGATTTTAAAATTTTTGAAGGAAACATAAATAACTCATCTAATAGTTTTAAAGTAATCATAAAACATCCACTATGATTATAAGTTATTTTTAGTCCAGTTAAATGCAATGTTTATTATGTTCAATCTAATAATGAAATTAAAATTCAATTAAAATGATAATTTTTTCCAAAAAAAGTGTTTTGTAGACAGAAAAGGAAATTATGTTATCCAATTTAATTACTGGAAAAATTAAAAATATTAACCTCCTAAAGGTATCATACAAACTCTAAATTTTAGAAAATTTTTCAGAAAGAGAGTATGAAAATCTATGCTTACAAAATTGTCAATTTTGAAAACTTTTTGGGGTAATTGTTTTCATTATTAGTAAAATAGAGTTTATCACAATTAATGCCCCTCCATTACACTTAAAAACTCAACATTTGATCCAAAGTTGAACTTTTAATATGTGAAAAATTTAAAAATAGTTATAGTTGAAAAAAAATTCAATTTAGTATAGAAAAAGAATGTTCAAAGGGTACTAATAAAGATCACAAATCATATTATCCACCAACATTGTTAACAAGAAAATTATAGAGGATGAAAAAATATCTATAGTTAATTAATATAGTTAAATTATAGTATAAATAAATTTTTCAAGGAAATTAAATGTTTTCATGTTAAGGAATACAAATATATTCAATGATACATTGAAAAACCCTGAAATATAATTAAATTTATCATAAAAATTTATAAAACTATTAAAGTGGATAAATAATTATTTTAATCAATTATGCATGTAGAAGGTACTTCAAAACAATTGTTTAGACAATAAAAATTATGGAAATAGTAGAAAAATTAGTTATTAGTGCATAAAAGAGAAAAATATATTATAAAATAGATAATTACTCCCCTGATAGTGAATCTATATTATACTGAATTCACCCAAATATAGATTCTATATTTTATAATTGAGAAAATCCACAATCTCCCAATTCCATATTGAATAAAAATTTTAGGGAGGAATATAATTAAAGTGACATATATTCTAAAAACTAAAAGATATCACAAATAAATAAGTCAGTTTAAAAGGAATATTTTCAATTTCAGCATTAATGATTCATAAATAAGAACACACCAGTATGTTTTACACCTATTCTAAACATAAAAACAAATCAAAACACAAATAAAGACCATAGTTTTAATGCCACGATCTATGAAGTTTATATACATTAAATAAACTCAGAGAATATTAAGGTTTTTGTGAAATAGATAGTATCCAATGCATCTGGATACACCTAAATAGTTTTTATCTCTTTTTTACATTATCATTTAATGAAATACTCTCCACCCAAAATAAATAAAAAAATCTGTTAACTAAAAATCTATTAATAGTGAGAGGGACAAACCATTTGGATTTGATTTTTCTAGAAAGTAATTGATTTCTAAAATTGAATAGTAGAGCCTTTTGACCAAACTTCAAATCTCTATTTTGGATGAATTTCCTTTCAATATATAATTTTTCATCAAAATTTATGATTTTTCGAAATATTTTCTAATAAAAGCATCTAGAACACTCAAATCAATCAGTCTTGTTTCTCTTAATTTTTGGAAATTAGAGTTTAACTCTTTAATATAATAAAAGGATTATGTTTCCAATCCAAATGCATGTTACATGATTTTCTAAAAAGAAGTGTATAAAGGGAACTTTCTATAGTAGTATAAAAATCTGAATCATAGGCCCATAAAGAATTTTGTAATTTCAATCAAAAATAATTATTAAGGTTAGAATTATTTTTTTCAATAATATTATTACACACTCTATTAGAAATTTTATATTTTCAACTTGACTATGGATGATAGGTTATTATAGTTTTATTTACACATTAATATTTATCCATTAATGTTTTGACTTTAAATTCTATAAAATGGGTTCTACTACCAGTGATGAAATTCACAGGCACTCCAAATCTTAAGAAAATGATTGATGGATTTGAAAACATTATTTTCATTGTTTTTTGGATATGCCACTTATTCCACCCACATAGATTCACAGTCAATTGAAACTATGTTGTGCTAATTCCAATGAGAATTTGGAAATGTTACCACAAAGTCTAAACCCCAAACCTAAAAAATCACAACTTCCAAAAATCCTTTCTGATGAATCTATTCACTTATTTATACATTTTAAATCCTTTGAAATTTATCATATCATAACATCATTGAATAATACATGCTGGTAGAAAATATCAAATTACACTTTTTGGGATTTTGAATCTCTCACTTGGTGTCCTACCCATGGTGAATAGTGAATATTATCTATAATGGGAGGCATATCTTCCTGAGGGAAACAAATTTTTAGAGTACCATCAATACAACTTATGAAAATAAAAATGTAATTCCAAAAAATAATAAGTTATGTTAACAAATAAATTTCCTTTTTTGATTCCATGAGTGATTGTTAAGAATGAATCCTAAAACAAATAAATTCACAAGATATTTATACCAAGGAGTCTATTTCGTTGGCCAAATAATAAATTTTTCATTGGGAAATGAGGAATAAATCTCTCTTAGATCCCTGATTTCGATATTAGACAACCTAGATATTTGTTTAACAATAAAATTACCATACCCTTTCATATCTTTGATTTATATGTCAATATCTCAAAATTATAGGATATATCTAGTGATGCTAAGTTTAGACTCTTCATTGGGAAATAATTATTTCAGGGATAAATAGTCATAAAATAAAATGAATTTATATCGAATCCAATATTGTCTAAATTATCTAGAAAAAACAAAACTTCTAGAAAATTAATCTTAGTCAAGGTGAAATTACATTTGGAATCATCACATAACCAAGAAGAATAATAAACCACTTGCAATCTATTCTCTTTTCTCTAACCCAAAACTTTCCAAATACTTAGGTCTCTTGAGTGTCACATAATCCCAAAAGGTAATTTCCAATCAGAGTAAGTGAATAAGGGTAAAGAAGTATTGTTTTCCTTGATAAGGATGAATGATTCTAGTATATTCTCATTAATGAAAAATGGGTTTCCCTTGACTACAAGAGAACATAAGGGATTTTTGATTCTTGAAAAATATTTAATGAATATTTAGTAGAAACCAATATTCCTAAAAAAACCTATAACTTTTACATTCTCAGGAAGGGTAACTTTTCAATGAAATAAACATAGTATTTTCAAATTTTATTCTTATATTAGACATCTTATAGCCAAATACAATTCCCCTAGTTACTATAAATTGAAATTTATACCAATTTCAAAAAATTATTTTCCATTAGAACCTTTTCAAGACAAATATACGTTTATTTAAAGATATCTCAATAGTGTTCCCAAATATATAAAAATAATCCATGAGAACCTAAATTATCCTCTCAATAATATCTGAAAATAAAACTGTCATGCATCTTTGAAAGGTGTTTAGAGAACCAAATAAGAAATATGGAATTCTAGGATAAGAAAAAGTTCCAATGGGGAATGATAATATTATTTTACCCTAATCTTTAGTTGTTGTAGGAATATAATTATAACCAGAATATCCATAAAATATTAAATAATCTTCATCATTAGAAAATCCTTCAAGAATTTAATCTAGTAATGGAATGGAAAAGTATTCATTTCCATTGGAAGAATTAATCTTCATATAATAAATTCAGACTCTTCATTTGGTAACCTAAATTGTATGAATTTATTTATTATTATTGTTAGTAATAATAGTGACACCATCTTTCTTAGGAACTGTATAGACATGGCTAACCTAGGGGGTATCTAATATGGGATAAATTATTCTTCCATCTTAATAAATAATAAATTATTCCTAAAAAACACCCATTATCTTGGGATTATTTTTCTGTTAGTCCTTTAATTTTGGTTTGACATTAGGCTTCATGGGGATCATATTCATGAAAAATAATGTAATTATCTATATAATATCAGTAATGATGTAGTATATAAAATTTTTAAACTTCTTCAGAATAGATAAAAATATTTCGTCTCTAATTTACCCTATAACGTCTGAGATTATGATACATATTTTGTAATTCTAACCCAAAAATTAATATTTCACTTGAGGTAGAAGATATTGTTTCTCCAATTGGGGTGTTTCTTGGACAGAAGGTTTAATTTTGGGTCTGTGTGGCCAAGGTCATCAATATGTCTCCTAAATCTAATTTAAAATTTTTATAGAACCACTTTCTCCCTACTTTCTATAGTGGATATGATCTGAAACTCATATTTTAGATCATTTTTAAGAAAAATTTCATTAATAAAATCATTTAAGTGTTCTAATTTTTTTCCTCAAACCAATCAAAGGGTTCGTCCTCTTTTCTTAAATAAATTTACTCAAAAGTTTATTCATTGGTGGGTTTTCTTTAATGAACTTCCATGAATTATAAATATTCTTATTCAATCTTTTCAAAATGTTTATCATAGTATGACAATAAAACCCTTGAAAAATATTCATCATATGTTGGTTCTATGGAATACTTGAAAATATTGAATACATCCCATTTATCACTAAAAAGTTATATCAATATACCCTAGGAAAAATTTATCATTAATCCATCAATGGTAACAATGGACTTACTAGACTTTATAGACCTCCTTATTTCTCTCTATGTCCTTGAGTAGAAAATTAGTAGGTAAAAACAACATTCTAACTCCAACTATAAATTCGTTCACTCTCTCAATGATGTTTGTGATAGATTAGTCAACCAATAAATAGACAATAATAATGGGATAAAATTATCCAAATATCAACTATTAAAATAGTGAAAAAGTAATTCATTTAAATATCACATTGAGGTTACAAAATTATATTTTAAAACCATTATTTTCTAGTGTTATATGGGAAACAATCTTCCATGATCTTTGTCTTTATGGGTTATTTTTATGAAGGATATTACTGCAATATTTAGTGAGGCTATAAGTGAAAAATTTCATTAACTTTATCCTTTTTATAAGACTATTTTTCACCATTTAATGTATGATGGGATATTAACCAAATATTGAAATAATGGTATATTTATTTAAAAATTTATAAATTTTTCAAGGAACTTGAGAAGTTAAGGTTCCTGATATTTGTTTCTTGATTTTTTAAAGGAAGGGGATTAATGGGGAAACAATTATCAATACTGTAGGTACCCCCTCATGTTAATCCTTAGGTTTCTCATTTAATTTATTATTTTTTAAAATATTATTCTCTTTGATTTTATGGAGGGACAACACAATTGTATGATATTTAGTATTCATGTCTAGATTTATAGATTATTTTTTACCCATATATTAAATTCTATATTCATCTATAATTTCATTTTGTGGATCTCTAGGGTCATTTATGCCTTCCTTTTTAGGGTTCGAACCCAATCATAATGGTCTCTAACATGAATTTTTTTTCTGGGGTTTATATCATCAGTTCTTACCATGTTACTGTTATCTCTTGATGTAAAGTCACTCACCAAATTCTCCATTTAAAACTCCAGGTTATGAATCCTAGAATCTAACTCAACTTTTTTATGTCTCAATGATAACCTATTATAAGTCAAATTTACATAAAATATTCTATATAAATCCCTTTAGTTCCCCTGGGGAATTATAGGACTCACCCCTAGGTTGATTCGGAGATAGTGGTTTCAGTTAATTTTGTAAACCATAGGAAAAATGTTATCTAAGAATTCCTTATTCCTTATAGGAAATAATAATATGGTTCCTATATCATTGGTTTTATTTATTTGAAAAGGTATAATTTTTATCCTATATCCTTAGACTGTATCCTGTAACACTAACATTCTCATTTGGTTGAAATAAAATGCTTAAATTTGGGTATTTTTTTAGTGTGGCCAAACATACCACAGTGGACACACATTCCTCTAAGTAATTTATGCTCATTTTAATGAAAAATATTATAGGAATTTGGTTTAACATTGTTGTTCATTATGTAATGATGATCGTGTTAAGCTTGATAAACTTTTGAGTTCATTTATATCCATAAACCCTTATTTTTATCCCCTATATCTAATGTTATTATCCTTAAATTTTGTTTGTGAGAATATAGAGATAGAGTGTTATAATTATTCATTACCTACTCGTCATTTGTCTTAGTAGAACTTCCCCTAACTAACTGGATTAAAATATTCTAACCTAAAAGTATAATAACTTCATAAAAATAATAGATAAGAATATGGGAGGGAATGTAGTAATGAGGAAACTAGCTAAGCATGTACATAAAACTATCCTAGTATTCATAAACAGCCTTCACTTCCTCTTGAAAGAAAATATCTATTTTTCAATCTAGATAACCCTTCATTATCATATTTAGAAATTTCATAAATTGGACTTATACAATTTTTCTCAGGTTTTAAAAATATTTTAATCCAACTAAAGGGAACAATTCCTTGTATTTCCCTTTAAATTGAATGGGTAATATTTATTTTTAGATATTTATTAGTAAACACTTGAATTGGAAAATACTTCACTATATTATAAAAATATATAAGGATGGCTAGAGATTCAACATTTGGGATTCCATTAAATGAAGGTAGTAGTGACATATATAGTTTTTTAAGCTCATAGTTTTGAGATATATATGTCATCTTAATTAAAGAATTATTATTATAAACTTAAATGATTTGATACTCCCCTATCCTAGGTCTTTTAATATTTTCATTAATAAGGTTTTTTGAATATTTTGTTCATTATTAATAGGGTTCATCTGCCTTAAGTTTTCCATTTCAGTATTTTCCATCTTAATAACTCTAAAATGTTTATAAATTTATCGAATTATTAGTTCTAGGTTCTTAGAATTTGATATAGTTGTCATTAACATGATAGTTTCTTTTTGTTTTTTTGAAATTAATTTTTTTATTTTTTATTTTGAGTTTTAATTTTTCATGGTTACAAGTAACCTTCCCAACAATTGTGTTGAATTTGGGACTGATCGTTGGGTAAGTTATAATATTTATTTATAACCTACTGAATCTAGTATACTACTAAGTAGGGTCAAACCCACAAGAATTTGTTTTGAGTAATATAAAAAAATAGACTTAAAAACATGAAATACTACAAATTAAAAAGACAATTATGTTAGTAGAAAATGCAAAAGGAAATATTAAATGAGATTAAAATTAAAAGCCTATGTGAAATAGGTGGAAACAACTGTGATTGAATGAATAAATCAAAAATATAATCAATAGTAAATAAGTGAGAAATAGGATTGGGTAAATCTAATTTTATAATCATGAATTGATATTAATTTATTTTTTGAAATTGGTGAAACTAGGCCAGTTTCTAATGAACTGATATTAACACCCTTTATCAGATGGATTGATTTGTAGATGGGTTGGTTCTATAATTTTTCAACTATAGTACCCATCTTAGATATTATAGAAACTATAAATGATTTTATCAATGATTCTGAAGATATATTTTTCAAGCTATTTATGGAGAAATTTATTTTAAAAATTTTAATTATTAAAATAAGAAAAGAAATGATTGAATCGTGAAATATTGAGAAACACTAACCATGTAAGAAAATATAGAAGTAAAAACACCTAAAAAATATGAAGGAATGAAGTAATGATAGAATTTTAGATAAATATGACTTCCCTAGAAATCATTATCCGATAATCATTATAAATAGATTATAATTCATGAATTTCATCAAAAAGGTAGTGAAAAAAGTGAAAAAATGATGTAGTTACAGAATCATCCCTATTGACATGCATTCCTCTATAAGATCCATCATACACTAGATCACGATTTTCAATCTATATCAGTGCCTTCCCAAGCTTGTGTCTCTAACAATAAATCTTTGTCTATATGTCTCCCCCTAGACTGCATAATCATACACTATTTTGCTCCCTCCAGTCATTGACTTAAATGAAATTCCATAATTTATTTTCATGTGAATGTGAGTTTTCCCACTTTTATCCTAGTATTATTTAATAGAAACTTTTAAAAAATTTATAATCTAGTTGAGTCACACATTACCATTTCATTTCTTATTCTACATTCAATTCTTCCAAGAATATTATACTCACTAAACCTCAATCCATAAAATTCAAACTTTATGTGAACACACCCAACATTAGTGTATCTATGTTTTGAAATAGTTACCCATCATAAAATGATATAAATTACATTGTGTATTTTATTCAATCACTTTATGGACACATCAAATCGAGTTTGATCTCAAGATCCTTTAGATTTAGAGTTCTGCACAATATAATTGAGAAAGTAAAATTAAGAAATGAAAAAGTGAATGACACTCATCAATGTAATATTTGATATTATTCAGTGGATTTGATCGATTTCAACCATTAATATAAATCAATAGTTGGAATACATCGACAAAAATGAACATTTATCAGATCACACGATCGATAAAACCTCTATAATGATTCTTATATCCATATAATTTAATCAACTCAATATATTGTCCAAATCCAACTAAAAATTAGGATCATTGTTTGGTTTAGAATAGTTTCCGTTCAACTAAGAATTATTTTATGCCTTCAATAATTCTTCAAGAATCTCTAATAAAAAAATTGGGTTCAACTTTTACAACTTTAGCTTCCATAGTTTCCAATAGAAATTTCTTCATTTAGATTATACAGACATGGATGATCTTCTTATGTGAGATAGCTTGAGATTTGTTCTTGGATGGACTTAGATTTAGTTAGAAATACCATGGATCATGTTTATAATCTAAAAAAAATCCATAGAATAATAATTTATTGAAGTTACTTCATATGACTAAGAGTAGGGTGAGATCGTTTTTTCATACAACATGAACATGGGTGCATCTAGTTGCATTTTTACCAAAGTTTGGTTGAATAAGTTCCCTCAAGGTATTATTTTCTGGTGATTTTACTCTTACCTTGCTTAGTACAATTATATACACTTGATTTATTTGACTCATATGGTCCTATAAGAGAACTCATACATTTTTTCTACTTCACTCATATATTCTTCCTTTCAATTACTCATACATAGATACTTCTATTCACACTTACTCACATTAAATTAACTTATAAACCATTGTTGTTTACTCATTTCATTCCTCTAGGGATAAATCATATGTACATTCTGTAGAAAAATAGATTTAAGCACTAAATAATTTTTTTTGATATAGAATGATATACATTACAAATATATTACTAACACAATCATGTAGTATTATACAATTTTCATGTTAGTTAGTAAAAATAAAAATAATTATTTCAACCAAACCTATTTTATAATAAAAACAAAAAAACAATGGAAGTAATAATTGAAAATACCAGAAACCATAAATATCTCTTGAATCTAAAATTTCAACAATAATTCTCATAAATACAAAAATATTATTATTCTAAATTTTTAAAGAAATTAAAATTAAGAACAATTTGACTATTTATATAGTAAAAACACACATTTTAACACATATATCCAAAGAATTACTTTTTCAAAAGGAAATGACAAAAAATCATTATTTATATAATTAAAGAACATTTGTATTAAAAAATTAAATAATTTCCCAATAATTATATTGAAAAATGTTTTAAAAAATCCATATCACTATTCAACTTCATCATATCCATCTGAGACATTATCTTATCTCAGAACTCATGGGAGTGGGTCTTCTAGAAAACCTAGTGTCTTATATTTTTCCCATATATAGATTTGGGTAATTGATTCACATGCCCATTACAACACCATAAACATTGAATAAACTAATAATTTGGATTTATCAACATCAAGAATAATCCAAGTATAATATTTCAGCGGTATAATACTTTGTCATGGTGGTTAACTGCACAAAAATATATATTCTCAGGTACAAAAATCTATCTCTAGAAGAGGGGAATGACATTATAGAACTCAAGGTTAAAATATATTTTTACATTATAAATAAATACATTTATTATTATAGATTGGATTGGTCTTCATAGTAAGATCTATTACATTTATATACCTTTAGAATGAATTGGGGTTGTCCCTTTTTGCTATGAAAGTTCTACATAGAGTTTGGGAAAGATCATATAGAAGAGGGATTGTATGAAGTGATTTGGCTATCACTATATTTATCTCACCAAAATAATAATATCATCATACACCTAATCATTTGGTGGATTCTAGGACTGAATACATTCCATTTAGTGGATAAAGAGTTATTCATAATCCTTTAGGACATACACCTGATTAAAAAAACTGCAATTTTTGTGGTCATATATGATGATTTCATTCTCCAAACCTTTTTATAGGATGATTTAGAGAGAACCCCCATCCCCCCTAATTAGAAGTTACTTAAACTAGATAGAGGTTCAATGGGAAATGGACTTACCTTAAAAATCAATACCTCTATTGGTATTTGGTGTGAGATATTATTCCCCACACCCACACTCCCAAAATATCATTACAAAATAAATATTATCTACACACTAGTTTTTAAATCAACCAAAGAGACAAAAGTTTAACAATCCATAATGAAAATATTACAAAAAATATAGATTCTATTCCATTCCAATGATCTTTTATGTTTATATTTTTAGAAAATTAATAAATATTTTATACAATGAAGCCCATGTATTTCTCATGAAATGGAAATGTTTTCTACTATTTAAAAAACCACTTCTTTCTATAATATTTATTCAAAAACTCCCACAAAATTCTCTAAAAATGTTACTCTTATAGATATATTATTTGTAATTATTTTTTTCTTAACCTGCGGAAATGGAAACAAAATATGGGTGAGATCAAATTCTTATTAAGGGGAAAACATATCTTAGAAGATGTCAAGGAATAAACATGGTAGAAAAAATATGGAAATGTGAAATAAGAATAAAATAATTCCATAAAATTGATCACATGAGCTTGAAATAAATCAATGGATTAAATAGAAATATAAATAATCACATGGATATCATTATCCGAATGCATAGTGATGGAATTTATAATGATTTAAATCTTGATACTTACTGTCAAGGCCTCAAAAAAGACTTTATTCTTGTAATTAGGCCATAGAAAATACATAATTCTTACTATAAATATTGTAAACGAGATATCATTATTTCATTGGGTAGTCCTAAAACAAATAATAAATTCTTTTCTCTCATAAAACCAATTGATTCATTGAAGGTATATATTAAAACAAGCCCCACCTACCACTTCATTGAGTATAATTTATTCACCATATGAGAGATATGATTATAAAATCAATGAATAATCAACTTTATTTTTTTAATAAAAAACTTTCAAACTTTCATACAAAATAAAAAATTTCAATACACTCCCAATCCAAAAATAAATATAAAAAATATTCGGAAATAATTTTGATGGTTTTAACAATACACAATCCACTTTACTTAACAATATATAAACTTCCATATTTTAATAGAAACATACTAGATGTTAATAATTTCGTAATAAATTATTGGGATAAAATAAACACAGAAAATATAGAGAAATGATGTGCATGGTTAAAATATACATATCCAAAGTGTAACATATGAAATTTAAAAGGATACCAATATAGATAAAAAATACCTTTATAAGAAGAACACTTCGAATTATATCACAAAATAATGGGTAAATAATTATATTTCTTAATACCATGAGTTTAATCCTGAAAAAATGAAATAGTATGAGTTGATTTTAGAAGGTAAACCATGAAATAAAATATTATGTTGGAGGAAACTATTTATGGAAAAAAGATATTCAATAAGAGGCATTATAACTCAATGAAAGGATATTCGAGCTATCAAAATCTCGTATAACATAGTTAAATTTATATAAAAACACATTGAAAAAGAGATATTAAAATTTAAATTAAAATACCATGAATAAAAGAAAATTCATGAAACTTTATTTCTAATTGAAATTATAGAATCCATGAAAATGAAATTAGGTGTATAATAGTAATCATTTATCAATGAAAATAATTTGAGAGGAAAACCCTTATGGTAATGGTAATGTAAGAGCCATGAAATGAAAATATAATTAAGTGAAATATATTTATTATACTTAAAGTTAATAGGGAATTGAATACACCATATATAATTCAATATGGTGCATAATATAAAAAATTTCTTAAGGAATTGAAAATAGAGACAACAACACATATGACTTTAGAAACATTCAAACAAAAAGCCCTTGAAGGATATAATTTAAAATGTAACATTAAATAAAATTAATAGGTAAAGAATAAAGATATAAAATATAAAAGGATTAGTAATTAATCCATAAAATAGAGAGCATGTTGTATAATATAAACATATTTCATTGAATTG
Organism: Viscum album; assembly: GCA_963277665.1. NCBI lineage: Eukaryota > Viridiplantae > Streptophyta > Magnoliopsida > Santalales > Viscaceae > Viscum > Viscum album. Next base: position 1,079,759,719 of record OY728134.1, on the reverse strand, counting down.
AATTCTAAGATAAAGAATCCTTACCCTTTTATAATGAATTTCATGTAATATATTCTACCTCTTGTTTAATAAACAAAACTATCATAATAATCAATTTAAGAACATTATTAAAATATATAACCCTTCTTTCTCCTTTTTATAATCATTTATTACACATTTATTAATTATTTATCGCTTATATTAATTATCGGTTGTCGTAATTCTGATTATTTCACACAAGCTTTATAATATTGATGTTGATCATTATTTATCCGATTGTGTTTTATAATATAATATGACAATAAAGATAACTTAATATATGTTTTATAATTATTGTTTTTATTTTTAACAGATGGTAGTTTCAGTTATGACACATAAAGTACGGAATTTATAATAAGCCGATTTTGGAAAATTTTGATGAAATAAATGGTGTAAGATTAATAATTAGTTAAATATGAATATAGACATTACTAGACCATAAATAACCATAATTTTATTATTAACTTACAATAATAATAGTATTAAAATTTACATATTCATCCACTATATAAATTTACAGTGCAAGTCATTTAGTGGTTAAACCGACTTAAACAAATATAAGCTATAATCTTTGGGTGAGTATGGTAAATAAAGTGATTATTTTAGAATAATATAACTTTTATATAAGTATAATCATATTATTTTTATTTTATTACAATTTTTTAATCAAATTATAAGAGTTTTGGATAAATAATAAAAGACTTGGGTGAAAAAAATATACCACTTTCATAACGGTGATAGTTTGCATGTACACACGATTGACATGTTCATTTTTCATAAACAGGGAGGAAGATGTTGAATGTTTTACAATTATATAATATTAATAAATTAATAAATCTCATAATAATATTTTATATATACTTTTATAAAAATTCATGTAAGGCAGTGATGAAAAATTAAGCATGTCGTTCATCGAGACGGTATTCAACACATACGCAAGATAACATCATCGTTTTTAGAATAATATTAAAGGAAGTTAGTTAATGAGTATTATATTAGTATAATTACATTTTATTAAATTATTAAAACTTATATTACCATGATTTAATGGATATAAAAATTTTGAGTGGGTTTAAGAAGAATATAATTAAGAGAGCTTAGTTGAAAACATTATATTTCTCTTTGGATGTGTTCCATTGGGTACAGTGATTCTGGCCTTCAGTGATGGATTTAGAGTGGGATATTCCTTGATGGTGGAAGCTTCTGCAATGCTGAAAGGTATTGATCATTCTTAGTCACACACCATTAAGTTAGCGTCAGTCGAGACTGACTTGGATATTCTCTATAGTTCGCTGTAGGGGATGTTCCAAATCCATTGGACCATTGTCTACATCATTCATAATTGAAAATGTCTATTGGACCCATAGGTGATTCTTAGTCACACTTGGCATGAGGGGAACATTGTGACTGACTTCCCTACTTTAAGAATTACTAATGGTGATCGTAATTTTTTATTTTCTAGCCTGGGGTCTCTTCCACAGATATGTGGTAATTTTTTTCAGGAATATGAATTGGATCACTATTACTTTATAGCTTCTTAGGTTTGTTCTATGTTGTGATTTTACCATATCTAAATAATATTAAAAAGTTAATATTGGATGGATGGATGTATGTTGCCTTGGGAAACACTCTATGGATCAATAAATTGGTCTATTGGAATGACCAAGGATTTCAGGACATGAGGACAGATTGGAGGATATAATAGGGTGATTTTTTTGTTAAGATAAATCTCTATGATGGTTGTATTAATGGGGTGTGTGTGACCTCCTTTTATGAGTGAAGGAAAAGACATTTTTTGCAAATACCTATTACTTTTTCAATGATATTGATAACACTATTAAAGGGTAAATGACTCTAAAAGTGGTAAATAATAAAGATTCAGTGATATAAGGTCAATAATGAATCTAAAATTCATTCTACACATGTATTAAACTTGTATCATGCATTTTAAATCAAGATTTTTCATGTTTACCACTTTTAGGTTTTACCATGATAATTATTTTTACAAAAGTAACTATATTTTAATGCCTAAAAAATGGGCCTTAAATTTAAATTTTTACATAATTATAATAAATACGATATTAATTTTCACAAATAATATTTCTATGTGTAAGAAAAAGTAATTTTATCCTTATGGTAGGTCACATGTAAAAAAAAGTTTTTAGAAAAAGTCTATTTAAAAGCTTAAAATTTATGTACATGATATAATTTTCAATGTCTTGGATTTTAATAATATAAAATGGTTTATTATAAATAATTTCATATTTTTTTTAATTTAAAACAAATATAAAACTTAATTTTAAAAAAATAATACTTAACGAAATGAAAACACTAAAAGGTGATTTTTAATGGGAAATATTACTTAAGTTTATAAAATGGTAAAAAAAACTTTTCAAAATTAATAATAGTATATAGAGATGTATAGATTTACTCATTAAATATATATTCTATTATATAAAATGTTTTATATGTTTTTAAGGTATATATTTATTGATAATATGTTTTACAATTTTAGTAAGAACAAAATCTTTCACTATTTAACTAATGTTTTTATGAAAAATCCTGATAATTCATCTTAATATAATATTGAATTTATAAGTCCATAAATGAAGTCAATTTAGTTAATTATAAATTATAAAATTTCAAAATTTTACTTTTAAAAAAATAAAATAAAAATATAATTAATATTGTTTCAATAGGGAAATAACTTTTGAAACTATAATTGATTGCATTCTCATTTCTTAATAATTAATAATTAAATTAGAGTAAATTTAGTATTTATATCTATAATATATTTTATCCATATTATACTTGGGTTCCTAAAATAAGTCATATAAATTCATTTTTTAGAAGAATATTTTTTTAAGAATAAAATTATTTTGTTAGTTCTTTAGCTACACTAAATGAAATCTACCAATGCCACATTATCAATATGAATTTCTATAATTATAAATATATTTCATTATTTTATTACCTATTTTTTCCCACCAATTCTATAGACACATTTTTGTGGTTATGAAATGATCCAAAATTCATTTTTCTTGGTGTTCCATGTGAAGTAAGCTATTGAACACATTAGGGTTTAAGGAAAAATATATAATTTAATGTTTATGGGTATTAAATTATCCCCCATTAATGAAATTGCATACTTTAAATTTTAATCAACTCTAATTAATATTTATGGTTTTCTATGACTCTAGATTTAATTTCTCATGATGTTTCATTATCAGTCCCTTAGGTACGACTAGTTAAATCATCATTTCCCTTGGAGTAGCTATATCATTGATTTTGAGTTTCAGTCAAGATATTTAAGCTAAGTGCCCCGAATGATTGACTATAAAGTCCTACATCTTAAGATTAATTATTTTTATTGGGAGTTAATAGTCAACCTTGTGTCAATCAGTATCATTTGTAGGTTTGTGATTTTAAATATGTTTTCCTTATCCTGTAAACTACTATAGCCTCTCTCTAGATAGATAATTCATGCACAATATATAATAAAATTTTCATAAATAAAGGATAATAGGATTTATAGATAGAAAATTCACATAGAAATATATTTGAGAGGATTCATGGACTTGGGATGAAATAATAGTACCATTAGAAGTTTTTGTCCATAATTTACCATGTATTCATATGGGTGGTGATATGAAGTTTTTATCAAATGGCTTAGAAACAAAGCATTACATATAACCTGAATAAAACCAAATAATCACAGTTATTGGGATTATGTTCTATGTTCTTAATCCATATTATTTTTAGAATCCACTTCTATAGTGGTGGTTGTAAAGGCTCTCCCTTGTTCAAATTTCCATGGAAGTTACTGATGTCTATCATCCTTTCTATCCCTTAGATCGAGGCATTTATTTTCATAATGAAAAATTTTATTTTAATTTATGCTTAAAATTTTAATAGAATCTCTCTTTCCCTTTCCCTAGTGAGATTGATGGCCATTATCTCCAAACTCATAGAGAACTCACAATCCCTTCAAGTAGGCCCTAAGCTAGTTCTTACCTAAATTATAACATGTTGAGGATTCTATATTTATTTTCTTTTCCTTTACAAAATTACATTAAACATGGAACTAAAACACCTTATTATTTTATTTTAGAAAATAATTAACTTGATGGATAATATTCCTACAATCTAAATGTTTTCATTATCTCTTCAAGAAAATCACTAGGTGCTTCCTTCCACATTTTCAGCACTTAGAAAATTTAATATTCTTTCCTTCATCACCTTCATCACCTGAGATCCTATAAAACTTTTTTCTTCTATCCTTTAGTTCATTTAGATGTTTGAAAAGATTCATGTTGTTAATCATAACTTGATATAATTTGGTGATCATAAATTAATTTTTTTTAACATAAAATTCTATCCCATTTTGTTTCTCATCATTGTATTATCTATCACACTCCTTACTAAATCCGTTTCCCCTTGATGCATCCCTTACATAAATAATAGAATTTTTTTATTTGAATACTTAAATTATCAATCTCATCAAAAATAATACATGAGCATCGAATAATAAATAATTTTTATTCCCCATCACATGAATTTTTAGGTTTGAATCTAGGTTATCCATGGTCATTTTTTATTGGTTTCTCTAACCAATATATTTAAATACGTTATAATAGTTTGTAAGGTGTATGTGAATAATCCAAAAAATATCCACTAGGAGTGTTTTTCCATTAGTGTAGTCTTATGACCACTCATTATGCATTAAGTGAAGATCTAGTTGACACTTAACTAACAATTTTGAGGGTTATCAGGCCTATGTGCATCTATTCTACAAATTAATACACTTTCTAGTATGCAATGAGGGATTTAATTTCTAGGAGATGAAAATATCAATACTTTTCTAAAATTCAGGATTTTTTTTCAAAACTTAAACTCATACATTTGGTTTTTTTCTAATGTTCTATCATCCCCTTTCCCCAAAAACCTAATGTGTTCAATATTAACTCAATCAAACTAAAAGGATATATATTCCTTATAAATTATAATCAAACTCAATTATACTAACATATGATGGTATCTAAAACACCTAGATTATCCTAAAATCAAATAATAACGTCTATTTTATCTAAAATTTGATTTAATACAAATTGTAACATCTTTTTTTTCACATGAAAATTTTCGAACTATATCTAAACATATTTTTAGATCCAATTGTAGAAACATCACAAAATTCGGAGCTAGGTGAGCCCTAAAACGATATAATAAATATTTTATTTACATTAACATCACACTAACATAATTTTCAGAAAATAGTAAAATAACTCTAGCATTGGTACATAGATGTAAAATATGAGACCTAAATTGAGTCTAAAATATGGGTTTTACCCCAGTAATGACATAACCTTTTCTTGGGTTGGGTTTCTGTATTGAGCACTATTATAGGAAAAAAATCAAAAAAAAAAACAAAAATATTCAAATAATTATTTTAAATAAATTCTAAAATAATTAATTAATCAATAAATATATGTTTATACAAAATCCCTAGTGTTATATTCATAACTCTAGATATTGATAGGATCCTTTAGGGGAGTTCTTGGTGATCGAAATTGGATCAATGATCACCAATGATGATGGAATTCGAGGATCTCACCAATGATGAAGATAGAAGACCAGTCTTCATCAGTGATCGATCCAACCTGAGGTATGGAATTATTTTATATGGATTTCTTTCATACTTTATTATACCATGATGAAAATGGGTCACATCATCCAAAAAATTGATTTTCTGGTCAGTCTTATTGTGGGTGTAGGATTATTTACCTAGGATTTATGGATTTATTATTTGTTTGATTATATCTATTTGATTTTTAATCTAACTATAATGAATCAAGACCAATCTAACAATATATTATGTTCATTAATCCTTTTATGATTTTTAATTTAATCCACCTTTTCCATGAATGTTCATGAACATAAGTTTTTTTTTGCTGGTGGTTCGACGAATACATGGTATCGAAAATTGAATGACCATTCTTTGGAACAACTGATTGATATTGTGGGTGAGTTTCTGGATTAAGGATGTGATTTTGGTGTTATTATGAGAGTGGGTGATTAGAGGTAGATCATATTAGATCATATGTTCTCTATTTCAAATCATTAGATGTTCAGATCATTTTGTGTGATAGAGGTGATTCCTAATCATATTTGATGACCAAATTTTGATGAGCGATGATAGTGTAACTCGACCAACTTAGATTCTCAATCCCTTGGTGCGACCAGAAGTGGATCTAGTGAATATATTAGCATGGTCCAATTCTTGGATCATTTCATTATTTTATAGTAATTTCACATTACCTGATAGGTACTCTAGAATAACACTCACTGTTTAAATCAAGCTACAATATCCAGGGTTTACACATGATGAAAAGTATCACACACTATGTGGTTCCTACGTCATGATATGTGACCTCATTATGTAAGCTCACTATGTATGTGAAAGGGTTCGTGATAATGACCACAGTACATGGGATGTATCGAAATACACGGTCATGACCAAATATACATGGGAACCATCTTAAGTACACCAGTATGGGAAGACAACACACTGGGTTCCTACTTGACCAATTCATGCTATGTTACCCTTGGTATATAGTATATATAGATAGGTATACTTGTTATTTGTGAGGGAGATACATGGGAAAACTAAGGACTGGAAAGATACGTCGTGTACCCAGCATTACACACTATGTACTCCCTCTAAATATGGTCAGATCCTTTCATTTCTTTAGTATAGACTTGGTCCAGTTGAGTGAGAGGTCTTTGTTCATTTCTCATAAGGGTACAATGTAGCATTAAATCCATGAAATATAATTTCAATCCCCTAAATGAGTTTCGTATCAAATAGAGTTTTGTGTATCCCTATGTGTAACTAAGGTGGAATCTTATATCGTTCCTAAGTGAGGTTTGTGGTATCTATGTGACCACCATGAACAAGGTGTTCATCCCCTATCTTGTAGGTTGATCCAGTAATGTTTTTTTAATCCCCTAGTGGCCCTATATGTGATCCTATATCAGGATGATGAGACCTTTTGAGATCCCATGGGTAATTATTAGTGAGGCCAGATGAGCATAACCTCTCACATGATCGCATACAGTGATCACATGGATTATCAAGTAGGTTATCCTAGAAATAATATTAACTTAAAGCATTGTGAAGTATCCTATGGATAGAATTAGTTGATACCTCATTAAAAATTTGAGTATGTTAGGAGTTTGTCTAGGTTATTCTTGATTGTATTTATGTATCATATCTTTATTTATATACATGTGGATTTATGAGATGAAAAATCTTTATGATTTGTTATTAGTGATTTCAGGGTGTCCTACTGGGTGTTGTTACTCTCACTCCTTCAAGGGATTTGACTGTGTAAACCACTTCTTAAGTAGACAACATGACTTCTGATGGAGTCCTAGGAGGACTAGGAGTAGGCGGATCTTATATTGGGCTAGAAAAAATGAGGTACTTATTGGTGTTTCATTTGATAGTAGTCCTCTCATTCGGAGTAGGTTGGACCCTTTTATTGTTTTTGATAGGTTTTAATTTGGGGACCTTTATAACTTTCAAGTACTTATTATCATAACCTTATTTGGGATAGATGTTTTTAATGAATTTATAAATTTAATCTTTTTTTTATTTTCTCAGTGTTATATGGTCTCAGAGATGTGTTCATGTGCACATGCTCTTAGGATAACACCTCCCGCGTATGAGAAATACATACTCGACACTAGTCTCCAGCCCCAGACCTATTGTTGTAAAGCATAGGGAAGTCACACTCAGCTCATCGATAACCTAGAAATGATCAATTTTTTGGGTCATGATAGAGTGGTAGCAGAGGGGTGATCTTCCAAGGACAAGAGTTTAATGTTTTTTCTAGTAGTGAGATTGGATTGGTTTTATGGAAACAATGTTAACGAGTTTTGAGTTAAGATTTTGGATTAGGGACTCTAGTGTTGGTGTAATAGCCAACGTAAAATATATACCAAACCTCTAAAAACATACTTGTTGACTCGATAGATCTTGGAATTGATTTCAGGGGAAACATTGGTATATGCATCATATAGGAATGAATTGTATTTTTTGTGTACTTATTGATTCATCTACCCAAATATACTCATTGACTGTGGGGCTTCTTCTTTATTCATGATTCCTCCATGAGGACAACTATCTAGGATTCAACTGTAAGATAACGAGGATAATATATGAAGTAAAGAGGCTTCAGTACATGGTCCTATATATGAGGTGGTACCTTCTAGTGGTATTCCAGTCGTGACACAACCAATAGAGAAAAACTTTGCACCATAATTACTGCATGAGGGTCTAAAGAGGATAATTTTACCCCATAAGTTCTAGAGGTCATGTGTAACACCCCAAGTTGTTTTAAAAAATAAATGGAAATGCATGAAACTTTGTTTTAATTAGATTTTTTTAATTATCCTTTAAAAATAATTTTTCTACTTTTATATTTTAAATTTTGAAAAACAGTCAACTACAATTGTGTTCAGTAAGTTATTTAGAGCCTAATGAAACCACCTTGTTTTTTTGGTGAATAGTAACATATCCTTATGAATAGTAATATGACCCTAATTAATGGTAAATTGTACTATTTTTTTATTTATTAATTCTTGGAAATAATGATTTTTGGTTAATTTTTCAATGTGATATAAAAGTAGTTATAGTTTTAAAATTGTTAATTTTTGAATTAAGAATGATTTTATTTAAAAATTAAATTAATAATATAGAGAAAATTATTTTCCAAAAATGGACTTAATTTTTGAATTCTACACATCTAAAAATAGTAAGGGTGAATTTTTGTTATATTTATGAAATTCTTGAAATTTTGATGAATAGTGAAATATGGTAAATACCGTATATTCAAATTGTTAGTTAAATACAATTTTTGTGACATCATAAGTGAAGTAAGGACACCTGTTTAGAACTAACATTCCATTATTACTATTTGGGGTCACATGAATCAAGACTATTCATATTCTTGATAAAAAATATTATACTAATGATTAAAATAATGAAAAATACCCTCTCTCCTCCACTATAAATACCACCCTAATTTACCTCTTCTTCCCACACCTCTCAAGACTTGATCCTTACCTATGTTCTACCCAATACTCCTACCAAGACTCTTCCCTAGGTCCTAGAGCTGTTGGTCTCACCAAAAGTCCAAAACCAAAGGCCTTATGAAGGATCTCAAGGAGAAGAGATCAAGAGGTAAACATCCTCTTTTGTTTTCTTTCTTTTCTTCCATTTTATGCTACTATTTTTAATTTACATTGGATTTTGTTGGGATATTTAATTCCATATCCCCCCTTACTTCCCATATTATGTAATAATAATGAGATAACCCTTTTATCTCACCAAAATATTTTATGATATTTTAAGCGACGTCGTTAGGCTGCCAAATTTTCATAAGGGATTTCTCAAATTTTCTTTTATTTCACAATTCCATTATTTTATTCTTATTTCCTCACCTCCTATTATACAATAGGAATGAATGATAAAGAATATTTTATATTATGGATTTTCTCATTTAATGGAAAATTCATCATCAATATTCTTCTCCTCCCCCACTTTTTCAAGGAATTAAAAACATTGTTTGTGATGTGTCGAATTACTGACACTGTGGATGATGCGATTTCAATTTTCATTAATTAATTTAAGTATGTTCATTATACAATTTTTGTGTTTGAACCAGGTTATAATATTTGATTCAGGTCTCATCCATGATTCTGGAATTATTTTGTATACATGTTTTTAAATTATAAAACAAAATGAGGTCGTTATTATAAATGAACCACTAAAATGATCTAAACGAACATCATTAATGTTTTAACTTATGAATCATCCTAATGTAATAATTCCAAATGATAAATTTTATAATTTACAATATTGTAATTATATAAATACAATTCCATTTCAATTCCATAGTTTCACTTCCAATCGACTAGAACATCTATCATGAACCAATCATGGAAATCATGTAAAGAACGATCCCTAAACAATGCAAGGAAAAAAATTCTAACAATTGAAGGGTGAAATGAGGTTATTAAATGATCATATAATATGTTATAAATATCTAAATATTTCTGTAAAATACTAATAAAACTATTATAACCATTATAATGAAGGTTAAAATTTGTTTCAAGTAAGAAAAATCTGAGGTAAGGGAATTGTTAACCTGATTTCAATTATTTGGGTTAACATTCTACTTTGTTTTTTATGTGGAATTAAAATTGTTTGGGTGATGGGTTTTGTTTATATTATGTTTAATTATGTGTAATTATAGTGTATATACATATTCCATCCACTCTATTAAGTATCTCTTTAACTGTATGATATTTATATGTGGATTTTCTTTTAAAATCCTCTTTTAAAATTTTGTTTTAAAACATTAAAAAGAAATGTTTTTATGCTCTTTTTCATTTTGTATGATTATGTTTGGGATCTTGGGAATTTTTTATGATTAAGGGTGGGACCTAAATCACCCTCCAATTTATTGGGTATGTGTAAGTTGGAAGTCGTCCGTATGGTTACTCCAAGTGTAACTGCAGTGGTTACACAAATTGTAAGGTAGCCGTGAGGGTTACAAGTTATAAGGTAGAAGATAGGGTTACAAGATTGTGTAAGTAATTCCCCAAGAATCCTTTATGGTTCTACTTATGCTCTTTTTATTATGAGAATCTTGTGTAAATATCAATTTTCACAAAGTAAGTATATATATGCAGGTGATAAGTCTGTCTTTTGAAAATGATTTCATATGTTATAAGTATTCATGGACTAATATTCTCTTTCCTTTTTTATCCCTTACTGAGCTTTTTTACTCATCCAAAATTTTTAAATGATTTTTACTGGTTATAATGATGTGTAAGAAAAAGATTTAATCCAAGTTAAATGTTTTAAGATTAGTCAAATAAATAATATTTTATGTGAAAAGTTATATATTTTACAAGAAAGGAATACCGTTTTTATGGTATCCACTCTCTAATAATGCGTAATATTATGATTTTTTTATGTCCCAATTCTCTAAAGATATAAAATTGAAAAGATACTCAATGTGAAAGGAAGTGATTTCTCGACTAAATTCATGATTATGTAACAAAATAAGGTCGGTTCCTTATAGTTTGTATTAGAGGATGGTTTAGATAAATTTAGGGGTGTGGATGATGTTAATGTATTAACATAAATGTTTTTTTACTCTAGGGTCAATTTGAAATGATATAGCATTTAAAAATTACCATGTTTCTTTGTATAAGATTTGTTTGTTCAGAATGGTTGTCTGTAGAAGAAACAGGCAAGCTGAAGAGGAGAGGCACCGACATAACGAAATCCTTCCGAATCTATAGCCCGAAATGGTTGGGATTGGAACAGAGTAGTTTGTGACATTAATGGATCAACTGACACATGAAATAAATGGTGGCAGAAACCCTTCAAGAGAACAACCATAGGTACCATAACGAAACATGAGAATCATGGAACATTTTACAAGACAACACACTCATTGTTTTAATGGATCTTATGACCCAATAGAGGCTGATGGATGGATTAATGTTCTTGAAAAGATATTTATTGCAATGGGATGTTCAGAAAATCGAAAGGTAAGTATTTAAATTTATCATTTTGAAGGTGAAGATGATCAATGGTGGTCAATTGTAAAGAATATAAGTGTCACGAACCAGGCCGGTGCGTCATCCGACCCGGCGCCTGACCCGGTCCACGACATGGCCTGAAGGGCGTTCCAGATCCCCACGGGCTGACAACTAGTGCCGGGCATCAAAATAAACCAGTTGGGAATGATTTTAGTCCATGACAAGGATGAATAAACATAAACTAAACAAGAAGATAAATAAAAGGAAATAAAAAACTAAACAAAGTGGTAGCAGAAAAAGGAATAAACAAAACGTGACATACCTCAGGTGACCCTGTGGATCACCACGGTGCGTCAACTACACTCGCTTCCAAGAGCGACCCAAGACTGAAACCTGCAACTGAAAAGTAAAAATAGGCATGAGCACCGAGATGCTCAGTAGGAAAGACAAAATGTAACTACGTCCTATGCCCCTGCCTTAAGTAAGAAATCCAATCATGCCAATTTGAAAAATAAGGTATAATAAAATAATGTTTTCCTTCTTTCCAAATCCAAGTAACAAGTTTTCATTTTCAATTAAAGATTTTCAATCCCACTACATTTTCAAAATAGGTTCCAAGCTTGCATTAACGTTTCAAATGAAAAGAAACCAATTTGGATTAAAATATGATTTTCACAAAAAGAGACATCAAGTATGAAACAACTAAAAAGAAAGTTACACCGCTAGTAGCATGTCACAAATGAGCACCATGGGAAATCCCTATAGGTAGCTAGAACAAGTGGGAAACTAGAGACCTCGTAACTCAGTGAAACGTGACTTAGAAGACCACGACCCTCAGAAAACGTGGCTTAGAAGACCATGACCGTCAGAAAACATGGCTTAAAAGACCACAACCCTCAGAAATTGATATGTTTAGTTAGTGTTGTTGCGTCAATCCTGCTAGACAAACCAGGACGGACCCCTGCCGTGTCATCTATCATACTAGTCCTAGTCACCCACCCAGATACCCGGGTTTACCATTGTGCTCTATTCCAAAAAAGTGGTGAGCTTTTATCAAAAGAATAGAAATGAACATCACACTTTCTTTATCCTAAAAACCAGCTAAACTGCTCACCACCGTTCTCCCTCCTTAAGCGCATTCCCCTCTTTCACATTACATAAAGCATAAGCCCCAACATTAGACACATTTTCATACATTCAACATACAAGTCATTTTCTAAAAACAAGGGGTTTGCCTTAGGAGGGTTTTTTTCCAATTTTACAAACCATTTCAAAAGGGCCAAACAGGATTTATGGTTTCACAAATAATAGTTTTCATTTTTGAACATATAATCATCTAAACTCTTTGCAAAACCTTTTAAAAATCCCAATTTAACAATCTACATGTTATATAAAAAAACAAGTTTGAACTCTTTCTTAAAATTATGCAATTAATTTATGAAAGTCCAAATGGAATTTGTAATACATTACATTTTTCCAAAACAAATGAAAAAAAATTATTTGCGAATGCACCCATATTTCATAACATGTAAATATAACATATATGTACATATAACATATTTTCAAAGAAAGCAAGCAATTATGAAATTAAAAAAAAGGCATAGGTATAAGAAACCTACCTCAAACTTGTCGCTATTTGCCGATAGCCACTCAAACCGACACTAGGCGCATACACACACATGCATTTATACATATATATATACGCACCACTAGCTGCATTGAACATATTCCCCATGCCATGAGGGAATATGTACAAAGAAGGAACATATATATATATATATATATATGTCTTACCCTATGCATGTACATGTAGGATGTCTCGACATGCGCGGCCCAAAACCAACGAATCAAGGCGCAACGCACTACACATATAATTTAATAAAACAATTAAACACATAAAAAATCTATAAAACATTTCAAGATAACATGACAAGAATTTGCACCAGTAACACTCAATTTCAAGTAGGAAAAGCCACTTCAAAAATAAAACACACTTAATATTTTTGAAGACCACTTTCACACCACACGTGCAATTGAACAAATCAATAAAGAAATTTATGAAACACTTCCACATTAGCAACACAAAATTTACACTAAAAACTCACCCAATTACATATCAATGCACCATTTTAAAATCATCCGCACGTCGTAACCATATCCAAACATGATTCGCATAATATATACAAATCAAATTAACCATTTAAACCTTTTATAAAACATTCTAAAAAAAAGAATAACACGACATAAAACAAACACAACAAAAAACCTCTTCTAAGGCCAAAAGCACACTGAAACAAAATCCAAACAAAAAAATGCAGCCCTTGCATCATATAATAAACCAATTGCATGTACTATAAAATGACCTCAAATAACACAATATTAGTTGCACAATAAGGCACTCAATTTTAGGTAATAACACTACTTTAAAAGCTGACTACTTCATCAATCATATAAGAAAAGGCTTTTACACTTCAAGATAATCACTACGAACTTTAAAAAACATAAAATACCCTAATTCAGCAGGTGAAAAACCAAACAACACAAGAAAACATTACCTCGGAACAAATCCGGCAAATCAAAACACAACGAACCGCCTCGCCATCGGAGGCGGTTGCCGGAACAGGTACCGAGAAGACCCGAGAGGCCTCCTGCACCAACCTTGATAGGCCGACCACAAAACTGGAGGCGATTGGTTGTTTCGCCAGATAAAATGAGGGAAACAAAGGGGGAAGTCTCCGGCTGCATGGTCTCGGCCTGGGGGGGTTCTTCCGTGCAGGTTTGAGGGGAGGGGGAAGCCGGGAGAGGAGGCCACGAAGAGGGGAGTTCGGAGAGGGGGCTTCCATGGAGAAGGGGGCTTGGCCTGAAGAAGGGGAGGAGGGGTCAGCGCTCCATGCGAGAGGGAGGCCGGGAGGCAGGGCGGTGCACGGTCGCTGGGGGGGAAAGAGGGAAGAAGCCGGAGAGGGAGGAGGCACGGCGAGGGCAGCGACCGGAGAGGGAGGAGGGGGCAGTCCGGTGGTGGGCGTCGCCGGAGGGGGGCACGGAAGGGGGTTCGCCAATTGGATGAAGGGGGGTTCGGTGAGCCGCGAAGGTAAGGAGTCCGACGGGTGGAGGGTTGCACGCTGGGTAGCAGGGAGCGGCGGGGCGAGGTCGTTGGTCGTAGGGTCGTCTGAAGGTGAGAAGGGAAAGGGGTGGAAGGGGTGCCTGCCATGGGGATCAGTGGTAGGGTTTTGGGGAAAAGGTGTGACAGGAGAAGAGGGGATGCGAAGAGAGAGGGAGGGGGAAAAGGGATAGATAGAAAAAATAATAATAATAAAGGAATAAAAGAAAATAAAATAAATAAAAAAATGAAAAGAAAATGGGAACAAAAATTAAAATAAAACCTAAAAAAACATAAAAATAAAATTAAAATAATAATAACAATTATCAACTAAAATTAAAACGATAACGTTAATTTTTTTTATAAAAATTTCGAAGGATTAATAAAAAAATAGCCTAATTAAAATATTAACAAAACATAATAATAATAATAAAATTATTAACTGAGAGCAGACATCGTTCACGGTCTCACGCGCGGGGTCGCGCGCATGGTTGCGTGTCTAAAAAAACACATTAGATAACAAACAATCCCTTAACAAAAATTTGGAACTGTTCAGGGCGCGCATATGGTCGCACGTTTGTATAAAAACGAGATTTTCTTTTAATTTTATACCGGTTCAAAATGCAGTTCAAAAACGAGACCCAAACTAATTAAAATATGATAAAGCATCGGGTCAGGGTGTGAAAATTCTCCCCACCATAAAAACTTTCTACCCCCAGAAAGTCACCCAGCCAAACGAGGAATCAATCTCAAGCTTGAAATTGAATGAGGCCAACAAAATCACAAACTTGGTATGACTTTTCACTCCAACAGTCACACCCGACCAACTCTTAGGGAAACTGAGAAGAGAAGATCCATTAGGAAAAGAGGAGGGTTCTCCCCACCACAAGAACCCGACTAGCAAACCGACATTGAGACTCTTAGCATGAACTAACTCTGGAACTGCTAACTTGATCTAAGAGGGAACCGCCACACCGACCAAACCTCGAAAAAGGCATGATAAGATTCATGGTGAGTCTCCCCACCATTTAAGAACCGACTAGTTTAAACCAACCGGTATAAACCGACATGAGAACTTTCAACCCAAACCAGAAACCACTACGACATGAGAAAACCCACAGAAGAATTCTACCAAAAGACAAACAAAACCATGACTCCTCATTTCCACAAGAGGGGAGCATGTCCAAAACGAGCATGTACTAAAACAAAAACGGTCACATTTGAGGAGGCTCAACTACTGGAATTTCCAAAAAGATGAGATAACCATGCCTTCTTACCACCACAGTGGGATATTCAAAGATCAAAGACTACAACAAGAAAAGATACTTTTATGCCTCTTATAGAAAAACAGAACCTTCAAGGGCGAGGACGCTTGAACCAAGAAATTTAAACCGTCCCTATTTTCTCACTGGAGACAAATGTTAGACCAAAGTGACCACAACTAACAATTTCTGACTGTGTGAAAGGATTCACTAGGAGACCTGTGGCTGGAGCTTTGATGTCTTGAAGCATCTACTACCCCGCAATCAGGAGCTGACATTCTCCTTTCGAGACCCCTCCTAACGAAGCCGCTAGCGGAACCTCTCTAAGTTTCCCAAACACCCACACCGACATCAAGTCTTCAATGGATGACGATAAGGAGACCTAAAGTACCCAAACCGGCCACACAAGAAGCGAACAAGAGAGTGGCCTGACAAATAGAATATGGAATTGATAAGAAAACTTGCCTGAGATGGGTTCCTCCTATTCGCTCTCACGGAATGGGGAACCATCCCAAACACCAAAGGGAACCGGTCCTTGAACATTAGACGAAGACCCCACACAAGAGAAACTTTAACTGATTCCGCGACGTTATCTTTGGAGAAAAGGAAACCAACATCTTGAGATGCCCAACGTAAGCCTTCACTATTCGTTGGACTTGCTGGACACTCACAAGCCTTGCTGCTTCCCTTGCCTTCACTTCCACAAATATAAAACATTAAATGAGAGTGGTCCTAGACACCTTCCAAGACATACCATCATGAAATGATGCTGGGATTATCTCCTCCACCAATCCCAAGTTGCACCTTTAAATGGACCTGAACCAACACAGACTCTCTTAGCTTTAGGAGTTCCCAATAACCTAAAAACACCAATGACTTCACCAATCTAGTTTTCTACCTTCAATAGATCACGATCGCCACAGAATATGAACAACAACCGATAAGAATTTAATTCCACCACCCCGCTAAGAGTTTGGGTAGAACTAACAACTAGAAGAGGCTCACTAGAAACTTCTGGGACTTTTCTGGGCAGCATACTCAAAAAAAAGAGGCACAAGTCCGAATCAAAACTTATCATAAATCAAAATTCCACACCTCAATGACGAACAAAAGCACAAATTAAAATCCCTATTTCAATCACAATTCAGTACGTCAAAACCAAGAACTCACGAAAAGGAATACCCAACACGAAAAGAGAATGCTAAACAATTTCTCGCTCACTTTTCTAAACATTTGGAAAAAAACCCTTTTTGAAAACCATTTTTCAGAAAACAAAACAACATAAATATCCACCATTGGTATCCCATGAAGTCTCGCACACACATATCCAGTGCGAGCTCAAGCACCCATCCACTCGCATCACCAATTCCTCCACTTTCCACATGTGCACCTCAATGTATGTGATCAATAATAGGAATACCAAGGGTCAATTCAAGACACTTCTCACTTTCAAAACAGATCATTCATCATAAAGCACAAATTCCCAACCAATTTAAAGAAATAACTTATCATCAAAGCAATACATTTCCAATTTCCAAAACATTTTCCAATTCACATTCCAAAAAGTGTAACTGAGATTCCAAAACAACTTCCAAAACACCTCCCATTTTCCCTTTGGAAACCACACATTCGTTAAAAGAAAACAATTTCCATTTCAAAACCACTTTTCCACTCTAACACCACATTCCCATTTGAAACCACCTTCCCAAAAATCCATTTTCATTTTAAAGATCTAATCACATCAACCAACATGAAGGTCAAACACAACTCACATCAAAATTTCCAAAAATAAGGGACTAGTGGCTATGCCAACCCGGTAACATGGCTTAGAAGACCATGCTCCGAGCGGGCATCCACCGCAGGAAATATCTTGAACCATGCACTCGGGTTGTACATGGATCGCTACTCCATGCAAGTCTGCAGCGTAACACTGGCTCACTTCCTTGGTCATCCCTCATCCACACATACTAATCCAAAGAAGAAAATTCAAATCCCGGACTACCCCTGGAAACTCGAGTCTCGGGACGGGAAAGGGTTCATGACGTCTTTCCCACACCTACCTCTCAAGTCCCGACACACCTAATCACCAAGCTACTTGACACCCCAAATAACAAGGGCACCTCTGATACCATTTTGTCACGAACCAGGCCGGTGCGTCATCCGACCCGGCGCCTGACCCGGTCCGCGACATGGCCCGAAGGGCGTTCCTGATCCCCACGGGCTGGAAACTAGTGTCGGGCATCAAAATAAACTAGTTGGGAATGATTTTAGCCCATGACAAGGATGAATAAACATAAACTAAACAAGAAGATAAATAAAAGGAAAAAAAACTAAACAACGTGGCAGTGGAAAAAGGAATAAACAAAACGTGACATACCTCAGGTGACCCCGTGGATCACCATGGTGCGTCTACTACACTCGCTCCCAAGAGCGTCCCAAGACTGAAACTTGCAACTGAAAAGTAAAAATAGGCATGAGCACCGAGATGCTCAGTAGGAAAGCCAAAATGTAACCACGTCCTATGCCCCTGCCTTAAGTAAGAAATCCAATCATGCCAGCTTAAAAAATAAGGTATAATAAAATAATGTTTTCCTTCTTTCCAAATCCAAGTAACGAGTTTTCATTTTAAAGTAAAGCTTTTCAATCCCACAACATTTTCAAAATAGGTTCCAAGCATGCATTAACGTTTCAAATGAAAAGAAACCAATTTGGATAAAAATATGGTTTTCACAAAAAGAGACATCAAGTATGACACAACTGAAAGGAAAGTTACACTGCTAGTAGCATGTCACAAATGAGCACCATGGGAAATCCCTATAGGTAGCTAGAACAAGTGGGAAACTAGAGACCTCATACCTCGGTGAAACGTGGCTTAGAATACCACGACCCTCAGAAAACGTGGCTTAGAAGACCATGACCCTCAGAAAACGTGTCTTAGAAGACCACGACCCTCAGAAATTCATATGTTTAGTTAGTGTTGTTGCATCAATCCTGCTAAACAAATCGGGACGGACCCCTTCCGTGTCATCTAGCGTAATAGTCCTGGTCACCCACCCAGATACCCGGGTTTAACATTGTGCTCTATTCCAAAAAGTGGTGAGCTTTTATCAAAAGAAAAGAAATGAACATCACACTTTCTTTATCCTAAAAACTCGCTAAACCGCTCACCACCGTTCTCCCTCCTTAAGTGCATTCCCCTCTTTCACATTACATAAAGCATAAGCCCCAACATTAGACACATATTCGTACACTCAACATACAAGTCATTTTCTAAAACCAAGGGGTTTTCCTTAGGAGGGTTTTTTCCAATTTTACAAACCATTTCAAAAGGTCTAAACAGGCTTTATGGTTTCACAAATAATAGTTTTCATATTTGAACATATAATCATCTAAACTCTTTGCAAAACCTTTTAAAAATCCCAATTTAACAATCTACGTGTTACATAAAAAAACAAGTTTGAACTCTTTCTTAAAATGATGAAATTAATTTATAAAAGTCCAAATGGAATTTGTAATACATTACATTTTTCCAAAACAAATGCATAACCATTATTTGCGAATGCACCCAGATTTCATAACATGTAAATATAACATATATGTACATATAACATATTTTAAAAGAAATCAAGCAATTATGAAATTCAAACTAAATTCATAGGCATAAGAAACCTACCTCAAACTTGTCGCTATTTGCAGATGGCCACTCGAACCGACACTAGGTGAATACACACACATGCATTTATACAAATATATATACGCACCACTAGCTGCATTGCACATATTCCCCGTGCCATGAGGGAATATGTACAAAGAGGGCACATATATATATATATGTATTACCCTATTCATGTACATGTAGGATGTCTCGACATGCGCGGCCCAAAACCAACAAAGCAAGGCGCAATGCACTACACATATAATTTAATAAAACAACTAAACACATAAACAATCTATAAAACATTTCAAGATAACACGACAAGAATTTTCACCAGTAACACTCAATTTCAAGTAAGAAAAGCCACTTCAAAAATCAAACACACTTAATATTTTTGAAGACCACTTTAACACCACACGTGAAATTGAACAAATCAATAAAGCAATTTATGAAACACTTCCACATTAGCAACACAAAATTTACACTAAAAACTCACCCATTTTCATATCAATGCACCAATTTAAAATCATCCGCACGTCGTAACCATATCCAAACATGATTCGCATCATCTATACAAATCAAATAAACCATTTACACCATTTATACAACATTCTAAAAAAAGCATAACACGATATAAAACAAACACACCCAAAAACCTCTTCTAAGGCCAAAATCACACCGAAACAAAATCCAAACAAAAAAACGCAGCCCTTTCATCATATAAAAAACCAATTGCATGTACAATAAAATGACCTCAAATAACACAACATTATTTGCACAATAAGGCACTCAATTTCAGGCAATAACACTACTTTAAAAGTAGATTACTTCATCAATCATATAAAAAAAGGCTTTCACACTTCAAGATAATCACTAAGAACTTTAAAACACATAAAATACCCTAATTCAGCAGGTGAAGAACCAAACAACACAAGAAAACATTACCTCGGAACAAAGCTGGCAAATTGAAACACAACGAACCGCCTCGCCTTCGGCGGCGGTTGCCGGAACACGTACCGAGAGGACCTGAGAGGCCTCCTGCACCAACCTTGATAGGCCGACCACAAAACTGAAGGCGATTGGTTGTTTTTCTGGAGAAAATGAGGGAAAAAATGGGGAATTCACGTGGCTGCATGGTCTCGGCCCAGGGGGGTTCTGCTGTGCGGGTTTGAGGGGGGGGGGGGGGGCAGGAGAGGAGGCCGCGAAGAGGGGAGCTCGGAGTGGGGGACGCCGTGGAGAAGGGGGCTTGGCCCGAAAAAGGGTAGGAGGGGCCGACACACCATGGGAGAGGGAGGCCGGGAGGCAGGGCGGCACACGGTTGCCGGGGGGAAAGAAGGCAGCAGCCGGAGAGGGAGGAGGGTGCGGTCCGGTGGTGCGCGTCGCTGGAGTGGAGCACATAAGGGGGTTCTCCAATTGGATGAAGGGGGGTTCGGTGAGCTGCGAAGGTAAGGAGGCCGACAGGTGGAGGGTTGCGCACTGGGTAGTAGGGCACGGCGGGGCAAGGTCGTCGGTCGTAGGGTCGTCTGAAGGTGAGAAGGGAAAGGGGTGGAAGGGGCGCCTGCCATGGGGATCGGTGGTAGGGTTTTGGGGAAAAAGTGTGACGAGAGAAGAGGGGATGCGAAGAGAGAGGGAGGGGGAAAAGGGATAGAGAGAAAAAATAATAATAATAAAGGAATAAAAGAAAATAAAATAAATAAATAAAAAAAGAAAAGAAAATGGGAATAAAAATTATAATAAAACATAAAAAAACATTAAAATAAACTTAAAATAATAATAACAATTATCAACTAAAATAAAAACGATAACGTTAATTTTTTTTATAAAAATTTTGAAGGCTTAATAAAAAAATAGCCT
The DNA here is from genome assembly GCA_963277665.1 of Viscum album. Classification (NCBI taxonomy): domain Eukaryota; kingdom Viridiplantae; phylum Streptophyta; class Magnoliopsida; order Santalales; family Viscaceae; genus Viscum; species Viscum album. The sequence continues at coordinate 1,079,738,214 of OY728134.1, read as the reverse complement.
AATTAAAATATTAACAAAACATAATAATAATAATAATAATAATAAAATTATTTACTGAGAGAGGACACCGCACACGGTCTCACACGCGGGGTCACGCGCATGGTTGCGTGTCTCAAAAACAACACATTAGATAACAAAAAATCCCTTAACAAAAATTTGGAACTATTCAGGGCGCACATACGCTCGCACGTTCGTATAAAAACGATATTTTCTTTTAATTTTAAACCGGTTCAAAACGTAGTTCAAAAACGAGACCCAAACTAATTAAAATAAGATAAAGCATTAGGTCGGGGTGTGACAATAAGGGATAGAGTGGATATTGATGCCTTATAGTGGGATTAAATGTATTTTCCTTGAAATATATTTTCCGAAGGCAATGAGACTTAGGATGGATAATCAATTACTTGAATTGGAAAAGAAATAGGAACATTCAGTGGTCGTGTCTGAAGAGAACTTCACCCGACTGGCGAGGTATGCTCCAAATCTCATTCTAGATCTTGATAGCAAAATCAACTGCTTTTACTCAGGACTGAAGCAAAAGTATCGAAAAACATTGGCCTCCTGGGAATTCAAAATTTATGAGGAAATTTTTCGATAATATAAGAGGGTAGAGATGAAGTTTTTTGATGATCACATGAATTTTGGAAATAAGGAGAAGAAGTGGTCCATATGGAAAGCGGCGGGTAATAATGAACTAATGAAATCTGCTGGTTTGAAAATCATGTTTCCAATTTCTAAAAAGTGTGGCAAGAACATGCTAGAGAATGTCTTACCAAACATGGAAAGTGTTTTAAATGTGTTAAGTTTGGATATATGGACTAAGAATGTAATGAAAATGATACTAAGACTAATCCTGATATGAAAACTATAAGGTGTTTTATATGTGGTGAGATGGGTCATTATGCAAATCCCTTCCCAAAGAGAGATCCAAATGATTCAAAGAAGCCAAAAAATAACCAGAAAGGTGTAGTGAGATATTTTGTGACTACATCAACAGATTTTGAGCCATCCAATGAAGTAGTATCATGTACTTTGTTTATTTACTCAGATTTTTTTAATGTTTTATTTGATACGGGTTCAACACATTCATTCATCTCTGAGAAATTTTTGGGTAAATTGGTAATATCACCTCAACAAATGAAACTAGAAATTGTTGTTAAATCACTATGGGGTAATATTATAGAAAATAGGAATTATAAGAATATTTCTATTATAGTATGTGGGAAAACATTACCTGAGATCCTTGATTTTTCTTTTAGTCGTGTTTGATGTTATTCTGGGAATGAATTGGCGTTCTGTTTATCATTCTAATATTGACTGTAGATCTAAATAATTTGTTATTCATAACGAGATTTAGTTTGTATAAAAGAATGAACCCCTATAATTGATAACATATCAGGAATCTGAGAAACTGTTGAGAGATGGAAATGAAAGTTATCTTGCTCATATTGTTGAAAACAAGAAAATTGTTTAGATTAATGATGTGCCAGTGGTAAATGAATACCTTGATGTTATTTCTGATGAGTTACTTGGTGTCATACCTGACCGAGAAGTAAAATTCACAATTAACATAGTTCCTAATGATAAACCAATTTCAATACCCCCATATCGTATAGATCAAATAGTACATCATGAATTGAAAAATAATTTTCAGGATTTTTTTGATAAAGGTTTCATTCATCCTAGAACATCACCATGGGGTGCTTATATTTTTTTTGTTGAAAAGAAAGATGGTTCCATGAGACTTTTCATTGATTAAAGAGCATTGAATAACATCACTGTTAAAAAACGTATGCTTTGCCTCATATCAATGACTTGTTTGATCAGATCCAGGGAGCTTAATAGTTTTCCAAGATTGACTTGAGATCCAGATACCATCAGCTGAAGGTGAAGGAGGATGATATCCTAAAAACTGACTTTCATACTAGATATGGGCATTATGAATTTTTTTTCATGACATTTGGGTTATCTAATGCACCTGCTATATTCATGAATCTCATGAATAGAATATTTCATGAGTTCTTGTATAATTTTGTGGTTGAATTTATTGATGATATTCGAGTATTTTCTAAAAAAAAGAGGAGAGTGAAAAACATATAAGGGTTGTTCTACAAACCTTGAAATAAAAGAAACTATAAGGAAAATTCAGAAAGTGTGATTTTTGGTAACAAAAAATTTATTTTCTTGGGAACATTGTAAATAAGGACCGAATAATATTTGATCCATCCAAAATAGGAGTGGTTGATGAATTTCCCTGACCCACAAATGTTACAGAGATTCGTAGTTTTCATAGATTAGCATGTTATTACAAACATTTTGTAAATAAATTTCCACGATTATCTAGCCCGATAACAAAGTTAACACAGAAAGGGGTTGAATTTTTTTGGACAGAAGAATGTGATGTTTTTTTTCAGGAACTGATGAAGAGATTGGTGAATGCTCCAGTTTTGGCCTTGACTTCCTAAAATGGTGAGTTTTTCATCTAATGTGATGCTTCTTTGAAGGGACTCGGTTGTTTTTTGATGACGAATGATTAGGTAATTGATTATGTTTCAAGAAAACATAAAAATCACGGGTTAAATCACCCCACATATGATTTAGAATAAGAATATATGGTTTTTTCTTTGAAAATTTGGAGGCATAATTTATACAGATCCAAATGTGAAATATTTACTGACCATAAAAGTCTGAAGTATATATTAAATCAGAAGGAATTAAACATGAGGTAGAGAATATGGATTGAACTAATAAAGGATTATGATTTCAAGATCAATTAAAATCCTGGAAACGAAAACAAAGTGGCAGATTACTTGAGTCGAAAACAACATGCATCATTAAACATGTTACGTTTGGAACATGATTCCTTGATTAATGATTTGATTAATTTTGGATTAGATGTTTTTTTGTGTAGGAAATACATTTGTTTTATAACCGGTTTCAGTGTAGTCATCATTATCAGACAGAATTAAGCAAGCACATAATGAAGACCATGAGCTACAAAAAAGGTTGAATTGGTTAAAATGTGTAAGTTTCCAGAATTTAACCTTGATAAAGATAATGTTTTATGATTTGGTAAAAGGTTTTGTGTTCCTTGTGATTCCCATTTGAAGAATGAATTTTTGTGTGATGCTCATATTTCTCTGTTTTCAATTCATCCTGGAAGAACTAATATGTACAGAGACCTCTAGGAGTATTATTGGTGGGATGGAATGAAAAGAGATATTGCTGATTTTACTATGAATTTCTTTACATGTCAACAGGTTAAAATAGAGTGAATGTTACTGAAGTTGATGATTCATCCTTTTCCAGTGCCAAAGTGTAAATGGAAGAATGTATCCATGGACTTCATGGTGGAACTACCAAAGACTACTCGAGGTAACAAACCGATTTTGGTTATTGTTGATCGGCTGAAAAATCTGCATGTTTTCTTTCTATTAGAGATACATTGTGTTTGGATCCGCTTTCTCAACTATACCTCAATGATATAGTTAGGATACATGGAGTTCCTCTTTCCATTGTATCTGACCGGGATCCTAGGTTCACTTTTAACTTTTTAACGGGAATTTAGAAGTCGTTGTTCACAAAAATAAATTTTGTTACAACTTTTCATCCTCAATCAGATGGGCAATAAGAATGAAAGATTCATACATTAAAGGATATGCTTAGATCATGTTCAATGGACTACCAGGGAAGTTGGAATCAATATCTTTCTTTAGTTGAGTTTTCTTATAATAAAAGATTTCATTATTGTATACAGATGGTAATTTTTGAGGCTTTGTATGGGAAGCTGTGTCGGACTCCATCGTTTTGGGATGAAGTCGGTGAAAGAATATTGATGGGGATAGAATTAGTAGTGGAAGTGGCTAAGAATGTGAAGATGAGCCAGCAGCACATAAAGATAGCTCAAATAAGGTAGGAATTTTATGCAGATAATAGAAGGAAATAATTCTCTTTCGATGGAGGTGACCATGTTTTCCTGAAAATATCTCATTTGAAAAGTGTGATGCACTTCGGTAAGAAAGGGAAGATAATTACACGGTTCATTAGCCCTTTTGAAATCCTAGAGAAAGTTGGACCAATTGCATACCGAGTAGCTTTTCCTATGAGTTTGTCTCATGTACACAATGTTTTTCATGTTTTGATGTTGAGGAAGTATGTGCCAGATTTATCACATATCTTGATCCCAGAAGCGGGTCAGTTGGAAGAGAACATTTCTTATAAAGAGGAACCAGTTATGATTATTTATCAAAGGGAACAAGTATTTCGGAATAAAGTAATCCACCCGGAAAAGGTTTTTTGGAGAAACTACATGGTAGAATAAGCTACCTAGGAGTCTGAAAATTCTATAAGAGAAAGGTATCCTCAATTGTTTAATAAGTAAAAAAATTGTGAGCACACAATTTTCAGAAGGTGGGGATAATGTAACACCACATTTTTTTTTAAAAAATAAATGGAAATGAATAAAACTTTATTTTAAGTAGATATTTATAACTATCCTTTAAAAATAATTTTTCCAGTTCTATGTTTTAAATTTTGAAAAATAGTCATCTATAATTGTGTTCAGTAAGTTATTTAGAGTCTAATGGAACCAACTAGTTTATATGGTGAATAGCAATATACCCTTATGAATAGTAATATGGATAGTAATTTGACCTTAATGAATAGTAAATTTTACAATTATTTTATTTTCTTAAGGCTTGAAGATAATGATATTTTGGATAATTTTTCAATGTGATATAAAAGCAGTTATAGTTTTAAAATTGTTAATTTTTGAATTAAGTATGATTTTATTTAAAAATTAAATTGATAATATTTAGAAAATTATTTTCCAAAAATTGACTTCATTTTTGAATTTTACACGTCGAAAAATGGTACGGGTGATTTTTTAGGATTTTCTAAAATTGTAGAATTTTCGATGAATAATGAAATACTGTAAATATCGTATATTCAAATTATCAGTTAAATACACTATTTATGACATAATAAGTGACATACGACCACTTGGTTCGAACTCACATGCCATTATTTTTATTTTGGGTCACATGAATCGAGACTATTCATAGTCTTGAGGGAAAATATTATAATAATGAAAAAAATAATGACAAATACCCCCTCTCTTCCTCTCTAATACCACCCTCATTTCCCTCTTCCTCCCACACCTATCAAGCCATGAACCTTACCTATGATCTTCCCAATAATCCTCCCAATACTCTTCCCCACAACCTAGATATGTTGGTCTCACCAAAAGGCCAAAACCAAATGCCTTTAGAAGGATATTAAGGAGAAGATACCAAGAGGTAAACATCCTCTTTTGTTTTCATTCATTTATTTCATTTTATGTTATTATTTCTAATTTCCATTGGTTTATGTTGGGATATTTAATCACATATCCCCCCTTACTAACCATATTATGTAATAATGATGAGATACCCATTTTTATATTATCAAAATATTTTATGAAATTTTAAGCGACGCTGTTAGGCTGTCAAATTTTCGTAAGGGATTTCTCAAATTTTCTTTTATTTCAAGATTCCTTTATTTTCTTATTATTTTCTCACATACTCTTATCCAAGAGGAATGAAAGCTCCAGAATATTGTAATTTCTAGATTTTAAAATGTTTATTGAAAATTCATCATCAATATTCTTCTCCTCCCCCTCATATTCAATGAATTAAAAACAATGTTCGTGATGTGTCGAATTACCAACATTGTTGATGATGTGATTTCAATTTTATATAATTACTTAAAGTATGGACATGAAACCATTTTTATAATTGAACCAGGTAATAATATTTGTATTATTTCTCATCTATGGTTTTGGAATTATTTCTTATAAATGGTTTTAAAATATAAACCAAAATGAAGTCGTTATTATCAAAGAACCACTAAAATGATCTAAACGAACATCATTAATATTTTAACTTTTTAATCACCCTCATGTAAGAATTAAAAATTATAAATGGTATAATTTGTGGTACTATAAATATATAAATACTATTCCATTCCAATTCTGGATTTTCACTTCCAATCGACAAGAACATCCATCATGAAGAAATCATGAAAATCATGTAAAGAACGATCGCTAAACTATGAAAGGAACAAAATACAAACAACTAAAGGGTGAAATAAGGTTTTGAAATGATCATATAAGATAATATAAAAATGAAAATGTTTCTGTAAAATACTAATAGAACTCTTTGAACCATTACATAGGAGGTTTAAACAAGTTTGATGTACGAAGAACCTGAGATAAGAGAATTCTTAACCCGATTTCCATTCTTTGGGTTAACCTTATACTTCGTTATTTATGTGGTATTAAAATTGTTTTTGTGATGGGTTTTTTTTATATTATTGTTAACTATGTGTAATTATTGTTTATATACATATTCCATCCACTCTATTAAGCCTCTATTTAATTTTATGGTATTTATAAGGGCTTTTCTTTTAAAATACTCTTTTAGCATTTTGTTTTACAAAATTCAAAAGCAATGTTTTTATGTTATTTTTCATATTTTATGATTATTTTATGGATATTTGTAATTATTTATGATGAAGGGTGGTACCTAAATCTCACTCAAATGCATTGGGTATGTGTAAATTAGAGTTTTGTTGTATGTTTACTCCCAGTGAAATTTCAATGGTTACAAAAATTGTAAGGTAGTCGTGACGGTTACAAATTATAAGGTAGCAGAGAGGGTAACAAGATTATGTAATTAATTTAAAAATATACCATTATGGTTCTACTTATGCTCTTTGTATTGTTGGAATCTTTTTTAAATCTTATGTTTCAAAAATTAAGCATATATACACAAGTTATAAGTATGTATTTTGAAAATTATTTCATACATTACAAGTATTCATAGACTAATGTGTTCTTTCCTTGTTTTTATCCCTTACTGAGATTTTGTGATCATACCATGTTTTTAAATTATTTTCACATTTTATAAGGATGTGTAAGACAAATAAGGAATCCAAGTTAAATGTTTTATGATTAGTCAATGAAATAATGTATTATGTGAAAAGGTTTATATTTTGTAAGAAAGGAATACTGTTTTTATGGTATCCACTCTGTAATAATGTGTAATTTAATGAATTTTTTATGTCAAAATTCTCTAAATATATAAACTTTAAAAGATCATAAATGTTAAAGGAAGTTAATTCTTGATTAAATTCAAGATTATGTAACGTAATAAAGTCAGGTCCTTATACTGTGACCACCCAGGTTTAGTGGAAAGACATAACCCCAGGTAGTTGGGGAATGGCTAGAGGTAATCACAGTAGTTTTCCACCATGTGGGGATGCCTATAGATTAGATGGAGGTTTTTGAAAAAAGTCTCTATCTGGTCTCTATTAGGCGATGGTGGAGTCTAGTGACTCATTCACACGATGAGACAACTCTATCCTGGTCAGACTTTGATTGTCTCTTTACGAACAAGTTTTATCCTGCCATGTTGAAATCAGTGCATATGTAGAAGGTTTTATTATTTTAGCAGAAAATCATGTATGTGGATGAGTATTCGGTGAGGTTTACTAACCATTCTTCATAATCTTTGGATATTATTCAATATATATTCTTCAAATCACATACTTTCAAGTGGGTATTACATTGAGATATCAGGTCTAGAGTGATATATATCTTAAATCCATCCTATGATGTATTTCTTGAATAATCATTATTAGTTAAGAGCTTCCTTGATGATAATCAAGTAGAACTGGGTCATGTTAGTGGGTACACAAAATCTATGACCATAGTATCAGGTTGTTGATGATAGTAATAGGGATCTGGTCATGCAATATGCTTATGAAGATTATCATAAGTTAGAGGATCGTTTTTTCTAGGATCTCAAGATGGCTCGAGTCAGCTATGGGAGAGGCGGTGTTTTTATTTGGATGATTAGGAACATCACAATTGGAATTTTATGACTCATTGTATAGCTGATATGGTGATGGTTGATGGACCTCCTAGGTAGAGACAATGGTAGTAGAAAGAAGATCTATAGGGTGGTGGATATGGCATATGAGTGGGTAAACTATAAAGAGGTGGCATGCAGTATGACCTATTACCACCATCACCCATAGGTGGTCTACACCAGGTTCTAGGTGATGTTAGTAAGGGGAAAGGATAGCTTCAGGTGGTAGATTCTTATGATCCAGAAGATCCATGGTTGATATGTGGTACTATCTGTGTCTTCTCTACATTAGATTAAGTACTGAGAGACACATGTGCAAGACACTCTTTTCTTACCACATCTCTGGTTCTTGACTTAGATATTTTGCATTAGCCCTTGGATAGACCATTGTACTTGGAGTCTTTTATAGAAGTCAATGAAAATATCATAGAATTATATCAATAGTATAACCTATCTCTTAGAGTTGATGGGTTTTTAGAGACTCTCTTTGTCTCAATGATGAGGCCTCACAACATGATATTAAGAATGGATTTTCTATCCATAGTTCATTCCCAAATTGACTATTTTAGGTGGTTGATGTATTTTTCCAGGGGATGGTATGAGGTTTTACATAGTAGGTGAGAAGGAGACTCAAGCCGAGCAGGATTGGCTAATGTATAGGAGTGTGAAATCAATTACTCACCATGTGGAAAACATGAATTTTAGAGAAGTGAATTCAATGGTATACCAATTTTTTATTATGGTGACAGTGTATGAGTAATTCTTTCCTAAGGAAATCCCAAGCTTACATTCCCACTGATAGATAGACTTATGCATAGAATTCCTCCCCAGGAAAACACTGATATCTGCAACAGCATATCTGATGGCTCCCATAGCGTTATGATATCTATAATATTTATTACACATTAATTAAGGATTTATTACATAACAATAAACAAAATAGATCTCGTAAGAACAAGAAGTATAGTGTATTTGGGTAATTAGGAACATTACGAAAAAACTTAATATAGGGGGTACATCAGCATTATTGAAATCTTCCTTATATTTATCATAATTTTCCTTCATTATTAAAACTGTATGGGGTATCCTGGGAACATACATAATAAATGGTTGTGATATAAATCACAATAATGGAATAAGAAGAGAATAACATGAAGAATGTATCACATGGTAGACAATAGGAAATTAAATAGAACAATAAATGGGTGTGGATCATAATCATGAAAAATAATGAATTTCATAACATGGTAACATAAAGGATTAATGTGTAATATGGAAACAACATTAAACAAGACATCCTAAAAATAGGTTAAGGATAACTGCCAAGACAACATAAAATGGTGGAAAGAGTCCCTTAATATATTAAGTTCACTCACAAATCCCATATGTGACATATAATGAGACGAAAACGTTACAAAATACATTGGAGTAGTAGATAATTTCAAGTGCACCAGTCACTTTCATATCATGCACATGCATTAGTGATCCATATAGATCATACAAAACATGTATTTATTTCATAAATTTTAACCCCATGATTATGGATTGTGGGTTACATATATTTAATTCCAAAAAACAATGAAGGATAAGTACATTTAGGTGAATACCCTTGAGTGGAAATGATGGTGGATATTCCTGACATAATTGTTTGGTATGAAAAATTATAGTGAAACATTGATAACAAAACGAAGATACTTAAAAATTCATAAAATGGTTTAATAAGAGTGAAATGCATTTCTCACCATTCAAATATAAAAATTCTAGTAATAGGGATATGTAAAGGAATATCCTAATATTAAGAATTTGAAAACAAAAAGCATTACATAAAAAAGGTGCTTGAATACAAACGACAAAGAGAAGATCCCTTTCTAAATTTATCATAGTAAAGGAATAGGTAAATAATATAATGAGAGGGGATAAATGGAATCTCACTATCATGAAATAAATTATATAGTAGAGGGATCTTTATAACTTCAGGAAAACATAATTAATTGATATTATAATGGATAAATTCAAAGAAGGTGCATGAATTGAAAAGAAGAGAGAAAGGTTCCTTACCTTGAGAGGGTGATTCCAAAAGCATTGGGAGAGCTTCTTTATATCATCGGGGAACATTGGGAAGAATATAGATAAGGATAGGTAGAGTGAGTCTAGGATCCAAGGGTTTTTAGTGAAGAGGAATGGGATCTTGGGTCGCTTTATATAGGAAAAGAGAGTGGGGTTATTTATTATTTACCAAACATAGGTTTTGGAATCTATAAAATAAGATAACCATAATCACAAAAATTTCCATTGATTTCACATTTTTTCTTACAAATATGAGAGATATTAATTATTTAATTAGTATAAGGGGTTAACTCATTAAAATATTTCCCTTGGTGATGCAGATGTTTGTCTTGTTCACAAAGTAATGATTTTAAAACCACAAAATATAACATAGGTTTTGAAGGATTCATAATGGATTTATACAATTAATAAAAAAATAAAAGTAATAATATTTTAAAGGGTAAACATATATTTGGTTATTTATACCATTTATATAATTTATTAATTGACATTTGGGTCATTATGAATTCATAATACACACCATATATTTATACAGAATTTATTTTTTTACTTGAAAATCCAATTCTCTAATAAAATTATGAAAAATTAACTCATAGAAAATTGTGACATTATAATTCTAGAAAAATATTTATTTTATCAAAATAATTTTATAAATATGTGAATTTTTACTTTTAAAATTATATTTTACATTTATTGAGAAATGATGGTTTTTTTCAATAATATTTTTCAAACCCTTATAATAATTACATTTAAATTCATAAAAAATATATTACATTTAAATTTAATAAAAATTATTTAAAATTATTATTTTATTATTATTTTAGTGAGTTTGAAAATTCACCGATTCATCAAAAATGTATGTCTTAATTGAAATTTCTCATCACAGAAAAATACAATTTGTGTTTTATCGTATCAAAATAATTTTTAATACAAAATAATTTCTTAATTATTTATAAAGAAAAAAATTATAATCATTATTATATTTAAATGAAAATATAAATATTCATACTATCAAGGCTACATTGTTTCTAGTATTTGTTAAATTATTTCTACCCTTAATTAACATATTTTTCTTTTACCGTGGTAATAAATATTTATTACTGTTACTATTCATATTGTCTAAATATTAAGTAAAAATTATTACCTAATATTAATTATGGATATTAAAAATAAATAATTAACTCAAGGATGTGGAAGAATTTAATTTAAAATAAAACCCTCAGGCATGAAGGAAAGTGATTTTTCTGAAAATTCATTTTCAAGGAAAATATGATTTTACATTAACTGTATAACTAGAAATATTAACTATATGAATTTCAATTAATAATGACAGATATTTGATCCATAAATTTAAATTAACTAATTTCCCATTATTGGTTATTTTAATTAATTAATATGGAGAAAAATTATGTATTTTAAAATAATTTTTCAGAAAAATGTGTTTTCAAGACTAAAAATAATGTTATATTAAAATATGGTATAAATATTTTTTGAATGTAATTAATTATATTACATACACCTTAATAATACGTATGTTAATTTAAAATAAAATTAAATAATAATGGGAATTTAAATCACATAATTTATCAAAATAGATGACAGTTTTTAAAAAAACATGATATTCACTGAAAAATAAATATTTATTAAACAACATAAATATTTCAACCTAAGATAATTTTGATACGATGATTTAAAAAACTATGAGTATTTTATCATATAACTCTTTTAAATGTTCTATATATTAATTATAAATTCATTTCACAAAAATAAATACTTTTTTTTGAAGAAAACAGTTTTTTGAAGAATAAAATGAAATTACAAAAATTTGATTGATTATTTTATAATAATTTATTAATATATTTATTATTATTAATTATATATATATATATATATATATATATTTCATAATGTATATTATCCAATTCATATTCTTAAATTTAGTGGATAGCTTAAAATGATCATATTTAAATAATCATTATTCGTTTTGGTTTGGTGTTGTGTATCACATGTGCTTTAAAAAATAATTGTATCCTTTTAAAACTTAGGGAGTTACAATAAGTTCACATAATGAGGTCTGAGTTGAATAAATTGAAGATTAAGGGATTTTATAGCCCAAATGTTTCACCCTGTGGAGCCTGAATTTCTTTCTCTAGGAAGGTGGATAAGAGATGAGGTTATTTGTAGATTACTGTCACTCGAATCATGTGACCATAAAGAATAACCATCCACTATGGAGGATACATGATTAGTTCAATTAGGTGAGAGGGGTGTGAAGGTTCTATAAGATTGACCTTATACGAACCAATCACCAGCTATGAGTAAGGGATGATAACATACTAAAGATGGTATTCTGATTTTTGTACATTCACGAATACTACTATTCAATGCTCTTTTTCATGAAAAAAGCACCAGAAGTGCTCATGTGTCTCATGAATTAGATATTTTATCCTTAATTGGGATAATTTATAGTGTTCTTCATTGATGATATCCTAGTGAACATGGAATCTAAGGAGGATAATGTGACATACATGAGGATGGTACAAGACTTACATGGAGAGAACCAAATTTATGGGAATATTTTGAAGATCCATTTCCATAATTAGAAGGTCCACTTTCTTGGACATGTCATATTAGAGGATGATGTATTATTGGTCCCATTAATGGTTGAGTCATTGTTATCATAGGAGATTTACAAGACCATGATAGAGGGGTAAATATTCCTTGGGTTTACAGGATACTAAAGGAGATTTGTGCCTGATTTCTCCTGGATATTGACACCCATTAATACTTTGACTTTGAAGGGGATCCCTTTCTTTTGGATGGAGGGGTGACTTTAGAATTTTTTGGAGTCTAGTTAGAGTTTTTAAAGGGTCACCATCTTGATATTTATAAAGGAGTGTGTCGAGTACATAGTGTCCTATAATTCCTCTGAGACCAAACTTGGTTTTTTCGATGTAAAGGTAGTTAGTGATTGCCTATGAGTTTGGTCAGTTTAGAAATCACGATCAAAACAACAAGAGACAAGATCTAGAGTTGGGAGTAGTATTATTTTCCTTGAATAATTAGTGACAATGCCTTTTGGGTGAGTAGTTTATAGTTTATTCTGAAAATATGAGACCCAAGTACATCTTCAATCACGAGGATCTTAACTTGAGGCAGCATTGATGGATTAAGTGAATCCATGATTATTATTTAAAGATACTCTATAATACCAAAAATGGGAATGTGCTAGAATATTCTCTAAAAAAAATTCATTTTCATAGTTATTTTCCAAGGCATTGGAAAATTTATCATTGTTTAACTGTTCCCTTGTGGATGAGGAAAGTGAAACTTACCTCCATTCAATTGTTTTTACCCCATATATTGATCAATATATTAGGGAGGCTCCACATGGAGATAATGAATATGAGACATTGTGTACTTCGATATCCATTGAACATACTTATGATGGATTTTTTATAGGTGGGTATCACATCATTCCTATCAGAGGATGGATGATGGTACCAGTGACACTGCATGATGATAATATGATAGAGTTTCATACATCCCCTTATTTGGAACATCAGGGTGTGTAAAATATGTACCAGTATAAGGCCCCAGCCTTAAACCTTACTTAATCTTGAGTTATTACAAGATTACACATTGAGGATCTTTTCGGGTTTAGAGTTTTAGAGAATTAGATCATAAAACTTGCATTACATTCCACATATAAACAAAGTGGTTACATAAAGATAGAATTCTTCATTCCCATCAATGGAAACACATTTAAAATAAAACATGGATTATTTCTGACACATCCTTGACTCTATCATCTTATCATGTACCTTTCCCTTGACCTGTGAAAAACATTTAAAAAACTTGGGATGAGCATAAAACTCAGTATGGGTTATAAAAAAAACATGGAAAGGAAACATGAGTTCATATATACATAAGAATGAAATCATACTTTACCCATAAAACCTAGGCACTTTAACATACCTCATAAAATCACGAATAAATCATAGAAATCATAAGACATAAAGGTAACTTGAGGCATTCATAACATTCTTACGTAGGGAGTAACCCTCTTGGTTACGTTTGGAATACCCATCACAGTATATTCCCTAAAATCTCTTCGGATAAACCTTAACGTTTCACTCCTTCACGTTACCCAATGCATTGGAGAGCTATAACGGGCTCACCCGCCCTTAGTTTATCACGGAACCACCCGTCTTCATAATAATGCCCAAGAACCATAACATAATCATATCACATAAAACATGCATAAAGGAAACATAACATTTCCACATTTCAATCATGAGTTATCAATACAACACGTTGATATAATAAAAACATTATGAAAACCATTTTCAATACCAAAGTAAAACATGTTATTTATTTTCCTTTTAAAAAAAGAAGGTATGACTTGTAGAGGAAGCCGAAACTCAAATAACGGTTACGACGGCGGAGAAGTCGTTGTCGCCGCATACGTACGACAAAAACATTCCCTTTTTTCGTTTAGTAAACTATTCGTATAAAAAAGATTCCTTTTGAATAAACGTAAAAGTCAAAGGGGTTTATACACCGTATAAAAAAAGATGTGTATAAAATAAAATATCCCTCAACAAAAGGAGATTGAGACGAAGTCCCATACCTCGTATCTGACTTGACCCGACCGTTCTTTAATCTCCTGAATAATAAACTTGATTTAATCTCTACTTTCTTATGAATATTTTTCAAGTTCATTATTCCTTTTATACCATGTTATGAACATCATGTAATCAGTTAAGTTAATAATGTTCATTTTGTCGGTATTTGGTTCTTATGTCAAAAATAGACTTCTTACACTTACATGTTGTTAATTTGGTCAAAGGTTCATTATATCCAGAATGGTATTCATGATGTAGATATAATATATGTCATATATATCCAGTACATACTTGCATTTATAATATTACATAATCATTTAGAGGTAAGAAATGAAATGCACCGTTCATGGAGACGGTAAGCCGTACGTACGCATGAACGCTACTTTCATTTCTATTTCGTATTTTATAGAAAGGAATCATAATGATATAAAGATATATTATAATTCCAGTATAATATCATATATTATATCATAGTTCCATCCTTTATATGTCCCACATATGGTATTTAACGAATCAAATCACTTTGAGGGGGCGGTAGTCCGCACTTCCTAAAATGAAGATATCGTGTTTACCCATAATGGAAACCATAAAGGTATGCCCAAAATGAAAAAAACAGAAGCTTAAGGAAAACATAAACATATTATATATCATATATAAAAATAGTGACATCATAATGGCCACCTTTGAAGGTGTTAAATGAGTATTGAACAATCATCATTTCGGGAGGCAGAATTTCTCCATCCACGGAAACCGTATGTTCTTTAACCATTTGATGTAGTTGTGTGAGAGTGTAGCTCAAATAAATCTTATAACAACATCCTAGTATATTGAAGATACTGGTGTTGTTACAAAAGAAGTAAATAAAAAGAGTTTAGGGGGTTGGAGAAGCAAAATAAAACAAATGAACATGAGAGAATGAATTACCTTTAAAGGTGTAACTCCTTTTGATTTGAGCCTAAAGGCTTCTTTTGAAAGGATTCTGACCAAAGGGAATCCTCTAGGATGAGGAGAGGGATTTGTAGAGAGCAAATTGGCAGGGGTTGGCCGAGCCAAAGGCTTGAGTAGTGTGTGAAATGAGGTAGAGGTGGGGGCCTTTTATAAGAGGAGAGGAGGGGCACTTTTGGAATTTAAAGAAATATTACATTATTTGAAAATGTGTTTCGGTTTTAAAAGGTCCCAAATTGATAGAATTCGTGGATAAGGTGATAAGGGTTCGAAATCCACTCATCCAATTGGTTTTGGCCATGTGTAGTTCATAGATTTTACATTATCTTTCCATTTTATTTAAATCGTCAAATAATGATGTCATCGCTGCATCATTATTATTTCATAAATAATTATATTTATTTAATGTCTAAAAATTATAAAAAAAATACTATGATATAGGAAATCGTTTTATCCTTCCAATGACTTTTTATAATCAAAATTTGGACTTGTATAACCCCACTTAAAAATTGTTTTCGCAAAACATATTATGTTTGTGTCATTTTCACTTTAACACTAAATAAAAAGTAATTTATGTCATTTCCCAACAAAAGTGGATCCATGGGGTCCCCAAGTTGACCCATGGCATGTCATGGTCGGCCATGACACAACCAATGAGGTTGGGACATGTGTCTAGGTCATTTCATTTTATTAAAGCATTATTTATACCTTAAACTACCCTAATTACCACTAATCGTGATTAAGAACTTAATAAGTTACTATTCACCAAAAAATTATTATAATCTCATTGAACCACGTTTTACTTATTAATGACAACCATGTATGTCGGATTTTCAAAATTCAGTACACATTAGTGGTAAACTGTCATTTAACTGAAAAATCAGTTTGCTTGATTACCACTTAGTGGTTTCACTATTCATCAAAAATTGAAGTTTTTCAGAAAATTACCAAAAATTCACCCTAAGATATATTTGATATTCCGAATTCAAAAATGAAGTCTATTTTACAAAATTCAAAAGATATAGGTCACATTAATTAATTTAATAATTAATTCCCGCTGTCAGAGCAAATAGCGTGTTTTTATGAAACAATAAGTATCAAAAGATTGACACCAGTTTAAGTCCAATTTCAAAGTGAAATTGACTCCAATGACCACCATGGGATTAAATGGTAAAAATATATTCATATTACACATTAAGACCAATTCAAAAGATAATCTAATCATATAAATAAATTAGATTAAAAAGCAGTTTTGATGTAAAATGCAGTATTTTTCACTATTCATTAAAAAATGAACCTTGTCAGAAAAATACCAAAAATTCACACAAAGTAAATTTTGATGTCCCAATCATAAAGAATAATTTTATTTTGACAAACATAGTTTATAAAATTGTCAAAATATAGATTCAAAAATGGTTTTCCATCAAAAGGTAGTAAAACAATCTTTTAAGAATATTAGTGTATTCAATGCATAAGATTGTACTTATTTTCATTTTAAGCCTCCATAACACTATCTTAGTCATTAATAAACATAGATAAAAATATCTATTATTCATTACTTACTTGGGATGTTACATCCTTCCCCCCTTTAGAAAATTGCTTCCCCGCAATTTATTTACTTATCGAATAAATGGGGGTACTTATCCCTCATTGCATTTTCAGATTCCCATGTTGCCTCTTCAATCATGTGGTTTTTCCACAAAACCTTTACCTAATGAATCACCTTATTCCGTAACACTTGCTCCCTGTGGTCAAGAATCTGGACTGGTTGTTCCTCATAAGATAGGTTCTCTTCCAGCTGAACTACCTCTAGACTCAAAACATGAGATGGATCTGGCATATACTTTCTCAACATCGAAACGTGAAAAAAATTGTGTACCTGAGATAAACTCGGAGGTAAAGCCACTCGGTATGCAACTGATCCAACTCTTTCCAGAATTTCGTATGGTCCAATGAACCTTGGACTCAACTTTCCTTTCTTACCAAATCTCATCACACTTTTCCAAGGAGAAACCTTGAGAAAAACATGATCACCTACCTCGAAAGATAGATCCTTCCTCCGGTTATCCGCATAACTCTTCTGCCTGCTCTGAGCTGTTCTCATGTGTTTCTGAATCAGCTGAACTTTTTCTTCCATCTCTTCTACCAATTCTGGTCCCATCAACTTCCTTTCACCCACTTCATCCCAGAAAGCTGGAGTTCGACACCGCTTCCCATATAATGCCTGAAATGGTGCCATCTGTATACTGGAATGAAAACTGTTATTATATGAAAACTCAACCAAAGAAAGATGTTGGTCCCAACTTCCCTGATAATCCATAGAACAAGCTCGTAGCATATCCTCCAATGTCTGAATTGTTCGTTCTGACTGCCCATCTGATTGAGGATGAAAAGCTGTACTAAAATTTAATTCAGTACCCAACGACTTCTGAAGGCCTTTCCAAAAGTTAGAAGTAAACCTGGGATCACGATCCGAGACAATGGAGAGAGGAACTCCATGTAACCTGACTATCTCTTTAAGATACAAACAGGAAAGTTGATCAAGAGAGAAAGTATCTCGTATAGCAATGAAATGAGCAGATTTGGTCAAGCGATCAACAATAACCCAGATTGCATTATTACCTCGAGATGTCTTCGGTAATCCAACAACAAAGTCCATGGATATATTCTCCCATTTCCACTCTGGCACTGGTAATGGCTGAAGCATCCCTTTCGGTAACTACCGCTCTGTTTTAACCTGCTGACAAGTCAAACACTTCACAGTAAAACCAGCAATATCTCTTTTCATTCCATCCCACCAGTAATACTCCCGCATATCTCTATACATCTTAGTACTGCCCGGATGAACTGAAAACGGAGAACTATGAGCTTCACATAACAACTCTCTCTTCAACTGTGAATCACAAGGCCCACACAATCTCTTCCCAAATCTCAAAACGCAATCATTATCAATGTTGAATTCAGGCAACTTACCTTTCTGAACCAGCTCTACCCTTTTCTGCAACTCACTGTCTTGCTTCTGTGCTTTCTTGATTCTATCTGATAGAGATGATCTCACTGATACCTGAAACAAAACAGAAGGACTTCCTGCACCAAAAACTTCTATGCCAAAGTCCATCAAATCCTTAACCAAAGGATCACGTTCTAAACGCAACATTGTTAATGAAGCATTACTTTTTCGACTCAAAGCATCAACCACTTTATTTTCTTTTCCCGGATGGTAATGAATTGTACAATCATAATCCTTGATTAATTCCAGCCATCTCCTTTGTCTCATGTTTAACTCTTTCTGAGTGAATATATACTTTAAACTTTTGTGATCGGTATATATTTCACACTTTACTCCATAAAAATGATGCCTCCAAAATTTTAATGCAAAAACAACAGCAGCTAATTCCAAATCATGTGTAGGGTAATTTACCTCATGAGTTTTCAATTGTCGTGAAGCATAAGCAATTACCTGATCATTCTGCATTAGGACGCAACCAAGTCCTTTCAATGAAGCATCACTGTATATAACAAACCCACCATTCCTGGAAGGTAGTGCCAAAACTGGAGCATTCACCAATCTTCTTTTCAATTCCTGAAAACAATCATCACATTCTTTTGTCCAGATAAACTTAACACCCTTCCGAGTTAGCTTAGTCATTGGACTAGATAACCATGAAAAATTTCTAACAAACCTTCGGTAATAGCCTGCCAAACCGAGGAAGCTACGAATCTCAGTTACATTTGTGGGTCTTGGCCATTCTTCCACAACTTTTTTTTGCAGGATCAACAGTTATTCCATCTTTAGAAACAATGTGACCAAGGAAAGAAATTTGTTGCAACCAAAACTCACACTTGCTGAATTTCCCATACAGTTTCTTTTCTTTTAAGGTTTGCAAGATAACCCTTAAATGTTTTTCATGCTCCTCTTTACTTTTAGAAAATACCAAAATATCATCAATGAAAACCACCACAAACTTATCCAAGAACTCATGGAAAATTCTATTCATTAAGTCCATGAATACAGCAGGTGCATTGGTTAGCCCAAAAGGCATTACTACAAATTCATAATGGCCATATCTCGTACGGAACGCGGTCTTCGGAATATCTGCCTCCTTGACCTTCAGCTGATGGTACCCCGATCTCAAGTCAATCTTTGAAAAAAACTGAGATCCCTGGAGCTGATCAATCAAATCATCGATATGAGGCAAAGGATATTTGTTCTTAACAGTGATATTATTCAAGGCTCTATAATCAATGCAAAGTCTCATAGAACCATCTTTCTTTTTAACAAATAAAACAGGAGCACCCCATGGTGATGTGATAGGTCTAATGAAACCTTTCTCTAATAGATCTTTCAATTGCTCCTTCAACTCTAAAAGTTCAATTTGTGCCATTCGATAAGGGGGTTTTGAAATTGGCTTAGCATCAGGAACTAAGTCAACAGTAAACTCAACTTCCCGATCTGGTATTATTCCAGGAAACTCATCAGGAAAAACATCAGGATACTCATTTACCACTGGCACATCATTAATCTGAATAGTTCCTTTATTTTCAACAACGTGTGAAAGGTAACATTCATTTCCATCTTTCACAAGTTTTTCGGCCTCTTGATATGTTATCAACAGTAAGGGTTCATTCCTGTAAACAAACTGAAAGTCTTTCTGAAAGGAAACTTCTTTAGCTCTACAGTCAATCTTAGCATGGTAAATAGAGAGCCAATCCATACCCAGGATAACATCAAACTCTACTAGAGGTAGAACAATAAGGTTTGCAAGTAGGTTCTTTCCACAGATAAGGATAGGAAGATTCTTATAAATTCTTTTTGCCTCGACACTCCCCCCAGGTGTTTTTACCAAAATTTCAGGAGTCATTTCTTGAGATGGTATTCCCATTTTACTAGAAAAGGTTTCAGAGATGAATGAATGTGTAGACCCCGAATCAAACAACACACTGGCATAATCTGAAAAAACAAACAAAGTACCTGATACAACTTCATTTGATGGCCCGACATCTGCTGAAGTAGTTGCAAAGGATTTCACCACCCCTTTCTTCTTGTAGTCTAACTGCTTCCCATCACTCAAGCTCTTTGTCGGACACTCGTTTGCATAGTGACCCATCTCATTGCACTTATAACACTTCACTAACTGTAAATCAAATTTGTTCTTACCTTCAGCTTGATCCTTTTCAGTGCAATCACGAGCCTTATGTCCCATCTTACCACATCGGTAACACTTTCCAGAATTCAGAAGACATTCCCCAGCATGCCTTTTGCCACATTTATCACAAACTGGAAACTTAGTTCTCTTACCATCAGACTTTTTTGAAGAATTCTTACCATTCTCCTGCCACCTCGGTCTCTTCTTCTGCTGGTTGTTATAGAACACTTGGTCATCGGAAAACTCCATTTCCACCTTCTCAGCACATCGAACAAGCTTTTCATAACTTTTAAACTCACGAGAAGCTAATGCCCTTCGATACTTTGGCTTTAATCCTGAGTAAAAACGATTGATTTTACTATCAAGGTCCCGGATAAAATTTGGAGAATACCTTGCCAATCGAGTGAACCTTTCTTCATAGGCAGCCACTGAGTCTTCCTCTTGCCTCAATTCCAAGAATTGCTTTTCCATCCTAAGTCGAACAGCCTTAGGAAAATACTTCTCAAGAAACATACCTTTGAATTCATCCCAGTCAAGAGCATCAATCTCAGCGGCGTCCCTGATATTTTTAACCATATACCACCACTGATCTGCTTCACCCTCCAAACGGTAAATAGCAAGACTAACCTTTTGATTGCCTGAACACCCCATGACATCAAAAATCTTCTCCAGTGCTTTAATCCACCCTTCAGCTAGCACAGGGTCAGATGATCCTCTGAATGATGGTGGATGTTGCCTCATGAAATGTTCCACCACTGACATGTTCCTCTGCTGTTGATCTGCCTGATCTCGTGCATGGATACCACCACCATTTATCACTTGAGTCAACTGCGCCATTACTGCAACAAACTGTTCAGTTCCAATTCCGACCATTTCTGGATGCTGATTCAGAAGGTTATTTCCTTCTGTATGCCTTCCTAGCACTGCTTCCCTGTTTCCTCTGCGGAAAACCATTCTGAACAAACATGTCTTAGATGAAGCAACATGGTAATCCGTAAATGCTATATCATTTCAAAAAAAAAATATTTTTGGATAATCATTTAATAGAATTCTAACTCCTAAAGTTATCTAAACCGACCTCTGATACCAACTATAAGGCCCCAGCCTTAAACCTTACTTAATCTTGAGTTATTACAAGATTACACATTGAGGATCTTTTCGGGTTTAGAGTTTTAGAGAATTAGATCATAAAACTTGCATTACATTCCACATATAAACAAAGTGGTTACATAAAGATAGTATTCTTCATTCCCATCAGTGGAAACACATTTAAAATAAAACATGGATTATTTCTTGACACATCCTTGACTCTATCATCTTATCATGTACCTTTCCCTTGACCTGTGAAAAACATTTAAAAAACTTGGGATGAGCATAAAACTCAGTATGGGTTATAAAAAAAACATGGAAAGGAAACATGAGTTCATATATACATAAGAATGAAATCATACTTTACCCATAAAACCTAGGCACTTTAACATACCTCATAAAATCACGAATAAATCATAGAAATCATAAGACATAAAGGTAACTTGAGGCATTCATAACATTCTTACGTAGGGAGTAACCCTCTTGGTTACGTTTGGAATACCCATCACAGTATATTCCCTAAAATCTCTTCGGATAAACCTTAACGTTTCACTCCTTCACGTTACCCAATGCATTGGAGAGCTATAACGGGCTCACCCGCCCTTAGTTTATCACGGAACCACCCGTCTTCATAATAATGCCCAAGAACCATAACATAATCATATCACATAAAACATGCATAAAGGAAACATAACATTTCCACATTTCAATCACGAGGTATCAATACAACACGTTGATATAATAAAAACATTATGAAAACCATTTTCAATACCAAAGTAAAACATGGTATTTATTTTCCTTTTAAAAAAATAAGGTATGGCTTGTAGAGGAAGCCGAAACTCAAATAACGGTTACGACGGCGGAGAAGTCGTTGTCGCCGCATACGTACGACAAAAACATTCCCTTTTGTCGTTTAGTAAACGCTTCGTATAAAAAATATTCCTTTTGAATAAACGTAAAAGTCAAAGGGGTTTATACACCGTATAAAAGAAAGATGTGCATAAAATAAAATATGCCTCAACGAAAGGAGATTGAGACGAAGTCCCATACCTCGTATCCGACTTGACCCGACCGTTCTTTAATCTCCTGAATAATAAACTTGAGTTAATCTCTACTTTCTTATGAATCTTTTTCAAGTTCATTATTCCTTTTATACCATTTTATGAACATCATGTAATCAGTTAAGTTAATAATGTTCATTTTGTCGGTATTTGGTTCTTAAGTCAAAAATAGACTTCTTACACTTACATGTTGTTAATTTGGTCAAAGGTTCATTATATCCAGAATGGTATTCATGATGTAGATATAATATATGTCATATATATCCAGTACATACTTGCATTTATAATATTACATAATCATTTAGAGGTAAGAAATGAAATGCACCGTTCATGGAGACGGTAAGCCGTACGTACGCATGAACGCTACTTTCATTTCTATTTCGTATTTTATAGAATGGAATCATAATGATATAAAGGTATATTATAATTCCATTATAATATAATATATAATATCATAGTTTCATCCTTTATATGTCCCACATATGGTATTTAACGAATCAAATCACTTTGAGGGGGCGATAGTCCGCACTTCCTAAAATGAAGATATCATGTTTACCCATAATGGAAACCATAAAGGTATGCCCAAAATGAAAAAAACAAAAGCTTAAGGAAAACATAAACATATTATATATCATATATAAAAATAGTGACATCATAATGGCCACCTTTGGAGGTGTTAAATGAGTATTGAACAATCATCGTTTCGGGAGGCAGAATTTCGCCATCCACGGAAACCGTATGTTCTTTAACCATTTGATGTAGTTGTGTGAGAGCGTAGCTCAAATAAATCTTATAACAACATCCTAGTATATTGAAGATACTGGTGTTGTTACAAAATAAGTAAATAAAAAGAGTTTAGGGGGTTGGAGAAGCAAAATAAAACAAATGAACATGAGAGAATGAATTACCTTTAAAGGTGTAACTCCTTTTGATTTGAGCCTAAAGGCTTCTTTTGAAAGGATTCTGCCCAAAGGGAATCATCTAGGATGAGGAGAGGGATTTGGAGAGAGCAAATGGGCAGGGGTTGGCCGAGCCAAAGGCTTGAGTAGTGTGTGAAATGAGGTAGAGGTGGGGGCCTTTTATAAGAGGAGAGGAGGGGCACTTTTGGAATGTAAAGAAATATTACATTATTTGAAAATGTGTTTCGGTTTTAAAAGGTCCCACATTGATAGAATTCGTGGATAAGGTGATAAGGGTTCTAAATCCACTCATCCAATTGGTTTTGGCCATGTGTAGTTCATAGATTTTACATTATCTTTCCATTTTATTTAAATCGTCAAATAATGATGTCATCGCTGCATCATTATTATTTCATAAATAATTAAATTTATTTAACGTCTAAAAATTATAAAACAAATACTATGATATAGGAAATCGTTTTATCTTTCCAATTAATTTTTATAATCAAAATTTGGACTTGTATGACCCCACTTAAAAATTGTTTTCGCAAAACATATTATGTTTGTGTCATTTTCACTTTAACATTAAATAAAAAGTAATTTATGTCATTTCCCAACAAAAGTGGATCCATGGGGTCCCCAAGTTGACCCATGGCATTTAATGGTCGGCCATGACACAACCAATGAGGTTGGGACATGTTTCTAGGTCATTTCAGTTTATTAAAGCATTATTTATACCTTAAACTACCCTAATTACCACTAATCGTGATTAAGAACTTAATAAGTTACTATTCACCAAAAAATTATTATAATCTCATTGAACCACATTTTACTTCTTAATGACAACCATGTATGTCAGATTTTCAAAATTCAGTACACATTAGTGGTAAACTTTCATTTAACTGAAAAATCAGTTTGCTTGATTACCACTTAGTGGTTTCACTATTCATCAAAAATTGAAGTTTTTCAGAAAATTACCAAAAATTCACCCTAAGCTATATTTGATATTCCGAATTCAAAAATGAAGTCTATTTTACAAAATTCAAAACATATAGGTCACATTAATTAATTTAATAATTAATTCCCGCTGTCAGAGCAAATAGCGTGTTTTTATGAAACAATAAGTATCAAAAGATTGAGACCAGTTTAAGTCCAATTTCAAAGTGAAATTGACTCAAATGACCACCATGGGATTAAATGGTAAAAATATATTCATATTACACATTAAGACCAATTCAAAATATAATCTAATCATATAAATAAATTAGATTAAAAAGCAGTTTTGATGTAAAATGCAGTATTTTTCACTATTCATTAAAAAATGAACCTTGTCAGAAAAATACCAAAAATTCACACAAAGTAAATTTTGATGTCCCAATAATAAAGAATAATTTTATTTCGACAAACATAGTTTATAAAATTGTCAAAATATAGATTCAAAAATGGTTTTCCATCAAAAGGCAGTAAAACAATCTTTTAAGAATATTAGTGTATTCAATGCATAAGATTGTATTTATTTTCATTTTAAGCCTCTATAACACTATCTTAGTCATTAATAAACATAGATAAAAATATCTATTATTCATTACTTACTTGGGATGTTACAACCAGGACCTCCGACATCAGTTTTAGTGGCTATGGATGAAGAAGAGTGTAGTAGAGTCTATCTTTGGATTCCACAATTATCAGTATGTGTAGGTTGGGAACCAAGTTCCATTGAGTTTTACTCAATCCATTAAGTTGATAGAGTTTAAGTGGGATGGTATACCTATGGAATTAGTGATAGGGATACCAAGAATTTATAGAGTAAATGATTCCATATGTGTGATTGTAGATTAGGTCACCATGTTGGCCCACTTTATAGCTATTCTATAGCAGTGTTTAGAAGATATATTGGGATCAATTTAGGTGGAGAAGATAGTCTGGCTCCACATAGTTCCCTCAATGATCATTCCAGTCAATGATTCTCGCTTCACATCACGATTATGTATAAGATTGCAGGAGGACCTTGGGACTTAATTCCATTTTAGAATAGCGTTTCACCCATATACTAACAACTAGACTGAGCGTACTATTCAAGTCTTGAAGGAAATGTTGCTGGCTTATATGTTGGACTTTGGACACAATTTGTATGATCAACTACCCTTAGTGAAGTTGATGTACAAAAATAGATATCATCCTCCCATCGATATGTAACCATTTGAGGCTTTTTACGGGTGACCATATAGGTCACAACTATACTCTATTGATCTAGGTGAGTCAGTAGTCATGGACCCAGAGTTAGTGTGATCATCAATAGTGAAGGTTCTAATCATCTAAAAGCGAATGAGGATTGTATAGAGCTATCATACATCTTATACAACCTGATGAAGAAGGACTTTGGTGCTTGAGGAGGGCGACCATGTGTTCATAAAGGCCTTACCTCAACATGGATTGAGGATATTTATCTGGGGTGGAAAGATATCTTCATGATTCATTGAACCCTTTTAGAAACTATGAAGGTTTTGTGAGGTGACATACCACTTGGTCATATGATCGTACCACATTTAAATGTGTTATTTTCACCCTTACACCATAGTATTAAACTGAATTTGAATTATAAATTCCAAATATAATAAAAATTTCAATTCATGTTTTATTCATTTATTTTATGTTTATCACTATTAAAAAGGGAAATTTTACATGTTTTGATAATATTATTGAAGGTGGAGGTGATTTGGAGGACCCATAATGAAGTCCAAGAAATATGGACCAAACTACATAGGATCCAAGCACTCCATTGGAGTAATCCACTCACGACTACCAAAACTTGCATCCAAATGGGATGAAAGTTTGTGATCTGGTCCATTATTTACTAATATACATTTCATCTCAAGGAACCCAATCCTGATTAGGCTTCTATGGGGCCCATCCTAGCCAATATTTCTAAGCCCCCGAATATGAACAAAGTCAAAATTGGCATTATGTAATATGTCAATATCTCAAGCGTTGATTGTACAAATGATTCCAAACTTTTGGTGGTGATATTCAAGATGTGGGGCTACAACTATCATGTTTTTTCACAATGGATATTCTACTATCTAGTTTCCAAAAACAATCTTCCAAGTGGTTTATCAAAATTTGGGTGCCCAAAACCACTTCCCATTTAGGCTATAAAATGGCACCTTAGGCACCCCATTAAAGATGTTAAAAACAGAAGTGAAACTATGCCATTTTGAAGTCCAAGAGGATTCTTTTCCTCATACTTTATATTCTGGAGGCACATATCCTCATAGAGGGATCATGAATTTAGGAGTTCTACCAGAGGTACCTCCTCAACCCGATGTCGAGTTAAACGGTGGGAACTATGAACATATCAAGGGAGTTACAATTATTATTTTAGATACTGATTTGGTTTAATTTGGGTGTGAAAACATGTTTTTTCAATGTATATTACATACTTCCGTATTTTAATTCTTTTTTTTATGCATGTGATTGGGATACTCTTAATTTCAAACCAATCAGTGTGAGGTTTTGAGTGCGTGACTTGTGTTCTTCTGATTGGGAATCACAAGAATCATTTTCATACCCAAATTCTTAATAGTTAAATATTCATTGGAAGATATTATTCCATGAATAAGTTCTAGACCATGAAAATACCATTGTTATATCAAGGACTGGTTCTTTATGAATTGAAATAAAAGCTTAGGAATTAATCGGGATTCAAATTAATTTCAACCAAAGAATTACTCCAAACCTAAATTAATATCTATGAAAAATGAACTTGAAATTTTTGTAGTGAAATTACAATGAACCCTTTTGTCTCATATTTTTCAAAATCCATATGGTTTCTCAACTTTTAAACTTTCAATTAAGTCATTTCATCCTAAAACTATTTTCAAAACAACCCCCAATTTAGCACTTATTTTTAAAAATGAACACTCTAAACCCACCAATGCTCCTTGAGAGACGTCCTAGGTTATTCCGTATAATATAAATCAACCTTAAAATCATAATCAATTTGACGTGTCACAATAGAGGGTTCAAATTTTGGAGCGTTTCCGGGGAGCTCTTTAGTTTTTAGTGCATGTATTTTAAAAGTTTTTTGTAAATTTTATGAATAATTATTTGTTTTATCTTATACCTTTTCCAATATATTTGTATTCAATTTATTTATTGTGTAGGTTTTGTGCATGAAATGTTCTAATTTGGGAGATTTACCACCTTTAGAACCCAAACCGAAGAGGATCATACATCAACGGCCCCGAGATGCACAAGACAACTCTTTGAAGAAGGACACACCACAACTTGAGACTTTTCTAAACCCCTCAACTTCTGGAACAAAATTAGAGCTTGAGATTAATGAGTATAAAATGGATGAAAACAATCGAATACTAAAATAACTGACCTTTCCTGATACTGATATACAGCCCACATATATTCCAATACAAGGCGAGGCACCGAATTTTGAACTGAAATCTAGCCTAATTCACTTATTTCCAAGATTCCCTGGAATTCCTAGAGTAGATCCACATAAACACTTAAAATAATTTCATAATGTGTGTTATACATTAAAACATGAAAATGTGTATAAAGAATAAGTAAATCTTAGAGAATTCTCATTTTTAGTAGAAGACACTGCAAAAACTGGATTTACTATGTTAATTCACCAATAATAGGCTAGGCAGACATGAAATGCCATTTTCTTGAAAAATATTTCTCAGCCTCTCAGACTACAATTATAAGGAAATAAATTTATAGTATAAGGAAATCACAAGGGGAAACATTACATGAATATTGGGTATTCTTTAAAAGGCTACATTCAAGTTTTCCAAACCACAAAATAAGTGATCAAATTTTAATAAAGTATTTTTATAGAGGTTTAATTTCAATTTGTTGTAACATGATTGATGCTACTGCAGGTGGTGTAGTAGTGGATAAAACCCCAATTTCTGCAAGGAACTTAATTGATATTATGGTGAAAAACACTCAAAAATTTGGTTCAAGGTCCAATGTACCCATTAGAGGTGTCCATGAAGTGTAAAGTACTGAATTCGAGAAGAAGGTGGACACGATGTTTGAGGAGGTAAGTACCCATTTACGATAACTTGCTCTCTCCCAAGGGAAATCTCAATCTCCTCCTCCCATCCATTGTGGAATATTATCGTATGACACCCATTATTCTGAACAATGTCCCCAATTGATAGAAAATTATAAGAGTTGTGAGGCAATCTTCCCAGGATGACCCTATAACCAACCCTTTAGGATGGAACCATACTATCTACCAAACACTATATGGAAAGAAAACAAAGCTTATAGGAAAGAGGGTATTCAAACCAGCCTCATAAACCCTAGAACTAACAAGGTCAGAGTAGTCATCCAACATCCCCACACAGAAATCTTCAACCACCCCAAAGATATTTCCAAACACCCCCTCGAAAACCTGAGCCTAGCCTAGAAGATATGATGAAACAAATGCCTGCCAAAAATCTCAAATTACAGCAAACCACATAGGCATCCATACAAGACTTGAAAACCCAATTAGGCTAACTAGATAACTCAGTGGGGGGAATTCAAAGTCATAGGTCGGGTAAACTACCCTATTGACCAATTTTTATCCCTAGGGATAAAGGAAATGTTAATTCAATCACCCTTAGGAGAGGAAGTCATCTTAAAATCCAAATGAACCCTCCAATAAAGTCATCCCCTCTTGATGAAACCACCATCTCAACCACTAAAAAAATTGTCCAAGAGAAGAAAATCCTTCCTCAAAGAGAAGTCCTTCCAAAGGAAAGAGTGTATATGTTGATGAGTCTCCTATCCCAACCATTACTCTTACTTTTCCCCAAAGGGCCACCCAATCAACAAAACAAAAGGGAATTGGACTTGATGAAGAAATATTAGAATATTTCAAAAAAGTGTAGGTTAACATTCCTTTGATTGATGACATGAAGAAAATTCCAAGATATGCAATGTTTTTGAAGGATATGTGTACAAATTGAAGGATACTTTATGGTGATGATAAGTTAAGCTTGGAGAGGATTGTCTAAGAATTTTTAGAACCATTATTTCCTACCAAATGCAATGATCCCGAAAAATTTTCGATTCCATGAACCATAGGGGAGTATTTATTTTCCAATGCTATGATTGATTTAGGGGATTCTAAAAATGTGATACCTCACTCAATTTACTCTACATTACAGGTCAGAGAATGGAAGCCAACTGAGATAGTCATGCAACTAGAAAATCGGAGTACAGCACACCCTTCTGGTCTGATAGAGGACGTTCTTGTGAGGGTTTAAAATTTTATATTTCCTTCTGATTTTTATGTTATTAAAATGGATGATGATATGATAAATGGACATGCTCCAATTATATTGGGGAGACCTTTCTTGAAAACTGAAAAATCCATAATTAATGTCCCTAATGGTAAATTATCTATGGAATTTCGTGGTGACATAGTCCATTTCAATATCCTTGATTCCATGAAGAACCCCTCATAAAAACATTCCTCACTCTCTATTACTTCAATTGATGTACTCCCTTCCCCTAAAAAACAACTTTTATTTCCCTCGATCCCCTTTATTATTTTTATTCATTGTTTGAAATTCTAGGTAATGAATCATGCATTGAATATTGTAGTGGTCTAGAAAAGTTTCATGCATGTTTATTAATTGATAATTTCTTGAACACTAAGGATCCAATGACCATTGATGATACCGCTAAGCTTGTAAAATCTCATTACTCATTTGAGGATGATACCATTGAGCATTTAGATGAGATCAGTGACCTCTCAATTGTACACACACTCCCATAAATCTAAAATCCACCTGAATTAGAACTGAAAAAACTGCCTCAATATTTAAAATATTCATATATTGAGAATGGAAACAAGTTGCCTGTCATCATTGCTAGTTCACTCCCTCCAAAGCATGAATTGCGTCTGCTTGATCTTTTGAGGGTGTATAAACAATAACTAGGATGGAAACTTTCGGAAATTCCTAGTATTAGCCCATCAATTTGAAAACATAATATTTTGTTAAATGATGAGGTTAAACTATTGAGTCAGGAACAACATCGACTAAACCCAAAACTCCAAGTGGTTTTGAAAAAGGAAGTAAAAATATTATTGGATACTGGAATCATTTACCCCATCTATGAAACCCAATGGGTCAGTCTTGTTCAAGTAGTTCCTAAAAAACCGGGCTTATATTAATCAAAAATGAAAATAATGAATTGGTTCCAACTCATCTGAAGAATAGTTGGCGTGTCTATATAGACTATCACCAACTAAAAAACACACTAGGATGGATCATTTCACTTTATCATTCATTGACCTAATACTAGAAAGGATAGCATGTATGTCCCACTACTGTTTCCTTGATGGGTATTCTGGATACTTTCAGATCCGTATTTCCCCTGAGGACCAAGAAAAGAAGACCTTCACTTGCCCATTTGGAACATTTACATATTGAAGGATGCCATTTGGTATGTGAAATGCTTTGAGTACTTTCCAAGAATGCATGGTTAGTATTTTTTTGGCTTACTTGTTGAATTGCAAGAAAGTACTCATGTATTATTTCAATGTTTATGGATCTTATTTTGATGAGTATTTTGGCAGTCTTTCTTTAGTCCTATGTCATTGTACTGAAAATAATTTCATATTAGATTATGAGAAATTCAATTTCATGGTGAGACAAGGTATATTTTTGGGACATGTCATTTTTGGGGATGGAATACAAGTAGATAAATAAAAATTTGACGTCATTTCTTCCCTACTATTCCCAAAAAATGTAAGGGATGTGCGGTCTTTCCTAGTTCATGCTGGATTTTACAGTCATTTCATTCGTGACTTTAGTAAAATGTCACCCCCTCTCCTAATTAATCCAAAATGAAAAAGAATTTGTTTTTGATAAAGAATGCGAGGAAGATTTTAATAAGTTAAAATGGAGTCTCACGTCACCCACAGTAATCAAACCACCTTGGTTGTATTTACCATTTGAGATTATGTGTAACACCTCTAACTATGAAGTTGAGGAAGTCTTGTCACAAAGGGTTGATCGAGATCCAAATGTCATTGCCTATGCCTCAAGTACTTTTGACCATACCCATGAAAACTATACCCCAAATGAAAAAGAATTCGTTTCCATTATGTTTGACTTGGAAAAATTTATGTCGTATCTTTTAGGGTCCAAAGTCATTGTGTTCTCGTACCATGAATCCCTCCGGTATCTCCTTAAGAAATCTGAATCCAAACCACATCTCATTCACTGGATTCCCCCTTCAAGAATTAAATCTAGAAATTAGAGATAAAAATGGAGCAGATAATGTGCTGGATTACCATATCAGTAGGATTCCACCATCCTCGTACATTGAATCATCACCCTATATTCCTATAAATTACATGTTTCCCAAATAGCAATTGTATTAGAGTGCAAGATGTTATTCCTTGGTATGCTAAAATTGTAAATTATTTGGTAGCTTATTCCATTCCAACTAGTTTCAATAAAAACCTAGCCAGTCGTCTAAAACATGAGTCTCGTTGGTACATTTGGGATGACCGCTACCTCTGACGCACATGTAGTGATAACATCCTTAGGTGTTTTATATTCGATAGTGAGTTTCCGTCTGTCCATAGATTCTTCCACACTCTTTCTTGTGGGGCTACGTTGGTCCCCAATGGACTACTCGTAAAATCTTTTATTATGGTCTCTTTTTGGCAACACTTTTTTGGGATGCCCATGATTTTTTTAAATGTTTTCTCATTGTCAAATAATGGGTAATGTCTCTAAAAGAAATGAAATTCCACAACAACTATTTCTCTTTCATGGCATTTTTGATGTTTGTGGCATTGACTTTATAGGGCCATTTCCTGAATCCTTTGGCAGCTTGTACATTATTCGGGCAGTTGATTATGTGTAAAAATGGGTAGATACAGAAGCTACAAGGGATGATAATTCTAAGGTAGTTGTGGAGTTTTTGAGAACCCAAATATTATATAGGTTTAGATTACCTGGTTTCATCATCAGTGACCAGGGTTCTCATTTCTGAAACCAAACAATACAATCACTTTTCCATCGGTATGGGGTCGTTCATTGAGTGTCTACTACATATCACCCATAGAACAATGGTTAAGATGAGGTGTTAAATATATAGGTAAAACAAATTCTTGAAAAAATGGTTCAACCCAATAGAAAATATTTGAGTCTTAGACTTGATTATTCATTGTGGGATTACCGTACTACCTTTAAAACTTAAATTGGAATGTCACCATATTGACTAGTTTTTGGAAAGAGTTGTCACCTCCCTGTTGAAATTGAGCACTGGGCCTACTGAGCCATCAAACAATGAAATTATAATCTTTTTGGTGTGGTTTCCCAAAGGAAGTTTCAGATTTAGGAGATGGAGGAAATGATAAGAGATTCATATGAGAACTCTAGGAATTATAAGGAGCGAAAAAAGGCTCCCATGACCGCCTCATCCTTTATCATAAATTCCAAATTGGGTAAAAGGTCCTCCTCTATAATGCAAGGATAAAGTTGCATCTAGGTAAGATTCATTCCCATTGGTTTTGACTATACAATATTACTAAAATCTCTCTATTTGGTTTTGTCCAGGTTAAAAATAAAGAAACCAAGTAAACCTTCACTATCAATGGGAAGAAACTATAGAACTTCTATGAATCCAATTCAGAATCCCCGATAGAGGAACTAAATATTCAAGAAGAAATATATGAATGAAATTCTACAAGGTTTGTCCTTCCTTCCCATATTCTCTTATATTACAGTGAGGAAACTGTACACTTTAGGTATTGGGGGATGGGAACATTCTAGGGTTAGTTTGGATTTTTCATCATCTTTATTCTTTCTTATATTTTTTCCCTTATTTATGGTATTTTCACTTTTCCCCGTCTTGGTAAGTTCATTATATTTTCACCTTTGTTTCCTTATTTATTCTCGTTTTCACATCCTTTATGGTATTTTTACTTCCCCCCTTCTCGTCAAAAAAACAAGGAACATACTGAAAATTCATTTTGAAATTTTTTATTCCATATTGATTTAACATTTGATGAAAACCTAGAACTATAATGGAAAGAATGTTTGTATGAATTTAAAATTATGAAGTGATTTTCAGTGAATTGTTTTTCTGTAAATGATATAAATAGCTTTATCTATGTAAAACCTCTGAGATGATTGATTCCCCTTATGTGATTAGTTTCTGGGAAAACTATATCACTAGTATCTCCACACTTTTTTACACCAAACCACAAAGTCTGAATATTTATTACTTAGTAGAAGGTAAATATATGTTAGGTTAATATTTATCACTTTACAGTGATATTTCCATACGTTCATTCCTTATCCGACCTGCTTCATTACTGTACTAGATTGACCTATGCGTGTGTATCTGATATCCGAATATTGTACAACCTAAAAAAAATAAAAAAAAGATTAAAATAAAACAAATTGGGTTGTGTCTTGGGTAGGACAAAAACCACTCCTCCTCAACCTTTAATCTTATTATAACTATTACAATTTGTATTGTGATGAGATAAAACAAGGGTTGAGAGATGAGTGTGAAATTTGATCCAAATGAAACTTCTGAAAAAAGTTACGGGAGTGTTGAAATGTGCAACATATGGGGATATCTAAGTTGGTAGCTTATGGTTTAAATTTTGGGAATGCTTGAGTGAGTAGGTCTTTAAATATGATTTCAAAGTATGTAGGTTAGGTTCGGTGGACAAAATATTTTAAGCTGAAAAATGTTAAAATAACCTATATTTATAGGATAGAAAGTGGAAAGAATATCATGGAATAGTTTTCAAATGCAAACATTTAGAGTTAGTGGCATGGTTGACCTCTGAATTCCTTGATCAATTTGGTATCATGAATCTATTTTAATTTCACTGTGATATGATTTATGATCCATCTTTTTTCATTTTCACTAGGATGAACTCCTTGGTGCAGTTTGTGTATTGATCACATTAATTTAATGAATTAAAATTTCCTCATATGTTAAATATTCATAATGTTGGTAATATACACATGCATACTTTTTGAAAATGTAACTTTTCCAAGGAGTGCAAATTTTTAGGTGTGGGGGTGTGATCGTGCCATGATTTACTGTGTCATTTTCACCCTTACACCATTGTATTAAAATGAATTTGTATTAAAAATTAAAAAATATAATAAAAAAATTTACTTCATGATTTATTCAGTTATTATATGTTTATAACTATTAAAAAGGGAAATGTTACTTGTTTTGAAAATATAATTGATGGTGGAGGTGATTTGGAGGATCCATGATGAAGTCCAAGAAATATGGGCCAAACTGCGTAGGATCCAAGCACACCAATGGATCAAACTTCCCACATCTACTATAAAGTTCATCCAAATGGGCTGGAAATTTTTGGCATGTTCCAATATTTACTAACATACATTTCATCTCAAGGAACCCAATCCTG
Source organism: Viscum album (assembly GCA_963277665.1). NCBI lineage: Eukaryota > Viridiplantae > Streptophyta > Magnoliopsida > Santalales > Viscaceae > Viscum > Viscum album. The sequence continues at coordinate 1,079,703,025 of OY728134.1, read as the reverse complement.
ATTCAGCTTATATAGGTCCTATCCTAACTAATCTATTCAAGCCACCGAGTATGATCAAAGTCAAAAGTGGCATTCTATAATATGTCAATATCTAGACCTGTGATTCTCCAAATGATGCCAATCATTCAGTGGTGAAAATCAGGACATGGAACTAAAACTTTCCAGTTTTTTAAAAATGGAGATACTACTGTCTATTAGCCTAAAACCATCCTCCAAGAGGTTTTTCAAAATCTGGGTGCCAAAACCACTTCCCATTTTGGATTCAAAAACGCACCTTAGGCACCCCATTTAGGAAGTTCGAACCAGAAGTGAAACTCTACGATTTTGAATTTCAAGAGGAGTCTCCTCCTCATCCTTGATGTTTTGGAGGCCCCTATCCACATAGGGGGATCACGAATGAAGATGGAGTTCCACCGGGGCTACCTCCTCCTCCTGATGTCAAGCTAAATGATAAGCATTTGTTGCGAGGGAGCTACAGACATGTAAAGAGAGTTCCTATTATTAATTTAGATACTTATTTGGAGTAATATGGGAGTGAAAACATTTTTTTCCATGTATCTTACATAATCCCATATTTTAATTCTTTTTTTGATGCATGTGATTGAGATACAATTAAGTTCTAGCCGACCAGTGTGAGGTTTTGAGTGCGTGACTTGTGTTGTTCCGATTGTGAAGCACAAGAATCCTTTTCATACAAAAATTATTGAGATTTAAATATTATTTGGATTCTCTTATTCCATGCATAAGTTATGGACCTTGACAATACGTTTGTTACATCGTGGTTGGGTTCTTTAATCATTGAAATAAAATCTTAGGAATTAATCAGGATTTTAATTAATTTCAACCAAGGAATTACTCCATAACTAAATTAATATCTATGAAAAATGAACTTGAAATGTTTTTAGTGAAATCACAATGAACCCTTTAATCTCATATTCTTCAAAATCCATTTGGTTTCTCAACTTGTAAACATTCAATTAAATCATTTCATTATAAATCTATTTTCAAAACCATCCCCTATTTTAGCACTTATTTTTAAAAATTCACCCTCTAAACCCACCAAGAATCCTTGATAGATGACCAAGGGTATTCCCAAGACTATAAATCCACCTTAAAATCATAATCAATTTGACATGTCATGACAGCGCATTACTCATAAAGTTATAGTTAGACTAGATACACGATGTCATCCATGTTTCATAGATGAGGAGGCTTGTGCATGACCCATAAAATGTTATAAAATTGGGAGAGATGTGAATTGGGGATGTAGATACCATTATGGAATACACAATTGAGGTCTAGGATTGGATAGAGAAGATACTCCATGGGTGAGTGATTCATTCTGTGTGTGTCCAGTGACAATAAGGTAATCTTAAAGAGATCATCTAGGAATGGGAGAACCAGATGCGAGATCAATACCCAAATCTTTTTCTATGGCATTTTTATATTTTTAGGATGATAAGACTTAATATGGGGAGAATTTAACATATATTTTATTTCCATTTAATGATTTTGATAATATCTAATAATATTTTCATAACCAGACACTGCGACCACATAAGATTATAAGTCCCGTTGAGCCAAAAAATGATATAATAAATATATTTAATATTTTAAAATCACATGTGGGATATTTTCCCAAAATATTGACATAAATCCCAAATGGTAACTCATATGGAAAATCTGAGACCACCATTGAGTCCGTAACATGGTTTTACCTTATGCATGACATAACCATTGTCAACATCTGGTTTCTGGCATGAGTGCCATCATGGGAAAATAAATAAATAAACTAAATAAGTTATTTAATTATTTTAATTACAGAAAAACCTAATTAACTCCTCTATAATATTTTGGTTATGATAAATCCATAGGTTTATCTACATAACTCTATATATTGAGAGGATCCTTTGGAGGGGAGTTTGATGAATTACATGAGATCTAGGATCTCTATTGACGATAGAATTTGAGGATCTAACCAATGAGGATGATGCAAGACTGTTACTCATCATTGATTGATCCAACCTGAGGTTTCATGTTATATTATGTGAATTTATTCCCATTTTATTATTCGATAATGAAAATGAATCAAATAAACCAACTGATTGATTCACAGGTTTATCATTCTGTTGGTATAATATTATTTACCTAGTATTAGAGAATTTATTATTTGTTTGATTATATCTCATCAATATTCTTTCTAATGTAAATGAATTGAGGCCTCCTGAACAAAAGATGAGTTTCATTCATCATTTTTTGTTTTTTTGTTTTATCCTCTATTTTTACACACATTTATCATCTACAATATCTTTGGTTGATGGTTTAATGAACACCCTTTATTATATCATTTCACGATTGTTATTTAGCACAACAGATCAATACCACGTGTGTAGTTTACGATCGAGGACGAAATTAAGGTGTGATTTTTATGGTGGGATATTAGAGGTGGATTGGATCATATCAATGATTCCAAAAACAATGAATATAGAAGTTAGGATGACAAGGTGCGACCTAGGTGATTCTCGATCATATTTGATGGTTAGATTTTTGCAAGTAGTGACATCGAGACTCACCTAACGTAGATATACAATATTTGGGTGAGATTAGATGTGGATAATATGGTGATTATATTATATTTATTTCATGTATTATTTTATAATTTATGTGAAATTCCATATTATATGGTGTAAAAAATAGAAGAACACATGCTGTGTGGGCACAACTACGGAGACTAGGGTTTACAAATGTAGAAAAGGATCACATGCCATGTTTTCCCTACCATGTCCCATGTGACCCCATTCTAGTGGCTCAAAATATATTCTATAGGGTACACAGGAACAAATATAGTACATGAGAATGACCCAAAGTACACGATAACAACCAAATATATAAGGGCATGACCCGAATTACATGGACATGGGCCAGCGGTACGCTTAGCATCAGATCAACCTCTATACATCGTGTACTCATAATGGACATGATGTGTATAATGAGGTTACATGACATATAATACAATAATACACGTGCATACTAGGGGTTGTTAAGACACACTAGGTATCACCCAGTACACACTGTGTACTCCCTCTAAAGATATTTAGAGTTCTATGTTTATTTAGTATAGACTAGGTGTAGTTGAGGGAGAGTCATTGGTCCATTACCATTAGTGTATAGTATGAAATTAAATCATAGAAATATTATTAGGATTCTTTATATGGGTTAAGTGTTAGATAGTTTTTGGTGTATCAATCTGTGTAACTAGGGTGGAATACACTTTGGTGTGTAATATCAATCATGTTTCAGAGAATTAAAAATAGAGGAAATTAACACTTGTGGATTTAGAAAATTTGGAATAAAAACCCATTGAAGGATATAATTTATAATGTAACATTAAATACCATGAGTAATGAGATAATCATGGGAAAAAACATCATAGGTGTATTAATTACAACATAAAATTGAGAATATGTTTCATAACAAAAACATGTCTCAATGAATTGAAATGTGAGAAAAAGACTCCATACCTTTTTCTACTAACATTCATGAATTTTATTTAACCACCTATATAATAAATATAACTATCTTAATAACTCAATTAGAAACCAAATTTATATATATAACCATTTAAACATTTTTTATTATCATTTATTATCCATTCTTGAGTTAGTTATCGCATATTTTCTTTACCATATGTTATAATTCATATTTTTTCACAGATTATTTTTAATATCGATGTTGATCCTTATTATTTTGATAGAGGTTAATTATATCAATGACTATTAAATATAGTTTAATATATTATTTATTGTGATACATTTTTTTTCATCCCATGGTAGTTTTAGTTATAAACTGTAAAGGTAAAATTTATAATAATCTTTTTTTGGTAGTTTTTGATGAACGAAAGGGTGGTAAATTAATAATAAGTTAAATATTAATACAAACATTATAAAACCATAAAAAACGTTATTTGATCCTTAATTTTCAATAATACCGATAATCAAGTTTCCATATTTATCCATGATATAAATTTATAACGTTGCTCATGTGGGTAGTTTGTCTATCCCAATCAAGAACAAGCTATTATATTTGGGTGAGTATAGTTAAGAAATCGGTTCTTTTGGAATAATGTCAAAATTAAATATATATAATGATATTAATTTTATTTATTTAATCTAGTGAATCATATTATGATAGATTTAGATAAATAAGAAAAGAATAGATTGAAACAAAATATGTCACTTCCATGGAGGTCGTAATCCACACGTATGTATGAGAACCACATTTGTTTTTCATTGATAGGGAGGAAGAAAAGAAATTTTTTATAATTATATAATATTAATAATTTAATAAATACCATATAAATAATTTAATTATTCTTTTATAAAAATATTTTAATGGTGATGATGAAACATCAAGAATGTCATTTATAGAGGGGTTTCACCACACATACACATGACAAAGTCTTCATTTATCAAATGGTTTTGGAGGAAGATAGAAAATGGACATTGCATTAGTATAATACCATTTGAGTGAATTAGTTATACTGATTTTATCATACTTGTTTATAGAATATTTAAATGATGGTAGAAGAATAAAATAATTAAGATATCTTGTCTCAGAACATTACATTTCTCTTCGGATGTTCTCCCTCAGGCAACACATTAAGGATTCATATCTTTGTATTTTTGAAAGAAAAAGGATTCCAGGGAATGGGGAGATAGTTGAGGAGATACTAGGGTATAATTTTTTACATTCTAAATATTTTTAGTGGGTGGAAAAGTTGGTTGGATGTGAAATCCTTTTATAAGTGAATAAAATGGAATTTTTTTATTACGCGTTACTTTTTCAACAATGGAATGTCACTGTTCATGGATAAATAGATCCAAAAGTGATATTTGATGATGTACACAGTGATATATGGTCTATAAATACTATTCCTTTAATTTTAACAAATTTTTAGACATCCTTCAAGCCTTTTACCCTTAGATTATTCAGTTTTACCATTTTTTATTCTTACTATGGTAATTTAGTGTTACCTATGTAAATTCATTTTATGGATTGAAAATAAAATTATAATTTTAAAATAATTTGGACCTAGAAATTTTATCTATGGGATCTAATTTATTAAATAATATTACTATTTTTATGTAAAATTAATTTTAACCTTAGCGCATGTAACATGTAAAAAATATATTCTAGAAAAAGTTTAATTTTAAGATTAAAATTTATGTGTAGGTTAAAATTATCATTTTTTTAGATTTTCGTAATAAAAATTATTTTATTATAAATAAAATAAAATTTTGTGGATTTTAATAAATTAAAAACTATTAAAAAAATAATACTTAATTAATTGAAAAGACCAAAATATAGTTTATTTTATTGGAAAATATTACCTATATTTTTAAAATGATAAACATAGATTTTATAAATTCATAATAGAATTTTGAAATTTATGGTTTTATTCCTTAAATATATATTTTATTTTTGAAAAATGTTATATGTTTTTAGTTTATATTTAATTATTTATATATCTATAAATGTTATGGTTTTAGAAAAAATAATATATTATTAATTATTCACATAAAAATTAATTATTTTAGAAAAATAAAAAAAAATTAATCATAAGATAATATTGAAATGAAAAATACATAAATTACGTCTTTTTTTCAATTTCAAATTCTAAAATTTGAAATTTTATCTTTTGGATATAAATATAAAAATATAATCAAAACTGTATTACTAGGAAACTCACTTTTAAAATATTAAATTTATGAATTCTTAATTACTATAAATTAATAATTAATTTCATGTTAATATATTATTTATATTAAAAATATATTTTTTCTATATTATATGTTGGTTCCCTATTTTAAGTCATATATAAATCCATGCTTTTAGAAGAAAACATTTTAAAGAAATAATAATTTTATTAGTTATTTAGCTACATCAATTGAATTTTTTTCAATTCAATAGTACTAATATTAACATTTCATTTATTTTAATATACATTTCATAATTTGGAGAACTCTATTTTTTCCCTCAAATTATTTTTCTACACTTTAATGGTTATATAATGATCCATGGTTCTTTTTAGGTTTATTTTTGCGTGTGAAACAAGTTATTAGACACATAATGGTTTAAATAAAAATATATAATTTAATGTTTCAGGGTGTTATATAAGATATTCATTATTCTAAATGAGGAGTGTAGGAAAATAAATAATTAGAACAAACCAACATACAAGAGCCACATGCTTATTAGTTATTACAAACAATTATTTGATGAAGGATGCTACACCAAATGGTGTTGGGTGCTCACCCCTAGGATTGATCAGTTGGTCCACCAGATATATTTATAGAATTGTTTATGCATGGGAAACTCCTACCAATGTGATATCCACACATCAAGTTAAGAATTGGTACATTCATAATGGAATCCAAACAAGAGAGTGATATATAGTTCAATCTATCACTGTCAATATTAGCCAATTGTTCTCAGTATTTTAGACACATTGCTTAAGGAAATGTCACATTATTGATTATTGGGACCTTATAAGTGATATAGGGTTGGGATCATAATCCATATGAGGATATATTAGTCAATTAATAATTAGATAATCCTAGATTCTCAGTTGAGGCCCTTTTCCAAGGAAATGGTGGTGTTAGGACACTCCTTGATGAACAAGACATGTGATACATTCCAAAATACTAAAACAGGATCATCATTAGTATATAAAAAGTAATTAATGGATATATAAAAAAAATTCAACTATATATTGATAATGGTGCTCATATATTATATCTTTGAGATAAAGTGTGCTGACGATCATGATTGAATGAGAGGTTATCTGCAAGGGGTACACACCTTTTAGATTTAGGTGAAAAATTAGTTGAATTCAAAAGAAGTTCCCAACCATGACTCAAGGGTTATAAGAAAAAATAAACTTCATTGTGGCACTCCAGTTTTGAATAATGAATTCATGGGAGGATATGGGAATTCAGAAGAGGTTCCCTAACATACCATCAGGCTTTCGAATGACTACGCTGAGACCTGGATTTTGTTATACCTTGATGATTAATTGTTCAATATAGTGCCCCATTTAAGTGTTACACTAGGGAATAAAGGTTAAAAAGAGTATAGATAATATATATAAGTATAAATAAATCATATTTTTCTTTCACGATTGAATCCTCCAATTAACCATATGCTTTAGAAATTGGCGGGGCACGTAGAAACTGCCCCCTTGACGTGTAGGGTATCTCTTCTACTATTTACCCCAAATAAAGATATATTACATGAAAAATGGAGGTATTTGGAATCTTTGATTAATTATATAATTGTTTAAGAGTTCTGGTATGCATATTTAAAAATGTAAATTCTCTTAATGGGGTTTGGACATTTGACCTCAGTCATAAAAGTCTCATATAAATGCCATCCTGATGATATATAAGCTTATCATTAAGACATTGAGGCCACATTTCACTCTCTCAATGGTGGAACCTTATACACAGAGAGGGTTATTGAACATCCAAATCCTATATTTAAATACATGATGGAAGGTAATGATGGTGGTTACAAAGAATCTAAATACACAACTAATGAGGGGAAGTCTTGTTGAAGATCTTCTTGAGAGTAGTTAATAAAAATTATAATTTACAATTTTAATACTTTAAATGTTTTCATAATTAATATTTTTACTTCAATTTTTAGGAGATGTGAGGAGATCAATTACCCATAAAATCTCATAATTATCCAGTCAGAGGAATGATTAGAAGCTTGAGAACACACATGATTTTCTAGGTTGAAGTAAAGGGTTCTCCTACACTGATAGTGTAGCTTCAAAAAGTAAATTTTGACCCTCTAGGAGTATTCCTGGTGCCACTACCATTTTACCCACCCATATAGATACCTTTAGTAGAAATCAAAATGTAGAAGTGGGAGAGGTTTTTTAGAATCCACCTTCACCCAGGATTAGAATGTAAGAGTTATATATTCATATTTTTATTGTTCTTATAACATCATACAGATTAGTAGGCTTGTTATGATGTCAAGATGAACCTCATGGTCCTAGGGGTGATGGATTATGAATAACACACACACCCTGCACAACAAAAAGGTTATTTAGAAGGATTGATGTGGTATCTATCATGGGGCTGACATTAAACAAATTTTGAACTGATGTAAAATGTTTTAATAATGGGACTCATGTTATCTCTAGAAGGGAGGGAGTTTTATTTAGTGAGATCTTTTATGTTTTGTGGGTTTATACTAATATAGAAAATAGTAATCAATTATGTTTGAGAATGAAAATAATAAAGTATTTTAATTTCTTTTTTAATGTAGTGGTCTAACATTATATATTCCCTCACTTACCTTTTAATTCATGATTCAATCAAATGAACTCCCCTAATCTATCTATCTAATATATTGAAGTATAAATTGATTATACACACCTGTTAATATCAATATAAATAAGGAAATGAAATAATCACTATATTATATACACTTTTATATCCTACTTATCAAATACACTTGATCATTCCAAAACACAACCTCAATTCCCTTCACCTTATCGGAAATGAAGATGGACAAGGGGGAATAGATGTGTCAGATATGAAGAAAGAAAAAGAAATCAAATTCAAAGAACAATAGAGATGTATTATTTTTTAATAAATCAAATACTTCTAAAAATATCAAGAAAATTTTAATTTTCAATTTAATTCATAATTAATTAACAAGGATGGGAGAAATATACTTGGAATGAACACTATGGGTGTAATGTGCCATAAGTAGAGAATAATTACTGAAATGAAAGATGAAAGTCAAATCTCTATCCAATAAAATATATCTTAGATATTATCCTTTTTTGTGATCTAACGATCACTTTTTATAAAGTAGATGAATGATATGAGTGGCTCATAGTTAGGGTGATCACGCTTCCTCACATGAACTGTATAGTATTTGACTTATTCCTTTTTGGGTATAGTATTCCATTAATGCATTTAGGATCTTCCTATGATTCAATTTTGAGTTCCCATATTATATGATGGATTATTCTTTTGTAACATGAGGGTTTGGATTAATTAGGAGATCATTTATCAAATAATCAAACTTCACACATGATATTTAACTCCCTTATATAATGGTAGGATTACCACTTGGATGCTTAGGAGAATCATACCCAATTTTGGTAGACTATAAGAATATAATTTTATTTTGAGTCATGAATGATTTATTTAAGAAATTTTAGTTTTTAATCCCGATTCTTTGGATTTGGAAAAGGAAAATATCCTTCATATATTTATCCATAAACAATTATCTTACATATCACCGTCTTCAAATTTCAATAAGACACAAAATGATACATATAATATTCAATTGAGAATAATATGCTACATATCAGTTCCTTTAGATTATGAAAACTGAAATATATTATGTATCCTCCTATTACTTAAAAGAAGATAACATGTATCATCCATTTATGGTGAAATTAACGTATGCGACCTTAGAAAAAACATACACATAATAGATTTAATGAACGTTCACAAAGTAAAGACTGATATGTATTGGTCCGAACTTCATTAAATAAATTACACATCAACCATTTTGGAGATAAATATCATACCAATGATCAAACTTAGAGAAAATATACTATAATCCCTTTGAAAACCTACCATATCCCTTCTTTTTTTAAATATAATATTTACGATATTTAAGTAAAAAATATATTACATATATTCATATTCAAAAAAAAATCCTTAAAAATACACTTCACTAGCTCCAAAAATCTTATTCATGAAGTCATTCATTAATTTATCAACCTAACAAACTTTATAAAATTACTTATCACTCATTGAATGTCAAAATATGTTATATATCGGTATCCCTTATCATTTTTCATCATGTATCTTCATGGATTTCACACTTTCATCATTCACTAGAAATGTTTGGGAATAATGAAAATTAGTGTAGTCATTATCCAAAAAATGCCAAGAAGATTTAATCAATGAATAACTATGAATATAAACATGATTTTTGTGTAATCCCATAGTCAACATTACAATAATATTCATACCTTTATTCTTAATTGATGGAAAATAAAGGTAAAGATTCAATAAAATCCTAAACCAAATTCTAATTTTTTTTTCTTGATCACTTATCCATTCTTAAATAAGGACTTTACCTCATGATTATAGGGGTTTTTTATGTTAAGATACTTTCTAGTTACAGTAGTGTAAATATAATGGAATTTAGTGGAATTAAGATTTTAACAAGTGGAACTTTTCTGAATCCATCTCTCATGGGATACCTAATGAAATGTTGTTTTTATCATCCTTGATGATTCTTATATGAATGTCAGATATATAATCTTCCCATTCATTATCATTGTTTAAAATTACGAAAAATAATTATATACCCTTTGTGAATTTGCTCTTACTGAATTTCTTCCTTCCTTTTTTGTGAAAAGAACATGTTATATTAGTGTTGCTACACCAAAAACTAAACTGTTCCGAGACTACATACATCCCCTTAGATAGATTATAATAGTCATAGAATAAATTAAGTGTTCATGAAGATGGATCTCACATCACTCTAAATATTATTTAATGGATAATACTTAAACACGTGTTCATTGTTGAAATATGAGGAAATCTATAATAGTTTCCAACTAATTTTTATACTCTAATTCATATATTCTATAAAAAGTTAATTTTTGGAGACTCTCTAAGGTGCTAATAAATCAAAATGTTCATATTACCTATATTTTTGTTTGAAATTTATGTTTCTCCATTGTATAATTTTTATTCCACTATGTTATTTTACATTGGTAAGTTATACCATGTCCAATTTAAAATGTTCTCAATGGTTCCCACTACAATTGGGTTACTTCTGTTTATGTGAAGGGGAAGTGAATTTTCGAAATAAAATTTTCAATTATATTTTATTTTACTGGCCACAAACACATAAAAAAAGAAAAAATAGTAAAGAATATTTAAATTATTTCTACTTTTCCTCTCTCACAAATAATTTATAGAGATTTCTTTGAATTAATTTTAGTATGAAATTATTAATGAAATAAATAATAAAGATATGGGTATCCAGACTAGTGTAATGTAAATAGATATAATGTTATTTATTATTCATATTTAGTAGGGAGGAGTATGGAATCCATAATTAGTTCCTTATAAAAACCCTCAAAAAAAATTTCAAGTGTTTCCAATTCACATTAAAGGGTTTTTTGTGATTCAACTCCTTTTATTTCAAATGAAAAAATGTAAATTTTCTAATCATTATAAATGGTTCAGTACATTTAGAATGAATCATACCATCACTATGTTCTATCCTAGAGGAGAGATGTATAAATTTTCCACCAATTTGGAAGACTTGGTTTTGTATGAGTATATCAATTATAGATTTTATCCTCTATTAATACCACATGGAGTTCACGTATGGTAATAATGAAGAGCCTTTCTTAGAGATCTTCTCAAACAAGATTTGTAGAACCAAGAAAAATTTATTAAATTGTGGGAATCAGGTTTTCTCTAGAGAGGATAGTGTTTTAGTTTCGATTTTTGTATCATTTTTTGGGTTATGTGTGTGTGTTTGATAATTAAATTTTATTTGTTTAAATTTTAGTTATAAAAGTCTTGTTCTAACCTTCGATAATACCCTTAATTACATTTTAAATCATTATTAAAATTAACTCTCATGCTCTCTTTCTCTCTCACTAATTAGTTAAAACATTAACTAATTACCCACTCATGGTAATTTATGGTTGGATAGATAATTTAAATAATCAACTCATTCACCACTCTTTTACAGATTAGTGATTATACTTAATAACCCCAAAATACAAACTCAATTCCCATTTTGAAATGGAACTTTAAGGTGGTTCAAGTTTCCTATGTGTGTAACCAAAGAATAATATAAGAAGTATAAAAAATAAAATTTGTTTGGAGGCCACCTATTTTAAAAAAATCAAACACTTGCAGAGAAATTAAAAAAGGAATGAAATTAACAATGAAGGGAAACATTAATTAATCCAGGGAAGGTGGAGTTACCATCAGATTAACCACTAAGAATCTAGTGAGCCATCACTGGATAATGTTTTTAGAAATTAATGTGGGAAAAAATAAATTCTACATTAGCTTTAATATTAATCGATTAATCAATTTCTAGCCTCTCTCTGGTGAATAGTTATCCTATTTATATAATGATCTTGAGCTACTTTTTCACTTTTTTATCTTCATATTAAATATAAAAAAATATGGAATTCATTCTAATTTGATTTATTTGAGTACCTTTCTAATCCTCATATGTTTTGGTGCCCAAATCCCATTTCATAGATTGATACTACATTCCCGTGTCAGGGGTCAAGATTCAATTAGGTAGCAATCCCTAAAACATTTCCATCTCATGATCTTACGCTTCTTCATCTCGATGGATGATGGATTCCTGAAATATGAGAAGATTATATATTTATTTGGGAAGAATAACATGAAGAATTGTTATTTTAGGTGAAATCCCATTTATATCTGTAATTTCACATTTTAATCCCCATGGTTCGGATTTTAAAAATATGAAAATATAATGTGGGGAATAAGTCGTACATGGTCACTAAGAAATTTGTATGTATTAGGGTAATTTATACTCTACCCAAAAAAATTCTCTTTCTTTTGAAGAAATAAAAAACAACCATTTGGAAATTCATATGTATCAGATGTTCTTTATGGAAAGTCATATGGGTCTCGCAAAGTCATATTTTGTCACTAAGAAGGCTCATGAGCACAAGATGTAGCTCATTTCTTGATCGATTATTAGAAAACTCCAAATTCATATGCTTAGGACATCCAGAGACATAAAAATTCATCCACATGTCTTATGCACTACCTAATAAACGTTTTATAAGCAAATAGAGAAATAATTCATGAAATCACACCCCTATTCAATTTCAGGCATACAACCATGAATCATATTTTCTCAGTGTTGGATTTATCCAAATTAGAATAAAAATAATGGAATAATTAAAAATCATAATTAAAATAATTTTAAAAAAATTAATCCCAGAAATAAATACCAATGTAAGACTCCTTAATTAATTATACAAATGAATAAGATAACGTAAAACTCATGATCAAGATCATTTATACATTTAATTCCTGATTTATTAAAGCATAAGAAAATAAATAATTATAACTTTATTTAAATTAATAATGTGGTTAATTTGAATGGAAAATTGAATAAAAATTTGAAAATGTTGGATTTCTTTACTTCCACACACTTACATTATTTCTGTCTTCATAAATTCAGTGAATTCAACTTAAAAAATGGATATCCTACCAAATACAAATACAAAATATTGATAGGAAATAATGAAAATATTCATTCATTGATTAAAATTTTCATGCCTCTTTTATGAATCCAACTAACTACACCCACTTCAATTTAAGTAAAAAATATAGTTCCAAGTGTGAATAAAGAATCAAATTTTGTGTGATTATGATTTTAATTTCGTTCAATTTCATCTATTTCTCTTTCATGGGTTCTAAGTACCAAATATTAAATTTATAATTACATGATACAACTCCAACGACAATTTTATAAGTCAATTGCAACTTTCTTCATCTGGGTTCAATATTTTCTCACCCAAATCCATTAAATTATGATAATTAGGAACTTATTGAATTATTCCAAGCCATGTTTTGTGAAAAGATCTTATTAAATGTATAATGGATTTTTTTCAAATACACAACCAGGGCTTAGTTATATCAAAACATCATGTGGGATCCCAAATTTTCATTTTACACTTGTTTCAAAGGAATTATATGAATATATTTTGTCTTGGCTCCTTGAATCATTTTTTAAAACTAAAAACATGTTACAAATGTTTTTTTTAAATATAAATTTCTCATGTTATAATTTTGATTCCACTTTAGTCTTTTATATCAGACCCCATTTCCTAGTTCTAAAAAAATATTCTCATTAAAATAGTTGGAAATACACTAAAAAATCATCTATATTAAATAGTTCTACAATCCAGGAATCCACAATAGTAGAAAGAATATTTCAATGTGTAGGAAAACATTGAAACAAAATTTCCCAAACCTAACACAATAAAAAAAATATAAAAAAAATATGATCCATAAAAATGAAAAATATATCTTCATCATAAGTTATTTTTTCTTCTCTTCCTCACTTATCTCAGACATCCATTAAAATTAATTCTATCATGAATTTTTTCAAGAATAGTGTAATTTAAAAGAAAGTATCTAGACTATTGTGAAAAAATAGGTAATATATTATTTCATATTAATATTCTCCAGGTTGGAGATTATAATCCTCCATTGGTTCCTTCCAAAAATCCTAATGAAACTACCTCTATTTATATACATTATATTTAAATGGTTGATCTAATTTAGGTCTTTTTATCTCAACTAAAAAACCTAGAAATGTATCAGTCATTGTAAATGGTCTAACCCATTGGGAAGAAAGTTTACCAAGGATGATTTACATTGTCAGGGACAATAATAACACTTTATCTACAACAGGAATTTATCTTTTCTGAATGAATTATTCATGGATAGATACTTAATTTCACTTTTAGAACATGAAGTTGTCATAATATTCCCTTATTTGATCCTATGTTAAATAAATTGGCACTTCATTTATTCTCCAACCATGCTAAATTCCAGATTCAATTTCATCATAGCCTAGTATAATTTCTAAAATAGATCACTATTCATGTGATACATTTTTCTATAAACAATTCTCTCATGGGATATACCTAGGGTTTTTTAAGGTAGTTTTACATGTCCTCAATGCATCCAAAAACCTTTTGATTTAGTATTTCCAGTTGCGCTACACTATTCCTTCAAGAATCCTCTTTATTTATTTTTTTAATACCTTAGAGCACCCATTTTTTTGGTGGTTGTATGCTATTGAAGAATTATGAAAAAATCGATATTTATTATTGAGAGATTCCATTCTCATGTTTAAAATAATTTTCTAGATCATTGATTTTTCTCTAGGCACTCCAAACCAAAAAAAAATTATCTTATAAAATTAATAACAACTCTTTCGTAATTAGATTATATTTCATGTTCTTAAATACATTTAGAATCATAGTCAACTGTGTATTTATGATGTAGGAGTTTCACCACTAAGAGGGGGGGGGGGTGAATAAATGGTGATTTATAAGATTTTTATTTCTTTTGAAACAAACCATTGTTGACCTATTAGGATCCAATTCACTATTATGACAACTAAAACTCTCATGAATGTAATAAAAATAAATGGAATAGGAACACGATCTTTTGTACATGGTTCATTCTCAATATGATATTTCTCATTACTATAATTTGTTAAACTCCCTAATCATAGGTGCTCTACTAAAATCACAAGTGGTTATGACATTAATTTATCCACCATCATAAAGTATCACTATGATTTCTAGAGTCCCATTTGAATAACATTTTCACACAATCTATTATAAGAATTATTATAAAAAACACAATAGAAAAACCTCTAAATTTTGATTACTTCTGCAATAATTGATGAAGATATTTTTTTGAGACTTAGTGATAAATAAAATATCATATTCTCACTTTATGATGAACATAACTGAACTGGTTCTTCCTCAATATATGAATTCTGACATCCCAAATATATGTTGTTCTTATATTATGATAAATGATCATTATGTGCATAAAATAATTATCCCATAGCACTGACACATACCATCTATACAAAAACATAGAATAATTAGAAAAATGATGTCATTACAATGATTGAGAAAATATTGTCTCCTTAAATATTCTCTAAACTTCATCTCTCACACCCATGTATTCCTCCATCTCATCTTTGAATCAACTAAAAATTTATTAGAAATAGGTAACATGTTATTGAAGTATTTATTGCATGATAATTATATAAATTTCGTAAGAACATTAAATAAGTTTGATGGTATCCACATTATAAGGCCCCAACCTTAAACCTTACTTAATCTTGAGTTATTACAAGATTACACATTGAGGATCTTTTCAGGTTTAGAGTTTTAGAGAATTAGATCATAAAACTTGCTTTACATTCCACATTTAAACAAAGTGGTTACATAAAGATAGTATTCATTTTTCCCATCAATGGAAACATATTTAAAATAAAACAAGTATTCTTTCTTGACACTTCCTTGACACTATCATCATATCATGTACCTTTCCCTTGACCTGTGAAAAACATTTCAAAAAAATTGGGATGAGTATAAAAAGCTCAGTAAGGGATATAAAAATATAGAAAGGAAACATGAGTACATGTATACATAAGAATCAATGAAATCATACTCTACTCATAAAACATAAGCACATTAATATACCTCATAAAATCATGAATAAATCATAGAAATAAAAAGAAATAAAGGTAACTTGAGGCATTCATAACATTCTTACATAGGGAGTAATCCTCTTGGTTACGTTTAGAATACCCATCACAGTATATTCCCTAAACCACTTCGGAGAAACCTTCACGTTTAAATCCTTCACGTTACCCAATGCATTGGAGAGCTATATCGGGCTCACCCGCCATTAGTTTATCACGGAACCACCCATCTTCATAATAATGCCCAAGAACCACAACATAATCGTATGACATAAAACATGCATAAAGGAAGCATAACATTTCCACCTTTCAATCACAAGATATCAATACAACATATTGATATAAAAACATCATGAAAACCATTTTCAATACCAAAATAAAAGAAAAGTAAATCAAGGTATTTATTTTTTTCTTTTAATAAGAAGGTATGGCTTGTAGAGGAAGCTGGAACTCAAATAATGGTCACGACAGTGGAGAAGTCGTTGTCGCCGCATAAGTACGACAAAAAAATTCCATTTTTCATTTATTAAAACACTTTGTATAAAAAATATTCCTTTTGGATAAATGTAAAAGTCAAATGGGTTTATACACTGTATAAAAGAAGTTTTTGTATAAAACATAATATGCCTCAATTAAAGGAGATTGAGAAGAAGTCCCATACAAAGATCATTTTTTAAATAAAATAGATCTATTATGTATATTCACTATATTTACACATAAATAAAGTATAAATACTAGATAGTACATAATAATATCATGACATAATTTGAAAGTAGGATATTGACCCAAAGAATGGAAATTGGGTTAAGAAGTTCCCTTACCTCATGTCCGACGTGACTCGATTGCTCTTTAATCTCTGGAATAATAAACTAGAGTTAATTTCTACTTTCTTATGAACCCTTTTCAAGTTCATTATTCCTTTAATATCACTTATTAGCATGTTATAAACATTATGTAAATATTTAAGTTCATAATGTTGGTTTTGTCGATATTTGGTTCTTAAGTCGAAAGTGGACTTCTTACAAATACATGTTGTTCGTGTGGTCAAAGGTTCATTATATCCAGAATGATATTCATGATTTATATATCATATATATAATATATATCCAGCATATAAATTTATTTATAATATTACATAATCATTTAGAGGTAAGAAATGAAATGCAACGTTCATGGAGACGGTAAGCTGTACGTACGCATGAACGCTACTTTCATTTCTATTTCCTATTTTATAGAACGGAATCATAATGATATAAAGGTATATTATAATTCCATTATAATATCATATATAATATCATTAATTACATCCTTTATACGTCCCACATATGGCATTAACAAATCAAATCACTTTGAGGGGGTGGTAGTCCGCACTTCATAAAATGAAGATATCGCGTTTACCCATAATGGTAACCATAAAGTTATGGAATAAATGAAAAATACAGAAGATTAAGTAAAACATAAACATATTATATATAATATATAAATATACTGACATCTTAATGGCCACCTTTGAAGGTGTTATATGAGTTTTGAACAATCATCGTTTCGTGAGGCAGAAATTCGCCATCCACAGAAACAGTATATTCTTTAACCATTAGATGTAGGTGTGTGTAAGTGTAGCTCGAATTCTTCTTATAAAAACATCCTAGTATATGTAATACACTTTTTTTGTTACAAAAGAAATGAATAAAAAGAGTTTAGAGGGTTAGAGAAGCAAAATAAAACATAAGAACCCAAGAGAAGACACTACCTTTAAAACGGGTAACTCTTTTTTATTTGAGCTCAAAGGCTTCCTTGGGAAGACTTCTACCAAAAGTGAGGCTGAAAGGAGTAATAGAGGGATGTAGAGAGACAACATTAGCAGGGGTTGGCCGATCCAAAGGCTTTGGAAGTGTTGGTAAGGTGGTAGAGGTGGGAGCATTTTATAAGAGGAGAGGAGGGGTACTCTTGGAAAGTAAAGAAATGATACTTTATTTTAAAATGAGTTTTGGATTTAAAAGGTCCCACATTGATATAATTCATGGATAAGGTGATAAGGGTTCTAAATCCACACATCCAATAGGTTTTGGACATGTTTGGGTCATAGATTTTACATTATCTTTTCATTTTATTTAAATCCTTTATTAATGAGGTAATCACAGCATCATCATGATGTCCTAAATAATTTAATTTATTTAAAGTCTAAAAATTATAAAAAAAATACTATGATGTATTAAATCCTTTTAGATTTCCAATGACTATTTATAGTCAAATATCTTACTTGTATAACCCCATTGAAGGTTTTTTTTAGTAAAACAACCCATGTTTGTGTAATTTTTACTTTTACATTAAATAAAAAGCATCAATGTCTTTATCTTACCCAAGTGGCTCCACGGGGTCCCACAAATCAACCCATGGGATGTCTTGGTCTTCCATGACACATCCAATAAGGTTAGGACATGTGTCTAGGTCATCTCATATTATTAAAACATTATTTTCACCTTAAACTACTCTAATTAACTCTAATCGCGATTTAAAACTCAAAAGTTACTATTTTCCAAAAAATTGTTTTAATCCCATTGAACCAAATTTTACTTCTTAATTACAAACATGTATGTATGATTTTTGAAATTCAAAACACAGAGGTGGTAAAATTTCATTTAAACGAAAAATCAGTGTTTTAAGTACCACTTAGTGGTTTCACTATTCATCAAAAATTGATGTTTTTCAGACAAATACCAAAACTTCACCCTAAGCTATATTTGATAATCCGAATTCAAAAATGATGTCTATTTTACAAAATTAAAAACATATAAGTTACATTAATTAATATAATAATTAATTCCCTTTGTCTGAGCAAATAGCGTGTTTTTATGAAACAATAAGTAGCAAAAGATTGACACTAGTTTAAGTCCAATTTCAAAGTGAAATTAATTCCAACGACCACTATTAGATTAAATGGTAAAAATATATTCTATTTACACTTTAGAACCATTTTAAAAGATAATATAACCATATAATTAAATTAGATGAAAAAAGAAGTTTTGATGAAAAATGCAGTATTTTTCACTATTCATTAAAAAATGATCATTGTCGGAAAAATACCAAAAAATTATGCAATGTAAATTTCAATGTCCCAATCATAAATAATAAGTTTATTTTTACAAATAGAGATTATAAAATTGTAAAAAGTTTTATTTAAAAATGGTTTTCCATCAAAAGGCAGTAAAACAATCTTTTAAAAATATTAGTGTATTTCATGATTAAGATTGGATTTATTCTCATTTTAAGCCTCTAAAACACTATCTAATTCATTAATAGAAATAGATAAAAATATATATTATTAATTAATTACTTGGGATGTTAAATCCTTCCCCCCTTTAGAAAATTGCATCCCCGTAATTTATTTACTTATCGAATAAGTTGGGGTATTTAGCCCTCATTACATTTTCAGATTCCCATGTTGCCTCTTCAACCATATGGTTTTTCCACAAAAACTTTACCTGGTGAATTAACTTATTCTCTAACACTTGCTCCATGTGGTCAAGAATCTGGACCGGTTGTTCCTCATAAGATAGGTTCTCTTCTAGCTGAACTGCCTCTGGACTCAAAACATGAGATGAATTAGGCATGTACTTCCTTAACATTGAAACATGAAAAACATTGTGTGCCTGAGATAAACTCGGAGGTAAAGCCACTCGGCAAGCAATTGATCCAACTCTCTCCAGAATTTCATATGGTCCAATGAACCTTGGACTCAGCTTTCCTTTCTTACCAAATCACATCACACTTTTCCATGGTGAGACTTTGAGAAAAACATGATCACCTACCTCGAAAGATAGATCATTCCTCCTACTGTCCGCATAACTCTTCTGCCTGCTCTGAGCTGTTCTCATGTGTTTTGGTATCAGCTGAACTTTTTCTACCATCTCTTCTACCAATTCTGGTCCCATCCGCTTCCTTTCACCCACTTCATCCCAAAAAGCTAGAGTTCGACACCGCTTCCCATATAACGCCTCAAATGGTTCCATCTGTATACTAGAATGAAAACTGTTATTATATGAAAACTCAACCAAAGAAAGATGTTGGTCTCAACTTCCCTGATAATCCATCGAACAAGTACTTAGCATATCTTCCAAATTCTGAATTTTTTGTTCTGACTGCCCATCAGATTGAGGATGAAAAGCTGTACTAAAATTTAATTCAGTACCCAACGACTTCTGAAGGCCTTTCCAAAAAGTTAGAAGTAAACTTGGGATCACAATCAGATACAATAGAGAGGGGAACTCCATGTAACCTGAATATATCTTTAAGATACAAATGGGAAAGTTGATCTAGGGAAAAGTATCTCGTATAGTAAGGAAATGAGCAGATTTAGTCAAGCGATAAACAATAACACAGATTGCATTATTACCTCGAGATGTCTTCTGTAATCCCACAACAAAGTCCATGGATATATTTTTCCATTTCCACTATGAAACTGGTAAAGGCTGAAGCATCCCTTTTGGTAACTGCTACTCTGCTTTAACCTGCTGACAAGTCAAACACTTCACTGTAAAATCAGCAATACCTCTTTTCATTCCATCCCACCAGTAATACTCCCGTAGATCTATGTACATCTTAGTACTGCCAGGAAGAACTGAAAAAAGAACTATGAGATTCACATAACAAATCTCTCTTCAACTGTGAATCACAAGACACACACAATCTCTTCCCAAATCTCAAAACACAATCATTATCAATGTTTAATTCAGGCAACTTACCCTTCTGAACCAGCTCTACCTTTTTCTGAAACTCACTGTCTTGCTTCTGTGCTTGCTTGATTCTGTCTGATAGAGAAGATTTCACTAATACCTGAAACAAAACATAAGGACATCCTGCACCAAAAACCTCTATTCCAAAGATCATCAAATCCTTAACCAAAGGATCACATTCCAAACGCAACACTGTTAATGAAGCATTACTTTTTCGACTCAAAGCATCAGCCACTTTATTTGCTTTTCCCAGATGGTAATGAATTTTACAGTCATAATCCTTGATTAATTCCAGCCGTCTCCTCTGTCTCATGTTCAATTATTTCTGAGTGAATATATACTTTAAACTTTTGTGATCGGTATATATTTCAAACTTTACTCCATACAAATGATGCCTCCAAATTTTTAAATTGAAAACAACAGCAGCTAATTCCAAATCATATGTAGGGTAATTTACCTCATGAGTTTTCAACTTTCGTGAAGCATAGGCAATTACCTGATCATTCTGTATTAGGACACAACCATGTCCTTTCAATGAAGCATCACTGTAGATAAAAAACTCACCATTCCTGGAAGGAAGTTCCAAAATTGGAGCGTTCACCAATATTCTTTTCAAATCCTGAAAACAATCATCACATTCTTGTGTCCAGATAAACTTAACACCCTTCCGAGTTAGCTTAGTCATTGGACTAGATAACCGTGAAAAATTTCGAACAAGCCTTCTGTAGTATCCTCCCAAACCAAGAAAACTACGTATCTTGGTTACATTTGTGGGTCTTGGCCATTCTTCAACAACTTTTGTTTTAGCAGGATCAACATTTATTCCATCTTTTGAAACAATGTGACCTAGGAAAGAAATTATTTGTAACCAAAACTCACACTTGCTAAATTTTCCATACAGTTTCTTTTCTTTTAAGGTTTGCAAAATAACCCTTATATATCTTTCATTCCCCTCTTTACATTTATAAAACACAAAAATATCATCAATAAAAACAACCAACATTTTTTACCTGAGTCAACTAAGCCATCACTGCAAAAAACTATTTAGTTCTGATTCTGACCATCTCACGATACTAATTTGAAAGGTCATTTCCCTTTGTATGCCTTCCTAGAAAAGCAGTTCTGTTTCCTCTATGAAAAACCATTCTTTACTCTGAAATATCTTAGGCGATGAAACATGGTAATCTTTAAATGCTATATCATTTCAATCATACCATAAATTAACATATAATTTAACACTTTTCTAACTCCTATAGTTGTCTAAACCGACCTCTGATACCAAATATAAGGTCCCAGCCCTAAACCTTACTTAATCTTGAGTTATTACAAGATTACACATTGAGGATCTTTTCAGGATTAGAGTTTTAGAGAATTAGATCATAAAAATTGCATTACATTCCACATTTAAACAAAGTGGTTACATAAAGATAGTATTAATTTTTCCCATCAACGGAAACATATTAAAAAAAAACATGTATTATTTCTTGACACTTCCTTGACACTATCATTATATCATGTACCTTTCCCTTGACCTTTGAAAAACATTTCAAAAAACATGGGATGAGCATAAAAAGCCCAGTAAGGGATATAAAAATATGGAAAGGAAACATGAGTACATGTATACATAAGAATCAATGAAATCATACTCTACTCATAAAACATAAGCACTTTAACATACCTCATCAAATCATGAATAAATCATATAAATCATAAGACATAAAGGTAGCTTGAGGCATTCATAACATTCTTACGTAGGGAGTAACCCTCTTGGTTACGTTTGGAATACCCATCACAGTATATTCCCTAAATATCTTTGGAGAAACCTTAACATTTAACTCCTTCGTGTTACCCAATGCATTGGAGAGCTATATCGGGCTCACCCGCCTTTAGTTTATCACGGAACCACCCGTCTTCCTAACAATTCCCAATAACCACAACATAATCGTATCACATAAAACATGCATAAAGGAAACATAACATTTCCACCTTTCAATCAAAATATATCAATACAACACATTGATATAAAAACATTATGAAAACCATTTTAAATACCAAAATAAAAGAAAATTAAAACATGGTATTTATTTTTTCTTTTAAAAAGAAGGTATGGCTTGTAGAGGAATCCGAAACTCAAATAATGGTCACGACGGCGGAGAAGTCGTTGTCGCCGCATACGTATGACAAAAACATTCCCTCTTGTCATTTAGTAAAACTATTCATATAAAAAATATTCCTTTTGGATAAACATAAAAGTCAAAGGGGTTTATACACCGTATAAAAGAAGGTTGTGTATAAAACAAAATATGCCTCAATGAAAGGAGATTGAGACAAAGTCCCATACAAAGCTCATTTTTTAAATAAAATAGATATATTTTGTGTATTCAACATATTTACACATAAAGAAAGTATAAATACTAGATAGGACATAATAATATCATGACATAATTTGAAAGTAGGAGATTAACCCAAAGAATGGAAATTGGGTTAAGAAGTTCCCTTACCTCGTGTCTGACATGACTCGATTGCTCTTTAATCTCCTGAATAATAAACAAGAGTTAATTTCTACTTGCTTATGAACCTTTTTCAAGTTCATTTTTCCTTTAATATTACTTATTTCCAGGTTATAAACATTATGTAATCCTTTAAGTTAATAATGTTTGTTTTGTCAATATTTGGTTCTTAAGTCGAAAGTGGACTTCTTACAATTACATGTTGTTCGTGTGGTCAAAGGTTCATTTTATCCAGAATTATATTCATGATTTTGATAACATATATATCATATATATCCAGAATATAAATGTATTTATAATATTACATAATCATTTAGAGGTAATAAATGAAATGCACAGTTCACGGAGACGGTAAGCCGTACGTACGCATGAACGCTACTTTCATTTCTATTTTCTATTTTATAGAATGGAATCATAATGATATAAAGGTATATTATAATTCCATTATAATATCATATATAATATCATTAATTACATCCTTTATACATCCCACACATGGCATTAACGAATCAAATCACTTTGAGGGGGCGGTAGTCCGCACTTCCTAAAATGAAGATTTCGCGTTTACCCATAATGGTAACCATAAAGGTATGCCATAAATGAAAAATACAGAAGCTTAAGTAAAACATAAACATATTATATATAATATATAAATATAGTGACAGTTTAATGGCCACATTTGAAGGTGCTATATGAGTGTTGAACAATCATCGTTTCGTGAGACAAAAATTCTCCATCCAGAGAAATAGTATGTTCTTTAACCATTATATGTAGGTGTGTGTAAGTGTAGCTCGAATACTTCTTATAACAACATCATAGTATATGTAAGATAATGGTGTTGTTATAAAAGAAATTAATAAAAAGTGTTTAGAGGGTTGGAGAAGCAAAATAAAACATAAGAACACAAGAGAAGACACAACCTTTAAAATGTGTAACTCTTTTTGATTTGAGCTCAAAGGCTTCCTTGGGAAGACTTCTGCCCAATGTGAGGCTTAAAAGAGTAATATAGGTATGTGGAGAGACAAAATGATCAGGGTTTTTCCAAGCCAAAGGCTTTGTATGTGTGGTTAAGGTGGTAGAGGTGGGGGCCTTTTATAAGAGGAGAGGAGGGGCACTCTTGGATTGTAAAGAAATGTTACTTTATTTTAAAATGAGTTTAGGATTTAAAAGGTCCCACATTGATATAATTCGAGGATAAGGTGATAAGGGTTCGCAATACACACATCCAATAGGTTTTGGACATGTGTAGGTCATATATTTTACATTATCTTTTCATTTTATTTAAATCCTTTATTAATGTGGTAATCGCTGCATCATCATGATGTCATAAATAATTTAATTTATTTAAAGTATAAAAATAATAAAATAATACTATGATTTAGGATATATTTTTATCTTTCCAATGAGATTTTATAGTCAAATATATTACTTGTATAACCCCATTGAAAAATTGTTTTAGTAAAACAACTCGTGTTTGTGTCATTTTTACTTTTACATTAAATGAAAAGAATTAATGTCTTTATCTTACCCAAGTGGCTCCATGGGGTCCCACAAATCGACCCATGGGTTTTCTTCATCGGCCATGACACATCAAATAAGGGTAGGACATGTGTCTAGGTCATATCATATTATTAAAACATTATTTTTACCTTAAACTACACTAATTACCTCTAATCGCGATTAAAAACTCAAAAGTTACTATTCACCAAAAAATTATTTTAATCCCATTGAACCACATTTTACTTCTTAATGACAACCATGTATGTCAGATTTTTGAAATTCAAAATAAAGAGGTGGTAAAATTTCATTTAAACGAAAAATCAGTTTTTTAAGTACCACTTAGTTGTTTCACTATTCATAAAAAATTGAAGTTTTGCAGAAAAATACAAAAACTTCAACCTGAGATATATTTGGTATTCCGAATTCAAAAATGATGTCTATTTTACAAATTTCAAAACATATAAGTTACATTAATTAATTTAATAATTAATTCCCACTATCTGAGAAAATAGCATGTTTTTATGAAACAATAAGTAGCAAAATATTGACACTAGTTTAAGTCCAATTTCAAAGTGAAATTAATTTCAATGACCACTATTGGATTAAATGGTAAAAATATATTCTATTTACACTTTAGAACCAATTTATAAGATAATCTAACCATATAATTAAATTAGATGAAAAAGCAGTTTTGATGTAAAATGCAGTATTTTTCATTATTCATTAAAAAATGATCAATGTCAGAAAAATACATCAAAATTATTCAATGTAAATTTAAAAGTCCCAATCATAAATAATAAGTTTATTTTGAAAAATAGAGTTTATAAAATTTTCAAAAGTTTGATTTAAAAATGGTTTTCCATCAAAAGGCAGTAAAACAATCTTTTAAAAATATTAGTGTTTTCCATGCTTAAGATTGGATTTATTCTCATTTTAAGCCTCTAAAACACTATCTAATTCATTAATAGACATAGATAAAAATATATATTATTCATTACTTACTTGGGTTGTTACACACATAGCATCTCTATATAACATTTTTTTTCATCTATGCATAGAAATTTGTAATCATGTCTACATAACATTTCATTTTTATATGGATTCCCAAAATAATTCTCATCCCAATAGAAATATTATTTTCAGATACTCTTTTATTCATTTATGCATAATGTATGTATGAAAATGGTAAGAATATACACCAAACAATACATGGATGTAAACACAACTGCATATAAAATACCGCATAACAACTTCCATTTCTTAACCGCAAACACTCACCACAAAAAAGTTAGTTCACATAGAATTTCAATACTCATACCCACAAGATTTTAAAATACATTCTCAAATAATATATAGAATTATTTCGTATACTAAAAAATAAAATAGTATGCTATAAGCATATTGTAATTTTCACTAAAAACCATCTGGACCGTCCACTTAGGATTTTCCACAAACTCATTTATATTTGCACAATCCATGAACTTTGCATAGCATTATATGCATCCACGTAGTAATGTCGACCTTCTTTGGGATATTGAAAATTATTTATCTTGTATTTGTAAATGAATTCACTTCAGTATGGAATACTACATCTATGCATCACAAATAAAATCTACATTCTCATACTATAAATATGTTTTGGGTATAACTCAACCACATAATACATTCCATGTGCTATAATTATCCATGAAGAACCTATCTATGAAAAATATTTTTTTAATCATATTTTCATAACATAGTATCAATGAATATAATTATTCTTCTAGAAATCCGTCTTGAAAAATCAATTTTATTATTTGTGATCATTAATACATAGTCGTATTTAAATCACTGGATGAGATTTAGAATTTCCCACAAAGTGTTTAAGATCGCATAAGGTTCTCGGGCTACAAATTCTCATTTTCGAAGGGCTCATATGTGATAGGTTGAATAAGATATCCTGTGTTGATTGGATGGTTCAAATTCAAATGGTTGATTAAATCCAAATAATTATTTATTCTTCTCTTTTCAAATGTATTCTTATTCCCACCTTAGTAGAGGATGATGCACTTGGGTCCCTTGTGATGGATTGAAGGTTTGGATCCATATTTTTTTAGAATACTCTAAATAAAAATTTATCCAAATTTATTGATGGAATATAAATATAAATAATTCTTAAAAACATTCCTCTCTAAAATGAGGTTTAAATCCAAATACTACTTTCTTCTTATCTTCACAAATGTCTTCTATATGAAAATAATCATTTTAATGTAACTCCTCTTATTGATGAAATTTGAAAACTCTTTATCACAAAACTTTTACAATTATGTTTTTAAGCAATAAACCAAATCATTAGCAATGAATTATAAAATTAATCTCAACAAAATGAAATTTTTGAATTTTACCAGGATGGATTATCTGAGTGTGACACAAAATTCGATAAATTTTATCCATAAAAATTATCCTAGAGTCACCATATCATCAATAATAACTCTATAGAAATCACCACTTCAACCAAGCAAACCAAAACCATAATTGCACACTTTGACAAAAAATACAACACTTATATTCAACAAACTGTTAATATAATATTATAAAATACAAAATAAATAGGAAATAGTAACATGATATCTATTACACATTAATAAACTATTTCAAAAAAAATAAGTGTTTTTGTGTAATTTAATTTTTTAGAAATTACTCTATTAAATTGGGAATTTAAAAATGTTTTGAAGAAATTATATAAATCTTAAAAAATATTTGACAGAAACAAACCATATTCCAACATGTCTCTAAATGTTATTTGAGGTCCAAAGGGTACTCCACATGAAAGTTCATGAAAAAATGTAACAAAAATATTTATCTCTTCATGAGGTATACATATCATAATCACTTGATCCCTATAAATTTTATATAGATAAGGATCCTCCTAAACATAGTATATTGATTTAGATTTTATATTAAGAGTTTGATACTTATAAAATAATAATGGATCCGTTGATGTGATTAGATAATTTTCCAAGTGTATATATACCATGTCACCTTGGTGACTTTATATAACTTCTCACTAGGGAGATTGTCATCCAAGGATATCTTTGTGGCTATTTCTTCCTCATTAGTGTATGAAAATATGTCCATGTGTTCTATAACATAATTCTCAAAACCCTTATTTTACT
The DNA here is from genome assembly GCA_963277665.1 of Viscum album. Taxonomy (NCBI): domain Eukaryota; kingdom Viridiplantae; phylum Streptophyta; class Magnoliopsida; order Santalales; family Viscaceae; genus Viscum; species Viscum album. The sequence goes on along the minus strand of OY728134.1, from coordinate 1,079,674,759 downwards.
TAATCTCATAGTTGAATTATTATGATAGTAACATTTATATGACTAATATTGTATTTTCATCAGCTTTATACATTAAATATTTTAGTGTATCATGATCTTAAAGAAACAGTTACTTTACTTTTTAAAACATATGAATGAATTTTTTACAACGAAATAAAAATAGAAAAAAATTATTTTTTATTATTGTGTAATTTATTTGTGTTTTTCCCACATTTGGGAAGTGTGGGCTATCACATGAAAGTTACCACTGATAATATGGGAAAACACCTCACCCATTTCTTTTTTTGGAGGAATCATACAGCACTTCAAAGGGTAATTCCCTGGCTAATTAATAGATTACATGAGATATAGTCACTATTACTTTGAATTTATCAATTTTTTATATATTTAATTATCAAAAAATAAATGGATTTACTTCTTAGAAGGTTTAGTCAAAGGCTAAAAAAATTTCTACAGTATTTAACAAATCATTTATACAACCCCAAAAGACATAAAAATCAACTAATATGTATTCCAATGGTGGGTTACAAAAGTATGGAAATGATATCAAACATGACCTTTTCTACTCAATTATTTCCATAGAAATAATTTGCCTCAACATATTACCTATATCTATCATAAAATTAATCTTTTTATCTTTTAAAATCAATTTATTTCCAATGAATTTGCGAAAGAAGATTCTTGATTTTAATAAACAATTTAAATGATTTCCCATACATAGTACATTCAACAAGAAATACCTCAAATAATCTGTCAACCATATCTAAAAAATTCTTACCATATAGCTTTAAAGGTTACTTGAGTCATTATATAACAAAAAATGAATCCTTTAGTATGAAAATATACTAATTAGAAAATTAAATGTTGTTTTTCTTGGGTTTTTGGATTTATAGGAACCTACAAATAACCAAAAACTCCATCAAGAAAAAATAGTGACCTTTAAAAGTTAGTATTTCTAAAATTTGTTCTAATAAATGGATGGTGTTGTTTTATTTATAGGTAAGATGATTCAATTTTTCATAGTCAATATAAAACCCCCAGCTGTTCTAAATCCTAGTGGTTATAAGCTCATTATTTTAATTTTGTACATTGGTGAATCTAGAATATTTGGGAACAATCTGAATGGAATTCATCTATTGAGAGTCTTATATGGGGTATATAACCTAAAATCCTAACAATATTACAATTTCATTTTCACAACTTCTTTTATGGTTGAGTTGAGCCTTATTTGAGGCTATATCATAGGTTTTGAATCATTTTATAAGAGAATATGGTACAAGAAAGTTGTGGTATTAATACGTGGGATGTTTCATAATAAAAAACCTATGGAAAAAATGTTCTATTTTAGGGTGTTCAACAATTTATTTTCTCTATTGGGTTTCAATTTTTTTGAGATAATCATTAGGATTTTATCATTTTCTAATAGAAAAGAACATTTAAATTATATTATTGCACCTTATGTTCTTGTTTATGTGTTTGTTCTAATGATTCTTTCTATTTAGTGTTGTGTATATTATAAATATTCATGTGTAAATTAGAATTAGTAGTAGTATATTTATGATTTTCATCAAAAACCTCTTCTTCTAACTCCTCAAACTAGCCATTATAAAAAATTAATTCCATATTTAACTCCTTTTAAAAAATAGTATTGTCAAAACAATTTGGTGACTCTAGGTTTTCTGTTTTATTATTTTAGATAATATTTCAATTTATTTACCAAAACATTAATTAATTTCACAGTGATACACTATGAAAAAAAGTTATCAACATGAAGGTATTTTATTGAATCTAATATACTAAAATTTACAATATCCTCTACAAAACCCATTTAATTGTTCCCTTCGTGTACATTTATTATTTGTATTGAAGTTTTATAAAATGTTATATATATGATTATAGGGGAATTATATATACCTATTTATTCATCTACATTGATGATTTAAAAAGAAACTAGAAACATAATTAATTTCACAATGACAAATATATCTTCTAAATCTAATGCTGGGTAAGTAGTGGCTTAGTTGGTTAGTTGTACAACCACCAAAATTTGTTTTAGTTCTTATATATTCATGTAATAAAAAATGGAGTACGTAATAACATTAATTGAGTCCCCAAATTCATATAAAGAGTTAACAATGTAATATTTTTAATGGGTAAAGGGATAGTTAAAGTACCTTGGTATTGAAATTTCTTAGGAAATTATGGTGTTATTATTATAGAAGTATTTATTCTTGAGATAAAATTTTTATCTCCTTGAAATTTCCTTTTCTTGGATCATATCTAATTTAAAAAAATTCAATAACTTGGAATTTATTTAATTGCATCCAATAAAGTGATGCTTACTTCCACACTCTTGAAAATTTATAATATAGCTTATTATAAGTATTCTTTATTGGCCATCTTAAGTGGGTTCATTATTAATGTGAAGGGATGCTGGGGTTGATTTAGTTCATCCATCTTATCTTTTGCTTTGTCGATCTACATGGGTTTGTCTATAACAACTTATACTTATTTCTCCCAAAGGGATGGTTTTTTAGGTTTACTTTCCAATCCACAACCAAATTATACGTTTAGTAATGTTTCTTTACTAATATTGACTTACCAACCAATACTTAATATTAATTACATTTCCAATAATACTAAGTATTGATTAGGCATGGATCTCACATAAGCCTTAATTTACCATGTTATTCATCTTGGAAATAATCTATCTAAATTTCCCTGTTAACACCTTCAACTCTAATCTGTGAGTGGTGAGAGTGGTTTATTGGTTATTTTGAGAGTCCAAAAGCTATCTTAGAAGGTCCTTAAATGATGTGTTTTGGTTAAATCTTTTTTTAACTTTTATTGGAAGAAGAGTTTTTCTTATAGAGCAGTGGTGGATAGAAGGACTACTTAGGTCCCTACTAAAAAGGTTGAAATGCTTGCTACTTATTTATAGCTACATATTGAATTGTATAATACTCTTTAAATCAATGGGTTTTGGTTGGTTGCTGGTACTTTATTCGGGAAATAGAATCAAAAGTCTATTGCACTTGATGGAATCCATTAGTGAAAGTCTCAAGAGAGTGATAAAGCTGGAACACCCAAGAGGGTGTGGTTGGTGATGATTCCTAAACCATATTCAGTGTTAACTCATTCACAAGGGAGGTTAGATATTAAAATTCAGTTTCATGTAAAGGTGGGGTGGAACTATTTACCTCACATACTCCTATAATGGTGGAAATAGTATTGACTTGTTGGGAATTTTTAGATCATCTCTATATGTTCATTATATTTATTAGGTGACTTGTTAATCAGTGATTCTATAGAATAATAATTCAACAAATTTATATTATTGTCTTGTAGTCCTTGTAAAAGAAAAACCCTAAAATTGTGGTATTTAAAGGGTTTATGTGGGTAAGATGATTTTATTCTCTTGAATATCTCACAAAATACATATAGTGTTTCCCGGACTTATTTATTAATTCTATAAATCATCATTTTTAATCTTGGAGATTCTCAATGTAGGGAATGTTTTTTTGAGGAAGGGCCTATGGAATTAATCCCTAGTAGTGAAATATCGAGGTTATAGGTTATTCATCCATTCCTTGGATGAACCATCTAAGGATACTGGAAAATACTTCTAGCTGATTTGATCCACAAAGAATATTTTAGGTTTTAAATTATTACATACATCTCTAAATTCCTTCAAATACCTAATGGAATCCTCTCCCTTTGTAAAATCCAATTATTATTTTTAATGATTGGTGTGTGTAACTCTCTAAGTTTCTAATTTAGTCATGATGGATTTTCCTCCATGATTTCACTTCCCAAAGTAAATTCTAGTATAAGAAAAAGAAGATGATGGTGAATGTTTCAGTGGGATTATAGAAAAATATCTCTCTATATGGTCAGTGATTCTTAGATTTATAACTTTTTAAAGTAATTTTATTTTAACATTTCTATCAAATCCAAAGAGGTTATCATAACCAGACCTGGTCATGTATCAAAAATATTTCAAATAAAAGAAGAAAGATCACAACACTGGACTATCTGATCGGAAATGGTACCCGGTTAATAATGACCCTATCACAGGGTTTCTACAATTTTTTGTAAAACATGAAAAATGTAGTAAATAATGGGGATCATGTTTTTTTTCAGGGAGGATGGTGTCTTAGGTGTGGTTTCCTTATTTTTCCAGAGGGTTATATGCTTGCCTATGAGAGAGAAATTGGATTGGTTTTAAATTATATTTGCACCATAGTGATATAAAATAATAAATTACCATACATACCGATTAAATCATCATTCAAATGAACTCTTACACTCTCTATCTAATCAGTTGATACCCCAACTAGTTACCCATGATGATTTTTATTGAATAGAAAAGTTAAAATATCACTACATTCCCCACTATTTCCCACCATCAGTGATTTGACATAGTTAATCATAGTTTAAACTTTCCTTATATTCCTCATTCACATGGGATGTGAATGATGTTTAGGTGGCCTATGTGTGAAAAATGAGAAGAGAAAATATATTTGAATACTATGGTAAATGTACACATTCCATTTTTTTAAAAAATCAAACACTTATAGTGTAAAAAGCGTAATATAAATTAAGTATTCATAATATAATTCAATAATCATGGTTAGAGGAGTTATATTTGGATTTAACATTATGTATCTAGTGATCCATTCCTAGATAAGGTTTGTAGAAATGATAGAAAACAAAATAGAATTATCCAAAAGCTCCCAGCTTAATCGACAAATCAACAACTAAACTATTTCTAGTGAACAATGATCCTTTATATAGAATGATCTAGGGTTCATTGTATAGTTTAGTATATTCATATATTATTTTATGAGCTCAAAATTCCATCTTATTTGAATGATTCAAGTACCATAAGAATATTCTTTTATTTTACCTACCTTTTTTAATTTAATGGATTTTATCAATATGAATGGGTTGAGGGTCTAAATTACATCATCTAGGTATCGCTTAATTGTTTTCATCTCAAAGTACCATCCAATGACCTCTTATTTATCTTAATTGATTATTTCCACATAGAATCTCAAGAGAATGTTTATTGATTTGATCAAACAAGTGGAAATGAATTTTTATTTTAAGTCAAAACCCATTTATATCTATAATTATAGACTTTAATCCCCATGGTTCGTATTTGAAAAATTACAAAATCTCACATTGTGAATAAGTCAAATATAACCATTAGGAAAGTTGTATGCTCATGAAAAAGTAATATACAGTTAATGGAAATTCAAACATGGGAGCTTGAAGAAGTTATGTGTTTCAATTGGGAAGTCCTATGAAAAAAAGATTCTTCTCATTCCATTTCATGATTTCTGAAAATTATAAATTCATATTCTTGACCCATAAAAGTTAATATAATGTCTTCTAGAGGTTTTACACATTACCCATGAAAACTCAAATGGATTGCTAATAAATAATATGATACTTAACAATAATGTCTTTTACACACTATAACCATTTGTCCATTTAAAAACTACAACCATTAAAATGATTTACTAAGTATAGGATTTATCCAAATATAAATCCCAATGAATTAAAAAAAAATTCTTTAAAATAGTTTAAACAAAAAATCTTAAATCTATGTATAGCTTACTAATTAATTTCCAAATAAAATAACTAAAAACTCAAGATCTAGTCCATTTAAATATTTATTTATATATTTACAAAATTATACAAAATATATTATTTTCATTTGATTTAAATTTATTTTGGATTTAATATATGTTGAATAATATAATATTTTTCTAAAAATGTTGGCTCTCATGACCTCCTATAGAACATCATCTACTCACAAATGCTGATGAATTAAAGATTCATTTTCATCACAGCCTAGTAGTATTTATGTTGAAATTCAATAGGAAAGTGAAACGATTATACATAAATTATTCGATAATGGGAAATACTTATTATATGTTAAGGGGAATTATGTATGATCAAGGTTCATCAACTTATTTTATGTTCCATTCCTTCATATTGGGATTCATTTTTCTTTCCAATATTATTTTTTTCTAAGAAAACCCATATCTTTAATACACTTTATTTCATGATCTACAACACAAGTAAAAACTTAATAGAACCCCATAAGATCATGTAGACTAGTGTGTCTACGAAATTAGGTTCATTACACAATAAATTAAAACATGGGTACAACATCATTATTTAAAAAACTCTAAAACATTCCCATATCTTCCTTGTATCTTCTAAAAATGCATGGAATGACCAGGTTATGTATATAAGAATGCAGTGAGTTATAAATCCTAGTAAGGGAATAATCAAAGAATATCATGTTGAAAAAAATACATGTCAAGAAAGAGGTATTTCATGGTATTAGAAAGGGATGAGAATCATAAACATGTTCATCAAATCATGATACAAGACGATAACATAAAGGAAATATGGGTTTGTGGAAACGACACTAAACATGAAATCATAAGAATAAGTAAAGGATAAACACCAAGAAATCATAACATAGTGTAGTTTGGATAACCTCCCATGAACTATACATGGAATATCATGGTATCGAAACATCACCCAATGCATTGGAGGTTTATATAATTTGGAATCCACCCATGACATTCATATCATGTTCATGCATAAGTGTTGCACAAAGATCATTAAACATAGAATTATATTTCATCCCATTTAATCCCATTATTTTGGAGTGTGAGTTACATACATTTAATTCCCAAATCAATGAAAGATATATGAATCTAGGTTAATACCCTTGACAATAAATGGGACTATTTTTCAATATTCAATTGTTTGTCATGGAAAATAGTAGAGGAATTTTGGCATCATAACCATGGAACGTAAAGGTTCATGTAAGGGTTTAATGATAGTGAAGAGATTTTATCATAACATTTAAATCAAAAGGATAGTAATAATGGTGTGTAACAACATATCACAACATGAAAAATAGTAAATCAAAAGGCAAGAAATAAGGTAGGTGATTGAATAAAGAGGAGGAGAGGTTCCCTTACCACGAGAGGGCACTTCTAAATCTTAGGAGAAGCTAATTAAGGGATTATGGAAAACATTATAGGTTTATGTAGATTTAAGGTCATAGTTAATTAATTATCCAATTATTTTTAGATGATAGAAATTGGAGGATGTGTGGGATTATATTAAAAATAAAGGGGAATTCTATATTAATTTATAAATTTAGTTTTTGGTCTCTATAAAATAAATTAATCCAAACCACAAAGAAACCCATAGTTTTTCCAATGGTTTATTAAAAATAGGATTTTATTTCATATTTTATAAGTCTAAGAACTATAATAAATAAATAAATAACCCCAGTGATGTGGAAGTGAGTCATAACTATAAAGAACTGATTTTAAAACCTTAAAATATAATATGCGTTTTTAAAGATTCATTAAAAGATTATAAAATTAATCAAATAACTAGAAAAAAAATTATTTAAAAGGCAAAAATAATTTTAGTCATGGATACTCTTTATTGTGATGACTACATAAATTTTTGGATCTTATGATGTCATAATACATGCCACATATTAATACACTATTTAATTTTTATCTGAAAATTTGACTCTGTCCAAAAATTATGAAAAGTTGACAATTAAATAATTTGTATGTAATTATTTTAATAATATTATTTATTTTTTAGAATATTTATATAAACATGAGAATTTATACTTTTAAATAAAAAATACACATTTATTTAAAATACTATTTTTTTGATAATAATGATTTGATGACCCTTATAAAAATTAAATTTGGATACATAAAATTATATTTATCATTTATATTCATATAAAATTTATTTAATAAGTATATTTTTTTAAAATAAAATTTATTATAAAACTTATTGAATTCAGGAAAAAGTGTGTCTTGATTGAAACTATATATTTCCCAAAAATACAATTTCAATTTTATCACACTAAAATATAATTTTTATCAACTCATTATTTAATAAATTATAAAGTAATAATAAAAATAATAAATGTAATACATATTTAATAAAAAAATAAATCATACTATTAATTTCTAAATACATAGCCACTTATTATACCAGCTTTTTCCTTCAGGGGAAGGCGTGTGGGGTGAGATTTTCTTAGGGTGATTTAGTGAACATGGTTTGGGTTGTGATATTGTTGAGCTTTAAATATTCCAATAAAATGTTTCTATATTGCCTTAGTTGAATAATTTCATCTTAGGATTAGTCAAGGGAAATTACTTGTGACTCTATCTCCCTCTAAATCTCTGATAAATGGGTGTTATAGCATACGATGCTACAAGTCGTGGCCATCGCTTCTTCTGTCTATATCAATTTGAATTTATCATAAAACTTAATATAACAATCCTAATGGAAACTATACAATGGGAATATTATCAATGTTTATTTTGATTAATTATCTTCTAAATCCTGTAGGATATAATGGTCTAAATAACTAAAGTACTGTATGTTTTTTTATTACTACATTACATAATAATGAAATAATTAATTCAAAAAAGGAATTTAATTTATAAAATTTTGGGTTGTTACATTCTTCCAACCTTAAAAAATATTTCCATTGAAATTTTAATTTAATACATTATAAAAGAAGAGTGTATTTCTATTTCATCACCTCTTTCGATTCCCAATTTACTTCCTTAGGCTTATAGTTCCTCAAAAACACTTTGTCCAGGAGAGTTGTCTTGTTTTTTAAAACAATGTCTCTATGATCTAAGATCTTCACCAGATATTTCTTGTATAAAATATCATTCACTAAGGATAGTGCCTCAATATTATGTGATGGGTTTGGTATGTGCTTCATCAAGAGGGATACATGGAATAAATCATTTTTGTGATATGTGTTAGTTTGGAATAATAGTTGATAGGCCACCACTCTGATGTGATGAGTGATCTAGAATGAGATTATATATATAATAATAAGATTTCCCATCTTACCAAAACTTGTTAATTTATTCCATGGTGATATAAAAAGTAACACATTATATATATACTCAAACTCTAGGTCTTATTGATGACTATTTTCCTAGGTTGTGTATCAATTTTTTTTGGATTTCATATGAATATGAATTGTTTGAACCTTGTTTCTCATATCTTGAATAAGATTTGTCCCCACTAGCATATCCTCTATAATGTTATCCCACACGTTGGAACCCAAAACCTCTTCCCATACATATCCTCACAAATTTCCATTTTTAAACTAGAATGGGAACTATTGCTATATGAGAATTCCACTAGAGGAAGGTATTGGTCCCAACATCCTTTTAAATCCATTAAATATGATATCAACATATACTCCATAGTTTTAATGATTCCTTTAGGCTGAACATCCATCTGAGGGTGATATGTATTGTTGAAGCTCATTTCTGTATCTAACACTTACTGAAGGATTATACAAAATATAGAGGTAAACCGTAGGTATTTAGTAGATATAATCAAGAGTGTAATTCTATGAAATCATAAAAGTTACCATATTTATATCTTTCCATGTTTATCAAAGGAGAAATATTTTTTGATATCAATGGAATGAGCTAACTTAATAAGGAGATCAATTACCACCCAGATGGTGTTACTTCCTTTATGTGTCCGCTAGAGTCCTATGATTAAATCTATGGTTATGTTTTCCCATTTACATAATGGTATGAGAAATGGTTTCATTTTACCCTTATAATTTCATTATTTAGCCTTGAATTTATTTTATTCCAAGATCAAGATAAAAATTCTAGAATCTTTCTATTGATATTATCCCACCATAATTTAACTTCAAATATCTATACATATTAGTGATTTATGTATAAATATTTATGAATGAGTTATATGAATCATCCATAATTTTTTAGTTTAGAATAGAAAAGTCGAAGACAAAAGAGTGGGGGTGAACTGTGCTTCATAAAAAACATTGAAAATTTAGAAACAACCCTCTTGAAATGAAGGAATCATTTCCCGCACTCTTAATGATGTTTGAGAAATGGAATATAAATAATGTAAAGAATAATAAATGAATATATATAGTTGTTCAGGGAAAAAAATCCTATAGTCTACTCCACCGACACTCTACTACATTATCTTAGTGATTTTCACAAGTGGATAATTTTTTTGGGATATCTACAACTGAGTGTTGGCTATTGATACCTTACAACAAGTAATTTATAGGGCCTTATGGTTCTTTTACAGTGAACTGAAATATCCACAGCTTAGTACATAAACCTAACACTCCACCAAAAACTGACTATGAGTAAATATCTTCGACACAGAGATTATACAACAACTAACATTTGAATATGATCTCTAATAGGACATAGTAATATTAAAATATTATTCAACATAATGTATGATTACTTTAAATAGCAGAGAGAAAAAACTTGTCAGATGATTAAACATGTATTCTTTTAAAGTATAACTCTGATAGGTGCTTTATCAAACTAGGAAAAAATATTAACCAAAAAATAAAACAAAAAAAGTTTATTAAACAAATAAGAATAAAAACATGTATGCCTCTAAAATTTATCTCTGAAGGTAATGAAATATTACTATATTCAAACACACATACTTATTTTGAAGATGAAACTCTCGATATTTAATCTAAATATTGAATCACACCAAGTCAAACAACTTGAAATGTATCTCATGATAAATATTGAATATATGAATTTAAAATATTCAATTAATGAAAGAACATCACTTAGAAATTGGAATGATTTAATCTGTTGAACATGAGTCTTTTAATTAATCTTCATACATATATAAATAAGTCTTTAATTTTAGTGAGACAATTGTAGAAGAAATAGAAATAATCCATAATTAAAAACACTATAGTTGTCCAATTCAAAAATAGGGTTTCTCTATTTAGTAGTATACTCCAAAAGTATATTTTTCAATGTACGGTTGATTAAAAAATATTGGATAACAAACTATACATCTATTCATTAAACTTAGGGTTTCTTCCAAAAGTAGGGTTCTTGATCCATACACTCATTCCAAGCGTAGAGTCCATAAACGATACATTCTTCTTAAAATGAAGGTTATGAATAGTGATTATAGGCTACTTAGAAAATGAGTCCAAAATACTTATACTTTGTGAAATCAAATTACCTCCCATGGGTTAAAAACTAAATATGATTTTAGAATAAAAATAATTATTCTAGTAACTATTATCATGAAATTCACTTAAAGTAACTTCATTAGTAACATAAATGCGGGTACTTGTGAGTATAAAAATCAAAAAGAAATTAAAAAAATTATTAAATCAACACATGATAAAAAATATCCCCATTATTGATGATAAAAAAACCATAAATGAATATTAATATTAAAATAATTAGAAATGTGATTTTAAAAATAAGGGAATAAATATATTTCCGAAAATATATTATATATATTTATTTAATATATTTATTTTCATGAATTTCTCATATTTATTCCTTAAAATTTTATTATCATCACATCTTACATCTCTCCACATATCCATACATTTCTCAAAATTTTTATGGAGTAAAAAAGAAATTAAAAAAGAAATTAATTATATTTTGAAATAAAAAGAAAAACATACATAAATTGAGATAAATAAAGAAAAATAAAATAGTATTTTAAAACATTTAGATTTTACAAAAATTATTTTGATTTAGAAACTGAATAAGATAGAAAAAAGTGAAGGAAAATAATTGAGTTTTTTTGGAAGGGTTTTATGGTTCATCTTCACTATATAAAATTTTAACTCTTTACTTGAATTATCTAGAACTTTTAATAAAAGTTCTATTATCCTTTTAACATCTACATATATTTTTCATATATAAGAGTATGAGAATTTTGTAACTAAAAACTCATTTAGTTCCTTAATAATAGACTTATTAATAGAATCACATATTATGTTTTCTATTTAAATTATCATATCCTCTTTAAATGAATCAATGTATTATTTATAAATTGATATTTCTCACAAAATTTGACACTTCTATAAAATCCATCAAAATTTTTTTTGAAACAGAAGAGTTTTCCACATATTTATATGACTTTCTAGAAATTCCTAGTTATTCAAGCATCTTCACTTATTAATAATTTGAAATTTTAAATTTGGACTGAATCTCTATAGAGAGCATGCTATCTTAAATATTTGAGTATATTAAACGTAAATTTCTTTAAAATCAAGGATTTGTGTACCTTTCCAGAAGATGTTTCTTAGGAATCCTTAAAAAAATGAAACTGACTATTCTCTAAAAAAAATAGTTATAGCATTGGAAAATAATTATCTTGTTAAAATTCTCCTTTTAAATCACTTTTTGAGAAACAAAAATAAATTAGATGATCTAAACCTTGAGTTCTTAACATTTGAGAATAAAGTTTCTCTAAGATCGAAGTATTGGGTCTATTCATGTCACTCAAAATTATTTCCTTAGATGACATTGAGTTTTTTATTTTAAATAAAAAATATAGAATACTTTTAGATGGTTTGGTAAGAATATTTTATTTTTAGAAAGAGTAAGAATAAAGGTTTAATTTTAATAGATTTCAGGAAATGTTTCAGATTCTTGAGCAAACATTTTGACTAATCATTTTAGATTTTTTTGAAAAGATACTTTTATAAATGAAAATGAATTTAAAAATACAACATTACATAATTGAATATCATTTTAGAGAAAAATAATTTTCATGTTTAAAAAAAATATAATATTAGTTAAGAACACAATATAAAACTATCGTTCTTCATATGTTTTAAATCAAAAAATCACTACACACTCCCCCAGAATTGTTACATCTCTTAAAAATGTTTATATGAATATATCTAAAACATTTTTTGAAATAGTATTTTTTTACACTTGTTAGGGTACGTTAAATTTTTTTACACATCTTAATATGTAATTAAATATTCTTTAAGGATTATGAATGATTTAATTGAAATTTTAAAATATTGATTCAGAGCAGAAAATTATAGAGTGAATATACTTTAAAAAATTTAATCATAAATATAGTTATAAAATTTTCTCCCTATATATAAATAAACAAATAATTAAATTAATATATTAATATATAAATTAAGTAATTCTTATATTAATAGTTCCAACTTTATGATTTTTTCATGAAAAATAAATTTCCATAGTTTTAAAGTAGCCACTTAATGATATAACTATGAAGTCTAGTGGATTATAAATGTGAAATATTAAACATAGGTGCCTTTTGGTACCTATATGATTTTCTGTTTTGTGGTGTTAACAACTAAATATTTAATTAACTAAACATTAATTCTTTTAGAAAATAATTTCTAATTAAGACTGAAAATGATTTTTAATAATGAACAGGCTGAACACCATTAAATTGTGGATTTCTATAATAGCAGTCATTTTCATAATTTATGTTTATTGAACCATGAAATATTTTAATATTAGCTATGATTTTACTTATTAGACAAAGATCAAAGTTATTTCTATATAACTTTTCATTTTATCCCTTACTACTAATACCAGTTTTACCTTAGTGAATTTTATTATTTCCAAGAAATTGTTTCATATAATCATCTCCCAAAATAAGAATACTATAATATTTTTGTAATGTATTAACTTATCTAATAGTTCCTTAATTTTATTCTCATGAAATGTACATGAATTTATTGATAAAGTATATCTTAAATCAGAAATTTACTTAACCGAAAAAAATTTATCAATAGATTTAGAATCATAATATTCTTTTATGTTTTCTATGATATTCCTTTAAATATTTTTTAATGAATTAAACAATATTTATTTAATTCATCATAATAATGTTTTTTAGAATTATATCATTGCTAGTAACAAGTTTTTACCTCATCATCATTAACCAAAGACATAGATTTACCATTTTATTTTCATGATCACCTTTAGAGTTTTTATTAGAATCATCACTTGAATCATATTAAGCACCCTAGTTATCCTTAATTAATTTATTTCCTTTTATTTTATAATTATATTTTCTATGATCATTAGTTATATTAATGTTAAACTTTATGTGACCTTTCTATTTTTATTCATAACATCTATATTCTTGATCCATTTTCAATTTTTTATTTTCATTGTTTTATTGTTTTCCAATACTTTTAGCAAGGTCTAATAGATCTATACATGAATCTGAAGAACTCGAATCGAAAAATTGAACCATATTATTTATGAGTATGTTATATTCCTTTTTGATAAAGATATGATTCCCATATTTGGATTAAATATCTATTTTATCCATCATCAAGGTCCCAAGCATTTATTTAATTATCAATTATATAACTCTCACTGATTTAATAATACCAACATAAATTATTTTCCACTTAGAGGATAAGTCTCTAAGAGCTTATAAATGATGTTCTAATTGTTTTATTTGATCTCCCAAGGTAGTAATATCATTGACAAAATTTTTCATTATTCAATTAATTTGAGTGGTGCTTTCATATTCAAGAATTCTATATGTATCAAATATCAATTTTTAAGTATTGTGTGTTATTTTACAGATATTATCAGTTCATTCATAGGAAATAGAAATGGTCTACCACATATCATATATGGTGGCATAGTAAGAGGCTTGATTAAATTCATCAGTTCCTAATCCACAGAAAATAGCATTCATTTCTCTTGAATTAATAACATTTAATTTCTCTTAAGGATCATTACATTTTTTCAAATATTCTTTAGGAATTTCGTACGGATTTAATACCTTTACATAAACTCTTATTCCAAGATTATTAATGTAAATAATAATACGTTATTTTAAAAATCAATAATTATCAGCATTAAAATATGATTATTGGATCATCGACATACTATATATAAGATTATCCATTTGAGATTTATTTTTATATGGATCTTTAAATATAACATTCTAGAGTAAAAGGAAACTTAACCACGGAATTCTATCATTTGATACACATGTAGATATCATATAGAAACAATGAAATACTCATGTATTTCGAAAACGATAAATATATCCAATGCATGAAAACCTTTGATAAAACTTTTTAGGTCATAATAGAAAATTTGAAGACCCATGGGGGTGAATAGGGTTCCTTAAAAAAACTTTGAAAATTTTGAAACAAACCTCTTGAAATGATGTGATCCTTTAGTTTTGATCTTAAATATGAGTGATAAGTGGAATATGAAAATGGAAAAAATCAGACACAATGATATATAGTGGTTGATGGAATAAATATCCCTTAATACACTCCACTAATGCTCTACTCCATTAGCTTGGTTATTTTAACTAGTATATCCTTTTTCGATGGATCTATATAACTGAGTATAGATAGTTGACACCATACAAAAAGGCTTTTATAGGGTCTTTTGGTTATTTTACAGGGAACGAAAATATCCATTGGTTAGAATGAGAATATAATACTCCACTAATTACTCGGTATGAGTATATTATAATCTAAATAGATAATATATTAGGATATAGATGTTGAAATAGCTTTGGCCCATAGTTTCAATAGAAAATTATAGTTGTATATGATCTTTAATAGAACAAATAAACAAAAAATATTCTTTAATTTCAAAAATTATTCCTCTAAATAGTAGATATAAATCACTAGGATGATGATGAAATATGTATTTATCCAAATTTAACTCCGATAAATGATTTTCCAAACTATAATAAAAGGTAAGAAAAATAATATATCAGCACCAAAAGGGAGTCTATTTAGCAGATAAGAATCAAAACAAGTATTTATTTAAATGTAGCTTTGAAGGAAACACCACATTACTATTTTAAAAAACACTTCTATATTTTGAAGAAGAAAATATCGATATTTAACATAACAATAAAATATTTTGTGGTTAAACAGATCAAGAAATATTTCATGATATCATGAATATTTGAATAACTACTTTTCAAAGAATATCATAAATTCCATTAGAAACATTAATGATTTAATATACATGAGCCTTTGAATTGGTCATTAAATATCATTAATGAGATATTTAATTTTGGTGAGACTATTATAGAAAACTTAGAAATAATACATAATTCAAAACATTGCAGTTGACTAAGTCCAATGTAGGATTTCCTTATATAGTAATAAAATCTAAATTTACAGTTGGAAATGTATAGTTTATTAAAAAATAGTAATGATGTACCATATGTTTATTCTTCTAAAATTGGTTTGCTTCCAAAAGCAGTGTTCTTGATCTATATGTTCATTCCAATCCTAGGTTACAAAATCCATACATTCTGATTAAATCATATGCTATGGACAATGTTTTCAAACTACTTATAAAACATGTCCATAACACTTATACTTTTAGAAATCAAATAACCTACCATGGGATAAAGGATGAATATACTTCTAGAATAAAAATTATTATTCTAGTAATAAATATCTTGAAATTAACTTAATGTAACTTCACTATAAACATAAACTTAGCTTCTTGTGAGATTAAAATTAAAAAATAATTTAATGAAATTTTTGAATCAACATATGTTGACAATCTCTCTAGATCTGGTTTTGATGGGACACTAATCAAGGTTTAAAACCTTATAACTCCATCTTTAGAAAATTTAAATTCTATAATAATTTATACATTTTTCTATAGTACCTTATCATTTTTTAGTCCTCCATGATCCAATAATTATTTGATATTTGAGTGGTTATTTTTGAAAGGTAGGTTGAAGATCCTTTAATTATTCCCATGTCCATCCTTTCCTTGTTTAAAAATATTGTATCCCCTTCAATCCTCAAATGGATAAGGTTGAGATATCCTTCCGAGTTAGAGCGTATACCACATTTAATTCCTTCCCAATATATTAGGATATCAACGAATCATAATCCTTGATTAGCACTAACTATATATTTAGTTCATATTGAGATCCTTATATGTGAATATATAATTAAGGATTTTATAATCCCAATATATGTTAGAATTTAAACTATAGATATAATTTTTCCAAATACACTATAGAAGGATCCCTACATCTAATTCCAGATCATGTGTAGGGTATTTTTACTCTTAGACCATTAAATGGTAGGAGGAAAAGTCCATCACTTTGTAATCATGCATGATTACACAACCAAATCCATTTTTTGAGGTATCATTATACATCCGAAATTCTTTCCCACTAGTTGGTAATATAAGAATATGTGTATTTAATAGCCTCTTCATCAACTCTTTAAATAATTACTCACATTCATCAGTATATAAAAACATGACTCCATTTTGAGTTATTTCGTATGTGGGATAGAAAACCATGATATGTTCCTTAAAAATTGACGATAATACTAAACAAATACTTGGAAAATATGAATTTCTATCATATAGGTTAATATGATCTATCTTTAAATTTTTTCTATTTTAAAGAATCTATTGATACCCCTTTTCTCATGATAACATTCCCCAATAATGTTACATTATACATCCAAAAATCACATTTACTATTCCTTGCAAATAACCTTTACTTTAAAAAATTATTCAGTATAGAATTCAAATGACCCTCATGTTCCTCCTTGATTTTGGATTAAATAGGAATATAATCTATAAATACCTTATCAAATTTAATTGGGTGACCATTAAATACTCTATTAATTAAGTATACGAATATTTTAAGAGTAATAATGAGTCCAAATGGAATCACTATGAACTAATAGTGCCTATACCTTGTACAAAAAGAAGTCATGTGAGTATCCCACTTCTTCACCCTTACATGACAATATCACGAATGGAGATCCACTGTAGAGAAGTACTATCATCCATATAGTTGATCAAATAAGTAATATATACATGGTTGAGATCATGATAATCAATATAGAGGCACCTTAAACCATCTTTCCTGTTGATGAAGAGAACCAGTGCACCCCATGGTGAAACACTTGGGAATATAAACCCTTTATCCTTATTATCATACAGTTGCTTATTTAGGAACCCCAATTAAACAATGGACATTCTATATAGATTCTTGTATATTGGGAAGGATTCAATTATAAATTTTATCATGAACTTAACCTCTCAACTAGGAGGAATGCGAGATAGTTATTCAAGAAACACATTATCATATTCCATTATAATGGGAATATATTCAAGGAAACTCCTTTTCTTTAGTCATAATAATTTTATCAATATATGATTAATCACAGGGAATTAATATCTTTAATATAGATCATGAAATCAAAGAAGATTCATCCTCCTCCTTGCACTTATATAGAATCAGACAGTTCTCGATAGAGAGGGTGATTTTCTTCTCTCAAAAATTTATATTAGATCTATATAAAAAAATACAATGCATAGAAATAAAGCATAAAATTATGCTAAATAGATCATAATAAGGTTTTCTAGGAATTAAAACCCACACATATGGTTAGGTGATGAGTAATATTCTTGAGAAGAAACAATTGAGCCATTTACTATCTTCATCGATAAATCAACTTCCTTGTTTTGTGGTGGTGTTTGAAAAATTATAGAAAAATTGCATGGTATGAAAAAAACATGAAACCATAATCATATAGTATGTGATATATCCTGGAATGAATAGAAATTTTATCTATCACCACTTTGTTTTTAGTATCCACCTCAGCAGTTGTGATGGAATAATATTTCCCTTTCTCTCTAGGCCTTGGAGATTATTATTGCCAATTGTCATCAATAACCCTTGGATTAGTGATTAATTTTCATAGGGTCCTTTTTATTTTTAGTTGAAACATTGTAAATTAGGATGAGGGTTGACTAGATCATTTCCTTCATGAATAATATTAGAGGGTTCCTACATTTGAAAATTGTTATCTAGGTTCCCTTCCTTACCACACCCAAAGAATTTCTTTATCTCCATCAGGAAACTTCTCGGATGCTTCCAACCATATTATTAAGAATTTGGATGTTGTAATTTCCTACCCCCATGAGAATTTTTTTCACATCACTAGAATGAAAATATATTATCCTTTTTTATCTCCAGACCCATGTTACCCTTGAGATTCATTAATCTTCATTTTGATTTTGATAGAGCATCGAACAATTTACTTAAACATGTCAAAGTCTAAAATTTCCAAATTTCATTATAGGATTTTCTTTATCCCACTAAAGAATAAGTAAACTATAAAATATGGGGAGATGAAAAATCCTAAAGAGTATCATGAAAGTATTATGATTTTTTATTCATACATCGTGATGGTTTTGTTATACATGTTGAGGATAAAGAAATATACATCGATTTTAAGTTAGAGAGTGTGAGAAAAATATATATATGGAAATATATATTTTGGAATTCCTTCCACTTGACTAGTTTGATCTCCTTATCAAGCTTCATATTTTTGAATAATGTTCACCATTGAATAGATTCTCCAACCATAATATAAATAGCTAGCACAACCTTTTCTTACTCACTTCATTAAAGGATAGAGAAGATCTTTTCAATGGAGTTGATCCATTATTCCTAGATCATGAGATTAGATTATCCAATGAAGTTCGGAAGTATTTGTCGTATAAAGGTCACAATTTCAAATTTCTATTTATTTTGGAAATTTGGGTGTTCATATTGATCCATTCTTCAATTCAAAACATGAGTTCATTGAGAATATATTTTCATAAAGTTCATGATTCTTTCTCCCAAAATGTTCGACATCTCATTTGGGCAATCATCACATTGCCCCACACATTGGTTGTTGACTAAGCTACTCCTATTTCTAGCTATTGACTAAACAAAGAGAGAAATTAAGGATGAATATTTTTAAAATATTAAACACATAAATGGGAAATAATTAACATTAAAGGGATAAATCGTAAATGAAAAATATTCCTTAACCTATGAACTTATATGTTTCAATATATGTTATCCATAATTTATTTCCTAACATAAAATATTATAGGAATTTTTATCAGCGAATAATAGTACATACTAATCCTATGAATTTACCAAATAATATCTTATATGAGTGACAAACCGAGTTTGTATTGAGGCCTATCTTCATGATCCAGGTGACAATCGATTCCATCTCAATGTTCCCTTTTCAGGGGTATTACCCATTTATACAAATGTTCCATAGCTAAATCTAGTTGTAGTATCTATAAATGGATTAATTTTATAGGGAACCACTTAATATATACATTTCCAATATTTAGGGAAGTTTTCCTATGTTTAGTCTTATCCCTAACGCCTTTGAAATAATTATATAATCCTAATCCCCAAAATAAACTTGATATGGATCTAATACCAACTATGACATCATATATCTTTAATACACATTATTTAATGAGGTAATACATAGAGATGTACTTAATACAACACTTTAATACCATGAGTCTTATTTCCTTTTGAAAATTAAGTACATGAAATTATAAGTTAAAACATGTGTGCAACATCAATATTTAAAAAACTTAGAAACTTGCCCTTATATTCCTTGGATCTTCAAAAAGTTCATGGGATAACCTAAGCACATACATAAGAAAGGGGTCAGATATAAATCCAAATAAGAAAATAATTAGAGAATATATTGATTAATGAAATATATTTTAGGAAATAGGTATATCATGGTGACATAAAAGGAATGAGAATCATAAACATGTTCATCAAATCATGAAAGAAGATGACAACATAAACGAAACTCGGAATGTGGAAACTACATTAAAATTGACATCATAATAATAAGTTAAAGCTAACTACTATGACATTATAACATAATGTGCTTACTATAACCTCCCATGAACCATAAATAGAATCTCATGAGATTAAATAATTATCCAATGCATTGGATTACTATATAATTATGGGCCCACCCATTACATTCATATCATGTAAATGCAAATGTGTCAACATAGATCATTAAAAATAAGATCATATTTAATATAATCTAGTCCCATGACTAAGGAGAGTAGTCTACATAAAATTAATTATCTTATCATTTATGTATAATTACATTTATAGAAATACCCTTGAGTGGAAATGGGTATGAGTATTCACTACACAATTGTTTTGCATGGAAATCTTAGGAAAATTTCAACACTAAAAGGGGGTACTTAAACGTTCGTAGAAGGGTTTAATGAGATTGAAATGGTTCTCCAAAAAATTGGAAATAATTAGGATAGTAATATGGATGTTTCAAGACATATACCAAAAATAATAATTGAAAATCAAAAGGATTAAAAAAAAGAAAGTGCTTGAATAAAGGGGAGATTGATAAGGTCCCATACCTTGATAGGGAACTTCTAAAAACATGGGAGGAGATTATTGAGGGTTTGGAGAACCTTGAGAGGGCTCTCAAAAGGTAATTCCATAGTAAAACCATTATATAACTTCTTTGAGTGAGGAATAATGAGAGTTTTTCTAGGTTTATATTGAAAAATAAAGGGGAATTATTTATTAATCACTACAATTATATTTTGGACTCTATATACAATATTAATAAAAACTGAAAACTATCCCAGGGTTTTTGACCATGAATCCTACTAAATAGGAGATTGATTCATTATATTATAAGTATATGAACTAAAACCATTGAATTATTACCCATGGTGATGTGGAAGTGAGTTATGTTTATATGGAATTGATTTTCAAACCATAAAATATAATATTGGTTTTGGAGGATCTATTAAGGGTTTATAAAATTAATAAAATATCTTTAAAAAAACATTATCTTAAAGGGGAGAAATAATTTTGGTCATGGATACTCTTTATTGTATTTATTATATCATTTTTGGGATTTTAGGATGTCATAATACATACCATATATTTATAACAAAATAAATGTTTACCTAAAAATTCAACTACATAAGAAAATAATGAAAAATTAATCACTGGATAATTTAATTAAGATGATTTAAAAAATAATATTTTTTTAATCATAATAACTCTCTAAATATAAGAATTTACGCTTTTAAATCAAATATCCATATTTATTGAAAATACTAGTTTTTTTTGACAATAATAGTTTCCCAGACTTTATAAAGATTTCATTTGTCATCATAATTTATAATTAAATAAATTGTATATAATAATAATATTTTTTAAAAACAACTTTTATTTCAAAATTTATTTAATTTATTCATTGAAATTATATATTTTCCCAAAATAAAATATCTGTTTTATCACAACAAAATATAATTTATAAAAAACTGATTATTTAATCATTTATAATCCAAGAATAAAAATGATAAATAAAATCATTATTTTATTAAAAAAATTTAAATTCATACTACTACAGTCTAGAAATTTAGTCCCTTATTACAACTTCATATGTTATAAGGGTAAGGTGTGTGAGGGAGATATTCTCTTGGTGTGGTTTAACACGCATGGTTTGGGTCATGATAACAGTGATCTTGATATTCTCTCATAAATAGTGTCACTCATGCTATAGTTGGTGAATCTCATATTGGTTCTGGTCAATAGAAAATACCAGTGATGTTATATCCCTCAAAAGCACTGATAAATGAGCTTTATAGGGTATGGTCCTACTGGTTGAGGCTATCACTTCTTCCATATATATCAATTTGAATTTATCATAATCCATAATATATAATCTTAATAGTCACTATAAAATGACTATATTATCAACAGTTATAATGATTGACTATATTTAATATCGAATAGGATATAATGGTCTAAATAACCAAAGTAATAAATGTATATTATATAACTAAATTACTTAGTAATGCAATTATTCATTCAAAAATGGATTCTGATTTACACAATTCTAGATCATTACATTATATCTCAATTGGATACATCAACCAACCCATTTTTTTAAGTTTGGTAGGTACTAGAGTTATTATGTTACAGTCTATAACTCTTCATGAGTGCTTCCATGTCCTGGTGGTAGAAGTGTGATCCCTGATTAATGATGATTTCCTAAAGAATTCTAAACCTGTAAAAAATGATTGTTCTTTGAAATTCAATAAAAACTCTTGAATAAATTGTTTTAGTTACATGGGATTTAATCCATTAAGAAACATAATGTACTTTTAATAGAATTTAGGTAATTACAAAAGAAATGGTGAATTGGATAATGAAATATATAACCCAAACATCAATTATTTCATTGAATATCGATGATTGTTGAGTCATTTTTTTCTTTTATATATTCCTTTTGTAAATTTTCAATTTTTATATTCTTTATAGAAATTATGTGAATCCTTAAATTTTTTAGCCCAAAAAAAACTAGCTTCCAATAATTTTATGGTTGTTTTTTAGGTCCAAAGTGTCCCAAAAGTTCAAGGATATGATAGTAGTTAAGCATATGATATGCATATTAATCAATTTGACACCTCCTAATAACTTGAAAATTATATATTTTCTATAAGTATGAAGCCTCCCAATCATTGTATTTGGATTTATATTTCATATTTATGAAATTTTCCCATAGAAAAAAGGATGGTAACTTTGATAAGACCAAATAATTCATCATGTCAGCATACCAAGTACCATAGTGATTTCATAAATCCTCTCACTAGAAAA
Organism: Viscum album; assembly: GCA_963277665.1. NCBI lineage: Eukaryota > Viridiplantae > Streptophyta > Magnoliopsida > Santalales > Viscaceae > Viscum > Viscum album. The sequence continues at coordinate 1,079,651,377 of OY728134.1, read as the reverse complement.
AGAATAATCCAGGTCTATATCTATGGGTATTTATACATCAATAATGTTGGGTAATCAGCTCATGTATTCTATAACTAGGATCTTACTAAATATTCAACCCTTGATCTTTAGGTTAATTTCTTTTAGGAGAAGCATCAATCTTACCAATCTAGGTTTTTCATTGCATTCTTGATTAAATACTTGAGACTCTCATGGTAAAAATAAATCATTACATTAATACTTATCAAATATGATTAATATTTTTAAGGAAATAATTATAGATAAAAACGCATTATCTAATATTTTTTATTTAATTTCACTTGTGTCTAGGGTCTCTAAAGTGTAATCTATAACATGAGAGTTCCCATTGAACTTTTAGAATAAAAATTATCCTAATGATTGATTTAATGAAGCACAATATACATCAAAGTGTTATTCTGCAGTTTGTGGTCTAATTAAAGGGGTTGTGGTCAATATATCTTTGAGTTTATCAAAATAATTTTTACATGATTCATGAAACAAAAAATAAGTATCCTTATGAAGCCGGTTATTTATAGGTAGAAATATTTTTATAAAATCTATAATAAATATTCAATTTAATATTTATTTTACTATTAATGATCTAACATGTTTCAATATTGATGGATAATGATGTTTTTAATTGTTTTAAATCATGGAATTGTATACATCAATTACTTCCTTGGAAACAATTTGGTCAAAAATAATGCATTTTCCACAATAAAATGAAATTTTTCAAAGTGTAAAACCATGTTATTTTCAATGTAACTCATTAAATGTTTTTATAAGTTTTCAATAATACATCCAAAACAAGTGTTAAGCACTATAAAATCATCGAAAAATACCTCAAATAATCTTTTAATATAATCTAAATATATTCTTACCATGAAACATTGGATTATACCTAGGGCAATGAATAATCCAAAAGGAATCATTCTATTTGAAATTATTCAGAATGTGTCGGTGAATTTTATTTTATCTTGCTTATCTAGGGCTATAGTGACCTTTAAGTAATTATAAAACACATTTATAAATAAATTATAACCCTTCCAATCTAATCTTTCTAGAATTTGATTGATAAAATGAATGGGGATGTGGTAATTTTTGGCCTCATGGTTTGGTTTTCTATATTCAATAGTGACCTTATTATATTTAGAATCCTAGTAGGAACTAGTGGGGGCCACTCCCAATTAGGTAGTTGATTCGAGAAATTAGTGGAGGAAGATTTCTTCTGTTATTAGTTGGTTATTCCTTGGATGGAAACCACTACAACGAGTCTTTCTTAGCATGTATCCTTTATTAAAGTAGCCTATGGCGGGAGAATATTCAAGTGTAGATGAACCACCCCTTAATTTGATGAATTTATCCACTTTAAAATGGGATTAAATCCTATTATTTTTTGAATGATCAATAAAAAAAGATGTTGTAATTATATTATGCTCTGACGCATTTATTCGGAGGGGAATAAAGAATTTCCCCCTTCTCATGTGGACATAGGCATCACTGCCGAACCATGTAATTCTTTTCATTGATCCATTTTTCCTTTGGTTTTCTTTGTTTTTTTCCACCACAACACCCCAATGGCATGAAAAAGTCGTATCATAGGGTTTAGATTTGAAATGACTAAGCGGCAATGAAATTTTCCAGTGACCGGAAAATTGAACATGGTCAATTTTTATTGAGGCCAAATCTGGGAAGAGCTTATCAAGGAGATTCCAACGGCGCAAGCAACGATAAAAATGGGGATAAAAAAGTAGATAAGATCAGTCAAAGTTCCAGTCAAAACCATGGTTCTATAGTACCCTCGTACCAGAGAAGATAATACTGTTCATTCCAACGGTGACTTTGTAGTGTCTATTCAGGTGAGCTACGTCAGAACCACATCAGCACCATGTCATAATCATGTCATCAATTGATCTCAGCCATTAAACTATTTTTGTCATATCTTGGTCAATTAGGGTTTGATTTCGATATTCAAGGATTCAATTCAAGGTATTTTGTACATTACAGACACATTATTATGGTTAGTTTTTCCAAATTCGCACTCCATAAATGGATGAAAAAACTGGTAGCATGATTAAACTTAATAATTTTAATTATTCCATCTTGAAACCAAAAATGGAGGACCTTTTGTATATTAAATATTTGTGGAAGCCTATAGTGGAAACCACTAAGCCAGTTGCATCACATGTGGAGGAATCATCAACAAGTGGTAAACCCAATGAGAAGATTTCAATCCTTATCCCACCAATTGATGTGGAGTGGGTCGTACTCAACAGGAATTGTGCTGCTCAAAACAGATAGTGGACCAAAAAGAGAATCTTCCAAAAAATTTCCAATGAACACAATACCACCATTCTTTGTCCAAAATTGGAAAAGATGAATGTGAGGAAAATAACATAGAACAAAGAAAACCTGATAAGTCATATTGTCAACATGAAATAAAAATATGGGACAACTGTATCAGAGAACATGAGTGAGTTCCAAGGTATTTTCGATCAGTTGAATTCCATGAAAATTATGTTTGATGATGAGTTACAGGCATTGTTGATATTGAGTTCATTACCAAAGACATCAGACACATTAGTTGTGTCGGTGAGTAATTCAACTCCAGATTGAACTCTCATCATGGATATGGTGAAAGGAATAATGAAAAATGAAGAGTCCTAAATAAAATATGAGGTACATACACAAGAATCAGAAGCTCTTGTCACTGAAAGGAAAGGGAAGAAAAAATGGCAGTGAATAAGCATAATAAGAGAACCTAGTGACCAAAGTATTCAAATTAGGAAGCAATCAAAATATCAATCAAGATATGACAAGAAGTTACACCACTATAGAAATCCTGGAAACTTCATCTGAGAGTGTAGAAAGTTGATGGTGGATTAGGGGAATTGGGAAGGTAAGACTCTAAATAATGATGTTGCAGTTGTTAAAAAATATATTGTTAATGTCCAGGAAGACAATTAGGTTAGTCTTTTCAGCCATGAATCGACATGGTTGATCGATTCTGGCACCTCCTACAGTGTCACCACTAGAAGGGATTTCTTCTTATCTTACAGTTCAGGGAGTTTCAGACATGTGAATATGTTAAATGATGGTTCATCCAAAATCATTGGTATTGGTAACATTTTTCTTGAAACCAATATTGGATACATGTTATTATTGAAGGATGTATGGAAAATTTCTGATATTCGCCTCAATATAAATTACAATGGAATTCTTGCTGATGAGGGATATGTAATTTCTTTTAGTGTTGGGAAATGGAATCTTACCAAATGTAACCTAGTAATTTCTAAAGGAAAGAAAGATATTTCTCTTTACCTCACAAATTATAGACCACATAGAGGAGAAGTCAATGGAGCCAAGAAAGATGTTCCTATATAAGTTTTCACAGGAATCTTGGTCACATGAGAGACAGAGGAATCATAAGTATCTCCAAAAAGGATATCTTTCTAAGAATAAAAGGTACACTTTTGGTTACTAGGGTTGATTTCATCATAGGAAAACAACATAGAGTATTATTTCATGGTTATATACCATCCAGAAAAGAAACTGTTTTAGATTTGATTGACATAGATATCTACATGATGAGAACTATGATGATTAGAGGTGATATTTATTTTTTACCTTTATATATGGTCATTCTAGAAAATTCTAGGATTTTGTTTTGAAAACTAAAGGTCATGTGTATGATATTTTTCAAGAAGTTTCATGTGATTGTGGAAAGAGAAACTGGAAGGTTATAAAAGTGTGTGTGTACACATAATGGAGAAGTGTACCATGTACCATTTTAGGATTATTGTAGTAGTTTCTATATCAAGATGAAAAAATATATACCAAAGATTCCTCACCATAATAGTCTTGATGAGAGACAATTTGTGAGAGAATCAGATGTGTTCTCTCAAATGCAAAGCTACCAACCAACTTTTCGGGGGAGGAAATGAGGACCTTAGTTGATATTACCAACCTTTCTCTATCAGTTCCACTAAACTACGATGTTAAAAAAAGTGTCTAGATCGGTAAATATGTTTAATAAAAACACTTGAGAGTATTTGGCTTCAAGGAATTTTTTCACATACCGAAAGACGAGTGAACGAATCTGGATAGAAAAGTGAAGCATTTAATCATTTTGGGATATGAACATAAGGATTTTGGAAACCAAATCTATGATGCTATCAGTAAGAGGATCATCAGAAGCATAGATGTGGTTTTTCTTGAGGACCAGATGATTGATGATTTTGAGAAGCCAAAAAAGTTAGAGAAGTACCAATCTAAGGAAAATATAATCATTCTGGAACCACTGTCACCACCATTAATACAAGATCATGTGAGAGAGATAAAATAAAATGATGTTACATCATTACCAGGTAATATATCTCCATATAATGATATCTATCCACTATATGATATTCCAAAATATATGCCCCCCCGAAGCGTAGATGAGGAGATCCACCAGAGAATGACAAGTGAGTAGTAGATACTCACCACATGAGTATGTGATGTTCACTAATAGGGGGGAGAAAAAATTTATGATTATGTGATCAAGATTCAGGAGAATATGGAATGGAAGAATTCCATGTAAGAGGAGATGAGATCCTTGTACAAGAACTATACATTTGATTTTATAGATTTATCATATCGAATTAAGGAAATCAAGAACAAATGGGTGTATAGAATTAAAGGAGAATATAGAAGCTCACAGCCATGCTACAACACCATAATGGTTGTGAAGGGATTCAGTCAAAAAAAAGCTATTGAATTTGATGAAATTTTTTCTCATATAGTTAAGATGTCTTCTATTAGAGGTGTGCTTAGATTGGCGGATAGTTTTATCCAAGATGTTTAACAACTGGATGTAAAGATGACGTACTTAGATGGTAATCTTGATGAGGAGATATACATTGAGAATCCAGAGGTACTTCAGGGGAAATGAAAAGAAAACCTGGTATGAAAGTGTAAGAAACGTGTATATGGTTTGAAATAGAACTGTGGAAATGGTACAAGAAATTTGACTCATTCATTGAAAAAAATGAGTACAATAGGATGACTGCTGATCACTATGTTTTCATAAATTGTTTTCTAATGGTGATTTCATTATAATATTACTTTATGTTGATGACATGCTGATTATTGGCAAAGATATCACCAAGACTGATAGGTTGAAGAAGGAGTTGAACAAGTCTTTTGAAATCAAGGACTTGGGAGACACTACTCATATTCTTTGTAAGATGGTTACTCATGATTGTAGGAATCATAATATTTCGATATCATAGGAGTGGTACATTGAGAAGGTTATAGAAAGATTCAACATGAGGAATGTGAAATTACTTAGTAGTCCATTTGAGAGACACTTTATGATCATGATAGGACATAGTCCTTAAAGTGAAGAGGATAAAATTGAAATGGAAAAAGTTCCATGTCAGTCCTGAGTTGGCAGTATTATGTATACCATGGCATGCACCAAACTAGATATTTCTCATGTTGCCAGTGTTGTGAGAAGATCCTTATCAGATCCAAGGAAAGGCCATTTGAAAATAGTCAAATGGATATTGAGGTATCTCCGAGGTACATCCTGTCATTGTTTATGTTTTCTAAGTGACAAACTGGTTTTATTAGGATACATAGATGCAAATATGTCTGGAGATGTAGACATGAGGAAATCCATATCCATAAACCTAATATCATTTGCAAGGTGAGATGTCTCATAGAAATCATGATTTCAGAAGTGTGTTCTTTTGTCCTCCATAGAGGTAGAGTATATTGTGGTCACTGAAGGCATCAAGGAGATAATGTATATGAAGAAGTTTTTACAGGATCTGAGACCTAATCAAGAGAATTATATACTCCATTACGATAGTATGAGTGTTATTCATCTTAGAAAGAACCCGACATTTTATACCAAATTCAAACACATCGATGTTCGATATCACTGTATCCCAAATGTACTAGAAGAAATATTGTTGAAAGATGATAAAATACACACCAAAGATAATGGGGTGACATTATGAAAAGTGTTCTACCAAAAGAGAATATTGATGCTTGCAAGTAGACTTCAACTCTAGCTTCTACCCCAAATTGGTCGTAAGGGGGAGATTTTGGGGGGACACTCCAAATTAGGGATTTCAATGGAAACATTAGTAGAGGAAGACTTATTCAGTCAAAACTGGGTATTCATTGGATGGAATCCACTACAACGAGTCTTTTGTGGAACAGATCTTTTATTTAGGCAACTGATAGTAGGAGAACATTCCAGGGTAGATGAACCACCCTTGAATTTGATGAATTTCTCCTCTTTAAAATGGAATTGAATCCCATGATTTTTGTAATGATCAACTAAAAAATCTATTATAACTATGTTATCCTCTGAATAATTCATCCATAGAGAGATAACAACATTAAAACCCTTCTCCCATGGATGTAGGAATCACTTCTAAACCCTGTAATTCTTTTCATTGATCAATTTTTCTTTCTGTTTTCTATGTTTTTCAACAATATGACACCCTGCTGCCCCAACAAAACTAGGTCATTATTTTTATATTGTAAAAAATGGTTCTAGTATTTTAAGTTATGATATTAATGATACTCCCACACTAGGATTCTCAAATATAATATATAACACTAAATATTAAAATTATTTCAATTTAATTTTTCAAACTTTATATTAAAATTTCACTAAGTTCTATTTATGTCTATCTTATAGACTTTGATTCATTTTAGGAATGTATCCTAATGGATATCCTATAGACTTATTATTCAATTTCTAGATGATTTACAATTTTTTTCTTAATTAGGATCCAAATTATTTGAAATTATTATAGGCAATTTCCTATTTTTTTATAGATAAGAATATTTGAAATTATATGGTAGTATTTGGAGTAGTAGTTTAGGTGGGTTTTCTTGTGATGGTGTCAACTAAGTATTTCCCATGCTTGAATCCTTTATGTGAAATGTACATGTATGTGTAAAATATTTTAGTAGTTCATTAAATTATTTTTCACCTATATCTCAAACCAATCACTATTCACATTTGGTTTTATATTTTATTTATTATAAAAAATAGTATAATTAAAAATATTTATTGACTCTATGGAAACTCTTAGTTTTATTATTTTATATAAAATTTTAATTTCATCCTATGAATAGAAAATAATCTATAAATGAGATAGGGGGAAACCATAATATTCTTCTTAGGGGTATTTCATTGAATCCAAAATGTTAAAATTAAGAGATTCTTCCCCATAAACCGATGAAAAGGTTCCTTCATGAATATTTATTATGGAATATAATGTTTTTAGTAATATACTATTTAAAATTATATGGGAGTGAATTGTATCTATTTCCCCATCCATGTTCAGGATGTATAAATCAATAAGTAATAATTGGCCTTTTTCTCTTACCAATAAGTACTCAATGACTCCTACAAGTCAATTAGTGGCTCAGTTGGCTCGTTGAAATACAACTCTAGTTGGATTATGTTTTCTTACCTATTGGAAATGATGAAATATATGATTTATAACATTTACCATGGCACTTAATTCATTGGATTCATTATTAAAAGTAATATCTCCTATTGTATAAGGGAAAATAAAAGTACCATGATCTTGAAATTTCCTAGATAGTTTTAGTGTTATTGGAAAAGAGACATTTCTTCGTAGACGTAACTTTTAACCTCACTTTTTTTCTTGGAACATATCTCCTTAAAGAACTTTTCATAGCTCTACATTTTATTTGTTGCATCCAGAAAATGTATATTGACTTCCACCTTCTTGAAGTTATTTGACGTATCTTATTGCATGTCCCCTTTACTAATTTTTTTGGGAAGGCTTGTTCTTAAAGGGAAGGGATATTTGGGTTGTGGTAGATCATCCAACTTAACCATTTAATTATCCTTTTTCACCATTTGTGTCTCTAATGTAAACACTACTTCTTTATTCTTTGATAGGTTCTAGCTCTTCATTTCTATGACTTCCACTTTTAGATTTGGTTTACAGTGGTGTTTCTTCTATGATCATCACTTCCCCACCAATTTTTAATGAGATAGAACATACATTGAACTTAAGATTAAAATTTTATTAGGTAATAATTTTACATGAACATTAATTTACCTTTATATTTAGAGTAGAAATAAGTTTTCTATACAAACCTTTTATCTCCTCTAGTTCTGGTCAATGAGTTGCAAGGGTTGATTACTGGTTACTTTGGGACTCCAATAGATATATCATTATGTAAAACCTATAATATATTTTACTCTTTCCTTGATGGTGATATCTTATAGAGGATTGAGAGATGTTTCTCCAAAATCATGGAGGATGAAAAGACTATTGAAAAGTATGTTATAAGGGTATCCTTTTAGATGATAATTTATTTCCCCATACTATTTGGTTGAGTACTCTTTAAACCCTTAATTTAATGTTTTTTGGTGTTTTTACATCAGGTTAATATCTTTATAAATTTAAGCTCTTTTTAGATGACGACATACATCTATGAAGTTATCTAGGGAATTGCATTGTTGAAAAACTCTTAGGCATTTAGATGATACAATTTCAATAAATTTGTTCAATTGTAACTGTATCAAAATATAGGTTAGTTCATTAATTTTAGATTCAATTATAAGAGAGATAATCCTTTTTACCTCACAAATTCCAATAGTTACAGATCCTGTACCTAATTAATGAGAGTTATATATGTTTCTCTCTGTTAGTTCTTTGTCATCAGCTAGTATTTTGTCTCCTAGTAACCCTCTAGAAGTAGTACCCAAAAGGTTATAAATGATTCCCAATATTCCTTTAAAAAAATTAAATAAGAAATTATTGTTGTTAAATGGTTTTTGGGGGTCGGATAAAACAAATATCTTAAATCACTCCCAAGACTCATATAGAGTGTCACATATATCTTTCTTGATTACATAATCTCCTACCTCTAGTAGGTACTTCTAAAATAAGGAAAAATATTATCTGGGAATGATCTACGAATTTCATCCTAGATGGTTGTTTTTGACGCTTTCACCTGGGCACGTGCATCCGTCACGCAGAGGACGTGTAGCTGTTGCCCCGCATTCCCACTTTCCAAAGGCAGGAGGCATCCTTTCCTTGTTCATGGAAGTATGCTCCTTGATTGAAACGGTATGATGGGATGTCGGTTCTTCCTACCGTGGATTCCTCCTCGGAGCTCGTCACCTAGTCCGGGTCTCCCTCATAGATTTAAGACATTGTTCGTGAAACTCTTCCCAATTCCATATCTTCATGGACCCCAGTTAATTACACTGCTTCTGTCATGACATCCCAAGGGGTCCGGTCAAGGTAGCAACCTTCGGTTAGGGGAGTAGTCTTGGTGGGCACCACTGGTGTGTCTTGACACTGCGGGATAGGAATGTCTGTCTTCTGCCCTTATTGTAGGGCTTCTCGAGGGTGCGGAAGCCTGAGGCATCCCACATCGAATGCACGGAATTATATGCCATGGGAATGTATTTGAGGTTTTCCTCATCTTCCCATGTTTAACACAGGTTATGCCATGAGTTTAACGTCTAGCAGAGATGGATCAGACTGATTGGAACACTGATTAAAGTGGATAAAATGGAGGAACCCCGTGGAGGAAACACCAATATTGGGGCCGACACATGGGTGGCTTCCCGAATGTTGTCTGATGGAATGGGGATTGGGGTGGCATGATCCCACCGGGATGTGGTGGCTCGGTTAAGGACCAGCATGGGTGTTGAAGTGAAGGGGAATGGAATATGGCCATTACAAGGGAGATAGTGAAGTCGGGCTCAAGTCTCAAAGAGACTTCCTGCGTATCCCCATGGTAGGGAATCAAATTCCGCATCATTAGTTGAGATAATGGGGCACCTGAGGAGGCGGCCCATGAGAATAGACACTTGGATGAGACCCAGAAGAAATGGAACCTTTGGGTTGAGTCATGAGCTTCCCAAAACACATGGGATTGAGAGATAGATCCGGATGATACATGGGAGTGATGGGATTGAACCTCATGGAGGTTTCCTAGGTATCCTCGTGGCAGTGAATCAAAGTCCACATAGATCAGGTTGAATTTGGGGCTTAAGCTCTAAGGAGGACCATGAGGTCAGTAAACCGACGTGAAGGTGGAACCGGGGTCCCGATGGATGGTGGTCTTGAACCTCATGGAGGCTTCCTACGTACCATGCCTTGACATGGATCAAAGTCCCCTTAGTTCAGGATGTTATGGGGCTTACACTTTGGGGTGGCCCAAGGTGTCATTGTTAGGCTTGAACCTCGTGGAGACATCCTACGTACGATTCCTTGACAAGGACCAAAGTCCACATAGTTCCGGATATGGAGTAGGGCTTACACTCTTAGGCGGACCAAGGTGTGGTTGTTGGGCTTGATCCTCGTGGAGGATTCCTACGTACCATGCCTTGACATGGATCAAAGTCCCCATAGATCAGGATATGGAGTGGGGATTACACTCTAAGGCGGCCCAAGGTGTTGGGGAACCGACCTGAGGATTGTCGGAACGACCAGATGGTGGGCTTGAACCTTATGGAGTCTTCCTCATTACCATGCCTTGTCATGGATCAAAGTACCTATAGTTCGGGATGGTGGATACAGTTTATCGTCATGCAGGACGGGGGTGAACCTTACGTGAAGGAACGACCGAGAGGTGGGCTTGAACCTCATGGATGCTTCTTACGTACCAGGCCTTGACATGGATAAAACTCCTTGTAGTTCGAGATATGGAGTGGGGCTTACACTTTGAGGCGGACCAAGGTTTTGGTGAACTGACATGAGGATGGTCAGATCGACCAGATGGTGGGCTTGAACCTTGTGGAGGCTTCTACGTACCATGCCTTGACATGGATCAAAGTCCTTGTAGTTCACGATGGTGGATACAATTTATTGTCATGTGGGGCGGGGGTGAACTCGACGTGATGGAATGACCGGGTAGTGGGCTTGAACCTCATGGAGGCTTCCTACATACCATGCCTTGACATGGATCAAATTTCCCGTAGTTCTGGATGGGTTGGGGATTACACATTGATGAAGTCCAAGGTGTTGGGGCTTGAACCTCATGGAGGCTTCCTATGTACCATGCCTTGACATGGATCAAAGTCCCCGTAGTTCGGGATGGTATGTGGCTTACACTCTGAGGCGGACCAAGGTGTGGTTGTTGGACTTGAACCTCATGGAGCCTTCCTATGTACCATGCCTTGACATGGATTAAAGTCCTTGTAGTTCGGGATGGTATGGGGCTTACACTATGACGCGACCCAAGGTGTGGTGCCATGGTCGGTGCTTTCTCTAAGCTCACATGAGTTATGCTCGGTGTGAGAAACCAGAGATAGCCGAGACCTGATGATCAGGTCGCGAATGGTGCGTCCGTGGGAGATGGAGTGGGGCTTACGCATGGAGCAGACCAAAGGGGAAACAGGGGATTATACATGGTAAGCAGCTCGAGAAGTCAGGACATACTACAGGATGGAGGCTCGATGGAGACAAAGAGCAGAGGGAGAGGGATTTGGTACCAAAGAAAGGAGAAGAACTGTTTCCCACCACTCCCTTCGCCGGCCCTGGGGACTGAAGATGAAAGGAGCATGGATACTGCCTCCTGCAAGGAAATATAGGGGATTACACCAAGGTGGATGCCCTTTTCCCACAGACAAACGCCACTCTAATAAAGAGGATATCATCCCATGTGAATGGTGATCCCATCCCCGTGGAGATGAGTGGCCGTGGAGAATGTCCAAGGAGGGGGACCTTGCGTGTGAAGCACGGGGCGAGGTAACAGTTTGACATCATGTGACAAGAATGATCGTGCTTGGTAGTTTAATGTACTACTCAGACTAGGAGGGTTTTCTCCGCACCCCTAGGGCTTACATAACCGGTACCCTATGCTCCTTGTGGAAAGGCATGCATCGACAACACTGTGGTGAGGGGGCATCATGGAGCGAACCATCGAGGGGTCGATGTTAGCGTGGCTTTGCGATGAAGCAATAACTGTTAGCGTTCCTATTCAAACAATCATAAGGCGTATCAAAACAATAGTAGGAATCATCCAAGGTACTTTGAAGATACTTCATAAGATCCTAGAAGGTAGTATGGGAAATAGGTTCATGATGTGGATGCCTAGGGAGTGAGAGGCACCAGCGGATGGCACCCATAAGAATAGCATCAGACACTCGTGCAAATGTATAACCAAGGAGTATGGGAAACGAGGTCCCGTAGAGTTGGGCGCAACCGTTGAGGCTTGCGTGCGAAATAAGAAGCCATGCATGAAAAGAACCGGGTTGGCGCAAAATCAGTGAGGATCATGCGTAAATGGAGCCTAGGTTTTGCGCTCAAATAGAAATAATTGTGCACAAAGAGTACGAATTGCACGCAATTGGGAGAGTCTGCGCACAATGACTGGGGTGAGCACAATTTAAGGGGATTGCACGTAATGCCTTGGGTGCACATAATTGAAGGGGATTACACACAATTGGCCGACCTACAGGCAAGTGGAAGGGATTTCATGAAAGGGGTGGACCCCAAAGAGATATGAATTCAGTCTTAAACAAAGGGGATCTCGTGTGAAGGTAGACCCCATGGAGACTTGGCGTGAAAAAAAACCATACCTGAAATTCATCTTTGTGGGTGTGGAAGGCGAATTTCGCATAAGAGAGATGGTTCAGATTCTTCAGCCTGGAAGTTTAATGGGTCGAATTCTATTTATAGAAGTTCAAGGGAACGAAAACTATGTCGGCACAAAATAATTGCGTGCCAATGGCGGCGGTGGGACATGTCAACCGCACGAGGTAGGGGTGTGAAATATTTCACGCCCAGGCCGCTGAACTCTCGTGAATCCCAAAACATGCCACACTGGGCATAATGTTTTCACGCGACACCTCCAGGCCCCCCCGGACTGGGTCACTAGATCCGAAAATGAATTCCCTTTTTCGTTTTGAAACTCTTTTCAACCTTTGAGCCTTTTTTGGCATCCAAAATGTTGAAATATCTATGATACATGTTGTACATTAACTCCGCGGTTGATCCATATATAGAGAATGAAAATACATGTTATCTTAATCAAACTTTTAGGACTCCTCTAGTCTTGAAGTTGTTTCAAACATTACCAAATTTCGTCAGATGATTATTTGTAACCTTTACATGTAATCCATGAAACTTGGGATTAAATTGAATCATTATAGGGTTGAGTTTAAAATAATATTTTTTATTTACTTGTAATAACCTTTAATTATTATAATTTTAGGAATTAGGTCCAAAAAATTCTCTAGTTGGGTATTTAATTGATTAAAGTTATCAACCTAGTTTTCACTTACTAAAGTAGATCTAGTAAATAAATATGAAGAGGATGGAGAGTTAGTCAATGTGATGGTGAAAAACAACATATCTAATTATTTAGTAATTAGTAAATTCTGAAATCCATCAATTAATATTTTCTCTCCCATTGGATCAAATCCAAAGAGGTGATTAAAACTATTTATGATCATGTATAAAAAATGTTCAAAAAGATAAAAAAGAAAAAATTTGATGGACTCCTAAAAAATGGATATAGGTTGATATGGTATCTTTCACAGGTCTTGTATTAAATAAATTTTTAAGCTAATTCAAATGTAGTAAATGTGGGATTTTAGTTGACTTCATAGAGGATGGAGTTTTTTAGAGTAATTTTATTGTGTTGAAAAGGTTTAATTTATTATGGAAATTAGTAACCAATAAGTTTTTATAATGAAATTAAATAAGTGTTTGAATAAATCTTTAAAATTATTTATATAACCTTACATATTCTTTCACTTATATTTTAAATCACGATTCACTTGAATGAATACTCCATATTTCTCTCTCTCAAATTGGCTAAAATCTCAACTAATCACCCCACATGGGAATTTAGGCCTAAATAGAGAGATTAAAAAATCACTACATTTCCTACTCTTTCCCACCATTGTATTCAAATACCATTGATAACTCCAGACTAAAATGTCACATCCATACACTATATGGGAAATGAAGTACGTTGCAATGGCCAATCATTTAAAAATATAAAGAAGGAATAAGAATCCAAATTCAAAGGGCAAAGAAAACCCCATATATTCTAAGTAATCAAATACTTCTACAAATATAAAGTAGAATATAGTGAATAATTAAACATTGAATTCATTAATCAGTGTTGGATGATTATCTTGGATCGACCACTATGGGTGTATGGTTCCATGATTGGAGAAAAATTTTAGAAATAAAAGAATAAAATAAATTCTCTAGCCAAAAAAGTAATGCTCCCTGATGTGGATCTCTCTCATGTGGCCAAATCAGGTTAGTTATTGGAACTCATGTGTGACTCACCATATGCCAGAGGCTACTGACTAGTAGTAGAGGTGTAGGAGAAATAGTTGGGAGACATCACCCTCGGGTACATGGTTTCTATATAGTTGATGTAAATAAAAATCAAAGTAATGGAAACATCGTAAATAATACAAAACAACTGATAAACCAACAATAACTGCCAACCGATAATTATAATAATAATAAAATGTTTATTTAATGACAATCCAGACTGTATCTATTTTTTTAAAATGAAATTAATATAGATAAAAGACCATGATGACACAAATAAACTAAAAAGACCATAGTTCTGAACCACACATCAGTCCCATCTCCAAGCGCCAACTCATCTAGCAAGCAACAATTAACAACAAGGTTATTTGTCTTTGTCTAAACATGCATCCATGTAATTTTCTTAGACATGACAATGTCTAAACAAATCTATTATAATATACAAGAAAGCAATAAACAGTTGTATTAATTAACAAATTAACACAATACAATAATCAACCTACTTTGGAACCATGCCAAAATATCCATGATCATATAGCATAACCATGCCAACCATAACCATAAATACTTGACATAATCACAAAACTGGGTCAATACCTATAAGCATTACAACGTAAATGTGTCAATTTATTTATATGGTCATTTTAGTATTATCGAGAAAATCCCTTTATATAATAATTTCAACATACCGGGAAAATAACTTTATATAATAATTTCAGCATCACTGGAAAAATCCATTTCTATAAGAATTTTATAAAACTAGGAAAAACCAATTATATAATCATTTTAGCATACTAGGAAAATCTTTTTATATAAGAATTTCAACATAATGAGACAATTCCTTCATATAAGGATTTTAGCATGAATTAGAACACAATCTATAAAAAAAAAATAACACCACATCATATCATAATCCGAAATGGTTAATTAAGAAAATTATAAAACAAATTCAATCATCTATTAATTCCTTAGATTATTTATTAAGTCTTTATCTTTCTATATACACACCCATGTCGTATTAAATTATTACTAGTCAAATTCAATAAAAAGAAGGCCATTTAACAAGGTGAATCACCATAAACAATCACATGAGGTCTCATGTCATGCTAAATCACATTTTAAAGCCATTATCCAATTCATTTTTTGTTCAAGGGTAGGATCTCCCAATGGGTATAAGATAGCTAGATCATAATACTATTAGATCCAAATGTATCAAAGGGGTAGTTCAACCCCAAGATTATCATCGCCCATTATTCTATTAATTAATGGCCATGTTGAGTTGGCACAATCACATAATACTGTAAATACTTAAACAATTAGAAGTAGACCAAAAGGGGTTTTTTTGTAGACCAACCATCTTAACCTGTGATCAGTGAAAGGATTTCAATAGGTAACATCAACATAGAACGAAGGTGATGATGATCAAAAGGAAAACATGGGAAAAAACATCAAGATCACACCCCCAAAATAACCATGATCAAGATATTCCACCGTTAAAATGGAGAACAAGTGAAAGTGTTGTGAAAAACAAATTAAAGGGACTCATTTGAGATTAGACATTTGATCAAGATGTCTGATCGCATTGTCACACACATCAAATTAGTTGCTTAATTTTGACTAGAATTTCTGCAGTATAGCAGCAACCCTAGGTCGTCTCTCGAAGGAGCATTAGATCATTAATTAAAAAAGAGGGGTTTGATTATAAAATTAGAAGGTGAATTAGGTTTTGTAAAACTTTGGGGTTTGATGATTAATGATGAAAATATAAAATGAAATTGATAAAACAATGTAGAGATTAACAGAATTATTTAAGCATGATCAACCCGGGGTACTCTCATGATGTTTATCCTTCATTGAATCATGATATAGGGTTATGCTATTTTAATCCTCAGTTTGTAACATCTAGAACCAGAATTTTACTAATCATATACTTGGATACTTCCTAGGGTTTAGATCAAAACACACAATGATTCACCGGACACCACCGATGATTGAGTGATTTGTGTTGGACTTCATAATCGAAACTCACCAAAGAAACACACGAATAACTCGATGTGATGTCCAGGTCTGTATGTTATTTATTTTTGATACCATGACATAAATGCACATGGCCTTAACAGTGCTTATGTGATTTCAATTGACCAATATGAACCACCCAAACACTGCAATTGAAAGGGAGAAATGGAAGTGGTGAATAGTGTGTGAAACATCACATGAATGTGTACCCCCAAACATGATCATATGAGTTGAGCATGGCATACCAGTACATAAATCAATAAAATTAAAATATATGATGAGGAAAAACAACATAAAACCTGGAGTTAAAAAATCATTCAATATAATATAAAAATGAAGCTTGGGATTACATCACGTTCCTCCCCGGGTGATCACAAGGGGTTTAGAAACCCATAGGAGAAGTGGAAGAAAAAGATCTTAGGGGTAGAACATATCATAGCCTCTAGAACTTATAGGGATGTTGGGAAGACTCCTTGGGGACTCCAAAATGGAAGAACCTTTCCTCCTGGCCGAACTCTTAAATGGGGAGCCCAAGGTTCCATTTTGTAGGAAAATTTCAAGGTGGTTTAGGCACACAGATTTATTCAATCCACTTGTACCACGTGTTTCGACTAGTAGACACCCAAATATCCCTTTTGTAAAAACTAGAAAGTTGTTTCCCCACTTCCTAACTATCTCCAACGGATGTGTGGCATCAATAGGACAAGTGGATCCAGAGATATGGACAGATTACAGAACACCGCATTTGACATTGTGCAGATTTGATTCCTTGCAAAAATCAGTTAGGTTTGGCCCCTTGAATGCTGAATCGGGCATGGATTCCTTCATAAGAGTTGTAGGAAATTATATTTTGTACCTGTACACACAATATGATCCCATTAGGATGCACAAAATTTTCTATACAACCACAACAGTGGACAGGTCATCATGGATTCATGCAATTTTGGCCCATTTTTCTTCCACTTCATCAAGGGCCCTCCAAATCATCTCCTCCTACATTGAAATAATAAAAAAAAGTAACATTGACCATTCTAATATTTATTAAAATTAATTAATTGATTCAAAAATAATGTTCAATTTAATATTATATATGGAATATTCATTACAAAACTAGTTTAAAACAGCAGTGTAAGGGTGGAATAAAACAGTGAATCGTGGTACGATCACACCCCCACACCTAAACATTTTCACTCCTGGGAAAAGTCACATATCCAAATAAAATTATGCATATATATTCCCAAAATCGTGAAAATTTAATATTTGAGGAAAGTTTAATTAAAGTAATGTGATCAATGCACAAACCACACCAAGGAGTTCTTCATAGTGAAAATAGAAAAAGATGTCTCATAAATCATATCATAGTGAAAATATTAAAAGATTCAAGATACCAAATTGAGAAAGGAATTAAGAAGTCATCCATGTCACTAACTCACCTTGTGTGTGTGTGAAAACCATTCCATGCTATTCTTTCCACTTTATATCCATTAAATATAGGTTATGTTAATATTTTTCAGCTTAAATGATTGTGTCCACCGAACCTAACCTATATCCTTTGAAATAATATTTCAAGACCCACCAACTTAAGCATTCCCAGAAGTCAAAAACATAAGCTACCAACCTATATATAGCCATATGTTTCACATTTAGTCACTCCCATCATTTATTTATTTTTTTAGAAGTTTCATTTGGAACAAATATCACAATCATCTCTCAACCCTTGTTTGATCTCCTCACCACACTAATTGCAATAGTTTTAACAATATCAAAGGTTAAGGAGGAGTGTTTTTTGAACTTCCCAAGACACAAAATTTTTTTGAGGGCGTACAACAGTCGGACATTAGGTACACACGCATAGGTCAATCTGGTATAGTAATGAAACAGATCAGATAAGAAACGAACGAATGGAAATATCGTTTGAAGCTGAAAAATATTAACCTAACATATATTTACCTTATATTAAGTAAGAAATATTCACACTTTGTGGTTTGGTGAAAAACATTTGTGGAGATATTAGTGACACAATTTTCCCAAAAACAACTCACAGAAGGAGCATCAATCATCTTAAAGGCTTCACATAGATAAGACCATTTATATCATTGACAGAAAACCAATTCACTAAAAAAATAAAATCACTCCCTGATATTAAATTCATAAAAATATTGTTTTTAGCCTTCGTTATGGTATTTTCACTTTCCCCCCTTTATGGTCACCAAATCATCGAACTTCAAAATTGTTGATGGGGAAAAATGGAAATACCATAAAGAAAGCTAAAAATAGAAGAAAGGAGAAAATGATGAAAATTCCTAACTAACCCAGGAATGTATCCTCCCCCAAAACCTAGAATGTGCAGTTTCATCAATGAAATATTGAGAATGTTAGAAGGAAGGAAAAAAACCTGGTGTGTTTTATTGGTATGATAAGTCGATAAGGTGGATTTCCTCCACCAGATTATTCGGAAAATCCTCATAGAAGTATTTAAGTCGTTGCCCATTGATGGTATGACTTATTCCAATCTGCTCATGTAAAATCTGTATTGAAACAAAGGGTGAACATTAGTAACAGTATAAGGACTGAGCCATCGGGAATGAAGCTTACCTGGGTGGAGCTTAAGCTTGGAATTGTACATGAGGACCTTCTCATCAATATGGAACTTCCACTGGTGAATCATGCTATCCTGAATAGCTTTTTTATTCTCTTTATTGATATGGGAGTTCTGATATGAATCACGTCAAATTTCTTCCAACTCTTGAATTTGCAGCTTTCTTTTCTCACCTGCATATGAAAAGTTCATATTAAATTGCATAACAGCCCAATATGCACGATGTTCTACCTCCACTAGGAGTTGACAAGCCTTTCCAAACATAATTCTATGTGGTGAAATTTTGATTGGGGTTTTAAAAGCTATACGGTACGCCCAAAGTGCATCATCCAAGCACAAACTCTAATCTTTACTATTGGGTTGTACTGTTTTTTCCAAATTTGTTTAACTTCTTGATTTGATATTTATTCTTGTCCATTAGTTTGGGGGTGATATGTGGTGGAGACTTTATGATCAACCCCATTCATACAATGTAAATTTTTCATGTTGTGATTGAAAAAATGTGAACCCAGGTCAATAATAATGAATCATGGTAAACCAAACATACTGAACATTTGGGACATCAAAAAATCAACAACCACTCGAGAGTCATCGAGCCTGATGGCCTTTGCTTCCATCCATTTAGATACATATTCATCATCCAATATGATGTACAAAAATCCAACTGAATTTGGAAAATCCCCATGAATCCAATGCCCCATGTATCGAAGATCTCACAAAATAACATGGGCTGTTGGGGAATTTCCTTCCTCTAGGAGATATTCCTTATGAATTGACAACGACTACATGACTTGAAAAATATTTGGGCATACCTATATAAAGATGTCCAATAAATTCTTGATTCAAGGACTTTTCCAGCAGTACGTTGAGAGCCAAGGTGGCCCCCACAGGCCAAAGTGTTGCAGAAGGTCAAAATAGAGGTGAGCTCATGTCATGGACACACCGATGAACTACTTGGTCACTACAAACTCTCCAAAAGTATGGGTCATCCAAAATATACCATTGAGAGTCATGCTTATGTCTCTTTGATTTTGAAATGTTGAAATCAGTGGGGACCCTATATGTTTCTAGAATATTCACAATGTCCACATACTAGGGGTTAAGGTCCACAACATCACAGTGGCTCTCATGAGAAATGAATTCTCCAATGGGGAGGGATAAGTCAGCATGGTCGTCCATTGGTGATGAAATCCTACTAATGTGGTTAACTAAAACATTTTCCACCCCCTGTTATCTCTAATCTCATGGTCAAACTCTTAGAGGAGGAGCATCCACCATATGAGATGGGGTTTGGCTTTAGGTTTCATTAAGAGAAAACAAAAGGCAGTATGATCAGAGAAGACGATGATTTTTGACCCGATAATATATGAACGAAATTTTTCCAAGGAAAACACAATAGAATGAAGTTCCTTTTCAGTGGTTGTGTAGTTTACCTGGGCAGGGTCAAGGGTACATGAGGCATACAAAATGACATGAGGAGCCTTCTCAACCCTTTGTGATAAAACTTCCCCAACTGAAAAGTTAGAGGCATCATACATAGGATCGAAGGGTAGATCCCACCCTGGTGGTTTGATGATAGGAGGTGATGTGAGACTTCTTTTTAGTGAATTGAATGCATCCTAACAATTTTTATCAAACACAAACTCAAAATCTTTTTCCAATAACCGGGAAAATGGAAGTGCAATCTTACTAAATTCTTTAGTGAATCGGTGGTAAAAACCAGCATGACCCAAGAATGATCTCAACTAACGAACACATTTAGTATATAGAAGGGTTGAAATTAATTAAATTCTAGATTTATCAACTTGAATTCCAGTATTTGAAATGAAATTCCCAAGAACTATCCCCTACTCAACCATAAAATAGCATTTCTCATAATTTAAAAACAAGATCTTTTTCAATGCAGCGGTGGAGGAATGAACCTTGGTGTTCCAAAAAATAATCAAAAGAATATCCACATACCATGAAATTATCCATAAAGACATCCATACAACTCTCAAGGTACTCAGAAAAATACTCAACATACATCACGGAAAAGTACCAGGAGCATTAAATAGACCGAATGACATCCTTTTGTATGAAAATGTGTCGAACGGACAGGTAAATTTTGTCTTTTCTTGGTCCTCAGGGGATATATGGATTTGGAAATAACCAAAATATCCATCAAGGAAACAATAATGGGACTTACCAGCCAATCGTTCTAACATTTGGTCAATGAAGGGTAATGGAAAATGGTCCTTCCGTGTGGCCTGATTCAGTCGATGGTAGTCAATAGAGACTCGCCAAATGTTTTGCACATATGTTGGAACCAATTCATTCATTTCATTTGACATAACTTTTATTCCTATTTTTTAGGCGCAATTTTCACTGGGCTAACCCATTTACTATCAGATATATGATAAATGATCCTCACATCATGTAATTTATTCACTTCCAATTTTACCACTTCAAGGAGAGTGGGATTAAACCGACATTGAGATTTTCTTATGGTTTTAGCCACATCACCCAAAAGTATATGGTTCAAACAAATAGATGGTCTAATCCCAGGAATATCAGCCAATGTCCATCTTTTTTTTTACACTCCCTCAAATGTTTGAGCAATTTTGATTCCTATTGTGGAGAGAGGTTATTGGCAATTATGACTAGAAATTGGTCAATACCCTAAAGATATACATATTTTAAATTAGAATGAATATGTTTATGTTCCAACACTGGTGGTTTCTGGATTGAGGGAAGGGATTTTGGGGGATTAAGGTCCATTAAATTGTCTATCTACTCATGTTTATTCTCTAAAGATAGGGATTCTATAGAAATGAGATTTACAGAATCATCGACGGTCATGGGTACCTATGAATGAACACAATCATCAATTAAAGCACAAAATTTATACTTTCCAGAACCCACACAATGCTAAAAACATGAATAAATACATAAATCATCAAATGGTGAAGAAAACAAAAATGAATCAGAGTTTGGGTTGAGGAGATAATTGTGTGTGTGTGCTTCGTTTGAGAGCACTTCCATCGAATAGATTGGAAGAGTGGAGTGCTCTTGAATGGGGTGTTTCATAGCTTCAAGGATGTTAAAACTTACCTTTTCTCCTCAGAATTCCAAGTACAAAATACCATTATGAAAACTGATGATTGCCTTTTCTGTTTTGAGGAATGGCCTCCCACATATTAGAGGAGCGTATCCTTGGGTTCGGGTATCTTCCATCTCAAGAATGTAGAAATCAGCGTGGAAGATGAGATTCTGCACTCTGACTAGGACATCCTCAATCACACCTTTTAGATGTGTTATAATCTGATTGGAATGTTGTATAATAATGCCTGTTTGATGAAGCTCTCCAACCTATAAGGATGTATACACGGAGTGAGGAATCACATTAATGTAAGCACTTAAATCTATCATAGCATCAGAAAAGAAGGTCTCCCCTACGGTACACATTATCTTTATTATGCCTGGATCCTTGCATTTGGTTGTAATTGATGGTTAAATCAAGGTCGAGACATTACTACCCAAGTTGAATCTCTCATTACCCTTCATCCTTCGTCTATGGGTGCAATTTTCTTTAAGAAATTTGGGATAATAGGGAATTTTCTTGACCGCATCCAATAAAGGAATATTAACTTGAAATTATTTAAATGTATCCATTATCTCATTATCAATATTATTATCATAATTTTTCATAGATTTAGAGAGTCTTTGTGGGAAGAGAAGAGGAATGGATTGTTCATTTGAATCATCAATGATAATTTGATTTCCCTTTTTATTTTGTTTTCATGACATGAAATTTTTGAGGGTTGTGAAGGAGTGTTTTCAAGAGGGGGACATACCTATTTCATAGAATCAGTAGAAGGAGAATATTCTTTACCACTACAAAGTGTAATGGGACATACATTACATTTGTCCTTCAGATTAGCAATGGGTTGGGATGGTAATTTTGCAGACCCTTGCATCCTAATCTCACCGATGGTGTTCGCCAATTGTCCCACTTGAGTTAGTAAATCTTGAATTGCTGATTGTGTGGTATGTTGGAATTGGAGGTTCTAGGTTTCCATTTTGTTTCCTGTATCCTTGAGGCTTGGTTCAGATTTGGGAGGAGGAGGATGATTGTTTTGAGATGTGGATGGATAAGAAGGTTGCATACCTTGTCCTTGTTGATACCAATTTTGCTTGGGGTGGCTTGAGTTTCCTCCTTGTCGGTATTGGGATTGTGCTTGTCACCCTGGATTTGGATTTGGCCTGAATTTTTCTTTCTTGAAGGGAGGTGCCTTTTGGAATGGACGCCTTGGGAACACAGCTGCATAAGACTCAGATGAATCTTGAATTTGTGGTCACTGGTAAAAAATTGAGTGTTCTCAGAATAAATACCACAATGTAAAGGAATAGAAGTAGATTGCGAGTTACCTTGTGCTTGAGCTAATTGCCTTATAAGGGTATGCATCTCATCATGTTCAGTATCTACCTTTTTTTCTAGGGTTGAATGACTTACCTCATGAACTCCTCGAGATGGTGCAATATCTCGTGTACCAAATTGTTGGGCATTTTGATCCATGTTATCTATTAAGTCACAAGTGTTGGAAGGAGTTTTATCAACTAGGGAACCACCATATGCAACATTAATCATTCGACGATCCATGGGAATAGGTCCCTCATAGAGGTATTGGATTAATATTTATACACTAATCTGGTGGTGGGGGCTGCTTGAGAAAAGTCTCTCGAATCTCTCCCGGTATTTATGAAGGGTCTCTCCTTGTGATTTCCTAATTCCATAGATTTATTTCTTAATTGATGCAGTTCGGGAGGCAGGGAAGAACTTCTCTAGGAATAGTCGTTTAAGGTCATTCCTGCCCCCAATTGTGGTAGGAAGATAGTATAGCCAGTCTTTGGCTACACCATCAAGGGAGAAAGGGAAAGCCCTAAACATAATTAGGTCCTCAGAGACATTTTGGGGTTTCATGGTAGAGTACACTATGTGAAACTCTTTGAGATATTTGTGAGGGTCCTCAACAAGAAGACCATGTAATTTTGGAATAATGTGTATGCGACCTGATCTCTGCTCAAAGTTGGTTGCTTCCTCGAGATATTGGACGTACGCAGGTTGGTACTCCACATCTGGGGTGGTCAGTTATTTTAATGTTCAATTATTTGCATCCATGTTTTCATTTGTTTGATTGTGTTTGGTTTAAGACCACTTGAGGTTCCAAAAGGGGTTACTACATGTTATTTGACTGACCTTCTCTAGATGCCTTGATTTGTGTGTGAAGTGACTTTTCAATTTCACATTCAATTTCAAGTAGTGTTTCTTTACCAGATCGGGTCATGAAAATAATTTGTGGTGCTTTTTTAATATGGATAAAATCACTTAAGAAGGGTGAAAATAGAATATAATTTTATAATACAGAATTCTAGAGAGGGAGATAGAGACGAAGAATAGAGAGAGAGAGAGAGAGAACACACCAAAAACAACTATAAATAAAGACAAAACCCAAAAAAACATCCGAATGGGGGTGGGGTATTAAAATGAGTAATAATTGAGAATTAAAATAAAAAATAAAAGGAAATAAAGAAAAAAATGATCTTGGATCTCTGGAAAAGATTCCAAAATTTGACCATGTTGTCGCGTACGTCAAATTAGTTGTTTAATTTTGACTATAATTTCTGTAGTATAGCTGCAACCCTAGGTCGTCTCTCGACAGAGCCTTAGATCATTAATTAAAAAAGAGGGGTTTGATTATGAAATAAGAAGGTGAATGAGGTTTTTTAAAACATGGGGTTTTGATGAATAAAGATGAAAGTAGAAAATAAAAGTGATAAAACAATGTAGAGATTAACAGAATTAATTAAGCGTTATCAACTCGTGGTACTCTCATGATGTTTATCCTTCATCTCTTCATGATATAGGGTTATGATATTTTAATCCCAGTTTGTAACACCTAGAACCGGAATGTTACTGAGTTTATATTAGGATACCTCCTAGGGTTCAGTCAAAAACACCCGATGATTCACCAGACACCACCGAGGATTGGGTGATTTGTGTTTGACTTCATAACCGAAACTCACCAAGGAAACACACGAAGAACTCGATGTGCTATCTAGGTTTGTATTTTATTTATTTTTAATACCATGACATAAATTTACATGGCCTTTACAGTGCTTATGTGAGTTCAATTGAACAATATGAACCACACAAAACACTGTAATTGAAAGGGGGAAAAGGAAGTGGTGAACGTTGTGTGAAACATCACATGAATTGGTACCACCAAACATGATCATATCAGTTGAGCATGAAATAATAATACATAACTCAATAAAAATAAAATATATTATGAAGAAAAACAATATACAACCTGTAATTAAAAAGATCATTCAATATAATAAAAAAATGAAGCTCAGGATTACATCACGTTCCTCCCCGGGTGATCACAAGGGGTTTAGAAACCCATGGGAGAGGAGGAAGAGAATGATGTTGGGGTAGAAATTTACATATCCTCCATAACTTATATGGATTTTGATAAGACTCCTTGGGGACTCCAAAAGGTCATCACCTTGCCTCCTGGCCGAACTCCCAAGTGGAGAGTCCAAGGTGCCATTTTATAGGAAAATTAGAGGGTGGTTTAGGGACACAGATTTATTCAATCCAATTGTACCACATGATTCGACTAGTATAAACCCCAATATACCATTTGAAAAAACTGGAAAGTTGTATACCCACTTCCTAAATATCTCCACAGAATGTTTGGCATCAATTGGACAAGTGGATCCGGAGATATGGACAGATTACAGAACACTATATTTGACATTGTGCAGATTGGATTCCTTGGACAGATCAATTCGGTTGGGCCCCTTGATGGCCTAATTGTGCTTGGATTCTTTCATTAGAGTTGTATCCCATTATATTATGTACCAGTACACAAAATATGATCCCATTTTGATGCACAAAAGTTTTTATACAATCACAACAGTGGACAGGTCTTTATGGATCCATGCAATTTTGGCCCGTTTTTCTTCCACTTCATCAAGGGACCTCCAAATCATCTCCTCCTACATTGAAATAATAAAAAAAGAAACATTTTCAATTCTAATATTTATTAAAATTAATTAATTTATTCAAACATAAAGTGAAATTTTTTATTATATTTGAAATATTCATTACAAAACTTGTTTAAAACAGCATTGTAAGGGTGGAGTAAAATAGTTAATCGTGGTACAATCAAAGTCTGGAAGGGTAAAATCACTCCAAAATCACTTGGATATACCCTAGGGTATGATAGAATGGGATTAAATTTGAATTAAATAAAACAATATGGAATTAATTATTTAAAACCACTAATCCAAATATATTCATGATGTAAAACTATTTCATGAATTTAATTTCTTGATTTATGAGATACACAAAAAAACACATCACCTTAGGTTAAAATAACCCAATTGACTATTTCACATTTTCAATCTGTTTCATAGTTTTTAACCTTTACACATCATAAACTAGTTCATGACTTCTACCTAGAACAAGTTCATGTCATGTAAACCATTTAAGAGGCCAAAGTTTCCACCAGACAGCTTTCTGCCTTGATTAAATATGAAAACCCAAACCTCCTCTGAATCTTATCACATGTTTATACTATGAATTCATTAATTAAAAAAGAAACCCTAAACTTTATGTTATCTTCCAAGAAATTTCTCTCCACCCCCCAAAAGGGAATCATCCACCAAGGTTTACAGAACAAAATAAACCCAACTTAAAGAGGCTCAAGAAAAACCCAAGAGGGATGTACCAAAAAAGATAGGATCGTACAGCCTCCCCACCTTATAATATCTCATCCCCAAGATATTCCAAGAATCACTGTAAGGTATCAGTAAACATGTTTGGACACTATGATCACATATCAAATTCACTATACTAGGTCTCCACTTGAACACACCCATGCTACCACAATACACGAACTAGAGTTATAGTATTTCCCTAAAGATATTTTTCCATATGGTTTACAATACACATCAGATTCTCCTGGAAGGATGAATCTACACCAATCATGTCATCATAAAATTATATGACATAAAAAAGGTCTATCAGACATCTTTAAAGCTACAATACATGAAGTACTTCATGTATTTCATTGTAGCACCATGGAAGGGACAATCAGTACACTATTAGACCAACTGTTTCCACTATATTACACGTCTCAAAAAACATGGGCGCTATCTTTAACTATTTTCTAATAAAAAATTTATCTAAAATAGGTGTAAACCAAATGAAAACACAATGAACAATCAAAAACTAAATAGGACATCTCTACTGGTCATAATAAGATTAATTCCTACTCTGTTCAGTCACCAACTACCTCATGGTCAGATTACTATTCTTAGACATATCATGTATGAGACTAGGTCCAATAAGCACTGACTCAACATCCTTCAACCAACAAAGATTTGAACAACAAGACCTTTCATATAAGTTCTTGAATGTTTCCATTTTCATTGATACATTTTAGTTAATTTTATATGTGAACTCCAAGAGTGCTAAATTATTCTCCCATGAACCATTGAATCCTAAAGCACAGGATCATAAGATATTCTCCAGAATATGAATTATTCATCTATATTGACTATTAGTTTGTGGATAATAGGTAATACTCAAAAGATCATGTGATCCTTGTGAATTTTTATGATCCTTCCATAATCGATATGTAAAATGAGGATCTCTATCATAAACAATATTCATAGGAGCACCATGTTGGTAAACTATCTCTAAAACATAGAGACCACCCAGACCATCCTCAACGAAGGTATCCATTATAAGAAAGAAAAGGGCTACCATCAACAATAAATCTACAATCACCCATGTTGAAAAATTATAATGAGGGTTCTTGGGTACTTCTATCAAAAAATCTATAGTGACGTCTTCCCCTTTCCACTCTCTAAATGGATATAGGTTTCAATATCCAAACACGACTATGATCATTGAACTTCACTTGTTGATCGGTAAAGAATATCACCACAAATCCTACCACTCCTTTATTCCTAATCACCAGTAATGACTATGGAGATTAGGATTTATATTCATCAACCATAGATTTACCTCCCATATAGAAGCATGAAACCTAATCATTATCTCTTCATGAAATCTCATATGAACCCATACACTTCCATAGAAAATAATAGATTTTTTATTTCTAAGAGAATATCCTGATGGTGGTTCCCTTCCTTAAAAGTTTTCTTTAAAACCTAAGAACTTAAGATAAGATAAATGATTATTCTTGACCTGATCAAGAAGAATGGGTGTAATATATGGTGAAGTCAGAGCTACTCATCCCTGGGACTCCTAAACATTTTGGTGTATGTCTGAAAAGAGTGACATCATCCACCTATCATCATAATAATATCACAATGAATCTACCCATTTCCTATATCTTACGACATAAAAATTGATTTTTCACATACCCTATGTGTAATCCAGATCATAGTCGAAATATTGCTGATACTTAACTCATCTCCTATGCTGAAGTTTTAGGTATTTTTGAGAAAATATTTACTCAAGGATCTTGTGGTACCTGTACACTACAAACCTCTTGAAAAGTAGATAATGTCTATAACATACAAGAAAATATACCACCACTCAAAACTCTATATCTTGAGTATGATAATTCTTATCATGCGGTAGCAGCTATCCAGAGCCATAAACAACCAATCAATCCCCCTACCTGATAACTGCAACGAGTATGACTATGGATTCATCATAGTACATGGTAAATTCTTTAATAGGAATAGGTAAGGTGAGGATTAGTTCGATGGTTTTATATGTATTAATTACCTAAAAAGATATCTCTCAAGCATCTGAAAAAACAAACTTTACTCATTTCTTGGTCATCCCATTCATCATTGCTTCTAGATAAGAGAATTCCTGGTTAAAATGATGATAATAACATGATAAACCCAAAAATCTTTGAATCTACAAGATATTCTTAGAATGATCCTAAGATACCATGATTTCAACCTTTTTTGGGCCCACTGAAACTCTAGCCTCTATTATAACATGATCCTATAAGTGCACTTTATCAATCCAGAGACTACATTTGGTTATCTTAGCATAAAGACAATGCCCTCTCAATATACTCAAAATAATTTCAAGATGTTGGATATGATCATCTAATTATTAGTAACACACTAATATATCATCAATAAAAACAACCTAAAATTGGTCCAAGAAAGGATGAATTATTTGATTCATCAATGACACGAATACCACTGGTGTGTTCATCAGAATTAACTACAACACCATAAACTCATACAATCCATACCTGCTCGTAAAAGTAGTCTGAGGTATGTTTGATGGTATAGCCATCAAATAGTGGTATCTTGAACTAAAATAGATTATAAAGAATATATTGGGACCAATTAGATGGTATAATAGGCCATCAATGTGTTGAAAGGGATACCTATTCTTGGCCATCATATGATTTAGCCTCTGATAGTCCACACATAAGCACAAAGTCCCATAAAACTTCTTGGAGAAAATAATTAAAGAAAGTTAAGGTGATGTACTAGTTCATATGAAACCAATATCTTATAGATATTCCAACTAAAATATCAACTCACGAAGCTCTTATAGTTCTATCCTATAAAGAGGAATAGAAATTGGATATACTCCCGACACTAACTCAAATGTGAAGTTGATCTCCCGCTTAGGTGGAAATCCAAATAACTCATCAGGAAAGTCATATTGAAAAAATAATACCACCAAAGGAAAAGTATCTTGATGCATACAACCATCATCCAGAGAAATACCTGATATCTAAGCCATGATACAATCCAATATTCACAAAATTGTTCTTACATGACCTGCCTGAAGTCCCCACTCACCAATTTTATTATAGATACCGCCTTTTAGAGATATAAAGGTAAATATCCTATTGGAATAGTCGATATATTATTGTATATAACTAGAAAATCCGTAAAAATAATAAAATCAAAACTTTTCATTTATAGATCTAATGGTCCCCCAATGAAATGGTAACCACCAATTTCTAGAGAAGCCTCCATGAAAAGTTTGAAATTATCTAACCTCACTCCCAATGGTGAATTAATATTTAAAAACCAAAAAATATTTCAACAACCATGACCAAAAAGTTTGAAAAAAGAGAATTTTTAAATGAATGTGATTCTACTATATCAAAAAAATTCAAGCAAGGATAAATGATACAAGAATCGTACCTCTGATGGTAGAAGGTCCTGTATTTAAGCTAGCTGAAGAAGACTGCATAGCTTAAAGCTGACTTTCCCCTATTCCCTAGGCTCAGTATAACTCACTTTGGACATTCCTTCTGTATGGTACTACTGCTCCTACACTGGGGTACCATGTCTCTTTCCTCAACCTAAACGTCTAATGAAACTCCATATACTTGTCTATTAAGGGGTAGCTATGTACTTCCTAGAATCTAGTACCTTTCCTGATCCCCTGAAACTTCATTACTACTGTATAAACCTACAAAACCTCTATAGGTGTCCCAAACTACCACAATAATGATACTCAAAAGTAGTATACCTAAACTGAGGCATCTTGTGGCCAAACAGTCCACACTAAAAGCACTGTAACAAAACACAGTCTTGGGATGACTTCCCACTGCCCAGAATTCTTTGCCTGCAATTTCCTTGATGATAAATATCACAGTGACACATCATTCCACCAGAATAAGGGATCCCAGTTCACCATGCTAATATTACTTGGATGCTTCTCGAGGCCTCTATCATATTTCCTTCTATGATGAGATCCCAATTCACTATGTTTGAAAATATACACATGTGAAAAACATTCACCTATGAACTGATCTAATAGTGAAACCCATCCTGGAAACACATTACCCTAAAAATATCATCAGCTTCTAGAGTTGGAACAAAGTTCTACAAGTAAGTGACATGCCCAACATATAATATCACTGAAATGACCTCCGAAGTTAGGTTCATGAACTCACGAGCCTTATAATCTTCAACTTTTTAGAATGAAAGTTTTTCAAAAAAATATCCTTGAAGTTCATATAGGATAACACCTATTTCTTCCCATATTGCTCTACCATATCCCACCAATGCTTGGAAAGTCCAAGTAGTAGTTATAGAAAAAGGATCACCCTTCTATAAGAGGGTGTCTAAAAGTGATTAAAGATCATCTAGACCAACTCAATACATTTCTTGACTTCCTAGGGACCTCCCTCCCATTGAACGTAGGCAGATGCTATAGTTAAAACTCTCTTGTTAGAGTAGAATTTGAAGGTACTTTGTGAACAGTATCCCTTTCCTTGGATTGCATGACCCTCAGGAAGTTGTTGTTATGATGAATCACCATTTGACCACATGAGATATTAGAAGCCCTAGTTGTGTTTCATTTGGAGAATGATAATTTCAAATCTTTTGATGCTCAATTTGAAGTTGACGAGGCAAAAATTTCTCTAAAAGACAAACACACTCCTTAGAAAATAGGATAATAACAAGGTCAGCCTCAAAAGGTGACAACAATAGGTAACCACTGGCTCATTGTCTCTATAAACTCAACATAACATGTGAATTTTCATTACTGAATAGTTCTTTCATTATCATTTATTTGATATAATAGGTATCTAATTTTACAATTCTTATAAGGAATTTTTTCAAATGCAATAAATAGGACCCTACCATGAGAAATTCTTATAAAGATATTTCCCTATGTGCCAATCATGATGAATGCATATCCCTATCATTCCATATCGGTCTGTGAGTGTAAATATCAAGAAAAAATTACATCATGGAATATGTGAATAACCCAAGGTGAGATAATTTAAACCATTACAATGAAAGGAATGAACCAAAATACCATCCCTGGGTACCCAGATTTTCTTGTAGAGAACCAATTTTTTTCCATGTAAGAATTTGAAATATTTATACAAATATTTCAAGTGTCAGGCACTGATATAACATGCGATTACGAGGCCAAGTGTGCCCAAAATTAATTTTATAAAAATAAGAAGGATATTTTTTATATTTTTCACACATAGTTTTTAATGGAATTAGGATAACACTTAAATAAAAGGTCAGATTAGAAAAATGAGACAAAAATTAAATCCGTAATGTGATGTTTACCCCAGGTGTGACTTAAAATAGGTTGGTTTGGGGTGTTCAGATATCTCACCCATTGGCGGTATGTTCAGTAGATTAATTAATTAAATCAAATTAATTAATTAATTAATTTATCTTAACAATTTTTTCTATAAATCTATTTTTATGGAGATTTATATAGGGTTATCCTCATAAACATGGGATCATTGAGAGCTTCTTATTCCTCTCCTTCCATTGGCAAATCATAATGGATGATGACAGAAATACAGATCAGAGGTGATTGGGACATGACAAACACAATGAGTTTTTTCATTAATTGGTGAGAATGTTCTTCGATGAATAATTATCCAATATTAAGGTTGGACACATCAATTTTTGGATTACACCCTCTTTGGTAAAATTGATTGAGCATATCAATGCCCTCCTTTGATCTATGCCAATTGTGGCCTTTGCATGTTCCCATGTATCAGTTTATTTAAATATTCATTGTTTTCCTAACTTCATATATCCTTGTTCATGATAATTAAAAAACAATTCTTGGAAACAATCGATATATTTTTTCTTTTGTATATTTACTCCTCAATTGCTTCTCAATGTTCATCTATTAGACCAACACGATATTAGTTCAACTTTTTTGGGTGATAAAGATCTTGATCAGACCCCCAGAATCATGAAGAAATCAAGTACAAGGGATGGATCAATGAATTGGGGATATATGTGGGTTTTCTGAAGGTTATGGGAGATCAGTTCAATGATCAGTGGCTAAATAATCTTTTGTATAATGACCTATTGTCTGTGGTGCATCTGTAAAAACCCCACGTGTCGACATAATTGGAATTTCATCCCCCAGATGGATAGAAACGATGATCGAAGACTAGATCTACCAATTTTGGTTGATGATTTATCTAGATTCAAAGGTATTACGAAGGATTTTGTGTGCAGAGAATATATATTATTTTTTAGAAAAATACTGACTAAACACCATTTAGTTCGAAGAACACACTTCCTTTCAGACCCTATGTGCTGACGACTAAGGTTTGAGAAATTTATAAGTATGGAATGTTGTGTAGGATATCCTTATTCCTTGTTTCACATCCCTGGGTGAAAAAACTATGTGGTGGTGAAAATAGTAAATACCTTGTGTGGGAGTACAGGACCAGGAACACAATATTATAGTAAAGTATATGGACATGACTAGACTACATGAACACATCTTGGTTACATCGACACGACCAAGAACATGGGTGAGACCTCAAGTGGTAGGGGAATGTCATGTATAACCACAAAATACCATTTATCCCCATATGGTAAGTGAGTCATGTACCTCTAGGGACATGGCCAGGTGATGGAGCAGGGCCACACACTATATGGGTCCTCTAATACACTGTGAATCCCTTTTATTTCTTAGGAAAAATTTAATATCTCATATCTCCTTAAATTGGATTTGGATTTTGGCTTATGAGTAGCTTATATTGAATTTTTATTCATATAGAACATGATGGTGCCCTTGTTTGTGGATTTTTGGAGATTGTATGAGATGTGTCGAGAAGCAGAACTTGTTTAGGTGATGCTTAATGATGACAATGATCATGTAGGATCACTAGAGGTATTTTGAGTATAACAATAAAACTGAGCTAGACATGGGTCCTCTCTAACTACAGTGGAACCCCCCAGTTGGGCTAGGTATGGTTCCTCTGCAGGCTCCTAGAGTGGAACCCTCTAGCTATGGTAGGAATGGGTCTTCTACCATTAGAGTGGATCCTTATTGTTGGAATAGGGCATGTATCCTCTATCGACTCCTTTAGTGGAACCCTCCAACTGGGCTAGTCATGGGCCCTCTCCCATTAGGCCCTCCTATTAGAATAGGGAATGGTTCCTCTATATACTTCTATAGTGGAACCCTCCATCTAGGCTAGACATAGTTTCTCTAATAACTGAGTGGAACCCTCCTGTTGGGAAGAGAATGGGTCCTTTATCGACTATTAGAGTGGAAACCTTCTATTGGAATACGTTATGGGTCCTCTATTTATCCAATGAGTGGAACTCCCCATTGTACTAAGTCATGGGTCCTCTACCTAGATATTGTGTCCCCTTGACTAGGAGTCATAGTGATGAGGCATGACTTGGATTAGACAGTTTAGGGTAGGTAGACGTGTGAGATGCTGGGAATCATTGTTGGAATTTTGGAACTATTGGAGACTCTTTTTCTAAGATGATATGTGAGATGGAATCCACTTTCTCTCTCTCTTCAGATTCTTTTACTGAGTATATTTATATATATTCATATCCATACCTTTAGGTTTAGTTACTATCCTTCCATGGGTTTTGGAGATGCGTAGCTTATGTCATTAAATTTCTGTGTTTAGCTTCTCATTGTTGGATATGTTTACTCACCTACTATAGGTGTAAAACACTCGATGTGTAGTCTATCTACAAACCATGTTGATCCCCATTTTGTTGGATGAGGTTACTATTATCTTTCTTTTGGTTGAGCTATAGTCTATTTACTACCTAATATATTTCTATTCTTTTTGTATCTCTTACATATCCACATTTAGATTTTTGGGAGTTCTATTAGTTAAGAATATACTCACCCCTTTATGTGTCATGTCTTATATAGATGATAAAAAAGTTAGGGGTGACTTCATAAAAACTTATAGATATTCGGTTTTGTGGAGTAAATATGGTGGTTGTAGCTTGGAGATTAGAAGATGGGCCTTATAAATAGTTTACTTTCCTATTTTTGTCATGATGGGACACATTTTTGGATGGGTGTGCATTTTACCCCTTTTTCAGTTTTCATGGTCATACTCTTTTACACCCTAGAGGTTCTACATTATTTGGTCACATTTTATACGTTCTATTTTGTATCATTATTCCTCTGTACTTATTCATTGATATGGTCATGTGTGTACATATAGGAATATTAGGAAAAGGCCTCACATTTAGGTTATTCCTTTTAGTGCATGTCACCATTTCATAGCCTATGGAGGAGGACTTGGGGTAGTTGGGGCTCGAGCCACAGTTAGGGATGGGTCATGACATTTCCCATGTATATTAGTTTGCTAATCCCATGAACAAGCTCATTACCAAGTATTAAAACATACTAGTCTCTTTATAATTTTTTGAAAAAATAAATCCATAGTAAAGAAAAACTTTATGCCTTTGATAGCACTTTGTAACATCCCCATATCAGGTACTCTCTCACATGAAAAAATCAGGTTGGTCACTAGACCTTAAGAGTGATTCCCCATACACTGGAGGCTTCTTAATTGTTGTGGGGGTGTAGAGAACATAGTGGAGAGACTATACCCCACGATACAAAGTTTCTATATAGAAAAAGTAAACAAATATCATAGTAATTAAAATAGTATAAACAATATAACATAGTCAATAAACCAATAATAAATGCTAGGTAAAAATTACAAAAATAATAAAATGATAATGTAATGATAGGATGGATTGTATCTAAATGTAAAACTAAAGGTAATATAGATAAAATACCATGATCAATCATCCAAAATCCATCACTTGAGTTATCATGTCATGATAAATCATATTTTTAACTAATTATCTGGTTTATTATTATTCATGGGTTGGCTCACCCTACAGGTATCAATAAGCAGAGTCACAACACATTTAAATTCAAATGGATCATGGGGTAGTATAAACACATTATTATCATCCCCAATTATTCCGTTAATTAATGAGCATGTGGATTCAGTGCAATTTTATAATATTTTACATACTTAAACAATTTGAAATAAAAAAAGTGGTTTTTTATATACCACCGACCTTAATATGTGACCAAAGAAGTGAAATCTTCAAGTAATATCAAACAAAATTAAGGATATGCTAATCACAATGAAATTAAAGATAAAAGAACACCAAGATCACAACCCAAAACAACCACAGTCAAGGGATTCCATAAAAACTACAAAGAATAAGTAGAAGTGAGGGTACAAAAGCAATGGACTGTCTAGAGAATCAAAACTCATTCGAGACATTCATAATGGCATAAATCCTTCCAAAATTAGTTGGATTCATCCAAGGTTTTAAGAGAAAAGGATAAACAAAAAATTAAACAAAATAATATTAGTTGTGTCATTTAAAACTTCTGATCCTATGAGATTCATGATGTGAAACCATTTCACAATGTAAATTTCTAAATTTACAAGATATGGTAAAAATGTGTCCCCTTAGATTAAAATAACCTAATTGAATATTTCCCAAATGAAATAGTTTCAAAACATGTATAATTTGTACATCCTTGACTAGTTCATGGATTTTTATCAATAACAGTTTCAAATATTCTAAACAATTCATGACATGAAACTATGCACTAAAACACTTTCACCCCAACATTAGTAGAAAAACCCAAAAAACCTTTGAGTCCTTTGACACATTTTTACTTAGACACAATTAATTCAAAAAAACATATATCCCCATAATTTAGGTAATTTTCCTTGAAACTTAGCTCTATCCCTAAAATGGGAAATGACCACCAAGGATTAAAGACTAAAGAAAACCAAATTAAAAGAGGATCACCCAAAACACAAGAAATAAATACAGGGATAAAGATAGGATCTTACAAATCATAGCCCATTTAGCCCCTCTACCGACATTATACCACCTTGAACTAACTATTTTTATAAAATCCGAAGAAATATTGTGGACCTTAACTATTTGTATTCTAGAACATCACCACATTGATGACATAAGCTTCCTCTTCTTCCTTGATCAAGTTCAGTGTCACCTTAATGCTTCTAGGATCTTCTATTGTTTTATTACCATGTTCCCATATTCTTTGATAACTCCCATGAGAGAGACATTAGAGTCCATATTATTTAGTATTAAAATTATCAATGTCTCCCAGATACTCATTTCCTTCCTACTTTGTTCATATCCCTCAACTCATTTGATGATAACTATGTAGAAGATCTAGATCTTTTTATATGATTTGAGAAAACCATAACAAAATAATTTTATTTTTAGTTTTTCCCTATTTATATTCAATTTTTAGATTTTAATTCCCATTATCCTAATTTATAAAAGATAAATATACAATGTAAATTTTACCCATAAAAATTATACCATGTAAAACCATCTTAAAATATTTCTATGCTTGAAAATGAAAAGTTTCTTCTTACACTAGGAACAATATCCTATGAATTAGTTCCTATATATTCCAAAAAATAAAATATATTATATATCCTTACCTACCAAAAAATAAAATAATATATATCAACCTTCAATGTATAAATTATCATATGTGAACTCATCAAATCATCCATATTAAAATTTCATCCAAATCTCACAAAGTACGTAATGCTACATGTCAACCATAGCTTCTAAAAATATTTTATAAATTATATACTATAGAATTAATTATATTATTTATATTATAAATTTTAGAAAAAATGTTACAAATACCTTTAACACCCCATATGTCATTGTTTTTTCCTTAAAATATTACTCATTTCTTCTTTTATTCAGAAATATGTTACATATTTTCTTATTTTTTAGAAAAACATCACGCATCCACTTCACTAGCTCTGGAAATATTATGTATATTGTCCTTGGAAAATTTACCAACATTAATAATTTCAAATTACAATATATCACTCATAAAAGATTAGAATATGTTACATACCTACATCCCTTCTCATCTCTTAGCTTCTATGTTCTAGAAGTTCATCCTTTCATCAACCACTAGATAATAAGGACTCTATGAATGAAATTGTTAAACATCACAAGTCTATTGACTGCACCTTGTAACAACATTCCAATTCAATTATCCTTTTCATATAATGAGATAGACTCTTTAATGTGTAATTTCCTCTCTTCTTTTGATTAATGAATGAAATAAAATTATTCTCAATCATATTTAAATCATCGAATTTGCTTGGTGTTTGAATGTTTATCTAGGATAATTTATGAAATTGGAAATCAGTAATGTCATAAAAACTAAATCCACTTGAAACTTGAATGGTAATGGGTCAGGTAAATCACAATTTCAAAATTCGTGAGCTAATGAGGAAAATTATAAATCAATCCATTATCTTTTGAACATTTACCCTCATATGGATATAGGGAGGAAAAAAAGGCGGCACCTATACCATCACTCTAAGATAGAGAAAGTTCATGAGAAATTCAATTTTTGAATTGGATTTCCTTTCAATCACACACATTTAGATGGATATAGGTAGGTCAAATATGGTGGAATATGGACTGTAATGACCAGAACATTTATAAATAAAATTCCACTTGTGATTTAATTAAATATCATATTATGTAATATGGTTATAGAAAACACATGAACTTAATTGGTTATATTATATCCTATCAGTTTTAAATGACCATTAAGAATCACAACAATTGTTAATATATCCATTGAGCAGTGATCATATGATTAGTATAAATATAGGGTTTTAACAAATCCATTTGATACAGATAGAGGAAGTGATGGTCTAAATGAGTATGATCGTACCCTATAAATACTTTTTATTGGTGACTCCAAGGGAGATAGAACCATTGGGATTTAACCTTTACTAATACCAAGATGTGATCTAGTATTTTTGGCACGATTGAAACCACTAATAGGAAAAGTTCAAGCTCATCAGGATCGTGGCCTAAACCATGTAAGCCGAACCACCCCTGAAAATATCACCATCACACACATTACCCTTAGGGAATTTAACAGTGTATTAAAGGGATAAGTATGAAGACCATAATAATATTATCGTGTATATTGTATTTTTAATAGAATAATGGTTATATTTACTGCTTATTGTTACTTTATAAATGATTTTTATTTTGATACAATAAAACATAAATTGTATTTTTTGGTAATATTAAAATTAAATTAAGGAATTTATTTTGATTAATTATTGGATTTTTTAAATAAATAATATTTTAATAAAATATTATTAATAAATAATATTTATCAAGTATTAATGGTCATATAAGTTTTATGAAGTCAAATGTAATTTTAGTGAGGGTTTGAAAACTGTTATTATAAAAAATCCGAACATTTCCTAATAAATGTCCATTATTATTTTAAAAGTGTACATTAAGAAATTTATAAAATTAATTTGATAAAATATATATTATTTATTTAATTTGAGTGTTGAAATTATCCATGAGTGATTTTCTCATTATTGTTTTGGGTATTTGAAATTTCAGTTAAAAATTAAATACTATAAAAATACATGGTGCATATTACCACATCATAAGGAACCATATGTGATGTAATAAATACTATAAAAGGTATCCATGACTAAACCTATTTTTACCATTAAATATAATATAATTTTATGTTTTATTTATTTAATAAATCATGTATGAATCCTCCAAAACCTATAATATATTATGAGGTTTTAAAATCATTTCTTGAACTAAATAAATAACTCAGACATCAAAAAGGGTAATATTTTAATAATTTAGGACCTTATAATTATGAAATAATTAATACCACCTCCCATTGGAAGATATAATTGGAAAAAAATTGGAAGGTTTTTTGTTTGGATTATTTTATCATAGAGTAAAAAATATATGATTTGGAAAGAAAAATTAACTCCCCTCCCATTTCCTATATATACCCACCCATGCACCCATTATTCTCCCCAAAAAAACTTGGAGGACATCCATAATTTTTCCTTCCTTCTATAGTGTCTTCCCAAGGTTCCCTCATGTCTCAATTGGAGTCACAATCTTAAGGTAAGGGATCTTTTCCTTCCCCTCTTCACTCAAGTATATTCATTATCTTATGACTCTAATTCCTAATACTAGGATATGTTATTTTTTACCCCGCTTAATTCCATTTTGATATATAAATGATTAGAGTCCCCTTTATCTCTCAATAATCCCTCCCATGTACTTTTATTTTCCCCTATTATATAATCTAAGTTTCACTCCCATTTTCTATGATAAACAAATGTATAGCGAATAGCCATACCAATTTCCTTTAAATGGTGGCCACCATTATTCAAATATAATTCATTTATTTTTTATTTACATGTATGAATTACACAATACTTCATCATGGAATATGTTTT
This sequence comes from Viscum album, assembly GCA_963277665.1. Classification (NCBI taxonomy): domain Eukaryota; kingdom Viridiplantae; phylum Streptophyta; class Magnoliopsida; order Santalales; family Viscaceae; genus Viscum; species Viscum album. The sequence continues at coordinate 1,079,611,310 of OY728134.1, read as the reverse complement.
GATGAAAAATTATTCAATGTTGTATGATCTATGTGGCACACTTATACATGTGAATTAAATGAAGCTGACAGGAGTGCCCAGAATTATATAGTGATCAAATGAATTGGGTAATGTTTTGGTATTATGAAACATCATCCAAGGCTTTAGGGAGTGAAACTAATCCATAAAAGGACTTTTTTAACCATGATTTCATGGAAGGTTATCCTTCTCCTATGTTTATTATTCAATGTTTTGAGTTGTTCCAACATTTCTGTGTTTCCATTATGTTTCCATGTTATATCATGCCTAATTGTTAGTGTTTATGGTCCTCACCACTTTTATTCCCCATTTATATGCCTATTATCAAACAAGTAATTCATTATTCATGTTACAACATGTTTATTCTCGTGTAGATCGTTATAGACCACCCCTTTCTTATTTATGTCTTCAGGTTATCCCATGTATTTTTAAGTACAATAGAATAATACAAGAATGTTAAGAAAGATTTAAATAAATATAATTTATTACAAGTTTTAAGTTGTTATGTAATGCCCCAAATTTTCATATACACCATACATATTGATCTTTAATGATTTATTATGTGTAATATTTTATAATAAATTATGAATTATTGTGTAATAAAGAGAAAGGTTGTCATAGTTGGTATCAAAATAATGTTTAGTAATTTTTGGGATTAGGATAAGAAAAAAAGTAGAGAAATTACGAGATATATGAATAAAAATAAAAATAAATAATTAAATTTTGTTAAATTATAGAGTAACTGCTTTAAAAGAAAATAAATCCCTATCTGTATACTAAAAGTGGATTTTGATTTGGAATATATGTACATAGTTGTAAAACATGGAAAAAATACATTGTGTTAAACTCGACCTAGAACTGGTCCATGGATATAAAAATTGTTTTGAATTTGGTTAGACACTCTAGGGGGATATTCTTTGGTAATCTCACATGATCATTACAAACCATTATTAAGGGAAACAATTTCCCATAAGTTACTATATTAGAGAATAGATCCTTGATAACATAAATTTAATCCTAGATATTCATAAGTTATGGAATAAATTTAATTTATTAGTTACCCCTTTAATTTCATTGCATTATTATTACTGTTTTTAATAGTTGAAAAATACTCATCCCTAATTCTCCCTATATTCTAGATAATGGACAGAAATAAGAGGAATTGAGTTAATAACCAATGTGAGGGGAAATGTGATGGAAACCCAAATGAGATGCCCAACCTTATTGGAGTAGTAATCATTAATGTTGTGATGATACTCTCTCATATGACTCATGTTATAAATGTAAAAATATATCAAAATGAATTACCAAACCCCCTAATAAATAACAAGATTCAATAAATACCTTTATGCAACAATGGACCCCAAATTTCAATGGATCATCTGATCCATTAATCACCGAACAATAGATCAAATCCATTGATAATATCATTCCATATTTCAAAATTTCAACCAAGAAAATAATGTACTATTTATTTATCATATGATGGTAGAAGCTGATCAATGGTAGACATTAATCTAGAAAATGAATTGTTATTAAGAGATCAAATAGATGGGGTGGAATGAGTTCTTCAAAAAAAAATTTGAAAAATATTTTCCTCTACCTCTCAGACATAAAAAGGGATGGTATTTAATTTCCCTCAAGAAAAAAGATGAATAATATATCTGGGTGTATGAGTAAAATATCACAATACTTGCATGATAAACCTCCATTTTTTTCATTACCCTCAAATGTAAAATTTAACGCTTCTTTGGTGGGATAAAACTTATGTTATGAAAAGCCCTAGTGATCCAAGACTTTGATAGTTATGAGGAAATTATCCAATGTTCCCTCAAATTAGAAATGGATATTGGAGAAACTCAATGGTATCATGGGGATAGAAAGTAGAAATCATAGTTATGTTCTGGTGGTGTGATGGAGAAATATAATGATGATAAAAAATTTTGACATCACACTTGTCAAAAGTGTGGAAATAAGCTCCCTAAATGACAATGTGTTAGCCTATGATTGAAAGAAATTGAAGGTTCATGAATAGAACTACCTAACACATGATTTAGAGTTGTATGTAATGATATAATCATTTAATTTCAAGAGGCATTAACTCTTTGGGGAGTAGTATGAAATATATAAATATCAAAAGATCCTTGAGTATATATTCACCCATAATGATTTGAATATGTGCCAGCGATGATGGTTAGAGCTGATCAAGGACTATGACTACTCAATCCACTACCATCCTGGAAATGTGAATAATGTTGTAGATGATCTAAGTAGAAATGATCCATCAATATTATCCTTGATAAGAATTGATAAGTATCCAATCTTCATAGACTTGGAAAGATGGACATGGGAATAATAAAGGAAGGAACATTATTAACCCTTTCACAAATGATTACTTAACCTTCCCTTCTAGAAATGATAAAGGATACTCAAAGCGATGATGTGGGAATTTAGAAGAAAGAGGATTCTATAAGTAAATGGAAATCCTTGGAGTTCAATTTTAATTAATAATGAGTTGTAATACTTGGTTAAAGGAAATATGTACCATAAAATCCTGATTTAAAGAAGGATTTATTTGATGATTCACATAGCTTGACCTTCTCTATTCATCCATGGAGCACAAAGATGTATCAAGATCTATGAGAGCACTATTGGTGGGATAATATGGGGAATGAGATCATAGAATATATATCAAGATTTATTGAATGAGAGAAAGTGAAGGGGGAAAGAAAACAAATCCAAGGGGATGAAGCAACCATTACCCATAACTAGATGGAAATGGGAAAACATCACCATATACTTTGTTAATGGTATGAAGAAGACATCAAGAAGAAATAATGATATATGGGTTGTGGTGTATCTTCTTAAAAATAATTCTCACTTTATTGAAATTCTATTGGACTTCTCACTTGATCAACTTACAAGGACATACATTAGAGAAGTGATGATGCTTCATGGAAAACCACTATTTATTATATATATAACCAAGACCCAAGTTTTACCCTTATGTTTTTGATTAATTGCCTACATTATCTACATAATTAGTTGAACATCAGCATGGATTATCACCATCAAACTTATGTCCAATCAGAGTGGAATATCTAGACACTTGAGAACTTGTGGAGTGCATAACCAATTGACTTTAAAGGATGATGGGATCAACATCTTCCTCTCTTCGAGTTCTTATACAATAATAGTTTCCACTCAAGCATCTAACTAGCTCCCAATGAAGCCCTTTTTTGGAAGAGGTGTACAACACATTCATGCTAGAATGATGTTAGGGAACACATGATACTGGGTCCAAAAATGGTATAGGAAATAGTGGAAAATGTCAATACGATTTAGTGGAACATCAAGGGTGCTCAGATTAGAAAAAAGATATATGATAACAATCATTTCCAATACTTAGAGTTTTAGGTCGGAGATATGGTGTTACTCCATATATCTCCGTGGAATAAAGTCATAGGATTTGGGAATAAGGGAAATCTTAGTCAATGATAAATTTGTCCCTTTAAAATCCTTGATCTCATTAGAGTCATGACCTATCGACTACAACTCCCACATACCCTATCTTAAGGGAATTATGTATTCTAGGTATCCCTCAAGAGGAAGTAAGTACCATACCCCTCACATGTACTCAATCTAGAGGTGGTACCTTTGGATAATGATCTCTCATATGAGGAAAAACTGGTGAAAATCTTAGATCATGGAGAAAAAGTTATACGAAATAAGACAATTGTTTTGGTCAAAGTGTTGTGTAGAAACCAAAAGTATAAAAAAGTGACATGTGAACCAGAGTATGTGATGAAACAGAGTTACCCTCATTTATTTTAGTGTGTAAAATCACAATTTTGATGGTGAAATATTTTAAGGGTGGAATATGGGCTGGACCCTAACTTTTATAAATAAGATTCCCCTTATTCTTAAATTAAATGTCCCATTATGTATTATTGTTATAGAAAGCACGTGATAATAATTGGTTTTATTATATCCTATCAAATTTAAAATACATTTAAGCATCTTAACCATTGTTCAAATGACATTAAAAAAGGCTCATATGATTTTTATAAATATAGGGTTTTATAAAATCCAATTGTCAAAGATAGAGGAAGTGATGGCCTTAACCAGAAGTATCATACCCTATAAATCCAACTAATCAGAGCATCAGATGGAAATATAACAGATTGGATTTACCCTTGACCAAGTCCAAATAAGATCTAACAAGTTAAGCAAGATAGAAACCATTTATGGGAGTGGTGCAAGGTAATCGAGATCGCAACCCAGAACATGTACACAAAACTACCCCATAAAAATCTCACTCCCACACACCATAACCTTAAAGAATGTTATGGTTTATTAAAGGTATATGTATAAATACCATAATAATATTATTATGTACATATTATTTTTTATAAAATAATTTTCAATTTTTACTTCATATTGTTGCATTATAAATGATTGTTATTTTGATATAATAAAACACAAATTGTATTTCTGGGTAACATTAACATTCAGTAACAGAAATTATTTTGATGAATTAATTGATTTTTGAAAGAAATAATATTTTTTAAAAATATTATTATTAAATAATTTTTATCTAATATAAATTCTCATATAATTTTTATGAAGACACTTGAAAATTATTATTGTAAAAACCCCACCATTTCTCAATAAATGTTGATTATTCTTTTAATCATGGAAATTAAAATTTTTAGAAAAATATTTGGATAAAATAAATATTATTTTTATAATTTTAATTTTTAAATTACCTAATGGTGATGTTTTCCTAAATTTCTAAGACAATGGAATTTTCAGGTAAAATATAAATTCGGTATAAATATACAGTGTGTAATATGACATCATAATGAACCAAAAGTGATATAATAAGTACACAAAAGGTATCCAAGACCAAATATATGTTTCCACTTTAAAATATATTTATTATAATTATATTTTATTAATTTTATAAATCCTTTCTGTATCCTCCAAAACCTATAATATGTTTTAAGGTTTTAAAATCATTTCTCTAAATAAATAACTCACATCCACTTCAGCAATGGTAATATTTTGATAAGTTCATCCCTTGTGATTTTAAAATAATTAAAACCACCTATATTTTGTACAACACTAGGGAAAAAATATGGGAAGTTTTGTGGTTTTGATTATTTCATTGCCTTGATTCCAAAACCTATGTTTGGAAAATAATAAAGAACTCCCCCCTTTTTTCCAATTTAAAAACACCCAATATCCCATTCCTCTTCACTCAAAAACCATGGATCATGTCCATAATATTACATAAAATTTCTATAGTCCTACCAAGGTCCTATAAAGATCTCAAGAATCTCCTCCCAATCATTTGGAGTCACACTCCCAAGGTAAGGGATCATTTTCATTTTTTCTCTATTCAAGTATCTTTATTGTCTTATTCCCTTTTAATATAATTATTAGTAATGGGATATGATTTTAAATATACCCCATACGAACATTATTATATATAAATTATGATACACCCATTTAAATATCATTAATCTCTCCCATGAACATATATACTCCGTCCATTATGTTGCCAAATCACTGTGATTTTCCATGCCAAACAAATGTGTAGTGAATAACCATATCAATTTCCTATCAAGGGTGTTAACCTTTATGAAATTATACTTACTTTATTGGGTAATAAAATATATGTATTCCACAATACATAATATTTGAATTATAATTATTGAAAAATGATTCCTTGATGTATGATCTATGTGGAAAACTTATGCATGTGAATGAAATTAAAGTGACAGATGTGCCTAGAATTATATATTTCTCCAATGAATTGGGTAATGTTTTAGTCTCATGAGATTCCATGTAAGTGATTAAGGAGAGAACCTAATACATCATGGGAATTTTATTACCATTATTTCATAGTGGGTTATCATTTACCTGTGTCTATAATTCCATGTTTTATATTGATGAAACATTTCCATGTTGATATTATGTTACCATGGTATATCATACCTAATTGTAAATTTTTATGATCCTCGCCCCTTTTATGCCCCATTGAAATACCAATAATATAACATGTAATAATTTCTTCATGTTATTCCATGTTTATTCCATTACTAATCTTTATAGCACTCCCCTTTGTTCTGTATGTCCCTAGGTTATCCCATTAAGTTTTAAGTATATAGGAATAATTTGAGCATATTAAGAAATTTTTCTGTAAAGACAATGTATTCACTATTTTGAGTTGTTATGTGATATACCTATTTTTCAAACACACTAGACTTCTCAATCTTCTTTGTTTTATTATCTGTAATCTTATGTAATAAACCATGAATTAATGTGTAATAAAGACCAGGGTTCTCATATGGATTATCCCCATATTTTAAGGTTAGATCATTTGGATAAGGGGTATATCATTCTTTTGGATATTCACTCTTGGATATTTATAATTGATCCTGATACAAATACATATATACCAACACTATAAGTTAAGGTTGTTTCATTTAGAGAAGGGGAATGGTTGAATGAATTAGTATGATGAAAATCACAAAGGTGGATTTTAGAATGAGGATTTAAATATTCAAAATCAGTGAAGCTCTTCATAATTTTAACTACATTAATTTCACAAAGATAATCTAAAATAATATATGAGGAATATAGGGGTACTAATTTTTTTTCCTAATTCTAGGGACCAGTGGTGATGACTTGACTTCTATTGGGGTCATATGGTGGTCAACATATATTTTGTGTCTTTTTATTGTCTACCTAAATTTTTTCTAAGATATGTAAGGTGAATGAATTTGTAGGAATAAACTATTATTTTTATTATGATACCCTTTATGGGTTTACATCTTAATAGGTTTTGAATCTTTTACTATTTAAAATGGTCATAATTTTTCTTTGGCCATGTGAGGAGTATTCCTAGAGAGTGGATGATCAAATTTTTTTCCTAGAAACCCTTTATAGGTTTTCAGCCTAGTGAGTTATATATCACTTTATATAGAACTTTTATAGTCATGAAAATTTCATAAATGAAGATGATGGATAAGTTCAGAAAAATTTGACCAAAATATGAGGTTGTCTACTTAGTAGAAAAGGTTAGATAAATCTGATGTGAATGAGTTCATATTTCCATAAACATAGATATCCCAGAGGATGGGTGCATGCAGTTTTGGGTAATGATACTTAGAATTTTTTTCCATGTAGTTTAGGGCCACATGATGAGGACCATAAAGGGTAAAAGAATAAAATTTCATAATCATTATTTTAATATGGGTACAATGCATAAATGCATAATGTTGAGGGTTTTTGATTCAACCGGAATATTTGGGTTATGGAATGTGTAAATTACAACTTAAGAAATTTTAATGGGGAATAATGGGATTGGACAAGTGTGTGGAGGGTTATTGTTGACTAAATATGAATGACGGGTTCCACTACAATGTCATCATGGTTATATGGGGTTATTGGATCTTCTCCTTAGGAGGATAATATGCCTCTTATTGGAAGTGATGAATATAGTGAAAAAAGTATCAACATTAAGAATAGGTGTCCCTTGCAGATGAATGTACTCCTTACTGATAAACAAGAAATGTTTTTGATGATTCAAATGATTAACTAATTATATAGTTTTTTGGATAAATGGTCATTCAAGAAGGGTTTGAGAACCATAAAGGTTATTCATCCATATATTGGACACATTCTCTAGGTTAATAGATATAACATGAAATTTCTTATGTTACTATAAAAGTGATAATGAAATGGGTCTTCTCTAAATTTTTTCTAGAGTAGCGGGTCCATTGAGAGTAGATTGAGTTTTAATAGGGCCTTATGGAAGGTCCCTCATTCTGTTAAGATGTTCTAAATATGATGACATAAATATCATTATCAAGAATGGGTGTCACTTGAAGATGAATACACTCATTATCAATATCAATGGAAGGTTTTTGATGATTCAAAACACTTAAGGTACAAAATTTGGTCTCTAATAATGGGATATTAAATACTTGATATGGAAATTAATGTCGTGAAGTAAACATGGTTGGGCTATTAGGGACCACTTAAAAGGAGTGAAAATTGATGAATATTTCTGGATAGATCTAAAATATATGGTTCATATGTCAATACATATCAAAAAAATAATTGGAGTCAAACTATAAATAGTTATTGTGTGGTCTCTTCATATATCCAACTCATATGCATGGGACGATTGTGTGGATTAATTTTAGTTCCAATAAGTTATTAGAAACCCAGTGTGAATGAGTAGGAGCTTGATCACACTGATTAAATCTCATAGGATTTGTACATGACACTAAAATAGGAATTTTATGTGTAACTTAATATCCTATATTAATTTGAATGAATCAAAAATATATTTATTAATTAATTATTTCTATATATATAAAACGTATATTAAGGAAAGTGGTTTTTTTATTATAGTATGGGACTTGAACCAGAAGAATCTCTATGTCATATACCCTTGGATAGTAGATCTGAGTTTTCCATTGGAATGAGGGAATTTTACCATATCATTTGATTATTGATAGGAAAAATATTCTAGGTACCCTTAAAAGAGTCCAGATCTTATGTGTGGTAGTTGGGTTATAATGGAAGGAACACTCTATGTAGTTTGAGGTCATACTGAGTGAACCATATGTCATTTATCTCAATATCACGCAATAAGGACTCGCATTTCATGTAGTTTAGAGTAATACAATGTGGAAGTTTATGTAGATGGTTTGGAGATAATCTGGATCATGTGAAAAATGAAATAACATGTTATTAGTGCTAAAAACATGGAGCAAAACCCATTTTAAATGACCGAGGACTTGGATTTTAGAGCAAATAACGGTTTTGATTGGGATGAGGATTGTGGATATGCCCAATATTCTAGACATCAATTCATGACCTATGATAAAAAGAATCAATAAACAATTAGTTTTTGTCTAAAAAATCTCTCTCTATATATATGGTTCATGTATAGGATATAAAGGGATAAATGAATGGTTTCTCTAATGGGAGATAAGGAAAAAAACTAGCATTAATTAGGTAAGAGCCCATTATAAGAGTACAATCGAGTATGAATATATAAGTTGTGACTAGGTCTAGGATATAAGAGTTAGGTGTTACTATGTACCTTCATGAAACATGAATCAATCCACGTGTAGGTCTAATAAGGAGGAAACTTTAGTCCAAGGATTAGTGAACCATTAGTGGTAAGACCGATTTTATCTCCATCTATTATAATCAGGGATTAATCTCCATTGGAGTAGTAATTTTGTATGGTATAAGGTCATTGAAATTGTGTATCTATTTTTGTGGGTTTCCTCTCATGTATCTTGGGAGTTTATAGGGGAATTAATTATTCTCCTTTCATGAATGGGAGAAGGAGAACCATCCTATTGAATTCCCATGAAATGAAATCATGGTGAACCCCTACGGGTTTTAGTGTGTGTAACCTTTTCTAATCAAGTCACTCAAACTCATTCATCCAGACCTGAGACAAGTCATCTTTAGAATAAAAATTGTATATGGAAATATAAATCAAATGAAATCTAACCATTATGGGTAATAATGGATCTATCCTATATAAAAGAGAATATTGATTCTTTTATGTGTCATTGTGGGTCGTAGTGTGATAATACCACAATGCATATAAAATATAGTTAGAGGAATATCTCTTGTATCTATCTACTATATTATAGAGGATATTAAATCGAGTTTTTTGGATCCCTATAACTATGTATTTACCACTATATGATATCCGACTGAATGGTTTCACTTGATATTATAATTCTAATACAATCTATCCAATTCAAAAGTAAAGAAATCTGTGTGACTTTAAACAATTTTATTTAAGGGACACAAAATTTGGTGGTGATATTAGAAATCTCCCAATTAATGACAACATTTTTCCTAACTTATTTTATGGATATATCATTGACCCGATTGGAGAAAAAATCATTGGTAGTATAGATTTACTTAGATTTTTTTATTATATCTAGGATATATGACCCCATGAAGTATATTCCCCAAATGGAACAAAAATATAGTATTTGGGAATATGTATAAATTACGAGGGTTTATGGATGAAATTGGAATGTATTTGAAAAGATAATAAATTCATCATGAACTCAATTCAGTCTTGAATCATTGATGGCTAGATGTATTCATGTATTTTGATTTAATGGAAGAGATTTGACCCTGATTGGTGGGAGATGAAGTGACTAATTTTTTTTCCTATATTACTGTGAGGGTTTATTCTGGTTCATTTACCCTTGGGAGGACATTATTAAAATCTGAGATATAGAAATCATTCTGGGAATCCTTCTACATAACACCTGAACTATCCCATCTTGTATTGAAATGGTGGAATAATTATTATTTTTGTATAGACCATTATAGTTGAAATCCTACCAATTATGGTATCAATCATTTATTAATATAGACCATTTAGGGGTGATGGATGATAAGGAATAAGTTCATTAAGGTAAAATGTGTTAGCAGGGGTAACCCACCAAACCACTAGCTACATGGAATAAATATCATGTGAAATTTTGATTAAACCATTGGAAGTAAAATCATCATTCCATAATATGTTCGTATAAATATCAACTTAGAATAAAATTGAACCTTAAAATATTTTCTTACCCAAAACTATGTGTACCAAAACTTGTAAGTTTCCACACCCTAACTACCACACAATGCTGAACTTACACACACCTTAGTAGAAACACACAAACATTCAAAGAGACATAAAAATAATAAAAGTACATTAAATAATTAATGAACACAGGATACTAGAGTGCATCGAATTGTTTTTCCTACATTCATGGGATAAAAACTACACCATGATTGTATTACTAAAATTTCAAGGATTACATTAACTAAAAACTTCATCAGTAATATGTTATTACAAACAATTTAAACAATATGTAATTCTATAATTTTTTATGTACTTATTTTGTACGTTTTAAATGATCATGATACACTGTTCAGACATTAAATTAACACTTAAGGTCCACTATACACCTCCATTTATTCAAATTCCATACTATTTTTATGATCACAGAGCCTTCCACATTAATTTAGAGTGTTTATATGGGATATTTTTATTGTTATCTAGTAACCTCATCAACCTTAATTGATTTACCTAGTCATCATTAAATATAATTATTTCATTATGTTCACATATCTTTCTAGGCCATCTTTGATATCATTAATATAATGGAATACTGATGGTACTAAAATCACAAAAGAGATAGGATCCTGCTACTTTTACATCAAGTCCAAACTCCTAAAACTAATTTTATATCTAGTAAATGGAAATCCATGGCCTGAAATACTTGTGCTCCAAAACTATGATTCACATCCCAACAATCATCCACTAAAGACTTTTTGTAAGGATATACCTAAAGAAACTCTTCAAAAAACATCCTTCATTCCTTTTTACTATTGTAGTGTACCTCTACCTAATTTCATTCACCAAATCCATAATAAGGTAAGATGTTGTGTCAACATTTATTGAACTAATGTTTTAGTGAACATGCCTATAGAATTTCAGATACCAACTATCATTTGGATATCAAATGATTTATAATTAATTATGTTTATAATGAAGTTGTACTTCAGGTTGATTTATCTTTTTCCTTAATAAAATATAATATTTTTATTCAAGTGAATTACACTTTTACTATCATAAAAATGAATCATCCTTCCTAACATCTCTCAAATTCAACCAATAATTTCTCCAACCAAACCATTTCTTTCCAAGAATTCAGTGTCACTATATACTTGTATTCCATTATTTTTAATGTAATACTCTTTTGAAGTTGGGACATCCAAAAAATTTATTTCCGTCTATATGTAAATAATAACCTCATTGTGCTCTTCAAACTGGATATGTCTCTAAAAAGGTCAGAATCAATAAACACCGGTAATAGATCTTCCTCAAAAAACAAAAAACATCATTTATCTTTATTTTAAAATATTGAAGGATCCATATAATGTATTCCCAATGATCCTTACCTGAGTTTTTCATGAATCATCTTAAAACTCCAACTGAAAAATAAATATACAACTAAGTATGAATAATTATGTATATTCAACTTCAGAACGAAAAATCATAAGGAAATGTTCTATGTATTAATGCTCTTTTCCCTTTTATTGATCTTTTGAATATTTGAAGTGTCTAGAAAGAGTGGTTATGACTAGTTTCTATCAAAACATACCTAATATTTCAATGATTTTACAGATATAATCCTTCTAAAATAGAACCAATGTTTTGAATTTCATATCTTTCTTGATCATCATTTTCAACGTCTTGTTGGAATACCCAATACATTTTATTAAGAGAATTCTAGAAAATTTGTTCATCAATTTCTGAATCTTTTGATAATTAGTTCCAACAAGAAACATATTATGAACACAAAACCAAATATGATGAAAGTTACATCAACTCATTACATTATTAACAATAATGAAAAAAGGTATGTCTATAAAATCCTTTTTTTTAAGATAAAGAAATTTAATTTCTAATTCCACTTTATAGGTTCTTTCTTCAATATAGATAGTCATTTATTCAATCTACACACTAAATTCTAGTTTACAACAATCAACAAACCTATTTTCTATTTCATGTAAACTTTTTCCCCTATCTCACAATGATTAAATTTCATATGAACATCCATTTTATTCATATATCAATCTTTCAATTAAATAATATTTATCCTTCTTTGTAAGGTAGAATGTTTAACTACCGATGTGATTTTTTTTGAGAAATCAAACCCTTCCTTATATTTAAACTCTCTCATTACCAGTTATGATTTTTACATTTTATTTTCATCAACCTTTTTCGTAATCTGATAAATAAACTTATTAACAATTCACCTTTACCATTTCTAATGTTTATCACTCTACAAACTTCTATTCAACTTTTATAAACACGTACCCCCAATCATGTTCAAGTCCCACATCATTTAATTGTTATGTCTTAAAGATTATTATAGGATTTTTGGATCTCATGCATTTAGAAAAAGTACTGGAAAAATTTTAAGCCCAAAACTATGAATTTTTTCCTAATTCTAATAGAAATCCTCAACTAAATGGTTGTTTTTCACAACTCATATTATCCCTCCTTACGGGTACATGGTTTTTTAGGACCTCAACATTTAAACCCCATACTTATGGTGCTACAACATGAGATTCACCAACCCTTAAGAAATATGGATGATCCACTAATTTTCTTACACATGGACTTATGCTTCCTTTAGTACTAAAATATATGTTTTTTTAAAATGTTTCAAAGTTCTGGTAACCTTACAGAGATAAACCTATACATGTATAGCTGGTCTTTATTTAGCTTCTTTCCGTATAAAATTTTGATCTTTCCATGAAACCTTTTTAATTAAAGAATACATCCACACTCCTGGTGATTTTTTACTTCCATCATCCTATAAAAGATATAAAAATTTTAATCTCTATAAATGGGGAAAAACACATTTTGGATTTTGATTATTATTTATCTCAATCCTTAGCATTTACCTATACATATTCTTAAATAAAAAGTTCATTCTAATTTTGGTATTCATATTGATTTTAAAAAAACTATTTCTTTGGAAGTTTCTTCCCAACTGCCGATGTTGTACATATATACATGAGTTATATCGCTATATTGAGATCAACTGTAGAAAATGAAATATGAATTATCATGTAAAAACTCAGACTTATAGATTTATACATTAGAGCTCTATTTATTCTTTTAGACACTAAATTATATTTTTATGCTTCAAGTATCATCTTCTCATTCCTTATTACCTTATTTGGGAAAAGTTCTGCATGTGGGGTCTGGTGTACTCGTTTTTTTTCTATACAAATTTACATCTATTTTTGGTTGAAATAAATTTATTACTAAACATCACATTGATTAAAAACCCAAAATACATCAGACATATTTTTCAAAAATTAAATCCCTAATTTTATTTTAAATCATCAATTAATATAAGAAAGTATAGGGGACCAACATAGGACTGAGTAGGGGATGTTCCCTAGGAATCTGATTATACATGATAAAATTTCTATTTCCTAGGATTATGATTATTTAAATCCCTAAACCCACACTATCAAATTTAGTATATAAAAATAAAATGTATTTTTTCATTATAAAATTCATAAGAAAAATACACAAAGTATCTCACACTTCAGGACATTTTTCAGTCTAGGTATTGGAGAATAAGAGAAAAAGATTAAATATGTGAAAAAACAAAACAAATTAATTGGAATTATTCATGTGCACTAACTCTATAAGATAATTAAATGCCTTCATAAATTTATAATTAACCTATGTAAATTATTTAAAAACATAGTGTGAGAATAATTGGTCAGTAAGGAGGGGGGTCCTAAAGGACCAATGATTTTTTTCGAAAATTCATTATGAAAATATCTTTAGAATATACCACTAAAAATACAATAATACTTTGAAAATACATAAAACTTGTAAATTATTTGAAAATAATCAAGTGGTTTTAAAAAAATAAACATTTTTAAATATTTTTAAAAAAACCATGAGTCCAATTGAAACCTTGAAAGCTATCTGGGCTTACACACTTTCTTGGGGGACGATTTCACTCCCCACTCCCAATAATGTCTAAAATGTTCATGCACCTAATTTTATAAAAAAAAATTAAGATTTCTTTCAAATATATATATTTTTCACCAAAGTTTTTCTTTATAATCATAAAAATTAATTTAAATTCACATACACACTTATATTTATATAAAAATATATAAATATTAATATTCTTAGGAGATCACTTATTAAATTTGGTACATCAAAATCTACAAATATTTTGAATTTTCATAAATACATGGGCCGTTAATTGAAATACATGTAAATAATACTTCCTTCATAAACTCATAAGATTAATTTCATATAGCGATAACTTTTATCATTTAAAACTCAAACATGGATAAATATACTAAAATATTATTTGATTAATTAATTTTACACATAAATATAATGATATAAATGTATGAACACTTCACATAAAATAATATCTATAGTAAATTTATATTCTCATAAATTATTAAATATATCATTTTTATTTATGGAATATTCATAATAAAAACATTTATATAAAATACATATATTATATAAATAACATATTTAAGTACAATATTTAATCCTCAAATAAATTCAAAACATAATCACAATCAAGATCTTGATTTTAAATTAATCCAATTTCAGATATGAATTATTTATGCATCCAAATCAAGCATTAATAGTTATGTATGTATATATATACACCCATACCATAAGTATAAAAACTCATTTAATTTTTAGGATAATATCTTGGTCATAAAAAATATACGAACATGAAAATAAAACAGAAGATCATAATTCGAAACTGTATAAATAAATTTCATAAATTTTATATATTTAAAAGGATGGTAATTCCCTTAAATAAACCCATACTCAATTAGAATAAATACATGGAGATAATATGCTCATATATATATATATATATACACTTTAATAATATAGATTTGTAATTTTTTTCAAATAATTGAATATTTATACAAAAATCCTAAATCTAAATCCTTCGAATTTAACTTGAGGTTTCTGAAATTTTACATATATATATGAACATGATTGATTAAAAACATGAAATTTGAAATATATATATATATAATAATTTTTTATATAAGCAAAATAGAATTCCATTTCAAGAACCATAAATTAAAAATTGATTATTTAAAATAAAACTAAATAAAGTCTCTTACCATTAAAAATATATAAAAAATATCAGAATATCATTTTGAATATTAGACGGATAACTATTTACATGAAGAAAATATTTTAAACAATATTTTATAATTAATATTTATAATATAATAGTAAAAATAAAATGATTTACCAAAAAAATTATTTTAGGAGATAAAATCCCTTACTTTAGTTCACAAAAATGCTGACGATGTTCTTTTTTTGATTCAGGCACACTCTCTCATTCTCTCTCCAGACTGGTAATTGGTTTAGTAAATTACATTTTCACATTTTCATAAGGATTTTATAGCCATATACTATACTATTATACAATAATGTATATATATATACAACTAGATAAATTCTTCTACGAACTACCAGATATTTCTTATAGATTTCACAATATAGACATATTCAAGATTTCCAAGAAAGATGAGTGTAAAGATGTAGACAGTGAATAGAATATATAATTTATATATTCATAAATATTTCATAATCGATTCCACCAAAGAAAAAGTATTACAAAAAACTGATAGAAACAGAAATTTAAAATGACCACAATAGGGACATCTGAATTAATATTAGCGGACAAAAAATAGAAATCTATTTACCAATTTTTCAAAGTTAGATCTAAAACTCAAAATAAAAGTTGGATAGAGAAAATAAATTCTTATTGATGGAAATAAGACCATTGATAATGAAAAAAGTGTATAAGTAGATGAGAAAATCACTATCATGTATAACTTGATTCCATGAAATAGGATTCTTAGTAAGATTCAACACCTAGATAAAAAAATACACCTACCTCGGTGGAACCCCTTCAATTCTTAGAGTCCCTCGACGATAGCCCAACCCTAAACCACTCTTGAATCTCTTTATTCAGCAGCCCTCCTTCGTTTGGTCCCCCAAAATGAGTAGAAATATTTGGTCAATTCAGTGTTCAACACTCATCCAGCAGCCGATCTCCAATCTAGAAGGTGCTTGACTAAGATATCATTCCTTTGGTTCTAGAAACCAGTGCTTGAACCTTTCATTATATTTGGTTTCTTGAATCCCAAACAGTGCGTGACCCCTTTTCCAAGAAACAAATGTTGCATACCCCTTTACGAAACATGTTATATCTATTTTTAAATCATTCTCATCATTTTTAATATAATTTTTATAACAATTCAATTATAATATTTATATTTATTAATAAAGTTACATTTAAGAGTGTCACTTTAATTTCTTAATTTATTTTTTTACATTATTAATTGATAATTTATTATTCATTTGAAATTTTGTTTCATTAATTTAATTATTTATAATATTAAATTAAAATAAAATAAAATAATTCGTTATTTAAACATGGGATATTGCAGACGATCTATTTTGAAAGACACAATTTTTGATTTTCCAGAACACAACTTTTAATTGGGGAATTCTATAATATCCAAATATATGTAGGGGTTTTATAACCTACATATAGCTCTGTGGATAATGTCTAAGTCATCCTAATATGTGCATGGGCTCACATCCCCTTATCATGAATCCAAGGTGTAACCATGGGAATCCTCTATCCTTGTAACATATATCCATCCACCTGGGGGGTCGTATCCCCTACCAAGGACAATTTAATATTCCCTCATTACCTGACGTTGATATCCCACCACCAATGCCAAACCCCATAATCAAAGAAATCATATATCATCGTGGTCATAAATAGGGAACATTACTCAAGGAACACCCCCCACTAACCTTATATAATATACATTTACCATTCTATCATTCTTTTCTTGATTTATGAGTTTGTAACTCAATTCATAATATATGTTGAAACTTTTATCATTTATAACTTAAGGGTGAAGACTAGAATTGGAATCACATAGGTTCTAAGGTGTCACCCAGACTCACAGTCTAGATCCAATTTATTACCCCTCTCTATTGTCAATGTCCAATTAGGGTGACCACTGAGAGGCCTTAAACCATATCCCACACCGGCCACCAGACATGAGCTTCTACATACCATTCCAAAGTCCTTGGGCCAATCCCATTTCATAGGTAAACAATATCCCATTAAATTTCCACAATCATAAAATAATTTCTATGTTCTATTAAATCACAAATCACAACCTTTGGTTTTATGGTGACACACCTGGCTAACCATATCAAATCCATTATAGCTCCCCACCCTGGGAAAATAGTAAGGAAGTCCATCTCTTGGTCCACTATATTTTACTTGGTCTATTTAATTTAATCACAACCCTATCTAATCTTTATATCTTAAAAGACACCATGTTTTCTACATCAAGACCAAGACCACCGGAGGCCGAGGCATCACTAGCATTGAAGGGACCCACATGGCCTTTGACCCTTCATTTTACCCATTACATTTAATTAAGAAAATTAATTTAATTAAACATAACTATCCAATGATAAAAAGGCCACACACATATAAACCTATATACAAAACATGAATAAATTCCATATGGCATGTATAAGAGACTACATACCATAATTATTATGTTATATCCCCTTTTAAGCATAACCTGACAACATTACTTAAGATCCTCCACAGTCAACCATCCATTTTCATCTATCATGAGCCTCTAACTCAAGATTAAAGGACTATCAATTAACTATACTATTGAATAATTAATTATTCATTCCAAATAAAATGATTAAAAGTTTATTTAAAATTAAATCAATCTAGGCCAAATTTTTAAATGACTCATTGAGTGACACCATTACACCCAAATGATAATTGAATGCACCCGAAGGGTCCTCTACAAACCCATGACATCACCCCATGGAAAATCCATAGTAATTAGAAACTAGTTACATGGAGATATAATTCAATTTAAAAGAAAACGCTTCAAAAAAAATTATCATGGGGATGTAACCTCATCAAATAATCAAGAAACAACATGCATATTACATTATGGGACCTCCTCCACATGATCTTGAAAAAATCCCCATCTTAACAGGATGATTACACCATGATTTAGAGGAATTGTCTCAAATAACCTAATGAGAGAAAACAAATAAATTAGAGACAAAGGAAGAAGGATAAAAAATATCAATAGAGAGAAAGACTCACCTTGAATCATTAAGAAATCATCACCAAAACATGGTATAAAAAAGAGGATCAAAGAGGGAGGATTAGGGGAGGGAATCGACAAAAATGACCCTCCCAAGACCTCTAGTTAATCTATGTCCCGATAGGGCAAGCTAATAAAATTACCACTATACCCCTGTTAGTAAAAAACCCAAAAACAACCCCATCATTTGGCTGGTCTGGGATCACTATCTATGAGGTGAGACTAAAAATCCTGTTTGGCTACTGCCAAACCCACCAGGGAGTCAATTGTGGGCCAACAGCTTGCCGATGGCTACTATTATAGCTCGACCATCTCTATATCTACACCGATGTTCTACTAAGATCCTGAGCTCCCTTCCAAGCCTCATTCCACTCCCCAAAACAACCTCAAAGAGAAGTTCAAATGATCATAATTTAATTCCAATGTATGTTTCGAAATCCAACCCCTCAATGGGCTAATGATCCAGTTTTCCTCTAACACTCTGACATGTGTATGGACACGAGTATTACACAAATAGGCATACATAAATCAACAAATAGATGCACATATATATAGGCAGACACACAAACAGACACACACACACACGCACACACACATACAAAGACATACACATACATACACACACATACACATACTTACACATACATACACACACATACACACACATACACATACATACACATACAAAAACAAACATACACAGACATACACATACATACACATACATACACATACATACACATACATACATATACATAAACATACATAAAACACAGACTTACACATACACATACATACACATAGATGCATAGACAAACACATATATACATAAACATGTTTTTAAAAACATTCACACACACACATACATACCTACACGCACACACATAGGAAAACATATACATATATATACACATACATACATATAGGTACATGCATACCTACATAAATATTCATGAAAGAATACCAACATACATCCATACATGCATACATACATACATACATACGTACATGCATACATACATACATACATACACATACATACACATACATACACATACATACATATACATAAACATACATAAAAAACAGACATACACATACACATACATACACATAGATGCATAGACATACACATATATACAAAAACATGTTTTTAAAAACATTCACACACATACATACATACCTACACGCACACACATAGGCAAACATATACATATATATACACATACATACATATAGGTACATGCATACCTACATAAATATTCATGAAGGAATACCAACATACATACATACATCCATACATGCATACATATATACATACATACATACATACATGCATGCATACATACATACATACTAACATACATACATACATACATACATAAATACATACATACATACATACATACATACATACATACATTCATTCATACATACATACATACATGCATACATACATACATACATACGTACTTACATACATACATACATACATACCTACCTACATACATACATACATACGTACATACGTACAAATGTACCTACATACATTCATATCTGCATACTTACATACCTATATACATACATATATACAAACATGCATAGATACATACATACATACATACGTACATACGTACGTACGTACGTACCTACGTACCTACCTCCAAACATACATACCTACTTACCTACGTACATACATACATACATAGCTACATACCAACATACATTCTTACATACATATATACATACCTACATACAGACATACATACATACATACAGACAGACAGACATACATACATACATACATACATACATACATACATACATACATACATACATACATACATACATACATACATACATACATCCATACATACATACATACATACATACAGACATACATACATACATACATACATACATACATACATACATACATACATACATACACATACACATACATACCTACGTACGTACTTACATATATACGTACGTACTTACCTACATACGTACATACATACATACAGACATACATACCTACATACATACATACATACCTACATACATACATACATACATACATACATACATACATACATACATACATAAATACATACATACATACATAAATACATACATACATACATACATACATACATACATACGTACATACATACATTCATACATACATACATACATACATACATACATACATACATACATACATACATACATACATACATACATACATACATACATACATACATACATACATACCTACATACATACGTACATACGTACCTTCCTACATACATACGTACATACATACATACTTACATACATACATACCTACATACATACATACATACATATATACATACGTACTTACATACATACATACCTACATACATATATACATACATACATACATAGAGTCATACATACATACATACATACATACGTACATAAATACATACATACATACATACATACATACATACATACATATATACATTCATATTAAATATATATAATGAAAACCATCCAATTTTTTCACTATTTTTTACTTTTTTCACATCATGTTCTTTTTAGGCCATATCAAACAATACTCCTATCACAACATTAATAATTATATAAATTTATTAATATATATTTATTTATATAGATATATTAATATAAATATAATTAAATATATATATCTTTTTTATATATTTATATAATACAATGAAATTAAATTTTAATATATTATATTAAACACATATTTTTAATGTATTTCAATAAATTATTAAATATTTTTATATATTAATATAAATATGGGAATTTTTTTATATGAATTATGAAAATAAGATTGATAATAAATTAATATTTTAATATGAATTATATTTTAAAATAAACATTTTATATGTAAACATTTAGATTTATTATTTAAAATATATAATCATATATATGAATATATGAACACCCACACAATTATAAACATATATATATTGTAAATATATAGATATATTTCAAATATATATTGTCACGACCCGCCCTCGGGATCCGTGCCGTGACTACCCCAAGCCCGCCTTCCATAGGCCAGGGGCTGGCGACTAGCACCAAGGCGTAAATCCCGGTAAAAAGGGAAGGCATTGCCTTTGTAAAGTAAACAAACACCACAGAGTAAGCAAGCGGAAAGTAAACACTAAGCAAAAGTAGAGTACAACTGAAAGTGCAGAAAAGTAAATGGGCCAGTATACAAACCCAAACTGAAAGTAAAGTACAACTCGAAAGGGAAAACAACAACTAAAAAGTAAAAGCCGCTGCACCGAACTGTCCACTGGAAATCCCACCTGAAGGGTGGGTACAGATAGCTCCACTGCTCCACGGGTCCCGCCGTCCGCTCCGTGCACGTCCCGCCCAGTGGTCCACCTCCGGGTACCGTCCCGCTCTGCAAGCCTCAGCTAAGGTCAACGCTGTCCGTCGTCTGTAACCAACACAACGTAGTGCGGGCAAAGCCCGTGCAGGGGTGAGTATAATCTACTCAGTAGGGACCCCGAGACCCCTGAAGGTCCCTCAAAATTCACAAAGGATAAACCACGAAGAAAGGTACAATCACGAAGTAACAACCGTCACTTCTTAGGTATATGCCCATACATATACCTAAGTCATCAATTTCAAATACGCTCCAACCTCCGAGCCCAAGTACCACTCAGTCCACACAGGAAAGTAAACGTATTCCACACAGGAAAGAAAAACGTAATCCACACAGGATTACACAACACAATTCACACAGGAAAGCAATAGGTTTCAGCTCACACAGGATTTTCATTATCAAAAACGTAACTACTGAAGAGCCCCATCTCTGAAGTGTACAGTGTCCTGTCACAACTCTGAGATGCTGCTCACTAACCTAAGACTGCTGAGGTACTCCTCCTGTCGAGTACCGCGGGTCTGCCGCCAACTACCGGGCGCTCCGTCCGCTGAGGGTCTACTGCCAAATACCGGGCGCTCACCCAAATAGCCTTTAGAGGTACTCCTCCAGTCGAGTACCGCGGGTCTGCTGCCAACTACCAGGCGCTCCGTCCACCGTGGGTCTGCCGCCAAATACCGGGTGCTCCGTCCACTGGGCTAGTCGACTCACTCCAAGTCGAGTCGGTTGAGCAGTCTTCAGGTCTCAGCCGGCTACACGGTCTCCGTACTCCGTACGCTCATCTCCAGTATCGCGGGTCTGCCACTACAACCAAGCGCACCACCTCTATTGAGTAAACCAGAAGATTCATCTCACACAGGTATACTTCTTCGAATGACGATTAAGATGATCACTGAACCATCTAAGTCGTCGGACCCACGAAGGATCGATAGGTACTAACCCCCGCAGTGACCTACACAGGATCGGACCCACACAGGATCGGGCCCACGCAGGACCTGTAGCACTGATCCACGTAGGATCGCTGAGTGCAGTAGTCGTCGCCGTCAAATCCACACAGGATCTCTGTACTGTTGTCGTCGCAGTCACAGTAGCAGTAGCAGTAGCAGTCACAGTAACAGTCGCAGCCAGCACTAGGGTTCCCACACACAGCAAGCTCGTTCGGAGGATCCGCTCCATGAGCCGAGAGGCTGATACATCAACTGTCACAAAGTCCAGAGTTGATGTATCCAAAAGTTCCGTATCGTCAACAGGAACTCAACGCATCAGACGGCGCGTCGATCGGACGCCCAGTCTGAGAGTTATTGGCATTTCCGTCCCCGGGGCCCGGTTGGTTTTTAAGGCAAAACCAACCCGACCGTACTCAACCTGCGTCCAAACCTCGGGCGGAGTATGCCAAAAGATCCGTCTCACTAAGAGGAACACAACACGCCTGACGACACGTCAATCGGACGTCCGTAGCTCAAGATATGAGCGTTTCCGCTCCGCAGGCCCGGTTGGTTTCGTGAACGAACCAACCCGTCCGAACTCAATGTAATCCGAAACCTTGAGTGTGATATACCGAAACGACCTTCTCGATCCATGGATCGCGTTTCCGCAGACGGTTCGTCAATCGGAGGTCCGTGGCTCAAGATATGGCCAAAAGACCGAAACTGATTCGAAACGGGGGGGTCCGGGTCCGGGCCAACCCGGCCCGACCCCCCCTGGGTTGGCCCGAACCGAGTCGTCCCGACCCGGGTCCGACCCGGCGCAGCGGCCTAGCGCCGCACGGAGGCAGCACACGGGGGGGGGGGGGGGGGCAAAGCCCCCCACTTCTTCAAAAGGCGGCGCGGCATAGCCGCGCCGTTTTGTCAATCAACGGCCCCCTCCTGGGGGCCCGCTTTGAAGATGATCCGGGGGAGCCGCCTGCCCCCCCCCCCCCCCCCCTCAAGGAAACCGCCTCCCCCAATTAAATGGGGGGGGGGCTTTATTGCTGGCCGGGGGATTAATTTCCCCCGGATTTGACTATCCGGCCGGCCAGCTGGCCGGCCGGTTTTCTCCAACGGGACCGGAAAATCCGGTCCCCTTTCCGGCTTCCGACTCCGACGGCCCTGCCGCCGGTCTCCTCGTTCCGCCGCGGCCCAGAACCGACCGCGGTGTTCGTCGTCCGGCGCGGTGCGACGGCACCGCGCCCCTCCGCCACGCCTTCGATTCCCCTTGACGCGACGCGACGACGTCGCGTTCTTGAAGATTCATCCCCGGCGCGGCGCGACGGCGCCGCGCAATACAATTGTACGATTATCCGCGTGGTGCGACGGCACCACGCCACCTTGTTTCCACCCGCAAGGTAAGTCAACAAGAACGATGGAGGGGGTTCGGCCGTGTTCATGCGGTCCGGCCCCCTCACGTTAAACAATAACACTTATATAAAATCCTTACGTTAGTCATGCAAGAACCACGAACAAGGATAAATAAATAAACAAAACAACAACCCCTACCTTGGGTATAGGTTCGAAGATTTGTCAACGTCCCGCGGAAGACAACATTGCGGAGGTCGGGCATCGCGGTAGTCGTTCATCAAATCCGTTGACGAAGAGATACGCCCGAAGAGATACGTCGTTGGAGAATCTTCGTATGCCGACGAAGAAGGTCCGAGGAGGAAGCGGTGTTCCCTCTCGTTGACACGGAAGATGAAGAAGAGTGGAGCGGCGTTCTTCGTCGGAGTTTCAGCGTTCTTCGTCGGAGCTTGAGCGTTCTTCGTCGGAGTTGAAGAAGAGGGAGGAGGAGCTCTCAAAAATCCTCACAAGTTGGCTAAAGAGTTCTAACCCAACAAAATAATCTAAGAGCTTATTTTATTAAGTCAATCCAACCATTTGAATTTCAAAGGTTTGAATTAAGACAACTCAAGCCATTAATTAACCAACTTGCCATCTTAAATTATAGTATTTCCCTAAAGATATTTTTCCATATGGTTTACAATACACATCAGATTCTCCTGGAAGGATGAATCTACACCAATCATGTCATCATAAAATTATATGACATAAAAAAGGTCTATCAGACATCTTTAAAGCTACAATACATGAAGTACTTCATGTATTTCATTGTAGCACCATGGAAGGGACAATCAGTACACTATTAGACCAACTGTTTCCACTATATTACACGTCTCAAAAAACATGGGCGCTATCTTTAACTATTTTCTAATAAAAAATTTATCTAAAATAGGTGTAAACCAAATGAAAACACAATGAACAATCAAAAACTAAATAGGACATCTCTACTGGTCATAATAAGATTAATTCCTACTCTGTTCAGTCACCAACTACCTCATGGTCAGATTACTATTCTTAGACATATCATGTATGAGACTAGGTCCAATAAGCACTGACTCAACATCCTTCAACCAACAAAGATTTGAACAACAAGACCTTCCATATAAGTTCTTGAATGTTTCCATTTTCATTGATACATTTTAGTTAATTTTATATGTGAACTCCAAGAGTGCTAAATTATTCTCCCATGAACCATTGAATCCTAAAGCACAGGATCATAAGATATTCTCCAGAATATGAATTATTCATCTATATTGACTATTAGTTTGTGGATAATAGGTAATACTCAAAAGATCATGTGATCCTTGTGAATTTTTATGATCCTTCCATAATCGATATGTAAAATGAGGATCTCTATCATAAACAATATTCATAGGAGCACCATGTTGGTAAACTATCTCTAAAACATAGAGACCACCCAGACCATCCTCAACGAAGGTATCCATTATAAGAAAGAAAAGGGCTACCATCAACAATAAATCTACAATCACCCATGTTGAAAAATTATAATGAGGGTTCTTGGGTACTTCTATCAAAAAATCTATAGTGACGTCTTCCCCTTTCCACTCTCTAAATGGATATAGGTTTCAATATCCAAACACGACTATGATCATTGAACTTCACTTGTTGATCGGTAAAGAATATCACCACAAATCCTACCACTCCTTTATTCCTAATCACCAGTAATGACTATGGAGATTAGGATTTATATTCATCAACCATAGATTTACCTCCCATATAGAAGCATGAAACCTAATCATTATCTCTTCATGAAATCTCATATGAACCCATACACTTCCATAGAAAATAATAGATTTTTTATTTCTAAGAGAATATCCTGATGGTGGTTCCCTTCCTTAAAAGTTTTCTTTAAAACCTAAGAACTTAAGATAAGATAAATGATTATTCTTGACCTGATCAAGAAGAATGGGTGTAATATATGGTGAAGTCAGAGCTACTCATCCCTGGGACTCCTAAACATTTTGGTGTATGTCTGAAAAGAGTGACATCATCCACCTATCATCATAATAATATCACAATGAATCTACCCATTTCCTATATCTTACGACATAAAAATTGATTTTTCACATACCCTATGTGTAATCCAGATCATAGTCGAAATATTGCTGATACTTAACTCATCTCCTATGCTGAAGTTTTAGGTATTTTTGAGAAAATATTTACTCAAGGATCTTGTGGTACCTGTACACTACAAACCTCTTGAAAAGTAGATAATGTCTATAACATACAAGAAAATATACCACCACTCAAAACTCTATATCTTGAGTATGATAATTCTTATCATGCGGTAGCAGCTATCCAGAGCCATAAACAACCAATCAATCCCCCTACCTGATAACTGCAACGAGTATGACTATGGATTCATCATAGTACATGGTAAATTCCTTAATAGGAATAGGTAAGGTGAGGATTAGTTCGATGGTTTTATATGTATTAATTACCTAAAAAGATATCTCTCAAGCATCTGAAAAAACAAACTTTACTCATTTCTTGGTCATCCCATTCATCATTGCTTCTAGATAAGAGAATTCCTGGTTAAAATGATGATAATAACATGATAAACCCAAAAATCTTTGAATCTACAAGATATTCTTAGAATGATCCTAAGATACCATGATTTCAACCTTTTTTGGGCCCACTGAAACTCTAGCCTCTATTATAACATGATCCTATAAGTGCACTTTATCAATCCAGAGACTACATTTGGTTATCTTAGCATAAAGACAATGCCCTCTCAATATACTCAAAATAATTTCAAGATGTTGGATATGATCATCTAATTATTAGTAACACACTAATATATCATCAATAAAAACAACCTAAAATTGGTCCAAGAAAGGATGAATTATTTGATTCATCAATGACACGAATACCACTGGTGTGTTCATCAGAATTAACTACAACACCATAAACTCATACAATCCATACCTGCTCGTAAAAGTAGTCTGAGGTATGTTTGATGGTATAGCCATCAAATAGTGGTATCTTGAACTAAAATAGATTATAAAGAATATATTGGGACCAATTAGATGGTATAATAGGCCATCAATGTGTTGAAAGGGATACCTATTCTTGGCCATCATATGATTTAGCCTCTGATAGTCCACACATAAGCACAAAGTCCCATAAAACTTCTTGGAGAAAATAATTAAAGAAAGTTAAGGTGATGTACTAGTTCATATGAAACCAATATCTTATAGATATTCCAACTAAAATATCAACTCACGAAGCTCTTATAGTTCTATCCTATAAAGAGGAATAGAAATTGGATATACTCCCGACACTAACTCAAATGTGAAGTTGATCTCCCGCTTAGGTGGAAATCCAAATAACTCATCAGGAAAGTCATATTGAAAAAATAATACCACCAAAGGAAAAGTATCTTGATGCATACAACCATCATCCAGAGAAATACCTGATATCTAAGCCATGATACAATCCAATATTCACAAAATTGTTCTTACATGACCTGCCTGAAGTCCCCACTCACCAATTTTATTATAGATACCGCCTTTTAGAGATATAAAGGTAAATATCCTATTGGAATAGTCGATATATTATTGTATATAACTAGAAAATCCGTAAAAATAATAAAATCAAAACTTTTCATTTGTAGATCTAATGGTCCCCCAATGAAATGGTAACCACCAATTTCTAGAGAAGCCTCCATGAAAAGTTTGAAATTATCTAACCTCACTCCCAATGGTGAATTAATATTTAAAAACCAAAAAATATTTCAACAACCATGACCAAAAAGTTTGAAAAAAGAGAATTTTTAAATGAATGTGATTCTACTATATCAAAAAAATTCAAGCAAGGATAAATGATACAAGAATCGTACCTCTGATGGTAGAAGGTCCTGTATTTAAGCTAGCTGAAGAAGACTGCATAGCTTAAAGCTGACTTTCCCCTATTCCCTAGGCTCAGTATAACTCACTTTGGACATTCCTTCTGTATGGTACTACTGCTCCTACACTGGGGTACCATGTCTCTTTCCTCAACCTAAACGTCTAATGAAACTCCATATACTTGTCTATTAAGGGGTAGCTATGTACTTCCTAGAATCTAGTACCTTTCCTGATCCCCTGAAACTTCATTACTACTGTATAAACCTACAAAACCTCTATAGGTGTCCCAAACTACCACAATAATGATACTCAAAAGTAGTATACCTAAACTGAGGCATCTTGTGGCCAAACAGTCCACACTAAAAGCACTGTAACAAAACACAGTCTTGGGATGACTTCCCACTGCCCAGAATTCTTTGCCTGCAATTTCCTTGATGATAAATATCACAGTGACACATCATTCCACCAGAATAAGGGATCCCAGTTCACCATGCTAATATTACTTGGATGCTTCTCGAGGCCTCTATCATATTTCCTTCTATGATGAGATCCCAATTCACTATGTTTGAAAATATACACATGTGAAAAACATTCACCTATGAACTGATCTAATAGTGAAACCCATCCTGGAAACACATTACCCTAAAAATATCATCAGCTTCTAGAGTTGGAACAAAGTTCTACAAGTAAGTGACATGCCCAACATATAATATCACTGAAATGACCTCCGAAGTTAGGTTCATGAACTCACGAGCCTTATAATCTTCAACTTTTTAGAATGAAAGTTTTTCAAAAAAATATCCTTGAAGTTCATATAGGATAACACCTATTTCTTCCCATATTGCTCTACCATATCCCACCAATGCTTGGAAAGTCCAAGTAGTAGTTATAGAAAAAGGATCACCCTTCTATAAGAGGGTGTCTAAAAGTGATTAAAGATCATCTAGACCAACTCAATACATTTCTTGACTTCCTAGGGACCTCCCTCCCATTGAACGTAGGCAGATGCTATAGTTAAAACTCTCTTGTTAGAGTAGAATTTGAAGGTACTTTGTGAACAGTATCCCTTTCCTTGGATTGCATGACCCTCAGGAAGTTGTTGTTATGATGAATCACCATTTGACCACATGAGATATTAGAAGCCCTAGTTGTGTTTCATTTGGAGAATGATAATTTCAAATCTTTTGATGCTCAATTTGAAGTTGACGAGGCAAAAATTTCTCTAAAAGACAAACACACTCCTTAGAAAATAGGATAATAACAAGGTCAGCCTCAAAAGGTGACAACAATAGGTAACCACTGGCTCATTGTCTCTATAAACTCAACATAACATGTGAATTTTCATTACTGAATAGTTCTTTCATTATCATTTATTTGATATAATAGGTATCTAATTTTACAATTCTTATAAGGAATTTTTTCAAATGCAATAAATAGGACCCTACCATGAGAAATTCTTATAAAGATATTTCCCTATGTGCCAATCATGATGAATGCATATCCCTATCATTCCATATCGGTCTGTGAGTGTAAATATCAAGAAAAAATTACATCATGGAATATGTGAATAACCCAAGGTGAGATAATTTAAACCATTACAATGAAAGGAATGAACCAAAATACCATCCCTGGGTACCCAGATTTTCTTGTAGAGAACCAATTTTTTTCCATGTAAGAATTTGAAATATTTATACAAATATTTCAAGTGTCAGGCACTGATATAACATGCGATTACGAGGCCAAGTGTGCCCAAAATTAATTTTATAAAAATAAGAAGGATATTTTTTATATTTTTCACACATAGTTTTTAATGGAATTAGGATAACACTTAAATAAAAGGTCAGATTAGAAAAATGAGACAAAAATTAAATCCGTAATGTGATGTTTACCCCAGGTGTGACTTAAAATAGGTTGGTTTGGGGTGTTCAGATATCTCACCCATTGGCGGTATGTTCAGTAGATTAATTAATTAAATCAAATTAATTAATTAATTAATTTATCTTAACAATTTTTTCTATAAATCTATTTTTATGGAGATTTATATAGGGTTATCCTCATAAACATGGGATCATTGAGAGCTTCTTATTCCTCTCCTTCCATTGGCAAATCATAATGGATGATGACAGAAATACAGATCAGAGGTGATTGGGACATGACAAACACAATGATTTTTTTCATTAATTGGTGAGAATGTTCTTCGATGAATAATTATCCAATATTAAGGTTGGACACATCAATTTTTGGATTACACCCTCTTTGGTAAAATTGATTGAGCATATCAATGCCCTCCTTTGATCTATGCCAATTGTGGCCTTTGCATGTTCCCATGTATCAGTTTATTTAAATATTCATTGTTTTCCTAACTTCATATATCCTTGTTCATGATAATTAAAAAACAATTCTTGGAAACAATCGATATATTTTTTCTTTTGTATATTTACTCCTCAATTGCTTCTCAATGTTCATCTATTAGACCAACACGATATTAGTTCAACTTTTTTGGGTGATAAAGATCTTGATCAGACCCCCAGAATCATGAAGAAATCAAGTACAAGGGATGGATCAATGAATTGGGGATATATGTGGGTTTTCTGAAGGTTATGGGAGATCAGTTCAATGATCAGTGGCTAAATAATCTTTTGTATAATGACCTATTGTCTGTGGTGCATCTGTAAAAACCCCACGTGTCGACATAATTGGAATTTCATCCCCCAGATGGATAGAAACGATGATCGAAGACTAGATCTACCAATTTTGGTTGATGATTTATCTAGATTCAAAGGTATTACGAAGGATTTTGTGTGCAGAGAATATATATTATTTTTTAGAAAAATACTGACTAAACACCATTTAGTTCGAAGAACACACTTCCTTTTAGACCCTATGTGCTGACGACTAAGGTTTGAGAAATTTATAAGTATGGAATGTTGTGTAGGATATCCTTATTCCTTGTTTCACATCCCTGGGTGAAAAAACTATGTGGTGGTGAAAATAGTAAATACCTTGTGTGGGAGTACAGGACCAGGAACACAATATTATAGTAAAGTATATGGACATGACTAGACTACATGAACACATCTTGGTTACATCGACACGACCAAGAACATGGGTGAGACCTCAAGTGGTAGGGGAATGTCATGTATAACCACAAAATACCATTTATCCCCATATGGTAAGTGAGTCATGTACCTCTAGGGACATGGCCAGGTGATGGAGCAGGGCCACACACTATATGGGTCCTCTAATACACTGTGAATCCCTTTTATTTCTTAGGAAAAATTTAATATCTCATATCTCCTTAAATTGGATTTGGATTTTGGCTTATGAGTAGCTTATATTGAATTTTTATTCATATAGAACATGATGGTGCCCTTGTTTGTGGATTTTTGGAGATTGTATGAGATGTGTCGAGAAGCAGAACTTGTTTAGGTGATGCTTAATGATGACAATGATCATGTAGGATCACTAGAGGTATTTTGAGTATAACAATAAAACTGAGCTAGACATGGGTCCTCTCTAACTACAGTGGAACCCCCCAGTTGGGCTAGGTATGGTTCCTCTGCAGGCTCCTAGAGTGGAACCCTCTAGCTATGGTAGGAATGGGTCTTCTACCATTAGAGTGGATCCTTATTGTTGGAATAGGGCATGTATCCTCTATCGACTCCTTTAGTGGAACCCTCCAACTGGGCTAGTCATGGGCCCTCTCCCATTAGGCCCTCCTATTAGAATAGGGAATGGTTCCTCTATATACTTCTATAGTGGAACCCTCCATCTAGGCTAGACATAGTTTCTCTAATAACTGAGTGGAACCCTCCTGTTGGGAAGAGAATGGGTCCTTTATCGACTATTAGAGTGGAAACCTTCTATTGGAATACGTTATGGGTCCTCTATTTATCCAATGAGTGGAACTCCCCATTGTACTAAGTCATGGGTCCTCTACCTAGATATTGTGTCCCCTTGACTAGGAGTCATAGTGATGAGGCATGACTTGGATTAGACAGTTTAGGGTAGGTAGACGTGTGAGATGCTGGGAATCATTGTTGGAATTTTGGAACTATTGGAGACTCTTTTTCTAAGATGATATGTGAGATGGAATCCAATTTCTCTCTCTCTTCAGATTCTTTTACTGAGTATATTTATATATATTCATATCCATACCTTTAGGTTTAGTTACTATCCTTCCATGGGTTTTGGAGATGCGTAGCTTATGTCATTAAATTTCTGTGTTTAGCTTCTCATTGTTGGATATGTTTACTCACCTACTATAGGTGTAAAACACTCGATGTGTAGTCTATCTACAAACCATGTTGATCCCCATTTTGTTGGATGAGGTTACTATTATCTTTCTTTTGGTTGAGCTATAGTCTATTTACTACCTAATATATTTCTATTCTTTTTGTATCTCTTACATATCCACATTTAGATTTTTGGGAGTTCTATTAGTTAAGAATATACTCACCCCTTTATGTGTCATGTCTTATATAGATGATAAAAAAGTTAGGGGTGACTTCATAAAAACTTATAGATATTCGGTTTTGTGGAGTAAATATGGTGGTTGTAGCTTGGAGATTAGAAGATGGGCCTTATAAATAGTTTACTTTCCTATTTTTGTCATGATGGGACACATTTTTGGATGGGTGTGCATTTTCCCCCTTTTTCAGTTTTCATGGTCATACTCTTTTACACCCTAGAGGTTCTACATTATTTGGTCACATTTTATACGTTCTATTTTGTATCATTATTCCTCTGTACTTATTCATTGATATGGTCATGTGTGTACATATAGGAATATTAGGAAAAGGCCTCACATTTAGGTTATTCCTTTTAGTGCATGTCACCATTTCATAGCCTATGGAGGAGGACTTGGGGTAGTTGGGGCTCGAGCCACAGTTAGGGATGGGTCATGACATTTCCCATGTATATTAGTTTGCTAATCCCATGAACAAGCTCATTACCAAGTATTAAAACATACTAGTCTCTTTATAATTTTTTGAAAAAATAAATCCATAGTAAAGAAAAACTTTATGCCTTTGATAGCACTTTGTAACATCCCCATATCAGGTACTCTCTCACATGAAAAAATCAGGTTGGTCACTAGACCTTAAGAGTGATTCCCCATACACTGGAGGCTTCTTAATTGTTGTGGGGGTGTAGAGAACATAGTGGAGAGACTATACCCCACGATACAAAGTTTCTATATAGAAAAAGTAAACAAATATCATAGTAATTAAAATAGTATAAACAATATAACATAGTCAATAAACCAATAATAAATGCTAGGTAAAAATTACAAAAATAATAAAATGATAATGTAATGATAGGATGGATTGTATCTAAATGTAAAACTAAAGGTAATATAGATAAAATACCATGATCAATCATCCAAAATCCATCACTTGAGTTATCATGTCATGATAAATCATATTTTTAACTAATTATCTGGTTTATTATTATTCATGGGTTGGCTCACCCTACAGGTATCAATAAGCAGAGTCACAACACATTTAAATTCAAATGGATCATGGGGTAGTATAAACACATTATTATCATCCCCAATTATTCCGTTAATTAATGAGCATGTGGATTCAGTGCAATTTTATAATATTTTACATACTTAAACAATTTGAAATAAAAAAAGTGGTTTTTTATATACCACCGACCTTAATATGTGACCAAAGAAGTGCAATCTTCATGTAATATCAAACAAAATTAAGGATATTCTAATCACAATGAAATTAAAGATAAAAGAACACCAAGATCACAACCCAAAACAACCACAGTCAAGGGATTCCATAAAAACTACAAAGAATAAGTAGAAGTGAGGGTACAAAAGCAATGGACTGTCTAGAGAATCAAAACTCATTCGAGACATTCATAATGGCATAAATCCTTCCAAAATTAGTTGGATTCATCCAAGGTTTTAAGAGAAAAGGATAAACAAAAAATTAAACAAAATAATATTAGTTGTGTCATTTAAAACTTCTGATCCTATGAGATTCATGATGTGAAACCATTTCACAATGTAAATTTCTAAATTTACAAGATATGGTAAAAATGTGTCCCCTTAGATTAAAATAACCTAATTGAATATTTCCCAAATGAAATAGTTTCAAAACATGTATAATTTGTACATCCTTGACTAGTTCATGGATTTTTATCAATAACAGTTTCAAATATTCTAAACAATTCATGACATGAAACTATGCACTAAAACACTTTCACCCCAACATTAGTAGAAAAACCCAAAAAACCTTTGAGTCCTTTGACACATTTTTACTTAGACACAATTAATTCAAAAAAACATATATCCCCATAATTTAGGTAATTTTCCTTGAAACTTAGCTCTATCCCTAAAATGGGAAATGACCACCAAGGATTAAAGACTAAAGAAAACCAAATTAAAAGAGGATCACCCAAAACACAAGAAATAAATACAGGGATAAAGATAGGATCTTACAAATCATAGCCCATTTAGCCCCTCTACCGACATTATACCACCTTGAACTAACTATTTTTATAAAATCCGAAGAAATATTGTGGACCTTAACTATTTGTATTCTAGAACATCACCACATTGATGACATAAGCGTCCTCTTCTTCCTTGATCAAGTTCAGTGTCACCTTAATGCTTCTAGGATCTTCTATTGTTTTATTACCATGTTCCCATATTCTTTGATAACTCCCATGAGAGAGACATTAGAGTCCATATTATTTAGTATTAAAATTATCAATGTCTCCCAGATACTCATTTCCTTCCTACTTTGTTCATATCCCTCAACTCATTTGATGATAACTATGTAGAAGATCCAGATCTTTTTATATGATTTGAGAAAACCATAACAAAATAATTTTATTTTTAGTTTTTCCCTATTTATATTCAATTTTTAGATTTTAATTCCCATTATCCTAATTTATAAAAGATAAATATACAATGTAAATTTTACCCATAAAAATTATACCATGTAAAACCATCTTAAAATATTTCTATGCTTGAAAATGAAAAGTTTCTTCTTACACTAGGAACAATATCCTATGAATTAGTTCCTATATATTCCAAAAAATAAAATATATTATATATCCTTACCTACCAAAAAATAAAATAATATATATCAACCTTCAATGTATAAATTATCATATGTGAACTCATCAAATCATCCATATTAAAATTTCATCCAAATCTCACAAAGTACGTAATGCTACATGTCAACCATAGCTTCTAAAAATATTTTATAAATTATATACTATAGAATTAATTATATTATTTATATTATAAATTTTAGAAAAAATGTTACAAATACCTTTAACACCCCATATGTCATTGTTTTTTCCTTAAAATATTACTCATTTCTTCTTTTATTCAGAAATATGTTACATATTTTCTTATTTTTTAGAAAAACATCACGCATCCACTTCACTAGCTCTGGAAATATTATGTATATTGTCCTTGGAAAATTTACCAACATTAATAATTTCAAATTACAATATATCACTCATAAAAGATTAGAATATGTTACATACCTACATCCCTTCTCATCTCTTAGCTTCTATGTTCTAGAAGTTCATCCTTTCATCAACCACTAGATAATAAGGACTCTATGAATGAAATTGTTAAACATCACAAGTCTATTGACTGCACCTTGTAACAACATTCCAATTCAATTATCCTTTTCATATAATGAGATAGACTCTTTAATGTGTAATTTCCTCTCTTCTTTTGATTAATGAATGAAATAAAATTATTCTCAATCATATTTAAATCATCGAATTTGCTTGGTGTTTGAATGTTTATCTAGGATAATTTATGAAATTGGAAATCAGTAATGTCATAAAAACTAAATCCACTTGAAACTTGAATGGTAATGGGTCAGGTAAATCACAATTTCAAAATTCGTGAGCTAATGAGGAAAATTATAAATCAATCCATTATCTTTTGAACATTTACCCTCATATGGATATAGGGAGGAAAAAAAGGCGGCACCTATACCATCACTCTAAGATAGAGAAAGTTCATGAGAAATTCAATTTTTGAATTGGATTTCCTTTCAATCACACACATTTAGATGGATATAGGTAGGTCAAATATGGTGGAATATGGACTGTAATGACCAGAACATTTATAAATAAAATTCCACTTGTGATTTAATTAAATATCATATTATGTAATATGGTTATAGAAAACACATGAACTTAATTGGTTATATTATATCCTATCAGTTTTAAATGACCATTAAGAATCACAACAATTGTTAATATATCCATTGAGCAGTGATCATATGATTAGTATAAATATAGGGTTTTAACAAATCCATTTGATACAGATAGAGGAAGTGATGGTCTAAATGAGTATGATCGTACCCTATAAATACTTTTTATTGGTGACTCCAAGGGAGATAGAACCATTGGGATTTAACCTTTACTAATACCAAGATGTGATCTAGTATTTTTGGCACGATTGAAACCACTAATAGGAAAAGTTCAAGCTCATCAGGATCGTGGCCTAAACCATGTAAGCAGAACCACCCCTGAAAATATCACCATCACACACATTACCCTTAGGGAATTTAACAGTGTATTAAAGGGATAAGTATGAAGACCATAATAATATTATTGTGTATATTGTATTTTTAATAGAATAATGGTTATATTTACTGCTTATTGTTACTTTATAAATGATTTTTATTTTGATACAATAAAACATAAATTGTATTTTTTGGTAATATTAAAATTAAATTAAGGAATTTATTTTGATTAATTATTGGATTTTTTAAATAAATAATATTTTAATAAAATATTATTAATAAATAATATTTATCAAGTATTAATGGTCATATAAGTTTTATGAAGTCAAATGTAATTTTAGTGAGGGTTTGAAAACTGTTATTATAAAAAATCCGAACATTTCCTAATAAATGTCCATTATTATTTTAAAAGTGTACATTAAGAAATTTATAAAATTAATTTGATAAAATATATATTATTTATTTAATTTGAGTGTTGAAATTATCCATGAGTGATTTTCTCATTATTGTTTTGGGTATTTGAAATTTCAGTTAAAAATTAAATACTATAAAAATACATGGTGCATATTACCACATCATAAGGAACCATATGTGATGTAATAAATACTATAAAAGGTATCCATGACTAAACCTATTTTTACCATTAAATATAATATAATTTTATGTTTTATTTATTTAATAAATCATGTATGAATCCTCCAAAACCTATAATATATTATGAGGTTTTAAAATCATTTCTTGAACTAAATAAATAACTCAGACATCAAAAAGGGTAATATTTTAATAATTTAGGACCTTATAATTATGAAATAATTAATACCACCTCCCATTGGAAGATATAATTGGAAAAAAATTGGAAGGTTTTTTGTTTGGATTATTTTATCATAGATTAAAAAATCTATGATTTGGAAAGAAAAATTAACTCCCCTCCCATTTCCTATATATACCCACCCATGCACCCATTATTCTCCCCAAAAAAACTTGGAGGACATCCATAATTTTTCCTTCCTTCTATAGTGTCTTCCCAAGGTTCCCTCATGTCTCAATTGGAGTCACAATCTTAAGGTAAGGGATCTTTTCCTTCCCCTCTTCACTCAAGTATATTCATTATCTTATGACTCTAATTACTAATACTAGGATATGTTATTTTTTACCCCGCTTAATTCCATTTTGATATATAAATGATTAGAGTCCCCTTTATCTCTCAATAATCCCTCCCATGTACTTTTATTTTCCCCTATTATATAATCTAAGTTTCACTCCCATTTTCTATGATAAACAAATGTATAGCGAATAGCCATACCAATTTCCTTTAAATGGTGGCCACCATTATTCAAATATAATTCATTTATTTTTTATTTACATGTATGAATTACACAATACTTCATCATGGAATATGTTTTGATGAAAAATTATTCAATGTTGTATGATCTATGTGGCACACTTATACATGTGAATTAAATGAAGCTGACAGGAGTGCCCAGAATTATATAGTGATCAAATGAATTGGGTAATGTTTTGGTATTATGAAACATCATCCAAGGCTTTAGGGAGTGAAACTAATCCATAAAAGGACTTTTTTAACCATGATTTCATGGAAGGTTATCCTTCTCCTATGTTTATTATTCAATGTTTTGAGTTGTTCCAACATTTCTGTGTTTCCATTATGTTTCCATGTTATATCATGCCTAATTGTTAGTGTTTATGGTCCTCACCACTTTTATTCCCCATTTATATGCCTATTATCAAACAAGTAATTCATTATTCATGTTACAACATGTTTATTCTCGTGTAGATCGTTATAGACCACCCCTTTCTTATTTATGTCTTCAGGTTATCCCATGTATTTTTAAGTACAATAGAATAATATAAGAATGTTAAGAAAGATTTAAATAAATATAATTTATTACAAGTTTTAAGTTGTTATGTAATGCCCCAAATTTTCATATACACCATACATATTGATCTTTAATGATTTATTATGTGTAATATTTTATAATAAATTATGAATTATTGTGTAATAAAGAGAAAGGTTGTCATAGTTGGTATCAAAATAATGTTTAGTAATTTTTGGGATTAGGATTAGAAAAAAAGTAGAGAAATTACGAGATATATGAATAAAAATAAAAATAAATAATTAAATTTTGTTAAATTATAGAGTAACTGCTTTAAAAGAAAATAAATCCCTATCTGTATACTAAAAGTGGATTTTGATTTGGAATATATGTACATAGTTGTAAAACATGGAAAAAATACATTGTGTTAAACTCGACCTAGAACTGGTCCATGGATATAAAAATTGTTTTGAATTTGGTTAGACACTCTAGGGGGATATTCTTTGGTAATCTCACATGATCATTACAAACCATTATTAAGGGAAACAATTTCCCATAAGTTACTATATTAGAGAATAGATCCTTGATAACATAAATTTAATCCTAGATATTCATAAGTTATGGAATAAATTTAATTTATTAGTTACCCCTTTAATTTCATTGCATTATTATTACTGTTTTTAATAGTTGAAAAATACTCATCCCTAATTCTCCCTATATTCTAGATAATGGACAGAAATAAGAGGAATTGAGTTAATAACCAATGTGAGGGGAAATGTGATGGAAACCCAAATGAGATGCCCAACCTTATTGGAGTAGTAATCATTAATGTTGTGATGATACTCTCTCATATGACTCATGTTATAAATGTAAAAATATATCAAAATGAATTACCAAACCCCCTAATAAATAACAAGATTCAATAAATACCTTTATGCAACAATGGACCCCAAATTTCAATGGATCATCTGATCCATTAATCACCGAACAATAGATCAAATCCATTGATAATATCATTCCATATTTCAAAATTTCAACCAAGAAAATAATGTACTATTTATTTATCATATGATGGTAGAAGCTGATCAATGGTAGACATTAATCTAGAAAATGAATTGTTATTAAGAGATCAAATAGATGGGGTGGAATGAGTTCTTCAAAAAAAAATTTGAAAAATATTTTCCTCTACCTCTCAGACATAAAAAGGGATGGTATTTAATTTCCCTCAAGAAAAAAGATGAATAATATATCTGGGTGTATGAGTAAAATATCACAATACTTGCATGATAAACCTCCATTTTTTTCATTACCCTCAAATGTAAAATTTAACGCTTCTTTGGTGGGATAAAACTTATGTTATGAAAAGCCCTAGTGATCCAAGACTTTGATAGTTATGAGGAAATTATCCAATGTTCCCTCAAATTAGAAATGGATATTGGAGAAACTCAATGGTATCATGGGGATAGAAAGTAGAAATCATAGTTATGTTCTGGTGGTGTGATGGAGAAATATAATGATGATAAAAAATTTTGACATCACACTTGTCAAAAGTGTGGAAATAAGCTCCCTGAATGACAATGTGTTAGCCTATGATTGAAAGAAATTGAAGGTTCATGAATAGAACTACCTAACACATGATTTAGAGTTGTATGTAATGATATAATCATTTAATTTCAAGAGGCATTAACTCTTTGGGGAGTAGTATGAAATATATAAATATCAAAAGATCCTTGAGTATATATTCACCCATAATGATTTGAATATGTGCCAGCGATGATGGTTAGAGCTGATCAAGGACTATGACTACTCAATCCACTACCATCCTGGAAATGTGAATAATGTTGTAGATGATCTAAGTAGAAATGATCCATCAATATTATCCTTGATAAGAATTGATAAGTATCCAATCTTCATAGACTTGGAAAGATGGACATGGGAATAATAAAGGAAGGAACATTATTAACCCTTTCACAAATGATTACTTAACCTTCCCTTCTAGAAATGATAAAGGATACTCAAAGCGATGATGTGGGAATTTAGAAGAAAGAGGATTCTATAAGTAAATGGAAATCCTTGGAGTTCAATTTTAATTAATAATGAGTTGTAATACTTGGTTAAAGGAAATATGTACCATAAAATCCTGATTTAAAGAAGGATTTATTTGATGATTCACATAGCTTGACCTTCTCTATTCATCCATGGAGCACAAAGATGTATCAAGATCTATGAGAGCACTATTGGTGGGATAATATGGGGAATGAGATCATAGAATATATATCAAGATTTATTGAATGAGAGAAAGTGAAGGGGGAAAGAAAACAAATCCAAGGGGATGAAGCAACCATTACCCATAACTAGATGGAAATGGGAAAACATCACCATATACTTTGTTAATGGTATGAAGAAGACATCAAGAAGAAATAATGATATATGGGTTGTGGTGTATCTTCTTAAAAATAATTCTCACTTTATTGAAATTCTATTGGACTTCTCACTTGATCAACTTACAAGGACATACATTAGAGAAGTGATGATGCTTCATGGAAAACCACTATTTATTATATATATAACCAAGACCCAAGTTTTACCCTTATGTTTTTGATTAATTGCCTACATTATCTACATAATTAGTTGAACATCAGCATGGATTATCACCATCAAACTTATGTCCAATCAGAGTGGAATATCTAGACACTTGAGAACTTGTGGAGTGCATAACCAATTGACTTTAAAGGATGATGGGATCAACATCTTCCTCTCTTCGAGTTCTTATACAATAATAGTTTCCACTCAAGCATCTAACTAGCTCCCAATGAAGCCCTTTTTTGGAAGAGGTGTACAACACATTCATGCTAGAATGATGTTAGGGAACACATGATACTGGGTCCAAAAATGGTATAGGAAATAGTGGAAAATGTCAATACGATTTAGTGGAACATCAAGGGTGCTCAGATTAGAAAAAAGATATATGATAACAATCATTTCCAATACTTAGAGTTTTAGGTCGGAGATATGGTGTTACTCCATATATCTCCGTGGAATAAAGTCATAGGATTTGGGAATAAGGGAAATCTTAGTCAATGATAAATTTGTCCCTTTAAAATCCTTGATCTCATTAGAGTCATGACCTATCGACTACAACTCCCACATACCCTATCTTAAGGGAATTATGTATTCTAGGTATCCCTCAAGAGGAAGTAAGTACCATACCCCTCACATGTACTCAATCTAGAGGTGGTACCTTTGGATAATGATCTCTCATATGAGGAAAAACTGGTGAAAATCTTAGATCATGGAGAAAAAGTTATACGAAATAAGACAATTGTTTTGGTCAAAGTGTTGTGTAGAAACCAAAAGTATAAAAAAGTGACATGTGAACCAGAGTATGTGATGAAACAGAGTTACCCTCATTTATTTTAGTGTGTAAAATCACAATTTTGATGGTGAAATATTTTAAGGGTGGAATATGGGCTGGACCCTAACTTTTATAAATAAGATTCCCCTTATTCTTAAATTAAATGTCCCATTATGTATTATTGTTATAGAAAGCACGTGATAATAATTGGTTTTATTATATCCTATCAAATTTAAAATACATTTAAGCATCTTAACCATTGTTAAAATGACATTAAAAAAGGATCATATGATTTTTATAAATATAGGGTTTTATAAAATCCAATTGTCAAAGATAGAGGAAGTGATGGCCTTAACCAGAAGTATCATACCCTATAAATCCAACTAATCAGAGCATCAGATGGAAATATAACAGATTGGATTTACCCTTGACCAAGTCCAAATAAGATCTAACAAGTTAAGCAAGATAGAAACCATTTATGGGAGTGGTGCAAGGTAATCGAGATCGCAACCCAGAACATGTACACAAAACTACCCCATAAAAATCTCACTCCCACACACCATAACCTTAAAGAATGTTATGGTTTATTAAAGGTATATGTATAAATACCATAATAATATTATTATGTACATATTATTTTTTATAAAATAATTTTCAATTTTTACTTCATATTGTTGCATTATAAATGATTGTTATTTTGATATAATAAAACACAAATTGTATTTCTGGGTAACATTAACATTCAGTAACAGAAATTATTTTGATGAATTAATTGATTTTTGAAAGAAATAATATTTTTTAAAAATATTATTATTAAATAATTTTTATCTAATATAAATTCTCATATAATTTTTATGAAGACACTTGAAAATTATTATTGTAAAAACCCCACCATTTCTCAATAAATGTTGATTATTCTTTTAATCATGGAAATTAAAATTTTTAGAAAAATATTTGGATAAAATAAATATTATTTTTATAATTTTAATTTTTAAATTACCTAATGGTGATGTTTTCCTAAATTTCTAAGACAATGGAATTTTCAGGTAAAATATAAATTCGGTATAAATATACAGTGTGTAATATGACATCATAATGAACCAAAAGTGATATAATAAGTACACAAAAGGTATCCAAGACCAAATATATGTTTCCACTTTAAAATATATTTATTATAATTATATTTTATTAATTTTATAAATCCTTTCTGTATCCTCCAAAACCTATAATATGTTTTAAGGTTTTAAAATCATTTCTCTAAATAAATAACTCACATCCACTTCAGCAATGGTAATATTTTGATAAGTTCATCCCTTGTGATTTTAAAATAATTAAAACCACCTATATTTTGTACAACACTAGGGAAAAAATATGGGAAGTTTTGTGGTTTTGATTATTTCATTGCCTTGATTCCAAAACCTATGTTTGGAAAATAATAAAGAACTCCCCCCTTTTTTCCAATTTAAAAACACCCAATATCCCATTCCTCTTCACTCAAAAACCATGGATCATGTCCATAATATTACATAAAATTTCTATAGTCCTACCAAGGTCCTATAAAGATCTCAAGAATCTCCTCCCAATCATTTGGAGTCACACTCCCAAGGTAAGGGATCATTTTCATTTTTTCTCTATTCAAGTATCTTTATTGTCTTATTCCCTTTTAATATAATTATTAGTAATGGGATATGATTTTAAATATACCCCATACGAACATTATTATATATAAATTATGATACACCCATTTAAATATCATTAATCTCTCCCATGAACATATATACTCCGTCCATTATGTTGCCAAATCACTGTGATTTTCCATGCCAAACAAATGTGTAGTGAATAACCATATCAATTTCCTATCAAGGGTGTTAACCTTTATGAAATTATACTTACTTTATTGGGTAATAAAATATATGTATTCCACAATACATAATATTTGAATTATAATTATTGAAAAATGATTCCTTGATGTATGATCTATGTGGAAAACTTATGCATGTGAATGAAATTAAAGTGACAGATGTGCCTAGAATTATATATTTCTCCAATGAATTGGGTAATGTTTTAGTCTCATGAGATTCCATGTAAGTGATTAAGGAGAGAACCTAATACATCATGGGAATTTTATTACCATTATTTCATAGTGGGTTATCATTTACCTGTGTCTATAATTCCATGTTTTATATTGATGAAACATTTCCATGTTGATATTATGTTACCATGGTATATCATACCTAATTGTAAATTTTTATGATCCTCGCCCCTTTTATGCCCCATTGAAATACCAATAATATAACATGTAATAATTTCTTCATGTTATTCCATGTTTATTCCATTACTAATCTTTATAGCACTCCCCTTTGTTCTGTATGTC
Organism: Viscum album; assembly: GCA_963277665.1. Lineage (NCBI taxonomy): Eukaryota > Viridiplantae > Streptophyta > Magnoliopsida > Santalales > Viscaceae > Viscum > Viscum album. Next base: position 1,079,566,785 of record OY728134.1, on the reverse strand, counting down.
CCTAGTTTATCCCATTAAGTTTTAAGTATATAGGAATAATTTGAGCATATTAAGAAATTTTTCTGTAAAGACAATGTATTCACTATTTTGAGTTGTTATGTGATATACCTATTTTTCAAACACACTAGACTTCTCAATCTTCTTTGTTTTATTATCTGTAATCTTATGTAATAAACCATGAATTAATGTGTAATAAAGACCAGGGTTCTCATATGGATTATCCCCATATTTTAAGGTTAGATCATTTGGATAAGGGGTATATCATTCTTTTGGATATTCACTCTTGGATATTTATAATTGATCCTGATACAAATACATATATACCAACACTATAAGTTAAGGTTGTTTCATTTAGAGAAGGGGAATGGTTGAATGAATTAGTATGATGAAAATCACAAAGGTGGATTTTAGAATGAGGATTTAAATATTCAAAATCAGTGAAGCTCTTCATAATTTTAACTACATTAATTTCACAAAGATAATCTAAAATAATATATGAGGAATATAGGGGTACTAATTTTTTTTCCTAATTCTAGGGACCAGTGGTGATGACTTGACTTCTATTGGGGTCATATGGTGGTCAACATATATTTTGTGTCTTTTTATTGTCTACCTAAATTTTTTCTAAGATATGTAAGGTGAATGAATTTGTAGGAATAAACTATTATTTTTATTATGATACCCTTTATGGGTTTACATCTTAATAGGTTTTGAATCTTTTACTATTTAAAATGGTCATAATTTTTCTTTGGCCATGTGAGGAGTATTCCTAGAGAGTGGATGATCAAATTTTTTTTCCTAGAAACCCTTTATAGGTTTTCAGCCTAGTGAGTTATATATCACTTTATATAGAACTTTTATAGTCATGAAAATTTCATAAATGAAGATGATGGATAAGTTCAGAAAAATTTGACCAAAATATGAGGTTGTCTACTTAGTAGAAAAGGTTAGATAAATCTGATGTGAATGAGTTCATATTTCCATAAACATAGATATCCCAGAGGATGGGTGAATGCAGTTTTGGGTAATGATACTTAGAATTTTTTTCCATGTAGTTTAGGGCCACATGATGAGGACCATAAAGGGTAAAAGAATAAAATTTCATAATCATTATTTTAATATGGGTACAATGCATAAATGCATAATGTTGAGGGTTTTTGATTCAACCGGAATATTTGGGTTATGGAATGTGTAAATTACAACTTAAGAAATTTTAATGGGGAATAATGGGATTGGACAAGTGTGTGGAGGGTTATTGTTGACTAAATATGAATGACGGGTTCCACTACAATGTCATCATGGTTATATGGGGTTATTGGATCTTCTCCTTAGGAGGATAATATGCCTCTTATTGGAAGTGATGAATATAGTGAAAAAAGTATCAACATTAAGAATAGGTGTCCCTTGCAGATGAATGTACTCCTTACTGATAAACAAGAAATGTTTTTGATGATTCAAATGATTAACTAATTATATAGTTTTTTGGATAAATGGTCATTCAAGAAGGGTTTGAGAACCATAAAGGTTATTCATCCATATATTGGACACATTCTCTAGGTTAATAGATATAACATGAAATTTCTTATGTTACTATAAAAGTGATAATGAAATGGGTCTTCTCTAAATTTTTTCTAGAGTAGCGGGTCCATTGAGAGTAGATTGAGTTTTAATAGGGCCTTATGGAAGGTCCCTCATTCTGTTAAGATGTTCTAAATATGATGACATAAATATCATTATCAAGAATGGGTGTCACTTGAAGATGAATACACTCATTATCAATATCAATGGAAGGTTTTTGATGATTCAAAACACTTAAGGTACAAAATTTGGTCTCTAATAATGGGATATTAAATACTTGATATGGAAATTAATGTCGTGAAGTAAACATGGTTGGGCTATTAGGGACCACTTAAAAGGAGTGAAAATTGATGAATATTTCTGGATAGATCTAAAATATATGGTTCATATGTCAATACATATCAAAAAAATAATTGGAGTCAAACTATAAATAGTTATTGTGTGGTCTCTTCATATATCCAACTCATATGCATGGGACGATTGTGTGGATTAATTTTAGTTCCAATAAGTTATTAGAAACCCAGTGTGAATGAGTAGGAGCTTGATCACACTGATTAAATCTCATAGGATTTGTACATGACACTAAAATAGGAATTTTATGTGTAACTTAATATCCTATATTAATTTGAATGAATCAAAAAAATATTTATTAATTAATTATTTCTATATATATAAAACGTATATTAAGGAAAGTGGTTTTTTTATTATAGTATGGGACTTGAACCAGAAGAATCTCTATGTCATATACCCTTGGATAGTAGATCTGAGTTTTCCATTGGAATGAGGGAATTTTACCATATCATTTGATTATTGATAGGAAAAATATTCTAGGTACCCTTAAAAGAGTCCAGATCTTATGTGTGGTAGTTGGGTTATAATGGAAGGAACACTCTATGTAGTTTGAGGTCATACTGAGTGAACCATATGTCATTTATCTCAATATCACGCAATAAGGACTCGCATTTCATGTAGTTTAGAGTAATACAATGTGGAAGTTTATGTAGATGGTTTGGAGATAATCTGGATCATGTGAAAAATGAAATAACATGTTATTAGTGCTAAAAACATGGAGCAAAACCCATTTTAAATGACCGAGGACTTGGATTTTAGAGCAAATAACGGTTTTGATTGGGATGAGGATTGTGGATATGCCCAATATTCTAGACATCAATTCATGACCTATGATAAAAAGAATCAATAAACAATTAGTTTTTGTCTAAAAAATCTCTCTCTATATATATGGTTCATGTATAGGATATAAAGGGATAAATGAATGGTTTCTCTAATGGGAGATAAGGAAAAAAACTAGCATTAATTAGGTAAGAGCCCATTATAAGAGTACAATCGAGTATGAATATATAAGTTGTGACTAGGTCTAGGATATAAGAGTTAGGTGTTACTATGTACCTTCATGAAACATGAATCAATCCACGTGTAGGTCTAATAAGGAGGAAACTTTAGTCCAAGGATTAGTGAACCATTAGTGGTAAGACCGATTTTATCTCCATCTATTATAATCAGGGATTAATCTCCATTGGAGTAGTAATTTTGTATGGTATAAGGTCATTGAAATTGTGTATCTATTTTTGTGGGTTTCCTCTCATGTATCTTGGGAGTTTATAGGGGAATTAATTATTCTCCTTTCATGAATGGGAGAAGGAGAACCATCCTATTGAATTCCCATGAAATGAAATCATGGTGAACCCCTACGGGTTTTAGTGTGTGTAACCTTTTCTAATCAAGTCACTCAAACTCATTCATCCAGACCTGAGACAAGTCATCTTTAGAATAAAAATTGTATATGGAAATATAAATCAAATGAAATCTAACCATTATGGGTAATAATGGATCTATCCTATATAAAAGAGAATATTGATTCTTTTATGTGTCATTGTGGGTCGTAGTGTGATAATACCACAATGCATATAAAATATAGTTAGAGGAATATCTCTTGTATCTATCTACTATATTATAGAGGATATTAAATCGAGTTTTTTGGATCCCTATAACTATGTATTTACCACTATATGATATCCGACTGAATGGTTTCACTTGATATTATAATTCTAATACAATCTATCCAATTCAAAAGTAAAGAAATCTGTGTGACTTTAAACAATTTTATTTAAGGGACACAAAATTTGGTGGTGATATTAGAAATCTCCCAATTAATGACAACATTTTTCCTAACTTATTTTATGGATATATCATTGACCCGATTGGAGAAAAAATCATTGGTAGTATAGATTTACTTAGATTTTTTTATTATATCTAGGATATATGACCCCATGAAGTATATTCCCCAAATGGAACAAAAATATAGTATTTGGGAATATGTATAAATTACGAGGGTTTATGGATGAAATTGGAATGTATTTGAAAAGATAATAAATTCATCATGAACTCAATTCAGTCTTGAATCATTGATGGCTAGATGTATTCATGTATTTTGATTTAATGGAAGAGATTTGACCCTGATTGGTGGGAGATGAAGTGACTAATTTTTTTCCCTATATTACTGTGAGGGTTTATTCTGGTTCATTTACCCTTGGGAGGACATTATTAAAATCTGAGATATAGAAATCATTCTGGGAATCCTTCTACATAACACCTGAACTATCCCATCTTGTATTGAAATGGTGGAATAATTATTATTTTTGTATAGACCATTATAGTTGAAATCCTACCAATTATGGTATCAATCATTTATTAATATAGACCATTTAGGGGTGATGGATGATAAGGAATAAGTTCATTAAGGTAAAATGTGTTAGCAGGGGTAACCCACCAAACCACTAGCTACATGGAATAAATATCATGTGAAATTTTGATTAAACCATTGGAAGTAAAATCATCATTCCATAATATGTTCGTATAAATATCAACTTAGAATAAAATTGAACCTTAAAATATTTTCTTACCCAAAACTATGTGTACCAAAACTTGTAAGTTTCCACACCCTAACTACCACACAATGCTGAACTTACACACACCTTAGTAGAAACACACAAACATTCAAAGAGACATAAAAATAATAAAAGTACATTAAATAATTAATGAACACAGGATACTAGAGTGCATCGAATTGTTTTTCCTACATTCATGGGATAAAAACTACACCATGATTGTATTACTAAAATTTCAAGGATTACATTAACTAAAAACTTCATCAGTAATATGTTATTACAAACAATTTAAACAATATGTAATTCTATAATTTTTTATGTACTTATTTTGTACGTTTTAAATGATCATGATACACTGTTCAGACATTAAATTAACACTTAAGGTCCACTATACACCTCCATTTATTCAAATTCCATACTATTTTTATGATCACAGAGCCTTCCACATTAATTTAGAGTGTTTATATGGGATATTTTTATTGTTATCTAGTAACCTCATCAACCTTAATTGATTTACCTAGTCATCATTAAATATAATTATTTCATTATGTTCACATATCTTTCTAGGCCATCTTTGATATCATTAATATAATGGAATACTGATGGTACTAAAATCACAAAAGAGATAGGATCCTGCTACTTTTACATCAAGTCCAGACTCCTAAAACTAATTTTATATCTAGTAAATGGAAATCCATGGCCTGAAATACTTGTGCTCCAAAACTATGATTCACATCCCAACAATCATCCACTAAAGACTTTTTGTAAGGATATACCTAAAGAAACTCTTCAAAAAACATCCTTCATTCCTTTTTACTATTGTAGTGTACCTCTACCTAATTTCATTCACCAAATCCATAATAAGGTAAGATGTTGTGTCAACATTTATTGAACTAATGTTTTAGTGAACATGCCTATAGAATTTCAGATACCAACTATCATTTGGATATCAAATGATTTATAATTAATTATGTTTATAATGAAGTTGTACTTCAGGTTGATTTATCTTTTTCCTTAATAAAATATAATATTTTTATTCAAGTGAATTACACTTTTACTATCATAAAAATGAATCATCCTTCCTAACATCTCTCAAATTCAACCAATAATTTCTCCAACCAAACCATTTCTTTCCAAGAATTCAGTGTCACTATATACTTGTATTCCATTATTTTTAATGTAATACTCTTTTGAAGTTGGGACATCCAAAAAATTTATTTCCGTCTATGTGTAAATAATAACCTCATTGTGCTCTTCAAACTGGATATGTCTCTAAAAAGGTCAGAATCAATAAACACCGGTAATAGATCTTCCTCAAAAAACAAAAAACATCATTTATCTTTATTTTAAAATATTGAAGGATCCATATAATGTATTCCCAATGATCCTTACCTGAGTTTTTCATGAATCATCTTAAAACTCCAACTGAAAAATAAATATACAACTAAGTATGAATAATTATGTATATTCAACTTCAGAACGAAAAATCATAAGGAAATGTTCTATGTATTAATGCTCTTTTCCCTTTTATTGATCTTTTGAATATTTGAAGTGTCTAGAAAGAGTGGTTATGACTAGTTTCTATCAAAACATACCTAATATTTCAATGATTTTACAGATATAATCCTTCTAAAATAGAACCAATGTTTTGAATTTCATATCTTTCTTGATCATCATTTTCAACGTCTTGTTGGAATACCCAATACATTTTATTAAGAGAATTCTAGAAAATTTGTTCATCAATTTCTGAATCTTTTGATAATTAGTTCCAACAAGAAACATATTATGAACACAAAACCAAATATGATGAAAGTTACATCAACTCATTACATTATTAACAATAATGAAAAAAGGTATGTCTATAAAATCCTTTTTTTTAAGATAAAGAAATTTAATTTCTAATTCCACTTTATAGGTTCTTTCTTCAATATAGATAGTCATTTATTCAATCTACACACTAAATTCTAGTTTACAACAATCAACAAACCTATTTTCTATTTCATGTAAACTTTTTCCCCTATCTCACAATGATTAAATTTCATATGAACATCCATTTTATTCATATATCAATCTTTCAATTAAATAATATTTATCCTTCTTTGTAAGGTAGAATGTTTAACTACCGATGTGATTTTTTTTGAGAAATCAACCCCTTCCTTATATTTAAACTCTCTCATTACCAGTTATGATTTTTACATTTTATTTTCATCAACCTTTTTCGTAATCTGATAAATAAACTTATTAACAATTCACCTTTACCATTTCTAATGTTTATCACTCTACAAACTTCTATTCAACTTTTATAAACACGTACCCCCAATCATGTTCAAGTCCCACATCATTTAATTGTTATGTCTTAAAGATTATTATAGGATTTTTGGATCTCATGCATTTAGAAAAAGTACTGGAAAAATTTTAAGCCCAAAACTATGAATTTTTTCCTAATTCTAATAGAAATCCTCAACTAAATGGTTGTTTTTCACAACTCATATTATCCCTCCTTACGGGTACATGGTTTTTTAGGACCTCAACATTTAAACCCCATACTTATGGTGCTACAACATGAGATTCACCAACCCTTAAGAAATATGGATGATCCACTAATTTTCTTACACATGGACTTATGCTTCCTTTAGTACTAAAATATATGTTTTTTTAAAATGTTTCAAAGTTCTGGTAACCTTACAGAGATAAACCTATACATGTATAGCTGGTCTTTATTTAGCTTCTTTCCCTATAAAATTTTGATCTTTCCATGAAACCTTTTTAATTAAAGAATACATCCACACTCCTGGTGATTTTTTACTTCCATCATCCTATAAAAGATATAAAAATTTTAATCTCTATAAATGGGGAAAAACACATTTTGGATTTTGATTATTATTTATCTCAATCCTTAGCATTTACCTATACATATTCTTAAATAAAAAGTTCATTCTAATTTTGGTATTCATATTGATTTTAAAAAAACTATTTCTTTGGAAGTTTCTTCCCAACTGCCGATGTTGTACATATATACATGAGTTATATCGCTATATTGAGATCAACTGTAGAAAATGAAATATGAATTATCATGTAAAAACTCAGACTTATAGATTTATACATTAGAGCTCTATTTATTCTTTTAGACACTAAATTATATTTTTATGCTTCAAGTATCATCTTCTCATTCCTTATTACCTTATTTGGGAAAAGTTCTGCATGTGGGGTCTGGTGTACTCGTTTTTTTTCTATACAAATTTACATCTATTTTTGGTTGAAATAAATTTATTACTAAACATCACATTGATTAAAAACCCAAAATACATCAGACATATTTTTCAAAAATTAAATCCCTAATTTTATTTTAAATCATCAATTAATATAAGAAAGTATAGGGGACCAACATAGGACTGAGTAGGGGATGTTCCCTAGGAATCTGATTATACATGATAAAATTTCTATTTCCTAGGATTATGATTATTTAAATCCCTAAACCCACACTATCAAATTTAGTATATAAAAATAAAATGTATTTTTTCATTATAAAATTCATAAGAAAAATACACAAAGTATCTCACACTTCAGGACATTTTTCAGTCTAGGTATTGGAGAATAAGAGAAAAAGATTAAATATGTGAAAAAACAAAACAAATTAATTGGAATTATTCATGTGCACTAACTCTATAAGATAATTAAATGCCTTCATAAATTTATAATTAACCTATGTAAATTATTTAAAAACATAGTGTGAGAATAATTGGTCAGTAAGGAGGGGGGTCCTAAAGGACCAATGATTTTTTTCGAAAATTCATTATGAAAATATCTTTAGAATATACCACTAAAAATACAATAATACTTTGAAAATACATAAAACTTGTAAATTATTTGAAAATAATCAAGTGGTTTTAAAAAAATAAACATTGTTAAATATTTTTAAAAAAACCATGAGTCCAATTGAAACCTTGAAAGCTATCTGGGCTTACACACTTTCTTGGGGGACGATTTCACTCCCCACTCCCAATAATGTCTAAAATGTTCATGCACCTAATTTTATAAAAAAAAATTAAGATTTCTTTCAAATATATATATTTTTCACCAAAGTTTTTCTTTATAATCATAAAAATTAATTTAAATTCACATACACACTTATATTTATATAAAAATATATAAATATTAATATTCTTAGGAGATCACTTATTAAATTTGGTACATCAAAATCTACAAATATTTTGAATTTTCATAAATACATGGGCCGTTAATTGAAATACATGTAAATAATACTTCCTTCATAAACTCATAAGATTAATTTCATATAGCGATAACTTTTATCATTTAAAACTCAAACATGGATAAATATACTAAAATATTATTTGATTAATTAATTTTACACATAAATATAATGATATAAATGTATGAACACTTCACATAAAATAATATCTATAGTAAATTTATATTCTCATAAATTATTAAATATATCATTTTTATTTATGGAATATTCATAATAAAAACATTTATATAAAATACATATATTATATAAATAACATATTTAAGTACAATATTTAATCCTCAAATAAATTCAAAACATAATCACAATCAAGATCTTGATTTTAAATTAATCTAATTTCAGATATGAATTATTTATGCATCCAAATCAAGCATTAATAGTTATGTATGTATATATATACACCCATACCATAAGTATAAAAACTCATTTAATTTTGAGGATAATATCTTGGTCATAAAAAATATACGAACATGAAAATAAAACACAAGATCATAATTCTAAACTGTATAAATAAATTTCATAAATTTTATATATTTAAAAGGATGGTAATTCCCTTAAATAAACCCATACTCAATTAGAATAAATACATGGAGATAATATGCTCATATATATATATATATACACTTTAATAATATAGATTTGTAATTTTTTTCAAATAATTGAATATTTATACAAAAATCCTAAATCTAAATCCTTCGAATTTAACTTGAGGTTTCTGAAATTTTACATATATATATGAACATGATTGATTAAAAACATGAAATTTGAAATATATATATATATAATAATTTTTTATATAAGCAAAATAGAATTCCATTTCAAGAACCATAAATTAAAAATTGATTATTTAAAATAAAACTAAATAAAGTCTCTTACCATTAAAAATATATAAAAAATATCAGAATATCATTTTGAATATTAGACGGATAACTATTTACATGAAGAAAATATTTTAAACAATATTTTATAATTAATATTTATAATATAATAGTAAAAATAAAATGATTTACCAAAAAAATTATTTTAGGAGATAAAATCCCTTACTTTAGTTCACAAAAATGCTGACGATGTTCTTTTTTTGATTCAGGCACACTCTCTCATTCTCTCTCCAGACTGGTAATTGGTTTAGTAAATTACATTTTCACATTTTCATAAGGATTTTATAGCCATATACTATACTATTATACAATAATGTATATATATATACAACTAGATAAATTCTTCTACGAACTACCAGATATTTCTTATAGATTTCACAATATAGACATATTCAAGATTTCCAAGAAAGATGAGTGTAAAGATGTAGACAGTGAATAGAATATATAATTTATATATTCATAAATATTTCATAATCGATTCCACCAAAGAAAAAGTATTACAAAAAACTGATAGAAACAGAAATTTAAAATGACCACAATAGGGACATCTGAATTAATATTAGCGGACAAAAAATAGAAATCTATTTACCAATTTTTCAAAGTTAGATCTAAAACTCAAAATAAAAGTTGGATAGAGAAAATAAATTCTTATTGATGGAAATAAGACCATTGATAATGAAAAAAGTGTATAAGTAGATGAGAAAATCACTATCATGTATAACTTGATTCCATGAAATAGGATTCTTAGTAAGATTCAACACCTAGATAAAAAAATACACCTACCTCGGTGGAACCCCTTCAATTCTTAGAGTCCCTCGACGATAGCCCAACCCTAAACCACTCTTGAATCTCTTTATTCAGCAGCCCTCCTTCGTTTGGTCCCCCAAAATGAGTAGAAATATTTGGTCAATTCAGTGTTCAACACTCATCCAGCAGCCGATCTCCAATCTAGAAGGTGCTTGACTAAGATATCATTCCTTTGGTTCTAGAAACCAGTGCTTGAACCTTTCATTATATTTGGTTTCTTGAATCCCAAACAGTGCGTGACCCCTTTTCCAAGAAACAAATGTTGCATACCCCTTTACGAAACATGTTATATCTATTTTTAAATCATTCTCATCATTTTTAATATAATTTTTATAACAATTCAATTATAATATTTATATTTATTAATAAAGTTACATTTAAGAGTGTCACTTTAATTTCTTAATTTATTTTTTTACATTATTAATTGATAATTTATTATTCATTTGAAATTTTGTTTCATTAATTTAATTATTTATAATATTAAATTAAAATAAAATAAAATAATTCGTTATTTAAACATGGGATATTGCAGACGATCTATTTTGAAAGACACAATTTTTGATTTTCCAGAACACAACTTTTAATTGGGGAATTCTATAATATCCAAATATATGTAGGGGTTTTATAACCTACATATAGCTCTGTGGATAATGTCTAAGTCATCCTAATATGTGCATGGGCTCACATCCCCTTATCATGAATCCAAGGTGTAACCATGGGAATCCTCTATCCTTGTAACATATATCCATCCACCTGGGGGGTCGTATCCCCTACCAAGGACAATTTAATATTCCCTCATTACCTGACGTTGATATCCCACCACCAATGCCAAACCCCATAATCAAAGAAATCATATATCATCGTGGTCATAAATAGGGAACATTACTCAAGGAACACCCCCCACTAACCTTATATAATATACATTTACCATTCTATCATTCTTTTCTTGATTTATGAGTTTGTAACTCAATTCATAATATATGTTGAAACTTTTATCATTTATAACTTAAGGGTGAAGACTAGCATTGGAATCACATAGGTTCTAAGGTGTCACCCAGACTCACAGTCTAGATCCAATTTATTACCCCTCTCTATTGTCAATGTCCAATTAGGGTGACCACTGAGAGGCCTTAAACCATATCCCACACCGGCCACCAGACATGAGCTTCTACATACCATTCCAAAGTCCTTGGGCCAATCCCATTTCATAGGTAAACAATATCCCATTAAATTTCCACAATCATAAAATAATTTCTATGTTCTATTAAATCACAAATCACAACCTTTGGTTTTATGGTGACACACCTGGCTAACCATATCAAATCCATTATAGCTCCCCACCCTGGGAAAATAGTAAGGAAGTCCATCTCTTGGTCCACTATATTTTACTTGGTCTATTTAATTTAATCACAACCCTATCTAATCTTTATATCTTAAAAGACACCATGTTTTCTACATCAAGACCAAGACCACCGGAGGCCGAGGCATCACTAGCATTGAAGGGACCCACATGGCCTTTGACCCTTCATTTTACCCATTACATTTAATTAAGAAAATTAATTTAATTAAACATAACTATCCAATGATAAAAAGGCCACACACATATAAACCTATATACAAAACATGAATAAATTCCATATGGCATGTATAAGAGACTACATACCATAATTATTATGTTATATCCCCTTTTAAGCATAACCTGACAACATTACTTAAGATCCTCCACAGTCAACCATCCATTTTCATCTATCATGAGCCTCTAACTCAAGATTAAAGGACTATCAATTAACTATACTATTGAATAATTAATTATTCATTCCAAATAAAATGATTAAAAGTTTATTTAAAATTAAATCAATCTAGGCCAAATTTTTAAATGACTCATTGAGTGACACCATTACACCCAAATGATAATTGAATGCACCCGAAGGGTCCTCTACAAACCCATGACATCACCCCATGGAAAATCCATAGTAATTAGAAACTAGTTACATGGAGATATAATTCAATTTAAAAGAAAACGCTTCAAAAAAAATTATCATGGGGATGTAACCTCATCAAATAATCAAGAAACAACATGCAGATTACATTATGGGACCTCCTCCACATGATCTTGAAAAAATCCCCATCTTAACAGGATGATTACACCATGATTTAGAGGAATTGTCTCAAATAACCTAATGAGAGAAAACAAATAAATTAGAGACAAAGGAAGAAGGATAAAAAATATCAATAGAGAGAAAGACTCACCTTGAATCATTAAGAAATCATCACCAAAACATGGTATAAAAAAGAGGATCAAAGAGGGAGGATTAGGGGAGGGAATCGACAAAAATGACCCTCCCAAGACCTCTAGTTAATCTATGTCCCGATAGGGCAAGCTAATAAAATTACCACTATACCCCTGTTAGTAAAAAACCCAAAAACAACCCCATCATTTGGCTGGTCTGGGATCACTATCTATGAGGTGAGACTAAAAATCCTGTTTGGCTACTGCCAAACCCACCAGGGAGTCAATTGTGGGCCAACAGCTTGCCGATGGCTACTATTATAGCTCGACCATCTCTATATCTACACCGATGTTCTACTAAGATCCTGAGCTCCCTTCCAAGCCTCATTCCACTCCCCAAAACAACCTCAAAGAGAAGTTCAAATGATCATAATTTAATTCCAATGTATGTTTCGAAATCCAACCCCTCAATGGGCTAATGATCCAGTTTTCCTCTAACACTCTGACATGTGTATGGACACGAGTATTACACAAATAGGCATACATAAATCAACAAATAGATGCACATATATATAGGAAGACACACAAACAGACACACACACACACGCACACACACATACAAAGACATACACATACATACACACACATACACATACTTACACATACATACACACACATACACACACATACACATACATACACATACAAAAACAAACATACACAGACATACACATACATACACATACATACACATACATACACATACATACATATACATAAACATACATAAAACACAGACTTACACATACACATACATACACATAGATGCATAGACAAACACATATATACATAAACATGTTTTTAAAAACATTCACACACACACATACATACCTACACGCACACACATAGGAAAACATATACATATATATACACATACATACATATAGGTACATGCATACCTACATAAATATTCATGAAAGAATACCAACATACATCCATACATGCATACATACATACATACATACGTACATGCATACATACATACATACATACACATACATACACATACATACACATACATACATATACATAAACATACATAAAAAACAGACATACACATACACATACATACACATAGATGCATAGACATACACATATATACAAAAACATGTTTTTAAAAACATTCACACACATACATACATACCTACACGCACACACATAGGCAAACATATACATATATATACACATACATACATATAGGTACATGCATACCTACATAAATATTCATGAAGGAATACCAACATACATACATACATCCATACATGCATACATATATACATACATACATACATACATGCATGCATACATACATACATACTAACATACATACATACATACATACATAAATACATACATACATACATACATACATACATACATACATTCATTCATACATACATACATACATGCATACATACATACATACATACGTACTTACATACATACGTACATACATACCTACCTACATACATACATACATACGTACATACGTACAAATGTACCTACATACATTCATATCTGCATACTTACATACCTATATACATACATATATACAAACATGCATAGATACATACATACATACATACGTACATACGTACGTACGTACGTACCTACGTACCTACCTCCAAACATACATACCTACTTACCTACGTACATACATACATACATAGCTACATACCAACATACATTCTTACATACATATATACATACCTACATACAGACATACATACATACATACAGACAGACAGACATACATACATACATACATACATACATACATACATACATACATACATACATACATACATACATACATACATACATCCATACATACATACATACATACATACAGACATACATACATACATACATACATACATACATACATACATACATACATACACATACACATACATACCTACGTACGTACTTACATATATACGTACGTACTTACCTACATACGTACATACATACATACAGACATACATACCTACATACATACATACATACCTACATACATACATACATACATACATACATACATACATACATACATACATACATAAATACATACATACATACATAAATACATACATACATACATACATACATACATACATACGTACATACATACATTCATACATACATACATACATACATACATACATACATACATACATACATACATACATACATACATACATACATACATACATACATACATACATACATACATACATACATACATACATACATACGTACATACGTACCTTCCTACATACATACGTACATACATACATACTTACATACATACATACCTACATACATACATACATACATATATACATACGTACTTACATACATACATACCTACATACATATATACATACATACATACATAGAGTCATACATACATACATACATACATACGTACATAAATACATACATACATACATACATACATACATACATACATATATACATTCATATTAAATATATATAATGAAAACCATCCAATTTTTTCACTATTTTTTACTTTTTTCACATCATGTTCTTTTTAGGCCATATCAAACAATACTCCTTTCACAACATTAATAATTATATAAATTTATTAATATATATTTATTTATATAGATATATTAATATAAATATAATTAAATATATATATCTTTTTTATATATTTATATAATACAATGAAATTAAATTTTAATATATTATATTAAACACATATTTTTAATGTATTTCAATAAATTATTAAATATTTTTATATATTAATATAAATATGGGAATTTTTTTATATGAATTATGAAAATAAGATTGATAATAAATTAATATTTTAATATGAATTATATTTTAAAATAAACATTTTATATGTAAACATTTAGATTTATTATTTAAAATATATAATCATATATATGAATATATGAACACCCACACAATTATAAACATATATATATTGTAAATATATAGATATATTTCAAATATATATTGTCACGACCCGCCCTCGGGATCCGTGCCGTGACTACCCCAAGCCCGCCTTCCATAGGCCAGGGGCTGGAGACTAGCACCAAGGCGTAAATCCCGGTAAAAAGGGAAGGCATTGCCTTTGTAAAGTAAACAAACACCACAGAGTAAGCAAGCGGAAAGTAAACACTAAGCAAAAGTAGAGTACAACTGAAAGTGCAGAAAAGTAAATGGGCCAGTATACAAACCCAAACTGAAAGTAAAGTACAACTCGAAAGGGAAAACAACAACTAAAAAGTAAAAGCCGCTACACCGAACTGTCCACTGGAAATCCCACCTGAAGGGTGGGTACAGATAGCTCCACTGCTCCACGGGTCCCGCCGTCCGCTCCGTGCACGTCCCGCCCAGTGGTCCACCTCCGGGTACCGTCCCGCTCTGCAAGCCTCAGCTAAGGTCAACGCTGTCCGTCGTCTGTAACCAACACAACGTAGTGCGGGCAAAGCCCGTGCAGGGGTGAGTATAAGCTACTCAGTAGGGACCCCGAGACCCCTGAAGGTCCCTCAAAATTCACAAAGGATAAACCATGAAGAAAGGTACAATCACGAAGTAACAACCGTCACTTCTTAGGTATATGCCCATACATATACCTAAGTCATCAATTTCAAATACGCTCCAACCTCCGAGCCCAAGTACCACTCAGTCCACACAGGAAAGTAAACGTATTCCACACAGGAAAGAAAAACGTAATCCACACAGGATTGCACAACACAATTCACACAGGAAAGCAATAGGTTTCAGCTCACACAGGATTTTCATTATCAAAAACGTAACTACTGAAGAGCCCCATCTCTGAAGTGTACAGTGTCCTGTCACAACTCTGAGATGCTGCTCACTAACCTAAGACTGCTGAGGTACTCCTCCTGTCGAGTACCGCGGGTCTGCCGCCAACTACCGGGCGCTCCGTCCGCTGAGGGTCTGCTGCCAAATACCGGGCGCTCACCCAAATAGCCTTTAGAGGTACTCCTCCAGTCGAGTACCGCGGGTCTGCTGCCAACTACCAGGCGCTCCGTCCACCGTGGGTCTGCCGCCAAATACCGGGTGCTCCGTCCACTGGGCTAGTCGACTCACTCCAAGTCGAGTCGGTTGAGCAGTCTTCAGGTCTCAGCCGGCTACACGGTCTCCGTACTCCGTACGCTCATCTCCAGTATCGCGGGTCTGCCACTACAACCAAGCGCACCACCTCTATTGAGTAAACCAGAAGATTCATCTCACACAGGTATACTTCTTCGAATGACGATTAAGATGATCACTGAACCATCTAAGTCGTCGGACCCACGAAGGATCGATAGGTACTAACCCCCGCAGTGACCTACACAGGATCGGACCCACACAGGATCGGGCCCACGCAGGACCTGTAGCACTGATCCACGTAGGATCGCTGAGTGCAGTAGTCGTCGCCGTCAAATCCACACAGGATCTCTGTACTGTTGTCGTCGCAGTCACAGTAGCAGTAGCAGTAGCAGTCACAGTAACAGTCGCAGCCAGCACTAGGGTTCCCACACACAGCAAGCTCGTTCGGAGGATCCGCTCCATGAGCCGAGAGGCTGATACATCAACTGTCACAAAGTCCAGAGTTGATGTATCCAAAAGTTCCGTATCGTCAACAGGAACTCAACGCATCAGACGGCGCGTCGATCGGACGCCCAGTCTGTGAGTTATTGGCATTTCCGTCCCCGGGGCCCGGTCGGTTTTTAAGGCAAAACCAACCCGACCGTACTCAACCTGCGTCCAAACCTCGGGCGGAGTATGCCAAAAGATCCGTCTCACTAAGAGGAACACAACACGCCTGACGGAACGTCAATCGGACGTCCGTAGCTCAAGATATGAGCGTTTCCGCTCCGCAGGCCCGGTTGGTTTCGTGAACGAACCAACCCGTCCGAACTCAATGTAATCCGAAACCTTGAGTGTGATATACCGAAACGACCTTCTCGATCCATGGATCGCGTTTCCGCAGACGGTTCGTCAATCGGAGGTCCGTGGCTCAAGATATGGCCAAAAGACCGAAACTGATTCGAAACGGGGGGGTCCGGGTCCGGGCCGACCCGGCCCGACCCCCCCTGGGTTGGCCCAAACCGAGTCGTCCCGACCCGGGTCCGACCCGGCGCGGCGGCCTAGCGCCGCACGGAGGCAGCACACGGGGGGGGGGGGGGGGGGGGGGGGGGTGGGGGGCAAAGCCCCCCACTTCTTCAAAAGGCGGCGCGGCATAGCCGCGCCGTTTTGTCAATCAACGGCCCCCTCCTGGGGGCCCGCTTTAAAAATGATCCGGGGGAGCCGCCTGCCCCCCCCCCCCCCCTCAAGGAAACCGCCTCCCCCAATTAAATGGGGGGGGGGGGCTTTATTGCTGGCCGGGGGATTAATTTCCCCCGGATTTGACTATCCGGCCGGCCAGCTGGCCGGCCGGTTTTCTCCAACGGGACCGGAAAATCCGGTCCCCTTTCCGGCTTCCGACTCCGACGGCCCTGCCGCCGGTCTCCTCGTTCCGCCGCGGCCCAGAACCGACCGCGGTGTTCGTCGTCCGGCGCGGTGCGACGGCACCGCGCCCCTCCGCCACGCCTTCGATTCCCCTTGACGCGACACGACGACGTCGCGTTCTTGAAGATTCATCCCCGGCGCGGCGCGACGGCGCCGCGCAATACAATTGTACGATTATCCGCGTGGTGCGACGGCACCACACCACCTTGTTTCCACCCGCAAGGTAAGTCAACAAGAACGATGGAGGGGGTTCGGCCGTGTTCATGCGGTCCGGCCCCCTCACGTTAAACAATAACACTTATATAAAATCCTTACGTTAGTCATGCAAGAACCACGAACAAGGATAAATAAATAAACAAAACAACAACCCCTACCTTGGGTATAGGTTCGAAGATTTGTCAACGTCCCGCGGAAGACAACATTGCGGAGGTCGGGCATCGCGGTAGTCGTTCATCAAATCCGTTGACGAAGAGATACGCCCGAAGAGATACGTCGTTGGAGAATCTTCGTATGCCGACGAAGAAGGTCCGAGGAGGAAGCGGTGTTCCCTCTCGTTGACACGGAAGATGAAGAAGAGTGGAGCGGCGTTCTTCGTCGGAGTTTCAGCGTTCTTCGTCGGAGCTTGAGCGTTCTTCGTCGGAGTTGAAGAAGAGGGAGGAGGAGCTCTCAAAAATCCTCACAAGTTGGCTAAAGAGTTCTAACCCAACAAAATAATCTAAGAGCTTATTTTATTAAGTCAATCCAACCATTTGAATTTCAAAGGTTTGAATTAAGACAACTCAAGCCATTAATTAACCAACTTGCCATCTTAAATTAAAAAGGGGAGTTTAAGGGAGAAGATGAGAGGTTTAGGTTCGTGTGGGTCCCACCACACTTAATCCTCTCAAGGGAGGTTAAGTGAGTGTGGGTCCCACCCCTAACTCCCTTTGAGAGGAGTTAACCTACAAAAGTAAAAAATAAAAAAAATTCCACATTTTTTATTCAACTTTTTATAATTCTCCCAAAAACTAACTTTCGTCCCGCAACAAACGCAACTTCCGAAAAAGTCTCCTTAAGCGAATATCAGCGCTGCGAGTTCATCGGTGCCCTCGGATTTCAATTCCGAGCACCGGATCAAAAGTTAGAAATTCCCGCTCGTTCGTTCACTGAACGTACCCGAGCCAAACTTCGGAAATTGATTCCGGGCACTCCGGGCCTCGGAATCAGGTGCCGTCAGAAACCGCGTTCTTGTAAAATTCCACAGAAAATTAAGAAAAAATTTCCCTTGAATTTTATGAGTCTTTACATATATGTATATTTAAAATTTTATAATATGAATATAAATATATAAATATAAATATGAACTATTTTTAATGTATCTATATATATATTTATATACATCATGTCAATATATTTTATTAAATATATATATAATCATAATTATATATATAATTATCATTAAGAATAAAAATAAAAATAAAAATGTGATTAATAATATATATAAATTATATTCATCTAAATACATTAATTTGGATTAATTTAGATCATATTTAAGAATATATATATATATATAGATATATATATATATATATAATATTATCCAATGTACCCTTTACCAATGATGTTTGAGCATTGATAATGGTGACACATTTACCAACGCTAGAAAAGTACTAATAAAGGGTATCCCAATGAGTGAAAAAAGGACTTATAAATGGTTTACTTTTATCAATATTTTTTGTTGTGTTGATAAATTTTATCTTTATGACCACTTTTATTTAACATTTATAACAGTACTCCATTTAAGAGTGTTTTTTAGAACTGATGAATCCCAATGCTTTATTTCATGTGATCTGTAATAGCTATGTTGTTTATTATTACATTATTAACTGTATTTGGTTATAAATGATTATTTTCACAAGTTATTAATCATGTATCATTTTTGTAACTAATGTATTTTGATTAATCTTAGGATATCAACTAATAGTATAATATCCCAGTTTGATTAGGGTCTCTGTAAATGCACCATCCAAATTTCTTAAAATAAACCCAACTAACTTGATCACTCAATTAAAAATTCATGATTTTGGGGGGTTATTTGAACTTTGGGGGATATTAATTTAATTTTATTATTTATGATCGAGAATGTAACACTATAAAGGAATAGAAAAAAGGAAGATAGAAAAAAGGATAAATGAATGAGGAATCCTGGGGTTCTCATGTGCTTCTATAGATTCCTATATTTTTAGGTTCAAGAGGTTGATTGTTTAAGGTCTCATTATTAAATTTTATTATTTATTCTTTTTCATCACTCGAGGTTCAGTAATTCAGTTGTAATTATTTTTAATTTCTTATAGATTTTTTGGTTTCTTATGTGTCTATTTGTATAAAATTATAATAGGTTCGATGAAAAGGCAAGTTTTACTAAATATTGATGATCAACCATGCTTACTACGGATAATTGTTTGGTTTCATATTTAATACTATTTATTATTCATAGTAAAGTATATATATTTCTATCATAATGAAGTTAGGTATCATAAAGGAACCACATGAATTTATTGGATCAATATATTTATTATTTTGATAATATTATATAGTTATTCCATTTTTTATTTTTTATTATCATGTTTAAATGATTTAATTATTCTCTAGTATACATTAATCATTCATTATATATTGATACCCCATATTAACATATAAGTGAATCCAAAATTATGTAATGTTTTAGATAAAATTTTATTTGATAATTTTTATGTAATCCATTTTAGGAATATTGGCCTAGGTGGTATAAAACCAAATTATTATTCAATGAGACACTTTTTATTTTTAAATCCATGTTTCTAGGGGGGTGGGTCAAAATAATTATCTCTTTTGAAATGACTACTCCTTTTTTTATTTGAATACATTGAATGATTATTTTTCTATGTCTAATTAAGGACATGCTACTTAAATTAAGTTATGATAAATTAAATAAGCAAGGAAAATTAATGTAGATACACATACAATTTACTTAATTAACCTCCAATGTAAGGGCTATTCAACTATGCAAATGAAAATACTATAATAAATATCTTTTAATTACAAGTCTCATTACCAAATAAATTTAATTTTCATTAACTATTATTAAATAAAAAACAAAAATCAACTAAATAAATTTAAATAAAAATTAAAGATAAATCATTTGATTGGATGCGAGTTGCAGTACCTATGATTTCCCTCATCCCAAAATCATTAATAACCTCATTAAATATGATTAAAAATTATCTATTTATCTTTTTTCATTATTTAAATTAATTCATAGTTTTATATCCCCTTCAAGATAGTAGTTTTCTATTTTAAAAATTTCTCAAGTCTTCATAGAGAATGGACTAGTCATGCTTCTTCGTAAATTCAAAATTTGAATATATTCTCTCTTTCCTTATCAATAGATTCAGTTAAGTATTTTTTTCATTTACTTTTTACTTTACAATATCATTAAATATAATTTACCATTTATTTTTATATTTGAATCACTAAACCACTAGTTATTCCTTATTTATAAATAACACTCATGAGAAACCAAAAATCTATGCCATGATTGAAACATTTCTTCGATTATAATCACAATAGAAAATTTATTTAATCACCAAACAATTGATTCAAAATGATTTTAGGAATCCTAGTTTAAAATATAAAATTTCATTCTTTTTGAGGTTATTATTAAAAAATAACAAATTAAAAATCTATTGCTAAATATTTACTATAGGTTCATCTCAATATATTTGTAACAACACCAATATACAATGTAAAATTATCTATACTCTTATATTTTACCCTATATAAAGGAGGAAATATTATTTTTCTCTATAAATTAAATAATCATAAAAAATAAACCATTATTGTGTAGTATGTGATATGAATTGACTATATTTCCTATTTTTTTCCATGAAATAAATAAACATATAATAATCCTTATTTCATTGAGTAGAAATTTGCTATGAATTGATTAAATCATTTTATTTCATACCATGAAACTTATCTATATTTATTAATATTTTCATTTCTACTTAACATAATTGTAATAAGTTGTGTAGACATTTTACACAAAATAAAAAAAATAATATTTATTCCATAAAATTTTTTTTTTATGATTTTTAATTCTCATTATTCTTCTCCCAAACTTGGTTATTTAATTTTTCTTCTAAAACTATGAAAAACAGTTGTATCTTATCTTTAATATGTCAAAAAACTATCTAACATTTCTACTCATAAAAAATAATCCTTCACCCATATACCATTAATATTTCTTTTCATATTTTATTGTTATCAAAAAATAAAACACTAAAAAAATTTCACTGTACAAAAAACATTAATTGTTACCATTCCTTAAATATTTTTAGAGGAATAAATAAATGGAACTTTTCTCAATTGGTTTTCATGAGGAGTTTAGAAAGACTCCTTATATTTAACATTAACATGCCCCCTTATTCTTCCCTTACCCTTCCTTTACTCACAATGGTTCCCTAAACTATTAAAACTAATTCTTGAATTTTTATTTACTTCTTAAAATAATAATTAAATCTACTACATGTGATTTAAATTAGTTTGGTTATGCTATGGATGCATAACTTATTTCAAATAGTGCACTATATTGATATTTTATTCATTTGTTATTATTTTTATTCATTATGTATCATGATAGTCGACCATATACATATACATATACATATACATAAATATACATAGGTACATATATACATACATTGAACACACACACACATTTAGATTTTTACATATATGAATATAATTTTATTTTATATTATCATTTTTATGTTTGTCAAAAAAATTTAATAATATATTTATGTCTGTGTGTGTTTTATACTATATATATATAAATTCTTATTTCATCTTATATATGTTCAGAATGTTTAAATATTAATATTATCTATATAATATTTTATATATAATTTTATATATGAACATATATTAATTGAATATATATGTTTATAAATAATTAATATATACACACATATATATATATATTATCGTGCGTAAATAAATATATAAATGTTGTTGTTGCGTGTCTGTAATATTAGTTTTTGTATATATATATTATTTATGTGATATTTTTTAAATATAACACATATATAAATAATTAAATAAATAAATTTACATGTTATACATATATATACATATTTTATTATCTCTCTCCCTCCCTTTGTGTGTGTATCTATATACGATCTTGTGTAATTAAATATAAAAATATATATTACACACCTGTATAAATGTTTTATGCTATGTAATATAAAATAAGTTGTGTATGAATTGAAAAAGGATGGATGTTAATCATACGATCCAAGAGTA
Source organism: Viscum album (assembly GCA_963277665.1). Lineage (NCBI taxonomy): Eukaryota > Viridiplantae > Streptophyta > Magnoliopsida > Santalales > Viscaceae > Viscum > Viscum album. Next base: position 1,079,543,241 of record OY728134.1, on the reverse strand, counting down.
TGAGGAATGTGATAATAAATATAGAAAATGTTTAATGGGATATGTAAATAAACATTTCCAAATCATGTGTCCATGTCCCTTTAATTATCATTCCAATATTATTAGTCTTGTTAAATGAGAAAAATAGTTGATCTATTATAGAATTGGTTAGAGTTATAAATTTAAGACTAAAAATGAAGAACAAGTATATATATTTAGCAAGTGGAATAATAATCCATTTTTTGAGTCATCAGATTTCGGTACATGTGTATATGATGACATTGATTATATTGAGGATATGATAATGGTTGTTTTATATTATCTTAGATACCATCTCAAAATGTTTGATAGCGTTATGAAATATAAAAATATTCCCTTTTATGATGGTTTTATTATACATGCATGGATACTAACTATAATAAAACTATATAACCTAGAAGTGGGGAATATATAGAATGAAACCAGTTTCAAAGAGTTATTTTATCTACTCTAGAATACACTTCCATATTGCAATTATCTTCCTTGTGATACACAATTAGCTGAAAAATGTTATGATCCATGGGATTGAGCTATGAAAAGATACATACTTGCGATAAAAACTGCATATTTTTATTAAAATAGTAAAAAAAATTATAGAAATAAACCAAGGGACACACATGTCAATACAAGAATAATAAATCAATATCATAAAATAATTTGTGTTATCTTTTAGTTATTAAAATATTTCCATAATTAAATCTATGTTTGGAGATTACATGTAATTTTATGTGGCTCATAGATAGAATAAATCATGACAGTATACAAAAAAACCCAACAGATGAACCTCAATTGATGAAAATTGATAATTTCTATACTGAATTTTGGTTCAAGTCCTAAATCCTCCATCTTGAATTATTAAAATATGTTATTAATCCTAATTGTTCATAGAGCAACATTCATAGAAAATTTCTAGTTATATTAGTTAATTATAATTTCCCTCCATGATTATGTATGAAATTCAAACACAATATGAATTTATTACTTATTTTAGAACTAAAACTGTCTGGTAATGATATATAAATTTATTTTGATGTACTGAATCAATAATCAGTTTTTCAGATAAAATTATTATTTTATATAATGATTATAATAAATAAAATTATTTATTAATATCCATGTTGTACTATATAATAGATAAATTTCATTCTTATAGAAATTTATTACTGTAAAACATTTTAGGAATGTTAGGGAATAATGTGTGTAATGAAGGTAAATTCTCAAATAGGATGAAACATAGTTTTAATATTGTGTTATTTGGTTATTTAAGGCTTTCACCTCGATGAAATTGATACTAATATCAAATGAAAATTTTCAATTCATAACAAGAATAAGGATTTAAAAATTCTTAAATAACAGGAAAAGAACTACTTAATAAGGTAAAAAATACAATCAATGTTTTTAGTAAATATTTTCCAATAATTATTCTATTAGTGGGAAGGAAAAAGTAGGGAAAATTGGTCAATTTTTTAACTTCCTTACTAGATGAATTTGTATGTCATAAAACATCATGATATCAAACAGTTGAAGAAAAATATATTTGATAATATAATTGATGAATTTATAAATATAAAAGGGAATAATAAAGATATCATAAAGGAAAATTTAGACCTGAATGAAAAGGGAATCTTGGAAGATTTAGTTCCAATAAATGAGGGTAGAAGAACCTTTCTTACTCTAGTGGATCACACTCTTTCTAGAAAACATAGATTTTGGTTTTATAAAATTTAAAATTGTATAACAATCTCAATGATTTATTCATCAAATATAACTAATTTTTTATTAGTGAATTAAATGAAGTTATAAAGATTAAAATATCACAATAGTCATGTTTTGTTTCAATATTTTTTATCTATGGAAATATGAAGCTTATTTGAGAAAAATTCTTGACACCAAATAAAGAATTATGTTTCTTTTTCAAATCAATATCCAATAAATTTATTGACCCGATGAGATTTCCAACAACATAAAAAGGGATTCTTGTCACTTTATGTAGACTACATAGATTTTTCCAACCATAATTATTTAATAATATGATTCACATTATGGATTATTTGGTAATAGAGATCAGAATTTGTGGTCATATACAATTCATATTGACTCACCCTAGTGAACATTATATGAATATATTGAAAGGTTATGTCAAAAACCTAATCTAACTAGTTAATTATATTATGGAGGGGTATATTACAAAATATGTTCTTGACTTTAGTATTGAATATCTATCTGGTGTGGAAAATAGTTTTTTTCCAAAATGTTACCATGATATGCACATCAATTTTGAAAGACTTTCAGGAGGTGATATTGTCACAATATCCATCTATAATTGGGAATATATTTTTCATAATATATTTAAGGTTGTTTTATACATTCAATCATATAATTTTTTTTTGAATTCTTATCCAATAAGGGGTAATGGTTGGATATCTAATATAAAAAAAATCTTATTAGTTAGTTTCACAATCACATTTATAAAGAGTTATTTACAAGTTATAAATAATCTTATTGAAAATTGAGATAGTTAGAAATAGTCCAGAGTGTCTATTTATTGAAGTAAAAAATATAAATAATTAATGGTTATATGTTATATAAAAATATAAATTATTAATGTAGTACATTGAAAAATTATGGTGTCATTATTGTACCCGAAGTGATATACACATCTGATATAAAGGATATAAATATAATTTTTGTTATTATGTCTTACACTGGGATAATATATAATATTTGGGAGATTAACTATAGTTTATTTCACGTTCAAATTTTTTAATGAAGATGGGTTGATAATATAATAACTGTAAAATAAAAAAACTTGTTATTCATAAAAGTGAATTTTAGTTAGGATATATATATGAGCCATTAATAATAGAATCCAGAGTAGTCAAGATTTTTTATTCTTTATATAATATAAATGAAGAATTTTTTACTATTAATTTAGAAAATAAATAAATTATAGAGCTGAGTGACACGTCAGTGGAGGAAGTTCCACTCCTTAATATGTCATAAGAATTTAATGTTGATGATAATGGAGATAATTTCATGTGTGTAATTGGAAACCCTAGAAAGGGAATTTTGGTAATAAATATGGGAAAATGGTTCAATTTCTAAATAAAAATAGAATATTATAAATAATGGTTTGATGTAACTTTGTTTATTTATACATAATATGTTTTATATTTATACATTTTTTGTTTAAAATAAAGATTATATATTTTAATTTCTTTATCTAACTTATTTTACAAAAAATTGATTTTATAACTCATTATGATACTCTTCTATATGAGAAATATTTTAAAAATAATGTTGGTTAGGAACATGTTTCACAATATTAGATAAGAAATTGAAGCGTTTGATGAGGTTATTAAAAAAAATTAGTGAAAGAAATAGGCAAAAGTAAAAAAATTTCTTGTTGGACAGAATTATCATGGTCAACCATTTGACCATATTAAAAGATTATTAATTAGTTATATATAGGTCTATAGAAGGTTTAATATATTAATAAAAATATATATATGTAATAGCTTCATATTGTAAATGAAGTAAATTTATTAGACGATTTTATAGTAATAGATTGTTTCACATTCCATTAACTTCCCTTTAGATAATTTCTTGTTATGACTATGTTTTTAACTTTTAAATATATCATTTATACTAGAAGATTTTATAATATATTTTATCATGAAAATTGGTAGTATATAACATAGATATTTTTAAATAATTATTCACTATGGATATGAGAGATATAGATGATAATTCCCATCTTCACATGCCAACATTATATGCTAGCTTTATCCTTTAAAAAATAGGAATTGTTTTGCAGTTCATTATGTGAGGATGAGAGTTTTAAGGTTTATTTTGTGTAATTTTAATTTATATAGAATGATATTTTTTAATTAGTCATTTTTATACATGTTACATTATAAAAATTCAAAGGAACTCATAGAATAATAAATGAGAAAAATAACCGCAACACCTGTAACAAAAATCAAGGTCGAGGGAATACTATTCTTGAAAAAAATTAGTACACAATTTAAATTTATAATAAAATAGTTAATATAAAAAATGATTTATTTAATTGTGTTAAGATATATATTTATCAATTATACCCCTCACTACTTCAATCCCACTTCATGTAGTGTGTTAGAAGTCCTTTACTAATAACAAGAGCAAACATGTAGAGATAAACACTCGAAAATTATATGATGAATGTAATACTGAAAGAATTGAAATTTATTTTTATTTTAAATTATAAAACATAATAACATATCGTATGTTTTTCTTTGTTTTATTAATAAAAAATATTATTTTCCCACTAGAGAGGAAAAATAACTACTTTTCGTGGTTTTTATCATCCTGAGAAGTATGAACATATTATAAGAGTGGGTTTTAGAGTCTTACAAAGAGACTACATTAAAAATGTAAAATCATAGAATTATACAAATTAGGAATACTAGGATTTTCAAAATGAACATTTATAATAATCAATTTTCAAAAAAAATGTACTACTCATGAAAAACAATATATAATAATAAAATAACAACAATGGATGATCCACCCACAATTGTTGAAACCGAAAACACTGATTATCATGTCTAGTTTCTCCCTTATAATTAAATCATTTAAAAGGGAAGTCATTTTGTAATAATTTTTTCAAATTTATATAATGTAAAAAATTATTTATTTTTTATAAGTTTTGAAATATTTCATTTAAAAAATATTTTTAACATATATCTATAAAAACGAAAACAATGAATCCTTGTTTAAGGTATGAAGCACATTATTCAAGGTGATAAACATTATAGTAAGACATTACAGATAGGTCATGAGTGAGCATAGATTCAGGTGTATTAGAATCCATGAGTTGTTTAATGAATTCCCATCGATGATATTAATGTTCCAATTATGTAAAGAAGTTATTAGAATAGTTTTAGAATGGATGATAAATTTTTTTAACACACATGGTAAGAAAGGGTTATAACATTTCTAACATATATTATGTTCAATACAATTTAAAATAAATAAAAACTCTATAAACTAAATTATGTTTTGAAAAAAGGTTAAATAGATAAATGTATTCTGGAAGTCAAAGGAATCACCTATTGAATAATTGATGTGAAAAATGGAATAGTTATTCTCTATCACTGATTGTGAAAAAACTAACGACATTAAAGGGGCTTTAAAATTTATATTTCACAAAAGGAAATAATTTTCAATTTTATTTTTGATATGGCATGCATAGAGGAGAGTCTATTGGATTTACCAATTAATCCAGTGAAAATGAAAGTCTAGTGTATGATTTTGTGGGATACACCATTATATATATATTTATACAAGAGGTAGCCTAAATATTTTCCTTATTAATTATTAATATACCATTTTTAATATAATTTTCATGTTATTTTTTATTTTATAAATTTTTATAACAATTACATAGTCACAGGTTAAATTGATATTTTTTTATTAATAAACCACATTATCATTTTATAGAAGAATAAAAAATTTGGGAAGATTAAATTATAAGTTGATCATAAAATATTATATGATTTTTTAAAGAAAAAAAAGATAATATGTTATTTTTAATACATAAGGTGCAAGGATAAAACTATATACACTAATTACCAATATGATAATTTATTTTTCTTAATATGTAATACAAAATAATTTTTTAAATTTTGCAGGGATCCACTAAATGAAAATCCTGATAACTTCAATTAATCAAAAAACATATTTTTATCCAATTATTTTATATTTGAAAAAGTGTACCCAAATTATATAAGACTCGGGTATTATAGAATGTATTACTTTTGAAAAGTATGTTTTTGAATAACTGGTAATATAAGCAATACTAAAATAAATTTAATTATAATTCATTCAAATTAGTGGTAAAAAAATAAATTATTAATATATAATGTGTTAAAAATTAAATTAATATTAATTGTTAAAATATATTAAATATTATTTAGAACGTTTAAAGATATATATAATCATATTTCTATAAAATATATTTTTCTTTATATTTTTTATTGTTCATTTCAAAACTAAATTTAGTAATTTAAGAATTTTGATTCATTTAAATGAACATCCTTCAAGAATTCATCATTTAAAAATTATGCAACGGTATTTTTTGTATTTGTTTGAAAAGGTATATTTTTCGTAAATAGTGGAAAATATCTTTTTTGTAAATATTGTTAATTTTATGTAATAATATTGATATAAGAATGAATTTAAGTTTATTATACCATATATAATATAAAAAAATATTGTTTTTAATTTAATTAAACAATTTTAAAATGTTATGGTGAATTTAAAACCCTATGTATAGAATTTAAATCCTAAGTGGTGTTTTATTCTAGTAAAAGAAAATGTTCTGATCCATTTATTTATTTAATTAATAAAATGGTTAAATTAGGATTTATATTGGTTTTAGTTCAAAATAAATATAATTATTCTATTATTAAATGAGTAAATTTCATATTAATGAATTATTTTACATGATTTTAGTGTAAAATTATTTTATGATTAAGATGGATTTAAAAAAAACTGTATCTGGTTTTGTGTTTTAATACACAAATTAATGGTAAATTTTTACTCTTCTAAAAATTAATTATTTTAAATTAAATAAAAGATTTTTAATCATTATATCAAAATTAGTTAATATATTTAATTTTATTTTTTTTCATATAAATAAGTTACGATATTTAAAATTAGTCACCACGGTAAGGGTTAAAGGGTCTAAAGTAGGGGTTAAACTAAGAGACAATGATTCAAATATTACTAAATATTGTATAAATTTGATTGGGTGAGTTTATTAAGACATTAAAATTCCCAATTTTATAAATTTGACGAAATTGGATCCACATTCAATGAGAAATACATTTATTATATTTAAAATATCATAAAATTTACATGGGTGTTACTCCTCACACTTATAAAAGGGATACTATTTTTGCACTCTTACGGAGACTTAGAAGACTCTAGATCCAAAAATATGAACACTTAGGGGATCTATTTCGATATCAGCGTCCTTCGGTTGATGAGTTCGACTGGTTTGTTTTCAACTCTTGGGATCTTCAGGAGTGTGCGGTAGTCAGCTTAATTGACTGATGAAATCTGATGATTCGGTTTGAGATGGAGGATGATCTTATTACGGCCTGGTCCAAAGCCCCTCGACGTTGCAATGGAGACTCATTTTTCCTGTTTCGATGGAGTCTCGATTTCCACATGCGGCGTGATCCTTCGACGATGGCGATGTGGGTGAGTCTTTCTGGTCTTCCTATGTCATTCCAAAATCCATCCATTCTATGTGAAATTGGGAACATGATAGGTAGGTACATGTTTTCTAATCATTTAACGGAGGTTATATGTCATCCCATCTATCCATGGATCTGTGTTCAGATCGATGTTGCACGACTGCATGTTATGTGGGTTTAGATCACTGATGGGATGGAATATTGTTGGAAGAAAGAGGTATGATTTGAATCTTGGAAGCCTCATTGTTCTGTTTGTGGCCGATTTGGACATGTGGACAGAGTCTGTCGTAGTAGTATATTGGTTGTGGTTTCATAAAGGGTGATGAGGAAGAGTAATAGTGGCAGTGATGCGCCTGATTTGGCTGTGCCATTGTTGAAGGTTCCTCTGGAAGGCCTGCCTTCAAGACATGATTCTGTTGAAGGCTCTTAGGAGTAGGGGTCTTGTGTGGAAGGGAAGTCCACAGAGCAGATTGTGGCTGGGATGCAACCTGTGGTAAAGGAAGTTGAGGCAGTAGGGCAGCATGGTCTTTCAGTGATCAATGGTGGTGCTGTTCGGAAGGAGGAGGAGCAGAGGCAGTAAAATATGATGGAGAGGTAGGTTTTTAATAATTCACGTCATGATCTTGGTATTGAGAAGGATCTCTCAGTTGAAGGCTTTGTCTATTCTTTGCGGAAAGAACCTGTTAAGCAGCCAGAATTGGACCCTGATACTTCTGGAGATAGCGCAGCTCTGAAAATATTAGATGCCTCTATTGAGGAATTTAAAGGGAAGGAAGATGGTATTGGAGGTGTGATTTTCAATGTTCCCACTGGTAATTTCTTTCAAGAATTGGCGCATGGGTATTCTAATAATAATAAATGAAGTAGTTCTCCGAATGAAAGTGGCAATAAGGATGCATTTTCTGGTGAAACTGAAATGGAGAAGGGGACCCATGACACTTTGGAAATTGTAGAACAATCAATTTGTTTGGATATGATTGATGCTATCATTATTTCTCAGCCGGATCGGGGAGTTAATGTGGGATATCAATAGGTGTGAATTGTTGGATAATGGGGATACCTCTCTGATAGTGGAAAGGAGAATGTTGTCAGGTTGATCTGACCCTCGTACAGTGACATTGTGCAGGGTGGGAAGAAGATGTTATATGGGAGTGAGGGATCCAAGTCTGTCCCAACATGAAGATGGTTGAGGAAAGGTTATTCATATCTTCCCATGTCGGTGTCTACCAGGTCTACTATTGGGAAGGAATGTGGGGTAGCCTTGGGTGTGAACAAGAATACACAGTCTTCTAAGGAGTTCATTTTTTTGGAGAAGTTGAATTTTAGAAGGAAATATGCGATGATCCTGAGGAATTATGAAAGTTCAGAGTGGGAATCGGCTATTGAGGAAGAATAATTTTATCTTGGATATGGTGATGGGTATGAATTTTATGATTTTTAGTTGCTTCTCTATCTTTCTTTGTTTTCTGTTGTACTTTTTCTTTCATTTTATAAATGGTCAGTGGCTTAGCCTCTGACCGATATTTCATGGTAGATCTAATAATATCTACCTAATTGTATCTTTAAAGCTCTAATATATTATCTAGATATTGTGATCATCCCAAAAAACTAATCATTAAATCCCAAAGGTGTTTTTCAATGGATGTTTTCCAAGGAAGATATATTTTTTCTAACCAAACACATTCAAGGTTCTTTCATCTTCCACCTTATTCAAACATACTATAACCATCATAATTAAATGGAATTATTATTATTACAATAATAAAATTGTATTATGTTTTTTAGACAACTATTTTATACCTCCTTTCCTTCCAATGTAAAATTAAAATGTTGCATGTTCATACATGCCGATTAACACCTTCATGAAGTGATATATTTCATTTTTCATCACCACCTCACATGGATGGTTATATATATGGATATAGGGTATATATATGATATTTATGATATAATTATGATTTTATAAATATAAAATATTATCTAATTTACTTTCCTATGATTCATTGACTAATTGAGACGTCCCCCACATGTATGTGCAGACTATCACCTAAAATTCCAATGTATTTTATTTTTCTATGGCACCATAAATGCTATGTCATTAAAAATTATATAAGAAATCATTACAACATTTTTTAAATTATATAGCTTCTATAAAACTATTATTATCATTATAAAATAACATGTTCATAAGAATTTTTTATTATTATGCTTCTGTAAAAATGATATTATCATTAAGCTTCTAATAAAATGAGAATATTATTTTTCTAAGGTCTTTTCCTTTAAATAATTGTTTTAAATGATTTAATGTACTCTTTTTAAAATCATTTTTATTATATATATATATCTGTTATTTAAAAAATTTCATGAATGTATTTATTTGTACTATAATGTGTAATTAAAATTATTTTCAACTATATTTTAATTTATTTATAATGGTTTCAAATGGACCTTTTTAAAATTTTATATACATTTTATTTTAGAATTTTTTTTCAAAATATCAAGAGGAATGTTTTTAATGTTTAACTCATGATCCCTTTTCCCCACCATTGTAGCCTTTATTAATAATAAATATTCATTTATAATTTTCAATGGGGTTTTCAAATAATATCATATTCCCATTATTATTGCAAATTTTAGTTTTAAAATATTTTCAATAGAAAAAGATATTTCATCTTATTTTTAAGAGAAAACTAAAAGAAATTTTTCTTTTAGTTTCAAATTCCAATAATTAAGACTATTATGATAGAAATAAAATATTTTAGGTATCTTAGTCAAGTTAAGGCAATTTGACACTATATATGATAACGGGTGGTTCTGTTATAGCCCTCCAATATATTGGTTTTTGTGGAAAAAGTTAATAATTTAAAAGAAAATCCTAGTAAGTGGATATAGTAAACTATTTATAAGTTACCCCTATAAAGATGATAGAGTTTTCTTTTTATAAGATACTCCTATGATGTGGATTGGTTTAACTGATTATATGTTACTCTTATTAAGTAGATAGAGTTAACTAATAATATTTTTCTATTATAAATATATTGTAATTAAAGTGGTATGTTATTCCATAGTATGGGTGATTAAAAGAATAGTATGATTATAATGTCCCAACTAAACATAATGGTCTATAATTTGTTTCTTTTATACATTCTTATGATTTTTTTTGAAAAACTTTGGGTAATAATTTTATTTTAAGAGTATGTAAGTGATTATTCAACCAGAAATGCAATTTAATGAAAATTGATTCATTCATATGTGTTTTCTAGTTTTTTAAAGGACCAACATCTTTTCTTAATTTTAATATCCCATATTAGGGTTTGTTTTTATATTTTCATGTTTTAAAATGTTTCTTAAATGGGATTAATGATGTATAGGATCTATATTAAAGATGAAATTAACGTTTTTAGGACTTTTATTGAATAAATCTAGTGTTTCAAGGATAAAAACGTGTGTGTAAACATAAGAATATATTTTTCTTAAAATAAATGCACTATGTGATAATTTTACCATTGCAAATTTATGGGATTTTATAATAATCTAAAACATCAATTCTAAAAGATCATGGGAATATAAAAAGGTCCAAAATTCATTTTATTCAACTCGTAAGGATGGGTTGGTTATATAAGGGTAGTTATGGATGATTTAAGAGAAAGGTTTTAGATATCTATATATGTTAGGAAGTTATTAGTGAGGAAATTTTATTTATAGTAATGATATAATTTAATTACTCTAAGGGGTTTCATATTTATTCACCTCATCTAAGTCCTTTTTATAATGGTTCTCTATATATGTAATAAGTTTAATGAATTTGGAAGGCAACAATAGGATAATATCCTTCTAAATCAGTAACCTAAAATGTTTGTAGTTAGAGATGATCTAGTTTTGGTTATGTTAACTCATTAATCATAGGCTATAAATAGAGGTTCCCCTGAATAACCAAATACCACATAAAGAAATAGGAAATACTAGAGAATTTCATGTGATATCATCGTGTAACATTTAATGTATACTCCAAACTAGTATTGGAAGAAGGATGGATAAATTTATTAGAAAATATTTTTTAAGTGTTAGTACTTTTAGATAATCAAAAGGATATATATAACCTTTTACTATCTTGAAGGTGAAGCCAATAAGTGAAGGTCATTAATAAAGAATACCAAAGAGAAGAATGATAATGATACCATAGATTGAAATTTACTTAAGGCTATATTTCTTGATTTTTTTTCATAAAGTGGATTTTCATTAGATAGAAAGGAAATTTCAAGAGTTATAAATGATTTATGATGATCCAGTGGTTATTTATGAAGTTTTTTTTTCATATTATCCAACTAGGAACAAAATAATATTCTATTGTATGAAAGTAATGTGGATATATTTTTCATAGGCACTGGAATAAGTTTATGAAGTTCCCTAGTTACTAATGAATTTGAGAATTATGAATAAAATTTTCAATGTACTTAGAGTGTTTATATTGAAATTTTTGAAACATTTTTTTCCCATAATAGGAATAATAAGAAGAGGGAAAATGTGAAAAGGTATGGGGAAGTGTCTATAAGGAAATATGAGGGTAAATTTTTCCCATTCACTAATTATGGTATGAATCATTATGAAGAGTGTCTAATGATATTAAAGTAGTGTTACCAATGTGGTAGTATCATAAATTTATCCCATGACTACAATGAAATGAGCAATAATAGTGGTCATTATAGTAATGGTAAGAATATATATAAATGTATCAATTATAATGAGATGGGAAATTATAGAAATATATGCCCAATGATAGTAATACATTGTAGAAATAATCATAATCATATGAATAATGTTTTATTAAAGAAATTTTATAATTAAAATAAAAACAAAAAACTATGAATGATATATAAAATTAATGGGATATTAAAGAATAAGTTGTCAACGCATGGTTAAAGGTTTATAAAACAATTTTAATGATTGAAGTTACTTGATATAGGGTTTTGAGATTTATGATTTATGTGTATTTTATTTAATGGATGACATGTTTAAGGATTATCATAAGTTTTAATGTATATATACCTTATTTTAAAGAAAAATTTAAATGTATTATAAGGTTAGTAATGATATTTTAGAAAGATATTTTTAAGAACATATGTTTAAGAGATGGAGATAACCTTGGGGATTGAAATGTTATTTGGTCACTAAGTGATCAAATTTATTTTTGATGAAGTTCACTATTTTGGGAATATTATATGATGAAGGTAAAAAAATAGTTTTGGCTAGAATATGATTTTTTTAGAAGTGACTGATATTATATGTGGAATGACTTAAGCTGAACATTATGTATCATCATTATCTATGCTGAAATGTTTTGGTTTTAGTAAATATAAAGAGATGGGAGGACTAAAGTTTCACTCTTTTTATGGTTCCTATGATGCGTTAAAAGTTATTTTTAGTGCTTTAGGAAAGCAATATTCATCATTTTTATTTATCATTTAGAAAATGAGATGAATCATAGATGGGAAACATTTCATAACATAATCAATGGTTGAGATTTTTTTAATAGAATGTGAGTAATCAAGTTTATTTTATAATTTTATATCTTTATGGTAAATTAATTCCTGAAATATTTTAAGAGGATGATAAATATATCAATAATTATGTGAATATTTCCACTTGAATATCATGATATTCTTTTTCAAACTCTTTCAAAAGTATGTGTCTTATCTTGAAACATACATAGTTTTATAAATATTTAATTCAAAATACCATGTTTCCAAATAGTGATATAGAAATTAAATATAATTATAACATAGATATCTTATTTTATTACTATTTCACTTCACAATAATTGTGGTAAGAATAAATTAAAATTATGTGAACAGAATTATGGGGGGACGTTACACCCTTAGATTTTAATATGCATTACATAAAGTAAATATCTTGTTGAGTAATGTGTACTATAAGAAAATCCAATATAAATTGAATAATAATTTATTAAAATAGAAGTAATACATCAATAAATCATTAATATTCAATGCAAAACAAATAAATTAACACTCAATTGTAAAACATTTGAAATAATGTTAAAAAACATAAAGTTTAAAAGAGTCACATTTTTATAAAAGTGGGTTTCTTTTATATTTTTTTATTAAAATTATAGGTTTAATATTTTTTATTAAATGCAAATAATTTTTTAATTCATCATTTTAAATTTACATTAGGAGTATTTGTTAGGGGTTTTCTTGAAATGATGATTTTTTTGTGAATAGTGAAAATACATATTTTGCAAATATTGACACATTCATGAAATTATCATGGTATAAGAATTAATTGAATATTTTTGAAACCATTATTTCTATATAAAATATATATTTAATTATAAAAACAATTAACTAATAATATTTCGTTGAATTTAGAAACGTATATTTGGCATTTTAAATTCTATGTGATTTTTTATACTAATAAATGAACTATTTCCAATCATTTTCTTTAATTAATTAATAAAAAGGTTAGATAATGTTTTGTATTTTTTAGAGTCAAATTACTATATTTATTTTATTAATTAAAAAATAAATGTGAAGAAGATAAATTATAAAAATTATTTCATTGTTAAATCATTTTTACGCTTAATAGGAATCTTTTAAAAAAACATGTTTTTGGTTGCATTTTTCATAATTATATTAAAATTTATTTTTACCACTTATTGGAATGTATTGTTTTAAAATTGATTTTATATTTAGAATCTAATGGTTAATATTATTTAGTATGGTCTATTTTAAATTTTCCTCATATAAATTAGTTATCATAGTAAACATTTGCCACCACTGTAAGGGTAAAAGGGTTAGAGAGGTGTGTGTATGGGTGGGGGGTCAGACTAACAGATAATGGTTAAAATATCATTAAAACGTGTATAAATTTGATTTTTTTAGTTTATATAAACCTTAACTTGACATATATTCCAAGATATACTAAATTGGATCCACTCTCCATGATATAGAAGTTTATTATTTTTAAAAGTTCTTAATATTTACAGGAGTGACACTCCTCTAACTTATAAAGGGGAACCTCATATAATCACATCGACACATTCCTTTAGAAATAATCAAAAAAACAATTAATTCAAAAATACATCCCCAAACTCTTATAAAAGTTCTATTTCTTATTTTATTCTTAAAATACCTATCCATGAAGCCTTAAGGTGTTTATCAATGTAGGTTATCCAAGGAATATGTATTTGTTCTAACCAAACTCATTCAAGTTTATTTCTTATTAAAACTCATTAAAATATATTATAACCATAATAATTTAATTTAATATGTATAATTAATATAATTAAAATTTTTTATTTTTAATAAAAATCTTTTTCCACCTATTTTTTCCAACGGGAAATGAAAACGCCACTTCTGCGTACATGCAGAGAACCGTCTCTACAATGGGAGATATCTCATTTTTCATCACAACCACTAATGGATGGTTATATATATTGATTTATTTAATATATATGATAATAATTTTATAATGGTGAATCTATAAAGATAAAACATTATATAATTTCTTTTTCTCCCATCATTTTAAAAATAGAAACATCACCCATGTGTATGTGCATATTACCACCTCTATATATGATATCATTCATTATTCATTAGTACCATACATGGATTGTTATAAAAATGGATATCATGAATAAGTATGGTATTTATAAAATTATTAATATTAATTAATATTTATATCATATTTTTTAAAATAATATTTTCTTACTCATTCTACCATTACAAAGTGTTGTTATTTAGGTCGATTTTACCACATACATGAACATTGTTATAATGTTTATGTGATGAATGATTAATAAATGTTATTTAATGGTAATATTATGTAATATTGATATATTTTATACATTTTAATGATTATTTAATGGTTATATTTTTTTATTTTCATCACAAATAAAAATAATTCTTTTTTTAAAATAGAAATCTCTAAAATAAGAGTGATTTTTATTATATAAATAAAAATCATTACCATAAATTCCATGAAATGGACATGGAACTCTATAATAATTTAAAATTAATAAAAAAACATACTAAAAATTATTAAGGAGATGAAATCATGACCTAGATACAAGGAATCAAACATATGAATTGAAACATGCATTAGAAAAAGAATAATTAACACCTAAATATTAATTTTGAGTAAATGGGTATAAAAGAGTTATGAGTGAATGTTATCTTGTATGATAGTGAAACATATTTCCCTAATATAGATTTATAATAAGTATAAATATATTATACATGATGTGATAATGTCTGAGTCTGAGTGGAAGTCTGAGGTAAATGATTTATCACCTTAATTTCCTTTCTTAGAGACTTATGCACTTTTCACCACATGTTTTCAATTTTGTAGTTTATAAACATTCTTATGGATTAATTTTATAATTATTTTAATTAAATTAATGTGTTTTAAAATTAATTTTCATTTTCTATTCTTTAATTTTATTTTCATTCAAAATTTACTAAAGTCATAAGGTATTTCTATTAGAAACCCTATTTTAAATGTTTTTGAATTATTCCTTTCTTAATCTTTTCCTCATTATCGATTTTCATTAATGTTTATAAAAAATATTCATTATCTATACTAAAATTATTTATTAAATTAATTTTAAACTATATTTTACTATATATATATTTTGAAAGGAATATAATGAACATTTTTTATACAAGCCAATTGTTTTCTATCTTTAAAAAAATTTAAAAATTAATGATTTTGATAATTTAAGACATAAATACCCATTAACACCATCAAAGTCATTATGTTTTATCAATATTAATTTAAAAGTTTTAATTTTTTCTCAATAATTATCTAATTACCATTAATCTCGGACTTTTTAAAAAAATATTTTCATGTGAAATTGATATTTCATCTATTTTAATGATATAATTGAAATTAATTTTTCTTATGGGGTTAACTTAAAATATTTACATGATTTAAGATGTAAATGAAATATTTTATGTTTTTATTCATTTTTTGGTACCTTTAAATTTTAAATTATGATAGGTTTATAGAATCCCATCATTTTATTACATAAATGTTTCACTACATTGAACAAAACATAAGATATTTTTAAGTTTATTTTCATATAAATTTGAAATATAATACAAGAAAACACAAAACATTATTATAATCCATGTTATATGCTCATTAATGGGGTCATTATAAGTTAATTTTATTTTATATCATATCTTGGGGGCATACATCGAAGGAAATGGGTGAGCATGATCCCGGTAAATGAATAAAAAAGGGAGACATTTAGCATGTGATCATGATGAAAATTAATAAGAACATGAGGTATTAAAATATAACATGATCAAGAGAAAATGAAGAGTATCATGATAAAAATATCCATAATCATAAAATGCAAATGTGGATAAAAATTTCAATGAGACAGTCATAAGAATATCATCAAGCTTTATCACCAAGGTGTCCTAAATCATAATTACGCTGGTTATTCACTAAAGTATCATGAAACATGTCGTCTATAAATAATAAATTCATTACCTAATGAATTGGAGTGTTATAATAGAGAAACCATCATATTTATTAATTTTATTTTATGAACATTGATTGTAACAAATCATTTTCTCAATAACCTATGGATAATAAAGTATAAGAGTCATATAAAAGCGTTGATTTATAAGTTATTAAAGGCTTGAACATAAAATCATTTTTAACCCTCATATAGATAATATGGGTTCTATATATATAAATAACCTAATAAATACAATTTATTAACGTCTAGGAGAATAAAAATTGATAATTAAAGGGTTTTGCTTTTCATAATATCAGAACTTTTTCATTTAAGAGAGAGAAAATTGAGAAGTAAATTCAGCAGCATGATAGGTATAAAAATGTTGATTCAGAAAAGGGTGACATAAGTTAGAAAGAATGTATCCCATTGATAAAAAATAATTTAGTAGTAAGGGTAAGGTAAAAAGATAAGAAAATTTAGTAACATAACATTTAGAATATTTTAAAAAAAAGATGTTCTTTAATTGAAGAGAAATGAAGGAGAATTACCTTGCTATGAAGAGTTATTCCTAAAACATGAGGATAGAACATTAAGAGATTATATAAAACATAGGGGATATATTTTTGAAGAGAATAAATTTTTAATTCTTGTATTATGATTTTTTAGTGATGGTTAATGGTGAAATGGGTTGGTATTTATAGAAAAAGTGGAGGAATAGTTTAATAATTTCTAAATATTGGTTTTGGAAATCTAAGTTGTAAAAAATGAAAAACAATTATCTTACCCATGGATTTTGATCATGGTTTGGGAAATTTGAGTCACTGTTATGATATTTTAATACATTATAACCAAACACCATTTTTAATACTTCTTTTGGAACAAAAAATGAAATTTTCTACAAAGTAATGTTTTTAATGTCAAATTTACTATTTTAGGCTTTGAAAAAGTCACATATCATTTGTAAATTGATTAAAATATATATGAAAATTATTAATATTAAAGAATAAAATATTTTAGGTCATGGATTATGATTAATTTATTATTAAACCACTATGAAATTAATATTTTGTCATAAAATATATAGAAAACCCAAAATTGTATTTTTACTATTCATTGAAAAATAATGTTTTCTTGAAAATTATAAAAAATGATTCATAACAAAAATTTTATGTGATAATTGAAAATATAATATTTATTTTATCAAAAAAGTCTAAAAATGTTAATTTTAACTTTTAAATATAGAAATAATTATTTATTGAAAAACCACAATTTTTAAGACACAATTAAATTTATGACACTTTCAAAATATTTCTTACGATATTATATTTAAAAAAAAAATTATATTTAAATACGGGATTTTTAAAACAATATTTCATTAAGGATTAGGGAGAATTGTTCTAGTTTGTGAGAAACCCTCCATGGTGATGAAGAATGTGAATAAGCTTTATGCGAAATCTTGGCTTTCACATTCTTTCTAGGATCCATAATTTTTCCAAAAAATTCATCTATGGTTATGCCACAGATTACAAAGACCTACTCAAGACCTATCAATGGTATATGGGTTACAAAAGAAAAATAACGTTCTCCACATGATCTAAAGTGATATAATGGTAAGAATTCACTATCCTTTATGGATTTCTCTAGTAGAAAAACTGGTACAAAGGGTTTGTCGGAGCATGTTGAGGTTAATTTAGAAGTGTTTTCGGAAAGGCTTTATATGGGTAAAAATTAACATATTGCAAGGCTCATCCATTTGAAGGGAGATAAGATATAGAATCATAAAGAGTTTTCTTAGAGGGTTTCTTGCTTATGGGGATTATCTGATTGGATATGTGTCTCCTTGGTTCGAGGATTCTACTATTACATTTTTCCCTCAGATGTGTCTAGGTTATAGGCATAGAGTTGTGGTTCTATCCTCTTAAAGTTAACAGAACTTCATTTTCATGAGTGGTCACTATAATTAAATTTTTCTATGACAAGGAATGACTAATACCATGTTTGGATTAGGCTTTACAGACTTAATTGGATCTTCTAAAACCTAAATATCATGCATGAAATTTCCATGGAAATTGGAACACCGATTAATCTGGATAAATAGACAGAGCATGATTGTTTTGATCATTATGAAAAAATGATGATTGCCATTTAATTTAGCTATACTCATACTAACACTGTTTTACTCAATATCCCTACTGATGAAATCCATATTAGTGTAGAATATGAGAACCATCCACCATTTTTATATAATAGTTTCGTCGTTGGCCACTCATTAAAGGAAAATCAAAATAAGACCCATTATAATACATGTGGAATGAATGAAAATTTATCAAATGTTTTCAACATGAGGTAAAAAAAAGTAAATATGGTGTTCAAAAATATCTGGTGCATTTCTTTTGGAAACCTTATCTCTAGGGTACTGCTTAAGATGAGAGCCTACATTGGGGCAAGGAAAGGTTGTTATGGATAACACTGGTTTGGTTTTAGAAAAAATGAAGGATTGTGCTACTAAAAAAGCATAGGTAGTTGTGGCCAAAGAGGAAATCATTGAGGTTTCTACTGATCCTCAATGTTTGGCCCAACATATTTATCTGAGGTGTAATCGATATGATGAATCTGTGGGGGTGAAACATAATTTTCACTTCTAAGAGATTATCTTGATGGTCTCTCTCCACCATAAAAGTTTTCCCTCAAATATAAGAACTTAGGACAAGATTACCACTCATTCTTTATTTGAACAAGATGAATGGGTGTAATAGATGTCGAAGTTAGAGATACTTGTCTTTGGAACTCCTAAACATTTAGGTGCATGTTTAAAAATATTTCTATTATCCATCTATCAATAAAACACTCTTAAAATTACTAGCACAAGTCATCTAGCTTAAGGAATAAAAAATTATTTTTCCCATACATTGTGTCTAATCCATATTATAGTCAACAAACTACAGATACTTAAATCACCTCATCTGTTGATGTTTCTAATCTCGATAAGAAAAGGTATACCTGAGGATGTTTTGGTCCATGTACACTACCAACCTCTTACAAAAAAGACAATTTCTACAAAATATTAGGAAATATACCACAAAAAAACTATATATCATGATTATGATAATTGCTGTCATCCGGTATCAGCTATGTAGATCCATAAGCAACTACTTGGTCCTCCTACATTAGAACTTCTTTGTGTCCAACAATGGATGTGTCATAGTACACGGTACATGCCTTAACCGGCATAGGTAAGGTGAGGATCAGAGATAAAGTTATCCTTATCATAAACTCCTAAAAACACTCTCAAGCATTTGACCAAACACACTTCACTCCTTTATTGATCATCCTACACATCGGTGCTTCCAAATGGGAGAAGTCCTGGATAAAACACCAATAATATCTAGATAAATTCAGAAATTTCTAAATCTCACATTTATTTTTGCGATTCTCCTAGGATACCTTGATTTCAACCATATTTGGGTCCACTAACACTCCCGAATCTGAGATAACGTGACCCTATAAATGTACTTTATCAATCTAGAAACTAAATTTGGTTAGCTTGGTATAATAGAGATTCTCTCTCAATGTGATAAAAATAAGGTCAAGATGTTGGGTATGATCATCTTATGACTGGGAATATAGTAATATATCATCCAAAAACCCACAAAAAACTGGGCTAGGAATGTTTTAAGGATCTAAAACATCATGGCCAAGAATACTTTTTGTGTGTTCTTCAGAACAAATTACAACACCACAAACTGTACAAGTATTACCTACTCATAAAAGTAGTTTGAGTTAAATTTGATGATGTCACACTAAACTTGTAGTATCATGATCTCAAATATATCATGGGGAAGATATTGGAACCTCATTGATGGTTAAATAGACCATTTATGTGTTGAAGGGGATATCTGTTATTGATCGTCATCTGGTTCAACCTCTAATAGTCCACACAAAAGCACAAAGCCTCATCAACCTTATTGGTAAAAATAACTAGATAATGAAAAGGTGATTTACTAGGCCATATAAAACAATTAGCTTCTAGATACTCCAACTAAAATTTCAAATCATGAAGATCAGCTGGTGAAATCCGATAAGGAGGAATTGAAACTGGCTCTGCTCTTACACCTAACTCAATTGTGAACTTGGTCTCTCGCTCAGGTGTTAAGACATGTAACTTGTCAGGAAAGTCTTCCTGAATACAACCAACCACAAGTGGAGAAGTATATTGCTGCATTAAACCATAATTTAGAGAAATACCTATTATCTGTGCTATGAAGCAATCCAATCTATATAGAATTTTTCTTGGAGGACCATCCTGAAAACCCCACTCACCAATTTGAGTGTAGTTGTATCCTTCTGGGGATAGAAAGGTAAATATCCTCTAGGAATAGTCTATATCTTCCTAGTATATAAATATATAATCAATACTAAGAATAAAATCAAAAGCTGTCATTTCTAGACCAACCAGTCGCAAAAATAAATGTTAACCTCCAATTTTTAGAGAATCCTCGATGAAAAGTTTGATATTATCTGACCGCACACCCGATGGTTCATCAATGGAAATAAAACATCCATGTTTTCTACTACCCTGACCAGAACCATTGAAAAAATAGAATGTACAATGTAATGGGATGCTAATATATCAATCAAAATGCAAGAAAGGGTAGATGATATAATAATCGTGCCTCTGATGGTCGAAGGTCGTGTATCCAAGATAGCTCAAGAAGAATGCATAACATGTAGCTGACTTTCCCATCAACCATGGGATCTAGTCTGAATCCCCTGCATTGTTCCCTGTGGGTGGTACTACTAATTATGCACTGGGGTACCATGACTAATACCTCAACCTAATCATCCAGTGTAACTTCATAAACTTGTTTTCTAAAAGGTAGTTATGTCCTTCCCAAATTGTAGTACTTTTACTGACCCCATGCCACTTCTCTACTATTATATGCCCTAAAAACCACTATAGGTGGTCCAAACTATCTCAAGAGTGACACATGAAAGTATTTTATAGACACTGAGTCTTCTTGTGGCCAAATATTCCACACTAAAATCACTATAATAGAATAAAGTTCTCAGATGGCTTCCCACATCCCAGACTACTCCGCCTGCTATTACCTTGGTGTTAACAATCATTGAAACACATATTTCCACCAGAAGAAGGCCTCCCAGTTCACCCTACTAAAATGAAATGGAAACTTCTTATGGATTCTCTCATGTTCTATCCTATGATTAGATCTTGATTCATCATGATTGAAAATCTACTCAAGCATAAAAAATTCACCTACATGCTGATCTCTTAGTGAAAACCATATAATAAATGCATATCCCTATATTTATCATCATCTTATAGATATGGAATAAAGTTATACAAGTTGGAGATATCCCCAACAAATTATATCACTGGAATTACCTCCTATTTTAGGTACATGAACTCATAGGCCTTGTCATCCCTCAACTTTTCAGGATAGAAATAGTTCAGAAACTTCTTCTCAAATTCCTTCTAGGAAAACACCTATTACTACCCATATTTTTTAACAGTATCCCACCAATGTTTGCTGGTCCATGTATCATTTATGAAACAAGATTAATCCTCATATAAATTTGTGTCTCAAGGTGATTAAAGATCATATGGACTGACTCAATCTAGAATTCGAATTATTAGGGGCCTCCCACCCAATGAACATAAGAAGATGCTACATATGAAGCTCTATTTTAGCTCAATCATAAAAGTCATGGTGTGAGTAGTCTCCCCTTCCATGGATCACATGACCCTCCAGAAGCCTTGATGATGCTGAAAATCCATATAATCCTTAAGAGCTATATAAATTTTCAGTTCAAATTCATTGGTAAAAACATAATTTCAACTCTTCTGATACTCAATTTAAAGTTGATGAGGAGGAATTTTATTGACACTAAAAAAACACTCCATAGAACACTGGATAAAAACAAGTTCAACATCAACAGGTAACAACAATAGAGAACCAACGGCTCATGGTCTCTCTATACTCGACATAACATGTTAATTTTTATAACATAAGAGTTTTTTAATTTTAATTTTTTAGATATAATTAGTATCTCATTTCATAATTCATATAATAAAATATATCACATGAAATAACTACTTCCCAATCAGGAGAAAATCATGTAAAGATATACCCTTATACTCCAATCATGATGCATGCATGATCATCTTACTCCATATTGGGTTATGGGTATAAATATAATGAAAAAATAACATCATGTAACATGTGAATTACCAAATTTGGAATAACATCAAATGTAATAAAAACATCATGAACCAAAATTCCATCACTAGGTACTTGGATTTTTTTATAGAGAACTAGTTTTTTTCTTATAAGTCTTTAAAATATTTCTACATATATTTCCAGATCCAGGAGCTGAGACAAAGTGTAATTCTAAGGCCTGGTTTTCCCAAAATTATTTTGATAAAAACATTAAATATATTTTATATTTCATACACATATTTTACTTAAGTGAATTGGTTAAATATTAAACAAAATATCAGATCAAAAATATAATAATAAAATTAAATCTCGAAGGTGATATTTACCCTAGGTGGTACTTAAAATATATCAGTGAGGGGCGTTCATATATCTTACACATTGGTGGTACATTCAATGGATTAATGATTTAAATTGAAATAATTAATTCATTCATTTAATATAATGGTTTTTCCTATAAATATATTTCTATGATGATCTACCTACTGTTATCCTCATAAACATGGGATTTTCAAGAGCTTCTCCTTTATCTCCTTCTATTAGCAGATAATAATGGACGATGATGAGACTTTGGATCATAGCTGATCCAGATAAAATTAACGCAACAACATCTTCCATTCATTGGTGGGAACATTATTCAATGAATAATGATCCAATATATAGGTAGAAGGAAACATTTTTTAGATTACAAACACTTGGTTTAAATTGATTTATAAGATAAATTCCCCCCTTTTATTTTCACCAATTGTTTTCTTTTCATGCACCTATGTATCTGTTTACTTGAATATTTTTTGTTTTCCTAACCTTAGATATCATTTTTCTTCATTTTGCACCAAGAACGCTAGGCTATAATTGATAAAATTATTCTTTTCTGCCTTCCCCCATCAATTTCATTGCGTTCTTCACCCGTTGGACACATGTGGTATCGGTTCAACATTGTCGAGCAGTATCGAGCCTGGTCGGACTCCCAAAATCCTGAAAAAATACCGTATGAGGGAAATATTGATGAATCAGTAAATAATCATGGTTTTTTGGGTTATGGGAGATCGTTTCAATGTTTACTGACCAAATCATCAATAGTGAAATGGCCAGAGGTGTGCGGTGCATATGATGAAACCCCATCGGTCAGTAGAATTGGATTTTCATCCACAAAATGGGGAGAAAAAATGGACAATGACTAGATATACCAATTTTTGGTGATGAAATAGTTAAATTAAAAGGGATTAATTTGGACTTGGTGCATGGAGAACGTATCGAGACTTATGAAAAAATTATTACTACACACCGTGTAGTTTAAGGAACACGCGGCCTATCGAGCCCTATGCTGCGGGGACTAGAATTTCATAAATTTATAAGGATTAGATTCCTTGTAAACTATCTACACGCTATGTATCGCTCCCCCAGGATGATAAACCATGTGGCAGAGCACACACAAAATACCCTCTACGGGGGTACACGACCAGACACAGAGCTGTATAATAAAGTAAACGGACACAACATTAGTACACAAACACATCTTGGATGCACAAACATGACCAAGCACATGAGCGAGAATTCAAGTGGCATGGGAACACTGTGTATAACCCTCACATACCATGTATCCCTACATGGTAGGCAATCTATGTACCTATAGGGACACAACCAAGTGATGGAGTTGGTCTACGCGCTATGTGGGTCCCCTCATATGTTGGGAATCCCCTGGATCTTCTTGAGAAAAGTTCAATATTTCATATATAATTCATTTAGACTTGGATTTTTTCCATTTAGTATCTTATAATGAGTATTTTTCAACATAGAATGTGATGGTTCCCTTGGTTGTGGATTTTGGGAGATGATGTGAGATGTTTCGTTTCATGGCGCTTGTTTAGATGACGCTTGATGATAATACTATTCATGTAGGATCATTAGGGGTATTTCAAGCAGAACCCTCCAACTAGATTGGACATGTGTCCTTGATAATTTGAGTGGAACTCTCCAGTTGGGCTGAGTACAGGTCCGCTAAATGATCCTAGAGTGGAACCCTCACGTTGGTAAAGGTATGGGTCCTATAACGTTAGAGTGGAACCTTCCTGTTGGCATAGGGCATGGGTCCTCTATAGAATACTAGAGTGGAACCCTCCAGATGGGCTAATCATTGGTTCTCTCCCTTTATAGTGTAACCCTTCTATTGGAATAGGGAATTGGTCATCTATCTACATCTAGATTGGAACCCTCCAGCTAATCTAGAAATGGTTCTCCTACTATCTAAGTGGGGCCCTCTTGTTAGGGAGGGCATGGGTCCTCTATTGACTATTAGAGTGGAACCCTCAAGTTGAAATAGGGTATGGGTCCTCTATCTATCCAATAATTGGAACTCTACTATTGTACTAAGTCATGGGTCCTCTAAATAGAGATTGTGGTCCCTAAAAAACATGTAATAGTGATGAGGCATGACTTGTCTTGGATGGTTTATGATGGGCAGATTCCTGAGATATCGCGAATCATTTTTGGAATTTTGGAACTGTTGGAGACTATCACACCATTGATTTTGAACGTACATAGGTTAATCCATTTGTGATTATCATATATTGGATGGATGAGTTTCCTCTCCTTCTATAGGTGAAAAAAAATCATTGTGTAGTCCATATAAACACTGTGTTGAGACCCTTATGATGGGAAGTGCTTACTATTTCTATTTCTTTGGGTTGAGTTGTACCATATTTACATCCTATTATATTTCTACTCCTATTGTATATTTTACTGGCCCCCCTTCTGCTTTTTATTTGTTCTACTGGGTATGTATATACTCACCCCTATATAAGATTTTCCCCCATGTGTCATGTCTTAGGCAGATGACGAACGGGTCAGTGGTGACTTCAGAAATGCCTAGGGATATTGGGTCCTATGGACTGCATATAGTGGTCATACCATGAAGACAAAGATATGGGCCCTCTCAGTATTTTATATTACAGATTTATTTTTAGGTTGGGACACATTTCGGGATGAGTGTGTATTTTTCTCGTTTTTATTTTTCACTATTGTACTTTTTTACACCCTAGATATATTTCATTCTTGGGTTACTTTCTATCTATTTTATCATTTCTCATTATTCCCCTATACTTATTCATTGAGATGGTTGGGTGTGTGAATACATGTACATTAGGAAAAGGCCTTTCATTTAGTTTATTCCTTTTGGCTCTTATCGCCACCCCTATCCAATGGAGGCAGGCTTGGGGTAGTTGTGGCTCAAGCCCCGGTTAGGGTCGGGCTATGAAATTTCTACTATACATGGGTTAACAAATACCATGAACATGATCATTAAAAAGTTTTAATACATCCTAGTCACCTTTATACATTTCCAAAATAGTAAAGAAATTTAGAATAAAAACTTTATGCCTCTGATACCACTTTGTAACATGCCCATATCCGATACTCTATCACAAGAAAAAATCAGGTTGGTTACTAGACCATAAGAGTGACTCCCCCCTAAAATATAGGCTACCAAATAGAAGTAGGGGTTTAGAGAACATAGTGGGTGATTATACCCCTTGATAAAAAGTTGTAATATAGTGAATGTAAAATGATATAATAGTAAGAGAAATAGAAGAAAAAGTATAACACATTCAATAAACCGATAATAAATGCCAACTGAAAATTCCAATAATAATAAAATTATAATGTAATGATATGATGGTATGTATCTAAATTTCAAACTGAAGATAATATATATAAAATACCATGATGAAAAAAATAAACTCAAAATACCCTGGTCCCAAACCCCACATTGATCTTATCACCAAGATCCAACCCATCCAATAAGAAACAATCAAATACAAGTTCATTTTCCCCTATCCAAACCTACATCAATGTAATATTCTCGGGCACCAAATAGTGGATCGAATAAGGTACGAGTAAAATTAAGTAGGTCAACATCACCATGTCTAAAAAATCTAGTTTGATAATAAGTTCATGTAATAAAGTGATAAATAGGTGTATTAATTAATCAATTAATAAAATGAAATAATCAATATTCTTTGACACCATGCCAGAATATATTTGATCATATATATTAACCATGCCAAATGTAACAAACAATGCATTGCATAATCACACAAATGGGTCAATCACTATAAACATTTAAGCAAAACTGACCTAGTCCCTTTATATAAGAATTTCAGCATCATCATGAAAGTTTCTTATATATGCATTTCAACATACCAATAAATTAAACTTATATAATTTTTTTAGCATATATGGAATAACCTTTACATAAAAATTTCAACATCAATGAGAATATCCATTATATATTAATTTCAACATATTGGGGAAATACCTTTTTATAATCTTTCACCATAACTGGAAAATAACATTATATAATTATTTTAACATTTCATTGAAATACCTTTATATGTGAATTTTAGCATGAATTTGAACACAAGTCATAATGGAAAGAATAAAAATACATCATATAAAAATCCATAATGGTCAATTAATTCAATTAAAATTTTTATTTTAATCATCCATTTATTTATTAAATTATATTTTAAGATGTTATCATGCTGGTGTACTTACTCATATCTTATTAAATTATCACTAGTGAAATTCAATAACAAGAAAGACATTTCCCACAGTTAATATATCATAATAAATCACATGAGTTATAATTTCCAAGTAAATCATATTTTTATTCCATTATCTAGTTCATTATTTTTCAAGGATTGTCTTACCCAATGAGTATCCATGAGCTACGTCTAAACACTATTATATTCAAAGGGTTTAGGGTGTAGTACACACACTTGGTTATCATCGACCATCATTCCATTAATTAATGCATATGTTGAGTCAGTGCAATTTCATAATACTAAAAATAAATAAACAATTAGAAACCGAACAAAAAGGGTATTTTATTGACCACCAACGTATCCTATGATCAAAGAAGTTTTTTTAGCATATAACGCCATCAATAAATGAAAGATATGGTGATCATAAGGAAATCCTAGTTAAGAAAACATCATGATCACAACCCAAAATAACCAAAGTCTAGATATTACATAGTTACTATGGAGAATAAGCACATGTTATGATAAAACAAAAAGGAATGGAATTTATAGATATTAAAAAAAATAGAGATGTTTATAAGGGCATAAATCTCCCCAAAATCAGTTGTAGTCACCCTAGGTTTCAAGATAAGGGGGTAAACCATGAATAAAATAAAATAATACATGTTCTGTTGGTTAAAACCACTGAACTGAGTGATTCATGACATGAAAAATTTCATAATGTGAATTTCATGATTTAAAACATATTATAAAAAATGTGTCACCTTGGATTAAAATAACCTTGATCGACTATTTAATGAATAGAACTTGTTTCACAACATTTAACCTTCTCACTTTCAAAACCAATTCAGGGATTCTTCTTGAAAATAGGTTCATTACATCTAAACCATTCACTACATGAAACTCTTGACTAGAATACATTCATTCCAGCTTTAGAATAAAAACCTGAACAACCTCCAATTCTTTTGCCACATTTATACAAAGACACCATTAATTCAAAAAAAACATACATCCCCAAGACAATTTTCCCAGAAATATTGCTATATCCACAAAATGGGACTTGACCACTAATGATTAAAGAAGAATGAAATCCCAACTAAAAGAGGCTCACCCAAAAATCAAGAGGGATATACGTTAAAAAAATAAGATCTTAGAAATAATTTCCCATTCCACCACTCTACCCACATTATCCCACCTTGAATGAACCTTTTTGATAAAAGTATTAGAAATATTACAGACCTTAATGGTAAGTGTTATAACACTTCACCACATGAATGTTATTAGATTCATATTCACACTTGGTTAAATTCAATTTTACCTTAATACCTTCAAGATCATCAAATGTTTCATTTCCAAGTTCACATATTCTTTGATTACTTCCATGTGAACAACTTTAGGGTCTATATTATTTAGTAGTATAATTATCAAAGTCTCCAAGATCCTCAATTCCTTCCTACTTTGTTCATATACCTCTACTCATTAGATGATAAATTTGAGAAATCATAGGATCATTTTACATAATTTGGGAAAACCAGAGAAATATAATTTTATTTTTAGATTTTTTTCTATTTATTTTAAGTTTTTAGATTTTAATTCTTCTTATCCTAATTTATAAAAGTGAAATAAACAATGTATCTTCCACCCTGAAAAATTATACTATATAAAACCTTTTCAAAAAAAGTTTAATTCCCAAAATGCTAAGTATCATCTTATACTAGGAACAATAATATAGACATAAATTCTTATAGATTTCAAACAATTAAATATTTTATACATCCTCATATACTATAAAATAATACCATATCACTACTACATTTCCACTCTATACTGACACCCCTATCCTAATGGTTTAGGGAAATCATTGGGATGGGTAATATATACCAACGATTTAAACAAAACCAGTAGGGAAAGGTAAATAAAGTTATTTTTTCCCAATAATTTTGAAAAACCATTGGTAAAGGGTGGGAAAATAATGCATATACCAAGAGTTTATATTAACCATTATTATAGAATCTATATCTCACTATTTTTTTAAAACTATTGGGAAATATTTCCCCCCAATATAGATGATCCCTCTTCCCCATTCCATTCCAGACCCTATACACTTTGCCCTAACATACTGTGTTCTCTCTATTAGTCGGTGACCACTTTATTTCAATCATGGTTCTAAATCCACTTATTCCACTTAAAATAGATTTCTTATATTTCTTCCTACATTTATCTTCAAATTTTTTAGTTCAGTTTCTTCCATTTAACATTTTTTACATAACATATGTTAATATATTAATGTCTAATTCATTAGAAACCTTGTTTTAATTTCTAAAAAACCATTAGATTGTTTTTGGTTTCTTGTACTAAATTTTTTATTTAGTGGGATTTAAGAAAAGGTGGTTCTTACACTGACATGTCTTTTCAATGGGGATAATTTCTTGGATTAAGGGGGGTTATACTTTAAAGACTTACCTTTTTTATCTTTTAAAAATTTATATCCCATTAATTTATTGAGGGATATTTCACATGTTATTCAGGGTTTATCAACCAAATTTTCGACTGAATTTTTATCCCCTCTGAACCATAGACCCCTTGATTCTAATTTTATTTTTTTGGGAAGATTTAATGTTTGTTATTTTTTATGTATATGGTATATAGATGAAGTTTTTATTCATATTTGGTTGGTCATCCTTGAAGGTTAAATGTTTTGAAAAGATTTAAGTTAATTATTCACCTCTTTAAGGCATGTGTTTCAATGAAATTATTTCATTTTGAATTAAATGTTTGTTATTTCATTTTAAATTGATTTTTATTGAATGTATGTATATAGATAATATCCATATAATTATTTGGAAGCATTTTAATTTTTTTAGAATAGAAGAAAGGGTTTTTATTTTTAATTCCATGTTTTCATGTTTTCATGTTTAAAATTGAATATTTTTGTTTGTAAGAATTTATTAAATAACATTGAGTCCTTTTGAAATATATTTAATTATGTGTGATATATTTTTTCTGATTTAATTTTTAATAGAGTGAAAACTATGTTTTAGAGAAGAAATTGGTTTAATGTGAGGTTTTGAACTTGTCATGTTTTAAAAATTTTACCCTTATTTAACATTGTTTTTCCCTTAATCAACTTTAATTTATCATTATTTAACATTATTTTTCCATTACTTAGATTTAGTCTTACACTTAATTAAAATTTTATTCCATTAAAATTAGTTTACCCTTATTTAACCCTTAATTAACTTTATTATACCTTTACTTACCTTTATTTTACCCATAACGTTTTGTTACCCTTACATAACTTTGTTTTACCATTAAATAACTTCTATATATCCTTACTTAACTTCATTTCACCATTAAATAAATTTATTTTACCGTCAATTAATTTTTTTATCCTAAATAAACTTTATTTTACCCTTACCCAATATTGTTTTACCCTTATATACCATTAATTTACCCTTACATCCCTTAGTTTACCCTTACATCGATTTATTTTACACTTAATTACCTTTTTTACACTTACATAACTTGTTTTCATTACATAAATTTAGTTTAATCTTACTTAACTTTGTTTTACCTTTACACTTACATAGCTTTAGTTTATCCTTATGTAGATTTAATTTTACCCTTAATTACCATTAGATTTACCTAGCTTTAGTTTTACCCTTATATATCTTTAATTTACCCTTAATTACCATTACTTTACCCTTAATTACATTAGTTTTCCCTTACATAGATTTATTTTACCCTCAATTACCTTTGTTTTACCCTTATTTAGCTTTGTTTTTCATTTACATAAATTTTGTTTACTCTTACTTAACATTGTTTTACCTTTACTCTTATTTAGCATTATTTTATCCCTACCTAAATTTATTTTTACCCTTAATTATCTTTAGTTTTACCTAGCTTCATTTTTACCCTTATATTATTTTAATTTACTTTTAATTACCTTTAATGTACCCACACTTTCCTTATTTTACCATTTAATACCTTTATTTTTCCATTAATTACGTTTTGTTTACCCTTACATAACTTTTTTTTCTTTACAAAAATTTAGATTACTGTTACATAACCTTGTTTTTTCTTTACTCTGACTTAGCTTTAGTTTACCCTTACCTAGATTTATTTTTACCCTTACATACCATTATTCTTACCCAGCATTATTTTTAACCTTATATACCATTAATTTACTCCTACATACCTTTAGTTTACCCTTATTTACCTTAGTTTACCTTTAAATATATTTGTTTTTCCCATATTTACCTTTGTTTTAACGAAACTTAACATTGTTTTTCCACTATATAAATTTAGTTTACTCTTATCTAACTTTTTTTAAGTTTACTATTAATTAGATTTAGTTTACCCTTAACTAGCTTTATTTTTCACTTTAATCTTACTTAGCTTTAGTTTACCATTACCTACCTTTAATTTACCCTTACTTACCTTTATTTTACACTCACTATTCTATTTTTAAATACACTCAAACTCTTGGATAAAGAACTTGATCTTATTCGTTTTCATTATACCACTAGTTAGTCATCTTTCTCTGATTCATTTTCATTTGATGCTTTACATTATGGGACACCATTTTTTATCTAGTATCATTCACAGATCATGTTGTACTTAAATTTAACAATGTATATATACTAATTATATTTATTAACGTGGATGAGTATTTAAATTAGTGGAATTAAAAATTATTTAAAAATCTATATTATCCAAAACAATTGACATAAACCTATAATCTACACCATTATATAAGGGAAACCTACCCCTCAAAAAGAAATCATGATTCCCTCATTCATTGTACACCCAAGATAATGCCTAAAAAAATTGAGCACTCGATCTTACACCTATCAAGAATTTATCTATCAACCGAACCATATACCAGTGCATCTCTCATCATAGTATTTTCCCATTCATGTACCTACCTCCATAATAAAACTCTATCATCTAAACATTAGGAAAAATAAGGAGCAACCAACCAATATTAGCTAACCATAACCTGATACTCTGATATACATAACTAGTAGCCTACCTAGAGAACCTTATGACCACTCTAGAGAGAGAAACAATATCACCCACACTAGCATCGCCATTATCAACATGAATCATTCAAATGTATTTAACCAAACAACACCTCTCATGCACTACCCATATCTGGGCACTTATACCTAGATCCCATCATAAGGCACCTCATACCCAAACCTACACATTAAATGGTTGTCATACACTAGGATAATTGATATATCCACATCAAAACTTCACACAATAATCACCACAATGGTCCTAATTAATTAAAGAACCTCTAATGAGTTATTTTATAAAGCAATTAATATTTTTTTATTAACACATAAAATAATCAAAACCCATTCTATACAATTATCAATAATTGATTCCTTTTTAAATAATTTTATAAACCAACTTTCTTCATTATGAGAATAATTTCATAGCCACAAGGAGTCATGAAAATGTCTAATTATAAAAACTAATATGATGTATGAACCCTCACTTTCATACCGTATTAAGATAAGAGTAAAAAATAATTAAATAATAGCTTACTTAAAACATCATACTTGAATCAAAATCTCAATTATAACACTAAAAATAAATGAACAAAAATCCCATCGCCTTTTAGATTTGATTTTACTTATAAATGGGTAAGTTACATACCCGTATAAGTATTATTCCAAGTTCCAACAACACATGATGCCTCCTACCATAGTGCTAAATAGTTCAAACAACAAAAAAATACTTTGTAACCTCTTTTTACAGCTTTTAATAAAATCACTTCTATAAAATCATTGGTAAATCACCACAAGACCTCAGGAACACCTACACTTATAACAGATGATATAGACTAGTGGGGAGGGGCTGTGGAGGTTTGGAGGGAGGCTATGCAGGCGGGGAGGGGTGTGAAGGTGGGGGGGGGCTATGTATGTGGGTGGCTGTTGGGTGGGAGGTGGGGGGGGGGTTGTGTTGGTTGGGAGTGTGGGATTTTCTAGGGGAAACTGCTAGGGGTGAGGTGGGGAGGGGGAATATGAAGGTAGGGAAGGGGGGTTGCAGGTGGGGATAGGGGGTGTGCTGATGGGTGGTGGGGGTGTATAGGTGGGGGTGTGTAGGAGGGCGGGGGGATGTACCCAACGTATATGAGGAGCTATCCACAACCATTAAATCAAAATGAAGTTGTTAGGGGGGGAGTGAAATCAAGTGTGGTGAGGAGGAATCGTACTTGAAAATTCCATATAAACACCACTAAAATCACCCTTAATAATGTAGGATTTAATGGAGAAAGAGTTATATGATGATCTATCCAAATAGACTTCTATACTATCCCATAACTTCGTAAAATTATAGGTGGGAAAAATATGAAATTTTTTCCTCCCTACTCTTTATAAAAAAAGTTCTTAAACCACATTAGGTACCATGTATACTACTGCCAAGTACATAATGGCTGGCCATGAAAGGTCACCAAATGAGACAAAATATCAATTAATTGATACCCCTTTATTATATTCTAGATGTAAAATGAATGAAATTTAGGACCATCTAGACCTTACTAGGTACCAGGTCTATTCACTCCAGGTACTCAGTGGTTTCGGTTACACTTGGAAGAAACACCACCCCACTCCAAACCCTAGTCAAATTTATAAAACTCCTCGTGAAGCCATGACAAAGAAAAACTAATCCTCATTTTCATGTAAAATAATTATGGATTACATTAGAATCCAAAATTCAAACACACTCTGGTCACAAATCTAGAAAATACAATGTTTCATCAATTATACTAACCTATAATGATGTGAGTAGTAAAAAAATATTAACCATACATAATGTAATCCTTGAGAAGAAAGTATAATAATATCTCGATTTCTATCTCATCTAAAATATCCAATATCATAATTTTCTCATGATTGTAAATGAAGGATAATTTTTCTATTAGCAAATCAATCCCATTAAACTAATTTTTCAATGAAAAGTCCACATTCAATCCCCATTATGAATCCACCATTTTTTAAAATTAGTTTTTTGAAGTCATTTATCTGTTTCCATATGTAACTACATGTGAAAAGTATTTTTCAATCCTCAATCACACTAAATTCATCTAAAATATTCCAAACCTATGAACAACAGTTCCATATTCAAAACCGAAAACAAGATTTCCTTATATATGGTTTATCATGATTCATTTAAACATATATATAATACCTCTATTAGTGACCCTATTATATATATTTTTTGGAACATTTATATCAAAATATCAATCCATACATGATCCCTTATTTAAAATTTATAACTCACTTGTCACCCTAGAACAGAGATCATATCCAATTATCACAGATGAGTCATAAATTTTAGTGTTTTCAATGAAATATATGTGAACCATCCTTTCCACATCCATCCCCAACATCAAGAATCCAATCACTAACTATATGTGTTATCTATATAGGTCAGTCTATACATTCATCACCACTTATCTAACATTAGGGTCATAATCAAATATCTGATAACCCTTGAAGATCAAAATTCCCTAAACATGCATGAAGTATCCAATGATGACTATCCGAAGAACCTTACTCTAAGGTATAAATACAAAATTGTTCATTTACTAACACAAATCAATCTACAATCATCCTCATCAAATTCCCCATTGTTATGATTCACAATCCCAATAAAATTTCAAGAATATGCATATATTATGATTCTAAATTTATTAACCTGACATGAATCACCTTTGAAGACTCGGGTCATAATACTTAGAGTACTTTATTAACAATTTTTGGGGATATAATTAAACACAAAATGTACATCCCACCCTATGATGTTCATGTTAGGTTGGGATTTATCAATTAACTTATGGAGAGTATCTAAACTATTTTGGTATGAATGGAGGTCTCAAAATTGACTGAAAATTCACTATTTGTTTGTTATGAACCAATATAATAATCCCCCACACCCATGAATACATAGGTTCCATAAATGATGGAGACCAAGGGAATAACCCTTTACCTTGAGTATATAGTTATTATGAAAGAACCCTAAACTGGTGTATATAATATTTCCATTCCCTCATATTGATTTTCTATTGAAGGCCTCCACCGCATAATTGCCTTCCCTCCATGTGTGACCAACTTTAATTCTTTGGTTGAAAACAACTGATTTTACTCACAATATAACCCAACTCCCATGGGGTAAAATTATTCACTTGAATGAACCTTACTATTAAAGATGAATAAAATTCCACAACCACAATTGGAATATTATAAATCTTGCAAAACACGATATCGGTAACCATGGTTCTTGATTCTACTCCCAGATAATTACCTGGACTATAGAAGGAACTAAAACATAGAATCACTAATCCCCTGTTGTGTCTAAATATTCATTCCCCTCTCATCTCCCAAGACATGCATGTTCCATCCACATTTAATATTATCCCTATATTGGCTGGCCTCCACTCTATCCATTTACCATGAATACCTTGATCTCATTCTATATTATAGAATGTCTTTACTATGAGCCTTTATAACTGAGAAGTGGACTCCCAAAAATTAATTCATTCACCAAACTACACCACAAGAAGATTCAATCACACCTATATTAAAAGAAGGCAATAAATTCTTCTATCTCTTCTGTGTTATTTTCTTCCAAAATAAATCACAACGCAACCATAAAATCTATTTCATGAGATTTAACCTTTACCCCTCTCTTCCTTTCTGCCTAAAACTAGTCCTCCAAAACCTTCTCCATTAAATCACCACCTCTATATATACTATTCCCATTTTACACATGAATGCTACAACTTCAATGTATGTTTCACTTTCCATGTATGTTATATGAGTATTTTTTTTATTCTATATTTTCAGTTGTATTCATCATTTTATATTGTATATTCTCTATATGAGTGTTTTTTATTCTTCATTATTATACATATGTTTGTACTGTAATTACATTGGGGAGGTCGTTGTATACACTGTGATTGTATATGGGAGTTTATTTTATCTTGTTTGCTGGATTTGGATTACTCTATAACAATGGGTTATAAACCGTTGGTATAGATTTAGAAATGATATCAATACCAACAGTTCCTATTAAACCATTGGTAAGACACAATACATATGGTTTATAAACCGTTGGTATAGATTTGAGAACTATAAATATACCAATGGTATAGAATTTATCGTAAATATATTTTCCAATGGTTATATATAAACCATTGGGATATTTTAATTTTCAATGGGTGATACCAACTTTTATTAAATAATCATTGGTATAGTGATATCCCCACGCCTCAGGAGCAAATGGTTTAGAAAAATATTGGTATAGGATATACCTATGGTTTTCCAGCCTATACCAACAGTTTCAAACCGTTGGAATATTCTAAGTTTCCGTTAGTGTTTATATTAACCTTATATGGATAAATTACCTTATAAGAGCTCATAAAGGCTTACACATCCCAATTTCATCTAAATCCAACAAAGTATAGAATGGTACATCTCATCTAGGGCTTATAGAAATATGTTATACCATATATCATATGGAAGAAATTATCCTATGTATTTTGTTTCATTGATAAAAAGATATTACACATCCTTTAAAAACGTCTCATATCATTAAAGGTACCAAAGTATATCACTCATTTTATCTTTCATTCAAGAATATGTTACGTATTTTAATCTACATCACACATCCACTTCCCCAGCTCAGAAAATATATTGTATGATGTCCTTGGAAAAATTTTCAATATTACTAATGTTAAAATATAACATATCACTCTTGAAAGCTGTAAATATGTTACATACCTACATCACTTCACATCTCTCATCCTGTATTTTCTATAATTTCATCATTTTGTCATCTTCTAGAAAATTGTGGGAAAACTAAAAAATAGTGTAGACTTTATCCCAAAAATTATAAGATTATTTAATCAATTTGAAATAATGAATATAATAATTCTTTCAGTGAAATAACTTAATCAAAATTACCATCAAATTTAATCCTTTTATTCTTAATTAATAGAAAATAAAGTGAGAATTATATAAAATACTAACATAAAATTATATATTTTTTGGTATGATCAAGGAAGGGTAATAAGAGGAGTCTAAGAGAGATAACAAAATCATAACCCATATGTTTTGGTAATCATGTCAACTAATTCAAGTCTAGTGGATGACCTTATAGATGTCAGGAATCTGGCCAACTATTTCAAATTCAATATCACCATGTTAATTTCAACTTTGTAGGAAGATGTATCATGATAAATGAATTTTCATTAGTGGGTGTGTTAATTAATTATAGTCCTAATGTATATCCCTCAATGATAATGTTTATAATGTTCATAGTTTATAAATTCCTTCTAATATCACAGTTCCAATGAAGGGTGTAGTACACTTGTAGGTAGACCAATTATCTCAGAGTCTTGCATGAGAGCCTTTGTGAGAATTTCCTCCTCTTGTGCCTTCAATAAGGGTGTAAATAGTTAAAGAAACTCAATATCTAATGAATGAAGGCTAGTATCCACACATCTTATTATCTAGTATCTTATCATGTATACTAAATATCATATTTTGGATTTCAATCGGTATATCAATGCCGCAAACTAGAATTAATTAATATATCATTACTTTGGTATCTCAATAAATAAACTACATAGAGTAATATATTGGTCTTATGTTGTATCACATTGAAGATGTCAATAATAGACCCTTCATAAATGATTTGTTCCCAAATTATGTGTTGATTCATGTGATAAAATCTGATTTTGAGCTTGGATACGCCTTAATCCAATAGTTAATGCAATAGTGGGTATAGAGGAAGATCTTGAATCTTGAATGGGACACTCTTCTTAGTGAGATCAGTGTCCAATTACATCACCTCCAACATTTTTGCATCACTATGGGTACTAAATGGTATTAATATCAAAAATACTTTTCCTTGTGAATGATAAGATATTAACTCAACTTTTAATGAGTGTTCTACCATCACATATCTCTACTATGTATTTGATAGACTACCATATCAATCTTATAATTATATATCATAAAAATATTCCCAAAATTAATAGGTTGTAGATTGGAAATTTCTTCCCATAGAAGGGATTGTTTGAGTGGATTGACACATTAAAGAGTTAGATACTATTGAAAAATAAGTATAAACGAAACAATGATTGGTTTAAGAGGTTGAAAATGTTGTAATGGATGTTGTTGCAAGGGATGAAGCATTGTAACTTAATGTTGAGGTGGATGAAATAACACTATCGAACCTACTCCAAGATAACAAGGACTCTAAGAATGAAATTATTCAATATCACGAGTCTATTGTATGTGCCTTATTACAACATTCCAATTCAATAATCCTTTTTCATATAATGATATAGGATCTAGAATATTGAATTTCCTCTGTTATTTGGATTAATTAATGAAATAATATTATTCTTAATTATATTTAAATAATTGATTTTCCCTTGTGTTTGACTATTCATCTATGATCATATGTGAAAATTGAAATGGGTAATATAATGAATACTAAATCCACATAAACATTGAATTGAAACAGTTCAGTTAAATCATAACTTCCAAAGGCTTGATCAAATGGGAAAATTATAAATCAATCCATTTTATTTTTAACATGTAACCTCATATGGATATAGATAAGAAAAAATGGAGGCACCAAAACCATAACAACAATATCGAATAATTTCATAATAAAGTGGACTATGGGATTTGATTTCCTTCCAATATTTCACATTGAGATGGATATAGGCAGGCCAAATATGGTGGAACATTGACTCTAATTACCTAAAATTTTATAAATAAAATTTCTCTTGTGATTTAACTAAATTTCAAATTATGTTTCATGTTTAGAGAAAACACATGAACTTAATTTGTTTTATTATATCCTATATGATTTAAAAAACTGTTAAAAATCATAACCGTTCATAATATAGTTGTTAAATAGTAATTATATGATTAGTACAAATAAAAGGTTTTAAAGAATCCAATTAACACAAATAGAGGAAGTGATGGCCCTAACCAGTATGATCATAACCTATGAAGCCCACTTATAGAAGTATCCATGGGAGATAGAATCATTGGGATTTAACTTTGACCAAGTATAATAGGATATCCAACAAATTCAGTATGAGTGAAACCAGTTATCAAAGAAATTCAAGATCACCAAGATCATGGCTCAAAACATGTACACAAAACCACCCAATAAAAATATCACCATCACGAACCTTACCCTTATTGTGTTTTCTTGCGTATTAAAGTATTATGTATCAAGAGAATAATAATATGATTATTTATATTGTATTTTAAATATAATAATGGTTATATTACGTCTGATCATTACATTATAAATGATTTTGATTTTGATACAATTAACCATAAATTCTATTTTTGTGAAATATTAAAATTCAATTAAGTAATTTATTTTGATGAATTAATAGATGTTTGAAATAAATAATATATGAATAAAATATTATTAATAAATAATTCTTATCAAATATTAATGTTCATATAATTTTGATGAAGTTAAATATACATTTTTAAGGGTCCAAAATCTATTATTGTTAAAACCCCCCAATATTACTCAATAATTGTCGATTATTTTTTTAAACTGAACATTCAAATATTTATAAAATTAATTGGATAAAATAAATACTATTTTTTAATCATATCATCGAAGTTATATAATTGTTATTTTTTAATAATTTTTTGAAGATGTAGATTTTTTGGTAAAATTAAATATGGTATAAATATACAATGTGTATTACGACATAATAATGACCCAAATATGACATATTAAATATTATAAATGGTATATATTGTCGAATATTTGTTTCCCTTTAATATAGTTTTATTAAAGTTTTATTTGATTTATTTTATAAATCCTCTAGAAATCCTCCAAAACCTATAATATGTTTTGAGGTTTAGAAACCATATCTTTAAGGACATGACTCACTTCCTCATCCCCAAGGGTAATATTTTAATAATTTCAGACCTTGGACTTATAGAATAATTTAAACCACCTTTCATTGGAGGAAACCATTATACAAAATGATGGGAAGCTTAGTAGTTTTGTTTATTTTATTGTATAGATTCCAAAACATATGTTTGGGAAAATATATAGAACTCCCCTCTCTTTTCCTATATAAACCCACCTAAGCTCCCATTCCTATATAAACCCACCTAAGCTCCCATTCCTATACACCCAAGAACCATAGAGAACGTCATTACTTTTCTATCTTCTCTATAGAGTCCTCCCAAGGTTCCGATGCTCTCAATAATATCCTCTTAAGCATTTCGAGTCACACTCTCAAGGAAAGGGAACTTTTATTTCTCCTCTTTACTCATGTATATTTATTATCGTATTCTATTCTTCTCTAATTCCTAATGTTGGTATATGTTCATCCATAACCCACATAATTACCTTATAATGTATATATTATTAGAGTCCACTTCCATTCTCATTAGTCCCACCCATGAACATTTATATGACCTCGTTATACTGCAGAAATCTCACCGTGATTTTCTATGCCAAACAAATGTCTAGAAAATACCCATAACTATTTCCAATCAAAGGTGGTAAACATTATTAAATTCTACTTGTTTTATTGGTAACTTAAATTTATGTATTCCACACTCCATGATCATGTAATAAAATGTGGAA
Organism: Viscum album; assembly: GCA_963277665.1. Lineage (NCBI taxonomy): Eukaryota > Viridiplantae > Streptophyta > Magnoliopsida > Santalales > Viscaceae > Viscum > Viscum album. The sequence goes on along the minus strand of OY728134.1, from coordinate 1,079,502,041 downwards.
AAAAATTATTCCATGTTATATGATCTATGTGGCACACTTATGCATGTGAATTAAACGAAACTGATGGGAGCGCCTAAAATTATATAGTGCTCCAATGAATTGTTTAATGCTTTAGTATTGTGAGATATAATGCAATGGATTAGGGAGTTATCCTAATACATCAGAAGAATTTTTACACCATGATTTCTTATTAGGTTATCCTTGACCTATGTTTATAATTCCATGTTTAAAGTTGTTCCCATGTTTCCATGTTACCATTATGTTACCATCCTATATCAGGCCTCATTGTTCATGTTTATGATCCTAAACCCTTTTATGCCCAGCAATATGGCTATTGTCTAACATTTAATACTATTTTATTTTTATTCCATTTTTTTCCCTTACTGAATTTTATAGATCACCTGTTTATTATGTTTGCCCATAGGTTATCCCATGAAGTTATAAGTATGAAGGAATAATACGAGATTGTTAAGAAAGTTTTAAATATAGATAATGTATTCCCTATTTTTATGTTGTTATGTAATGTATGTAATTCCCAAATACACAATACATATCTATCTTTAAGGTTTTATTATGTGTAATATTATGTAATAATGTATGAATTAATGTGTAATATAGAGAAGATTTGTTATAGTTGGAGTCAAAGGAAAGATTAGTTATATTTGGGATTAGTATTAGAAAAAATCTAGATAAATAATTATAGATAAGAATAAATATAAAAATACATCCCTAAATTTTGTTAAAGTATAGATTTAGTGGTTTCTAGGAAAAGACGTCTTTCTCTGGATACTAAAAGTGGGTGTGGATCTATGAAATTTTTATATATTAGTAAAAACTAAAAACACTACATTGAGCCAAACTCAACCATTAAATGGTGCATGACTATGATCCTTACTGAAAATTCGGGTTTACACACATGGAGGATATGTTTTTTTAAACTCAGAAGATAATTACAAAATATTACTAAGGGGAAAAAATTCCCATAATTTTCTATGTTAGAAAACAAATCGTTGATAACATAAATTGAATCCTAGAGATTCATAAGTTATGGAATAAATGTCATTTATTATTTATATATTTAATGTAATTAGAATCTTGTTTACGTGTTTAATAGTTTAAAATTACTCATCCCTAATTTTCACTATATTTTAGACAGTATCCAAAAAAAGGAGTAACCGAGTGAACAACCTATGTCAAGGGAAATTTTATGGCTGCCCAAACAAGATTCCCTACCCGATTAGAGTAGGAATCATGAATGTTGTGATGACACTCTCCTAGATGAATTATGTTTTTAATAGAAACCTATATCATGAGGAATTACCAAACCCCCTAATAAATAACAAGCTACAATTTAGATCTTTATGTGACAAAGGCCACTAACCTTCCACAGTTCATCTCATGCCTTAATCACAAAACAATGGATCAACTAAATTGTTAAGTTATTCTCTATCCATAAATGTTTTAACCAAGAAAATGTTATACTAGTTGTTTATCATCTAGAGGGATAAGATAAAAATGGTATACATTGATCAATAATATAAATATTGAGTAAGAGATAGACGTGATGGGGTGGAAGGAGTTCTGGAAAGTTTTTTTTCAAAAATATTTTCCTCACACTCTCAGACATAAAATGGAAAGATATTTAATTTCCCTCAAGAAACAATATGAGGAATCTATCAGGTAGTATGAGTAAAACTTCACTATAATTTCATGAAAACTCTCGGGATTTATCATTACCCTTGAATGAAAAGTTTAATACTTATTTAGTGGGACAAAACCTAGTCTACGAAATAACCTAGTGATTAAATACTTTGTTAGATATGATGAAATTATCCAAGGTTCCATCAAATTAAAAATAGAGAATAAAGAAACTCAAGGGTAGAAATGGGATATAAAGAAAAAAGTGTAGTTAAATTATGGAAGTGTGATGGGGAAATATAATGATGATAATAAATTTAAACATCCAACTTATCATGAGTGTGGAAAGAAGATCTCTAGAAATTTCCTAATAGGGATAGGGAAATTATTTAGGTGTGGGAAGGAAGGACACATAGCTAGTGTTTATAGTTGGAAGAAACCCACTAATATGATGGAGGAAAGGAATCCCCTAGTTAACCCTTAATGAATTTTTCATTATTTCAACTACATGGAACTAAGGAACTTGGAAAACCAATGCACTAATCCATGGGTTTCTGGAGACAACCGACAACCTTCGAGGAAGTAAGAGAAATGTTATACCACCAAAACAACTAATGTGGACCCTAAAAATAAAGTGGTAATAGGTTCAGTAGTTATTCATTCAAGAATATTGAATGTACCTTTTGATCATCTACGTTGGGGACAATACTTTTCTAAGGGGGACCTATGGTCGGGGTATTACCAAGTTAGGGTGACAAATAAGGATATCCCTAAGACTAATTTTCATACAAGGTTGAGAAATATGAGTTTATAGTAATTAAATTCAGACTCACTAATTCTCCATCAATCTTCATGGAATTGATGAATACAACATTTAGAAATTACCTTAAAAAATTTATGGTAGTATTTTTAGACAGTATTCTAATGTACTATAAGAGTAAGGATGAGCAATTTGAGCATTTAATAAATATAATAAAGACCTTATGAAAGGATAAGTTTTGTGAAAATTATTTTAAATTATAGTTCTTGTTAAAGAAAGTCTCATTCTTATAGAATATTTTACCAAGTCATGGGATATCTATGGACCCTTCAAAGACATAAGCAATTTACGGATGGATGAGGTCAACATTTGTGAAAAATATTTATATTTTTTTGGGTTATCTAGGTTCTATAATCGATTTTTGTGAAATTTCTCATGATTATAGAACCCTCTAACTAATATGAATTAGAAGAGAGTGAAGTTTTTTTTTCAAAATGATGAATTTGAAGAGATCTTTCCAAAGTCTAAAAAGAGGCTTATCATTGCACCTGTACTCATACTACCAACAATTGAAGAACATCTTGTGGTATACAATGAGTATTTTAAGAAAGTATTTGGATGTGTGTTAATGAATAATGTCAATGTTATTGCCTATGCTTCAAGGAAATTGAATGTTAATGAAATAAATACCCATAAAATGATTTGAAGTTAGATGGAGTGATATTTTTATTAAAACTTATCAGACATTATCTATTTAGGGGGAATTTGAAATATATATGGATCATAAGAGACTCAAGTATATATTCACACTCAAATATTTGAATATGCAATAACGATAATGGTTAATGCTGATCAAGGACTATGACTGCTAAATCCACTACCATCATGGGAAATTGTATATTGTTGTATATGATCTAAGTAGAAAGGATCCATCAATATTATCATTGATGATAATTAAGAAGGATTATATATTTTTATACATAAAAAGGAATGACATGGGAATAATAAAGGAATGAAAATCATCAATCCGTTCACAAATGATTACTCTACCATACCTTCTAGAAAAAGATAAAGGAAACTCAAAGTGATGATGTGGGAATTTAGAAAAAAGATGTAGCTATAAGAAAAAGAAAATCCTTAAAGTTAAATTTTAATGAAGGAGTTATAAGACTCGGGTCATGACTATGTGCACCATCAAATCTTGATTGAAAAAAAGGATTTATTAGATGATGTATAAAGATCGACCTTCTCTATCCATCGAAGAAGCGTGATGATGTTTCGAGATCAATGGGATAACTATTGGTTAGATAATATGAATAATGAGATCATGAAATAAACATCAACATTTATAGTATGATAGAATGTGATGAGGGAAAGGAAACAATCCAAGGGGCAGATGAAACCGTTACCCATACCTACATGGAAATGGGAAAACATCACCATGGACTTTGTCACTAGTATGCCAAAGACACCAATATGAAATGAGTTATATGGGTTGTGGAAGATCAACTTAAAAATAATTCTTAATCTATTTCAATTAAGGATAACTTCTCACTCAATCATCTTTCAAGGATATAGATTATAGAAGCGATGAGGCTTCTGGAACACAACTATTGATTGTATCTAATCAAGACATAATATTTGCTTATAAGTTCTCGAAGAGTCTCTAACATGATCAAAATTATGAGTTTAACTTAAACTTGGATTATCACCCTCAAATTGATAACTAATCTGAGGGGACTTTCTAGAAACTCAATTACATGTTGAGGGTATGCCCAATTGACATCAAAGGATGATGGGATCAACATATTCCTCTGCTCGAGTACTTATACAATAATAGTTTCCAATAAATAATCCAAATAGATCCCTATGAATTATTTTATGGGAAGAGGTGTAGAACACCAGCATGTTGGGATAATGTTTGGGAAAACATGTATCTAGGTCCAGAAATGGTTGAGGAAATGGTGGAAAAGGTCAAGACTATTAAGAAAAACATCAAGGGTTCTTAGAGTCAACAAAATAGTTTTGCTAACAATCATCGAAAAGACCTAGATTTCAAGGTTGGAGACAAGGTATTCCTCTAAATATCTTCATGTATGAAAGTCATTAGAGTTTTGAATAAGAGAAAGATTAGTCCATGATACATTGGTTTCTTTATGATTCTTGATCACATCAGAGTGGTAGCCTATCGAATAGAACTCCCACCTAACCTATATCAAGTGCATGATGTATTCTAGGTATCACTCCTGATATATTACATACCAGATCCATTACATGTACTCAATAATGAGGTGGTACCATGGGATAATTATCTCTCATATTAGAAGTAGCTAGTGATAATCATGATTATAGAGACGAAGTTCTACAAAATACCATAATGCACTTTATCAAAGTGTTGTAGAGAAAGTAAAAGTATGAAAAAGTTATGTGGGAAACAGACAAAGTGATGAAACAGAGTTACCCTCATTTGTTTTAGTTTCTGAAATTCAAAATTCTAGGGTTAAATTTGTTCAGGGGGGGAAATTTTAATGACCCAAACCTTTATAAATAAAATTACCCTTATGATTTAATTAAATATTCCATTATGTATTATGGTTATAAAAAGAACCTAAAATTCATTGGTTTTATTATATCCTATCATATTTAAAAGACAGTTAAGAATAATAAATATTGTTAATATATCCATTGAACAATGATCATATTATTTTTTATAAATATAGGGTTTTATAAAATCCAATTGACATAGACATAGGAAGTGATGGCCCCAACCTATAGTATCATACCCTATGAATCCAACTTATCAGAGCTTCTAAGGGATATATAATTGATGAAATTTACACTTGAGCTAGCTTGAGATAATATACAACAAACTAATCAAGAGTGAAACTATTTACAAGATAAGTTCATGCTCATTGAGGACACGACACAAACCATGTGTGCTGAACCACCCCATGAAAATATCACCACCACACATAATACCCTTAGTGTGTTCATTGGTTAATTAAAGGTATATTTTTCAATACCATAAAATATGATTATGTATATTTTATTTTCAATACAATAATGGTTATGTTTACTTCTTATTGTAAATTTATAAATGATTTTTATTGTGATACAATAAAACAAAATTTATATTTTTGGGTAACATTCAAATTCCATTAAGGAATTTATTTTCATGAATTAAAGGAATTTTGAAATAAATAATATTTTAAATAATAATATTATTAAATTATAATATTATTTAATAATTTTTATAAGATTTAAATTTTCATATAAGTTTTATGAAGTCAAATTTAATTTTTATAAGTGTTTAAAAAAAGTTATCATCAAAAAACCCAACATTTCTCAATAAATTACGATTATTATTTTAAAAATGAAAACTAAACTTTTTTGAAAAAACCTAGGATAATGTAAATATATTTTTTAGAATAATAATATCTAAATTAAAAAATAGTTTTTTTTATAATTTTCCAATACATTCGAATTTTCAAGTAAAAATTAAATATGGTAGAAATATACACTATATAATATGACTTCATAATGCCCGATCGTTAAACATTACATAATCATGGTGTAATTAAATAAACATAATTTCATTAAAATTGATGATATTTTAATTTTTATAGTATTATAGAATTAGTCCATAATTATTTCATAACAAAAAACATAAAATAACAAAGGGGACATTTCCAAACAGTATCTATTTTTTCACCAAAGGAAACCATTTTAAAATAAAATATGATTTATTTTTCAAGGAAAATATTATATAGTTTCATCATGACATATTATTTGTCTTTAAAAATATTAATACCTATGAAAAGAATTTTAAAACATGGTATAAGCACAAAAAGATCAGTAAGGGACACATAAAGAAAGAAAAGTGTTGGTCTTGTGGAAACATGAAAACCATGAATACTTCATCATAATGTAATAATTTTCACCTCTAAGGAGTAAAAAATACTCAAAATTTAATATATGCTCATTTATTACCATTTTTTAATAGATAAATTAATATAAAACCTATATAAATCACATATAACATAAAAAGGAAACTTGAGACATAATAATTCTTAAATGTAATAACCATACGATCGTCTTCCAAACATAAAAGAATATATAACATATAAAGGAAACGTGGGAAATCATTATACTTAAATGGAATAACCATACACTTTAATTACACACATAAAATCTTATAAAACACATAATTCTAACTTGGGACGTAATCGTACTTAAATAAAATAACCATAGGGTTGAATTCCATACATATCAGTCTTAAAAATAGAATATCTATAAGGATGACTTCCATACCCAATACATTAGAGATTATAATGTAACCATCCATCATTGGTTTATCATGGAAAACCCATATTTGGTTTATCACGAAACCACTCGTCTTTGGTTTATCATGTAACCAACTATCAAATTTTTAAGTTCCATTACATAATCATAACACATAAAAGAATGAAATTATCAACATTTCACCAATAAAATTTCATTTGAAATCAAAATAAATCATTTTAAGATATTGAAATAATAAATAAATTATCAAAACAATATTAAATATCAAAATACCAATAAAAGAGAATTTTATATCTATTTCCCATTTTAAATCATTAAGTCTTGTAGAGGAATCCACATATCAAATAACAGGTAAACCGGTGGAGAAGTCGTTGTTACCACATATGTTAAAAACATTCCTTTTGTCATTTTGTAAAGAAATTAATATGGTTCATAAAGAATGATTTATTTTCAAAACATTTTAAGGAAATTAAAATTAAAAGGGGTTGATTTTATATCTTATAAAAGAAGGAGGTGTATAACATCAAAACATGACTCAACGAGAAGAGATTTGGAAAAGTCCCTTACATTTAGTTTGATTCGTTATGTATGTTCCTTGTTACACTTAAATAATAAAATTTTGTTAATTTCTACTTTATTAATAATATTTTAATTTTTATTATTTCTTTTATATCATTAATTACCATGTTACAATAATTAGTTAATTATTTGAGTTCTTGTCAAACATTTTTTCGATATTCGGTACTTAAGTAAAAAATGAACATGGTATGATGTCAATAGTATATATGGTAATAATTAAATAATATCCATAATAATATTCATGAAATTATTATAATTTTATGGATAAATTATACTTTTAAATCAATCCATGATGTATGGTTATGAACAATGAAAAACTTTATAATCCTGGAGACGGTAAGCCATACGTACACATATGTAGAATTTTCCATTTCTCATTTATTGTTATGGAAGGAAGGTAAGTATTATTTTATATTTATATAATGATAATAAAATAATTAATTTCATATTAATAAATTTTATATACTTATATATATCATACAAGTGATTTAATGGATAAAAATGTGTCTCATATCATTGTGGAGATGATAGTTCACACGTACACACGAATGACATTAACATTTTTATATGCTTGGAAAGTAAGAACATAATTGATATATTATTATCCTATAATTATTAATATTTCAGGAATATAACATATGAACAGTAATTATATTATTATAACTAGTCTTGAGAGATAGTTATGGAAAACAAATTAGATCGGTTCATGGAGGTGATAGTTCACACGTACGCACAAATGATTAATTTATTTTCTATTTAATAGTTGTGGACACATATTTAGGTCATGATATTAAAATAATGAAATATAAGTATATTGAGGATATTGGAGTTAATATTTCATATTGGAAAAAGAATATATTAAGGAAGTGAAAGAATAAATAAACTAGAAATACTTAAATAAAAACACGACCTTTCTTTTGGATAAGCACCTTTTTTAACACCTTAACACATATAAGAAGGATGTTATGACTATATTAAGGCTTTAATAATGAGGGGATAGATTATAGAAAGGTTTTTGGGTAGATATTTGAAAAAAATGGTTTTTTAAGTGTGATTACTAAAGAGGAATGTGTTCCTTTAATAGGAGATGGTAGGGGTACTCATGGAATTATTAAAAGTATTAAATTAATATAAATTCATTTTTTATTCAAAATTATCCCAAACTTATTTATTTACAATATAGGATTATATATTTATTGAATCAAAATCATCCAATTAAAATTATACATGTTATAAATATTTTTTAATCCTTATATTTTTTGTTTAACCCATTTTAACTCTTAAAGTTTTATCAAGAAATTCACACTTTGAGGGTTAAAATAACTTTCAAATCATAAAAAATTACAAATTAATGAGACAATAAATACGTATTAAGACTTATATCAACTTTTTGGTCAAATATTATATTTTTAGGAATTTTATATCATACAATTAATTATTTTATATTTTAAGATATGAATTATCTCAATTTTGAGACAATTCATTACATGTCTTTTTTAAAAAATCATAACAACTTTATTATTTCAAAAAAACTACACTAACTAAACTCTATCTTTTCATAGTAATCCGTAAAAATTTTTTATGTTATCAAATAATTCTAATTCTATTTATTTTAATATTATTAATACCATTTATTTTATTTTTTCCTTTAATAAATTTATTACTTCATCATCATTATGTTGCTATTTAATTTAATTATTTATTTCCTAAAAGCTGTAAAAAAATTAAAATGTTATAAGTAATCATTTAATATTTATAAATAATATTCATAGTTGAGTATATCACTTACATAACCCCATATTAAAATTGTTTTAGTAAGAAGAGACATTTTATGACATATACTCCATTACATTAAATTAAATTTTATAAATTCCATAATCACAACCATGTGGCTTCCAAATGCCAATATTTGATCCCAATGAATGTATTGGTCAAACATCACTCATTAAATATGATTATTTCAAGTGTTATGGTATTTTTATATTTTATAATAATATTTTTACCTTTAATTTCCCTATTTACCTTTAATTGTGTTAAATAAAATATTAAAGCTACTATGAATAAAAAATTATGTTAATGTAGTTGGACAGAATATTTCATAACTATTACAACCATGTATGTCAATTTTTGATAACACAATTTGTATATTTGGTTAAATTAGGTTTTACACTGATCCCATTGAGGGATCGAGAAAAAGGTTTTTTGATGTGAAACATTCAAAAGTTTACAATGTTTTTATATAGAATTCCAATTTGAAATTAATTAAAATAACCTAATTTGGATTAAATGATAAAAAATAATCTAACTATACCTTCAAAACAACTAAAATGATAATCTAAGTATATAACTAAATTAAAAGAAATAGTAGTTTTGAACTAAAATGCATTATTTCTCACTATTCTTTAAAATATGAAATTTATTAGACAAATACCAAAAATTTATCAAAAGTAAATTTTTATGTCCCAATTCAAAATAAAATTCTTTTTTTGTGAAATTGAACTTATAAAAGTGTGAAAAAATATATTTAAAATGGGTTCACCATTAAATGGAGGTAAAACTGCATTTTTAGATAAATATTCCTTCTATCTGTAAAATTAAATTTTTTCTTATATAATGTCTAAAAAACATATAAGGTAAAATTTAATCATCATATTGAATTTATATTTCATTAATATAATTCAAAAATACTGGTTTTACATTTTTATAAACACAATTATTCACACTTAAATAGTTTTTCATAAAAACTCTTCCTTTATATGAAATTGGTTTTTATTTTCATTTCTAAATAATGTTATAACTAATGAATCATTATATAAATATTTTTAAACCCTATATTCATAATTTAGTTGATAACATTAATTATATCTATTATAACTGATATGTGATGACTAAAAAATTAAATAATAATTTTTAGTTGTTTGATTAAGCAAAAAATGGCGTATCATGTATTCTATCAAAAATAGTGTTTTATTTTTAAAAACATCAGATGTTTCATACTTCCCACTTTTAGAAACTTCATCCTCACTATTTTAAATTTGGTCTCAGTAACACTAAGGTATCACTTTTCAAAATTACTTCATTGAAATCCAACATCATAAAAAAGTGTCAATAAAACATCCAATTTAAATTAATGAAAATAAAGTAAAAAGGTCACTCAAGATATTATATACTAGGTTTATATGTAGGAAAACATGGATATATAATGAATAATAACTATAATTTTATAATTGAGAGTGATATAGTACATGGTCATGAAAAATGTAACGATCGCAAAGCTATAAATGTGTGATGATCTAAGAAAATATTTGATTCATCAGAAAACAATGTACTAGGGTAACATTTTTGGTTTCTAGATATTTTCCTAGAGTTATAGAATTAATTTACATAACTATCTAAGAACATATGTATTCATACTTAATTGAAAAGTATAGTTTCATCCATTAATAAAATTCCACCACAAACTCTTCTTTTCTCCAAGCAATGAGTATTTTAGATGAAATGTTTTTACACCTGAAGCACTAGAATCTTCTTCTATATAATCAAATAATACACAAAACATTAACTATATATATCTATGGTCTTTAAACATTCACCAAAACCAAAATGGTTATGGTAAGATAATATAATTCCCTAAAAACAATCAACCATTTTATAATGAAAAATTACTTTTAATATTAACAGTTCAAAAATTACCCTTGAAGTATCATACCAAAAAGTAATTTCAGTTTTAATACTTAAGATATGATGACCATTCCAATACTCAAATGGTTCAGGAGACAAGAGAGCCCACTACTAGAGAAATTTATTAAAGAAAATAATATACAACATAGGAAATGATAATTTCCTAAAAAATAACCATGACATGTTTTAACCTCAATGGTTATCTGATAGCTTTAATTTTACATCCAGAAAATGTAATAACCCTTAATTACCTCAAAAAGATCATATGACCCCTTAATATTATCCATTATATTATAATTATTTCCCCCAAAGATAAGATAATACTTTATCAAATAACATTTTAACCTAAAAAACATAAGGGTTACACACACTAAAAAAATATCATACCATGTAACCCCATCATCAAAAGAGAATTAAAAATTTTAAATATTTGATCATCCTAAAATATTACATAACTGTTGAATCCCATATAATCTTTAATAACTCTTCATGATCCATTAACCTTTATTTTCTATATAATTCCTTAATAATAATTCATAAAAAAAATGAATCACGTCCTATGATTCAATAATATCAAAACACGAGTTAAGAAATAATCCATACAATTCATATGTCATTTTTAGTTTCCTATTCTTCAATTAGAATGGAATTACGTATTTCTAAACATATTATTGTACAGTCCTACAGATCTCATTCCTGAACCTTCTTCATATGACATCGATTTTTATAATTACCATAATCCCCACATTTAAAACATTCAATTGGTAACTCAAAATGAACTTTTTTCACATTCCAAGAGTCCACTGAACACTTCATTTTTCCTTGGAAGGTTAATGATTTATGAACTTCATTAAAACATATATAACATCTTCCAATACGTTTAAAACATATTCATAGGTTTTTATTTATTAATAATTGACACATTTTTTATTTAATATAATTACCTTTATAATCATTATTATGTGAAATTCTATAGGGATTCATTTCTTTCATATATGATGTATCAAAAAAATCACCAAGGTTTAAGTGGTCAAGCATGAATCATGATAGTTTGTTTATAATAAACTCAAGAGTTATCATTGTGCCTCCCATTTATTTTTGTTTCTTAGTCAATGAACCACCACATTTTCCTTCACATCCATTGTCACTTTGGCACCTGCTCAATCCAAACATTTACTAAAACCGAAAAGGTTAGTGTGAGTATATCCATAAAATCATCATATAAAATATTATGAGAAAGATAAAAACAAAGATATACATATTAATGTTATCTCAAACTCATTCATTTTTTCTAAAGTAACTACGACTCTTTATAATATGATAAAAAATTTGGTTATATAAATTTTTTCACTTATGCATAATTAACACCCTAACCTATGAAGTTATATAAACCGACCTTTGATACCAACTATAAGGTAATAACCATAAACATTACATAATCTTGAGTTAAATCAATAATTTTAATTTCATTCATATTGAGTATATTTTCATGTACATAGTTTTTAAGAATTATTCCATAACTTTTACATAACAAAAACCATAAGAAAACAAAGTGGAAACTTCCAAACAATATTAATTTTTTTAGTAAAAGAAAACCTTTTAATATAAAACATGATTTCATTTTCTAGAAACATCTTTGATACATTCATCACCACATCTTATTTTTCCTTAACAATATTAACACCTGTGAAAACAATTTTTAAACCCAGGATGATAAAAAAAATCTCAGAAATGGATACACACAGAATGAAAACTGTTAGTCTTATGAAATCATGAAAACCATGAATATTTAATCATAAATAATAATGCTCACCTCTTAGGAGTAGTAAATAATCACAATTGAATATAAGATCATTTATTACAATTTTTTTAATAAAAATATTACCTTAAAACCCATATATATCACATATGACATAAAAAGGTTACATGAGACATAATCATACATAAATGAAATAATCATACAATCAACATCCATACATAAAAGAATATAAAACATATAAAGGTAAATTGGGATATAGTCATACTTATATGGAACAACCATTAGGCATAATTCAATATATAAAATCATATATAAAATATAAGGGTAACTTGGGTCATAATCATACTTAAATGGGATAATCATACAGTCAACTTCTATACATATCACTCTTACAAAAAAAAATATCCATATGACCAAATTTTATACCCAATGCATTGGAAGTTAAAACGTAACCACGCATCATTGGTTTATCATGAAACCACCCATATTTTTTACCATATAACCACCCATCTTTGGTTTATCATGTAACTAATCATCAAAATTCTATGTAACATTACATAATCATAGCACATAAAAGATTTCAATTATCAACATTTCACCAATAAAATTTCATTTTAAATAACAAGAAATAATTTTAAGATATTGAAATAATAAATCCATTATCAAAACTATATTCAACATAAAAATACCCAAAAATGTAATAAGTGATTTCTTTTTCATTTAAAAACATTATGTATTGTAGAGGATTCCAAATATCAAATAATAGTTTTGGCGGAAAAAAATTCATTTTCATCGTATATGTTAAAAACATTCATTTTTTCATTTTGTAGAGAAAGTAAAATGATTCATATATAAATATTACTTTTCAAAACCATTTAATTATTTCATAAGTAAAAGTGTTTTATTTTACACCTTATAAAATAAGTTTGTGTATAACATCAATACATGCCTTAATGAAAGGAGATTGAGATGAAGTCCCTTACCGTGATTCCGATTCACCACATATATTCCTTGTTCTTCCTGAATAATAATCTTAGGTTAATTTATAATTTATTAAAAATATTTTAATGTTTATTATTCCTTTAATATCATTAATTACCCTATTTAAAACATTAGTTAATTATTTGTTTTCTTGTCAAATGTTTTGTCGATATTCGGTACTTTACACAAAAATGAACTTGGTATGATGTCAATAGTCCATGTACACATAATTATATCATCTCTATAATAATATTAACGACACTATTATTATTTTTATACATACATTACAATTTTTAATCAAACCATGATGTATGGTTATGTAAAATTAACAGCGTTATAATCATGGAGACAGTAAGCCGTATGTACGCATGAGTAACATTTTACATTTTTCATTGATCATTATGGAAAAAAGTTAAGTATTATTTTATATTTCCAGAATAATCATAAAATAATTACTAAGATATTAAGAATTTAAATATACATATGAATATACATACACACACACACAAACACACATATATATATATACCATTCAAGTGATATAATAAATAAACACAAGTCACATCGCTTCGTGGAGGTGACATTTCTCACATATGCATGAACAACGTTATCATTTTTATAAGCATGGAAAGTAAGAACATAATTGATATATTATATTATTATAATGATTAATATGTAATGAATATAACATACTGAAATAATTATATTATTATAACCAGTCATGAGATATAGTTATGGAAAAATAATTATATCAGTTCGTGGAGGTGATAGTTCACACATACACATTCACAATTAATTGCTTTCCCACTTAAAGGAAGTAGAGATGGATTTAGGTGATGATATTAACATATTATCATCTCATTATATTAAGTAAATTGGATTTATTATTAAATCTTTTAAGAATAATATCATAAGGAAGTGGAAGAAGAAATAAAAGATAAATACATAAATAAAAACATTACATTTCCTTCGGATGAGTACTTTTATTAACACCTTAACACCCCTAAGGAGGGTGTTATGCCAAAACTAAGTATTCAAGAATGTGTATAGGTATTATAGGAAGAAATTGGGGTAGAGATTGTTCAACCCAAATTTTTTTTGAAGTGTGAATAATAGGGAGGAATGACTGCCTTTTTATAGGAGAGGGGAGGGGCACTCTTAGAATTTTTAAAATTATTAAATTAATATAAATTCATTTTTCACTCAATAAGGTACCAAAATAATTTAGTTATAATATATGTTTATGTTTTTGGGAATAACCATCATAAATGTAAAATTATACAAGTTTTGAATTTTTTTAATCCTTATCGTTTAGTTTCGACGCCTTTTATCTCTTAGCGGTTTATCAATAAATTTATATTTTGATGATTAAAAATTTAACAAATCATGAAAAAAGAAAAATGAATGAGTAACTAATGAAAATTTTAAACATAACTAAATTTTTTGTAAGAATATTATATTTTTAGGAATTTTATTACATTTAATTAAATATTTTATATTTTAAGATATGAATTACGTCAAATTTTACCCTATTCATCACATGACTTTAAAAAAAATCATAAAACATGATTAATTAAAAAATATATATAATAAAATAATCCTAAAATTTCATAGGAATCTATAAAATTCGTGTATGGAATCAAATATTCCAAATTATATTTATTTTAATATTATTAATATCTTTTATTTGATTCTTCCTTTAATAAATCTATTATTACATCATCATTGTGTCACTATTTAATTTTATTATTTATTTCCTAAAAAGTATAATTAAGTTACAATTATAGAGGTAATATTTTTAAATACATGAGGACTTTTTATATTCTAATATATCACTCACATATCCCCATATTGAAATTATTTTAGTAATAAGAGAATTGTTTATGACATATTTTCCTTTACTTTAAACTAAATGTTATACTTGTCATAATTACACCGAAGTGGATTAAAAAGGCCAAAATACTGACCAAAGATTGTGTTAGTATACAATAACTCATCAAATAATTTTAATAAAAGTGCTAGGGTAGTTTTATACTATTAAAATATATTTTTTACCTTTAGTTACCGTATTTACCTTTAATTGTGGTAAATAAAGTATTAAAGTTACTATTCATCAAAAATTATTTTGATCCAATTAGACCAAAATTTTCATACTCATTAAAACCGTTTATTTAAATTATTTAAAATACAATTCACATTAGTGGTTAAATTAGGTTTAACACTAATCCCATTGAGGGATTGAGAAGACGGGTTTTTGAAGTAAAACGTTGAAATGTTAACAATGTTTTTATATACAATTTCAATTTAAAATTGATTCAAAGGACCTAAATTGGATTAAATGATAAAAACATAATCTAATTATACTTTAAAACCAATTAAAATGATAATATATCTATATAAACAAATTATATGAAATTGTAGTTTTGAGATAAAATTTATTATTTTTCACTATTCATTAAAATATATAATTTATTAGAATAATGAAAAATATTTATATAAGTAAATTATGATGTAATTATTCTAAATAAGAAGTTTATTTTTTAAATTTTAACATATTAAAGTTTAAAAACAATATTTCAAATGGGATCACCATAAAAAGTTAGTAAAAGTGCATTTTTAGAAAACACTCATTTTATCCGTAAAATTGAATATTTTCTTATATCATGTCTAGAAAACATATAAAATGAATTTTAAACATCAAATAGAAGTTATATTTATTTAATATAATAAATATTTTTTTATTATTCTTTAAACAAAATTATTCAAACTTATATAAATTTTATAAAAACACATCCTTTCTATGCAATTGGTTTTTATTTTAATTTCAAATTAATTTTCTTACCAATAAATAATTATATAAGCATATGTAAAAAATATTTTCATAATTTGGTTAATAAAATTTAATCAGAATATTATAATTTCTATGAGATAACTATAAAATTAAATAATAATGATTAGTTTTTTGGTTAAGCACAAAGTGGTGTATCACGTTTGTTATCAAACAAATTGTTTTCTTTTTAGAAACTCGGGATGTTACAAAAATAATAATGAAAAAAAGTGATGTAATAAGTACAATAAATGGTTTACAAAAATAAATCTATTTTTCCCCTTTAAAATAATTTTATTATAAGTTTATTTTATTAATTTTATAATGTCATTATGAATCCTCGAAAACCTATAATATGATTTATGTTTTTAAAATAATTCCTTTAAAGACATGAATCACTTCAACATAACCAAGGGTAATATTTTGAAATTTTATACCATTGGAATTATAAAATAATTATAAACACCCCTCTTTTAATAATCCATGGGAAATAACTATGGAATTATTTTTTGTTTTTATTATTTCATTGAATAAATTGAAAAAACAATGTTTTGGGGAATAATAAAGAACACCTGCATCTTTTACTATATAAACCCACCCAATATACCATTCATATTCCATAAAAAACATTAAATCATTTCCTTAATCTACCATTATCTCTCTAGAGTCCTCCCAAGGTGAACCCAAGATCTTAAGAATCCACTCCCTTGAATTTGGAGTCACACTCTCAAGGTAACAGGTCATTTCCTTCTTCTCTTTATTCATACATCTTAATTATCTTATTCCATTTTATACAATTCCTAATAATTGGATGTGTTCTAAAGTATCCTCATATTACCCTAATGATTTCTAAATTATTAGACACCTCTTTCACTCTCATTAATTCCTCTCATGAAAATTTATACACTCCTGTTATGCTGACAAAATTTCACCGCGATTTTCCAAGAAAAAAAAGTGCAGTGAATACCCATACAAATTTCCTATCAAGGGTGTTCACCATTATGTACTTATAATTATTTTATTGGATACATACATTTATTTATTATATACTCTTTGTTACTTGAATAACAAGTGTTGAAAAATTATTTATGTGTTTTATGATCTATGTGGAACACTTATGTATGTGAATGAAATGTAAGTGATGGGTGTGCCAAAAATTATATAGAACTCTAATGAATTGGGTAATGTTTTAGTCTCATGAAATTTCATGTAATGGATTAGGGATTGAACCTAATACATCATGGGTCCTTTTCCCCAGTATTTTTTTAGTGAGTTATCATTGAACTATGTTTATGATTCCATATTTTAAGTTGAATCCACATTTCCATGTTTCCATTATATTACCCTATTATATCATGCCTCGTTGTTATGGTTTTAAATCCTCACCCATTTTATGCCCCATTAATATTCCTATTGTCTAATATATAATACTTTCTTTATATTACTCCATGTTTAATACCTTACTACAATTCACAAATCACCCCTATCTTATGTATATCCCCATGTTATCCCATGTAGTTTCAAGTATGGGAGAATAATAGGAGCATGTTGAGGATGTTTTAATTAAAGATGATGTATTCCATTTAGGTTGTTATGTGATGTTCCAAATTCTCAAAAATACAAGTCTTATCAATATTTTGGGTTGTATTATGTGTAATATTATGTAATAAATCAAGTATTAGTGTGTAATAAAGAGGATGGTTGTCATAAGGATTATCACTATAAGTTAAGGTTAGATCATTTTGATATGGGATGTATTTTCATTTTGGATATTCACTACTAGATCATTATAATAAATCCTGATATGAAGACATATATTCCAACACTATAAGTTAAGGTTGGTGAATTCAAATATGGGGAATGGTTGAATTAATTATTATGATGAAAATCACAAAGGGGGATTGTATAATGAGGATTTGAATATTAAAATTGAATCAAGTACTCTAAAATTTTACCTTTATGAATTTCACAAAAATAATCTAAAATAATATATCAGGAATATAGGGGTACTAAATCCTTAACATAACTGTAGAGACATAAAAGGATGACTTGAATTATGTTGGGGTCATATTGTGTGCCCCATATGTTTATTTTCTTTTTATTTATCAACCTAATTTTTTTCTAAGTTTAAGAAGGGGAAAGTCTTAGTGGGAATAATTTATTATTTTTCTTATTCTACCCTTTATTGGTTTACATCCTAATATTTGTTTTACCTTTTCCTATTTAATATGTTCATTATTTTTCTTAGTCTTTATGGGGAGTATTCTTAGAGTGTGGAGACTTGAATTTTTTCCTAGACACCCTTTATAAGTATTCAAACTAGTGAGTTCTATGTCACTTTTTATAGATATTTTAGAGTCTTGAAAAATAGATCAATGAATCTGGTGTATAAGTTTAGAAAAATTTGAACCAAAAACAAGGTTGTATACCTAGTAGAAATGGTGAGATAAATCTTACATGAATGAGTTCCTAATTTTAAAAACATAGATATCCTAGAGGACCTCTGAATGTTTATTAGGGTATTGATTCTTATATTATTGTTCCATGTAGATTAGAGACACGTGATGATGAATATAAAGGGAAAAAGAATAAAATATCATAATCATTATTTAAAAATGGGTACGATGAAAAAATTTATAATATTTAGGGTATTTTATTACACTTGAATGGTTGGGTTATGGAATTTGTAAATTACAACTTATGAAATTTTATTGGGGAAGAATGGGATGAGAAAAATGTGCAAAGGATGATTATTGACCAAATTTTAATGATGGTCACCACTGTAATGTCTTTGGGGTTGTATGGGGTTAGTGGAACTTCTCCTTAGTATGAAAACATGCTTCGATTTGTAAGTGATGAAAATAATTGAAAAATATCATTATTAAGAGGAGGGGTCCCTTGGAGCTGAATGTTCTTCATATTGATAATT
This sequence comes from Viscum album, assembly GCA_963277665.1. Classification (NCBI taxonomy): domain Eukaryota; kingdom Viridiplantae; phylum Streptophyta; class Magnoliopsida; order Santalales; family Viscaceae; genus Viscum; species Viscum album. Next base: position 1,079,482,585 of record OY728134.1, on the reverse strand, counting down.
AAGAACGTTTTTGATAATTCAAATGCTTGATTAATTTTGATGTTTTTTGGATAAAAGGTCATTCAAGAAGGGTTCAAGAACCATAAAGGTTATTCCACCATATATTGAACACATTCTTAGGGTTAAGGGATATAACATTAAATTTCATATGTAACTATAAAAGATAGAAGGAATAGGGGATGATCTAACCTTCATAGTATAATGTGTCCATTGAGTATAACATGAATTTTTAAAGGTCCCTATGGTGGGTCCCATTATATGTTTTCCTATTTCATATTCCAGTATTAGTTTATCTTATGACCTAAAATAGAATGTATTAATAAGAGGAGACTTGACTATTTTTCAGGATTCTCATTATAGATTTTCATCCTGATAATAATTTATGTCTCTTTCATTTAGGATTTAAGGTTCTTTAAATTTAGACCATTGAGGGATAAAAATTAAGGTCATACAAGTCTTAACTAATGTTTCTATGGTTTATGGTCATAAAACATTGACCAATTGATGAGATATTCTATTTAGTTATGAGAAAGAAAAACTAGAATGAATGGAAATATCAATGCAATTATAAATATCCTCATATAGCGGTTAACATTGTTTTAGGTCATAAACTTGGAACAAGGATGGCGATTTGATATAAAAATTAATATAGGGATCAAGATCTAATAACTCCCAACTAAATTTGAAAAATGGGTGAACAATATGTAAATCATAACCTCAGGTATTTGTATCAGGATGTGATGAAAAGGAAAATTCTTATTAAGCATGACAGATGATTGACATTCGAATGATGGGTTACATTGAATTATTTTATTTTTAATATGGGTTTATAGGAAATTCTCTTGAAGATAAAAACATTACTATAGTTACAAGTTCCAAATACGACCACACAAATATCATTATCAAGAAGGGGTGTTCCTTGGAGCTGAATAAACTCATTACCAATATCCATGGAATGTTTTTGAGTATTCTAATCACATAAGGTACAACATTTGGTCTCTGAGTAGGGAATATTAAATATTTTATGTGAAAACTTCTATCTTGAGATAACCAAGGTTTTCCTATTACATACCATTGAAATGGAGTGGAAATGGTAGAATATTTTTGGATGGATCTAAAATATATGGTTTATATGTCACTATATATCAAAAAATAATAGGAATGAAACCATACATAGTTATAGTGAAGTATTTTCATAGATTTAACTCATATGCATGGAAATATTGAGTAGTTTCATTCTAGTTCTTGTAATTTATGAGAAACCCAATGTGAATGATTAAGATCTTGATCACTATGAGTAACGCTCATATGATTTATACATGAGACTGAAAAGGGAATTTTATGTGTAACTTCATATCCTATATTAATATGAATGAATAAAAATATATAAATGAATTAATTATCTGTATATATATCAAAACCATATTAAGGAATGCATTTTTCTTATAATATAGGATTGGAACCAGATTAATCTATATGTGTTATACCATAGGATAAAATATCTCAGTTTTCCTTAGGAATGGGTGAATGTTACCCTATCATTTGAATATAAATAGGAATCATATTCAAGGTACCCTTACATGAATATAGATCCCATGTATGGTAGTTGGGTTATAAATTATGGAACACTCTAGGTATTTTAAGGTCATAAAAGGTGAACCAAATTTCATGTAGTTCAAAATCATGCAATAAGGACCCAGATTCCAGGTATTTTTGTGTAATACAACAAAGAACTTTATGTGGAGGGTTTGGAGACAATATGGCTCATGTGAAAGATGAAATAACATATTATTATTTATAAACCCATGGATGGAAACCCATTTCAAATTATTTAAGACTTTAATTTCAGAACAAAGAAAGGGTTTCTGGTATAAGGCTTCTGGATAGGACCAATATTATGGTCATCACTTCACGTCTAATGTTGATAGGAATAAATCCAAATGTAGTTCCTGGGTACAAAATCTCTCTATGTAGATATGGTCCATGTATAGAATATGATGGGAGAAATGAATGGATTTTCTAATGGGTGTGAAGGAAAAAACAAGCAAGAATTAGGAAAGACCTCATTACTAGAGTAGAATTGAGTATTAATATAGAAGCTATGTATGGGTACAAGATATGAGAGTTAGTTGTCACTACGTATCTTTAGAAAAGTGGAATCAATCCACATATAGGTCTTATCAGGAGGAAATTTTAGTTATTGGTTTGGGGAACCATTGGTGGTCAGAGTGATGTTCTCTCCATATATTATAATCAGGTATTAATCTCTATTTGAGTAAAACTTTTTTACGTTGTAAGATCCTTAAAAATTCATCCCTAGTTTCGAGGGTTTCCTTTCAGGTATCATGGGAGTTCTCAAGGCTAGTACTTATTCTCCCTTTATGAATGGGATATGGAGAACCTCTCTATTGAATTCCCATGAAATTTAATTATGATGAACTCATAGGGGTTTCAGTGCATGTAATCTTTCCTAATCGAGTTACTCCAACTCATCCAATCTGATCTAAGACTACTCATCATTAGAATACAAATTTCTGATTGAAATAAAAATAAAATAAAATCAGTCCATGATGTGTTACACTACCTCTATCCCATATAAAAGTGAATAATGAGTCTTTTATGTGGCATTATGTGTCATAGTGTGATGATACCATAATTCATATAAAATCTTGTTTTAACAATATCTATTTTCTCTATCTAATATATTCTAAAGGATATTGAATGGATTTTTGGAGCCTTCTAACTACCTATTTACCACTATATGATAGAAAATGAATGTTTTCAATTGATTTTATACTTCTAATATAATCTATCCATTTTAAATATAATTAAATTGGGGTCACTTTATAACAATTCTATTTAAGGGACACAAAATCTGGTGGTGATATTAGACTTCACCCAATTGATGACAACATTTTTCCTGACCTATTTTAATGATATAGCCTCGACCCAATTGGAGATGAAATATATGGTATTAAGGATTTATTTATACTGCCTTATTATAGATTAATGATATGAACCCTTGACATATATTCCCCAAATGGAACACAACCATGAATATTTGAAAATATGTATAACTTTTACAGATTTATGGGTGAAATTAGAATGTATTAGAAAATCTATTAATTTCATAATAAACTCAATTCAGTCTTGATTAATTGATGGATAGATGTATTCAAGTCTCTTGATTTAATGGAATAGATTGGATCCTGACTGGAGGTAGGTGAAGTGACTAAAATGAATTTCTTATATACCTCTGAGGGTCTCTAGACCATCATTTTCCCATATGAGGATATTATTAAAACCTCACATATAGACAACATTCTCAGAATTATTCTACCTAACACCTAAACTATTCTATCTTGGATTGAAATGTTGTAATAATTATTCTTTGGATATAGTCCATTATGGGTGAGATCTTAGAAATTATGGAGTCAGTCAATGTTTAATATAAACCATTTAAGAGTGATAAATCATAAGGAATATAGACCATTAAGGTAGAATCTGTTGGGATGGGTTACCCAAAAAACTGCCAACTACATGGAAAATTGATTATATGAAATTCTAATAAATCCATTGGAAGTAGAATCATCATTCCATAATTTGTTCTTATAAAGAAAAACATAGAATAAAATTTAACCTTTAAATATTTTCATCTCCTCGACTATGTGTATCGGAAGTATTAAGTTACTATACCATACCCACCACATAAAGTTGAACATGCACACACCTTAGTAGAAACACAAAAACATACAAATAAACATAAAAACAATAAAAGTAAAAAAAAAATTAATAAACATAAGATATTAAAATGCATCAAATAAGTTTTCCAACATGCATGGGAGAAACACTACCATACTCTTATATTTCAAAAATTTCACGGGTTACATTAACTAAAAACTCAATTACTATTATGAAATTAAAAACAATTAAAACAATTTGTAATTCTATGATCTATTGCATACTTCTTATGTACGGTTACAACTATCATGATACACTATTCTCATTTTAAATTTAACATTAAGGTCCAATCTAATCCTACATTCAAGTGAACATCATATGATTTTTTCGATCTAAGAGCCCTCCCACATTCATGTAGAGAGTCTATAGGGAATGTGTTATTGGTATCTAGTAACTTCATTGAATTTAATTGATTTACCAATAAACATATTGTTTCATCATTGAATATAATTATTTCTTGATGTTCACATATCTTTCCACAATATTATTGATGTCATCGATATAATAAATTAACGAAGGTCCTATTATCACTAAAGAGAATAGATCTTACTTATTTTACATCAAGTCTAGCCTCTTACAACTAATTGAATATCTAGTAAATGTAAATCTAGTGCCTAAAATAATAATTCTCTAAAACTAGGATCCACATCCCAATAATAACCCATTAAAGAATTTTTCTAGGGAAACACCCATGGAAAATATTTATAAAAATTCCTTCCTTCTTACAGTTGTAGTGTACCGCCACATACTTCAATTAACAAAATACATACTGATCTTAGATGTTGTGTCACAATTTATTTAACTATTGTTTTATTGAAGATGAGTATTCAGTTTTTGATACCAACTAAATTTTGGATATAAAATGATTTATCATCCATTATTTTTATAATGAAGTGTTACATAAGGTCGATTTATTGTATTCTTTAACAAAATGTAATATTTTTATTGAAATGAATTACACTTTGGATATCATAGAAATGAATCATCCTTCCTGACTTCTATCAAATTCCACCAATAATTTATCCAACCAAACCATTTCATTCCTAGATTCTGTTGTCACAATATACTCTACTTTCATTATGATTAATGTAATACACTTTTAATGTTGTGAAATCTAAAAACTTTATATTTCTTTATTGGTAAATAAATGACTAATTCTTCCCTATGAACTAGAAAAGTCTCTAAAAAATTTAGAATCAAAAAACACATATAACAGATTTTCCAAAAAAACAAAAAACTTCATCTCCCTTTATTTTCAATTATTGAAGGATCTGCTTAAAGTATTCCCAATTTTACATACCCTATTTTTTCATGAAAATTATTTAAAACTCCCACTTAAAAAATTATTTAGATGAGTAATAATAATTTTTTATATTAAACATTTGAAAAATAAATCATATGTAATTTTTCCATGTATTGATTCTCTTCTTCCATTGTTTGTACTTGATCTTTTGAATGTTTGAGGTGTCTAGAAAGAGGGTTGAGACTAAATGGAATCTAAAAATTCCAAATATTTCAATGATTTTACCGATATACATCTTCTCAGATAGAACCAATGTTTCAAATTTCATATCTCTCTTGCTCATCATTTCTAGTATCTTATTAGAATTCCTGATATCTTTTTTTATGAAACTTCTAGAAAACATGGTCATCAATTTACAAATATATTCATAATTAGTTCCAACAAAACAAAATTAACAACATACAACAAAAAAATAATGAAATTACCATCATACTATTACTTCTGTAAGAAAGAATGAAAAATGTAACATCTACCAAATCCTTTTTCAAACATAAAGAAATTGAATTTTTGATTCCACCTTCTTGTTGATTTGTTCAATCCATACAGTCATTTCTTTAATCTAAAAAACAAATTATGGTTCCCTATAATTGATACACCCATTGGATATTTCATGTAAATTTATTCCTCTAAATTACAATGAGATAATGTCATATTAACATATATTTTCTTCATATTTAGATCTTATGATTACCCTATACTTATAACTCTTCTAAATGTATCTTGTTTAAATAGTGATAATAATATTATTGATAAATCAATCCCTTCCTTATATTTAAAATATTTCAGTACTAGCTTTGATTTTTTACATTTTATTTCTATAAACTTTTTTCTTAATGTGATAAATACCCTTATTCTAATGTTCCCTTTTCCATTTTGTATGTTTATCAATCTCTAATGTTCTACTGAATTTTTATGAACCCATATTTTCATTCATGTCCAAATACAACTACATTGAATTGTTATTTCTTGTAGCTTATTCGTGGATTTTATGCTCCCTTGCATCCTCAAGAATTAATAGGATAATTTTAACCAAAAAACTATGAACTGGTATCCTAATTCTAGTTTACCTACTCAACTAAAATAATTGTTCTACACTACTCATCTTAGCCCTACCTACTGGTATATGATTTTCTTATACCACAACGATTAGAGATCATACATACAGTGCTCTAACATGAGCTTCAGAAACCCTTAAACTATATGGATGATATACTATTGACTATACATGTAGACATCCGTTCCTTTCATACTCAAATCTATGTTTTTTAATTTTTTCAAAGTATTGCTAACCTTACACTGATAAAGAAGGACATTTATTGTTGAGAAATCTTCAACTTCTTTCCTTACAAAATTTAGATCTTTCCCTGAAACTTTTATAATTGTTGAATACATCCCTACTCGTTATGATTCATTTCCTTCCATCATCCTTGAAAATAAAGATATATATATATATATGTTTATCCCTATAAATGAGGAAAAACATTTTGGATTTTGATTCATGTTTAACTTAGTAATTACCATTTACTTGTACATACGAATAATTAAGAAAGTCTCTTAGATGTTGGTATTATGATTATTTAAAAAACCACTCTTTCTTGGGGAGTTCCTCGCCAACTACAAATTATAAACATATATACATAATAAACATCACAATATTAAGCTTCTGTTCCAAAAATGAAAAAGGAATTCTCATGTATAACCTCATTCACATATATTTCTCCATCAGATCACTATTTATTTTTTTAGATACTTAATTATATTTTGAAGCTTCATTTATTGTCTTAACATTCATTATTACCTTTTTTTGGTAGGAGTTCTATAATTTGTGTCTGGTGTACCCACAAATATTTTCAATTAATATGAACTTCTATTTTTTCCATAATACCTTTCATACAAAATTATCCATATATTAAAAACATAAAATACATATTTCTTATTTTCCAAAAAATATATCTATAAATTTTTATTAGAATCATCAATGAATGTAAGAAATTATAGGGGACCATTATATGACTATGTAGGGGAAGGTACCTAGGAATCTGAGTATAAATGATCCAACTTCTAGTACCTAGGCTTCTGATGATGTGAAGCCCCAAACCCACTCTTCGAGATTTAGTACATATAAATTATGTGTATTTTATTTTTATTATAAAATAAACAAATAAAAATACATAGAAAGTCACACATTCTAGGACCTTTTCTAGTCTATGTTTTGGAGAATTATAAAAAAAATATTACATTTTTTCAAATTGATGAAAAAATAAAATAAAATAACTATAATGATTCATATATGAAACTCCATAATTGAAACAAACACCTTAGAAAAATTCTACTAAACCTATGGAAATTATTTTAAAACATAGGGTGAACATAATTTCCCAGTAAGGGGGTTCCTAAAAGACCAGTGAATGTTTTTTTTTTGAAAATTTCTTTTGAAACTATATATCAAATATACCTTTAAAAATACTATAATTCGTTGAAAATACTTACACCTTGTAAATTATTTAAAAATAATCCAATGTTATTTTGAAAAAAAAACATTATTCAATATTTTGAAAACAAAACCATTAGACCAATCGAAACCTTGAAGTTTGTCTAGGCCTACCCAGGTTTCGAATGGAAAAGTTCGATCCCCACTCTATATAATGTTTACAAAGTTCAAGCACCTAATTTTATAAAAACATTATAATCTTTCCTTACATATATATACATTATTCACAAAAGTTTTTCTTTATAAAGATAAAAATGCATTTAAATACTAATAAAAACTTATATATATATATATATAATTAATAACTTTTTTAGGAAATATCTTGTTAAACATGGCACAACCAAATATCTAGATATTCGTACTTTTCATAAATACGTGGATTGTTAATTGAAATCCATGTAAAGAATACTTCTCTCATATAAATACAAGATACATATCATAAAAAGATGAATTTTATCATTTAAAACTAAACCGTGAATAAATATACTAAAATATCATTTTCTTAATTAATTTTATATATAAAAATAATGATGTAAATGTATAAACACTTAACATAAAATAATAGAAGTAGTAAATTTCTGTTCTCCTAAATTAATAGATATTTAATTTTTCTTTCTTAGAATATTCATTAGATAAAAATTTATATAGAACACAAAAAATTATATAAATAACATATTTACGTAAAACATTAAATTCTTGAATAAATTTAAAACATCACCTTGATCAAAATATTGATTTGAACTTAATCCAATTTTATAGATGAAATGTCTTCACATCCAAATCTTGCATTAATAGTTAAATATGTATATATATATACCCATACCAAATGTATAAATACTCCTTTAATTTTGAGGAAAATATCTTTGTCACATACAATATAAGAACATGAAAATATAACATAAGATCATTATTTGAAATTGTATAAAAACATTCCTGAAATTTATATATCTAAAAAGATGGTAATTACCATATATAAAAACTTTCTTAATTAGAATAAATACATGGAAATAATAGGTACTTATATATATACTTGAAGAATATAGATTTATAAATTTCCCTGAATAATTAAATTTATATAAACATATCATAAATCTAAATCCTAGGAATATTAAATTGAGGTTTCTAAAATGTTACATACATACATGTAGATGGATGAATAAAAAACATAAAATTTAATATATATATATATATTAGTTATTTTATATAAAAAATAAAATTATATTTACATAATAATAAATTATAAATTTTAATATTTAAAATAAAAATAAAAGCACTCTCTTTCCGTCAAAAGTACATAAATAAAATTAGAATATAATTTTGAAATATAGACAGACAAATATTTTTCATGAAGAAAATATTTTAAGTAATAATTAATAATTATAATTATGAACACAATCATGAAAATAAAATTATTCACATAAAATCATAATTGATTTTGGGAGATAGAATCCCTTACTTGATTTTTCAAAAAAAAATGATGAAGATCTTCTTTTATTGATTTGTACACACTCTCTCATTCTCTCTCTATACTGAAAATTCGATTAGAATATTAAATTTCAACATTGGTATAAGGAATTTATATCCATATGTTCCAATTTTATATAATGATGTAAATTTATATATATATATACATCAGGCAAAATTATTTCGCGAACCAGATGAGATTTCTCATAGATTTCATAGAAGAGACAGATTGAAGCATGAAGAGTGTACAAATATAGAAAACAAATAGAATATAAAATTTATATATTCATAAATGTTTTTTTATTAATATGAAGAAAAACCAGTAGAGACCATTGATATAAATAATAATTTAAAATAACCACAACAGGGACATCTGAATTGAAATATATAGACCAAAATTAGAAATCTATCGACAAATTTCCAAAAGTAGAATCTACAATAAAAATTAAAAGTATAATGAAGAAGAAAAATTCATATTGACTGCAATAGGACCATTGATACTAAAAAAGATGAAGAAGCAGATGAGAAAATCACTATCACGTCCAAATTAATTCCTTAAAATATTATTTTCAGTAATATTAGACAACTTGGAACAAAAAAATATACCTACCTCAGTCGAACCACTTAATCAATGCTCAATGTCCCTTGGTGGCAGCCGAACCCTAAATCATCCTATGATCTCCTTCACTGACTGCCCTTCTTCGCTCAGTCTCTTGAAATGAGTTGAAATCTTTGGTCGATTCTGTGATTGACCCTCATCTAACAGTCGATCTCCAATCCAAATAGTGCTCACCTAAGATCCCATTCCTTCGACGCTCGAAACCAACACTCAACCCCTTCAACAATTTCGGTTTCTCAAATCCCTAATAGTGTGCTACTCCTTATGCCAAAAGTAAACAATGAACTCCCCTCTTTAAAAGGCATTATCTGTTATTAGCTTGTTTTAATCATTTTTTATATAACTTTTATAATAATTCAATTATCATAATTATATTTAATAATATATAAAAACAATTTATAATACAAAACTTTTTTAATTAAAGAAATTAATAATAATAATACGTAATTTATACTTAATTTTTATTAAAATGAAAATTATAATTTCAAAATACCCCTTTATTATTCATGTTTAATATGTTGAAAAAAATTAAAATAACAATAATATATATATATATATATATATATTAAAAAAGTAATTATATTTTTTTATAATTTCAATTATGAATTATATTACCTTTAATTTCATTAATCTAACGAAATTTAAACATTTACAATTATAAATATTTTTTTAAAATTTAAAATTATTATAATTTATTTATTAAAACAAAAGTTATATAAACAAAAATAATTTAATTTATGAAAATAAATTCATTATATTCAAACATATTAAGTAATAAATATTTTTTAAATTTAACAAAAAAATCAATTACTTATTAATAAGTTTCACTTACGTGTGTTACTTTAATTTCTTCATTTATATATTTACATTATTAATTTATAATTTAATATTCATTTGAAATTTTGTTTCATTAATTTTGTTATTGATAATATTTAATTAATATAAAATAAATAATACCTTATTTTAACTCATAATGTTACATTATCCCCCATTAAAATGAATTATTCCCTCGCAATTCATTCCTCAGACATAGGAAAATTATGAATTTTCATCTTCGGAATTGAGAAAAAACTAGAATAATTAAACTTATATTCCATAAAACTTAGCTTTTCATCACATTTCATCGTATAATCTTCAAAGATGTATATATTGTCACTCTGATACCAAGTGTAAAGTCCCGAACCCGCACTTCTGGATTCAGTACATAAAAATGCGGTGTATTTTCTTTTTATTATATAATACATAATAAAAATACATATATAATCTCACACTTGAGGACCTTTTCCATTTTAGGTTTTGGAGAATTGAACAAAAAAATCACATTTTATCAAATCTTTATAAAAATAAAAAAACAACAATAATGCTTTATGTGTGCTAATTCCATAAGCAAAGTGAACTCCTTTGGAAAATTATACTAAAATTGTGGAAATTATTTTAACACGTTGTGTGAGAATAATTTCTCTGTAAGGGGGTTCCTAAAGGACTAGTGAATATCAATTTTGTATATTCCTTTTTAAAATATATTTATATGATTCATTTAAAAATACTATAATACTTTGAAAATGCTTACGCCATGTAAATTCATTAAAAATAATCCAGTGTTTTTTTTTTGAAAAAAAACATTATATATGCTTTTAAAAATAAAACCAGGATGCCACTTGAAACCTTAAAGGATATCTTCGACTACCCACTTTCTTAAGGGACGAGTTCACCCTCACTCCTTATCATGTTTATAATGTTCAGGTGCCTAATTTTTAAAAAATATTTTAATCTTGCCTTACATTAATAAACATTTTTTACTGGAGTTTTTCTTTATAAACATAATAATGAATTTAAATACATATACAAACTTATATTAATATATAAATAAACAAATATCACCTTTATTAGGGAATCACTTGTTAAACACGGTATAACAAAGTCTCCAGATATTTGGACTTTTCACAAATATATGGACTATTAATACAAATTGTGCACAATCTTCATGTTTTATTCATTTGTTATTATTGTTCATCCTTATGCATCATGATTATCGATCATATACTTATATGTATACATATACATATTCATATTCATATACATATACATATTCAAATACATATACATATACATAGACATAGACATAGACATAAACATATACATATACATATACATATACATATACCTATACATATACATATACATATACATATACATATACATATACATATACATATACATATACATATACATATACATATATATATACATATACATATGCATATGCATATACATATACATATACATATACATATATATATACATATGCATATACATATACATATACATATACATATACATATACATATACCTATACATATACACATACATATACATATATATAAAAATATATACATATACATATACCTATACATATATATAAATACATATTCATATATACATACCTACATTTAACACACACAAACATTTTGTTTTATACTTATATGGATATATGTTTTTTTTTTATATTTTCATTTTTATGTGTGTCAACTTAATTTTGTTTATAATATATATATGTATGTATACGTTTTATATTATTTATATATATAAATGAGGATTTAGTTATATATATGTTCATAATGTTCATATATTAATATTATCTATATAATATTTTCATATATATGTTTATAATTTTATATGTTGACATAAATGCATTGTATATTTATGTTTATAAATAATTAATATATACATATATATATATAGTGTGTGAATAAATATATAAAAGTTGTTGTTGTGTGTGTGTAATCATAGTGTTTGTATATATATATATATTATATATGTAATATTTTTATATTATATATATAAAAATAATTAAATAATTAAATTTATATGTTATATAAATATACATATTTTATTCTCTATCTCCCTCATTGCATGTATTTATATGTGATCACGTGTAATTAAATATTGAAATGTTTATTAAACACATATATAAAATTTTTATGCTATGTGAAAAAATAGGATATGTATGGATCAAAAAAGGAGGAATGTTAATCACATGATCAGAGAGTATGGGGAATGTGCCCACAAATATAGAAACTTTTCAATGGAAAATGTTAATGAACCTTCACAAATCATGTTTCCATGTCCATTTCATTATCATTTCATGGATATTAGTCTAGTTAAATTAGAAGGACATTTGATCTATTATATAATTAGCTAGAGTTATAAATGTATGAATAAACATTAAGAACACATATATATATTTAGAAAGTGGAATAATAATCCATTTAATGAGTTATCAGACATCGATACAAGTGTATATGATGACATTGATCATGTTAAGGATATGATAATGTTTGTTTCATATTCTCTTAGGGATTGTCTCAAAATATTCAATAAATTTATGAAATATAAATATATTCCCTTTTATGATGGCTGTATTATACATGAAAGGCTATTAACCATTGTAAAACTATATAACCTATAAGTAAAGAATATGTATAATGACACCATTTTCAAAGAGTTATTTTATCTTCTCTAGAATATAGTCCCTATTATAATGAGCTTCATTACGAAACATAGGTAGTTTCAAAATGTTACGATCCATGGGTATGAGCTATAAAAAAATACATACTCGCACTAATAGCTACATATTATTTTTAAAAGATTAAGAAAATTTATATAAATGAACCGAGTAGGACACATATCAACATAAGACAAATAAATAAATATCATCAAATGTTTTTTGGTTTGTTTTAGTAATTAAAATATTTCCATAATTACAAAAAATCTTGGAGATTACATTTAATTTGATGTGGCTCTTAGATAGAAGAATTTAGGATAGTAAACTATAACAACCAACTAATGATTCTTAGTGGACAAAAACTGATAATGTATATCTTGAATTTTGGTTTAGGTCACGAAACCTTCATCTTTCATTATGACCATATTTTATAAATACCAATAGTTCATAGAGAAAAAAATCATATAACATTTCAGGTTATATTGGTAAATTATAATTTTCTTTCATGGTTATGCATGATGTTCAAATACACTATGTATTTGTTACTTATTTTATAACAAAAATAGCATGGTAATGATATTTAAATTATTTTTAATGTACTTTATTAATATTTAAATTTTCATATAAAATTATTAATGCGATTAATGATTATTACAAATAAGAGTATTTACTATTATACATATTGTTCTGTATATTAGTTATATTTCTTTCTGAAAGTAATTTTTATGTGTAAAATATTGTTGTAATGTTAGGGAATCATGTGTGTAAAGAAGTTAAATACTCACATATATTGAAACATAGTATTAATATTGTGTTCCTTGGATATTAAAGGATTTCTACAATATGGCATTGATAAAAAAAAACAAATCAAAATTTTCAGTGCGTAACTAAAATATGGTTTTCCACCTTCTTCAATAATAGGAAAATAAATACTTAATAAGGTAAAATATATCATCAATTTTTTTAGTAAATATTTTTAAAATATTATTCTAACAGTGGGGACGGAAAAATACTGAAAAGTGGTCAATTTTTCTTTAACCTCCTTACTAGAAGCATTTTTATATAAAAAAACTTCAAGATATAATACATATCAAGAAGAATGTACGTGTTAATTGAATAGTTTAATTTATAAATATACAAGGGTAGACTAAAGATAACATAAATGAAAATTTTGATCTAATTGAAAAGGGAGCCAAGGAATATTTAGTGACAATTAGTAAGGGAATAACCTTTATTAGTCTATTGGGTCACACTCTTTATAGGAAAGATATATTTTGGTTCTTTAAATTTTTAAATAGTTTATAAGTCTCAAGGTTTTATTCATAAAATATCAATAATTTTTTATTCATAAATTACAAGAATTTAAAATGATTAAAATATCATGAGTTTTATTTTTTGTTTCAATATTTTTTATGTGTGGAAATATTATTCATATTAGATAAAATTTATTAACACACAATATTAAAATATGTTTCTTTTTCAAATAAATATGCAATATATTTATTAACGTAATGAGGTTTGAAAAAATAGAAAAAGTGATTCTGGTCACATTAAGAAAACACATAAGTTTTTCCACCACAATTAATTAATAATATGATTCTCTTGATATTTTATTTGGTAAGAGAGATCATAATTTTTGGATATATACATTTCAGATAGATGAACCCTACTAAAATCTATATGAAGATATTGAAAGGGTATTTCAAAAACATAATATGACTAGATGATTATATTTTGGAGTGGTATATTATGAAACTAGAAGTTTAATTTAGTATTGAATATCTATATGGCATGGATAATAGTTGTCTTCCAAAATATCATCTTGATATGCACCTAAAAAATAAAATAATTTCAGGAGGAGAGGTTATTACAATATCCATCCATGATTGGGAATTGGTAAAACTGAATATATTTCATAATTTCTTTAAGGTTTTTTTATAAAATCAATCTTATAAATTATTAGGAATTTGAATCCAATATGAATTAATGGTTGGATATCTAATATAAAAAACCAATAAATTATTAGTTAGTATCACAATAACATTTATAAAGAGTTATTAAGAAGTTATAAATCATTTTGTTGGAAACTGTGACTGTTAGACAATAGACTAGGTGTTTATTTATTAAATAATAATTTCTAAATAATTAATTTTTATATTTTATATAAAAAGGGAAATGATTAGTTTAGAACATGGAAAAATTTCAAGGTAATTATTGTTCTCAAAATGATGTATGTATCTGATGTAAAGGATTTAAATCTAATTTATGTTTATATGAATTAAATTTGGATAATCAATAATATTTTATGTTTTTACTATATATTATTTCATGTTCCAATTTTTCAATTAAGATGGGTCGATAATAAGATAATAGAAAAATTTGAAAAACTGGGATTCATAAAAGTGAATTTTAGTAAGGATACATATACATGCACCTAATAATGGAATCATGAGAAGTTAAGATTTTCTATTCTTGTTATACTATAAAGTATAATTTATTCACTATTCATTTATAAAATAAATAAATTATAGAGTTGAGTGATACTTTATTGAAGGTTGTTCCTCTCCTTAATATGTCATAATAATTTCATGTTGAACCTAATGAAGATAATTTCATATTGGTAGAGGATATCGTAGAAAAGTAATTTTGATAATAAATAGGGGAAAATATTTCATTTATTGAATAAAAAAGAATATTATAAATAAATTTTTTATGTCGTTATGGGTTTTTATATGTAATTTGTGTTATATTTATATGTTTTTTGTTTAAAACAAATCTTATATATTTTTATTTGTTTATCTAAATTATTTTATAGAAAATTTCTTTTACACCTCATTATTCTACTCTTTTATATGATAAATATTTTAAAAATCATGATGGTGAGGAAGAAGTTACAAATTATTAGAAAGAAAGCATCGTTTGATATTTTGTTAAAATGTAGTCAAATAATTAGGTAAATGTAATTTTTTTTTGTTTGAGCGAATGATCATGGTCAAAAATTTGAAATTTTTGAAAATATTATTCATTAGTTATATATGGGTTTATATTAGGTTAAATATAGATACCAACATAGATATATGGAATATTTTCATATATTAAATAAAGGACATTTTTTGGAAGGCATTATAGTAACAGATTGTTGCACATTAAATTAATTTCCCTTTATATAAATTATTGATATGATTATGATTTTATCGTTTAAATAGGTCATTTTTACTAGAAAATTATATAATTTTTTTAATGAAAGGTAATGGGAAGGAATATATATATTTTTGAATAATTATATTCACTATGTATATGAGAGATACTTATGTTAATGTCCATCTTAATCAACCAACATTATATACTAGGTTTATCCCCTAAGAAGCATGTATTTTTTTCAATTCATTGTGCAAGTAGGAGAGTTTTAAGGTATATTGTGAGTTATTTTAATTTAACATGAATTATATGTTTGAATTATTCATTTTTATATATGTTAATTATTAAAAATTCAAAGTAACTCATAGAATAAGTAATTGGAAACAAATATGCAAATCCTATACCAAAAATCAAGGATGGGGAATACTGTACTTGAAAAAATAGTTTATGATTAGAATTTATAATAAAAAATTTAATATAAAAAATTATTTATGTAAGTGTGTTATGATATTGATTGATCAATTATACCACTCATTAGTTCAGTCATTCTTAATTTGGTGTGGAAGGATTACATTATTAATAAGAAGAGACAACATGTAGATGAAAACACTTAAACATTCTTGGAAGAATGTCATACTAAAAGAATTTAAATTTATTTATTTATTATATTTTAAAACATAATAAAATATTAAAAAATTCTATATTTTATTAATACACAATATTATTTTTCCACCACAGAAGAACACAAATATTTTTGGGGTTTTAATCAACTATAAAATTATGAACTTCTTAGAGGAGTGGATTTTAGATACATTCCAAGTGAATACTTTATAAATGTAAAATCATAGAATCATACAAATTAATAATACCAATAGTTACAAAATAATAATTTATAATAATAGATTTTTAGAACAAAATTTACTACTCATGAAAAAAACTATATAATAATAAAGTAACAATAGTGGATAATCCACCCACCATTTTTGAAACCATAAACACCAATTTTTAGGCATATTTTCCCCCTCATAATTAAATAATTTCCGATGTAGTAATTTTTTAATAATTTTTCAAATATTAATAAAGTAAAAAAATTATTTTATATTTATTTGTTCTAAAATATTTCAGTTTTAATTTTTTTGTGACATATATATATAGAAATAAAAAAATTGAATCCTTGTTAAAGGTATGATGTGCATTATTCAAGGTGATACCCATTATAATACATCATTACCAATAGGTTATGAAAGATCATGTATTCGTGTGGCTCAAAATCCATGAGTTGTGCTACCAATTCTCATTGTTGTTGTTGAAGTTGGAATTAAGGAAAAAAGTTATTGGAACAGTTTTATAATGGATGATCAATCTTATTAACACATATTGTAAGAAAGGGTTATAACATTTACAACATATATTATACTCAATATACTTTAAATTAAATAAAATATCTCTAAACTACTTTATTTTTTGACAAAATTTTAAATAGATAAATATATTTTGGATGTCAAAAGAATCACCTATAGAATAATGAATATGAAAATTGAAATAATTTTTCTCCATCACTGATTGTAAAAATACTAACGACATTAAAGGAACATTATAATTGATATTTCATAGAGGTGAATACTTTTCAATTTAATTTTGGAAATGGAATACATAGAGAATATTCTATTGAATTTATCAATAATTTTAGTGAAAATGAAATTATAAAGAAGGATTTTCAAGGATCACCCATCATAAATATATATATGTGTAAAGAATATTTTTTTTTGTTTTTAATTATTAATATACTATTTCTATTACAATTAACATGTTGTTTTTTATTATATAAATTTTTATAAGAACTACATAGTCACTGGATATATTGATCTTCTTTTTCGATTTTTATGTCCCCATTTTTATTGTATAAAAGTATAAAAAATCAGTGAAGATAAAATTATAAGTTGATGATAAAATATTATAAGATTTTTTAAGGAAATAAAAAGTGATGATATGTTATTTTTAATACATTCATAGCAAGGATAAAACAATATACAAAAAATACAGTTATGATAATTTATTTTTCTTAATATATAATACTAATTAATAATATTTTTTTTCTAGGATCCAATAAATTAAAATGATGATAAATTCAATTAATCAAAAAATATAGTTTTTATCCAATTCTTGGATATTTGTAAAATTGTACACAAATTATATGAGACCTAGAGATTATGGAATGCAATACTTTACAAAAACATCTTTTTGAATAACTGGTAATATACGCAATGACAATCCAAATTTAATTATACTATATAAAAATTAAAGTCCAGATAAATAAATTGTCAAAATATAATGCGTTAAAAGTAATTTAGTAGTAATTGGTAAATGATATAAAATAAAATTAAAATCCCTTAGTGATTTAAAGGATCATTTTTCTATAAATTTTTTTTTCTTAATTTTTTGTATTTTTAATTTCAAAAAAAAAATAGTAATTTTAAAACATTTATTCTATTACATGAACATAATTAATTAATTCATCCTAAAAACATTATCCAACGGTGATTTTTTTTATATTTATGAAAATTTTTGTTTTTTGAAAATAGTGGAAAATATCAGTTTTGTAAATATTTTCACTTTTATGAAATAATATTGATATATGAATGAATATAAGTATATAAAACCTTATTTAATATATAAAATAAATATTTAATAAGTTAATTAAACAATTTAAAATTATTATGATGAATTTAGAACTCTAGGTTTGTCTTTTTGAATCCAAATTTATGTTTTATACTAGAAAAAGAAAATGTTTTGATCCATATCTTTGATTAATTAATAAAATGGTTAAATTAGTTTTTAAATTGGTTTTAATTACAAATAAATAAAATTTTACAATTAATAAATGAGTAACTCTAATAAGGATATATTTTTTACATAAATTTGGAGTAAAATAATGTTTATGCTTAGGAGGTATTTTTTAAAAAACTCTATTTGGTTTTGTTTTCATGTACTTTTATTAAAAATATTTTTTCCTCACCAAAAAATATAATATTTTAAAATGGATTCCATATATTGAATCATAAGATTCAAATTAGGTAAGATTATTCACTCAAATTTTTTGTTATATAAATAAGTTACCATAGTCAAAATTAGTCACCACTATGAGGATTAAATGGGATAATGTGGGGGTTAAACTAAGAGATATGGAATAAAATATCTTCAACTAATGTTAAAATTTGATTTGATGAGTGTAATAAGACATTAAACTAAAATATATTTTTAATTTTAATAAACTTGGTATACTTTCCATGACAAATAAATTTATTATATTTAAAAGGTCATAACATTTACCAGAGTGCCACTCTTCTCGCTTATAAAAAACCCTATTATTTTCACTTATACATACACATTGAGTAATATATATAAAATAATATCTACACAATTGTATCTTTAGAACTCTTATTCATTATCTAGATCCTTTGGTATTTCCAAAAAACCAATCAATGAATCCTTAAGGTGTTTTTCAAAGGAGGCTTTCCAAGGAAGAGGTATTTTTTCTAACCAAACTCTTTCCAGTTTATTTCATCTTTCACCTCCTTAAAATATATTATAACCATCATAATGTAAGTAAATAAATAGTATTAAAATAATAAAATTTTATTATGTTCCTAAGATAGCTATTTTTTACCTCCTTTCCTTCTAATGGAAAATTAAAACGTTGACTATTTGTACATACAAATTACTGCCTCTATGAAGTGACATATTTTTTCATCACCACCACACATGGATAGTTACATAAATGGATATATGTTATATATCTGATAATTAAGATTTAATTATGATTCTATAAAGATAAATAATTTTATATTTTCCTTTCCTTTCATCCATTGACAATTTGAGGTGTCCCTCATGTGTACATGGAGACTATCATGTAAAAGTACAACATATTTTATTTCTCTGTACCACCACAAATGAATTATTATAAAAACTTACATAATGAATCAATTTGATATTAATTAAATTATTAATAATCTATAAAGTTGATATTATCATTATTAAATAATATTTTCTTACTCATTTATTGTCATTGAGCTTCTATAAAACTGATATTATCATTAAGCTTCTATAAAACTAATATTATCATTTTTGTAAGTTCTTTTCCATTAAATAATTGTCTAAAATGATTTATAGTATTAGGTTACCCCCCATATATATGTTCTATAAAATGTTTCAAAAATTTCCTTATTTATACTATAATGAGTGACTATAAATATTTTCAACAATATATTAATTTCTTTGAAAAGGTTTAAAGATGGAACTTTTTAACATTTTCTTTATAGGTCATTTTAGACATTATTTACAAAAGTTTAAAAGGAATGTTTTTAATGTTTACTGCATGAACTCTTTTCACACCATTATATCCCTTATTCTCAGTAAATATCCATTTTATGTTTTAAATGGGGTTTTAAATAATATCTTATTTTCATTATTATTTGAAATTTTAGTTTTAAAACATTTTCAAGAGAAAAATATATTTCATCTCATTTTAATGTAAAAACTAATATTAATTTTTCTGATGGGTTAAAATGGCAATTATTAATAGTTTTATCATATATACACAATATTTTATATATCTTACTCATGTTAAGGTACTTTAACACTATATATAAAGATGGAAGGTTCTGTTATAACCTTCCAATACATCTGTTCATGTGAGAAAAGTTAATAGTTTATAAGTTACACTCATGAACTGGATAGAGTTAACCGTTTATTAGTTACTCTTATGAAGTTGATGTAGTTATGTTTTTATAAGATAGTCCTTTTATGTGGATTGATTTAACTTATTATAAGTTACTTCTATGAAGTGTATGTAGTTAACTAATTATAAGTTACTCATATGAATATGTTGGGATTAATAAGTTATGTTATCCCATTTTATGAGTGATAAAAAGAGGTGTGTAATTATAACATCCCAAATAACCCTCATGATTAATAATATGTTTACTTTATACATTTTTTTGATTTTTTTGAAACAAATTCGGTTATTATTTTATTTTAATAGTATGAAAGTGATTATTCAAGAAGAAATGTAATTACATGAAAATGTAAACATTCATGCGTGTTTTCCTATTTTTTAAAGGAATAACATCTTTTCTTTCTTTTAATATCCCATATTGGGCTCTGTTTTTTTCATATCATGTTTCAAAATGTTTTTTAGCTGGTGTAATGATGTATAGGAACTATATCAATTATGGACTTAAAAACGTTAATATTTTTCTTTAATAAAGTTAGTTTTTAAAAGATGGAAACATGAGTGTAAATATAAGAATCTATTTTTCTTAAAATAATATACACTATGTGACAATGTTCCGAATGTGAATGTTTGAGATTTCATAATTATCTAAAACACCAATTATAAAAGATCATGGTAATATAAGAATGTCCAAATTCAATATATTCAACTCATAATGATGGGATTGTTATATATGGTTTGTTATAGTTGGTTTAAGAGAAAGGGTTTAGATACCATTAGAGGTTAGGATATTGCTAAGGATAAAAATTTAGATCACATTTATGAGATAATTTAATTACTCTAAGGGTTTCCAAGTTTCTTCACTTTATCTATGTATTTTTTAGAATATTGTCTCACATATGTAGCATGGTGAATGTATTTGGAAAGATATTAGTAGATAATATCCTTCTAAATCGGTAACCTAAAATGGTTAGAGTTGGAGTTGATATGGTTTTGGTTATATTACCTCAATAATCATAAGTTATAAATATAGTCACCCCTGAATAACCAAATACCTTTTAAAGTAATATTCCAATAGTAGAGAATCTCATGTGACATAATCCTATAAAATATGATATATACTCTAACCCATTATTAGGATAAGTAAGGATAAAATATATGAAATTTTTTTATGTATTGGGTCTTTTAGAGAATAAAAAAGTAATTCTTAACATTTACCATCTTGAAGGTGAATCCAATTAGTGGTGGTCATTAAAAAAGAATACCAAACAGATGAATGATATTGATTCCATGGAGTTAAATTAATTTAAGGTTATATTTCTTGATTTTTTTCATAAATATGTTTTTTATTGGATGGAAATAAAATTTCAAGATTTATAAATGAAGGATGATGATTCAATGGTTATTTATGAAGAAAATATTTCTGTACTATCAAGATATGAACTATATTATATTCTCATCTATGAAAGTAAAATTGATATATATTTTATAGGTTTGAAAAAAAGGTTTATGAAGTTCTATAGTTAATCATGGATTTAGGAATTATGAGTAAATTTATCTATGTTATTAGAGGGTTCATATAGATATTTTTGAAACTTTTGTGTACTATAATAGGATGAATAATAAGAGGAAAATGGTGTTAAGGTATAGGAAAAGTGTCTACAAGGAAATATGAAGGTAAATTTCTCCCATGCCCTAATTATGGTAATAATCATTCTAAATAGTGTCTAATGAGATTACAAAAGTGTTACCAATGTGTTAGTATCATAAATATGGCTCATGACTAAAATGAAATGGGAAACGCTAGTGGTCAGTCCAATAATGATAAGAAAACTATGGAAATGTATTAATTGTAATGATATGGGAAATTATTAATATATATGCCCAATGATAGGTATAAACAGTGGAAATCATCATAATCAAATGAATAATGGTTTATCATTGAAATATTCTATTAAAAATAAATTTGAATAAACTATTAATTATATATAAGTAAAGGATATATTAAGGAATAAGGTGTTAATCCATGGTTAAAGGTTTATGAAACTTATTGAGTGATTGAAGTGACTAGATATAGGGTCTTGAGAGTTATGCTTTAGTGGTATTTTATTTAATGGTTAACATGTTTCAGGATGATCATAAGTTTTAATGTATAAATACCTTGGTTTGATGAAAAGTTTGAGTGTATTATAAGGTGAATAATGATATTTTGGGAAACAAATTTGGAACATATCTTGAAGAGACATAGATAACCCTAGGGGTTGAAAAGTGATTTAGTGACAAAGAGATTAAAGTTATTTTATAAGAAGTTCACTGTATTGTGAATATTATATTATGAAGGTAAACAATTTTTTTTGGATATAATGGGATTTTATGTAGAAGTGATTGATATTATATTTCAAAAGAATTATGTTGAAAATTATGTATTATCATTATCTACGCTACAAATTTTTGGTTTTATTAAATATAAGGATATGGGAGGAATAATGTTGCATCATTTTTGTGGAGATTATGATGCATTAATTATATGTTTTAGTGATTTGGGAATGAAGGATTTTTTGTGGTTATTTATCATTTAGAAAATGAGATTAATCATTGATGGGAAACCTCTCATAACATAATCAAGGTTGAAATTGTGTTAATGGAATTAGAATGAATCAAGTATATTTTATAATTTTCTATTTTTATGGTAAAATAATTCCTCAAATCATTTTAAAAGATGATAAATATAAAAACTATTATGTGGATAATACCACTTGAATATCATGATATTATTTTTGAAACTCATTGAAATGTATGAGTATTATAATTGTATATACAATGTTTTAGAAATATTTGATTAATAAATACCATGTTTCCTAATAGTGATTTAGAAATTAAATATAATTACAAAATCTATATCATATTTATTACTATGTTGTTATACAATCATTGTTGTAATAATAAATTTAAATAATCCAGACAAAAATTTTGGGAGGGGGTAGAATGTAACTCCTTTCCATTTTTTATAATCATTACTTTAATTAAATATATTGTTGAGTAATGTGTACTGTATAAAACACTAATATAAATAGAATAATAATTTATTAAAATAGATGGTATACAACAATATATTATGAATATACAATGTGAAAAAATAACACTCAATTGTAAATGATAATAAATACGGTTAAAAACATTAAATGTTTAAAATGGTCACATTTGTATAAAAGTGGGTTTCCTTCATATTCTATATTTTTCATTAAAATGATATGTTTAATAATTTTTTTATTTTATTAAATGAAAATAATTTCTTAATTAATTGTGTCAAAAATATCTTAGGATGAATTATTTTTATTTTTCATGACTAGTTGATTTTTTTGGTAATAGTGAAAATAAATATTTTTCAAATATTTTTATAATAATGACATTAACAGGATATAATAATTACTTGAAAATTTAAAAAACAAATTATCCTATATAAAATATATAATTAAGAAGAAAACTAATAAATTTAAATATGTATTTTTTAATTAGAAACATATGTTTTCCATTTAAACCCTAAGTAATATTTTATTCTAATAAAGAAACTATTTTTAATCTTTTTCTTTAATTAATTAATAACAATGTTACATTCAGTAATGGATTCTTTTAGATTGACACAACTATAATTGTTTTATTAATTGACCAATTAATGTCAAAAGGATAAATCCTATAGGTTATTTCAGTATAAAATCATTTTTATTATTAAAATAAATCTTTCTGAAAAATTTGTTTTGGTTATGTTTTTCAAAATCATATTAAAAGTTATTTTTACCAATTATAGAAATTTAATATTTTAAATGGAATTTAAGATTTCTAACTAGAAAGTTCAAATTATTTATTATGGTCTATTTTAATTTTTTCTCATATAAATAAGTTACCGTAATAATAATTAGTCAACATGGTAATGGTTAGATTGTTAGAGAGGGGGGATAATATATAAGGCTTGAAACATCCTTAAAAAATTTATCAATTTGATTGGTTTATTTTATATACTCCTCCCATATCATATAATCTAAACTATACTAACTTGGAGTGACTATCCACGACAAGGAAATTTATTATTTTTAAACGTTCCTAATATTTACTGGAGTTTCACTCCTCTAACTTATAAAGGGGAACCTCATATCATCACCTCAAAACTTACCTTGAGAACTAAAAAACAAAAAATTAATTCCCAAATACCTCTAAATCACTTTTATACAAGTTTTATATCTTTTTTCTTCCTAAAATACCAATCCTTGAAGCCTAAATTTTTTCTCAAAGAAGATTATCCAAGGAATATGTATTTTTCCTGACCAAACTATTTCAATTTTTTTATTATTAAATATCATTAAAATATATTATAACCATCATAATTAAATTTTATTTTGCTAATTATTATACTTTAACGTTGTTATTTTTTATTAACTACTATTTTCTTCCTTTTTTCTAATGGAAAATGAAAACATTGCTTTTGCGTACATGTAGAGTACCATCTCCATGATGCGAGATCTCATATTTTTCATAACAACTTCACATGTGTGGTTATATAGATGTATTTAATGATTATATATGATATTAATTTAATAACTATGACTATTTAAAGACGAACAATTATAATATTTACTTCTCTCCCATAAATTTAAAAATAGAAACATGCTCTTATGTATGTGTGGATTACCACATCCATATATGATGTCTTTCATTATTCATTATTACCATACATGGATTTTTATAAATATGTATTTAATTAATAATTAATATATTTAAAAAATTATTCATATTAATTAATATTGATATCATATTTTTAAAATAATATTTTATTACTCATTTATCATTTCAAAGTGTTGTTCTTTTGGTCAATTTTACCACATACATGAATATTATTATAATGTTTATGTAATTAATGATCATAAAATGTTATTTAATCGTAATATTACATAATATTTAAATATTTATGACTTATTAAATATTATTTTATTGTTATATTATTATTTTTATTAACCAATAAAACTAATTTTTTTTGAAATAGAAATTTCTAAAAAATTGATATTTTATTCTATAAATAAATAACGTCACAATAAGTTGCATGGAATGACCATAAAACTAAAAAATAATTTAAAATTAATAAATAAGAACATAATGAAAATTATCGATATGAAATAATGACCTAGATACAAGGGCAAAAACCTCTAAATTGAAACATGCATGGGAAATAAGACAATTAACTCATAAATATTGATTTTAAGAATGAATTATGAGTAAATGGGTATAAATAAGTTATTAGTGAATGGTATCTGGAATTACAGTTAAAACTATTTCTCTAATAGAGATATATAATAAGTATAAATTTATTATACATGATGTGATAACATGCTCGACTAAGTGAAATTTTGAGGTAAAGGATCTCTCATCTTATTTTCCTTTCTTTACGGATTATGCCATTTTCACAACATGTTTTCCATTATATAGTTTGAAAAAAACTTATGGATTAAATTTATAATTATTTAAAATAAATTATTTTGGTTTTAAAATACATTTCATTTTCTCTAATTAAATTTTCTTTTGATTCAAATTTTACTAAAGATATAAGATATTTCTCTTAAAAACCTAGTTTTAAATGTTTTTGAAGTATTCATTTCATAATATTTTCTTCCTTATACATTTTAATTAAAATGTTTAATTAATTTAATTATTTGTACTCAAATTATTTATTAAATTCAATTTCTACTATATTTTACTTTCTTTATACATTTTTAAAAGGATTATGATGAATATTTTTTATACAGGTCATTTTTATAAGTTTTGAAAAAGTAAAAAAATAATGATTTTTAACATTTACTGCATTAATCCCTTTTACCACAATCATATACATTATTTTTTATTAGTATTAATTTAATTGTTTTAATTTTTTATCAAGTAATATTTAATTTTCATCATTCTAGGAATTTTTAATTTTAATGTTTTTC
Organism: Viscum album; assembly: GCA_963277665.1. Classification (NCBI taxonomy): domain Eukaryota; kingdom Viridiplantae; phylum Streptophyta; class Magnoliopsida; order Santalales; family Viscaceae; genus Viscum; species Viscum album. Next base: position 1,079,455,620 of record OY728134.1, on the reverse strand, counting down.
ACATGAAAAAGATATTTCATATCTTTTTATAAGAAAACTAAAATTACTTTTTATTCTGGGATTAACAACCAATTATTATGAGATGTAGGATGGAAATGAAATATTTTATGTTTTTATTATAGTTATAATACCTTTAAATTTTAAAATATGACAGGTTTATAGAATTTCATCTTTTTATTACACAGTCTTTTCATTTCATTGAACAAAACATAAGGTCTTTTAATGATTAGTTTCATAGAAATTAGGAATATAATAAAATAAAATATAGAAATTATTATAATACATGTGAGAGGATCCGTCATGGGTTCATCCTAAGTTACTTTCATTTCATATCATATCATGTTGGCATACATTAGAGGAAATGGGTGAGCATGAGCCCAATAAATGAACAAGAAAGGGAGATATTTTACATGTGCTCATGTGAAAAAACAATAAGAACAAGATGTATAACAATATAAAATGATCAAGATAACATGAGTAAATTCATTATAAAAATAACAATAATAGTAACATGGAAATGTGGATAAAAATTTAAATGAGACACTCAAAAGAATATCATCAAGTTTTATCATCAAGGTGTCCTAAATCATAATTACTATGGTTATTCACTAAGGTATGATGAAACATATCATCTCTAGAGATTGAATTCATTAAACAATTAATTGGAGTGTTATCAACTAGAAAACTACTAATTAATTAATTTTATTTGATCCAAATTAATCATGGTAAATCATTTTCTCAATAACCCATGGAGAATAGTGTACAAGTGTCATATAAAACCATTGATTTTGTAAGTGCTTAAAGGTTTGACCATAAAATAAATTTTAACCCTTTGAAAAGGTATGTGGATTTCTGTATATAATTCCCCTAATAAATAAATTATATCAAAATCATTGTTAATAGTAATGGATAACGAAATGGTTTGGGTATCCAGAATATAAGAACATTTCTCTTCAAGAGATAGAAATTTAAAAATTAAATTCAACAACCTGATAGGTATAAAATATTTATTTAGAAAAGGGTTGAATAAGTGATAAATAAGGTATCCCATTAATAAAACATAATTTATTCGTATGGATATGGTGAAAAAGGTAAAAAAAAGTGAGTAACATAACATTTAGAATACATATAAAAAGGTGTTCTTGAATTGAAGAGAAAGGTAGGATAATTCCCTTTACCATGAATATTTTTTCCTAAAACATGAGGATGGAACATTGAGAGCTTAAAGATAACATTGGGGGACTATTTCTGATGGAAATAAAGATTAAATTCATGGAGGATGAATTTTTAGTGATGGTTAATGGTTAAATGGGTGGGTATTTATAGAAAAATTGGAGTAATAGTTTAATAATTTATAAATATATTATTTGAAAACCATGGTTGTGAAAAATCAAAAGAATTATATTACCCATTGGTTTTTTATCATGGTTTTAGACATTTGAGTTAAATTTTATTGTATTTTAATCCATTAGAACTGACCACCATTTTTTAATACTTATATTGTCACAGAAAATTAAATTTTCCACAATGTAATGTTTTTAATGTCAAATATTCCATTTTTGGATTTGGAAGGTCACTTATAGGTTTCAAAATTGATTAAAATATATTAAATAACATAATATTAAAAAAATATTTTAGGTCATTTATTGTGATTAATTTATTATTAAATCAATATGAAATTAATATTATGTCACTATTACATTAATATTATCCCATAAAACATACCAAAACCAAAAACTGTATTTCTACTAATCAATGAAAAATAAATTATTTTTAAAAATTCACAAAATTTTACCCTAACCTAATTTTAATGTGCTATTTTAAAATATAATATTTATTTTATCAATAAAATATAAAATGGATAATTTATATTTTTAAATAAAAAATACTTTTTTAAAAAAATTATTTTAAAGACAATCAAATTGCTGACACTTATAAAATTTTTCCTAAGACATTATCTTTTTGTAAAATTTATATTTAAATAAGGGTGTTTTAAAAGACTATTTCATAATGTATTGTGGAGAATATTTTAGGTTTGGGAGAAACTACTCCATGGTGTTGAAGAAGGTGATTAGGGTTTATATGGAATCATGGATCACCCATTCTATTTGGGCTCTATGATTTTTTCCTAAATTTCATCTATGATCGTGTCATTGCTTCCAAATACCTACACGATACTTTTTGATGGTCTCATGGTTATGAATGAAAAATAAGGTTCACCACCTGATATAAAGCTATATTTTGGTAAGAATTCGATGTCCTTTATGAATTCCACAACTATAAAAATTCACCTAAAGGGTTTGTCGCTGCATATTGAGGTCAATCTAGAAGCCTTTTGAGAAAAGATTTCCATGGGTAGGAATTCCCTTATTACAAGTCTTGTCCTTAAAAAGGGAGAGAATCCATGGAATCATGAAGAGTTTTCTTAGAGGGTTTTCTTGATTATGGGGATCCTTGGATTGGAGATGCGTCTCTTTAAGTTGAGGAGTATTCCATTGCATTTTTTCCTCAGATGAGTCCAACATATGAGAATGGATATGTGGTTCTCTCCGATTAAATCTGTGATTACTTCATCTGATTGAGTGGTCACTAGAATTCAATGTTTCATATATGAGGAATGACTTCACTCAGGTTTGGATCAGGCTTCATGGACTACATTTGATCTTTTGGAACTTCAAGATACTTCATGACATTTCCATGAAAATCAGAGCACCGATTCATCTAGATAAGGAGACTAAACATGCTCGTTTTGTTCACTATGCGAGAATACTGATTGAGGTAGACTTTATCTCTACTCTTATTTACATTATTATACTTCATAATCACATTGATGATATCCAAATTAGTTTTCAATTTGAAAATATTCCCCCTTTTTTATCTTCTTTTTTTCCCATCAGTCACTCATTGAAGGACTATCACAGAAGACCCATTGTAAGGCTTGTGATAGGAATGGTTATTTTTCTAATGTTTGTAATAGGAGATAGAAAAAAATATGATGTTTATAATTATCTGGTTCATTTTTTATGTAAAAATTCTATCAAGGGAATTTCTCAAGATGAGATAATTCATTTGTGAAAGGTAAAGGCTGTTATGGATAATGTTCTGTTTTTTTAGACTAAAGGCAAGACCGTGCTGCTACAAAATCTTGGGCAGCTATAAAATAAGATTAAAACAATGAGGTTTCTAATGATACTCAGTGTTCTATCCATCATTTTGATCTGATTTATAATAGAGTTGATGAATCAGTGGGGGTGAAACATAATTTTAGGGATGTTCTTATGTGTGGATCAATGGAAGAAGAACTTATGGATAATAAAACTGATTGAAAGAATGAATCTCAATCATGAGTAGATCATGAATTAAGGATTATCCATACATTGTTAAATTAAAAGTATCAATGTTAAGATGAATTTGGAATGTGTTTCAGGCAAGGTCCCCCAAGAAAAAACAAGAGGTTTTCAACCTCACAGAAGATATAATCCCCTGGTTTATCATTAGTGTCCCCTAACATTTTTAGAAAGAAAGATTACATAGACCGAAATTATAGAAACATGATCAAGGGGGTCCCTATGATCATATGTTCCCGGCTGTCTAGGATATGGATGCACTCTAATGAATATGAATGTGTATTTTTAAAATTTCATATTATTTAAGGACACATAGAAGGTTGATTCATCTTACTTAGCAAGTGAACATCCTAACTATAGTGGCTGTAATAATAGCATGATATTTATGTTACCTATATTGAGAATGAACCATTATAAAAATATAGCACCCCCAATCATGTTGGGTAGTCTCATGTTCCTCCCTCAATAGATAATTTGGATACATGTGATGAATTGGAAGATAATTGAATCCCAATCGTGATACAACCAAATAAGACACATGATCATGAAGGGATGAACAATGAATCTAATAAGAGAGTGGTGAATTTACCTGATGATGGGAGCTATGGGTTATCTTTTTTTCCTCCTTAAATATAAAATGTGACCCATAGAAAGAAAAATGTGGCAAAACAAAAGTCTTTTGGAGTACTAAATTTTGAAAGTGTCGAGAATAATGATGAGGTTTAGGCAGATAAAACACAGACATTAATAGTATAGGATGCTTGTAAGGGGATCAAAATAGGGGTGGTGATTGTGATTTCTAATGTTTTTTCTCCTGTACGAAATTAAATGTTTGACTATGACCCCTCAATGAATTTGGTTTTTTACCCATTATAGAAGGGAAACTCTAAATTAGAAGAAGACGAACCCAAAGGGACCAAGAAACTAGTCATGTCATGGAAATGAGGTTTTCCTCAAAAAATTATGTGATAATGATGTGGATTGGATTATTGGGATGATAAGAAGAAGTAAATGCAATCAAGGGGTCTTTATTCAAATGATAATGACATTGAAAGTCTACTTCAGAAATAAAGAATATTAAAAGATAATTATTATATGGGTCATTATCGCGAACGTGGTCAAGGAATCAATTAGAGATAATTATGAGAAGAATAACTCGTGATTAGAATAAACATTAGAAAAAACTTTCTCTTGAATATTTCTTATGAGGGTAGTGATGCTTTGTCTCAGAATATCATTTAATTATTATGTTATATTATTTTTCATTTCAATAAATGTTAATTATTTTCTACTTTTTTTTCAAAAAAATATATTTCATTTAAATAAATATTATTCAAAATAAATGAGTTTATTATAAAAGTGTATATATTTTGTAAATAAATACATTTATGTTTTATTATAATTAGATATTAAATTTATCAAATTGTTCTTATATAAAAATTCATTGTATTAAAAGCATTTCACAAAATTGGATCAAAGGAATAAAATATTTATTTACAAAATGGGAATTAACTTTTATATAACTGTAGACACGACATGTAACCCCTAATTACACCCATGTACTCCCTAAGGGTAATGTGTATGATGGTTGTAGTCTCATGGGGTGGCTCAGAGAGCATCAACAAAGTGTTAATATCTATTAACATGAACTTATCCCATAGTAAATTTCTCTCACAATTCACTTATTGAAGCTCATCTTGGGTTTTGTTAAGGGAGAACCCCAATGAACTTACCTCTCTCCCAAGTTTTGAAAAATGGGATTCATATGAAATGACTCAACTAGTTGAGGCCAAACATTATCCTTTATAAATCAATTTTATTTTATCATTACTAATTTTAAACAATAATTAAAATGGTAAAATTATTACCAAATGGTATAATTTCCAATAATTAAATAGAAAAATACTTATATTTAGAAATGGGAATATTTGATCAATGGTCATATTACTGTTCAAAAGATCACATTACTTCTTATAAATACCACTTTATCATTTCACTCAAAATTCACTACAATTCCTTTTAAAGTTATATTTTCATTTTATTAAGATATTGATTATTTTATTATTATTTTATTTTATTTATATATCATTTTATACTTGGGTAATGATTTTAGAATATGAGGGTGATCCATATTTTACCATTTTATCTTTTGTGTTTTATATTTTTTGTCTAATTATAATGTTTTTCATTTTAATTATTTTTACAGATGACTTATGTATTGATATTTATTAATGATATATGGCTTTGTTTATTCCTCTATATTTTTATGTGTATAATAGTATATAATATAACACACACTTTCTCAAGAAAAAAATATCATTTAAAAATATCCAACTCGTAACATTCATCCCCTCTTTAGAAATTTTTCCCCGAAATTTCAACTCATATTCTTGATTGAGAATATGTGAGGGTATTTCTAGTTCATTATTTCATCTAGTTTCTATGTTGCATCTTCATACTTATATTTATTACATAACACTTTAACAAGGTGAGTTGTCTTGTTGCATACAGTCTATGATCTCCACCGACTACTCCTCACAATTGAGGTTGTATTCTAGTTCTACAACCTCTTGATTCAGTACATGTGAGGGATTAGGTTTGTACTTCCTTTAGAGATATATGTGTAATATATCATGAACTTGATTTAAATTTGGTTAAATTTCTAGTTGATATGCCACTATTCATATGCGATCATGGATTTCAAAGGGGTCAATATACCTACGGATAAGTGTCCCTTCCCTTCAAAACTACATGACTCACTTTCTTATAGATATCCAAAGGAAATCATTGTCACTCCCATGACTTATTTTAAAGGTATTTTTCATTTAATTTCCATTATTTCTTAAATTTTGGGGGTTTCCCAAGAATCTGGGGAGGAAAGGGTGGGTTTTCAAGATTTGGGCCAAATCGTGAGCACAATTCCAGATTTCAGAAAAATTGTTTCTTTAATAAATCCATATTTTTTTCAACATTTTTCTCTAATTACACTTCCCAATAGGCGTAACCTAGCCTTTTCAAACCGCAATATCCATTTCCCCCCCTTAGGAGTTCATTATCAATTTGGATTTGGGTGATAATTTATGCATTGGGCCAAGCCATGAGCATGTTTACTATTTAAATTTTATTTTTCAATTCTTTAATATCATATTCATTATTTACTCCTTTTTTGTTGATTCCACCTCCCACCTAAGACCATTGAACCTAGACTCAACTTCATGTTCATTTATCCCTCTTCGGAGCTCATATTCATTGTATATTAGGGAAAATATTCTCAATATTTCTTAAATCATCCAGATTTGAAAAGGTAATTTGCTTCTTTTATAACTCTTTTTTTCTCCTTTTACCCCATTTCATTTCCCACATGATCTTATAAGCCTTATCTAAAACTCTATTTCAGTTTTTTCTTATTGGAGATTCACCAATTGGTTTATTTGGGGCGACTTCTTCAAGATCCCTCAAGTAAGTGGGATTCCTTTCTTCCCACTCCCATTTGCTTAGGGTTTCTTCCACTTTTCTTGAATTTCCTAATGTCTAGAAATTAGGCCTTCAAACCTAGGGTTTTTTATTTGGTTAATTGGTCTAATATTGAGATTTAAGTTTGATTTAACTCTTTTTTTGTGCGGCAGTGGTGCAGTTGAACTTTTACACAAGGATTTCAGGTTTTTTAAACTTGTGGTAGGTGATTCCATGTGTCAGGACTGCTATATGAGTTATACATGCATGATTTATATTTTATCTTACTCCTAATTCATTTTTATTGCTTTAAAAATTATTTTTTGTGGAGTTTGTTAAGCAATTTATTTTGATGTGCCATTTTTGTGTGAAAATGAGTGTTTTACATGTGATTTCCATGCTGTACCTCTTGGGACAATTTTATTATTCATTTAAGGGTTTCATAAAAATGTTTTAATGCTTAAAATAATGGTTAAGGGTAAAAATGGTTTGCATTTGGTTTCTTTATTGGGCTTTTAATAAGATTTTATGTGCAATGTTTGGTCATATTCCATGAATTTTTTTATAAAAACTCTACATGGTATCTTGAGTTGTGTAAATGGTGTGAAGAATGTGTAACCACTTTTTTGAGTGTGTATGACCCAGAAATATAATTTTTATATGAAAATGGAATTTTGTGACATGTAGAAATTGTTTGAGCACAAGGGGGGGGGGGGGGGTGAATCCCTGGTATCTTTGTGGCTAAGCGTGTACTAGTATGCTAGTGATCAGAACTGGTTTTATCCTTGTTTCACTTAGAATGTTTGAAATTGATAACACTAAAAAATATATGTTGATGATGATTGGTGACCACTAGGTTATGGGTAAATTCCCTACTAGTGTCTCATTCACAAGAATTAATATTTCTATGGTTACTTTACACCAAGGTACAACGTACATGGGGCCAGAAACAAACTAGTTCCTCGGGGTGTTCCCGAGATCAGTGCTCGTTGAAATGTTTTGTATTTATAATTGGATTATGAATTTTTTGATTGTAAAATAAATTAACTAACATGTTTTATTGAAATGTGTTAACTCTTGAAATTTCTCATTTTAATATATTTACATTTAAAAGTTTCATTCTTTATAAATCATTTCCACTATTTCTTATTAATCAAATCTAGCATGATTTATAACTTGATTTGCAGAGTATATGGAATATATTGGTGGTATCCTGTTGGTATTAGGCTCACACCCTACTTACACCCCATTTGGTGTAAGTAGACTTGATCATTTTAGACACAGGTAAAGGCAAGGCCTTGGGTGATGGCAGTTCAGGTTGTTATTTTCTTTCAATGGGGCGGTGTTATGGAGACTACTCATCGATGATGAACCCCAGTCATGTGGTGTTCCATGGGATATTTTTTCTACTACATTTATATATCTTTGTACCTCATGTGACATTTTTACACCCATTTTTTCTATTTTTAATTTTATTTAAGGCTTGTTTGGCATGAACATTCTGATTTGGTTTATTGATTTTTTTTTGATAAGTGATTCTAAACATGGGTAAATCATTCCCAAAATAATATTTATGATACTTGGGAAGTTGTACCAACTGGTGGGGATAGGGAACTCTATTTAGTCCATGCCATGGGATGGGTTTGGTTCCATTTTAGATGGTGACTAGATTCATATAATGAAAAAATGGTATCAGAGAGAGGTTGACCAATGTTTTTGAGTTATATTAATATTTTGGAATGAGTCACAATAGAATGAAGCTAGGGATTTCGCGGATTTGAGTTTTGGTCGTATATAGGGTGCATGGCTCGAACCTTTAATGAAAACCCACGAGTCACCATGGGAGTTTGGATTGTTTGTTTGACTTAACTTCTAAGTGAGATGTGTGGGATGAAAACTACACGTGGACATCGAGTGTGGGTGGAGTAGTTGTTTTGTTATTATTGTAATGTGTTTGGATTCATAATATTTGATAATATTGATGAAAGTTTTCAGAAGTATTATACTGATTTTTTCTCCTGTGACTATTGCTTTTTGAAGCAACATGCCTCCCCAGAAAGATCCCATGCACCCACAAGAGGAATCCAGAGAGAGTTCTCCCTCACCACTTGAACAAAGGTTATTATAGGTTATGGTTTGGGCTGTCCATGATCTAAGATAGGTACCAAATACTGTTCCAGCTTCTATTAGAGAAGACGAGACCATTCCTGTGAAGGACAAATCCCATGAGTATTTGAAAAACAAGCCTCATTCTTTACTAGGTAGCACAGAACCTTAGGAAGCGGAGGAGTGGTGAGAAAATATCAAGAATATTTTCAAGTTCATAGACATACCTGAGGAGGTAATGGTGAAATGGGCCTCTTTTTTGTTAGAAGGTCCTAGCCACAGGTTGTGGGAATCTGTATTTCAAACTAGGATGGATGAGTAGATGAGCTGGATTGATTTCAAGGCCATATTCAATGAACAACACTTCCATGATGTCTTGGAATATGCTATATCCTAAGAGTTCATGGATCTTGTCTAGGTTGACTAGTCGATTATGGGATATGTCAACAGATTCATTGAGCTGGTTTGGTATGCTCTTGAAATTATCTCTAATGAACAAGAGAAGGCCCAAAGGTTTGAGAAAGGCTTACAGTCAGAGATATACTCCCAGGTTTTCTTGTTTAACCTGAATACCTAGGCTGAGGTGGTTGACCGGGAATGTTTGGTGGAGATTTTCGTAAAATTGAAGGGTTGTTTCTCTGGAATAGTATCATTAATGGGTAGTGGCAGCTCTTCTGAGAAGAAAAGGAAGAGAGAAGTGTATGGGAAGAAGGGAGGTGGTAGTTCAGGTAACTCTTCTAGGATCCTTTCATCTATGGATTCTTATACGAGGTACTTTGTGGGACACTAGTGTGGGAGTCCATGGAACATGTAAACAACATTCACACTCCTCCGAAGCTCTGTTATCCATGTGGAGGTATGTGACAAATGAAATGATTTTTCACGATGGTATGTCCACTTTAGAGTGGGGTAGGATGAGTTTCTTCACGGGGAGTACAAGATCATTCAGTTTCATCTAGGATGGGGGGATCTTGGTTTAGTGGCTATGGATTTAGGGCTGGTTCAACTTCTAAGAATATTTAGTTCAGGGAACTACCACATGCTAGTGTTCATTCGCAGGCAGAGACCTGGTATCATCATGTAGTGGATCAGGCACCAGCGGGGTCAGAGGCGGGACCGTTGACAATTCGAGGTAACATTTTCATTGCATCTTATATATCTTCTGATCATTTTTATACTATTAATTTTGTTTCATTTATATCTACCTATATTGTGAACACACTGAATCTTCCAACTGAGTTGTTGTCTTTCTCAATGGAGTTGGTGATGCTAATGGGAAAAAAGAAGGATTAGGGTCTCGGGTGCCTGTCGTGTGCTCTTTCTATGCCAGGGGTTGTGATGGAGCAGGACCTATTGTTCTTTTATATAGCTCTATTTTATGTAATACTTGTCATGAATTTACTGGTACACTTATAGGAACATATCAATTTCTCTGGGAGGTTGGTGAGTTTCACAGCACCTGATGGCAGTCCCCATGTCTTTCCTGGGGAATAGGATCCTTAGTCGGGTCGTGTGGGACCTCCACTCCTAGAGTTGGGAAATATTGATATCTAGTATCATTTCTTGTGCTAGAGGATTATTTTTATTATCCATATGGTAGACTACCTCATGTAGTGGATGAGTTCCCATAGGTATTTCTGAATGATTTTTTAGGCTTTCCCCCAGAGCAAGATGTGGAGTTCTCGATTGATATAGTGCCTAGAACATAGCTGATATCTCTTCCCTTGTATCTTATAGACCACATAGAACTAAGGGAGTTCAATATATAGTTTGATGACTTAGAATCAAAAGTATTAATTCACCTGAGCTTCCCACCATGGTCTATTCTTGGGTAGTTTGTGAAAAAGGCTGAAGAATCCCTCTTTTTTTCATTGACTATCAGAAGATGAATAAGGTAATAATAAATAAAAAATATTCATTTCCTTGAATAGATTAATTTTTCGATCCGTTTATGGGGGGGATGTGGGTTTATAAAATAGAATTGAGTTCAGGATACCATCAACTTACGGTGAAATAGGTAGATATCCTGAAGACATCCTTCAAAAGAAGGTATGACCACTTTGAGTACTTAGTCATAAACTTCAGATTGACCAATTCTCCAACATTGTTCATGGAACTCCGGAATAGTGTGTTCCCCCATTATCTCAACTCTTTCATCATGGTATTTTTGGATGACATCCATTTTAATTCTGGATCTGAGGAGGAACATGAGCATCATTTGCAGATCATGTTGGGAACATTACGAGAGATTCACCTTTATTCAAAGTTGTCTAAGTGAACATTCTGGATCAGGGAGGTTATGTTTTTGGGAAATTAGATCTCAGAGCAGTGGGTTCATGTGGAATCTATAAATATTAGAACAGTTATTTCATGGGAGAACCTGAATAATGCATTCAAGATCAAAAGTTTCCTCAGCCAAGATGGTTACTACAAGTTGTTTTTTTAGATTTATCTCGTATTTATTTGCTGATAACCATGCTCACCTGGAAAGGGGTGATGTTTGTATGGGGAAAATAATTTCAAGAGTCCTTTAAGGAGCTGAAGCGGCGGTTGACTACCACCCCTGTTTTGATCGTTCTAGAATCTGGAATGTGCTATGTGGTGTATTGTGACACTTCAGGTATGGGTCTTGGGTGTGTACTAATTCAGGGTGATCACATTGTGGCATATGGATCCTTCCAACTCTAACCAAATGAAAATAATTACCCTCCCCATGACTTGGAGTCAGCAGTGGTGATGCATGTTTTGAAGACATGGCATTACTACCACTTTGGTAAGAAGTTTTTGGTTTATTCTGATCATAAAATATTCATATAAATCTTCTTGCAAAAGAATCTCAATATGAGGCAACTCCATTGGATAGAGTACTTGTAGGGGTTTGATTTTGACATTTTCTATTCCCCGGGTAAGAGAACTATGGTGGAGGACTCTTTGTGTATAAATGTACCATTCCAAGCCTTTATGAAGTCTAGTGATGAGTGGACTCTGATGGGGCTCTTTTCTCAGATGCATATGGAGACCAAGGAGCATAATGGAGGTTTGTTAATACATAGAATTTACTTTAACTCTTATCTATTAGATTTGACTCAGCGAGAACAGCCTCATGATGATCTTTGTCAGCATTCGAGGCAGTGTCTTCATTGTGGGGATATGTCTTCATATTGGCCAATGTCTCCTGAGGGCATCTTGTGCTTCAAGGGTTGATCAATAGTTCTGTCATCTCTGTGAAAGGTGGTGATGCAGGAAAGCCACCAGTCTTAATGGCATGTCTATATAACATCCACCAAGATGCATTATGATGTGCATCGGTAGTTTTGATGACTATGTATCAGACGTGACATAGCGTACTTTATGTCGAGATGCTATATGTGTCAGCAGGTGAAAGAAGAGCATCAAAATCCATCCGGGTTGTTTCAGCCATTACCCATTCCTACCTAGAAGTTGGACAATATCTCCATGGGATTTATTATTGGATTTCCTCATACAATTAGGGGTAAGAGTAACATATGGGTAGTAATTGATCATCTGAAAAAATCATCCCAATTCATTCTGATCAAAGATACAGCTAAAGTGGATGATTTGAGCTGATTTTATCTTCATGAGGTGGTAAGGCTTCATGGTGTGTCATCAATAGTCATCTAATATAGATACCATTGTTTCACTTTTTGGTATTAGTAAGGCCTTGAGAAGGAATTTGGGTCTTAGATTATAATAAGCACGACATACCAGCCTCAAATAGATGGTAAGACAGAGTGGTCGAATCAGATTTTGGAGGACATTCTTTGTACATGTGTTTTGGACTTTGGAGGTTCCTGGGATGGCCATTTTGGATTGGTTGAATTTTACTATAATAAGAGGTAAAAATCGTTTATTCGAATATCTCTTTTTGAGGCACTCTATGGTCGGCCTTGTGGGTTCCGCCTTTGTTAGTCTGAGGTAGATGAGACTTTACTGTTGGGGCCGAGTCTGGTGCAGGAGAAATATGAGAAGGTCACATTGATTAGGTAATGTTTACTGATAGATCAAAGTCTCATGAAATAATATATTGATCAAATATATCGAGACATAGAGTTTTCAGTGGGTGATTTTGTATTCTTGAAAGTGTCCCATCATCTGGGTCATCTTCATTTGGAAAAGAAATGAATGTTACTACCACAGTATGTCGTAATTTTTGAGATCACTAAGCGTATTGGAAAGTTGGAATATAGGTTGTCTTTGACCAATCAGTTGTTATCCATCCATCATGTCTTCCACATCTCCTAGTTGAATAAATATAACTTGGATCTGTCACGTGTTCTAAATTGGGAGGATTTGGATATAGAGCATGATTTTATCTATTTTTGAGTGGTCTATGTGAATAGTGGACTTCCAAGAAAAGGTGCATCTAGGAATTTCTATTCCACTGGTCTGAGATCATTGGCAGTTTGAGAGTGATACGCACAAAACATGGGAGTGGAATTCATGGGTTGGGGAAGAGTTCCCGTTCCTGTTTTCCGAACAAGATTCAGGTTGAATTTTTTGAGATAAAAAGTCTTCCATGGTGGGAAAAATTGTCACATCCATTACTTATTTTAAAGTTATTTTTCATTTAATTTCCATTCACTCTTTATTTTGGGGGTTTCCCATGTATTTTTGGAGGAAAGGGTTGGTTCTCAAGATTTGATCCAAACCGTGATCTCATTTCCATATTTAAAAACAAATTTTGATTCATTAATAACTCCTTCACTTTTCAAAATTTTCACCCATTATACTTCCTACATGGCCTCACCTGAATTATTCAAACCACAATATATATTTGGACCCCGTAGGAAGCCATTATCATTTTGGATTTGGGTTATTTCTTTAGGTACTTGGCCAACCCATGAGCCCATTTTCTGTTTTATGTTTTTTTAATTCTTTCATATCTTATTCATTTTTAACTCTTTTTCGGTGATTCCACCTCTCAACCGAGACAACTGATCCTAGGCACACCCCATGTATTCTTATCACTCTTTGGAGCTCATATTAATCTCGGATTTGGGAAAAATCTCTCAAGATTTCACAAATTTTCCAGATGTGAAAAGATAATGTGTTTCCTTCATAACTCCTTAATTTTTTTAATATTACCCCCCATTTAAGTTCGAACTTGACCTAATCATCCTTATTAAAAAATCTGTATTAGTTTTGGCTTCTTGGACAATAACCTATTGGTGTATTTGGGGTGATTTCTTCAAGATCTATCAAGTAAGAGGGTTTCTTTCCTTCCTCCACCGATTTGATTAGGATTTCTTTCACTTTTCTTGATGTTACTTATGTATAGATAGTAGGTCTTAGAACTTAGGGGTTTGTCTGGGGGCGTTTTTCTAATATTGTGGTTTTGGGTTTTATTTAACTCTTTTGTGGTGTGGTGGTGGTGTGGTTGAACTTTTGCATAAGGATTTGAGTTTTTTATGACACTTGTGGTGGGTGATTCCATGTGTAAGAACTAATAGATGAGTTATCCTTGCATGATCTATATTTTTATAATACTCCTAATTGATTTTTCTTACTGTCAAAATGATTTTTTGTTTGTTTTGTTAAGAAATTTATTTTTAAAGTTCAATTTTTGACTGAAAATTGGTGTTTTACTTGGCCTTCCCATGTTTCACCTATTGGGGCTATTTTATAATTCAATAAAGGGTTCTATTAAAATTTAATGATGCTTCCAATTATGGATTTGGGAAACAATTATTTGTATTTGGTTTTTAAAGAGGTCTTTTAGTAATATTTTATGTGCAATGTTTTGTTATATTCCTTGGAATTGTTTTATAAAAACTCTACATGGTTTACTGAGTTGTGTAAATGGTGTGAATCACGTGTAGATACTATTTTGAGTGTGTATAACCATAAATGGTATTTTTATATGAAATCTAATTTGGGTACATGTGGAAATTTTTTGAGTAGAAGGGGGAAACCCGGGTTTCTATGTGAGTGGATGTGTACTAGTACGCTAGTGATCCAGAATAGTTTTATCCCTGTTTCACTTAGCAAGTTGGACATTGATAACTATAAAAAATAAATTTATGATTATTGGGGAACATTAGGTTATGGGTATATTCCCTACTACTATCTCATACATGAGAATGGATATTTCTATGATTACATTAAACTGAGGTACGAGGTACGTGGGGCCCGAAACTGACTAGTGTCTAGGGGTCTTCTTGAGATCAGTGCTTGTTGATTTTTTTGTATTTATCATTGTCTTAAGATGTTTTTGGATGGAAAATTCAGTATCTTACATGTTTTATTGAAGTGTGTTCACTCTGAAAATTTCTCTTTGAAAACTTTTTAACTTTAAAAGTTCCATTCTTTAGAAATTATTGCCCCCATTTCTTATTTGTCAAGACTTGCAAGATTTCTATAATGTATTTCATACTATATGGAATATTTTGGGGGTATACTATTGGTATTATAATCACACCCTACTTAAACCCATTTTAGGGCAATTATACATGATCATTTTTGACACATGCAACGGCAAGGCCTTGGGTGATGGTGGTTCGGGTTGTTAGTTTCCTTCAATGGTTCTGTGTTGTGGAGACGACTCTTTAGTGATGACCCCTAGTCATGTGGTGTTCCTTGGGATGTTTATATGCTATTTTTATTTATCTTTGGACCAATGTTTTTATGTTTAAACACATTTATTCAGATTTAGATTTCATTTTAGGCATGTTTGGCATGCAATTTCTGATTTCTTTATTGATTTTTTTTGGTTGATAAGTTATTATAAACTCTTTTAAACCATTCCCAAACCAATATTTATGATACTTCGGAACTTGTGTCAGCCAGTGGGGATAGGGAACAACCTTCATGTATTTCCATGGGTTGGGTATGGCTCTGGTTTCGATGGAGATGAGATTCAGTTTGTGAAAAACATTGTCTCCAAAATAAAAATCTAGGTCTCTTCCATGGTTGTTAGTATAGTTCATCTATTGAATCTGAGAAGATTTTATATATTTTTTGATGAAATTAACCCTTTCTATCATCTATTTCACAATATTAGGTCTAATATTATTTCTCTCACCAACATCATCCCAACAAGTAGGAGGTCTATATTGTTTCCCATATAAAGATTCATAGGGTTCCATTTGAATACTCGAATGGAAGTGGTTATTGTACAATAACTCAACTAATAGGAGGTGTTGATCCAATCCACCTTTAATTACCATTGATTTTTTTAGAATTTCCTTGAGTGTCTAAATATTCCTTTTTGATTCGCCAATAGTTTAGAGGTTATACGTCACACTAAAGTTCAATTAAATTTTCAGAGCATGTTGAATACTTCTCTAGAATCTAAATGTCAACTGTGGATCATTATTTGAAATGATTGAAAGGGGATCCCCATGAACCCTCACCACATTCTTTATATATATCTGGGAGTGTTTTTCATGAGATAAATATTGATTAATAGAGATGACATGGGAAGTATTAGTGAGTCCATCCACTATAACCCATATCACAATGTTTCATTTGGATGTTCGTGGGAGACCACTGACAAAGTTCCAAGTGATATTGTCCCACTTACATGTTGGTATGGGTAGTGGTTTAAATACAACTTTATGAAGTTGTTTTTACACCTTAAAATGTTAATATACCAAGAACCATGCAGTTTAGTCAATAATATCTCTTTTAATATTATCCCACCAATAATGATCACCATGGTCATAATACATTTTAGTGATTCCATGATTTATATAGAATTTACAGCTATGAGATTCATCCATCGGGTCCTTCTTTATCGTTGAGATATATGGGTAACATATCTTTGTATGAAATTTCTGTACATAATCTTGATCAATATTGAACTGATGAATCATAACATTTTTCATATTATTTATCTTTGTCTCTATCAAACGATATTTTATTTAAGCTCTATTGATCATCTCAAGTAACCATGGTTGAGAAATAATTTGGAATAAGATTTATGGAGTCACTTCCCTTATGATTTCCATGTCAAACCATACCAAGTCCTTGATTAATAGATCTCCAAGAATCGTCATAATTTCTAACACAATAGTGTCTTTCTTTCTCAATATGGAAGTAACTTTGATTTCTATTTTGGGCTGATAATGAAATCAAAAATCATAGTTTTTAAGAATCTATAACCACTTATTGTGTCTCATATTCAATTACTTTTGAGTAAATATAAAATTTAATAACTAGTGGTTTGTTTATATATCACAATTCTCCACATCAAGATACTGACTCCATATCTGCAGAGAAAAATCATGGTAGCTAACGCCAGGTCATGCACAGGATAATTATACTCTAGAGGCTTTAAATTACGAGATGAATAAGTGATCACCATATTGTTTTTCATGACAAATAACCCAATAAATTTTAGATATGGATATCAATAAATAAAAAATACTTCTTTGTAAGAGAGTAGAGTTAACATAGGTGAAGTAACCAATATATTCTTGAGTTCTAGGAAACTGTATTTACACTCCCTTTTATAGATGAACATAGCTTATTTTAAATTTATCTTGGTTCGTGGATTATAAAGTCATGAATTGTTTTCAAAAACCTCCTATAATACCTTACTAAATATATGAAATTATGAATCTCATTTATTGTTGGAGGATAAGGCCAATCCTCTACAACCTTTATCTTAGAAGGATCAATTTGAATTCCTTTATTTTTTAGAATGTTCCCCAAGAATAAATCTTTATGTAAATAAAATTCACATTTTTTGAATTTTCCAAACAAATCCTTCTTCCATAGAGTTTTCAATATAAACATTAGATGATTATCATGATCTTAAAGACTTTTTGAATAATCATAATATCGTCCATAAAAAACACCAAACATTTATCAATGTAGTATTTGAAACTATATTAATCAAATCAATAAATATATCCAGAGAATTAGTTAATTCAATGGTCATAAAAAACCCCATAATTCCCATATCTTTTTTATAAGATAGTACTTGGATTATCTTCTTTCTTCACTCCCAACTGATAAAACCCAAATCTGGGGTCAATCTTAGAGAGTAATTGATCCCCATGAAGTTGGTCAAATAAATCATCAATCCTAGGGTGGGGGTACTTTTTCTTCATTTTGATCCCATTAGCTTCACTATAATCAATGTATAGTCACATTGATCCACTATTATATTTTTAAAAGAGAACATGTTCTCTATAAGGAGACACACATTATAAGAAAAATCACTTATATAAAAGATCCTGAATTTTTTCTCTATTTCTTCTAATGAATCATTTTCATTTCTATATGGGATATTCAGTATCATATTGGATCTGAGTATAAGTTCAATGGAGAACTATGACTCTCTTTCTATGTGAGGTCTATATAACTCTTTAGAAAATATGTCAATGTGCTCTTGAATTATGGGGGAATTTTTATCCTTAAACTTTCATCTCCTTCTCCCTCTTCACCTATTATCTTTATAAATAGGACAATGGGAGGTTCTTATAGAAATATCAAGTTGGGATATCCCTACTTCGAAAATAAATATAGGTTTTCCTTTCAAAGATACTGAATTTTCCTTACTGCTAAATTTGATCTTAGCATTCAACTTTGATAGTCTTTTCGTCCCTAGTATACTATTGAATTACAGAATGGGAATGACTACCAAATTTTTGATAATATTGTACTCACCAATGTTAATATTATAGTTTTTATACACTATTGATGCTTGGATAATACTACCCTGATTATTGAATAATAAAAATACTTTTATATGTTTATGTATTGATTCTATATTCTTTTTCAACTTTGATGAAATAAAGGAATGTTTAGAAATTTAATAAAACAAAGTACTTGCTAGATTTGAGAGCACAATGGGAGACATTCCTCCACATCATTTTTAGCCTCTACTTGATCCTTCATGATAGAAAATTCCCAAAATTTATCCCTTAACCTATACTATGGTTTATGTTGGTTACCCTCTCTTATCTTATGAATAATAAATTGAATGGAAAAGTGTACAAGCATTCCACACTTGAATAATCAAACTTTAGGTTGGTCCTGAACCATATTCCCTTTGTAGTTAGTGCTGAGTAGGTGAGGCTTCAACTCACCTTGATAGTTTTGTCATATATTCCCATCTCATTTGAACTTGTTGCACATTACATTCCCATGAAATTTGTTCCTCAAATGATTCCTCCTAAATTTTCTCATGTTTGAAGTTGCAGTTTCATTCCACCATTTCCATGATCGAAATTCTCCCTTGATATTAGCTCTATTACTCTATTTTTTCATTTGACCTATGTGACAACTACATCTCTCCTAACTCATATTCAATATTCATAGCACTCTATACTTTATCTACACAACATTTATTATTTCAATTTTCTAATTTCCTCCATAGATGGTGTCTCAGTCCACCAAAGCATCTATCAAACATTCCCTTAGGATCCCTAGAAAAGAAAGAGGTATATCAAGATAGTCATGTAAGGTTCATTTCATAGATTCCCAGTGATTAATTTTCCTTCGACATTGGTTTTATAAATTCCTTCTCCATTTTTTCACATCAATTGGGGAAATATTTAATAAAAAATATTCTCCTATACTCATCCCACACCATAGTATCAATCTCCCTTCTAAGATTCATGTTATTATTCAGTTTCAACCATAGGTTAGTTTCTCATTCCAAGCGGTATACTTCCAGGGTGACTTTCTCTATCTCTAAAAAATAGAGTACAAATTAGGTATTTTATATAGACATAACCAATTGTTTAGAAATAAATGGGTTGGTAGATCCATATAAGAATGTTGTTGTTGATAGATGAAAGACTAAATGGAATGTTGTTCCCTTCGAGGTGAATTTGGTCTCTCAACTAGAGTAAAGTTATTATTCATTACTCGAGTTATTTGATTCATCATCCTCATAAAATGTTCCATTATAGAATCCATTGGAAGGTCGTCAGTGCATCACCTATTCCATTCATCTTTTTTTGTGGTTCCTCCTATTTCCTACCATTTTTACAAAAGAAGAGAACCTTAGTGAGAAACATCCTACTTTTTATAATGTAATAATTGTAATGTAAGTTTATGTCATAAAAAAACATGCCTAAATATGTTATTATTATCTTATAATAATAACGTTTCCATATATCCTTTATAAAGGTTCATAAAATGCATGTGATTAACCTAACATATCTTTTGGGAGTGTCAAATTATATTTGCAGCATGGACCATTGTCATTCACCAATACCTAGTTGAGTCTATATTAATGCAGCAATTTTGGGTGTTACTCTTAGGTACATCTATTCCAAAGCAACAACCAATTATTGTATCCTGATAGGGATGTATTTCATTGGGAACAACTTACATGGTACTCCACAAAATACCAGGATGTTTTCTTATATTTAAAAAACTCTCTAGGTATCATAATCAGGATTTACAATCCTAAATTACACAAGTAAATAAACTGTCACTTGATACCTACTTTGGAATCCCACCTTTTTTGTTACATAAAATTTTCATTACATAGAAAAAATATAGGACCTTCTAGAATTGTGTTCCTTGGAAACTGGGAACATAATATAAAAAAACGTATTCTAATCCATGTGAAATGATCATTAATGGGTTGAATCTATTTTACTTTTATTAAACCTCATTTCATGGGGACATACATCAATGGAAATGGTTGAGCATGATCCCAATAAGGGAATAAGAAAGGGAGATATTTAATATGTGATCACGAGGTCTGTCATAAGAACCAAAGGGTATAATAATATAACATGATCAAGAAAATATGAGGAAGATCATTATTAAAATAACATTAATCTTAGGATGTAAATGTAGCTATAACATTTAAATGAGACATTAATAAGAATATCACCAAGTTTTATCACAAAGGTGTCATAAATAAAAATTACCATATTATTTCACCAAGGTATCATAAAACATGTCATCTATAGAGATTAAATTATTTAGCCTATGTGTTGGAGAAATATCACGGAGCACCCTTCTTGTATATTAATTCTATGTGACCCACATTGTTCGTGATAAAAAAATTCCAATAACCCAAGAAAAATAACGTATGTGTTTCATATAAAAGTATTCGGTGCATATGTTTTTTTGAAAAGAATGGAGGATAATATTAATGATTAATATCAGTAGCAGTACATAAGCAGATCCAAGAAGGGAAGTTTTCCAGCCATAGTTGGTTGACATCGAAGGGGCCTGAGGCCGCCAACTAATGGGCCGCATTGTTTCCTTCCCTTTTGGTACAGGAGAAGGTGCAGTAAGAGAAGCTTTGGCGCAACGAGTGGATTATCCTGACGATGAATCTAAAGGCCTGATGTCTGACGTCATTGTGGTTAATGGAATTGATAACAGAAAGGCAGACCGACTCAATGTTGATATCATCCCATCCACGTTCGACAACAAGCATCATCCATTAAAGAATGGCATAGGCCTCATAAACTGCAAGTTCCCAGAAGGCATGATGTGGTTCATATTTTTCTGCAATGATCTGTCCCAGATGATTTCGAGCAAGGAGGCTGAGAGTAATAGGCCCATCATGGGGAGAGAAGCGTCAACCTTGAGCTTAAGACTCCCTTCCTTTGGGGGGTCCAATGAGGGGGACAGGTGGGGGCAATTCCTGGAAAAAGGAATCCTTTGTGGTCCTTCCATCCGTCAATCCACGAAGTGGCTCGTTCAATCTAGAACTCTAAGGGCTGATGAACATGGTGGAAAACTGAACCATTTTTCCGAACCCAAATGATCCAAGACTGGGTGCAACGAGCGCTTGAATTAGACGATGAAAGGGAGGAACACCAGCGCATCAGAAGATCATGGAGGTCAAAGGCAATGTCTAGTGAAGAATCCGAAGTCGAGCCCCATTTAATCCAAATTTCCTTGGCTCCTAGGTAGAGAATGATGGCGTGCCAAGGAGTTTTAGGAATATTCGGGCAGAAAGGGCATGAATCAGTGCTGGACATATGTCAGAAAACAAGGTGGCTCATGGTAGGGAGGGCGACCGTGCACACCTGCCACCAAAATTGGTGAATATTTTGGGGGACATTGAGATTCCAAAGTGCTTTCCAAGATCCCTCATCACGGTTGCGAGAGTATATTCCAAGAGCCAGTCTGTACCCAGATCTCACTGTGTACTCGCCTAAAGAATCATTGGTCCAAAAAAAGATGGTCGGGGCCTGCATCAGGGACCCATGGGATGCTCAGAATAATTCTTTGGTATCATTCATTAAACCATTCCTAGATATTTTCCACACACCATCCCGGGCCCGGGATTGAAAAGAGGGAGTTGATAGTGGCGTCTTCAAGACTTGGTTGGGCTGGGGATGTGGCCCGCAAACAATCCTTATCGAAAAGACATGGATCAGTCCAGATGTTCACAGAAGAGACATTTCCAATCCTCCAACCCAATCCCTTTTACAATAGAGTTCGGGACACCCTAATACTTCTCCAGAAGAATCTAGGGCGGGGGCCAAGAATGGAACCACAAATGTCCGTGTGGGGAACGTACTTGGAATGGATTATCCGTGCACATAAAGCTGATGCACGGTTAAGAAGGTTCCATCCTTTCTTGGCCAACAGAGTGGCATCGAATAGAAGAAGATTCTGAAATCCCATCCCTCCCTCCGACTTGGTTTTGTAGAGTTTCTCCCATGCCAACCAGTGGGGTCAATTTCTTCCATCATTTTCCCCCACCAGAAGTTGGTAGTATGTGAATGGATCTGGTTAACGATGGCTGCCGTGAGCTTAAAAATCGACATAAAGTATTTGGGGATAGACTAAATGAAATCTTTTTTGAGGGTTCCCTTGCCAGCTTTGGAGATGCTTTTTGGGGTCCAGTCTTGAATTTTTTTTCTCAATCCTGGCCACTAGAGCTGCAATGATTTCTTTTTTGGACTGGCCAATCACCGTAGGGAGTCCGAGATACTTCTGGTGTTTATCGACCAAATGGATGCCTACAGATTCACAAAGCTCAGCTCTCATGGTAGGAGGCACCCTTGCGCTGAAGGAGATTTCCGATTTTCCGTGATTAAGAGACTATCCAGACACCCACTCATATTGCTGGATTGCTTGGCTGATCACCCGACATTCATTAACAGTGGCTCTGGAGAAAAGGCGGCAGTCATTTGCAAAGAAGAGATGTGACACTTGTGGGCTCTCACGACATACCTTTGCACTATGAATATACTTAGAGGATGCAGCCTTGGAAGTAAGGTTAGATAAAACATCAGCCACCAAAATGAAGAGAAAAGGGGAGAGAGGATCTCCCTGGAACAGGCCACAAGTTGGGGTGAATCTTCTAATTTTCTCGCCATTGACCTTGATTCTAAAAGAGATGACCGAGATGCAGTGCATGACAATTTCTATCCATTTAGTACAGAAGACCATTCTCAGCATCACAGCTCTAAAGAACTGCCATTCCACTTTATCATAGGATTTGGTCATATCCATTTTCCAGGCCATGGTTACTCTTTTCTCTGTGGAGCACGTTTTCATAGAGTGGAACACTTCATGTGACACAATTTCATTATCAGTAATCAGCCTCTTGGCCACGAAGGCGCTCTAGTTTTTGGTAATAATATCAGGAAGACAAGGATGCAGCCGGTTGACAAGGATTTTTGAGAAGATCTTATTAGAGATAGTGTAGAGACTAATCAGTCTGAAATTAGGGATCTCCAAGGGTTTTTTGATTTTGGGGATGAAGACGAGGACTATTTCGTTAATGGCGGAAATGCTTGTATTCCCCACCCAGATGTTTTTTTATCATTTTTTAGATTTCGGGACCGATAATGTTCCAGTATTGTTTAAAAAATATGGCGTGAAAACCATCCAGTCTCAGGGACTTAGTGGGGTGGATTTGCTTCAAATCCCGGTGTATCTCATCATTCGTCACATCTTTTGTAAGCTACCGGTTGATATCCTCGGCGATCAGGGGACTTTTACATTCTTACACTACAGAAGACATGAAAGAAGTATCTGTGGAGAAGAGGTTCTGGAAATAGCTTACCAAAGCTTCGTGAATGCCGCAAGTTTCAAAAACATTGCTTCCATAGGGTTTTGAAAGTCTCCTGATAGTGTTTTTTGGAACCTAGCAGACACGTTCAGCTGGAAATATATTATATTAGCGTCACCCTCTTTAATATGGATGGCACACGCCTGCATACCCCAAAATCTTTCCTTAACACGAAGGGCCTCGTCCAGCTCTCTTTGAGTGGGTCCAATCCTAGAGATGTTGCCATTGGATGGGGGTTGCCCGAGCAATATGTGCAACTTCTTTTCAAGGGAATCACAATGCCTATCAGGTTGGTGGAATTTCTTGAAGCTCTAATATCTCAGACCAGAAGCAACCTATTGGAGATTGAGGCCAACATCTTCCTGGGAACTCTTCTAACTTGATTAGACCACCTCTTCACATTCGTGGTCTTTTGCCCAGAAGCTCTCAAACCTGACGGGTCTGCTGAGTTTTCAATTTCGTTCACCTTGCAAACAGTCAATGAGAATTGGGTAGTGATCTGAACAGTTAAGAACCATGTGGCCAACATGAAACATGTTGAACAGATTGATCCAATCAGTAGAATCCAGAAATCTATCAAGTCGCTCAGCAAACCGAGTACCTTCAGTATTGCCGCGTAACCATGTAAAAGGGTTACCTGTGAACCCTAGACTAACCAGGTTTGCCTTAGTGACCGTGTCTTTAAAGTTATACATTGAGGATGAGTGTCGAAAACTTCCGCCTCTCTTTTCCTTGTGGAACATGATCTCATTGAAATCACCTCTGAATTGAATAGGGCTAGGTAAATCATGTTGCAGCTTGCAGAGAAGGTCCCATGACTTCCCCTTATCAGAATGGGATGTCCAGCCATATAATACCACAAAGGTCCAGGGTGGTTGCAAGTCCGTTTGAATAGTCGCAGCCACTTGGTGCATGGAGAAGGACAAAATTTTAAAAAGGGTGAAATAATTTAGAATAAAGGTCTCCCATTAATAGAAGATAATTTTTAAATAAGGGTGTGATAATAAAAGGAAATAAAAGGGAGTAACACAATATTTATAATATATATACAAAAAAATGTTCTTAAATTGAACATAAAGGAATGAGAATTCTCTTACCTTGAAGAGTTGATCCTAAAAATTAAGGATAGAAATTTGGGAGCTTAAGGAAACTAAAGGGGGTCTCTCGGGGAGATAAATTAATAAAAAAATAATGGAGGATGAATTTTGAGTTAATGGTAATGGTGTAATGGTTGGTTATTTATAGGAAAAGTGCAGGAATTGTTAGATATTTTCCAGATATAGGTTTTGGAAATCTAGGTTATGGAAAATGAAAAACCATTAGTTTACCCATGGTTTTTCCTCATGGTTTTGGAAATTTGAGTCACATTTTATGAAACCAAAAAATTTATTTTAATCCAGTTTTGTCTTGTAAAAGTTTTTTTTCAACAATGTAATGTTTTTAAAATCATGTTTTCCATTTTTTACTTCAGAAAGTCACTTATAAGATTTAAAATTTATTAAAATAATTTAAAATACTTATTGTAATAAAAATAACATATTTGGGGTCATTTATTGTGGTTAATTAATTATTAAATAAATATTATGTCATAAAACATATTTAAAACCCAAAATTGTATTCTTACTATTTGCTAAAAAATATAATATTTTAGGAAATTCATACAAATTAACCCTAAACATATTTCAATGTGTTTGTATCAAATTTAGTATTTATTATATATAAAAATTCTAAATATTAAAATTTTCACTTTTAAATATAAAAATAATCATTTGTTGAAAAATATAAAATTTCAAGACACAATAAAGTTTCCGACGCTTATAAGAATTTTCCAAGAATATTATAAATTTATTTTATCATTTATTTTTAAATAAGGGTATTTTCAAATAATACTTAGTTAAATAAAATATTATTCAGAATACCTAATTTCATTATAAAAGTGTATATATTTTATAAAAAATAATTATGTTTTATTTCCTTCTAAAAATCAATTTATAAAATTGGTCTTACATGAAAAAAAATTATTAAAAAAATTATTATTAAAATAGGATCAATGGAATAACTATTTTATTTATAAAATATGGAATTTCCATTTTTGTAACTATGTCCTAGACACATAACCTCTTATTACACCAGCATATTCTCTAATGGTAGGGTGTGTGGTGTTGGTAATTTTAGCTAGAGGCCTGGCTAACATCAACTGAGTGGTAATCTTCACCAACATGAAATTCTACTATGAGATATTTTCGTCAAGCTCCACTTATTGAATATCGATATGTTCTTAGTCAAGGGAAAACCCTAGTGACTCTAGATACCTCCCAAGTTCAAAAAAATGGGCTTCAAACACCATGGTTATACTAGTTGAGGCTATCACTTATCCTTTCTACATCAATTTTAATTTTTCAATACTACGTATAAACAAAAATTATAATGAAACATTTAATAAGAAATGGTATAATTACCATTGGTAAATTTAAAATAGTTATATTGACTGACGTATTTTTGACCAATGGTCCTATTACTATTCCAATGGTCATATTTCTTTCCATAAAATATACTTCATCCTTTCACTCAATATTCACTACAATTCCACTTAAGGTTATATTTTATTTTTATTAAGATTTTGATTGGATTAATTTTATTTTGTTTATATGGTGTTTCCTATGTGGGTGATGATTATAACAAGAATGGGGTGATCCATATTTTCCCATTTTATCTTTTCTATTTTATATTTTTTGTATAATTATTTTTCATTTTTTTTAGTTTTATACCTGACTAATGTAATGATATTTATTAATTAGAAAAGGTTTTATTTCTTCCTCTATATTTTGTATGTATATAATATTTTATCATATAAAAAACATTTTATCAGGAAACAAATGTCATTTAAAAAAATGTGGGTCATTACAAGTTGAGCCTATTATATCCCTTAAATGTTTTGGGCAATTTTAATGGATTTAACTATTTATAAGTTATTTCTATGAAGTGGATAAAGATAACTGTTTAAAAGTTACTCCTATGAAGTTGATGAATTTGAATATTTATAGGTTATTCATATGAATTGAAAAGAGATAATTTTGTATAAGTTACTCTTATGAAGTGGATGGATTAAAATGGTTATTATTCACTCTAATAAAGATGTTATAATGAATGAGGTATGTTATCTCATTTTAAGAGTGACTGTAACTGTAATGTGAATATGATGTCCCATGTAACCTTTATGATATATTATATTTTTCTTTTTTCATTCTCATGAAATATTTATCAATAATTATTTGTCATAAAGTATTTTTTTTATAGGAGGTCAGTGATTATTTGATCATAATAATTATTTTATGAAAAAGAAAACATTCATATGGGTTTTCATGTTTTTTCAAAGTAAAACATGTTTAAATTATTTATATATTCATATTGACATTCTTTATCATCCAAAATTTTAGAATGTTTTTATTAGACTTTAGGATGTATATATTCTATATTTAGGTCAAACATATTGTAATGATGTATTATCTTAAAATAATAAAGCGTTTCAAGGATAAAAACAATATTATAAAAATAAATACCAATTTTTATGGTAAAACATTACACGATGCAACATGTTCACTGTGTAAATTTATGTATTTTAACATTTATCTTAAACTATAAACATAAAAGATCATGGGAATTTAATAATTTTCAAAATCCATTATATTCCACTCATAATTTTGGGTTGGTTATTTATTTGTTTTTATACATGATTTTTTTTTGAACAGGTTGACATTAAATTTTTATTATTTTATAGTATTTTAATTACATGTTATATTTTATGTATCAAATATCATCACTTATTTGGTATAATTGTGTTATTTTATTTATTTGTATTTGTTTTAAGGAAAATGAACAGAAAGCATATACAAAAAGATAACTATAAATGCCAACATGTTGTGATATATATAGCAGTACTTCAGTATTGGAATATTTGTCATAATAAAGTTCAAATATTTTTCAATGATCTCACAGTTTCAAAAATAGCAAAATTTTTATGACTATAATTTCTAGTTGTTATAATTTTTAGATGATATCATAAACTATAGAAAAACTAAAATACCCTTAAAGGTATCTTTTATATGTGTCTATATTGAATATATAAACATTCATTAAAAATATTTACTATGGATTTATTTATTTAAATGTTTTATAGTATTATTAGAATAGTGATCTTAATTCATTAATATATAATGAAATAGGTACATTTACGGAAGAAGGAATGGTTATGTTCTCTAATAATATTTATTAAATTATTCAAATGTTATTTATGTAAAACATATTTTTTCAATTTTATTTTCTAGAAAGGTGGAAAATATTTAAGTATATAACCAAGATTGAAAAATAGTTTTCACTAATTTTATTAGTCAAACTTGTGTAATAAACTATTAATTTATTTTCACATAATGAATCATTATTTTTACATATTTCATTATTTTAGTCTCTAATTTTGATATTCATGATAATATTACTATCAATGACCATAAGTATGTGATATATATATATATATTTAGTAAAAATACACTAAAATTATAGTTCTTGAAAAATATTTAACTCTAATATTCAATTATATTTAATTTTGGTTCCTTAAATAAATCATGTGTTTTCAATTTAAAATGATTTTTTTTAAACATGCATCAAATTTTAAAAACTATGAAAAAGGACTCAAATTATCATGAAGCTCTAGAAATATATTCATTGTAAAAAAAATTATCTATTAGAATAAACCTCATGTTATTTTGGAATGTGGTGTTATTAGAATAACATAAATTTTATTTTTTATTATAAGACTTAAATATTTTCCAAACATGTGTTACATGATAAAAAACTGTGAAAATGATTTAGTATTACTAAATTTTTTTTATAACACTCTATTGTTAATTTTTTCTTATAGGAATGAGAAATAAGTCATTTTGTCATGTATTGTGGTAAAAAGGACATAAAGTTCTTATTTTCAATTTAAATTTTATATTTTATTTCAAAAAGTATCACTTCATCAAGAAAGATAAAAAAACTAATATTCTGTTGAAATAATTAGCAAACTAGATTTTACTCATTTTTTACTTATATGAATTAATCTCATATCATTATTACACTTAATGTAATTAAAATGACCTAATGTGAATTTTTCTATTTTAAGAATTGATGAAGTCCCAATCATGTGTGACATACTTAAAACTGATCAAGCAAACAGAAATTATTGTGAAACTATAATATAATGATTATTGATTCATTTATGACATGTATGAACAACTTTAACAATACTATGTTTTACAATATAACTAATATGTTTGAAAGTGTATGGTTTCAATTTAGAATTGATATTTTAGTTCAAAATGTGGGCCATATGATGGAAACTAAGAAAAAATATTTTACTATAATGAAAGACATAAATAATAATAAATTATGGATTTATTTCATGTAGGAATGAACCTCACATCATTAAAATAAGTTGTGTGGTTGAAATAACTGAAATTATGTGTTTTCAATTTAAAATAAACAATGTAGTAAAATATTTTCATCATATGCTCAAAACCAAGAAAACAAATCACAGATTAATATTTAGATAACTGCAACTGATTTTTGATTGATTTTTTATTTGTAAACATGGACCATATATCATCCCAACGCATAGTGTGTTCAGAGTGGCCTAAAGTTTATTTTAATATTTTAATCATCAAAGGTGTTAAAAAAGTTATATATACTTAACTTTCAAATGATCATGCTTGTATTTTAATAAAAGTCTTTGAAAACGTTAGTTTATTCATTCATGACATGTAAGAATTAAGAATATGTAATTCATTGGAATATACTTATATATATTTTCTCATTTATAATTAAATTTAAGTTTATTACATGTTATTTATAAATCATATATTGTTTATTATTACTTATATGTTAAACATTTTTATTATAGGAAAATTTCATTGGTGGTTGAAAATTTAAAGGATTTTTGATCCATCTACAAAATGTTTTAATAATTTTGTGTTATGTATCTTTTATATTTATTAATTATATAAAAATAAAGGATAACTTTAATATATAAATTTTTGAATAAATAGTGGGATTTAATTATTATAGATATTCTATCGATTCTGGTATGCATTATGTTCATTCTGGTGATGATTTTACAATATATGTATATTTTTTTTTATTTTGTTTCCCTAAATAGTGTATATAATAATCAATGGAGTCCTTTAATTATTTTAAATAATTTGTAATAAAGGCCCACTAATTTCATAGTATAGGCTTTCTCAATGTTTTTCTAGTAATGATAAAATCCATTTTTTAGAAATAATAAATAAGGAATCTGTTATAGTGCTTTTGGGGTCCAATAATTTAACAACATGTATATTTTTTGAATCCTTAACACATATTTAATAGTTAAATAGTGATGTAAACTATATTTATTGACCCTTTGTAAGATAATTTAATTTATTCCCAGTCAATATTATGCTCCTTGTATTAACTTCATTCCCCAATTAAAAAATTTAAAAGAATATTTCTAGGAAAATAAATTTCCTCATTAAATTATAATCCCATGTGATTCATTCTCTAGGTGAAAAAATTTATGAATAATCAAAATTATAATGTTTTCCATTGTGTAAATTTACATAAATCTCTCTCTATGTGAATAAACTTAAACAAATCACAATTACCATATAACCAATGAGTATATGATAAAGGGGCATTTACCCATAATAACTCAAGAATGACATGGAGTTTGAACACCAAGATTCAAATTTTTGTATAAAATGTCATATCTAATGAAAATACCATCCACATAATAATATATTACAACATAATATAGCTTTAATAGTTTCCCTTCAATATTTCTATTTATGAAATAATATTATTTCATGATTTTCAAGATTTCAGAATGTAAGATGGGATTCTTTCTAAAATTTATAACAATATTATTATCACAAAAAAATTGATCCATGAAGTTAAAATTTACTTCCTAGTTTAGTTATCTATTGTTTCTTTCATTATAAGTGAGTGTAAGAAAGAGTAACATCATTATTTCTAGTATAAAAAATACTAAGTGATTTAATTATTTCTTACTCAACCAAGAGACACATTTTCAAACTTAAATAAATCTCCATAATATGAATTTTTAATCAATTATTCCATCCCAATAAACATGTGTATAATCTTTTAATTCATTATCTTCACTTGTGGCATAGAACATCCAAAGAAAAATAGTGTCTTTGATATAGCTAAAAATCCTTTTACAATATTCTACCTACTATCTTTAGGATCATTTTTCATCTTCTAGCTAGATATTTTCATGAAAAATATCTATTTAAAAGGTTTTAGTATAATAAAAAATCCCAATAACCTACGTATATTTAGTTATATTCATTTAGATTCCATTTTCATCTTTTGTAGGTATAGTACCAGTAGAAATGTGGGGTATGAATTGAATTGATATCTTATATTTGAAACCTCTTCACCAACTTCATAACATATGTTTTGGGTATATAAAGGAAATTGAAACATTTTAAACAGATCTATAAAGAATAATAATTTAATTTCACTAATTGGTGAATTCTCAAAGTCAATTTTTATAATGTTATAAAATTATTCAAAATATATAATTCTTAATCCTTAAAAAATGAGATTGTAGGCTATCACTAATTGGTGAAATCTCAAACTCAATTTTCTAGTCAGTCATACCTCATAGCAGGACATGTGGATACTGTGGGTAGGATATTGTAGGCTATCACCCATCAGTTAGAAATCATAACCATTTGTGTAATAGAGTCTTCAAGAATCTGGTTTCCTTCAATTGTGGAGGATTATATGGATGTCTTCCCTGAAGAAGTTTCGGGACTACCTCTACAGCAGTAGACGGAGTTTTTCATAGACTTCAATATTTATACTACCCTAATATCTTTTGAACTATATCGGATTGAACCTACCAAGATCCAAGAGACATGGTTCTAGTTGGGGCCTTCTTGAGAAAGGTTTTATCTAACCCAATGTGTCCCCATGGGAAGCCCTAGTTATGTTGGTGAAGAAGGTATATGGGAGCTTGTGGCTATGCATTGATTATCATCACCTAAACTAGGACATGATAAAGAAAATTTACTCCTATTGGGGATTTAAAACCTCATTGATAAGTTTTTAGGTGAGATATGGTTCCCCAAGATCGATCTCGGGTTTGACTACCACCAGTTGTGGTTTTGAAAAGCTCATATTCCAAAGTTTTCGATCTAATGTCTCTATGGACACTATAAGTTCTTAGTGACACCCTTTAGTGTGTTAAATTCCCCCACTATGTTTATGTATTTGATGAACCAGGTCTTCTAGTCATACTTAGACATGTTTTTTTATCTTCATTGATGAAATACCTATCTACTATGCAACACGGGATGAGCATGCAGAGCACTTGAGTGTGGTTCTTGATTTCTTTTGACATCATCGGCATTATGGAAAGCACTCGATGTTCTAGTTTTGGATATAGGAAGTTTAATTTCTAGGTCATATCATTTCTATATAGGTTTTTTCCATGGATCCAAAAAATTTCAGAGTAGTTTTTTCTTGGGATCCACCCAAGAATGTTTCGGAGGTGAAGAGTTTTTTTGTTAGTAGGGTACTACAGGTGATTTAAGGAAAACATATCTAGAATCACAAACCATTTGACTTAACTATAACAGAACAGAAAACCATTCACATGGTCTAATAAGTTCTATATGGCCATCGAAGAGTTGAGGTAGAGGATGATGATCACTCTAATGTTGAGACTACTAGAGAAAGGCATTGTGTTTGTGGTGTATTGTGATGCCTTAGGAGCTGGGATTGGTTGCATGTTGATGTAAAAGTACGAAGACATCGCATATGGGTTGATGCCATAGAGACCTCATGACTAGACCTATGTGACTCATGACCTAGATCTAGAAGTGGTAGTCTTCTCCTTGAGGATGTGGAGGCAATATCTTCAAGTATAGTGTTTGTCGTTTACTGAAACCACCAAACCCTCACGTACATATTCACTCAGAGAGACCTAAACCTGAGGAATGGATGATAGTTGGGGTTCCATTAGGACTATGACTTCAAGATATTATATAATATATGAAATGAAACATTATAGCATATTTCCTCGGTAGGGGTTCATAGGTTCACCAAGTATGGGAAGCTTCAGAGCAGTTATCTTACCTCCAACTAACCTTGGTGGAACACAAGAGTACAATTTTTCTATAGTTGATGGTGTTGATTCCATCACTCTGTGAGAATATGAAAGAGTAACAGTTATGATACATTGTCTGTGAGGTTCTATGTCATCATATTTCTAAATGCGATGCATGAGATAGATATTATTAAGGAGTGAATCATGATATCTTGTTCCATGGATAAACAGTGGTTTAAGTCATGATACAGGTGGTGGTGATGTCGGAATTAAAAACATATCCCTAGTTATACATCATGGCATGGGGAATATATACAAAGAACATCGGTGTTATTTTTGGTGGATCAACATGAGATGAAGTGTAGCTGAGTTTGTCTCATGGTGCCTAACTTGTCAGTAGGTGAATGTTGAGAACCAAGTGCTGATAGGTTTTTTGTAGCCTCTTGAGATCACGGAGTGGAAATGGGATGACATATCCATGTATTTCACCATATATATTATACACATAGAGAAGGTTTGTAACACTGTTTGGGTGATAGTTGACCAAATCATGAATTTGGTGCAATTATTTACCATTAGGGAGAAAAATTAGGTGGAGAGTTTGGGGTAGTTGTACGTTTGGGAGATCATCCACCTTTATGGAGTACCCTTGATGATTATCTCTGATCATGATGCATGGATTATCTCATGATTATGGAGAGGCATGTTGGAGGCATTTGGGATCCAGTTGCAGATCAGTATAGCCTTTCACTCCCAAACCTAGTGATAGATTGAGCACACTATCCAGGTGCTAGAGGATATGTTAAGGGATTGTATCTGTGATTTTGGATAAAGTTAGAATGATCAACTACCCTTGGAAGAGTTTGTGTAAAATAATAAATATAAATCTACCATTGTAATGGAACCTTTTGAATCCACATATGAGATACAGTTCAGGTTACCCTTGTGCTGGATAGAGATTAATGTGTCATCTATTGTGGTCTTAGAGTTAGTGTAGGTGATAATGAAGAAGGTGAAGGTCATCCGAGAGTCGACAAATACGGACTAGAGAAGAAATATTTCATATCCATATTGTAGTCATATGACCTTGGAGTTTAGTAGGGACACCATATATTCTTGGGAGTCTCCCCCAGATAAAGAAAGCATTGGTTTAGCTGTGGAGGAAATCTGTCCCTAAGGTTCATCGGGACATTTGAGATCCTGAAGAGGTTTGGTGAGGTTTCCTACTACCTCACCGTAACATCATAACTGAAGCGGGTGCACAAGGACTCCCATGTTTCACAGTTGAGAAGATATGTGCAAGATCCTAGGAACGTCATTGACTAGGGAGACCTAGACGTTGAGGATGAATCCACCTTTGTAGAGAACCTAATGGGGATCGAGGATCGACATGAGAAGACCTTTCGAGGACAAACCATCCATTTGGTTTTCAATTTCTGGTATCAAGGAAATGTGTAGGAGAGTTTGTGGGGGTGGGAGAGACAAATGCAGGCTCATTAACACATGTTCTTTTCCTAGTATTTCTTTTCAGGGATGAAAATATTAAAGGAGAGAATGATGTAGAGACCGATTTTTTTCTTTGTAAGAGTATGAAATATTTATAAATACATTTCTTAAGCTAGGAATTGAGAAAACATGTGAATCCAAGGCTCGGTGAGCCTATAATTAATTTGATAAAAATATTAAAAATATTTTATATTGGGCAAATGAGGTCAATTAAAGAAAATTGGATAAATCTTAAATGATTAATCCTATAGGAAATCCAGGACCATGATTGTGTCCAAAACATGGTGTTTACCCTACAGGCGACTTAAAATGAGTTGGCATGGTACGTTCAGACCCCTTGCTCTTTGGTAGTGCATTTAAATGGATTAATTAATTATTTTATTAATTAATTAATGAATTTTTAAACTAACCTAAACTGATTATACAATTATCATCCTAGAAACTGATGCTAGGGTTAGCTCATAATTTCTGGAAACTGCCAGTGAGAGTTCCTCTCCCTTTTTGTAGAATGAGATCAAACCCTTAGTTTAAGATGGATCGAAGTTAAATGAGCACAACAGCATCTTATGATCATCGCACAATCACGTTCTTCAACAGAAATAGATCCCATAAAGAGGTAGGAATCGTCAATTTGTGCTTATTCCCTTTTGATTAAATTCTTACGATGATCAAATAGTATTCTTCGATCTGCGCCCCAATTGTAATACTTTACTTGAACCTAAGTATTGAAATATTACTTTACCAGTTTGATTCTAATCTGAATTTCATTTTATTGATCTATTGTACAATAAATCTTGTAAAAAGATTGTATAAACCTTTTTTAGTGCTTTGCTACCCCATCCATCGTGTTCTTCACTGTTGGAATCCATGTTCTTCTCGGTTCAAAAATTTCCAGTTGACCCGAGCTTGATCGGGTACCTGAATCTGTGGAAAATTGATAGAATTAAAATGGAATTTTAAATCAATAATAAATCTAAGAATAATTTGGGATGAGTATTAATTGATATTTTTAGGCCTAATTGTAAAGGTTTGAGGCCATAGTGGTGTGCAGAATGAATAAAGGATTACCAAATATTCACCCATGTTGTTTTTAGGTGAATGACGACCAATGGGAAATAGATTTATCCATATCTGAAGATTTAAGATTTAAATCAGGTTATATTAGTTAAGGTTTAATAAAATTTGATGTAGTGGATCGAATCATATATTTCTAGAAAAACTGTGACTACATGCCGTGTACAATGAAGAACAGATGGCGTGTTTCCCATTTTAGCAGCAACGCAAGGGTTTGGGAAACCCATAAGAATGGTACAATGTGTACATATCTTGACATGTCATGTACCTCATTTCCATGTTGGTGATCCATGTGATAAATCACATAGCCAGGCACATTCCATGTTCCAAATACACGAACACAGGTTGGCCACATGTGTAGTGTAAGGACCTAAAATTTTCAAATTATAATTGTTTCTCGAAAATGTGTGTTATATTATATTACACAACAAAACTATATATCATTAATAATTAAGTATGTATATTTTAATTTGACCATTTGGGTTCGACCATTATAGGATTTTTGGCCAATTATGACCATCAATCAATATGATTGTAGATCAATTATGACCATCAGTCAATATGACTGTAGGAAATTATACTCCTAACGATATGATTATTGTTTATAAATAGAAATGATAATGGTTAATTAATGATCAAAAAATAGTTGGTGACCACATCCAATAGAAATTTGTTGCACGAATCACATTTTTTGAAGCTCATGAAGGAGGTAGCATCACTGGGATTAGCTATTCACCAATCCCAAGACGAGATTCAACATGTTATGCTTGAATGAAATCGCCTGTGGGAGAAGTTCAATTTAGAAGGAATTACTAGTCATGTGATGTTATCTAAGCCGCCTCAAGAGTCTACCACCATTGAAAATCTTACCATTAGTCCATATACGGTTATTATTATGGGTTTTTTTTCAAGGCCATAGTTACTTAAGATGTTATCCCTTTGTTTTAAGAAATTTTGTATTTCATCATTTCTGTTTGAAGAATAATTTTTCATAAAATTGAGATGGAATTTGAAAATTTTATTTTTCTAGTAAATAATGTAATTTTCAATGATTTAAAAATTATTATATTAATATAAGGTTTTATAAATGTTTTTTATAATTAAATAGTATTATTAAAAAACTATTATTTAATTAAAAATGATAAAATAATTTTATTTCTGTCAACTATTTTAAATTTTAATATGGATTTTCTATCTGATATTAATTTTAATAAATAAATGTTTTTTAAATAAAAATTTAATTTCTCATATTTATAGAATTATAATGATAAAAAAATTTCATTTCTTAAATCAAAAGGTCGATATTAGTTGTGTATGAATTTATGATAATTATATTAAACACTTTTGTTTTTAATGAATAGTAAAAACACAGTTTTGGGTTTTTTGTATGTTTAATGAAATAATAATGATGTAATATCTAATATAAAATTCATGTAGACTATTGTGGATTAAAATAATGTAATATGTGTTCCATTTGGCCAATACCATGGCAAAATACCCAAAAAACATTCTTCATCAAGGGCTTTCACATATATTTTAAAATTATATATTTAATTCTGAGATTAACAAACATGAAAATCGTATTCCTTTTCCATGGGTTTAAAATGAAAAAATGATCTTTTTTAAGATCTTTATAAAACACCATGATTTTGAAATGAAACAAGTTTCTTATATTATCCATGGGCTGTTTTTGAAATGTTTTATTATGATATTTGTGGCTCACATTAATTAATATATATGATCAATGCACCTTGATAGTGCGCCAATGCATTGGTTAAAGAATTTAATTCCTAGAGATAAGAAGTTCTACGATACATTGGGGAATAACCTTGGAAATGTTTATGACACCTCAGTGATAAACCTTGGTGATATGCTTATGAATGTAAAAAGTAAATGTTTTACCCACATTTTAATGTTTTTAATCATGCTATTTTTATTATGATATGCATGTTTTTTTATTTCTCATGCATTTATGTATTTCCACAAGTTCTTATTAATATTTATCAGGATCACAGGTATACCTTTTTCTCTTGTTTTCCCTTATTTGGCCTTATGCTAACCCTTTCATTTGATGAATGTACATAGGTTATGTGATGAAATAATTGTACCTAGGATAAACCTTGAAAAATCCATTCATGTTCAATACAATACTATTTTATGTTTTCATGTATTGTGTACCTTTTTTTCAAGACACTATACTTTATAAGATCCAATGTTTGAAAAATATAATTATAAGTTGTGTAATAAAAATGTAGGATATCATATTTGGTATCAAAGTATGGTTTAGTTATTTTTATAAATTAGGGTTTGAAAAATTTAGGAAGAACCTTAGGTAAGAGTTTATATATATATGAAAACTTTGTTGTATTTCTGTCAAATATTAAGTAAGTGGTTTCCAGAAAAATCTTTATCTGGATACAAACAAGTGGATGTGGATTTGGAATTGATGTATCTAGGGTTAAAACCTAAAAACACCACTTTGAGCTAGAACTGAACTAGAGTTGGTGCATGAAAATGGGCCTTACTACACTCCTCGTTTTACACACCTAGGGGATATTTTTGGTGACTCAAAATCTTTTAATGAATCATTATAAAGTATTTATAGAACATTTATTGGTTTTTAATGAATAACATGTTTACGCATGATGTTATATGAAATTAAAGTTCCGTTATAATTACAATATTATTAAATGAAACATGTTTCTCAACAATGTTTTCTTCGTTAGAAAATGGCATGAAATAGGATAAAATACCTAAATGGTGAGCGAAACAAACCATGCACTGATGACCTTCTGATGGAAGCCGAAATGGAAACCATCAAAGAATAATTAATAAAATTCCTTGAGTTATGGGAGATAAATATAATCAAGTCAAGATGATGGATTCACCACAAGGGGTAAATCCTTCCATTGAGTCATATTTATTTCAATGACCTCCATCTTTCAGTGTATCTATTGACCCATAGATTACTGAGTAGCAGATAATATCTATCAAAATGATTTTTTTGTATTATATTGTTTAGAAACATAGAAAGTCAACTTTTCTGTATACTTCTTAGAGGGAGAAGCTAATAAATGGTGGGTACAGATAAAAAATATGAATCTAAGAGGGGAGATTGATGCTATAGAGTGGGACAAGTTCATGGTAACATTTTTCAAAAAATATTTCCCCCGTTCAATGTGAATGAAAATGGAGAAGGGATAACCAGATATTAAATAGAAGGAAAATTAATCTATGTGAATCTGTGAGATGAAATTCACAATAAGTTCCTGTTAAACCTCTATATTTGGCATGGATCCTAATGGGAATGTTAATATAATATTCGTTGTACTAAGACCTCATATATGGAAGAATACTTTCAATAGAGACTATGAAAACTATGAGATGATCTTGAGGAGTGCTATGAAAGTGGAAATAGATTTTAGTGAGACACAGTGGTATCACAAATCGAATGAAAATAAGAGATCATTAGGGGGAAATTTGGGGAGGATATTGAACAAAGGAAGAGGAGAAAATAATATGAAACTTTTCACATGAAACAAACATGGAAATAATCATTCATGGAACATCTTTCTTAGGATAGGGAAATGTTAAAAATATAGAAGAGATAGCCATATTTCATAGAACTAACAAAGTGAGGTGAAGCCACAACTTCTCAATACACCTTGGCCACTTATCCAATCACCTAATAAATCTTAGGGAAGTGGAGGGTAATCCGCATCATCCCCCATATAGGACTAAGGATCAGGGTCAAGCTTTTTCTTTAACGACGACTGAAGTTGAAGCTCCAAATGATGTGGTGGAAGTTAATCTAGTTGTTCTCGCAAATATAGCAAGTAATTTGTTTGATTTTGGTTATATGAATTACATTATTTCCTCCATGTATAAATAGAATATATAATCAATCACTGAACTTCTAGAAGAGGATTAATTAGTTTAGAATCCTATAAATATTATCCAAGAATCCATAGTGTATAGAAACTCTAGTATTCATTTTGGTGATAACAATCTCATCACAAATCTATTAATCACCCCCATGTTGGAATTGGACATTAAACTAGGGATGGAATGGCTTGAAAAGAATAATTATTAGATCAACATCCAATGTAAGGAAATATAAGTGGTATTGAATGAAAAATCTATAGTTGTTTTCAAGGGAGAGATATTTCAACCTGATATTTTTTTGGAAGAACCACTCGTTGCCTTATTTATGAACATTATCG
Source organism: Viscum album (assembly GCA_963277665.1). Lineage (NCBI taxonomy): Eukaryota > Viridiplantae > Streptophyta > Magnoliopsida > Santalales > Viscaceae > Viscum > Viscum album. Next base: position 1,079,415,780 of record OY728134.1, on the reverse strand, counting down.
GTGAAGATGAAGAATTAAATGAATGTATATGAATAGAGAATGACTCCAATGTTCAAGAATACATTAAATTATTTCTTGTGAATTTACCTAGGCCTCCCCCAAAAACTAAGGTATTGTTATTCATTTAACTTATGCCTAGATCCAAGCCAATATCAAAAACCCCATATAGAATGGAAAATAAGGATCTAGTGGAATTAAAGAAACAACTACAGATCTTTTTTATAAGGGGTTTATCCACCCAAGTATGAATCCTTGGGGAGAAATTGTTCTCTTTTTGAAAAATAATGATAGATAAATATGGATATGCATTGATTATAGAGAACTTAATGTGATAACAGTGAAGAAAAAGTAACCTCTTCCAAGAATTGATGATTTATTTTATCAGCTTAATGGGCTTAATTCTTCTCCAATAATGATCTTTAATCTTATTATCATCAATTGAGGGTGAAGAAAGAAGATATTCCAAATACTATCTTCCAATAAATATATTGGTATTATGAGTTTCTTGTTATGACCTTTGTCTTGACTAATTATCCTGTTATCTTTTTTGGATTTAAAGAATATAGTCTTTAAGGACAACCTCAAAAACATTATGGTAGTTTTTATTAAAGATATTAAGATATATTCCAAAATACACGAGGAGAATGTGGATTATATAAGGGTTATATTTCAAACTATGATGAATGATATGTTATTTGGAATGTTTAGAAAATGTGAATTTTTAATAAAAAAAGTTTCATTATGTGGGAACATTTTATCCAATAAAAGAATATCAGTTATCCTTAAACAGAAAAAGTTTTTAGAGGAGTCGGATCATCATAAAATAGTAACTAAGATTCATAGTTTCATTTCTTGATCAGGATATTATAAGAGGATTGTGAAAAACGTTTCATGAATTTCTAATCCACTAAACAATTTAACATGAAAATGGGTTATGTTCCTCAAGATAAAGGAGTGTGAAGATTGTTTCCAAGATTTGAAGAAGTGATTGGTTACTGCACCAATGTTAACTCTATGATTTATCGAAGTAGGATTCATTATCTTTAGCAATTGATATCTTAAAGTTCTTGGGTTCGTCCTCATGAAAAATAAAAAGGTGATTTCTTATGCATCTCTATAGTTTTAGCCTCATGAGAAGAACTATCATTTGAATGACCTGGAACTGACTACAAATTTTTTTCTCTAAATATATAAAGGTACACAATTTATGGGTATAAATGTGATATATAAATAGATCATGAAAATTTGAACTATATTTTCATGAAAAAAGAATTTAACATGATACATAGGAGATGGTTGTAACTTCTTAATGACTAGTATTGATCAATTCATTATCATCCCATAAGTGAAAACAAATTCATTGGTGCATTAAGTAGGAAAGAACCTATTTTTCTGGGAATTATGAGGATTCCAAGAGATCCTTTGATCAATGATCTAGTAAAACCGGACATGGGAATCGTAAGGGAAGGGAAATCATCAAAACTATCCAAAATGATTTATCTACTGTCATTACTAGATAATATCAAGAATTGTCAAAGAGAATATCCTTTGTCATAGAAGAAGTTATAGTCTATAAATAATGGGAAGTTTTATGAGTTCAATATTGATCAATAAGGTTTATGGAAGTTTCATACAAGGATATGTGTTCCATCTATTCTGGAAATAAAGAAGGATCTGATGGATGAAGCTCACAGATCTACTTACTCTATACATCCTGGAAAAACAAAAATGTATAGGTACCATCATGATCATTATTGGTGAGATAACATGAAGAGGGAGATTTTTGACTACACTACAAGGTGATTGGTATGTTAACCAGTGATGGCAATGAGACAACTATTTAAAGGGGTATTACAACCACAATCCATACCAGCATGGAAGTGGGACAATATCACTATGGACATTGTCACTAGTCTCCTGAGATCTTCCAAAGGAAACATTGTGGTATGGGTTATAGTGGACCGCCTCACCAAGACTGCCCATTTTATCTCTCTTCGGAATTATTTATATTTTTACCAAATTGCCACGATATATTTGAAGGAAGTGGTAAGTCTGTATGGAGTTCCACTTTCTATCATCTCTGATCATGATCTAAAGTTCACATAAGAATTTTGGAGAAGTATTCAATATGTACTAAGTACCAAATTGAATTTTTGTATGGCCTATCATCCCCAAACTGATGGAAAATTTGAAAAGAAAATTCAAACACTCAACGACCTGATAATAACATGCTCAATGTAATATAAAGGTGGATGAGATCAATAAATAACATTAGTTGTGTTCTTGTATAACACTAAATTCCATTCAAGCATCCAAATGGAAACCTATGAAGCTCTGTATGGGAAGCTATGTTTAACTCATACTTGTTGGGATGATGTTGGAGAGAGAAATATTATTAGGCCTATTCTTGTGAAAGATATGAAAAAAAGGTTCGTGCCATCCAAAAACACCTAAAATATGCATAGAGTCGGCAAAAGTGTTATGCTGACAACCATAGATAGGACTTGATGTTTGATGTTGGTGAAGAAGTATTCCTTTAAATTTCACCATGGAATAGATTCCTGAGGTTTGGGATGAAAGGGAAGCTCCGCCGAAGGCACATTGTCACCTATGAAATCCTTGATCACATTAGAGAAGTCGCCTATCGACATGATCTTCAACCAAATCAAGATCATGTTCATGATGTTTTCCACATATCTATCTTATGTAAGTACATTCCTAACCTTTTAATTGTATTGAATCTGGTGGTGGAACACCTAGAATATAACCACCCTTATGAGGAGAATCTGGTGGAGATCTTGGACAGTACAGATCGTGTTCGACACCCCAAGACTACCAACCTCATTAATGTTTTATGGAGGAACCAGTACTATGAAGAACCGACATGGGAACCAGAGGAAACAATGAGGTTGAAGTACCCTCACCTTTCTCAACTGAGAAAATGGGTTGAAATTCTGTGGACAAAACATCTTAAGGGGGGATGTAACAACCTAAAAATTTTGAATTATAATTTTTTTTTCGGAAAATGTGTGTTATATTGTATTTCACAACAAAACTATATCTCATAAAAAATGGAGTATGTATATTTTAATGTGACCATTGGGTTTCAACCGTTATATGACCATTGGTCAATTATGACCTTTAGAAACTATACACTTAACGTTATGGTTATTGTTTATTAATAGAAATGATAATGCTTAATTAATGCGGAAGGAAAATTTGATGGCCTCATTTAGTAGAATCGTGCCACACTATGACCATTTGTCAATCTTGGGAATGAGGTAGCATAACGAGACTTTTCTCTTGACCAATCCCAAGCTGAGATTCAACACATTAAGCTTGAAATAAATTGCATATGGGAGAAGTTCAAGTTAGTGGAAAATACCACTTGGGAGATTTTATCTGAGCCAACCCAATATTCAATCACTATAACATAACCAACTCTTAGGTTATTTTCAGGTGTTATCAAAACACTCTTATTTAATTACAAATGATAAAATAATTTTTTTTGCAAGTGTCGAAAATTTTACTATACATTTTCTATCTGCTATTATTTTTAATAAAATAATATTTTTATTTAAAAGTTAAATTTCCCATTTTTAGAATATTAGTATGATAAAATAAATTTAATTTTGGATTTCATAACATCTAGATTGGTTTAGGTTTAATTTATTATAATTTTATGAAATATTTTTTTTGGTGAATAGTAAAGATATTGTTTTGAGTTTTAAGTATATTTAATGAAATAATAATCATGTAATATGTATTATAAATTTATGGTAAATTATTTTTTAATAAAATAATGTAATAGTTGTCCAAAGCTTCCAATACCATGGGAAAATACCATGGAAAGGACCATTGTTTTGCAAACACCGTTACTGATTTTTCCAAAGAAATTAATAAAAACACTCTCACATTTGTTATAAATAACCACCAATTTCTTCATTTCAATTCATGGATAATTAATTATCTATGAATATTTGTAATTATTGCCTCTCATTTAGTCCTCCAAAAGTGTCCTCAATCCCTCAAGTTCCTGATCATTGATTTTTATGAGTCACTCTTCAAGGTATGGTAAATCTCAACTTCTCTTTTCTTTTCAATTTCCTTTTTATGTGGTATGAATTGAAAATTTCCATACCATGTTCTTCTTCCCATTTTAGTATATCCCTTTTATATATTAATATTCATTTATTAATGAGATACCCTTGTCCCCTATCTTTTTAATGTTTACTAAAACCATGTTTTATACCCATCACGTTGTCAATTTTACTTCTTAAAATTTATCTCTTTTTCTCAAGAAATTATTTTAATTTATTTTGTGAATACCCAAACTATTTATTATTAATGTTTATTTACATGGTTGTAAAAATGATCTATTTAATTCTAGTATTAACATACATGAACCCATGTTTCCTTTTCCATGGGATTAAGATGAAAAATGGATCTTGTTTTTAAGCACATTCTAAAACACCATGATTCTGAAATGAAACCTATTTCTTCAATTCTAAATGGGTTATTTATGAATTTTTTTGTTAGGATATTTATGGATCACATTAATTAATAAATATTAAGGGTGTGCTCAGATTTCACTCCAATTCATTGGGTAAAGAATTTAGTCTCTAGAGATGAAATTTTTTATGATACATTGGTGAATAACCTCAGTAATTTTTATGACACCTCGATGATAAAACTAGGTGATGTTATTATTAATGTGTAAATTAAATTTTGTACCCATCCATCCAACGGCCCGAAGGCCTTCAATTTTTTTTATTATATGAGAAATACCCCTTTTAAGGGAATAAGGGGGAACCCAAAAGGACTTTATGGACATAGGGAAAATCACACCCAAAGGAAAAAAGAGTAAACCCAGAATGACAACATGATGATGCCCCTCCCCAGCATTTTATCATGATGAAACATTCAACCATTGAAACACTATTTGGAAAACAAGTTTCATGTGTCAAAGCACATGCCCGATCTGATGGCTGGCGCCATATGATTTCAAACGACCAAATCCAAAAAGCACTGCAAAGATAAACCGTCGGCTCTGGATCCTCCTCTGGAACTTGTTTGATGTAGTCAAGTTTGGTTTCATAGCCTTCCCACCTTTGGAAACAAACCAACCACACCAACACTTCCACCATATCACAATTTGAAAAATTAATCATTCACTAGTATTCACCACTGACTAGCTTTCCTATGTCAACATGAAAGACCTTAACAAACCCCTTCTTGATCAACAATGCATCCACCAAAGATAACATCGACCGCTACCACATCCCACTACCACTGAAATCGCAAAAGCAACCATAGGACGATCCAAGAAGCGCAAAGCTGGGTCATCATCATATAGGACTAGATAACCAAACAACACACAGAAGGAGCATCACCAATGAAGGGATTTGAGCTGCACTGAATCAGAAACACCTCTCTAGGCATGGATCTGTTCAAAGATAAACCACAAAAAAACCCTCACAAGAATCCAGAACAAGAAAACCACATACAGTAGCGAGATCGCAGAAGGAATAATACCAGCATCTGATGCTGCAAAGCACACCCACAAAATAACCAATTCCAATTAAAACACAAAACACTCAAACCTGGAAGAAGCACCGAACCCCCAGCTACAAAATCCCCTCACCCCTCTGAGCCACTCCAGATCCAACAACTAACAACATCGAAAGATCTTTCCAGAGCCGCGCAAAAACACATCAGAGACAGCCCAAACATGTCACGCTGAAGCCGTCAAGGCTCGTTGAAGCCTCCAAGCTACTCCAGGACCAAGCAGCTAATTCACACCGGAGACAGGCCTAACCACACCATGCCGAAGCTGTCGAGACTTGTCAAAACCTTTGAGACTCACCGGCACCTCCGATCCACTCCAAAAGCAAGCTGCCGGAATGCACCGGAGGCAGCCCAATCCCCGCCATGCAGAAGCTGCCGAGACTCTCCGAAGCCTTTGACCAAGCCTTTGAGGCATGCCGAAGATGAATCAATCCAAACCACTTTTGAAATGAGATCCAGGTGAAGTCGACGCCGATCATCCGAGCCTCATTGGAAGAGGGAAGGAGATGGAACCGATGAAGAAAACCCTAGGCGCGCATAGATGGAGACCCCCGCCGCTCAGAGGCCGACCCGGTGTACCCACATTTACATATTATGAATCATGTTGTTTTTATTATGATATTCCTCCTTTTTCCATTGCTTATGACTTTATATATTTCATTAAGTTCTTATTGATTTTCCTCAAGATCACAAGTAAATTGTTTCCCATGTTTTCCCTTATTGGGACTTATGCTCACCCTTTCCTTTGATGTATGTCCCTAGGTTATGGGATGCAATAAATGTTCTTAGGATGAACCTTGAAGACATATTTCAAGTGGAATGGAATAATTTTTTAGGTTTTCATGTATTGTGTACCTTTTATCCAAGACACTAAAATTTAAAAGATCCTCTATTTGTAAAATGTAATGAAAAGTTATTAAATAAAATGGTGGGATGTGATAGGTATAATTTTATGTGAATCCACACATCATATACCAAAGTACACAGACATGTGGTTTGTGTACACAGACAGGACGAAAGACACTACCCCAACCATAGAAAGGTGGGACACGCCATGTAGTCCACCTACATGGCATGCACCCCTACACGGACGAGACCCATTTACAAATCAGAGATATGTTACGGAAGTGAAGAGGGGTCACAAATTCTGTGGGTCCCCTCCTACACCATGTACTACTTTATCTCTTCCAAAAAATCTTTAAATGCATTCATCTCGTTTGTTTGAACTTGTATTTTGGACCATGAGATGCCTAACCTTAGTGTTTTTCTTCTTAAAATGAGACAGTTCCCTCAAAAGAGACTTTTGAGAAATGATGTGACATGTTATAAATTTGGAAAGTGCTGAGGAAAAATCTCATGATGGCATTGTTAGTACAAAATCAATAGATAAATATTGGTATTTCCCTCAAGTATGGCTGGCTAGTTGCATTCCCTGACGATATTTCCGAGTTACCCTCTAGTAGGACTAGGTAGTGGAATTCCTAGAAATTTTGGTCTTACCCTCCAACTACTATAGGTAGTGGAGTTCCATGATTATCTTTCTGAGTTACTATACTGTTAGACTAAGAATTATAGTTCCTTAACATTCTATGATTACCCTATATCTAGGTTGGGCAGTGGTGTTTCCTGGTGACAGTTTCGGGCTTACACTCTTGTTTGGTTGGCCAATGGAGTTCCCTAATAACACCATCAAATCATATACCTCTAATAGGACTGGGCAATGGAGATTCTATAATAACTCATTTGGCTTACCCTCACATTCAAATGGTCAGTGTCATTCCCCAATGACCATCCCACGTGGTACCCTTCAGTTGGATTGGGAAGTGGAGTTCCGTAGTGACTATTTGTGTAGGACCCTCCTATCACACTAGGGCACAAGATCCTTACCTAAAATTAGTGACCCCTATATTGTGTGGCATAATAATGTGATGTGGTTTGAATTACCTTTGGACTCATGAGAAAGAGGGACTCTTTCCTACCTAGACGGGTCCTTATGACGTGACCCAAAACTCTGTGGGTGAGATAGTTCCATCCAAAGTAGACATTATTAACGTGAGGTGATTGAGTCCCTTTTAACTATGCATTTAGGGAAGAGACATGAGGGGTAGGCATTGTAGATGGAATTTCCTTATAACTATTGGTTACTCTCTTTCTTGGGATGATTTGTGAGATGCATATCCCTTTACTCTCACATTTGGGATTCATTTACTGAGAATATATAAACATCTTGATTCATTTCCCACTCCTTGGGATTTAGTTACTCTCTTTGTAGAAGAGGCTATGACACATGGGGTATACCACATGCTTTATTTGTCTATATTCTCATGTTTTTAAGAGTATACTCTCCTACAATATGTATCAAAGACTCAATAAGAAGTCCATATTATCATTGTGTCGAGTTCATTGTGTTTGAACGAGTTAACTTTTACTCTCTTGTTGGGTTGATCTGTACTCTTTTACTGAACCCTATTATCTCTACTACTTTCCTCTTCCTAGTATCTCTTACTTATCCCCCTTCACCCTTTTAAGGGTGTTCTACTAGCTATGTATATACTCAACACCGCATGGTATTTTCCCAATACATGTCGTGTCTTTTGAAGATGGTGAACTTGTCAATAATGACATCAAAGGGGCTTAGAAAGCTGGGCTCTGTCATGTGTTTAATCTTTTTCTAGTTTTGTTAGGTTGGAACACATTTCTGGTTGGGTGTATATTTTACCCTTTTCTTTTCAGTTTATAATACCATAATTCATTTTGTTTAGTGGTCCATGTATATTTGTTTATTTATAGAATTTTTTGCACCTTTTATTTATTTACCCACTTCACTTTTTCATTTATTGGTATTTGTGTTTTTGTGCATGTAATTTGGAAAAGTCCTCCCAAAGTTAGTTCTGCCATCGACCCTTGCCACCACCCATGTCCGATGGAGGTTATCTTGGGGTAGCTATGACTCAATCCCTGTTATGGGCTGTGTCATGAAAACACCCTTAAGTTAAAACTATATAATTGTATTTAGGATAAAAAGGTTATTATATAGTCATGGTATAATAATAATTTAAGGGTATGGTGAAAGAAATAAAACAAGATTTCACATAGATGAACATTACTTATTCTTCGTGTAACTCCTTTTGATTTTCACCAAAAACATTCCATTGCCATATTTATGCCCAATGTAATGATTTTAGGATGAGTGGAGGGATGTGGAGAAGTGATTTTGGTAGGTATTGTATGAGAAAATGGTCATTAGAGTTGTTAATAGAGGAGGATATGGGGATGCCTTTTATAATCGGGGTGACTAGAAAATATATAAATTTTTTAAAGACTGAATTTCAACCACATTTTTTTCATGTCTCTAGTCACAAAAAACTCTTGAAAATGATTATATAAGGGATGAGGTTTAAATATGGCTATAAAATCGGTGTTGGATAATTTTATAATTCATTTTTACCCTCAAGATTAATGTTTAACCACTAAGTAAACTCATATTTACCGAAATTTCTATAATTAATTATAATTTTTTTCACTAATAACTTTGGTCAAAATTTATGTTGACCCTATTAGAAAATATAATTTTTTTTATTCCAAATATGGAATAGATTTTTTCATATTCAAATCCCAACAGTGAAATTTTTTAATTTAATATCAATCCCACAGACACGGCGACAGGACTATCGGTTTTTAAGAACAGTTTTTTTAAAAAAAGATTATTTTAATTTAACCTCCTGAATAATAATAATAAATAAACGAAACTAAATTAATATTTAATGTTACATTATTTATAAATTAATTTTAAAAAATTACTTATTATGTATTATTTTATTTTATTTATAAGGGGATACATTATGCAATTGAAAACACTTTTTATAAAAACCTGACTTTAAACCCAAAAAACACTTATACAAAAACCAACAATACATTGATTAAAAAGTAATTAATTGGATGAAATATAAAAAAATAATTATAATATTACTTGGAAACATGTTCAAAAAATATTTATACTATTAAGTTATTAAATTTATTAAAAATAAATTTATTTACAACTATCGGTATTTTTCACTATTCTCTAAAATATCCATATTTTTGGAAATATCCAAAAATTTCACCCAAATTAAATTTTTATATGATTATTTAAAAAGCTAAAATTACTTTTATCAAATTTAAATTCAAAAATTTAAAAAGTAATTTTTTAAATAAAACCTTATAATAAAATTGTTTAATTAAAATAATTCAATTTTTGCCAAATATTACTTAATATTTTTATAAGAAATATAACTATAGATTTTATTTTAATAAATATGAAAATGATATATTTCGTCCATACCTAGTTTTTTACACCCTTACATAATTTTATATATTATGCCTTCATAATTTTATTCACTTTTTAAACAAGTGGGATATATTTACCATCTAGCATTTTTAGATTCTGGTGTTTCCTCTTCAACCATATGGTTTGTACATAAAACCTTAACATCATGAATCGAAATCTTTTGAAACACATTCCCTCTATGTTTAAGAATATTAACTATCCATTCCTCATAAGAAATATTTACTTTTTACTAAAGTACAATAGGGATCAAAACATGAGATGAATGTGGCACATATTTCCATAACATTGAAACATGAAATACGTTGTATACCTAAAATATACTCAAATGTAAGGCCACTCAGTAGGAAGATGATCTAACTTTATCTAGGTTATCATTTTTGAAAATGAATTTTGGACTCAACATACCATTATTACTAAAATAAATATAACTTTTCTAGGGAGAAACATTGATAAATCCGTAATCACTTACCTCGAAGGAATGATCTTTACTCTGGTTATCCACATAACTTTTCTTCCTTCTCTGAGTTGTCCTTGTGTATTTTTGAGTCATTATAACCTTCTCATCCATTTTCATGTACCAAAACTAGACCCATAAAATTAATTTCTCTTAATTAATCCCAAAAAGTTGGTGCCTGACATGACTTTCCATATACTGCCTCAAATGGTTCCATCAGTATACTAGAATGAAAACTATTTTTATAAGAAAAATCATCCAAAGAAAGTTATTGATGCCAAATTCCATAAAAATCCATTAAAAAAGAATTAGGCATACCAAACATGTTCTAATTCATCTGCTAATACTATCCATCAGATTAAGGATGAAATTTTGTACATAAATTTAATTCAGTACCCAAAGACTTCTGAAGTCCTTTAAAAAAATTGGATGTTAACTTGGGGTCACGGTATGATAAAATGGAGAGAGGTACTCCATGTAACCTGACTATCTCCTTTAGATACCATCAAGAAATCTAATCTAGACACACTGTATCTCAAATTAGAAGGAAATGTGAAGATTCTGTTAATCAAAATATAATAACCAAAATCACATTATTATATTGAGAAGCCTTGGAAAATTATACCATGGAATACATTGATATATTATCCCATTTTCACTCTGATAATAGAAAAGGTTGAAGCATCCACTTTAGTAACTACTATTATGCTTTTTCCTGCAGAAAATTCAAACAGATCGTGGTAAATTCAGAAATATATCTTTTTATTACATCCCACCAGTAATACACTTGAATGTCTCTATACATCTTAGTCCTGAACTAATTAATGGAAAATGGAGAACTATGGGATTTAGTGAAAAAATATTTCCTCAACTGGGAATCACAAGGCACAAATAATATTTTTCCTAATAAAAAACATTCCTCATCAATATTTCAATCAGGCATCATACCCTTCTTAAAAAATTCTACTTTTTCCTTAGAAAATTGTTCCTCCGATTAAGTTATTTTATTTATTTCAGAAAATTTCAACTATACTGAAACCTAAAAAAATAGAGGATGTCCCTACATACACAACATATAGTAAAAAAATGATCAAATCATTAACTAGAGGGTCACATTTAAAATGTATAATGGTTAATGTAGAATTAATATTTCAACTAAAAGCATCAAAAACTATGTTTTCTTTTCACTGATGGTAATGAATCATCCAATCGTAATCCTTGATTATTACAGAAATCTTCTTTGTCCCATATTCAGATTTTTTTAGTGAATACGCCCTTAAATCTTTTCTAATAAGTATATATTTCAAACATTACTACATAAAAATTATAACCCAGATATTTTAAATAAAAAACAATTTTAGAAAATTCCAAATCATGTGTAGGGTAATTAAACACATGAGGTTTCAGCTGATATGAAGCCTAAGTAGTTACCTGATATTGCTGCATTAGCAGATAACCAATTACATTCAATAAATCATACATGTATAAGAAAAATTGGCCATTTCTTGAAGTTGAGGACAAAATTAAAGCATTCACTAGTTTTCATTTCAGTTCATGAAAATAATCATCACATTACTTATTCCCAATGAAATTATCTCCTTTTCTGGTTAAATAGTCGGTGTGCTAGACAACCGAGCAATTTTTTCAAAATACCACCAATAGTAACCATCTAATCTAAGAAAACAATAAATGTTTGTAATATATTTGGATCTTGGCCATCCTACAATAACTTTTTCATAGCAGGATCAATAGGTAATCCATCTTTAGAAAAAATATGTTCATGAAATGAATGTTTTTGCAACAAAATCAACACTTTCCAAATTTCCCATACAATTTATTTTCTTTTGAAGTTCACAAAACAACCATTAGAAACCTTTAATTTTCCTACTGACTTTTAGAATATACCAAAATTTCATCAATAAACACAACCACAAACTTATTAAAGAACTCATGAAAAAAGCTATTCATAAAGTCCATAAATACTATAGGTGCATTAGATTACCCACACGACATAACTACAAACTCATAGTTCCCATATATATTCCAAAAAAAATATTTTAAATGTATTCTTCCTCCAATTTCAACTGATGGTACTCCAACCTCCAGACAACCTTATAAAACACTAAACCCCCTAAATCTGATCAAATAAATCATCGATATGAAGAGAAAGATACTTTCTCTTAACATTGATGTTACTCAAGGATATATAATTATCCCAATGTATCATTGAACAATCATTGTTTTTAATAAAAAAAATATTGTAGTGGCCCATGGTGAAGTGATAAGTCAGATAAAACCATAATCTAATAACTCATATAATTTATTTTTTAATTATAAAAGTTCCACATGAGCCATTCAATAAGAATGATTAGAAATATGATTAAAATCAGTTACTAGGGAAATAACAAAATCAATATTATGATCTAAAATAACAATAGGAAAATAATCGGGAAATACATGCATGTATTCATTTACTATTGAAACTTCCCAAATTTTAATATTTTCATTATTTTTTACAATATGAGATAGGAAACATTTACTACCATATCTAATCATTTTCTCAGCTTCTTAACATGTGATCGAAGTCATGAAATAATTGGACACAACTTTTGTATCTATGAAATATATATTATTATGATAAAATAAAATCCAAACCATACACAAAATGATATAAAAATATAATATATATAGTTCCAAAATATTTTTAGTAAAGACCATCCCACTGATAATAATAGGAAGATTCCTATAAATCTTGGTTTCTTTAATACTTTGACACTGATTTTTGACAAAAAAATTATCTTACTTTAATGAGGTGATATTCCGAATTTATTTGAAAATTTATTAGAAATGAAAGAATGTGAAGATCCAGAGTCAAACATGTTATTGGAATAATTCAAATACATAGGTAAAATTCATATCACTACTTTATTTGACACCCCAACATCAACTTTAGTAGTATCAAATGGCTTTGTGACACATTTCTATTTCTGATTATGATCATTTCCATACCATGCAACTATATTTGGACATGCAATGGAATAATATCCCAAATAATTGCAACTAAAACACCTCACAATTCGATGGATATCAATAACCCCATTCTTTGACTCTTAAAGATTATTTTACTTGCATTCATGGGTAGTATGGAAAAAATTTTCACATTAGTAACACTTCCCAAATACCTTAAATGTTTTTATGAAATTTCATTTTCCACACATGAAAAATTTCCATTTATTACCTTTAGACTTATTAGCTAGCTATTTTTATGGTTCACAATACCTTAACCTTTTATTATTGTTGTTATAATGAAGAAAATGTGTGTCATTAAACTCCATCTTAATATTCTCTGCAAAAAAATCACTTCCTCATAACTTTTAGAATCTCATGTTCCCAATGACCTTCATAATCATAGTTTCAAATCTGAGTAAAATCTCTTATTTTTACCCCTAGTATACCTAATAAAATATGGCACATACCTTTCCAATATCAAGAAGTTTTCTTCATATGAAAGAACACTATCTTCATCTTTTTTCCTTATTTCCAATAATTTTTTTTCTATACATATCTAAAAAACCATATTGAAATATTTCCCATGGGAAAGATCCTTGAACAATTATCAATACTTGGAAACATGATTATTTTTCCTTTGTAATTCTTAAACAAAGACCACAATCGATAAAATTCACCTTGAAAATGAAAAATGACAAGTCTTACTTTTTGATGTTTTGAATATCCCATGACATCAAATATATTTTCCTAATTATTGATCCATTCTTTAGATACCAAAGGGTCAGATGATCCACTAAAATATAGGAGATGTTGCCTCATGAAAGACTCCACAAAATACGTGTTCCTTTATGGTAGATCGGGTTCCTCTCTATGGTGGATAGAACCACCATTTATAGATTTCTCAATTGAACCATCACTGAAATAAACTGATTTATTATGATTCTAACCATGTCATGATGCTTATTTTGAAGGATATTTTATTCTCACTGCCATCTAAAAGATTTTCCAAGATTCCTCTGTAGAAAACCATTCTGAAGAGAGGTAGTTAAATGAGTAAAAATAGTAATCTTCAAATGTTGTATCATTTTCAAATGACTATAAGGAAAAATATTTCAAGGGAATGTTATTATGATTTTCTTAACCTCAAAGGACATCCATACCAACCTTTGTTACCATCTATAAATCCAAAACCTTAATCATTACATAATACTATGTTTTTTTAAAAAAATTAATTTCTTTCACTTTGACAATATCTTGTGGTTTATAATTTTAGATAATTAATACAAAAATTATACATTACAAAACCATATAACAAAAAATGAACACTAGTCATCACTACCCATTGTCCATTTTGTTTGTTTCAAAACAAATTTTATTTATTTCATGAAAACACGTCATAAATTTCAACTGGAATTCATTTTATCCCATACCAATCCTATGAAAAACATTTAAAATTATAGAATGGTCATAATCAAATTTAGTAAGATATGAACAAAGGAGGAAAATATTTATTCTTATTAAATAATGTAATATCATATAACTTTTACATTATCATCAATGTTCTTTGAGCTTATAAAATTAAAACATTCACCTACAAAACACATAGACCTTTTTTTCAATCAGAATAATAAAAACTCATATAAATAATTTAAAAAATGAATCTCATTTTACTTAGATAATCACATTCATACCCCATTTTAAACCCGTGTATAAAGTAACTAGATCATAGATAAATCCATAAGAGAAACCCGTGGGAAACTCTTTCCTTTCATGATATGAAAAGGAACATTACCCAATCCATTAGAGTGATATCTGGGCTCACCCATTATTTATGATATAATGAGATCACCCATCGCTATTAGGGAAATCCCATCATATATGTTTCAATGAGATCACACGATGCTATATGGGTTACCCCATCATATAAGCTTTAACGGGCTCACCAAAGACTCTCTGGGCTAGCCCATCATATAATTATCATGAACCATATCATGAATAATTTTTTTCTACTTTCATTATTCGATCATAAAACATTTTAAAAAATCCTTTCAAATCGTAAACAAATCCCTTTTGGATATCAAACTACCCTTTTATTTTAAAAACCCAACTTCAATAATAAAATAACATTTAAATTACATTTTCAGTACCAAAATACCCCCTAAACAAGAAAATAGTATTTCATTGGAGGAAACATGAAATCTTGAAATAGAAGATACAAATCACATAATGGTAATTGTGTTTGAAAATTAAATATTTTTGTGTACATTAAGAATTCCTTATATCATTTGTAAAAACCATCAGTATATAACATGTAAAAAGAGTCCTTTTGAAATAATTTGAAAATAAAGTGTAAAATATAAATTATAAATCCTTTATTACCATATTAAAAAATTCATAAAATCATCATAGAAAACATGGACATGGAATAGATATACATTTAAATGGAAAAACATTAAAAGATGATTTTTAAAGTAAAAGTTCCTAATCTCTTAGAAAAAACATGGATCATAGGACCCATGAAGTATTAACATCACACAAAACTATTAATACAATGATAATAATTAAATTCATGATATAAAATGTAAAATGGGATTTAGATGATCATACTAAAAAATATAGGTTTATAAAATAATTATATGCCTTAATGAAAGGATATTAGGATGAAACTCGTTACTTTGAGATTGGCTTGTCATGTGTGCCTTTATCTTCTGAAATAATAAAATCATGTTAATTATTACCTTCATTGAGAGGCTTTTTAATTTTTATTTATAATTTTATTTCACTTATTAAAAAGTTTTATAAAATTACTTAATAAATTAAAATTATGTCAGATGCTTTGACCATATTAGTGTTTTGTGTCAAAAACAACAGTGGTGTGTTGACTACATTCAAATGAGTTCTTATTTAAACATATCAAGAATACTAATCATGAAATAATTATAATATTTATACATAAATTATAATTTTGAAACCAATTATGGATTTTGGTTTTGAAAAATGAGCTAGCATTATGATCCTGGAGACAGTAGGCCGTATGTATGGATTAGTAACATTTCCATTATCCCAATGATCATTATGAAAAAACGTAAGTAACATTAATATTTATAGAATGATAAATATATAATAAATTTCATAATATTTAATTATATATGCTTATATATATATATCACTATTTAGATGTGGTTATAAAAAAAGGAATCACCCCACTTTGAGGAGGCGGTAGTCCACACGTCCATGAACATCATTATCACATTTTCAGAGAGTGAAAATGTGTTTGTTTCACACTTTCCCCATAAAATTCTATTTTGAAAATAAAAAATATGGATTTTGTGGTGGTGAGTGAAAATGTGATAAATAAAATGATAGATTATACTTTAATAATGATTAATATGTCATTAATATCATAAATATTCCATTTATATCACATATATTCATTATATTTACCCTTATTACCTTCCATGTAACATGTTACTGAAAATGAATCACATCGCTTCTTGAGGAGGTAGTTCGTCGTACACTCGAGTTACATTATCGCATCCCTTACATATTTGAATATAAAAAGTGTATATATGATATAATGGATAAAAATGTATAATTATGTTATAAATATCATAAATAAACTTTATATACATCATTATTCCAAATCTTGATAGGTGTTAATGTAAAAACGATCAACTTCGTTTCACGGGGTGGTACGTCACCGTACAAACGAATAATGATTTTGTAACCCATTTTGTGGAAGTGGTTGTAGGTGTAGGAAATATTCTTAATATATAAACATATAATTATATTTATGATACTAAGTTTATTATATAATAATGCTATAATAATATGTTGTGGTGATGGAGAAAGAAATAATAAAAAATGCACATTGATGAACCCTGCTTATTCTTTAGGTAACTCCATTTTTTTCTCCAAAATACATCCTTAGTTAGATTTATTCCCAATGAAAGGATTAAAAGTTGAGGTTAGGTAATTTTATAATTAAATTGGTTTGGTATGGGATTATACAAATGGATTTAGATGTATTATGATAGGAGGATAGGGGGATTCATTTTATATATTGGGTGAGTAGAAAGCATGTAAATATTTGAAAGAGTGAATTCCACCCATGTGTTTTCATAAAATAAACCCAACACTACAAAAAACTTGATAATAGTTGTCATAAGTTCTAAATATGTCCATATAATGGGGTTTTTACCATTTACTAGGTCATTCGTCCCAATAATATTATAGTTTAACCATTAAGTAAACAAATTTTTTACATTAATTGCTGTAATTAATTGTTATAGTTTTTTCTAATGATTTTGATATAAAAAATTAAATTTACCCTATTAGACATTATATATTATTATTATTAAAAATATGGATCCATTTTTTAAAAAATTTAAATCAATAAAGTTGAAGAATATAAATAATAATTATCCTGTAGATGAGGTGAGACAATGTGTTTTTAAGAAGTGTATTTTTTAGAAAATGATGATTCTATATTAACTCTCTAAAGTATAATAGTAAATACATGAAAATAAATTAATATTTAATTATATATAATCTATATATTCCACTAAATGTATTCCTTATTAGGTATTATTTTATTTAATTTAAAAGGAGAAACATTATTCATTTTAAAACATTTTTTTTAGAAATCCCCGACTTTAAACCCAAAAAACATATAGGGAAAACCAATATAAAGTTAATTGAAAATTAATTAAGTGGATTTAAAATAAATAAATAATAATTATGTTACTTGAAAAAATATTTATAACATATTAATACTTTTAAATTACATAATTTATTAAAAATAAATGACTTTTTACAAAAAAAAACGGCAATTTTACTATTCAATACAAAATTAATATTTCCTGAAAATTCCCAACATTTCACCCAAATTAAATTTTCATAAGATGATTTTAAAAATAATATTATTTTTATTAAATTAAAATTCCATAATTTAGAAATTAATTTTTAAAATAAAACCTTATAATATAAGTATTTAATTAATGAAATCTCATTTTTATTAAAAAATACTTATTATTTTTATAACTAATATAATTTTCCAATTAATATCAATAAATTTGAAAATGATTTATTCTATCATTATGTGGATTGTTAGACCTCATTTTTTTCTTACATGTGGTGTTATCAGAATAACCTAAATTGTACATTTTCACTATAAGTGTTAAATAAATTCAAAGCAGGTGTTACATGATAAGAAATGAGAATATGATTTTGTAATATTGAAAAAATATTTCACAAAATTCTATAATTAATTTTTGTCTTACATGGATGTATTACAAGTCATTATAACAATAGGTGTGGTCAAAATGATAGAAAGTGAATTTTTTCAATTTAAACAACTTATTTTATTTCCAAATGTATCACATGGTGATGACATAAAAAACAATCATAGATTTTTTTTAAATACTAATAAAATGATATTTGATTAAATATTGAACTATATGAAGGAATCACATGTCATTGTGATTCTCAGTCGAGTTGAAATTTCCTAAATTTTATTTTTCCATTTTTTAGAATTAAAGACGTTAAAAACATACATGACATACATAAAATTGATCAAACACACTCATATTGTTGTGAAAATATATGATAATGATTATTAATTAATTCATGACATATATGAACCAAATTAAAATCATTATAACGCACAGTGTGTTACATAAGAAATAAAGTTCATGTTTGAAATTTGTAATTGATATTTTATTTCAGAATTTGTGTCACATGGTCAAAATAAAGAAAAATAGTTTTACGATAATGAATCTCCATATGATAATCACTGTATTATTTTTTACATATAGGAACAAACCTCTTTTTGTTAAAAAATTATGGGGTTGAAATAACTAAAAATGTGTGTTTTCAATTTAAAAGTTAAATTTTAGTTCAAAATGTGAATCACAATCTCAAAACTAAGAAAACAATAATTTATTATAAGAAGACTCTATAAATCTGATCATTGAATCATTTTTTGAATATAAATAAGAACCATATGTCATTGTAAAACATTGTGTGCTTATAATGACCTAATGTGTATTTTTCAATTTTAAACATCAATGAAGTTGATCAGGTGTGTCATATACTCAAATCTAAGTGAAAATGATTCTAATTACATGAAACTCTTTGAAAACAATTGTTCATTTATTCAAAGCATTTAAGAATTAACCATATTTCATTACATTGAATGTACTAATATTTTTTTCGTTTATAATTAGTTTTAAATTTATTACAGGTTATAAATAAACCATAGATTTATTATTACTACTTATATATTAGCCATTTCAATTATATAAACATTTAATTGGTAGAATAAAATTTAAATGACTGTTGATTCCTCTACAGAATCTTTTAATCATGTTATGTTAGGAAAATTTTATATTTATAATTTTTATAAAATTAACTGATAACTTTAATAGATATATTTTTTGATAAATAATGTAATTTATTTATTACTTAAATTTGATATATTCTATTATGAATTTGGTTTTTTCTGGTGGTGATTTTAAGACATAATTTTATTTTATTTGGTTGTTTTAGAATTAAATAGTGTATATTGTAGTAAATGGTGTGCATACAACTTTTTAAAAAAGAAATATTAATGGCACACTCATTTCATAGAACAGGATTTCTCCATGCTATTCTAGTACTGAGAAATCCTTTTTTAGAAGTAAAAAAAGGATTCTATTATAGTGTTTTTGGTCTAGCAATCTCACCATGTAGATTTTTTTGAAACATCAATACACATTTAATATCTCTATTGTGATTTAAACCATATTTATACCACTTTTTAGGATTATCTAATTTTTCCCTATCAACGTGAAACTCATCATATTATCTTCTTCCCCCAAAAAATTAAAGGAATATTTTTTATGAAAATAAATGTAATCATTAAATTATATACCCATTTGATTCATTATATATTTGATAAACATGAATTATTGATAAAAATTTTAATTTTTTCCATTGAGAAAATTTTGATAAAGTTCTCTAAGTGTGAATAAAAATAAAAAAAATCACTATAATAATTTAACCAATTAATATAGGATAAAGGGGAATTAACCTATAATAAATCGAGAGTCACATGGAGTTCGAACACCATGATTCAATATATATTTTTTAAAATATAATCCGTGGTGAAAATACAATCCAATAGATCGTAAATTATAATATAATTTAACTTCAATTATTTGTATTCAACTATTCTATTGATGAAATGATATTTTATTTTAATATTTATTGCTTCAAAATGTAATATTGGATTACTTCTCATGCTTATAACAGTATTATTATCACACAAAATTGATCATGGAAGATCTAATTTACCTCAAATTTTGGTTAGATATTATTTTAATCATAATAGTAGAGTGTAATAAAGAGTAACATCAATATATCCAGCTTCAACAATACTAAGGGATTTAATTTTTTAATACTCAAAGAAGACATTCATTTATAAACTTGAATAAAACTCCATAAGTCAAATTATTTTCAATAATTTCCCTATACTAACAAACATATGTATAATCAATTAATTATTCCATCTCAGTTGTGGCATAGTACATCCGCAAACCAATAGCTTGTTTTGATATATCTAAGTATCATTTTATATATTAATATTACACTCTTTAGGAACAATTTAGAATCGATCGGTTTGATATTTTAAAGGAAAATATCTATTTAAATGGTTTTAGGATTCAAAAAATTCCCAATAACCTACATATATTTAGTTATATTCATAAAGTTTCTTTGAACATCCTTTATAGGTTTAGTACCAGTTGAGATGGGGTCATCAATTTAATTGATTTACCCTATTAAAAACCTATTCACCAACATTATAACATACTTGTTTTGGGATATAAAGGTCATTGAATCCTTCTCTACAAAATTTATACTAAATAATAAAGTTAATTAACTAATCAGGGACATCTTAAACTCATTATTCATAATGTTATAAAATTCATCAAAATATATAAATCTTAATCTTCCAAAAAGGATTTAATCCCCATAAAAACCCATAAAATTAATTTAAAGATGCATTTTTATATATAAATTATGATTAATTCCTCCGCTTAATAATTTTAACTAGTGAAAAAATGAATCCATCACTGTGTACTAGAAAATGGGTGCTTGTTTCTTATTAAATATATTATTCTCTGAATAAAAGACTTTAATGGAATAATTATCAATTTTAAGTGTATATGTATGATCAATATTGAACTCTTAATATAAAACACAACCAGGGAAGGAATATTTAATGACCATAAAAAATATATTATGAAATTTAACTAAAAAATAATAGTAAGTAACAATAATATTTCATCCAGCCTTGATATTATTGAAACAATTTCAAAAATATCAATCTTATCAATTTGTGAATAAAGTTTTTTAACATATAAACATATCCTATTTTTTATTACTCACATAATACATGGTATATTATTGTAGTGGCTTTAATTTTATTTAGTATTAGGTAATATATTCATTTATTTTAAAAAAATTAGAGTTTAATTATATTTAATGTTATTATTCAGGTGTTGTAACAAGTTTTTTAATTAGGTAACCCTACATTAAATATGGATTATTCATAAAACATAATAAAAATTAATTATTTACTCTTACATAATTGATTTATTCTTATGTATTCTATATATTCAAGAGTGTATTCTTACGCAAAGGTAAATTAATAACATTTAATATCTTCTGTGAAATATGTTTAGTCATACATTATTGGTTGATTTTTTCTTATGTATTAGAAATTATATAATATACAATTTTACATGTGGTTAATTATATTCAGAATATAATCTCACAAGAATAATGAGTTATTATTATATAATATTGTTTATATATTTAACTATACATAGTGTTGATAAAGTTATAGTTATTCTTACATATAATTTATGTTTTGAGATTAATCTTATATAAAATAAGATAATGGGTTTATTCATCCTTAGATAAAAATTAAATATATTTTCGTGGATTTTTTTTGTTGTTTAATTAAATGAGAAATAATATAAAAAATTTGAAATGGTTAGGTAACAAAGGTATGATTTTAAGAAGCTTTGACGGAAATTATTTCTTGTTGTTATTTGTGGAAGATCCCAGTTCATTCTAACAGATATGAAATTTCCTACATTATAGGATGTGATTAAGGAAATATTTTAATCAATTAAATTAAAATTATTTTATATATGTAATCATGATAGTTATGGGAAACATAGAGACTCATATATTTAAACATTTGGATGAATTTTTTGAATACACATGAACTTCTCATACAACAAAATTGATATGCACTACAGGTTCTACTATGATTTTCTAGAAGATATGAATGTATTTATTATACATAAATTATAGTTGAAATAAAGAATAAAAATGGGATAATATTTTTTACTATTGTGTTTCGTTGATGAATCTATAAATAGATGATTATCAATTTAGAAATATTACAAATTGTAAATATATTTTCTATAAGAGTTCCATATTCTATAAATTGTTCTTCAACACAATTAGGTGGTTCTTTACATTACAAAATGCATCATTTTTTTTATATTTCTTGTTGTGGATATTACATGTTCAATGTATTTTTGTGAGACCATAGGTGATTTATTGTCACGACCCGCCTTCACCAAAAGGAGGGAAGGGTCAGCAGATTGCCAGGCCCTTCCTTCTTTAAGTTGAAGGAGAGATAATGACCCCCGAAACCCGCCTTCAATAGGTCCCGGAGTGGCGACTAGCACCAAGGGTATAGGAAATTCTCGCAAATGGAAGGCATTACCCTTTTTATTTTATAGGATTGAAAGATAAGGAGGAGAAAACCCAACAACACCAAGATAGGAGAAAAGTAAAGCCAAAAGTAAACCATTCCCACATGCATGTTTCAAAAGTGAAAGCCACAAAGTGCAAAAGATGACTACAAGGTAAGTACCAAAAAGAAGAGAAAAACAACTGCAACTGCTCCAAAAGCCCGAGCTAGTAAGGTCCTGCGTGATCCCTGAAGTCCTCCTGGGAACCTGAAAGCAGTTTCATATACGTAGGGTGAGCATACAAGTACACTCAGTAGGGAAAACCAAGACTCTCGTGCACAAGTGGGGGAACGTACTAAAGTCCCGTGAGAAAGAGTAAACCAAACACCTAACAAGGCAAACTATCCATCCCAAGCCTCACCAAGGTTCGCTCCCCAAATAACGCAAGTCAAGTAATATATATGTAAGAGCACATCGATGTTTGGGTACCCCGCGCCACTTTCCCACTGGTTATTGAGACATCCTACGCATCAGACCAATCCCGCCATTCTCACCGCAGTCCCACTGCCACACCCGCCCGCACACACCTGGGCCACAACCACACGCAGTCCCACTGCCAAATCCCGCCCGCACACACCTGGGCCACAACCACACGCAGTCCCACTGCCAAATCCCGCCCGCACACACCTGGGCCTCAACTGTCACAAGTAACCATGCCTGCAAACACCTAGGCCAGAACAACCACCGCTACGCCCGAAGACACCTGGGCTAAAGAATCCACTGCCACGCCCGAAAACACCTGGGCCTCATCCCGAAGACACTTGGGAAACCACCTGCCGCACACACCTGGACAACCACCACAACACCCTGCCCGATGGTTCTTGGGCTAATAATGGACTTCAGGCCATCACAGCCTGCCCGAAGGTACTTGGGCTATCCGGGAAAGGGAGCAGAAAAGGAGCTAATAACCAGCCACTAAGGATAGTGTTGGGAAAAACACCCTTCCCCCATAAATGGGGGTGTTCGGCACTAAGTGCTCAACTTGGGTGGGGCGCGAATAAGAAACACAAAGCTACAAGTATAGATATAGGTAACAAACACTCACCCAAAACTTAGGTTTTCCTAGCCAACCTACAGAACACAACACCACAACGTCCGAGTCGAAATTCACGACCCTTGCCCACAAACCATCTTTCCCATTCTTGTTTCACGTTCAGTCAAAAGTTCAATTAATTTTAAGCACTACTGGGCAACTACCATAAGCATAACCAAGGAAAACGTCAAGCATAGATCAACCAAAACACTCACACCTGGTTCTGTCAACAGAGGATCTCTCCCCAGTTTGTGATAAAAACCCACAACCACTGAAACCATGCCAACAGGAGATCCCATCCCCCAAATTCACACAGCCACCGAGAGTATAAAAAGAACGGGGGATCCCATCCCCTCCCACATTTCCAGCAAACGGCCCGAAGGGAAAACAACCAACAACCACTACCAACACGAGTCAGGGATTTTCAGATTTAAACGACTTAACACACTCCATGATTTCAAAATTCCATGTGTTCTATCCGTTAGTTATCACAAAAGGGTTGATCCTGGTGCTTTCAATTATTCAGCCGGGTATACGTGATTAACCAATCTCACAGCAGGAGTTCACAATTTCAGCAACCCATTTAAAACATCACGAGGGGATTCAAGTGCACACACACGACCACCAACGGCCTCAATTTTCAGAAAACATAGACCAGTACAACAAAAGGGATGATCACTAGATAAAGCATAAACAACGATCACAACCCCTCCCCTTCTTTCTTTAGAACTTCGTTTAGTATCTCCATTAGGGTTTGGTTCAACCAATTTCATAGGAACAAAAGTAACGCCCACCCCGCATGATACACAAAAGTGAGAGACGAGAGAAATTCCCTACCTGTTGATGGATGATCGACGTTTAGGCCGGGGGCGCGGAACTTTACGGATAACGACGCGGCGGTCCCGATGCACCAGAAGAGTCACGATCGAAGAAGGGGGAAAACCACGGCCTAACCCTTAATTATAAGGGCTGGGGACGGTTGAGATGAAAACACAAAACCACGGAAGACGAGGGAGTCGTGGGTTGACCACGTGGCTTGACTCATCATTAATGGCGCTGGGTGGTTTTAACTGACCCATGAATTAATGAAGCATTTAATTAAGACCTTTGCGCGCGTTTCGGATTTCCAAGATATTTTTAGCAAGGAAGAATAGGGTTTAAAACCCTATTTGCGAAAAAGGAACATTACTGGAACAACTTAGCAGGGCCGGTCTCACCGATCGGTGTCACCGATCGGTCTCACCGATCGGTCTCGCCGATCGGTCTCACCGATCGGTGTCACCGATCGGTCTCGCCGATCAGTCTCACCGATCGGTCTCACCGATCGGTCTCACCGATCGGTCTCACCGATCGGTCTCACCGATCGGTCTCACCGATCGGTCTCACCGATCGGTCTCACCGATCGGTCTCACCGATCGGTCTCACCGATCGGTCTCACCGATCGGTCTCACCGATCGGTCTCACCGATCGGTCTCACCGATCGGTCTCACCGATCGGTCTCACCGATCGGTCTCACCGATCGGTCTCACCGATCGGTCTCACCGATCGGTCTCACCGATCGGTCTCACCGATCGGTCTCACCGATCGGTCTCACCGATCGGTCTCACCGATCGGTCTCACCGATCGGTCTCACCGATCGGTCTCACCGATCGGTACCCCGCAAGGAAACCGGATTTTTGGCAAAGGGAGGGACTAAGGGGGTTCTGGGTCTTCACATCAGATACCTCTTGAACGATTCTCGTCCTCGAGAATCAAACAAACTAGAAGGAAAGAGAGGATCCGAACAACCATCTTCGAAGATACCTCTTAGGAGTGGACCCCCGCTAGTTGGAAATACTCCCTGTCATGAACCAAGCATCACACCACGCCAAACCGCCCGGTCATGTGGGTTTGGGGAGTTCCCCTCCCCCATGTCAAGATATTATCCGCTTTGGGCGGCACTGACTCGCCCGCACGGGTTTAATCGCATCCACCTTAATGCGTCCTGATTAGGGGTCGGGTTTCCCCTTCCCTTCAACCGGGGCTTCCCACACAAAACAGAGGGAAGGAACCTAGCACATTTCATAGCCAAAAAGGTCAAACGTTCTGTCACAACAGGCACCAAGGGTTCAAAACTCAGAACAACTCGGGGTATTGGGCACGCATCTGTGCTTCCCTCTCCCACGTACTCTCTTCGAGGCCGCCATGTCTCCACAACACACGAACCAGGCCGACGGTTCGTCCACGGAGCACTTTCTCCTTGCAATCCTCGATTCTGACTGGCCGTTCCTCGAAGGTCGCGTCTCCTCCCACGTCTAGCTCTCCCCAGTTGATGACATGAGAGTCATCACGTAAGTACTGACGAAGCTGGGAGACATGGAAGACGTCATGGACCCTCTCCAACTGAGGTGGTAGGGCCAGCTGATATGCCACCTCGCCAACTCGCCTCAGCACCTCGAAAGGTCCGATGAACCTAGGGGAGAGCTTACTCCCCTTTCCGAACCTCCGCTGCCCCCGTCGAGGGGAAACCTTCAAAAACACATGATCTCCCACCTCGAACTTCAGGGGCCTCCTCCGACGATCAGCATAAGATTTCTGCCGATCCTGAGCTGCTTTCATCCTCTCCCGCACTAGCTGGACTTTCTCCGTGGTGCTCTGCACTATTTCTGGTCCAAGAGTACCAGTCTCACCAACCTCTGCCCAGCATAAGGGTGAACGACATGGTCTTCCATACAAAGCCTCAAAAGGAGCCATGCCGATAGTAGAGTGAAAACTGTTGTTGTAGGCAAACTCTACTAAAGGCAAGTGTCGTACCCATGATCCCCCGAAATCCAGAACACATGCTCGCAGCATGTCCTCCAAAGTCTGGATAGTCCGCTCTGTCTGCCCATCAGTCTGAGGGTGAAAAGTAGTGCTAAGGCGTAGTTGGGTGCCAAAAGCATGCTGTAACCCCTTCCAGACTCGTGAGGTGAATCGAGTGTCCCGATCCGAGACGATCGTTTTCGGAACTCCATGCAAACGCACCACCTCATCCACGTACCTCTGTGCTAAGGTACTCACGGGTCCCGACTCCTTGATAGCCAAGAAGTGAGCAGATTTTGTCAATCGATCCACCACTACCCAGATAGCATCATGCCCGCCCTGAGCTCTGGGTAGTCCCGTGACGAAGTCCATTGAGACGTCGTCCCACTTCCACTCGGGAACATCTAGAGGATGCAACAGACCACCAGGAACACGGTGTTCAGCCTTCACCTGCTGACACACCAGGCATTTAGCCACGAACTCTGCCACTGCCCGTTTCACCCCGGGCCACCAAAACTGTCCCCTCAGGCCTCGGTACATTTTCGAAACACCCGGATGTACCGCCAAGGCTGAGCTATGGAACTCATGAAGGACTTCATCACGCATCACCTCTGGAACAAACAACCTCCGATGAAAGAGCATCCGATGTCGGCTGTCCTCCGACCATCCTTCCGGGGCGTTCCCCTGATCGACACGATCCCGCAACACTTCTACCTCAGGATCTCCCCACTGAGACTCTTCCACTTGCTGCAACAAGGAGGACTGTACCGTCATCTGAAACAAACAGCCTCTAGTACCTTCCACCCTTGCATCCAAGTGCAAGGCAGCCAACTCCCCCATTGCCTTCCAAGCATCAGCAGATTCCCGAACCACCTCCTGATGCGGCTTCCTGCTCAGGGCATCAGCCACAACGTTTCCCTTACCTTCAGTGTATGAGATCTCAAAGTCGTAGTCCTGGAGAAACTCGACCCACCTCCGCTGTCGCAAGTTCAAGTCACGCTGGGAGAAGATATAGCGCAAGCTTTTGTGGTCGGTGAAGACCACAAAGCGCTCCCCAAAGAGGTAATGTCGCCACAGCTTTAATGCGAACACCACCGCTGCAAGCTCCAGGTCATGGGTGGCATAGTTCCGCTCATGGGGGCGTAGCTGCCTGGACCCGTAGGAGATCACCCCTTGTCGCTGCATCAATACGCACCCCAGGCCCTGTCCTGAAGCATCACAGAATACCTCATAGGCCATCCCTTCTTCTGGCAACCTCAACACTGGGGCACTAACCAGTTTTTCTTTTAGGTAGCTGAAGGACGACTCACATTGCTCGCTCCACATGAAAACTTGGTCCTTCTTGGTCAAAGCCGTCAAAGGGGCTGCTACCCGGGAGAAGTTGGGTACGAATCTCCGGTAGTAGCCTGCCAGTCCAAGGAAACTCCGAACTTCCGCCACATTCTTGGGTGCTGCCCAAGAAACAATTGCCTCAACCTTTGATGGGTCGACTGCTACTCCCTGCTCAGACACTACATGTCCAAGGAAGTGCACTTCTCGCGCCCAGAACTTGCACTTTGACAACTTCCCATAGAGCTGGTGCTGTCGTAGGACCTCCAAAACTGTCCTCAGGTGCTCTGCATGGTCCTCTTCTGACTTTGAATAGATCAGGATATCGTCGATGAACACCACCACAAACCGATCCAGGTACTCCCGAAAGATGGAGTTCATAAGCCCCATGAACACGGCCGGGGCGTTCGTAACACCAAAGGGCATGACCACGAACTCGAAGTGCCCATACCTGCATCTGAACGCCGTCTTCGGGACGTCGCTATCCTTCACCCTCAGCTGGTGGTACCCGGATCGCAGGTCGATCTTCGAGAACCATCCTGCCCCCTTCAGCTGGTCGAAAAGATCATCTATCCTCGGAAGGGGGTAGCGGTTCTTGATTGTTACCTGATTCAGCCTCCTGTAATCAATGCATAACCTGAGGCCACCATCTGCCTTCTTCGCAAACAAGACTGGGGCACCCCACGGTGATGCACTTGGACGAACATAACCCCTCTTCATCAGATCGTCAATCTGTATCCGCAACTCCCGTAGCTCCGAAGGTGCCATCCGGTAAGGAGCCATCGAGATTGGTCGAGAGCCGGGCTGCAGGTCTATCCCGAACTCGATATCACGTCGAGGGGGTAGAGTCGTCACCTCCTCAGGAAAGACGTCCATAAATTCACGAACGATCTCTGGTACTTCCACCATTTCCGCATCTGTTGATTCTATCGTCAGTTCGGTCAACAAGGAGAGGAGAGGTTCCTCCCTCCTGTTTCCCTTCGGACAGCTCCGCTCGCCGGTGAAAGTAACACGCTGGCCGTCCAAACCGGAGAACACCACCCTCCTTTGGAAACAGTCGATGACGGCGCACACAGAAAATAGCCAGTCGATGCCTAGGATGACATCGTACGGCCGAATCTGTAGCAGAAGGAGGTCCTTAACCGACTGATGTGGCCCCAACATCAGTCTACATCCCCGACAAACGAACAGCAAGTCGATCTGACCTCCAACTGGTGTGCTCAACACCAGGGGCACTGGAAGTCTCTCGGCATCTAGACCCAAGGCGCGGGCTAGACTGGGTGCAACAAAGGAGTGCGAAGCTCCGGTATCGAACAAAGCATAAGCAAGAGTGCTAAACACACTGATCGTACCTCGAACAACCTCTGGCCCTGCTGGAACTGTTGCTTCTGCGGCGTGTAACTGTCCACGCCCAGCTCCCCTACCCCTCGGCTGTCGGCCACCTCCCCGACCACGCCCTGGTCGAGGTCCCTGGGGAGCGCCCTGAGGTCGGCCTCCCCCTCCTATGTCTGTCTGCGGAGGAGCGGGAGCTCGCTGTCCCTGCTGCTGCTGCTGGAAGGGTCTGGCTGGGAACTGCTGCTGCTGTGGCGGATGCTGGGGATGACTGCCACTGCTGTACTGCACCCGATCGGGGCACTGACTCCGAAGATGTCCAGGGCTCCCGCAGATGAAGCACCGTGGTCCCGAGCCTGAAGGGAAAGAACGTGGGCCAGGGGATCGAAACTGAAACTGCTGCGGCCTGCTCCCTGCGGGTCGGAACCTGGAGGGTCCCGATGCTGGGGGCCTGGTGCTGACGGCCTTCCCCTTCGATGGTCCCAGCTGGATCCCTTCTCGTGACAGCCCGCCTAGAGTGTGCATCCTTTCCACCACTTCGGCCTTCTTCTGAACCTCTAAGTATGTCGGAAGGGTAAAGGGGGTAACAGCATACTGGAGGGAGGGTCGGAGCGCCTCCTCCAAACGTCTTGCCCGAGACTCCTCATCGGGAAAGAGGTCTGGAGCAAAACGCAGGAGGTCCTTGAACTTGATTCCAAGTTCCCTCACGGACATGCTCCCCTGCTGGAGGGAGAGTAGCTCCTGTCTCTTCTCCGCCTTCATTGTCGAGGAGAGAAACTCCGCCCGGAACTCCTTCTCGAATTCCGCCCAAGCAACCTCAGACTCTTTCCTACTCCCCAGGTGAAGCATCCACCACTGACGTGACGCTCCTCGCATCTGGCTAACAGCCAGAGGAACCCAGTACTCTGTCGGGGCCCGAATCAGGCCGAAGGCTATGACTAGCTCCTCCAGCCAGCCTTCCGTCTTCATGTCGGAGGTGCTGCCTTCATATTTCTCGAGGGCCTGCCGCTGAAAGGCTCGAAGAGTCTTCTGCCACCGGTCGTCCTCTTCCTCCCGATCAGCTCTCTGCTGATTGGCCAAGGTAGTCTCAGAAGTCTCGATCGCCTGTACCACGCGTGGTCGCCTTCCAGGTGCCATAGCTGCAAGGTAACCAAGGAATGCCTAAGCCCAGTAGTGCAAAGAAAACCGTTCTCAAAACTTATTAAGATTTAATTTATTCTTAATTTCCCAAGACATCCCAGAAACACAAGAACACAAGTCATTTATGATGCATGTACCTTTCCTAGGGTCTCTACCCTGCAATCAGTGTGGCTTCACTTGGTCGTTCGGTAGGTCCAGAGTCCTTGCATCGGATCACGGGGGGCCCTAAAATCCCGTGTCCTAGCCGGTCCTCCCTGGCCTATTTCACGCACCAAGGTCACCCAACGCTGTTGCCTTACCATCCCATGAAATCCTCACTGTGCCTAACTCCAGACTCCGTCCTATCTCTCAACCTCCTTTGATACCATTCTGTCACGACCCGCCTTCACCAAAAGGAGGGAAGGGTCAGCAGATTGCCAGGCCCTTCCTTCTTTAAGTTGAAGGAGAGATAATGACCCCCGAAACCCGCCTTCAATAGGTCCCGGAGTGGCGACTAGCACCAAGGGTATAGGAAATTCTCGCAAATGGAAGGCATTACCCTTTTTATTTTATAGGATTGAAAGATAAGGAGGAGAAAACCCAACAACACCAAGATAGGAGAAAAGTAAATCCAAAAGTAAACCATTCCCACATGCATGTTTCAAAAGTGAAAGCCACAAAGTGCAAAAGATGACTACAAGGTAAGTACCAAAAAGAAGAGAAAAACAACTGCAACTGCTCCAAAAGCCCGAGCTAGTAAGGTCCTGCGTGATCCCTGAAGTCCTCCTGGGAACCTGAAAGCAGTTTCATATACGTAGGGTGAGCATACAAGTACACTCAGTAGGGAAAACCAAGACTCTCGTGCACAAGTGGGGGAACGTACTAAAGTCCCGTGAGAAAGAGTAAACCAAACACCTAACAAGGCAAACTATCCATCCCAAGCCTCACCAAGGTTCGCTCCCCAAATAACGCAAGTCAAGTAATATATATGTAAGAGCACATCGATGTTTGGGTACCCCGCGCCACTTTCCCACTGGTTATTGAGACATCCTACGCATCAGACCAATCCCGCCATTCTCACCGCAGTCCCACTGCCACACCCGCCCGCACACACCTGGGCCACAACCACACGCAGTCCCACTGCCAAATCCCGCCCGCACACACCTGGGCCACAACCACACGCAGTCCCACTGCCAAATCCCGCCCGCACACACCTGGGCCTCAACTGTCACAAGTAACCATGCCTGCAAACACCTAGGCCAGAACAACCACCGCTACGCCCGAAGACACCTGGGCTAAAGAATCCACTGCCACGCCCGAAAACACCTGGGCCTCATCCCGAAGACACTTGGGAAACCACCTGCCGCACACACCTGGACAACCACCACAACACCCTGCCCGATGGTTCTTGGGCTAATAATGGACTTCAGGCCATCACAGCCTGCCCGAAGGTACTTGGGCTATCCGGGAAAGGGAGCAGAAAAGGAGCTAATAACCAGCCACTAAGGATAGTGTTGGGAAAAACACCCTTCCCCCATAAATGGGGGTGTTCGGCACTAAGTGCTCAACTTGGGTGGGGCGCGAATAAGAAACACAAAGCTACAAGTATAGATATAGGTAACAAACACTCACCCAAAACTTAGGTTTTCCTAGCCAACCTACAGAACACAACACCACAACGTCCGAGTCGAAATTCACGACCCTTGCCCACAAACCATCTTTCCCATTCTTGTTTCACGTTCAGTCAAAAGTTCAATTAATTTTAAGCACTACTGGGCAACTACCATAAGCATAACCAAGGAAAACGTCAAGCATAGATCAACCAAAACACTCACACCTGGTTCTGTCAACAGAGGATCTCTCCCCAGTTTGTGATAAAAACCCACAACCACTGAAACCATGCCAACAGGAGATCCCATCCCCCAAATTCACACAGCCACCGAGAGTATAAAAAGAACGGGGGATCCCATCCCCTCCCACATTTCCAGCAAACGGCCCGAAGGGAAAACAACCAACAACCACTACCAACACGAGTCAGGGATTTTCAGATTTAAACGACTTAACACACTCCATGATTTCAAAATCCATGTGTTCTATCCGTTAGTTATCACAAAAGGGTTGATCCTGGTGCTTTCAATTATTCAGCCGGGTATACGTGATTAACCAATCTCACAGCAGGAGTTCACAATTTCAGCAACCCATTTAAAACATCACGAGGGGATTCAAGTGCACACACACGACCACCAACGGCCTCAATTTTCAGAAAACATAGACCAGTACAACAAAAGGGATGATCACTAGATAAAGCATAAACAACGATCACAACCCCTCCCCTTCTTTCTTTAGAACTTCGTTTAGTATCTCCATTAGGGTTTGGTTCAACCAATTTCATAGGAACAAAAGTAACGCCCACCCCGCATGATACACAAAAGTGAGAGACGAGAGAAATTCCCTACCTGTTGATGGATGATCGACGTTTAGGCCGGGGGCGCGGAACTTTACGGATAACGACGCGGCGGTCCCGATGCACCAGAAGAGTCACGATCGAAGAAGGGGGAAAACCACGGCCTAACCCTTAATTATAAGGGCTGGGGACGGTTGAGATGAAAACACAAAACCACGGAAGACGAGGGAGTCGTGGGTTGACCACGTGGCTTGACTCATCATTAATGGCGCTGGGTGGTTTTAACTGACCCATGAATTAATGAAGCATTTAATTAAGACCTTTGCGCGCGTTTCGGATTTCCAAGATATTTTTAGCAAGGAAGAATAGGGTTTAAAACCCTATTTGCGAAAAAGGAACATTACTGGAACAACTTAGCAGGGCCGGTCTCACCGATCGGTGTCACCGATCGGTCTCACCGATCGGTCTCGCCGATCGGTCTCACCGATCGGTGTCACCGATCGGTCTCGCCGATCGGTCTCACCGATCGGTCTCACCGATCGGTCTCACCGATCGGTCTCACCGATCGGTCTCACCGATCGGTCTCACCGATCGGTCTCACCGATCGGTCTCACCGATCGGTCTCACCGATCGGTCTCACCGATCGGTCTCACCGATCGGTCTCACCGATCGGTCTCACCGATCGGTCTCACCGATCGGTCTCACCGATCGGTCTCACCGATCGGTCTCACCGATCGGTCTCACCGATCGGTCTCACCGATCGGTCTCACCGATCGGTCTCACCGATCGGTCTCACCGATCGGTCTCACCGATCGGTACCCCGCAAGGAAACCGGATTTTTGGCAAAGGGAGGGACTAAGGGGGTTCTGGGTCTTCACATTTATAGTTCATAAAAGATCCCTATTAAAATCTCTTGTAATTTTTAAAAATTTAGTGTTATCTGCATGCATTCACCTATGAATATATTTAAGAAATGAATATGGAAAGAATCACTAAACCTTCATTAGGTGTTACTTAAGCGGAGTAGGCGTTTTTCTTAGAGAACCCAAACCACTATAAAAATTATTTTATACTATATACTTATTTTTATATCTTTACTTTCTATAAATTTGATTAAATAATTGGATATATTTATTGATTTAATTAAAGTGGGTAGTTAATTTTTTTAAATGATGAAATTAAATAACTTAACTTACCATATATTTTTCAACTATAATTTACATTATATGGAAAAAACATGGTATTAGAGCTAGGAATTTGATTTCTCTAAATTATTTTGTTGATTTTTTAAAGTTTTATATTTTTTTATATGGAGGATGATCTCATGTAAGGTATGTATATTGTTAGAGGAACATAATGTAATTTAAAAAATTGTGGTCTTTGGAAAATAATTATGAGTATCCATATCAAATATTGGGTTTCGAAGGTTTATTCAGAAGCAGTGAAACCCTACCATGTTTCTGCTAGTGAAAATTCACATTAGAGTTCCTAACAAGAAGATTGATATGACTAGGCACTGAGATGACATGTGATTGTGAGGAATAGTGTTACAAGAATAAATTTTGGAAATTTATTAAATATATTAAATAGCACGCAGATGTCTTTTTCTTGAAAATGTTGAATAACTACTCAAAAGGTTCCCATATCAGAAATCTGAGGTTACTGTTGAGTTTAGAAAAGCTATTTTACCCTAGGGGAAACATAACTTTATTCAATATAGGTCATTTTTGGAAAATTCATCGAGGGTGTGGAACTGAATAAAATAATTAGAAAAAATTATATTATTTAGTTTCTCTAACACTATGATTTTTCAATCTTTAAATATATTGTTATGATGGAAATCAATGGTTAGATGCCTAACCTTGGAGACACCTTAGAACCATTATAGATAGGTTCGGAGAATTATCTAAAACGACTGCAGACACGATTGTGGATTGAGAATCGACACGCAAATGATTCCACGAATCTTTCCAAAGATAAATATGACACATCGTTTTTCATCAGTGATCAAACCAAATTGAGGTATGATGTTGTTTTATTGGATTTATCCATAATTATATCTTCCTATAATAAACGCAGATCAATCAAAAAATGGATCAACTGTATTTACGGGATGGGTTTATTACAGGGTAATTTAGGAGAATTATTTGGAATCTCTTCATTGTTTATCATTTAGAAACAAATTGAGATCAACTCGAACATTGATTGAGGTTTGTTCCTATTATTTCATCATATTGTTTTCTTCATTGGTTCTTCGATTTACCATGAGAATTATTTGGTTGGACCAGGGTTCGACAAATCCTGATTTATTGATCATTGCGAACCCATTTCTTGGTGCAATGATCTGATATTGTATACCTAGGATCGGCACGATATGTTGTATTTGTGATGGTTGTTGTGCCAATAAATCATTCAATTATGGATGATCGATTCATCATTATTCAGTATTTTGACATGAAATAAGTAACATAAATTTTTTCGTCTCTTCCAGCAGTTCTAAGGCCTATACTTGTCGATTGTTGATGGAAAATATAAGATGAAGCAATTCCTGGAGTTTCTCGGTAAGGCATAGCCAAATCGAAGGCTGGAGTTGCGGAGGAGGAATGTGTGAGAAAGATCTATGTTTCTAGAAAATCACACAGAACACGACATGTAAAATAGATTACATGCCATGTGGGGCACCTTCAGTGATGGACAGGGTTTTAGAATTAGGACAAGGATCACATAGTGTGTGAGCTTCACCGGTTGACTCAAATTATACTCTAGGTTATACATGGACATGGGTTGGAGTACAGAGGCATGAAAACACCATGTAATCCCACATAATCACGGATTGGCATACACTGACTCGTACAAGGACACAGCTTATGTACATAGAGATGGCCAGGAAACATTAGTGGGATACCATGTGTCTCAACATTCCATGAATACCCTTCCACACATCGTTTATATGTAGACTACATGTCGTGTGAATATTGTCCACACGGGTAGGACTTGGGATATCTAGACATGACGTGTACCCCATGAGACATGTCATGTACTCCCTTCAAGAGTTTATGAGGCTCTTTATTTTCTTACTTTGGACCAGTATAGGTTGAGGGTGTTCCCTTTTTTCCTTTCCCTCAAGGTTAGAGTGTGGCATTTACATCCCCATTTCTAGATTGTGATTTGCTCTATAGGTTGAGTCTTAGATTTAATTGTGGTATCCCTCTGTGAGACAAGAGTGTGATCCTATATGATCCCTAGTTAGAGTTTATGGAATCATCATTCCCTTCTTAGGTAGAGAATTGATACACCATTTAGAAGGTTGTATTAGTAGGGTTGGTGGAATCATCGATGTATGATCCCCTACGTAGTGGGTTGATCTAGATGGGGTTAGAGGTGTCCCATAGTGTTTCTGGGTGTGACCCCTATCTATGTGTCAAAGTCATCTTAGACCAGTGAATTCACATTGTGTGGGTCCCAATAATCTATTACTTTGTGTCATGTGTCTCTAATGATATCATGGCTCGTAGTTCTCCTAAAATGAGTGTTTCTTTTAGAAGAATATGGTGGATAATAGTTGGTAATGAACACCTGATGGTGTGGTGTCTTTCCAAAGTATATATATGTTATTTCAATTGTACATAAAATATAACATCTTTTATTAAGATGATTATATATGGTTCTTCATGATTAGTGTTTTTGGGGTATCCAACTAAGTATTATTATACTCACCCATGCACTATATTTTCCCAAATGCGTCGTATCTTTTTCAGAAATGGCCCTTTTAATGGCGCCCTGGGTGGATAGGGAGTAGTTGGAGAATTTATGGAGCTTGATTGTCTAAGGTTTTTATCCAGAGAATACTTTTGACTTGGTCCTATCCCATAGAAAAGGTTGGACTATTTACAGTCTTGGTTATTGTCCCTTTTCTATTTTTAGTACTTTACAGTCATACTCAAATGAGGGATCATAGATGTATTCATGAATTACTTCAGTTGTTTTACATTTTAGCATTGTTCGGGCTTAGAGATGTGTCTGTTTATATGTACTTTAGGATAATGCATCCCATTTGTGGGATATGCAAACTCAGTGCTTATTTCTAGCCCCTGGGCTATTGGAGGGGGGAATTGTAATGCCCCGACCCTAGTTACCGAGAGTCAGTGCATTATTACATAACATTGGCATGATCACAAAAGATCAAGTCTCAAAATACTGATTAGTTTAGTATCCTTGGAAGTAATAGATACATTAATAAGTTTTACACTACATTATAAAATTAAAAACTACAACAACATTGTTTCCATATACCACACTCATAACCCCACAGAATATCCCTATAAGTCAGTCATAAAATACTTCTTCACATACTGGGAAAAATAAAATATAGAAAGGGGTGAGCTCATATTCTCATTAAGTATAACAATATAGTGGAAACATTCATAAATAAGCATAAACATTTAAGGCAATGTATAAGACTAAAACAAAATCCTTTTAAACATGAACATCGGCATAATATGGAAATGATAAAATCCAAATAATTTCATTTAATTACTCAAATGGATATTCTACCAGTCAAATAATCAAATGTAATATCAATAGCCACTTTCATAATGGTTGAATGCATAATGACAGACTATCATATCCATATAGTCAAGGCCCTGTGCCAAGACTACAAATAAGATTTTGTCAAGGCCTTATGCCAAAACACTAGTTTGTCTCATGAGACCTACCGATGCATCGAGGAGCTATAGGGGGCTCCACCCGTCACTTACTAAGTCAAATGCATTCCTCATATTAACATGTTTAAACATAACATAAACATTCGTATTAAAAATAGCATACGAAATGTCAATACTTTCTCCATAAATCATGAATAGTATAAAAATAACACATACACATTCAAACACATCACAAATCCTTAAATACAATATAGAAGTTTTTTATCATAATAAATCAACTTCAAATAATCTTATAATCCATCAAAGGATGTTGACATAGATGAAATCAAAAATATTTGAGAGAAATATCTATTTTTTTAAATCATTTAAAAGTCACATAATTATAAAAGAAAACATTTACTTTGAAAATATTCTTATAAGATTTTAAGGGAAGCTTTGATGATTTTATAATGGTGGAAAAATAGCTTCACCCACCGTATAAGTTATAAAAGACATTCTTACCATAATTCTGTCGAAAATGTTAAAAAGGACCATGTTTGGAAAATGATAGAAATATTCCATTATAAAAATATTATAAAAATTCAAAAAATGGTATAAATGACTTTAACTCATAGTCTATAAAATATTAATAATGTTTTGAAATTTATTTTTAAGAAACA
Source organism: Viscum album (assembly GCA_963277665.1). Classification (NCBI taxonomy): domain Eukaryota; kingdom Viridiplantae; phylum Streptophyta; class Magnoliopsida; order Santalales; family Viscaceae; genus Viscum; species Viscum album. Next base: position 1,079,377,286 of record OY728134.1, on the reverse strand, counting down.
TGGATGTGGATGATAAAGAGGTCCCAGTAGATACTTACATAAAAACAAACTCGGATAATAAAGAGATTGTGAAATTAACCCTTAACTTGTACTTTGCTTTGGTTGAGGGTAGTTTAAACTCTTTTATAATGGTTAAATAATTTTTATTAAATTATACAACAATAATATACATTAATATGATATCATATATGATCTTTTAACATTGCTTTGTTAATAATATCTTAGTATTATCGTCATTTCTAGTGTTAACTGATTCGTTTTTCTTTATATGATTTGTTACATAAGTAGTGTTTGTTATTGATTGGATGAATCTTATTCATATTCAGAATGATATTAATTCTTTAAACATTATTTTTAATCCTCTAATGAAAATTAGTCTTGAATGGATATGATGGGGAATGAATCTCATCTCGTTCATGGAGACGGTAATCCGTACGGATGCACGATGGACAATCTCATTCTTTTGATATTAAAATAATATATAATTAGATAGTATATCATATATACAGAATAATTATCTTGTTTTATTTATTATTCACATCAATTACACATCATCATTATAAACATCAAAATAATAATGTATTGAATAACAATTACACCACGACGTGGAGATTGTTAGCCGTACGTACGAACATATGGTGACATGTCATTCATAGGATGGATAGAATAATGAATTTGGTTGTACCATATTTATAATAACATCACAGTATATAGAAGATACTAGAGATATTATTTTATAATGGAAACAACAAAGAAAAAGGAAGTGGAAGAAGAAATGAACATGAAAGAGGTGGTGAGATATTTACCTCTTCTTTGGGTTCTTCCTTTTGATTTGATCAAAAAGGATCCATAGGTTGTCTTTATGACTAAAGTAAGGCCTCTAGGATGAATAAAAAATATTTTAGAGGGTATTTGGGCAGGGTTTGGCTAATCCAAAAGGATTTGAAGGTGTGAATATGGGGAAGGGTGGTTCCCTTTTATAAGAGGGGTGAGGAGCACCTTAGGAAAAGATGGAAATATTATTTTATAATAAATTTATTTTCGGTTTCTAATGGACCCAAAATGAATTATTTAAATTCCAAGGTGGGTATGGGTCGAAAAACACGCAAAATATAAGTTTTATATAGGTTTGCATCACTATATTAACTTTATCATTTAGATTTAACTCTTAGTTAAATAGTTTGACATTTACCATGTATCTTGGTATTATTATATTATATGGTTAATAAACATTCTATATACATCCAAGGGAACCCCAAGTGGTTTATTAATGATACACATATCATTATATAAGTCCTCTTTCCAAACCATAGATTTTTAGGAATAGAATATCAATTAATAATATAACATTTGTTTTAAAAACTCTTTTATGTCAATTTTGATACTATTTGGTATTTTGTTTTTTCTAAATTCATAAAGACATTATTTGTAACACCCCGACCCCAGCTACCCAGAGTCAGTGCATTATTACATAACATTGGCATGATCACAAGAAGATCAAATCTCGAAAGACCGATTGGTTTAGTAGCCTTGGAAACACTAGATATATTCATGAGTTTTACATTACATCATAAAATGAAAAACTACTACAACAACATAATGCCTCCATAATTCACACTCATATCCCCACATAATATCCCTGCAGGTCATTCATAATTTACTTCTTCACTTCCTGGGAAAAATAAAACATAGAAAAGGGGTGAGCTCAAACACCCAGTAAGGATAACAATATAGCGGAAACTTTCATAAATAAGAATAAACATTTAAGGCAATGTATAACTAAGACAAAAGCCTTTCAAACATGAACTTTCAACATGGTATGTCATAAATAAAATTAAATAATGCCATTTACTTATTCACATTGATATTCTACTAATCAAATAATCACATGTAAAAATCAATAACCACTTTCATAATGTTGGAATGCATAATGCCAGACTATCATAACCACATAGCCAAGGCCTCGTGCCAAGACTACAAATAAGATTTTGTCAAGGCCTTGTGCCAAGACACTAGTTTGTCTCATGAGACCTACCGATGCATCGAGGAGCTATAGCGGGCTCCACCCGTCACTTATTAAGTCCAATGCATTCCCATATGAAAAGGTTTAAACATAACATAAACATTCGTATTAAAACTAGCATACGAAATGTCAATAATTTCACCATAAACTATGAATGGTATAAAAATAGCACATCCATAGTCAAACATATCACAAAACCTTCAATACGATATAGAAGTTTTGTATCATAATAAATCAACTTCAAATAATCTTAAAATCCGTCAAAGGATATTGACATAGATGAAATCAAAATTCTTTTTAAAGAAATATCTCCTTTTATTTTGAAATAATTTAAGATCCATATAAAATAAAACATTTTCTTTGAAAATATTCTTATAAGCTTGTAAGGAAAGCTTTGAAGATTTTATAATGGCGTAAAATAACCGCACCCGCCGTATAAGTTAAAAAAAACATTCTTACCTCAATTCTGTCGAAAAGGTTAAAAAGGACCTTGTTTTGAAAACGATGGAAAGATTCCTTTATAAACCTCTTATAAAAATTCAAACAAGGGTATAAATGACTTTAACCCATATTCTTGTAAATAGTAAAAATGTTTTGAAATACATTTTTAAGAAACATGGATGTGGATGATAAAGATATCCCAGTAGATTATTACGTATAAACAACCTCGGAGAATGAAGAGATTGTGAAATAAACCCTTACCTTGTACTTTTCCTTGGTTGGGGTAGGTTAACCTCCTGTATAATGGTGAAATAATTTTTATTAAATTATAAAAGAATCATATACATTAATATGATATCATATATGATCTTTTAATATTTATTTGATAACAATATCTTAGTATTATCGCCGTTTCGTGTGTTAACTTACTCATTTTCTTTTATATGTTTTGTTACATAAGTCATGTTTGTTGTATCTTATTCATATCCAGAATGATATCAAGTCCTTAAACATCATTTTTAAATCATTAAATGATAATTATACTTGAATGGATACGATGGAGAATGAATCTCATCGCGTTCGTGGAGACGGTAGTCCGTACGTACGCACGAACGCTACTTCCATTTAATTTTTATTTTAAAAGAATCGAATCCAAATGATACATAGGTATATTACTATTCCAGTATAATATAATATTTTATATATGTTACTTAAGTTCATTAACACCATCCTTTATACGTTCCATGTGTGGTATGAACGAGTCATATCATTTTAAGGGGGCGGTAGTCCGCACTTCCTCAAATGAAATTATCGTATGTATATACAACATGAAACGAATAATGGTATGAAATAAAATGGAATTACAGAAGCTTATATATAAAATATATATCATTAATATCATATTTAATTACAGTGCCATCATAATGGCCACCATGAGAGGCGGTAAGATGTATTTGAACAATCATCGTTTCGTGAGGCGTTAGTTTGCCATCCACAGAAACATTATGTTCATCATCCATTAGATGGAGTTGTGTGTATGTGTAGTTTGAATCCATATTATAACAACATCCTAGTATATTGAGGATACTGGTGTTGTTACAAAATAAAGGAAATAAAAAGAGTTTGGGGGTTGGAGAAGCAAAATAAATGAAAATAATTTAAGAGAAATCGTTACCTTTAATTTAGGTAACTCACTTTGGTTAGAACCAAAGGACTTGTTGAAATGCTTTCTGCCTAAGGGGAAGCTTCAAGTAGGAGGAGATGGATATGGGGAGCTTATTTGGGCAGATTTTGGACGAGCCAAGTGGCTTGAGAGGTGTGATGAATGAGTAGAAGTGGTCTCCTTTTATAAGGGAGAGGAGGGGCTCTTTAGGAAAGTGTGAAAGTATTACTTTATAATATATTTGTATTCGGTTTATAATGGTCCAAAAATCATTGGGGTCGAAGATAAGATGACTCATATTCTAAATAACATCAACCAATAAGAATTGGACAGGTTTTAGATAATATTTTAATCATTATAATCTTATTTATTTAAATGATTTATTAATGAGGTAAACATTGCATCATTATTGTGTCATTAATAATTTAAATTATTTGATGTCTAAAAATTATAAATAAAATATCATTATGTAGGAACTCTTTTTAGCTTTCTAATGAATATTTATAATCGAAAATCCAACATGTATAACCCTATGTAAAAATTGTTCTTCTAAAAGATGTAAGCTTACGCCATTTTTATTTTTATTTTAACTTTATTAATATAATGTGTCCCTACCACATACAAGTGGCTCCAAGGGGTCCCCAAATTGACCCAAGGATGCCCATGGTCGGGTATGTGTCCACCAATAAGGTTAGGACACGTTTTAGGGTAATTTTGTATTATTATAATATTATTTTTTTAACCCTTATTTACCGGATTTACCCTTTAACCATGGTAAATAAAATATTTACCACAGTAACTATTCAAAATGTCTAAAAATAAAAGTTACCTATTTACACAATTTGAACATCCTGATTCCAAATATGGAATCCATTTTCCTAAATTCAAAACACAGAAGTGGCAGAAATTAATTTAAAATTAATTCCCGCTGTCAAAACAAAAAGCGTGTTTTTAAGAGATAATAACTATAAAAAGATTGACACTTGTTTATATTCGGTTTAATTGTAAAATTATGTCCAATGACCAACATTATATTAAATGGTAAAAATATATTCTAAATATACTTTAAAACCACTCAAATTCACAATTTATCACTATTAATTATTTTGTTTAAAAAAGTTGTTTTTAATTAAAATTTCGTAATTTTCACTATTCATCAAAATATAAAAGTTATCCGAAAAGTACCAAAATTTCACCCTAGGCTAATTTCAATATTCCGAATCCAAAAATGAAGTCCATTTTGAAATATAAAATATATATGATTTCAAAAAGTAGGTATTACTATTCACAATGGCTAGTTTAATTAGTTGTGGTGTGTGTTAGAACTCGAGGTTGCGTACAACACACGCTATCGATTATTCGAAGGGAAACGTACCGTGGATGTTTGGGGTGTTACATTCTCCCCTCCTTCAAATAATTGCGTCCTCGCAATTTCTAGGGTATTACTGCATAAAAAGACTCGGGTGGTTCTTCATCATAAGTTCCTCGGGTTCCCACGTTGCCTCTTCCATCTTATGATTTCTCCACAAAACTTTTACCAGACGCGTCGTCCGGTTTCTCAGAACTTGTTCTCTTGTATCAAGAATCTTGACGGGCTCTTCACAATAAGACAGATCGGGTTCCAGTTCTAATTCCTCATAGGTGAGTACATGCATTGGGTCAGGCATGTATTTTCTCAACAGAGATACGTGGAACACATCGTGAACTTTGGAGAGACTTGGCGGCATTGCCAATCGGTAAGCTACAGCCCCAATTCGTTCTAGAATTTCGAAAGGTCTGATGTACCTGGGACTCAATTTACCTTTCTTTCCAAAACGTATGACTCCCTTCCATGGAGATACCTTTAGGAAAACATGATTACCGACTTGAAATTCCAAATCCTTCCTTCGATTATCGGCATAGCTCTTCTGCCTACTTTGAGCTGCTTTGATGTGATTTTGGATTACATTCACCTTTTCCACTGTTTCCTCCACCAGCTCTGGGCCTACAAGTTTTCTTTCACCAACGTCATCCCAACAGGTTGGTGTACGACATCTCTTTCCGTATAACGCTTCATATGGTGCCATCTGTATACTCGAATGGAAGCTATTGTTATAGGAAAATTCTACCAGTGGTAAATATTGATCCCACATACCCTGAAAGTCAAGTGAGCAAGATCTCAACATGTCTTCTAAGGTTTGAATAGTCCATTCTGATTGTCCGTCTGTCTGAGGGTGGTAAGCAGTGCTCAAATGAAGTTCAGTATCCAGGGATTTCTGAAGACTTTTTCAAAATCTTGAAGTAAAACGGGGATCACGATCAGAAACAATCGATAGGGGTACTCCATGAAGTCTCACAACTTCATTAATGTATAGTCTTGCTAGACGTTCCAGGGTTAGATCTTATCTTATAGCAAGAAAATGTGCTGACTTGGTAAGACGATCAACAATAACCCATATTGCATCGTTCCTTCTAGGAGTCTTTGGTAGCCCCATGACAAAGTCCATCGTAATATTGTCCCATTTCCACTCCGGTATGGGAAGAGGTTGCATGACTCCTCCAGGCTGTTGCCTTCCAGCTTTCACTTGTTGATAAACCATACATCTTGACACAAAATCAGCAATCTCCCTCTTCATGTTGTCCCACCAAAAATGTTCCTTCAAATCTCTATACATTTTGGTGCTCCCAGGGTGTATAGAGAAATTGGAACTATGAGCATCATCCAGCAATTCCCTTTTTAGATCAGGTAAATCGGGAACACAAAGTCTCTTCCCGAATTTCAAAATTCCATCTTCATACACAAAGTCTCTCAATCTCCCATCATTCACATCTTTAATCTTCTTCTGAAATTCTTCATCATCGGTCTGGGAACTCTTAATCCTTTCTTGTAAAGATGGTTTGGAAACCATTTGAAAAAGCATTGATGTTTCACCTTCCCTGGTTATTCCCATTTCCATCTTCTCTAGATCCATGAAAATTGGATCCCTTTCAATTATCATCATGTTCAGAACTCCATGGTATTTTCTGCTCAAAGCATCTGCTACTTTGTTTGCTTTCCCCGGGTTGTAGTGTATCGTGCAATCATAATCCTTGAGTAATTCAAGCCATCTCCTTTGCCTCATGTTGAGTTCTTTTTGTGAGAAAATATACTTCAGACTCTTGTGATCAGTATAAATCTCACATTTTTCACCATAGAGGTAGTGCCTCCATATCTTCAAAGCAAAGATCACAGCTGCTAACTCAAGATCATGAGTAGGATAGTTTTGTTCATGAATTTTCAACTGTCGTGATGCATAGGAAATAACTCTATCATTCTGCATAAGGACACAACCAAGTCCTTTCTTCGATGCATCACTATAAATAACGAACCCATCATTCCCCGATGGTAGAGTCAATATAAGAGCATTGACTAATCTTCTCTTCAGTTCTTCGAAACATTCTTCACACTCTTTTGTCCAAACAAATTTAACCCATTTACGTGTGAGCTTCGTTAATGGGTTAGCCAATCGGGCAAAATTCTGGACGAAACGTCGATAATAACCTGCCAAACCAATAAAACTACGTACCTCAGTTATACTCGTAGGTGCTGACCATTCTTGGATTGCCTTGGTCTTAGAAGGATCAACAGAGATTCCATCTTTTTAGACAATATGGCCAAGAAAAGAAATCTCCTGAAGCCAGAATTCACACTTGCTAAACTTCCCATATAATTCATGCCTCCTCAGAGTCTTCAAGATAATGCGCAAGTGATTTTCATGATCGTCGTAGGTTTTGGAGTATACCAAGATATCATCAATAAATACCACCACAAATTCATCTAGATACTCCTTGAAAACTCTATTCATCAGATCCATGAATACAGAGGGTGCATTAGTCAATCCAAACGGCATTACAGTAAACTCGTAATGCCCGTACCTGGTTCGAAATGCTGTCTTTGGAATGTCTTCCTTCTTTACACACAACTGATGGTATCCAGATCGAAGGTCAATCTTTGAAAAGTATTGAGCTCCATGCAGTTGGTCAAACAAATCATCAATACGAGGTAGGGGATACTTGTTCTTTATCGTTATAGCATTGATCTCCCTGTAGTCAATACATAACCTCATAGATCCATCTTTCTTTTTAACAAAAAGAACAGGGGCTCCCCATGGAGAAACACTAGGGCGAATAAATCTCTTATTACTCAATTCCTCTAGTTGTTTCTTTAGTTCGACTAACTCTACAGTGGCCATTCTATACGGGGTCTTCGATATAGGCCTTGATCCAGGAATCAAATCAATGGAAAACTCAACTTCTCGTTCTGGAGGATGTCCAGGTAAATCTTCTGGAAATACATCTACAAATTCTTTCACAATAGGTACATCCTCTATTTGAACATTCCTTTCCTCACCCGCAGTTATTTCATTCTCTTCCTCCCCAATAATTGAATTTAGTTGAGCTATTGAGGGTGGATCTAAATAAGAATTAGGTGGTGACGATTCTGCTCTAAAAATAAGGTGTTCCTTATCATTATCATCAAGAATCGTAACCTCTTTCTTCTTACAATAAATCTTCGCATCATAGTCCGAAAGCCAGTCCATACCGAGGATTATATCAAACTCAATCATAGGTATGACGATGAGATCAGCAGATAAAGAAAATTTATGTGCTCTAATGGGGACTGATTCACAAAACTTTGTTGCAACGATACTTCCCTTAGGAGTTTTAACTGACAACTCCCTTATTAAATCAAATTGGAAATATCTAATTTTCTTAGAAAACTGGGAAGATATGAAACAATGCGATGATCCAGAATCAAATAATTAATTTGCTAAACTTGAGGAAACCATTAAATTACCTGCCACCACATCTTTCGGAGCTTCTACCTCAGCAGTGGTGATAGCATAAGCCTGGCCTTGATCCCTTGGCCTTTTCTGAGGTAAGTTATCCTGACGCTTAGGACATGCATTTGCATAATGCCCCATCTCCCTGCAATTGTAGCACTGAATGTTGGTAGCTTCCTTCTTCCCCTTGCAATCATGAGCTTGGTGGCCTTTTTCACCACACTTGTAACAGACTCCCATTCCCTTCAAGCAAGTACCGGGGTGTTTCTTCCCGCATTTACCACAAGATGGATATTCAACCTTTCCTTTCTTCCCCTTATTTCCATTCCCAGATTGATCAGCAGGTCTCTTCTTCTCTTGCTTTGCTTTAAAGTCATAAGACTTAGAGAATTCCTTTTCGGTCTTGATAGCACATGAGACAATGTCTTCGTACGATGAAAAGGATTGTGAGACTAATGCTCGACGGAGAAATGGTTTTAACCCATCAAAGAAACGATCAATCTTACTTCTTGGGTTGCGAATATAATCTCCAGCATACCTCGCTAACCTTGTAAAGTTAGCCTCATACTTTGTGACATTCTCATCCTCCTTTTGTCTCAGACTCAGTAATTTCCTTTCCATATCCGCTCGATGGTCGCGAGGGAAGTATTTTTCTAAAAACAGATATTTGAATTCCCTCCATTCCATATTTGATACTTCATCATCTTCCTTCATGTTTTGAATCAATGACCACCATTGATCAGCATCTCCAGTGAGGCGGTAAACTGCCATGATAACTTTTTCCCTTTCACTGCTCCCCAAAGCCTGAAATATTTTCTCTAGGGAAAATATCCATTGCTCAGCTACTAAGGGATTTGTATTCCCATTGAACGTTGGTGGTTGTTGTCTCATGAATCGATCTAACATTGATCCTCCACGCTGCGGATCAGGGTGCTCCATACGGGTAAGGTTATTATTCATAACCTGAGTAAGTTGTCCCAGTATGGTGATTAGCTGATCAGCACCAGTTGCATCACCAGCCCCACTATAATTATCTTGAGCAGGAGGTCAATCCCTACATGGAGTGCGTGCATTGATACAGTTTCTATTTCTTCCACTAGGTGCCATTTCTAAACAATGGCATAAACTAGATCAGTTTATGAATCAAAATACATAATCCCATACTTATAAAACACTTAACAAAAATTGAACTATTTATGGATATAATCCATAATCATAAAAATGTTTTCTTTGAGGAAGTATATACTCATAAACCCTTCATAATGATTTGTAAAGAAAATGAGAGTTATCCTAAGCATATCCCCCGGGAGTGTCGTAACCAAGAGTGCAGCAAGGCCCGTTGTGGTGCACCAGTTCCCGTTCGAGTCTAGCTCAAAGCGGTGTTTTCGGGTTTTACCCCTAGGTACATCTGTGCCAGAGCCGCCTCTACCTGCTCGTATCCAGACAGGGATGTATTGCTTGGAAAACTCACAAAATCTCTACAATACCAAAATTCTAGGAAGTTCTTCTATACTAATCCTCAATGTTCATCTTAGGTCTACATGCTCTAATCAGAGTTTATCTAAATCTAGTTTCCAAGGTTTGTACTAAACTTCCTCTGATACCAACTGTAACGCCCCGACCCCAACTACCCAGAGTCGGTGCATTATTACATAACATTGGCATGATCACAAGAAGATCAAATCTCGAAAGACCGATTGGTTTAGTAGCCTTGGAAACACTAGATATATTCATAAGTTTTACATTACATCATAAAATGAAAAACTACTACAACAACATAATGCCTCCATAATTCACACTCATATCCCCACATAATATCCCTGCAGGTCATTCATAATTTACTTCTTCACTTCCTGGGAAAAATAAAACATAGAAAAGGGGTGAGCTCAAACGCCCAGTAAGGATAACAATATAGCGGAAACTTTCATAAATAAGAATAAACATTTAAGGCAATGTATAACTAAGACAAAATCCTTTCAAACATGAACTTTCAACATGGTATGGCATAAATAAAATGAAATAATGCCATTTACTTATTCACATTGATATTCTACTAATCAAATAATCACATGTAAAAATCAATAACCACTTTCATAATGTTGGAATGCATAATGCCAGACTATCATAACCACATAGCCAAGGCCTCGTACCAAGACTACAAATAAGATTTTGTCAAGGCCTTGTGCCAAGACACTAGTTTGTCTCATGAGACCTACCGATGCATCGAGGAGCTATAGCGGGCTCCACCCGTCACTTATTAAGTCCAATGCATTCCCATATGAAAAGGTTTAAACATAACATAAACATTCGTATTAAAACTAGCATACGAAATGTCAATAATTTCACCATAAACTATGAATGGTATAAAAATATCACATCCATAGTCAAACTTATCACAAAACCTTCAATACAATATAGAAGTTTTGTATCATAATAAATCGACTTCAAATAATCTTAAAATCCGTCAAAGGATGTTGACATAGATGAAATCAAAATTCTTTTTAAAGAAATATCTCCTTTTATTTTGAAATCATTTAAGATCCATATAAAATAAAACATTTTCTTTGAAAATATTCTTATAAGCTTGTAAGGAAAGCTTTGAAGATTTTATAACGGCGTAAAATAACCGCACCCGCCGTATAAGTTAAAAAAACATTCTTACCTCAATTCTGTCGAAAAGGTTAAAAAGGACCTTGTTTTGAAAACGACGGAAAGATTCCTTTATAAACCTCTTATAAAAAGTCAAACAAGGGTATAAATGACTTTAACCCATATTCTTGTAAATAGTAAAAATGTTTTGAAATACATTTTTAAGAAACATGGATGTGGATGATAAAGATATCCCAGTAGATTATTACGTATAAACAACCTCGGAGAATGAAGAGATTGTGAAATAAAACCTTAACTTGTACTTTTCCTTGGTTGGGGTAGGTTAACCTCCTATATAATGGTGAAATAATTGTTATTAAATTATAAAAGAATCATATAAATTAATATGATATCATATATGATCTTTTAATATTGATTTGATAACAATATCTTAGTATTATCGCTGTTTCGTGTGTTAACTTACTCATTTTCTTTTATATGTTTTGTTACATAAGTCATGTTTGTTGTATCTTATTCATATCCAGAATGATATCAAGTCCTTAAACATCATTTTTAAATCATTAAATGATAATTATACTTGAATGGATACGATGGAGAATGAATCTCATCGCGTTCGTGGAGACGGTAGTCCGTACGTACGCACGAACGCTACTTCCATTTAATTTTTATTTTAAAAGAATTGAATCCAAATGATACATAGGTATATTACTATTCCAGTATAATATAATATTTTATATATGTTACTTAAGTTCATTAACACCATCCTTTATACGTTCCATGTGTGGTATGAACGAGCCATATCATTTTAAGGGGGCGGTAGTCCGCACTTCCTCAAATGAAATTATCGTATGTATATACAACATGAAACGAATAATGGTATGAAATAAAATGGAATTACAGAAGCTTATATATAAAATATATATCATTAATATCATATTTAATTACAGTGCCATCATAATGGCCACCATGAGAGGCGGTAAGATGTATTTGAACAATCATCGTTTCGTGAGGCGTTAGTTTTCCATCCACAGAAACATTATGTTCATCATCCATTTGATAGAGTTGTGTGTATGTGTAGTTTGAATCCATATTATAACAACATCCTAGTATATTGAGGATACTGGTGTTGTTACAAAAGAAAGTAAATAAAAAGATTTTGGGGGTTGGAGAAGCAAAATAAATGAAAATAATTTAAGAGAAATCGTTACCTTTAATTTAGGTAACTCACTTTGGTTAGAACCAAAGGACTTGTTGAAATGCTTTCTGCCTAAGGGGAAGCTTCAAGGAGGAGGAGAGGGATGTGGGGAGCTTAGTTGGGCAGAGTTTGGACGAGCCAAGTGGCTTGAGAGGTGTGAGGAATGAGTAGAAGTGGTCTCCTTTTATAAGGGAGGGGAGGGGCTCTTTAGGAAAGTGTGAAAGTATTACTTTATAATATATTTGTATTCGGTTTATAATGGTCCAAAAATCATTGAGGTCGAAGATAAGATGACTCCTATTCTAAATAACATCAACCAATAAGGATTGGACAGGTTTTAGATAATATTTTAATCATTATAATCTTATTTATTTAAATGATTTATTAATGAGGTAAACATTGCATCATTATTGTGTCATTAATAATTTAACTTATTTGATGTCTAAAAATTATAAATAAAATATCATTATGTAGGAACTCTTTTTAGCTTTCTAATGAATATTTATAATCGAAAATCCAACATGTATAACCCTATGTAAAAATTGTTCTTCTAAAAGATGTAAGCTTATGCCATTTTTATTTTTATTTTAACTTTATTAATATAATGTGTCCCTACCACATACAAGTGGCTCCAAGGGGTCCCCAAATTGACCCAAGGATGCCCATGGTCGGGTATGTGTCCACCAATAAGGTTAGGACACGTTTTAGGATAATTTTGTATTATTATAATATTATTTTTTTAACCCTTATTTACCGGATTTACCCTTTAACCATGGTAAATAAAATATTTACCACAGTAACTATTCAAAATGTCTAAAAATAAAAGTTACCTATTTACACAATTTGAACATCCTGATTACAAATATGGAATCCATTTTCCTAAATTCAAAACACAGAAGTGGCAGAAATTAATTTAAAATTAATTCCCGCTGTCAAAACAAAAAGCGTGTTTTTAAGAGATAATAACTATAAAAAGATTGACACTTGTTTATGTTCGGTTTAATTGTAAAATTATGTCCAATGACCAACATTATATTAAATGGTAAAAATATATTCTAAATATACTTTAAAACCACTCAAATTCACAATTTATCACTATTAATTATTTTGATTAAAAAAGTTGTTTTTAATTAAAATTTAGTAATTTTCACTATTCATCAAAATATAAAAGTTATCCGAAAAGTACCAAAATTTCACCCTAGGCTAATTTCAATATTCCGAATCCAAAAATGAAGTCCATTTTGAAATATAAAATATATATGATTTCAAAAAGTAGGTATTACTATTCACAATGGCTAGTTTAATTAGTTGTGGTGTGTATTAGAACTCGAGGTTGCGTACAACACACGCTATCGATTATTCGAAGGGAAACGTACCGTGGAAGTTTGGGGTGTTACATTATTACATAGAAAAAAATTCATATAACTAACCCTAACATATCATAGTAACCTTTAAAATTAGTGTAATTCATAAAAAGTCTTAAATTACATTTATTTGTATATTTATAATATATATTATTTTTATATATCATTAGTTAGGTAATTACTCATCATCATTGTGTCATAAATAAATTAAATTATTTAATATCTAAAAATTATAAATAAAATATAATTATGTAGGGAATCTTATTATATTTCTAATAAATGTTTATAATCGAATATATCGTATGTGTAACCCTATATTAAAAATGTTTTAGTTATTAAACATTGAAATTAACACTTTTAACTCTTCTTTGAATTAAAATAATAATAAATGGATTAATCTAATCCAAGTGGACCTAAAGGATTATATTTTATTACTATAGTTGTTTTAGGTCGAATTACACTTATCCAAAAGAATTAGAACTTGTGTTAGGGTAAGAATAATATCATTTTTACCCTTAATTACCATATTTACTTTTAATCGTGGAAAATAAAAGTAAAAGGATACTATTCACCAAAAATTATTTCCATCGTATTCAACCACATTTTACTCGTTGATATTAATCGTGTCCCTTGGATATTCTAAATTCCCCTCACAGAAGCAGTAAAATCATGTGTTATGTGAATTTTCAAATTCTCCTAGGAGATGGGTAAAAGACGATGAAAAGTTCAATAAAATTTTTATATATATGAAATTATTATACACTGACTCTAATGAATTAAATTGATCTTATATAAGAATAATGTATCTATTTTGACCGAAACAAAATTTAAATAAAATAAATAATTATTTAAATAAGAATTTGGTTTTAAATTATAACTCAGGGTTTTTCACTATTAATCAAAAATTGAATATTTTCAGAAATATATCTAAAATTCACCCGAAGATAATTTCGATATTCCAAATCCAAAAATGAAGTCCTTTTTGAATGATAAAACTTATAAAATTTCAAAAATTGGTTTTTACTATTCATAATGGCTATTTTGATTGGTTGTGATGTGTGTTAGAACTCAAAGTCGCGTATAACACACGCTACTGTATTAATAAAAGAGAAGTGTATCGTGGAAGCTTGGGGTGTTACAGGCATGGGGTAGTCAAAGGTTAGACCTCGGTGGGCCAAGTCGTGATAGAGTGGTATCAGAATGGGTCAGTTCAACTTTAGGATCCAGAGTCTCTGAGATTGGTTTGGGTAAATAGTGTTGAGTTTTTTGAGTTCGTTTATTAGATGAGGTACTCCAGTGTTGGTGTGGCATCTGACGTATCCATACACCTAGACTCTAAAAAACTTCTTTTCAACCCAGTACATGAGATCATTGGTTTTAGGGGGGAAATAGTACATGAATCATATTGTAATGGGTTGTGGTTTCTATATCATTCTTCAGTCAACGCTTCATATATACTCATTGACCATGGTACATCTTGTTTACTTGCAGGATGCCTCTATAATGCATGCCATAAAGGATTCAACACCTTGATCCTTAGGATGATCCCCTTAGTAGAGAGGCCTTGATATTGGGAGTAGTTATCGAGATATTACCTCCAGGTGGTGCACTAGAGATACCACCACATGAAGAGCAACACATTGTACCTGTAGTACCAATGTATATGGTGCATAGGCTGAGTGCACTACATGGGTTACAGCTACAAATACCCCTCAGGATCTAAGGAAATACCTACCCGTAGGTGGCGGAGGACTGTATTGAGGTGGTGGCCCGATTTTTCCATCAGGTTAGGACACAGAATGATTAAATGGTGGTCCTAGAAGCAATACTTCTTCATGGTTCAGTAGGGAGGTGTTGATGATTAATTTCCTGGCCATACAAAGAGGTGACGCTTTCATGGTCAGATTTTGAAAACCATTTTATAGAATAGGTATCACCATATATGTTGAGGGCTATACATATCCATGAGTTTTTACAGCTTTAGTAGGATATCATGTCAGTATCTGAGTTTTCATCCAGGTTTACCAACATCTCTAGGTACTCGATGGATATGGTTCAAGATCATTTATTTACATATCATACTTTCAAATGAGGTCTGAGTAGGGAAATTTTGAGCCAGTGTTATCCATCCATTAATTCCTACTTATGTTGTGGTGCAAGAGAGAGCTTTAGTGGTTGAAAGTTTCTTGTCTACAACCAGTGGCTGTCAGTAGTGGGAAGACACATAACGACCCAAGCTTGATGTACATGGAAATTAAATTACTTTTACATAATACATAATATATTACATAAAAATACACTCAAAGACCATATTAGTTTGGTTTCATTATAAAATTGGAACACATTATTCTAATTTGGTGAAAGATCATCAATATCTTCCACAAAGATTCTCCCCATTATTTTTCCTACCTAAAAACATCTTTATATCTTGAGGAAAAGAAAACATATGAAATGGGTGAGATCAAATTCTCATTAAAGGTAACCAAGGAAAATATCAATCAAAATAAGAACATAAGACTGTAATAACATGAACATCACTTCTGAAAATCATACCATATATAACATATAACAAAATATTGAGTTATGGAATAAATATTGGTAGCTCATAAGGTATAAATAATAAAGGAACATAATCCATGAGAAAATAATATTTGAAGAAAAAATGGAATTATAGAAAAAACTTAAGAATAGAAAATCATTTTCATATTAGCGCTGGATCATTTCTAAGACCACCATATTGTAAATATTCTATTACTGAACCAAGTTAACTTCTCATTCCATCCCGGTATTACTAAACTAGGTTTACTTACATTTCCATCCCCATATTACTGAATTGATATCCTATCCCATTTCATCCCTATTTACCCCATGATATATAAACCATTAAACAATGAATTGGAGGGATATATAGGACCCACACATCTCATAATGAAATTATTATTACATGTTCCCCAAAAACATAAATCATTCCTTATAATATAACCTATGAAATAAAATGAGTTTCTTAATCCTCATTCCATCATAACATAATCCATGAAAAAAATGGATTTTTTAAATATAATTCGATCATAAACATAATCAAACTATAGTAATTATTGGGGTATTAAAATTTAAACATAACTTTATTAAATAATGTAATCTTTTATGGAAAATAATTTCTATAAAACTCTTTAAATTAATTCTTGAGGGAAATATCCTTTCTCTTTCAGAAATGTTTTCCTTTCCCAAAATACAATGAAATTTTAAAAGAATAGAATTTCATTCAAAATAACATTGAAATATTTTAAAGGAATATTAATCGAAATAATGTGTTATGAAAACATTAAAATATGTTCATTCCATATAAGTTATAAAACATTCTTCTCATAATTTTTTTGGAAAATTTAAAAAGATCCTCATATCAAAAACAAAAATGATTCCTTTAACAGTGTTTAATAAAAATTTACCAACGAGTCAATTTGAACATAATATATTGTAAAATAATTGAAATAAAATTTTTGAATACATATTTTTGGAAACATGGACATGGATGATAAATATACCCCAATAAATATTTATGTATAAATAATCTCATATAATATGGAGACTACAAAATTATCTCTTACCTTAGGTGTGGGTTCCATTTTACATGTCCAAACCTCCTGTATAAAGATTTAAATGATTTAATTTACTTATTATATAATCATGTTGATTTTTATTACATCATAAGTGATAATATTATAACCCATTTTTTAATAACATTATTACTTGTCCTTCAGGCATTAACTAATTTATATTCTTATGCATGTTTTGTCTGATAAGATCATGTTACTCTTATTATGTTATAGTTATATCTCTTCCATAATTATATTAATATAATATATATAATATTTATTCATTATATACATTTATATAAACAATCTTTAATTATGATCATGCAGAATGAATTGCATCACATTGTGGAGATGGTGGGTCGTACGTATGTATGAGCGACGGTTTCATTCCCATAATAGTGGAATGATATTGATGTGAATGGTGTATATAATATTATATAATCAATATGATGTTATTATAATCATATATAGTTATTATATCTATCACAATATCTATACAAGTAAAGTGGTGATGAAAAATAGAATACACCACAGCCTGATGAAGTTAAGTCGTACATACACATGCATGATGATTTCATTTTTCATCAGATGGATATGTCATAGAATATTGTTGTTACATAACCATAATAACATATCATAATATAAATTATATTTTATTTATTAATTTATTATTTAAAAAACTCATGAAGAGGAAGTAGAAGATGAAATAATTTGAAAGAATCGGTAGAGGAGATTACCTCTTCTTTGACGAGATCCACCTAGATATCCTCTTAAAGGCACTAGAGTGGATATTTGGAGAAGAAAAAAACCTTTATAATGTGACTAAGATAATTTCAAATTTAAATGGATATGTTTTATCCAATATTTAATTCTCAATGAGAAATTATGTTATGAGTGAGTATGTGTCCTTTATAATTGAGGTGAGCGGCACATTTGGAATCTCCAAATATATTAATTAATTATAAAATAAAACCACTTACAAAATCCCAAAAATATAATATTTTCTAAGCTAAGATTATATAAGGTTGTAATATAATCAAGAAATAATTTTTATACATGTTTTTTGGTCAATATAATCCTTATCGTAATAATTAACACTTAGTTATTCTGTTTTAATGTTAACTAATGTAACAAATGTTTCAATATTAAAATAGTTTACTTTTTTACTTATGTGATGTCAATTAGAACATAAATGATCAATTTAGAACATTTTATAACATATAATAATTTCTTTATATTTTTAAAAATGTATTATGATTTTTAAATAACTTAATAAAACATTATTTTGAAAAAATATCAGTACTGTCAATTTTGACACTATGTATTTCTTAGATTTTTAAAAATAAAATATATAAGATGTTATACTCGAAATAAATAGTTTATTATATCCCTATGTGATCAAGGAATCATAAAAAATTAATTTCATATATTAATTATCCCAAATATTATTTATTTTAACAAATTCAATAACAATATTTTGATATTTGCATTAATAAAATAATTACTACATTAGTTTTTCTTAATTATTTAATATACTTATATTCTGAATAAAAATTAAAACTAATATACTATAATTAATATAAATCCTTTAAATTTCATAATATGAATTATATTCGAATATATCTTCTAGAAAATCCTACATTAAAGATGTTATATTTATTAAAACCAGAATATGACAACTTTAACATTACTTTAGATAAAATATTATATGTGTCGAAAACTATTCTATGTGGTCAATAATTTTACCCTTGTATTATTATTTCCGATATATACTCTACCAATATTATTTGATCAATTGTTTTGTTAATATTTATTATAAATTTAATAAAAGTTATTTTATTGATATTTCATGAATTAAATAATTTCTACATCATCAATGTATCAGCCTTTAAAGTAATTATTTACTTAGTGAAAATTACAAATAAATTACCATGTTAAAGAAAAATATATTATATTTAAAATTATTATTTATATTATAAATTATTTTCTGTATAGAATTATATTAAAAATGATAAAGATATTAAAATTTGAGTTAGACATCTTTAACTTTTCTTTAAATTTAATACATTAAATGTACGAATCTCATTCAAGTGGCTTAAAAGGTTAAATGTTATACCCAAAAATTATTTAGGTACAAAACAATCATCCAATTATATTATGGCAAGTGTTAGAGTAATTTTATAATATTATTTTTACCTTTAATTACCCGATTTACCTTTTTATCATATTGATAAAAAATTAATGAACTAACTATTTATAATACCCAAAAATAAAAGATACTTATTTAATTAATTTGGACCCAATAATTCTAATTATGGAATAAATTTTTAAAAATTAAAAATATATAAGTTTATCTTATTAATTTAAAATTAATAATTTTTTCGGAATGAGAAAACGAGTTTTAAAAGTTTAGACATACAAAAGTTGAAATGTTTTTACATCTAAGATTTAATGAAAATTTAATGTCAAAGACCTAAATTATATTAAATGATAAAAATATAATATATTAATACTTTTAAACTTTTCAAAAATATATTTTAACACTATAAATAAATTTGACAAAAAAATTAGTTTTCAATTAAAATGCGTTATTTTTTACTATTCATCAAAACGTGAAACTTATCAAAAAAACCAAAAAAAACAACCAAAGTAATTTTTGATACTCTTGTTTAAAATATAAAGTTTATATTATCAAATAGAATATAAAAATGTGTCAAAAACAAGATTTAAAATGGTTGTTCCATCAAAAGGTGGAAAACTACATTTTCTTTTGAAAAATACTTCTTTTATCAAAAAAATTGAATTTGTTATAATATCATATCTAAGAAACATATAACGTGAATTTTAAACACTATATTGAATATATTAAATATATATTTCATCAACAAAATCCATCAAGGGTAATTTTATTATTTTATAAACACACTTATTTACATTTAAATAGTTTTTTAGATGAAAGTTAACATTGTTCATACCCACCATTATAATGACTAGACTATAAGGTAACATAATAATATTTATTTTTTCACTTAAAATTGTTCTTGAATGAAAAGAATTTAATCAAAAGAACTTGATATTGTGTGTAACACAAGCCATGCATAGTGTATTTTATACCGCAATCTAAGTTGATGTTGCGTGCAGCGCAAGGTTATATTGGTTTAGCGTACAATACAATACATCAAAGAAATATAAAAAAATATATCTTATAAAAATATATATTTTTTATATTATACCCCCTTAAAATGAATTTCACCCTCAAAATTCATCTGGGTTATAAAATTATTAATACCTGAAAGTTTCTTTCATAGAAACCCACATAAAAAATATTTTAAAACATTCTTTTAAAAAAGAATAGTTAGAAATTAACAGTTACATAAAGTAAATCAAGACTTGGTATCTATGTAAGAGAACATAGGTCAAGATTTGGGAATGTAGGAAAAGAATAAATAATAATAGAGATTGAAAAAGATCAATGATCACAAGAAAGTGGGTGATCCATAGAACGTTAACAATAAAAAAACCATAAACTAAAGAATAGTGAAAGACATCATTGATTTCTCAAACAATGATGATTATTGGACAAAATTTTGCATCATGATCCATTTTCCAAATGTCGAATAATTTACTTTTGAAGATACACTTACTTGATTTTAGCAAAATCTCATTATTTTTCATGCCTTGAAATTTTTTTACATCATATCTTATTCAACGAAATGATGTTGAATTTTACATTCCATAAGATTTATCAAATAATGCAATCCATAAATAGAATTATTGGTCATTCCATATATCTTTATCTCTAAAAAAGGTTAGCACGAGTTGTCATATATGAATAAGTCCACCTATGTTTAGATAATATTTCATTCTAAAAAACTTCATATGATGTTTAACTTAATAGTCCCATAAATGGATAACCTTACAATCCTTCCAAAAATTGAAAATCCAAAACATAATAATGATTTAAATTAAATTGGATTAACATTTATATCTCATATATCATAAGGTATCTCTTGTTGGTCACATTACGAACATTTGAATTACTTAATCGTGTCTTTTCTTGAAGCATGGTAATAATTTGAATTACCATAGAACCATAGTGAAAATGTACATGCTTTCACAAATTAAGTCTCCACACATACCACAAATCCCAAAAATTCATTATAATTAATTCCTTATATCATAAATCACATTGCGTCATATCATTCATAAGCTAATTAATACTATCAAACATCTCTTTATTTATTTATCCCAATATTATGCACATATTTATGGTTATACGTCCCTTATTGCATTTACAAAAATATCTTAAACACTTTTCGTGGTTACTGGTACCAATAGGAATAAACTCTTAAATACATTTGTAAAAACCATAGTGGACCATAGATATTTCATTATTACATAATATCATAAAAGTGATTCTACATCATTATTCTATAATTCCACAACATAAATACTCAATCATTCCACCTCTTCATCGTCATACTCAACATCTTCAATAGTTATTTCATGTGATTTTCTATTTCATTTGGCATTAATATGTTGTTAAATTAAATCATAATCAATAAATCTTGGATTAGGTCAATGGTTTGAATAATTCACCAGTTCATCGTACTTTTACCATTGAAGAATGGGAGGTTCATTTTGTGTAGCCTTTTCTCTATTTGCATCATTAGATATCTTTTTCCCATTACTTCAGAACTCAACTACCAAATGACCTTATTTTTCCCAATTAATACATTTTATAGTCCATTTAAGACAATATCGATTTTGCTTCATTTAACACTTTGAGCATAAGAAAATGCTCATCTTCTTTTCACAAATGATTTTAGATTTTTCCTTGAATTCCATATTCTGTTTCTTCTTAAGACCATGAGATTGATATGTAACCCAAAATTCCATTTCTACCTTAATAGTACAACACACAATCTCTAAATAGATACTATAGGATCCTAGGGATAATTCCCTTCAAAGACATGGTTTTAATCCACTGAATAAGCGATCAATATTAATTTCTGGTTGGATGATAATTTCTAAAGCATAACTTTCAAGTCTTGTAAAATTTTACTCGTATGTACTAATAGATTCATCATCCTTTTTCTTAAGAATAAGGAACTAATTTTCCATCATCAAATGAATAATATGAGGAAATTACTTATTAAAAAATATGTTCTTCAACTAGTCTCATTACATGGATTCAATTTCATCTTGTTTCCTCATATTCTTGATTGTAGTCAAACACTAGACTACTTCACCTTCTAAAAGGTAAGAAACCAAAATATCTTTTTCATGTTCCAAACAATGAATGATTGAAAATATCTTTTTAGTGGAACCGATCCATTATTTTGCAACAAGTGGATCAGAAGAACCACTGAAAGAATGTGGATGTTTCCTCATAAAGGACTCAACATAATGTTGTTCCCTTCTCTACTCATTTAGAAGTCCAGAGTGATTCATATATTTTTTAAACATTGTGATAAGATTTTTGATTTTATGTACCATAAAATTTGTTTTTTTATGATGACAATAATTGCATTTCCCATTGCATTCATCATTAACATAGTTCTGTCAGGTTCTATCCATTGTCTAAAACCCAAAAACAATATTTTTAAAGGAAAAAATAAAACTATGAAACAAAATAATCAAGGTTATGTACATTTAGCCTCTAAGATCTTAGGTTTAGTACTAGGTTAACTATGATAATTAAATAAATTCAAGGATTGTAACCTATAAATTGACTTATCCTTAGGGTAATCCATTTATATGTACTTATAAATGTTTCTAGGGATCTCACTAAAGTCTTAGAATCCTAATTTCCAAAGTTTTACTAAACCTTCTCTCTAATACCGACTATAATGACCCCAGATTGACATAAATGGAAATTACATTAATTTTTCATAATACTTAATAAATTAAACAAAATTAAAAACAAAAACAATATTATTCTAGTTCCTATATAATCTTGGAACACATTCTTATAAATTTGTTAAATATCATAAACATTTCACAAAAAGATCTTCACCTTCAGTTTTCCTACATAAAACCATTCTTTATCTCATGTGGAAAAGAAAACATATGAAAATGGTGAGCTTAGATGGTTAGTAAGGATAAACAAATAAAAATATCAAAAAACACATGAACATAATAATTTATTAACATAAACAAAACTTTTGAAAATCATACCATGTGTAACATATATCAAAAACATGAGTCAGGGAATAAATCTTGGCAGGTCATATGGCATAAGTCATAAAGTAACATGAGCCATGAGAAAATAACATTGGCATAAAACATGATATTTTGGAATACATATATGCATAGAAAATTAATTATATATTATCCCAGGATCATTTCCATGAACATCATAGTGGAAAAATTCCTTTATTGAACCGATTTCACTCTTCATTTCAACCCTGTATTATTGAAATAGGTTTACTTACCATTCCATCCCTGTATTACAAAAATTAGATCATTTCTTATTAAATCCATATCTATCTCATAAGGTATATATCTTTAACCAATGCATTTAAGGGATATATAGGTCCCAAAAATCTCATAATGAAATCATTCAGATATCCTCCACAAAACATAATTCATTCATCATAGCATAACCTAAGGAATAAAATGTGTTTCTTAAACATCATTCCATCCTAACATATTCCATGAAAAACAAATGGATTTCATAAATATCATTCCATAATAAACATAATCAAACAATAGGAATAATAGGGTCAGTATACATGAAACATATCCATGTTAAAGAATTTCGTCTTAGATGGAAAATAATATTAATAAAACACTTGAAATTAATTCTTGAGGAAAACTTATTTTCTCCTTCAAAATAATTTTATTTTCTGATAATGCCACACAATTTGAAAAGAAAATAATTTATTTTAAAATAACCATAAAATATTATAAATTATGACTTGTGGAAATAAGGAGTTATGAAAATGAAAAAATCGGTTCATGTTGTGTAACTTAAAAACAACATTCTTATCGTACTTTCGATGGAAAAGTCAAAAAGTACCTCATATAGAAAAAGAAAAAACAAATTCTTTCATACTGTTTAATAAAAAATAACCAATGGGTAAAATTGAAATTAAATTTTTTACATGAATAGAAATAATATTTAAGAATTCATATTTAGGAAACATGGAAATGGGATATAAATATTCCCTAATATGTACTTATGTATAAACAATCTCAAATAATAATGAGATTGAAAAATTATCCCTTACCTTAGGTCTAGATTCATTCATACATATCTGAACCTTTTGTATAAGGTTTGAAATAATTTCATTAACTTATTCTAGAATCATATTCGTTAATATGATTTCATAAGTGATCATATTATTACCCGTTTGTTAATAACATTATTACTCATCCTTCCGGAATTTATAGCTTTATTTTCTTACACATGTTTTGTCAGGTAAGTTCATGATCCAATTATTATATTTTAG
Organism: Viscum album; assembly: GCA_963277665.1. Classification (NCBI taxonomy): domain Eukaryota; kingdom Viridiplantae; phylum Streptophyta; class Magnoliopsida; order Santalales; family Viscaceae; genus Viscum; species Viscum album. Next base: position 1,079,352,639 of record OY728134.1, on the reverse strand, counting down.
TTAAATCCTTTCCATAATTATATTAATTTAATATATATCGCATTTATTCTTTATATACATTTATATAATCATTATTTAATGAATATCATGTCACAATGAATTGCATCGCATCGTAGAGAAGGTAAGTTATTCACATGCAAGACCGATGATATCATTACCATTATTGGGGAATTATATTGAATTGAATGATATATAAAATATTATATAATCATTATCATGTTATTATAATAATATATAGTTAGTATTTCTATCATTACACCCATACATGTAATTTGGTGATGAAATATATTTTACACCACATCGTAGAGACTGTAAGTCATACGTACACACACGTTGTGATTTCATTTTTCATAAAATGGAGGGAAGGAGTAATATGGTTTTTAGATAACTATAATAAAATAAAAAAATATAATTTATTTTATATTTATTAATTTAGGATGTAAACAACTCATGAAGAGGAATTTTAAGAAGATATAATTTTGAAAGAATCGATAGATGAGATTGCCTCTTCTTTGATGACCTCCCTATAGATATCCTATTTAAAGAACTAGAGTCGGTCTTTTGAGAAGGCCATAACCTCTATAATGTGAATAAAGAAGCTGAGAAGGTAAATTTTGTTGGAATATACTAGATTTAAGGCTCAATGTGAAGTAATGTTTTGAGGGAGGATGTGTCCTTTTATATTTTAGGTGAGGGGTACATTTACAATCTCCACACCTATTAATTTTCAATAAACTCAAACCACATAAAAAACCTAAAAAATGTAATATTTTTAAATATTATATGATATAATATTTTAATCTCATCAAAAAATAAATTTTAGAAAATTTTTTCTATCAATTTAAACCTTATCAATTTAATTATCCCTTAGTTATTCTATTTTATTTTTTACTAAGGTAACAAATTATTCAATATTAAAATAGTGTAATTTTATCATATTTGATGTAAATTAGACCATAAATAAATATTTTAGAAAATTATAGACCTTATAATTAATATTTTATATTTTCAAAAATGTATTATGATTTTTAAATAATTTAATAAAACATTATTTTGACAAAATATAAATAGTGTCAATTTTGACAATATTTGTTTCATAGATTTTTAACAATATCAAGATAAGCTTTTATCCTATAAACAATAGATTATTATGTCCCTAAGGGGTCAATATAATCTATAATAATTATTTTATATATTAATTATCAAATATTATATTTATTTTATTATTTTTAATAACAATAATAATATATTTCTATTAATAAAATAATCACTACATTAGTTTTGTGTAATTATTTAATATACTTATATGTTAAATAAAAATTAAAAATAAAATACAATGACAAATATAATTACTCTATATTTAATAATAATTAATATATTATAATATATCTTGAGGAAACACCTACATAAAAAATGTTATATTATCTTAAAACATGAATATGATAATTTTAACATGACTTTAGAAAAACTTTTATTAGTGTCAAAATCTATTTCATGTTGATAGAAATGGTAAAAAATTAGACCCTTGTATGATTATGGTCGATATATACTCTATAAATAATATTTTATAAAGTGTTTTGATATTTTAATATTTATTATCAATTTAATAAAAATCATTTAATTAATTTTTAATAAATTACATAATTTCGACATCATCAATATATAAGACATTAAGGTAATTATTTTTTTGAAAAATTAAAAATAAATTACCATGATTAAGAAAAATATTTTATATTTCAATTTAGTATTTATAGTCAAACTTATATTTTGTATAACATTATATTAAAAATGATACAGTTATTAAAATTTGATTAAGACGTATGTAACTTTTCCTCAAATAAAATATATTTAATGTAGTAATCTCATCCAAGTGGTTTCCAAAGGATCAAATTTAAAAAAATGATGATTTAGGTCGAAACATACTCATCTAATGGTATTATTACAAGTGTTATGATAAATTTATAATATTATTTTTCACTTTAATTACATGATATAGCTTTTTACCGTATTAATAAAAAAATTTAAATTTACTATTTATAATTCTGAAAATAAAACAAATAAATTTATAGAATTTGGATCTACTTATTCAAATTATGTAACACATTTTTTCAAAATTTAATATTCATAATATTCTTTAATTATTTTAAAATTAATCTCATTGTCTGAATGAGGTAACGAGTTTTAAACGTTAAAACATGCAAAATATTGAAATTTTTTTACCTATAAGTACAGTGTTAAATTAATGCCAAAGTCCGAAATTATATTAACTGATAAAAATATAATATATTTATACATTAAACTTTTCAAATATATAATTTGAGACTATAAATAAATTTGATGAAAAAGTAGTTTTCAGTTAAAATGGATTATTTTTTACTATTCATATAAATGTGAAACTTATCAGAAAAATACAAACAATTAAACCAAATGGAATTTTTGTACTCTGAAATAAAATATAAAGTTTATTTTTTCAAATATAATATAAAAAAGTGTCAAAATAGATTTTAAATGGGCACACTATCAAAAGGTTGAAGAACTATATTTTTTTGAAAAATAATTCTTTTTTCTGAAAAATTAAATTTGTTTTTATATCATGTCTATAAAATATATAAGATTAATTTTGAAAACTATATTTAATATATTAAATATTTAATTAATTAATAAAATCCATCCAGTGTTATTTTATTATTTTATAAACACACTTATTTGAATTTAAATTGTTTTTATAAGGAAAGAATATATTATACATACCCACCATTATAATGACTAGTTTACAAGGTAACATAAATATATTTAGTTTTTCACTTAAACTCTATATTGCATAAAAAAATTCTATCAAAATAACTGGAAATTGTGTGTAACACAATCCAAGCATAATGTTGTGTATTTCACAAGCTAAATCGGTGTTGAGTGTAGCGCAAGCCTATCTTTTTTTTGTGTACAACACACGAAATAAATGAAATTAAAAAGAACTTATCTCATAAAAATATCAGAGTGTTACAAAGAAAGAGAAGAGAGCATAATTGTAAGAATTCGATTTCATTCCTTGAGACCTGGACATAGGAGACATCAGAGGAGGAGGATACTTGATAGGTGATCTAATGTTAAGGGATCACAGGGTGGGTCTAGTTAGTCTAGAGAAAAACGATGATACTTGTGTGACATCAGGGGACATCTTGCCTGAGACTCTCTGACCTTCCGTACTGTAAGAAGAGAGACCATGGATGGGCCCCTGAGGCAGAGATAGTGGCAAGAGCAGGAAGTTATGCAAGGTGGAATATGTGGAAGCGGAGAAGTTAGAGTAGCATGATGTGGTTAACATTTATACATGTTAACACCACCCCCCCAGCTGGTCCATGCCAGGTTTATAGGGCTGGAAGATAGCGTCATGGATAATTGCAGGTGGCTGTGACTTGTAACCTATGGTCTCCAAAAATGATTTGACATACGATATATGTCTATTATAATTAAGATGAATTATTGATATACATGAGTGTTATTCATTCCTTTCATGATACTTATATGGTTTGATAAGTAGAGATTATGGTTGAGATTTTGACTCAAACCATATGGTCAGAGACTCCAATGATCTGTGACTCAGTGATTTCACACATGTACCAACAGTGCAACCTAAGGCTTGGAGGTAAGGGTTTTGTATGGGATCTCTTTTTTCAACAATAAGGCCTTATTATTTCATCTTAGGTATGGAATGTCTATCTATAGTTCATAGAATGATTGAATATTTTAGGTGGAGGATGTGGTGTGTCCATAGTAATGAATGTGGTTTTCCATTGTGGGTGAAAAGGAAATTTAAAAAATAAGGATGATCTCATGCATATGAAAGTGTTGTTGATTACTCACCAATTAGATAGCAGGACTCTGGGGAAAATGGATACTTTGGGCTTTCAGTTTCCTACTGTGGTGGCAAAGTAAGAGAACATCTTTCCTAAGGATGTACTTGGTTTACCTCCCTATTGAGAGGTAGATTTCTACATCGAATTGCATCCTGGGATGGAACCAATATTTTCACCAGCATATCTGATGGATTCCATAGATCTTATAGAGCTGACGATGTGGTTAAAGGACTTAAAGGAGAAGCGATTTGTGAGACCCAGTGTTTCTCCCTTAGGCAACCCTAGTGTTTTTTTCTAGGAATGCGGATGATATTTTGAGGTTATGTGTGGATTACTAGTGCTTGAACATGGTGACTGCGAAACAAATATCTACTACCAAGAATCAAAGGCCTCTTCGATCAATTTAGAGAGGTTTGGTGGTTCTCAAAGATTGCAATTAGATCAGGCTATCACCAACTACGAGTATGGGACAAGGATATACTGAAGAAAACTTTTAGATGTTGTTACGGTCATTACGACTGCTTTCTCATGTTGTTTGGAAAGATGAACACCCCCGTAGTGTTCATGGGACTCATGAATGTATTTTTCAACCTTTCTTGGATCAGTTTGTGGTAGTATTCATCGATGAAATTCTATCATGTTCAGTGTCTGAGGAGGAACAAAGGAGACACTTAAATATGGTCATATACACACTCTAAGAGCACTATATTTACAGGAATCCCTCAAAGTGTCAGCTCTATATTTTAGAGGACCACTTTACGAGAAATTTCATCTCATGGAATGGTGTGGTAGTGGATCAAGTGAAAACAAACTTGACATATTTGACCATGAAAAGGAAGTCTTTCATGTGGAAATAAATGTTCCAATAGTGATTTCAGAATCTGAGTCATAAGTTGATGAGTAATCCCATCGTGAGGTTACTTAAAGAAGGTGTCATGTATGTAGTGTTCTTAGATTAATTAGGAACTTGTTTTGGTTGTGTTTTTATGCAGAGGAAAGTGTTGATTTCCAATGGTTCAGGCTAGTTGAGACCACATGAATAGACCTATGCAACCCATAACCTTGAGTTAGCAGTATTAGTTTTCTCAATTAAGATATGGTGGCACTGCCTGATGGGTGAGCAGTTTATCATATACTTTGACCAAAAGAGCATCAAGTATATATTCTCTCATAACGGTCTTAACTTGAGATAGAGGCGATGGCTATATTTCAATTAGTATTATGAATTTGAAATTTTCTATACTCTTAGGAAGGTGAAAGTGGTAGCAGATACTCTTAGTTGGATATCTTGTTCATTGTTTCTAAACAAGGTGTCAGATCTATTGGCCTCATTAGATTTATCCTTTATAGATGAATATGGAGAATGTTTCCTCAAGTCGATGGTTTTCACAACTCTAATCTTACAGTGAGTCAGGGATGCACAACATGGGGATACCAATGTAGATAAACTACATGATCTGATATCAATAAGGCACGTTCCTAATAGAATTTCTAAATATGTGGAGAACATTATTCTTTTCTGATGATGCATGATGGTAACAGGGACATTATGGGAGGAGGTTCTGAGAGAGTTTCATAAATCTATTTAATAGGTACATTCAGCTATGGTAACGATGTACTAAGACCAATTATGTCAGTTTTGGTGGCTAGGGGTGAAGAATGAAATTATAGGGTTTGTCTCTTGATGCCTTACTTGTCAGCAAGTAAAGGCTGAACACCAAGTTCCAGTGGGTTTAACTCAACCCATTGCAGTGCCAGAATGTAAGTGGGATGGGATATTTATGGACTCATTATGGGATTATCATGTATGTCCTAGGGACATGATTCCATCTAGGTGATCATAGAAAAAGTCACCAAGTTGGACCACTTCCAAGCAATAAAAGAATAGAGTTTGATAGAGATATTATGATGCCTCTATGTTTAGGAAATAGTTTGACTCCTTGGTGTTCCATCAACTATTTTTTCAGATCATGATGATAGATTTACATCTCAGTTGTGGAAGGGATTACAAGAGTCATTAGGGACTCACTTATTCTTGGGCACTGTGTTTCATTTCCAAATAACGGTTATATTGAGGACCATTCATATTTTGGAGGACATGTTCCAATATTTCATGCTAGACTTAAGTCATAGTTTGGAGGACCACCTACCCTTGGTAGAGTTTGCATACAAATTGTTTTACCATTCCACCATCAGTATGGAACCATTCAAGGATATGTATTAGTGATCCTTTAGGTTACTATATTGTTGGACAGATCTAGTTGTTTCGGCACTCATTGCCCCGAAGTTGGTTTGAGATACTATAGAGAAGGTGTAGATCATATAGGGCTGGATAAAGACTGAAAAAATCCATTATAATTCTCATGAGGACCGATGATGAAAACCTCTAGAGTTAGAAGGGGTGGAAGATGTGTTCCTGAGGGTTCACCTAGATGTGTATTGAGGGTATTTGACCACGATGGCAATATATCTAATAAATTCATTAGTCCTTTTCAAGTATTGTGTTGATTTGGTAAGGTGGAGCACCATATAGCTCTACCTCCATAGTTATATAGGGTACAAAAAATCTTCCTTGTGTCACATTTGATGTGGTACGTGTATGAACCATCACATGTTATCGACTGGGGTGAGATGGACATCAAGGATGGAGAGACCTTTTCTGAGTACCTAATAAAGATCAAGGATTAATAGGAGATAATATTTTGTGGGAGGTTGATTCCCCTTGTGCATGTTCATTGGCAGCATAGGAACCTTCAGGAGAGAACCTGAGAGTGATAGACCGAGATACGATCCCATTACCCCTATATATTTGAGTAGTTTTTCTCTTTTCGGTATGAAAAACCCTATAGTGGGGAGAATGTAATGTCTTAGATTTTATGTGTATTATTTTTGGATATTATATAGATTATTTTTGACAATGAGCAATGAGATGATGTGAAATTTTGAGGCTCGGTTTTCTCAGAATGAATATTTAAATATATTAAATATATTAAATCGTAGTGTGCAAACATTTCATAAAAAATTGGAATAATATATAAATAGTTTATTGGATTAGAAATTCGAGGGAACCATTTATTTATGAATGGAAATTTTATCCTAGACGCGACTTAAAATTAATCATTATGGTTCATTTCTGGAAAGTTCATCATGGGAACAAAAATTAATAAAATTATTAAATAATTTTTTTTTTCATTTCACTGATGCAACAATTTTTCAATCGTTAAATAGATTGTTGTGTTGGAAGTCTAGGGTTAGCCACATAACCTTGGTGGTATTGGAGGACTGTTGGAGAGATCTCTAGATAATTATATCATGTGAATGACGACACAATCATGGATCGATAATCAACATGAAATCAATTTGATAGATCCTAAAAATGACAATGACCAAGCTTCTTTCTTTGTCAAAAATCAAACTGAATCAATGTAGGATGTTTTTTGTGGGTTTTCTTTCCACTTATAGATTCTTATGATGAATGTGGATCAATCGACCAACAGATTGATTCGTGGATCATGCGTATACACCGGATGGGGTGATTTGGGAGAATTATTTTGAATCTATTTTTATGTTTTCTTATAGAAATGAATTAATATTTCCATTAACACAGATATAGGTTCTCTGCTCATGTTTTTTTCTGTGACTTTCTCCCTCAACTCTATAATTAACCACATGCGTTCTTCATTTGTCTAGGGATTCGATGAATCCCAATCGATCAATTATTGTACACCCGTTTAATAGCAAAATGATCCAATATAATATATATACGATCAATAAGATGAGATGGAGGTGAGACAGTGTTTTTAGAAGAAAATAGAATAATTATGGATACTCAATTCCTCATTGTTTGGTGTTCTTTGGCTTGCAACGAAGAACATTAATTTGATACATTCTTCCAATAGATAGGAGGATGAAACTTATCGATTCTTGATGTAAAATCTCAGACGAAGCGATTCCTAGAGTTTCCTGGAAAGGTGTGGATAGATCAGAGGCTATAACGGTATAGGAGGCACATGGGAAGAAGATACACATTTATGGAAAATCCCACAGAACACGGTATGTAAATCAAATTATACACCGTGTGGGGACCCTTCAATAATGGCTAGGGTTTCAGGTTAGGGATAATGATCACATGGAATGTGACCACTTTCATATGACATATGAACCTCACAGATTGACTCAACATGTAATTTAGAGAGTACACGAACATGGGATGGAGTACACGGACATGGACACACTGTGTACCCCCACACCGACATGTCTTGGTGTACACAGACATTGCTTCATTACTCGGACATGTCCATTCAACACTAGTGGGATATCGTTTTTATATACATGATGTGTATACAACTCTACACACTATGTATTTGAAGGATACATTCCATGAGAGACTCTTCCACATAGGCAGGACTTGGGATAACTGGACATGTCGTGTACCCCTTGGGGCACTCCATGTACCTTTAAATGTTTCTCTAGGTTCTATATTTTCATAGTTTGGAAAATTATAGGTTTAGTGTATTCCCTCAGTGATTTTACTCAAGGGTAAATTGCGGCATTACATCCACATTACTGGATTGTGATCCCCTCTGGAGGCTATGTTTCAGATAGATTTTTGGTGTCCCCTTATGAGACTAGAGTGAAATCCTCTATTATCACTTATTAGAGTTTATGGAATTGAAAATAACTCCCTAAGTAGGGTGTTGATACTCCATATAGTTGGATGTATCAGTAGGGTTTTTTGAATCATTTACATACAATCCCCTACATAGCAGGTTGATCCAGATTGGGTTCATGGTGTCCCCCAACAGTTTTGGGTTTGAGACTTTATTTGTGTATCAAATTTTTATTAGGATAGTGTGTTCACATTGAGTGGGTCCCAATGATCAAGAGCTCTATGTTGACTCTCTTTATTGATATCATGGATCATAGTTCTTCCAGAATGAGTGTTTATACAAGTCGAATCTTGTGGGGGATAGTTGGTTATGACTACCTGATGGCATGATGTCTTTCATGAGTATATCAAGGAGTTTTATGATATTAATTTATTTTTACATATTTTATTAATCTAACTATACTTGGTGCTTAATTTTTAGTTTTTTAGTGGTGCCCTACTTAGTATTGTTATACACACACCTTCATGGACTTTTCCCACATGTGTCATGTCTTGTACAGAGAAAGACTATTTTGATGGTGTCCTGATATGATAGGGAATGTGTGGAGTAGAGCTAGAGTTTGATAGACCAAGGTGTTCACCATGAGTATACTTTTGACATAGTTCTCTACCTTGGAGTAGGTTGGACTCTTTATAGACTTGGTTGGATTTGTTTCTAGCCCCTTTTTTGTATTTAGTACTTCACTGTCATAGTCTATAGTGAGATATTAGATGTATGCATGCATTATTTTAGTTTTTTTATATTTAATAATTGTGTGGTCTTGGAGATGTGGGCATTTGTATAGGTAATTTAGGCTATTGACTCCCATTTGTGGGATATTTCTTCTCAGCATTAGTCACCAGCCCTATTCCCATTAGAGGTTGGCTTTGGGTAATCACTGGTCAGACCATGGTGGGTCAGATCATGACATTATGAAGGTATAGAAAGTGTGAAAAATTGAGATACAATACATCCAAATTTATGTTTTAAACTTTCATGATGATTGAGGGATAAATTTTTACTCAAATGTATGAAATAATCATTTATATTTTCAATAACATTATTTCCTAAAAAGATACTTTATAATACTGTGATCCATACTTAATGGTCATAAGAGCTTTAACAGCTTGATGGAGTGGAATGTTAGCTATTAATGGAAGCCTATTCCTATTAAAATATAATTGGAACTTAAATTATAAATGAGTATTCAGTTCAAGATAAATCATATTATCTAATGTTAATAAAAAAATAGAGTGATATTATTAAAATCAGTAATAAATGGAAACAAAATGTGGTCAAATATACATTTTATTATTCATATGATGAAGGGGAATCATATACATAAACTTTTAGTAATGGTATTACTCGGTTATCTATAAAATGTAATATGTTTTATAAGAGGATAAAGGGATTTTTGAGATCCTTCAACAACATCAAATAGGTTGATGAAGTTAAAAATAAGTTGGATTCTATGAATGTAAAAAACAAGGACATTTCAAGCCTAGTGATCCTAGACATAATGAAAATTTGATATTGGAAAGTAATCTTTAGAGATTATAAGATTACAATAAGAATGTAATGAAATCTAAGAAACCCACCATGAGTGATGTTGATGACTATAATGGTATTTATAATTATATCTCTAGGGATAAGTATTAAAATAAATAATATAATATTTTTTATGGGTCTAATTGAATAAAAACATTTATTGAACCACTATACCCAAATCAAATGACTATTCCTTTCATGAGATCAAGTAATATTTTTATATTCTTGAACATTAATTTGATTCTTAAAAAAAGATAATAAATATCATAAAAAATCCTTTGATTTTATTTCTACTAAAAAATATTGTTTATTTATTCTTATTATTGAATTAAAATCTAAGTATGTTAAATTTGAATATTTTAATTGTTAGGATGATAGTATGATTGATGAATTATTTTATGAAATTTTATATTTAAATTTTTTTTAATAAATTTTCACAAGGGAAGGAATACCAAAGTAAATCTGGTAGTCAATGATAATCTAAGGGTATAAAAAAAATAGAAGCAATGTGAAAATTCCAAACCATTATAGGAATTATTTTGTTCTGGGATCTAGTTGAAAAAGAATTACTAATGTTGTTTGTTTTCATATCGTAATTTATTGACATTATTCTGATGATTTCTTTTTTAAATATCCTCAATCTTATAGTTTCAATATTATACATATTTTGAATTCTATATCTGGTGGTAAGGCTTAAAATTATACTCAGAATAAGAAAATTTGAATATCAAAATGCTTAATTTCTAACATAGATATAGCCAAAACCATATGGGTACCCAAACACCTACTGTTTTTAAAAAAAGGAAAAATTCTAAATAAATTAAAAATGTTATATGGATGGTTTCTAATCATGAAAAATTAGAGTATAATTTTATAATATCTACTCTATTAAAATTAATGGTTACTATATCACTTTTGGTAATAAAAAATTATTACAGTTGTATTAGTCAGAGATCAATAGTGAATTCATATTAAAACATTCTGATATGGTAAAGGTGTAAACTATAATTTAATAAGTATCTCAAAACATTGTGATGATGATGATTATTATTTTTATTTCACTAATAGTTATTGATTTATTTATAAAAAATTATTACTTAGATCTAAATAGCCTAAAATTTAAATTATCTATACATTATGTCATTATTAATTTTTTTGTTGGGATTTAATTACTTTGAATATTGAAATTAATTAATCCTTGAATTGCAATATAATAATGAGACTTTGTAATGGTTATTCCATATGGATGTTTTTTTAGAATAAAACAATTTATTATTTTACTAAAGTTCAATTTGATGAAAATAGTTCATGTAATACATATCAAATGGGAAAGGAAGAAAAAGAATATTTTAAATTAATACATTTGGTTTCTACTTAATGTCCTTTAGAACCTATCTGCATGGATTTATTAGCACTATCTAGAACAAAAATCCTTAGTGTGAAGTTGTTTTTATGTTTTTGTTGATTATTTTTCATGATTTACTTAGAATTAATTTTTTATGCTTAAAATTGAACCTAATATTGTATTTATTAATTTCTTCATGCCTTTCATATTTTAAAACATCCTAAAATTTATTCTTTGTTAATAAATGAATAAATATAATTTCAAAGTAATGAGTTTTATACATTTTAATTAAATCATGATATTAAAAAAAATTCACCGATATAAAACCTCAAAAAAATGTTGTTATTGGATAGTGAAATATCATATAATAAGAAATTGATATAACCGTGTTATTTTAATATAGAATACATGCTGATTTTTTTAAAAAAATTTGTTAATACAACATTTTATTTAATAAATTTTCTTATATTAAATCATATTTTAGATAAAACACTCTATGAGTTTTTGAATGGGATAAAGAAAAACATTGGATATATTAACATTTTTTGAACAGTTTATATCTTGAAAACTAGGAATGGCCATGGTAAATTTTTTCCTTAGGATAATGATGGAATATTTAGTGGTTATTCTACTACATCTAATGATTATAATTTTTATAATTAAAATTCATGGATATAAGAAGTGTCTACTCATGTGATATTTGATGAATGTGTTCCTTTTATTTATAAGAAAACATCCACTAATGACAATGATAATTATCCAAAAAACATGAAACATGATACTCCTATCAATTCTAAAAGGTATGGTGATAAGGAATATATTCATATAGAACTGAGTCATAATTAATTAGAAACTTATGTACCAAATAGAATACTAACTAGACAACCTAGAACCTTAAAAGGCCATTCATTAGATTCTATTGTTATTGGGTTAGATGACAGTACCAAGATAATTATAAGTGAAAGATATATAACTGAGTTCTAAAAATTTATATTATATCATTAACTTAAACCATAAAAGAATACATGAGTAAAGAAATTTGGGTTTTAACAATACAAGAAGAGTTGAACCAATTTTAGAGAAATAATTTCTATAGTATAATTAAAAGACCCTATGATTACAATATCATAAAAACGCAATTTGTTTTTAGGGAAAACAAATATGATCAAAGAATTGTTATATTGAATAAGTATATATTGGTGTCCAAAGGCTATAATCAAGGGGAATGAATATACTATGAAGAAACAATTGAACTTGTTACGAGGTAGGAAGTTTTTAGGATCCTCAATTCTTATTCATATCATATATGTTTTAAAATTTTATAGATAGATGTGAAATATTAATTTTTAAATGTTTTCTAGATAGAATAATTTTATGTTGAAAATAAATTTTTTTTAAAAGACCATATCTACCAAAAATAATTTTTAAACTAAAAAAATATTTATATAGTCTTGAATAGGAACCTATTGGTTATTATGTTTGATACTCACATTTTTAAGATGATTATGGATATTGTTTCCTTTTATTTCATTGTAATTCTACAGTTGAAGGAATATTTTTATTTATTTAGAATATTTCGTTGAAGGCTGCAGGAATTGAGTGGTGGTTGAGAAGATATTTGGTGGTTTTTGAGAGTGCATGGCTCATGTTGGATAATGCTTTAGTTTTTCATAATGAAAAAGGTGTTTCTATATGATCGATCATGTTGGAATATGGAGGATTTAACTATGATCATGTTATATATTCACAAGGGTGTATTGTGCCTCTGTTAATATTGCATGAGGATATGGGATTAACAGATTTTAGGTAATATTATGTCATGATTTAGACCCCAGGATTTTTATAAATGACTCTAGAATAGAGGAGGGGGAGAATTCAGCTATGATCTTTGGGTTATTCCATGGTCTTCCCAGGACTATGAAAGGTTCATAATGGAAAGTCTAGTGGTTGTATCATAGTAGGTTACATTGTTTCATGATATTTTATGGAGTTTCTTAAAACCCACTACATGTTTTATAGTGTATTGTTGAATGACCATCCATTGTAGTGTAATGGGCCCTATCCTAGTGTAATAAGATCAGGACCCCTTCAAAAATAGTTGGGTCAATTGGCGTCTAGAATTATTTCAATTCTTATGTATTCCATCAACCCTGGATGACCCAAAGTGATATTTTAATCGATTTATCATCCCTTTTAGATGATTATGTGTATACAACAATTGGTTGATCCTTAGATATTGATAAGTCTGGGATTTAAATTTTTTTAATTTTTATTCATTTATTATTTTGATCTAGGATATTATCTTGTTAATTTAAACCTATATACATATTTTATTTAATTAAGAATTATTGTTTCCCTTCTTGCAGATTTGAGAGATTTGAGGGCCATTATAGGAATAGTCCTTGATGAATTCAATAATTATTAGGAATATTATGATATTGTATGTGGCATTGAAATAATTTTTGATGTGCTAGATTAATTGAATTCTATAATTTATAATGGTTCTTGGAAATCAATTTTTTTATTTATGTGAATTGGATTTATAAAAAAATGAAATTTTTTCAAGATTTGGGTTTTGATAAAAATTATGGGTCTCACTGGCTTTTAAAAAAGTGGATTTCATGTTTTTTTGGAAAATAAAATTAGGCTTTCAAGAGTTTTATGGTTTCCCATGTGTGTGTTTACTGTGCTTTTTTGGAATCTATAAGTTCCATACCATTGGGATAAGTTCCCTTGGGGGTGTGTGAGTTAATAAAATATGTTAGTGTGACCAATTATTAAAAACTATAATTTTCATACCACAGGATGTGTTGCTTAGTAGGAAGGAGTAAATGCTCTTAGTATCATTATAGGGGGATGGACGGACTAATAATCATGTTATCTTCTAAATATTTAAGAAGTTATCACATAAATATAGAAGGTTCATATTTGGTTGGTAAGCTACCTAGCATTGAATGGGGAGACGAAATATTGTTTCATTGTAGAAAGAGATCATGAAATTACATTTTAATTTAGTGGTTTTATATTTACTTAAAATGTTAAATGGATATTCAGGTGGAAAACATGAATTTTCCATTCTAATGTTGTTATATTAGTGTGTGTGATTTATAGAATTGATGTACCTATATCTAAGAAAATATTTGTTTCCCTAAAAAATCTTCTAACTATTAATTTCTTTTTCTCTTAAACTATTCATTATAATGATTGACTTATTGGTTTATGAAAATAATTATACATGGGTGTGTTTAAAGATTATGGGTTATCATATTTGTTCTTGTACTCACCCCTTGAATCTATTATCTAGTGGACACATAGGTTTGTTATACATGATATAGGTAGATGTAATTTTTCACAATTTTTAGTGGCGATATTCTATTGTTATATAAAATAGTGGAGGAGTAGGATCATGGGTGATCTCATTTCAAGGACGTAGATGTGATATCTTGGTTTTCATAATTTAAATTTTCTAATAGGTTTTCAAAAATGATTTATAGTGGATCAATTTTGGTCTTTTGTATTTAAATGATTTATGTTAAAAGTGTATTATTTTAATTTTTTCACTTATTCATGTATAGTGTCTTGTTTTATCATCATGGAAAAATTTCCCCGTTTTTTATACTATCTCTCCTTAATTTTTGGTGTAATTAAGTAATTGAAAAAATTAATTGAGGCTATGTAGAACTATGAAATAGGTCTTGAGAATCAGGCCCTAGGGTGGGGTGTCACAAAGTGGTATCAGAGCTTGGTATTTTTGAATGATGATTTGGGTAGTCAGTTATTAATGTAGAATAAATTCAATGTGATTCAAAATATATCATTAAAAAGAATTTATAACCTTGTTATAGAAAATTATATAATATTGGTAGATTATGTATTCAAGGGGTTTTTAAAACCTTATGGGGATGTATTTTATTCCCCAATCCTCCCATGGGTTCTTATAGATGGATTATATTAATAAATTATGATAGACATGTTATTTATTTCATCATGGATAGGGTTATAGAATATTATGTGTAATTCATGACATGGATTAGAATGAAATGTTTTCTTGGGTAAAAGGGATTTCCATAGATTTCTTTGATGCTGAACCTATGAAAATGGATCTCTAAAATGGGTTTATTAATTGATAATTTCTATGAATGATATTTATTTGGATATTACACTATATAAGGGTTTCCTCGTTGAATTGAAAGTTTTATATCTTTGTTTTTTGATTTGGATGTATTTTCTTATTTTTTTTATAGGTTATGTCATCTATGATAACTCACCTAGAGCATGGGAAAAGGGAAACTAGATAAAATAATATTATAATTCCCTATACCTACACTCTATGATATAATTACCTAAACACATATTTTACATACTATATTCGATACCAACTATAAAATCTTTGGCATAACCATTATAAATTTCAAAATCAATAACAATTATTTTATCTATTATATTCCAATTATCATTTTAGTTTTAGAGGTTAATAGAAATAATAAAATTAAAAAACTATTAAATCCCATTTTTTATCAACTATTGGACATTTTTCACTATATATGAAACAACTCAATCAATGAAAAGTATTTAACATATCAAATAAAGTATACCAAATGTTATATCCTTATAAACACTTCACGTGGGGTATTATTGTGGAAAACCTATGGAATGGAAACATAGTAAAGGCTTGTGATCAGGTTCGTATTAAATGAAACATATAACTTGAGATGTCAAAAACATAATCAAGGTGTACATAATATGATAGGAATAAATATTCTGAATAATGTCAAAATCAACTGAAATCAAGAGTATGTTATATCCATTATACTAAATTAAAACATGGATAATTATAATTATTGATCTCAAATCAATGTACTGAATATTGATGGACATAAAAAAATAACGTCAAGGCCTTGTTCTGAGATACTATAAAGATATTGGGATTGGTATACACCAAAACCAAAGTTTTTTGGCTTGTGAGACAAGTAGATTCATCTTGGGGAAATATAATGTTAGGCCCCACTCGTCACATAAATAATTACAATTCAATCAATATAACAGTCCAAAATATATTTAAGATCAATACCTAAGATAAATTAAAACGTGAATATCTATATGATTAAAAATATGTAATGTCAGTACATATTAAACCTATTAAAGCTATTAATTGTAATCAAGAACGTTAATAATTCCCTAGATAATAAATAATCATTCTACCTAGATGAACATCCTACAATCTAGTTTTTAAAATTTTTGAGGTTCACAGTGTATTGGGTAATAAGTACATGGTCAAGTAAATACTATAATAAAATGATCATAATTCATCCCTAAAATGATAGTGTATAGTTATAAAATAAAATATACCCATTGTAACAAAGTTAACTTATATTGTTTTTAAAATAAATGGAAATTTTCATCTAAAAAAGAATGCTTCGAATAATATCACAAAATAGGGGATCAAGAATTGAATTATTTTATATTTTGATCTCAATCCTCTAAATGGTATATATATATATATTATAGGATAAATAATAAAATATGAAACCCATTGGGAAAAATTCTTTTGAAAATGATATGGGAAATGGTAGAAAAAACATAAAATATCTTTTAGAAAATATTTCTAAAATTAACATAAAATTTTTTACATGACATAATATAAGGTAAAATTTTAAATGGTACCATGAATAATTTTAAAACCATTTAATTTTAAAAATAATCCCCAATAATTTATCCTTGTAAATAAATAATTTTTATCATTAGAAATGTGGAGTGGAATAAAAAACATAAGAAATTGATATGAAAATCCCTAATTATTATTTTTAATATAACATTGTTCAAGACACACATTTTAAGAAGGGTAAGGAAATAATTCATTTTTTAGAAAATATAATATTTCCACACATATGTAAAGAAATTACCATATAATGAAATAATATACTAGTGGGTATAAATCATGGGAGAATAAAGTTCATGGTGAAACAATATAACTCAAGAAAAAGAGACTTAAATATCAATATTATATATAAAAAAATACTCTTTCAAGTAAAAAATATTTTAAGAAGTGGAATTATATGGTTTTAATGAGAATAAATTAAATACCAAATAATATAATGAATGTGTAAAATTTAACCAACTTTGATGAAATAAGAATAAGAGAAATTATCATAACACAATTAATTTAAATTGAGTTACCTAAAAGACTTAATATTTTGGTGACAAATAAGTCAAAATCCATTTTATGAGAAGTAACTAATTTATATTAGTATTTATCATAAATAAACTAGTATATTATAAAGATAAAGAAATTTTTATTAAATTCACCAGACAAAGGAAATCATGGTCTAAAATATAAACATGTCTCAAGGAATTAACGTTTGAGACAAACAGCTTGAGTAACATTTTAATAAAAACCCATCAAAAGATATGTGATTTAATTTAACATAAATTCACATGATTAAAAGATAATTCATTATATTATATCTCAAATAGAAATTATTTACCCCATATAAATAAAATTAGGTGTATAATATCAAACATGTCTCAAACAGTAGAGTTTGAGATGAAAACAATTACATCTGTCCTGATTTGTTTTTCACTTGAATAAAATATAAAAAATTGTAATAATATGTTAATTAAATAAATTAACAATAACTTTATTCATAAAAATAATCATTTATATTAATTTTTATAGTCATTATATACATAAATAATTATTTAGTATTTTCTTATTTTCAACACTAGGTGTAAGTCATCTTTATCACTTTGAACTACTTTTATAAAAGTGATTTTAGATTATTTTACTTTTCCAAAGTACATTCATAGATAAAATAAGGTACTAGAATATATGTTCAAATATATCTTATTATTTTTGTAATTTTATTTCACGCATGTTTTGATTACCATCCATGGGGATGAAATCTGCAGAGAGCATGTTTTAGTGATTTTTAGTGAATAGAGGGTGATTTATTAGTTAATGAGTTATATTTTGATATAAACATACTATAAATAAAAAATATTACTTGAATATTTATATCACATTATATGAGTAAATATTTCATCATATTAATCTATGATATAAATGTATATAATTGTTAAAGTAGGTGGTTTAACTGACCCAAATCCATACATAAACCTACCATGATTAATTGATGATTATGGGGTTATTTTGTTGTAATATCAATCTACTAGAAGCAGAATTACATTTTATTTGTTTTTATAAATGAAATATATCAAAACTAAAAACATTTATAAAGATAATATAATTTATATAAAGTTATTATTTATAAGGAAGAGATAATTTTCCTATTAGTATGCTCGTTTTGGATAATTTATTTAATGATATTTGTTTATTGATAATATAATTAATATGATCTATAAGTTTCCATAACCTAACCTTGATTATATCATAAACATCATATTTATCCTTTAATCATATCCTTATATCCATCCATGATGGAAGTAAGGAAAAACAAAATACATCATTCCATTGAAGCGATAGTCTGTACATACTCATTGATGATGAATTCATTTTCTATAGAATGGGAGAGATTTATAATATTCATGATTCTATAATTGGTCATTCCATTTACCCTTGAATATCTATTATACTATATGAAGTTGTAAAGTTCTAATTTGAAACCAAATGGTTTTTTGCCACACATTTCATGAAGAGACTAGTGTATAATATTATTTCGCTTCCATAGTGGTCCAAGAAGTTTGGATCACGTGCTTCTTGAGTCATAGATATGTTCCCATAGAAGGATTAAACATATAGAGATTTGATGATCTAGGTATTCACTATTTCAGACCCCCATGATCCTTTGTATCCTTTGTTCTTCCTTTTGTCTGTATTTTTTGTTCTGTCCCAACTCTACATTTTAATAAAATAAATTTATTTATTTGGTCCTAAGGGAAAAAAGGAAAATTTGATTAATGATTATTCCCATAGAATAGTAAAATTAAGTATATAACTACTAATTATTTAATTAATATGGTATTAAAATTATATTTGGAATTTAAAAATAGAAAATAAATATGATAAGTAAAAATTATTACCCACATTGATCACTTTGATATTTCCATGTAATATCCCTTGAAAATGGTTCTATAAGCCAATATATTTTTACAAAAAGCCTAAAAAAGATAAATAGGATTATTGTGAATGTAAAAAATGGTTGGTCTTGAGCTATAAAAATATTTTTAGTGTGGTATTCAAGGGGTGGATGTGAGTGGACTTTTATAAGTGCTAAGAATTAAATTATTGTGAGTATTTTAACTTAATATAAAGGGAGAACATGTTAAACATGTAAATGGATCCTAAAATAGACACTAACTGAGTGAATGGGCAGATAATGATGATAATATTTTAACCGCTGAATTATAAATAAATTTCTAAAATGTTACCATTACATTTCCACTTGATTTTTGATTTTTCCATTTATGATTTTACTACGATAACTAGTTTTCAACTAAGGTAATGTAATCTTTACATCTAAAAATTATGTGGTCCTTATTAAATAATTTTGGTAAAATTATTTTAAATTTAAAATAAATTAGATTTTATTCAATTTCTATAAGTGATAAATGTTAATTTTAAAATAAAAATGTATAATGTATTAAAAATATTTCTTGATAAAATATTAGTTATACACTATAATGTTTAATATAGGGTTAGAATTCAAACCTAATATTTTATAATATATAATTTTAATTTTAAAAAATATATTTGGTAAATTAAAAGGTTTAATTACATCTATTTAATTCTTATATTCATGTGATGTCATTAAAATCTCAGTTTTTCAAAAATGCTTTTTTACTCTATTTAACTAAAGACAAATTATTTTATAAAAATCCCAAAACATTAACTTAATATTATATCCTTATGAATAATTAAAAAATGGTTTTAATTTTTTAAAATTAGTCTTATAAAGCAATCCAATTTCTAAACTATTTCCCTCAAAATCTATATGGGATCATACACTCTAGGAAATCAGATTTGATTCTTGAACAACTCATAGCCTTTGTGTTAGTGTTCCAAGTTCCCATTTTCCCACACTTTCATGTCTTGTTGTGGTAGATGTATCAGAGTTGATTTCTATTCTACATCCATCATTTCCATGGTCTTATTAACTTTTTGGGAAACATTGGGGACTATAGGTGAAATGGTGAACTAATTGATTATGATTAATATAATTGTTTATTATCCACTTCCATTATGGGTCATTAAGATCACTCTATAGTGTGGGAAGGTTGTTGTCTCCTCCCGTATCAATTTTTTAATTGTTAATATGTTGTGTGAAATCTTACCATTCTTCTGTTAATAGGGTGTCTATATCAAAATTGTTTATCCCTTAGTGGGATCACATCAATTCCATCTAATAAAAGAATAATAAGATCCATATTTCCCAAAACATCATGGTTGATCCAATATTTAATTTGTTTTCAATAATTCAATATTTCTTGGTGTTTGAAGTGTAGATGCCTAGAAAATTTTTATGGATTCATAACATTGGTTATCATGCGTTGATCATTTTTGTTGAAGAAATATGATGATTGTTGAAGTGATGTTAAGAGTGAATAAAACATGTCCAAATGAGTTTTCACATTGTTTTAAACAAGTTAATACCAAGAAAAAAGTAATCTCATGAAGAATAAATACCATGAGTTTTGTCTTTAATTCATGATAATGTGAAGAGATGGAAATGAAAAAATATGAATCTATATTTTTCATGATTAATGAGAGATGAAGATAATAGGAAGAGAAGTTTGAGAAGAAGTTTTATGGGAATTTTAAGGCATAGAAATTTATTTGATAATTGGATTTATTCTAAGTTAATTTTTATGGATTCCATAATATAAATAAAGTCCAAGCCATAAGGAAACCAAAGACATTTTACTTTGGGCGCATATGGCACCAAGAGTTCAATCCTACCTAAGGGAACTAGCCCGGGAAATCCTAAAGAAGATAAGAGAGTGGGATCATGTATAAGGTATGTAGAGGAGAGTGTGCCTTGCAGAGAACATGGAAGGAGCAGTGATGAAACCATGTGGGGAAACATGATGGTAGGGGGTCAGGAATTATAGAAGGTACAATCCACACCTTGAATGATATACTAGAGAGGAGGCACTGATATTTGGTGTGGGACTCAAGGAATATGGGTACTATTCCCACTACTTAAGAATTTAAACATAATGTAGGCCATTGTATCATTAAATCTAATTCATCCAATGAGAGCCCTTGTTATACAACTTTGAATGTGACATCATCTTATATGTAAGAACCTATGTTTTTAAACCGGATGAAATTCTAAGGGAATTAGAATTTTTCGTAATTACTGGATGGGTTGTTTTTAAAAAGTAACTTTGGAATAGAATTATGGGAGTTGTAATGTTTAAAAGTGATGTTTTTGGGATTGTTTGAAGGCTCAAGAACTTTCCTGGGTAGCTCAAGGGTTTTAGGGAGAACCATACTTGGAAAGGATGTTTTTTAAGGACCTATAGAGGGTGCACGGGTTGTGCACGGTTTGTTAAATCATGTGGATCGCCCACATAGTTAGTGGTCTGGGCAGTACCAAAACATTATTCATTGCATGGTTTGAACATGTCTAGATAACTGTGTGGGTCAAACCGTTCGGGGTGCATGGGTGCCCAGTGAGGGGCATACTGTTGTCACACGGTCTTCTAAATCATGCGTCAAAAATTGTGTTAGCTAATATATTTTAAAAAATTGTTTTATTTTAAAATTAAATTTAAAAAAAAATAAAGATTAAAGTACACCTCACACCTATCCTCCACCACTCACACTACGCACCAAGGGGGCTCCCATTTGATCTGTGTGATTCCCTCAAATGGAACCCCTCTCCAGCTTCGATTTCAACCGGATTTTCAATGGTTCTTTGTTTGAATATCTGTTGGAATGGTTTATCCTCCTATATTATCCTTTTTCGGAAATTTTTGGGGTCTTTTTTCAACAGTATTTCTTGAGGTAGAAACCCAAGCTTAGGGATTGATCCATTTTTTAGTTATTCTCTCTTTAGGGTTGTGAAAATTGCCTCATGGGTTGTGTTGGTCCATGTCCCGGGAATCGCCACAAAAGGAAAGGAGGTTTGAATTATTTCACTTTTCCATATCCATTAAATATAAGTGTTTTAAACCACTTATTTAATTCTTACCAACTACTTTATGGTCTTGTGAGGTTTATGTGTGCCTGGTTTTGTTGTAATGAGTTTTAGGGCCCTTGAAAGACTCATGAGTATATACAAAAGAATCTATATATATAGTTATATATTTATCTTCCATGTACCTATTCCCTCATGGAATGGGGAGTATGTAAAATGGATAAAGGGTATATATATTTATATGGAAGTATGTGCTTGCATGTGGATGGCTTCATGGGTTAGAAAGCCTCAAATATTGAGTGTTGGCTTGGTATGCTTGAGGTAGGATCCCTATCATTGACTTTTAATTTAATAATTCCTTATTTGATTCATTAAGTAAGTTGTTTTTATGAGTTTTAATGTTTACTAGAACTACATAGCTAGAATAAAATTCTTAAAAATAGAAATGACTTGTTATTTGATAAATTCATGTTTTTATAATATAACCCCTCCAACGGAGCTTCTATTCCGTCAAACCAAAAAGTAGTTATGGTTTTTATATCAAGCTTCGTGTGGTTTGACATTGTCATATGTCTTCCCACTCGAATTGATATTTGTTATGTTATTTCATGTCCTCTAAATTTTATTAAATTATGTTCCCCACAAGGGTTAAATTAGTACTTAGCCATGTATTTTTTGTTTAATCATGTGATGCTTATTTTATATATTTTTATAGTTCGTGTTGCCTATGTGAGTTGTGTTTAAGTCTATTACATGAGATTGACTATTGAACTTGAAGCACCTTTTGGGTTTTCTTATTAAATGGAACTAGAATGGCTTTTAGCCTTGGACACCCTTAGGTTTATTTTTTTACCCCATGTCATGAGATGTTAATTATGGAGTTGATTTGTAGGTTAGATGATGAATTTAATTGATATATTAGGAATGGATGAGTTACTAAGACCCTTGTACATTATCATGGAATTTCTTGATTATGCATTTTTTCCCTTGTACATCTATGCCCATGAGAGATGGATACCACCCTTCCTATGTGAGTTAATTGATGTAATTTACATGGAATTAATTGTGAAATTGTGTGATTATTTGTACTGAATTTCCCACGTAAAATGTCTTATAACTAATCCATTTAGAATATTTTTTGGATTTTTAGGATTTTTATTATTGAAACATCCATGTGATTATATGAATCCAAGCCCTTGAGCTTGGTATTTTTTTCAATTTCATTGACAGGATGGAATTTCACATTTTATTTATGTTCCCATGTGAGTTAAATGATCTTAAATATATGTAATAGTTTAATTTTCATGTATTGATTATGATGATATGTATGAAAAAGTGAGTAAATGAATGGAAAATCCTTGGTTGGGCCTTTCTTAAGTCACCATTGTTCGGTGAGTTATATTAGATTCTAGTGGTTTTGACCTAGGAATGACTAATGAATATTTAAAAGAATTTGAATGATGAAATTATAAATAGCCTTGGGCGACTCATTGATTCATTTTAGAATTTCATGGATGGGATCATGTGACTACTGTGATTTTGTACCTTTAGTTAACCATAAATTTAGTTTAGAATTCCATGGAAGGACTCAAAGGGTTAAATATTTTTATGCAGTGGGTGAATCATGGACCCAATTGTGGGATTCCATGGACGGGGTCATAAAGGATATACATATATACTGAGTGATACATGGATCTAATTATATGAGGGATTCCACGGATGGATCAAAGGGCCTTGATTATATTTCATGATTGATACTTGGGGATTCCCTATAGGATAGCCAAAGATTAGCTCAGTAGAAATTAAATTATACCACACTTACAGTGATACTGGGTTCCTGAGAGGTTCACCAGTATATGCTTGTAGGGTGTTTGTGAAAATTTCACTTGAAGTGATAACTGAATTCCAACATAGGAATGTCATGTTATGCCCAGAATATAATTTAATATTTAATAAATGAAATATGATGCATCTACCAAGAAAAATCCCAAGCTTGGATTTGGTCTAGACTTGAATTTTTTAGATGTCCTTCTGAGGCGTCTATTGTGCTTACAGTTATATGAGGGATGTCGGTCCTGAGCCGAATCTCGAAACTTATAAATTCAGTTATTTGAATTCATTACCTTTAATTAAATGAAATGGATATTAAATGATTATAACTAATTATTTTTAGGTATTTAGATCTTTCTTTTGTAGTATTGCTGGTATCTAGAAGTTTGGAACAAAGTACCGAGCTGGAGCTTGGGATGCTCATGTGGATTTCCTTTGGGCATTACTATATTTTATTTATTCTTTTACTGAAATGAAAATCATGTGGCACTATTTACTGCTTTATGTTAGGTATCATCATTTGGGATGCATGCATTTTAAAAATTGCATTGGCCATATTCTACATTATGTTTTTGTTTCAATTTCCTTATACTACTTTGATTATTTATTTATACTACTTCTGATGATATCTATATATTATTATCTATATATTGTTGTGCACTCTGAATATGAGGGTATTATATCCTTACTAAATACCTCTTAAACCCTCGCTTCTAATTGGCAGCCTCTTCCCTTTGGGGAGACGCAGTTGATGTCATGTGGTGACTGGTCCAACAACTGTTTTAGTGGTAAGTCGGTCTGGGACATTAAAAAGTGGTATCAAATACATTCTTCCTTTTGTATTACTATTTGGGCTGTTAGATAGGAGACTAGTAATATGTCGATGCATGGTAAATACATGTGCTTGTGACTAATCACCCATGTACGGGAAATGAACAAGTGGACAGTGTTGGGAATTAGTATTTATACATTTCAATGTTACATTTGATGTGATTTCACCTAGGGTGAACGGTGTATTTTCCTTGTCTTATGGATTTACAGAATTTATGGTATTTTTCCCTTGGCAAGATTGGAAAGGAATTAACATGACATGCATCATATTAGAAACTTATAAACTCACATGACATGCATATTCCATGCCATTTAGCTATGTTATTTGGATGCCTAATATGTATGAATGTGTTCCATGGATGATTCCATGATTTGTTTTGTACTTATAGAGGTAATATATTTGAATGCTTGTTATATGACATGTTGAGTGTTTTTAGTATTTTTTATGTTATTCGATACTTTTGTGCTTTGTATAGCCTGCTGGTTTTGATATGTGAAATAGTTACATGGCCTAGAATTTGTTCATTGCGGCATATGAGAGGTCCAATTTTCCATTGTAAGGTGTATGGGTGACTTATGATTTGGAAAAGGGTAACCAGTATACTCAAACAAACTCTTGATCATTATAAAAAAATTAAATGGAAAAGCATGTTATGTTTAAATGTTAAAATGAAATGTTTTCGATTAATGGGAGACAAATTCCTTCTGTAAGTTGTATGGGTGACTTATGGAATGGTAGATGTCCACCCATGTGACTGAGCCTTTGTATAACCAAGGTACTTTTGGGGATGGTTGTGATTATGAAAATTGTTAAATTTTGAACTTGAATGGCTGGTTAACTTTCAAAATGATCAACTGGTCCCAAGTAGGTCTATTGTGGACTGCATTTATTAGATAAACCATCATGAGTTTTATGAATTCTATGGTTAAAAAACTCTTAAAGGGTTACTTTTTGAAGTATCTAGGTTGGTATAATGGGACCCTCAGTGGTTTCCTAATCGGTTAAAGTGAATTTATGTGCTAAAATTCCTATTTTTCCTTGATCTATTAACTAAGGTGTATATCAAGGGCCTCGTTTTGTAGAAGAGTGTTTGAGGTTTTTCTCAAAATTATTTCAAATATGTTAATGCTGAAATGAATTGAAGTATTGAATTTAAATCAAAACATGAAATGGTGACCTTTAATAGACCCTCATGTAAGGGTAGTATAATTATTTTTGGTGATATTCCTTGGAACACAGATTTGAGTGATCATCTGTATGTGGTTTGTTTTTTTATTTGGATTAAATGAAAAAGGGCTCTTGAGCCTAATGAAATCGATGTTTTGTGACCAAGATATAGTGTCAACGCATATACTTCATAAGAGGCTACCCTATGTCAGGTAGCACCCATAGATCTTGATTACTTTCTTTCTTCTATGATCTTTCAAGAATTTGTTTTGTTCGATGTCGTTGTCCCTAGTAGGACATATCATTTTAAATGGGACAACCTTGTTTGGATGGGTGGTTGTTACATCTAACCCTTGATATGGGATTTGTCATTGAGTAATGGTTAGTTCAATAGGTTAGACATGCATCAGGCATGGTTTTCTACTTATGAGGTCATTTAAACATATATTTTCATCGGTAATGGGTGACTCGGTATGTCGTTGCCCATGTAAATGGCTGTATAAGATGTTGTGATGTTTACCTAGTTTCTTCGTGGTCCATCTGGTTCTTGATTTCATAATGAATAAATCTTATAGATAATACTATGGATGTGTCATCTGCTCTTGTAAACTCAGGGTAATATGTGTTGACATATGCAGTACCTGTCAAGTCCAAATGTTAAAATAAGCCATTTGAGTTTGGTTACATCATTAGCTTTGAGATGTTGGGTATACGTTCGAGTCATCTCCAGAGTAGAGTGACCTGATCATTCGATGAAGCAAGTTCATCCCACTTCTTGGGAGGACCTTCTGGGACTCGGGTGCTTTGACACACTGGTCGGTTTAATTTTAGATGTTATGCCCAGTGATTAGACATCGTGATTGTGGTTCGTCGAACATCACATGTGCATTTAAAGAGTCGACCAGTATTGTTTTGACGGATCTTTTGGGTAACATTTGGTTTACTCTTAGTGTCTCTTCTCAGTGACAAGTATGTTCTCTATCTTGATGTCATCCTGGATGCACTAGGACAACATCAGTTATATGTCGTGCTAAATTTGAAAATTTGTAAGGCTGTTTTGGGATATTTTTATGTGTTCAATGCCAGATGCCTGGGTTTTTTATAAGGCTTGGTTAGTCTTCTGTGATACTAGGGTTCCCATATAGTAACACCTTGGAATGACATCTGGATTACTACCTCTCTTTTTATGTGACCTATAGTTGGATGTCCCACTGGGCTGATTCATTATACTAATGTAGAAGTCATGACTTGGTACCAATGTATCACTTATAACACGGGGCATGGTCTACCTGGGTATAGTTCCATGGACTCCATTGGGTTGACTCTAAGGTTATTCTGGACTTATTTTCAGGCATGAATATAATTATTTGAGGGTAGTGTTTCAAGGGACTGGAACCAGTATACACCTTCGTTTGTGATAAGGCACAAAAATTTTAAATGGAAAAGTCTTATTTTTGTCTTTTAAAAGTCACTTGATGTCAATTGTGATCTGCAGTTGACTTTTTTGTTGTAAAACTCTTAGAGGAATCTTCGTTAGGCAGTCCCAACTTTGGTTAAAATCCCTGATTAGTAATTGACCTATTTTAAATGATAAATCCTAAGGTGGGGATATCCTTTGGCTAGATGTTTTAAAATATGATGAAATGATCTTGTCTTGGTTATGCAGGCTTGGGTAGAAGTTTCTTTGATGTTTCAGTTGGAAGAAAAGTGATGGATCGAGTTTCGATAGTGTGAGTTCCATGTTATTAAGAGGCACTTGAGGTATGTTGGGAGTTTGAGAATGTTACATGGACATTTGAGCGATGTTTTATGACCCCTGTAGGTTGGGTGAGGTATTCGTTTTTTCCCCTAAGGCTTCTCAGGGATGAGAAGTTCTATGGTTAGGATTTTTTAAGAACCCATGTTTTCAAACCATATGAAATTCCAAGGAAATTTTAATTTTTTGATAATTACTAGATGGGTTGTTTTAAAAATATAAGTTCTGCACCGAATTCCATGAGTTGTAATGTTAAAAAGTCATGTTTTTGGGCTTGGGTGAAGGCCCAATAACATTCCCGAGAAGATCGAGGAGTTTCAGGAGTGTCATACTGGGAAAGGCTGGTTTTTATAGATCTATATAGGACACACGATCTGTTCACATTTGTATGTAGATAGATAACCATGTGGGTCAAACCGTGCAGGGTGCCTAGGTTCCTAATGAAGAGCACAATGTTGGTGCATGGTCTACTAAACCATGCATCCCAAATATTGTACAATGATCTATTTTAAAAAAAAATTATTCTAAAATTAAATTAAAAATAAAATATATATTAAAGAACACCTCACACATCTCCTCCCTCAGACGCTCGATACATAAGGGGGCTCCCCTTTGAGTTGTGTGACACCTTCCTACGACACCCCTCGTCTTTGATTTCAACTAGATTTTCACTATATCCTGGTCGAAATATCCATAGTAAGGGTTTCTCCTCCCTCTCCTCTCCTTTTCTGGGGATTTTGTGGTATTCTGCCTTTTTGATTTCATTCGGTCCCATCTCTATCTTAGTGTGTGATACGTTATTTGGTTCTTCTGGGTTTTAAGGTTGTGCCAATGTCCACCCAAGTTTTGTTGGTCCGTGTTCCAACAACCGCCGCCAAAGGCGTGGTGGTTCAGCTTGTTGCGCTTTACCTCTACCATCTAAGGTAAGTGTATCCACCTTCTAATGTTTTTTCACACACTTTTTTAGGTCATTGTGATGTTTATGGATGTTGAGTTTTGTTTTAGTGAGTTTTGGTGCCCTTGGAAGACTCACAGGCATATACGAAGGTATGTATATATGCTGTTATATATATATATATATTGTATGTATTCACTCGTGGCATAGAAAATACATGCAGTGTTTTAAGGGTATATATATGTATATGGAAGTCTGTGCTTGAGACTGGGTGGCTTCTTAAATTATAAAGTATCAAATTCCAATATTGTCTTGGTCTTCTTGGGGTAGGATCCATATCCTTGACCTTTTATTTAAGAACTCCTTATTTTCTTCTTTAAGTATGTTTTTTATGAGTTTCCTAGTTTAATAAAATTACATAGCTTGAATAGAATTCTTAAAGAATAGAAATGATTGGTTGTTTGATAAATTCATGTTTTCATAATAAAACCCCTCCAACAGAGGTTTGCTACCTTCAAACCAAAATTTAGTGATGTTTGTTATGTCATTCTTATTGTGGTTTGAGATTTTCATATGTCTTTCTACTGGAATTGATATATGGTATGTTGTTTCATGGCCCCTAAATGTTATTAAATTATGTTTCCCAATTGATTTAAATGAGAACATGGCCATATAGTTGTTGTTTAAGTATGAAATGCTTGTTTTAGTTCTTTTTATAGTGCTAGTTTCCCACATGAGTTATGTTTAAGTCTATTCCATGAGATAGATTATTGAACTTGAAGCACCTTTTGGGTTTTCTTGATAAATGGAACTAGAATGGTGATTATCCACTTAAATATGCTAATATTAATTGTTTATATTTTAAAATTCATGTTATTTATTATTTGTGAACACCATTTTTAGTGCATTAAAAAATTTGAAGATTATTTCACATTATTATTGCAATTCATTGTTAAACTGAACTATTACATAGTACATAATTGAACTCCTAATAATAAAAATTGGTCATTATTTTAATTTCATATTTAATTTTCAGGCTTCTAATTCCATTTGGAACAATTCATACTTCTGGAGTATTTGAAGATTCCCATTGGCAAATCACCAGAGTGGGGATTCATGCCAATACATTATCAGCAAAGTAAACTAGACAACAACCAAATAAAGAGACCATAGGGGAAAATATCCAAGACCAATGATTGTAAAACTTTATATGAAGATATAGGATATCATGGGGAACATTAAATTCATCAGTGTACCAAGCTCATTTTGATGTATGATTAGAGTTACTGGAGGCCCAATTTGATGATGTAATTCTAGTCCATATTCTGTATCCCAGAAAAACAGCCCACCATTTAAATCCTATATCAAAAACTAGGAACCCTTTTGGGAGGAAACATTACAAAAACAATTATGGTACATATGTATATTCATTTTCTATTTATATGGGCCACTCAAATTTTTCCATCTAGAAGCACATTTGGGTGCCTCTATTTGGTGGATGTTTGCTAGCTGTGATTTCGTGTCAATGGTGGAAAAATTCAAATTCTAAAAACATTCCACCTCTCTAGGTCTACCATACTCAAGTGGGATGACTTTTTCTATTGGGGTCTCAACCCAAGGAATCCAGAATGCCTATTTAATGTGGTGGTGTTGGAGGATTTACTAATCTCTTTTGCTTTGTTTCATCATAATGTTATTCTACCTATTTGTTTTTGTAACGTTATTATTTCAATTTTATGTTGCTCGAATCACATTAGATTTTTTTAAACATCTTATACTTCTAATTATCAATTATTTTGGTAAAAAGTTGATACCATTTTATCAAGTTTTTAAATTTTTCACACATCAAATAGATAAATCCTTCACACAACGGTGGAGTGTTTTTTATTTCATTTCTTTTCAATTCTTTAATTACTCCCTCATGAGTCTACTTCCCGCTTACGTTGAAATAATAGCTTAAATGGTGGGATAAAACACTTATGGGTTGATACAAGGGAGTATCACAGGGATTTATTGGATATTATTTATCACTCCATTAGTGTCTAATCACTTCTTTGAATTGATAATTTTTGTGGATGATCTTTTAACTCCTCAATCCTTATTGAATTTGGGGACACACACTTCAAGTGATAGTATGAACCTTTACCTTAGAGTTCTCATAAATATGATCCTACAAATGTATAGGTGATTAGTATTAGGGTGTTTGGGTATTAAATCAATAAGTGATTATGGTATTTATACTCTGTTAAATAAAACCATCTCAAACTTAAGAAAATGAAATAGTCTAAAAATGAATTCATCCAATACACTCCAATAAATAACCTAGGATCAAATCATTTTCTAATAATTTTAATTCAAATAGATCTGTTAGTTATATTTTAAACCCATCTACAATCATCCCAAATTTTCCCACTTCATATCCAAAAACAATCTATAAGATTTATGTGTATGTAGGTTTCTTCTTAGGTCTCTAACGATTCGACAACCCAAGTTACACTACAAGTGAACTCTGAACCCTACAAACTTGAGTAAATTTTGGTGGGACCAAATTTTGGAACTGTTTTTGAGGACCCAAGTAAGTCATATCAATCCTTATTATATTCTCACCCATTTCTTTTTTCGCACCTCCACATCTCTTATATTTTATCTTTTCTTTCATTTTTGACTTTTCATAGCGCATGTCTACCTATACCCATGACCAATCAAACCGACTTTCTATGGCAGATAATCCTGGGGTTGGGAGGTCAAGTACACCAAGGTAAATCTTTACATTATATCCTAATATTCATAATACATCATATTCAAATATTAACCCATTTAGATGGAGGTAATTCAATGAAACCAACTCGTAAACACAGGTGGGAAATAAAATGGAAATCCCAATGTGGCAGACCCAAACATGGAGAATGTTGTCGATCAAACCATGAATGACTACCTCACAACTACCTAGACCAATGCAACCACTTTCACTAGGCATGAAATCCTACTAGAATCCATCTATGTCTTCAAACCTCTTGTTTTAATCCACCCTCCAACCTTCCATGGGATAGATTAAGAAATGTCATTCCTTCATGCCAAAGAGTTCAACGACATTATTGAAACCATGTTCACACCACATCAACTTGAGTCAGTTAAGATGAGGATCTTTCCTTTCTTATTTAATGATTAAGAAAAGAACTAGTTAAATAATCTTAGAACTAAATCAATCCATTCCCTGGACCAGTTGAAGAGAGAAATCATCAAAAAATACCACCCCATCATAAAACAATAGTACATAAAAAGAGAATCCAAAACTTTTTTGAAAAATAATGGGAGTCATTTTATGAAACATGGTAAAGGATCAAGGAAACAATCAAAATGGTACCTCTCCATGTACTATAAATCCATGAACATGTTCAAATTTTCAATGAAGGGTTGGGTATAGGAAACAAACAATCCATTGATATGATGTGTAATGAAACCTTCAAAAACAAATCCCCAAATGATGCTTATGAGTATCTAGATGGACTGGCTGAACAAAACAAAACATGAGGAATATAACCTCACTATGATAAGCCACAAAAATCTAGTGGAATTCACAAACTAAGAGAAGAGTAATGACAAAGGAAAAAAACTTGCTGCCTCACTAGGATGGTCGAGCAAATCAAAATTAGGACGGTCCATGAAATTCAAACTATTGACCATATTTTCACAATTTCTGAAAAACATAACTAAAATACTAAAAAATGGCCCAACAATATATTCCATTAACGATGTTCTTTTAGTAGGTACTCCAGATTTGGTCAATTATATGAACATTAATAATCCATAGTACCAAAACACTTTCAACCTAATGTACAATGACCATCCATGATTCCATTGGAAGGATAATCAGCAACTCATCCAACAACATAGTCATCCACATGAACCAAACCCCCACCTTCAACGAAATTTTCAAAACCATAACCAGTTCCAACCACATCCAATATAACGCCGACATCCTCATTTCCAATACCAAAAACCCATCCATCAACCCACCAAAAACCCATAGAATCCGCTTGGGATAAACCAACCAGCATAAGCTCCTACCCAATCTATCCCTCTCCCAATACTTGAGCAGTTGTGTAAAAAATGGAGAAAATAAAATAAGAGGTATCACCCCTTAAACATAAAATACATACCATTTAAATTGGGAAGCCACCCATGCCTACATAGGATGTATGATCCTCGAACTTAAAGGGAGAATCTAGTTACACACCAATCTTCCATAAATAACTAAAAGTTGTGATTGTTTTATGAAGTGGGAAATCCATTGAGAAAATTGAGAAAACCATTCCAAAACCATTAAAATATTCATCATCACATGAAAATGATGAAGAACCACCCATAGATTCTGAAAAACAAAAATATAATGCGATGGAACCACAACCATACCAAACACTCAAACAACATGTTATCTTCCATCAACACATGAGAGTAAAATGTAAACTAGAACTGAATGAACCTTTAAGGGAAATCTTCTCTGAGGTTAAGTTGAACATTCCCCTTCTTGAAGAAATACAATTCATTCTTTCCTACACAAATTACTTTAAGGACTTATTCCCTTTTAAAAATAAGTTTTCATGTGAAACCCAATCCATTTTGGATACTAATGTGTGTACCACCATTAAAGGGACCACTCATACAATGTTGAAAGATCCCAGATTTCCATACATCGATGTTGAGTTAGGAGATAAAAAAGTTTTCAAATACATTTTTTATCTAGGAGATGGTTTGAATCTCATTCCATATGCCATGTATTGTTAGTTAGGGATCGAAGAACTCCAACCCTTACCTTTCACACTTCAACTTACTGATCATATTGTTTGAGTTTAAGGGGATATTAGAGGACATTTTAGTAAAATTTGAAAATTTTATTTACCTTGGTGACATCATTGTCCTTGAAAATAAGCCAATATTAGGTTCTTGGGTGACAATCCCCATCATCTTTAGTTGGCCCTTCTTAACAACAATTAACTCTATCATCTGAGTTAGAAATGGGAACATGATAATAACCTTCATAAACATGAGGCTCGATTGGAACATCTATAATGAAATCTCTCAAATTGTGGAAGATAAATAGATCCATGAGGTCAATTGGATTGGTATTGTTGAGAGTTAACTAGGGTAATATCAAGGGATTATTGAAGGATGATTAGATCAAGAAGAGATTTATTTCCATTGTTCACATGAGGGAAATTTGTCTCCTTGGATTGAATCTGTTTTAGAGATCTCTATTGATGATTTTATAAAATCATCAATCAATGTTAATATTTTTGAAATAAATAAAATTGAGTCCATAACCATTCCTGAAACCAATATGGACTATTTTATCTATGAAATTTATATCAAAAGGAGACAATTCTGTCAATAAATTTTTAAAAAGATACTGAGTTTGATACAATGTCAAATCCATCAATTGAATTTATTAATTACTATGATCTATAATTTAATATCTCGCCTTCTTATGACATGTTGGTTTGTATATAAGGTTTATTAGAAACGTTATCCTAATTTCCTGACCACTTTTTGATCTTCTAGTTAAAGTTGAACCATTTTTATAGACAAAACTATATGAGGAATTATTCTATATCCTCAAGTTATCTCTTCCCTCTCCACCTATCATGCAATCTCAGAATTGGAAACATATATTATAGCTCATGTGTGATGTGAGTGACTTTGATATAGGAGCAGTCGTCAGACAACACTGTGAGAAAACTCCATGTGTCATTGCTTATTCAAGAAAATATTTAAATTATGCATAAATCAACTACACCACCACTAAGAAAGAGTTAATTATTGTTTTATTTGTCTTAGAGAAATTCAGATCCAATCTCTTAGGATCACCCATTATTGTCTTCACCGATCATTTAACAATGAAATGCCTTTTACAAAAATAAGATTCCTAGGCTAGATTGATTAGATGGATCATTATTCTTCAAGAGTTTGGTTTAACCATTAAGGATAAAAAGGGAGTTGAAAATATTGTAGTTGATCACCTCTCTTTGATGGAATTAAAAGACAACTCACATCATCTTTCCATGTCTGATTCATTTCCTAATGAGAACCGATATTATATGAGTAATTGACCATGGTATGTTGACATAGAAAACCATTTGGTTATGGGTGAAATTAAAAAATTCATTAGGTCCCAAGCTAAGAGGAAATTTCTATTTGATATCAAGCACTATTTGTTTGATGATCCTTACCTCTTAATGTTCTATCCCAATCAAATCATTAAGATATGTGTTCCTGATTTTGAGAAGGGGTCCATTTTAAAATTTTATCATGGAGAGGAATCTATTGGTCACTTTTATAAAAATAAAACCACTAAAAAGGTCCTCCAAATTTATTTCTATATGCCTAATTGTGCTAAGGATTACTAAAAATTCTTACAAAGTTGTCCTTAATGTCAAAAATTTAGATCTACTACTAAAATAAATCAAATTCCCCTCACTCCCATTCTAGTTGTTGAAATATTTATTTTTTGTGGAATTTATTTCATGGGACCCTTTAAAGACTATATGGGACATCTCTACATCCTCCTAGTAGTTTATTATTTCTCAAAATGGGTAAAGGTCATTCCCACCAAGTTCAATGACCACCATGTTGTGATCTGGTTTCTGAAAGAGCACATATTTTGAAAATTTAAAATTCCTAGGGATATAATCAGTTATTGTGGAACCCTTTTATGAAACCATCCATTATCTTGACTCATGTCCAAGTATGTAATTTCTCATAAATATTACACTACCTACCATCCTCAAAACAATGGTCATGTTGAGTTAGCTAATATGATGATTAATAAAATTCTTGAAAAACCTATCAATCCCACTATGAAAGATTGGTCACAGAAACTCTTTCATTCCTTTGGGAATATCGTACAACATTCAAAACCATCATAGTCATGTCACCATATACCTTGGTTTAAGGAAATAATGCCATTTACATGTTAAAATTTAATGTAAGGCCTTTTGAGAAATCAAAAAAATGAACTTTGACATTTATTTTTTTGAAGAAAAGAGAATATTAGATCTTAATGATCTTGAGGAAATTATGATGAAGGCTTATGAAAATTAAAGGATAAATAAATCTATATTTCAAGCCTCATAGTCTATGAATATCAATTTAAAACAATTTGAACTGGGAAAATCTATGCTCTTGTATAGTCCAAAACATCATTTACACCTGGGAAAGTTAAGGTCTACATGGTCAGCTCCTTACATATAGCATAAAGGGTACTCCCATGGGGCAGTAGAGATCCAAGATCCCATTAGTTTTTATTTCATCAAATTCAATGTTCATAGGTTAAAACTATTCATTTCATCATTCAATAGACAATAACCAAAGAAGGATTTAAATAACCCAAACTATATACTAGAAACAAATTGATAGATATAGGGTCTATATTTGGAAAACGTTATAAAACAAAGTAATTTCTGTGAGGCAACCCGGTCTTTACCTATACATTTACTCAAGTATGGAGTTTCAAAATTAAAAAGTATATTTTTTTCATTTTCTTTGGTTTTTTTATTCTTAGTTAAATGAACCTAGAGGGGTTTCCATTGTGTTCTAATTATGTTAATGTTTGAGATTTAGGGGCTACTGATATTCAGTATTTTTTTCGCAAATCATAAGATTATAAATACAAACCACCATGAGGATTCTCCAAGTGACATGAAGATCAAGGGACTAAATGGTTAGAACATGAACTTCAACTTCAACCT
Source organism: Viscum album (assembly GCA_963277665.1). Taxonomy (NCBI): domain Eukaryota; kingdom Viridiplantae; phylum Streptophyta; class Magnoliopsida; order Santalales; family Viscaceae; genus Viscum; species Viscum album. The sequence continues at coordinate 1,079,315,916 of OY728134.1, read as the reverse complement.
CTAGGTGACTTCATTCTATGATTATCATTTTCAATTTCCTTTTTGAATTTCTATTCTCTACCTCTACCCACCTTCTAAATTTTCTTTTATTTAAACATTGGGGACACTGCTATTTTATGTTGGGTAGAATATGAAATAAAAGATTGATTTTGTGTGAAACAAATGAAATGAAAAGAAGTGTGCCTTAATGGATGGAAAATTTCATTAACCTTGAACATGATAATAAACATTGTAAATATTGAAACTAAATATCAAATAATCTGGAAAGCCTTCATTTTGATTTTAATGCATGTTTAAGTTCATGAGCATTGATTTTGGAATTTGTGGTTGTCTAATGTTATTTTTACCATAATATTTTCATCTGATAAATAAAACAAATCATGATGCACATCTTATGTATTGGGGGTGTTATTTTGAGTGTATGGGGTCTCATAATAAATAGAATATATTTGGTGAATGTTTTAATTATAACATGATAATTCAAAAAATATCAAACAAAAAATCATAAAAAACAACAAATTGCAGGTAGAGTAATAGATTGATCTTATCTGTGGATTTTGACGCATGGGGATCATGAAACCATAGTTTTCTGGACTAGTGTTGGGAATTTTATCTCTATTTGTGATAATTTTAATTTTATTTAATTATGTTAACTTGAGATGATAGCCAAGTATGTGAGCTTCACTTGGATCCCTAAGGTATTTGATCCTGGGTGTCAATGGGAAAGTCTCATTAAATTGGTTGACTTGATAGACTTTAATTTGAATTACCATGTAAATTTTTTAAAAAAATTAATACTGATCTTACTATTAATATTTGATTCAACTTAGCGCTTCTATATTTTCTCTATTGAATAAAAATTAACCCTTATATATATTGTGATACAAAACACATCATCAATATTAACTGAAATTGGATGAAATGTATTGATGATTTTGAACAACATAATAGAATTCATCTTGGGATATACCTATGAAACTATCTTGTGCTAAATTATTTTGATGGGTTTCATAATTTTTTGGTATGAGGTCTTTTGGTGAGTATTATATATTAAAAACATTTTGGAAAAGGGAATCCAAATTTCATAATTTTTAGATACATTTTTATTGGGAATAGAAAAACTCAGGTTGGGGGTTGTGATTAGTCACTAAAAAGGATAATATTATTTTTTTTATATTATAAAATTCATATGCTTCATTACTTATAAACACCATTTTTAGTGTATTTTACAATTTGAACATTATTTGAAATTATGAATGTAATTATTTGTTAAAGTGAACAATTACTTGGTAGTTATTTGAAAACCTCCAAAAAAAATGGTAATGATTTTGATTTGATATTTAATTTTATGGTTTCTCATTTAGTTTTTAACAATTAAAACTTTTGGAGTACTTGAAGATTCACATTGTAAGACCACCAAAGTGGGATTTCATGCCAACACATTCTGGGAAAAGTAAACTATACAACATCCCAATAAAGAGATTGTAAGAGGCCAGAACTAAAACCAATTATTATAAACATTTACCTGAATATAGAGTACATCATGGGGAACATTTCATTAAATAGTGTTCTAAGCTAATTCAGATGTTTCAATGGGGTTATAGGCTACCCAAGTGGATGATGGGATTCTGGGCTAGATTTTGTGGCCCAGAAACATAGACCACCATCTAAATCATACCTCGAAAAGAAGAAACCCTTTTTTGATGAAAAGTTTATAAAAGTTATGGAAAATACATATATTATATTTATTTTTCTATGTTCCACTCCAATTAGACCATATAAAGGCTCATTTTGGTGCCTCTGTTTGGTGGATACAAGCTGGATGGGATTTAGGGTCAATGGTGGAAAAGTCCAAATTCCACAAACTTTCCAGCACCCTAGTCCTACCATACTCAAGTTGGATGACTTTTACCATTGGGGTATCAACCCAAGGCTTCCAAAATTCATATTTAAGGTATATGTGTTGGGGTATTTATTGACCTCTTGTTCTTTGTTTCATTGTAATGTTATTCTATTGATTTGTCTTGGTAATGTTATTCCATTAATTGTATGTTTCTCAAATCACATTAGATTATTTATAAAACTTCTTCTACTACTCATTTTATATTCTTTTTGTTAACACATTGTTACTATTTTATTAAGGTATCAATTTATTCTCACGGATAAAAGGTAAATCCTTCACACAATTGAGGATTGTTCGTTATTTCATTTCTTTTCACTTCTTTAATTATTCCCTCATGATTCTACATCCCACTTCCATTGAAACCGTAACATCAATGGTGGGATAACCCACTTATACGTTGAACCAACAGAGTATAAAGAGGCTAGATTTTATAATAATTATCACTCCATTAATATCTAATCACCTCTTTTAATTGAGAATTTTGTTTAATGATCATTAAACTCCTTCGTCCTTGTTGAATTTAAGGCCACACACTTCAAGTGCTAATATGAAACATTACCTTGGAGTTCTCATAAATATGATCCCTCAACTGTATAGGTGATTATTATTAGGATGTGTTTGTATTAAATCACAAAGTGATGATGTGAGTTTTACTTGGTTGAATGAAACCATCTCAAATATAAGAAATCGAAGTTGTCTAAAATGGAATTCATCCAATCCACCCCGAGGAATAACTTAGGATAAACACAGTTTCTCAAAATTTAAATTCAAATATATCTCATAGTGTTCTTGAAAACCAATCTAAAATCAACCGCAATTTGTCTACTTTATATACAAAAACAATCCATATGATGTACGTGTGTTTAGGATCCTTATTAGGTCTCCCTGAATTCAACAACCCGAGGTACACTATAAGCGACCGATTAACCCTAAAAACATGGTTAAATTTGTGTGATAACAAATGTATTTTATCCTTGGACACCCTTAGTTGTGACCATTTACCCAATTTCAGGGGGTGTTAAATATGTAATTGTTTTTTATATCAATTAGTGAATTAAATGGATTAATTGGGAAGGGAAGAGTGACTAAGACCCTTGGTCCTTATCATTTCATTTCTTGATTAAGAATGTTTCCCTTGTATGGATATGACCATGTGAGATAGATATTACCTTAAAAATGTGATTTAATTTATGTAATTTCCATGAAATAGCTTGTGAAAGACTGTGAATCTTTGTAATGCCTTATCCAGGTGATATGTCTTATAACTAATCACTTTGGATGATTGTTAGGCTTGTTTGGATTGTTATTCTTGAAATGATTGTGTGAGTATTTGAAGCCCAGCCCTTGAGCAATGACTTTTTTCAAAATTTCATTGATATGAATGAATTAAAGCTTTTATTTATGTTCCCACATGAGTTAAATTATGTTAATGATTTTTAATTGTTTAATATACATGTGTTACTTATTATGCAAGGTATGCCCATGTGAGTAAATGAAATCCAAAGCCTAGGTTGGTCCTTGCTTGAGTCGCCCTTGTATGATGAGTTATATTAGATGATAGTAGTTTTTACCTTGGCTTGTCTAATGAATCATTAAATTAATTTGAATAATGAAATGGTAAATATCCTTGGGTGAATCATGGATTCGGTTTAGAATGACATTGAATAGATCATGTGACTATTGTACTTTTATACCATGAGGGAACTATGGATTCAGTTTAGAATTCCATGGATGTGCTGAAAGGGTTAAATATGATTAATCCATGGGGTAATCATGTATCCAATTGAGGTATTCCATAGACAGTCTCACAAAGGCTGTACTTATATGCCGATGATACATGGATCAAGCTATATGAGGGATTTCATAGATAAGCTCAAAGGGCATTGATTATATGTCATGAGTGATACTTGGGGATCAAGTATATGATCTCCAAGGATGGGCTATGTTGAAATGAACTTATACCACACATATAGTGATATTGGGTTCCCTAGAGGTTCATTAGGATGGGTTTTTAGAGTGTTGGTGGAAATTTCACCTGGAGTGATACTTGAATTCAAACATAAGAATATCAAGGACGATCTTGGGTTATAATTTAATATTGAATAAATGATTTATGGGGAATCTTCCAATCCAAATAACAAGCTTGGATTCATTCTAGACTTGAATTTTTCTCATGGCCTTTTAAGGCATCTGTTGTGCTTATAGTTAAATGGGGGGTGTCGGGACTGAGCCGGATCTCGAGACATATAAATTAAATTATTTGAATTGCTTAATTTTGAATAAATGTAGTGGATATTAAATAAGTATATCTAATTATTTTCATGCCTTTAGATCATGATTTTTTTATTGCTTGTATCCAGAAGTTGGGAGAAAAGGACTGAGTTGGAGACAGAAGGTTTTACGTATGGATGAGTAACATTTCCATTATCCCAATGATGATTATGGAAAGAATGTAAGAAACATTTATATTAAAAGGATGATAAATATATAATAAATTTCATAATATTTAATTATATATGCTTATATATATCAATATTTAGATGTGGTTATAAAAAAAGGAATCACACCACTTTGAGGAGGTCATAGTCTACACATCCATGAACAACATTATCACTTTTTCAGAGAGTGAAAATGTATTTCTTTCACACTTGCCCCTTAAAATTCTATTTTTAAAATACAAAAATATGGATTGTGTGGTTGTGAGTGAAAATGTGATAAATAAAAAGATATATTATACTTTAAAAATGATAAATATATCATTAAAATCATAATTATTCCATTTATATCACATTTATTCATTATATTTACCCTTATTTCCTTCCATGTAACATGTTACTGAAAATGAATCATGTCGCTTCTGGAGGTGGTAGTCCGCCGTACACCCAAGTGACATTATTGCATTCCTTACATATTTGAATATAAAAAGTGTATATATGATAAAAAAGGTTAAAAAGTTATAATTATGTTATAAATATCATACATAAACTTTATATACATCATTATTGCAAACCTGGATAGGTTTTAATGGAAAAACGATCGACTTCATTTCATGAGGTGGTACGCCACCGTGCACACAAATGATAATTTGGTAACCCATTTTGTGGAAGTGGATGTGGATGTAGGCCATATTCATAATATATAAACATATAATTATATTTAATATACTAATTTTGTTATATAATAATGGTATAATAATATGTTACGGTGGTGGAGAATGAAATAATAAAAAATCCACATTGATGAACCCTACCGATTCTTCAGGTAACTCCATTTGGTTTTCTCCCAAGGACAACCTTGGTTAGATTTATTCCCAATGAAAGAATTTAAGGATGAGGTTAGTGAATTTTAGAAGTAAATTTGGTAGGTATGGGATTATAAAAATTGATTTAGAGGTATTATGATAGGAGGATAGGGGGATTCCTTTTATAGGTGGGGTGAGTAGAAAGCTTGTAAATATTTGAATGAGTCAATTCCACCCATGTGTTTTCATAAAAAAACCCAACACTACACCAAAATAAATAATAGTTGTCATAAGGTCTATATATATCCATATAATTTGTTTTGTACCAGTTCCTAGGTCATAAGTCCCATTAATATTATAGTTTAACCATTAAGTAAACTCATTTTTTACATTAATTGCTTTAATTAATTGTTATTATTTTGACTAAGGATTTTGATTTTAAAAAAAAAATTACCCTATTAGACATTAAAAATTATTATGATTACATATATGGGACCATTTTTTTAATTTAAATCACAGAATTTGAAAAATATAATTAATCATAATCATGTAGATGAGGTGAGACAATGTGTTTTTAAGAAGTGTGTTTTTTTTAAACGATGATTCTATATTAACTATCTGAATTATAATAGTAAATACATGAAAATAAATTAATATTTAACGATATATAATCTATATATTTCTCTTAAAATATTCCTCATTAGGTATTATTTTATTTAATTAATAATGGTAAACATTGTTAATTTTAAAACATTTTATAGAAAAACCCGTTATAAACCCAAAAAAACATATAGGATAAACCAATATAAAGTGAATTGAAAAGTAATTAAGTGGATTGAATATAAATAAATAATAATTACGTAACTTGAAAAAAATTATTAAAAAAATATTAATACTTTTAAATTAATTAATTTATTAAAAATAAATGACTTTTTACAAAAAAACGTTAATTTTACAATTCACTGCAAAATTAATATTTCCTGAAAAATCTCAACAATTCACCCAAATTAAATTTTGATTCGATGATTTCAAAAATAAAATTATATTTATTAAATTAAAATTCAATAATTTAGAAATTAATTTTTAAAATAAAACCTTATAATTAAAGTATTTAATTAATGAAATCTGATTTTTGATTAAAAAATAATTAATATTTTTATAACTAATATAATTGTCCAACTAATATTAATAAATTTGAAAATGATTTATTCTATCATTACATGGACTATTACACCTCATGTTATTCTTACATGTGGTGTTATCATAATAACCTAAATTGTACTTTTTCACTATAACTTTTAATGAAATTCATAGCATGTGTTACGTGATAAAAAATGAGAAAATGATTTAGTATTATTGAAAAAATATTTCGCAGCATTCTAAAATTCATTTGTGTCTTACATGGATATATTACAAGTCATTATAACAATAGGTGTGGTCAAAATGATAGAAAGTGAATTTTTTCAATTTAAAAGTCATCTTTATTTCCAAATATATCACACGCTAAATACAGAGAAAACAATGTTAGATTTTTTTTCGAAATCATAAGAAAATTATATTTGATCCAATATTGAACTATATGGAGGAATCACATGTAATTGTGACTCTCGGATGAGTTGAAATTTCTTAAATTGTATTTTTTCATTTTTTAGAATTGAAGACGTTAAAAACATTCTGAATATACATAAAATTGATCAAACACACTCATATTGTTGTGAAAATATATGATAATTATTATTATTTAATTTATGAAATATATGAACAAAATTAAAATAATTATAAGGTACAGTGTGTTACATATGAAATGATGTTCATGTTTGAAATTTGTAATTGATATTTTATTTCAAAATGTGTGTCACATGGTCAAAATGAAGAAAAACATTTTTACTATAAAGAATCTCCAGATGATAATCACTGTATCATTTTTTACATATAGTATCTATCCCCTTTTTGTTAAAAAATTTTGGGGGTTGAAATATCTAAAAATGTGAGTTTTCTAATTTACAAGTTACATTTTAGTTCAAAATGTGCATCGCATGCTCAAAACTAAAAAAATAAATGATTATAATAAAACTCTATAAATGGGATCATTGATTCATTTTTTTAATGTACATAGGAACCATATGTCATTGTAAAACATTGGGTTCTTAGAATGAACAAAAGTGTATTTTTCAATTTTAAACATCAATGAAGTTGAGGAGGTGTGACATATACTCCAATCAAAGTGAAAATGATTCGAATTCCATGAAACTCTTCGAAAATAATGATTCATTCATTCAAAACATGTACGAATTAACCATATTTCATTAATTTGAATGTACTAATATTTTTTTCATCTATAATTAGTTTTAAATTTATTACAGGTTATAAATAAACCATAGATTATTTATTGCTACTTATATATAAACTATTTCAATTATATGAACATTTCATTGGTATCGTAAAATTTAAACGATTTTTGATTCCTCCACATAATCTATTAGTCCTGTTATGTTATGAAAATTTTATATTTATAAATTTTATAAAAGTAACTGATAACTTTAATATATAAATTTTTGGATAAATAATGTAATTTATTTCTAACTTACATTTGATAGATTTTAGTATGAATTATGTTTATTCTGGTGATTATTTTACTACATAATTGTATTTTATTTGGTTTTTTTAGAACTAAATAGTGTATATAATAGTTAATTGTGTGCATAAAACGTTTTAAAGAAGAAATAATAATGGAACACTCATTTCCTAGAATAGGATTTCTCCATTCTTTTCTAGTACTAAGAAATCCTTTTTTAGAAGTAAGAAATAAGGATTATATTATAGTGTTTTTTGGTCCAGCAATCGCACCATGTTGATTTTTTTGAGTCTTCAATAAACATTAAATATTTCTATTGTGATTTAAACCATATTTATAACCCTTTTAATATTATCTAATTTCATCCCTATCAACATGAAACCCCTCATGTTAACTTCTTCCCCCCAAAAATTAAAGCAATATTATTTATGAAAATAAATGTAATCATTAAATTATATACCCATTTGATTCATTATATATGTGATAAAAACAAATTATTGATTAATATTTAAATTTTTTCCATTGAGAAAATTTTCATAAAGTTCTCTTAGTGTGAATAAACATAAAAAAATCACTTTAACCATATAATCAATTAATATAGGATAAAGGGTAATTAACCTATAATGAATATAGAATCACATGGAGTTTGAACACCAAGATTCAAAATATTTTTATAAAATGTAATCCTTGGTGAAAATACCATCCAATAGATAGTAAATTACAATATAATCTAACCTCAATGCTTTGTATTCAACTATTCTATTGATGAAATGATATTTTATTTTAATTTTTATGGTTTCAAAATGTAATATGGTATTATTTATCATGCTGATAACAATATTATTATCACACAAAATTGATCAAGGAAGATCTAATTTACCTCTAATTTTGGTTAGCTATTCTTTTATTCATAACAGTATAGTGTAAGAAAGAGTAACATCAATATATGCAGCTTCAACAATACTAAGGCATTTGATTTTTTAATACTCAAAGAAGACATTCATTTTTAAACTTGAATAAAAATCCATATATTGAATTATTTTCACTAATTTCCCCATACCAACAATCATATGTATAATAAATTAATTATTCCACATCATTTGTGGCATATTACATCCACAAACAAATAGAGTGTTTGATATATCTAAGTATCCTTTTACTATATTCACATTACACTCTTTATGAACAATTTAAAATTGATCGATTTAAAATTTTAAAGGAAAATATATATTTAAAAGGTTTTAGGATACAAAAAATTCCCAATAACCTACATATATTTAGTTATATTCATAAATATTCTATAAACATCCTTTATAGGTTTAGTACCACTAGAAATGGGGTCATCAATTGAATTTATGTACCCTATTCAAAACATATCCACCAACATCATAACATACTTTTTTTGGGATATAAAGGTCCTTGAATCCTTCTCTACAAAATTTATACTAAATAATAATGTTAATTCACAAATTACGGACATCTCATACTCGTTTTTCATCATGTTATAAAATTCATCAAAATATATAAATCATAATTCTCCCAAAAATATTTCGTCTTCATAAAAAAACCTATAAAATTAATTTAAAGATGCATTTTTACATATAAATTTTGATGAATTACACCCCTTTATAATTTTAACTAGTTAAAAAATGAATAAATCATTATGTAATAGAAAATGGTTGCCTGTTTCTTGGTAAAAATATTCTTCTCTAACTAAATGACTTTAATGGAATAATTATCAATTTTAAGTATATATGGCCAACGAGCCCATACCCGAATGGTAAGGGCTCCTTCTTGGAATCCAAGAGACACGGGTTCAAAACTGGGTGGAGGTGAATTTCTGGGGGTACTGTAGCAGTAATGTAGCAGTCACTGTAGCAGTTACTGTTCAGTACTATAGCAGCTGGAACTATTCACCTGATTTGGGGCTTCGGGCCACCGGTTTGGGCCTACGGGTCTCTAGGACCTTCGGGTCATCAAAGGCCTTCAGGCCACAGGGCCTTTAGGTCACGTAGACCATGGAGTAGCCCACTTCACACAAAACAGGCCCCAGAAGGGGATCATAGCAACAGGAGTAGCATCCTCTAGATGCAGAGCTAACCAGATTGGAAGAATGAGAGGGTATGGTAGCCGCCATTGGGACCAGGCATCGTGCGGCTTTGTTCGGGGCAATGCTAGCCGATCAGCAATTCAAGGTGGAAGCTAGGTGATCAATGACACAAAAATCTGGGGAGGGGCAGTTCAAGTGGGCTGGGACTACGGGTCATGTACTGGGCATGGTATGCCTCTGGGCCTTCGGGTCATGTATTGCGGGGTTTTCGGGCCTTGTGCCTTGGGCCTGCGGGTCATGTACCGGTTCCCCTTCAACCCTTAAAAGGGGGATTATCCGTAATAAAATAAAAAAATACCTTCGGGCCAATCGGGATAAGTATATATAAATGATCAACGTTGACCACTTTATATAAAACACTACCAAGGAAGGAATATTTAACCACCATAAAAAATATATTATGAAATTTAACTAAATAATAATAGTAAGTAATAATCATATTTCAACAAATTATGAAATTATAGATTCAATTTCAAAAATATCAATCTTATCAATTTGTGTATAAAATGTTTTAACGTAAAAACATATCCTATTTTTTATTACTCACAAAATACATGGTATATTTTTGTATTGACATTAATTTGATTGAGTATCAGGTAATATATTCATTTACTTAAAAACAATTAGTGTTTAATTATATTTAGTGTTATTATTCTTGTTTTTTAAAATGAGTTTTAATTATATAAACCAAAATTAAATATGTATTATTCATACAAAATAAGAAAAATTAATTATTTACTCTTACATAATTAATTTATTATTATGTATTCTATATATATAAGAGCGTATTCTTATGAAAAGGGAAATTAATAACATCAAATATCTTCTATGGAATATTTTCAGACATACATTATTTATTGATTTTTTTGTTATGTATTATAAATTATATAATTTAAAATTTTATACGTGGTTAGTTATATTCTTATGTATTCTATATATTCAAGAGTACATTCTACTCTGTGTTCTTGAAAAATCTATAAATAGACGATTTTCAATTTAGTAATATTACACTTTGTAAATATATTTTTTATAAGAGTTTCATATTATATAAATTATTCTTCAACACAATTAGGTTGTTCTTTAAATTAAAAAATGAATCATTTTGTTATATTTATTATTGCAGATATTCCATGTTCAATGTATTGGAGTGAGACCATAGGTGATGTATAGTTCATAAAAGATCCCTGTTAAAATCTATTGAACTTTTTAGTGTTATATACATGCATTCACCTATGAATATATGTAAGAAATGGGTATGGATAGTATCACCAAACCTTCATTAGGTGTTGGTTGAGTGGAGTAAGTGGTTATCGTAGAGAACCCAAACCACTATAAAAATAATAGTAAGTAATAATAATATTTCATCCAACCTTGAAATTTATGAAACAATTTCAAAAAGATCAATCTTATCAATTTTTGTATAAAATGTTTTAACATATAAACATATCATATTTTTTATTAGTCAGAAAATACATGGTAAATTTTTGTATTTCCTTTAATTTTGTTGAGTATTATGTAATATATTCATTTATTTAAAAAAAATTAGGATTTAATTATATTAAGTGTTATTATTCTGGTTGTTTAATAAGATTTTTAATTAGATAACCCCACATTAAAAATGTGTTATTCACAAAAAATAAGAAAAAATAAATATTTATTCTTACATAATTAATTTATTATTATGTATTCTATATATTCATGAGTGTATTCTTACGCAAAGGTAAATTAATAAAATCAAATATCTTCTGTGGAATATTTATAGTCATACATTATTTGTTTATTTTTTTTCTTATGTATTAGAAATTATATAATTTACAATTTTATATGTGCTTAATTATATTAAGAATATAATCTCACAATAATAATGAGTTATTATTATACAATATTGGGTATCTATTTTACTATACATAGTCTTCATAAAGTTAAAGTAATTCTTACATATAATTTATGTTTTGAGATTAATCTTATCTAAAATAAGATTATGGGTTTATTCATCCTTAGATAAAAATTAAATATATTTTCATGGATATTTTTTGTTGTTGAATTAAATGAGAAATAATATATAAAATTTTAAATGGTTAGGTAACAAAGGTATGATTTTAAGAAGGTTTGACTGAAATTATTTATTGTTGTTATTTGTAGAAGATCCTAGTTCTGTCTAACAGATTTTAAATTTCCTATATTTCTGGATGTGATTAAGGAAAAATTTCACTCAATTAAATTAACATAATTTTTTATAGATAATCATGATAGTGATGGGAAAACATAAAGACTCATATATTTAAATAGTTGAATGAGTTTTTTGAATACACATGAACTTCTCATACAACAAAACTGATATTCATAACAGGTTTTATTATGATTTTATAGAAGATAGTAAAGTATTTATTATACATACATTATAGTTGAAATAAAGAATAAAAATGGGATAATATTTTTTTCTACATTGTGTTCTTTAAGAATCTATAAATATATGATTATAAATTTAGAAATATTACACATTGTAAATATATTTCTTATAAGAGTTACATATTCTATAAATTGTTCTTCAACATAATTAGGTGGTTCTTACATTAAAAAATGAATCATTTTTTTATATTTATTATTGTGGATATTCCATTTTTAATGTATTGGTGTAAGACCATAGGTTATGTATAGTTCATAAAAGATCCCTGTTAAAATCTCTTGTACTTTTTAAAAATTTAGTGTTATCTAAATACATTCACCAATGAATATATTCAGGAAACAGATATTAATAGAATCAGCAAACCTTTATTAGGTGTTTCTTGAGTGGAGTAGGTGGTTATCATAGAGAACCCAAACCACTATAAAGATTATAATTGGAATTTAAAATTAGAAACAAAATTTGATAATTAAAAATTATTACTCACGTTGATCACTTTGGTATTTCCTTGGAATATCCCTCGAAAATCATTCTATAAGACAATATATTTTGACCAAAACCCTAAAAAAGATAAATAGGATTATTTTTAATGTAAAAAATGGTTGGGCATGCGCTAGAAAACTATTTTTAGTGAGGTATTCAAGGGGTTGATGTGAGTGGCCTTTTGTAAGTGCTAAGAATAAAATTTTTTCTAGTATTTCAACTTAATATAAAGGGAGAACATCTTAAAATTTTAATTGAATCCAAAAATAGGTACCAACTGAGTGAATGGGTATATAATATTAGTAATAGTTTAACCGTTGAATTAGAAATAAATTTCTAAAAGTTTATCATTACATTTCCACTAAACATTTTAGTTTTCCATTTAAGATTTTACTATGGTAATTAGTTTTCAACTAAGGTAATCTAATATTTATATATAAATATTAAGTGGTCCTTATTAGATAATTTGGGTAAAAGTATTTTAAATTTAAAATGCACTAGATTTTATTCAATTTGTGTATGTGATAAATGTTAATTTTTTAAAAAAATGTATAATGTGTTAAAAATATTTCTTGATAAAATATTACATATGCGCTAATATTTCTAATATAGGATTAGAATTCCAACCTAATATTTTATAATATATTATTTTACTTATAAAAAATATATTTCTTAAATTAAAAGGATTAATAAGATCTATCTAATTCTTATATTCATGTGATTTCATTAAAATCTCAGTATTTTCAAAAATGCAATTTTACTCTATTCAACTAAAGACCAATTATTTTATAAAAATCCCAAAACATCATCTTAATATTATATCCTTATTAATAATCCAAAAATGATGTTAATTTTTTAAAATTAAACTTTTAAATTTTTATGGTTAAATCCTTAAATAATATCCCAAAGTATAGTGTGAAACAGTTCACATTGGGAATCCAAATTTTAAAATGTTAACTATAGTTTTTTTATTTCCAATAAATTAAAAATTATTTTTTAGTTATCTATTATTTATTTTATCATAATATTTTATAAATAATTAATCATTCTTTACACTTTTTGAAACAAATCGACAATTTTCGGAAAAAAAATATTTTATGAATAAAAAAAAATTTAGTTGTTTTTGCTAAACTAATTGAATTTGATTTGTATTAATAGGAGACTATATCTTTATTATAAACATATTTCATAATGTGGTTACTTTTATTCATACATGGTAATACGATGACTATGTTTTAATGGTAATATTTAATATTTATATCTTTATCTAAATGTATCTCGGTTTTCATTTATGTTTAGTGTTTCTAGTTGATAAAGTTATTCGAAACATTGAAATATTTAAAGGTATCCATTTATTAAAATATTCAGGTGATATATTCCCCCACCCCTATCTAAATTTATTTCTCTAAATGTTAATTTTAATATAATAAAATATCTATGGGTGTTCATAATGTATATATATCTTGGGTTTAACAACATTACTAACATAGGGAAGTCTAGGAAGATCACCTATATGCATATCTTCATATTCAGTTAGTCTCTAACCATTTGAGAAAAAAACACTCATGGTTGGTGTTTAAGACCCATTTTATTTCTTCATGATTTTATATCAAGTCTTTCAGTGACAAATTATCAATGGTTGGCGTGAAATTTGAGTCACTATTTTAGTAAGTAGAATTAACACAAATTCATAGACATACCACACAAATAAATCTCGTATCCCTTTCCTTCTATAACATGGAGGAACTAGTGGAATGTATACTTTGAATGATAAATCTAGAGAGGAGTCCTCTACTTCCTTATATGGATTATTGAGATCCATGTTTAGACCACTTATAACCCTTTACAAATAATTATCTTCTAATACTATAGCATGCACACTCTCATAAATATCCATCAACACTATAAATTTACCCAACATATAACCACCAATATCATCATTCACATGTATCAGCATTCCCTAAAAAACCAAATCTCTAATGACCTATTGGTTAACGAGTGTTGAGGGATGGATTTACCTCTATGTATACTCTAGGTGTCACTTCATGTGCCCTAAAAAATCCATCTAATTTCTAAACTGTTTCCCTCAAAATCTTTATGGGATCACACACTCTAGGAAATCATATCTGAATCTAGAAAAACTCTTAGCCTTTGGGATAGAGGTCCAAATACCCATTTTCCCCACAATTTCATGTCTTGTTGTGGTATATGTATCAGAGTTGATTTATATTCTACAACCATAACATCCATGGTCTTATTAACGTTTTGGGAAACATTGGGGCCGTTAGGTGAAATTGTGAACTAATTGATGATAATGAATATAATTGTTTATTATCCTTTTCCATTATAGGTCATTAAGGTCTCTCTACAATGAGAGAAGCTTTTTGTCTCATCCCCCATCAATTTTTTAACTGTGAATATGTTCTGGGAAATCTTACCATGCATATGTTAATAGGGTGTCTATATCAAAATTGTGTATCCCTTTGTAGAATCACAAAAATTTCCTCAAATAATAGAACAACGAGATATATATTTCCCAAAACATTAAGGTTGAGCCAAGATTTAATTTGTTTTCAATAATTCAATATGTATTTGTGTTTGAAGTGGATATGCCTAGATAATTGTTATAGATTCATATCATTGGTTTTCATGTGTTGACAATTGTCCCTGAATAAATATGACGATTGTTCAAGTTATGTTAAAATTGAATAAAACATGTACAAATGAGTTTTAACATTGTTTTCAACAAGTGAATACCATGAAAAAAGTAACTGAATGAAGAAGAAATACCATGAATTTTGTATTTAATGCATAATAATGTAAAGAGATGGCAATGAAAAAACATGAATATATATTTTTCATGATTAATGAGAGATGAAGATAACAGGAAGAGAAGGTTGAGAATAAGTTGTATTGGAATTTTATGGAATAGAAATATATTTGATAATTTGATTTATTCTAAGTTAATTTTAATGGATGCCATAATAAAAATAAAGTCCAAGCAATAAGGAAGCCAGATACATCTTGACATTCGTCGCATATGGCACCCAGAGGCCAATCGTGCCTAACAAAACAAGCTCGGGAAATACTAAAGGAGATAAAAGAGTTGTCTCGTTTACAAGGTATGTAGAGGAGAGCGTGCCTTGGAGGGCACATGGAAGGAGCAGTGATGACACCATGTGGGGAAACATGATGGTAGGGGGTCAGGACTTATGGAAGGTACATTCCACACATTGAATGTGTTGGAGCTGGTGGCCTAGAACTAACTACTTTGTACTTTAGTCATTAATAAAAGCCTTATCGCATCTTGATTGTTCTTTTGCATGAAAATTCATTTGATAATGTCCTAAGGATAACTACTGCATTAAAGGGTCATAGCAGATCCCTGCTATGATGAGAACCCGGAAGTGACATAACACTATTCTTGAATATATGTTTTATGTCCGGATGATATTATTTAAGGGACACAAATAATATAGTTCATTAGGGGTGAGGACTCATAAAAAATTGAGGCACCATCTCATGGTGTTCACCCTTGGTAATATCCAGGAGGATATTATGAGAACGAGACCCGCCAGTATGAAATCCACATTTCATAGTGTCATTGTTCCTATCTGGTAATGTGTGTATTGATCTATAGACATTAAGATTATTATTAATGGGTATTAAAACTCGTGCACTTAGATTTATTGAAAAAAACTATGATGACACACTGTTCGTAGTGAGGTAGGATACGTTGGGTGCGTCATAAGTAATACTGCATTAATAGATAATGCGAGAAAAGATTTGTCCCTTCTGTTCCATAACGGAAGAAGATATATCAGGCCCTTTGATGGAATTGATATAACCTAAATAAATCCATTGCTATGTTAAGGAATGGGCGAGTTCAATTCAAAAAAGTCAAAGAACGAATAATCAATCACGTGGGTTGATGACAGCATCATGCAACCTGGTTGATTCGAGATATCGTGACAAAGAGATTATATTACACAGTAAGCGTTTGTATGAGGTGACACATCATTGAGGAGTTAAATTCTTTCTCTATGGGTGCCTTGGCCTATTTCTAGATTGTAACCTTGGACTTTAGGTAGGCTCCACCTAATGCCCCCAAGAAAGAGGCCTATAGGGGCACACACAATGTGTGTCCTTGTATCTCAGTTAAATATTAATTTAACAAGTTAAATAAAGATTATTCCTAACTGTGGTTTAATAATTATTTAAGGATTCATGATCGTATTTATTTCTACACTAGTTATTCAAGAGAATATATTGTGGATGAAATAATATTTATTAGTGAGTGATGCAGTTATATTTATTTAGGAAATAAATAGTCATTACTTAAGGTCTAATAAATGTGGTGGAGGAAATAAAGGAAAGTGGAAAATAAAAGTACATGAAGTGTATATTAAATATACACGCTGTGTTTTTTTATGGAAAACGAGTTCACTCTATGTATTAATGATTACACGCCATATAGTTTTTCTATTCAGGATTTTTAGGATATAATATTGATTTATTAAATGATATTTATTATAATCATCATGGGCGAATGTCATGGAATTAATAATTCGACATGGGGGGTTTCAATACGACTTAATGAAATAAATAAAACGTGTAACACGTTTATTTATTGTCATAACTCTAAAACCTCAAACATGACTATAAATATCCTCACAACCCCAACACTGTTTCACAAGAGAATCATTGTGTAAAACAACTCTGGATAATTCTTTCAAGGCCGAAAGAACTCCTTCTTCCAAGAATACTCTCAAGACCGAGGGACCAAGGCGATCAAAGGCGGATATCGCAAGCGAAGGTTCTTCCACACTAGCACCTGGAGATCCCTTCATTGATGTCCGGAGATATGTGGCACATGTGTGGATCACTGCTAGAGGAGTCCTACACTTGGATTCTGTGATGCAACGATGGATCACAAGATCGTGACCGGAGACATCAATGAAGAAATAATTCCACCAAGGTAATTCTTTTGGATTAATTAAATTAATTATAACCAACATATGATGATCCTATATTTATGGTTCCATGATTCCCTCTTAAGTTTTTCATTCCTCATTCTATTCCGAAGATTCGGTGTTTTTCATCATGACAGATCTCGGATTGAATGTTGTTTAACGTTAAAATTAATGTTGGCAAACCCCACCAATGCGCTTCCGCTGCACCCGGAACCTACAAGTGGTATCAGAGTGGTCATATAGTTGATTATAATTGTTTAGTTTTTTGTTGATGTTTTACGCATTTAATAATTTATTAGTTTCAATTCAAGTTTAATCGTTCGGGAAATATAAATCTTGAGATCTGTTCCTCCTCCCTCGTTTCTCGTTCACCTCACAGAAATGAATTTTTCTTTTAATTTTGATTAAAATAAAATAGAGGAACTCATCCGGTGGAGCCTAACATTTCTATCCGTACAACACTAGAATAAACGTCGTGTATTCGTAAGTACACGCCATGTAGTCTAGGTTCAATGCATTTACTGATCTGCCAAATTAGGACGTGTATTGGAGTATACCTATGTCATTTATGACACCGTGTGTTGACCAGGAACAAGTGGCACACAGTTTCCGGATTACATGTTATGTGGTCCAACTGAACAAGGCGTGTAGTCCCTTCAGGTTCGGGTTGGACCATGTACCTCGTACACGGCTTTCCCAGCTGGAAACCGTGTAACATGGAAACTACATGGCGTGTGTCCCACAGAACATGCAGTGTACTCCGAAAATTTCTGAAGTACATTAACACACCTTGTCCCCGAGCATGTACTTCAGATGGATGGTGAAGAAAATTACATGCCGTGTAGTCGGAACTACATGTCGTGTACACACCCAAATTACACAGATTTATTAAAATTTATTATTATATTATACGAACCCTTGAGATTTGTACCATGGTGTAGGCATAAGGCTGAGGCACAACACGTGATAGGCGTTTTATATACATGTGTGTAATTTAACATCTGCGTAATGAAATGGAATTCACCAGGTTGCCTCCATGGTACAAGTTACGTACAAGGATAATTTTAATTGAATTTATTTGTTTAAAATTATGATGGATGAGAATCTCAAGGAAGTTCTGAAAAGGGTTTAAGATAAAAAGATTGATTAATTAAAGATCATTAATTGATTCGAGCATGAATTATCTTAAACAATAACGATTAAAGAATTGAATTCTAGTTTTATTTATACGTAAATATCGTTTCATGTATGGAAGATCATGATCTAGACAAAGACCTTTGTATGTGAATGGTTTCTTTTAATTAATTTATTTAAATTTAATTTGTTGCCCTACGAGCCAAATCCTCATTAATATGTTGGGCATGCATGCCAAAGGATTTTTTTATGTAAAAATCCCTTTTTACCCCTCACTTGTCTGTGAGATAAATGCATATGTAATGGATGGAGCTCCCAAGCTAGTGTAGGCGGCTCAAGTCAGGAGCCAAGGTGAAACCAATCCAATGAGATACAAAGGTGGACAAGTGGAAAGCTGTAAACCTGAACACGAAAGGTTCAAGGTGTTTCTCCCCTAGGTCTGGGGTTAATTTATCAACCGCTAGGTAAACTAACCAATAGAAAAAGCTCATGATCATACCATTTATTTTATTTCTATCAGTTTCATGGTTTATTTATTGTGGGTGTGTTGTCATGATCACACAATTAATGAATTAAACGAGCAAGCATGATGGAAGTAAAATAAAACCGTCTTATATGTAAATATTATCTTAGACATGGTTAATCACTTAAGTATATCCCAATTAATATTAACAAGCATGTAATCAAAGATAATAAACTGTAAATTTACGTATAAGGATAAAATACCTCAAAAGAAATATTAAGTCGGTATAGCCTTCCATAATCTTGGATAGAATTGAACCATAGTTCAAAGTGCTTGACCAACCCTAGTTGGGGTGATTTCAATTATCAGGTAATTCTTATTCAAGGTTTTGGGTTTACATGACTTGGTTCGCATCAAGGGTTGACTGCCATAGAAGGACTTGGTGTGACCAAGAGGGAAAGGTTGAGTAAATCCAAAATAAAAGGATTTCAGGATTGGGGAGTCCACTCAGCGGATCAAGGAACTGTGAGTTAATGCAGTTGGCATTTGGAATGCCTACCTAAAACTCTTCAAGTTTCTTGACCAACCATAATTGGGGTAATGTGAAGGGAAATATGGATCTGTTCCACTAGAATATTCAGGCAACAGAATATTCCGAAGTCAATGGTGAGTGCTATTGGATTTTGATAAAATAGTGTGAGACTAATAAGTATTAATTTATTTATTTGTCTCAGTTTTGTAATAAATTACTAATCCTTTTCTCATCTTAATTTGTAGAAATGACAAGAAAATGACTTCAAACATATCATTGTGAACCATACTCGAGAAGGAAAACCTTCTCACCGGCACTAATTTCGAAGAGTGGTAGAGGCGTTTACGCGTCATCCTTCTCCACGAAAGGGAATTGTATGTGCTGGAAGAGCCTATTCTAGTTACACCTGGGAAAGAGGCCAGTGATGAGGAATTATCTCTCTATATGAAACCCATGGATGATGCCACGGATGTCCAGTGTTTCATGTTATCGGCCATATTCAATGAACGCTTGAAGAAACATGAAAACATGGGCCCGTATAGTATGATGTCTCACCTTAAGGATATCTCCCAAGATAAGGCGAGACATGAGAGGTATGAGATCTCCAATGATTTGTTTATAACTATTCTTGGAGAGTCTGCGCTAGCTGGGCCTCATGTAGTCAAGCTTATTGGATACAATGAACGCATGGAAATATTAGGGATTAAATTCTTGGATGAGTTGCGTAAAAATATCATCCTATCATCACTGCCTAAGACCTTCTCTAGCTTAATTGTCAATTATAACATGATAGGAAAAGATAAGAGTCTATCGGAGCTTCTAATCTTGATTCTCCAGGAAGACAAGGACATGGGGCGTAACAAACTCGCAATCCTTATGGTGAACAAGAAAAAGAAGGACAAGGCAAAGGGTCCAACGACTTATAAACGGTCTGAAGCCCCCGATCACCTTCCCTCCAAGAAGGGGAAGATCTAGAGGCAAGGCAACGAATGGGAGGTGGTGTGTTTTGCATGTGGAAAGCAGGGCCACTAGAAAAGTAACTGCACCCAGAAGCATGGGGATACTAAAGGTGCGTTTGTTATCGAGTGTAATCCTTCAATTTATACACATTGGGTATTAGATACATCTTATGGGGCTCACATCTATATTCAAATGTTGGAACTGAGTATATTTAGAAAGATTTCCTGAGGAGAGGTGGATCTTCATAGTGCCAATGGCGCAAGGCTGGCTGCATTGGCTATTGGCGACTACCACCTCTCATTGCTGACTGGAATGATTTGGATTTTACATAACTTTTATTATGTTCCTAATGTTACCAAGAACATAATTTCTATATCTTGTTTGGATACAGATGGATTTATTTTCAAGTATGGAAATAAGGGTTTTCTCTTTTATAAGAACAACGTATGTTATGGTTTGGAAAATTTAAATAATGGTTTTTCTGTATTAAATTACGAAAACCAAGTGTTGGAATTTGATAACTAACAAAAATCACATGACTCATACATCACCCAGTTGCGGCATCACCGTCCTAGTCATGTGAACGAGAAGCGCTTGACAAATCTCTGCCATGATGGCTATTTAGACGCTACTGAGCTAAAACCACTTGATAGATGTAATGCTTGTTTGCAAGTAAAAGTGAACAATCCTCCTTTTGGTGAAAAGGGTGAAAGGGCCACAGAGCATCTAGGATTCGTACATACAGATTTGTGTGGACCATTTCTCGTAGAAGCTAGAGGTGGATAATCTTACTTCATTACTTTTACTGATGATTTGAGTATATATGGCTATGTCAACTTAATGATGTATAAGTCAGAGTCTTTAGAGAAATTTATGGAATTCAAGAATGAAGTAGAGAATTAGCTTGGTAAGAAGATAAAGAAACTTTGATTGGATCAAGGTGGAGAATATCTGAACCAAGAGTTCATCAATCTTCTACAGGAGTTTGGGATTCTATCTCAGCTCACTCCTCCTTATACACCACAGTGGAATGGTGTTAGTGAAAGGAGGAACTGCACCTTGATGTACATGGTGAGGTCGAGGATGAGTCATGTAGATCTTCCATTATCCTTTTGGGGATATGCATTACAAACTATAGCATACACATTAAACCGAGTACCAACTAAGGCAGAAAATAGAATTCCCTCTGAGCTATGGAATGGAAAGAAACCCAGTTTGTCGCATACACGTCTATGGGGATGCGAGGCATTGGTTAAGGCCTCCTCAGGAAACAAACTAGCACCCCGGGGCACGAGGTGTATCTTTATAGGATATCCCAAGGAAACGGAAGGATATTACCTATATAACCCTTCAGACAAGAATGTTATTATCACCAGAAAAGCCGTCTTTCTTGAGTGGGAGCACATCTTCAAGAAGGATAGTGGGAGAAAGATGACTTCGACGAAGTTGATGCTCAAGATACACAAGAGTTGGTACAGGAACAAGTTCCATAGTTCCTCGTGGAAGAGGTTCCAGAAACAAAAGTACTGTGTACGAGCTCAAGAGAGGTAAGTGAACCATAGAGATTTGGTTTCCTAGTCACCGAGGATGGTGAATCATTATTATTGGACAATAACGAACCTCTATTCTATAAGGAATCAGGTAAAATCTTAGAAGCTTCAAGATGGCTAAAAGCTATTAATTCTGAGATGGATTCCATGTATCAGAACCAATTATGGGTTCTGTTCGATGAGCCAGTTGAGGCAAATCCTGTTGAATGAAAATGGGTATTCAAGAGAAATATGGACATAGAAGGTCAAGTTAGCACCTATAAAGCAAGGCTAGTGGCTAAAGGGTTCATACAACATCAAATAATTTACTATGATGAAACCTTCTCGCCAGTTTCCATGTTTAAATCCATATGAATCATACTTTCCATAGCATCTTACCATGACTACGAGGTTTGAAAGATGGATGTCAAAACAGCATTCCTTAACGGGAACCTTCAGGAAGATGTCTATATGACACAACCAGAAGGGTTTGTGACACCAGGTGAATCCAAATGGTTTTGAAAGTTGCAGAAATCCTTTTTATGGATTAAAGCAAGCATCCAGGGCATGGAACATTCGATTTGATGAATCCATAAAAGAATTTGGGTTCATTAAGAACGAATGTGAGCCATGTGTTTATAAGAGGTTTAATGGTAATGTGATCATTATCCTAGTAGTTTATGTTGACGGCATGATTATTATTGGAAATGATGTACCAGTCTTAGAGTCAATTAAGGACTGGTTTAACAAGTGTTTCTCCATGAAGGACTTGGGTGAAGTAGCCTACATTCTAGGGATCAAGATCATTCAAGAGTGATCCAAGAGGATTCTTGTACTAATTTTGGGTACATACATTGACCAGATACTAAAGAGATTTTGTATGCAACAATCCAAGTGGGGATTAGTTCCACTGTCACATGGACTACATATTTCTAAGAAAATGTGGCCTCATACACAACAAGAGAAAGATTGAATGAGTAAGATCCCATACGCTTCAGCTATAGGATCCATCATGTATGCCATGCTATGTACTGGTATTGATGTTGCCTATGCACTGAGTATGGAAGTCAGATATCAAGAAGATCCAGGAGAACAACATTCGTCTGATGTTAAGACTATCCTTATGTATCTGAGAAGAACTAAGGATATGTTCCTAGCATATGTAGGATATGAGGAGCTTGTCATCAGAGGGGATGATGATGCTGGTTTTCAGACAGATCAGAATGATCTGAACTCACAATCTTAATATTTTTTCTGTCTCAATGGTGGAGTTAAGAGCTGGATGAGTTCAAAGTATCCAGTTTTCACTGATTCTACTGCAGAGCCCAAATATATAGCAGCTTCTGATGTATCCAAGGAATCTGTGTAGATTCGGAACTTGGTCTAGGAGCATGATGTGGTGCCTAGCAGTAAAGATCCAATTACATTGTATTGTGATAATACTGCAGCGGTGGATCTTGCAAAAGAACCAAGGTCACATCAATGGACAAAGCATATACTGCGAAAGTATCACCTCTTGTGGGATTTCTATCAAAGGGGTGAAGTTCCAGTGAGCAGAGTTCCCACTGAATAGAATGTGGTGGACCCCATGACTAAAGGAATATCTTAGTAGAAGCATGAATATCATTTTAGAGATAGCGGGTTAAAGGTTGTTAGCAATTGTCTCTAGTCCAAGTGGGAGTCTATTCGAGTTTGTGTCCTAGAACCAAATACTTTATACTTTATTTATTAATAAAAGCCTTATCACATCTTGATTTTTCTTGTGTGTGACAATGCATGTGACAATGTCCTAAGGATAGCTGTTGCATTAAAGGGTCAAAGCAAATCCCTGCTATGATGAGAACCCGGAAGTTCCATTACACTGTTCTTGAATATATGTTCTATGGCCGGATGATATTATTTGAGAGACAAAAATAATACAGGCCATTAGGGGTGAGGACTCAGATAAATTTGAGACACCATCTCATGGTGTGCACCATTGGTAATATCCCGGAGGATATTACGAGAACGAGACCCGCTAGTAGGAAATCCACATTTCATAGTGTCATTGGATGTTCTTATCTGCAACCCTGTGTATTGATCCTTAGACTTTAATATTATTATTAATGGGTATTAAAACTCATGCACTTAGATGTATTGAAGAAAACTGTGACGACACAATATTCACAGCGAGGTAGGATATGTTGGGTGCGTCATGAATAATACTGCATTAATAGATAATACAAGAAAGGATATTTTCCTTCTGTTCCATAGAGGAAGTATATATCGTAGGCCCTTTGATGTAATTGATATATACTAAATAAATACTTTTCCATGGTAAGGAATGGGCGAGTTCAATTTCGGAAAGTCAAAGAAAAAATAATCGAGCACGTGGGTTGATGACACTAGCATGCAACCCGCATGAATCGAGATATCACGACAAAGGGATTATATTACATGGTAAGCGTTCGTATGAGGTGACGCGTCATTATGGAATTAATTTCATTCTCTATGGGTGCCTTGGTGTGTTTTTAGATTCTAACCTTGGACTTTAGGCAGGCTCCACCAAATGCCACTGAGAAAGAGGCCTAGAGGGTCACACACTGTGTTTTCCCATGTATCTCAGTTAAATATTAATTTAACAAGTTAAATAAAGATTATTCCCAACTGTGGTTTAATAATTATTTAAGGACGCTGATCACATTTTTTTGACACTAGTTATTCGAGAGAATATATTGTGGATGAAATAATATTTATTAGTGATTGATGCAGTTATATTTATTTAAGAAATAAATATCCATTACTCAAAGTCTAATAAATGTGGTGGAGGAAATCAAGGAAAGTGGAAAATAAAAGTACATGTCGTGTATATTAAATATACACGCCGTGTAGTTTTATGGAAAATGAGTACATGCTGTGTATTAATGATTACACGTTGTGTAGTTTTTCCAGTCAGGATTTTGAGGATATAATATATTTTTTTTAAATGATATTTATTATAATTAGTGTGGGAGAATGTCAAGGAATTAATAATTCGACATGGGGGTTTTCAATAGGAGTTAATGAAATAAATAAAACGCGTAACGCGTTTATTTATTGTCATAATTCTATTACATCAAACTCGATTATAAATATCCTCACAACCCCAACACTTTTTTCACAAGAGAATTGTTGTGCACAACAACTCTGGAGAATTCTTTCAAGGCCAAAAGAACTCCTTCCCCCATGAATGCTCTCAAGACCGGGAGATCAAGGAAATCGAAGGTGGACATCGCAAGAAAATTTTCTTCCGCACTAGCATCCGGAGATCCCTTCGGTGACGTCCAAAGATACGTGGCACACATGTGGATCACCACTAGAGGAATCCTACACTTGGATTATATGACGCAACGATAGATCACGCGATCATGACCGGAGACATCAATGAAGATATAATTCCACCAAGGTAATTCTTGTGAATTAATTAAATTAATTATAACCAAAATATGGTGATCCTATCTCTATGGTTCCAGGATTACCTCTTAAGTTTTTCGCTCCTCATTATATTCTGAAGATTCAACGTTTTACATCATGACGGGTATCAGATTGAACATTTTTTAACGTTAAAATTAAAGTTGAGCAAACCCAACAATGCGCTTCCACTACGCCCGAAACCTACAGAATGATATACTAGAGAAGATGCACTGAGTTTTGGTGTGGGACTCAACGAACATTGGTACTATTCACACTTCATAAAAATTTAAACATAATTTGGGCCATCAGATCATTCAATCTAATTCATCCGGTGATATCCCATGTTATACAAGTTTTAATGAGACATCATCTTACATGTAAGAACCTATTTTTTAAACTAGATGAAATTCCAGTGGAATTTGAATTTTTGGTAATTACTAGATGGGTTATTTTTCGAAAGGAACTTTGGAATATAATTCTGAGAGTTATAATGTTTAAAAGTGATGTTTTTGGGATTGGGTAAAGGCTGGAGAACTTTCTGAAGTAGTTCAAGGGGTTTAGGGAGAACTATACTCAGAAAGAAATGTTTTTGAGGACCTGTAGAGGGTGCACAGGTGGTGCACAATTGGTTAAATCATGTGGGTCACCCACATAGTTTGTGGTTTTGGAAGTACCAAAATGTTATTCATTTCATGGTTTTAAAATGGCTAGATGACCGTGTGGGTCAAACCTTTCGGGGTGCATGGTGCCCAGTGAGGGGCACACTATTGTTAAACGGTCTTCTAAATCACAAGACAAAAATTATGCGCACCAATCTCTTTTAAAAAATTGTTTTATTTTAAATTTATATTAAAAATAAAATTAATATTAATGTACACCTCAAACCTGTCCTCCATCACGCACACGATGTACCAGGGGGGGTCTCCTTTGATCTGCATGATTCCCTCAAATGGCACCCCTCTCTGGCTTCGATTTCAACCGGATTTTTAATGGTTCTTTGCATGAATCCCCATGGGAAGGCTTTATCCCCTCTATCTTATCATTTTTTGGAATTTTTTGGTCTTATGTCACCAATATTTATTGAGGTAGAAACCCTAGATTAGGGATTGATCCATTTTTCAGTTCTTCTCTGTTTGAGGGTTGTGAAAATTGCCTCTTGGGTTGTGTTGGTCCATGTTCCGGGAACCGCCACTGAAGGAAAGGAGGTTTGGATTATTTCACTTTTCCATCTCCATTAAATATAAGTGTTTTCAACCATTGATTTGTTTTTAACCAACTTCTTTATGGTCTTGTGATGTTTATGTATTCCTGGTTTTGTTGTAGTGAGTTTTGGTGCCCTTGAAAGACTCATGATCATATAAGAAGTTATCTATATATATATTTATATTTGTATCTTCCCTGTAAGTATTACATCATGGAATGGGGAATACTTGGAATGGTTTAAGGGTATATATATATGTATATGGAAGTATGTGCTTTCAAGTGGGTGGCATCTTGAGCTAGAAAGCCTCAAATGCTAAGTGTTGTCTTGGTATACTTGAGGTAGGATCCCTATCATTGACATTTAATTTTATAATTCCTTATTTGATTCATTAAGAAATTTTTTTTTATGAGTTTTATGGTTTAATAGAACTTCATAGGTGGAATAAATTTCTTAAAAAGAGAAATGACTTGTTATTTGATAAAGTTATGTTATTATAATATAACCCCTCCAACAGAGTTGCTCTGCCTTCAAACCAAAAAGTAGTTATGGTTGTTATATCACACATCGTGTGGTTTGAGATTTTCATATGTCTTCCCACTGGAATTTATATATGTTATGTTATTTCATGCCCTCTGAATGTTAATAAATGATGTTTCCCATGAGAGTATATTGAGGAATTAGCCATGTAGTTGTTGTTTAAGCATGTGATGCTTGTTTTAGTTCTTGTTATAGTGCTTGTTGCCTATGTGAGTTGTGTTTAAGTCTATTTCATGAGATTTATTATTGAAATTGAAGCACCTTTTGGGTTTTCTTATTAAATGGAACTAGAATGGCTTTTATCCTTCGACACCCTTAGATTTGTTTTTTACCGTATGTCATGAGATGTTAATTATGGAGTTGATTTGTATATTAATTGTTGAATTTAATGGATTTATTGGGAATGGATGAGTTACTAAGACCCTTGGACATTATCATGGAATTTCTTGATTAAGCATTTTTTCCTTGTATACCTATGCCCATGAGAGATAGATACTACCTTTCCCATGTGAGTTAATTGATGTAATTTCCATGCAATGGATTGTGAAATTATGTGATTCTTTGTACTTCCTTTCCCATGTGATATGTCCTATAACTAATCCATTTATATTATTTTTAGGCTTCTTAGTATTGTTATTCTTGAAACATCCATGTGATTATATGAAGCCAAGCCCTTGAGCTTGGCCTTTTTTTCAATTTCCTTGATAGAAAGGAATTTCACATTTTATTTATGTTCCCATGTGAGTTAAATGATATTAAATACATCTAATAATTTAATATTCATTTGTTGATTATTATGAGAAGTTTGACCAAGTGAGTAAATGAATGGACAAGCCTTGTTTGGTCCTTTCTTGAGTCACCATTGTGCAGTGAGTTATATTAGACGCTAGTGGATTTGACCTAGGAATGACTAATGAATGTTTAAATGAATTTGAATGATGAAATGGTAAATAGACTTGGGTGAATCATTGATTTAGTTTAGAATTCCACCAATGGGATCATGTGACTATTGTGATTTTTTACCTTTAGTGAACCATAAATTCAGTTTAGAATTCCATGGAAGGACTCAAAGGGTTAAATATGTTTATGTAGTGGGTGAATCATGGATCCAATTGTGGGATGACATGGACAGGGTCACAAAGGATATACATATATGCCGAGTGATACATGGATATAGTTATATGAGGGATTTCATGGATGGGATAAAGGGCCTTGATTATATTTCATAAGTGATACTTGGGGCTTCCCTATAGGATCTACAAAGATTAGCTGAGTTGAAATTAAATTATACCACACCTAGAGTGATATTGGGTTCTTGAGAGTTTCACCAGGATAGGCTTGTCGGGTGTTTGTGAAAATTTCACATGAAGTGATATTTGAATTCCAACATAGGAATGTCAAGTTAGGCTCATGATATAATTGAATATTTAATAAATGAAATATGATGCATCTACCAAGAAAAATCAGAAGCTTGGATTTGGTCTAGACATGAATTGTTTAGATGTAATTATGAGGCATCTATTGTGCTTACAGTTATATGAGGGATTTCGATCCTAAGTCGAATATCGAGACTTATAAATTAAGTGATTTGAATTCTTTACCTTTGATTAAATGAAATGGATATTAAATGAGTACACCTAATTATTTGTAGGTATTTTGATCATTCTTTTGTTGTATTGCTTATATCTAGAAGTTGGGAACAAATAAATGAGATGGAGCTTGGGATGCTCATGGGGATTGCCTTTGGGCTTTACTATATTTTATTTATTCTTGTACTGAAATGTAAATCATGCAGCACTATTTACTGCTTTCAGTTAGGTATCATCATTTGGAATGCATGCATTTTAAAAATTACATTGTCTATATTCTAAATTATGTTGTTATTTCAATTGTCTTCTACTGCTTTGATTATTTCTTTATACTGCTTATGATGATATCTACATATTATTGTCTATATACTATTGTGTACTATGAATATGAGAGTATAATATCCTTACTAAATACCTTTAAACCCTCGCTTCTAATCAACAACCTCATCCCTTTGGGGAGACGCACTTGTTGTCATGTGGTGACGGGTCCGACAACTAGTTTAGTGGTAAGTCTGTCTGGGACATTACAAAGTGGTATCAAATCCATTCTTCATTTTTTATTACTATTTGGGCTGGTAGATAGGAGACTGGTAATATGTCGATGCTTTGTAAATAGATGTCCTTGTGACTAATCACCCATGTATGGGAAATAAACAAGTGGCTAGAGTTGGGAATGGATATTTATACATTTCAATGTTACAGTTGATGTGATTTCACATAGGGTGAACGGTGTATTTTCCTTGTCTTATGGATTTATGGAATTTATGGTATTTTTCCCTTGGAAAGAATGGAATGTAATTAACATGACATGCATCATATTAGAAACTTATAAACTCACATGACATACATATTCCATGCAATTTAGCTACGTTATTAGGTTTCCTAATAAGTATGATTGTGTTCCTTGGGTGATTCCAAGATTTGTTTTGTACCTATTGAGGTAATATATTTTAATTCCTATTATATAACATGTTGAGTGTTTTTATTGTGTTTTTATCCTATTCCATTCTTTTCTGCTTATTATAGCATGCTGGTTTTGATATGTGAAATAGTTACATGGCCTGAAATTTGTTAGTTGCAACATAGGAGATAGAAAATTTTCAATTGTAAGGTGTATGAGTGCCTTATGATTTGGAAAATGGAAACCAGTATACTCAAACAAACTCTTAATCATTATAAAAAAATTAAATGGAAAATCCTATTTAGTTTAAATGTTAAAATGGAATGTTTTTTATTAATGGGAAACAAATTTCTTCTGTATGGTGTATGGGTGCCTTATGGAATGGTAGATGTCCACCCATGTGACTGAGCCATTGTATAACCAAGGTACTTTTGGGGATGGTTATGATTATGAAACTTGTTAATTTTTGAACATGAATGGCTGGTTAACTTTCAAAATGATCAACTGGTTCTAAGTAGATTAGTTGGGGAATACTTTCATTATATAATCCATCATGTGTTTTATGAATTACATTGTTAAACAACTCCTAATGGGTTACTTTTTGAAGTATCTAGGTTGGTATAATGGGACATTCAGAGGTTTCATAATCAGTTAAAATGAATTTATGTGCTAAAATTCCTATTTTTTCTTGAGATATTAGCTAAGGTGTATGTCAAGGGCCTTGTTTTTTAGAACAGTGCTTGAGGTTTTTCTCAAAATTATTTCAAATATGTTAATGCTGAAATTAATTGACGTAAGGAATTTAAATCAAAACATGAAATGGTGACCTTTAATAGACCCTCATGTAAGGGTAGTTTAAATGTTTTTGGTGATATTCCTTAGAACACCGATTTGAGCGATCATCTGTATGAGGTTTTTTTTATTTGGATTAAATGAAAAAGGCCTCTTGAGCCTAATGAAATTGATTTTGTTTGACCAAGATATAGATTCGACGCAAATACATCATAAGAGGCTACCCTATGGCAGGTAGCACCCATAGATCTTCATTACTTTCTTTCTTCTATGAGATTTCTAGCATTTGTGTTGTTCTGTGTTGTTGTCCCTATTATGAAATATGATTTTAAATAGGACACCCTTGTTTGGATGGGTGGTTGTTCCATCTAACCCTTGATATGGGATTTATCATTGAGGAATGGTCAGTTTAGTAGTTTAGACATCCATCAGGCATGGTTTTCTACTTATGGGATCATTTAAACCTCTATATTCTTCGGTAATTAGTGACTCGGTATGTTGTCACCCATGTAAATGGTTGTATAAGATGTTGTGATTTTTACCCAGTTTTTTCGTGATCCATCTCGTACTTTATTTCATAGGCAATACATCTTATAGGTAATTCTATGGATCTGTCATCTTCTCTTGTAAACTCAGGGTAGTCTGCATTGACATACATAGTACTCGTCAAGTCTTAATGTTAAAACAAGCCATTTGAGTTTGGTTACATCATAAACATTGAGCTGTTTGGTATACTTTTGATACTATAATTCTTGGTAATTGCGACGAGCTATTTGAGACGGGATCCCATCGCAAATAGGCTTTAGCGACGGGGCCCCATCGCAAATAGCCCGTTGTAGAAAACGATGTCGCAAATACAAATAGTTGTGACGGGCCCATCGCAAAAAATTTTATTTGCGATGGTAAACATCTCCATTGCAAATAAGCTCAAATTATATGTATTATATATAAATAAATGTTTTCGTGATGGGCCCGTCGAAAAAACTATTTGCGACGGGTTGTTGTCCCTACGCAAAAAATATATATATAAATCTTTCTACGACGGGCCCGTCACAACTAATTATTTGTGACGAGACTACTTGAACATCGCAAATATGGTCTTAAAAATATTTAGTTAGACTATTTGCGACGGGACCCCATTTCAAAAGGTCCCATCGCAAATAATGAATTAAATTTTTAAAAAAAATCTAATAAAATTACGATTAATGAAAAAATAATATTACCATTATTAAAACAATAAAAATAATAATAAATATTAAAATTCTCAATATTCATAAAAAAATATAAAAAAAATAATAAAATATTAAAAATTAAATTATGTAATATTTTCACCGATATAAAAGACAGAAACTGTAAATAATTCATATTACAATGTTAAATTCAAATGATTGTAACATAAAAAAATCACTCGGGGGGTCATCTTCTAGAGGAGGTAGAGGAGCTGAAGGAGCTAGTGGAGAAATCTCCATCCCTAAACAACGAGTTAGATGGAACATGTACTCCATCTGCTCGTGATGCTAATACTTCCATCGAAGCGTCTCCTCCTCATGCTGCTGCTGCTACTATTGCCGTCAACACATCTCTTCTTGCTGCTTCTGCAAAATCTCTATATGCTCAGCCTGAGCTCGCAACTTCTCCTGATACTGTGAGCCAGAAGATGATGCCTCTCCATGAGCCCCTCTCGAGTTGGACACCAACATCACAGTAGTACCATAATAAGTAATAGGAGTCAAATGAGAGCTGATTCCAACTACTCCGCCCTTCTCAAATCCATACTGAGTCGCCTGCATCCATGCCGCCTCATCGAAATGGTGAGCACTGGTCTGCTCAGCCGTCTCGTCCTAACCCTCAGCCTGTGTCTGAGATGTCACAGCCTCATATGACTCCTTAAATTCCAATTTAAAATTAAAATTGAAAAAATATTATATGCAGTTAATTGTTAAACTAAAAAAATAATACTAACCACAATCTGACACTGACGATCAGCTCTAATCTCTCCAGTGGCTGGATCACTGTACATCCATTGATAAACGTCGAACTCCGTAATATCGGGATACTCAACTGCCTAATGAAATATAAAATAAATTTTTTATATTTAATGTCATATAATATATTTAAAAATATAATTACCAGATGATCTCTATGCGAACTGAATGTACAGCTACCAGCTCGATGTGTCACCTCCTATCTCCCCCGGTTCTGTCATCCCACTAATGATATCCTCTGAAATCCACCACCCAGCCAGTGTAAACATAATCCATCCCAAACGTGAGATGAAATGTACTCTGGTCGGTGGGATCTACACGACTCATCAAATTATGTCACCCCTGATTTCTTAATGGCTTTCCATCTGAAATTGTTCAAAAACTAGCAGAAACGTTCACACATAGAAACCTGCCATACCATGTGGATAGCGTCGCGCATGCTATCATCGATAGGATTCCATAAACCCTAAAAATAATTTATAATATCAAGTTGTTAATAAAATAAATTTCAAAATAAATATTATTTATTTATATACCAGCCATTGATTGAACTTTTAACGTCGCACATTAGTGGGAATCTGTTCCCATGTGATCCATGGCTGAGAAAAATAATTGCGCAATATAGTGCTCCCCTTTCCAATAGCTACATGCTGAAAACTGTGAAAAAATAATAAATAATCAAACAATTAGAATATATATAAATAAATTAATGAAATCTAACTAAAATATACAGGTTACCATACCTCTGTGTGCGTGGATCGAAACTATGATGTGGATGTTGCTCGGGGATAGGGTCAGGAATCATCAGTTACGCTAGAACGCACCCCTCCGCATACCACCTGAATCACAAGTAGTCTAAGGGTCATATGATCCCACATACACATCATCCAAAGGTAGCTCTGCCTCCTCTAACTCACACAATAGATTAAGGTTCATCTGAAACACAAAATGATTGTTATTAGCAGATAGTTGAAAATAACAATTATATATAGATATATATTAGTTATGATTATAAACAGCATTTAACTGTGTCAATGTTCATCTTCATCCTATTCTCCATAGCTGTCAATGTCAATGTCTTCATCTTCCTCCTCAGCATCATCAATATCCATATGAGTTTCATTTTCAGCATCTATTTTCATTTCAAATTTATTTTAACATTGTTAACATCTTCATCACCATCGATCCTTAATTGTAGGGTGTCATCGTCGATATTCATGTCTCTTTGTGAATTAGATGGATTTTGAGCCGTCTCTTGAAAAATTTCAATTCTTTCCACTTCAGCGGAACCACATTCAATTTGAGTAAACTAATTTTCCCAAGATTTCATTTTTATTATGCTCCTCCAATCTCTCAAGTCTTTTGAAGTAGCACCATACTTTCCATAAAAAATTTGATGTTCCTGTTGAGCCAGTAAAAATGGTTTATTTACTGCAAGAAGAATTTTATATTTAATATCTATGATTCCATGAGTCGTATGAAGACACAAACATATCTCAATATCCAACCACCGAAATTTAAACATTGTTATGTAATTCTGTCCTAGATAACACAGCTCAACAATTTCATCCCAAATACCATAAAAGTCAACTTCAGTTTCTCAGTGATGTGATCCGCTCAAGAAAACTCCATTGTTCATTGTTTTTTTGATTCCCCGTATGCAAGTGTATGAAATCAAAAACCATTCACCACATATGCATTATAATATTTAACGATTTTGGATGGTGGGTTACTCAATATACACAGTCACGTATCAATTTTTTCAGTATATTGAGACACCTAAAAATTTGTAAAAAATTATCAATATAATAAATAATAAACAGAATTGATATTAAACCATCAATAATTTATGTTACCCATTTTTGAAACCATTGAGAAAATTTTTTTTGTCTGTGTTCTTCAAGAGAAGCTATTGTAATTTGTGGAAGTTGTTTCTTGATATGATTATCATATAACCTACAAACAAAAAAAAATTAAATACTGTAAGATAAATTATAGAATAAGTGATAGAAGCACTCACATGACAAATGATCGCATTTCTTCATAGTTGAGCAAAACATATGTATGAGCTCTATGATGTTCATCATCTGAAATCCATCGTTCATGAACTCCACTGAAGCAAAGATTTGGCTGATTAAAAATTGTTAATTGATTTTCAATTTTGTCATTAACATTCCCCTCATTTCATCCCATGTGATTCTGTTTTGAGGGATATTGAGAATCAAAATAATGAGAGAAGAAAAAAGAAATTTCCTCTTGCAAATAACCTTCAGCAATTGAGCCTTCAACTGATGCTTTGTTACGCATTGTTTTCTTCAATTTCTGCATGCATCTCTCAAATGGGTACATCCATCGAAATTGTACTGGACCTCCACATTTAGCTTCATGTTGAAAATGTAATATCAGATGTTACATTGAGTCAAAGAAAGCCAGCGGAAAGATTTTTTCTAGTATGCATATAATTATAGCAACATCTTCTTCCAGTTTTCTTAGCGCATCGTATCTGTTGTCGCTGCACAAATGTCTCAAAAAAATATGATATTTCTGTTATCGAATCCCAAATCATAGAATTCAAAAAAAATCTAAATCCAATCGGAATAAGTCTTTCCATTATAACATGACACTCATGACTTTTTAATCCAGTATTATAACAATTCTTAACACATCTGCCAAAATTGGAATCATAGCCATCTGGAAGTCTCAAATATGCAATCCACTGACAAAATAATAAGAAACTCTCTCTGGAAAGTGTATACGTTGCATTTGGATTCATTAACCTCTGTGATTTGATATTTTCAAATAATTCAAGTTCTGGTCGCTTGAAAATTTGGGCATGATCTAATCGTGCATTTACAGTATCTTTGGTCTTACTTGGTGTATCCATAATAGTATGAAATAAATTATCAAAACATTTCTTCTCAATATGCTTAACATCCAACATGCGGTGGACCAACTAATCAGACCAATACAGAAGATCCCAAAAAATGCTCTGTTTTATCCAATTATGTTCTTTCCTAAAGCCATGCATTTTTTTTGTTGACTTTTTGTCCAAATGTGATGGATGGTGATGAAAATACAACTGATTTTAACTTTGTACCTGAGAACATCTTTGGAGGTTCATCCCTTTAAATTGTACCTTTTCAAAAATATGATTTGTTCCTCCGAAAAGGATGATCAATTTGAAGAAATCTACAATGACAATCAAAATAGCAAGGTTTTTTCCATTAACCAGCATAAAGGCTTTGTTTTCTTTCATACAATAAGGACATGATTTCGGACCATGTGTACTCCAACTAGATAACATGCCATATTCCAGAAAGTCACTAATCATCCACATCTATGTATCTTTTAATATGAGATTTTGTTTCGTAGAAACATCATATGTATTAACACCATCACTCCACAATGCATTTAACTCATCAATCAATGGTTTCCAATAAACATCAATATTATTTTTCGGATGACCTAGGATTAATAGAGTCAAAAAGATATAAGGCTCCTTTATCAGCATCCATGGAGGAAAATTGTACGGAGTTATAAAGACAGGCCAACATGAATACTGATTACCATAAGAACCAAACGGACAAAAACCGTCAGTATAAAAACCCAATCGTACATTTCGGGCTTCTATAGAAAAAGACAGATGCAGACGGTCAAAATGTTTCCATGAATCACCATCAGATGGATGATTCAAGCTTTTATCAGTTGAGATCTTGGTTTTGTTTCATGATATCATTGACATTGTTTTCTGAGAGATAAATAATCATTGAAACCAAGGTGTAAGTGGGAAATATCTCAACTGTATTACTGGAATCGATCTAGACTTCCCTGGTTGAGCTTTTTCATACCTCGATTGTCCACATGTGGGACAAATATCCAATGACTCATTTTCGCCAGAATATAAGATGTAATCTTTTGGACATGCATGAGTCTTCTGATAACTAAGTCCCAGATTACGAATCATCCCTTTTCTCTCATAGTAATTTGCAGGAAACACATTTCTTTCAGGTAACAGTGTTTTAACTAAAGAAAATATCTGATCAAAACAGTTGTTTGACATTTCATTATCTGAGTTAATAGCCATAAATTTTGCAACCGCTTCTAATTTTCTTATCTTGCAACTGGGATATAATGCATCCTTAGCAGACCTCAACAACTCATAAAATTCAGATGGTTCCAACTCAGGAGTTAAATCAATATCACCGTGAGTTTCAGTTTGTTGCATAGATAGACCTGCAACATCATGTACTAAATTTTGAAACCGTGATAGATCTGGAATCAAGTTAATAATATCTTCTATGGAACTACGTTCATCATGTTGATACCAAAAAACATAATCTGGTTGAAAACCAAACCGCAAGAGATGTCCCACAACCTTGTCAATTTTTTCAAATGTTCTTAGAGAACATTTTTTACAAGGACACATAATTGTGCCTTCTAAAACATATTCTGGTTTTGATGATGCAAATTCTAAGAAAACATCAACACCCTCAATATATACATGATTTAAACCAAAACCATTTATATTTCCACGCTGATTTATCCAAGCTCGGTCATCTAATAATGACTGATGTCGACTTCCTTGTTCCATATTCTTATACATAAAATATGAAATCATCACTGTTTTTGAATAGTTTGAAATTTTAAAAACACTATCTGAAAAATAAGATAAATAATTATAACTACTTAATAAATATCATTAATTAAGGGCGACACAATTTCTAGTGGATTGACGACTACTCTTTTTTCTGAAAACTCATTTAATTGCATCTTTCTCACACTTATTATTGCTAATTGTTTCTAATTATACATAATTATTCATAATTATTTCTAATTATGACAAATTATTACAAATTAATACTAACTTTTACTAATTATTACAATTTATTACAATTTATTACTAATTATTACAGTTTATTACTAAATATAACAAATTATAACTATTTATTACTAATTTAGTAATATTTAGTAATAATTATCAAAAGGAAAACTACTTGAATAATGAAAGGAAATTTGGTAATCCTCATTGTAGAGATGATTACAAATTTTCCCATCATTATCCAAGAAGATTTCGTTTCCTAATTATTCTTAATTATTCCTATTTATTCCTAATTATTCCTAATTATTCCTAATTATTCCTAATTATTCATAATAATATATAATTAGAGCTAATTCTTCTTAATTGTTTCTAATTCTTCCTAATTATTGCTAATTTTATCTAATTATTCCTAATTATTGCTAATTATTCATAATTATTGCAAATTATTGCTAATTATTCCTAATTATTCCTAATTATTCTTAATTGTTCCTAATCATTCCTAATTATTCCTAATTATTACAAATTATTCCTAATTATTCCTAATTATTCTTAATTTTTCCTAATTATTCCTAATTATTCCAAATTATTCCTAATTATTCCTAATTATTCATAATTATTCCTAATTATTTTTAATTATTCCTAATTATTGCTAATTATTACTAATTATTGCAAATTATTCCTAATTAATGCTAATTATTCCTAATTATTTCTAATTAATCCTAATTATTGCTAATTATTCTTAATTATTGCTAATTATTCTTAATTGTAACTATTTATTCCTAATTATAACTACTTATTGCTAATTATTGCTATTTATTCCTAATTATTACTATTTATTATTAATTATTCCTAATTATTCCTAATTATTGTTATTTAACACTATTATTCATAATTATTACTAATTATTCCTAATTATTACTAATTATTACTAATTATTACCAATTTTTCCTAATTATTACTAATTTTTATTAATTATTACTAATTATTCCTATTTATTAGTAATTATTTCTAATTAATACTAATTACTACTAATTTTTCCTAATTATTACTAATTATTACTATTTATTACTAATTATTACTAATTATTACTAATTATTCCTAATTATTACTAATTATTCCTAATTATTTCTAATTATTGCTAATTATTCCTAACTATTTCTAATTATTCCTAATTATTGCTAATTATTCCTAATTATTGCTAATTATTGCTAATTATAGCTAATTAATGCTAATTATTCCTAATTATTACTAATTATTCCTAATTATAGCTTATTATTCCTAATTATTCCTATTTATTGCTAATTATTTCTATTTATCGCTATTTATTGCTAATTATTTCTATTTATTTCTATTTATTGCTATTTTTTGCTAATTATTCCTAATTATACATATTTATTCGGAATTATTCCTAATTATATCTAATTATTCCTAATTATTACTAATTATTACTAATTATTGCTATTTCTTGCTAATTGTTACTAATTATTCCTAATTATTTTTAATTATTCCTAATTACTGCTAACTATTGCTAATTATTGCTAATTATTCCAAATTATTGCTAATTATTGCTAATTATTGCTAATTATCGCTAATTATTGCTAATTATTCCTAATTATTCATAATTATTGCTAATTATTACTATTTATTGCTATTTATTGCTATTTATTACTAATTATTCCTAATTATTCCTAATTATTCATAATAATACCTAATTATTGCAATTTATTGCTATTTATTTATATTTATTGCTATTTATTACTAATTATTCCTAATTATTCCTAAGTATTTCTTATTATACCTATTTATTGCTAATTATATCTAATTATTCTTAATTATACCTATTTATTGCCAATTATTGCGAATTATTCCTAATAATTCATAATTATTCTTAATTATTACTAATTATTACCAATTATTACAAATTATTACAAATTATTACTAATTATTACTAATTATTACTGATTATTACTAATTATTACAAATTATTCCTAATTATTTCTAATTATTACTAATTATTCCTAATTATATCTATTTATTCCTAATTATTCCTAATTATTCCTAATTATTCCTAATTATAGTTAATTTTTCCTAATTATATCTAATTAATCCTAATTATCGCTAATTAGTACTAATTATTGCTAATTAGTACTAATTATTACTAATTATATTTATTTATTGCTAATTATATCTATTTATTCCTAATTATATCTAATTAATATTAATTATAACTAATTATTTAAAATTATAACTAACAATATCAATTACTTAGTAAAACTAAATATAAATAAAAAACAATTGAAATCTAATTAAATTAGAACTTATAAACAACAATTAAATTTAACATAAAAAATAAATATTAAAAAAATAAAATATAAATACCTTAAACTTTGATATTATGAAGATATTGACTCCCTCTGATTTCTCTCGTCTAAAAAACATCAACTAAAAAAATTCATTGAAACTGAAGAATGAAAAGAGAGAGAAAGCCAGATGTGAATGATTTGGGAAAAAACGGATGGGGGTATATATAGGTTACATTAGTTGCGACGGGGTTATTAGCGATGGGTAGCCCATCGCAAATGGTGGTAATTACGACGGGCCCCGTCGCAATTACCCTCGCCTGCATTAATTACAGTTGGCGGTTAAAAGGTTATTTGCGACGGGTCCCGTCGCAAATAGTACCTGCCGACAGTCTTTTTGCGACAGGACGACATTCTGTCGTAAAAAGGTATTTACCGCCGCCTGGTATTTGCGACGGGACCCGTCACAAATAACCATGCGCGGTTTGGCGCGCAAGTCGCGCCAAACTATTTGTGACGGGAGACAAAATCCCGTCGCAAATAGCTTCTCGGACGGGTTATTTGCGACGGGAAGATATCCCGTCACAAATATCCCCTCGCAAATAGTCATTTTTCCCGTAGTGTAGTTATCTCTAGAGCAGAGTGACCTGATCATTCGAGGAAGCAAGTTCATCCCACTGCTTGGGAGGACCTTCAGGGACTTGGGTGTTTTGACACACTGGTCGGTTTAATTTTTTATTTTATGCCCAGTGATTTGATGTCATGATTGTGGTTCGTTGAACATTACATGTGCATTTAATGAGTCGACCAATAGTGGTTTGACTTATCTTTTGGGTAACATTTGGTTTACTCCTTGAGTCTCTTCTTAGTGACGAGCATGTTCTCTATCTTGATGTCATCCTGGATGCACCAGGACAACATCAGTTATTTTCGAGATAAATTTGAAAAGTTGTAAGGTTGTTTTGAGATATCTTTATGTGTTGCATTCCTGATGCATGGGTTTTTGATAAGGCTTGGTTAGTCCTATGTGATACTTGGGTTCCCTTTTAGTAACACCTTGGAATGATATCTAGATTACTACCTCTCTTTTGATGTGACCTCTAGGTGGATTCCCCACTGGGATTATTCATTGTACTAATGTAGAAGTCATGGATTGGTACCAACATATCATTTATAACATGGGGCATGGTCTACCTGAATATAGTTCCATGGACTCTGTTGGGTTGACTCTGTGGTTATTTTCGGGCTTGAATGTAATGCTTTGAGGGTAGTGTTTCAAAGGATTTGAACCGGTATACACCTTCGTTTGTGCTAAGGCACAAAAATTTTAAATGGAAAAGTCTTATTTTGGTCTTCTAAAAGTCACTTAATGTCAATTGTGATCTTCGGTGGAATTTTTTGTTGGAAAATACTTAGATGCATCTTCGTACGGCAGTCCCAGCCTCGGGGAAAAGCCATGATTGGTAATTGACCTCCTTTTAATGATATAGCCTAAGGCGGGGAGAACCTTTGTCTATATGTTTGAAAATATGATGACATGATATTGTCTTGATTATGTGGGCTCATTTAGAAGTTTCTTTGATGTTTTATTTGGAAGAAGAGTGCTGGATTGAGTTTTTATAGTATGAGTTCCATGTGCTTAAGAGGCACTTGAGGTGCGTTGGAAGTTGGAGAATGTGACATGTCCCTTTGAGGGATGTTTTATGACCCCTGTAGGTTGGGCGAGGTATTCTTTTTCCCCCAATGCTTCATGGGGATGAAAAGTTCTACGGTTCGGATTTTCTAAGAACCCATGTTTTCAATCCTTATGAAATTCTAAGGGAATCTGAATTTTTGATAATTACTAGATGGGTTGTTTTGAAAATAGAACTTATCCACCAAATTCCAAGAGTTGGAATGTTAAAAGGTCATTTTTTTAGGCTTGGGTGAAGGCCCAATAATATTCCCGAGAAGATCGAGGAGTTTTGGGAGTGTGAGACTGGGAAAGGCAGGTTT
This sequence comes from Viscum album, assembly GCA_963277665.1. Taxonomy (NCBI): domain Eukaryota; kingdom Viridiplantae; phylum Streptophyta; class Magnoliopsida; order Santalales; family Viscaceae; genus Viscum; species Viscum album. The sequence goes on along the minus strand of OY728134.1, from coordinate 1,079,274,055 downwards.
TTATGGATCCATAGCTGGCACATTGTCTACGCAGGGTTTGTTCATAGACAGATAACCATGCGGGTCAAACCGTGCAGGGTGCCTATGTTCCCAATGAGGAGCACAATATAGGTGCATGGTCTACTAAACCGTGTAGCCCAAATAGTGTACAATGATCTGTTTTTTTAAAAAATATTTTAAAATTAAACTAAAAATAAAATATGTTTTAAATCACACCTCACACATATCCTCCCTCAGTCACTCGATACACAAGGGGGGTCCCCTTTGAGTCGTGTGACGCCCTCCTACGACACCCCTCTTCGGCTTCGATTTCAACCAGATTTTCACTATTTCCTGGTCAAAATATCCATGGTAAGGGTTTCTCCTCCCTCTCCTATCCTTTTCTAGTGATTTTGTGGTCTTCTTCCTTCCTTATTTCATACGGTCCAAACTCTAGCTTAGTGTGTGATTTGTTATTCGGTTCTTCTTGGTTTTAAGGTTATGCAAATGACCACCTAGGTTGTGTTGGTCCGTGTTCTAGCAATCGCCACCAAAGACGAGGTGGTTCAGCTTGTTTTGCTTCACATCATCCATCGAAGGTAAGGGTATTCACCTTATGATTTGTTTTTCACACACTTTTTAGGTCATTGTGATGTTTATGGCTGTCGAGTTTTGTTTTAGTGAGTTTTGGTTCCCTTGGAAGACTCACAGGCATATACGAAGGTATGTATATATATTGTTATATGTATATATATATTATTTGTATGTATTCCATCATGGCATAGAGAATAAATGCAGTGTTTAAAGGGTATATAAATGTATATGGAAGTCTGTTATTGAGACTGGGTAGCTTCTTAAGTTATAAAGTATCAAATTCCAAGAGCTGTCCTGGTCTTCTTGAGGTAGGATCCATATCCTTGACCTTTTATTTAAGAACTCCTTAGTTTCTTCTTTAAGTATGTTTTTTATGATTTTCCTAGTTTAAGAGAATTTCATATCTTGAATAAAAGTCTTAAAGAATATAAATGATTGGTTGTTTGATAAATTCATGTTTTCATAATAAAACCCCTCCAAAAGAGGTTCTCTACCTTCAAACCAAAATTTATTGATGGTTGTTATGTCATTCTTAGTGTGGTTTGAGATTTTCATATGTATTTATACTCTAATTGATATATGGTATGTTGTTTCATGGCACCTAAATGTTATTAAAGGATGTTTACCATGTGATTTAAATGAGAACATGGCCATATTGTTTTTGTTTAATTATGCAATGCTTGTTTTAGTGCTTTTTATAGTACTTATTGCCCACATGAGTTATGTTTAAGTCTATTCCATGAGATAGATTGTTGAAGTTGAAGCACATTTTGGGTTTTCATGTTACATGTAACTAGAATGGTGATTATCCAATTAAATAGGATAATATTAATTGTTTATATTATAAAATGCATGTTATTTATTATTCATAAACACCATTTTAGTGCATTTAAATATTTGAAGATTATTTCACATTATTATTGCAACTCTTTGTTAAATTAAACTATTACATGGTAATAATTAAACACCTACTAATAATAAAAAGTGGTCATTATTTTATTTTTATATTTATTTTTTAGGCTTCTCATTCCATTTGGAACAATTCATACTTTTGTAGTATTTGAAGATTCACATTGGAAGATCACCAAAGTGGGGATTCATGCTAATACATTATCAGCAAAGTGAACTGGGCAACAGCCAAATAAAGAGACCATAGGGGAAAATATAAAATCTCTATGACTATAAAACATTATCTGAAGATATAGGAAATCATGGGGAACATTAAATCCAACAGTGTATAAAGCTGATTTTGATGTTGGATTAGAGTTACTGGAAGCCCAATTTGAAGATGTAATTCTGGTCCATATTCTGCATCCCAAAAAAATAGCCCACCATTTAAATCCTATATAAAAAAATAGAAACCCTTTTGGGATGAAAATTTAAAAAAAACTTATGGAACATCCATATATTCTTTTTCTATTTCTATGGTGCACTCAAATATGGCCATCTAGAAGCTCATTTGGGTGCCTCTATTTGGTGGATCTATGATAGCTGTGATTTTGGGTCAAGGGTGGAAAAGTCCAAATTCTGCAAACTTTCCACCACTCTAGGTCTACCGTACTCAAGTGGGATGACTTTTTCTATTAGGTTATCAATCCAAGGCTTCCAAAATTCCTATTTAATGTAGTGTTGTTGGAGAATTTATTGATCTCTTTTTCTTTGTTTCATCGTAATGTTATTCTACCGATCTGTTTTTGTAACGTTGTTATTTCAATTTTAAGTTGCTCAAATCACATTCTATATTTTTTAAAACATCTTATAATTCTCATTTTCTATTATTTTTGTAAAAAATAAATACCATTTTATAAAGGTGTGAATTTATTCACACAGAAAATAGATAAATCTTTCACACAACGGTGCAGTGTTTTTTATTTCATTGCTTTTCACTTCTTCAATTACTCCCTCATGAGTCTACTTTCAGATTACATTGAAACAATAGCTTATATGATGGGATAACCAACTTATGGGTTTATATGAGGGAGTAGCACAAGGATGTATTTATTTATCACTCCATTACTCTCAAATCACTTCTTTTAATTGATAATTTTTTGATGATCTTTAAACTCCTCAATCCTTATTAAATTTGGGTCCACACACTTCAAGTGCTAGTATGAACCTTTACCTTAGAGTGCTCATAAATATGATCATACAAATGAATAAGTGATTAGTATTAGGGTTTTTGGGTATTAAATCAGTAAGTTATTATGGTAGTTATACTCTGTTAAATGATCCCACCTCAAATTTAAGAAAATGAAATAGTTTAAAAAGGAATTCATCCAATACACCCTGATCAATAACCTAGGATCAACTCATTTTCTAATAAATTTAATTCAAATAGATCGGTTAGTTATCATTTAAAGCCATATAAAATCAACCCAAATTGGTCCACTTTATATCCAAAAACAATCCATAGGATGTATGTGTATGTAGGTTCCTTCTTAGGTCGGCAAGGATTCAACAACCCAAGTTACACTACAAGTGAACTCTTAACCCTACAAACTTGGGTAAATTTGGGTGAGACTAAATTTTGGAAATGTTTCTGGGGAAACAAGTAAGTCATATCAAGACTCGTTATATTCTGACCCATTTCTCTTTTCTCACCTTCACATCTCTTATATTTTCTCCTTTATTTCAGTTTTCACTTTTCTTAGCGCATGTCCACCTATACCCATGACCAATCAAACCGACTTGTCAAGGTGGATAGTCCTACGGTTGGGAAGTAAAGTACACCAAGGTAACTATTTTCATTAGATCTTAATATTCCTAAGACATTGTATTCAAAAATTATCCCATTAAAATGGAGGTACTTCAAAGAAACCAACTCATAAACCCGGGTTGGAAACAAAATGGAAATCCCAATGAGGCAGTCCCAAACATGGGGAATGTTGTTGATCAAACCATGAATGACTACCTCACACCTACCTAGACTAATGCACCCTCTTTCACTAGGTAGGAAATCCTAGTAGAATACAACTATGTCTTCTAACCTCATGTTTTAAACCAACTTCCAACCTTCCATGGGATAGAGTCAGAAATTCCATACCTTCATGTCAAAGAGTTCAACGACATTATTGAAACCATGTTCACACCACATCAACTTGAGACAGCTAAGATTATGATCTTTCCTTTCTTATTTAAGGATTAAGAAAAGAACTAGTTAAATAATCTAAGAACTAAATCAATTTATTACTAGGACCATTTGGAGAGAGAAATCAACCAAAAATACTACCCCATCATAAAATAATAGTACATAAAAATAGAATCCAAAACATTTTTGAAAAATTAGTGGAGTCATTTTATGAAACATGGTAAAGGTTCATGGAAACATTCAATATGGTACCTCACCATGGATTCTAAATCCCTGAACAAGTTCAAATTTTCTAGGAAGAGTTGGGTCTAGGAAACAAACAATCCATTGATATGATGTGTAATGGAACCCTCAAAAACAAATCCCCAAATGATGCTTATGAGTATCTAAAAGGACATTATAAACAAAACAAAACATGAGGAAAATAACCTCACTATGAGAATCCACATCAATCTAGTGGAATTCACACACTAAGAGAAGAGGAACGACAAAAGAAAAAAACTTGCTTCTCTCCCTAGGATGGTTAAGGAGATCAATCTTAGGATGGTCCATGAAATTCAAACTATTGACCATATATTCACAATTTTTGAAAAACATAACCAAAATACTGACAACTACCCAACAATACCTTCCATTTAGGATGTGATTTTAGTAGGTACACCAGCAGAGGTCAATTATATAAACATTTATAATCTACTACACCAAAACAATTTCAATCTAATGTACAATGACCATCCATGATTCCATTGGAAAGATAATCAGCAACCCATCGAACAACATAGTCACCCACAAGAACCAAACCCCAACCTTCCACAAAAGTTTCAAAACCATTACCAGTTCTAACCACAACCAATCTAACACCAACATCCTCATGTAAAATACCAAAAACCCATCCAACAATCCACCAAACAACCCAAGTATCCTCTTTGGATAAACCAACCAGCACAAGAGCCTACCAAATCTGTCCCTCTCCCAATACATGAGTAGTTATGTAAAAAAATGGAGAAAATAAACTCAGAGGTCTCAACCCTTAAACATGAAATATAAACCATTAATAATGGGAAGGCACCCATTCCTACATAGGAAGAACAATCCTCATACTTAAAGGGAGAATCTAGTTACACATCAACCTTCCCTAAATAACTAAAATTAGTGATTGTTTTAAGTAGTGGGAAATCCATTGAGAAAATTGATTAAACCATTTGAAAACCATTAAAAGATTAAAAATCATATGAAAATGATGAAGAACCACCCATAGATTCTGAAAATCCAAAATATAATGCGAAAGAACCACAACCATAAAAAACACTCAAACAACATGTTATCTTCCCTCAACACATGAGAGAAAAATCTAAACTAGAACTAAAGAAAACTTTGAGAGAAATCTTCTACCATGTTAAGTTGAACATTCCCCTTCTTGATGAAATCCAATACATTCCTACCTACACAAATTACCTTAAGGACTTATGCACTTTTAAAAGGAAATTTTCACATAAAACCCAATCTCTTTTGGATGCTAAGGTGTGTACCACCTTTAAAGGGACCATTCCTACAATGTTGGAAGATCCCAGATTTCTATACATCAATGTTGAGTTAAGAGAGAAAAAAGTTTTCAACTACCTATTTTATCTAGGAGATAGTTTGAAGCTCATTCCATATGCCAGGTATTGTTAGTTAGGGATCAAATAACTCCAAACCACATCTATAACTCTTCAACATACTGATCATAGTCTTCGAGTTATTTAGGGGATCTTAAAGGATGTTTTAGTAAAGGTTGAAAATTTCATTTACCCTAGTGACATCATTATTCTTGACAGTCTCCCAATCATAGGTCCTAGGGATATAACCCCCATTATCTTTAGTTGTCCCTTATTAACAACAATCAACTCTATAATCTGAGTTAGAAATGGGAACATGATAATAACCTTTGGAAACATGAGGCTCAATATGAACATCTATAATAAAAACTATCAAATTGGGGAAGATGAAGAGATCCATTAGGTTAATTGGATTGGTAGTGTTGAGAGAGAACTAGGGGAACTTCAAGGAATTATTGAAGGATGATTACGTTAAGAAGAGATTTACTTCCATTGTTCACATGAGGGAAATTTGTATCATTGGATTGAATCTATTTTAGAGATCTCTGTTGATGATTTTATCTAATCCCCAATCAATGATAATATTGGTGAAATAAATAAAATTGAGTCTATAACCATTAATGACACCAATCTGAACTATTTTATCTTTGGAATTTCTATCAAAAGAAGAAAATTCTCTCATGAAATTTCAAAAAAAATACTAATTTTGATACGAAGTCGCAAAATTCCATTGAAATTATTAAATAATCTGATCTAGAATTTAATGTCTCACCTCATTATGACATGTTTGTTTCTATCAAAGGTTTATTAGAAATGTTATCTTCCTTTCCTAATGACTTAATGATCTTCTAGTGAAAGTTGCACTATTTTTATGGACAAAAAGATATGAGGAATCATTTTCTATCCTCAAGTAAGCTTTTCCCTCTCCACCTATCATGCAATCTCTGAATTGGAAACATCCATTATAGCTCATGTGTGATGCGAGTGACTTTGATATAGGAACAGTCTTAGGAAAACAGTGTGAGAAAACTCCATGTGTCATTTCTTATTCAAGAAAATATTTAAATTATGCACAAATCAACTACACCACCACCAAGAAATAGTTACTTGTTGTTGTTTTTATCTTAGAGAAATTCAGATCCAATCTCTTAGGATCACCCATCATTTTCTTCACCGATCATTCAACATTGAAATGCCTTTTCCAGAAACAAGATTCTTAGGCTATATTGATTATATGGATCATTATTAATCAAGAGTTTTATTTAACCATTAAGGATAAAAAGGGTGTTAAAAATATTATAGCTGATCACCTCTCTTGGATGGAATTAAAATTTAACTCACGTCATCTATTTATATATGATTCATTTCCTGATGAGACCCTCTACACTATGTGTAATTGACCATGGTATGTTGACATAGAAAACCATTTGGTTATGGAAGACATTCAAAAATTAACTAGGGCCCAAAATAAGAGGAAATTCATATTTTATAACAAGCACAATTTTTTTGATAATCCTTACCTCTTCAAGTTCTTCCCCTACCAAATCATTTAGATATGTGTTCCCGATTCGGAGAAGGAGTCCATTCTAAAATTTTATCATGGAGAGGAATGTAGATGTCACTTTTCTAAAAAGAAAACCACTACAAAGGTCCTCAAAATTTATTTCTATAGGCCTAACTACACTAAGTATTACTGCCAATTCTTACAAAGTTGTCCTCAATGACAGAAATTAGGATTTACTACCAAAAGAAGTCAAATTCCTCTCACTCTCATTCTGGTTGTTGAAATATTTGTTTTTTTTTTGAATTGATTTCATGGGACCCATTCAAAACTATAGGGGACATCCCTACATCCTCTTAGTAGTTTATTATATCTCAAAATGGGTAGAGGTCATTACCACTAAGTTCAATGACCACTATGTTGTGATTTAATTTCTGAAAGAGCACATATTTTCTAAATTTGAAATTGGTAGGGATATAATTAGTGATTGTGGAACACTTTTTTAAAACCATACATTATATTGAATCATGTATATGTATATAATTTCTCATAAAGTATTCACTGCCTACTGTAGAGACCCGAAACTTGACGTACATGGACATTACATTACTTTTGCGGAATACTTAGTACATAACAAAAACACACACACAAGGATCGTAATAGTTTAGTGTCTTTGGAAACTCGGAATAAAATCTTCTAATCTTGGGGAAAGATCTTCAACATCTCCCATAATGATATTCCCTTTTTTTTACCTAAAACCTTTCTTTATGTCCTGGGGAAAAGAAAACATAAAAGGGTGAGCTCAAATGCTCAGTAAGGGTATACAAAAGAAATAAAAATCATATCATATCTTTTTGAAAATCATAACCTGCAAAAGAGATCATAAAATCTTAACATGGAACAAATCATAGAAGTGAAAATGAGATCACCATAATCATAACATGAAACATGAAACTTTGTGGAATGCACACATAATCATGGAAAATCATTTCTTGTTAGTCATGACTCATTGCCAAGATTATCTTAGTGGACAAAGTCCCTTTCTGAATCGAGTAACCCTCGTTTCAGTCCTGTTTCACTGAACCGGTATAACCTACCATTCCAGCCATGTCTATCTCATGAGATATAAAATCTTTACCCCATGCATTGGAGGGATATATAGGTCCCACCCATCTTATAATGAATCCTTTCTTATGTGTGCCACATAATCATAAAACATACATCATCACATAACACATGTAACAAAAATGGGATTCTTGAAACATCATGACATCATAAATCAATTAATATAAGATAAAGGAATTCATAAACATAATTCCATCACAACATAGTCAAATCAATGTAAAAATATGGATAGAAACAGAACCCTTTATTATCTTAGATGGAAAATATTTTTGATAAAACACTTGAATTGAATTCTTGAGGAAAATATCCTTTCTTCTTCAAAATCAATTTCTTTTCACAAAACATCATGCAATTTTAAAAGAAAGAGATTTTATTGAAAATAGTCATGAAATCTTTTAGAGGAAGATTCATGAAAATAAGGCTTTATAAAACAGTAGAAATCCGTTCGTGCTGTATAAGTTAAAAAAAACATTCTTCGTACTTTTGTCGGAAAAGTCAAAAACTACCTCGTACGAAAAACGACAAAAGATTCCTTTCATATCTTTTTCAAAAAACTCACCGAAGGATAAATTAGGATATAAACTATTGTAGAAGGATGGAAATAATTTTACATATTGAGGGAACATGGATGTGGATGATAAAATACACCCCAGTAAATAACAAAGTAAAAACAATCTCGGATAAAAATGAGATTGTGACATTTCCCTTACCTTAGGTCCGACTTGCTTTGTAAGTGTCTGAACCTCCTGTATAATGATTTAAATCATGTTATTGACTTATTACAGAATCATATTCATTGTTATGATATCATATATGGTTCACTTATGACATTATATTACCCGTTCTTTTGTAAATTCCATGTTAAAGAAGCGTTTTGGGTAAAATCGTTTCATTTATCGTAGGTGTTTTGACTTGTTGTTCTTGACATCATTATTACGTATATCATGATTTACAGAATTTTAAAAAGTGGTTATTACTATTCATACCGGCTAGTTTTAATAATATTTTAATAGCATATCGTTGTTTAGTGAAACTCGGTATTGCGTATTACACACGCTATCGAGGAAGGTCGCGATTGCGTGTAATGCAAGGCAAGTCAAGGATGCGTGTTGTGCAAGCTCCTTTTGGTGTAGCGTACAACACAAGACATTAATAAAATTAAAAAGAATATTTTTTATAAAATCTTGGGCTGTTACATTCTACCCCCCTTAAAATGAATTTCTCCCTCGAAATTCGTCGGGGTTATAAATGGTTTACTATTTGAAAGTTTCTTAAATAGAAACCCACATCGTAAAAAGGAATATCAAAACAAATCTTTAAAAACAAAAGTATGAAACGTAACGGTTACCCAAATAAACTAATCACTGGGTTTCCACATAGGTGAAAATATGGATATGGAAGAGAAATCTAACAATCATGTTCTGATGGAGAGTGGTAGAGAACATGGCTATGGAAAAGCTAGCAATCACAAAGCCATAAATTTGTGACGATCTAAGGTACCATCTGATTCATCAGATATAAGATCACTATGACAACATTTTTGGTTTTCAATATCATTTCCCTAAAGTTGAAAAATTTTAATTAGAAGAAATACTTACTTGATTTTGGTATAATCTCACTGTTGTTCGTGAATTGAACAATTTACACTTCTTCCCTTAAAGAAATGAAGTTGAATTTGTTATTCGTGATGTGTTAGCAGATCATGTGATAGAATGACAGGTCATTCCATCTGTCTCAAACAAAATGTTAGCAAAACTTATATACATAAGTCGATCTATAGTGAGATTAATCATATATGGTTCCTAAAATGGACTTATACTTCATATATCATACTTCTTAATATAATAAAACTAGTTTCTACTAAACAGGGACTTCCTGTAGGTCAGTGGTAGGCGATAAAGGCCAGTCGCACTTCGGTTGTGGGTTCGATTCCTACAGCCTTGTCCGAAGCGATGGGCTGTCGCCCGTCCTGCAGGTTGTCCTTTTTCTAAAACTATATTACTATAACATCCCATCAATAATATCGAGAAAACTTCTATCCTTAAACAATACTAACTTATGTCCAACATAATCCATTCCAATCTTTAGGATTATCCATAATACTGCAGTCCACTCTCATAACATAGTGAAAATGATTACCAGAGATTTAACACCATCGTCGATCCCCATAAGATATGTCTTGTTGGTCACATTCTAAACATTCAAAGTCGTTAATCATGTATTCGCTTGAATACCTTAGTGAAAACATGAATGCAGTTTAAAGTTAACACTTTCCACATACCAAAATCCTCAAAATTCTATATACTCAAACCATGATATCACATAGTCCTTATATCAATCATGAGCTCATGAATACTGTTAAACATTTCATTTTCTTGTTTTCCCTTCATTATGCGCATATCATCTTATTTCCAAAAATATCTCAATCACTTTGAATACCACATTAATCCAATACATAAATATTCCAATACTTCATGATACAACATTATTTTGGAATCCCATTACATAAACGCTTAATCATTCCACCACATCGTTATCATATTCAACATCGCCAATAGTGATCGCATGTGACTTCCCTTTGTCCTTTTCCTTCAGTGGTTGCTCATGTTGATCATCACTAACCCTTGGATTAGGGCAATTATTAGCATAATGCCCCATTTCCTTGCACTTGAAGCATTGAAGTGTTGGTGGTGCGTTCTCTGCAGTGTTTGCTTTATTCACATCATTAGAAACCCTTTTTCCATTACTTCGACACTCAGCTGCTCGATGACCTTCTTTTCCACACTTAAAACATTTTCTAGTCCCTTTAAGACAATCTCCACCATGCTTCTTTCCACACTTTGTGCATAAGGAAACATTCATCTTCTTTTCACCATTATTCTGAGATTTCTCCTTGAAATCCATCTTTCGTTTCTTGTCAAAACCATGAGATGGATATGTAACACCAACTTCCATTTCTACCTTGATAGCACAACGCACAATTTCTTCATAGCTACTGAAGTCTCTTATAGCTAATTCCCTTCGAAGACTTGGTTTTAAGCCACTGAAAAATCGATCAACTTTACTTTCAGGTTGGATGATAATACCAGAAGCATACCTTGCAAGTCTTGTAAAATTTGATTCATAGGTACCAACAGATTCATCGTCCCTTTGCTTCAGTTCAAGAAACTCTTTCTCCATCTTTGTTCGAAGAATACGAGGGAAGTACTTACTGAAAAACAAGTTCTTGAACTCGTCCCATTCCATGGACTCAATTTCATCTCTTGGCCTCGTATTCTTGATAAGATTACACCATTGATCAGCTTCACCTTCCAAACGATATACTGCTAAGATGACTTTATCATGTTCAGAACATTGAAGAACTGAAAATTTCTTTTCAGTAGTACTGATCCATTGTTCAGCCACAAGTGGATCAGAAGACCCACTGAAAGAAGGTGGACGTTGCCTCATGAAGGACTCAATAGAATATTGTTCCCTTCTCTGCTCATTTGGAAGTCCAGAATGATTCATAGCTTGTGTAAGTATAGCAATAAGATTTTTCACTCCATCTCCCATAACATTTGTTTGTTCAGGAGGGCAATCATTGCATTGTCCATTGCATTGATCAACACGGTTCCTTCGAGTTCCAGCCATCGTCTAAAACCCAAAAAGAATAGTGTGAGAGGCAAAAATCATGCTAGGGAAAACATAAAGGGGGAGTACCTTCAATATCCAACATCTTAGGTTTAATTCTATGATCGTTAGCGTAATTCTACTAATATAACCTATACGTATACTTAACCTTAGGGACATCCCTAGACATACCTTAGAAATATCTCTAGGGATCTCACTAACGTTTTCGCATCCTAGTTTCCAAAGGTTGACTAAACCTTTCCTCTGATACCAACTATAGAGACCCGAAACTTGACGTACATGGACATTACATTACTTTTGCGGAATACTTAGTACATAACAAAAACACACACACAAGGATCGTAATAGTTTAGTGTCTTTGGAAACTCGGAATAAAATCTTCTAATCGTGGGGAAAGATCTTCAACATCTCCCATAAAGATCTTCCCTTTTTTACCTAAAACCTTTCTTTATGTCCTGGGGAAAAGAAAACATAAAAGGGTGAGCTCAAATGCTCAGTAAGGGTATACAAAAGAAATAAAAATCATATCATATCTTTTTGAAAATCATAACCTGCAAAAGAGATCATAAAATCGTAACATGGAACAAATCATAGAAGTGAAAATGAGATCACCATAATCATAACATGAAACTTGAAACTTTGTGGCATGCACACATAATCATGGAAAATCATTTCTTGTTAGTCATGACTCATTTCCAAGACTATCTTAGTGGACAAAGTCCCTTTTTGAATCGAGTAACCCTCGTTTCAGTCCTGTTTCACTGAACCGGTATAACCTACCATTCCAGCCATGTCTATCTCATGAGATATAAAATCTTTACCCAATGCATTGGAGGGAGATATAGGTCCCACCCATCTTATAATGAATCCTTTCTTATGTGTGCCACATAATCATAAAACATACATCATCGCATAACACATGTAACAAAAATGGGATTCTTGAAACATCATGACATCATAAATCAATTAATATAAGATAAAGGAATTCATAAACATAATTCCATCACAACATAGTCAAATCAATGTAAAAATATGGATAGAAACAGAACCCTTTATTATCTTAGATGGAAAATATTTTTGATAAAACACTTGAATTGAATTCTTGAGGAAAATATCCTTTCTTCTTCAAAATCAATTTCTTTTCACAAAACATCATGCAATTTTAAAAGAAAGAGATTTTATTGAAAATAGTCATGAAATCTTTTAGAGGAAGCTTCATGAAAATAAGGCTTTATAAAACAGTAGAAATCCGTTCGTGCCGTATAAGTTTAAAAAAACATTCTTCGTACTTTTGTCGGAAAAGTCAAAAAGTACCTCGTACAAAAAACGACAAAAGATTCCTTTCATATCTTTTTCAAAAAACTCACCGAAGGGTAAAATAGGATATAAACTATTGTAGAAGGAAGGAAATAATTTTACATATTGAGGGAACATGGATGTGGATGATAAAATACACCTCAGTAAATAACAAAGTAAAAACAATCTCGGATAAAAATGAGATTGTGACATTTCCCTTACCTTAGGTCCGACTTGCTTTGTAAGTGTCCGAACCTCCTGTATAATGATTTAAATCATGTTATTGACTTATTATAGAATCATATTCATTGTTATGATATCATATATGGTTCACTTATGACATTATATTACCCGTTCTTTTGTAAATTCCATGTTAAAGAAGCGTTTTGGGTAAAATCGTTTCATTTAACGTAGGTGTTTTGACTTGTTGTTCTTCACATCATTATTACTTATATCATGATTTACAGAATTTTAAAAAGTGGTTATTACTATTCATACCAGCTAGTTTTAATAATATTTTAATAGCATATCGTTGTTTAGTGAAACTCGGTATTGCGTATTACACACGCTATCGAGGAAGGTCGCGATTGCGTGTAATGCAAGGCAAGTCAAGGATGCGTGTTGTGCAAGCTCCTTTTGGTGTAGCGTACAACACAAGACATTAATAAAATTAAAAAGAATATTTTTTATAAAATCTTGGGCTGTTACACCTACCATCCTCAAACCAATGTTCATGTTGAGTTAGCTACTATAAAGATTAATAAAATTCTTGAAAAAAATATCAATCCCACCAGGAATTGTTGGTTCGAGAAACTCTAGGATGCCTTTGGGAATATCATACAACATTCAAAACCAGCATAGTAATGTCATAATATAGGTTGGTTATTGGAAATTATGCCATTTACCAGTTGAAATTGAACATAAGGCCTTTTGGGAAATCAAAAAAATGGACATTGACATTTATTTTTCAAAAGAAAAGAAGAAATTAGATCTTAATGATCTTAAGGAAATTAGTATGAAAAATTATAAAAAATTAAGTGTAAATAAAGCTATATTTCATGCCTCACAGTCTAGGAATATCAATGTCAAACATTTAGAACTGGGAAAATCTATTCTCTTGTATAGTCTAAAACATCATTTACACCTGGGAATGTTATGGTCTAGATGGTCAGCTCCTTAAATATTGCATAAAGTGTACTCCCATGGGGTAGTAGAGATACAAGATCCCACTAGTTTTCATGTCTTCAAATTCAATGTTCATAGGTTAAAACCATTCATTACATCATTCAATAAACAATAACCAAAGGAGGATTTAAATAACCCAAACTATATACCAGAAACAAATTGATAGATTTATGGTCTATATTTGGAAAATGTTATAAAACAAAGTGCTTTCTCGGAGGCAACCCAGTATTTACCTATACATTTACTCAAGGTTGGAGTTCCAAAATAAACAGGTACATTTTCTTCATTTCCTTTGGTTTTTTTATTTTTAGTTTAATGAACATCGAGGGGTTTCCATTGTGTTTTAATTATGTTGATGTTTGTGATTCATCAGCTACTGAGATTTATGAATTTTTACGCAAATCATAGGAGTAGAAATACAAACTACCATGAGGATTCTCCAAGTGACATGGAGATCAAGGGATTAAATGGTTAGAATATGAACTTCAACTTCAACCACCAGTTGACTTCATTCTATGATTATATTTTTCAATTTGCTTTTTTAATTCTTATTCTATTCCTCTACCCACATTCTAAATTTTCTTTTCATTTAACATTGGTGACACTGTTATTTTATGTTGGGTAGGAGATGAAATAAAAAATTGATTTTATGTGAAAAAATGACTTGAAAAAAAGTGTGCCTTAATGGAAGGAAAATCTCTTTAACCTTGAACATGATAATACACATTGTAAATTTTCAACCTAAATATCAAATAATATGGAAATCCTTGATTTTGATTTTCATTCATGTTTAAGTTCATGAGCATAGATTTTGGAATGTGTGGTTGTCTAATGTTATTTTTCACCATTATGTTTTCATCCAATAAATAAAACAAATCATGATGCACATCCTTTGGATTGAGTGTGTTAGTTTGGGTTTATGGGGTCTCATAATAAAGAGAATATATTTGGTGAATGTTGTAATTATAACATGAGAATTCAAAAAAAAAGACAAAAAATAAGAAAAAAACATAAATTTCTCGTAGAGCAATAGATTAACCTGATGTGTGGATTTTGAAACATGGGGATCATGAACCCATAGTATTCTGGACCAGAGTTGGGAATTTTATCTCTATTTGGGATAATTTGAATTTATTTAATTAAGTTAACTTGAGATGATACCCAAGTATGTGAGCTTCACTAGGTGCCCTAAGGTTTTTGACCCTGGGAGTCATTGGGAAAGTCTAGCTAAATGGGTTGACTTGAGTGACTTCAATTTGAATTACCATGTAAAATTTAAACAAATTTCAATACTCATCTTAATATTAAAATTTTATTCAACCTAGAACTTCTATCCTTTATCCCTTGAATAAAAATTAACCCTCATGTCTATATTTATACAAAAAACATCATCAAGATTAATTGAAATTGGATGAAATGTGGGGATGATTTTGAACAACATAATGGGATCTATCTTGGGATATGCCTATGAAACTATCTTGTGTAAAATTATTTTGATGGGTTTCATAATTTTTTGGTATGAGGTATTTTGGTGAGAATTATATATTAAAATATTTTTGGAATAGGGAATTAAAATTTCATATTTTTTAGATACATTTTTCTTGGGATTAGAAAAACTCAGTTTGGGGTGTGATTAGCCACTAAACAGGTTAATATTCATTTTTTATGTTATAAAATTCATCTTCTTCATTATTTATAAACACCATTTTTAGTGTATTTAATAATATGAAAATTATTTCAAATTATGAATGTAATTATTTGTTAAAGTGAACTATTACTTGGTACTTATTTGAAAACCTCCAAAAAACACAAAATGGTAATGAATTTTCTTTAATATTTAATTTTACAGTTTCTCATTTCATTAGGAACAATTCAAAATTTTGGAGTACTTGAAGATTCACATTGCAAGACCACCAAAGTGGGATTTCATGCCAACACATTCTAGGAAAAGTAAACTAAATAACATCCCAATAAAGAGATTGTAAGAGTCAAGATCCAATCCCAATTATTATAAAATTTTACCTGAATATAGAGTACATCCTGGGGAACATTTCATTAAACAGTTTTCTAAGCTAATTCAGATATTTCAATGGGGTTATAGGCTATACAAGTTGAAGATAGAATTATGGGCTAGATTTTGCGGCCCATAAATATAGACTACCATTTAAATCATACCTCGAAAAAAAAAAGAAACCCTTTTTGGATGAAAATTCAGTAAAAATTATGGTAGATATATATATATATATTATATTTTTTATTATATGTACCACTCCAATTAGGCCATATAGAAGATCATTTTGGTGCCTCTATTTGGCGGATGCAAGCTGGCTATGATTTAGGGTCAAGGGTGGAAACGTCCAAATTCCGCAATCTTTCCAACACCCTAGACCTACAATACTCAAGTTGTATGATTTTTACCATTGGTTTCTTGACCCTAGGCCTCCAAAATTCCTATTTAAGGTATAAGTGTTTGAGTATTTATTTATCTCTTGTTCTTTGTTTCATTGTAATGTTATTCTATCGATTTGTATTCGTAATGTTCTTACTTCAATAGTATGTTTCTCAAATCACATTGGATTCTTTATAAAACTTCTTCTACTACACATTTTCTATTCTTTTTGTCAACACATTGATACTATTTTATTAAGGTGTAAATTTATTCACATAGATAAAAGATAAATCTTTCACACAATGGAGGGGTGTTCATTATTTCCTTTATTTTCACTTCTTTAATTCTCCCCACATGAGTATACTTCCCACTTCCATTGAAACCATATCATCAATTGAGGGATAACCCACTTATGGGTTAAACCAATGAAGTAGAAAGAGGCTAGATTTTATATTAATTATCAATCCTTTAATTTCTGATCACACTTTTTAATTGAGAATTTGTGTTTTATGATCATTAAACACCTTCGTCTTTGTTGAATTTATGGCCACACACTTCAAGTGATAATATGAAACTTTACCTTGGAGTTATCATAAACATGATCCCTCAATTGTATAGGTGATTAGTATTAGGTTGTGTTGGTATTAAATCACTAAGTGATGATGGTATGTTTACTTGGTTGAATGAAACCATATCAAATATATGAAATTGAATTTGTATAAAAAGGAATTCATCCATTCCACCCTGAGCAATAACTTAGAATAAATTCATTTTCTCATAATTTTAATTCAAATATATCTCTTAGGGTTCTTAAAACCCCATCTAAAATAAACCCAAAATTTGATACTCTATATCCAAATGCAATCCATATGATGTACGTGTGTTTAGGTTCCTTTTTAGGTCTCTCAGAATTCGAAAACCCAAGCTACACTATAATCGACCTCTTAACCCTAAAAACATGGGTAAATTTGGGTGAGACCAAATGTATTTTATCCTTGGACTTCCTTATGTGTGACCTTTTTTCCCAATTTCATGGGGTGTTAAATATGTAATTGATTTTTATATTAATTAGTGAATTAAATGGATTAATTGGGAAGGGATGAGTGACTAAGACCCTTGGTTCTTATCATTTCATTTCTTTATTAATAATGTTTTCCATTGTATGTATATGACCATGTGAGATAGATATTACCTTAAAAATGTGATTTAATTGATGTAATTTCCATGAAATGTCTTGTGAAAGCAAGTGAATTTTTGTAATCCCTTACCCAGCAGATATGTCTAATAACTAATCCCTTTGGATGCTTGTTAGGCTTGTTTGGATTGTTATTCTTGAAATCCTTATGTTAGTATTTCAAGCCAATCCCTTGAGCTAGGACTTTTTTCAAAATTTTCTTGATAGGAATGAATTTCACCTTTTATTTATGTGCCCGCATGAGTTAAATGATGTTAAATCATTGTAATAGTTTAATATAAATGTGTTACTTTTTATGAGAAGTATACCCCTATGAGTAAATGAAATCCCAAGAATGGGTTAGTCCTTTCTGGAGTCACCCTTGTATGGTGAGTTATATTAGATTCAAGTAATTTTGACCTTAGCATGTGTAATGAATCTTTAAATTAATTTGAATAATTAAATGGTAAATATCCTTGGGTGAATCATGGATATGGTTTAGAATGACATGGAATGGATCATGTGACTATTGTACTTTTATACCCTGAGTGAACTATGGATTCATTTTATAATTCCATGTATGGGATAAAAGGGTTAAATATGATTAATCCATGGGGGAATAATGTATCCAATTGAGGGATTCCATAGATAGGCTCACAAAGGTTGTACTTATATGTCGAGTGATACATGGATCTAGATATATAAAGGATTACATGGATAAGTTCAAAGGGCATTGATTATATATCATGAGTGATACTTGGGGATTAACTATAGGATCTCCAAGGATGGAATATGTTAACATGAACTTATAAAACACCTATAGTGACACTGGATTCCTGAGAGGTTCATCGGGATGGGTTTGTAGTGTATTGGTGTAAATTTCTCCTGTAGTGATACATGAATTCCAACATAGGAATGTCAATGAAGGGATATGGTTATAATTTAATTGTGAATAAATGATTTATGGTGCATCTTCAAATCCAAATCACAAGCATGTATTCGGTCTAGACTTGAATTGTTCTGATGGACTTCTGAGGCATCTGTTGTGTTTATAGTTATATGGGGGATGTCGGGCCTGAGCCAGATCTCGAGACTTATAAATTAAATTATTTGAATTGTTTAATTTTTATTAAAATAAGTGGATATTAAATTAGTATATCTAAATTTTTTCAGGTCTTTGGATCTTTATTTTTTTATTGCTTGTATCTAGAAGTTGGGAGAAAATGATTGAGATGGAGCTCTGAATGCTCATGATGATTGCCATTGGGATTTTGTGTCTTTTATTTATTCTTGTACTAAAATGTAAATCATTATTTAATGTTTACTTCCTTCGATTAGGTATCATCATATGTCATGCATGCAATATAAAATTGGTATTTTCCATATTCTATATTCTGTTGTTATTTCAATGGTCTTATACTTCTTCGATTGTTACATTATACTGCTTCCAATGATATCTGAGTATTACTATCTGTATATAACTATTAACTGTGAATATGAAGGTATAATCTCCCCACTGAATACCATAACACCATAGTTACTAGTTGGAAGCCTTTGGCATATGGGGATATATTCTTGAGGTTATGTGGCGACTCGTCCAGCTACCAGATTAGTGGTATGTCAGGAAGAGACATTACAAAGTGGTATCAGATCCATTATAATTTTGTATTACTTTTTGGGTTGGTAGACAGGAGACTAGGGATGTGTTAGCACTTAAAAAATAGCCATTATTGGGACTGATCACCCCACATATGGGAAATGAAAAAGTGTTCATGGATGGATATGGCTATTTATATTGTTCGCTATTACAGTGGATGGGATTTCACCTTGGGTGAATTGTGTATTTTCCTTTGCTTATGGATTTATGGAATATATGGTATTTTTCCCTTGTCCTGAATGGAATTTAAGTAACATGACATGCATCATATTAGACAATTAGAAACTCATAGGCCATGAATATGCCATTACATGTAGCTATATTAGTAGCTTAACTTATAAGTATGATTGTGTGCCTTGGGTGATGCCAAAATATATTTTGTACTTATTGAGGTAATCTGTTAGCATGCCTATTATATAACATGCTGAGTGTTTTTTATCATGTGCTTCTATTATTCCATGATTTTTTGACATTTATAGAATGCTAGTTTTGATTTGTTAAATAGTTGCATGGGTTAGAATTTTTGGTTGCAGCATAGGAGGGAGACGATTTTCAATTGTAAGGTGTATGGGCACCTTATGATTTGGAATAGGGTAAACTGTATACCAAAACCAACTCTATATCTTTAAAACATTATTGAAATGGAAAATGGTACTAAAGTTAAATGTTAAAATGAAATGATTTTAATTAATGGGATCCAATTGCCAACAGTAAGGTGTATGGGCACCTTATGGAATGGTAGATGGACATCGAGGTGACTGATCCTTTGTATAACCATCATAATTTTGTTGATGGTTATGATTATGAAAGCGTTTAATTTTTTAACATGAATGGTTGGTTAGCTTTCAAAATGATCAATTGGAACCAGGTAGCTATGTTGGGGCATGCTTTTATAAGATAAATTGTTATGGTATTTATTCTTTCTATAGTTGAACAATTGCTAATGGTTTTCTTTTTGAAGAATATAGGTTTGTATAATAGGACCCTTGTAGGTAACCTAATCCGTTAAAAGTGGTTTATGTGCTAAATTTCCTATTTTTTCTTGAGTTGTTAGCTGAGGTGTATGCCAACTTCCTTGTATTGTATATTTGTGCTTGAGGTGTTGCTAAAAAGATTCAAATATTTTGAGGTTGAAATGAATTAATGTAATGAATTTAAATTGGAACCTGAAATGGTGACCTTTCCATAGACTCTTGTGTAAGGGTATTTTAAATGTTTTTAGTGATATTACTTGAAATAGAGACATGAGTGATCATATATAGGATGTTTCTTTTTAGCTTTACATTAAATGAAAAAGGGATCTTGAGGCTAGTGAAATCTCTATTGTGTGACCAAGAGATATGGTCGACATGTATGCTTCATAAGGGGATATACTGTGGTAATTAGAACCATTAGATCATGATGCCTTGCTTTCTACTACAATCTTTCTAGTTTTGATGTCGTTTAGTGTCGTTTTCCCTAGTATAATGTTTCTTTTTAAAAAAGAAACCCTTTTCTGGATGGGGTGGTCATTATATATGACCCTTTATATGGGAGTGAGCATTGAGTAATTATTGGTATAGAAGTTTAGAGAAAACTCATGCATGATCATATACTTAGGAGGTGGTGTAAACCACTCTTTTCTTTAGTGATGGCTTAATCAGTACGTCGTCACTCGTGTAAATGGTGGTAGATGATAATTTTCTTTTGAGCCAGTTTCATCACGAGCCATCTAGTACTATATTGCATAGGGTATACATCCTATGGATAATATCAGGATGTGTCATCTACGATTGTAAACCCAGGGTAGTATGTGTTGACATATAATGTACCCTTCGAGTCCTAAATGTTAAAACGAGCCACTTGAGTTAAGTGAAATCACAAGATTTGAGCTATTGAGTATGCTTTCGGGTCATCTACAGAGTATAGTGACCTGAACGTTAGAGGAGGCATGTATGTCCCACCACTTGGGAGGAAATTTTAATACATAGATGTTTTGACAAACTATTCAATATGATTTTGGATTTTATTCACATTACATTGATATGGTGATTGTGGTTCATAGAATTTCACACATGCATTTAAATAGTTGACCAATAGTGGTTTGACCAATCATTTTGGTAAACTTTGGTTTAATATTAATGTTTATTCTTAGTGAAGAGTGTGTTACCTATCTTGACGTCATCATAGATGAACTAGGAGGGCATTGGATATATGTCATGATAATGTTGAAAAGCTATAGAAATATTTTGAGATATCTTTCTTTGTTGTATGCCTAATGAATGGGTTTTTTCAAAGGGTTGGTTAGTCCTAAGTGATACCTCAGTTACCATGTAGTAATTCCCTGGATTGACTTTTGTATTCCTACCACTCTTTGGATGTGACCATTGGGAATATTCCGTAATGGCCTCAGTTAGTGTTCTAATATGAATGTTATGGATTTGTACAAACATCTCCCTTATAGAATATAGTATGGGATACTTAGGGATATTTCTAGAATTTTGTGGGTTGACTCTGAGGTTATCCTAGACATATTGTCAGGCTTGGATATAATGCATTGAGGGTAGTGTTTCTAGGGGATAGAACTAGTCTATGCCTTCATTTGTTCTAAGGAGATGTGGTTTAAAATGACCAAGTGATGTTTTGGTATTTTAAAATTCACTCGAAGTTAGTTGTGAGATTCAGTGGACTTTTTTGTTGTAAAACTCTTAGATCCATGTTCTTAAGGCAGTGCCAGCTGTGGGGAAAAGCCCTGATTGGGAATTGGAATCCTTTTAAAGATAAATCCTAAGGTGGGGAAAACCTTTGGCTAGATTCTTAAAAAGATGACAACGTGATCATGCCTTGGTTTTGCAGGCTCATGTAGGATCCTCTTTGATGTTTTAGTAGGAAGAAAAGTGTTGGTTCGAGTTTCAATGGCTTGAGTGTTATCTACATAAGAGGTACTTGAGGTGCGTGGGCATTTGAGAACATGACATGATTTTTAAATTTTTTTACTATTATTTATTTTTATTTACTTCTATTTGAAAATTAATTTATTGGTATTATATAATTCATATAATAAATTTATATATAATTATTTAATCATAATATACTAAGTTTGAAATAAATAATTTTTTTTAATAAATATATTTTAAACAATAATATGATTTTTCTTATTTGTTTTAGATGTAATAATTTAATTTCATTAGTACTAAAAGTATAATTTATTTTTATTACACCCATATTTCATAATGGTGTTACTATTTTTAATACCCACAAATTCAATGGATTTGATTTTAATAGTTATATTCAATACTTATATCAATATATAAATTTATCATAGTTTTAATTTATGTTCATTTTTTATTGTGGAGAAATAAATAAAAATAATTAATTATTTAAAGATATGTGTATATTAAAATCTTGATGGTGTTACACATATGGACACTTAGCTTGTGTGTGAGATCATTTACAATACGAAAGGATTATATATGGGTGTGAACTAGGATAGGCCACAAGAGAAAGAGAATGATTTAGAGTTCATGAAGCATGAATCTTTTATTTTTAGAGGGGGAATGGGACACATGAGGTTGATGAGTGGCTAAAAATTAGTTATCCTATTTTAATTTATATTTTAACTTCTGATAAATATATGGTCATTTTTTAATTTTTTCTTGAAGGAGAAGTGCATAAATTATAGGAATCCATTGAGGAGTCAATAATGGATAAATATCTTGACTAAAATGGATTTATATAACACCTCGACTCTAGTAACCTAGAGTCAGTGGTTATTTTACTACATTGGCACAAAATAGAAGGTATCACATTTAACATTAACCAATACATATACACTTTTTCCAGAATAACTGAGTTAGTCCAAAAAAAGAATGGAGGGTGTTTTTGATCCCCATGAGATATTATATAGAAACTTGGACATCTTCAAAGGGTTTGAGGGAAAAAAAATTTCCCATGAATAGAAAAAAATCTATAATGAAATTGAAGATAAACTAGTTAATAGTCAGTATGAAAACCACTCCAAGAGAAGACAACATTACCATATATATATATATATATATATAAGGATCTCATAGTAATACTTTACCCCGAAAGGAAAAAAATATTCATCAAGAAAAATTATAAAAATACGTATGAAACAAGTGAACCATAGATCCAATGGTCACTAACATCACACAAAGATCCCACTAATCAAGCAAAAACACCACCTCCAAGTGTCACTTTTCCTTTTTCTGGACCTAGAATTTGATAATCATAAAATTCCTTAAATAAAAGGTAGCTTTCGAGCAAATAAATCTAGTAGGATCTCAAAGAGTATTCAATAATCAGTTACAAAACCATATAACATTTATGCTTCAATTTTAATAAAAAAATATACATGGTAAGGAATTTCTCATTTTTAATCAAATCCTTATTTAAAATCCGATGGATGGATGACATATAAAAAATATTCTTAAATGAAAATTTTTAATAATCCGAAATGGAATGATAAAATAGTTCTACAAAAAATAGTATGTGAAATAAAATAAAATAAAATATTGTGGTCATATACCTTGAGGTTAGTTACTTTGTGGCTCTTGCATATTCACACTACTCAGTCAATCATCATGTCTATGTGTGTGTATTCATTTCCCTAATCCTTATGTAACTCCCCGACCCCAGCTACCCAGAGTCAGTGCATTACTTTGTAACATTGGCATGATCACAAAAGATCAAGTCTCGAAAGACCGATTATTTTAGTAGCCTTGGAAACAGTAGATACATTTGTAAACGTTACATTACATCATAAAGTGAAAAACTACAATAAAAAAGTCTCCATAGTCCACACTCATATCCTCTTCTGACAATCCTTGCAAGTCATTCATAAAATACTTCTTCACATCCTGGAAAATGTTAAAACATTGAAAGGGGTGAGCTCATATGCTCAGTAAGGATAACAATAATGCGGAAGCTTTCAAAAATAAACATAAAAATTTAAGTAAATGTATAACTAAAACAAAATCCTTTTAAACTTGAACATCAACATAATATGGCAAAAGTAAAATGAGATAATTCCATCCACTTCCTCACATGGATATTCTACTAGTCGAATAATCACATGCAATATCAATAACTACTTTCATAATGAGGGAATGTATAATTCCAGACATTCTGAAACATTTTTTCAAGGCCTCGGCCAAGACGTCTAAAATGATTAAGGCCTCGGCCAAAACCATAAATCAAATTGGGAAAGGGCCTCGGCCAATTCCACGTCTTGTTGTCTCATGAGACCTACCGATGCATCGAGGAGCTATAGCGGGCTCCACCCGTCACTTATTAAGTCCAATACATTCCTCATATGAATAGGTTTAAACATATCATAAACCATAACATAATCGTATCACATAAAACATTCATAAAGGAAACATAACATTTCCACATTTCAATCACAAGGCATCAATACAACACATTGATATAATAAAAACGCTTTCAAATCCAATTTCAATACCAAAATAAAAGAAAATTATAACATGGTATTTATTTTTCATTAAAAAAAGGTATGGATTGTAGAGGAAGCCAAAACTCAAATAGTGGTCACGGCGGCGGAGAAGTCATTGTCGCCACATACGTACGAAAAAAACATTCCCTTTTGGCATTTATTAAATTCTTCGTATAAAAAAGATTCCTTTTGAATATACGTAAAAGTCAAAGGGGTTTATACACCGTATAAAAGAAATTTGTGTATAAAACCAAATATGCCTCAATGAAAGGAGATTAAGACGAAGTCCTTAAAAAGATCATTTTTAAAATAAAATAGATCTATTATGTTTATTCACTATAGGTACACATAAAGAACGTAAAAATACAAAATAGGACATAATAATATCATGACATAATTTGAAAGTAGGATATTAACCCAAAGAATGGAAGTTGGGTTAAGAAATTCCCTTACCTCGTGTCTGACTTGACTCAACCATTCTTTAACCTCCTGAATAATAAAATAGATTTAATATATACCTTATTAATAACCATTTTCAATTTCAATATCCTTTTTATATCACTTATTACAATGATATGAACATTATGTAATTATTTAAGTTAATAACGGTCGTTTTGTCGATCTTTGGTACTTGAGTCAACAATAAACTTCTTATAATTACAAGTTGTTTATGTGGTACAATATCCATTATCTCCAGAATTATATTCATGATTTAGATGTCATATATATCATATATATCCATTATATACATTCATTTATAATATTACGTAACATTTAGATGTAAGAAATGAAATGCATCGTTCATGGAGACGGTAAGCCGTACGTACGCATGAACGCTACTTTAATTTCAATTTCATATTTAATGGAACGAAATCATCAGGATATAAATGTATAATATAATTCCAGTATAATATAGTGTATAATACCATTTACTCCATCCTTTATACATCCCACATATGGCATTAACGATTCAAATCACTTTGAGGGGGCGGTAGTCCGCACTTCCTAAAATGAAATTATCGCGTTTTACCCATAATGGAAATAATAATGTATGCCATAAATGAGAAATACAGAATCATAAGTAAAACATAAACATATTATATATCATATATAAAAATAGTGACATCTTAATGGCCACCTTTGAAGGTGTTATATGAGTGTTGAACAATCATCGTTTCGTGAGGCAGAAATCCGCCATCCACAGAAACCGTATGTTCCTTAACCATTAGATGTAGGTGTGTGTAAGTGTAGATAGAATACTTATTATAACAACATCCTAGTTTATTTAGGATACTGTTGTTGTTACAAAATAAATGAATATAAAGAGTTTAGGGGGTTGTAGAAGAAAAATAAAACAAAACAACATTAGAGAAGACATTACCTCAAAATCGGGTAACTCTTTTTGATTTGAGCCAACGGCTTCCTTGGGAAGCGTTCTGCCCAAAGTGAGGCTTCTAGGAGTAATAGGGGGAAGTTGGGAGAGTATTTGGGCAGAGGTTGGCCGAGCCAAATGGCTTGAAAGTGTATATGAGGTGGGGGAGGTGGGGGCCTTTTATAAGTGGAGAGGAGGGGCACTCTTGGAAAGTAAAGAAAAGTCACTTTATTATAAAATGCGTTTCGGATTTTAGAGGTCCCAAACTTATATAATTCTATGATAAGATGATAAGGGTTCGAAATATACTCATACAATAGGTTTTTGACAAGTGTACGCTTTGGATTTTACATTATCTTTCCATTTTATTTAAATCGTTAAATAATGAGGTCATCGCTGCATCATCATGATGTCATAAATAATTTAATTTATATAATGTCTAAAAATTATAAAAAAACTAATATGACGTAGGAAATCTTTTTATCTTTATAATGAATATTTATAATCAAAATTTGGACTTGTGTAACCCCACTAAAAACTGTTTTAGTAAAACAACTCATGTTTGTGTCAATTTAATTTTAACATTAAATAAATATATATTAATGTCATTTTCCAACCAAAGTGGCTTCATGGGGTCCCCAAGTTGACCCATGGGTTGTCTTGGTCGGCCATGACTCATCCAATAGAAGTAGGACAAGTGTCAAGCTCATCTCATATTGTTAAAACATTATTTTTACCTTAAACTACACTAATTACCTCTAATCGCGATTAAGAACTTAAAAGTTACTATTCACCAAAAAATTATTTTAATCTCATCGAACCACATTTTACTTCTTAATGACAACCATGTATGTCGTATTTTTGAAAATAAAATCACAGAATTGGTAATATTTCATTTAAACGAAAAATCAGTTATTTAACTACCACTTAGTGGTTTCACTATTCATCAAAAATTGAAGTTTTTCAGAACAATGCCAAAATTTCACCCTAAGCTATAATTGATATTCCAAATTCAAAAATGATGTATATTTTACAAAATTACAAACATATAAGTTACATTAATTAATTTTATAATTAATTCCCTCTTTCACAACAAATAGCGTGTTTTTAAGAAATAATTTATATCAAAAGATTGATAATTGTTTATGTCCAATTTCAATGTTAAATTAATTCTAATGACCACCATTGGATAAAATGGTAAAAATATATTCTAATTATACTTTAAAACCACTCAGTATTATAAATTATCACTATAAATTATTTTTATTAAAAAAGTTGTTTTTAAGTAGTTTTCACTATTCATAAAAAATTAGAAGTTCTCAGAAAAATACCAAAAATTCCACATAGGCTAATTTCAATATTCCGAATACAAAAATGAAGTCCATTTTGAAATATAAAATTTCTATAATTTTAAAAAGTGGTTATTACTATTCATAATGGCTACTTTGATTAGTCACGGTGTTTTAGAACTCGAAGTTGCGTACAATGCAAGCTATTGCATTATTGAATGAGAAGCATATCGTGGAAGCTCGGGGTGTTACATTCTACCCTCCTTCAATAAATTGCGTCCTCGCAATTTGAAATTTTTCTTGGAAAATAAAAGGTTGAAAAGAGAAAATACCTTTGGGGAAAACCCACATCGGAAATAAGATTAATAAAATTTAGCCTTAATAAGAGGGAAAGGGAAATGAAAAAGTCACTACCCAATTATGATCTCGATTAGGAGAGCATTGGTGGAAATTAGAGACATATAATTGGAGGAAAAACGTAAATATTTGTAGGGAGTGATTGAGGTCGTCAATCACAATCAACTGTGAAATTGAGGGCCTCAAAGCCTTCAATCTATGTTGATTTAAAATATCATCAGTTCAACAAGACATAAGGTATTAGGATAACACATTTTTTTGTTTTAATATCCCTTTACTAAAGTTTAAGAATTAATTTATTCATTGAATAAGAGATAGGTATATATATATTTATTCTTTACAATTAGAGTTTCAACCTTCAACTCATCTTTCACTCAAAAAGATAATAGAATTCAAAAATATTATAATTATCCTAATTGTATAAGGTTCCAAATGTTAACACATACCATTTAGAATATTAAAATTATTTTGTAATAACTAGGACTTCCTGTAGGCTAGTGGTAGGAAATAAAGGCCTGTCGCACAATGATTGTGGGTTCGATTCCTGCAGCTTTGTCCGACGCGACGGGTTATGCCCCACCCTACAGGTTGTCCTTTTCCTAAAACTATAGTATCATAATATTCCAAAAATAATCTTCATAAATTTTTTAACCTTAAACAATACTATCCAAAGATCAACTTAATCCACTCCAACCTTTATAGTTATCCAAAATACCTCTGTCCAGACTTTCTCTAAAAGGTCTCTTAATTCCAAAATCAATTTATCAGATTCCCCAAACAAAGTAAAGTTTCTCTTATTGTCACATACTAAAATATAATTACCTTCAACATATTAAAACCTTACTGAAATCAACAAGTACTGTAGTACAATCCTTATATATATATATCACATTATTCTAATAACCATAATATAATCCATGAGTCCAAAAGCACCAATACATTTGTTATTCTGCTTCATCTGTAGTAACAGCATAAGATTGTCCTTGATCCCTTGGCCTTTTCTGAGGTAAGTTTCCCTAATGCTTAGGACATTCATTTGCATAATGACCCATTTCTCTACAATTGTAGCATTCAACTTTGATAGCCTCTATCTTTCCCTTGAAATCACGAGCCTGGTGACCCTTTTCTCCACATTTATAACAAACTCCCATTCCTTTTAGGCAAGTACTAGGGTGATTCTTCCCACAATTATCACATAATGGAAAATCCTTCATTCCCTTTTTCCCTTTATCTGTCTCTTGTTCCACCGTTCTCTTCTTCTCTTGCTTTACTTTGTTGTCATAAGACTTAGAGAATTCCTTTTCTGTCTTAATAGCACACGAGACAATATCTTCGTATGATGAGAAAGATTGTGATACTAAAGCTCGACGGAGAAATGGTTTTAACCCATCAAAGAAATGATCAATCTTACTCCTTGGGTTACGTATATAATCTGCAGCATACCTCTCTAACCTTGTAAAGTTGGCCTCATACTTTGCGACATTCTCATCCTCCTTCTGCCTCAGACTCAGAAATTGTCTTTCCATATCTGCTCGATGGTCACGAGGAAAGTATTTTTCTAAGAAAAGCTCTTTGAACTCCCTCCATTCCATATTAGATACGTCATCATCTTCCTTTGTGTTTTGAATCAGCGACCACCACTGATCGGCATCTCCAGTGAGGTGGTAAACTGCCATGACAACCTTCTCCCTTTCGCTACTCCCCAAGGCATGGAATATTTTCTCTAAGGAGTTTATCCATTGCTCAGCTACTAACGGATTTGTACCCCAATTAAATGTTGGTGCTTTTTGCCTCATGAAGCAGTCTAACATTGATCCTCCATGTTGTGGATCAGGGTGATCCATACGAGTAAGGTTATTATTCATAACTTGAGTGAGTTGTCCCAGTATGGTAATAAGTTGATCAGCACCAGTTGTATCTCCAGATCCACAATAATTATCTTGAGCAGGAGGGAAATCCCTACACGGAGTGCGTGCATTGATACAATTTCCATTCCTTCCAGTAGGCACCATTTCTAAACAATGGCATAAACTAGATTAGTTTATGAATCAAAATACATAATTCCATACTTGTAAAATACTTAACATAAATTGAACTATTTATTGATATAATCCATAATCATAAAAAGGTTTTATTTGAGGAAGTATATACTCATAACCGTTCATAGTGGTTTGTAAAGAAAATGGGAATTATCCTAAGCATATCCCCCGGGAGTGTCGTAACCAAGAGTGCAGTAAGGCCCGTTGTCGTGCACCAGTTCCCATTCGAGTCTAGCTCAAAGCGGTGTTTTCAGGTTTTACCCCTAGGTACATCTGTGCCAGAGCTGCCTCTACCTGCTCGTATCCAGACAGGGATGTATTGCTCGGAAAACTCACAAAATCTCTACAATAACAAAATTCTAGGAAGTTCTTCTATACTAATCCTCAAAGTCTATCTTTGGGCTATGTGCTCTAATCAGAGTTTATCTAAATCTAGCTTCCAAGGTTAGTACTAAACTTCCTCTGATACCAACTGTAACGCCCCGACCCCAGCTACCCAGAGTCGGTGCATTACTTCGTAACATTGGCATGATCACAAAAGATCAAGTATCGAAAGACCGATTAGTTTAGTAGCCTTGGAAACACTAGATACATTTGTAAACGTTACATTACATCATAAAGTAAAAAACTACAATAAAAAAGTCTCCATAGTCCACAATCATATCCTCTTCTGACAATCCCTGCAAGTCATTCATAAAATAATTCTTCAAATCCTGGAAAATATTAAAACATTGAAAGGGGTGAGCTCAGATGCTCAGTAAGGATAACAATAATGCAGAAGCTTTCAAAAATAAACATAAAAATTTAAGGCAATGTATAACTAAAACAAAAGCCTTTTAAACTTGAACATCAACATAATATGGCAAAAGTAAAATGAGATAATTCCATCCACTTTCTCACATGGATATTCTACTGGTCGAATAATCACATGCAATATCAATAACCACTTTCATAATGAGGGAATGTATAATTCCAGACATTCTGAAACATTTTTTCAAGGCCTCGGCCAAGTCGTCTAAAATGATTAAGGCCTCGGCCAAAACCATAAATCAAATTGGGAAAGGGCCTCAGCCAATTCCACGTCTAGTTGTCTCATGAGACCTACCGATGCATCGAGGAGCTATAGAGGGCTCCACCCGTCACTTATTAAGTCCAATACATTCCTCATATGAATAAGTTTAAACATATCATAAACCATAACATAATCGTATCACATAAAACATGCATAAAGGAAAAATAACATTTCCACATTTCAATCACAAGACATCAATACAACACATTGATATAATAAAAACACTTTCAAATCCAATTTCAATACCAATATAAAAGAAAATTATAACATGGTATTTATTTTTCATTAAAAAAGGTATGGCTTGTAGAGGAAGCCAAAACTCAAATAGTGGTCACGGCGGCGGAGAAGTCGTTGTCGCCACATACGTACGACAAAAACATTCCCTTTTTTCATTTAGGAAATTCTTCGTATAAAAAAGATTCCTTTTGAATATACGTAAAAGTCAAAGGGGTTTATACACCGTATAAAAGAAATTTGTGTATAAAACCAAATATGCCTCAATGAAAGGAGATTGATACGAAGTCCTTAAAAAGATCATTTTTAAAATAAAATAGATCTATTATGTGTATTCACTATAGGTACACATAAAGAACGTAAAAATACAAAATAGGACATAATAATATCATGACATAATTTGAAAGTAGGAGATTAACCCAAAGAATGGAAGTTGGGTTAAGAAATTCCATTACCTCATGTCTGACTTGACTCAACCGTTCTTTAACCTCCTGAATAATAAACTAGAGATAATATATACCTTATTAAGAACCATTTTCAATTTCATTATCCTTTTTATATCACTTATTACAATGATATGAACATTATGTAATTATTTAAGTTAATAACAGTCGTTTTGTCGATCTTTGGTACTTGAGTCAACAATAAACTTCTTATAATTACAAGTTGTTTATGTGGTAGAATATCCATTATCTCCAGAATTATATTCATGATTTAGATGTCATATATATCATATATATCCAGTATATACATTCATTTATAATATTACGTAACATTTAGAGGTAAGAAATGAAATGCACCGTTCATGGAGACAGTAAGCCGTACGTACGCATGAACGCTACTTTCATTTCAATTTCATATTTAATGGAACTAAATCACCAGGATATAAATGTATAATATAATTCAAGTATAATATAGTGTATAATACCATTTACTCCATCCTTTATACATCCCACATATGGCATTAATGATTCAAATCACTTTGAGGGGGCGGTAGTCCGCACTTCCTAAAATGAAATTATCGCGTTTTACCCATAATGGAAATCATAAAAAATTCCATAAATGAGAAATACAGAAGCATAAGTAAAACATAAACATATTATATATCATATATAAAAATAGTGACATCTTAATGGCCACCTTTGAAGGTGTTATATGAGTGTTGAACAGTCATCGTTTCGTGAGGCAGAAATTCGCCATCCACAGAAACCGTATGTTCCTTAACTATTAGATGTAGGTGTGTGTAAGTTTAGATCTAATAATTCTTATAACAACATCCTAGTATATTTAGGATACTGGTGTTTTTACAAAAGAAATGAATAAAAAGAGTTTAGGGGGTTGGAGAAGAAAAATAAAACAAAACAACATTAGAGAAGACATTACCTCAAAATCGGGTAACTCTTTTTGATTTGAGCCAAAGGCTTCCTTGGGAAAAGTTCTGCCCAATGTGAAGCTTCTAGAAGTAAGAGGGAGACATTGGGAGAGTATTTGGGCAGAGGTTGGCCGAGCCAAATGGATTGAAAGTGTAAATGAGGTGGGGGAGGTGGGGGCCTTTTATAAGTGGAGAGGAGGGGCACTCTTGGAAAGTAAAGAAAAGTCACTTTATTATAAAATGAGTTTCGGATTTTAGAGGTCCCACACTTATATAATTCGATTATAATATGATAAGGGTTCTAAATATACTCATCCAATAGGTTTTTGACAAGTGTACACTTTGGATTTTACATTATCTTTCCATTTTATTTAAATCATTAAATAATGAGGTCATCGCTGCATCATCATGATGTCATAAATAATTTAATTTATTTAATGTCTAAAAATTATAAAAAAAATACTATGATGTATGAAATCTTTTTATCTTTCTAATTAACATTTATAATCAAAATTTGGACTTGTGTAACCCCACTAAAAAACTGTTTTAGTAAAACAACTCATGTTTGTGTCAATTTAATTTTAACATTAAATAAATATATATTAATGTCATTTTCCAACCAAAGTGGCTCCATGGGGTCCCCAAGTTGACCCATGGGTTGTCTTGGTCGGTCATGACTCATCCAATAGAATTAGGACATGTTTCAAGCTCATCTCATATTATTAAAACATTATTTTTACCTTAAACTACACTAATTACCTCTAATCGCGATTAAGAACTTAAAAGTTATTATTCACCAAAAAATTATTTTAATCTCATAGAACCACATTTTACTTCATAATGACAACCATTTATGTCATATTTTTGAAAATCAAATCACAGAAGTGGTAATATTTCATTTAAACGAAAAATCAGTTATTTAACTACCACTTAGTGGTTTCACTATTCATCAAAAATTGAAGTTTTTCAGAACAATGCCAAAATTTCACCCTAAGCTATAATTGATATTCCGAATTCAAAAATGATGTATATTTTACAAACTTACAAACATATAAGTTGCATTAATTAATTTTATAATTAATTCCCGCTTTCACAACAAATAGCGTGTTTTTAAGAAACAATTTATATCAAAAGATTGATAATTGTTTATGTCCAATTTCAATGTTAAATTAATTCTAATGACCACCATTGGACAAAATGGTAAAAATATATTATAATTATACTTTAAAACCACTCAGTAGTATAAATTATCACTATAAATTATTTTTATTAAAAAAGTTGTTTTTAAGTATTTTTCACTATTCATAAAAAATTAGAAGTTCTCAGAAAAATACCAAAAATTCAACATAGGCTAATTTCGATATTCCGAATCAAAAAATGAAGTCCATTTTGAAATATAAAATTTATATAATTTTAAAAAGTGGTTATTACTATTCATAACGGCTACTTTGATTAGTCACGGTGTTTTAGAACTCGAAGTTGCGTACAATGCAAGCTATTGCATTATTGAATGAGAAGCGTATCGTGGAAGCTTGGGGTGTTACACCTTAGGCCATGAGAATAAAATCAATCAGTGCCTCATTTGGGAAAATAATTCCTAACTTGGTATAGTTAGAGTTTTCATATAATTCTATTTATAGGGTTTTAGGTTACTAGTGTGATTTTCTAAGTCATCATCTAAATACCCAGGATCACATGTACTTTCAATCAATCAATAAAATCAATCATTAGAAAATAATTTTAATTCAATTCACATCATCATTAACTATTTAATTTCCCAATTTCATGTTTCAACATCCCACATCAGTTTCACAAATCCAAAAATGTTTTTCATCATATTTATTGATTTCAATGTCATCATTCATTGAAATAATGTTTTTGAAAAAAATTAACATCGAATATGTTTAGAAAATAACCTTCAATTCCATTCCATATTTTTATTTAAATAATAAGATAGTTCCAAAACCTATATAAGTATGTTTTATTAAAAAAATACCATGCCTTTTAATTAAATAATAAAAATATTCATGATTCATAATTTAGAAAAATATTGAATGTACATTTCCATTAAAGAAAGAAATTGATGTTTTAATTGTTGGGAAATTCTGTATGAAATGAAAACAATTAGTGATTAATTCCTAGAATAAAATTCCATCAATAAAAAGTATATAATTCTTATAAAACATCAGGATTGATAAATATTAAATGAGGAGAGAAGTTAAATAGAGAAGATATAATGAAAAATGGATTTACACTTACTGATGGGAGATAAATCCCATCCCCAAGAACTCTCATCCAAGTATAAAAGAGTTTTGAGGAGTCAAATCACCTCTTGAGAGATTCTAAAATGTAAAGGTTCGAATAAAAGATTAGCGGATGTAGCTTGGAATATAAAACGATGGTTTTAGGTTTTAAATTGGAATAAAATATACCAAAACACATACATCAATACCACATCAATTAATTTCTAGAAATAAGCTAGAAAATGACAAAATTGAAGAGACTACACTGCAACGAGCATAGTGAAAACTACATCTGAGTGATGTAGAGAGATCTATAGCGTAGATATGAAAAAGTGGGAAGAGACCATGAAATAGGGGGAAACACGACATTATAGAGACCAAGGGATACACTATTTCCTCCATTCTATGTCACAACAGTGCCAAAATTGAAATAGCCTTCAAAAACTACACCTGATCCTCCATGATATGATCCTTCTTTCCACACCACATACATTCATGAGTTTGAAGATGCATCAAACAACTTTATTCCTTATCCAGATCATCTACACTAAAAACACATACAACCCACTTCTTCCACATCCCTTCATGGTGAATTCTCTATAAAAATAGGAGAAAATTCCTAATAACATTAAAACATACCAAGGATGATACCCATCAAAGTGTGTTTAAAAAGTGCGGTTAAAAGTACCAGAAATATGATAACAGGATTTTATAATCTCCCCACCATAAACACTTTATTCACCAATAAACCATGTCAGGAATACTCCATGTCAAATAGATAAGAAAACCATCCCCACATTAGTGACTCATTCTCCCAAGTCTCATGTTAATTGGAACTATTTTTCCAAACATCCTGAACCATGGGTATAGAATTACCACGAAGATCCTTCATCTCAAAATCAATAATTCGAACTGCCTATTTAGTCATGGAAAAATTAGGTTCCTCCTCAAGGAATCCCAAACTCAAGATGCGAGATAGGTCCAATGGATATGTTATAAATATAGACACAAGAATAACAACATGAATTGATTGATAATGAGGTGGAAATGCCAAAAAAAGCCACCATTTCAATATTATCAACAACTTAAATGGATTCCAAATATCTCATATCTAACATTCATTATTTTCTAATCCATTGGTGACCCAACAAAGGTGAAAGTCACAAAAAAAGATAGTAACCAACTAAAACCTCCAATAGGAATCTACGATGATAAATATATTATTTATATTAGATTTTTACCATCACCACTCTCCAAAGAATCAGATAATTTTTTTCTTTCATTTCTTTGACCAAACCAGTTCTTATAATGGAAGCTTCTCTAATCTCTAACCAACAAAATAGATATTTAATTGGGTAACTATACAAGGCCTTAAATGGTATGATCCAAATGGATGACTGGTAACTGTTGTTATGGGTAAACTCATCCTATCACAAGTGGATATCAAGAATCAACCATAATCAGTAACTCAAGAAAAAATCATGTATTTCAATATATTTATAGTTCATTCTATCTGATCATCCATCTATGTATGATATACTATACTACAACTATCATTAGATAACATTTCTTCCTAGAGGACTCTCTAAAAAATTAAACCAGTGATCCCTATTAGAATCTACCACTAATGGGACTCCATGAAATCTAATAATCTTCTACACATACATGCTTCCCAAATCCTCAACCATTGTTATATCTGAAATGGAAACAAAGTGATCTTATTTGGTAATCAAATAAATCACTACAGATACTGCATTCTTATCACGAGGGGTACCAAAAACCCAAACCATGAAATCCATAAAAATATCACCACTTTTCCATTTAGGCACATGATGTGGAAGAAGAAAACATGAGCATCTATGGGGTTCATCCTCAATCCAATTATTGGTATAAAAAAGTATAAACAATGTAAATAATTCCTCATCTCATACCTAGTCATCAAAATCATCACAACATATCATAGAACATATTCATGGTTCCATGGGGAACCACCCACTAGGAATTATGTCAGTCATCCTCAAAGACATTCTGATAGTAAACGTTATTACATACCAGTTATATAAATATAGGACAACCTTAAAACTATATGACCACTCACTGATGGTATCCCCACAATAAATAGAGTATTTAGTGAAATCTAATTAATCATAAAGATTATATTCCAAAAGAATCATCTAATGAAGATAGGAGGTCAACTTCACACTAGATAGAACCATCTTAGCTTCATTCTATCAGACTCCCAAATGCATATGAGAAAGAGATCCATCAAATATTAGTCTTCTAGTGGTTTTTGTTTATCCTAGGTCATATGTTTCATACTCAAGGCATCAAAAATGCAATTCCCCTTACTACGGGTATAGGAAATTTCAATGTCAAAATATTGTAGGTTCTCTACCCCTTACCTCTGATTGAGAATAAAATATCTTCTAAAGAAGATATATCATAGGCTATTGTGATTTGAAAATATATGAAAAAAATTTCTCTAGAAAGGCATTGCTTCAAACTCTTAAGATCATGCATCATCAATGCGAGTTATAGATCTTAAGTGGGATAGTTCTTCTTATATGACCAAATATTTTGGGAACCATAGGCCACCACTTGATCATCTTTCATAAGAACAGAACCCAAACCAAAAACATTATGGGTTACAAAAGACCATATATCCTTGATCAACCTCTGGATGAGTCATTACTAGGGTAGATTTCATGAACCCTCCCACTAAAGATACTGCAATGATAGGAGTGCGATAATTACCCTCAAGTCCCACCTCCAGCAGGCCTCGGGTTAGTGACTAGCACCAAGGGTATAAAAATCTCTGGAAATGGGAGGAATTACCCTATATAATAATATAAGATCGTGAGATAAGATTAATTATCCATTAAAAACTCCATGAAATAATATAAAAATGATACAAAACCACTATAAAATTCATGTATAAATAAAAATGATACAGAAAAGATTATCCAATGTAAAATGCAAAATCAAAGGTAAGGTAGTGGTGTAGTATTTTTCCAATTTTCCAAGCTTGTAATTTATATCATGGTCCAAAAAAACCCCCTAGAAACCTAAAATTAGTTTATATATGCAGTGTGAACATACCAGTATACTAAGTATGAAAACATTCTCTAGATCACATGGGAAAAGGGAATAAAAATATGCCCGTGAGTAGACGACATAACCAACACAACCTAAATAGTTAAACTATCCATTCTAAAATCACCAAGGCGCAGTCACTAAATGAAATCCATATACAATATCATAATTATATGAATATCGATAAAGGGTATAATGAACCACTTTCATGCTGATTTTCTACTCTCACTTCCCAATGTTTTATGTCATGGAGCTCCCATCTCTTCTGAATAACATAAACCACCGCCCCCAAGTACGTTCACATTACATCATGCACATAGACACCAAGGTCACCACCCCACAAGCACAGTCATGTCATGTCTCACCCAAAAACGCTTGGTCCATCACATAATAACCACTAACGTTACCAAATTAGTAGGGTATCATGAACATGAAGAAAATCAAACTCATTTACTCCTCCTACCATGCACAAAACCCACCATAAGATTCCAAACAACATTGTGATATCAAATTTCACACGAATGCAACTAGGACACTTCCCCATAAGCACAGTGACATCAAATCTTTCACAACGACATATGTTCTTCCAACCCATAAGCATGGTCACATCATATGTCAACCAAAAACACATGGGTCATCACATATTCCACTAACAAACATCCATCCATCACAACTTGTGCATATCTAATCACCTATATGAGAGAGCGAGAAGGAGTGGTAATCCATCCATCCATCCTCATTACCAGATTGTTGAAAAAAATACCCCTGTGTGAATATACAGGCATCAATGCATAGTGATCGACAGGGGTGGGTGTGCAAATTAAATTCAAAAGGAATATAAAACTATATAAATATATCCACTCACAATCCCAACCTATTGGTTAACATCCAAACACTAATAAAATCACAACACTGTAACTTTTACTTCCACCTCTAAATGCACAACAACACAAAACAATCCACAAGACACATCTCACATTTCCAACCATTTCACCATCCATTATATTCATTTTACCACTAATAATAAACCAAATTTATCCACTCAACCCCATTATTTATTTGTTCTTTAATCATTCCCATCCCATTAACCAAACCAAACCCCATCCAATTCAATCATTATTAAATGTTATTCTATCATTGCCCGGGAAAAAATCATA
The DNA here is from genome assembly GCA_963277665.1 of Viscum album. Classification (NCBI taxonomy): domain Eukaryota; kingdom Viridiplantae; phylum Streptophyta; class Magnoliopsida; order Santalales; family Viscaceae; genus Viscum; species Viscum album. Next base: position 1,079,235,153 of record OY728134.1, on the reverse strand, counting down.
ACACAACCACAAAACATAAGAAGATCACAGTCTCCATTAAGACATCACCTCACTGAATGAAAGCATATCCAAAAAAACATTATCGTGCCTCCCAAAAAGCACAACCAAAACCATTACCCCACTTCACCCAAAGCATGACCAAAATAACCATCACGTCAACGTCCAAAAATCATGATCATATAAACCATCACCTCACCACCCCAAAAGAATGGGCAAAAAACCATCACTATCACATGCCCGACCACAAAACACCTACACATAGCAACCCCATTGAAATCCCACTCGTCATAGCACATCAAGGTGATTTTATAGATTTAACAAATGGGATTTTATCATATTTCACTTTATTTTTGTGACATTATAATAAAATTTGGAAATCTAGAGGAAACTATTTCGTTATAAAAATATAAGTTTTTATCCCATTTCCATTTTAGGGTGATATTTGAGTAAACACAAATAACAAAACAGCCACAACACATATCATCCAGTGCAAACAAAGTTCCCATCTTCCATAATTTTTAGTGGGGTACTAATCCCATACAATGACAATTTTAAAATAATATCAATGATATAAAAACATGTGGATCATTCCATTTACCCATTTCAATTTAAACTAACAAATTATTTGTCTTTAATTAATATAGTGAAATCCATCCCCCATAGATAAACAAATGTAAACCTCTCTAGTATGATACAAAAAGGTGAGAAATATAAGTATTACTCACTCACTACACACCATAGGGTGAATAATAAATACCCACAAAACACAACTGCACATGGGAAAGCAAGGATCAACCTACATCACAACCTATGATCATCAACATGTATCTAAAAAAATATCCTGAAAAATCAAATTTGACTTAGAGAATCCTTAATAGAAGGATGAAAGGAAACCATAGGGAAAGTAGAATCACTCATCGTGGATTTCAAACCAACAACCACCAGAACCAAAAAATGCTTGTGAGATGAAGGGGCTAGAAGATCCTCCCAAAGAGGCTATGGATAATATAGAATAACATAGAAATAGAGAGCTTGAATGAAAGGAAATCAGTCAGGAAAATGACATTAAATTCTAGATTCTACTAGTTTCATGTCATTTTAACCTTACACAATTTGTAATTCATGTGGTTTTTGGAACTTAACATATTTTCTAAAAATAAAATGACCTAATATTTATTTAATTACATGTTTTAAATTGTATTTTCACAACATTTAGTTTTTTAATGAATCAACCTTGGCCGATTTAAAATTTATCAACCAACAATCTACACAATCCATGAACTAGAAATTCACGTCATGTAAACAATACAAAACCAGAATTTCTTATAGCAGCTCTTCTGTCTCTCCAACCTACAAAACAAACTCCTCAACCTAATTTGAAACACCCCCAAAAACAAAACTATAAATTTAATGTATGATGAAGGATAATACAGTAACATAAAATACCTATCAAATGATACTCACACTCAAAAATAAAAAAACAATCATAACGAAGGCCGTTAGAACAATCACTCTATGAGATACCTCTTGGGGATCTTGTTACTCATAAATGCTACCACCATCCAAAAACACAAAACCAAATGGCCACAAAATATAATTCATATCCTCATCACTACATATAAAAATCACCATAAACATCCAACCTCACATAGAACAAACCAAAAATCACCACAACCAATAAACCGAACTTCCCTAAACAAAAAATCTGGAAATTATATACTCCGTGTTGAGATACTATATTCTCTGCACAACATGGAATCTCTCTGGTAGGTTTAATCACATCATATTATAATGAATCAAAATTAGGAATTATGTCCTCCCCTTTTCATTTTTCAAAACATTATCACACAACACATATCATGAAGATACAAAAAACAATAATCGGATAAAACAATAATGACTCAAACATCACATCACAAGTAATGTAGATCAATGAAAAACTCAAAAAACTCCATATACTTGGTACACATTTTCTTCCCTCATTCCCAAATAGTCATCTCTAGATCATCATTCCTCCACAACACATGAACCAATGGAGTCTTCCTTCTATCCACCAACTCATCTTGGAGATATTGGATCTCTACTAGCCACTCCATGAATGAAACTTCATCCTATATATCTACCTCTCACCATTAAATAACAAGGGATTCAATGGGAAGATACCGATTAATTTAGGATACATAGAATTCATCACAGATCCTATATATTCATGGTGGAAACACCAACCGATACACAACCTCGCCAACTCTCCCCAACACATCAAAGTGTGAAAAAAAACATTGGAGAAAGCTTAATCCCCCAAAAAAACATGTGCTACTCACGTTGATGGGAAACCTTAAAGAAAATTTAGTACCCAACATCAAACTCCAAGGGCCTCCTCATTCGACCAAAATAAGAGTTTTGGTGGACTTTCACTACTATCAACCTCTATTGAACCATATAAAAATTTTTTATCATGCTCTACACCACATCTAGGGTAAAAAAATGGGTCCTCCATATCCTACATCCAATAAATTGTACAACAACATGACCACCCATACAACACATCAAATAGATCCATACCAATAGATGATTGAAAACAATTATTTTATGAAAAATAGACAAAAGGAAGGTTTCATACCCAAGATTCACCAGATTCTGGGACACATTCCTACAACTTTTCCTCCAACATATGGATGGTCCGCTCCATTTTCCCATCCTTATGAGTGTAGAAAGTAGTTTTGTCGTGTAAATAAGTACCAAAATAATATTGTAAGTCTCCAAACACACAAGTTAAATTTTCATCCTGATTGAAGATAATAAACTTCATAATATGAGTAAACCTTTACACCTCATGTACATACCTCGTAGACAAATCATCCATTTTTCATGACTCCTTGACTAGTAATATGTGGGGAAATTTCATTAATTGATCAATGATCACCCCGATATCATCACAATATCCTAGATATTAGAGTAACCCAATAAATAAATCTATCTAGATTTTATTTCATTTCCACTTGGGAACATCCAATGGATGCAAAAGCCACAATGAACATGATTCTTGGACTTTACCTATTGGAAAACCAAACACCTCTCTATGAACTAAGCCATTTCCTGTTTCATCTTGGTCCACCAAAACTGCATCCCAAATCCATAGTAAATCTTGGATACTCCTAGGAGTACCACCAAAGTTGAGCTATGAAACTCTTAAAGTAATTGATCATTCATTGATTCAAGAACTAACAGACTCCCATGAAATGTTATCTTGTTTTGACCATCCCCCAACCATCCCATTAGAGCATCACTATGGCTAACATGATCCTACATCACATATTCATCTAAGTCTCTAAAATGGGAATCCTCAAACTATTCCATCAAATAAGACTTCACTATTTTATAAAACAACCAGCCTCTACCATATACCACCCCTGTATCTAAGTTAATGGTTTCCAACTCCTCTATTACTATAAAATAATCTTTACAATCATAAACAAAATGCGTTGATTCAATCATGCTCAAATAACCATTCATAACATTCCCTTTTCCTGAGGTGTAGTATATATAGAAGTAATAATCATGAATAATCTCCATCCACCTCTATTTCTAAAAATCTATATAACATTGTGAAAATGTATGCCTTAAACTATTTTGATCCATGAAGAACACAAAGAAACCCCCAATGGGGTTATCCTTCCCCAACTTCAGCGCAAACATAATTTATGTTGGATCCTAATAATTGGTGGAATAATTACACTAATTGGGGAAAACTGCCAAGACTTATAAGATATAACCACCTTATATTGCATCAACCCCAATTCCATATGGAGAGATTCATAAAAAACATAAACATCACAACCTCCCTTGGAAACTAAATTACTGGTGAAATTACGAACTTCTCATTCAGGTAAACAAACACTCCCTTTCACTGATCAGTCTACATAGATTCCTAGTACTTGTTGCGTAATTCTATCAATGGGGATGTAACTCAAAATAAATCGATAAGAACCTATGATAGTGGACTGTAATAAAAAGGATTCCATGAACCTACACAATTTTCTTGAGTGCTTACCATGAAACAACAGTCTCTAATTTCAACATGTCTACTACCACACCCTCTTGAGACACCACATGCTCGATGAAATGCACCTATCATTACCAAAACATAAACATAGAAAATGCTCCATATAGCTAGTGGTTTTGAAGAACAATAATGAAAACATTGAGATGATCAACATGATCCTCCACTGACTTTTAGTAGAACAAGATATTATTGATGAATATGGAAATGAACGGATCCATGAAATCATGGGGCACAAACTTGCCAAGAAAAAAGATGGTGTATTTGTAAAAATGAAAAACATGACGACATACTCAAATATTCCATACCTGTATCAAAAGGAATTATTTGGGATGTTTCCCAACATTACCCTTAACTGGGGATATCCAAACCCCTAGACCGTTCTTAGAAACCCCACTCACACCACTCAACTATTACAAATATGTCTACCCTCGGATGGGGTTAATGGTTTTGGGAAATCACCTAATTCAACATATTGTGGTCTAAACAAAATCTCATACTATAACTAACCTTCTTGGTGAATAACACCAGATCACCCACACAGTGACAAAAGGGATGGATAAAACCCTTTTACACTAGATCGTCTATCTAAATCATCAACTCCCATAACTTAGAGTGTTCTATCTAATAAGGGTCCATCAAAGTTAGAGAAGTAACAGGCTACAAGTATATCCTAAAATGAACATCACATTGATGGGTAGCAACAAAAAATCCCTAGAAAAAAACCAAAATTCCCTAATAACTGTAGGAACCTCAACTATCCTAGCATCCACTGACACAACCAAAAACTCAACCCTCAAAAAAAATAAGGGGCTCCACACACCGGCTGCCCACCTAACAACCCTTTGTGCCAAATAAACTACACACTACCCATCCACATGTGAGAAAAAAACTCTCCTATAAAATTAGTTGATAACCACACATACAATATACAACCAATTTATGTTGAGGATAAAATCATACAACTAAATATGTAGCAAGAAAATAACACTATAGGAAATTTGTGGAATTTTCATCTGTCTACACCCCCAACACACATCAAACAAGCTAATATGGCCTTTGACTAGAATATTCAACACTAGGGGAACATGAAGCCTCTCTACGTCTAGTTATAGAACACCAAATGGAGCAGCTAAAACAAAGGAGTTCAAATATTTGAAATCAATAAATGTACAAACAAGGCTGGAAACAAACTGATACTACCTCATATGTTCTATGGACTATCTAGTGATACAACCTCAAATATGTGCAACTAACCGCACTCATATCCTCTACCTCTCTACGAAATATCACCTCCATGAACACACTCAGGTCGACGTCTCTATAGAACAGGAACACCTGAGTTCGACCTCTACATGCTCCATCTCACCTCGTTGGAGCATAGGCTTACATCCCCTACTGCAGAAATACTCATACTGAAAATTTTTGTTGAGGCTAGCACTGAATCTATCTAACTCCACCAAAAAAGATTAAAGAACCACTAGGAACTACTTATAGTGATGGCCATAAAACCCATACAGAAAAACACTGACCTAATGTACCAAGGAAAAATATGGAAACCATTGGACCTAGAAGTCTAAAAGGAAACTATTGTGGTCGAATCCCCAGTGGATAAATCCTCATTAGCCTTGGAACCTGTGAACTGCCACTAATAACTCTTCCCCTCGAGGAACCTAATAAGTTACCCTCTACTGGTATACCACATCATTAGTGAATCCACTCAATCACCTTATCCTTCTTTTGAACCTCTAGATACATTGGAAATGTAAAATAAATAACTACATACATGATAAAAGGAAAAACTGTCTTTTCAAGACGTCTCACATAGCACTCCCCATCTAAAAAATTAATTCATGGTAAAATAAAAAAGGTCCATGAACTTGATTCCTAGATCCCTCATAGAAATACTACCCTACTGAAGAGAAGGAAGCCTTTTCCTCTTCACTACCTTCATGGTTGACGAATGTTACTCTTCAAAAAACACTTTCTTAAGGTTGAACCATAAAATATTTTCCTTCTTCCACTCACCCAAATATAATTCCCACTACTAATTTGTAGCTCCCCACATTTGAGTAACTGCCAAAGGGACCCAGTATCCCACTAATTCATAGATTATAATGAAGGAAATCTCTATTATCTACAGTCATCTCTCTACTTAAACATTTGAAAAACTACCGTAATACTTCACCAAATCCAGCCACTAAAAAGTGTGAAACATCCTCTTCCAGAAATTGTAATCATTTTTCTAGATAAACAATACAAAAATAAATTGTATTAGACTACAAAAACTCAACTTTATAAACTACACATAGACGGAATCCATGATGCATAACTAAAAACAAAATAAGAACATCTTAATCCTGGCAGTGTTAATTTTTTTTTTAGATTTAGTTTTTTTTTTAAAAATTCCCATAATATTCCAATTCGAAAATAAACAAAAATAATCAAGATAAATCTATCTATTCTTGTTCTCTACTATGGAAGTAGGTCCATCTCACTTAACCATCCAATAATATTTATAGACTATGTACTGGATCATCGAGGGGGCCTACAATACATTTTCCTAACTAGTCTTCCTGGACAATGTAACACAATAAGGAAAACTAGAACTATCTCCATACCAAATCAAGCAATCCTCATTGTGCCTAACTCTAAACACCATCATATATCTCAACCATCACCTATGATACAACTCGTTCATGAGTTTCTCCCACCAAGGTTACTAAAATATCAGGAGAGAGATAATGACCCCCAAATCCCGCCTCTAATAGGCCCAATGTTGGCCACTTTCTCCTAGGGTATAAAAATGTATAATAATATAGTATTGGGAGATATGATGAATCATCCATAAAAATAAATGAAATAATATAAAAAATAGAATAAGAACACTCTATAATGTTTGTATAAATAAAACAAATATAGATTAAATTATCCAAATTAAATAAAAAAACAAATCTAAATTAGTGAAACAGCAGATATCCAATGGTAAAAGCTAACAATGCACAACACAGTCTACATAATAATTATAGAAACTTGAAATCAGTTTATATAAATAGGGTTATCATTCATGTATACTCAATAGGAAAACAAGAATCTCTTTTGAACATGTGGAAGATTCACACTAATACACCCATGAGAAAAAAGCAGAACCATCAACACAAAAACAGATGAAATATCTATCCAAACCTCACCAAGGCACACTCACCAAAGAACGAAATCCAAGTATAATAAAATAATGATAAAAATATAGATAAAGGGTACCCTAATAACTTTTCCACTAATTTTATAATATCACACCCCAGCCTTATATTCCACGATGATCTAATATCTTCTAAATATCATATACCACCACCCCATGAGAACGGTCACATCACATCATGCTCGAAGACACCTATGCCACCACCATCCAAGCATGGACAGTCCTGTTTTTCCCAAAAAAAAATGGTCCATCACATCAAAACCACTTCCATAACTAGAGAATATGGGTATCATGAACATGTAGTACATCAACCTCATTCCCTCCTCCTACCACGCACGAACCACACTAAAATCCAACCCACAAAAAAATTGTAACACATATCACCCTAAGACACTTGAGGCACCACCCCACAAGCATGGTCAAATCACATCTCGGCCAAATATACATAGGACACAACCCCACGAGCATGATCACATTATTTTTTACCTATAAAAACCTAGCCCCTCAACTAGTGAACAAACAGACTTCCATCCATCAGATCATGTGCATATCTACTCACCTGGATGGGAGAGAGGGAAAGAGTGAGTAGAAATCTATCCATCATTATCACTATGATGTTGGGAAAACCACCCACATTTGAATATATGGGGTTCGACATATAGTGATTGATGAGGGTGGGGTATGTATAGAAATTATAATGAATATAAAATTTTGGGAATATAGACACACAAAATCCCAACCTATGTGTTCTCATCCAAGCACTAACCAACTCACAACACTTCCACTTCACTGCCACTTCTAAATGAATAACACCACACATAAAGAAAGATTCCATATCCCACATTTCAAACCAATTTATTTATCCATCACTTTCTATTTATTATTAAGAGTCACCCATATTTGACCACATATCCAATTATTTATTATTTCATTAATCATCTTCATACCATTAACTAAACTAAACCCCATCCATTTAAATCATTATTAAATGTTATCCCATCACAACATAGACATATATCAAAAACAAATAATAGAACACAATAATCTCACCATCCCTAAATCATGGAAAAACAATCCATCACCTAACTTCCCCAAAATAACATCCAAAAAAATCATCACCTCGCTACCCCCAAATCATATCCAAACAAACCATCACCTATCCTCCCTAAAAGCATGTAAAAATATATCATCACCTCACCTCTCCAAAATCATGTCCAAAAAACCGTCAACTACACTTTCCACAAACACAAAACAACCACACATTACCACTAATTTTCACAACCACACATCATAGTACATTAAGAATCATTTTATAGCTTTGAAAAGGTGATTTTATCATATTTCACATTACATTTGGGGTATTATCACACAATCAATAAAAATAAAGGAATCCATTTTATTATCAAAATATAAGTGGTTGGAAAATTTACATTTTAGTGAAATATCATAATATACATGGTAGTCACAACACATATCATCTAATGAAAAAAATCCCCCCAATAACCAAAAGTTTTAATAGGGAATTTAACCTATACAATGAGAGTACCACAATAATATAAAAGATTTGTAAAATTGTGAATCATTCCCCTTTACCTCCTTTGATTTAAATTAACAAATTATTTATCTTTAATTATGAAAGATAAAGTTAACCGTCCTTGAAAAAAATAGTACATCCCTCCCTCAAGGTACACAAAATTGAGAAATGGGGGATTTCAAACCTCAATGATTCTTTTCCAACTCATTGTGCAACATAGGGAAAAGAAGAATAGTCTGAAAACCTCAACCACAAATAGGAAACCATGGAACAAACTATATCACACTATTTGATAATAAAAATTCATCCTAAAATAAAACTCAAACCAAATTGACATTTTTGTAGTGAATCTACAAGATAAGAATGAAAGGAGTCCATTATGAAAGGAGAAACACCCACTGTGGATCACCAACCAACAACCACTGAAACCCTTTGATCCAAGCTAGAGGATAGGGGATAGAAGACCCTCTTATGGATCCTAGGAATTATCCAGAATGCGGGGGGAAGATATTAGTCTAATGAAAGGAAAATTATCCAAGAAAGGGACTTTAAATCCTAGAACATTCTAGTTTCTTATTGTGTAAGCCTTACACAACATGTAATTAATGGGTTTTCTGAACATTATGATTTTTTCTAAAAATAATTTCCCCTATGATTTATTCAATTACACATCTTGAATTTATTTTTGATGATATTTATTTGTTTCAGGTATCCTCCATATCTTATTTACCAATTGTGAACTAGTTAGCTACATAAATTATGAACCAGAAAAACACTTTGTGTAAACATCATCAGATGTGTATTTCTTATAACATCTATAATTAATCTCCAACTACCATGAAACTAGTTCAAGCCTCCTTTGAAACAACTCCAACAACCAAAAATTGAAATGTAACATACTAAAAATTCAAATAATTTTATAATAGAAGTAATTCTTTTCTTCAAATCATCATAGGAACATAGAAATTTTTAATCCCATGATAACTTCACTCTTTTTCAAGTGAGATTGGTCCTCATAAATTCCAAAATCAATAAATATTTGATGAACCAGGTTTAATACAATACAAATACCAATAATCATCAAATCTAAAAAATTTGTGGTTGTTCCTATGCCATAAAAACCTTCACCTACTCAAGATCAACTAAAATTCCATGTTCTGGGATCACATTTCCCTAGAAAATAACTTCTCAAATCCGAAAATTACATTTAAATAACTTATAATAAAGCCATTAATTGATCAATATTCCCATAACTACTCTATGATAATGAATATTATCATACTCATACTTAGAGTAAACCAAGATTTCTTCTATAAATCCTAATATGAACGATTTACGGTACTTGTACTATATCAATTTCATCGGTTCCATAAAAACTGTAGGATAATTGGTTAGAAAAAAAATGAATAATAAAGTAATCACAGTTCTAATACCTACTCTAGAAAGTATTCTAGAGGATATATGATTCTTTAATTCTCAAATGGTGATAAATAGACTGATGAATGATATTTAAGAACAACTTCACCCTTTTTAACATATCAAAACATCATCAATCCATAGAAATAAATACTTTTTCTTTATAAAAAAATTATTGCATTTTCAGTAATCAATGCACTGGTGAAGTGTCCCATAAAATTTACTTTCATAATGAATAGTCTCTTCCAAAGGTGACGTACTTGGGAATTTGAAACCCTTATCCAAAAAATCATTCAACCAGGTATTCAACACTTTTCATTCAGTTGGTGTCATATGAAAAGAGGGAATATAAATATGTTGGGTAATTTGTAAAAGTACATAGAAAAATCCACCTATCTTACAAATGTTAAGCCATAAAAGTCATAAAGAGTGAAGTCAGAAAACTCAATGACTAGAGGAGGAAGATCACCACTCAGCTATTCTTACTCCATGTTGAAAGGAAACAACAATATCAATCTTTACATCTCTAGAAGAGGAGGTTTTACTCAACTTGAACTCAAGTTACATTCTCACAGAAAAACATGGAACAACCCATTGGGGAAGTAAATGAGACCTTCTGAAGATTATAGTCAATTAGGTCCTTATGGGAAATCATCTAGTTCATCTTTTGAATGAAATGTAAATACTTCATTTCAAGGAAGACAAAATCTTAGGTGATCTCGATATCTAATAAATAGAAGACATCAGTGGGGAAAAAGAAACCCTACTCTCTCTTCGGCCTAATGGGAATAATAGTCTCCATCACATAAGACATAATATCTATAGGAAGGTTTATAAAATTCACAATACGAGTTGATATGAATGAATTAGATTCACTAGTATCAAAACCAATTTTTAACTAAAGATGAATATATAGTGTTGGTACCTCTCACTATAGTGTAATCGTTATCTACTTCCTCTGAAGACTCTTCCACTACATAAAGAAGCTTCATTCCATATGCATTTGGTTGGAACCCCTTAGTTATTGAATCATCTAATTTCAATATAGTAATTTTAGGATCTCGTAAGTATATTTCACTATGTGGTAAAACAATATATGGCAGAACATCTTCATGTGGCCTGAGCAACCACATTATCCACAGATCATTAGTGCCTTGGTATAAATAAATTTTAAATTCCGAACCTTACTATATTTATGGAATGTGAATGGGCCTCTACCATATGAAAAAATGGTTTTGATGATGTCTAATATTGGTATCCACTAAAAGACTCATCATGCATCCTTTTCCCTTTAGAGGAACAAACAAAACTACCACTATGATAAAGTGTAACTCCCGCCAACCCTGACTTAACATCCTGCTCCAACTCATCCATTAAATCCTTATCTAACGCATTCACAAAAGAAGTGTTGCTCAGGATGAAAACCATCTATCGAATATCATATCAATGAACCATCATAAATCTTCTTTCCATTGGTTCCCCATTTATATCACCTCTGGAGAAAAACTGAAAAAATTCAATAATATGGTTTATAATCTATATCATGGTTTTTTCAACCTATTAAAGGTTAAGAAACTCCATAGGCATAGCTGAAACTATCGACACATTATATAACTACTCTGTGGGAGTATCTCTGAAGTATTTCCACTACATTATCACATTTTTCATAACTAAGACAATTAAATACCACCACCACTTTCTAGGATCTTCAAAAATAAAGGTAGAAAATTTCACAATTATTGAATCAGGAATTTCCATGAACTCCAAAAGTGGATCAATATTTTTAAAATAATCCTCTACCTCAAATAGATCATTCAAGCATTGGAATTCTTTTAAATGATTCTACAAGAAAACTTCAATGTGTTATCTAGTTTCGTCCCATAAAGGTTCCAATACTAGATCCATAATGGGAAAAGTCGTGTCCACCTATCCTATACCATAGACAACATACACCACAATCTTTACAAGGTTCTTATCAACTGGAGGGTCTGACTACCATGGTTTATCAGAACCTCCCTCATGAGGTCTATTTAAACATATTCTTGGGGGAATAATACTAAACATAATCCACATGCGACAAGAAAACATTTGTAATGATACTCAGGATATCAGGATAAAATCAATTAACACCCCATATAGGGAAACCATGTATAAATTCATTTAGTTAGATTTTTCACTATCCATCCATTTCTATTATGTCAGAGTCTTAGAGGTATTACACTAGTCATTGACTAACTACCCAGGATCTCATATTATTTCAATAATTTAGTAAAATCAATAATTGGAAAAAAATTCAATTCAATTAATATCATAATTCATATATCTATTTCCCAATTTCTTATTTCAACTTCCCTTTTTAGTTTCAAAACCAAATCAATAGTTTTCATAAAATTTAATTCATTTAAAATAAAATTTCATTTAAATCTTATTTTCTAAAAAATAAAATTCAAAGAAGTTTATAAAATAAATTCTATTTCATGACACCTTTTCTCATAAATCAAAAAATCATTTCAAAACCATTACAATATGATTGATTTCACAAATCCCATTACTTTAATTCTAATCATAAAAATTTTCATACTTCATGGTTCTGAAAAAAATTGAAAATAAATTTACATTCAATTAAAATACCAAGGATTAAATTATTTTAAATATCCCTAAATAAACAAATACCTTTAATAACATGATAAATAATACAGCTAGAATGGAAACTGTCAACGGAGAGTCAAAGGTGTGGAAAACCATGGATATTCCTTAGGATTATAAAACCTAAAACATGGTTCTAGTACATTAAATACATGGGGATTCATCACTATCAAAGAAGGATATAAATTAGATATATAGGATTCTAGTAAAAATGGATTTACATTTTTTAGGGGGAGATCAATCATATCCATTGACACTTCAATATAATAAGAAGAGAGATTGGAGGAGGTAAATCACCTCTTGAGAGCCTACAAAAGCTAAATGGTCGAATGATAGTCAATTGATAGTAATTTGGAATATAAAAATATGTTTAGGTATTTAAAAATTAAAAAATATAATATGGTACAACAATCAACACCACACCGTAGAATTGTTGGAAACATGCCAGACCACAATGCAAGGGAAGAGACCACAATGTAGCGATCCCAGTCAAAATCACATCTCAAGGATGTGTAGTGATCTATGATAGAGATCTATAAAACCATAAACATACTTTAATGTACGTTGAAATTCTACACAGTAGATCCAAGGTTCTATTCCACTACATTCTATCAATGATGCAGATATGCCAAAATTGAAAGAAAGTCCAAAAAACAAACCACAAGCATCCATATTTCATCCCTCCACCCCTCAGAAGAGACATTCTAAAATTTGTAGAGGCATCAAAGAACCCTACCCCATAACCAGATCATGCACATTATATCCACTCACTACATTCCATATTTGGTTCCCTCTATGGTGCAGTCCTTTGAAACCCCCCCATAAAATTCCCAAAAACGTCCTAAAATACCTAAAACAATACTTAAACAAAAGGGAATTAAAATGTGGAGTTATAAGCACCTAAAATATGGTACTTATAAGTCATAACATGCCAAATAATAAAATAGTTTATTACTCTGGGAGACTAGATACATTTGTGATTGTCACATTACATCTAAAAGCCTGACATACAACATGATTTTTTTGTGATAACTTTATTATTTATTCTAGTAAAATTTATGAATTCATTTTTAGATCCCTTATTTGGTATCTTTTGGAATGTAAAAGTAATAAAGGGTTATATAAGATTCTCATTAATGGAAAGTGTGCAACCAAAACTTTAATAAAATAAATAAATCACAAATAATATGGAGGAGAGAAATAATAATCAAATATGACATATAAATAACTTCATAAAATAAGAATAAATATATATAAGGAAAATAAAAATAAATAATCACATGTATAATAATACATATTATCATAATATATTGATTAATTAAGCTAGACATCATAATTTTACAGTCAGGGCCTTGTTTGAAGATATCACATGTAAAAAGGTAATGTGTATGCCAAATTCCCAAATAGGTTTTTCCCATGAGAACTTATGATGCGTCAAGTGGATATAATGGTCCACACCCATACCATAAAAAGTATAATAATTTCATCATATTAAAGGGTGAAAAAAATTCCATACATAACCAATATAAACATTCTTATTAAGTAACTTGTTTATAAAATGATAAAATTGTACCCAATCATTAAATATAACAACATGGTCATAATCCATAGATTGAAATAAGGTGAATGGTATCATTAGATCATATTCCCACTAATTATTAAGATTCATCAAATTATTTTTAAATAGATTAAAATACTTTTAGAATATTTACTGAACATTTCATTTGGAAGATACCATTTTCATTTCAAAATCACTGACGTAAAATTAAAAAAATTAAGAATATTAGGAAAAAAATTCCCTTGAAGAGAAACTTGTAAATTTGAAAATTAGGATTTCATTAAAATTATATTCATAATGTCATGAGGATCTTTCTGTGTTGTAAGAGTAAAAACAATATTTTATTCATATATTTTGTAAAAATTGCTTCATTGGGAAAATAGAAAGAATATTTATTTTAATTTTTTTTTAGAAATGAAAACATGTATACTAATGAACATAATAAATAATTTAATATTAGTAAAAAAATTATTAAAAACATTTTAATAATAATATGGATATAGAATAAATATATTCCCAACTAAATAGAAAAAATTTGTTTGCTTTAAAAGCATTCATTTTATCATTTTGAGTGAAACAAAGAAGGCTTGAATAGAAATAATACATTAAAACCCTAGAAGTAGAAATAGGAGAATAAAATATATTGGTTTTATGATATAAAATATCATATAATTACTTCAATAGAAACCTAAAAATAAACAATATTGAATAAAGATGAGATGTGAAATAAACCCTTACCTCAGGTCCAAAATTGTTCATAAGTTCTTTTAACCTTCTCTGTAATTAATATAAATTTATTAAAATTTTATAAAAAATATAACTTTTTATAATGACATATATTATCAACTTATATAATTTCAACATACATTTATTAATAATTCCTTATTAAAATTGTTGTTTTTGAGTGTTAAGTATTTCATTTTGCAAATACGTTTTGACTCAGCAGTTTCATTCCTTGATTGATTGTCATAGTTAAGTCATCTAAATTGTGTTAATCATGATATAAATTTCATATAAAATCATTATATAAATATCTATAATCATTTTTAAATACATACATGAAAAATGAATCACATCGCTTCGTGTAGGTGGTAGTCCACCAAAACACATGTGAAACATTATCTTTTTTAATAAATAGATGGGTATAAAGGTAAATGGTATATTATATTTAAATAATCATAATTATGTCAAAAATATTATATTTATTCAATTTTTTATATTTATATCCATAAATTTAAATTTGTTATTAAAACAAATTCATTACTACATGAAGACGATTGGGCATATGGAAGCCCGAGTGATGTTTTCATTTTCTTTAAGTTAAAAATGACATGAATAAGGGTTTAACAACCATAATTATAAAATTTTATGTATATAATATAATTATGTTATTATATGATCATGTTTTTAGAGTATTTTAATATGTTAGTAAAATGAAGACACTCACTTAAGAACTATATCTCTTCTTCGGACAACCACCATAGGATTATACCTAAATCCTTCTTAGGATGTTATTATAATAAACCCAATAGCTATAGTATGTGGGAATGGATATATTTAAATTATTTGATCATGTCTTGGATGAAATAATATGCTCTTTATGTGTGATGAATAGAGGATAGATGGTGTTCTTTTATAAGTAATGGATAGGTAACACTTGGAATTTCACAAAAGATTAAAATATATTAATTTCTTACTCAAAAAATTAATCTAAAATGACATATTTTTGAATTTTATAAGTTTATGGTAGAACAAAAACCATAAAATCAGGTTCAATAATGTTTTTTTGTTACCATTATTCTCTTTCCATTAATTTTTAAAACTTTAAACCCATTTATGCTTAACCATGGTGATAAATTTTCAACACGGTTGATATTAATTTTGACCAAAAGTGAAGTCTAAATTATTACATAATATAAATTTAAATGACTAAAAAAATGGAATAAATTTTGCATGATACAATTCCTATATGTGGAAGAAATTACTTTTAACATATGTTCAAAAAATATGAACCAAAATGGTTTTCTAAGAAAATGTATTTCTAAGTATAAAAATTTTTTATGCCAAAATTAAGAACAATGTCAATTTAAGTGAAAAAAATTAGATTATGATTTAAAAAAATGATATAATAAAATTTTAAAATCAATTAAAAAAATGGTTTATTCTAAAAACATGACTGAAAATGACAGTTCTCTATAAAATCAGTATTTTTTCACTATTCACTAAAAAATATCTTTTAAGAAAAATCCCAAAATTTCATCCTAATGAAATATTGCTATGATTATTTTAAAAATTATTTAATTTTTATCAAAAAGAATTTATTAAATTTGGTTTTTAGATTTTAATAAAGAAATTTAAGATTTTTGTGTGTGTTATATTATTGTTTCTTTAGAAAGAAAAGATTACTTACTAAAATCGAATCTCAAGTGTTATAGTATTCTCCCATTAAAAATTTTCATTCATGAAATTTCAATAATATCACCTCCTGAAAGTATATGGGTATTTGTTTATCATAATTTCTTCATGTTCCCACATTTCACCTTCTGTCTTTTGGTTTCTCTAAAGTACCTTCACCAACTGAGTTGTCTGATTCCTCAATACTTGTTCTCTAGAATATAGAATCTTTATAGGATCTTTACAGTTATATAAATTGGTTTCCATGTCTATTTTCTCATTTTTGAGAACATTCATTGGCTCTAAAGTAGGCTTAATTAATAAATATATATATATAACACATCATGAAATTTAGAGAAGATTGGTCATATTTCCAATTAGTAATACACTACTCTAATTTGTTATAGTATTTCAAAAGTATCAATTTATCTAGGACATAGTTTCCAATTATAAACAAGATTTATAACACCATTACATATATATTCCTTATAGAAAAAATTATCTCCCACTCACAATTATAATTCCTTCCTTTAGTTATTGGCATAATCTTTTTATATTCTTTGAGCTACCCTAATATTGTTCTAAATAGTCTTCACTTTTATGGTTTTATAATCTCTGAGATCTAGGCCTATAATCATACATTCACCGACTTCAATACAACCAGTTATAGTATGAAACCTATTTTTAAAAAAACCCTTTATAAAGTTTCATTTAAATTTATGAATAGAATCTGTTATTATATAGAAATTCTACCCAATGAAAGTTAATAGAAAATGATCTCAATATAACTTTTAACGTATTAATTTTCCTTTATGACTTCACATATATTCAAGTATTGTAGGTGGTGTTAAAATATAGATAGGTGTAATGTATCTTTATAATAATATTCTATAATTTTGAATTAAACCATAGTTCATGATTATATACGATTAAAATAGGTACACCATGAAGTCCCACAACTTCATTAACATATATCCTCGAAAGGAACTCAAGATGTAAAGCTTCTCTAGTAGCTAGAAAAATTTATAGATTTAGTGGGGAAATCAATAATTACGAATATAGACTCATTATATCTACGATTATTTGTAAATCCAATGAAACATTCCTTTGTAAAATCATCCCATTTTAACATACGAATATGTATATGTTTTATAACTCATTTAGGGTTTTGTTTTTTTTCAGAAATTACCACTTGATAAACAAATAATGTTGGTATATAGTCTTAAATTTCCCAATTAATATTATATCCCCCGAAATTCTTTTTTATATACCAATATATTTTCATTATACAAGGGTTTATAGAGATTCACGACCTGTGTGATTCATATAACAATTTCTTTTTTTCTTAAGAATGGATATAACACATTAACATTTTAAAATTTTCAAAATAACATCTTCATAGATGAATTTTATCAACATTACATCACTCAAGGATTTGAATTTCTTTTTAATATTATTATCTTGAAGCCAATAAATTTTTATTTTCTATAATAAGGATGGGTTGGAAATCATTTGGGATAGAAGTGATGTTTCCCTTTCTATAATGATTCCCATATCCAATATAACATAACACTTGAATATAATATATTTTTTAAATATTAATTTTAGTCAAAACATCAAGATCATTACTAATAAATGCATCAGACACATTATTTTCCATTCCAAGGTGGTAGTGTTCTGATAAATCATAATCATTAAGTAATTATAACCATCACATTTTACTCGTATTGATCCCTTTCTATGAGAAGATGTATTTTAATTTTTTATACATATTTATTTCACATATTTTCCAATAATTTTAATTCATAAATATATTCAATGAAAATATCATATCATATAACTCAAGATCATGGGTTATATAATTTTTTTCATGAATCTTTATCAACCATTATACATAAGATAAAACTCTATCATTCTGCATTCAAGTCACCTCTTTGATGTGACACTAAATATGACCAATATTTCCATTATCAATGGAAATGTAAATATTGATACACTAACTTATATACTCTATAATTCTTTAACACATTCCTTATATTATTTTTAAAAAAACTTAATCCCATTATGTATTAACTACGTTAAGATGTTGAAAAATTAAGAAAAGTTTTGAAAAAATCTTTTCCAATAAATTTTTAATCCATGGAAAATAAATTCCTCGGTTATATTCATTGGTGTTACTAATTACACAAATACCTTTTCCTTTGAAGGGTCAACTAATATTCCATTCATAAAGACAATATATTCATGAAAATAAACTTTTAGAATCCATAATTCACACTTGAAAAAATTTCTATATAACTTAATTTCTCTAAGAGTCATAAGAATAGTTCATAGATAACTATTATTCCCATTATATCTTTTATTATATATCTAGATATCATAAATAAATATAACACTAAATTTTCATGATAATCTTTTAATACTCTATTCACTATAAAGAACAGATTAATCAATCCAAAGGGAATTACTATTGTTTCATAACGTTCAAACCCCATATTAAATGAGTTTCTTGGAATACCCTCATTATTTACTAGAAGTTGATGATTGATAAAATGATGATCAATCATTGGAAAATATTTATCTCCATGAATTTTATCAAATAATTTATAAATGAGGGGAAATTGATACTTTTTCTTTGTAGTACTGGAATTTATTTCTCTTTGATTGATACAAAACCTCATAGACCCATCTTTATTCATGAAAAAATAATATGGTCTCCCTATATTGAAACTTTATGGAATGTAAATTACTTACCAAAAAATACGATACATTTTCATTATTTCTACTAATTTTACTATATCCTTCCTATATAAAGTCTTATATTTAGGTTTTTCATCATATATGAGATCATTAGAAAACTCATCTACACTCTCAGGTGGGTTTCTATGTAGTTTTTTAGGAAACACAACAATTTATTCCTACAAAATATATACATCCTTATTTATAAGGATACCTTTTCTATTCATATGTTTTGTACTCTGTTTTTCTCTAATAATTTCATTAAGGAAAGCTGGTGGTGATGGAATTATACATGATTTGAATGATGTAGCCACTGATATAAAGACAATGGATTCTATATCTCTAGAATAAATTGTAACCACTTTCTCTTGGAAATATATTTTCACTTTATAATTTGAAATACAATCACAAAAAATGATTATATAAAAGTAAACCATAGGTATAATAATCATTTTTTAAATAGGTTATGCATATTTTTCATAATGGGAACTAAGTGACATATCTTTGTTGTACTAATATTCCCACTATGATTCGTAATTGATAATTCTACTCATAAGGTTCTTGGGAAATATTAAATTTTCATGGAAACCATAGAATATAGAAAACATTGTAATGATCTAAAATCAAATAACGAAATAATTAAATATTCAGCTATGATTAATTTACTTAAAACTACATCATTAGATAATTTGACCTCAGTTTTAGTGATTTTATAGGCTTTCCCATTCCCCCATTTTCTTTTCTAAGTAAAATTCACATGACGCATGTGGCATTTATTTTTATAGTGACCCATATATTTATAGTTGAAGAATTGAACAGTGTAAGAACATTTCATTCCCTTGAATTCATGATTTATATGGCCTTTCTCTACACAGTTAAAGAAAAATACATTTGCAAGAAATCATATTAAATAGTGTTTCATTCCACAATTACTCAATGTTGGAAATTCTACCCTTCAATTATTTTATTTTATTTTATTTTCCCAAAGTCCTCATATACCTGCTTATTTTTTTATTTTTCATGGAAAACATAAAACATGGATAATCATTTCTCTATCATGATGGAATGTGTTATTATATCATATATATGGAAACATTATGGGATACTAATAACCTTATATGTCTATGAATTATCCCATCAAATATGCACTCAATCATACACCATGGATTACAAACATATTGTCTATAATTAGTTTCTATCCTTGTAAAGTTAGTTTTATATTTATTAAAATTTTATCAATCTTTTTTCTTTATATTAAATAATTTCCTCTCTAAATCATCTCTTTAATCATGTGGAAATTATTTTCTAAATAATATCTCCTTGGAATTCATACAGAGTATACTATTGGTTCCTTAGACTCATTAGTGTTCTATATCATTGACCACTATTGATAAAAATATACTTTATTATTATAAAATATCATGACAAAATTCTATATTTCACTACTTACCAAAGTTAGAAATATCTTATTTAGGGACTTGATCAATTTCTTAGCTACTAATGGATTAGTAGTCTCATTGAATGATGGAGGTTTCTAAGGCATGAATGGTCCAACATTGTAGCACAGTGTTAGGGTTTTGTAGGATACTCTATATGAAAAATGATATTAGTCATAATCTAAGTGATCTACTCCAATATACATATAATTAATTCAGCACCTAATCAAGGTTCATTTTCTTTCCCATGAGGTAAATCCCTACCTAGATTACATGCATTAATACAGTTTCTATTACACCAACTAGGTGTCAAATCTAATAAATAACATATACTAAATTATATCATAGCTTAATGAATTTTAATTCACAATATATGATTCTAAATCTTTTGTAACTCATAATATAAATTGAAAATGTATGCATAGCTAATCTGAGAATTGTAATCATAGTATCATTGAAAATATCTTAAAATCATAAATTATTTTCAATTCTCTCATATTTTTTTTAATGTGAATGTAAATAAACCAAATAATTTCCCCTAGTAGTGTCTCACCTTGTGAATAGTCTTAGTACTACTCACCATGAACCTTTGATGACAATTTAATACCCAATATATCCTCCTTTCAGAGTTGTCTCCTCCTGTTTCATAAGTTCCATAGCTACAGGCACATGGAAGTATCCAAACATCAATGTATTTTCTAGAATAAGTACACAATATTCACTTTTCCAATATCATTGATATTATTAGATATATAGATATATCCTAAGAGTCTATCATAGGGAATTTTTCTCTAATATATGTTTTCCTAAATGTTATTCCCAAGGTTTATACAATATTTTCGTTGAAACTAGATCTAACACCCTTACTGTAGTAATCATGAGTCAGTGGTCATTTCACTAAATTTTTAAAAGATTTATGGGATAAAATATTGAAGGATTGAATAATTTAGTATTCTTTAGAGACTATATGCAAATATAAATCTCATATTACATCTGATTGAATGAAATAAAATATAGAAATTATTATGAGAACTTTATTATTTGTTTTACTATATTAACTAAATTCAATCTTATATCCCTTAAGGATTTCATGTGGAAAGGAAAACATAATTAATGGTAATTTAAGATTCTTAGTGAGGGAATGAATAGAACAAAAGTAATCATAAAATAAAAAATTAATATATAATATGGTGTAGATAAATAATAATATAATATTTTCTAAAACTAATATAAAGAGGGGAATAAATACACATATTCTATATCTAAATAAATAGTAATTTGGATAACAATAACTAGTTTCATAATAATAGAATGAATAATATTAGACATTATAATATTACCATAAAGGCCTTGGGCCATGAAATCGTATGTAAATAGCTATGGTATACACCAAATTCCAATACTAGTTTGTCTTATAAGACCTACTAATGCATTGAAAGTCTATAATGTGCCTTTAACATTACTTATTAATTCCGATTCATTTATCATGTGAAAATAAAGAATAAAAATTCAATAAATAATAAACTCAAACATTCAAATAGAAAAACTATCATATGAAACATTAATATTTTCCCCAATAAATAAATATATTAACTTGAACATAATCCATGTAGATAAAATTTTTGTATGGTTAAATTATAATATATCTCCAATAAATATAACATTCATCAAATGATGTTATACGTTTAAATGATCACTTTATCATTTCTTTTGAAAAAAAATTAATTTTTAAATAACATGTTCAAAATATTAAAATTTATAGAATAATATGAAAAAATATTCGTTGAAAATAACCATGGAAACATGTAAGTTATGCTTCAAGGTAAAGAGTGGTCATAGTGGTGGTAAAATCCTTTCATGCAGTAAGAGTTAAAACAATTAATCCATTCAAACCTATGATAAAATGTACCTCATTTGGAATAATACGAGAAGAATAAATTTAGAATAAAATATAGAAAGTAAAAAATGGGTAAAAATTACTTTAATAAATCATTAAAGAATATTAAAAACATTATTGGAACCATTTTAAAGAAAATATTGACATGGAAGAAACTAATTACCGACCAAATAGAAAAACAAATTCATATTTCTTGGAAAACATTCCTTTAGAACTTTTGAGTAAAAAAAGGTAAATATAGGACTGCTACTCAAGACCCATAAAATAAATCAATAAAAAAATATATTTCTAATAAGATATAAAATCTCATATAATTCCTCCAAAAGATACTTAAACATAAACATTCCCAAAGAAGGATGAGATTGTAAAATAAACCCCTACCTCATGTTTGACTTGTTTCATAAGTGGTTTTAACATACTTTTTAATAAATTTAAATTTCTTATGATTCTATACTAGAAAAATATAAATAATTACAATATAAAATATTTTATAATTATAACATTTAAACATCATTTTATTTATAATTACTCATTAAAATAAATATTTTTAAGTGTTAATTATTTCTTTGTTCATGTTAGTTTTAGATTGGCTATTTCATCCCATGTGTATTTCTCATGGATCCATCATCCCAAAAATTTTAATAATGATAAAAATTTCATATTATATATATATATATATTTATATTTATAATCACTCTTGATAGTTCTTCCCAAAAATTAATCACATCAGCTTGTGGAGTTGGTAGTCCACATATATGCCCTAGCGACATTATCATTTTTTAATAGTTTGAAGGGTAAGAAGGTAGATAATATATTATTTTTTCAGAATAATAATTATATTAAAAATATCATATATATATATATATATTATTTATATCATTTTTTAGATCTAATTAAAGTGGTGATAAAAATGAATTACACCGCTATGTGGAGACAGTAGGCCGTATGTATGCATGAGTGATGTTATTCTTTTCCATAGGATATGAATGAGATAAATAAGGGTTATGACACCATCATAATAAAATTTATCTATATGGATTATAATATTATTAATATATGATCATGGTTATAGAATAATTTAATGTGTAATAATAGGCAATTAATTGAAAACATAAGGTTAATAACTTTGTCTCTTTTTTTGGATATCCTCCATATGGTTATAAATAAAGCCATTATATGATGGTATTAGGATCAAATGAAGACCTATAAGACACAGGTTTTTGTGTTAGGAAGTTATTTTGGAAGGTACTAGATGAATTAAGAAGATATTTAAGTACAAGTAATAAATAATAGGTGATGCCCTTTTATAAGTGAGGAAGAGGACACACATGAAATTTTATAAAGATGAATATATATTAATGTGTTACTCAATAAAAATTCCTCCAAACCATATAGAATTTATGCTGATAAGTTTCTGGCCCAAATAAAACCAACCAATGAGTTTTAATATTTTTTTTGTTTTATCGTGAAGCCTTACCCTTTTAGTTTTAACCCTTTTAACCAATTTTACTCATGAGGTAATAAATATGTACCACAGTTATTATACTTTCTAACCAAAAATTAATATAACCTTATTAAATAATATTAATTGATATGATTTCAAATATATAAAAACATTCAATATTAAACTCCAATATGTGTCTAAAATTACATTTAATATAAGTTCACAAAACATGATGAAAACGGTTTTTCAGTAAAATAAATTTTCAAGTATAAAAATGTTCTTATATCAAAATTACGTAAAAAAATATTATTATGAAAATAATTGGATTATTTTTATTAAAAAGGTGCTAAATTAAAATTTAAAATTATTTCAAAACAAAATGGGAATTTGTAAATAGGTCAATTGATAAGATAATTTTCTATAAGATTAGTATTTATTTAATAATCACTAAAAATTAATCTATTTAAAAAATATAAAAAATTCAACCTAAGATAATTTTTAAATTATAATTTCAATAATGATATCCTTTTAAATAAAATTATATTTATAAATTTTTAAAATTTATTTTTTAATCACTTTCTTGATTAACGTAATGTGAATTATACTATTTTTTTCTTAGAAAGAAATGATTACTTAATATTGTTGAATCTGGTGTATTAAAATTCCAAAAACGAATTAGTGAGAAATATTTTCATAAAGATATAATGATTTCTAGTTATGTGGATTATTTGTAACATAATAAGGGAAGTGATTTTATAATCGAGTATGCCACTAGGTTTTACGAGCTCATTATATTTCATCCATAGTTCATGAAAAATAAGAAGTTGATTGATCAAGTGTTCCGTATGTGTCTATAACAGAGGATAAAATTGAGGATAATTTTTATGAATCTACCAACTAATTTATTGGTGGTTAGCATGGAGGTTACTAGAGAAGTATATATAACATATTATAGAATAGAACGTTTATTCTCTCCTTGATTGGTAGGATTTTTGTGTCATTCTAGTGTACAAAAGAGGGAGAGGGACTCCTAGGAGAGGTCACGAGGAGATTACTCTTAATAAAAGGGGACAATTGTGTGATTAGACTTTAGTGATAGTGGATGGGATACAAAGTCAATGATTCTGAAGCTGCCTCAAGTTTGACACAAATATTGGTGACTGGTCCACTTGAAGAAGTTCTTTGGTCGATTTACTCTGGCTAATAACAAGGGAGCACCAAATAGGTGGACGTGTGTCAACCCGGGTAATAGTAAATAAATGGAATTCCTTATTAATATTAATGAATTATATTTTACATATTTATATTCATTATAAGAATATTAAATAATTTTCCATTCAAAAAGGAAATAGTTTTATTCTTATTAAAAAAATTGTTGTATTATATGGTTTTACATTATAGATTAATTTATAAATTTTAGAATTTATATATTACAAAATTTAATTAATTTTTTAAATAATCATATCAAAATTATCTTAGAGGGAAACTATGCTATTTTATGAAAAATTTATTTCTCTTTAGATAGTAAACAATTCTGATTTTTATAAAACAAATATTTATTTTAATTATTTAAATTAATTTAAAATTCATATTTTATAAAACATAACCTAATTATATGTTAATTTAAAATAATATAATTAATTACATATGAATCATTGTTATACCTGATTTTTGTATAAGTTCATTTTTGGGCTTAATATGCATTACTCTAAAAAAATTCGAAGCGATTTACACATTTATATTAAAATTAACTTCTTACATTTATATAGATTAAATATTAAAAAATAGATTCCATATTTTGAATCTATAGGTTCAATTTTTTTTAAATAATTACCTTATACTTTTTATCAGTATGAATAGTAAACATAGTAAATATTAATTACCTCGGTAAGGGAAAATCAGGTAATTAAGATTAAAATAAGATAATAGTGCCTAAAAATACCCCAAAAACATGTATTTACATTATTTTATATTTTCTCACGACCATGACCATAAAAGGTTAATTAATTGGGGAATTACTTCACACATTCTTTTGATAATGGACTTAATATGATTTTAAATAAATAATAATAATAAAATTTCACTTTTCTTGATTTAATATATATACTATTTTTTATATAGATAAATGAGGTTACATTTATTCTAAATATTTATTTTAAATATTAATTAATTTTATTTATCATGTGAATTTAACTTTAATTTTTATAGACGAAATAATTACCTTAAATGTTTATGCAACACTGACATTGTGCTTGTGCATACACTAGAAAAATAAATTAAACGATTTTAAAAACTCGATAAATAATATATTTTGTGTGAGATATCATATTGACAATTTTTTATATATATAAATATAATATATTAGGGATTTTTTAAATTTTTATATTATAATTCTATTCTAATCTTGAGAATATTAAATTCAAACTATGTGAATATACACAAAAATGACATTAATAACATATTATGTTAAATAATATTTTATTAAATGGTTTAAAATTAATAAAAATTTTATTTTTGAAAACGTTAGTGGGATATGATAGATATTATCGAATATTGATCATCCAGGGTTTCATTTTATTTTTAGAATAATTATATTAACCCCTAATGAGTAAAAAAAGTATATATTGGTAATCACCTAAAGGATTAGTGTGGGGGTTAAAACTAACAAATAAGGGTTAAAACATGACATAAATTTGTATAAATTTTATTTTATGAGAGTAATTTCACTCATCCTCATCCTTTATTTGAAATATTTAAATTTGTTTCTACATGAACATGAATGTCAATTTTTATTGATTTACTACTTTAACTAATTCCAATAGTTCCCCTCCCATCACATATAAATAGAAACATCATCTTTTATATTCATCACACATTTTAAGCACTCTAGTTTGAAAAATAGTAGCCTAGATAGAATCCCAAAATCAATTAACATATCTTAGAGGCCCTTTTCTCACCAAAATACTAAGTCCATGAGTTATATGGTGTAAGAAATAATGTTATACATGGTGAAGGTTTTTGTCATAACAGACCTATTTTATGTTTATTTATTCTTCTAAATCCTCCAAATATTATTTAACCATGCCGAAATAATAACATCAGTATATTATATATAAATAAATATTATTATAATTTTGGTATAACACATTTTCATAACCTTTTCTATCCTATAGGAAATGAAAACATCACCCATGCGTATGTTTGGATTACCACCTCCATGAAGTGATGTGTTTGGTTTTTCATTACCACCTAAAAAATATATCTATTATGATATATTTAATTAATACATATAATAATAATGAAATAATTATAATTACTTAATGATATGATATAATATCCTTTCTTATCTTTCCATCCATTTAAAATTGAGAATTTCGTTCATGCGTACGTTTGAACTACCACCTCCACAATGAGATTTGATTAATTTTTCATTAACACATTCCATATGTATTTATACAATGATATGTAATGTGTGAAATTTATTATAATGTATTATTTTGATGCTATTAGTGATGTAACAATGTCCCCTTTGACTAGATTTATCCTATCAAGAAATTAATATTATTAATCGAACATCCTCAAAGAAATATATTTTAAACTTAATTGAATAAGTAACTTAATAAAATATGGCCACAATTAACATAAAAAGGATAATGATAATTTAATTTAAACAAAAAAATCTTATTTAATTAGATAACTAATTTTTTTAATTATCTAGGATTTGAAAAATGTATGATTCTAGACGGTATTTAAGATAAATAATTTTTCTTTAAAACCTCGATTAATAGTATTCCAATTAAAAAAAATATTCCATGTACATGTTCATTTAAATTTTCAAAGAATTCTATTATTTATACTTAAAATTATTTTATGTTTCCTTTTCAAATACCTTTCACATTATTTAATAAGGTTTTAAAAATTTTCATTATCATTTTTTGATTGTGGTACTTTTGTTGCAAGTGTGAAAGGAATCATTGTTTTAACATTAACAGTAGGAGAAAAATTACCTCCATTATAACTTTTAATTTATTCAAAAATTACATTTCATTTTTCCATGGTTATTTTATACTGAAATAATTTCGAAAATATTTTTTTAATTTTTCATTATAAATATTTTCTAAAGAACAGAATATATTTCAATATTTTTATTTTAAAATGGATTGTGTTTTATGGTTTGAAAAGATATTTTTAAGAAAATTTAGATGAAAATATTCATGAAGAAAAGTTTTTTAATTATGAAATAGTTATTTAAAATTATATATGATTAAGGGTTATCCTGATATATATTAAATGATTGATGATCCAAATATCACGTATAAGATGGGTGATGGTGAAAAATATTTGAAGACGGGTTATCCCATTATAGCTCTATATTGCATTGGGTAAAGTTCCTTTTCATAAAAATTACTATGGAAAGAGATGACTAGGGAGTTATTTTATATATATTTAAATAGGCTCCAGTTATTTCTAACATTTGTGAACATGAGTTATGAATATAATTCTCTAAGATTCCTAAAGGATTTTTTATTTTCTTGTTATGTGTATTAAAGTTTTTATTTGAGAAAAAGTGTTATTTTAAATTTTGATATGATTTATTTCATACATTCAATGAAAAATTTGTTATTGGTAAATATTTTATGATATTTTATATTTTTCACTAGACTAACATATATTTTTCTTTTATATTTCATACAAAACCATTTGTGCTCATCCCATATTTTCAAATTTATTTTACTGATATTAAGGATGAGTAAGAACAAATAAGTAGTCATGTTAAAAGGTATGAATATTTTTCATGGGAATAATATTTGATTCATTTTAGTAGTGTTATATTGTGGGGAAAATGGATAATAAGTATAAGTGTTCATCTTGTAATGGATGAGTTTTTTTGTAATAGTTATGACCTATTTCACTAAAAATTAAAACCTAAATGGTCTTTAGGATATAAGAAAGTGGATTGTAGTCTACAGAAAAAAGATTAGTAATATTTTAATGATAGTTCATTATATTTGTAATTATATTTATGGTTTAGATGACTTTATAGGTTATGATAATATTACATGATACCCTTTATAAATTCTAATTTATGCTTATGATGTTTCATTGGAATATTACCATTTGGATTCATCAAATATATGTCAATTCTAAGATACTATTTTGTAGTAGAAATTGGGAAACTAAATGTTTGAGGAATCAAGAGGAAAATATTCTTCCAAATCAACAGCCAAGAATGGTTGGAATGACAATAGAGAAATATTTTATAGCGATGGATTGGTTGACACATGCTATAAATTATGGTGGAATATATTTTTGAGAGAAACAAGATTTATCATAAAGTAATATATAGATAGTTTAACATTTTATAAAACAACACCCTCTACGTTTATGTGGAACCTAAAATCTAGTGGCAGTATAAGGATGGATCAATTCCCTAGATAATATATTTAAATTCATAGGATATGAAGAAGATTATAAGGTAACTCAATATATTTATTATTTTAAATTTGAAATTAATTGATGGTGGTCATTGGTTAATAATATCATAGAGAGAGAGAGATAGAAATTTTGATTCCATGGACGGGAATACAATTAAGAATATTTTTCAACAGAAATGTTTCCCTAAATATTTTAAAATTATAGTGGGGAAAATTATTAGAGTTGAGAAATAAGGAAGAGGATTCAATAGCTGCGTTTGAATAAAATATTACAAGATTATCCTGGTATATAAAAAATTGTATTTGAAACAGTGATAGCAAAATTAATTGATTTTCCTCATGATTGAAAAAACATTTAAAAATATAATTGACCTCATGGGAATTTAAAAGTTACGATAAAGTTTTTTTTAGGTTTTGGAAGTTGATATAGTGTTTTTGGACACTTATGTAACTCGTTGATGACTAATGTATAATGTTGAAAATGTGGAAATAAATGGAGAAGAAGTCAACTAATTAATCTATATGTAATCACCTAATATGTTCCATGTGCTATAAAAAATTGAAGGAATGTTTGATAGGATATGTAAAGTGTTATCAATGTGGTAATATTGTCCTTAAGGCTCCTATATTCAAAGAAAAATATATCAAATGATCAAATAATGGGGTCATAGAAATTCATCCAATGGTGAGATGTGTTAAATACAATGAGTTGGGAAATTATTCTAGTATGTGTACCAAGTTACTTACATGGGGTGTAAATCATCAAGACCTAAATAAAAAATGATTTGTAAAAAACATTTTCTACTACTACAATTGATGTTGGGCCTTCTAATGAAGTGGTGATTGGTACGTCATTTATTTATTTGAATTATATAGATGCCTTGTTTGACTATGGATCCTTCCATTCAGAAATTTTTATGAAATTAGCATATAAAATTAGAATATAAAATCATAAAAATATGATACAATTTTTTGTGGAAATTCATGGTATAAATTTTAAAATAATATAGATTTATAAAAATCTTCATTTTCTTATCAGTGAGATAATTTTTCATTAAAATATTGGTGAACTAACCATATAAGTGTTTAATATTATTCTAGGAACATATTGAAATTCTATTTATCATATTAAGTTATATTATAGAGCTATGAAAAATATATTCAATAATTTCATACCTTTAATATAATATCATTAAGATATAAAGTTGATTAAATATGGTAGTTAATGTTATCGATATCATGTTTTTGAAAAGAATGAAATTTATTATATTAACAACGTGAGATTTTTAAATTAAAATATGGATGAATTTACTATTGATTATCAATGTGTTATTCATAATCAATAGTTTTAGTTTACTATTGAATTAACGGTTGATGCTAAGACAGTTTCAAAACCCCTTTTTCCAATGGATCAAGTAGACCTTTTGGAATTGAAAATGTAGTTGTGAGTGTTTTTAGTTAATTATTTCATTCGTCTTAGAACTACCCATGGGGATACACTACTTTATTTGTTTAAAGGAAATATGTTTTATTTAATCTTAGAATTGATTATATATCCTTGAAAAACATCACTATTAATAAAAAGTATCTTTTCCCTGGAATAATTTTTTTTTGATCATATCTCATGAGTGAAATATTTTTATAAGATTGATTTCATTCCATGGTAAAATATGTTTAAGTTTAAGGAGGAATATATTATTATGAAGGTGTTCTAAACATGATATAGGAATTATGAGTTTGTGATTATTCCCTTTGGGTTGTCTAATGAACCTGTTTAATTTATGGATCATATGGATAAAGTATTCCATGAATATTTGGATATGTTTGTAGTTAAGTTTAATGATTATATTTTTGTATATTCTAAAAGTCATGAGGATCATGAAAAATACATATAGATTATTTTTCAAACGATGAATGAAAAAATGTTGCATGGAAAATTTAATAAATGAAAATTTTGTTTCCAGATGATTTCAATCATTAGGAATATTGTTTCTATATATTGAATAAATATTGAACCTACTAAAACTGGAGTTGTTGAATAATTTCCAAGACATATAAATTTATATTCACAATTTTCTAGGATTAATGGGTTACCAATAGTAGTGTTTTTAAAAAAGATTATCCATTATCTAATATAATAACTAGGTTAACTTTAAAATATTTAGGTTCATTTGGAAGGGAGTGTGTTATGATTTTTTCTATAAACTAAAATGAAGATTAGATAATGATGATTTTTTTCCCATTCCCTTTAGAAATTGTGAATTTTTTTCATCACCACCTCAAATTGAAGATTATTATTATTGATTTAATTAATATATTTTATATTCATTAAATATTTATTATTTATTAAAGATAATATATAATTTAATTTCATAAATTTTCAACCATTAAAAATTTATAATTTCATTCATTCATATGTGTAGACTACCACCTCCATGAAGTGAAGTGATTCATTTCCCAATTATACCATTTAGGTATTTTATAACATAATATTTAATGTATATAAATAAGAATCATTTATTCATTATTATTATAGTTATTATAGAATAATTTCTCCTTTTACCATGATCGTCTTATAAAAAAATAGTATTTATGAATTGAACATCCTCATAACATTCAACATAAAAAAACTAATTAAGTAACTAAATTAAATATCTTTGTAAATGATATAAAATTATAATGATAATTTAATGAGTATAAAAAAACGTTCTTAATCATTTAAATATATAATATAATATTATAGTTAATGAGATAATGAATGTATGGTGCTTGATGGTATTTAAGATGATGGATTTTCCCTTAAAACCTTGGTTTAATGTATTCCTTTAAAATCTATTCTATTCAAATCCATTTTCATTAAAAAATATTTAATGTTATTATTTTTAATTCAAATGATGTTAAATTTCATTTTAAACTTCCTTTTTCATTATTTATAAGTTTTAAAAATGAATATTGTTATTGTTTTCTGATTGAGGTACTTTTACCAAAAGGGTAAAAATAGATATTGTTTTAACATTTACAACATGAATAGAATTTACCATCATTGTGAATTTTAATTTCTTTAAAGTTTTAGTTATAATTTTTTCATATTAATTTAAAATAATAAAATCCCATAATAGTTTTTTAATTTTTCCTTTTAAATGTTTTTAATAATAAATGGATAGTTTTCCCTGTTATTTATGTTAAAATGTTGTGTTTTTTATTATGGGTTCAAAATTGTTTTGAATGGTATTTTTGATGAAAATTTGAAAGAGTCAATATTATATATTTATGAAAAATTTATTGGTAATTATAGATTATAACGGATAATCTAGATACAAATTATATGATATGTGATCCCGATACTTCTTTTACAATGAGTTATCCCAAAAGAACATACACAATGAGTGAGACCAAAATAGATGTTGAATAAATTGGGTAATGTTAATTGTATTGGAAGTAAATAAGGAGGGAGTAAACTGGGTTGTATTTTTCTATGGATTTAACTAGAATATAGTTATTACTCACATGAGTGAACACATGTTAGGAATATATTTATCTAAGTTCCATGTAATAGTTTCTATATTATTTTTAAGGGTTTTAAAGGTATTCTTTGAGAAGAAAGTTGTTTTTTCATTTGGATATGATTTATTTTATATAATCAAAGAATAATGTAGAAATATTAAACATTTTATAGGTTTTAATTTTTTCCAATGGACAAATAAATATCTTTATTTTATATCCTGTACTAATATTTTTGGAGTTATCACCTATTTTCAAATGATTTTACTAGGATTTAAGGATGACTAACAAAAAAGAAGAATTAAAGATGAAATTCATTAATAATTTATATGAAAATAAAATTTGATTCATTTTAAATGTTTTATATTGTGGTAAAATTAGATACTGAGTGGAAGTGTCCAATGTTTAATGTATGAGTCTGTTAAGTATGATTTTTGAACTAATACTATAAAACTATAAAACAATAGTGTCTTTGAGATGAAAAAAGGTGAAATAAATTCCAAAGACACAATATTATGTATTGTATTATGGATACATTCTAATAGATTAGATCAAGATTTCTTAGAAAAATATCTTAAGTAGAAAACATAAAAACTCTTGAAATGGTGGTAATGCATCATGAAGAAGGAAAATTGGTTCCTTAAAGGGATAAATTAAGCCTTCTATCCTGATCCACGAGCATGTGGATAATAGGGATGGTATATATCAATCAATGTTTTTAGTTGCCATTATGATAATATCCTCTCTTATTTTTCAATTATTTAATAGTACTACAATTCATTCTTTTATCTCTTTTTGACTAGATAATTTTATTGAGACTATATGTGGATTTGATTCCATAATCAATATGCCTCAAAATTATATTCTTTTAGTGATCAGGGAAGGGGGTTGTTTGTCCTCATAGTGTGATCATGATCAATAATGTTGAGATCTCATGTAACATTGAAGTTATTTAAATGAAGATGGATACACTAATCATTATGATAGAATAGATAATAATGTTTAGGGATTAAATATATTTTTATAAGGATTTATTTGATTGGAATTATGGGGTTATCTATACTTACAAGGGACAATTTTATTCTTGTTTTAGTGGTAAAGGAACAACTTATGGGATATGTTGGTTATGTCTGTTAGTTGGTGGGGTTGGAAATTGGTTATATGGAAATAAAGGGACAAACTCTTCTACCAAGGGTAGTTGTTCAATATTTATATGTATTTTAAAAGGAATTTTCTAGATTAAAACAAGTAAGGGAATTATATTACACCCTTGATTTTGTGATTATATTGAATCTTGTATCGCTGACATTTTATTTTATGGTGTTAGAAAAGTTGGGTGAGAAAAAAGCATAGTTGGATTATCATTAAGATAATGGGTTCAATAAACCATGTTTCTTCCATTGGTTGCTGCTTGTATTATTAATTGTGAGGTATTATGGTGGATTAATATATTTTATTTACTATAGATGGTTAAACCATGTGATGGTAATGAATAAGTATACTCTATTCTGAAATAATGGTTTGTTTGAAATACTGAATGTGGATAATTTTTCTATAAGGTTTCCCTCAGTTGGGATATCATCGATTTTGAATGAGTGAATAATATAATTCAAATATGGATATTCATAGTAGATATATATATATATTATGAGTTTCTATTCATATTTTTTGGAGTTATGAAAGAACCTAAGGTTATCATGGAATTGATTAATAGAGTTTTCCATAGGTTTGTGGAATCTTTGATGGGATTTTTTGGATGAAATTATAATTTACTCACTAACTGAGTAAGATCAGGGGAGGAACCTATTTTTTGGAGATATTAAATGATCACTAGTGATATGATAATTTCTAAAAGTTAAATTTCTATATTTGATATGTGAAATTCCTTTAGTATTTCATTTCAAATAGAGGAACATCTATTCACTCCAAGAAGTTTAGTGTAGTGATTCCATAAAGAATATAAAGAATGTGTTTAAGGAGGAATGTTTCCTATGATTTTCTATGTATTTTATAATATTGGCAAGATTTGTCCAAGTAATCATAACAATATAAGATTTATCCCAAAATAAAATTATGTTAAGGTACATAAGGATGATCAAGGAGGAAATTTTAGAGATGAAGAGGAGTTTGACATCAATAAAAGAATTTTTGGAATATATGTGTTAGATTTGAGGTTTTTTTAATGCTCCAAGCTATTTTTTGTTATATTTATTGGTGTATGAAGGAAATTTAATATATTATAAGTCTAAATAGTTATTTCCCCAAAACAATAAATACCAAACAATGAAATGAGGTTAGCTATAGTGGGCATGGATCTAAAGAATTAGTGGAATTAACTATTCCATGAATGGTTTTTTGATTACACGGATCACAAGAGAATGGGATACATCTCTACCATTATTATCTTAATATAAGGTAGTACAGATGGGTGGAATATCTAAAAAAAAATTCTTTTAAAATTATGTACTTACTTGGATAATGAAATGTTTTGGATTATTATTTGAGTAGGATATATTTATCTGAAAATATAAAAGAGGCTCAGGAGTAGTGGTAGTTGATGGAATTATTAGTAGTTCTTGAAATGGTTGTTACTAAGAAACTTAGTGGTTCATGTATATCTTCAATTAATGTAATTTCCAAGTTAGTGGAGAAGGATATAGTAAGTGAATTCTTTGATGAGGATCGTAGGAGGACGAGGGACACCCTAATTTGTGGTTAGACCATTAAAGGTTAATTTATTTTTATCAATTCCATCATTTAGTTTAAATAATCAATATTTCTTCAAGAGAATATCAAGGGTGAGTTCCTCAAGTCCTATCCATATTTTAGTTTTTTGGTGACTCTAGGGGTAACAAGAATGTACCATGATGTCTAGCATTAGTTACGGTGGTCTGAGATAAAGAGGGACATAGATGAGTTCATTTCCTTATTCTTGATTTGTCTATGAATAATATATGAGAATCAAAAACAAGAAATATTATTTTATTCATTTACTATATTAACCTTGTAATAAAAATATATATCAATATAATTTTTAATGGTGTTACCGAGATATTCATTGAATCATAATGATTTATTGGTAATTATGGAAAAATTTCTAATGTTAGGCATTTCATTCCAATAAAAAGAGAATTCTTAGTTAATGAGAATTATATGTTTTATGTGTGGGTGGTAGTAATAACTCATAGAGAACTAATTTATATTTTATTAAATAAATATCCAAAATTTTCATCAAGGTTCCAGAGAAGACTCCATAATCCTAAGAGAACCCATTGAAGATGGGAATGGCATATTATCCTTATACAGATGTGTAGTTGAAGAATGTTATTTTGGATTTGATGATATTCTATGAGAAATCATTATTGAATTAGTAAAATTGTGGGAATATCATTAATGTTTTGTGAAATTTGATTATAATAATTTTTTTAAAATTTAATTTGTATGAAACCATTTACGAAATTTTACATCTGCCCTTTTTGGTCACCATTTTTTGTGTAGAGGAAGGTGACATTTCCCCTATGGGGATATGTTTGGTGTAATATGTGATGATGTATGTGATGTTGATATAAAATAATATTACAATTTAAATTGTCGAACAAAGTTCATATATATATTTTATATGTTGTAAGATAATATTCAAGGTGAATGACTCAATATTCTGGAAAGAGTCACCTAGGATTTATAGAAAAAAAATTAGGAAGTAGGTAAATTTAATTACATTGCTCATCAGACCATTTTAGATTATGTAAAAGACCCTATAAGTGGTGTAATTTTGGGATTTTTATTTTTTTATTGGTCCATAACATTATTCATGTATCAAACTTGAAGAAATAGAAACTAGACTACAATCACATTTTGTAATGGGAAGAAGTTTATTTGGATTTAGATGCTTACTACATGGAGAAACTAACCTAGATTATGTATTTTGGAGAGAATATCCATTATAGAATGATTATTATATTATTTTAGATTCTATGGAAGTGTGTAATGAATCAAGAAGATCCCTTATAAAATGAAGATGATATGTTACAGTAATGGTCAGAGTTATTTATTGGGGTGGAGACCCATTAAATTTTCATAGATTTAAATATATATGGTGGAGAGAAATGTATCTCTGGGGTCATTGGTTTGAGTATGAATCTATTTTTCCCCTTTTTTTGTCTTGTAATAATATCGTATAAAGTATCATTTTTTATCAATGGGAATTTTTTTGAGAAATTATGAGAATCGTGTAGTTTTTGGGGAGGATGTGTGGTGATTTTTTAAACATCTTGGCTCTTGTTTTGGTGTCATTGATGGTGTCCTGGAACAATGGGTGTCACTATACGATTTATCATACTTCAATATTTTGTGTTGTGTTTTGATCATGTTCTATGTTCCTGATGGTAGACTATGTATAAATGGATACAATGCGAGTATGGGGATTATAGTATGGTGGTAGTGTTCTACCATGATCTTGGCCTAGATATTTTTATGAATGACTGTAGAATAGAGTCGGGGGAGTTTCTTCCATGATTCTTGGGTTTTTTCATGCTCTTATCTAGATCAGGTATGGTTTAAAAAGGTAAGGTAGATCATTTTAGCTTGTTATAGGGTGTTATGATCTCATATTTCCTTGGGTGTTTTAAAAACCATATCATGTTTTTTGATGGGTCATTAAATGGAAGTCCATTACAATATGACGTAACCCAATATAATGTAATGAGTTTGGGGACCCTTTAAAATTAGTGAGTTCATAATGTAGTGGGTTTTTTATATATTTTTTTATTCTACAAAAATTCCCATAACCCTATGTGACCTTTTAGTAATATTTAGGTGATTTCATATCCTCTTTTGGATGATTAAACGTCTCGAATCACCATATCTTAGTAATCCATATATTTTCTCCAGGGAATTCATTTTCAAACAATCATTGTAAATAGAATCTAAGTATGAGTCATGTGAGTTATAAAGTTATGTCATTTAATTGAGAATTTAAGTTTACCATGCTGGTGAATTAAGAAAATTGATGTTTAGACATGACATAATCTATGAAGAATTTATGAAATGTTAGTAACATTTTAACTTTGTAGGTGGTCCTAAACACACCCTTAAAAAATAAAATTTCATAAAATGTGTAATTTATTACCATTATTAAAATTCTTCTATTTTGGTTATGTGAATTATGTTTTCTTTCAAAAAACATTTTTTATAAACAATGGGGATTGAATAAAACTCATCATTTCAATGGTTATATGGAAATTGGGATTTCGAATTTTTTATTGGAAAAAAAAGGATATTTGTTTTGGTTTTATGGTTTCTTGAGTGTGTGTGTGTGTGTGTGTTATAGTAATTTTTTAAATCATTATGTTTATTACCATAAGATTGAGTGTTTTAGAGGGTGTGTGTGTGTAATTTTTGTTTAGAATTTTATTGAAAACAGTATGTTCCATATAATGGGTATTGTGGGATTAGAAATAATTCATATAGACTCTTTTTTAAAACACATGGATGGGTGTCCTAGGAAATTTTATGAAGACTAATTGGACTGAAAGGATACACCCAAATATATAAGTTTCATCTTTAGTGGGAAAACTATCATGAATTAGATATATACGTGAAATATAGACTTCTTATATAACGAGAATAGGAAAAAGAGTATTACTTTGGTGGTTTTGGAATGACATAACATTGTAAATCGACCTCAATAATTTAAATAAGGTTTTTATTTGGTACATTTTTTATATTGTTATATATTCATTATTGATTTGGTGTACACCTATTTGAGACCATGTTTGTTTTCTTAAAATAATTAATTTTTTGATTTGTTTGTCTTATAAACTATTCATTATCGATATTTATTGTTTGGATCTTGAAAATATATTTACATGGATGTGTTTATCATCTAGGATTTATAATACTATGACTTCTACTCTCCCATTGTTTTTTCACTACTATAGACATTTAGGATTTTGTTAATGATGCATGTGAAGGGAAATTTTCACATTTTCTTAATGGTGGTGATCTATAGTTCCTTGAATGAGTCATGGCTATGGAAGGGAGGGCTGGCGGTTGAGCATCGGTCAATGTGGTATATGTGATTCCTTGGCTTTTATTCATGAAAGTTTCTTTTTGCTTTTTAAAATTTGTTTTATTTTATCAATTTTCGTCCATTATATTTCATATATTTTTGTTAACAAGGACTTTATTTAATTTTTTTTCAAATTTCACTTCATATTGTTTTGTGTTGTTATAGAGGTTCTTTCTCTATAGTTTTTTTATACCTTTGATATTTTAGAAACCACTGGTGATATAGGAATCCACTTTAAGCTATTTTTGAACCCTAATTCATGTCTCAAAATTCCATCACTGGGTAAGGTGTTACAATATTAAAGTATTAGTTCCTTTTTTTTAAAAAACTGTTTTTCATTAGGGGTGAAAGATTCAACATTGTTCTAGAAAATATCATCTTTAGAATTTTTTGATTAAAATATATATTGATGATGTGATATTTGGTTTAGAAAATCATAAGTAGTGTAATTAATATTAAAAAATCATATAATAAGAGTTTGATATAATCATTATGGGTGAGTATAATTTTTTACATTGGTTTTAAAGTCATTCAAAAATAATTTATAATTTTTTAAATCATATCATGAATACATATGACTTGCTGAGATATTTTTACAACATAACACTAATGAATATGTAACTTCTATGTGTTCTAATATTAGTCATGGAATGGATGAATATGGGAAACTAATAAACCAAAGTTTATATAGGGGAAATTTTGTGAGCTTGTTATTCATTATTACTATAATACAAGACACTATTTTTTTCATTGTAAAATATTGGAAGCTATTCATTAAGAATATAATTACAAAGAGGCCATAAACAATTTAAATTACATTAAAGGTTTCTTTCCTTAGTTTACCATTTCCTAAAACCTATGGATTTTATTTGACTTTATATTTTTATATTTCCTTTGGTGGATATAAATTTCATACAAAGAGTACCTTAAGATCTGGTCATTTCAGGGGAGACTATTTACTTGAAAAGTTGGCGGTGAACCCATTTATTAAAAAGAAAAAACAAACAAACCCTTTTTAGGGAAAAAAGAGAACATGAAATCCCATAGCAAGCTCATAGGCTTAAAAGCCCAAAACCATAAAAATCAGTGGCTCAATAGCCCAGTTGGACATAACCGATTAAAAACCCAAAGCCCAATCCAAATCCTATGAAAAAAATTCCAAGAAAAAATAAACCAACCCACGTCGACCAGCTCTCTGTCGTTGACGCATCAACTGTCCATGCCCACCGTCGCCTGCCGGAGAAGAATTCCATCACCATGACCATCGATCCATGCCATCACTACACTTAACCTAACTAGATCTGGTTTGAGACACAGATCTGGACCATATCATCAAACGGTGACCGAATCGGCACCCAGAAGAGATGTGCCAAGAGATCATAGCCAAAGGAGCGGAGAACCCCAACTGTAACCTGTGACCATGAACCGAAAAATCCGCCATCGAACACCAGTTTTCACCGACCAAAATGTGCCTCGCCGCACATCCAAGCCCAATGCCCTCATTCAAACCACCGTGACAAGATCTCCGTCATCTTCCACCACCACATCATCATGTCGCACGTTGAAGCATAGCGGCATATCCGCATTCACCAAAGCCAAATCTTTTTCTTGTAGACTTTCAGATCAGATCCAAAGCAGATTTCAGAAGAGGTGTCTGACCATCGCTGATGCCAAGACCTACGTGACCGTTAACCCTCACTACCATCGCAGAAAACCAACCAAACCTTGGAGATGAACCGAACCCACCGCTGTAAAGCGGAAAGCCTTTGTACCTGAAAACGGAAAGCCGAGAGCCACCCACCCGTCGTCGTTGAAAGGAAATTTGATTCGATAACCATCCAGCCATCACAGAGATACTATAATCCATTATAGTTTCATGAAAATTGATATATGACATTATTTCTTGAGTGACCATAGTCAAAAGGTGATTCTAATCTGGAGAAAAATGATACAGAACATCCGTTATTATATATTTTCCTGAATCCAATTACTTTTGATATATTAGATTCTATTACATGTGAATTGAGTTTTTATGAATTTAAGTAAATTTTTTCTATAAATTCATTTTTTTATGTTTATTAATTTTTTTGTAATGTTTTGGTTAATTTTTTTAATTTTATATATGTTTATAATTTTTTAGTTTGATTATAAATTTACTATTTTATCATTTAAATATTATTCAAGGTTATTTTTTAATCTTACATAACATTTTTTCATACAGATTTAGT
Organism: Viscum album; assembly: GCA_963277665.1. Classification (NCBI taxonomy): domain Eukaryota; kingdom Viridiplantae; phylum Streptophyta; class Magnoliopsida; order Santalales; family Viscaceae; genus Viscum; species Viscum album. The sequence goes on along the minus strand of OY728134.1, from coordinate 1,079,193,596 downwards.
CTTAGGTACCTAACTAATTATGTATAATTTATGTATATACATAATAGTAATACATTTTTTATACTGTCAATATAATATTAACTATTTATCATTCATGATTTTTTTATTTTTTTATTTCTTGTCTATTTTTGTTATTTAAAATCTTCTAAATATTTATCTATTCAATCCATGAGATATGATTTTACTATATTTTTATTTTGATTGTGTGAATAATTTAATCCTTAGTTCAAGGTTTATTCCTTTCAAATCCTATATTAAATTCTTTCCATATAAAAATTGAACACTAGATTCATAACTTGTTAATTTTTATAATATGAGAAAGATGAAATAATTTAAATAAGGTGTATCTTCTATTTGAAAGAATGAAAATCAAGATTCAAGAAAATATAATATTCTTGGTAAGGATGATTATTTTGAATATGTGAACATGTAAAATTTTATCTTAGATAAATTTTAATGTTTTTGAAAGTTAGAAGTTTTGTTTTATGTAAAGAAGACACGGTATATCTATAGAGATGAAATTGAAGTGTTTTTAATATTATATAGTTTTTTTTAAATGAATTAAATAATGTCTTATATAAATTGTTTATGGTAAAGATATTTATTTTCCATCATTGGATTTTTTTATTTCCTTTTATGTTTCTACATGAATATAGATTCATTTACCATACGTATTTAATAGATGATGGTGAATTTACGGTAGAAAGTATAATGTTTTATCAATTTAGAACAAAAAATATAAAGAAAGAGAAATTTAATGTTTTGGAATCTATGAATAATGTTATATAAAAGTTTATTTAGATAGATATTTATTAGAGAACAAGATAGTTTGACGATTTTCTTTTTTAAGACATGTACATCATGTATATTTCATTAAATGTTTAAAAGTAAAATTTTAAAATTACATAGTTAGAGTGATTCATCATGTTATTTATAGTATTAAATTGCTCAAATACTATCCTTATTGAATTATAATGACATTTGTTTCTGATAAAAAGTATGTAATTTTAAAGGACACGACTCTATGATGTCATGACCATAGTACCCTTAATTATGGAGTAATAAGGGAAATAAGGTTTACTTGGAACCAAAACTATAATAGAAATGTAGCTATACATAGGGATTATATAAGTAGTTTTTACTAATGAAGAAGATATCCATGCTATAACCAAGGGGATCCTGCTAGTATAAATGTTAAAGCTAAAGTAATATATTGTTTTATTACAAATCACAATTCTCTTGAGAAAGAATTTTTTTTTTATTTGACAAATTTCATACTAAGGATGATAAAACTCAAAATGAAAAATAAAACATGGAAGAAGTTATTGAAATTGAAGCGCTTATGAATCTAGAATCTAATGGTATTAAATTTACACATGAAATTAGTTATGTTGAGGTAGATTTTATTTTATTAAATAGAGATCATTGGTAATCAACAATAAGGGGTGTGGTGAATTGATGTTTTAACGTAAACATACAATTTTATCACCCATTAATGTTATTAGTTTGTTAATATATAAAAATTGTGATAAATCCACAATAAGAGTAAAGTATATACAGGGAAATAATATATATATTAAGTAGTGTATCTATTTAGATAGTGAGAACATCATAAAAATTTTATAAAAATAAAATTAAAAAATATGCCTAATTAAAATTATGAAAAAGAAAACAATATTCAATAACAATCCAAATACTCATTTAAAAGAAATTATAAAATAAAAAATTTATTTAAATTTTAATGTATATGACTAAACCTGATTTAAGGTATCGTAGTTTTTACCATAAGATTCACTCAACTATAAAAATATCAAAAGGTATATCTATTTTAATATCCCCAAAATACATTGATTCGATTGATTGGAAATAAATATTTGTTCATATCCCTAGAAGCCCTCAAAATTGTGTTCAGTAGTATCTTACATCCATACACTAGAATCTCCATTAACTAGTGGTGAGAAACATAATAATTGAAATATTTAAACTTAGAACACATATAATAAGGACCTCATAAACGAACTCTTTAAAAAAACTCTCAAAATTGAAGACAACAATAATCCGAAGCACACTCGAAAATAAGATATTCTATGATTAAAAAATACTATAAAATATATTAGATAATTCATTATTCTTGTTTTATTCCTTGAAGAAGAATAAATATTTATAAATGTTGATATATTTCCATAAAATGGTTAGATTATGCATTATTTTGGATCTAATCTAACTACATTAGTTAAAACTTCATCATCTTCTGATGAAATTAATTTCCCACTATATCTTATGATGAAGTATTTTTAGAACCACTACAGTGACACTGTAAGTTTAAAAATTAAACATGGAATGAAACAATGGATTAATATATTTTCTTTCTACACAAAAAATAAATAAATACAAAACAACATTTAAAGTTAAATCAATTGTAGTTAAAAATTGTATTATTATTTACAAATAAAATGATATAAATGATCCATTGAATCAACCATCTCACTATTTTTTTAATTAATAATACATATAATGAAATATATAAGTATTAGTGATATAAAAATGATAATTTTTTTCAATTGATCAGAAATCTAATTTTTATAAGAAACTGAATGACACTTATGATTAATATTCTCCAGAAATTGTCCCCCATGAACTTGACATTAAAGGACAGTAAAATTAAAATAAATTCTCCCCCATACCTGATAAGAGAGGGAAACTTATCATTTACAAAATATCAATCCCTTTTTGAATTTCAAAAATAATCCCATACAATTATAGATATAAAGTAATTAAATTAAAAATATAAAATGAAAACCCTTCTTGTAAATTCTAATGGAATTAACATCTATCCTTTTCATGAAAGAAATTAATCAAAATTTATACCCCTTTAAAAAAATTAGTCTCAAATATTAGATAAAATGATTTTATAATTACCCCCCACCATAATAAGATATGTGAAAGATTAAAAAAATAGGTTTTTAAAAAAAAACATCGCCTTGATTTTTAAAAGGAATAGAAATTTAAAAAAATGATATATTTAGAGACTAATTTTTTAACAAAGCTAAAAGTCATAAAAAATATTATTATTTTTTATTCTCTAGAATAATATACTTTGTTTTATCTCCTTGATGTACAGCCAGTTAGATTTAGTGACCTATAATCAAATAATATTTACTTCTGATTCACTGTATGATTGTGGATTTGAATATTAGTAAATAAATTATCACAGACAATTTATTCTTCAACATTAATTTGAAAATGTCCTAGAGTATATTTAAAATTAGAAAATTTTATAATAGTTTCATTATATGATAATAACATTGAATTGCACTAATGATATTAATAAAGATAGTCCTTATGGTTGTATGATGTTGTATAATGGGACACACATGATGATGATTATCAGGTGTTGGATACTCGTAATAATATGAGACTTCAACTCATGGATTTTTCACTTTATAATCTCAAATAATTAATATTCTGAGGAAAGGACCACAAGTAGGAATTCAACATGTGTTTATTTCATTAGATATTCCTCTATACAAGAATGTGTGATTATCATCTTACATTATGATTATTATTGGTAAATATCATGAGTCACATAGTTTAATATATTAAAAACATTATTCCATATGTTAACAATTCTGTAGGGTATGTTGGGTTCATCTTGAGTGATATGTTATTAATGAAGAAGTTTATAAATTATTTTTCCTTCCATCTTTTTATAAGTGGATATCTCAACCATTTGATTGGAATGAAACATTGAACCAAATTCCTAGGTCAAGGTGTACTGAAAGGTTTAATTCAGATAGTTAAATAAATATGTATCACGCAAATAGGTTGATGAAATGAGTATGGAACTATCTTGATGATATATTTAGACCAAAAACATATTTTACATAGTAAGTGTTCATATGTTGTTGTCATATTTTGGATGTTAACTTCTTCGTCTTGGGTTCCTTTATGTATTTATTGGAATTGAGATTTATTAAATAAATATTTCATTAGTTATGTGAATATTAAAATAAATATTCATTTACAAGACATTAATATTAAAAATGTTTATATATTTATGAAATGAATAATATTTATTAATTGGGGTTTCAAAAATACAAAGGAAATGTGGAAAGATATATCGAGTTTAGTAATAATGAAATATTAAATATCATTTAAATAAATTAATATTAATTTTTTTAAGAAGTTATATTTTTTGTATCCACAAGTATAGTGCATTTCAACCAAATAAAAAAATAACAACATTTATAATTGGGGGTTTATAGTGATTTAGAGAATAATAAAGGGACTACCTATAATTAATTATTCTGTAACCAAGATCTATAAATATGTGTCAATATTATTTCATAGGGATAGAGGTTTTTTACCACAACATGTCTATTGAAATGATATAAATGGAAATAATATACTAGAAGTGGGTGAATTGTATAGTGATATAGGATTTTCATACATAGATATTACATAGTTTTAAAAGAATATTCAATACGTTACACAAACATATTGTTGAGGAACCATAATAGTTCAGTGTCTTTGTTGAATATGTAATCAATTTCTTAATTTGGTGAAATATCTTAAACATCTCCAACAAATATATTTCCACTTTATTACCCTTTACATTCATACCCTACTGAAAACCATTCCTCATAACTCAGGGAATGGAAATATAAGAAAGGATGAGATCCAATGCTCAGTATGGATAAAAAAGGGAGATATGTGAGCATAACATGAACATAAGTGTTGATCACATGAACAATAAATTTCAAAACAATACCCTATATATCAATGAACATAATATTGGGTCATGGAATAAAAATTGGCATTTCATAAGACATGAATCATAAGTAAATCAAATAACATGATCTGTAATAAAATAACATTATCATAAGATATGTAATTGGGACATACCCATTAGAATTGAAAAACATATACATAGTAGTGAAGGCTCATAACAAAAACTATCATAGTGGAATGGGTTCACTCCCCAAAAATAGTATTATTCATGGTTCACTCCTAAAAATATCAAGTAATATAAAGTCCCATATTGAACTAGGTTAACTCCCTATTCCATTATTATCTATATAATCATATATAAATATTGAATGAATAAATTGGGGGGGTATAGTTCCCACCCATCAGATAAATGAAAATTATACTTACGTGTACCAAAAGATCATAAAATATTTATCATATCATAACCTATGAGATGAAATGTATTTCATTAACATTTTATCATATTACAATATTTGGAAAGAGAAAGGTATCCAAAAACATCTTTTCATTTCATCAAAGCATAACACATGAAATTAAGCTGGTACACTATCATTTTATCATGGTATAACCCATGGAGAAGAAATGAGTTTTTTAAACTTATTATCATCATAAATATGAACCATTTAGGGAAAGATTAAGAATTGTATCATTGGGTCATATCTTTAGTAAATAGGATGTAACATCAAAGGATATCATCTTATATGGAAAATAATTTTTATATAACAGTTAAAACATTTATTTAGGAAAATTAATTTTCATTGAGAATCTCTTTTTAAAACCAAAATTTCATAAAACTTTTTTGAAATAATTTTATTTTTAAACAAACATTGAATCTTAAAAGGTAGTTTAAAATATTATTGAAAATTTTCTTGATTAAAATATCCATTCTACTTTGAAAACACTTGTTAAAACATAAAACATTTTTAAAATTATTTATTTTTAAAATAACATTAAAATTTTAAAAATATTTAAAAACAATATTAATATATTCATGATTTTAATTCGAAATGGTTCGGTATATTATTAATAAAATAAGACATGGGTGTAACAAAACATATGTCTCAAAGAAAGAAAATGGAGACAAAAATCTCTTACCACATTGGTAACTTTTAAACCACAAACGCAATGAAAGGGAAATACTAAAATTAATATTTAAATCCATATAATTTTAGGGTTAATAATCATAAAATACATTCATGGTTAGTATCTACACCAAATAAAAGAATCATGTTGTCCAAATTTCATGTGTCTTATAAAAAATAAAAGTGATATGGAAACCACTTACCATATTAGTGATCATTTGAATACAAATTATAAAAAAAAGTAAATAGTCAAATTAAAAATAAATTATCACAAATAGGATGGTATTCATTTCATGAAAGGTCAAAGGGGATGTATATACAACACACAAAATAAATGTGTGGTGAATTTGTATATCTCTCCCAGAAATAAAAGAGAGACTAGAAATATCTTTTCATAAGTCCTGACTTCAATCATAATCATTAGAACCACAGTTATAATGAATATATGTTTATTATAAATCTCTTAATGAACCATAATTATTGATATATAATACCATATATCATTGTATTATGACAATTTATTACCCATTTATAAACAATTTCATATTAAAATCAATTTCGTGTAATAACTACTTTATTTTCGATACATGTTTTGGTTTTTAATTTTCAGCCCTCCTATATTGATCAAAATTATATCATCTCTAGAATAATAATAATGGCATAATTATCATATTTATAAATAAATTATCCTTTTTATAACAATCATAAAATATGGATTTTTGAAATAAGTATGTTATGATCATGGAGACGGTCGGTCGTATATATGCTTAAGTAGCGTTTCCAATTTTTTTACTATCATTGTAGAAAAGAGGTAAGTATTACTTTATCCTTAAGTAAATATCATAATATCATAAATAAAATAATATTTAATTAAATATAATTATACATATCATCCATGTGGTTTTAAGAACCTGAATCTTCTTTTCAATTATGTTATCCTTTTTCTGGTGTTTTTGAAAAGAAGAGGAGTTTCTAGAAATTTCTTAAGTACACGTCGCGTACTTTATAAGTACATGTCCTATACTCAGTTAACGTGGGTAGACCTGCTATGGCCGTGTAACGGCCCTGTACACGGCTGTGTGGGGTGACCTAGATACCGCCTAATGTGGGGGCTGGAAACGGCAAGTACACGTCATGTACTTTTAAAATACAAGTTGTTTGCTTTCATTTTTTCATTAAACAGACCGGGTCACGACTAATCTGTAGAAGTGTCTTCTTCTTCTTTTTATTTGACCGATATCATCTATACGGTGCAAATCTTCTCTGATCCCTGATCAAGCAATTATTTTCTGAATTGATTTTGGTCGATTGCGTTGGGATTACCACTGTAATCTCTTCCTTCTTCTAGATCTTCAATTCCAGATATCTTCTCTCTCACAAGTTATCCTTGGTTGAAATTTTTTAACGTTTTGGTAGATATACGATGTTCATGGGAGAATAAAGTATTTAGGTTCACATATACCAATACTACAACACCATGGTAGTTGGTTTGTGCCTTTCCATAGTTAGTCTTTGAGTTATATATGAAAAAGTTCCCAATACCCTTGATTGGGGTATTACGTGTTTCGGGTTCTAACCCATATAATGCATTCTATTCTTCGAATTCTTGAGTAGAAGTTAATTGTATTCAATATGGTTGTTTACCATGTTATGGATGTGTTTGGCCATGCTTGTACTATTATGATCGTTTGGTCTAGCTTTGCTTGTTAGGCTGCTGTTTACATTCCATGACTATTATTGTTAGGATGGTGTGATTATCATCTGACATGTTGTTATGGTGTAGACTATTTACCAAAGTAGTTCTTGAGGTTTAAGTTGGCTGATATGAATTTATTTCCTTGATTGACTTACACAGGGCCCTGACAACCAGGTGTAGTAGACCATAGGGATAATGGATGTTAAGGGCTTTTCTAGAGTACCTATTTTACTTTTAAATTGTGAGATCATAGAGGGAATGGACATAAGTGATTCCTTAGAGTGTCTGTAGTTCCACGATGCGGTCCACAGGGTGATTTGTACATTGGGTGCTTCCCTAGAGCTCCTTTTAGTTACCGATACGAGACTCTAGGGGGAATTTACGGTGAGTGCTTCCTCATAGAGTCTTTTCTAAACCTCGACCAGAGAGGTTAGACTATGCGTACTTCCTAGAGGTTTGCTTGTGTTTGTTTGGTTGAACCTTAGGGGTTAGGCTATGATTAATTCCCAGAGGGTTACCTACTTTTGATTAACTAATTTTTTGATATATGAAACTGAATGCTTTGAAACTGTAGGATTGTTTACTTTTGAGTACTTCCTTGTTTACTGATTTCTTCTCTTATTGCTTGTTATATATATTCACTGACTGTTAGGCACAGATCTTTGGGTGGTTACCTAGTGGGATTTGCCTCAAACCCTATTTGGGTCATCCTTTTGGGTCCAAATAGATTATATTGTTGCAGGTATAGAGAAGGGAAAGCACCTTTCAACTTCAGGTACTTGATTGTTGTGGAGATAGATAACATGGGACCAAGCAGAGGCTTGTGATGATGAGCAGTTTTTTACTTGCTTTTCCTTATACTTCATTTAGTTTGTATTCTAGCATTGTGACATGTTTGAATGCTTTACTAGACATATGTATCATGAATCACTTATATATGTGCTCTAGTTGTTTATTATTTACAGTGTTCCACTATTTACTATTGTATGGTATTACTATTACTGCTTTTGCTATTGTTATCTGTTTTACTTTAGCTGTGTTACTCTGCCAATGAGGGCATTGTTTCCCCACTATCACACCCAAGGCCCTAACTGTTAGTCGGCAGCCTCTGGCATTTGGGAAAATGCGCTTGAGGCCATGTGACTAACCAAGTATGGGGAACCTCTGAGCAGCTCCCAGAACTGGGGTGTTAGAGTTGTGTGGTGCTGAAAATTGAGAGCCACGTCTCTTTCGGAAGGTGGTAGTCCTCACATACACAGACGACATTATCATCTTTCATTGAGTGAAAAGATAAGAAAAAAATGATATATTATCCATTAATAATGATAAAAAATTAATATCATAATTATGTCATTTATATCACACATATTCATTAAACTTATCCTTCTTATCTTCCATGTAAACCATTAGTGAAAATTTAATCACATCACTTCACAAGGTGGTATTTCACCGTACATATGATAGATATCATCATATCCCATATGGAATAGAAAGTAAAAAGGTATATATGATATAATTACTCTAGAGATATAATTATGTAATATATATCTTATATATTACTTATATCTATCATCATTCCCAACTATCAAATGTGGTAATGAAAAAATGAACGACATCGGTTTGAGAGGTGGTAGTTCATCATACACACAAATGATGATTTTCTAACCCATTTGTTGGAAGTGGAGATGGTTGATGGTCATTAACACAACATAACAACATATAGTTTTATGTAATATACTAATTTTATTATATCATAATATTTTAATAATAATTTCATGTGATGGTGGAAGAATAAAATAAAAAATCTCACACAAGAATGTTACATCTTCTTTACAAAGCTTATATTGGTTTGCACCAAAAGGCATCATATGTTGAATTGTTTTCCAAAATAAATATTATATTATGGTATTAAGTAATTTTATAAGTAAATTTTATATATCATGGATGATATAAATTTTTTTCTTGTGTGAAGACGAGAGGAGAGGGGTGGCCTTTTTTAAGAGAGGCGAGTAGCACACTTTTGTGTTTTCGAAAAGAAAAATGTGTTCCCATGTTTTTCTCACCCCAAAAAGGATAAAAAACGAACTATTATTTAAAAATTGACATTATTGGGTTGAAATATGTCCATTAAGTATATTTTAGATAGTTTATAGGTTTTTTAAACTCTTATATTTTTAGTTTAACCCCTGGAATACACATTTTTACCTTAACTACGATAAGTATTTTTTGATATTTTCACTATTAATTTTGGTAAAAACATAATTTGACCATATTAGATAATATAAATTATGTTGATTTCAAATATTCAATCCATTTTTTCAAATTAAATTCATAGAGGTTAAAAATTGTAGTTGAAGAGATATCTCGTAGACGTGGTGAGAAATTGGGTTTTCAAAGAGAAAACATTCCAATGTTTACAAGGTTTTTATATGAAAATTAATTATAAAAACGATTAAAATTTTCTAAATTATATTTATAAATATATAATTTTACTAATTTTAATTTAAAAAAATTAACATAATTTTTATATATGAATAATTTAAATGAAAATGTGGTTTTCAATTAAAATTTATTATTTTTAAATATTCAGAAAAAAAAATTAATATTTTCATGAACTTATCAAAAACACACCATGGGATAATTTTTAATTTATGATTTAAAAAATAAAATAAATTTTAAAAAATTAAAAACAAATCAAAACTAATTTCTTAATAAGGAAAAAAACAGATTTTTTTAAAAAAAATTCAGTTTATAAGCATAAAACTGGATTTAGTTTTATATCCAATCTAAAAAACAAATCAGATAAATGTTAAAAATGTTATTATATATAAATGACATAAATTTAATTAATATAATTTACAAAAAATTAATTGTTTAATTTATTGACATAAAATTAGTTTGATTTCAAAAAAATTTGTTTCTCAAAAAAATAATTCCTTTATTTTTATTTTTTATTATTTAGTTACCCAAGAATTTATTTAATATACACGAATAAACTATATATTTTCATAATTTTATTAATCCTATTCATACAAAATATTACAAATTCTAGGTGATAATTATCATATTAAATAATTATTTCTTAATAGCAAGTCACATTTCATAAAAACTCTGCATTTCATGTAATTAAATATAAACTCAATGTTGCGTGAAATGAAATATATCATAAGATTAAACTTATTTAAAAAATATTTCACAAAATACTAGGGTGTTAAAATTTACCCCCCTTAAAATGAATTTCCCTCTCAAAATTCATCACTTTGGTACAAACAAATGAAGATACTTTTATCTAATTACATCCTCAGGATTGCACATAACTTCTTCAAGCTAGTGGTTTTGTCACGAAATATAGAATAAGTGAGTGGTTTTGTTCCACATAACTTTCTCTATTTGATCTGGAATCTCATGAAATTGTTCCTTATAAGGAATGTCATTCCCCCAGGGTATTACCTCTGAGTTCAATAAATGTGAAGAATCAGATATGTAATTCCTCATGATGGATACATGTAACCCATTGTGAACCTGAGGTAGGTTTAGTGGAAGAATCAAACAATAATATATTATCCCAAAATGATCATGTATTTCAAATGGACTGATATTCCTATGGCTAATTTTTCTCTTATTCCTTCCTTGGATAAATTCATAAATACCTTCTCACCAATTTAAATTCTTGATGAAATCGATGATTATCTACATAACATTTATATTATATGTTATCATACAAGTTTCATAATTTATCTAACATTCTCTTACATTCCATCAACTTGTTCATTTCTCAATAGATTTCTTTCTATAATTTCTCTACACATTATTGGATTTCTATACTTCTTTCCATAAATAGATTCATAAGAATACATTTGAATGCTCGAGTGGAAGCTGTTATTATAATAAAACAAAACATAAGGGAGGTATTGATCCCATCCACCTTTGAAATCCATAAAACAACATCTTATAATATAATATTGGGATTGTATTATTCTATCATATTGAACATCTATTTGAGGATGATACATAGTTCTAAAAATAAACTCTCTATCATGATCTTGATGAGGAATTCACAAGAAAATTGAGGTAAAGTTCGTATCTCAATTAGATTCAATTGAATATGGTATCCCTTGGCACTTACCACTTCATTAATTTATATTCTAGAAAGATGACCTAGAATGAAATATTCTCTAATAGCTATGGTGTGTGTTGAATTTTTATGGTGATCAACTAAACCCATAATTAACTCAATATAAATTATAAGATAACCCATAAATGTTACTATTACCATTAATCATATGTCCCCAATGTGTATAAGTATTCCCCCTTAAATAACCTTTTCAATAAAACATATACAAAACCAAGGGATTTAGTGTCATAATTTTCACTTAAAATGTCATTAATATTATAAAATCCAATAACATAAAACCATAAAAGTGGTTTCAATGAATTTGAAACTATAATTAACCATGAACTCATAATCCCATGATGGTATCCATAAATTTTATGTTAATCTTACATGGAGTCATATATGCTTTCAAAATTTACACAATCCTTAGATTTTTTCTGATTCCTAAACAGAAATACCATTACTAAAATACTTCCAAAGAATAATTAATGAATCCAAATAAATACACACTTCAATCATTTCACTTAATTAGTTTGAATAGCATATTTATTTTTATGGTCTTTTGGATAACCATTAGTTTATATCATTGAATAATATAATTCCAAAGTTCCTCACGTATAATACATTGTACTCTTTAACAGTTTGTCACTCTAAAAACTTCATTTCCACATAGATAAAATCTTCCCCTCCATTTGAGTTATTCATCTAGGTTCTTCTTCCATTATTCTTAACATGTATAAAGCTGAATATTATTTTCTATGTGTTATTTACCACATGATATTTATAAAAATTAATCTTCCATTTATATGATGCTTTATAAACCCCACCTAATTTCACATTGCTTGTAAAATATTGCATTAAATGATTAACAATAATCCCAATATCTATCTATATAATAATCATCCAATTTTTTCTCGTACTCACTGAATTGCCCATCAGATTCAGTTTTAACATGATTCCTTTTGGTTCAATACATTGACATTAAATAAAATGAATATTATGAGAGAAATTAATCATAGTGGGTAATAATACAATCATTAAAAATAAAAAGTAGAATATCTAAATCATGAAAACTTATTTTAGATCCATGAAACCATAGGCTTAACCTAGGTCATTCATGGTCATTATTTGAATATTTCATGATGTTTTTTAAAGAGTTTTTGGATTTCCAAATCATATACCTTGAGAGATTTAAACAATGTGTGAAACAAGGCTTGCTGTTATGCACTATGTGATAACCGAGTCCAAATCAATGTGATATTTTTATAGTAATTACCTATAAAAACCTATATGATAGATCCATATCCACTTATAGTATCAAGATGGTGATTTAATTTCTTGGAATCCAACTTCTCTATCCTTTACCAAAATTTTAAGAAATTTTCATATACTTTGACTCATCCATAGAATTATTATTAGCGACTTCCGTAGACATATCATTAGATACAACCCTGGGGATTTCACTAATGTTTTACCATCATAGCTTCCAAATTTTAACTAATATTTCCTCTAATACAAACTAAAGTGGAAAAGGATTTTCATACATGGATATTATATCTTTCTCGATGAATATTCAATAAATCACATAAAAATACACATGAGGACCATAATAGTTTAGTGTATTTTTATAATGGGTGCAAAATATTCAAATTTAGTGAAATATTTTCAACATTTCCCATAAATGTCTTCCCATTTATCACTCTTCAAAAACATACCCCACTTAGAACCATTCATCATAACTTGGGGAAAGTAAACATAAGAAAGGGTGAGATCAAATTCTCAGTAATGATAAATAAGGGGGATACATAAGAATAATATGATAATAAGATAATGATAACGTGATCATAACATTTTTAAACTATACCTTGCATATCAAAGATCATAATATTGATTCATGGAATAAATATTTTAATTTAATAAGAAATGAATCAAAAGTAAATCAAATATAATGAGTCAGGATAGTATAACATTGTCATAATGAAATTAAATGTGAAATACACAAAATCATAGAAAATAATTTCCATGTTATTCGAGGATCATTTCCATGGTAATCATAGTGGAATGGGTTTACTCTTCAAGCCATCAAGGATTCAAGGTTCAATACCAATACCATCATAGTGGAAAAATCCCTTACTGAATCTAGTTCACCTCCCATTCTATTCCAATATATCTTGTGAGATATAATTCTTCACCCAATTCATTAGAAGGAGATATAGTTCTCACTCATCACATAATGAAAATAATATTTATGTGTTCAATAAGATCATAAAATATTCATAAAATCATATCCCCTAAAATGAAATGGGTTTCATAATCATTTCATCATACCATAACCTCTATATGTGATATGTTTCATGATAGTTTCTTAATTTCGTCATATCAGAACCAATGAAATGAAATGGGTTTCATAATGACATTATAATTGTATAACCTATGGAATCAAAATGGGTTTCATCAACATCGTTTCATCATAAATATAATTCATTTAAGGAAATAATAGGAATGATATACTTGGATCATATCCCTAGTAAGGAAAACGTAAAATCAAAGGATTTCATCTTTGAAGGAAAATGAGTTCTAAAATACCCTTCAAACATTTCTTGAGGAAGATAACTTGTCATAGAAAATAACTTTTTAAAACTAAAAATTCTATAAAACATTTTGGAAAATCTTTTATTTTGAAATAATCATTGAAACTTTTAATGGAATCATTAAAAATATTTTTAAAAATTTCTTTAGAAAAATTTCATTTTCAATTTGAAAAAAAATTAAAACATAAAATAGTTTTAAAATCCTGACCTTTTAAATTAACCTTGAAAACTGGAAAATGAAGATTTAATAATAATTTAAAACATTTCTTGAAGAAAACATCCTTTCAACATTGAAAGAAAATTTTTAAAACATGGAAATTTTTTGGAATCATTTTCTTCAAAAACAAACTTTTAAATTTATAAAGGAAGATTAAAAAAATAGTGGTAATATTGGAGAGAAATTATGTTCATGTTTTATATAATAAAACAAATATTTCTTTTACATTTTTAGTAAAAAATGTATTTTTTTGAAAATTAAATGAATATTACTTTCAAGAAAATTTTAATAATATTATAAAATGGGTAATTTTATTAAATAATTTTAATAATTTTAAAATAATTTTAAAAAATAAACTTATATTACTTGGTTTTTGATGAAAAATGGGTTCTCGACTGAAGAGATAAATGTATAATATTTTTAATAAAACCTGATTTTCAAATATGGAGTTTTTAATGAGTGTAAAATGAAAGGAAAACATTTATTCAAAAATAATTAAACATAGCATAAGAAAATAAACGTGTTTATTTTGAGTCAAATAATAAGAATTCATCCTTGGAAGCAAAATCATTAGAAACACTAATAATCAATGATATTGTAACATAAAACCCTTACCACTTTGGCACACACTGAATTATAATCTCCATGAAATAATAATATTAAATAGAATATAAAAGATAAAAATATTAAACAAATTCATGATATTACATGTAAATGGTGTTTTATATACCCCAAAAAAATGAATATACTTGCATTATATAAAATATGTCTAAATAAACACAAATGGAGACAAAGACCCCTTTCCAATTTGGTAATTTTTAACCGTAAACCCCATAAAAGAGAGATACTAAAATGGATATATAAAATCCCATAATTTTAGAGATAATTATCATAAAATATATTATTTTTCATTATATAAACTATATAAACATGTGGTGAATATGTCTTGTGTCTCACAGAAAATAAATGTGAGACAGAATCCCCTTACAGCTTTAGTTGTCTTTTGAATATTGTGTCCCAATAAATCATACCATAAAATGAAACATCAAGTATAATTAATAGAATCATATTAATTATATAAAATATAAAATTATATATATATATATATAACTAAAAAAATGAGTAGTGAATTTTCTGATGTCTCCTTGAAATGAAAGAGAGAACAGAAATGCTTTTATGTCTCAACTTCCTTCATACGCATTCAAACTGACTATATAATAAATATAATTTTATTATAAATATGATAAAGATAAATAATTATTTATATAATACCATATATTATTTCCTTATGACCATATATTACCCATTTATTAAAAATTCCTTATTAAAACATCATTTCAGGTAATAACCTCTTTTTTCATTTATGTTTTGATTTGTAATTTTAGTTCCTCTTAAATTGACCACTGTTATATAATCTAAATAATACATAATTATCATATTTATACAAAAAATTAAACTTTTATAACCATTCATGAAAAATGGTTTTTTATAAATTAGTATTTTATAATAATAGAGATGGTATGTCGTATGTATGCATGATTAATGTTTCCATTTTTCAATTATCATTATATAAAGGAGTTATATAATATTTTATAATAAAATATTGCTAATAATATCATAAATAAAATATTATTTCTTTACATATACTTGTACATATCATCCATACTGTGTGGGGATGAAAATATAGAGTTACATTGCTTCATGAACGTGGTAGTCCACACGTACAAGAACAACGTTTTCATCTTCCCGTGAGTGAAAAGATAAAAAATAGAATGATATATTATCCTTTCAGAATGATTAATATTTTATTAGTATCATTATTATTTCATTTATATCACATAAATAATTATTCTTATACTTATTATCTTCCATGTAATATGTTATTGAAAATTGAATCACATTTCTTCGTGAGATGGTAGTCTTCCACACACATCACAAACGTTATCATATACCATATGAAATGGAAATTAAATAAATATATATATAATATAATGTATCCATAGGTATAATTATGTTATAAATATCATAAATATCATATATTCCAATCATCATAGCTAACCATGAGAAGTGATAATAGAAAAACGAATGACATCGGTTCGTATGACGGTAATCCGCTGTACACACGAATGATTATTTTTTAACCCATTTGATGGAAGTAAAGATGGTTCTAGGAAATTTCATTAAAATAAAATATTCTAATTATATTTAAGATAATAAGGTTATTATATCCTATTTTTTTAGTAATAATTTATTGTGTTGGGGTAAGAAATAAAATAAAAAATCTCATTGAAGAATGCTACCTTTTCTTCAGATGGCTTCTTTTAGTTTCCAGCAAAAGGATTCATATGTGGGATTTTTTACCAAAATAAGGATTATAATTTGATATGAGTTAATTTTGGATGTAATATTTGTACTTATTGTTGATCCAAATGGTTTTTACACTTTGAAGAAGTGAGGATAGGGGTGGATTTTTATAACAAGTGAGTGGCACACTTGAATGTTTTTTAAAAGAAAAAGGTGTACCCGAGTTTTTCCCATGAAACAAGTATCCCAAAATTATTATTATATATAATAGAAATTTTTGGCTAGTAATATTTCGATAAAATATATTTTATAAAACTTTAAGGTCATTTAAACCCTCTATTACTAGTTTAACACCTGCTGAAGCAATTTTGATGGTAAAAGTGATAAATAAATTTTATTTTTTTCAGTATTGAATTTAATTAAAAATTAATTTGAACTAATTAGATAAAATATATTTTTTTATTCCTAATATTAAAAAAAATTTGTAAAATTTTACTGAATGATGTGACAAATTTTAATTTAAAATTAATCTCATAGATGTGATGAGAAAACTGTTTTTCAAAGAGAAATAATTCAAAAGTTTACATGTTTTTTGTATAATAATTTAGTTTAATATTTATTAATATGGAAAAAATTATATTTAAAGTCATATGATTGAACTAATTTTAATTTTAAACTTATTTAATATATATTCTAAATTTATAAATAATTTAAATTAAAACATATTTTTTAATTAAAATTCTGCATTTTTCATTATTTATAAAAAAAATTAATCATTTTAGAAAACTATCGAAACTAAATCGTAAGAAATATTTTACATGATTATTTCAAAAATGAACATTATTTTTCAAATAAATGTTTTAAAAGTGTCAAAAATTAGTTTAAAATCAATTGTGAAAAAAGAAGGAAAAATTGATTTTTAGAAAAATACTATTTTAAGAGAAAATTTTTATTTATTCTTAGAAATTTTCTAAAAAACACAAATATGAGTGTTAAATAGTTGATTGAAAATGTACTATACACATTTCATAAACATAATTTACCAACTTTGATTTTTTTTAAATTTTTGGACATAAAACATGTTTCTCTACATAAAAAATAGTTTCTCAAAATAAGATTTCCTTTATTTCTAAATAGTTCTTATTTTAATTATTAATTAATTTAATGCCAAGGAATTCATTTTATATACATATGTAAATTATATATTTTCATAGTTTAGTTAATACTATTCATACCCTCCATTCCAAATGGTAGGTTATAACAATCATATTAAATAATATTTTCTAAATAGTAGGTCATGTTTTATTTAAAATCGGTGTTGCCTGTAACACAAGGTAAACTCAATGTTGCATGTAACTTAAAATATCAAGAAGATTAAATTTACTTGAAAAAATATTTCACTAAATCATAGGTTGTTACATTCTACCCCCATAAAATGATTTTATCCATCAACATTCTTCACTTTGGTACCAAAAAAATGAGGATACTTTTGTATCATTACAACCTCATGTTCCTACATTGATTCCTCAAGCTGGTGGTTATATAAAAAAACATCGATCAAGTGAGTGGTCTTGTTTCATAGAACATTTTATATTCAATTCGTATTCTCAATTAGTTTTTCCTAATAATAAATATCTTTCTCCAATTGTACGACCTCTAAGTTCAGTACATTTGATGGATCGGGTATTTAATTACTCAAAAGATATACATGGAACACATCATGAACATGAGGGGTGTTTAGTGGAAGTTATTAATGGTAAGCTAATTTCTCGATACAATAAATTATTAAAAAGGGATTGATATTACAAGGTTGTAGTTTTCCATTCATTCTTCCATGGAAAATTTTAAAGAGACCTTCTCAGAAACATCAAATTCAAGATCTTTTCAACGATTATTAGCATATCATTTTTGTTAAATTTTCATATACATGTTGACAAATGGCTCTAAATATATCTTACATCTTAATATATTTTCCATGTATCAATAGATTTTGATTCTACAAATTCATTCTTGTACATTGGAATTCTATAATTTTTTTCTAATAAGGGATTCATAAGGAGCCATCAGAATGATCGAGTGAAAGCTATTTCTATAAGAAAACTAAAAATGAGGAAGTTTTTTATCCCAAGGAGCATTGAATTCTATAGAAAAGGATCTTATCATATACTCTAGGGTTTTAATTTTTCTTTCAGACTGACCATCATTCTGAGGATCGTACCCAGTACTGTAACTGAACTCAGTATCAATGCCTTAAGGAAGAGATCAACAAATATTTGAGGTGACTTTAGATATTAATCGTATACAATTTAATGTGGTACCCCAATACCCACACTAAGTCATTTATTTATATTCTAAAAATTTGATCCAGATATAAATATTATCTGATAGGAATGAAGTGTGTTGTCTTTGTAAGGTGCCCAACTACAACGCATAATTATCTCAACATCAAAGATAAGATAAACCCTAAAGGTTACCAGTACCTTAAATATTATTTACACCATGTGTAATAGAATCCCACCTCAAATAACATTTTCACAAAACATGTAACAAACCATGGGTCTTATTGCCATAAATGTCTCTTAAAATATCATAAATATAATGAACTCTCATCATGTAAAACATTAAAAAGGTTGTTAGTGACTTTGATCATATTATCAACCTTAAAATCATAAAATCATGATGGTATCCATAACTCTTATGTTAATCTTACATAAAGACATACATGCTTCAAAATTAAAAAACCCCTTAGATATTTTATGATTCTTATAATTGGAATACCATTACTAAAATACTTCCATAGCATAATTAATGAATCCAAATACATACACACTTAAAACCTTTCACTTAATCAGTTTAAATATGATATGTCATTAAATTTTATTAGGTTAAAACCGTATTTTCGATCACAGACTCTGATGATTCCCATGTTCCCCACATATATGACATTGAATTCCTTAACAGTTTTTCACTCTATAACCTTCTTTTCCACGTAGATAAGTTATTCCCCTCTATTTTATTTATTATTCGAATTTCTTATTCCCACCTTCATGAAATTTTGGAACCTAATATTATTTTCTTTGTGTTCATTACATAATGGTCTTTCAAAAGTTTATCTTCCTCAAATTTTATGCTTTAGGAATCTCAACAAATTTCACATTATTAATCATATTTCATGACAGTTGATTGGGCATAATTTCAATCACTATCTCTCTTCTCATCATCCAGGTTTTTTTACCCATAGTCTCTAAATTATACATCATATTCATATTTAACATGATTTCTTCTGGTTCAATTCATTTACACTATCCAAAAGTCATAGTATGATTAGTAATAATCGTAATGGGTAAAAACATAATCATAAAAAATAACATCTTGGATGTGTAAATCGTGACAACTTGTTTTAAATCTATGAAACCTTAGTCTCAACATAGTTCATTTCTTGTCATTATTCATATCCTTCATGATGGTTCATAATGTTTTTGTGGATTTATAAAGAATATATTGTAGGATTTTAAAACCCAGTGTGCAACCAATCCTATTTTCATGCACTAGGTGACGATCGATTTCATCTCAATGCACCCTTTTTGAAGTAATTATACCTAGTTACCTCTATTATAGAGACACATCCACTTGTAGTATCCAAAAAAGGTAGTAATTTCATAGAAACCAATTTATTCTATCCTCTAAAAAATTCTATGATATTCTCTGACACTTTGACATATCTTCAGACTTATCATTAGATAATTCCCCAGATATATCCTTTGAAATAACCTGAGGAATTTCACTAAGGATTTCTAATATTATTTTTTAAAGGTTAACTAAACCATTAATCTGATACCAACTATTTATACCATATAATTTCATACATATATATATTATATATTTTAAGGTGAATATTCAATATGGTAGACAAAAACATGCATGAAGACCATTATTGTTTAGTGACTTTGGAAATGAGGTACAAAATATTCTGATTTTGTGAAATATCATCAGTATATCCCATAAGGATATTACACATTAGTACTCTTCCCAAACATTCCATGATTAAAAACTTTCTTCAAAACATGTGAAAAAACATAAGATAAGGTGAGCTTAGATGCTCAGTAAGGATAAAAAGGTCCATATATAAGTATAAAATGAACGTAACTGTATTATAACATGAGTATAATATTTTAAAATAATACCATGTGTATTAAAGAACATAATATCGAGTCATGGAGTAAATATTGGTAGTTCATAAGACATTATTCATAAGGAATTCAATGAACATGAGCCATAAAAGCAAGACATTGTCGTATGACTTGGAATTATGGAATATAAATAAGTATAGAGAATAATTTCCTTAGTATTCAAGGATCATTACCAAGGTTTTCATAGTAGAATGTGTTCACTCCATAAACCATCATAGAGTCAACGTTAACTCCCAAGACCATCATATGGTACCATGTCCATTACTAAACTAGGTTCACTCCTCATTCCAATTCAATATATCACAAGAGATATAAATATTTACCCAATACATCGGAGGGATATATACATACCACCCCTCACATAATTAAAATCATATGTATGTGTTCCACAAGATCATAAAACATTTATTATATCATATACTAAGAGATGAAATTTGTTTCATAAACATTTCATTATATCATAACATATAAAAATAGATAGGTTTCATAATCATGTCACCATTTTATCATAGAATAACCCATGAAAAGAAGTGGATTTTATAAAAATTTAAACATGGTATAAACTATTGAAGATAAAAAAGTTTTGTAAATGTAATTTCATCATAGTCATAAACCATTCCTAGAAAGAATGAGAATAGTGTCCTTTGACCATATCCTAGGTAAATAAAAGGTAACATCAAAGGATGTCACCAAATATGGAAAATTATTTTGAAAAGACAATTGGAACATTTCTTGAGAAAAATAATGTTTCTTTGAAAATAAGACTTTAAAATAAACAATTAATTAAACCTTTTAGAGGTATTTTTCTTTGAAAATAAACATTGAAACATATAAAATAATATTTAAAAATAATTTAAATAATTTACTGAGGAATATAACCTTTCCACTTTGAAAACACTTTTTCAAACATAAAAAATTTTAAAATTCATTTCCTTTAAAATTAACCTTGAAAACATATAAAGGAATATTTGTAAATCATTTAAAACATTTCTAGGGGAAAATTTATTTTCGTCTTTGAAAAAAAAACATTTTATAAAATAAATCATTTTGAAAATAATACAATGGAATCTTCAATGAAAGTAATGATCATGATGGTGGGAAATTTTCCTCATGTTGTACACATTAAAACAAAGATTCAATTCACATTTTTTTGGTAACATCAAAAAATGGATTGTTTAGAAAACAATAAGAATATCCATTTCAAAAAAATCTAAGAAATTAAAACATGGGTAAAAATTACTTTAATAAACCATTTTAATAATGTTATAATTAATTTTAAAAACACTTTTAGAGTACATGATTTTGGAAGATAAACATGTTTTTAACCGAAGAGATAAATAAAGAATATTTTTATGAATTTTTTTTGCACTATAGAGTATGTAAATATTGTAAAATGAAGGTAAATGTGTATTGAACATAAATAAGTAGAGTAGAAGAAAATAAATGAGTTTCCTAAGAATTATATAATAATATTTCATCATTGTAATCATAATAATGGGAAATCCATATAAAATATTAGATTTTAATATAATACTATTACAAATTTTGTAACTTTGAGTGTCATTACCATTAAATAATTACAATAAATTAAATTTATAATATCATTATATTAAATAAATTCATGATATTTCATGTAAATGGGACTGTATATAAACCGCTTTGGTAATTATTGAACCATAAACCCAATGAATTTGGGATACTTAATTGGATATGTAATTTCATATAATTTTAATGATAATAATTATAAAATACATTCATTGTAATTATATACACCACATAAATGAAACACATGGTGAATATGGCTTGTTTCACACACAAAATAAAAGCGAGATGGAAATAACTTACCTATTCATTAATATTTTTGAATCGTAAGTCCCAGTAAAGAATAACATAAAATGAAACTTTAAGTATCATTAATAGGAGTATATTAGTTATATATCAGGTAAAATTGGAATATTATACACCACAAAAAAGAAACAAGTGGTGAATTTTCATATTCCACCTAGAAATAAAAGAGAGACTAGAAATCCCTTACTCTATGCCTTGAATTTCTTTTTACTAATTAGAACCTATTTTATAGTAAATATAATTTAATTATACAACTATAAAAGAAATTTAATTATATATAAAATAAAATATATGATTTACTTATGACCATTTATTACCAATTTATTAATAATTCCTTGTTAAAATTATGTTTCGATTAATAATCAATTTGTTTATCATATATGTTTTGATTTGTTATTTTCAGCCCTCTTAAATTAATCAGCGTAATATCATCTCTAGAATAAAAATAATGAAATAATTATCATATTTTTAAATCAATTATACTTTTATGACCAATATTAAAATATGGTTTTGAGAAATGAAGTATGTTATGATCATGGAGATGGTAGGTCGTACATACGCATGAGTGACATTTGAATTTTTCAACGATCATTATTGAAAAATAGGTAAGTATTATTTTATATTTCCAGAATTATAAAAATTAAATAAATGATATATTATTTATTTATACATACTTATACATATCATAAATTTGGTTGGTTGATGAAAAGAGAGAGTCATATCACATTGTGAAGGCGGTAGTCCACATGTACACAAACAACGTTATCATCTTTCTGTGAGTGAAAAGGTAAGAAATAAAATCATATATTATTATTTTAGAATAAAAAAATATTTGATTAATATCATAAATATTTCATATATATCACATATATTCATTAATTATATCCTTATTATCTTCCTTGTAAGGAGCTAATTAAAATTGAATCACATCGCTTCCTGAGGCAGTAGTATGCCATACATATGATAGATATTATCATCTCCCATTTGGAAGGGAAAGTAAAAAATGTATATATGATAAAATTACACCATATATATAAAAAATTTATAAATATCATACATAAAATTTATATCCATCATCATAGTCAACTGTGAGAGATGATAATGGAAAAATGAAGGACATTGGTTCGTGGGGCGGTAGTCTGTCATACACACGAATAATGAATTTGTAACCCATTCGATGGATGTATTGATATTTTTATGTCATGAAATTAACATAAAAATTTCGAAATATATATTATATAATTATTTATTTATATCATCATGATTTAATAATAATTTTAGGGGTTGGGTGAATAAATAAAATAAACCCACTTGTTGAAGAACGTTGCATCTTCTTTAGAAAACATCATTAAGTTTAAACTAAAAGGATTTTTTGGGTTGGATTTATGATCAAAATAAGTATTATAAGATTATAGAAGTGAATTTGGGAAGGTATTTTGTTAGTTATTGGCTGAACTGAAGGTTTTTTAGGTGTGAATAATAGAGGAGAGTGTGTTGCCTTTTATAAGTGAGGTGAGTGGCACACTTGTAATTCTTTGCAAGGAAAAATGTGTACCAACATTTTTCTCATTGAATAAATATCTAAAATAGAGTATTATTGGGAATTGGAAATTATATGGTTGAAATATTTCTATATAATATATTTTAGATATGTTTTTAGTTAATTCTAACCCATATAATTTTAGTTTAACCCTATATAAACTCATTTTTACTTTAACAACGGTAATTATGTTTTACTCTTTTCAGTATTAATTTTGGTCATAAATTAATTTAACATTATTATATAATAAAAATTGTTACTATTAAAAGTATTTAATCAACTTTTACAAATAAAACTCATATAAAAACAGAATTTAATTTAAAATCAATCCTGTAGACGTGATGATAAAGCGGGTTTTCAAGAAGAAAATGAGCAAAGGTTTACGAGGTTTTTATAACAAAATTAAATGTGAAAATGATTCTAAAGAACTAAATATTATTTATAGATATATATTTGAACAAATTTTACATTATAACTACTTAATATATAATTTAAATTTATAAATAATTTAAACAAAAAGGTAGTTTTCAAATAAAATTCGGTATTTTTCACTATTCATTAAAAATTTAATATTTTTAGAAAACTTTAAAAAATTAACCCTAAAATTATTTTGAAATTATGATTTCAAAAATGTAATTTTTTTTCTATTAAATTTTCGAAAAATTTCAAAAAAAAAGAATTTAATGTAATTATACAAAAAGGTGAAAAGACTACTTTCTAAAAAACCCAAAATTAATGAGTAACAAATTTTGCTAACTTACCAATTAATTAATGTATATTCTATAATGATAACATAGAGATAAAACGTCTTTGATAGTAAAAAAGTGTGATAAATTCCTAAGGTGATCAACTAAAACCCATAATTAACTCAATATTAAAGACAAGATAAACCCTGATTGTTACTTGTACCATTAATCATACGTCCAAAAAGTGTAAAAGATTTCATCCTTAAATAAAATTTTCACTAAAACATATACAAGACCAAGGGGTTTTTCAAAACTATATTTTAAAATATCCTTAATCTGATAAAATCTCATTACTTAAAACCTCAATTCTGGTTTCAATGACTTTGGACTTATGATCATCCTTAATCCCATAATCCCATGATGGTATTAAAAACTATTAAGTTAATTTTACATTAATACATATATGCTTACAAAATTAATACAATCCTTATAAAATACTTCCACAATAGAATTTATGAATACAAATACATACAAAATTCATTCCTTTCACTTTAATTGTTAGAATTGTATATGTCATTTCATGGAATAAGGGTTAGACCTTACATTATAAAAATGACTTGAATACTGCTTAAGTTCCCCACATATAAGACATTAAACTCACCAATAGTTTGTCATTATATGACTTATTTTCTACACTGATAACATCTTCCCCTCTATTTGAGGTATTCTTCTTCGTTTTTCTTCCCACCTTCTTTACATATTGGAATATGAATTTGATTATCTCTGCGTTCATTACAGGATAAAAATTCATAAAATATCATTTTAATCCTATTTGAAGCTTTAGGAATCATTTAAAAGTTCACAATGTTTGACATATATCACGATACATAATTAGGTATAATAAAAATACACATCCCTGTAGTAAATTCCCAATTTTCTCTTCATATTTACCAAAATATACATCCAATTTAGTGTTAAAATTATTCCTTCTCATTCCATCCATTAACACTAACTCTACATCCATTTTTTTATTTTCTAAATAAAACACTTTTTAGTTCAGTAGGACCCTCACAAACATAAATCGTCTAAATATAAGATCCAAAACCACCATAAAAATCTAGGTAAAATACAAAGATAAAAATAAAACATAGATAGAAAAAAGGGGAATAACCTAACACCTCAAACTCCTCCCCATATCAGCCAATTGAAATATGAAAGTAAAAATATCATAATTGTGCCACATACCACTAATCAAGATAAACATTTCAAATTGAAATTTCAAACCATGAATTTACACACTATCTCATTAGAAAACATATTGAACAATGTGAATTGATGGAACCTCAATCCACAAATCAACCAGAGTATACCTCACAGCACCATTAGAACATAGTTACTGGCATAAACACCAGTCAGTATCAAAACCTACAGAATTGAAACTCCAACACACCATCGAAGGACCTCGCCATCATAAAAATATCCCAAAATCTAGAGAAAACACATTTCACCACCATCAACATCTCTAATGAAAAAAAACCTTTTATTAGAAGCACCAAAAAGAAGAACAAACACCAAGGGAACCTAAATAAAGGAAGAAGTCCACTACAAATCGTGCCTCTCAGAACACCCTTCCGCTTGCACAAACACATGTCAGAACCTCCTATGAAACCATCACACCCCACTTACTTCCAAAATCATAACGGATATTGGTACCATAGAAGAGTAAGAGATGATAGGACCTCCAAAGAGATCATTGAACAATAAAACTACATAAAACCCACATAAAACATCATCAATGAACCAAAATTTTTGAAAAATAAAGAGTAACTCTATTATAAATATCTACGAAAGAACTTAAGAAAACATCATCATCACCATGATGGAATAATAGGAAACCACAACCATGCACCATCTAATTAAACTAGAAACCAATGCGGTAGTTTCCACCATTTGAGATGAGCCACCAATGCCAACTTGCAACCACTAACACCATCTTAGAACCACCAAAAACAAACTCAGAGTGAACTGAATGTTATCATCCATAAGAGGAATGTTTTAAAGTTTATTGTAGGGTGAACATACCAGGTAGGGATCCACTGAACCTCACACAAAAAAATACCAAACCACTGGAGATCCTTTGTGACTAACCAAGATGGATTATAGCATAGAGGTTCAAGTGATAATAGCAGAGTTAAGAACTAAAGAAATACACAAAATTCCAGTAAAACAAACAAAAAATTTATCCATTTGAACTAGATAGTAGGTGGAAGAAAAAAAGAATGGAGTGAAAGAAGAATGAAAATAATAGGAAACATGGGTCATCATAAAAGAGAGAAAAAACTGAGGAGGGAGAAACGGCCTCAGAGAGTGACTGGAGTGAATCGTGAAGAAGGGAAATAGGATGAAGATTCTAGCTGCTCCAAATATAAGTAAAATAACAATATGTGGAGGAGAATCGCACATAAGAGAAGGTACTTGGGGAAAATGAATCCATAATCTCCATTAACATAGACCAAAAATCATAGTATGAGAAAAACTAATTGTAGTGGGTAACATAATAATGATGAAAAATCACTTATTGTATCTATAAATCATGAATCTTTATTTTAAAACTATTACACATTTGGCTTAAAATCATCCATTCATGGTCATAATTCAAATCCTTCATAATGTTTTTAAAGGTTTTATAGACTTCCAAAGTATATTCCCCCAAAGTGTCAACACAATTGTGTTGAAATGCCTGTTTTCATACACTGGGTCACGATCAAGTCCTACTCAATATGAAATTTTCAGAGTTGTTACCCCTAGGTACATTTTTTCCAGAGATTCATCCACTTGTAGTATCAAGATAGTGATGTGATTTCATTCACACCACTTTCACTATCCTTTAACAAAATTCCAATAAATTATCATATAATTTGACTCATCCTTATACATTTCCTTTGGGATATCCCTATACATATATTTAGATATGTTATTAGGTATTTCGCTAATTTTTCTCATCCTAGTTTCCTAATGTTGAAAGAAAACATTCTCTGATACCAACCATACCAAACCAATATTTTCATACACAGATATTACATTATTTTATATAAATATTCAATAAATTACACAATCACATGACCTAGGAATATAATAGTTTACATTCACTAGAAACGTGGTAAAAAAATATTTGAAGTTATTGTAAGATCTTCAAAATCTCTCATAATTATCTTCCCCTTTAGTACTCTTAACAAAAATACCCTAATAAAAACCTTTCTTAATAACTTGTCGAGAGGAAACATAAGAAATGGTGATCTCAAATGATTAGAAATGATAAAAAAGAAGATACATAATCATAACAAGAACATAATATTATGAGAATATGATAATGAAATTTGAAAACTATACTATACATATCAAAGTTCATAATACTAAGTCATGGAATAAATAGTTTCATTTTATAGGACATGAATCATAAGAAAATCAAATAACATGATACATGAGAGAATAATATTTTCAAAACAAATAGAATATTTGCATACATGTATGTATAGAAAAAAATTAGTAGTCATGGATCACTACCAAGGTGATCATAGTGAAATGGGTTCACTCTCCAAACCATCATTATAGTCATGGTTCACTCCCAGGACCATCATAGTGGTAAAATTCCCTTACTAAACTGGTTTCACTCCCCATTCTAGTGTTTTATATATTATAGATCTAAATATATATACAATTAATTTTAAGGAGATATAGGTATCACTCGTCACATAATGAAAATCATATGTATGTATTCTGAAAGATCATAAAACATTCATTATATTATAACCCTTTAAATGAAATGGGTTTCATAAATAGTTTATCAAATAATACCTCCTCAAATAGAAATGTTTTATAATAAATTCATCATTTTATCATATAAAAACATGTGAAAAGAATTAGGTTTCATAAGCATTTAATAATGTTATAACCCATGAAAGATAAACAGATTTCTTTAGCATATTGTCACCATAATCATAATCCATTCAAAAAAAGAATAAGAAATGTATCCTTGGATCATATCACGAGTAAAGAAAAATTAAAATTTGAGGATTTTATCTTAGATTAAAAAAATTTAAAAGAAACATGGAATGTTTTTTGTGTACAATAACTTTTCATTTAAAATTAGTTTTTAAAACAAAAAATTCACAACACATTTTGGAAATCCTTCGCTTTGAAAATAAACTTTGAAACTTATTAATGAATCTCTAAAAATAGTTTAAAATATATGTTGAGGAAAATACATATTCAACTTTAAAAATAATATTTACACAAAAAAAATTAATTTCCTTCATTTTAAAATAACTAGGAAACTTAGAAATGGAGTTTTAAAAATTATTTAAAACATTTCTTGAGGAAAATAACCTTTTAAGTTTGAAAAAAAGGAAAATATATAAAATTTTGAAAATTATTTTCTTTGAAAATAACCATGAAAACATATAATTTAATATTAAAATAAAATTATTGTCATGATGGATAGAAATTTAATTTATCCTTACACATTAAAATAATGATTTCATTCACATTTTTTAAAAAATCCAAATGATAATTGTTTGGAAAATGAATGAATATTCCTTTCAAACTATTTTTTAAAAAGTGAAAAAAGGTAAAAAGTTTTTAATAAATAATTTTAAGAATGTTTAAATAATTTTTTAAAACAATTTTAGAATAAATGGTTTTGAAAGAAAAACATGTTTTCAATCAAAGAAAGAAATAAAGGAAATTTTTCTAAAAACGTTATTTTGAAATCTTGTGTACATAAAGAGAGGAAATTAAAGGGAAAAATTATTCTCTATAAATAAAAATAAAGTATAAAATACATGAGTTTGATGATATTTATATCATAATATTCTACCATTGGGAGCATAATAATGAGAAATCTCAATAAAAATGAGATTGTAACATTAAACCCTTACCACTTTGGTAACCTTGAATCATAAGCCCCATAAAATAATAACGTTAAATGAAAATTATAATATCATAATATTAAATATATTCATGATATTACATGTAATAGGAATTATATATACACCACATAAAAGAATATTTGTGTATAACATAACATGTGTTTTAAAGAAATTAAATTGAGACAAAACTCTCGTACCGTTGTTGTAAACATTGAACCATAAACCCCATAAAGAGATATGCTAAAATGTGTATATAAATAATTGTAATTTTATTTATAATAAAAATAAAATACATTCATCGGTAGTATATAAAAAATATAAAATAAACACAAGGTGAATATGGTTTGTGTCTCACCGAAAATAAAAGTGAGATAGAAGTCCCTTACCATTTGAATAATATTTTGAATCATAAGTCCAAATAAAGAAAAAAATAAAATAAAACTTTATGTATCATGAATAATATTATATAAATGATATAATATGTCAAAGGGGATTTATATACACCACATAAAATAAAAAATTGGTGAATTATCATATGTCTCCTAGAAATAAAAGATAGACTGTAAATCACTTATCGTAAGTCTAAACTTCCTACGTAATTTTTTAAATCTAATATATAATAAATATAAGTTTATTGTATATATATTAAATAAAAATATTTATATATATAATTCCATATATTATTTAATAATTAACATTTATTAAAATTTGTTAACAACTCCTTGTTAAAATGATTTTTTGGGTAATAACCACATTGTTTTTCGTATATGATTGGATTTGTTATTTTCGTTACTATTACTTTGATAATGGATATATCATATCTATAATAATAATAACGAAATCATGATCATAATTATACAAAAATTATACTTTAATAACAACCATAAATATGGTTTTGGAAATTTATTATGTAACGATCATGGAGAAGGTAGGTCTTATATACACATTAGTAACATTTACACTTTTCAAAAGTCATTATATAAAGGAGGTAAGTAATATTTCATCATTAAATAATTATTATAACATCATAAATAGAATATTTTTTATTTATATATAATTATTCACATCATCCATGTGGTGTGGTGATGAAATGAGAGAGTCACATCACATCATCAAGGAGGTAGTCCTCACATAGACCAACGATGTTATCATCTATCAATGAGTGAAAATGTATGAAATAAAATGATATATTATATTTAAAGAATGATAAATATGTGAGTAATATAATAATTAAGTTACTTATATAAAATATATTCACTGAATTTATACTTATTATCTTGCATGTAAAGTGTTAGTGAAAAACAAATCACATCACTTAGTGAGCCAGTAATCCACCACAAACATGAGTGATGTTGTTGTATCATCCACAGAATGGGAAGTAAAAAATGATATATATGATATAATGACTCCATCATTATAATTATTTTATAAATATATAATATATACATTATATCCATTATCAGACCCAACCATGAGAGGTGTCAATGAAAAAACAATTGGCATTGGTTCTCACACAATATCATATTTTAAATGGAATTGGTTCGTGAGTTGGTATTCCACCATACACAAGAATAGTGATTTTTCAACCCATTTGATATAAGTGGATATTATTGCAGGCTATTACATTAAAATTTCAACATATCAGTACATTTAATACACTAGGTTTATTATATCATCATGGTTTAATTTTAATTTATGAGGTAGGATGAAGAAATAAAATAAAAACGCTCACTGATAAACATCACATATTTTTCAAAAATCATCCTTTGGTTTTCACTAAAATTATTTTTAGGAAAGATTGATTATTAAAGTAAGGAATATAGGATTATTTAAGGTAATTTTGGAAGTTATTTCGGTATGTCTTTTCTAAACCAAAATAAATCTGAACTGTGAATAATATAAGAGAGGTGATAGCCTTTTATAAGTGAGGTGAGTGAAACACATATAATTATTTTAAAAGAAAACGGTGTGCCCATGTTTTTCTAATGTCTAATGGCTCCAAAATAGAGTATTATGGAGACAAATAAATTATAGAGCATAAATATGGCAAGAAAATAGATTTTATAAAAAAATAGGTCAATTTAACCCTTATAATTTAAGTTTAACACCCAGTAAACACATTTCACTTTAACAAAGATAATGTATTCTTATTATTTTTACTATTAATTTTTCTCAAAAATTATGTTGAAAATATTAGATAATTTAAATTATTATTATTAAAAATGTGAAATAAAATTTTCCAACTTCAATTCACATATGTGCCAAAACTTAATTTAAAATTAATCTAGTAGATGTGAGGATAAAGTTGATTTTCAAATAGAAAAAGCTCAAATGTTTAAAAGATTTTTATATCAAAATCCAGTATAAAAATGATTAAAATCAACTAAATTGGATTCTTTTATATGAAATTGAACTATTTTTACTTTAATAATAATTTTAAATATAATTTAACTTTATAAATAATTGAAAAAAATTAATTTTTCACTTAAAATTCGGTATTTTTCCATATTCATCAAAATATGAATCTTTTCGGGAAATTCTCCAAAATTAAACCAAAAATAATTTTTACATTATGATTTCATAAATGAACATTATTTTTCAATATAAATTTCTAAAATCATGGAAAACTAGTTTTAAATTAAGTACACTAAAATGTGACAAAATGCCTTTTTAGAAAAATATAGTTTTCAAGCATAAAATTGTATTTATTATTATCTGTTTTCTCGAAAAAACATAAAATGAATTCTAAATAGTTTATTGAATATAAAATATATAAATTTCGTTAAAATTATTCCCAAAAATTAACTTGTTTAATTTATTAAGTAAAAATTTGTTTTCTTATTTAAAAAAATGTTTCTCAGAAAAAGATTTTCATTATTTTAAAATAGATTTTATTTTTATTTTTAATTAATTTAACACCCAAGAATCCATTTTCTATACATGTTTGAACCATATATTTTTATAATTTAGTTAATCTTATTTATACCCTTTGTTTCAATGACTAGGTGATAATTATAATATTAAATAATAATTTCAAAATAGTAAGTCATGTGTCATTTAAACTCGACATTGTGTGTAGCACAAGAAAAACATAGTGTTTCATGTAATGAAAAATATAGAAAATATTAAATTTAGTTGAAAAATATTTCACAAAATATCAAGGTGTGATAAATAGGTTTATAAAACATTTAATAAAAATAATCAATCGGAGTTTTATTATTGAGTAATCAATATTGTAGTGTAGTGTTTAAGATATAGTACAAAAAAATTGAAATATTATTTTTTGTAGTGGTATGTATCACTAAGATCCTAGTTCACTCTTCAATTTTCTCCACTAAGAGAGATGGTCGGCACCCACTATGAAAACTCGCTTTTAATGGTGTGATAACCTATTTAGAGACTCAAAAATTTGTAATACCTAGAGGTTCAACCCTGATTTTTTAAAGAAGTCACAGCCTATTCTTACCTAACTTATATTTAGGATTCAAAACTCAAGAACCTTCCTTTTTGTGGTTGAATAACCGAGAATGACTTTCTTCTAACTGGAAAAAGTATAAACTGACTTTAATAATTACAAACGGGTAAAATAAAATTAATATGATGAAATCCATAAAATAATTTGAACCAGTAGAGATCATAAGATATCGTAGATGATTTAGTGTGATGATCTTTTATCACTTTAGAAGTAAAGTATGGAATATTTTAAGTTTCTTTGTGATCACAAAAATAGAATAGTGGTTATATAATATGTCAATTTCATTTTAATAAAATCGTTCTTTCTCTATAGTATTCAAAAATCCATTAAGATATTTTTCACACTACTTACCATGCTCTCTATTTCTCAACTAACCACAAATAGTCATCTTTATTTCACTTCACATGGGAGTTTCCTAAACTTATTACTACCATACAACTGTTAGAAATATTTAAAAAATGGAAACATGTCATTACTTGTTAATACATTGTGTGCATACAATAATAATATTAACTCACTTTAATTTATATATTAAACTTATTAAAACAAAGTGTAATATGATCATTACAATAAATGATAATTCTTCAAATATTTAAATGATAAAAAACTCTCATAAACTTGCAGTAATTCAATAATTAAAAACCTATAAAAAAAAGTTTATGAAATATATATTGTAATGTCCTAGGTTTAAAAAATTACATAATCTTTTGGTAAGATGATACTTTTAATTTTTTTAAATTAAGGGTCTTTTCAGGTTTAGATATTTAGAGAATTGTGATATATTACATGCATAACATCCCATATTTATAAAAAGTAGAAAATAATAAAAAATATCCATTTCTTTCAAAATATATTATTTTTAAAATAAAACATGATTTCTTTAAAAAATATTCATGAAATTAGATCTAACATCCATATTTCTCTTACATAACCTCATAACCTATGAAAAAATTAAAATCTTAGGATGAGCACAAAAATATCATTAATGAACATAGTGAATGTTTTTAGTCTAGTGATGGCATAAAAACCTATTAAACCCAATTTCATGAAAAATCATACGCATGCATAGAAAAGTCAATCAGTCTCCTTGGGATATCATCTCTATCTCACTATTACATTCACACTTACAAATAGAACAATCATAAGTTCAAATTCCATCTATGGAGTACCCAATGCATTGGGGAGCTATAATAGGGTTCACCCATCATATATTGAGCTATAATGGGCTCAACCCGAAATATATTGAGCTATAATAGGGCTCAACCCATGATATCTTGAGATATAATGGTCTCAACCCATAAAACACAATGTCCAAGCAACATATAATGAATAAAATCCTTGA
This sequence comes from Viscum album, assembly GCA_963277665.1. Taxonomy (NCBI): domain Eukaryota; kingdom Viridiplantae; phylum Streptophyta; class Magnoliopsida; order Santalales; family Viscaceae; genus Viscum; species Viscum album. Next base: position 1,079,158,813 of record OY728134.1, on the reverse strand, counting down.
TAACTCCTTTAATCCCATGTGAAAAACGCATTCAGATATCAACATAACATTTTTTGTAAAAATCACTTTTAAAATATAAAAACCGCGCACATAATAATAAAATCTTATTATTCTAAAATAACTTTGAAAACATATAATGGAAACATTATAATAATAAATTGTCCTGAAATCAGGAGAAACCAGACATTCCGTATATAAAAAATCATTCTAATTTCTTAAAAGATATATTTAAAAGGATTTAAAAAGGAAAGTCACTTACCTCCAATTTGACTTCCTTCAAAAGTGTTCAAACCTCCTCTTGAATTTTCCTCCTTGAGAACCTCATTATGGACCTTGGTTTTAGAATTTTGGTGAGGCCAACAGGTCTTGGACCTGAGGTAGAGGCTTAGGAAGGGAATTGGGAAGAAATTTAACAATCTATAAGGCTTTGATTTGTTAGGAGAAGAGGTTGTGAAGGTGGTATTTATAGTGCAGGAGAGCGGTGTTTTTTGAATATTTTATACATTTGTTTATTACTTTGGCTCATGACTATAAATATAGTAATAATTATCATAAAATATATTAAAATAATTAATTGAATTTCTAGATTATGGTTCTTACATCATTCATGACTCAAGGAATAGTTTATTTGACTTATAATGTATATATACCATAAATTATCCTATTTTACTATTCAATAAAAATTCAAGTATTTCAAAAAATACCAAATATTCACCCAAACAATTTTTTAATGTGTAGATTTAAAAATGAACTTCATTTTCAGCAAATAATTTTCTAAATATGATAAATTTAATTTTTAATAAAATATCATAATTTATTCGAAAAATACCAATTTTAAAATTGTCACTAATTTTATAACCCTTTGAAAAATAAATTAAAGTCTCATAAAATTATCTTATAATCATAAGAAAACAAAATAATAATTTATGAGTCTGTTTTATGAAACTATATTTTCTAAAATAATTATATTAATTATAAAATTGTAACTGAATATTAATGACTCATAAAAATACCAACATGTAATTTATAATTTTCAAAAAAAAATATTTTTACTAATTTAATGATATAAATATATCATATTTACACTTATATGATACATAAAATTTATTTATACTCTCATGGGTGAGTTTTCTATTCTATTAGTATATATTCCTTAGTTTCTATAAATATCACATATTTCATTATAATTTTTAAATTAATTTAACTATTAAATTCAAAAATGAAAACAAATTAATTTGTAAGTACCTAGGTTGTAACATTCTCCCCACCTTCTGGAAGTGGTATCATCATAAATTTTTAACTTACTAAACAAGTGAGGATACCTTTCCCTAATAAAATTTTCAAATTCCCATATTTATTATTCTACCATGTTATTTTTTTACAAAACCTTAAAATGGTGAATTACATTATTCTACAATACATTATCTATATGATCTAGAATCTAAATAGATTTATCTTTATAATAAAGGTTTTCTTCTGTATGAAATACTTCTGGGCTCAAAACATGAGATGGATCCAGCACATACTCTCTTAACATTGAAACAAGAAAAATATTGTGTACCTAGGATAAACATAGCAGTAAGCCTACTTGGTAGGAAACTAGTCCAAATGTATCTATGATTTCATAAGGTCTAATGAACCATGGACTCAAATTCCCCTTCTTACCAAAACACATCACACATTTCTATGGTTAAACATTGAGAAAGACATGATCTACTACCTTGAAAGAAACACCATTCCTATGGTTATTTGCATAACTTGTTTTTTCTGCTCTTGGATATTATCATGTGTCATTGAATCAACTAAAATTTCTCTGCCACTTCCTACATTAATTCTAGTCCCATCAACATCCTTTCCCGGACTTTGTTCCAAAATATTATAGTCCAACACTGCTTTCCATATAATTTCTCAAAATTTGGCATCTGTATACTCAAATGAAAACTATTATTATTAGAAAACTCAACTAATGAAAGTTATTGATCCTAACTAAATAGTAACCCATTAAACAACCTTGAATCATATCCTCTACTATTAAAATTTTTCATTCAGATTGTCTGTCAGATTGATGATGAATGGTTGTGCTGAAATTTAATTCAGCGCCCATTGACTTCTAAATGCCTTTCTAAATGTTATAATTGAACTTGGGATCATGATCTGATAAAATCGATATAGGAACTTCCTTTAACCTGACTATCTCTTTTAGATACAACTGATAAAGTTAATATAGTGATCAAGTGTCTCAAATGGGGAGAAAATCTGAAGATTTAGTCAAATGGTCAATAGTAACCCAAATTGTATTGCTACATCAATAATTATTTGGTAGTCCAACCATGAAGACCATGGAGATATTTTCACATTTCAACTTTAGTTTTACAAAATGATGATGTATCCCCTTCGGTAACAACCATTCTACTTTAAATCCTTGACATGTGAAACATTTCATGGTAAAATCAGCTATATATCCTCATTCTATCCCACAAGTAATACTCCCGAAGATCCATGTACATCTCAGGGTTTCTAGGATGAACTAAAAACAGATAAATATGAGCTTCACATAACAACTCTATCTTCAACTATGAATCACAATGTTGACATACTCTCTTCCCAAATATCAAAACACAATCTCCATCAACATTAAACTTAGGAAACTTACCTTTCATTAAAATATTACTTATTTCAATATATCTTTTCATTACATCCCAAAATTAATACTCATGAAGATCCATGTACATCATAATGTTTCTAAGATTAATTGAAAACAGATAACTATGAGCTTCACATAAATGATCTTTCTTCAACTATGAATCACAAGGTACACATAATCTCTTCCCAAATCTTATAACAGAATCTTTGTCATCATTAAACTCTAGAAACTTACCTTTATTTACCAATTTTACTTTTTTCTATATCTCTTTTCATTCTATCCTACAAGTAATAATCCCAAAGATCTATGTACATCTTACTGTTTCTAGGATTAACTGAAAATACAGAACTATGAGCTCCACATAACAACTCTTTCTTTAACTATGATTCACAAGGTACATATAATCTCTTCCAAAATCTCAAAACACAATCTCTATCAACATTAAACACGTGAAACTTAACTTTATTTACAAATTTTACTTTTTTCTATAACTCATGGTCTTCCATCTATTCATCCTTAATTATGTATGAGAGAGACGACTGCAATGTCACCTAAAACAAAACAAACTAATTTCTTACACCAACAACTTCCAAGAAAAATTTCATAAAATTAATAACCAATGGGTCATGATCCAGACATAACATGGTTAATGTAACATTAATTTTTTGCCTCAATATATTTACCACTTTTTTTCTTTTCCAGGATGGTAATGAATCATGTAATCATAATACATGATTATTATGATCCATATTCCCTATCTCATGTTCAGTATTTTTGGAGTGAATATCTACGTCAAAAAATCTTGATCAGTATATATTTCAAATTTTACTCCATGAAAATGATGCCTCAAAATTTTTTATTCAAAAACAATACAAGAAAATTCCAAATCATGTGTAGTATAATTTAATTCATGAGGTTTCAAATAACGTGAACCATAACAAATTACCTGATCATTATACATTATGAAACAACCAAGTCCTTTTAATAAATAATCATTTTAGATGAAAAATTAACCATTTTTGGATGGTAGGTCCAAAACTAGAGCAATCACAATATTTTTTACAATTTCTAAAAATAGTCATAAAATTCTTTCATCTAGCTAAACTTAACACCTTTTAAAGTTAACTTAGACAGTGGGATAGATAATAAAATGAAGATTCAGCAATCCTCTTGTAATAACCTACTGAACCATTAAAACTACTAATATTAGTTATATTGTTTGTTCTCTTCCATTATTTAATAAATTTAATTTTAGAAGGATATATGGTTTTTTAATAATTTGAAACATTGTGACCATGTAATGAAATTTTATGCAACCAATATTCAAACTTCCAAAATTTTACAAAAAACTTCTTTTATTTTATGTCTTTTAAAATAGCCCGTAGGTGTCTTACATGTTCCTCTTTACTTTTCAAATATACCAAATTTTCATTATTAAACACAACCAAAAACCTATCCATGAACTCATGGAATATTATATTCCTAAGATCCCTGAATGTAGTAGGGGAATTAGTTAACCCATATGGTATAACTAAAAGTTTATAATTCACCTATCTAGTAAGAAAAGAAATATCTAGAATCTATGCTTCCTTTAATTTTAATTGATGATACCATGATATCAAGTCAACCATCGTAAAATATTGTGCACCCTGGTGCTGATAAAATAAGTAATGAATATGAGGAAAATGATACTTGTTAATAATAGAGATGTTATTCAAGGATATATAATCAATGAAAAGACTCATTGAATAATCTTCCTTTTAAAGAAACAAGATAGGAGAACCCCATTGTGAAGTGCTAGGTCAGATGAAACGTTAATCTAATAATTCCTGAAATTTTTTCTTCAACTCCAACAGTTCTATTTGATCCATTTGACAAGGGGGTTTAGAAATTGGATTAGAATCAGGAATTAAGTCAATACTAAAGTCAAACTCTCAATCAGGAACAACACCGGGAAAATCATTAATAAGAACATCAAGATACTCATTTACCACTGCCACATCATTAATATAAACACTTTCTTTATTTACAATAATATGATAAAGATAACTTTCATTTATATATTTTAAACGTTTATTAGATTCTTGATATGTTATCAATAATATGGGTTCATTCCTGTACAAAAACTGAAAATTATTCTAAAAAACAAATTATTTAGCTCTGAAATTTATCTTATCTTGATAAATAGAAATCCATTCCATACTAAGAATAACATCCAACTCAACTAGAGGAAATCTAATAAGTTTTTCAGGTAAATATTTTCCACAAACAAAGATACGTAGATTTTAATAATTTTTTGCCTCAATATTTCCTTTATGTGTTTTTACCCAGAGTTCTAGCTTCATTTAATGAGGGGTAATTTCCAATTTTGCAAAAAAAATCTTATAAAATAAGGAATGTATATACCTAAATCAAACAATGTGTTGTAATATTAGGTAAAAATAATAAAATATACCTAATACTACTTGTTTTGAAGGATCAATATCTTTTGAAGTAGTTGAAGATGATTTTTCCACACCCCTCTATTTCCAATCATTCTAATTTCTTACCTGGGTGACTATTTTTAGACAGACATTAGCAAAATGACCCAACTCTTTATAGTTAAAGCATCTTACCATCTGATTCTCATCATTATTCTTATAATTTTCCTTGATGTCATGAACCAAATGTCGAAACATTACACGTTGGTAGCAGTTCCCATAATTTATAAGACATTCTCTAGGATTATTTTTACTGTACATTTCACAAGAAGGAAATTTGTTTTCCTTACCTCCAAATTTATTTGATGAATTCTTCCCAAAATCCTGCCAACCTCACCTATTATTATTCTTCTAATCATTAAATAAATATGTGTTATAAAACTCCATTTTATCCTTTTCAGTACAAAGAATAACTTTTTCATTGATTTTGAATTATTATGTGGTTAAGTCTCTTCATAAATCAAATTTCAATCTTTAGTAAAACTGATTAATTTTTCTATTAGTGTATCAAAAAAAATCTCGAACATACTTAGAAAATCTTGTGAAATTTTCATCATATAAATCTACATAATTTTCATAATTTTTCTTTAATTATAGAAATAGTTTTCCATTCAGAGTCAAACAACCTTAGGGTAGTATTTCTCGAGGAAAATATCCTTAAATTTTTCCCATTCCATGGAAACAAGATCTTTTTTCGCTTTTGTATTCTTAAATAAACACCACCATCAATAAAATTTACCATAAAAAAATAAATATTAAGTGTTATCTTTTGATGTTTTGAACATACCATGACCTTAAATGTTATTTACTGAGCATTGATATATCCTTCGGCTACCATTAGGTCTGATGATCCACTGAATGATGGGGTATATTGCCTCATGAAATGCTCCAAAAAAGACAAGTTCCTTCATGTTAGATACGGTTCATCACTAGCATGAAAACCACCACCATATATAAACTGATTCAACTAATCCATTACTATCAAAAACTACTGGGTTCCAATTCCCACCATTCTAGGATGTAGATTCAGACATATATCAGCCTCTCGATGCCTTCCAACTTCAGATTTCCTGTTTCTTCTGCAGAAAACCATTCTGAACAATCATATATTATCCAAAACTAAACATGGTTATATTAAAATAATATATCATTTTAAAATAATCTTAAATTAAAAGCAGTTTATGGTATTCTATTAACATCATCCTAACCCCTAAGGTTATCTAAACCATCCTTTGATACCAATATTAAGAAACCATCCATAAAACATTATATAATCTTTAGTTAAGTCACGACTTTTACATTATTTCACATTAGGGATCTTTTTAGTTTTAGAGAGTTACTGAATTAGTATATAATACATATATAACATTACAAATTTATACAATGTTGATAATATTAAAATAGTATCCATCTCATTCAAAATATAAATCTTTTAAAATAAAAAAATGATTTCTTTGAAAAATATTCATAACATTCCACTCGACTTTATTTTTTCTCTTACTCATCATTATAACCTATGAAAACATTACTAAATCTTGGTATGAGCACTAAAACCTTAGTAAAGAACTTAAATAAATTTATTAGTCCAATGAAAACATGAAAACCCATTAAAAACCCTTTTCTTGAAAACTCATAAGCATGCATAGATAAATCATGCAGTTACCTTAGGACATCATTACCATATCAAAATTGCATTCACACTTAAAAATGGAACAAACTTATGGAAAAATTATATCTCAGGAGTACCAAATTCATTTTAGAGCTATAATGGGGCTGACCCATCAAATCTTGAGCTATAATGGGATCAACCCAACATATCTTGAGCTATAATGGGGCTCAACCCATCATATCTTGAGCTATAATGGGATCAACCCAAAACAAACAAGGTACAAGGAACATACCGTGAATAAAAACCTTGATAACGCATTTAATCCCATGAGAAAAACACATTCAAATATCAATATACCATTTTTTGTAAAAAAATGTTTAAAATATAATAACCATGCACATAATAATGAAATCATACTATTCAAAACTAACTATGAAAAAATATAAAGGACACATTATAAAAATAAGGTGTTATAAAAGATATAGAAACTGATCATTCCATATATAAAAACCAATATTTTTAATTTCTTAAAGGATAAAATTAAAAGGTTTTAAAAGGAAAGTATATTACATCTGGTACGACAACCTTCAAAAGTGTTTAAACATACTCTTGAATTATCCTCCATGAGAACCACCATAGGGCCCTTAGTTTTAGCCTTTTCGTGAGACCATTAGGTCTTGGACGTAGGGAAGAGGCTTAGGGTGGGAATTGGGAAGAAATGGAAGAATCTATAAGGCTTTGAGTAGTGAGGAGAAAAGGTGGTGAGGGTGGTATTTATAGTGAAGGAGAGGGGAGTTTTTTTAATATTTTATTACTTTTATTATTATTTTGTCTCAATACTATGAATAGTTTGAGAATTATGATCAAATATATTAAAATAATGAAGGTAAGTTCGAGATTATGGTGCTTACATCATTCATGACTCAAGGAATAGTGTATTTATCTTATAATATATATATACCATAAATTACTGTATTTTACTATGCATCAAAATTCAAATATTTCATAGAATTACCAAAAACATCACCCTAGAAATGATTCAACGTGTAGAATTAAAAAATGAACTCCATTTTTTGAAAATAATTTTATAAATATGATAAAATTAATTTTAAATTCAAATCATGACTTATTTGAAAAATAAAAATTTTAAAATTATAACTAATTTTATAACACTTTGTAAACTAAATTATGGTCTCATAAAATTACCTTATAATCATAAGACATAAAAACAATAATTCTTCAGTCTATTTTATAACACTATATTTTCTTTTAAATTGTTATATTAATTTTGAAATTGTAATTAAATATTTATGACTCAAAAAAATACCAACAGTTAATTTATAATTTTCAAAAAAAATATTTACTTATTAAGTGATATAAATATATAATATTTTCACTTATATGATACATGAATTTTATTTATACTCTCATATTTGAGGTTACTATTCCATTAGTATATATTCATTAATTTTTATAAATATCACTTATTTCATTAAAAATTTATAATGAATTTAGCTATTTAAATCGAGAATGAAAACTAATTACTTTATAATTACCTTGGTTGTTACACATAATATGAGAATTATTATTTCCATAAGAACATTCAAAATATTTTCCTACATAAAATATTAAAAAAATTGTTATAATATATGTATACTTTTTAAATAAATCTAATAGTTAAAATAAATTAAATAAACTTTCAGTAAATAAATTTATAAAAATATCACTAAAATAGAGCATTAAGGTATGAATTTTCACAAAAAAAAGGAGTTGTTCATGTAAGGAATAACCCTTTTAGTTGGTATAAATACTATTCCATCGAACCACATGGTTCTCATACTAGTTGTGTGAATAAAATGGTCATGTGATCACCTGAAATACTCATGTGGTGACTAACTTGTAGTAGGATGGTCTAGCAGTCACTTTGAAAATTAGTCACGTGGTCACTTACCAATTACCTTCATAGTTTCATCATTTTACCCTCTTGGTTGGTTGTAAGAAATCAACAATAGTAACATGCATATACTTTATAAAAACTTCAAATGACTTTCCATTAACTTGAAATCACTTATGGTAACCAAACAAATATTACTCATTGTATGATTATTATACCTTCAATGTATATTGGTGTACCACTTCATAGTAAGTTGAAGAAACTCTTCTAGGTATATTATAAAAACACATGTTGTAAATCCTATATCTCAAACTCACCGTAAGTTGGAAGGATACCCATAGTGATATAGAATGAAACCTCATGATCACTTATAAGACCACATCACAGTTACTTCAAAAAATTCATAGTTAATATTGAGTTTTTTTTGTATTTTTAATAAAAATGGAATATGTACAGGTCAAAAACATATTTGAAAATGTGTGTGGAAGGAGAAAACAGGGTTCTTGTCTTTCATCCAAATTCCAAAAAAAATTACGAGTTAAAATATAATTTTTTTATATTTAAATTTTTTATTTTTATTTTGTTTTGTTTTGTTTATATATATATATAACAAATATTTTCAGCAGAATTTATCTAATATTTTTTATCTAGAAGTATTATCATTATAGCAGTCTGTATTCGAATAGAAACCCTCAAACATGGCTGTCTTTTATTATAGGGGCTTCCCTAAATAATATTCTTCATTTCTAATATGATATTCAGGTTCTTCTTTTCCTACGCAGAATTAATAATATAGTACTATTGTCACGAACCGAATTTGGTCGCCTTCAAAATCGGCACCCGACCCGGTCCATGGCAAGACCCGAAGGGCGTTCCCGATCCCCACGGGTTGATACAAGTGTCTGGGTATCATTAAATGATAATTGGGAACGATTTACCCGAGTTTATAAACTTAAAACGACAAAGGAGTCCAATAAAACAAATCTAGATTTTTCAACTAAACCCGTCTTTTACAAAATTTCAGAACTGAAATACATAAGATAAAACTATGTTTAAAGACCATTACAATGGTACATAACCAAATAAGGACAGCCCAAGAACCTCTACAAGGAAAGAGGCACCGCCCTCACGCTATCTCCACGACACTGCATCCCAATGGACAGCTAAAAACCTGAATCAATGGCATAAATCCTGTACCCAAACCTGTGACATAAAATAAGAAAATCTACTTACACCCAAAGGAGTAAGTAGGGTGTGAGCGAATGCCCAGTAGGATACCACCACTAATAGATTCCATGTGATAAACATTTAATGGCAAAAAGCATTCAAGTTTTCAAAGACATGAGATGCTAGTTAAAATTTCTAAAAGATGCAACATTAAATAAAAACAGTTTTCAGGTGGGCTAATTTAAAGAATAAAAACATTTAAAATAAATACCATAGCTTCTGAATTTTCCAGCCTCTCATACCGTATACCGACGGTTAGAAAAAAGTATCCAGTGAGCACAATCAATGGGAAATAACCCCTAGGCACTAGCTAGCTATGGGTCCCAGGTACCTCGTATCTCGGTGAGAGTAACCATCACAAATATCCATTCTCGTGCACGAGCCAGTAGTAGGGAACATACCCATAACCTAGTGGTCCCCAATCATCATCATCATAGTTTAGTTAGAATTGTAAGCGTCAATCTTTCTAAGTGAAACTGAGGCCAAACCCCACGGATTCACTAGTATACTGTTACACGTCCACCCACCTAGATACCCAGGTTTTCCCTTTGTGCTCAAACAAGTTCAGCAATCCAAGAAGTATAGTTATCACATGAAAGTATCACTTACACATCACAAATTAACCAAACAGCCCCATGTACATCACGCAAGTCAAAAATTCCACTTTTCATTCAAATGCATTTTGAAATCAAACTCACTCCAAATTGCCTACAACACTTTTCACCTTTCTTTAACACTTCCACAAATCCATTAAACAATTTTATAAAACCATTACAAGATATTAAACTAAAATAACATCCCACACACATGTCACACAATACCCTTCTCACCTTCACAATTCATTTTATAAATAAACTCACATGAAATATCTCACACCCGTGATTCGCACACAAAACACAATTTAGTAAAACATTTCGACAATTTATAAAAAATTCTAAAAATGTTTAACATCTCAAATCACCACTTTACCATTCAAAAACCCACATTAGGTGAACACACTCACCCAAACAGTACATATACACCCTTTCCCAACTTTTTTTAACCAAATAAAACATTTGTAATTTTAATAAAACAAGCCCAAGAGGTATAACCATTGTTTGCACACTAAACCCATTTCAAAACCCTCATTTAAAAGCAAAATCATACCAATACCAATCCAAAACAGAATTTTTCAGCCCTAAAACAATTATTAAACCACCCCCAAATTTCATAAAAATATATCAAATAATACCACAAAGATACACGTGAAAAACACACGTTTTCATCAATCACCTTCAAGAAGTACAACGGGTTTTTACACCTTAAACTCATTAAAAAACATACTTTCAAGGCCAAAATGACAATAAGGAATTAACAAACCAAAATTGGCACCCCCTTTCAAGACTAATAAATAACTTTCATATGTTATAAACTAAACCCAAACATTACCCCAAGAGTCACACATGAAAAGTACCCAATTTCAAGCTATAATGAAACTAAAAATTAAATGTTTAACCAAATCCATAAAAACTATTTTCACAGCACATAAAACAGATTATAAAAATGCTAAATTAATAATCCATTCAAGCTAACTCATCATAAAATGGATACACATGGAATCACCTACCCTTTTGAGTCGAAACCCTCAAAACTTGGTGCGAAACCTTAAGCACACCACCATTGCACCAAAAGAAATATAAATCCAGACCTAAACCACAATAATTTACCCAAAAGACACCAAATCAGACATTAGGTTCAAACCCCAACTTCTGGACATGAGGAACTTCAAGAAAAAGGAAATAAAACTAAAAGAAGATGGAAGGAACCAAGAAGGAATTCCCTTACTTGAAATATCTTGAAGGAATCGGCCCCAATCCACCAAATAATGAATCAAAAAGTACCCAAAACTGGTATGGAGGTTCGAAGGATTCATATTAGGTCATGTGGGAACCGAAATGGGGAAATGAAAAATGAAGGAGTTATGAAAGGATCAATTTACCTCTCCAAATCTGCCCGATTTTAGAAACCCTAATACGTTCAGTACTAAATCGCGATGAAGAAGAGCTCCAAAGAGGAGAGAGAGAGCTTGGTCGCGCGTCTGGGTTCAAGGGGCGCATTTTAGGATTTGAATCACCGAAAAATACTTAAAAATGAATAAGTTATTAATTAATCAAATTTAATTTTTAAAACTGGAATTGGGCTTTCGGGCATGCCCAATCCCTTAAATAAAAACCAACATAAACCTTGGTTATGGATTTCCAAAAGCTCCAAATTCTAATTGAGGTGTTAATATATCAGGGGAGGACATTTAGGAGTTTGAATGAGTGAAAAATATTAAAAAATGCAAATGTTATAAAAGAAATAAAATTTATTTTTAAATCTGGAATTGGGTTCACGGTTTGACCCAATTCATGAAAACTCACATATTCTCCATAAAAACTTTGGAAACCCCCAAAACAAAGAATTAATGGAAATTAAAATAAAAATACATTTAAAATAATCTATGTATGTGACAATTCTCCCCACCATGAAAACTTTCCGCCGCGGAAAGTCACAACAAGGCCAAAGTAACAACCAAACCCAACTGAGAAACCAAGAGGTACTCCCTTGTCAGGTTTCTCCCCCAAAGGCCAAAACACCTCCAGTGATCAATTAATGAAGGATTACTCTCACAAAAAAACTTACACCACTTTCCTGAAATAATAAATCACATTCATAATTGATCCCAGAATAAAACTCCTCAAACACTATCCGAACAAGACTCAAGCAATTCACCCAAACGAACAATAACATTGAACAAGGTTACACTTACCTTACTTTAACTAATACATTGGGCACTCTCCAGTCCGAAAGTTTACCCAAGGAAGATGTAAGTAGTTAGATATCTCTAAATGATATTACCTACTTCCCATACAATACCAAGGAAAAACATGAGTTACTTGTATGAAGAGACACAAATGGGCTCCCCACCATAAGAGACAACTTAATTTTTTTTCCCGAGACAGAATCAAGACACTAATAGGGGAAGGCCCAAACAGACTCCCTAGTACAAGGGGTATAAATCCATTAGAAATTTACGAAATAATATGCACGATACCCATGGTGGGTCTTCCCACCACAAGAACCAACCATCTTAACTGACCGGCGTGGGCCGACACGAAAAGACCCCAAAATTAAGGAGTTGGGACAGTCACACGGTTAGTCTGCACAGTTTGAGAAACTGTGCGATAACTATGTGGATCCTTTATCTGCATGGTTATTTTTTTGTTCATGGTTAGAACTAACCATGTGAAAACCGTGTGCTCAACATGTCTAGCCAAATTTCGAATCATTCTCCAAAGACTCAATGGAAACCAAAGGGGGAGGGAATAACATTGTGTAATGACATGGGTACAAAACCCTCCACCTATTTCCACCGAACGGGAACAACAGAAGAAATATGATGACACCATAGGTTTAAACTCTTCCTATCTTTCATACTGAGGATAGGAATTTGTACAAGGATTTAAATGACATTGGGGCTTCCCCTAACTATGCGCCAGCTTCTCTCCGGGACCTATGGCTGGAGCTCAAAATATTGAAGCATCTTCGGCCACGCAGTTTGGCTGTTGAAACCCCTATGTGGAACTTCTTCTTTCGGTGCCACAAACAACTACACCGCATACCCTGATGGGTTCATCAAGACATAACACACTCCATAACTCACTTTACCAAAACCAGACATTTCACTGAAATAAGGGATCAGAATAAGCACACACATCACACCTTGTGTCTTTGGGTGAGAAACAACAGAAGGGTAGGACACGTATAAACCCCATCCTCTAAGATAGAGGATTTGATGTTTTTTCCGAGGGATACATACTCCCAACATAACAGAGAACCTAAGAAGATTGTGTGACCTTGACCTTTACAGTCAAAAGAGAACACAACATCACAATGCGTCACCGAACATGACCCTTGTGATTGATAGAAACAATACATGGAACATGACCATATTCCAAGTCCCTAAACAACAGACAAGTCCAAAAAGTGGAAACAATATCCTATCAGGACCAAAATATAAAAATTGGTTGTTTAATAATAACTCTTTCTATAAGGAAACTATGAAGAACCCAGAGGCCCTCTTAGACACCATCATGACACTCATCCACACTAACAACCAAAGAACACTTCCACCTTCGATGAATCATGAAACTTAAGAAACCAAGGCCTCTTTCAACCTTCCACAAGAACTATCCCACTACAAGAGGATCTACAAATCAACTAAATGAATGGTTTTAGACTCAATCAACAATGATCTATAAAATATTCCTTATATTGATAAACTGGAGGATTTTCCAATGGAGAAACAATACGGGTTGCACTTCAGTTGTGCACTATCCCTAAATGGGGGCGTACCTTATCCAACAGGAGAACCCAAGGACCCAACCAAGATGGTCCATTGGTCAAAAAAAACCATAAACCAGATCCAAACAAATGAAGGTAACCACCATAAAGGTGTCTCAAAACATATCTCAGAGGAGACTACTAACCGGTCCTTCTACCTAGCTTACCGACCAAACATAATCCCAAAACACAGTTCAAATAGGAGGGGTTATTGGACTAAAAAAACCCACAAAAAAAACATCTTCAAAGACCCATAATACAAACCATCCCAACACTATTCATCAAGACATCATGTTTTTCTTTAAAACCATTTATTTGAAAACAAGCGGTTCAGCGGTAAGAGTATCAACCAATGGTACCCCATGGGCCTCACACATGCATGTTTTTGTGCCACACCAGACACCCACCTCATATCTGTCCCGGCACTCATCCAGTCGTGCCATCAACCATCCATCATCTAATATAACCCCATGCATGTGGTCACTAATGGAAATACCAAAGGTTAAAACAAAAATTATTTCAACTTTTCAAAACCAAAACGGTCAACCAACACATCATTCATATCAAAACCGCTAACCAGGAGATCGAACCCAAATTACCGCATTAAAAAAACTTTTCAGAAAGGCACAATCATTCCAATGAAAACTCACATTCAAGTTATTTACATCAATTTCAAAACATCTCATCCCATTAAAAAAACCTTTTAATAGTTTAGAAAACTCTAATGCGAACACTTATTCAAAACCAACTTCAATATAGTTTCTGCTTTCAAAATAGGTGTAAGAACACAATTTTCCATTTCAAAATAATTCTGAATATTCAGTTCCACCATTTCATAAATCAAACCATTCCATATTTATTTGAAAATCATTTCACAAAAACATTACACTTTCTAAAACCAAGTCACTTTAAAACCAAAGTTCCAACATTTCAAAACTAAAGAACACCAGACAATGCGAGAGGAAACTAGTTTCAGTGGGTGACTTTGACATATGGTTGGTGGCCATATTCCAATCACTTCACTGTCACAGAGAGTGTTCTAGGGAATATCCCTGGCTCCACATGGCTTTCCAGACCCTGCGAGCTTATTGAGACCATTAACCCAACTCTCTTTTCATTTCCCCTAATCATCATCAAACCAAGAAAACCAAAAGACATAGACAAATCCCAACATACCCTGGCGACTTGAATCCTGAAATGAGGTGTGGTGATCAAGAACACTACCCATAACCAGAATTCCATGTCCCAACAATCATAACTTTAGACTCTCCTGACTATTTCCCAAATAACATGACTCCAATGGAGCGAACCCCCTATGATACCATTTTGTCATGAACCGAATCCGGTTGCCTTCAAAATCGGCACTCGACCCGGTCCATGGAAAGACCCGAAGGGCGTTCTCGATCCCCATGGGTTGGAAAATGTTCCTGGGTATCATAAAATGATAATTGGGAACGATTTACCCGAGTTTATAAACTTAAAATGACAAAAGAGTCCAATAAAACAAATCTGGATTTTTCAACTAAAACCGTCTTTTACAAAATTTAAGAACTGAAATAAATAAGTTAAAACTATGTTTAAAGACCATTAAAATGGTAAATAACCAAATAAGGACAGCCCAAGAACCTCCACAAGGAAAGAGGAACCGCCCTCACGCTATCTCCACGACACTGCATCCCAATGGACAACTAAAAACCTGAATCAATGGCATAAATCTTGTACCCAAACCTGTGACATAAAATAAGAAAATCTACTTACACCCAAAGGTGTAAGTAGGGTGTGAGCGAAAGCCCAGTAGGATACCACCACTAATAGATTCCATGTGATAAACATTTAATGGCGAAAAGCATGCAAGTTTTCAAAGACATGAGATGTTAGTTAAAATTTCTAAAAGATGCAACATTAAATAAAAACAGTTTTCAGGTGGGCTAATTTAAAGAATAAAAACATTTAAAATAAATACCATAGCTACTGAATTTTCCAGCCTCTCATACCATATACCGACGGTAAGAACAAAGTATCCAGTGAGCACAATCAATGGGAAATAACCCCTAGGCACTAGCTAGCTGTGGGTCCCAGGTACCTCGTATCTCAGTGAGAGTAACCATCACAAATATCCATTCTCATGCACAAGCCACTAGTAGGGAACATACCCATAACCTAGTGGTCCCTAATCATCATCATCATAGTTTAGTTAGAGTTTTAAGCGTAAATCTTGCTAAGTGAAACTGAGGCCAAACCCCACGGATTCACTAGCATACTAGTACACGTCCACCCACCTAGATACCCGGGTTTTCCCTTTGTGCTCAAACAAGTTCAGAAATCCAAGAAGTATAGTTCTCACATGAAAATATCACATACACATCACAAATTAACCAATCATCCCCATGTACATCACGCAAGTCAAAAATTACACTTTTCATTCAAATGCATTTTGAAATCAAACTCACTCCAAATTGCCTACAACACTTTTCACATTTCTTTAACACTTCCACAAATCCATTAAACACTTTTATAAAACCATTACAAGATATTCAACTAACATAACAGCCCACACACATGTCACACAATACCCTTCTCACCTTCACAATTCATTTTATAAATAAACTCACATGAAATATCCCACACCCGTGTTTCGCACACAAAACACAATTTAGTAAAACATTTCGACAATTTATAAAAAATTCTAAAAATGTTTAACATCTCAAATCACCACTTTACCATTCAAAAACCCACATTAGGTGAACACACTCACCCAAATAGTACATACACACCCTTTCCCAACTTTTGTTAACCAAATAAAACATTTGCAATTTTTATAAAACAAACCCAAGAGGTATAACCATTGTTTGAACACTAAACCCATTTCAAAACCCTCATTTAAAAGCAAAATAATACCAATACCAATCCAAAAAAGAATTTTTCAGTCCTAAAACAATTACTAAACCACCCCCAAATGTTATAAAAATATATCAAATTATACCACAAAGATACACGTGAAAAACACACGTTTTCATAAACCACCTTCAAGAAGTACAACAGGTTTTTACACCTTAAAATCATTAAAAAAATCTACTTTCAAGGCCAAAATGACAATAAGGAATTAACAAACCAAAATTGGCACCCCCTTTCAAGACTAATAAATCACTTTCATATGTTATAAACTAAACCCAGACATTACCCCAAGAGTCACACACGAAAAGTACCCAATTTCAAGCTATAATGCAACTAAAAATTAAATGTTTAACCAAATCCATAAAAACTGTTTTTACAGCACATAAAACAGTTTATAAACATGCTAAATTAATAATCCATTCAAGCTAACTCATCATAAAATGGCTACACATGGAATCACCTACCCTTTTCAGTCGAAACCCTCAAAACTTGGTGTGAAACCTTAAGCGCACCACCGTTGCACCAAAAGGAATATAAATCCAGACCTAAACCACAATAATTTACCCAAAAGACACCAAATCAGACATTAGGATCAAACCCCAACTTCTGGACATGAGTAAAATCAAGAAAAAGGAAATAAAACTAAAAGAGGATGAAAGGAACCAAGAAGGAATTCCCTTACTTGAAATATCTTGAAGGAATCGGCCCCAATCCACGAAATAATGAATCAACAAGTACCCAAAACTAGTATGGAGGTTCGAAGGATTTATATTAGGTCATGTGGGGACTGAAATGGGGGAAAAAGGATGAAAAATGAAGGAGTTATGAAAGGATCAATTTACCTCTCCAAATCTACCCGATTTTAGAAACCCTAATAAGTTCAGTACTAAATCGCGGTGAAGAAGAGCTCCAAGAGGGGAGAGAGAGCTTGGTCGCGCTGCTGGGTTCAAAGGGCGCATTTTAGGCTTTGAATCACCGAAACATACTTAAAAATGAATAAGTTATTAATTAATCAAATTTAATTTTTAAAACTGGAATTGGGATTTCGGGCAGGCCCAATCCCTTAAATAAAAACCAACATAAACCTTGGTTATGGATTTCGAAAGGCTCCAAATTTTAATTGAGGTGTTAATATATCAGGGGAGGACATTTAAAAGTTGGAATGAGTGAAAAATATTAAAAAATGAAAAAGTTATAAAAGAAATAAAATTTATTTTTAAATTTGGAATTGGGTTCACGGTTTGACCCAATTCATGAAAACTCACATATTCTCCATAAAAACTTTGGAAGCCCCCAAAACAAAGAATTAATGGAAATTAAAATAAAAATACATTTAAAATAATCTATGTATGTGAAAACTATTAATCATTTTAAATCAATTAATTAATACTATTAATTAGTATTTAATAATATCATTAAACAACTAATTAATTTCTAAATAGATGATAATATATACTAGGTTTTAATTAAGTAGAAATAAAATAATATATAATTAATAAAGAATAATCTAAATAATAACTAAATAATATTGTATAATCATATAACTAATAATTATATATTTAATTATTTTATTACTAATTAATAAATTAATTATTACATAATTACTAAATATATTACTAATTAACTACTTAATTATTATATAATTATTATTTAATAATTATTATTAGTAACAGTATTACTAATTAACTAGTTAATTATTATATAATTAATAATCAATAATTATAATTAATAATTATATTACTAATTAAATAATTAAATGTGATATAATTTGTAACTGATAATTAGTTATTAATCATTGTATTACTAATTCACTAATTAATAATTATATAATTAATTATTACATTACAAATTAACTAATTAATTATTATATAATTAATAATTAATAATTATAAATAAAAATTATATTTATAATTAACTAATTAATAATTATATTACTAATCAACTAACTAATTATTATTTAATAAATAATTGATAATAATAATTAACAATTATATTTATAATTAACTAATTAATAATTATATAACTAATTAACTAATTAATTATTATTTAATTATTAATTAATAATTACCAATAAATAATTATATTACTAATTATATAATTAATTATTATTTAATTAATAACCAATAAATATAATTAATAATTATATTAATAATTAACTAATTAATTATTATATAATGAATAATGAATAATGAATAATGATTAATGAATAATGATTAATTTTATTAATAAATCACTAATTAATAATTATATATTTAATAATTATACTACTAATTAACTAATTAATTATTATATAATTAATAATTAATAATTACATTACTAATTAACTGATTAATTATCAAATAATTAGTAATTATATTACTAAATAATTAATTATTTTTTATATAATTAATAACTAAAAATTATATTACTAATTCACTAATTAATTATTATATAATTAATAATGATATTACTAATTAACTAATTAATTATTATATAACTAATAATTATTTTACTAATTAACTAATTAATTTTTAACTTATTAATAATTATATAAATAATAATTTTGTTAATAATTTATGAATTAATTATTAACTAATTAATTATTATGTAATTATTATTATATTACTAATTAAATAATTAATTGTTAAGTAATTAATTTAATAAATATTTAATTTAATAAGAAACTAAATATTTCTTAATTACTAATTAATTAATTATTAATTACTATATAATTTTATTCAATAATTATACATTATATAATTAAGAAATATTATTTAGTAATAATTAAGATTATTTTTTGTTAATTATATGTTATTTAATTTCTAATTAATTATAACCTATTATATATTATTAACTATTTAAAAATTAATTAGTTGTTTAATGATATTATTAAATAGTAATTAAGAGTATTAATTAATTATTTTAAAATAATTAATAGAAATATATTATTAATTCTATGTAGGAAAAGCAGAACCTAAATCTAAAATCAGAAATAGAGGATGATTTTCAGGGCATGCCCTCTTATAAAAATGAGCCACGTGTGAGGGTTTATGTTAGAATCCAAACTTTTGTAATGACAGTACAACCTAATAAGAAATAACAGATACATTCTACTGAAAATATTTGTTATATATATATTTATATATAGACAAAACAAGACAAAATAAAATCAAAAATATTAAATATACAAAAATTATATTTATAATAGTAATTTTTTTGGGAATTTTGATGAATGGAAACAATGGGTTTTCCACCCTTCAGCTTACCCAAAAGGTTGCAGCCCCATTCCCACCTTTCACACACATTTTTAAAAAAATGACAGAAATATTTTAAAAAAATTCAAACCACACATATATGAAAAACACATTACTTCTTGCATGGATGAACTATTGGTGTGAATCGCAGGCTAGTGATGCATGGTGTCGCAGTGCTTCAGCATGGATTCTTGGTCGAACGCCAGGTTGGAGATGGTTGAGCACTTTGGTTTTTGGTTTGCGATTGAGGGTCACATGAGAGAAGGAAGTTCATAGAGGTACAATGCATGCAAGGTAGTTCAGAGTGAAACTCCAAGCACATGGAAGTGGGTATCATGTTATTCATCGACTACATAGGATAAGAGCTGCTATGGAGCTACTGTCATGGACAAGGATGCTGATTTTGTTCATAGATTATAATATATATATATATACTCTCCATTATATATATATATATATGAGCCTATATATGTGTGTGTATGTATGCATGTATGTATATAAACATATATAAAAATGATCAAAACTATGAATACATTTAAATATGAAAATTAAAATTAACACCTGAAATAAAATATAAATAGGAAATATAAAAGAAAAAAGAAACACATGATTATCAAAAGAATATTCTTATAGATTTTAAGAAAAATTAATGCATTAAAATATAATCATGTAAATGAATTAAAAAAAATATATCATTTAAAACAAAATTAATGTGATGTGAGATAAAACATTTTAATCAATTAAAATTTATCAATTAACATTATGAAATTATAAAATTTTATAAAATTTAAATTTAAATAAATGTGAGGTAACTATAATTTAACTAAAAAAATATTAAAACATTAATAGAGAAGTTAAAACATTAAAACTCTCCCATTTTTTTGGTGGTCACTATAGCCCATCCCGAGTTGGGCTATAGCGGCCGTCATTTTGCGGTCTCTATAAGCTTCTTAGTGATTAGATATAGAAACCTAAAAATGGGAGTCTCTATAGAAAAACCAAGAAATATCTATATCTACCACCATATGACAGTCTCTATAGGTTTTTTATTTTGTAAAATAATTTCACAACAACATTAACAAAACCACTATGTTCAAAAATATTAAAAAAATTTCCAAAATTTCTAAAACCACGGGAAAATAAATCTCTTTGCCTCATCATCCTCTGAGATCTGTACCCATCATCAAATAAAAATACATTAAAAATTTTAATAAATTAATTATTATTAAAAAAATATTACAACTAATAATTGAAATGTGATAAAATATTTTAATTAAATCTTGGTACAACAGATTGATGTTATTTTATTTTAAAAATAAATTATTAATTTCTAATAATTTTTTAAAAAATTTAAATCCACTTATTGTATACATAACTCACATCCAATTAACATATTGTTTTTTATACACATCATAAATAATATAAAGGAGGTTGTTTTATAAATTCATCTCATTTCGAGTTCATTTCTGACGAATCTAACCATTAAACACAAATTTCGTTATTTTATGACACTAAAATTTCATTTTACATCATCTCGGTCAAATGGAACCTCCGATGGATGTACCAACTATAAAACCATTTCACAAATCACTTCATAGTTGTTTTTTTCTGATTTCATGACATTCGGATGTCGTTCGACTAGTTTGGCCCCCAGAACACAATTTTTTAAAGTGTGTTGATTCTTTAAAACCACATATTCAGTAGTTCTACATAGACCACATTTCTGATTTTTTTGTCTGATCTTACAAATTAATAATAATAATATGATTGTTTCCTGGTGATTTCAAGACATTCAAATGTTGGTTTCTATGAATTTGACTATTCAACAAGAATTTTGGTGTTTTATGACACTAATAGGGGATTATTAGTTCTTTAGGTTAAATGCCTGCTCAAATTGACATTATGTCTACTCAAAAAATTCAAAATTCAATCCATACATTTTTTTTGGTTACACGAAATTCCGAGGTCGTTCGGATGATTTTAACACCTGAACACACCTTTTCAAAGGGCATTAATCTTTAAAAACAACATATTCAGTCATTCAACACAGAACACACATGTGATTGACATTCTATTTTCTCTTATACCTCAACAACAAGAATAATAATAATAATAAGATAATTTTATATGATATCAAGTCATTTTTTTGTCATTTTCAATACATATGACTGCTAACTGCGCATTTTATTGTTTTATGACACTAAAAGTGCTTTTTTGGTCATCCTCGACAAATAGATTCTTTGATTAACATATTGTTTGTTTGACCATTACACAGTTCATGTTAAATTTGTTATCGTCTAATTTTACTGCATTCATATGTCATTTGATTGGTTTTGACCCTGAATGCACCTTTTTAAAGAGTGTCAAATATTTAAAAACCATACATTCAGTTGTTCCAAGAAAACCACATGTCTAATTGATGTGTTGTCCCCTCATACACATCATGAATTCTAGTAAGATTTTTTTTCTATAATTTCATGTCATTCTGAGGTTGTTTTCTATGGATATGACTGTTAAACACCCATTTTGGTTCTTTATGGCACTAAAAATGCATTATTCATCGTCGTGGTCAAACACCATCTTCGATTGACATATTGACTACTCGAAAATTTCACAATTCACTCCACAATGGTTTTCATCTGATTTCATCGCATTTTGAGGTTGTTTGGTTGGTTTTGACCACCAGATACACCTTCTAGAAGGGAATCAAATCTTTGAAAACCAAATATTCAGTCATATTGCACACATTGGATTGACATGTCATCTTCTCGTACATATCAAAAATTATAATAAAAAATGTTTTTTATGATTTCATGTCATTATTAGGTTATTATCTATTGATATGGCCATTAAACATGCGTTTTACTGTGTTATGAAACTAAAAGTCTGATTTCATTCCTCCCCAAAAAACACCAAGTCAGATTGAAATTTCGTCTTCTAGACCATTTCACATTTTAGGCTATAGTTTTTTTCGTCTTATTTCAAGGTATTCAGATGTCATTTGGCTAGTTTTCACCCTCGACACACTTTTTTAAAGGATGATAAATCTTTAAAAACCACATATCTAGTCTTTTTTAACAGACTGCATATCCAATTGATGTTTTATCTCCTCATACACTTCACAAATAATAATAAAATGGTTTTCCTATTATTTCAACTCATTATGAGATCGTAATCTATTGATCTGACCATTAAACACACATTTGGTGTTTTGTGACACCAAATGTGTGTTTTCGATCATACTAAGAAAATGTAAGCTCAGATTCATTTTAATTCTATTAGAATATTTCACAATTCATTCCAAAATTGTCTTCATCTGATTTCACAACATTCTGAGGTCGTTCTGCTGGTTTTGACTTCTAGACACACCTTTTTAAAGGTCATCAAATCATTAATAACCACATATCTAGTCATTCCACGTAGAACACACATTTGATTCATGTGTCATATTCTCTTACACATCATGAATAATAATAACATGGTAATTGTATGATTTCTAGTCATTACAACATTGTTAGATATGGATATGACCGTACAATGTGCATTTTTTGTGTTTTAGGACACTAAATGTGTGTTTTCAATCATCTTGGAAAAAAACCTCTTATTGAAATTCAATCTACTCGAAAATTCCATAATTCACACTACGATTGTTTCCTCTTGAGTTCAGAGTATTGGAATGTCATTCAATTGGTTTTGACCCACGGATACACCTTTTTAAAGGGTGTCAAACCTTTAAAAACTGCATATTCAGTAATTTTTGGGTCGACCGCATGTCGGATTGACATTCAGTGTGCTCATACACATCAAAAATAATAATAATAAGATTATTTTTTATTATTTCTAGTCATTATGATGTTTTTGGTTATATACATTACCATTAAAGGCATGTTTTGGTGTTTTATGACACTAAGAGTGTGTTTTTCGTCATTTCGGACAAATGAAAACTCCAATTGACATAACATCTACTTGAACATTTCACAATTCACTCTATGGTATTTTTCATCTGATTTCACGGAATTTAGCTATCATTCGGTTTGTTTTTGCCCCCAAACACACGTTTTTAATGGGGTTCACATCTTTAAAAACTATATATTCAATTGTTACAAGTGGACTGCATGTTTAATTGATGTGTTGACTATTCATACATGTCATAAATAATAATAGGACAGTTTCCTATGATTTCATGTCATTCTGATGACCTTAGCTATGGATCTGACCGTAAAACGTGTGTTTTGATGTTTCATGACACTAAAAGTGAGTTTTCGGTCATCCAAAAAAACAACAGCGCCAATTAATGTTATATTTTATTTACCATTTCACAATTCAAACTATAATTGTTTTAGTATCACTATATTGGGATGTCGTTCGGTAGGTTTTAACCCATGGATATACATTTTTAAAGGGTGGAAAACCATTAGAAACTACATATTCTATATTTCTAGATAGACCACATGTCCAATTAACATTTAGTATACTCTTACAAATAAAAAATAATAATATGGTTTTTATTTGATTTAAATCCATTAGGAGGTTGTTCTCTATATATCAAAACATTAAACACATTTTTTCGTCCTTTATGACACTAAAAGTCTTTTTTCCACCATCCTGGAAAAACAACGCATCCAATTGACATACCGTCTACTCAACCATTTCAAAATTCAATCTATGGTTGTTTTCATCTAATTTCATTGTATTTGGATTCCATTCTATTGGGTTTCACCCATGAACATACCTTTTAAAAGGGTGTCAATTCTTTAAAAACCATAAATTCAATCGTTCTGAGAAGACCCCAGGTCCGATTCATGTTATGTCTCCTCATACATGTAAAAAATAAGTATAATCTGGTTTCATATGGTTTTATGTCATTCTGAAGTCATTTTTTATGTATATTATAGTTAAATTCCCATTTTGGTGTTTTATGACACTAAAAGTGCATTTTTCATGAACACAGACAAAAAACATATTTTTTTAGGTACTATATTCTAAAACATTTCAAAAGTAACTCCATAGTTATCGTCGTTTGATTTCATGGCATTACGGGGTCTTTCGGCTAGTTTTAACCGCCAAACGCTTCTTTTTAACATTAACAAATCTTTAAAACCCACATATTCAGTCGTACTGCGCAGACCACATGCCTGATTGACATGTTGTCTTTTCATATAAATAATAAATAATAATAATATGGTTTTCCTATGACTTCAAGTCATTGAAAGTTAATTTACTATGGATATGACCATTAAACACCCATTCTAGTGTTTTATTACACTAAAGTGCATTTTCAGTCATCCTAAAAAAACGACACATCTGATTAACGATTCATCTACTAAAACATTTCACAACTAATTCTAGATTTAATTGTTTTCTAATTTCATTGCATTCAGATGTCATTTGGTTGGTTTTGACCCCATATGAACATTTTTATAGGGCATTAAACCTTTAAAAACTGCATATTCGGTATTTACGGGTAGATCGCTTGTTCGATTGAAATTTGATCTACTCATACATATCACAGATAATAATAAGATGGTTTTCCTATTATTTCAAGTTATTATGAGTGTTCTCTCTAGGAATGTGATTATTGAATGCATGTTTTGGTGTTTTATGACCCTAAAAGTGCGTTTTTGGTCTTTTTGGCCACACGAACCTCTGATTCATGTATCTTCTATTCATGTATTTCAAAAATCATGCTACCATTATTGATTTCAGATTTCATGGTACTGAGATTTCATTCAGTTATGTTTGACCCCTGTGTGTTTTTAAAGGGTGTTAAATATTTAAAAACTGCATTAGGATCTTGAATGGATTTTGGATCCATGGGTTTTTTTCTTTCATTGTATAAGGTTTTAGAGTCGGTTTAGAGGTTAAATTAGGAGTAGTACTAAGAATAAAAATTCAATTTTCCAATGTCTTTAGGTTTTTAATAGTCTGTGATGGGGTAATCCCAAAATTACTAGGTGAAGTAGAAGTGGTAAAGGTTGGAAGAGATGACATATGAAGAGCTAAAGGTGCATGGATAGTAGATTTGGAATTATAAATATATGGTTCTATAATCCAAGTAAAGTCACTCATATCTCACGATCCATGTTCCATTATTTGAAAATAATATTCCTTCTACTTTATGATGTCATCCCAAAGAGGTGATAACACCTTAAATTTATCCACTTGATTTTTAAAGTCCTAATTAAATGGAGGTATTCAAAGATCAATGGATAAGGATCTAAACAGTTTCTTTAAATTTTATTTTGGGAAAATCATGCTCAGATAATAATCAACTGTGTTATATGAGTAGATCCAATAGGTGTTGTGGACACATTCTTTTTACTCGTATTTCAACATGAAAAAAAAATATTGACACACCTACACACATAAATATAACTACCCTCCATTATAGATCATGAAGATTAAAAATAATTGGTAATATAAACTAAACATAAGAATATATTAAACTTTGTTTATTTAGAATAGTGGAACTGTCACGAACAAAGTCAGGTCGCCATCCAACCTGACACTCTACCCAGTCTATGATAAGGTTCGAAGGGAATTCCCAATTCCCACAGGCTTGCACAAGTTCCCAGGTATCAAATAATACAAGAGGGAACTATTTACCTGAATTTAATCATATTAAAAGACGAATAAAAATGAAAAAATCATATCTGAAAAAAATTATTCCAAACGCACCCTTAACAACTTTCATAAATAAAGAGTTACAACATTAGAAAAAACCAAAAAATTACTATGAAACAAGAAAAAAAAACTCTATACCAAGATTCCATGTGATGATAGGAACCACATCCTCAAGCCACCACCACCAAGATTCACACTTAATGCCACAATAAACTCAAACTTCCAACATTGACATCTTTTATTAACCTGAAACAAAATACAACACATTATGTATACACCCAAATGTGTATGTTGGGTGTGAGAAAAATCCCAGTACAATGCCACCCTGATAAAAGATTACATGTATTAAACATTAAATGATAAAATAACTTGAATGATTTATAATTATAGAAATAATCATACAATTTTAAAGAAAATATCTTTAAGGAAGAGAAACTTTTAATGAGTGTAACATAGAATTTAAAACAATTTAAAAAGATTCCAGTTTAAAAAAATTCACTTGATTTTAAAAAGTTCTAACTCAACCTACCATATACCGATGGTAAGTGAAAAATAATCATTGATCACTAGTCACGAGAATACTCCTAGGGAGTAGCTAACCCTAGGATACTAGGTACATCGTATCTCAATGAAATGTGGCACATGAACCATAATGATCTACGTTCTCGTGCATGATCCACTAGTAGGGAACACACCCATAACCTAGTGGTATCCAATCCAAAATCATTATTTAGTTAGTGTTTTCATCATCAATATTTCTAAGTTAAATTGGGAAAAGTCCACTTTTTTATCACTAGAATATTTGTCCTAGTCCTCCCACCTAGATACTTGTGTTTCCCTATTTGTTCTCAAAC
The DNA here is from genome assembly GCA_963277665.1 of Viscum album. Classification (NCBI taxonomy): domain Eukaryota; kingdom Viridiplantae; phylum Streptophyta; class Magnoliopsida; order Santalales; family Viscaceae; genus Viscum; species Viscum album. The sequence continues at coordinate 1,079,130,988 of OY728134.1, read as the reverse complement.
AAGTTCCATGTGTTATAAAATACCATTTTCACAAAAAAAACACCATTTATAAATTAGAAACTCATCAAATAGTCACTACTATAAATTAATGATATATCCACACTTATATATCCATGGATTAAAAAAATTGTGGCTATATCCTAAGATATACCCACAGGTCTTAAGTTACCTGTGGCGCTCCGCCCCTAACCCTCATGATTCCATGCCCGATATTGATGTATCCTCCCCACGAGTCAATGAACCACCTCTCCTGATGCTTCCACCTGCCTCCCGATATCCTATGACAATGAGGCAATCACCCAACCTCTATCCTCCCCTGATGATGCCTCCACACAACCTTGATCCTCCTCCGAAGACGCGGCCACCCAACCTCGGGATGATCCTCTGATGATGACGTAGCCACCATACCACGGGACAATCCTCCGATAACAACGTGACCACCCAAACTCCCCACGATCCTCTTCTTCATACGCAGCTCCACCTCCGCCTCTACCTTAGGGACACTCTATTCCTTGACTCACATGTTTTTTCAGTCTTCACACATTCCAGGCACCCCCTCCATATCTCCCTGGTGGGTGGTCCATGAATCATTTATTATGAGTGGCATGTGGTAGGGTGAGATAGGGTTTTTTCTATTTCCTAAAATATCCATTCTATTTATGTTGTTGGGGTTTCAATTATATCTGATTTTATCCAATACACAGCCACATACATATGAATAGGGATGATTCTAATTCCTCACATTCCCTCTAATTGCTACCATGGAGAAGGGTTTTTTTGATTTCAGATCCACAGACTCCACAATTTTCATTTGTTAATATTTATTTGTTTTGATTTCTTGTCTTCTTAATTGTCACATTTGTCTTTGATATGTTTTATTTTATTTCACTTACTGTATCGGGTATGATTTATTTGATTTTTGGTCTTATTCCTATTGGGTTTGATTGTCCTGTAGATTTTAAATCTACAAATGCTAGAAATCATAAGTTATGATGATATGATTTTAAGATGGATGAATGGTCAATAGTGAGTGTTGAAAGAAAAAATTCATAAATATATATTATTCATCAATTTTTATTACTTTTTTTAATGTAAATATATGTTTTATAGTGATGGATATATGACATTTCATGATATTGTTACACTTGTTGATTAGAAGTAATGTTAGGAGGAATTACTAAATTTCATGTTTACTTATCAATTTTTTAGAGAACATAAATTTTCCATATAAATAAAATCCAATATGATTATGATGAGTCACCTAGAACATGTATGTTCCCAAACCACGATGGTATATATGCATATGATATTGTTTCCCCATAGTGACATATTCATTTCCCATTGGGTGTTTAGTTTTAGGTTTTTCTTATAGAGGTTAATCAACACTACCATATAACTCTCTACCAATTATTATAGAAATATCAATTTGGGTTAATAATGGTTTAAGATATGTGTTTACCTGAACCTTGATATATCAATGTATTTAAAATAATAAGGATATTTCCATATTGGATTTTTAACTCCTTAAGCTTATTACCATGGGTTTTCAAAGTATATTTTTGATTACCTCAGTAGTCCATCTATCTCTACAGGTCATTCATGGATGGATCTTGAATTTTTCCTTACGTTTGGTAACCTATTGAAGTTTAAGGGTTTTTACTTACCTACTAGAAGTGTGGGGGATAATAAATATACATTAAAATCTTTTTTAAAGGTGATTTGGATTGATATTTATTTCCATATCCATAAGAGACTATGGAATACTCCTTGAAACCTTGGTTGTTCAACAAAAATTTATGGACCCCCCCCCCCAATCAGGTGTTTGCACTGATCTCATGAGATCTATAATTGGTATGATAAAAAAATTCCCTCTAGTTGGATTTATATTTTTTCAAGTCCTTCTATTTTTTTTTGAAATATTTGAACTAAAAAATAAGAAGTTTCATTAAATTTCCTTGGATTGAAATCTCAATTTCTATTCCTATTTAATTTTAATTTAATGTCCTAGATAATACATTGAGGAACAAATCGAAATAAGATGATAAAATTAAAATAAATAATTCTTAGGAGAAGGTGCTTATAAAACTATTTGAGGGTAATCAAGTGGTTTTCCTTCTATTAAATGTACTATAAATGATTATTGTAATGAATTATGTTCATGTTATGATAAAGTTCTTTCCAATGAATCATTGAGTGATATCAATTATGAAATCAAGGATTTCCTTAAAATCGACCCTATTGAAGTTATTATATAAATATGTGAATACTTAAAGGGGATACAGTAATAGAAATCATAGTTATATATAGATTCTAAGTCAGTGAAATATAAAGTCACTAAAAAGGGGAGTAAATGTATCACCATCCTAATGTTTATTAAAGATTAGGAGACATTTCTATCACTTTTCAAGGGAAATTATTTTATTAATTAATAAGAAATGAAAAGGAGAGTTTCTTAAGAGGTTTTTATTATAGAAGTGGTCTTTTCACTAGAAAAAGTATATTGGACCTCTATGGATGTCAAAGATTTAAATCTGGATATTAAAGATAATAACATTAAAGGACTATATTGTTCTATTATAAATTATAATATAGTGTACATAGATCTTATTCTAAATTTACAAAAGGGACATGAAGAAATTTTAAAATCTATTGAATATGATATGTATTATCTAAATCTATAATGATTGGATTAATAGGTGACATTGATAAATCAATAAGTCCTCCAAGTTTAATCATTTCATGTTTTTAGGTAAATAAGAGTAGCTACCACAAAAATTAATGATGATAATATTACTAACAAAAAGACTCAAAATTATGTCAAAATAACTTTAATTGATCCACTAATTTTCTCACTGTAATCTCGCAGAGTAATGTGATAGACTATCCTAATAATTATGTTAGTACTCATTCATATTTATATATTACCAATGGTTTAAAAACAAATTCTATAAAAATATGGGTGTTTTAAAATAATGATAATCCATCCATGTCATCTAATTTGTATATGAGCATGAATAAAATACATGTACCACTAAATAAATCTCATGATCATATTGTTGTTGTCTAAAAATAGAAAGCAAGAAAAAATAGTTATACTTCATAAAATATAAATACAAGGTGATTTAGTTTTAAATAATAGTGATACAAGACATTTGGATCAATGTATAGTGAATTTTGGTATAATATGTCGACATATATAGGATATATAAGGCTTATATTCTAGGGGAGAAGACCGTATTTTGAAACAAAACCTGTGGGAAAAATAAAGAATTCAAAAAATAGGAGTAATCTATCTATAAGAAATAGATTTCAATATTTTGAATATAGTTGTGAAATATGAAAAAAGTGATCATATTTAATATTTTTATTTTCATATACCAACTCAACACAAAGTATATACTAATCTCAGAATAATAACACAATAAAATTGAAGTAGGTAAGAAAATTAAATGAATCTATCTTGGGGAGAAAACAAAATATGGATATTATATCATGTAATCTTAATAATTCAATGAAGGGGGTTAAAGAGGATGTTGAAATAGATTTGAACTGCCTACACTATGGAAGAATAGTCTAAATTATAGACCATTGAAAATTGACCATTAAAGTCATGACTGATGGAAGTGAGCTAAAGTAAACAATTGGAATAAATTCATCAATGGAATGGTAGAATTAATTTAATTAAAGATATACTAGAATAAGAAGAGTAATATTGACATCTAAAATAATGATAATCGAAATAATACCAAAGAGATACATGGAAGATACAAAATTCTAGGTCATACAACAAGTAAATCTTTAACTTCACTTCCAGAAAAAGATGACCTATTGATGTGAAATTCTAAAACATTAATGGCTTTAAATATAAAGAAATTTATTGTATAAAATTTTTCCACACACATTAATTAGGTATATCGTGTTCCTAAAGGATGTGTGATTATACGGCCTAAGTAATTGGTATATACTAAGAAGAGTGATCTAATAGATAAGTATAGAAGTGATCTATTTTCTAAAATAAGGTTTCATGTTCCATCATTAATGAATGAAGAAAAGAGAAGAAAAGAATATTTTCCAATGATTTATATACTTTTAAAGTCAAGAGTGAATCTATCATGAATAGATATCAATATTTAATATATGGAAAAAAGATTTTCTCGGTTGGGATATAAGTCATGACCTTATTAACATGATTATTTTTTCCACGTTTTGTTGGTAATTAATAATGATAATGAAAAAAGGATATAACTACTTGTATGTTATTATCATTACACAATTTTGGGTTTAATCCATCGTGGTTCATTCAAACTGGTATAACTATGTAATAAAAATTCCAAAAAACATCCAATGGTTAAGAATATAATTTATGTTTGAAAAAAACTATCCATGATAAAGAATATTTGGAAGCATTCCTAGAGGATGGGGTGGGGTGTGTAGGGGGAAGTGAGGGGAAAAGTAGTGCTCCAGGTGGGGGAGGGGCTTGGGAGATGGGCGTTGGGGGCTGGTGTTGGAGGGGGTTCTGGGGGGTTGGGGGAGTGGGTGAGTGGTGCAGAGGGGTTGGTGCTGGGGGATGGGGGCAGGGGGGTATATGTGTGGGTTGGTGGGTGGGGGATAGGGGCTAGGGGTTGGGTGAGTGGTGCAGAGGTGCAGAGGTGCTGGAAATAAAATTTTGGAAGTGTTTTGGAAATGAACATAATTGGGAAAATGTAAGAGAATGAGAAATATAAGATGAATATGAGTTCCTTTATATTCTATTTTTTGATTACATACTTACCATGAACAACTTTTTTATATGATTTCATATTGTAATTGAGATATATATTGGAACTAAATGCTAATAAGACAATATGGAATGAAAATGATACTATTGAAGAATGAGGTATGCTTCATGGATGTTTTATTTATATTTTTTTATGCATGTATTGATGAAATTATTATTGATATTATGATGAAAAATGTGTGTGTTTGTGGATATTTTTTATTGACATGACCACCATAAATTATCAGTCTAAAGGTAGTGACTAAATGATTATATTTTTGTAATAATATAAAGGAATTATAGAAACTATAATGTTAATGGATTCATGTATCATTTATCATCATGGAACACATATATATAAGAAGTTGTTATATCTCATTTCTTTTCGCACTATTTACTTAGAGTTGGTTTCTAATTATGGGGCTGGTTCTATCCACCACCATCTAAGAGAGCGATTTCAACATCGTATTTTTGTAAGATTTATTCTATTTTTATTCTTTGGCCAAATTTTAATTAGTTCTTTTGTGATTTTGGGGTTCTTTATATTTTTGTAGTGCTTTCTAGATGTCATTGAGGTGGATTTAAGATATTGTTGATGAAGTTTTACATGTGTATGAATGGGTAGGCATATTAATATATAATTTCCCCCTTTATATGTATTCACTCATGGATATATGAATATATATATTGGGGCTAGGTGTGCTTATATATTGGTATGAAAAATGCATACATGTGTATGATTAAAGGGGAATATGCAAGTATAAACATATATTTAAGGACCCCCTTATTCATATATGGAAATGAAAATATATACATAGGGTCTAGGTGTCCTTATATTTATATATTAATTTGTATGTGCGTGAAAATGGAAAAAAAGGTAAGATTTGAGTCGTCATCATCAAAAGAAGCGCACATTAAGGTTGAGGTAAGTTACATTGGCCTAACCCTTTAATTTTAATTCAATAATTTCTGGAGTATTTTAAAAATTGTTTTCATTATTATATAATATGTATATTCTATGAAAATTGGTTGTGGCTCTTTGAAATGACATTTTCACCTTTTTTACATGATTTCCCTAAGCCTTCAATGTAAATTAGTAGAATGTTTCATCTAACCCAATAGTATAAAATGAAATATCCTTCACTTTATAGATGAAAATGCACTCATTTTTAGAAAACATGAATTGATCATTCTCATAAAATCTTAAATTTAAAGGAAATATTTTTTTTTCATTTCATTAAAAACAAACAATCGGCCTTGAAAAGATGACACTTTCTTCGGTAACATCACTGTGAGACACTTTAACCAAAAAAAAGACATAATTTAACCTATTAAAATAAATCCAATATGGGGTGGGGGTGAAAGGGGGAATGGGTGTTGAGGGGGGGTGTTCAAGGGGCTATCTAGGGGGTGGAATGTTAACCTAATGAATTGAATGAGTTAAATGGAACAGAACATGCTTAACATGGAACATGACAGGTAATTCCTCATATAGTGAATTATGTTACTGTTATACCTTCCTTTCTAATGTTTAATTGGATGAAATGACACTATATATCAACCTAGGATCCACAGAATTGTGCCAAATGGTTTGGTAAATCATCCACCATATTGGATTCATTAATAGGTATGAAGTGAGATGACATTGAGATCTAATCCATAATCCCCCATAAGGAATCCTATTTCCAAACCATTCTTAGTAAACCTATTAAAAAATTTATATTTATTTTCTCTAATTTTCACATAGATATAGGTTAGGTTTGAAACATGTAGGGGGTGTTTAAGGGGGCTGTCCAAGGGGGTGAAAGGGGACTGTTCGGGGGGGGGGGCTGTCTAGGGTTGGGGGGTGCAAGGGGGATTTACAAGGGTGTGCAAGGGGTGTTCAGGTGGGTTTTCCAGGGGGTGGGCTACTGTAGGTGGGTGCAAGGGGGTGTTCAAGGGTGTGCAAGGGGGTTGTCCCAGGGGGGTGTAAGGGGGTGTCTATGACAGGGGGGTGCAAGGGGGCATGGGTATTAAGGGGGTGAAAGTGGGTGTTCAAGGGGTTTATAAGGGTGAAAGGGGTGTCCAGAAGGGGGGGGGGGTTGTCCATGAGGGGTTGGGGGTGTCTAGGAGGGATGGGGTGTCAAGGTGGGAGGGGTCGTCCAGGGGGGAGGGGGAGGGGAATGAGTGTATAGGGGGTGCAAGGGGGTGTTCAAGGGTGTGTAAGGGGTCTGTACATGGGGGTGAAAGGGGGTTTCCTGGAGGGGGGTTCAAGAGGGTATTAGTGTTTAGGGGGTGTACAAGGGGTTGTCACGGGGGTGCAAGGGGGTGTCCAGGAGGGGTGTGTTCGGGTGGGGGGGATGTCCATGGGAGTGTCCTGGAGGGGGGTATCATTGTAGTGTCCATGAGGGAGGGGGTGTCCAGGTTGAGGAGGGTCCTAGGGGGGTCAAAGGCTGTCTAGGGTGGATTTGTAGGGGTGGGGTGCAAGGGGGTTCCAGGGGCGATCCAGGGGGTGCAATGGGGTTTTCAAGGGGGTATGAGGGTGTTGTCTATGGGGTGCATTGGGGGGTCTAAGAGGGGGGTTCAAGGGGGAATGGGTTTGCAGGGGGTGTCCAAGAGGGAGGAGGTGTCTAGGTTGGAGGGGTTGTCCAGGAGGGGGGTCAGGGAATGGGGGTGTAGTGGGTGTTCAAGGGGGTAGATTTAAGGGATTTCCCTCACAAAAAGACTTTGAAGACACAGTTTTTTCACAAGTTCATCCCATGGTGGTCTCCCCAACATATTAGGATTCTTGTAAAACATTTTTTATCCAAACCAAAATGACTCACAAACCCAAACAAACCCCTAACACTATCTTGACCATTCATGATCTCCAAGTTAAACCAAACCAATATAAGAGGAGACACTAGTGAGACCCATAATGGGGATCCCCACCTTTTTAGAATTTTCCTAGCATAATGAAATCCACATGAGCATTCCTAGTTGACTCTGAGCGATACAGACTGAACTATTCATCACAAAGCCACCAACACAAGATGAAGTACATGGGAAAATTACCACGCTTTCCAATACTCCAATACATGGGAGGGTTTTTATAGTGGAAACCCCTACCCAAGCGGTGAATCGAGCATGCATGCATCAATTCCAAAAGACATGAGCATCACCAACAAGAGTACAATTTTGATATATAACCGACTCCCAATAAGGTAAAATATTCAAGATTTATCTATCACATATAGCACCCATATAATTTATAAGACTGTGGAATCTCCAAACCTCTTTAAAGTCCAAGAGGGAATCCCATAAATGAAGACCACAAGAATGGGATAAGGCCTTTATGCCCCTCAAAATAAAAATGAAGCCTTCAGAGACAACATCGCAATAGGGAAACTTATGTCGTCCCCATCCTGACATAACTGAATTAGGTCAGACCAAGCTCATCCCATGTCCAACAAGTCTTGAATATATGAAAGCTTCACCTTAGGACCTATAGTTATGGCCTTGATGTCTGAAGTATCTACCTCCTTATAGTCATAAGTTGACTACCTCTGACTAAAATGTCCTCCTCTGGAAAAGTGTCCTATAGAGTTTTCCACGTAACCCACATGGATACTCTGTCAACATACCAACTGAGAATTACGATGAACAAATTAGAGTCCCCAACTGACCATGCTAGGGATTGGTGATTGAGTGGTATGTCAGACACACGACACGAACTGATGGAAGAAGTACTCTACGAACGGGTCCCCTTAGTTTACACTCCTCATAAGACGAGGAACCTTTACTTACCACAATATGGAAAAGGCCATCAACTATTATGATCTTTAAACTTATTGTTCCAGACTACCTCTAGGAAACATGAAACTGGCTCATTGGAAAGGTCAACACACCTTTTCTCCATATGTTTACTAGTCGAGCATCTACGAGATCCACCACTTTCCCTCACCTTCACTTCCATAGTGACAACCACAGGACGAATCTATTCTTGAGGATCCCTCAAGACATCCCCATTCGCATAGAAATTGGAATGATCGCCTTTTAATGGAATTGTCCCCCTCCTCCAAACATACTCGACACAACTTACACCCACACAACATTTAGAGTTTCTCAAAAACTAGAGACACACCCAACTTTCCCGATGCACTCAATGATATTCTACTGATCTCAACGTCTAGAAACAGCCGACACAACCAAGAAGAACCCATTATTACTAATCTACTTAGAGTTTGAGCTGATCTAAGAACTAAGAGTGACCTTCTGGAAACCCATGAGACCATTCTAGGGGGCATATAATTAACAAGAAACACAAAACTAGACTTCCAAAAAACCAAGAACCTCAAAAAACAAACATTCATACCTTAGACAAAAATACAATAATTCCATATTCAGACAGCAATCCATTCTCAAATAAAAATACCCTCTTGATAAACCAAGCATGATACAAATAAATCCCAAAAGATCTTGTCAAATCATCATTTTCACTCTGGTCACAAAACCATTTTCTAAATCCAAATCCATTTAAGCCCAAAAACCCATTTTAGAGAAAACTCCACTTTTCTTCTGATGTCCCCTTGGAAAAAATCATCCCAACACTCCCAAAATAACTAAAATTAATAGGAAAACATCAATAAGTTTTCTATCCATTTATCCTAAAAAATTAAGAGTTAAAATAGAACCTTAGAAATCAATCAACAATCACTGATATTCCATGATTCCTTGCAGATATGAATTTCCATGCCCCTTAGGCACCCATCCACACGATCCAAAAATTTTCCATTACTCATGTCCACATGCACATGTGAGAACCCAAAAGAATACCACTAGAAAAAACAAGGCTCTTCCACTTTCAAAACATATAATTTCAAATATTCTGAAATCTATTTTTCTAAAACCATTTCAAAGGTTCATGAAAATTTTCAAAATGAATTCCATTACCAAAATAACCACTACTAGAATTAGGGGTTTTAGCGACCGCCAAAAGCGGTCGCTTTAGCTTCATCGGTAAAACCCATTAGCGACCGCCATTAGCAGTCGCTAATGCTTCACATCAACACAGCAGCCATGCGGGTCCTCTCCTCTCAGCATATGTTCGAAGGGGACACAAAGCTTACCCTCACCGGCCATGGCGGACACACGACGACAGTGGATGTTGGGTTATTCAGGTGATGAGGATGAGACCACCGGATGTCTGAGGAGGGGTTCGAGATTGATCCGCACGTAGACGGCAGTCATGGGTGTGCTGTTAGGAAGCATGGAATGGCATGAAGAGAGGCGGCGTCGTGTGGAGGAATGCAGCGGCGTGTGGCGGCATGCGGCGGTTCGGATTTGCAGTGGTTATAGCCAGCGGGAAGAAGAAGATGGCAGGCGGGAAAATTCCCGCTGCAATTTTAGATTCATATTAGAGGCCGCCTATGGCGGTCGCTAATACCCTCTCTAGCGACTGCCAATGGCGGTCGCCCGCATCAGGAGGCTCCAAAACACAAATTTCTAGTAGTGAACTCACTTCAACTTTAAATAACCTAAGACATTCTTTTAGAAATATGATTTCAAAAAATATATCATTAAATTACATAAACAAGGCCCAAGGGAAACACACCACAAAAATCATGTGAAACAACAAGAGAAAATAGGAACAACCCCAATGCATTTTTTCATTTTAAAAACTCCTTCTCACTAACCCAAAACTGAACCAGGTCATCACTAACACTAAAGCACCTGGATGAATAACTAGATATTAAGTCTAAATTGACTATATGGTTTAGAAGAACATTCCCCAGGTGAGTGCCAACCACTAGGAGTGTCTCAATCCATACTATTGGGAAACACATGGGTCGCCACTCCATGTGAGATTGTGCGCAATACTAGTATACTCCTATTTTCATCCCCCATACAAACAGACCATAGCCAAAAACATAAATCCCGGACTACCCCTGGTTACACAAGGATTAGAACGACCAAGAGTTCACGATTATCTTCTCTCCCCTACCACTCAAGTACCCATAGTCCTATCTATGATCTACCTGAAACCCCAAATAATAAGAACAAAACCTCCCATTGATACAATTTTTTAACGAACAAATCTGGTTCATCGTCTGACTCGGCGCTGACCCGATCCGTGATAAGGCATGAAGGGTGTTCCTGATCCCCATGGGCTGGCACAAGTGCTCAGGTATTAAATAAGAAAAGTGGGAATTATTTACCCTAATTTAATCATATTAAAAATACCAACAAAAATTAATAATTCACGTCTAAAAATAATTGGTGAAATTCACCCTTAGCAACTTCCATAAACAAAGATTAAAAACATTAGACAAAATGAAAAAAATACTACGACATAAGGGAAACAGAACTCTATACTAAAATCTATGCAATGAGAGGAACTTCATCCTCAAGCCACCACCACCAGGATCCACACTTAAATACATAAGAAAATCCAACCACCAACACTGACATCTTGCCTTAACCGGAAACAAAAGACCACAGATTCTGCATACACCCAAAGGTGTATGCAGGGTGTGAGCCAAAGCCTTGTTGGACCCAAGTCAGATAAAATATTCCATGAATTAAACATTAAATGAAAAATAAAAATGCAAGATTTATAACTAAAGAAATATTGTGACAATTTTAAATACAATATCTTTAAAGAAGAACAACATTGAATGTGGGAAACATAAAATATAAAAAAAAATCAAGGAATTCCACATTAAGAACAATGCACTTTATTTTAAAATTTTCTGACCCAACTGACCGTATGATAATGGTATGTGAGAAATAATTAGTTATCACTAGTCACGATAATATACCTAGGCACTAGCTAACCCTTGGAAACTAGGTACATCATATCTCAATGAAATGTGTCATAAGAACCACAACGATTTATGTTCTTGTGCACAAGACACTAGTTTGGAACACACCTATAACCTAATGGTATCTAATCTATCATAATCATTTATTTTGTGTTGTCATAATCAATATTTCTAAGTGAAATTCAGAAAGGGACACTTCCATATCACTAGCATAATTTTTCTAGTCCACCCACCTAGATTCCTGGGCTTCCCTCCTTGGGCTCAAACAAGTTCCACATGTTAAAAAATACCATTTTCACATAAAAATATCATCTCTAAATCACACATGCACCAAAAAGTACACAACATGTTTTTTCACCAATTAGGTAACTCAATAAACCATTTAACATTTTCCTAAAACAATTTCAAGAATTAAAAAAAGATTTTCACGCAAAATCCATTTAAAATTGATCTTTTATGGCCCAACTCCCAACAATACGATAACAAACTAAATCTTTTAGCCCAAACCCCATTTTATAAATCTATTTTTATAAATCATAAAACAACCACAAATGACACAACATATAATACACATGAAAAAAAATCTATCTCATTTAATTATGATACACAAGCCAAATATCCCACAAAAATGTTTCACATCTTTTCCACACTTCTCTAAATCAGGTGAACAATTTCATAAGACATTACCAAAACGGTACACATCACAAAAAAACCATTTCAATTTTAAAAAACATTTCAAAAAACATGTTCCTACCAAAATAGTTATCCAACATGATTTTCAACCCTTATATCATTCAATAATCCATTTTAAAAATTTATAAAAACAATCCCATGAAGAACCACATAGAATTACACAATAAACAGACCCAAAAATACCCTTTTTAGAATCAAACACACACTAATACCATACCAAAATATAATTTAAATCCCTTGCATGATCTAACAAACCAATTTCACAAATCATAAAATACAACCAAGATATACCAAAATGATTTACATAAAAACACACACCATGTTTCACATAAACATGCCATATAAAAGTAAAACACAATTTAATCACTTTCAAAAGCTACTCTTGCACCACATATATTAATCAAGGAACACGCTAAATAATTTAAATAAGAAAATTAATTCATCAAACTATGTTTATAGATGGAACCACCTACCTTGGATGTCAAAAACCCCAAATCTTTGTGCGAAACTTTGAACGCACCAGAAACGCACCCCAAGGGACCTAAAGCGAACCCTATTTCAAGAAATAAAACCCAAAACTATCTATATAGATCCATAAAAATCCTAACATTATGAGTACCAAAACCCTAACGGTGAATAACAGAATCACCATAGTAAAACGCACATATGGAGACGGGTATAGAAATAAAGTCACGTGAGGAGAAGGGTTTATAGAGGTGTGTTGTACAGAAAATTTGGGAGGCATTCAGATATTCAATGGGGGAAAGGTAGTGAGGTCACCAGACACTGGTGCAAGGTGGCTGTGCGGTGTGAGGTGGCTTATGGGAGGGGGTGAGACATGCTGATTTAAAGGCTACCAGAGAGGAATATGGAGAGGCGATGGCCTGAAGAAGAGGGGGCATGAGGGAATGAGGTTGGATGGCTTGGGATGGGGCACGACACACACATTAAGAGAGGAGGGGAGTAAGAGAGGAAGAAAAAAAATTAAAAAAAAGAAAAAAAGAAAAATGAATAAAATAATAAATTAAAAACCTAATAACAAATAACAAATTCAATACTAATAAAAAAACCAAAATAATAAAATCAACAACATTAATTATAAAATTATTTATTGATATTATTATTATGACTAAAACAATCTCTTATTAATTCCAGACACTACGTATGGTCGTGTGATAGTATAAGAACATGATATTTTTCTAAAATTAATATCGGTTCAAACTGAAGCTCAAAAGCGAGACCCAAACTAATTAAAATAAAAGTGTTAGGTCGGGGTGTGGCAGGAACCCTTTAGTTAAAATATATATACTACCAAATTAATCCTATAAGAAATAATAAATTAAACATAATAAATTTATTGAAATATAAATAAATAAAATTAATGAAAAGAGTTGAAATAATAAATGGTATAAAGCTCTATTTAACCCCTAGTGGGTATTGGTTTTTAAGTGCTTCTAGTTGGTAGTTCAAGTGGGTTACCACATTCTGAAGGTGTGTGTGTTTTCATGGTCATGAACCACCAAGCTACTCTCATTTTAGTGTTCTTCAGTTTCCACTCGTTTAAGATAATCCCATAGATAGATTGTAACAACCATGAACTTATAAGTTAGAGTTTTTGATAATATTCGGTTAAGTAAGAATGGATATCTTAAAGGAGGTGCATGGAAGTTTCTTTGAATTACTGATATATCAGAAGTTGGTTTGGTTTTTCATTTGGGAGATGAAAAAAATAAATATTATAAAAGTTAGAAAAAATAGAGGCCAACTTAATGAGATTTATTGGAGCACACATATGAGGAAGGCCCCAATTCAGGTTAGAACATCAAAAGTTGGTGTAGAATGGGTTGATGTTATTTTGTTAATTTGTATTACCAATAGACAACAGATACTAATAAATAAGTGAGATTCTGAATTAGTAATAGATGTGGGATACATTTGGAAACTGTGTATTGTTCACCTATCTTTAAAAATACATACATGTAGTATGTTGTATGAAATGATGTCACATTACCTTTTATCTACCTTAGGTAAGGAGGGATTATATCATGCATGTTTATCCCTCATCACACCAACAAGTCGTGTATGTTTTTAAGGAACTTGTCTCGATACCGTGACTATTCCAATATCTTCATACTATATGCTTTAGTATATGGAAACACACCACATATCACCATGTGAGTGGATACAATCATGAATACGGGACCATGGGGTTCATATAGCCCAAATTATGTAAATGTGTTCAGGAGTATATCCATGGAAATGAGTGCTCGGCCATGATTTTTAGAGGCACTAAGGCATTGTAAAGATTCTAAAAATCCCCATGCATCTACCACATTATGAATAAAATAACATTGGGATGAATGAAAAAAAGAGAGGGAACTTGGCCTAACATCAGGAGATATGTTCTCTTATGTACAGAGAATCAACTTTTCAAAATATACCCTTCTTACTGTCATGTGGAATAGAGAAGAAAATGATTTCTATGTGCAGTGTTGAAACAATTACTTGAATTGTTATTAATTATTCTATACTAGGGTGAAAAAGATAAGTATATCCCATATAAAATGATTTATTATAATTCATATACCTAGTTTTATGTGTAAAAAAGGAGAAGAAGATCCATATATTCATACCTACCTAAAGACATTGTCTGCAAGATGATTTTTCTATGTGTATAGAATAACATGAAGAAGAGAGGAGATCCATGTGATCTTAATTATGTGAAGAATATTTCCAAGTTTATAGAACCATGAATGATTCATAATATGAATAACATGGTGTGTGTGCTTAAAGACATTTTAACTAAGTGATAATTGATAAGAAAGTTGGCAGAAATCCCTTGAAGTTGGATATTGTGAAATAGTAAAGCTGTGTAGAAGAGAGATCACATGAATTACTATAATATGAAATCAGTAGATATGGTATGACCATGAAGTATGTGTTCATGCATATATAGAAGTGTACATAAAGAGATATAGTCCATAATGTGTATGTACAAAGGATTTTATGAAGCATTATATAAAGCTAATGTTTGATGCATGAAGAGAAATGATGTGAGACATAAGTAGTATATGACAGAAGAAGATTGATGTGTTAAGATAGGTATAGAATATCATATACATTAGTGTTAGAGAATTTGAAATATAATTTTAGCTATATATTGATATATAGTAGAACATATCAAAATATCCAATTTGTGTAAAGATAAATAGTGAAGACATAATGCAGTAAAAGGAGTACATATTGATTCATTTTAGTGGAAATTTAAATGAATAAATAAAGTTAATTTCTATAATGGAATTATATTTATTTTGTTGATACTGTTGCTATAATAATTTTCTGTAAGATACTATCTCGACTCCTACATAGGGAAGTTTGTCTTATCTTGTTTGTGGAGGCAGTAAAGTAGCAAATTGAAGCTCACAATGAATTTAATGAAAGATAAAGATGTTGTGAGTTAATATCTATCTTGATAAGAGATAATAGAATCTAATGTATATAAAATGGAACATAATTCATCAAAGCAGTTTGTATAGGTGAATAAGAGGGTGGGAACCAAGGGATATCAGTAAGGCTTTTTGCAACCATGTAAAGGCAGTGAGCCTTGGTTGAGGATTGACTGAACCCTAAATATTGTAAATGTAGTGTTTCTTATATAGAGTGACCATAATTGAAAAAATTTAATCCAAAAAATGCGTAAATCATAGTGTAATTTAGAACATCAACATATTTTTGGTGTGTTTTCTTGGAATGTAGCCCTTTTTTGTGATCCATGAAAAATATTTTTGTTCAATTCTTGATATAATTTCCTTTATATCTGTGTTTGTTTTGGTGATTGTGCTAAAAAGTAATATGGATTGAACATAGTTCTTATTAATATAAGAACAAGATTATAAAATAGAACTAATTAAATAAAAGGAAAAAATTTTAATCTGGGCCACAATGTAATTCAATCTCCCTCTCTGGGTGTATCAAGGTATTATATGTTTTATCAAAGCTAAAAGGTTCTAAAGTGGTGTTCAACTTGTTATCTTATTTGAGGAAAAATTAAAGATTCATAATCACTCACTACTACAAAACCAACCTTTAATAGAACTTGTATTTATTGGTGTAAGAAAAAAATTCTTATAAATGGCATATTTATCAGTACTATGGAAAGCACTGATTAATTTAACCATTTATCAGCGCTTTGTTTTTAGAACTGATAAATATTTATTTCATCAGCACTTTTTTATCCCTCATAAAGGTCCGAATAAATAAAATGAAATAATTAAAAAATATAATAATAATAATTGAGTTTATTAAAAAAATATTTCAAATTTTATTAGTTAAATAATTATTGATAAAAATGAATAAATTTATTATACATTATTAAATATTAAACATTTTATTAATTATATAAATATCCCATGAATTCCATGAGTCGCATATAAAAAAAGGAAATTTTCAACCCACTAATCATCATCATTTTATCATTGGTCACTGTTAATGTAGAAAATTATTATCATTGAACATCTCTTGAACCTCTGAATATTATGTCATACACATTGATAAACACATTCAATTTATGCATAAAATTGTTTTTTATGTAATTATTATGATCAATTGGTCATTTTTTAAATTAATGTTTCTTTAATAATTCATCTAACCATCAACACCAAGATCATAGTTCTTATTTAAATTAATTTATCACATTTTTCAATTTAGAAACATTATTCTCATATTACAGAATGAAAAAAATATCTATTTTCTAATGTAATACCTATTCATGTAATCTATTAGTAAATGATAATTTTACATCTAGTTGGAGTACCTTTAATTTCATTAGGATGGGTCAGTGCGGTGATATTACATCCCAAGAGTCATGAGATGTTTTTAAATATTGATATACCATTAATTTTAAATGTAATAATTCCTTAGGTACCTACATAACTTGTTCTAAAAAATTTATATATCTTCTAGTTGATTTAATTAGGGTGTATTATTCATGCTTATCATATTTGATTTTATTATTACCCCTTAATTACCTATTTTATATTTTCATTTGTTTAGGGGATTTAAGAAATATTTTATGTGGAGTAATTAGTTTCATAAATTCAATTACCTGTTTTCTTTGACGTACTAAAATTCTTTTAAACAATCAAATGTTGAGTTTCCCTTATTAGAAATGTATATAACTTTCACTTTTGATAAATAATATCTTATTTGTATTTATTTATATATTGTACAAAATTAATATTTTATGAACCCAATATGATTGATATGAACCCAAAATAGATTGATTCTAATCGTTTGATAAATAAATATGAAGACAGAGTTAAATAGTTCATCATGTTTTCAAGAGAGCATACAGAATACCCTTTTAAAATTCTCTGTTTGTGTTTACGTTGTTGTTATACAAGATAAATTTATCTGGATGAGTTGTAAGAAAAGTGATATTTATTTTGATCCATTTATTAATGGAGCTTAAACAAGTATTGGCTATGCATCACTCAAAAATATGATAACAAAACTAAGGATTCTCTCTGCATTTCACTATTGTTTGTTAACTGCCACTTAGCATAACATATGACCTGAACTTACTACCTAGTGTCACCATGATGCTCTCATACCACTCATAGAGATAAACCAAACAATTAGATTCTTGAACATAGATATGACATTGAGAATGTGTGGGATGAGAGCATCATGGGGACACCAGGAAGAAAGTTCATGTCAGATGCTTAGCTAAGAGGTTGTTAACCACTAGTAGCGAAGTACACCGAGAATAATTGGTTTTTTTATTAACTTTATGAGTGATTCACAACCAATACTTGTTTTGGCACCATTGATCAATGGATCCAAATAGACATCAATATCATTAATTTTCTCTTGGTTTCATAACATCCATATAGTCTTATAAACCTTAATGAAGTTCATAGACAATCCTTAGTTTTGTTGTTAGCTTATATCTAGACTAAATAAGTCCTTTGGCGATATGTAATGGTACTGTTATGATATACTTTCTCTATTTTAACAAAAAATATATAATGAAACGTTGATTTAATTTTCACTATTCCTTGAAGAAATTTTAATTTTAAAATATTTTTATCCACGTGTCATGACTTTTTAGGTAGAGAAACAATGTTGTATCTTCTCAATCACAGAGGTAATATTGATTATTTAATAGTAAAATAATTATCATTTGAATTAATTTATAGTTTCTTATTTATGTTTAATTTATTTCTTTTTAGTATTACTCACATAATAATTTTTTTCTTATACAGGTGAATTATTTTTTTCAAGTTGGGTTCTCTATCTAACTTTCATGATTCTTCTACCACAAAACATGCTCACCCCTACAGTGTTGCATTTATCACTTTCATTCAATGTTAACTCCACTTCCATAGCTGAAAGAGTAATGATGCTTCCTCTGCTCAATCATAGAGGTAATTTTGATGTTTTCATAGTAAAATCATTATCCATTGAATAAATATACTATTTCATATTTATATTTAATTTGTTTCTTTTTAGTATTACTCACATAATAGTTGATTTCTATACATTTGAATTATATTATTTGTGTTGCGGTTCTTTTTCCAACATACATGAATCTTCTCCCTCAAAACCTTTTCACCCATGCAGTGTTGTATTTATCAATTTCATTTAAGTTCACCCCACTTCCTTTGATGAAAGTGAAAAAAATCTGCCTTTACTAAATAATAGAGGTAATCTTGATGATTTTATAGTAAAATCATTGTCCATAGAATTAATTTATTGTTTTATATTTATGTTAAAAAAAATTAGTATTACTCACATAAAAATTATTTTATTATACTGTCTAATTATTTTGTTCAAGTTAGGGTGCTCTTTCAATCTATCATGCTTCTTCTCCTTCATATTTTTTTCCTATGTAGTGTTTCATTTATCACTTTCTTTCAAGTTCTCTCCACTTCCAATTTAGGAAGAGAAATGAAGTTTCCTCTAATCAATTGTAGAGGTAATCTTGATGTTTTAACAATAAAATCATTATCCGTAGAATTAAATTATTGTTTCATATTTATGTTTAATTTATTTATTTTTAGTATTACTCACATAATAATTGTTTTCTAATACATGTAGATCATTTTTTTCAAGGTGATTTTGTTTATTAGAATATTCTTGTGCAATTTTGGTAGTTCGACAAAGAAGGTTAATGGAAATCATAGTAACATTGAATGTGTGGACTGTTTTGAGGATATGGGACTTGTAGGAATCATCCACAGCTTAATATAACACATGATGTGACTCATATGACTCCATGTATTTCTTTTTATTTTAAATTGATAATAATTATATTAAATAAGACAACCTACTCAGTTTTTTCGTTATCAGTTAAAAATTGAAATTTGACTTTAAAAAATTCCACTCACTGAAAATGGAGAAAACAGGCTTGGAGTTTCTTTATATTTTAAGACAAAGATTCATAAATTATTTTTGAAATATAGAAATCTGACTCACGTCATACCGATACATGATGTGATCCATATGATTCAAAGTTTCATTTCATGTTTAAAAAGATATTTTAGTAAAAAAGGAAAGTGACGTACTCAAAAATGATCAAACACATTTATATTGTTTTTATACATTATGAAAATAATCCATAAGTTCTTTTAAATGAGTAGGAATCAAATGAACCTCAATTTGATGCATGGTGTGACCGGTATGACTGCAAGTACATTTTTATTTAAAATTGACACCAATATTAGTAGAAAAACAAACTGGCCTACACAAAACTAAAAATATGAATTTAGATTGTTTTTATACTTTTGGAAAATGATCCATAAGTGATTTGAGACATGCATGAATTAGTCGTACCTAAAATCGGCACATGGGGTGATCGATATGACTCCAAGTACATGTTTTTCTATAGAATTGACATCAATTTTAGTAAAAAGGCCAACCGAACTACTCAAAATAGATAAAACACATTCAAATGGTTGAAATACTTTAGAAAAATTATTTTTAAGTCATTTTTCATATGTAGGAATCGGACGAACCTCAATCTGATGCACAATGTAATCCATATGAGTCAAAGTGTATGATTCAATTTTAAAATGGGATTTTAGTAAAAAAGAAAAGTGACATAATCAAAACTGATCGAAAACATTTATATTGTTTTTATACTTCATAAAAATGATCCATAAGCCCTTTGAGACATGTAAGAATAAACTTCATCTCAATCTAACACACAGTGTGACCAGTATTACTCAAAGTGTGTATTTTTAATTAACATTGTCATCAATTTTAGTAAAATGGACAACTGTCTTTATCAAAAATAAGAAAACACATTTTTATTATTTTGATAAATTGTGGAAAATATCCATAAGTCATTTTTGAGGTGTAGTAATTATTCTCACCTCAATCTGATACACTATGATCTCAGTATGACTCAAATTGGCTGTTATAACTTAAAAATGACATTTTAGTTCAAAAAGTGTCACTCACTGAATACCAATCAAAATTTATCATATTTTATAGATAACATCTAACAATGATTCATAATTCATTTTTGACTTTTAGGAATATGTTTCACATCAAACCAATTCACGATGTGATCCAAATGATTCAAAATTTTATGTTTCCAGTTTAAAATGAAATTTTAGTAAAAAAGACAACAAGCGCACTCAAAACCGTAAAACCCATTCATATTATTTTGATGAATTAGGATAATTATCTAAAAGTCATTTGATACATTTTGGAATCCAAATCACCTCAATCTGATGCATGGCGTGACCGGTATAACTCCAAGTGTGTATGTTTATTTAAAACTGACATCAATTTTAATAAAATTAACACTTTCTATTAATATATTTCATTAAATTATTACTAAAATAAGAAACTTTTTCATATATAGGTGTATTATTTTGATTTATTGGGGGTGGTTTGTTTGGTAATAGCATGAGTCATTTATGGATTAAAAGATGAAGAAACATTGATGTTTTTGATTATATGTAATAATTTGTATTTATGAAATTGTATAAATTAATTTTTGAAATGTATATAATATAGTGTTTTTTTCTTGTGTTTATGTTATAAATTTCATTTCATTTAAATCCTATATTTGGAGTTTCTTTTGTTGATATATGGCATGGTTTTGGTGCTACGGTGTACTGTTACAGCACAGTGCAGAATTACCCTATATCATTGCTTTTAAAAGCACTAATAAAGGCCACATTTATAATCAATTTTAGATGTGATAAAAAGTATCTACTTTATCAGCACACATAGAAGCAATGATAAATGTATATAATATTATTTCTCATAAAATCACTAATAAAAGACCCTTTATCAATTCTTCTATAAGCATTGATAAAAGACCCTTTATCAATGATTTTATAAGAACAGATAAAAGACCAGGGCTTTTAACCTTTCTCATGTAGTCTGTAGATTTCTACAGTGGATAAATGTAATTTATATTATTGTTAAAGGATTGTTTTCTAGTATTGACTTTCTATGGGCTATTCATCTCAAAAGGGGAAGACAAAAGGTCAATCGAAGAAAGAACTATATGGTGGTATTTAGCTTTAACTCTTGAATAATTAGATATTCAGAGATAAAAGAATATTAATATGGCTAGACTACATAAATAATGTATTTAATATTTATATGAGTATCAGTAAATGATGGAAAAACTTGGAAATGAGTTAACTAATCAATAAACTAGATAGGTGAACTTGAAAGAAGTAGTAGAGTTAAAATTGAAGACCAAATAACATGCCAAGGTGATCAAGAATCTGAGTTCTTCTATTGAAGAAATAAATTATAAGATATAGTCTCCTCATAATTATTTTTCTTCATTTAAAATGAGTAATTGTGATGATTAACTTGAATTATTTGAAATAAAATGATTTAGAGTCTTTAGTCATGAAGATGACTCAGAAACATATAATGAGGAAACTAATGAAGAGATACTATATAATATTCCGATGAAGGGTCTTGATTTAAAAAAATTTCAAAATATATAAGCTATAGAGAAGAGTTTAATAGTATTTATTTATAGTAAACTGACTGCAGAAATTTGTTTGATGAAGTAATACATACACTGGATAAGCCACCTAAAATATTTATGAATGCCAAAGATTCAATGCTATAGGAAAAAGAAAATATGGCATAGATCTAGATAAAAATATACTGAAGGAAAATTAGTTGCATAATAGTCAATTAAAGGACATGAAGATTAAATGTGAAAAATAATGAAAATACTTGATGAAAATAAATATTCTCTAAGTCAGACATATATTGAGTTAGAGGTGAAGTTAAGAAACAAGGAAAGCATCCCATTATAATATTCACAAGGTACTAATAAAGTGTCAGTTTTTATTTAATTTTATGAAAATATTATTAACTCTATGAATACTCAAACTGATGATAAAAAGATCTTGAGATTATCTAATGATCAACCCATGACAAGCTCGTGGAAAAATATAACCTCTTTTCTAACTAATTTATTTTCTATTGTACTTTTATTTACTGGTATAGGATCTAAATCAATATCTAAAAAATATTAGATGGATATGAATAAAATGAAATCCAAAACCTTATAAAATGTGTATAAAAAAATTTCATGTATGTTTATCACCTCAAATTTTGTTTAAACTAAGTCTACTATTTTTCAAAAAAAATAAGGAATCATATATTTTCATATTGTATCAAAAATAACAAGAAATAAATTTATTGGATATTATTGTGTTATTGTAATTTTAGACACAATTCCATATATGGTTGACATAATATTTCACTGTATGAAAATATAAAAGGCTTATATTTTGCGGGAGAAAATATAAAGAAAAAAATGTTATGTTTTAACAATGTTCATAGAAAATAATAATTCTATACACTATAAATAGATATGAATTTCTTACAAGATTCTGTAATTTTTGTAACAGATGTGAAAAAAATTATAAAGAGGTCTCATATATATAAATTAACTACAAATAAAAATCTACTAAGGATGTATGATCAAAACAATAGAAGAAGCAAAGTATAAATGAAATTATGTATTCCTTTGGGAATAATCAGATGAAAAGGGATGTACAAAGTACATCAAAAAGAATTTTGATAAGTATATCACACTAACTAGGAAAAAATTCTTTTACTATGGGAAAAAAATTCAACATCAAAGAATATTTTAGTTTTTACATGGAAATCACGGATAAAGGGGTAAATCATAAATCATAGAAAGAATCAGTCTATAAAGGAATTAAAATAACTAGATTGGTATAAGAAATCAAAGAAGACAAACATTTATTTTATGAGATATTTTATAAAAAGGGTAACTATAAGACTGATGAAGATCTATGTGGAAGGTTTAAATTTTCTATATACACACCTTATAAGTTTATGACTTGGTTACCCAAATTAGACTAATTTAGAAAAACAATGAGAAAGCACCTATGTATTCTTGTAATAAAAATATTACTATAAAAAAATATCCCTCACACAAAAAAAAAAGGTTGAGTATGTGCCTCAATAATATTTAAAAATATATCCACATCAATTGAAATAGGATAGGAAGATAGAATAGGTAAAAACTAATTTAGGTGGTTTCATGAAAAATCATACCACCAAAAATTCTGGGAAAAAATAATTTTTCTACAAAGTCGGACAATATTTCACAATTTAAGGAAAATTGAGTAACCCCTATCTCAATTCATTTAAATGTTTTAAATCTATTTTGAAATATTAAAATGCTTAAGTTCTAGATACAATCCATGGGGTTTTATGTCTTGAATAAGAGAAAAAAGTGACAAAAAGACATATGATGGAAGGAATGAATAAGAAAAACTATGAAGTATCGGATATGATATTTAATATGATTCCAAGATAAAACTAGAAGAAAATAGATTTTCAAATAATACAAAATTACTTGAAAATATGGTCCCAAGAGTAGAATGAATATAGGAGAAGTTAATGAAGAGAACTTTAAGGCTAATTAGCTTTATTTGTAAAGGAATATTCCCTATGAATATAAAAATATCGGGATATATCATGTGATATAAATTTCTTCAACATGTGGTATGCCTCACATACTATTTGCATCATATATTATCTTCTAATGTTTTGGTGTAAGTATAATTGATATCACAAGATGAATTAAATATTATAAAATAACATAATCCTTGCATTTATTTTGAAAATAAAAATTGATATTAATGACATTGATACGTTTTATAAAAACTATTGTTTCATACATCGAGTTCCAACTCAATTGGTTGAGAGTATTTGTTTAATGGCATTTATAAGTAGTTGTGAAAAATGAAGATATGTGAAAAAAATGATAATGTTTTAAGTTTATCTTAGTCATATAAAATGGATGTACATAAAAGGGAATTCACGGCTCTATGTAGTATTTTTGTAAGAAATTTATGACAATAATTTGTTCATAGAACATAGGACCTACAAAATTAGTTCTTATGGGAAAATCATGTTTGAATTTCATCCCCCAAACTAAAACTAATTACTAAAATAGATAACTATTTCCAAACTCACCTGTAGGGGCCGTAGGTAAAGGGGGGCGATGAGACTAGGGATTTACGATGTGGGATCTATAGGGGATCGATGGGGGAGGACTTAACAACGAGGCTCAAAAATGTGGAATCAACAGGGGAAAGAGGGCTCGACGGTAGAGCTAGGACTCGATGGAGTTGTAGGGGTGGGAAGGCTCGTTCAAGGTGGGAGAGCTCGACAATAGGGTTTGACGGGGCCAGAAGGGTTCAACGGTGGTGGGATGGAGAACGGAGCATGGAGGAGAAGGTTCAGGGTCACATTAGGTAGGGTTAATGAAATATTGGAAATGAGATGGATTTAGGGTAGGGGAATGAAAAAAATACATTGAACACCATTTGGCAGTCGGTAATAAATGGCGGTAGCCCGACCCCCCCCCCCCATAAATACTCAATTTTCTACCAGTGAATATTATTTCAATATTTTTACGTCTAGAGTGTTGAAAAGAATATTTAGAAATTCAAATTATAGAATAATTATCACCGAAAATTATAATTTTATCTAAATAAATATGAAAATCACATAAGTTTTGTTTAATATATATACTTTTAGAAAAACAAATAGTAGAAGCAACATACTTTGTTGTAGCTGTATAAAATGAAACTAATATTGTTTTGGAATACCATGAAATTGCATTTTTTTCCAAGGTAATGACACATACCTATTGTGATTTTCTAGGTAATCCTACAACCTCCAATATTAGTGCCAGTATATGATAATAAATAAATAAATTGATTTGAATAATACGCAGTAGTACCAATAATTCATTTTATGTATCTAGTAACTATCTTACCATCTTCAAGATGACTTTACTTTGTATTTGACTGAAATTTTGAACAAAAATAGGCTGAAGATATTATATTTGTTTTAGATGCAATAAAATATAGTATGCTACATATCACCACTCTATATAGTTTAATATCAACACACTTTCCATATTCTTCCAAATCCAATTTCTAATTTTTACTAATAGGTGTTTTTATAGACTTTCATAAATTAAGGGGAAACCTTTTAACATGTTATTTATCATACATTGATGAATTTAATAAATTATCATATTTTAAATGATTAATTTTTAATCTTAGAAAAAATTTCAATTATCCCATTAAGATCATATCAAACTCAATAGTCATTAATTTATAAAATTAAATAAAAATTAAATCATTTGTGGGACCGAAGATTATATCATCAACATTAATCAATAAAATCAAAATATCATTTAAAAAATTATTAACAAGATAGGATCGACCTTTCATTAAAAAATTCATTTTTTAATAAAAATCTAGTTAGTCATTCATAATAATCTTGAGGAACTTTCTTAAGACCATATAAATCTTTACAATGTTTAAAAACATTATTTGGAAATTTTTTATTTTAAATCCAGGGGGTTGTTCAAAAAAACTTCTTTAGAAATAATTTCTTTTAAAAATTCACTCTTTATTTCAAATTAAAATAATTTGTTATTTTAATAACAATAAATTGGTAATAAAATAATATTATCTTCTATCCTAGAAACAGTAGAAAATGATTCCTCAAATTTAACTACTTTTTCCTAAGAATTACCATAATCTACTAGTCTTTCTTTATTTCTAACTATATCTCCAGCTTCATAAGATTATTAATATATATATATATAGTTCATTTTTTCTATTGGTAGTTCAAAAAGATCTCATACATTATTTATTTTAAATTTTTTAAATTCATCACACATATAATTAATCCAGTTTAAATCTATTAAAGAAATAATAATATTAACAAGTAAAAAATCTAAAATGAATATAAATTAGAATAATAATGTAAAACCAATTTCCTAATTTGTATACTAGATTCAACTTTTCCAATAACTTTTTTAAGAGGTTGATATTTAAGAGTTTCCCATTTTTTGAGATCATCTTGAGAAAATATTTTATCTTCCTCAATTGATACATTATTATTTTCTTAGTAATTATCTTCTCTAAAATTTAATTCCCAAAATTCATTATATTCTTTCTTTGAATCAGAATTCTTATTATTATTATTTTCATTAAATTTAACAAGCCCAAACTCTTCAACCACTACTATTATCTTATTGAAAATTCTATATTCCTTATAGGTATTAGAATAACCTAAAATTATTCTTTAATCACTTTTAGAATCAATTTATTTTAAATTAACTTATGTATTTAAAATAATGACTTTTCAACCAAATAACCTAAAATATCCAATGTTATGTTTAAAACCATTAATCAATTCATAAAGGGTTTTATTAAAAAAATTGTCTAATAGAAACTCTATTTAATACATGACAAGTCGTATTGATAGATTTATCCCCAAAATATTCATGCACTTTAAAATCAATAAACATTGATATATCCATTTCATGAATTTTAATATTATTTCTTTCAACCAAACAATTTTGTTGTCATTTCCTTGGGGAAAAAATAATTATTTTATCCATTATCTTCATAGAGTTTTCCAAATTTTGAATTAAAAAATTCACCATCTCTATCTCTTCTAAAAATATAGAGGAATGAATTTTAATTTTTTTAATACATTGGTAAAAATTACAAAATTTTGTTAGAGTTTAATTTTTTTGTGATAAGAAATAAATGTAGATTAATATACTATAATCAACTACTAAGAAAAATAAATATGTAAGAATGTGGTTCTTATTCTTGAGGTATGGGTTTCTTCTTTTCCTTTTTCATTAAGTGTTTTTTAAAAAACAAGGGAAATGTAGGAAACATACCAAATTTATGGGTACACACCGAGTTGTTTTTCACAGGTCATGTACTTTGGCCATGTGGGATGAGTATGCAGGGCGTGTAGGCTTGATGGTGATTAAGGGTGTAAAAACTAACTACATGTCGTGTACATAGTAATACACGCCATGTAATCAATCTATAGGTGAATATTAAGGTGGTGGAGAGTAGCCACTAGATGAATAGTAAAAAAGGATAGTAAAGATCATCTACTTAGTAATACACACCATGTAATCAGTCAGCAGATGAACAGTAAGCCGGTGGAGAGTAGCCGCCAGTGAACAGTTAAAAAGAATGTTCATGCCATGTACTTGAGATTACATGCCATGTAGTTATGTTTTTTCTTTAAAAACAAGCAGTATCCTCCTCATTTGGAAGAGGAGGCTGAAAACTCACCAGGAGCGTGGGAGAGAAGTTCGAAGCTTTGAGGAGCTCCTGATCGCACGTCGAAACTCCGATTCTTCTGTCGTCGATCTTGTTTGAACCATGAAGGTGAGGTATTCCTTCTTCTTAAGTCTTTATTTTCAATTCTTTCCCTAAGGGAAGTTATTTGGGTTTGAACTGGAAAATGTTTATCTCAGATCTACATCGTTCTTGGTTTTTTTGGGAGGTTACTTTCACATATAATGATCATAGGAGATCGAGTTAGGCGGTATTATGTTTAATTCCAATTGTCGAGTTGATTTTGGGTACATTTGTGCCATGAACCCATGTTCGGAGTGTCGTGTGGTTGAGACCTTAACCGTTGCGATACCAATAATTTCATAGGTGATCTAATGAATAAATATAAAAAACTTTTTGGGATCGTTGCTTTGATATAGGGCCACCACGTGGGTGCATTTCCCTTATTTAGGCATTTGTCCAGGATACCCATGGGTATCCTGTGATGATAGCATGTTTGGAGTTTTCTTGGGAGGAAACGTATATGAATTTCTTGTTTTTGCATTGGGATCGGCCCGGTTACTTGGTTTTCCTATGGAATTCTTGAGGGCAGTGTTTGTTTATCCTGAGGGAAACATTTCTTATGTCTGAGTGCAGTAACTTCCATGCCTGTGGGAAATACCTCGTATGCCTATGGGAAATATTTGTTATGTTTGTGGGCAGTCAACTGTGGGTTTCAATTCTACTTGCTTGAGGGTAAGGATTTTCATGTCTAAGGACAATGTTTACTTTGAATATTTATTTTGGTGATTTCTTATGTTATACCTTCCAAGATAAAGCACAATCTTGGAATTGATAAATAATTATTAAAATGGAAATGTAACTACTAGAGATAGTTATTTTTTAATACTTCCTAGTTTACTGCATTTTATTATTGCACACTATTGTTGCACATTTTCACTAATAGTTAGGCACGAGCCTTTGGTGGTTGCCTACTGATATTTATTTCTCACACCCTATTTGGTTCATGTCTTGGGCCCAAACAGATTATATTTCTACAGGTTTTGATAAGGGAAAGGGTCCCTACACAGGTACATTATTATTGTAGAGGAGTAGTAGAGCATGGGACTGATCTTAGGCTTGCGATGCTGCTCCATTCCTATTGCACTGATTTAGTTTTGTTTTGCAGTACCTTGTACCTTGAGATGTATTGTATTAGATTGCAGTTTCCTATTTTGGCTTCTTTCATAGAATTAGTGACATGTTGCATCATGATATATATATGACTTCTAGTTATCTTTTCCTTATGTTGTCCATTTCTGATTTATATTGTCTAGTACTTCCTTTTTGGTATGTTTATATATTTTATTCCACTGCACTACACTTGGAAAAATGATGGCATAGTTTCCCCATTATCAGTCCTTGGCCCTCGCTCCTAGTCGGCAGCCTCTGGCATTTGGGGAAATTCTCTTGAGGTCAGGTGACCAATCGGGTTTGGGGTACCCATTATGTGGCTTTCGAAACATGGATATTACAAAGTGGTATCAAATGAGATTTCTTTCCTCTTAGTTATTTTATTATTTGGCGACAATGGAAAGAGATAGATTGCTAAGGGATTAGGCAAAAAACTATGCCCGGGAGTAGTTATCCCATGTACAGGTAAAGAAAGGATTTCCTTGAATTAAATTGTTATTTTCTGTTTATGATTATTACAGTTTATTTGATTTCACCATTGGGTGATGCACTTGTGGTGTGTTATTTATATTTTATACTTGGGTTCTATTTATTTTCCATCTGATGAGATGAGGGTATGCCATCTATGCATCATTTAGGAACATGTTAGAATCACATTCAATGCATAGTATCCATTCCATGTAGATGCATTAGAAATTTAATGTTGTTGTCATACATGTTGTTCTAGGAAATGTATGTTGTTGTGATAGTTGACTTGATAAAAATTAATGCTATTTGATAAGTTATTTTTGTATGAGGTTTTATTTGAATAAATTCCAAATTTTGGTTCTTGAGGAGTATGGTCCCTCATTAACCGTAATTTAGTGGATAATCGACTTTTTTACCTTGTTTATAACAAGTATAAGATTCAAAGATTTGATTATCGGAGAGTATGGGACCTCATGGATCAGAATTTGGAACTTTGGTGTTCATTTAAGTATTTTTTTCTGCGCTTTGAAGTAGTTTATGAGGCTTACGTTCTGAAAAAACCCAGAATACACGCCGTGTAGTTTTGACTACACACCGTGTACTCTTCTGTTTAGGAAGAAATGAAAAACATTTAAGTACACACCATGTACCTGATGTACAGGCTATGTAGTTTCTAACTGTGTCATAGGCTGTATAGGTAGAAACACGGGATAGGGAACCTCTTGAGGGAACACGCAGTGTACCGGTTGTACACGTTGTGTTGTGTTGACCATGTTTCCGTTGTGTGACTAGAAACATGGATGGAGGAATCTTAGCTTAAACATGCCATGTCAATGACAAACACATTGTGTAGATTAATCTGGGGATCAGACCATGTAACTAACAATAAGGGTTGGTATTATCCTTTCTAGTACACGTCGTGTCCTTCTGGAGCACGCCGTGTTGTGTAACCTGGGTATGCAGGCTATGTCACTAACAACACGGGTCGATGTTACCTTTTCTAGTACATGCCATGTACCTATGGGACATGCCATGTAGTCTTGACCGGTGAGTGACCGTGTGTTTTTGGCCATGTGGATGGAAAAACAAAGTGGTGTACATGCCGTGTGTGGTTGTAACACGCCGTGTATCTAGGGTTAAGACATGCACATGCTGATATCAGAACATGACCATGTAAGGGCTTAAGGTTACATGTTGTGTAGACCATATACACGCTATGTAGTCTCGTTATAAGGAGATCCGTGTGGATTGGCCGTGTAGAAGGACTCGGGAAGTGGAAGAAAATTCAAGTACATGTCATGTGTGTGGACAACACGCCGTGTGGTTGGGGTGTAACACGACCAGTTTTGGCAGGAGTACATGCCCATGTGAAAGATTTAAGGGAAAACACAGTGTATTTAATATACACGTCGTGTACTCTTGTTTTGTAAAACTTGAATGCTTTCTTTATCCTATTCCCTTCTTAAATTTCTTGTTCTCAGTCCTTGATGATCTTAATCTAAGGCATGTGTTTGACCTTGTAGATTTGTGCCACCGAGACGAACTTGAGTTATTCTCCAAGAGAGTGGTGATGATTATACACAAGAGATGGTAGGCCATGGGCTACTAGGGGATCCTCCTACAGTACCAGATGAGACACCAGCTGTTATACAGGGCGCAGGCGCGAATATGAAGTTCCATGAAGGCTTCATGCGGTTCATGCAAACCATTCAGAGATCACCTCATGTTGCCACATCTATGGAAAAGCTGACATGTATATTCCAGCAGTAGCATCCACCTACATTTTCATGGGATGGCAGACCACAGGCTATGGATTCATGGCTGGATTCTATGCAGTCGATCTTCAAGCATCTGGAGACGCCTCCTGGGAGGAGGGTCAAACTTGCTACTTACATGCTACGTGATTCTGCCAAGAGATGGTGGGATATTACCTCCCATACTGAGCATCACTGATACATGGCATGCAATGATTTTTAGGTAGTCTTTTATGAAATTTTCTTTTTGGAGATGCTACGGGCTGATCAAGCTCCACAGTTCATGAATCTGCAGTAGGGCACCATGTCAGTGATGGACTATTCTACCCGCTTCACTGATCTACAACATTTCTCACCTATTCTGGTGGGTGATGAGACATTGAGAGCTAGACGATTTGAGGATGGTCTCTGATATGACATTTGAGTGCTGGTGAATATTTTTAGATTGCCTATAGTGAATGCTATTGTGAACCAAGCATTGATTACTGAGCGGAACCTGTAGGAAGCTAGTGGTGCAGACCAGGGTAGTTCGGCACCGGTCTCTGGTACTATTTTTACCGGTAAGAGGAAGAGGAAGATGGATTTATCTCACAATGGAAATACTAGCCAGAAGAATTCTTCAGGTGGCCAGTTCATGTGCTTCCAATGTGGTAAAGAGGGGCACAAGAGACCTCAATGTCCACGTGACTTAGTAGAGTGCGGAGCATGCGGTAGAATGGGTCATCTTCAGTGTTTTTGCAGGGTGTTTCCACCAGTGACTGGCGATATGGGTTATGTGCATACTCCACATGCAGGACCAGGGCCAGCAGCTTCTTACCAGTCAGAAAATTAGAATACATCAGGATGCTCAGGCCGAGGTGGTGGTCATGGACATGGAAGCCAGACACCAGGATCTAAGAGACAGTAGGGCGAGTCAGCTCAGTGTAGTCAGGTTGTGTCATAGGGTCGCAACATTGGGAAAGCATATGCAGTGCAACATACCCAATAAGAGCTGGATCCCAGACCTTCCACTATTAGAGGTACTATTCTAGTTTCTTCCATTTGGTGTTCGGTACTTTTCGATACAGATTCTACAGATAGCTTTATATATGTTCCCATTGTGGAGAGACTTGGCTCTTTTTTTATTCTTATTCGGTTATCATGATTCTAGACACTCTGTTGGGAATTAGAACATGAGGTGTGCATCAGTGAAAGGAGTGCCCACTAAGGGTTGGTGGGTGTCACTTTCTATGGGACCTTTTTGTCTTAGATATGATAACCTATGATGTAATTCTCGGGATGGACTGGTTGGTACCCTTTGGAGCCTGTGTAGATTGTTATCATCACAGGGTTAGTTTCACATCTCCAGAGGGCGGAGATTTTCTATACATGGGAGAATGGGATGTCCAGGCGAGTCGAGATAGACCTGAGCATCATGGGTGAGGTGGATTGACAGTCGAGATTGAGAGTTTATATCTGGATGACCAGGGAACTTGTGAGAAATATTTTCCTCCAATGGTTAATTGTCACGAACCACCCCAGGTCGACCCCGAACCAGTCACCTGAGCTGGTGCGTGACAATGCCTGAACGGCGTTCCCGATACCCACGAGCTGGAAACTAGTGCTGGGAATCCAAACTAACATGTGTGAATGATTTGGCCCATAAAATAAATAGAGGAAAACAAGTAAAGACTGAAACAAAAAAACTAAAACTGGCAGCGGAATGAAAATAAATCTGTACATACCTCCATGTGACCTTTGAGGTCACCACAAAACCAAAGAGAAGACTTGTTCCCAACATGAGCTGTCAATAAATAGAAACCAGAAGAAAAACAAAACCTGTAACTGAAAATGTAAAAGATAGGTTTGAGCACAAAATGCTCAGTATGGATGCCAATGTAAACCACTGAATCCAAATATATCATTTCCTCAAACAATCCATTAACACAAGTTTGAAATACAAATATAAAAATAGGGTTATAACATTTTAAAATAAACAACAACATTTTTCCCATTTGAAAATACAACGCACACTATAAATCTTTTTCAAAACCATTTTCTGTTTTTATAAACAAAACCAAATAAAAATAATACCATGGTTGTGCTAAAAAGAAACATGTAAACAGTACAGGCTAAAAATAAATCAGTGAAGTGTGACAACAAGAAACAGGTAAACAGTACAGGCTGGAAATAAATCAGTGAAGCAAGAAGTAAGCAAGTAATACAAGTTGAAACCATGGACGATCCAGAACATCCCTAAATAACCTCTAGACACACTCAGTTCGGAACCACCTTTCGGCATATAGTGAAGCCCCATGGTCTATAACTCATTAATCGCCCTCGCGACAAAATCAGTGGAAAATACCACCTGGCCTCTCAATCTACCAGAGGGCACCAACACGTCTAATCAGGGATGGTGAGCAATTGTCACTTGATAATCTATAAGACACCCAGGAACCCATGGTGTTTATGTCACTGTGTAAGTAGGAGGCACTCGCACGTGTGACTCATCTCACTGCACTTGCCTACCCCAAACATGGACACCAATATACGATAACCCCTAAGGGATATCACTCCTATAAATGTGCCCCATATTTATATACATACTTTTCATATCACATAAAGGTTCCAACTGGGCCTCCATACCAGTTAATATTTGAACTATTTCCTAAAACGTTTCATGTTTCCAATCAGGCTTACACATCTGTCAACCCACAATCCTTCCCAGAAACCGACACCATTCACAAAATAATGAGTGTTCACAAAGTCACCATTTGATTTTCAACCAAACCCAAACCCAAATCCATTTTAAAACAACCAACCAAAATACATGTTCTCTAAAGTTCGCGCACTCAAACAAATTTACCCAAAATACACTTACCAAAGACACCACATAACATCCTAGAAACATACGCACACCAAAAAAATTTCTTAAGAATGTTTCTCACCTTGTTTATAATTTAATTAAACTTTTAACCAATTTATAAATCAGTTCCAAATAGTAAAAAAATGGTTTACAATAAAAATGTAACTGATTCATATAAAATTACATAGACTCAAAAAAGGTACCACTTGAAACCCCCCTTTTTAAGAAGTTATAAAAAATTAAAATAAAACACCTTAATAAACTGAAATCACTCAAATAGAACATTAACCCAAATTGCACCCAGTTTGAACAAACACATGCATAATCAATGAATCGCACCAAAATATAATTTTGACACATTCAATAGAATTATAAACACAGAAATGATTTAAATGGGGGTATTATAATGCTTCGAATCGATTAAAAAAATAATTTGAAGGATGAATGTTTCAAAGAATGCATCGGAAAGGATAAACCAGGATTCACCTACCTTGACCCAAGTGAAGATGCAACGCCACTATTGTGGAAGGATGAACTGAGCCTCACTGTCCCTTCACACTCACGCGCCACCAGGAAAATCAGACAATCACGAACACAACATTTAGGAATTGATCCATAAAAACACCAAAAAAAATATAGGAAACTAAGTATAACTATGGAAAAAAGAAGAGACGGTTACCGGCGAGGGGAACCGCGGCCACGTCAGAGCAAGCGGAGGCACATCGAAGGAGGATCGGTCTGCACCGGAACAAACGCAAGACAACGGGGTTCCGCCGGAGAAAAAAACAAACCGCCGGAAGGAGCAGCAGGGGGTTGTTGGGCCACCAGGGCAAGGAGGGCGGTGCTGGCAGGGGCTCCACCGGAAAGGGGGGTGGGCCGCGGGGGTTTGCAGCATGGAGGAGCAGCGCGCAACGGGTTGCGGCCAGAGGCGGGACCGGCGGGGATGCCGCACGGGAAGCGGATGGAGAGGGGGCCGCGGGCGCAGTGGTCGGAGGCAGAGTCCAGGAGGCGGGGTCGGCTGGGAGCAACATGCGGCGAGGGGAGCGAGAAAGGGTCGGGCTATTGGGTTCTGCGAGGGAGGAGGGGGGTGGGCCTCCTGGCACTGCGAGGGGAGAAGAGGGGCGGGCGCCGCACCGCTCACAGTGGAGAGAAAAAAAAACATGGGGGGGTGCATCCCCCCGCCCCCCCCCCCCCCCCAAGGCTTCAATATATATTTATTCCAATAATAATATTAATATTAATAACATTGATAACCAATAATAATAATATAACCAAAATAATAATAACCATTTTATTGTTAAAAAAATTGCCTTATTATTATTACCATTAAGCATTTAATAAAAAAATCCATTTTATTTATTTTCAAATATTTTATTTTATTTCACTTATCATATAATTAATTCATTTACTTAATTCGAAAACTGAGCAGTCGTGGGGTTCGTTTGCGGTCAAAAAAGCAGTCGAGCATGCTACTCTTTGATCGTGTCACCCAGCACTGCCCACTCAAATGGTTAAAAAAATAATAATAATAATAAATAATAAATGTGTGTGTTTGTCACACATCATTTATAAACAGTGCATAAGAAAGTACCATGACTCGGAGACACTTGGGAATCTGCGCGGACTGCACATAGTTACCCTTAACTGTGAGGGATGACAGCAAGATAACGAAAAAGCATCCAAAACACAAAATAATCATTAAAGTAATTAAATAATAGATGAATCAGGTCGGGGTGTGACAATTCTCCCCACCAAAAAAACATTCTGCCCCCAAAAAGTCACCAAACTAGAGGACTATCCAAACTCGAGTCTATGCCCGAACAAAACCGAGAGAGATAAATTCAGAACCTCAAGGTGACTATTCACTCCACAATCACACCTGACTTACCCAGATGAAACCACAACTTAAGAGAACGGGAGGACACAAGAGGGTTCTCCCCACCACATGGACTTAACTAGAAAAGAAATTTAAAACCCAAGGACACCACCTCCGGAGAGAGGTTCCCATGCGGGAACTCTCAACCGATCTAATCAAATTTCCATAGCACGAGCAAGGGAATTCCTCCATTAAAACTTGAAATTCTAGACTCGAGCCATCCAACACTAAATAAAACTCACAAGAAAAACATAACCCATACAGCGAGCTGAAAACACCGCTCCACAGTTCCACAATACGCAAATATTTCCAAATGATCACAACTAAACCAAGATCACCCCATACATGGGTCAAACACGCTTCAAGAGAAATGCACGATTCAGAAACTTACATTCAAATCACAAGCCTGCTTGAATTACAATTAAACATATCCATCAAAACATCACAATAAAATGATGAACTGACAACAACGAC
Organism: Viscum album; assembly: GCA_963277665.1. Lineage (NCBI taxonomy): Eukaryota > Viridiplantae > Streptophyta > Magnoliopsida > Santalales > Viscaceae > Viscum > Viscum album. Next base: position 1,079,094,499 of record OY728134.1, on the reverse strand, counting down.
ACAACTCATGAATCAGTGAAACAAGATTGAAAGGATTTTAAAAATTCATTATTCCATCATGGAACACACAGTCCGGACCGAGGATTCACACATCCAGCAACTCCTGACTGTGCGTGAGCTCCACCCCGGGACCTAAGGCTGGGGATATAATGGCTGAACCATCTCCTACCTCACAGCCAGGCACTAGAATCCTCTAATACGGACGTCTTCTTCAGGCATCGCTTCCTGCAAAACTTCTCCAGATGACCCAGGTAGCCGCAGCGATGACACGTCTTTGGTGGATTGCGACAAAATGGATTTAAATGCCCGAAACGACCACATTGATAGCACATAACTGAACGGTCCGATGAGCTAGAAGCCAGATCCAGTACAGGGGGAACTTTAGGAATAGGTCCCTCTAGTATACGCTGCTCGCCAGATGGGGAACCTTCACGTGAGCCAACCACCACTAGCTGCACACCAAGAACGAGCTCAGCCGAAAACGCCTCATCTACCAACTTCTCGAAACATGTTTCGCCTGATTAGATCACCTTCTCTACAATATCAGGACGAAGAGCCCAAACAAAAAGAGGAACTTTCATTTGGTCTTCTGATTCCACCTCTAAAAAATAGGAAACCAGCTCTTTAAAGTGGTCAACATAATATTTTACTGACCGTTGGCCTTGCTGAACATCCCGCAACTCTTATGCCTTCTTCAACTTCACCTCCTCGGGTAGGAACTCTTGGACTAAGGTGGCCTTAAACACTTCCCATTTCATCTCAACTAGCATCATAGATGGGGAAACTAACTTCCACTGGTCCAGAGAAGGACCCTCAAACAGTCCCAAAACAACACAAACTCCGACATCCTCGGGAGTTCCCAACATCCTAAAGGCATGTTCTACCTCTTCAAGCCACTCCACTGCTTCTAACGGAACTCGATCACCATGAAGAACGGGCAACGTCCAAGAAGGACCAAAAACTGGGCATGACTCATTAGAAACGTTGGGGATCTTTCTTGCGACATTCTCTGAACAACATAAAAACACAGAGCCAAAAATCCGCATCCAATCAAATCTTAACCAAAAAGGAAAATCACATGCCAAACACCACAAACACAACTCAGAAATCCACTTTTTGAAAATCTACACTTCATTTCATTTTCAAAACTGCATTATTTCAAGGCTACTTTCCAAACACAAAACCAACTTTCTAAAACAAAAACCAATTTCTAAAATCATTTTCCTCTTTAAAAAATCATTTTAGAAAGACAAGGTCAAACCTTTGGTTTCAAATAGACACTCATGACATCTCATGAATCTTCGCATGTGTGTATATCCATTCCACTCATGTTATCCACGAACGAGTGCCTCTCATGCATTTTCCACACATACCCACACACATGTGATCATTCATAAAGAATACCAAGGGTCGTACCCAACCCATTTCTTTACCAACTCCAAACAATCACCAAACTTCGAAGCCAAAACACTTTTACTTTCAAAACTCACATTACCAATTTAAAACCATTTTATATAAAACATTTTTATTTAAAACAAACCCGATTTCACTTTTCAACCACACGATTACACCACCCAAAACCAAGATTATAACGACCCATACTTTACAAAATTGTTATTACTTCAGAATTGAATCACAATTATTACAACATATAACAAAACCATGAACGGACCATATAGGTATAGTGTCTTTAGAAACTGGGAAACATAAACAAATGGTTCATAAATCATCTACACTTTCTCCCTTTTATTTTATCATATATAGAGTCCCTTTTGGCATATCTTACGTAATATCCTTCTTCCTGACCTGGGGAAAAGAAAACATACAAAAGGGAGAGCTCAAATGCTCAGTAAGGGTAAACAAAAGAAATATCAATCACATCATATTCATAATAACATAACATTTCGGAAATCTTAACTGGAAAAAGAGATCATAATTTCATAACAAGGGATAAATCATAGTAGTGAAATTTAATCCCAATAATCATAACTTAAAACATGAAAATTTTTGGCATGCACACATAATCATAAAGAATCATTTCTTAGTAGTGAAGACTCATTTTCAAGACTATCTTATTAGACAAAGTCCAATTCTAACCCGAGTTCACTCCTCGTTTCAGTCCTTTTTCACTGAACCAGATTAACCTGCCAGTCCAGCCATGTCTATCTCTTGAGATATAAATCTTTACCCAATGAATTGGAGGTAGATAAAGGTCCAACCCATATCATAATGAAACCATTCTTATGTATGCCACAAAATCATAAATCATACATCATAGCATAACCCATGCAATAAAAATGGGATTCTTAAACATCGTGCCACCATAAAATAATCCATATAAGATAAAAGGAATTCATAAAAATAATTACATCATAACATAATAAAATAAATGTAAAAATAGGGATATAAACAGAACCCTATATTATCTTAGATGGAAAATAATTTTGATAAAACGCTTGAACTCCATTCTTGAGGAAAATATCCTTTCTACTTCAATTTTTTTCCTTTCTTAAAATGTCATACAATTTTAAAATAAAAGAAGTTTATTAAAAATAAACTTCAAAAATTTTAAAGGAATCTTCATGGAAATAATGTTCTAAAATTCCATTCAGGTCATATAAGTTAAAAAAACATTCTTCTCATACTTTGGCCGGAAAAGTCAAAAAGTACCTCGTACAAAAAACAACAAAAGATTCCATTCATATCTTTTACTAAATACTCACAAATGGGTAAAATTGGATTTATAATATTGTAGGTGGATGGAAATAATATTACATATTGAGGAAACATGGATGTGGATGATAAATATTCCCCAATAAATTCTGAATTATAAACAATCTCGGATAAAATGAGATTGTGAGATTTTCCCTTACCTTAGGTCCGATTTTCTTCGTACAGGTCTGAACCTCCTGTATAATGATTTAAATAATATTATTTACTTATTACATAATCTTAATCATTGTCATGATATCATATTTGGTCATATTCTTAGCTTTTTATTAGTAATATTTCATTGTTACTTGTTATTCAGGTGTTTATTGCTTTTTTGTTCTTATGCGTGTTTTGTCAAATAAATTCTTTTTCTTCTTTTAGGTTATAGATACCTCATTTCCAGAATGGTATTAGTGTAATATATATAATATTTATTCATTAAATTAAATTATATAGTCATTGTGAAATAAAGATCAGGTCGAACGAGTCGCATCACATCGTGGACACGGTAGGCCGTACGTACGCACGAGCGATGATATCGTTCCCATGATCGTGGGATTTTATTGAAGTGTATGTATACTATTTCAGAATCAATATCACTTTACAATAATAATATATAGTTATTCTTTACACCATTATACCCATCCAAGTTAGGTGGTGGGGGAAAATAGATTACACCACAATGTGGAGACGGTATTCCGTACGTATGCACGCGCGGTGATTTTCATTTTTCGTTGGATGGATAGACTGTGAAATAGGGTTGTTTCATACTTATAATAAAATATCAGTATATGAGTGATACTGATGTTATTAACTCATAATTAAACAACTAAATAAGAGGATTTATACGAAGAAATAAAGTTGAAAGAATCGGTAACAGACATTACCTCTTCTTTGAAGCGCCTCTTCTTAACCTTCTCTTAGGGCCCTAAAGATGGTTCTTGAAGAAGACCAGGACCCCTAGGATGTTTCTAGAGAAGTGTAGAAGATAAATTGGATATTTTGGAAGAGATTAAAGGCTCAAAGTGGTGTGAGGAGGAGAGGGAGGAGGTTCCCTTTTATAGGGGAGGAGAGGGGTACCTTAGGAAAAACTTAAAATATTATTTTATTATAAAGTCATATTCAATTTTTAATAGCTCCATATTGATTTATTTCGAAGATAAGGTGGGGATGGGTCTAAATCCTCTAAAACAATATATTTTAGACAAGTTTAGGTAACAATTTTACCCTTATCATTTAGATTTAACTCTAAGTTCAATAATTTAACTTTTACCGTGTCTTCTTGTTTTCTTACACTATATGGTTAATAAACTTACTATAACAAGACAAACGAACCCCAAGTTGTTTATTATTAATATATATGACTTTATCTAAGTCATTTGGAAAAACCATAGATTTTTAGGAATAAAATAAAAATTAATAATAAAATATTTGTTTTAAAAACTATTTTATGTCAATTTTGACACTATTTGGTAATTGATTTTTGTGAAAATCATAACAGCATGATTAGTTATAAAAAAGTTAATTAAATAAATACTAACATGTCATATTAACCTGGAAAATTATAGTAATTCATAAAAAGTCTCAAATTTAATTTATTTGGGTATTTATAACATCAATTATGTTAATATTTCATTAATAAGATAATTAATGCATCATCATTGTTTCATAAATAAATTAAATTATTTAATGTCTAAAAATTATAAATAATATACCATTATGTAGGAAATCCTTTTATATTTCTAATTAATATTTATAGTCGAATTTATCTTATAGATAACCCTATATTAAAAATGATTTATTTATTAAACATTGATTTTAACTATTTTAACCCTTCTTCAAATAAATTAATAATAAATGTCCTAATCTAATCCAAGGGGACATAAATGGTCATATTTTATTCCTAAGGTTGTTTTTGGTCGAATTACACTTATCCAACAGAATCATGACATTTTTTAGGGTAATAATAATATCATTTTTACCCTTAATTACCCTATTTACTTTTAACCGTGGTAAATTAAAGTAAAAAGTTACTATTCACAAAAAATTATTTTCATCTCATTAAACCACATTTTAGTCCTTGATATTAACCGTGTCTCTTAAATTTTCGAAATTCCACTCATAGAAGCGGTAAAATTACGTTTTATATAAAATTTCAAACTCTCCGAGGAGGTGGGTAAAAGACGGTGAAAAGTTCAATAAAATATATATATATATATATATATTATTATAAAATGACTCTAATGAATTACATTGAACTTATATAGGTATTATGTATAAATTTTTACCTAAAATAAATTTAAATAAAATAAATAATTATTTAAATAAAATAAATAATTATTTAAATAAAAATTCGGTTTTTAAATAGTAACCAAGTGTTTTCACTATTCATCAAAAATTGATAGTTTTCAGAAAAATACCAAAATTTCACCCTAGGATAATTTCGATATTCAGAATCCAAAAATGAAGTAAATTTTGAAAGATAAAATTTATAAAATTTTAAAAAGTGGGTATTACTATTCATAACGGCTAGTTTTAATAATATTTTAATAGCATATCGTTGTTTAGTGGAACTCGATATTGCATACAATGCAAGCTATCGAGGAAGGTTGCGATTGCGAGTAAAGAAAGAAAAGATAGTGTTGTGTGTAGTGAAAGATTCCTTTGATGATGTATATAACATAAAAACAAAATATTTGTCATAACAATCGCAGGTGTTACAAAGATCACACCCAACATGCATCAAACTAGCAGAGTGAGGGACTAGTAGTCATGTTTAACTCGGCGACATGGTAGTGGGTCATTTCCAAAGTAAGCATTAACAACTCAGAGGGACTTAAACCATGTACTCGGACTCCACATGGGTCACTACTCCATGTGAAATCATGACGTAACACCAGTTTTCCTCTGTTGTCATCCCTCAATCCAAAAAAAAGGCAAAGAGACTCAAGTCCCAGACTACCCCTAGTAACTCGAGGTTCGGAACGAGCAAGGGTTCATAACGCCCTTCCCGTACCTACCTCTCGAGTCCCAACAGTCCTAATATCCAACTACCAGACACCCTAAATAACAAGAACCTTCGTCCTCTGATACCATTTTGTCACGAACCAACCAGGGTTGACCCTGAACTGGTCACTCCAGCCGGTGCACGACAAGGCCCGAAGGGTATTCCCGATCCCCAGGAGCCGGCAACTAGTGCCGGGCCTCAAAACTAACAAGTGGGAATGATTTGGCCCATAAAAGAAACTCTTGAAAACAAGTAAATATTGAAACAAAAAAAACTAAAACTGGAAGTGGAAAGAAAATAACTATGGACATACCTCCATATGACCTTCAAGGTCACCACCAAACTAATGACAAGACTTTCTCCCCACACGAGCAGTCACTAAAGAGAAACCTGATGAAAAACAGAACCGGCAACTGAAAATGTAAAACATAGGCGTGAGCACAAAATCCTCAGTAGGGATTCCAAAGTAAACCACTGAATCCAAATATATCCTTTCCTCAAACAATCCATTAACACAAGTTTGAAATATAACTATAAAAATAGGGTTTTTACATTTTAAAATAAATAACAAACTTTTTCCCATTTGAAAATCCAATGCACACTATAAATCATTTTCAAAACCATTTTCTGTTTTTATAAACAAAACCAAATACAAATAATACCATGGCTATGCTAAAAGGAAACAGGTAAACAGTACGGGCTGGACATAAATCAGTGAAGTGTGCCAACAAGAAACAGGTAAACGGTAGAGGCTGGAAATAAATCATTGAAGCATGAAGTAAATAAGTAATACAAGTTGAAACCATAGGCGATCCTGAATATCCCTAGACAACCCCTGGATGCACTCGTTTCGGAACCACCTGCCAGTGTATAGTGGAGCCCCAAAATCTATAACTCACTGATCGCCCTCGCGATAAAATCAGCGGAAAATCCCACCTATCCTCTCAATCTAGCAGAGGGAACTAACCCGTCTAATTGGGGCTCGTGATCAATAATTACTCGATAATCTATAAGGCACCCAGGAACCCATGGTGTTTATGTCACTGTGTAAGTAGGAGGCCCTCGCACGCGTGACTCATCTCACCGCACTTGCCTACCACAAACACGGACACTGATATACATTATCCCCTAAGGGATATTTCTCCTATAAAGGTGACCCATATTTATATACATACTTTTCATATCACCTGAAGGTGCCAACTGGGCCTCCATACCAGTTAATATTTTAACCATTTCCTAAAACTTTTCATGTTGCCAATCGGGCATACACATCTGTCAAGCCACAATCCTTTCCAGAAACCAACACCATTCATGAAATAATGAAAGTTCACAATGTCACCATTTGATTTTCAACCAAACCCAAACCCAAAGCCATTTTAAAACAACCAACCAAAATACATGTTCTGTAAAGTTCGCGCACTAAAACAAATTTACCCAAAATACACTTACCAAAGACACCACATAACATCCTAGAAACAAATGCATACCAAAAACTTTTCTTAAGCATGTTTCTCACCTTGTTCATAATTTAATAAAACTTTTAAACAATTTATAAATCGATTCCAAATAGCACAAAAATGGTTTACACTAAAAATACACCTGATTCATATAAAATTACATAGACTCAAACAAGGTACCACTTGAAAACCCCTTTTTTATGAATTTATAAAAAATTAAAATAAAACACTTTAATAAAACAAAATCACTCAAATAGCACATTAACCCAAATTGCACCCAGTTTGCACCAACACATGCATAATCAATGAATCGCACTAAAATTTAATTTTGACACATTCAATAGAATTATAAACACAGCAATGAATTAAGTGGGGGGTATTATAAAGCTTCGAATCAATTAAAATAAATAATTTGAAGGATGTAAGTGTCAAATAATGCATAAGAAAAATGATAAACATGGATTCCCCTTCCTCAACCCAAGTGAAGATGAAACGCCACTATAGTGGAAGGATGAATCAAGCCTCACGGTCCCTTCACACACACACACACCACCAAGAAAACCACACAATAACGAACATGACATTTAGGCATTGATCCATAAAAACACAAAAAAAATATGAAAATAAGTATACATATGACCAGAAGAGGACACAACTAACGGTGAGGGGAACCACAGCCACGTCGGAGCAAGCGGAGGCACATTGAAGGAGGATCGGGCCGTGCTAGAACAAACACCGGACAACAGGGTTCCGCTGGAGAAAAAAAACAAATCTCCAGAAGGAGCAGTAGGGGGTGGTCGGGCCACTGGAATAGGGAGGGCGGCGCCAGCAGGGGCACTTCCAGCAAGGGGGGCAGGCCGCGGGGGTTTGCAACGTGGAGGCACGGCGCGCGGCGGGTCGTGGCCAGAGGCGGGACCGGCGGGGATGCCGCATGGGAAGCGGGAGGAGAGGGGGCTGCGGGCGTGGCTGTCGGAGGCAGAGGCTAGGAGGTAGGATCAGCCAAGAGCAGTTTCCGGCGAGGGGAGTGGGAAAGGGGCAGGTCGTTGGGTGCTGCGAGGGAGGAGAGGGGCGGGATGCCCGGCACTGTGAAGGGAGAAGAGGGGCGGGCACCGCGTCGCTCACAATGGAGAGAAAAAAACAGGGGGGGCGCTGCCCCCCTAGGGGTTCAATATAATTTTTCTTCTATTAATAATATTAATATTAATAACATTAATAATCAATAATAATAATAATATAACCAAAATAATAATAACAATTATATTATTATAAAAACATAGCCTTATTAATATTACCAATAATCATTTAATAAAAAAAATACATTTTATTTATTTTCAATTATTTTATTTTATTTAACTTATCATATAATTAATTGATTTACTTAATTCGAAAACCGAGTAGTCGCGGGGTTTGTGTGTGGTCAAAAATGCAGTCGAGCATACTTCTCTTTGATCGTGCCACCCGGTACTACCCACTCACATGGTTAAAATAATAATAATAATAATAATAATAATAAATGTGTGTGTTTGTCGCACAACATTTATAAATTGTGTGTAATCACGCACCATGACTCGGAGCCACTTGGGAATCCGCACGGACTCCACATAGTTACCCTTAATTATGCGGGATGACCGCACGATGATGAAAAAGCATCCAAAACACAAAATAATATTTAATGTAATTAAATAATAGATGAATCAGTTCGGGGTGTGACATTAATCGTTTCATGAATGTCTACCTGGACGACTTTTCAGGTCTACCTCAGGATCGAGAGGTGGATTTCTCTATTGAGCTTGTGCCAGGAGCGACACCGGTGTCCATTCCTTCTTATAGGATGACTACGTCAGAATTGTAGGAGCTCAAGAAGCAGTTAGAGAAGTTACAAGCAATGTGTTTCATCTGACCCAATACTTCTTCTTGGGGTTCTCCTGTCCTGTTTGCAAAGAAGGCAGATGGTACCCTCCGAATCTATGTGGATTATTGGAGACTGAACCAGTTAAAGGTTAAGAACCGATATCCATTACCAAGTATTGATGATCTTTTTTATCAAATTCAAGGAGCATGAGTGTTCTCGAAGATTGACTTGATATCCAGATATCAGCAGTTGCACGTTAGACCGTTAGACATTCCGCTTACAGGATTTTGGAGCATATATGGTCTATACGAGTACTTGGTCATGTTGTTTGGACTCACAAACAAGCTAGCAGTTTTCATGGCTCTGATGAATCATGTGTTCCTCCCATATCTGGGTTATTTTGTGGTAGTCTTCGTTAACGATATCTTGGTGTAATCTCCCACTCGAGACGACAATGCCACCCATCTTGAGATCGTACTGAGTACACTAAAATAGCATCAGTTATATACTAAGCTCTCAATGTGACACTTTTGGATGAACCAAATTTACATCCTGAGTCATATTATCTCAGAGACAGGAGTTGCGGTAGACCAAACGAAAGTGAGAGTAGTAGTTTCTTGGGAGCAGCCTAAGAACGTGTTTGAAATAAAGAGTTTCTTAATGCTGGATAGTTACTACAGGTTCTTTATACAGGACTTCTACCACTTAGCAGTGCCATTGAAGGTTTTGACTATGAAGGGTATGAAGTTCTTTTGGTCAGAATATTGTGAGACAGCCTTTGAGTAGCTGACGGGAAGGTTGACATAAACACCAATCCTGATACTTCTAGGAAAAGGGAAGAGCAATACAGTTGACTATGATGCATCGCGGATTGGGCTGGGAGTAGTGTTGATGCAGGGCCATCGAGTAGTTGTGTACGGGTCTTGGCAGTTGAAGCCACATGAGAGGAATTACCTAATGCATGATCTCGAGTTGGCTGCAGTGGTGCATGTGTTACACTGTTGGAGACATTACCTCTTGAGGGAACACTTTGTGGTGTTTACAGACCACAAATATCTTAAATACATCTTTATCCAGCATGATTTGAATTTGAGACAGCGAAGGTGGGTTGAATAACTTCAGTCCTTTGAATTTGAGCTTGCCCATACACCTGGTAATAGTAATGTAGTAGCTGATGCACTGCGTAGAAGAAATCTAATACAAGCATTTCAGGAGGCCAGTGGTGAGTGGAATCTTATTGATTTGTTCTCTGAGATGCATTTAGAGGTTCATGATATTCAAGGGAGAACATATATTTCATACATATCTTTGACTTCTACCCTCCTGGATAGAGTGAGGATGAGACATCTATCAAATTCAGAAGGACTAGTTCTACGGGAGTCGGTAGAAAGTGAGGACCCTCCTCCTGGTTGGATGATAGGCAATGAAGAGGTACTGCGTATCCATGGAAGAGTGTGGGTTCCAGTGGATATACGTGAGGAGTTGATTCAGGAATTTCATGCTTCACCTTGGTCAGTGCATCTTGGGGTTACAAAAATGTACCGTGACTTGAGACGTTAGTTTTGGTGGCCATGTATGAAAAGAGAGGTAGCTGGTTTTGTTATGAGATGTTCCACCTGTCAGCAGGTAAACGTGGAGCATCAGAGGCCAGTTAGACTATTGAAATAGTTAGCCATTCCAGAGTAGAAATGGGATGATGTCATGATGGACTTCGTGACTGGGATGCTGAGGTCATATCGAGGCCATGATGCAGTGTGGGTTGTTATAGACAGACTTATGAAGGTAGCTCACATTTTTCAGATCAAGGAGACCTTTGGTGTTGATGAGGTCGAGATGTTTTATATCTGAGAGGTAGTACGTATTCATGGGGTCCCTAGTTCTATCGTTTCAGATAGGGACACCCATTTTATGTCTCGTTTCTGGAAGAGTTTTCATAGGGAAATAGGTACATAGGTGCTTCTGATCACATCTTACCACCCTCATACCGATGGCCAGTCAGAGTGTACGATGCAAGTTCTAGAGGACATGATATATGCTTTCATTATGGACTTTGGGGGATCTTGGAAGAAGAACATACCTCTGGTCTATTTTTCCTACAATAATAGTTTTCAGGAAACTATTTAGATGGTACCTTATGAGGATTTGTATGGTAGGCCATGCCGATCACCCTTGAGCTAGTTGGAGGCAGCTGAGTTAGCTTTACTGGGACCATGTCTCGTGTAGGAGACTTGAGAGCAGGTCTAGTTGATATAGAAGTGGATGGCTACTACACAGTCTCGTCAGAAATATTATGTTGATCGCCTTAGATGACCCTTGGAGTTCATGGTCGGGGATCAGGTTTTCTTACGTGTTTCACCGAGGTTTGGACACATGCGGATCAAGAGAGAGGGTAAACTATCACCAAGGTATGTGGGGTCGTTTGAGATTCTGGAGAGAGTTGGTCCGGTCGCCTATTGGTTTTAGTTACTATAGAGGTATCGGGCCATGCACGATGTCTTCCATGTATCTCTGCTATGCCATTATCACTCAGACCCATCTCATGTTTTTCATCCTGATGAGGTTGAACTTCAGGTTGATGCATCCTTTGTGGAGCATCTGATTTGTATTTTTTATTGAAGAATGAAGGTTCTTTGAGGCCAGTTAGTTCCTCTCGTATGGGTGCTATGGCAGCATGACCGAGTGTAGGACAAAACCTGGGAGCGGGAGACTGACGTACATGCCTAATGGCTAGAAATGTTCTCATCTTTATCTTCACCACCATTGGAAGGGAAATTTGGGGACTAATTGCTTTAAGGGGGGATGTTTGAAAGAACCCAGTTCATATTCATGAGGTACAGGTTTCTTCTTTTCATTTTCCCTTATGTGTTTTTGAGAAAACAAAGGAAATGTAGGGAAAACCCCATATTTATGGGTACATGCCATCTACTTTTTCACATGTCGTATACTTTGGCCATGTGGGATGAGTATGCAGGGCATGTAGGCTTGTCAGTGATTAAGGGTTTAAAAACTAAAAACACACCATGTACTTAGTAATACATGCCATGTAATCAGTTGGTAGGTAAATAGTATGGCAGAGGAGAGTATCCACCAGATGAATAGTAAAATGGATACTACACACTGTGTACTTAGTAATACACACCATGTAATCATTCGACATACGAACAATAAGTCAGTGGAGAGTAGCCACCAGTGAACATTTAAAAAGAAAGTACACACCCTGTACTTGAGAGTAAATTCTGTGTAGTTATGTTTTTTCATTAAATACATGCAGTTGGATCCTCATTTGGAAAAGGAGGTAGAAAACTCACCTAGAACACGGGAGAGAAGGTCGAAGCTTGGAGGACCTCCCGAACGCACACTGGAACTCCGATTCTTTCGTCATCAATCTCGTTTGAACTGCGTGGGTATGGTATTCCCTCTTCTTGAGTCTTTTCTGCCAATTCTTTACTTAAGGGAAATTATTTGGGTTTGAATGATGAAATCTTTATCTCAGATTGATGACGTTATTGATTTTTTTTAGGAGGCTCCTTTTACATATAACAATTAGATGAGATCAAGGTAGGTGGTCTTGTGTTAAATTCCAAATTTCGAGTTGATTTTGGGTATCTTTGTGCCACGTACCCATGTTTGGGGTGTCGTGTGGTTGTGACCTTGACTGTTGGGATACCTAGAATTGCATAGGTGATCTAATTAATAAATATAAACTTCTATCTGGGATCATTTCTTTGATCTAGGTCCACCTCGTGGGTGTGTTTCCCTTGTTTAGTCGTTTCACCAGGATACATGTTGGTATGCCATGATGATAGCATGTTTTGAGTTTTCTTAAGAAGAAACATATATTAATTTCTTGTTTGTGTATTGGGCTCGGCCCGGTTACTTGGTTTTCCTATGGAATGCCAGAGGGCAGTGTTTGTTTATCTTGAGGGAAATGTATCTTATGTCTGAGGGTAGTAACTTTTGTGACTGTGGGCAATATCTCATATGTATGTGGGAAATATTCATTATTCCTATGGGTACTCACCTGCGAGTTTCGATTCTTCTTACTTGAGGGTATGGATTTTCATGTCTGAGGACAAAGTTTACTTTGAATATTCACTGTGGTGTTTTCTTATGTTGTACCTGACAAGCTAAAGCACAAGCTTGGAATTGATAAATAATTATTAAAATGGAAATGTAACTGGTAGAGATAGTTACTTTTGAGTAATACCTAGTTTACTGCATTTTATTATTGCACACTGCTGTTTCACATTTTCACTGACAGTTGGGCACAGGCCTTTGGTGGTTGCCTAATGGGATTTATTTCTCACACCCTATTTGGGTCATGTCTTGGGCATAAATATATTATATTGTTGTAGGTTTTGATAAGGGAAATCATCTCTACACAGGTACATGACTGTTTTAGAGGAGTAGGAGAGAATGGGACTAATCTTAGACTTGCGATGATGTTGTGTTCCTATTGCACTGCTTTAGTTTTGTTTTGTAGAACCTTGTACCTTGTGATATATTGTATTAGATTGCAGTTTCATCATTTGGCTACTTTCTTAGTATTAGTGACATGTTGCATCATGATATCTATATGACTGCTAGTTATCCTTTCCTTTTTTGTCCATTTCTGGTTTATATTGTCTACTGCTTCCATTTTGGTATGTTTATATATTTTATTCTGCTGCTCTACACTTTGAAGATTTAGGGAATAGTTTCCCCACTATCAATCCCTGGCTCTCGCTACTAGATGACAGCCTCTGGTGTTTGGGAAAATGTGCTTGAGTTCATGTCACCAACCGGGTTCGGGACACCCGTTGTGTGGCTTCCGGAACTAGGACGTTACAAAATATTACTTCCCACCTAAACTAGTAGGTTTTATTAGACCTATAATGCATATATGTAACAATTAAATACATATAGCAGTACTAAAATTATTCATAGATTTAATTCTTTCTTTATGGTACTTAACCTTTAATCATGAATCACATATAATGTACATGCTTTTATATAATTTAAGAAATTTTAGAATCAGTTCATGATTCAAAAAAATGTGCATAACTATGAAATTTTATTGTCCAAGCATCATATCACATAGAATATAGTATTATTCTACAACATTTAAACACTTAATATTCTATTTTTTTTTATCATAAAAAATAAATAGAATAAATATTATCTTTTCTATTTGATGAAAATAAATTAGCTTTATTTTTTAAAATAGTACATTAATCATTTTCAAAAATTAAATTTAATTCTTCACCTTAGATATTTGATATACTAATTAAAGTTTTTTTAAATCTATAAATAATAATTTTGAAATAATAACAGTTTTAGAAAATATAACAACTCAAATAGAATTTTTATATCCTATAGAGTTGTCTCCAAATATTAATAGGCCTTCATCAAATTAATTATAACATAAAAAATTAGAAATATCAAATGTCTGATGTCTTGAACACCCCTACGAAAATATAATGAATTTTTGAGAATTATAATGTAGAGTTCCTAAAATTATACCATCAAGTATAAGGTATATATAACTATTCTAAATTGGGTTTAATCAGATATATAACACAACATTTTGGAATAAAATACATTTAAGCATCAGTTTGCGGGTTATTTAGAAAAAAAATTATGTGATATACTTTTTTTAGTATTCCTAAATGATATTGAAAATATTAGAGAACATTAATTGACACAATTCCCTTGAATTTAATATTATATACATATAAAATTTGAAATACTTCCTTTGATATTTTATAAAAAGTAGTCTTATTTATCATTGCTGATAAGCTATTATAAATCAAACCACTTTTTTTGTTTTACTACATCATAGACGAAATTTTATCATATGTTTATTTTCCAAGAATAAATGAAGATAAATTTTCATTAATAGTTGATACTTCCTTTTTCAAATTCTTATTCTTTTTTTAAAGAGTTTATAAACAAGTATAAGCATTATCTTTTTAACTAGAAGGTGAATTTATCAATTTCTGAATTTCATTATTATGTTACATATATTCATTATCGACTTTAGTCGTATTATCCAAGATATAATTAAACAAACATTCCTGGTATTTATTTATTACATCCAGAAAAATATTTCAATCAATCATTATCTACAATAAATATTAATATCTCAGAGTCACAATTACTTTAAGATTCCTCATTCTGGGAAACATGGATATTCAAATATTCACACTCCCTTTTCAGTTTCTCAATATCCTTAACCAACTTCTTGTTTTTTGTGTTTATGTTTGTGTATTTTTCAATAATCTAGACAACATCAATCCTTAATTCTAAATTTCGTTTATGTAGTTTTTTGAAATTAGAATTAACATAATCATAATCATAAAAATAATTAGAATGAGTTATTCTTCATATTTAGATATTTAATTATAGTAAACAATAGTTTGAGTAATTAGTTATGTAGAAAATGAACCAGGTAATACACAATGTGTTTCTATCAAAGCAAAGTTCCATGTCTCCTATCCACTTCCTAATTTACTACTGGAATTTATATTATTTGAATGGTCCCATCCTGTAAACAATTATTTATTTTTATTTTATAATTTTTTCTTTATTTCTTTGTATGTTTATGTTTGGAAAAATCATTCCTAATGTTCCCTTTCTTCTTTCGATCTTAACAAGTTAATTCTGAATCATCATTATTATTACTATTATAATTTTTTTATTTTACTCCTTTTTGAAATTTCATTTAAATATCCACGTTTCAACATTTTTTCCATAAATATGGAAAACATGTTTCTAAAATGAGGAATATATTTTTTTTATTTTTCTATAAATATAATTTATAATAGTTTGGGGATTCATTAACATAATAAAATAAAAGTAATATTTTTCCCCATTATAGACTCATCATTTGTAATGTTTTTCAATTCAAGGTCATACTGTAGAAAAATATAATTAGTTAATCTTTGATATACTCCTTAAAATTATTAATTTCATTTATGGACACCTTATTTTTTTCCATCTTTTTAGTAATGCTCTCAGTACTCTTTTTTCTAGAGTGCTGTTGTTCAGTTTTTTCACCAAGTTCACTCAAACCATTTGAAATTCATATAAAATCATAGAATATATGGTTCATTTATTAATATTATCAAATATTTAAAACATTATCATATCATTCCCATTTTTGTACTTTTGTGATTTTTTGTCCCATATTGAGTGAATTTTATAATACTCCCAATCTCATGGGCTGTCTTACTAGCTAAAACAAGTCTATACACACTTCTACTTATAACACACTACAAAATATTATTTACTTTATTAGTCAAAACATAATTTAATATATAATTACTTATAAGTGTCTCGAGCTGATATTTTGGTAGATAATATGATTTATCTATGATTTTCCAATGATCCAAACATAACTACTTTAAGTGTTATTCTATTCAATCTTTTCAATACCCATAATCGGATCTATCAGAAATTGGGGATTTAGAAGCATCCCTCAATCATTTTAATTAATACCATCCATATTCATGAACTTATATTTATATCCTATATTTTTTGGTATATAGTTTGTATAAAAAATAGTTAAAAATAAAATAGCGTAACCTATATCCAATGGAACTAGATTTTGATACTAATTTACAGTAATAAAAAACGAATAATAGTGTAGATCTATCCTTATGAATGTCCTACCCTATCATACTAATTTTTGATTGTTGTTGATGTCAATAATAAACAATAGAAGGGGGTTATATTATTTTAAAACATTTAATAAAAATAATCTATTAGAGTTTTATAATTTAATATTCAACAGTGAAGTGAAATTTTCAAGATATGGTGCTCTATAAATTAAAATATAATTAAAATAATTTTATAGTGGTTTGGATCACCAAGATCCCATTACACTCCTCAATGTCATCTACTTGGAGAGAAGAATAGTAAACACTAT